>JAUEPR010000004.1:0-2855967 GCA_030435655.1 Armillaria novae-zelandiae | reverse complement strand
TTGAGCATGTTTTAGATGTATGCTAAAATAGGAATCATTAAAGGAGAAAATGCTCAGATGTGTGTGGCATCTTGATTCCATTAAGATACAAGTGGAATTAATATCTTAGAGACACTATATGACACAAATAAATAGAATAAAAGGGGGCAGGTGGTGGGAGTTGTAAAGAAAGTTAGCAAGATGCGTGCAAGTGTTTCGGACATTGCCGAACGATGACCAGCTAGCTTTTGGCTGAGTGAATTGCGTTTAGTCGCAGTCATGACCTCTTTCGCGGCTGTCAATATTCATCTGAGCTACCGCAACGCACAAGTACTTGCACTCTCCATTCCCATTGTCGACATTAAGCGATTATCAATTCGTCCTCTTAAATGGCTCAGATATGTAGCCTTCACAGTGTTTGGTGCCATTGGACATCTCGCTCTGACGGCAGACGGCTCTGCTGTTGAAGACGAGAATATCACTTGGGAGTCGCAGGATCGCCTTTGTGAAGATTATTACTATATCCCGGATGGTAAGAGAACCTCCTTCTTGAGGTTGCCATCCCTGATATATAATTGCTTAAGGAGAACTACATCTCGTTGATTACCAGTGTTTGAATGACCGAATCACGTCTAGTGCAACAGAACCACGCCTCCCGAGTTTTAGTCAATCGATAATACAGCGTGACGGAGACTTTTGTGTTTTCACTGAGACTGAAGCGGCATACTGCGAGGCGATACACATACTTCCTAAATGCAAAGGTGATGAGGTATCCAGATTCGCCCGAGTCGTTGGTTCACTAAATCTTCGTCCAGTACATCCAGACAGTCCATCAAGATCGCCGTCATGCGTACTCTGGCTCCCTCTTCTATCCTGAAATTTGAAAGACCTATCCTCGAATCCATCGACTGCGACGAGAATGGGATACTTGTGAGGAGCGATCTGCATAAAATGCATGCACATGGCGCAATTGCATTTCTGAAAGTACGTAAAATGATAAACTTGTACCTGAAACTTTTCTGAAGCATATAGTTTAGACACCGAACTTTGCCTTGAATCCGGAAGATATTCCCAGAGTCGAGGAAGGCAACGTACCAACCAGTCGTATCACGCTTCAGCACATTCGACCGCCCCAGGGACGATGTCAAGTTGCGCAGCGCGACGCTCGCATAACTGGCTCCGGCAATCCGCCATCATTCTCGACTTTGTCTATGGCGTTGCCGCGCTCAAACACTGGTCCAGAGGTCCCGATGTTGAGAAAATGATGCGGGAACATTTTGAAGCCGTATATGAATCCATTCCTCCCCGACCCCGCCCTTCGCCCGAATTCAGCGACGACGATATACGTGATGACGACCCCAATGATGATAATTATGAACCTCAGCGAAGCGGTACAGGAAGCAAACACCGGAGACGCCACACTGATAAAACATCTGATTCAATGCTTCGTGCGATGGACACGTCCTGGCCCTGTCGATGTATATCAAGGGAAATACATTGGAGTCTTTGGCCGCAGAGCGTGAGAGAACTATGGAGGAAGCAGAGTTGAGACGCAGGAAGCAAGTTCAGAGAAAGTTAAACAATGGTTGCAGGGGTGACTACCACTGCCAATGAGCACAGAGATTGTATGGAGAACGAAGTTAACGAAGGTTCACCGTAAATCGCTATGACTGATTGTAAGGGACGCGGATTACTTGTGAGTTGAACTTGAACATTTGCCAGTTCGCCGCAATAACATGTCTGTAGCGCGTTATCCTGTTGTGCTCAGACTTTTGTATATACTTCTATGCCTGAACCAACCCGAAGCATGCTTGATCGCCTGCCAGTGAATGTCCAATAAATTTCAAAGGCGTACTAGATTCAGATTGAGGAACATGGTCTGGAAGAGTTATTGTCATTCATTACATTGGTACGACCATTGATCTCATAGTGTCGCTTCGTCGTATTACAGTTACTTGGATAACTCGGGTGTGTCCTGCAACACTGACGACATCCCAGCCGCTGAATACCTTGCTCCAGGAACATCACTTTCCTCCGCAAGTTTACGAATTGCAATGATTTCCTCTTGGCTGAGCTTAACCTTGGCCGCTCCGAGGTTTTCTTCCAGATACTAAGGGTACAAGTTAGTGTATGACAGCTCCGAAGGTTTTCTGCATGACTACCTTGATCTTCTTTGTACCCGGAATGACGAAAAAGTCGTCGCCTTGTGCAAGGATCCAAGCAAGAGTGACCTGACCAGGCGTCGCGTTATGCTTCGACCCGATCGCCTTTAAATGATCAACAAGGTCAAGAATCTTGGGAAGTTCTCCTTAGAAAACCTATGACCAAGTCATCAAACTTTCGTTATAAAGCGGGAGAACTCGATGATAGTACGCACTTGGGAATAGTCCTCCGGAAATCCCCTTCTTCAAAGTCGTCAGGAGACTTGTATTGACCAGTGATAAGGCCCCTAGCCAAGGGAGAGTACGCGACGACGGTGATGCCCAGCTCTCTGGCTGTTTTCAGTATCGCCAGTTTAGGTTCTTCAATGTAGAGAACTAAGGGAGAAAATTCGACCTGGATGGCAGAGATTGGATGAACGGCATGTGCTCTGCGAAGGTCCTTGGCCGTGCACTCTGACAAGCCGAGGTACTTCACTTTGCCCTCCCTGGCAGAGTGGTCAATGTCAATACAGGTACGAAATAATTAAAACTATGAACGCACTTGACGAGCTCGGCCATCGCAGCGACGGTATGCTGAAGAGAAGTTAGATAAAGGACATGGAATAGAAGAGCATAGACCAACTTCAATCGGTACATTACGATCGGGTCTGTTCTACGATAAGAGGTGTTATGCAACTGCTTCGATAAATCGCTTACCGATGCTGATAGTACAGGTCAATGTAATCGACTCCTAAGCGCTCCAGGGATTTCGCACACTGCTGTTTAACGTACTCAGGATCGCCCCGAGGTCCATTCATCGTGATGCCGAATTTGGAAGTAAGGAAGATCTCGCTTCGCTTGCCTGTCCGCTTGAACCTGGATATATGCACATCATACGCACTCTCCACTTCAAAATGATAGCATACCATTTTCCGAGGAGAAGTTCAGAGTCACTGTAAACGTCGGCGGAGTCCCAGTGCCTGCAGCCTTTCTCGTACGCGGCATCTAGAATCTGTACTGGAGGTTAACAAGCATCCGTATTTGTGAGAGTTAAGCCGGCCTTGAAGCGCTCCTCGTCAGAGTCTACTGCTCCGTAGAGTACACTGAGACCCATGGCCCCAAAGCCGATGGGATTGATCAAGGTGCCGCCAATCTTTCTGGGAGTTAAAGCCATGGTGGTAGTTGGCGAGTACTTATGGCCTCTCACTGTCTTATATATCATGGTCTGCTGCCGTATTACCGAGAAGTTCTCCCACATTCGCCTCATGGACCTATCAGCATGAGTTAGTCAAACCAAATTGCGTAGATAACCCTTCCGCTGGACAGTCTGGGTGTGCTAAATTATTGCGTCAAGTGAACTGACGGATCTAAAGAACACCCACGTTGAGATTTAGAAGGCCTGCCAGCCGTGTCCTCGTCATCGTCTGTTCGTCCGGCACATAGAAAAGATGTTCCAAAGGAACGATAATCGGATGTACGAAATAAAATAATCTCCAGCATAACCGTGAGTTTTTCACCAATGCTACCGAAGGGTAAAATTATTGCTCGCAGTGGTGAGGCATTCTTGTTGAAGGAGTCACTATCGGCATGAAAGGTTTCCTCTGCCAGTGTTAATTGTGGGAATGCTGGTCGACTTGGACCTTCCCATCTGAGTTAACATCTCCGCCCCGCTTACGAGATGAAGCAGACGCAAGATGGAACATATTCCCCAAAGACCTGTGACGCTTCTTTATAGTCCCAAAAGCGGAAGCCTAGTGTTCAATGCAAGCTATTACATTTAAGTTTGTGCAATAAAGTACTCACCACACAACATGCTTCAGTTATCACGCTCCTTACAGTGGAATAGCTATTCCACGACTAACACGGTATTACAAGACAGACGGGGTGATAATCTTTACGGTGTCAAGTTCGGTTACGGTACCAATCGATATACCGCACGAGTCTCATCCGATCTCGACTGAAGGTGGTTGGCAGTTGTAAGCAACGAACCGCACCGTGGTCACGCATAGAAAGGGGTTTTCAGACAGCTAACAGCGAGCATCCTGGAGAAAAAAGCTGACCCGAGAAATTACCAGACTTCTGGCGGTCTATCTGTAACATCGCACACAAAGAGTGAAGAGTGGAATAAATAAGTGCATTAAGGCATTACCTCAGTTGTATAAAGAGTTCCGTAGGAGATATATAGAACAAACAGACCTAGTCCCTCGCCCCGCGCGTTGGAGCAGGTGGAATCACAAAGCCATTGCCACCTATCGAACTCCAACCATCCTCCCCGCCTCTCTCGTTGCTCATTATAAGAGTGGCAATACTAGCCGTATGCCGATGGCCCTTCTTCCGGCCCACCTCGACCGGCCCAACACCCTTGTTTATGAGAAAAGGAGCGGCACTCGTAGGTGTAGCCCCGGGGAGCGGTGACCGATACGTGATGTCCATCTCTTCATCGTCCGAAGCATGTGAGCTTTCACTGAGATCGAAATCTGCTGCCGCATCTGCCATGACGTCTCCTGCTGCCGTCCTCCGTGGTGCCTCGAGATCATATATATCGTACTTGGACCTCTGTACGTAACTTGTGAGTTCCCCTGGGCCAGCAACCGCTCCCGGACCCTTAAGATTATCAGGGAGGAAGAGGTAGAAGGTGACGGTGGCGAGGCAAGCGCCGACTACGACATCAATAAGATAGTGATGTGTCAGATACATGGTAGCCCAATACAGTACGCCGGCATAGAACCAGACGAAACGGGTGGTTTGGGGGAAGAAATGAGACACGACCAATGCCTCCATCGTTGCACCGCCGGCGTGGAGAGAGGGAAAGGCGCCAAAGATGACGGGCGCGTTGGAGAAGGATATCGTGTAGCCACTGCCATGGAACATGTGGTCTATGCGGATGAGCCCACCTGGGGATCCCTTCATACCATAGTTGGCCGGGGTCAGTCCGTAGATCAGCTCGTACCACGGCGCGGCACAGGGAAAGATGATCTGGATAACAACCCCGACGAGCATCATGTACCCGAATGCGCTTGACCAGAAGTGGAGGGCCTCTTTGGCTCTGAAGAGCCATATGAATGCCGCAATGAAGAAGGGAATGGAAAAGTGTCCGACGCCGTACGGTATCCATGCGATGATGTCTAACACCGGATGAGTAAACCGTGTCAGAATGTCGGAAATATTTGCGCCAAACAAAACCGACTCGAGAGTGGGCAGAAGTACAACAGAAATGTTGGGCCGCCATTCGTTTGGAATAAACGTTGACGCAAAAAAGGTGAGAACCCAGGTGAGGATCGGTATAGCGGGAAGGAAGAATTGGCAGGTGAGTGGTATCAACAGCATGACAGCAAAGGCGACGGGTATCAGGAATTTGAGAATGAGGCTAGGAATGAAAGATAACCAAAAGGCGGCTAGGATAGCATGGAAGATGTAGATGCTGTCCGAGAGCGTGAATTCGTGTTTTTGGAGGCGAGTAAAGGTGTCCTTGGGTGACAGGGATTTATCGAGGCGACCCACGGCAGCCTTGAAGGCGTTCCATAGGATGACAAACGACGGGTTCCGGGAAAGCATTAGCTTACTATGCGTCACGGTCAGCAACAAGCGCTCATACAAAGTTGGCTGACTACTCACTCTACCTCTGATGCACCTCGACAGAATGCTCCTGGACCGTGGTCGTTGGCTAAAATACACAGAATACGTGCACGGTGCACTCAGGGCAATGACAGCAGACGGCAAGTGGGGGGCAGGGTAAGAAAATGAACAATAATCACTCGTACCAGTTCGGGACGAGTTCGGACTAAAACAAATATGGAGCACGTGATATGACATAATCTGACCCTGAAACCAACTCGTTGAGGTAAATCCTTCGTCGCTGTCTAAATTATCTCTTACCACCATGTCAAAATCCACCAAATTTCCTTGGGATTCCCTCAAAGCAGAGACGCTGCGTGCCATCTGTCGCGACATTGGCGTAGGATATGTCAGAAAGCGCGAAACCGTACTTTCCCACTTGCAGCTTATCCACGAAATTGGCCGTATGGCTCGTCGCCTTCAGTCTTTGCAAATCTTTCTCATCTCTTTTTTTGCAGTTGATAAAGCCCTGCAAAAAATCAAGGACTCTCCGGTGACAGAACCAGCTTCAGCGCGCACTCGTAAGCGCAAGAGTGACGCAGCAGATGTTGAACCAGAAAGTCCACCCAAATCTCGCGCCAAGCGCCCTCGTCCGTCTGATGCAGAGTCTCCCTCTGCTCCCCGCCGTACCCGCGCCAACACTGCCCTTGAAGAAACACCACGTCGCAGTAGCAGGAAGACTAAACCAACCGAGAAAATTTCAGCCAAAATCAAGGCGGTGAAGGCAAAAGCGACAGCAAAGATCCCCAGCAAGGCGAAGCCAAGGAGGAGGATCTCAGCTCCCAATAGCCGGTCGTCCCAGTTCGATGGTGTTGTCGTTCCTAGGATCAAACGAACAAGGCCTGGAGATGTTAACGGGGCGGCGGTTGAGGGCGAGGGAGAAGGGGGGTCAGGGTCCTCCCCCGTGAAAAAGCAGGAGGCCGATGATGAGGAGAGTAAGGCATCTTCGAGCTATGGCAGCTCAAACAAAGGTCCGTGGACATATATCAATCCATCCTCCTGCTTACCATCCATCGACACAGAAAATGAAGAGATTCCCGCTGGACAGGAAGGAGAAGATAGCAAGGAGCAGGGCAAGTGACAGTTCTTTTTTCTCGTGAACGCTCGCTAATCGGTGATACAGGACCTGCTGCTCCAAGTTCAGGACTCGACGGAACCTCGGATGCAGATGCTGATGGTTCCCCAGAACCAGTTGATGGCCTCGAGACTGAGACTGTGGATGCCGCTGCAACAACGGCATGATAATATCTTCTTGGATGATGCTTTGCTTAGACCAAATTACTGTATATTCTTCTCTGATTCCCCTTTGGCCTATCATTTGCTCATTTTTTTACCTGCGCGTAGGGTTGTCTGTTGTACATTCTATGAATTTTGAAGGCGGCGCTTAGTTATCCAAAGAATATTCCATCTTAATACCCTCATTCTTATTCTGCATTTCAACCAGGCGGTCCAGCATCGCCTTCCCCTTGACGGTCAAACCATCGCGAAAGGTATCCTCTTTCATCCAACTCAGTCCGTGTTGGAGAACGTTGCGGGCACGCACAGACCCGCCGTGGACGTCACCCATAGAGGCGTGAAGCGTCGCACGTTTAGCTCTGGCGTTATAGGTACCGAGATGGAGGATATTATTGTTGTAGAAAACGGTATCTCCGGCTGTGATGGTAAGTCTTTGTAGTCTACCAGCGACAAAAACTCACGATTTAACATCACAGCAATGGCACCAGGCATATCGAGTGGATTTGCAGGAGCATCCATCGTAGTAGAGTGCATTCGCTGTTCGGGAGTCCGCGGAACGCTGTGCGAGCCTGGAACAACGTATAGGTAAGCGTCTTCGTACAGTGCTCTTTCAGTAAGAACGGTGAGACAATTCGCTTTCGAGGACGATCAGAGCCTACGTGTTCCATTGGATCTAAGCAACCGAACAAACGTGAGATATCCGGCAGAGTGTCCTAATATCATACCCCATGATTCCAGAGAGCCAATGCCGTCTTTTCCTCTTCAAGGCTAGCATCCCCCTTCACGTCATCCCTATGCCATCTCAGAGCAAAATCATGCGAGACGGGATTTATCAACAGGTTGAATAACTCTATCGTGCACGGCATCAGTACCATCAAAGCGCTATCTACCGCACTCACCCATCTGCAGGTCCTCTTCTTCGCATCCTAGCAGTTCCTTTACGACGTTGGTCAGAGCATCGGATGTGTACCACTGCGCGAAGATGGGATGGCCCAGCTCGGGGTGCATGAGCATCTGCACACCCCAGGAGTCATCGTTATCCGCGTCATACGGCGGAAACTGCTTCCCAACTGTTCGGCGGAGCGCCCAACGCCCGCTCCGCGTACGCTCCACGACATCTTCACACGCCGTTTGTAGTAAAGGGAGATCAGACGGCGAAACGAGATCGGGTACGATTACGAAGCCTTGAGAGATAAATTGGTTCTTGAGGTCCGACATGATAATGGTGTTATATCATGACGTTGATAACCGGGTATCCTGAATCATCTTACCCTGCGGACAAGTAAGCATCGATTTGGGGTTCTTAGTCACGATCAGCTGATGGCGGAATGAAGGTAGTCCGAGAACTATTGAATGTCGGCGATGCATGTCAAATGGGAACCAGGTAAGAAATTTCTACTTTGCCCTTAGATCTATGGTCATAGGTTATACCTAGACCGACGCGAAGAGGATGGAGTATCCTCGGGATATATAGTTGCAGATGGATCTCCCCCTCCATGAGGGCTGATTATCCCTAGTGCATCCCTACACTTCCACGATTTATTCGTGGAAGTTGACGGGTAGAATTGCATCAACGTGGTTCCAATTCACACCACTCTCACCAAGGTCCCGGGAACCAGCATAAGAACCGGTTTCCGAGACACCGGACTCTCACCTATCCCGGCAGCCGTAATGTTTCCCTCTCAGAAACCTTGGATAATCCAGAAAGCGTCTCGGTAGACTACTACAGCCACACGGAGAATTCGTGTTCCACCTTGTATTGGTGGTTCCCGTTTCGCCGTTACATGCGCAGGCAGTTTCTGATTGATGTGCGGTTGAGGTATATAAACGCGGCTGGGATGTCCGTCTCTCTTTTACAATGTCAACGTCAGATACATGCCCCATCGGACACGTTAGCATCAACGTCTCTGAAGTTGTCGATGGGCTATATTATGGTGAGTTTGCCTTCCCTTCATAGCATGAGCCCACGCTGAATTTCTCTCTAGGATATGCTCTTTCGACTGCGTGAGTACCGGGTATCCCATCCCTTTGTCACGTTGACTAACTGCGATATGACAGACTCTTTGGTATAACAATAGTACAGGCCTGGAATTATTTCAACGCAAATGCAGATGGATGGCTTATGCGTTCACTTGTGAGTCCTGTCTATCTAACAAGATCACGAGCATTCCGTTGACCTTTGTCTGTAGGTTGCGTTTCTAGTGTGCGAAATTTATCTTCGAAAATTTGCTTTAGTTTTTCTGAACGTCTTGGTAGAGCTATGGACGCTGCTGTGACTAGTGTTAATACGCAGATACTGCATCACTATCTTGTGAGGAGCTTAATCTTTGACATTTTTGTATGCTAACGGGGTAACCTAGGTTAACAACTTTGGAAATACGGATCAAATGCAGATTATCATTTAGTGAGCAGCGGATAGAACATTCACGTACGTGTTTGATGACACCTTTCTAGTTCATTCGACGCAGAGGTAATGATGACCGCTGTCGTTGTTTTGATGTGAGTGTTCGGACCACTTTGCCGACTCAAGATGTTGAATGGCGCATTTCTGCAGCGTCGAGCTCTTCTTCGTTGTCAGAATCTATAAACGTGAGTGGTAACAAATGAACGGCCCGATTTGAAGTTCACTTGGACATTTCTAGTCAATTCCAAAAACTGGCTCGTTCCTGCTGTAATCGTGAGTCGTTTTATATTGTTGTGTTGCTCCCGTCATTTAAGCCTTCTAGACTGCTCTGGCGCTGGGAAGTTTTGGTGAGCATATGTCCGATTTTTTCGGACGTTCTTAATCCTTCCCCTTGATCTGGCAGGTTCGTGTACTGGTAAGTGCCATAAGACTATCTTTTCACGTTGCAGAGTCTGATTACCCTCTCTAGCTTTTGTCGTTGCACAAATTCAAGACGACAGTTTCATGGGACTTAGTAAAAAGGATAGAGTGGTAAGTGTTATCGCCTTTGTATGCCACGCGCATCTTCTAATCGTCCCGCAGGGAACGATCTCAGCGTTCAACGGCTCAGCAGCCCTTGCGGATATTCTTATCACAGTTGCCTTATCCTGGAATCTATCTCAGAGTCGGTCAGGGATCCCTCGGTAAGCGATGCAATCTTTAGGTACGCGACGAACCTCGAAATGAACTTCCAGAACGAACAATGTGATCCAAAAAATGCTCACGTATACCATCAACCGCGGCGTGCTGGTGACCGTCACACAGACTCTGACGCTGATTATGTATAGCGTAGAGCAGCGGAACCTGCACTGGTGCGCTGACATTTTTCGTTCTGATTGTATGATAGCTACACTGAGCATTAGGATGCCTACACACCTGAGCATAAACAAGGTATATGTTATCACAATGTGTGCGTCCTCCATTTCGTTTTCTACCTTTTCTTGGCTCAACCCCGCATGTATAGTGGCCATGTGAGCTTTTTCGAACCGTATCGCCATGCAACTCCATAATTTCACTCTCTTCATTGTAGTTTGAACACTCGACCGGCCCTCCGTGAACAGTTGAATAGCGCCGTGACCGAAAGTCTTGAATTCAACAGTACAAGTACTCCCTCGCATGGTCGATTCGCGCCCGCCCGTAGTCGAATAGTCAACGACGTGGAAGTCGTGAATTTTGGTTTGAGAGAGCGGACGATCGAGTTTTCACAGGTTCACGGTTCGGATGAACAGTTGGTGCGTCCCTCAACTTGACTGGTGGGTGTAAACGTTCTGATGATCACTGCGCAGCATGATGGATCGTATGGAAAAGGTAATTCTCAGCTCTAACGGATCTTTGTGCTATCACTGATTAGTTGTTGCAGCTGCAGGATCCGGATTTGCGGCAACGACGCTTGGGGATGTAGAAAGCACCGTAGAGTTAGGTCCTTGATGCGCTTCACACATAGTATGATCAGTTAAATACGTATTAATATTGAGGAGGCAAGTCTTGTATCGTTAATACTATCCATAGCATCCTTGTATTATAACAATATTTCTCAGAACAAGAAATAGTTCTAAATTGAAAAGCCGACTCGATGCTGGTAAGGAACCAGGATGGCCATTGATTTGCGCGAGAACATTGGATTTTGAATACCTCAAGCTCCAAGATTCAGTGTCCTATAGTACGGGCATCCTGTATCCGTACTCCAGGGTAGTGACCGTAGTGTAGAGCTATGAACGTCGTGCCCCTCAGGGCACTGTTTTCTACTTCCTTTTTTTGATAGACTTTATTATTTATTTATTATCTATTTAAGTACCAGATTTTTTAATCCAAAATAGTTAAACAATTCGAAACGAGGTTTATCTCTTTGTTCCTTGATGGAATCTCTTGATGGGCATCTACGACGTTCTGGACGTTGTTTCCCGAAATCTTGCTGCCATCGGCGGCATCACATTTGAAGCTTTCGAAGCTTTACCTTACAAGCCACTACCAGACATCCCGGACGCCTCGTACACAATCCTTCATTTTTCGACGACAAACAAATTCCCTGTGAAAGAAAAGACACCAGCGAATGCGAATCAGACTCTCCATGAGACGTGCCAGAAGGCTTTTGGGAGCACGGGG
Source organism: Armillaria novae-zelandiae (assembly GCA_030435655.1). Lineage (NCBI taxonomy): Eukaryota > Fungi > Basidiomycota > Agaricomycetes > Agaricales > Physalacriaceae > Armillaria > Armillaria novae-zelandiae. Next base: position 2,844,450 of record JAUEPR010000004.1, on the reverse strand, counting down.
GCGCTCAAGTTCGAATATCTCAACGAAGAAACGAATGCAAGTGCGTAATTACTTTGCCTCGTTATCTCATCTCTGATTATCTCTGGTAGATAAACAGTGTATCCTTACAATAACACGTCCAAATGGCTCGATGCGAAGTTACCAGTCAGACGCAAATTTCACTCGGAAGGCGGAAGCAAAAGCACAGGTGTGCGAGAGGGCTATTGAGCACGATGCACTCAAATTTATCGTTGAAGGAGAATCCAAGATTTCTGGACACCTCGCTCTGTTGGAAAACGAGAGCAAGCTTGATGAGGGAATCCCTGGTAAAGACCCCAAAGTCAAAGCGATAGAGGACTGGTGCGAGGAGAGCAAACTTTTGATCCAGTGGTATGATGTTACTTCCAAGGATGGAGAGCGTAAGCTGGTACAAATATTTCCTGTCGTACTGCTGATCTTATCTTGCAGTCCACGGTGCTGCGATCCGGATCCTTGCAACGTCACATTCATTCCGTGTATACTCCACTCCCGCACTGTACAAGGACGTCACCGAAGCTAAGGCTGCGTGCGCCGGAGTAGCAATTGCCGACGGAGCTTTGAAATTCACTGGAGACGCTTCACTCCCGGCAGCACCCCTTGTTGGACGGATGACCCTCCAAGAATTCTATGATTTACTCCCCCGGCCTCTTCCGGAGCCTTCACTGGCCAAGCAAAACGTGTCAGAAGTTCAAGCCGTTGGTTGGCTGAATCAGACTGTCCAGTCGACGCGCGGTAGTCAGGTACAGGCTGATTACATGCCTTTCACGGAGAATAGTCGTAGGTTTATCAATTCCTTTTGTCTTTCTGTATGTTCATTCTATTACCAGTGTCAGGTTATCTCCTCCGTATTGATCGTCCGGGTCCTAAGGAATGCAAATCGTATATTGTTGATGCGCGCTTTCACAAACGAGGAGATGCGAAGACAGCCGTCGCCCTAATGGCCGTGTCCCAGGGTGTTGGCGAGTGGTTGAAGAAGGTGGCGAGAGACGTCAACAAGATAACACAAGAGATGAAGAGAATCAAAGATACCTTTCTGCCGAAATTGAACAAGGAATGTCAGATTTCTAACGGCGAGCAGCCCACATTTGAGTGCAAGAGTCAACGGGATGGTAAGCTCTATATTTTCTCTCTGACTGGCCAGTCAATTTATGAAATGTCGCAGCATGGTCGTGTACACTAAGAGTCAACTTGTCTCCGACTAAAGGCCAGCGAGATCTTCGAGAGTTTTCGGTGCCGACGCAGTATCGCAACCAGTCTGACGCCAAGGTTGCGGTGTGCTGTAAGGCAGCGAACGAAAATCTTATCGAACTCCTCCGTTTCCGAAGAGAGCCTTCGTTTCCCCAGTACTTGGAAGCGAAAAAGCGAAAACAGCAGGACGACGAGATCGAACCTTCCAGTAAACGGCAAAAGGTGGCTCAGTCACAGACACAGGCAGCAAACGACAACAAGAGGCTGAAAGCGCAGAACGTGCATCTTCCAGCCCGCCCTCATGGCCGGTTTCCATATCCTCCTCCTAGCTATCCTCGATACATGGCTCCTCCTTCCCCGCCTTCGTCAAACCCGCCTTCGTTCACCCCCTATATGCCGCTCCAGCGTCCATATAGGGCCCCTCCACCTAATCACCGACCCTAGTGCGATCAATATTTACGTCTTTTAACTCCGGTTCTGAATCCGTGCGGTGCAGCGTGGGCTTGTCCTACGCGTCGCGAATGTATCTGGACTCCATTGTCACTTGTATAGATGCCGACGTAGTGCTTGAACCTAGATTCAGCATCTGTCACCTGGCTGTGGCTGGGATGCTCAGATGCCTTGCAGCTCATTCATTGTCAATCAATTTGTTTCGGATCCGAGGCAACACCTATCTGAATGATGAGAATTGTTTGGACGTGTCAACAAGTAGATATTTTACGCTTCCTTGGGTTCAAAGATGTAGGAACCTGACAGTCGAAATGAACTTTGAAAATTCTTTCTCCATATTTCAGTCCTTCGAATTCAAGGGCTCCCGCAAATTCATTTGTCATGATATCATTCTAGGGCAAGTCTTACCTCATTTGCTTCCGTCACTTGCTGATCCTTAAGCTCAGAATCCGCACGCTAGCGAATGAGGAACGGCCCACTTTCGGCAGGTGGTGTTATATTTATGGGTCTATATTCACACCAAACTGCACTATACGAATCTGAATCAGTCAATGTCGAAATCACGTCATTATGGTGAGATGGGATGCTATATAACGCGCCCCTAGAACACCGATATTCATTGACCACCACTACTTATCTCAATGGCCGACCAGCATAAATCCCTTCGACTTGGCAGTATCGCCCCCGATTTTGAGGCAGAGACGACGCTAGGCAAAATCAAGTTCCACGAGTGGTTGGGCAACTCTTGGGTATGTCTTGACTTGATGCCTTATGTCGATACCGGAACAAATCTGTGTGTAGGGCGTTCTTTTCTCCCATCCAGGAGATTTCACTCCTGTCTGCACGACTGAGCTGGGTGAAGTCGCTCGGCGCGCACCTGACTTTGCTAAGCGCAACGTCAAGGTTATCGGCATCTCTGCGAACGGTCTCGAGGAGCACCACAAGTGGATTAAAGACATTGAAGAATATGGAGGTAAAACGACGGGTCCTACCAATGTCGAATACCCCATCGTGAGTATCGTATTTGATTACCGCTCTATGTTTCTTGTATTGAAGCGAAGTTGTTCAGATTGCCGATGCTGATCGCAAAATCTCTTACTTGTACGACATGCTGGATTATCAGGATGTTACCAACAGAGATGCAAAAGGACTGCCATTCACTGTACGTTACCACTTGCATGTCTGACGCGTATTCCGGTACCGACACAATAAATGTAGATCCGCACAGTTTTCATCATCGACCCCAAAAAGGTCATCCGCCTGACCATCTCTTACCCCGCAGTAGCCGGACGCAACTTTGTATGTTCTACGTCTGTCCGTCGTTCATGCTTGTGTCTGATGTATCGTATTCTTAGGACGAAATCATTCGTGTCATTGATGCTATCCAGCTGGGTGATAAGCACCGTATTGCCACGCCAGTTAACTGGAATAAGGGTGACGACGTTATCGTTCATGCTAGTGTCAGTAATGAAGAGGCGAAAACCTTGTTCCCTGAGCACAAGGTCCACTATGTGTGTACTTTATCCGTTCGTGGACTGACCAGTGATCTGACATTCCGTTTCCATAGCCTTACCTCCGGACGACGCCTTTGAAGGTGGATTAAATGGTGGGGATAGGTTGTCGATTTTTATATTCTATATGTAGTAAGTCATGTACATGTAACAAAGAGAAGGGCGATTTTAGCATTCTTTGATCTTTCAGCCATCGGTAAACCCGGCTTGCTTAGAAGCGGAGGGAATGATATTATTGCAGTCCGTCGCCACTCTAAAGCACTATTACGTGATCGCCTACCTATGAACAGAAGGTTTTAAGCCCAGCTCCTGAAAAGGACGTGACTCCCATCACATTCAACACGGTTACTACTCTATGTAGAGCCGAGGCCCAACATTATCGCGTCTGAATACAGGCTGCCAGGGCCTGGGACGATACCGAGTAACCGAGACTCGGATCGTTGGATGATGCATGTGGCCCATACACACAGCTTCCTTGGGTTGTGTTTGAGGATTCTCTGATTAGAGTGTTAGGGCGTGCTCCTTCAGAATCATCCGACATATATTGTTTGTACCCATGCGTCGGATATGTTCGACTCGAAGCGCAGGACGTATCGGAATCGCTCAAACTATAGCGACTTATTATTCTAGGTCTCGGATATCAGAGAAAGCGAACAGAAATCATTCTCCTCAACGAGACGGGCGGGAAAGGGTTTGGGGACGAAATACTGTGAAGCGATGTGTATGGCTTCGTTCTTGCCTTGCAGTCCAGTACCGGGACGCGCTATTGAGGTGCTTGGCATTGGAGATTGGTAGCGTTGCACCTTGGAACTTAGTACATAGTAATGAGGACTGAGTGGAGTGCTGAGGTTGTCATTCATTGTGTGGCGCAGGGCGCCATCTCAGTGTGAAGCCAGAATCTTCTAACATGGCCTTATGGTCTAGTCGCATGATTCCTCGTTTGGGTGAAAATTCGAGGAGGTCCTGGGTTCAATTCCCAGTGAGGCCCTTTTTAGCTTTCATTGAACAATGAAACTTGAGACATAAATAATAAATAAGTATTTTTATGTCTTAGAAAGTATGCAAATTCAATAAACTCTCTCATCGACATCATTCATGATGTGGTTGGAAAGACCGTCCGAGAAATCGCTTTGTCATGCATTTCGTTAGCTTATAAAGACTGCTAAGTCTCATCTGGTCTCTTTCTTCCCAGCCACCATCATGTCTTTACCTCCCAGGAAAATCGGCGACTGCTTTAGTCAATCCTATCGGCTTTGGTGCCATGGGACTCAGCAGCTTCTATGGGTCAGTAGACTCTGACGAGGAGCGATTCAAGGTCAGCTCCTTCTCATATATATGGACGCTCACATGACGCGTAGTATAGATTCTGGATGCTGCATATGACAAAGGATGCATGCACTGGGACTCTTCCAACGTTTACGGAGACTCCGAACTTCTTATCGGAAAATGGTATATCCATTATCCTTCTTTACCGAGCGGACTGTGCGATCCATAGGTATATGTTCAGGTTCAAGCGAACGGTACAAACGAAACGAGATCTTCCTTACTTCGAAGTTTGGCATCACCCCGAATGGACCTCGGAGCGATCCCGAGTATGTTAAGGAGCAATGCGCGATATCCCTTCGGCGCTTTGGAGTCGACTGCATTGACCTGTACTATCAGCACCGGTAAGTGATTAATCGAAGTAGTTGCATAGCACCTCTTACCGTAGGACAGACCCGATCCTAATGTACCGATTGAAGTCGGTCTATGCTCTTCTAATTCTATTCAATGTCCTTCATCTAACTGCTCTTTAGTATACCGTCGCTGCGATGGCCGAGCTCGTCAAGTGCGTTCATATTTTTAACTGTTTCGTACCTGTATTGACTCTGCTAGGGAGGGCAAAGTGAAGTATCTTGGCTTGTCAGAGTGCACAGCGAAGGACCTTCGCAGAGCACATGCTGTCCATCCAATCTCTGCCATCCAAGTCGAGTTTTCTCCCTTAGTTCTCTACATCGAGGATTCGAAACTCGCGATTTTGCAAACAGCCTAGAGAGCTAGGCGTCACAGGTCGTCGCGTACTCTCCATTAGCTAGGGGACTCATCACTGGTCAATACAAGTCTCCTGACGATTTTGAAGAGGGAGATTTCCGGAAGACTATTCCCAAGTGCGCATTCTTCGAGTTTGCCTGCTTTATAATGAAGACTTGATGACTTTTTCATAGGTATTCGAAGGAGAATTTCCCCAAGATTCTTAACCTTGTCGATCGTTTGAAGGCTATTGCATCAAAGCATAACGCGACGCCTGGACAAGTTACCCTCGCTTGGATACTTGCCCAAGGCGACGACTTTGTCGTTATTCCGGGCACAAAGAAGATCAAGGTAGTCACGTAGTGCTATCATGTTTCCTCGTCTTGTACACTCACTTTTCCCCCAGTATTTGGAAGAAAACCTAGGAGCGGCAAAGGTTAAGCTCAACCAAGAGGAGATTACTGCGATTCGTAAACTTGCGGAAGAAAGCGATATTCCTGGTGAAAGGTACGCAGCAGCCGCGATGGCAGCGGTATTGCAGGGAACGCCCGAACTATCCAAATAGCTTCGTCCGATGACGGACTAGGCATGAGGTGATGTACATAATTGTATCGTGTAAATAACGGTGACAGATGTAGTACCAGGATCGTGCGAAATGAGACCTTATTTTTATGGACCCCTCCCTCACCCGAGAATTATCAAGCCCAGTGCTTCAGCCTTGGCATTAGTCATGTTATAACTAAGCGTATGTGAACCAACGGAGCAGTCTTCGTCAGCTAGATTTCGGGGGGCTGAATGATAAAGACCCTGGCCGACTAAGCTAGAATTGATATAAGTATGATTAGACGCACGTCGTTAATCAGTTTCTCAGAAGTACCATGGCCTCTAATTCAACGTTCGAAGATTCATCTTTGTGCGTTTGTTTCTCGCCGATAATTGACAAAGTGTAATTTCTTTGCTCGAGGTCACCGGCGGTACTGGCTTTCATTGGGTTCCACGTCCTTGTTCAGCTAGCTAGAAGCTGGATATACGGTTCGAGCGTATGTGCATTCATTGTGGGATGCTTCACTGGGACTAAAAGCACTAACAGCACAGCACGCGGCAAGAAGGCAGCCCTTCCTCCGCACCGCGCTCGGCACGACGTATGACAAACTGCAAGTCTTAGAAATTCCGGACAGTCTTCTCCGATGATTTGAGCACAGCCCTGCAAGGTTTGCTTTAATGGCTTGTGAAGCGTGAAACTGCAGCTTTATCCTCGACTCTAGGTGTGTATGGAATCATACATCTTGCAGCGACGACCCCGGGGAAGGCGAACGCCGCAACGTCTTATCGTGTATGTATTTATTGAAATTCGTGTCGTGGCTCCTCATACCGAGTGTTCGATTCAAGCTTGCAACTGAAGGATCTCGTCATATTTTGCGCGAAGCCATTCAAGGCTGGTGTTAAACGTGTAGTAAACACCAGTACCACTGTGGCATATCCTCCAGGAGGACCGTACGGTGTGGACGGTAAGTTTAATCACATTCGGAACTAAGAGGTGGCTCTGAATGATCAGCCTAGACTGGTTCTCTATGACGCAGGAAGAAGTCAGCGCAACGAATAATTCCTTCTTGATCTACCAAGGCTCCAAGACCTGCCGCAGATCAGGCTATGCTGGAATTTTCCAAGGATCATCCAGAGCTAGATATTTCCTTCGGTAGGGGGGAGACTATCTGCTCGCCACAATTCATCGAACTGACGAATTACCTACATACAGTTGCGCCACATTACACCTTTGGTCCCCTTGCTCCCGGATTTGAACACATGTTGCTAGAGCCCGAGTACAAAGCCCTCTCTACCAACGGCTTCATATACGCCCTCCTCCGCCCCGACAACGTCCACTTTGCCGTGTCCCCAGGAGCCATCGACGTCCGCGACGCTGCCCGCGCGCACCTCCTCGCCCTGGAATCTCCGCCCACATCGGCGGTCGGCAGGAAGCGATCCCCTTTGGTCTCCCCTTACCAATCGTCTTATAAAGACGCCATCGACATTATTGCGCAGGAACGCCCGGAGTTGCAGGACCGACTCGGTCCATCCGTCGAAGGCGCCAGAGTGGCCGTCCTATACGATCGAAGTCGATAGAGAGCTGGTCGAGAAGCAGATTGGGCTCAGGGTGGATTCATATATCCCTTGGAGGGATACCGTGCTAGATGCTGTGGATAGTCTAGTGCGGATCGAGAATATCTGGAAGGCGAGAGGGTTTGCAGTTGCGGTACCTGATACTCCTCCGATGTAAAAGGCCTGCTGACGTTGTATAAATGGAGACCGCAAGAATGCAATGCTCGTTTCCCCATTTCTTCAGGTTTTCACCGATGCTCCCGGTGTTGGTGGGCATACCGCCCATCTAAAAGCTGTTCTCTTCACATCCATACCATCGCTGTACGTGATCCACCGCAAGTTCGGAACGATCTCTCGATGCTCAAGGAAAAAGAAGCCCAAGTTCGCCCGTGCGTCCGTCATAGGATCCCTCAGCCCCCCTCGCTTCGACACGTCGAACGTTATACTCCGACACAGGACATTCGGCAAACCCTGCTCCAAGTTGAGAATCCGAGTGATGGCTGCTTCTCCGCAAAGCAGACGGCGGAAATGCACGATGAACGACAGTGATGGTACGGACACGTCGCGCCAGGATACGCGCAGGAAGAGCTCAGCCCACGCGCGATTCACAAGGACGGAGGACGTGATGAGATGGACGCGTTCGGCGGTGGTGAGTTTGAGCGACCACAGAGAAAAGATGGCCTGCTCGATGATTTCCGGGGGGAGTTTGGTTACAATGTTGGGAGACATGGTCGTTGGAAAGGGGAGACGTGCTCAGAGTACGCTTGGAGGGGGTCAGCGCTCGTATATAAGGCGTTCAGGGTCCGGTCTTGTCTGAGACCCGAAGAGTTTATCGCGCCCTGATCGTTTCAGACGTAGTCAAAGCCGCCTCATATCCTTCAATCCAGACTGTCACTGAAATTCTTGGAGCGTTTCTGTTGCGACAGTCATCCATGCTGGGGTGGTCGACTAAGGCTTTTCGTCTCACTAGTGTTGAATGTACCGAACATGAGAAAACGGAATGTAAATTCCTTTTCAAGTGGGTTGTATGATAGCCCAACGCACGGCTATAATGAAGTCAACTTCTTGAAGTGATGTTCCACCTACTCCTCGAGAAAGCGACGTATGTTGATGGTATCCTGTTGACGGGTCTTATCTTCCGCCGACCCTGTTTTTCGGGCGGCCCATTGCTAAAGGAGGTTCAGCTCATACAGTATTCGTCGTTCACGCACTTCTCATTGATTTGCTTCTTACCCTCTTAGTACCATTCATTGTGAATCTCGCACTGAACGTATTCTCGCTTGCAAATTTGAGCTTGAGCTTGAGCTTGAGGGCTTGAAGTGCATATCCCGCCTTATACCCGAAGACGTTGACTAGTTCCGACCCGGAGACAAGCGGATCACTGCCGAACAAACGCGCACGCGACTGAACGCGTGTTTGTGTACCACTGATGGATGAGGCCACATGACTGTGGCGATGCTACGTTGATTTATGTATGGATAGACAAATGGCGTGTGAAAATACATCTGTGGTTGCACTGTGAATGATGATGATGCTGATGCTGATGCCGATATATGATGGAAATGGGAATGCGGCAAAACTGCCGGGGGAGCTATTGGGTCCGCCTCCTCGACCTCGGTCTCTCTTCTAGCTCGGCATCATGCGAGTCCTCGCTATCTTCTCTCTGTCGCGTCAAGGGGGACGATGGACCCGCGGACAGCCGGTGCCGGTGCCGGGTCAGGCAGAAGAGCAGGAAGGTTCGACGGGAAGGATTGCTGGTACTGGTTGTGGTTGTGGAGGAGTCGAGTCGGGCAGAGAAGCAGGAGGTTCGACAGGAAGGACTGCAGGTACCGGTTGTGGCAGTGGAGGCACTGGTACTGATACCGGTGCGACGTTGTTTGCAACATCATCATGCGAGCCGCGAGATTCGGACGTGTGGCGAGACTCCAACCATCGCACTGGTAATCGGCGCAGCAGACTCCCGCGTGGTTTTTTCCGGCGTGACTGGGGGAAGTAGAGGATGCAAGATGTTTTCGAGCTCGTGGCGGCGTTCGTGGTCCTTCCACGGACGGATCATCGTGACGTGGAACGAATACCGCGCCGTCACGATAAATGAAGGGAATCGAGTTAGCGGCAGCCCAAGACGAGAGGGAGACGGCCGACGCCGCATCTTTTATCGATGGGGGAGACCGTCGCGCGGTGACGGGAGGTGGGCGAGGGGGAAGCTCTCGCACTGGAGGGGGAGACGATGAAAGGAAGCCCGTGTCGTTGTTCGCGTAAATAACAGGGCCCCCATGGGGACCGATGCATTGTGATTGTGGCGTTGTTGTGCATGGTTCGGATGGCTTGCCGTCGCGGGCAGGGGGTGTAGCATGGAGTCTGTTCTTCAATCCTTCAGTTGCCCATGAAAACATCCCTGAAAACGAAAATCCCCGTGACACCGGTTCCATCGTTTGACATGGCGCGTCGTCGATGGAAGGGGGAACGTTGAACACACATCTTGATAGACAAATGTTAGATAGACAACTATGAGCAAGTCAAGGTTGCAAGGCTTACTCGACTTGTATATGAACATAACCACGAGAATCCGGTGCCAGACCTGGAAGGACGACCTGGTGGTCAGAACCGGGAGATTTAAGGATAACGGTGACATTGGGAGTCTGGGATTCGGAATCCGTTAAATAGGAAGGGATTAAAACCTCCATGCTGTCAGCCGTGAGTGAGGCTGAAAGCTTCGAGTTCCACACATCGCCGCTTTATAAATGCCGGCCTCGGGTAAACAAGCATTTTGTTCGTGTCCGCGTCATCAACGTTTTCGGCAATTTGGTCAAATTGTGATGAAGCTTCGACGGCGCATTGGCCATGCCTTGTCGGTCTAGAAACGGCCAAAGCAAGTCAACTGTGCTTTGAACGTACGTGATGTCTTTTTTAATAAGATTCCCAGGAACATGACGCAGACACGGGTCGTCAAGTATGTCTTCGAGAGACAAAAAGGGAATTAGAGCGCTGAGAGCAATTCACGGAGACCAGTATTGTTTTCCACGGCATTTGTGCAGGATCATCAGCGTCGTGATTGACCGGGGAATGTCATCAGTCCGGTTACATACAAGAAGGCAGAACCTTTTTGTGTGGCGAAAGCAAGCTGTTAATGAGCTGTGACCCGGAGTTGACCCAGACTGTCGCTTGCTGACGAGTGACGGAAGCCCGCGTAGAGCCCGTTGTCGGCTGCACGTGGAGTCCATCCACATCTGCGACAGTCAAAGTCGACGACAACGCCGTGCCTCGAGGGCGTGTCTGTCTTGAAAGCCGACCGGAAACACCTTCCTAACGTGGGCATTTAATTTGATTTCGAGCATATTTCAAGCAAATCGGTAACAAATGGTGACAAAATATGAGACAGATGGATATATATAGATAGGTTCGCTATTATTTGGCCAGGACTAATGACAAAACCAAGCAGAGCGCCACTCCAAGTTCCGTGCTCGCGGAATATGCTTGGCAGTGCCCCGCGTAGCCTTATACGGTAGAAAGCGCTGTTTGCTCTCTGGATATAGGATATATCAGGCTGTATCGGCGCTCAGCGAGTCCTCAAACACCTAGATGACATCGACAGCTCATTATTGGCCTATGGGAACGTTTCGCATCACGCCGGCAATTGCGATAGTATAAATGTACCGGGATGCCATGGTGTCCTGCACTTTATCCCAGGCGCCATGGACAAAGTAGCAGACATCCAGCAAAGAGACGTTCCAGAGATCCTCTTCCCTAGTATGTGCGATTCCAGCTTCTGTGCTACCGCAGCTGACGTCGATCTTATCAGCTGTGGGCATCTTTTTACCCTTCCTTGAGGCTAAGAGAGAGAAGATCCTGGGAACGAGCAAGAGGACGTTCCAGTATGGCGCGACGGACAGACACAAGGTACGTTTCTCCAAACTTGTCGCATTTCCGATTTTTTTCCTCAACCAACGATCAGCTGGATATTTACTACCCATCGGCTGCATCTGCATCATCGAAGAACCCCATTCTATTCTTCTGCTACGGAGGGGGCTTCAACACCGGCGCTCGTGTCCTCCCTCCTCCCGCTGACATCTCATACGGCAACCTCGGATCGTACTTTGCAGACCAGGGCCTCATAACCATCATCCCCGACTACCGCCTCGTCCCCGCCGTCCAGCACCCCGGGGCCGCCCAGGACGTACGCGACGCCATGCAGTGGGCCGTCGACAACCCCGAGAAGCTCGCACTCGGTGGAGCCGCGGACCCCGATCTCGACGCCCTCTTCGTCATGGGCCACTCTGCGGGAGCGATGAACATGTTTACGATTCTTATCACCCCCGAATTGTACTCGGCCACTCTACATCCTAGAATTAAGGGCGCGGTGCTATTCGCGGGGGCGTATACGCTCGAAGAGATGCCTTCGTTCATGACCGCTGCGGTGGAGCAGTATTATGGGGACTTCGGGAACCAGAAGGAAAGGCTTCCGCTGGGTCTGCTGCGGGCGGCCTCTGATGAGAAGGTGGCCTCTCTTCCTAGATTGCTGCTGGGCATTGCCGAACGGGACCCTGAGTCGTTGGTCGACGCCTCGAAAAATTTCCAGTTGGCTTTGGATGCGCGTGGGGTGACGTATGACAAATTTGTCGCTGCAGGGCATAATCATATCAGCGTTAGTTTTGCGCTCAGCACGGGTCAAGGTGAGGAATGGGCATCGGACGTCGGGAAATGGATTAGATCGGTGTGATATTTGTGAGTGCGTCGATTATTCTCATGTGCACGCTTTATAATATCCAAACAGAACCATGCGTCTCCTTTTGTTTACTTATGTTCTACTTGGTGTGTAATATATATGGAGTTGTCGGTATCCAGACTTGTGTTTTTTTGAGGTTAAATTTGGTATCCGCTACAGCTTTGACCCAAGTATGATCGAGTTTCAACTTTCAACGCCGTGTATTAAATTATTCAACCAGTTTCCCCATTTAATTCCAGCTTTCAAATTCCGGAACTTGGAAAACATCCTAGTGCAAATGGTGCACGACCCTGTGCCGTTGTTGGCTATTCAATTCAAGTTTGAAGAACCAATGCTATCGCTCTCGGATATGAAAAGATTGAGTTTGATACGGGATTCTTTGGATGCGAGTATCTAATAAAGCGGCAATAGCCCATCGCATCGCATCTCATCAAGTTGCGCTTCGGTGCTTCAGCAGCCAAGTCAAGTCTTCACTCGGAGAAGAAGTCCGGAATTTCTAAAACGTGTTGTTTATCGTACGTGGTGCAGAGCGTGTGCGAAGAAGATTTGCCTTCTTGGCCCGTGTGTCTCGGTGAAAATTAAAGAGTGAACACACATATGCTTGGGCTGCATATCCAGCTTGTAGCAGCTGAAGGAGGTGGCGCTAAAGCCGGTGACCTTCAATATTCCATTAAGAAAATCATGAATTGACAGTCATGGACGAGAAACAAGCGCACAAAGATGATCTTCAAGGCATTAAATGATACGGTAAAGTTGGGGAAACTGATTGGTGACCACTTTGAGACTTTTGAACGAGGCGGAAATTGAAATTGTTTGTAAAATGCGAAGATCTAATCGTGTGTATGTATCACTTCCAGATCACCCAGCCGACATCTGTTAGAATACAACCTGAAAGTCGGCACGAAGTGTTTGCTCCCATAGTAATTATTCCTTAGATATTAATGTTCCTATGATACTTAGCTATGCTATGGACTAGGCATTTTAATTTAAATATGGCTGTATTTTGGTATATTCAGTGACGTCTTCATTCATTCATACTTGTGCTCAAGTGCCCGCTATACTAAGGATTTCAATAACATCCAGTTAACCAAAGCAGCCATTTCTGTAAGCCCAACGTGTACGCGCTTAGATACAACACGACAAATATTAAGCACTCGGATTGATGATATTCTGGGGTAATTAGACGATCACCGAATCGCGCCTATACGGACAAGATCTCCTTCAAGTTTTGCACGATTTCAACTCCAAGCTTGTCATCATTATATTACACGGTACAATTGTAAAAATACCCTCATGCGTGGTCCTCCATCAGATTAAAGCTAGTTGGATAATTCGGGTGTTCCCTGCAAGACTAAAGCCATCGCATGCGTTGGGTACCTTTCACCGGGAATATCGCTCTCTTCCGAAAGTTTACGAATGGCAGCAATCTCCTCTTGGCTGAGCGTAACCTTAGACGCTCCTATATTTTCTTCCAAATACTGGGGAACAAGTGGGTGTAAGACAATGAAATTTGATAACACTACACAACTACCTTGATCTTCTTGGTGCCCGGAATAACGACGAAATCGTCGCCTTGAGCAAGGATCCAAGCAAGGGTGACCTGACCAGGTGCCGCGTTATGCTTTGAGGCAATCGCCTTCAGATGATCAACAAGGTTGAGAATCTTGGGAAAGTTCTCCTTCGAATACCTGTGAAAACTCTATCACAATTGCATAGTAACGCAGGCGAACTCAAGAGTGCGCACTTTGGAATAGTCTTCCGGAAATCTCCTTCTTCAAAATCATCAGGGGAGGTGTATTGACCGGTGATAAGGCCTTTAGCCAACGGAGAGTACGTGACGACAGTGGTGCCCAGTTCTCTGGCTGTTTGCAGGATCGTGAGTTTGGGGTCTTCGATGTCGAGAACCAGGGGGGAAAATTCGACCTGGATGGCAGAGATTGGATGGACGGCATGTGCTCTGCGAAGGTCCTTGGCTGTGCACTCTGACAAGCCGAGGTACTTCACTTTGCCTTCCCTAGTAGAGTGGTCAAGTATGGAACAACTGGTAAACAGCATGAACGTACTTGACGAGCTCGGCCATAGCGGCAACGGTGTGCTGGAGGATGGTCAGATTGAGGTCATCGAGTAGAAAGGAATAGACTAACTTCGATCGGCACATCACGATCTGGTCTATTCAACGGTAAGAAGTGATAATGCAGCTGCGTCGATGTATCACGCACCGGTGCTGATAGTACAGGTCGATGTATTCGACTCCAAAGCGCTCAAGGGATTTCGTGCACTCCTCCTTAACATACTCGGGATCGCCCCGACCGCGATCTCCATTCGGCGTAATGCCAAACTTGGAAGTAAGGAAGATTTGGTTTCGTTTACCCGTCCGCTTGAACCTGAGTATATGCATATTAGTCATGCTTTCTGCTTCAAAATGCAAGGGCTGACGGACCATTTCCCGATAAGAAGTTCAGAGTCACCGTAAAAGTTGGAAGAGTCCCAATGTCTGCAACCGTGATTATATGCAGCATCTAGAACCTACATTACGCGTCAAAAGGCGTCTGAATTTTCGAGAAGCGAGCAGACCTTGAATCGTTCCTCGTCAGAGGCTACCGATCCATAGAAGTCACTGAGTCCCATGGCACCAAAGCCGATGGGATTGATCACAGTGCCGCCTATTCTCCTGGGAGGTAAAGACATGATGGTGGTCGGCGAGAAAAAAACAGATAATTCTTACCAGTCTTTATCTAACGGAACGCATGACAAAAGTGGTTTCTCCTGATAAATATGAGTGTCCTCAACTGTATCATACAATTATAGATCCTGAATGGTAGCAAAAAGGCCTCACTGAGAATTGAACCCAGCCTGTGAAATGATGAAGATGTGATATCATGATAATTGGTCTCAACATCAAATTTTAACATATTACAATGCGTCCATCTCTAATGCCAAGTACCTCAATTGTGCGTCTTGATATTGGACTGCAAGGCAAGAACGAACCAATACACATGTGTTCTGTTGAGGCAGGTTTTTCAACGCAGTTCCATGATCTCTGTCACTCCTCTCTATACGAAGAGGTCCAGCATCCACACTCGAGACTCAGGTTGATGATCATCTGCAGATTTTCCGTTGTTCTTGCGAGGAACTAAATCCTCATCAAAGAGGTGCTTTATTAGCTTCAACAAATCATAATCCCTGTATCGACCTATCAGAAAAGAGATGCGAACCACGACCAGAGGACCTGCATCTGCATTCAAGACTCAGCTTGATGATCATCTGCAAATTTCCCGTTGTTCTTGCGAGGAAATCAAACAGGTGCTTTGTTAGCTTCAGTAGATCATAATCGCTGTATCGGCCTGTCAGAAATGAGATACGAACCACGACCAGAGGTCCTGCATCCGCACTCGAGACTCAGGTTGATGATCATCTTCAGATTCACCCTCCTGCTTGCGAGGAACGAATTCCTCGTCAAACAGGTGCTTTACTAGCTTCAGCAGGCCATAATCCCTGTATAGACCCATCAGAAAAGATATGCGAACCAAATTATTGACGACCAACCGAATATCAGCGCCGGTTAACACTGCAGTACGATCTTCTTCAGCACTCCCATATCCCAGCGGGGTTTTTGCTATCACGTCAGCCACCTCCTCTGTGACGCAATAGTTGTTGATAAGATGCGGCGAACGGAAAATATGATACGCCATCAGAGATTTATTGTTCTTGTTGAAAAAGTCCATCTTCCAAGTATGAGTACCCATAAGATCATCCTCTTCACTTTGATCCCTGTTGTCGCTAGGATGGTCCAAGGGGATGACCCAACAATGCTTGTCCCCGACTCGTCTTAAGATGTCATGGAACTCAAGCGGCAGGATCATCACGAGCCACCCCGACCGTTTTCCAGCCCCGGTCATGGTATTTCTTTCGAGCCTGCGACGTCGTGAGCCTTATTCGCCCTGCTTGGAACGGAGCGTCGTTCACCAAACGTAGCCCGAGCGTATAGTGAGTACGCATGGGAGTGAGTGATAAAATTCATCACACAAGCTACGAAATACCATCAGGAATGCTCTGAGGAGTGGAAGGAGATGTTTGAACTCACTAGAATGGAAGTGTAGGACCGCGTCAACTGGTGAATACTTCGAGGTGATCAACTGGATCTTCTTATCGGCAGCGTTATAGAAATCGAATACTCCTGCGATAGCGGGGTTGGCGTACGTAGATGTGGGGGTGG
This sequence comes from Armillaria novae-zelandiae, assembly GCA_030435655.1. NCBI lineage: Eukaryota > Fungi > Basidiomycota > Agaricomycetes > Agaricales > Physalacriaceae > Armillaria > Armillaria novae-zelandiae. The sequence goes on along the minus strand of JAUEPR010000004.1, from coordinate 2,828,237 downwards.
GGATATTGAAAATGAAGTACGTCAGCCACTCGACGTGGGCGAGGTTGGCTTCAAAAGTCTCAGGCTGGGACTCCCGCGGCCGAAAGTGGTATCCAGCCTTGCGCAGGAATGCCCCGACTTTTCGACACTGACTATGGTTGACGTACAAGTCCAAATCAGAGTCCGGGTATTCTCCAGCATCACGTTCGAAAAAATTAATGGCAGTTGATCCCGCTATTAAGATTCCGAGCTCTTTTTGCAGCTCTCGGAATTGAGCGATTTGCTGTCTCGGTGAAATAAGGGAGAAGATATTTGCTGAGAGTGTACGCTCTTTTACGGAAGGAGGCAATGGACTGGTACGCTTCCCTGTTGGCCTTGGAGTAATTGTACAAGTCGAGGGGTGCAAGGTCACGAAATAGCAAGTCATGGGCCGTACCTGGGCTGTTAAATAAGCAGATGAGTGAGGAAAAGACAGGATCTCAAGGGGGAAAAACGCACAGCAGAGGCATCCTCGTCGAACTGGAAAAGGTTGATAAAATACGAAGCGCCGTCGCTTCCAGAATGGCATCGTTAACGTAAAGCTTGAACGAATCAAAGCGGAGTTCGGACGTTCACGTGACATTGCGACGCGTTTGTGGCAAGCCGCAATTACCAAGGACGCGCCATCACCAAAGAAATAACCGGCGATATATGCAGCGAGCGGGTCCCCCTCTTCCCAGAATTTTAACATCGTAGAAGAAAAAAGTACACGTTAGTTTTCCATAGCGTTTTTGAAGCTCTCAGACTCTTTTTCGTACAATGTGGCTGACCATCGAACAGGAACTCTCAAAAGATTTTGAAGAAGGTTACTGGACTTATTCAACACAGTGAAGTCCACTAGAGATCTCTTGAATGTATACCAACATCGGCAAGGAAAGCGAAAGGCAGTTCCAGACGAAAAGCAAACCGAGGCCGCGACAAACGTAGCAAGCCGTAAGGATCAGCTGAAATTATAAATAGTACGAAGTTGAAATAGATAGAATTTCACATTATCAAATGCCCTGCAACAGAAATTTAGCTACCGCGGGTGGCGTCCGGGGTTCCTCGATCCAGCTGATTTTGAGAAATGAAAATTGGTACCGATCTCCCGGAAAAAACCAGCATGGTATAGCAAACTAAAGTTCTCGCTGCCTCTTAGACAAAAGTCATAATTTCATGGAACATAGTACTACATGTATATACATTAGGAGTAGATGCATTAGTGGTTGAAAGAGTGTCGTAAAGGGAACGTTATACATAAAAGACAGCTGAGAAAGGGCTTGGAAACTAGATACCAGACTAATTTACATACTTATCAGAGCCCGTGTTCACATAGAAAAGGCATAAGAAACATAGCGACATCCTAGTTCTTCTTAGATCTCTTGAGACGGAAAGGTGGGAGAAGAGAAGTTGACGAGGAGTTGGGAGAGGCCTCAGAATCAGGCAACCTCATCCTCTTCTTTCCCTTAGCATCCCCGCCTCCAGTGTTCGTTAGAGCGCCGTGCAGGCTCTTCGTGAGACCACGAACGATCCGACCAGCAGTGCTCCGTGTGCTCCTCCTCGACGAGGGCAGCGAGGAAGTAGACGACTCTGGCTCACTTTTCGGTGGCAACGGCGCGAACGAGTGGGTCTGGTACAAGTGGACAGACCCCGTGCAGCAGTGCTCGTACTGGAGGTGGGGAAAGTGGCTCGGGTTCTGACAAGCGTAGAACTGCTGCGTGGCCGAGTTCGTTGGGAGAATGTACGAATCCTGGATAGTGTAGGGATGTTCTTCCGGTTCCGGGTGAGTGAACAGATCCACTCGGACGTCGGGATTGAAGACGTCGTCCAGCAGAACTGGGTTCTGGCGGCCAGATTCGTGGGGGTGCTGTTTCTGGTACCGCATTACGGCGAACAACTCGTCTGTGCGTGAGATGGATTCTGAATCAGACGACTCCCGGCTGCTGGCAGCCCTGTCAAGTACGGACTCCATGAGATCTGGAGCACGTCGAGCCCGATAAACTGGTTCCGCCATAAATTCACCGTCATCGAAAATGAGAGCGTTGCGGTCGGACGAAAGATATTCGTCCTCGTCTTCCTCGTCCGAATCAGCCGACATGTCCAAGAATGACTTCAAAGGAGATTCTGGGCGAGGTTCGAAGTGCAGGGTTCGAGCAACAACAAGGTCGCGCCCTCCCACGAAACTTTGGTCGTCTTCATCATCGGCGTCCCAGCTTGAGGCATCGCCATTGTCGGATACTGGACTGTCAAAGTACGCGTAGGACGGAGCGGCCACGGAAGGAGACTTGGCAGGACTGGCGAAATCATCCAAGTATTCATCGTCAGACTCTTCATCGTCAAACTCAGCATAGGCAGTGGGGTTCGTAGGACGAGGCGGCAACAGAGACGGCAGGTACGCAGGAGCCTCGTCTTCATCGTCGTCATCAGAGGGAACAGGAGTTGAAGGGCGTTCGGTGATTTCCACTGGGTTCAGAAGAGATGCCATTTTGTGAGCGGGGTTGATGGGGTAGAACACCTGCGAGTGGCCCGACACGGGTTCAACTGCGTCGGAGGCGCTGAAGACGCGTTCTGGCGACGGTGGCACTTCGTCCTCGGGGATAGGCGACACAGAGAGTAAGCGCGAAGGTGGAATGTGGTCCTCACCCGTTGAATCGCGCTCGATGATGGTGATAGTCGTCGTAGCATCAGGAGGGCTCCAGAAGTCAGCAGCGCGATCCAATTTCCTGGTATCACGATCTGAGTAGGTGTGTGGCGTCTCAACAGGTCGCTGCGGTCGTCGAAGAACCCTGCTGCTGGGCACAATCGGCGCGTCGCTGGTCCCAGCAGATTCCTGTCCATCGAGAGGTCTGCCACCGACTGTGAGCTTCATGAGAGTCAAGGCAGAATGGAAACTCACGCAGTGACCGCAACTCGCACAGCGATGGGGCTGTCAAACTTGAGCGAGCTACTTGCCGACCTGGTGGAGTCGAATTGGAACGTGGTCTCGATGGCATTGCTTCGTCGGCGGGTAGTTGCAACGGGCCTGGCAGAGCTGTGGGGAATGGACATGTTCCAGACCCTGGGGAAGAGGGAGAGTGTTGAAGAATCCATGTCGCCAAAGGAAGGGTATAGGGAAGTCTGCGTTCAACACAGGCCGAGGGGGATGAAAAACGATGTAGATGGGAAGGTGCATCTTTTAAATGACTGTGGTCATGTCTCACGTGGCAGACAACAATGTTTGGGTGGCAGTAGCATTTTTTGGATCATGGTGTGCGAACAATGCCCTGGTACCGTGCTGAGACCAGCCACCCGATCCGGACCCTTGGCTGGTCAAAAGAAGAAGTCAAAGGCAAGAAAATACATTTTACGTGAAATACTGACCGCGATGGCCTGCGTAACTGTACCTGTATCTAAGGTATCCTGGGACAAAAGGCCGGAACCAAGCTTGAGGCGGCCATAGGCAAAGACAATCCATCATTCGATCTTCGTGGCCCGTATGGAAAGGGAGCTATGATTCGCCACTCAGCAAAGGCCATTCGTGCAAGGAAAGGACTGCTGCAGAAAATTGTTCTGTATCAAGGTTAGATATGAAGATAAATAATGGAGGCGGCACCGGAAACACTCGGCGCCTTGAAATTGAAACTTAAGCTTGAAGCACCATGGAAAGGTAAGATGCTAAGTACGGCAACAAGTTCGACAATAAAAAAGACAACCTGTGGCGCTCCGTTTAAAAAGGCTCTTTTCTAGCTCGACGGGATTCAAAATTCACGCGGGGGCTAACAATAGATGTCATTAGCGCAATATGGTTCGCGATGATTTCCACATTACAAAAATTGCTACAGACCGGAAGAGCAACACATGAGAGGTACTTTTACAGATAAGGCTACGGCGGCAAAGCAACGAAGGAGGAGCAGTGAACGAAGCTCAGAGGCTCATTGGTAGATGAAATTGTACCGCGATAACAGATGCGGGATGGCGCTGAGCTGGGGACCATACCTGTCCGAAGAATGAGACCCGTTACATGCACTCCAATAGACACTCACCTAGCGGCATTATCGTACAGTTCAAAGAGGGGTATAGCGAGGAGTTTCATGTTCTTTGGGACGGCTAGCACCTCTGGAAGGAGCATTTTTCAGTAAAAGGAAGTTGAGCATTGGAAGACCAAGCGTACTGCGCTCAGGCATCTGAACAAGGAAAAGTTTCTTGCACTCCTTGGGTTTCGTTATATGCGCCGGAATAAACGGATACTGGTGCAAAGTGAGCAAACGTCTGGGAGGAAAGTTCGAGTAGACGCACCATGAATGTTTCGAAGTTGGGTCTCCACCACTGCGCGAGACAGTCGCCTATCTCCCACTCATTGTCAATTCCGTGAGACGCGTTGAACTGCAGGGAATCAGTCGGTGGCGCGAGACGGTCGTCGAGGCGCCTCTTTAATCCTTCGCTTTCATCTTCGCCGGGTTTGAGGTAGTCTCCTGGTCTGGTGGCGCGTCAGGGTACGCCAAACGTACGAGAAGAGTCGCCCACAGTTTGAAGAACGCATTGGCGATCTGCAGCATGAGTATATGCGGGTGGCCGTGGTCGTGGACGACGAGGATGCCTTCGACGGTCCTGCGCATACCGAAATCTTCATAATTGTTCTGTAGCCGCTGTAAACGCGCAGAGACCGACGGATCCTCTTCAGGCTGAGCCTCCTTAGTGCTGAAAGTAAAGTTGGACAGCGGATAGAGGTTGATAGTCGTCGACATCGTGAATGGCGATGAGCAGAAGTGTGACAGTGTGACATGGCGCCAGCATTTTGGCCGCCGGCATTTCAACTTCAAACTACCTACCAGTACTTAAAACCACCGACAAAATTCAAAGAGAGAGAAGAAGAACCTCTGGTGCAGCAATACTAATACTAGAATACACGAACGTGCTCTTTCGAACGTTCAATGATAGCATAGCAACACCGCTTCCACCGTACTCGGTGGATCAAAATCGGGCTTACAAGTTTAGCTTCCAGCTTGTCATTTTCCAGCAACCGTAGCACTTGGTTACATTGAAGACAGGAAGCGGCGTAGACCTTGGTAGTGTTCTGAAACTTTGTCTGTGTCACTTTTCGCCCATGAAGATATCTTCTAGTATATGTACTGACTTAGGTACGTTCCCACCGTCTCCTTAATTCCCTTCCATCAATCCTGACCGCGACATCGAGGACCGAACATCAACTCACAGCGGAGGTCAAGGTGGCACGTTTGTCGTCCACCGTGCTTTCCTTTTGATCCTTGGTTCCACGAAGAACCTGCTCTTACGGAAGTTGAAGATCAGCCTGAATCATCAACAGACAACTGGGTACGATGCCGAGCTCTGGGATGCTATTACTGTAAGGTTCGAGTCTAGTCCTACCAGATGGCGCCACGCGTTACGATGCGAACCAACCTTAACTCTACAAGTACGCAAAGAAATAATCCAATACTGGTACCAATGGCGAGGAGGAGGGAGATGCGTAATGGCCGCCTGTACCTCGTCACAGGATGGGACAAATGCTTTGAAGCGCGGCATGCTTTCATTTTCCTAGGCGTCGCTCTGCTGAGGTCGGAGGTACGTTTTCCCATACATGAGAGGTTCAGACAAGCTATTCTTATCGTATTCACTAGCGGGACATAGCGGATCCTAAACAAACAATATCTGTGCCCGAGAAGCCGACGTTTCGTGAGCGACTGCTCACAAAGAAGCCAACTGACGGTAGGCAAGGCGAAAGTTCTTCTGATCGTTTCGCCGTAGCCCCTCGGAAGGAGATATGATATATACGGATAAAGCGTAGGGGCGACCGTATGCCATCCTTCATTTTCTAGCTATGTTTGACGGCTATCCTTTTGAGAGGACGATCGCGAGGACGGTGCTGACTTTCACGACTGAAGACGTAAGTAGAGGGATCCTCACAGGTAAAGATCTTTGCAATTGAATATGGTCACGATGTCTATAATCCTTCCGTATTCTAAAATGTGAGCAGTTTGATTGCCTTCCTTCATTCTTGTCTGACTCGTCTCATGAGTCATTGGTGTCTTAGATTTCAACCACAGACGTTGCCATCACCCACGATGAGCACTGGATGAAGTCAACAAACCGTCGCGGCATAAAATCTGTACGTTTAGTGTCATTCGCAACTTGAGAAGATGACGGAATTCTTCCCGAAGGGCGCTGACTTTCTACTAGCCAGGATTTCGTAAGTCGCTTCATTGAAAAAGCTGACATTTCGATCTCAGAGAGTAAGACATTCGACCTTCTTTTTACAACTCTGATGTTCAAAAACAGGTTGTGCAACACTTAGAGACACGACAGCTGATTGAAAAGTGATTCGGGGCTCGCTATTGGCGCAGATGCTTGTGGATCGGTCTGAGAAATTTTAACTTAAGAAGAAAAGGGAAAAGAGGGCAGTCCCACAAGAACTACCTGCAAATTCTAAATAGATTTTCGGGTGCTAATAACATGAAATCAAAGAGGGCTTTGAAAAACGGCGTTGCATGCACCTTTCTGATGCCCGAGTGACAGCCACATCAAGCGGCCATCGAGTAGCGGATTCATTTGATGCATGAGATATATTCCCTCCCTTGCTCTGAAAATTTTAACTTTGACTCTTTTCTACGAATTGAAAACACTCTTAATTTTGCCGGCTATCCGGGGTGGTATGAATTTGGCAATCTTTTGTGAATCGTAGTGATCCAGTCGCTACTGACCTCAGTTTCAGCCCAATACGGTCCACTGCCGGGGTGTTTTATCGGTGCTCACTGTCGCAAGCGAGACCATTCAACTTTGACTGGTTTGTCGGCTCCCTGAATTTAAATCTTGCTTGAGGGTAATTTACAGTAGTTGGACTTCTGGTATTAGAAAAGTTCTCCTCATGAGGCTGAAGCCAATTCGTTTGTGTCATTTCATGCATAAGATGAAGGAAAGAGCTACAGCCTTGAAATGAAGCAGGAATATTACGATTCAAGCAATGAGAACACATTAATTACTCTCAGTGTTGAGATCCGGCAACCTGGATTGCAGCTGACCCTCCCCTGTGGAATGTAGCTCGAGACGAAGATGAACCAAGTTCGTGCCTCAGGCATGCGAGGGGGAGAAATACCGTTTCGCAGACGTATCCTCCAACCTCCACACAGGAGGATGGTCCTTGTTTCTCAATCAACCCCTCATTCGCTAACAGATACAACTCCCACAAGTGCTTTCTTGAATGCCCGCTGGCGATAGCGATCCCCACACACTCAAATCTGCAACGCGTACCCCCCCTTGAAGCCTTTACAACAACACTCGCTTCCGGTCGCCCAGCGACCACAACCCACCTCTCCCAAGGAGAATACAAGCTCACGAACCGAACATACCCACCGCACAGCCCTCTCTCAGCAGGAAGAATAGTCATTGTCCCAGTTACAAGTACAGTACTTACAGATACAGACCCCCCCCCACCTGATACAAATTAGGTACATGCGTAGTTACACACCAGATGTATACATACACCCTGAAGGCCGTAAATACTTAAAACGGGATTCCATCATAGAGATAATATTTTGGTTCATTCTAGTTTGAAAATTCTACGCAAAATGGTGAAAAATCATCAATGTTTTCTTGTTTTTTGACACTGAAAAAACTTTCGATGCATATAATTTTATCCAGCGATAGCAAGCGCAATATTTCGGATCTATTTGCAATTTACGCAATTTGTCATACCATATTCGTCCCAGACAGAACAATTTGCTATCATGTCTTATCTTCTCACTTCCAGTGCTAAAATCTGAGTCGGGGAATATTCCATGGTGTATTCGCCAAAACATTCGGCCAGGAAGAGACAGTTTTGGTCGTTATTCACCTAGAATGGAGAGAGAATGACATCATGATCAATTGGCAACCAGAGGACCCCCTTTTTGGCTATTCCCGCCATCTCACTCCTCGCAGCGATAACCTTATCTATTACCACAATCTTCAAGGAATGAGCCCGGTGCGTCTCCGGGTATCTTGTATATAGGTACTGCCAATTTTTCGCCTTTCGAACGTGCTCATCGACACCTTCTTGCAGAGCCCCATTTACCTTCTCTAGTCAACTACTGCCGAGTTTTACGTTCCTTTCTATCATCTGCCGGCCAACGTGCGCGTGCGCAAGACTTCAGGTCATAATGTCGCTTAATGGCGAGTCGCCTCTTTCACGCGCAGGGTGAGGGTAATAGAAGCTGCTCACAAGACCACAACTAACGTTTTATTCTTTTTCTTAATATAAAAGGTTATTGCCGGGTCCCTCCTCTGTCCCCTCAGTTGCTCACACGCAAATGTCCATTCGCGCGAAAACGGTTCAGCTTTCGGGTAATGAAGGGGAGGTTGACTTAACCTACACTCCATCTCCTCCGGCGTCCCCCACTGAGACAACGGCCCTACTACCCACCGCTGCGCAGTCTCTGCGTAATTCAATCCCAAAAGTGCCTAGTCGTCCACCTCAAGGAAAATCCCGTGTACTTGTTTACATGCTTGCAATTACCCGGACGTCCCTCAAAAGTATCCCCGCCGTCATTCTGGGGAGCCTTCTAAACATTCTCGACGGTGTCTCGTGTTTGTATTTTTTTCGTGTACAACTTGTACATCTGCTCATCGCAATATCTAGATGGAATGATTATATTTCCAGCTTCAGGCGTCTTTGACGAGTACCAGATGGCGCCTGTGGGCGTATCCATGTTTTTCCTTTCGACATTAACCGCTCAATTAACCTATACACTTGGCGCAAGTCAGTTCCCAGGCGCCAACGGCAGCATGATGATTGAAGTGGTCGTAAGTCGCCTTCGCCCCGTTCTTTTGCTCCATTGACGATCGTACCCTCAAGCCCTTCTTTCACATGATCGCGCTGTCAATTTCGGCGGATCTCGAATCGCCGACGGAAATATTAGCGACAACGCTAGTGTCCTATGCCCTGAGCTCCGTATTGACAGGCATCGCTTTCTTTCTACTTGGATATCTGAAGCTTGGTACCCTTATTGGCTTTTTCCCGAGACATATTCTCGTTGGGTATGTTTCGTAACCACCTAGAAATTCCACCATTCCCATACTGATCCCATGTTCAGGTGTATTGGAGGCGTTGGTGCCTTTCTAGTTGAAACAGGGTGCGTTTTCGAGCGCTTCTACGGATAGAATTGCGTGCGATCATCTCATCTAGGCTCGAAGTCTCTCTTTCCCTGACATCCACCTCAACATCCACTCCGCTTCCTCACATGTTCACTTCTCTCCACAATATCATCCTATGGGGAGTACCTCTATTTCTTGCCATTTTCCTGCGAGTGGGAATGTGGCTCTATGGGAAACTCCACAAAGGTGGTGATGGAGAAGCTAACTCGGGCATCTTTGTCGGTTGTGAGTACCGCATCGTCAGATGACTGACCGGGCATTAACCTAACGACATTCTTGTGACCAGACTTTCTTGCGATCCCTGTCATCTTCTACGTGGTCGTCTTGGCTGCGGGAATACCCATGGATGTATTGAGAAAAAATGGATGGGTCTTTGATGTACAGGGCGGCAATGAGGCGGGATGGTACAAGTTTTATGGATATTTTGGTAGGTGTTTGCGCTCAGCCTTGAAATTCTCTTTCAACTTTGCTTTAGACTTCACACAAGTACGTTTCAAGCCGATTTGGGACACTTTGCCGACACAGTTTGCGCTGTAAGTGGTATCACGCGGCCAAGTGCACTTGTTTGTTTACTTTTGTGTAGCTTGTTCTTCAACATCTTACATCCACCTCTGAACGTTCCCGCGCTATGTGAGTCATTGATGACTTCCGCAAGACCACTTGCTGAACCTTAATGAACAGCTATATCCCTTAACGAGGATTACATCGACACTAACAAAGAACTTGTCGCACACGGTTATTCTAACCTCTTTGCTGGGCTAATAGGAACTGTGTTCGCCTCTCTGTGCTTCTCTTTCGGAAATTCCTCGCTGATTTATCTCCTCATAGACCCAACTATCTCGTTTATGTCAACACGCTGTTGTGAGTATTTTCCCTATAAGCATACGTGACTCTTTATGGACCCTGGGTAGATTTTACCGCGTCGGAGGTACCACGCGTATCTCTGGATTTCTCCTTGCCGCAGCTACTGGCGTTCTTTTGGCCATTGGTACAGGATTTGTCGGATACATTCGTGGGTTCCTCAAGACTTCTTATTCGGGATCGGGCGGCTAACTTTGACTCGTAGCTGTTATGGTTGTCGGCGCATTGATATTCGTGCTCGGTATCGATCTGGTCAAAGAAGCTGTATGGGACACGAGAGGACGCGTGAGCTGGTAACTGAATGTCCAGTATCCTTCCTTTTTGATCTCTGATCACATCAACGTTCTTTAGGCCCGAATACATAACCATCATCAGTATTATGGTTTGTATGACGGTATGGGACTTTGTTATTGGAGTTCTATTCGGCATTATTGTGTGCTGTACGTTACTTCTCCTAGTTCGCCGCGAACCCTACTAAATTTAGTTGCAGGTCTTTTCTTTGTCATCCAAACATCCCGACTGAGTGTAATTCGCGCATTGCACACCGGTTCGACTGCGCCGTCGACAGTGAGGAGGCCAAGTGTCCAGCGAGCCTACATCAGGGAAGTGTCTGGAAAACAGACATGTGTTATGCGGTTAGGTGGTTTTATGTTCTTCGGAAATGTCACGGAAGTCGAAGAGGGCGTGAGGAGAGTCTTGGGAGGTGCGTTCGAGAAGGATCATGGGTATGGGAGCACGAGGAGTCGGGTGGAATCCCCTGATCCGGGGATACGTTTCCTTGTGCTCGACCTTACTCATGTGGCCGGGGTTGACATGAGCGCTATTGAGGGACTTGTGAGAGTACGGAGGATGTTGGAGAAGAGGGGTGTGTGCCTAGTGATGTGTGGTGTTAGAAGGGGAGAAGGTCCTGTAGGAAAAGCGCTGGATGTTTTCTTTGGCGACGAAGCAGAATCAGAGGACACGCCCGGAGCCGTGGAAGCCGGCATAGGTTCAAAGGTGGAGGTGTTTGATACTTTCGGGGATGCCATGGAATGTAGGTCGACCTCGATTCGCCATCTCTTGGAATACAATCCTAATTAATTTCTAGGGACCGAAAACGCGTATCTGAAAGCCTGGTTTAAGGCTCAAAAGGTTGCTAGGAGTGTTCCATTTCGTACGTCGGTTTCTTTGTCCCAGGCCTTGCTGGACTCATGACAATGGTTTAGTGCTTCCTGGTCGCCAAGATGCCGATACTACGGGCTACGACGAAAGCGGGTTAGGACTCAGCATGCTTGGGTCCCCGAGGATCGTGCATCTATACGACGCAGGTTCCCGGACGATTGCAAATGGTGAAATTCATGTCGCTTGCACACCCACACCAATGGCTAAATACACGCATTCTTTGTAGAGCTGTACCCCTCCACACCACCGAGCCACGACCAAGCGTCGATTCCTTCGATTTCCCTTGGAGGCACTCCGCCGAGACTTCCTCGAGAGACTGCATCTAGTCGTGACCATGGACGTCTAACTCCTCCGCTTGAACACCACTTGCTTTCTGCCTCCCCTCAACGCGAACCCTTACCCACACTGTCCCGTGCGCTGTCGTCGTACACAAGTCTCGACCTGAGCCCGCTCCCGGCGTACCTTAGTCGCGTATGCCATCCCGCCGGACATGTTTTGTGGCGACAAAATGACCCTGCAGATGGGTTGTATATCATCGAAAAAGGCGTTCTACGGGCTTCGTATGCGTTTGAGTCTTGGGGTTCGAGTACGGGTCTGGAGAGCTCTTCTCATAACAACGAAACCTACACCCACCCACCGCATATTGAGGAGTCGATGGTATCGGGAACCGTTGCGGGTGAACTCTCGGCTCTGTCGAATATGCCACGAAATGCGACTATGGTTGTGGAGAGGGATGTGGTGCTGTGGAAGTTGAGTCGGGAGGCACTAGGACGAATGCAGGAAGAGAAGCCTATCTTTGCGAAGCAGTTCGTTGAGGCCATCTTAAAATGTAAGCTTCCCTCTCTATCATCCTTTTGGGTTTACGAGACTCATCACGTTCCCAGCGGCGAAAATCGACTATGATATTTTGCTAGCCGCATTGGCTACGAGACAATAACATAACATGATAGTCATTATTTCTTAGATTTTTTTCTCCTCTTTTCAGGGATTGGATGGATACACGCAAATGCATGATCAATGTTGTCACCACGCGGAATTGTTTTATCTTTTACATCTTTTGTCACATATCGCATAAATAACCACACAGAATATCGACCTTTGCAGAGTAACGGAATTATAAGCAAGCAATGTCCGTAAAATTTCATCGATGAAACTTTTTTTTTTACTTGGACAGTAGACGCTTAAATGAAGAGTATGTACTTGAAATATTCAGCGAATTCCCGTGCCAAACGGTTGTGCACGACAGGTATAAATGATAGTGGCAATACGTACTGAAACATCCTTGCGCTACTTTCAACGTATCAACATTCGAAAGAGAGAATTCGATTGAAACATATTTTGTTTGCGCTCCAAATATATTTGATTGTTGTACAAAGTGACATTCCTTCAAATCAAACCCCTCCTACTCCCAAACTTTTACTACGAAGCCATCTGAAACTGTATATACGTCGGACGTCGTCGTTGAATTCTAATGCTACAATGATCATCTTTACCTTCAATCACAACCTTTGTTTAGCCGCAAGACCAATGTTTGCTTTAAACTGAACGGCCTCGGCTGCGGGTTTGCAAGGAAGAGGCCTGACAGCAGAATGTCCAATTGCCTTGGCAATACGGTCAGACAAGCCTTGATCGACAGCCGCCCATACAGAGACTGCGGAATTTCAACGTTAGAGATGGAAACAAATAGAAAAGCGTAAACTCACGTTGTCTGGCCTTAACCTCCGGACTCTTGACATTACCGAAATGGCCGGCAACGTTTTGCACATATGCCTCGCGTTGCTGATCATTCCAAACCGTAGACCATAAAGCGCGAGGTTGCTCAAAGTCCACTGCAAAACACCAAATTATGAGAAGACGTCCCCATGAAAACAACACACTCTCACGTTCGGTGATCTCACTCAGGTCCCGATAGGACGACCCGATGAAAGTCTCGTGTTTAGCCATCCTTTCTGTATCCCTCACATGCCCGTCAAGCGTCCCTTTCTTGCCCTTGTAGCTCAATGGGCTAATGCTGCTCTGATAGTTGGGCCTTGCGCCTTGACTAACAAACGTCTGTGGCCCGTCCCTTTGGAAGTTCGCCACGGGCACGATGGGTGCGTTGATAGGCAACTGCTGATAATTCGCGCCAAGTCGGTGACGATGAGTGTCGGGATAGGAAAACAAGCGCGACTGGAGAACTGGATCTGCAGAAGGCTCGATGTAGGGGATCAGATGCGACGGAGAGAACGCGGCCTGTTCCACGTTGAGTAGATGAATGTCACACACAAAGTCAACATACCTGCTCGATCTCAGCAAAATAGTTTTGTATATTTTCGTTCAGAACCAGCTTGCCGAACGGACGAAGAGGGAATTCCTTGTGCGGCCAAACTTTGGTAAGATCCAGAATGTTATAGCGGAACTTTTCAGCCTGCTCCGGTGTCATCGTTTGCTGAGACCATCATTTAGAGGGAACAGTCGATGAAACAAAGGGTCGAACATACGACATATAGTGTCCATGATGGGTATTTCCCCGATTCGATAGCTTCAAACAGGCTTTGAATACCATAGTCAGGGTTGGACCCAGCCAGTTTTCCGGCAGTTTCATCGTCGAGAGTCTAAATCTAAATTCAGAATATACGCGCGACCCATCAAAGACAAACTCACCTTAAAGCCTCCATCAGCACGAACGTGAACTTGCGTGTACACGAACGACCCGTCCTCCTTGAACCATTTGAAGGTATGGCCCGAGTACCCGTGCATGTTGTGGTAACCGTCAGGCGTCCCACGGTCGCTGAACAGGATCATGATCTGGTGAATACTCTCCGGGTTCTGTCCGAGATAATCCCAAAACATATCTGGATCCTTAAGATGCGTCTGCGGATCCCTCTTCTGCGTGTGAATGAAGTGTGGGAACTTGGCGGGATCGCGAATGAAGAAGACGGGTGTGTTATTGAACACCCAGTCCCAGTTGCCCTCATCGGTGCGAAGCTTAAGAGCAAAGCCTCGCGGGTCACGAGCAGTGTCGGCACTTCCAGACTCGCCACCGACAGTACTGAAGCGCATCGTCGCGCGCACCTTCTTGCCCGGCGACGTCAAGAGACTGTTTGACGTGATGTCGGAGAGGTCATGGGTGATTTCCAAGTACCCATGAGCACCTGCACCCTTGGCGTGGACGACACGCTCGGGAATACGTTCCCTGTCGAAATGGGCGAGAAGGTCGATGTGGTGGAAGTCCTGGAGCAACAACGGGCCATTGATGCCTGCTCGCTGTGCGCCGTAAGGCTCGTTAACGGGGGCGCCGCTGGAAGAGGTGTAGAGGGCGTTGTCGGGCGTCGAGAAGACTTGCTTGGAAGGCATGATGGTGGTGGGTGGGAAACAAGAGGTCGTGGGGCCAGTGTACACTATATAAATCGCCCATCTTGGTCGATCCCGTGGTTAGTCAGCTGTGGAGGAAGGACTGAAGTATGACGCATCACTGCGAGATCCCGGCACGTGATCGCATTCCCGTCATATCCTATTGATGTGATTGGCTCCACCGCCTGCTTTCGTACTTCGCACTCCGTTTTTGCCCTGCTCCATTCAGTTCTTGGGTCATATGTCTGCGACTGTGAGAGCCGGGCGACCAACTTGACCCCAGATTTTCGCTTCTCGGTCTTCGCCTTGGGTACTTCGCACTTGTCGCCCCGGAAATACATCCACGACAGTCAGCGGGCTCCGATTTACCGACCTCGCTGTACCAGTAATCCAGGTATCGGTGAGCCAAGACTGAGCTGAGGCGAAACATTGGTCATGATCACGCGAATTCACGAGCACCCGAAATGGTCACAGGCTACCAACGTTCCCATCTCGTGCTATTTTCATCAGTAGCAATATGCATTCTTCGGACCAAATCTTTGCCATAGTATGCCTGTGACGTTCCCCGACCCTAGGGTCGCGAATCAGCGACCAATAATCAGTCAAATGCTCTATAATTTTGGAGTCCTTACCTACATAGCTACTTTTGTGGGTCAATAGGATTCAACCATCCAAGGGTCTGGGTCCCTATAGGCCATGATGTATGGCGAGAACCGGACGCCACTGCTTCAATACGCGCTGCGGTGTCAATACACGAAGGGCAGAAGTTTAGTGTTCGCAAACTTGTCTTGATTTGGACGTTGCTCATCGCGTGACTCTTACCAATGTGCAGGTCTTTGAAAGCAAAACGCTGGTGGTGTATTCACACGTGCACCTGGAAGTATCTCTGCCTCAGAAAGCACTGATCTATCAGTCACGGCTAGGATCCTCGTATGTATTTTCTTACCTTCTGGTAAGTTTCCGGGGGCCTTTCTATGACATGTGTCCCGCGTCGGGTTTGTAGCCCACGGTTGACAGTTTCACCGCACTTCGATTGTCTTGATTCACGCGTCATGTGAGTAACTACCATCGTGGAGTGCTTCAAGCTTCGAGCGTCATGAACTAGAGTGATCGTGAACACAAAGTAGGGAGCCGAGCCAAGGAAGATCCGGTGTCAATGAAATTTTGTCACCGGGATGATGTCAAGGTTGGGCAGCCGGATTGTCAGACTTTTCCCAAAAATCAGCCACATCTTAACTTTGTGACGGTGTCGGTTCGCAAAGCATCGGATGCAGGCTCAAAAACAATTTTCAAGTCTCGCTGACTTCAAATGGTCTCTGAAAGCAGCGGAATCTGCGGTTGTGTTGATACTCGTTAAGCTACACGTGCGGGCGTATTGTTCTTGTCAGGAAGAATGACAGTTATCCTATTTGTTGAACTCAGAACTTGCAATCTACCTGACAGTCAGTCGTTGTTAGGATTTCCTACGTGTTTACTTACCTTTACGTCATTTCCGCATACATACTCGATGTAAGTATTAAACAATGCGGATGATTGCCATATTTCCACAACCCAGCTACGGGTACCAGAGAGAACAGGCACCAGGTTCAGGCTTTAACCCCGGTCCTTCGTTGCCATGCCCGCACACTGACCATCGCATTGCACGGCGGATAAGGAGAATGTGATGGACATCGTCATCATCGCAGCTGGTGAACTGTGGGATCAAGATGTAACGACATAGGATTACCCGAAACAACAGATGGCGCCTATACTCGTTCCAATTAGAACCTACGACTCCGTGAGGCTGTTACTTTGCCCCTTCAAATCGAAAAAACAGCGTTAGAATCACGTATTTGACCGTTGTTGGACGTGGGAGCTGATATCAGCGTCTAGCGGACTGATAGATGTCCTTGCTGTGAAAAGATGAAGCTCGAACTTTGTTAGAACTGTAAGAAAACAGGTATAAGTAATGTGTTCCGCCTCGAGGTAATTCGCTTGGATACCAGCCTATGCCTTGAAGATACCAACACCCAATGAAACTCGAAAGAGATGGGCCTAGATCGTTTGACGACGAGAATGGATGTCAATCACAGTTTGGGTAGTGCATCTGTCCGACGTGTCCGCAACGATGGTTGCCACGTATAATTTCCATATTCTGAGCTTGTACCGGGTCCGGCATCATCATCAGCTTCGATGCTAAGAACTCAAAATCAGATCTAGAGGGAATACAGTTTGAGGATAGCCCTGGGTGGAGTGTTGCCTGCCCTAAAGGAATAAGGGCCTGCAATAATGGTGATGCTCCCGGGGAAAGCGTGAATGAATGTACATCACGACCGGTAATGATATCCACTATTAGACTAGCACCCCGTTAATTTCCACAAATAGGAGAGAACATGAACATAACGGTGTAGCCGTCGTTGAGATGTCGACAAATTGATGATGGGAGTAAAAGAAGAAGAGAAGTTAAGTCACGCCACCCCCCCTCTTTCGTTCTTTCCCAACTCTGATTTCTCCGTTTTTTCTTCCTTCACTCACGTTCGTCGTTCTTTACACGCGGCGGGGCTGCGTTCAAGGCCTTTCGTTCTTCTGCTGGACTGTTGTTCGAATAACCAGTTATTTTATCTTGCAAGTCAAGATTGTACCTCGATTGCAGTTATGATGATCAAAAGGACATTGAGGTGGAAGTTGGAGGCACTCGTTCGTTCGCTTCTGTTGGACGTAGGGCACGATACTGACGAGCAGCGACACGACAGTATACCCGTATCACCCTCAACCGTCTTACCACTGCATTCTTTCTGTTCGGTTTCTTCCACTGCTTCGCGCAGGGGATCATACAGTCGTTACTCTTCTCCGTTGATTCTGAATACAACGCCTTACTCAAAAAAATCACCGTAGCCGCCAATGTTCCTCCAGCGAATCACACGTTCTTCTCTGGTTCGACCTTACAAGTGTGTAATTACCTTCCTCACAATGACACTTCTTGTTCGGATGTCATTACGATTAACCGGCCTCCGTCAGCCATGGCCATTGATAATAACCAGAACGTACGTCACTCCGACGAGTCTGTGAACTAACTTACATTTTCTTCAGATTACTGAGAACAATTCCGTATGGCGCACTGGTTTGGATTCAGGCTTCTCGGTCATGATCCCCTTGGATAACACAACATACCCTGTCACCCTAAAGGCCGAAAACGGTAACATAACCTTGAGCCAGACTTGCGTTCAGACATTACTCCTACCATCCCAAGAGTAAGTTGCGTTATTCTAACGAATTACATTCATTCAACCCTACTTCAGCTTGTCCAATTTCCGCCGGGAAAACCTCGCCTTCATCTTCTTGCAATTCTGGCTCTTTGGCATCTCCGTTCTCGCCATGATTCAAGACTCTGTGCCTCATCTGTACGTAATTTAATTGTACTATTCGTTCATCTGCTGATATATCTCAGTCTCGCTGGGATCGGTGCCAGGATACTGCTTACCGCATGGTCGGCATATGCGATCTGGCGTACGCAACATCTGTCCGGCGTATACAAAGCGCTTCTAAGTGATCCCGGCACGCCATGTTCTGTCGATTTCTTCCCGATATATTTCAGCCACCGTTCCTCGCTGGAGATTCCCGACCTCGTCTTGAATCTCACTGCCTTATCCATCATGATATGGACAGTTCTTAGGGTTGGTTGTAATTTCGTATCTGGTATTCCGCTTAACAACTAGTATGGCAGGTGTACGCTGTGCAATCATACAAGTGCGTTGGTGCCCCTCCTCACATCCTCAGAATTCACAAGGTGGGGAGATTTGGGAGATGTTTCTGATGTGCCGCTTACCTGGGTTGTAGTTTTTCATGGCTATGCAAGCATGCTTGCAGCTCGAGGTCTACATCCTTCCCGCCGGAATGGGACTTTGGATTGATGAATTGTTCAACACTTACATCAGTCATAGTTCCGACCATACAAAGCTTTATGAAGCCGTCTTCATATTCTACACTGTTGTGCGTATCCTATCTACGATGGTAAACATGTATCGTTCTTAATGCCCTGCAGATGGTTGTCCCCTGGATGATATTGGTAGGAGACGCTTTCTTCTGCCTTGTATCTCGCTGATCATTGTAGGGATGGTATGCGGTTCGGTACGAAAGAAAGAAATGGATGTTCACGTTCATTTTCGTCGGCTTCCTGTTCCTGTTATGTGAAAGCCTCATGTTCTATTCTCAAGTTTATCGATGGTACTCAATCACATTTCGCTTCGTGGACATCTCATATAACTTCCACTTAGGACATTCGTCATGTGGGCTAACCTCGCCTGCTTCACGGTCGCATTCATAATTGTCATCGTCGCCTGCATCATCCTAGGCATCGTTTGTCTACGGAACTTTGACCGAGGGCTGGCACAGTACTGTACGTTTCTCATCATTTCTATTTTCACTGGTCCCTAATGTCCTATCTCAGTGAACGCGGAATCCGTATTGGCGTCGTCCAATTTTGCTCCGGAAGTTTTCCAACACCGCGAGAACATGGATATTGAGAAAGCGCCGCTGCCCGAATTCCCGGTTCCGCTTCATGTCCTTAAAGGCTCTCAGCTCGATAGACCTCAATCGACGTACTTCCTTCCTACGCTTCATACTGATGATACGAGTCCCGGCGGTGTTGTCGCTGTGAAGAAAGATCGCTGGTAGCTTTCATGACCTGGACTATTTTCGGTACTATAGCATGTGTGTCCGGGCTTTTTGTTTCGTTCTTGTATGTTTGCACTGGTTGCACTTTGTAACAACAAGCTTTTCCAAATATTTGGGTCATAGATATAGAAGCACTTTGCCTTTCGAACGATATGATACTTCCATGTATTATCGCTACCATAACAATTGTGTGGACTCAAATCAAATGTGAGACTAAGCCTGCGTTAATGCAGAACGAATGATCCAAAACCGTCCAGTTGGGTGGATATAACATGACCATCGGAAACGCCGGAAAGCCTGATCCGAACTTCCGATCATCAGTAAGTACATGCTTATCGTAATCGCTCCCATCTTGTATTACCACTCCCATCTAACACATTATGCCTGAACCCAAGCAACCCCTCCACCCTTCCATTATTCCCTGTCTCGATCCAGAATATCTGGAGTTTCACAATAGCACACTCATCTACATAACACCTCCACATACTCTACCATCATGGGATCCTGCTTTGAGGAACGCGCCTGCAGTTCCTGGCGGTTCACCATTGTTGCCTGTTGGTAAGACGCAGGACTTCAAACTAACACATTGCGATTTCCGGGCTTTCACTCCTGAAGGAGAAGCCCCGAAAGCGGGATGGCCGGTATTCATTTACTTCCACGGAGGTGAGAATACAATACGTTGCAGGGACGACTCTTATCACAGATACAACAGGTGGATGGACATTTGGAAACATCAACAGTGAAAACTCCCTTGCTACCAATATGTGTGTTCGTTAGTAGACCAAGTAGTGTGTTGCGATCATGAAAGGCTACTAAATTGTTCCTCGTAGGTGCGAAATGCGTCGTCATCTCTGTCAACTACCGTTTAGCTCCAGAGGATAAGTATCCTCTTGCTGTAGAAGACGCTATCGAATCACTGGACTGGGTGATTAAGAGTGGGAAATCTGAACTCAACATAGACACGACTACGATCGCTGTCGGTGGATCCTCCAGGTGTGTCTCCCCCCTTGTATACCGAATACTGTTCATCTGTCCCTCAAAAAGTGGCGGGAATCTCGCCGCCATTCTTGCGCTCAAGGCCGCAGAAAAGCAACCTCCCATCCCACTCATCTTCCAGCTCCTCATCGTCCCTGTCACGGATAATACCGCATCTGTCGAGAACCTTTGGAAAGAGAATGAGAATACCGCATGGCTTACTCCGGCTAGGATGAATTGGTTCAAGTTGAATTACCTTCCGGATCCCAAAGACTGGACGAAGTGGGACGCGTCACCTGCGTTTGCACCGAAAGAACTCTTGGCAAAAGTACCTAAGGCTTGGATCGCTGTTGCAGAATTAGATATCTTAAAAGAGGAGGGTGTTCAGTATGGGGGAAAACTAAAAGAGCTCGGCGTCGAGGTGGAGACAGTGGTGTACAAAGGCGCACCACACCCAATCATGGCGATGGATGGTCCGTATATCATTGAATTTAATTCCAGAATTTTGGCTAACAACTCGCAATTTAATATATTTATGTAGGGTAAGTAAAAACATTTTCGACGAAGTAGACAATCCTTTACTGACAAATCTTCTAGCGTACTCAAGATCGGAGCAAAGCTGGTTTCGGATGCGGCCACCGCGCTTGGAAAAGCTTTTGGCACAATATAACTTGCAGCTGTTCATTATTAGTATAACTGTAGTATGATCGAAGCTTGAATGTCCAATCTCAACTAGCGAGCGTCAACTCCCGCATTCGGTGATCTTGTAGCTTAGGATCATTGTAGGAGATTCCTAGACATTTCTAGTACGTTTGAGCATGTATTGTCAATGTAGTGGGAGAAAAACTCTGTACGCTACTGGATGTTAAGAACCAGGACATTAACACTGAATGCGGGAGCAGAATATTCAAAAGTAGGTCCGGTAGAGATGGAAGACGTTTGAGGAAGAACAAGATCAGGGTCAGAAGGAGTGTTGGCAGATGTCTTTGCGCCTGTAAGCACTGTTACTGTAGCAGTGTTGGACACATTGAACGGCAACTGGAAGGTCACATCTGTAGCATTATCGTCTCTATTGATGACCTAGAGAGGGATTGTCTAGTCAATCCTGCCGTTACATGTGGTGGCCAGCTTGCCTTGATGATGAGCTCGTTGGGAGTTACAGACGTCTTTCGAACGACGCTCCAAAACACGGTGCCGTTCCTTGCTGGAAGCGTGTTAGGTATGTATTCATCACCCCGGTAGACACCGAAAAGCTGGCTGGATGTCAGCTGAGATTATACCATCGCGGTGAGAAATCAGTACCTGTTGGACGTAATAGCTGACACTTGGGTATACTGCTCCTGCGCTGGAGAACCGTTAGCTTTTCACATGGAACAAGATTAAAGCTAAGTCCCCACTCAAAAACCACTAGATTGGGATGCTACAGACGGAAAGAAATCGGACTGGAGTAAATAATGCACAAAATGAAACGCGTACCCAGTCCGCCTGGCTGCTATGCTGTTATAGTATTAGCAGACTGGGGATAGGTTGAAAATAGGAAGCATTTACTTGAAGAAGAGGAGCATAAGAAGCGGCGAAGACGATATCGGCGTTTCCTACAATTTAGTGAGTGGTCCATAGTATAAATATATCTATGAAATACAAATCTCACGTTCGAACCCAGTCATGAAGACCGCATCGGCAGTAGCAGCTTGAACTCGTGTTAATTTCTATATGTTCGCGAGGGTTTATTTACCTTCCACAGTAGAATATTGAAAGGTGGATCCTAAGTCGAATGAGAAGCAATTCGCTCTTGTGGTCGAAGAATACACACCTTGGTCGTTCTTGGTAGTGGCATACTCGCCCTCGAAATACTTTGTCCCGTTTCGCTGCGTCCGGAATTCAAACCTGATAGAGATTCTTTTGTGGAAACACTGCACACCTGGAAATCATCGTAGTAGAACGAATTCTCCGACATCCAAGCTGTATCTTTTAATACAACTTCCCAATCCAAAGTATGCTCCTGGACTTACTACTACTCTGATAAACATGCACGTCGTATTCAGTAGGTGTCGGGTCTAAAATCGGATTGAACGGGAACGTTGTGGCAATAAAATCTGAAAATCCAAAGCCATATGAGTATCTGAGCCTATCAACGAAAAAAAGCTCAAACGAAGGTTTGGGAATTCGTTCTGCAGAGTCGTCACGTATAAGTTCCATCGATAGCCGTATCTGCCAATCTGACGTCAGTTAGATGCCCCGCGTGCAAGTGACTGCTACTAACGTTCTGGCCGCAGCGGTCACGAAATCCTATGGATGTAAGTTTTACTTACAATGTGAGGTCACAACAGGCAAAGACTTAGTCGTACCTCATTTCCAATCTCGACGTAAGTCAATTTGAATGGTTCGGGGTGGCCGAGCTCTGCCCTCCGCACAGCTGCGATGTATATGATGGTCACCTAGAGTAGTATGGCTTGTCTGGCTAGTACTGACCGTAATCATTGGTTGCTGGATCTCCGATGACAAAATTTATCTGTTCGTATGTCGAAGTTATCATCGGGGGTCGAGAACAGCGAAAGAAGACGAGCCTGGTCAATGGCACTTTGAATAAAGGGCTCCAGATTGTCCTCTGCAATCGACTGGCCTCCGAGGCCATATCCTGTTATCCGAGGTGAGTTTTCCCTTCACGACGCGAAACCCGACTGACCGGCCCAGACAGCCATGATGGGCTCCATCTCCAGGTCTTCACACCACAATAAGTACTCCAACAGTCCAAGACCACTAAATGTTACGGTCAGTAACTCCAAATCATTCAAGAAATCTGAGCCGAAGCCTACTCTGTATTGATATATCCCCAGTCTCCCAAACGACCTGCAGCAAAAATCAGCTGGATGACGTCACAAAACACAGTTCACTAAAATAACCTGGTCGATCGACCAGATGCCCCAAGGTAGCGTTCCAAACCCATCGACTGGCGGTAATTTGGCCCTTGAAAAGCCGCAAATTCAGTCCAAGAATTGGCCAGAAATATGAAAGATGTAAACCTCCTGGAAAATAGGATCAAACATTTCACATTGGATATTAAGGAAGGTGATTAAGGACTTGACATACGAGATTGTTGCCCCCGGGAAATCTGAAAAAGGAAGGTTTCATTGCTTGCAGAGTCTGAAGCGTCCTTGAGCCAGCGACTCCATGTATTCCGAGAAGTTGACTCACTTCAGCGATGTCGGCGCGCATTCCATTTGGCCTGTTATTGAAAGTAGGAGGAAAGAGAGAAAACATTGCGAAATTAATTGTCAATCCTGACGCTGCTGCGCCATCGGTGGTGACGACGAAGACATTATCAGTTGCATCCGGGGTTATATCTGAGGTGAGCGAAACAAAGACTTGCTTCCAGCTTGTCTGGTCTCCGGAAACCAAGACAGAGGTGGAAGCCACAACAATGCCTTCAGAAGTCTGAAGACTGACATCCAATTCTCCGTTGAAATCAGAACTTTCAGGGAAACGGTAGTAGAAAGAAGCATTATACGTGTTGCCAGCCGTAAATTTCATCCCTGAAGTGTCGTATCATGACAAGTCTGTTCGCAAATGAGCGATAATCTCCTACCGAAATAGCCAGTGTTACCGAACCCGACAGGTCCGGTTGCATCACTTGCAACAGTCATATTCAGTGCATTAGGAAGGGCAGAAGATACTGGTTCGGTTTCGGCGACGACGGTAAGGAGAGCGCCGTTGATAGAATATCACGCCTTCAGCGCGGCGGAGGTTCCTGGGATGATAAATCTAGCTCTGGATCTCAGTAACACAGATATGGCATCATTAACTTACCCGCAGTGACTTGTTGAAAGGCCCGATTTTGTAGCACTAGATAATCAATAAATACGTACGGAAGGGGAGGGATGCAAGGCTTACATTCGGCATAAAGGCCTCCATCTCCGCTCTGAAAGATCAACTTCGTCGAAAGAATTGATGAAAATGGGACTCACATTCTATATAATGTGTACTAGACTCTAGACAGATGTCAAATACAGATGCGGTGGAACAATTCTTACACTTATATCCTTCAGAATCGCTGTCATTTAGCAGTATATAGGGTTGGGTTCAACTGGATGCAATTACCTCATACATTTGACCCCCTAACGCGGTTAAGTATCAAAAATGAAACGAGGTGGAAACAAAACCATGACTACACACGCACATAGTGTAGTCGGAATTGGGTGGCTTGCCGTCGAGCTGACACTGACTGTAGTCTGCGAGAGCACGGACCCACTGACAGAGACCAAAATGAACCCCACAAGGAGCATCATGGCTGTTGATACGAGATGCGAATAAGTAGAGATGGGTCATACACCTGAAGGAAGACTCCCTTTATATCGAGGTGGAAGACGGACCGGACCGTTCGTAGCGAGAAAGAGCACCACCAGACCAATCCCGGGCCTCATCAAGTGCGGCTTCCATCATTTTCCGATGGCACTCACAAAATTATGCGTCAAATTTGGGTCGCTGAGTGCGACTGCTTCGTGTCACGATGATGACATTATACTTTTCATCGGTCCGGTTTTTAGTAGCTTCGCGATCACATGGTACAAACTCTTTACGACTGCTACTATTGGTGAACAGACACGCGCTATAGGTTCCGTTTTGCTACAACACGAACTGTTACCGAGCCCACAAATTCAGTGTGACTCGCCTGCAGTAAATGCACTTCACAGCGTGCAAGTGACTTCTGCATCGGGTCTCGCCCGTTAATAAACAATTCCAGGATCTCCAATACAGTGAAAATTCTGCAAAGCTTTATTATGTTCATTTTCTCCTGCAATGCCTACCGATCACGCGATTGGGCCAAGTATTGGTAACTTCATCGCGAAGACTTGGGAGTCTGAGATCCACGGGCAAGGCAAGAATATTGTGTAAAGCAGTAAAACTTGAAGACCATGCTTATATTCGAAGATGATTCTTAACGCAACCAAGATCCAGGAGAACCTCGCTTCCCCTGGGCCGAGGGTCGGAGGAGCTCAATTGGCGTCGATTATTAGAGCACCGTTCTAGAGAAATGAGAGACAGAAGTTGAGATGATGAAGAGGCCAAAGTGGTCTCTTGGATATTATTGTAGACATGGAACTCAAGCATGCCCTCCGACGGTTGGTTTCATATGGAACGCAAGTAGCGCCGCTCGGAAGGCTCCGGAAGACCTCATAATCGCCAAAACAACTTCAGCCGACGAACTCGCATTGACCACATGCACTCCAGCTATCTCTCCGGCGGACTTTCCCTTCATCGGGCTTGTGGAATCTGGAGCGTATGACGCTTGAGGGCTTGGACCAAATGCTTCACGTTCGCCGTCGGTGCCACGTTCTTCAAAAATCACCACTACTATACGGAGTGATATATCAATGTCTACGAGATACCGTTAACCATGATACATTAAAGGCCTATTCCTGCAGTCACTGATTGATATATCATCTACAGTCATGTCCAAAACGGGTACAAACGGGGCCCCAAATCAAAAAACCATTGCTCACTATTGATGACGACGAGCTCTGCTCATCCACGCAGCAGCCTGACTGACAGTGACCGATACGGTCCCAAAATGGGTATTGGATCGCGCCAGGCCTTCTTAGATCGCGCCAGGGGAGTATTATGGATCGCCGATTGTTACTAATGATCTATAACTGTCCAAATTGGTTACATTTGGCCTGGTTCTCTTTCTGAATCTGCCACATACAGTGATTTGTTATATTATAGTATGACAATGAGAATAATATTTAACTGAAACATACAGAAATTATTCAGTCATTAAATGTCTTCATTGCTTGCCTCACCTACAACCATTGTCCCAGAAAGCAGCATTTCTCCACAAAACATAATCAATTTGATTCTTGTGTTGCAGCCTGGTGTTTTGTGTATGCACCAGGACATTGATGAGAGCAACCCCTTCTGTGGTGCTCTACATGACAGTCACAGATTAACATCATGTTTGAGGATGTATTTGAGATGTTCTGGCATGTTAACATTCAGATCCGTGACATTGGGATATGGGAATGGTTTGGCTCATGGCGGCCATTGTTTTGGGTTTGTTCCGTCGTTTTGCTTGGACAAAAATGGCATCAAATTGATTCAATCCGTGGCCGGCTACTGTACCAGTTTACGAGTACCGCTCACATAGTTCGGACTATACGGCCCGTTCACTCAGTGATGTCATCAACATTATGCCGTTACAAAAGTTTACCACTTGTTTAAGGCCAGTTCGCACCGATAAGCCTGAAAAACTTTGCAGAAACGCTCAGAACACCCATAGCTTTCATCGGTATATGCTTTCCCCAGCCAAATTGTGCCTTGGAATTTCCATCAGACAAAGCATAATTTGGACCCGATGGTTAATCAAAATGTGCATGTTGACCTGTATTCTCGATGGCCCTGCGTCCATAAGCCGTCCCCGAAAACATCAATCCCAGCAAGGGCAGCATTAAATGTATGCTCAAAGCAGTGCTAGATTAGTGAGTACATTGCATCTCTAGGCTACTTCAAATCTGCTGAATATTTTTCAGGCATAAAAGCGAAATCAATAAACCCCGCCGACAACGTATTAGGTAGAACATCCACATCTGCTCTGGAATGTGACAGTGGGGGACAGGCATGCCTGTATCGTTCTGTACCTCACTGCCGCTGCTCATGGAAGCGGACTAGTCCCTTCGCTTTATGATTACTCTTCTGCATCATTCTGTTTTTATTTTTCATAATATGTTTTATTATATTTGAGGTTATATGTGTGCTAGCAATAGACCATCTACCTGTAATAAAACAGTAGAGATTTGTCCTTGATTTGTTCTGATTATGCATGTCCAAGGAAACAAATTGCCGTAACATAAGGAATAACAAACATGAGGTGTGTTGAGTTTCTGCTGTGATCCGGGTTTAGCACAACCGTTGATTGCAGATCCAGGTACGCATGCAGCAAAGAGAGCAAAGACGACGTCCATCAATCGATTCTGATCCCAGGTTTGCAGTATTTATAGACAGAGAAGCGCACTGTCGGGAGCGCTCGTTCGATGGATATGGGCGGGGAACCGACGTCCAGCGAGCAAGAGACTTTGGCTATGGATGAAGGCACGTGATGTCCATGTGCAGCTGATATACCGTAACCGTGACTGCAGGATCAGTGCATTGATGTATCATGGCCATGTATATTGACCAGTCTTTGATATATCATTTCGTTAGGTGGCCTTGCAAAATATACCGTTGCAACTATTGCAATGTGTCCACCTGGACAAATTCTTTGCTACCTCAGAGTTCGACCCTTCTACGACAATTGAGCCATTCGTACCTGCAGCAAATTCGGCTGCAGAATGCCCTGCGCCGCA
Organism: Armillaria novae-zelandiae; assembly: GCA_030435655.1. NCBI lineage: Eukaryota > Fungi > Basidiomycota > Agaricomycetes > Agaricales > Physalacriaceae > Armillaria > Armillaria novae-zelandiae. The sequence continues at coordinate 2,800,794 of JAUEPR010000004.1, read as the reverse complement.
GACTGGCGCGTCACTGGGCGTGTATCCCACCGTGCCATATCGAGATACCTCGGGTTTGATCAAACAGAGATCGCGGAGGTCGCAGGGGTGTCTGCGTAATAGTATGAGTACCGCATCAAATAAAGGGATCGATGACACAGACATGAGTGGAGTCATCCAATGTGGTTCCATTGATCGTAGTCGTGAATGCGCTTCCGTTAAATATGAAAAGCAACTCCGACCGAAAGGGCTCCAAATGTGATGCAACTAGTGTTCAAGTGGAGTTTGATGAAGAGATAATAGCAGCGCTCGAACGGAGATGAACACGTCCACCGATTTGCTCAGGGAATTCATCAGTGATCACAGAGTGGATATCCTCTCCATCATTTACTCGATGAACGAAATAAATGGCAGCATCATTCAGTTTGGGAGTGAGAGTCAGATCGGGTTGAATATCTAGGTTCGTCCATGCTATTTGACGCTGTAGAATTGAAAGCATTGCCACCACTAAGAAGTCCAGAGCTGCGCGCGCAATTGAATTGCCAAGGCGGTGCTTGCGGCCTATCCGTCCTACCCAGACATACAAGATGGTGGCAAATCAGTTAAGAGGATGCCGACACCTGACCTCCATCAGTAAGGTCTCAAGCATCTTTTCCACCACTCCGCGGTACACAGCTCGAAGCTCAGGAACAACGATCAATTTATAACCAATCCCACTCGGTGCTGTCGCTCGGCAGTCCACCTCCATCAATTGCATCAACTGGATGAAGCCAATCATATCTGCGCCGGCATCGAACATGCCGACAAAATTATCCCCACGTTTCAACAAGCTCCAAGGTACTGAAACACACAGCGTCATTCGGTGACTGGCACCTCCTGTTGCAAACGTGTGTATCCGACGAAAATACCCGGTCCATCCTGCAGACATATTGAACCACGGTGTTGTCTTGCGACGCCAACGGATCCATCGTCACCTATTACCTGAGTCAGGTTTGTTAAAAAATGAGCGTCGCGGTACGCATACCTGGCGACACATGATCCTCTGAATGGGTAGCGATGGTTGTTAGACACCTAACGAGAACTAGCCGTTGCTAAGCACCTTCAAAGAGTATAAACGCTCCTTCCATCGAGATATTAACGGCTAGCCAGTGTATGATTCCGCGGGAACAAGGGTGTACCCTCTCCCGGTAATATGCGTATAAGTGGCAACAGATTGTAGCAGTCTATCACCCTCATATGTTTGCACGGTCCAGAACTCTCCATTGGAAGCATCAACCCTAAGCGGCGAACTGTAGGAAACCAAAACGTCCATCCCCATAAGGCACGACATTGTTCCAAGCTAAGCTCATGCAGAACTGGCTTGTAGAATCCATAGAAAATTTTCGCCGTACCCATGCCGACCCAAAGGCGAAGGTTGTGTAACAGGAATTTCTCGACTTCAGCAGGCTCGACGACCCGCCCAGTCAACGCCAATAACCGCACACCTATCTCAAAACCAAGGTAATGGCTGATCATGTTCACTGTCCAAACTCAGAGCTATCAACGTTAATCCCCTTGGAGGGCAAAGAGATCAACTCAGGCCTATCGCGTCAACGATGAGTCGGACGTAGACGTCAACGTAAAAATCGAGAGCCTGATTCCTAAATAAATCGATGACCAAGCTGCCACCAGAAGGAGGTGTAACCAGCATATCCTGACCCGTTGTAGTAAACGGACAGCCGTCCAGAGGCCACCAGTAAAGGGCTGGAGAGTCAAAGCCCTATGCAATATAGATAGCGTCGAGTAATGGATCCGTAGGGGACAATGCCTATAAATGCTTGGACAGCGATCGCTGAGACCCAGTGGGCCTTGTAGTTCCACGCTGGAAGGCACGGCCCGGAAGGAATTTCGACGCTACTTAACCATCCCGGACCGGACGCAGTCAGCCGGAAGTACTTGGCCGACATGCCAGTGCTGAAAGTCGCTATAGCAGATGCATTCATGTGACGTAGCACTTGCCCGAGAATGTTGGAACCTTGGTCCATGTCGATCTGTCGTTGGAAGAAGACATCGTCTAATGATGGTGAAAGGTCGCGGGTAGCGTCGAATGTATTCGTGGGCTTGTTCGGGGTTACGGTAGATGCTGATGGATAATGTGACCAAGAAGTTATCCATCTTGGCGTCTGGAACGGAAGCTCAGCGAGTTCACGCCATCGCGGAAGATACCCTGTGTGTGATGGTTAAGGGTTGCGACGCTCCGTCTATGATAAGGCCAGCTACAGCCTCCCGGAATATTAGACCATTCTCCTCCGGAAGTGCAGGGTAGGGCCAAATTACAACCTCATAAAATCCATCTTTCCGCGACTGGTTGAGACAAGTGTGACAGTACCCCCGGTTCAATTGACGCGAATTCCCGTCCACACTAGCTACTGCATGGCCCTCTTGCACCGAATACCCCGGGGCGTTGCGCATCCATAATTCTGGTCTGAAATCTGCGGCTAGGGAAAATCAAATCACTCTTTTGACGCATAATCGACGCCGCCCCTGGGACCCCAATCCAAATTGGAGGCCAAATCTTTTCCAAAGCCTGCGTCAGCGATAGCTTGTACATCGTGCCCTGGGCCAGCGCGTGGTATGCCATTCTCTACAGCGGTTTGACATGGGTACCGCCTGAAACAGGTGGTGATGCAAAGGAGATGGCATGAATGGGTGATATCATACTAAAAGTAGCAGCCAACAATATCTGTCATAATTAAGTCACAATCTTGTTTGAACTCCTGGCGAGCTTACCTGCAACCACGTTGCCGGCGGGGTAGCTCTCTATCCCCTTCTCTGATCATCCCTGGCATTGTCCACCATATTTGGGCCACCAGACTGTCTTCGTTCTGTTGAATGCAGCAGTTCGATCTCGTTAGTCCGGCCCGCGAAGAACACTGATTATTGAAATTCGCGTCGGCATTTAATTTGGGCATGTGTTCAAGGACAGCAGGTACGGCAGCTTGTTGTGACTTGTTCGTGATTAAAAGGGCATCTGTGATCCCTTCAGCTTCGAGAACAATGTTGTTAGCGTCCGAAATCCGACTGCGCGACTGGGGAAGACTAGATGCGTAGCAGAGGAAAACTGACAATTGCCAGCAGTATGGGCAGTAGTCAATATCTTTCAGATGATCTATAGCAGAATAAGCTCCGGTTCTGTTAGGAAGAAAGGATGCTCACTTAGATAAAATTTCTGTCTCTGCTTCAAGGCTTTTCCACTTATCTTTCCTTCATATCAAATTTCCTCCACTCAAACGCGATGCAAACTTGGTTCAAGCATCATCTCTTTCCCGAAATTCTGGCTCATAACAAAACCCTTTGATTGTCCAGACTGAATAAGATTCGTCTCAGTCTCCCTGCCACCTCAGCATGTACGAATGTCATTTGGCAGATGAGCCACCCTAAAATGGCGACACCTAGGCAAAATCGACACCGCAGGAGAATCGAACACCATAAAGGACTGGTATGGATTTTGTCCAGGTTTGAATGGTGATTATTCGGAAAGTTGAAGTAACCGGAGTCAATGCTGCAACGAGCACTGGATAGCCATTAGCCATGAAATAAATAGGCTTCGTTTTCGAGAAAGATACAACGCACTAGAACACAAGGTACCGTTTGGACTTCATCTTCAGCTGACTCTGAGCCCTGCAACTGTTAGTACAGTTTTATCATGATCCTGGAGCTCCGGAAGCTGAGTTTGTCGGAAAAATCAGTACAACTTTGTGTACAAAGAAAGAGCCACGCACTATTTTCAGGTTACATCTTCTTTTCTGCTCGTACCTCTCTTCTAACAATACCATACGGCCCAGGACCCGGAAACGCGATCTTCGCGAAAAGAAGCCTAGAAGTAGAGGATCTACCTTCCGCCAGGGTAAGGGTGATGCGTTGTTGTACCAGTTGCGGGCGCGAGATATTGGGAGGGAAAGGAAAGAAAAGGAAAGGAGACAGTGGTGGTGGTCTTTATGAGTGAATGAAGAAATCACAAGCCCCAAGAAAACACATGCAAAAAATTGCTTTTTTGGGGCCGATCACTCATGATCATCCCCGCAATTCTCGACCATGCCCCAGACACGTTCTGGACAGGGAATGACCGCCAAAATAAGAACGAAAATCCTATACAATTGCTATAGCACCCTTGGCTTCGTGGGGGGATTTTGAATTAATTTTTGTCGTAGTCTAAATAACGGCGAAGAGTTGTACTTCAAGTTAATCCAACGTAGAAAGTACTAGAGTCTATGGATCGTGTACTAGATTTGCATTTAAATTAAATGGATTGGTATGCATCTTATTTTAACACAATACTGATGATCTGTCTCGCCACCATTCATTGCCCGGGTGCGTAGCCGTTGTTTGAGCTTTCAAGCACATGGAGGCACACCTAATGTCAAACGATTTGCAGTCCGACTCATTAGGCGCTGCGCACTCCACGGCATACCGCTAAGGGTAGCGAGCCGCATCAAACGGGCGCTGACCGTCAAAGTTAAGCGCACGAGGCCGAAACATCATGATAGTAACGCATGAACGGAGTCTGCTCTCCGAAGGTCTTGACGACCGTTTTCCAAAGGCGAGGAAGGGCCCGTACGTAGACCTGGATCCGCGTTACAGAAGGTGAGATGCTAGCTTAACGGGGATTTCAAAAAAAAGGACGGTAGAGGTAGGGTTGAGTTAGTGAGGGAAGATTCTGTAAAGATGCAGAGTAAGTCAGCCACGAGTCCCGAGTCCCGCTAAAATAACCGAATCAGGCGGCCGGTCATTGGTATATGGTGACTTACAATTGACGAATGCATTGTACAATGGTAAGTAAGGCAGTTGTTGAGCATTATTACCCCGTTGGGTAGGCTGCATCAGTGAGGGACCATATCACTCGGGTTTTTACGAATGAATTGACTGGGCCCTATCACGGTGCATGTATATGAATGCAAAGTTCTGGACAGAACGATGAGCTCTCCCGGGGAATAAATGAACAGCGACGCAATAGGGTTACAGGCGCGCGACTCAATGATTCCCAGTGATACAAGGCCAAGGCGCATTGAATCGCTTTCGGAGCCGGTGGTCCAAACCTGGAAATGTTACGTACAGCTCGCTTTCGCTCCGAAACAGGTCGGCGGTCGTAGTATTGTAAAAAATGTGTTTGTAGAACAAAGAGAATGCCGCTATCGGTATCAGCAGACCTGCGCATTCCAACGGACTTTAAGAGCAGCAAGAAGACAGCACAGGGCTAGAGGCAGGCTCAGAGAGGCAGCCAGGGTTTCAAGAATCAAGACTGCAAAGTGTCCCCATCAATTTCCAAACGCCACGCAGCCACAAAAGCATAAAAGAACGATCCCAGATGCACGTGGTGGTAAGTGAGAACCCAGGACTTGAGAGTGAGAAGGATAATGATTTGCGCTGATGAGAACAATGATGGATAACGAGATGACTACCCTAGAGAACTGCACACCGAGGAGCAAAGTAGTAAGCATCTGACCTTTTCACCTCAAACGCGCCGCGGTCGCGTACAGATCAAAGGGAACGGGTAAATCTGCATGTGCGGTATGGCGCGCTGGTCGGCGAGCTTGTTTCCACGGATCCATCAACCTCTCTCCGACGATGGAGGGACAGTATACTCCGGTACCAAGGGACGCAGAAGGGCCGGGCTTGTACGGATGAGTGAAAGTGATCGGTAGCATAATACTTCCGCAAATGGAGAAGTAGCTTAGTCAGCAGAACATTTTGTCCCAATACGGGTACTCACTCCTTGCTTACTGCCTCCACGCTGGGCGACGACAGGGAGACAGGAAATTTGCTGGCAGAACCATCCAAAGGTATGTCAGTACCTTCTGAATGATAGCTACAGTATACTTAATGATCTACAGCTCCACTTGGTGTCGTATAGAATCTCGATTGGAATCATCTTTACCTCGGACTTTCCTGATTGGAATAGGTTGCAGGGACAGTGTCCTATAAGTAAAGTCAGTATTCGATCTGCGATGTGTATACAAAGAAACTTATCTCGCTATGTCGTCTGCAGGTTACCGGCGTCGAGCAAGGATTTCTTCCACGACGAGCACAGGCTCGGCAGATGCACCGCGACCAACGCTGGCGCGCGAATTACCTCTGAGTCCGTCGACACTCCGTAGCCTGCAGCGCTCGCTCGAATTTACAGCGCTGGATCACCCGTTCATCCTGCTCGACTGCCCTCCCCCTCCCTATTCTCCCAAGAGCCATACTCCATTCCCCCCTCTGCGTCCATCCAGTCCCGGTTCCGATATCTCTAGCGGACCAAGTTCTCCGGATACCTCTCCCGAACCTTCTCCAACTCTCTTTACGCCTGCTTTTGCGTACCCCCCTGTCCTCCCACGACCGTCTAACGCGTCACGGTTCCCACGAAAGAAAGTCAAATCAGCGCCTTCGCTTCACACTCCTTCGCGTCCTCCCACTCAGTTTCTCAGACGAAGAAGATCATCCCTTCGCATGGCCGATAGCGAGGACGACGATATTCGAGACGAGGAAGACGACGAGATGATCTTCATGTCTCACTCTCACTCCACCAACAAATCTCCCAGTCTACGTTCCCGCCTCTTCGGCTTCGCAAATGGGTCTCCCAAAGTACGAGACAGACTCATTTGCACAACTCCCGGTCATATCGGAGCTGGAGAAACAGAAACAGAAGCAGATGAGCCTGTGAGTACTTCTTCCCACCATATCGAATCGAGATCTGTTCTTCTCCATCTTGGCGCTGTGTTCGTTGATTCATTTTATGCCTCAGTCACTGCTGGTATCAAAACTTGATGCTAACTGCATTGTTTTTTTCTTAGCCTCATCGGCTTCCCACGTCCCGAAAAAAATCTCTATCAAGTCCTCTTGTTCCACCCAATACAGTTCAACAATCACTTACGCCACTGCTCTTTGAATCTTCTCGCTTGCTGTCTATCGTTCCCGCAGTCGTTGGTGCCATCTATAACGTTTATCTATTCTCCCAGCCGCCCACTTCTCGTATCAATGGACGTGCTCCCCCTGAACGTGTAGACTACTTCATTTCAGCCCTGTGGGTAAGTAACTTTGTTCCTGTACACTCGGAGCCTTCAATTGATGCGTCACCCAGGCTATATTGACCGGATGGCAGTGCCTCTGCCTTACGACCGGACTCTTGACCCGGTGGCGGCATTACTATCCACCGCTCGCTACACTTATCCGCCTCCTCGCCCTCCAGGCGATCTGCTGGCCTGCTACCCATCTGACTCTGTCCATCTTGGAGCATGACAAACGACCTGTTATTGTATGGGCTATTGTCGGAACCACTACCTGCGCGAGCAGAAGCGTGCAGATATGGGTTACAAGTAACCTTTGGCAGGAACCAAAAAAGGACGGCCCTGTCGTCAATGGGAAAATATCTCCTGAGGAGAGCCGGAGCCTGAGGTGGCGTGGCGGAAAATGGGGCGGGCGCAGATGGGACTGGACAGCGGTCGGCGTGAGGTGCATGCTACCGGCCGGGGTGCTTTATTTTCTGATGGCTTGGGCTGAGCAATTGAGAAGGGAGTGGTCTGGATGCTAATTCAGTTGCTTTGCCCCCCTTTTTGTTGTATACTTATCGGGTTTCTTTTTCCCACTTTTACTTTCTGCTGTCTCAAAAGGTTTTAGATTTCTTTTTCACTGTAACACCAGGGTTAACTTAACGCATCGGACTTGTACTGGAGTTCATATCATAGATTCAGGTTACGCATTTGCTGTCTGCCAATAGAAACGCGCAGATCTTTTACATTTACAGTCATCCGGGTCCAAGTGAGTATGCACATACAGGAGCAGGCATTTTCGAAATGGGCTCAGGTCCATCGTGCCCTGCATCAAGCGCGCACTCGTCACTGCCTGCCTCTTTTCACCGGGGAACAATATCGATGGTGGTATCACCCTGCGTAGATCTAAACACTGTACATGTGGGAAAGATAATGGGATCAGACCCCAGGTGCATCTACGGCATTATGAAAATTAACCACTCTCCAAAGTCAGGACTTGGGTTGCTTATCTTCATCAGGGAATAGGGAGAAGCCATAAGATGCCATGAGCGGATGCTGTCTATCTACTACAATTGACAAAGTGCTTTGCTGACCCTGCCTTAAAATTAGGAGAACATCGAGGGCCATATCAGGGCGCTGCGTGTCCTCAGGGACTTGGAATGTACCGTCAAAAAGAACGACGGACCAGAGCCAGCTACATGTACTTACTGTTTGAAGGGGGCCGTACCGATCGCTCGCCAGTCGAAAAAGGCACCGACGTCGATAGTCTCATTTATGATCGTCTGTGTAGCCGCTCGCGATGCCGACGCGACCTTGTTCTAGTACACTCGGCGAGTCTTCGCCAGCCCGCATGTCCAGACCACGATATGCCCGAGTTTGTAAGAAGTCACCTATAGGAGAAGGACAGTGAAAAAATGAAACAGACACCGATGGATATGTGATGTACCTGCGGCACTATCAGGGAGCCTCGCGATAGCGCTGTCCCCGTTCCGGGCTACGAGTGCTTGACTATCGATCGATAGCGTATCTAGGAAAGATCCGTTATAACCTCGTCACCAATCAGAAGTAGCACGTACCTCCATATCGTTTTGCATGTCGATATCTGCCCGTTATTAGTGAAAACATGGGTTGGTCGCCATCTTCCGTTTCTCCATTCTGCACTTCAAATCGATCTAAAAACATGATGAGTAAGAAGGCCTATGAATGAAAGCGGACCGAACCTTGTTCAGCGAGTATCTTTTCAAAATCCAAGATATACCGGCCCGTCCAGTTTTGTTCTGCCTGCAAGGCAATTTCGAGCTCGTATGGAGTTACAATCGGCCGCAAGAAATCCTACAAGTTTGTTTAGCGGGCATCAGACAGATGCTGTCGGACTAACTTTGGCATCGATAAGACTATTTTCGGGACAGGCCACAAGAACGAAACATTCGACTTCTAGAAAGTTGGCAAGCTTCGCGGGATTCAGCTTCCCGACGCTGATGGTATAGCTTTTCTTGTGTGAGCGTTTTAGAATCTCCCGAATGTGTCGGATTAGAGGAAGATAGTTTGCAACGCCCAATGTTCCGACTAGGATGCCAAAAACATCCGCGTCCCGGGCTTTTTGAACAACGGCATACCGTCTCATAAGAAGCCTGTTCGTTCGTGATGACTCTAACCGAGTGGCTTTAGAATCAGGATCATAGGATATTACCTAGATACGTGACGGGTCAGCATGGCTTGGAGAGCGGCGGAATAAAGCACTACTAGCATCACAAAAGGAGTGAGTTATCAGTAGATTCGTTAAGCCCAGACTCTCTCCACCAATGTAGAATATGGTCGATTGTGTTGATTTACCGTCAAATGACTGATACTCATCGGTAGGGTCTATATGCGTTCGCGAGATGCCATCAGAGAGCTTAGAGACAAGCGCCTCCGGATTGGCCGGGTACAGTTTGCTTGGGACTTCGAAATACCGTATTGCGGTATTAAATCTTTGTCTTAATCCGTCGACAAGTTTCGCTATCGGAAAGCGTCAACTAGGGGAGCAGGAACGTAATACCGAATCTTGCCTGATGCATGCGTATAGGCAACATCGTGACGGACAACAAAAACGCGATCTTGGGATTCGGATACCGTGTTGGCAAGCTTTTCTATGCAGTCATCAAGATCGATAGGTTTCTTGCCAAAGACATACATCACGGGCAAGCGATATGTTCTGTAGATTATTGGTCAGATGTGCTGCCCAGACCTTGAAGCCACAACGAACTGGCTCATGCATGCGTGCCCGTAGTGGACAATTGCAGTCGCATCGACATGTTGCGAGGCCACCTCATCCACGCAACAGCTATGGAATACAATCAGACAAGACCCAAGGGGGGTACGACGGTAGCATACCTGCCGTAGGATGTATCTGCCAGAATGTATAGGTCTCGACTGCCAACTTTGTTCTTCAAACTGCGGTATATCCGTACAGAATCGTGAAGGAGTTCATCAGGGAATTGAAGAGCCACCTAGCCCTCGTCATATCTGAGCCTTGAGAAAGACAGGAAGAGAACAAAATTCATTACTCGCTGATAATCTCCATTCGAAATCCATTGTGCGGTTTCATCAATGTCATAGTAATCTTCAAATCTCTGGCTTGCCAAGTGAAGGGCCGTCTCGTCAGGCCTCACGTCAACAATACGAGATATTGGATCTTCGCTGGATGAAGAAAAGGTAGCCATGAGTACTAGACAAAAGTCCGAAGTATTTTTACCTGCAAATACAGACAAAATAGTTTTGTCATTGGTCGCTTTTTTATGCAAACTATGTCATATACGGTGATAAATATGAAACATCTCTGGCACAAAATGAATATTTATATATTATTTGCGCATTTATCAGCACAAATACTTGAATCTTTATCATTTTGGCTCAGATATACGTCATTAGTTACGAATACGAACCAAATTTAGTCAACTTCCGCTCTAATGTCAACCACCAAGGACAAGTATTACTGGACTCAGCTCAGAGCAGCGTTGACGAGCGGCCAGTGGTCGTCGTCGTATCCATCGAAAGCGCCGAACGGAACTGCACTATCGTGGTCCGAACTATTTCGAAAATTCAACAAGCATTGCAAGGGATACGAAGCCGTCACTGAAGTAGCATCACAAACACATGCTCTAGCTCTCCTGCTTGCGGCGAGCTCCAAGGACGATGACCAGGACGGTATCCCACGAACTGGGGAGTATGCTTTGGAGCTGGGAGACGAGTGTATTCTTGCAGAGGAACGGAAAGGGGAAGCACAGGCAGGGTACGACATACTGAAGAAACTCGAGTCGTCGAACTTCGACGTGAGTCTGTGCTTTTGATTGCTTTACCACTTACTAAATTTTTATAAGACGCTAAACTTTGCCCTAGCATACTACGCGTATGCCCTTGGAAATCCCACTGAATGCCTGTCGCACCTAAGCAAGGTTCCAGACGTCGTCCACATTCAAAATCACATCCCCCTTCCTGAGACTCTGCGTGCAAGTTCTTCAACCTTGCGAGTACCAAACACTATCTCCGCAATCGTCGAATGTTCGATAACTTCAGCTGCCGCGAGTATCATTTCCGAAGCCTCGGTATCCATTCCCGAAATCAAGGACGGCCGCGCATGGGCGCTGACGGAGACGTTGCGAAGTCTCTGTCTACAAGGTAAAAAAAACCTATATATTTAGAACCCTTTGCGTTGCTTATACCCCTTAGGAATGTCCTACGAGACACTATTTCCTGAAAACTCAACACGTGCTTTAGCGTCCTATTCCGCAGCTATCCCCCTCCTGGCTATCGTAGAATCAGAAATTACATCCGCGGTAGCTCCTACCGCCACCGGTAAACTCGACTTTGCTTCGTTTACGCGCTTTCGAGAGCTATGGCGTTGGGTGGAACGTCTTGTTTGGAGGGCCGTCATTCTGTTTTCTCGCACATCCAATGTTCACCAAAATGACGCGTCACTGTGGACGTGGTTAAACCATTACTCGTCTTGTAGCGCTTACTGGCCGTCAAATTTCCGTACCGCCCATCGCTCCGCCATTTCGGTTCTTTATCTCCGTGCGTTGATAATTCGCTACGGCCATGACCCTAGTATTAGCCCCCGCGCTAAGCCGCCCGTCTGGTTGCACACCGCTCGCTCAATTATACAGGAGTATAGAGCTATTTTGAGCGTGTCAACCAAATTTCCCAAGGCCGGGGAACGAAATACCAAAGTGGAAGAATTCGTAGATCTATGCGTCGGGATCTGGGAGGCTAGCAGTGCTGTGGGAGAGTACACTGGATGGGTACTAGATGTAAGATTCGTCGGATTTTATCCTCATATCCGATTTGATATATTTCATAGGTCCTTTGGTGGGCGACCCGTATGACGTTTAACTCCTTCAGGATTTTGCGGCATATGATGCGGTTACTGCATGTATCTGGAGACATAAATCTTGCGAAGCGTACCCTTCGCTTGTACGTTCAAGTTGTAGGAAAGGCATGGCAGGCTAGTGATGCCGGCGTAGGTGCCGACACGGACACAGATCAGAACTGGGTGGAAACCCTGGTCTATGGGATACGGATGTTATGCAAATTCGCTTCAATGGCCAATGGTATCGAGGGGATTGAGGACGTCCGAGAAGCAGAAACATTGGTAGAAAAAGCAAAATCTCGTTTGGACAAAAATAACCAGGCACTCGTTGCAAGCCTCCTTCTGGCAGAAGGCGTATGCCAGTCTGTGATGGCCCTTAAACGTATGCTTCTGAATTCTCTGTTCTTCTTGGCATTATACTCATAATTTGCGTAAGAGCAAGACCCGCACAGTCGTTCGCAGCGGCTCACCCAAGCTCATGCGCTTTTTCTCTGTGCTTCCCAAACCTTTCCGACACCATCTACCTACTATCACCTCGCTTTATCCTTCGCGCGCTCCGGCGAACTGCAGGATTTACAGCAGGCTCTTGCTAACGCAGGGCTAGCCGTTGAGGGCGACTCTAAGGAAGTACGATATTGGCATCTGCTAGGACTCCTCAGTGCCGCTACCGAGCAATGGGAGCCTGCCGGGATAGCCTTGGAGACAGGGGCGGCCATTGGCGAGGAAGAAGTATCCGTTGTTGTTAACGGGTCCTGCCCACCTGAAGCTACCCAGAAGGACCAGGACAACGAATTACTAGGTGTCCCCTCACCTACAGCCAATGGCACCGGCCGGGTGATTGATGGTCTCCCCCGCACCGATGATGATCGTCACCCTGCGCTGAATGTTACGGAAGAGGTTCCGGAAGTACAACCAGTGTACCTCATCAGCAAGGACGATCATGATATCCCCCCTGCTTCAAATTTACTCCAACCCGCCCAGGACCATCCTTCACCCTCGCGGCAAGAATTGTTCGAAGATTCATTACAACTTCGAATGACTCAGGTCGTGTTGACGGAAATTGTCGAAGGTGCCGAGGGTGCTTCCCAGATGCTTCCCGAAATATTTGTATGGACCGCTGACAGAGTGGGTCATTCTGTAACTGATACAGGTGAGGGTGCCTTTGACTTGTAAGCCTCTTTTCGTCGCCTTATTATTTGTCTCCATCAGCGAGAAGCTCCTTAGATGGTGGGAGATCGACGATGCAGCTCAAGTCGCCGTCAGAGTTAATTCTTTCACCAGCTGTAACCATGCCAGAAACCCTCGACCAAAATGGCGAAGAAAAGCGGCGTCTCTCGATAGCGCATTCCGGGTCGACGGAGCAGCCTGTCCCCCCCATACCTATCACTATATCTCCAGCAACCCCAGACGGGCAATCTCAGGACCCAGAATATGTGCAATTCATGAGTTTGCATGATGAGAAAGCCACAAAACGAAGCGACGATCATGAGAGGGACGCGTCCAAATCTAAAAAAGTACAAAAGATGCTAAAGAACCGGGTCCATAAAAGCGGAGCCCGGATAAGTAACATATCGAAGAAAATCGGTAGTGGAGTGGTAAGGAACGGAAGCCTACTAAGATCTAATTCGACACCAGGTAGATTCAATTTTTTGTTGTACACTTCTTTATTCATACCTATCCTTCAGATTTCCACGCAGTACTTCGTCAGACCGCGTATCAAGCATCATCGATACATTCTCGAAGACGCTTGAGTTTGCTGATCAAATCATCTGATTCGGTCCCAAACGAGTCACCGCCACCACCGCCCACGCCCGCCCTGCCTCAGCAGACGACATCGAACAAACGGACAGCTCGTGAAACACGGCTTCTGAGTGACCTATGGCTGATGTCTGCGGCGACTTTTAGGCGTTTAGGAAAGATCGAGCAGGCCAGGGGCGCCATTCAGGAAGCAGAAGTCCGAGATGAAAAAAACCCTGCTGTTTGGGTGCAGGTAACCATTCTCTTCCTTCCTTCCTTGTCCAATATTACTGACACTCGGCATCAGCTTGGTTTATATCACGTCGCTTTGGGCCAGACCCAAGATGCCATCGACACGTTCCAAAAAGCGCTGTTCATCTCCCCGGATAACGTCCCTGCTGCAGTCCACCTGTGCAGATTGTACCTCTCTGGCGAAGCGCCGTCGTGCCCTAACATGTCGGACAATATCGACCTTGCAGCCGGTATGCTCTCTCGCCTGGCCAAGGGCCCCGGCTGGGATGTACCGGAGGTGTGGTACTTCCTGGGAAAGGCGTACGGTGCTCAGTCCCAGCGAGAGCGGGAGCGCGAGTGTCTCGGTATGGCACTGACATTGTCGGAACGGCGGGGAGTGCGGGAGATAAGCGCTGCGCTGGGATGGTGCTTGTGATTCTTTTCTGGACTTCTGCCGGAATATATATACCCACTGCGCTATGCAGTATTATAACTAATTATCTTCTTCCCTAGTGCAGCATCTAGGTAGTGGTTGAGCAAATCAGGTATGAACGAACAAGCAATAACTCGCACTTTGGATTAAGGATGTTGCAAGAGTTGATACTGACAGCTTTATGTCATTCGAGCCTGTAAGAAAGGTATGGGACAAACGACGGCTTTCTGTCAACTGCAGCCAGATCCATCTTACCGGGCAATCCAGACCACGGCCCCCAAGAAGCCAGCGACCTCTATTTTCGCGATGGCATATATATGTGCCTCTCACACGACATACCAACAGCGCTACACGAAACTCTCGCTTCAGAGTTGCCATTGACAACCGACAGAGGAGTTCCGCCTTTGCCCAAGTCATCCGTACCAGCTCGGCAAACTGCAGCGGTAGCTGTTTCGAGACGATTGAGAAGGCCCAATAACTTACTGCTGTAGCGTAGATGAACTGAAGAGTCTGAACTGTAAAAGAGAAACGGACTGATACCTACAAGCGGAAGGGATCGTCACTAAATCGGCTAAAATCTTGAAGCCGGTATAACACCTCCAATCCTGGGAGGGAGATATTCCATTGAAAGAACGAGCCCCACCCCACCAATGGCCAAGGTATATGTCATAATCTGACCGAAGTGGCTGGTCTCCCAGTCGAACAGTTCTTCTCGCTAATTGCTAAAAATATGGAACAGTTACAGGCTAGGAAGATGTAGCAACGTTATTTAAAACGACTTAGTACCTTATAGTACATATCCCGAACCGTTGTCCAAAAATACTTATTTACTTCGCTCTTAAACGCCTGTGATAGTGTTGAACATTATTAGTTTGTCAAAGACTCCGAGGTGACTGCCATGCTCAGACTCCAAAAGAATCTGGTTAACCGCTTAGTGATAGCCGCGATGTCGCTTTCCTGTTTTTGCGGCGAGGTGTATGGCATATCTGAATAGTGGATAGAATGTAACCGGAAACTGAGGTTTTTGAGATACTGAGACTTCAAATGTGCGAATGGAGACATGGTTATAATATATTTTGTATACATCAAGCAAATCCCAATAGGCCGTTAGTACTCTGAAACATGCCGAACATGTGCCAGGAATCGTTGTCGTCGTTGGAACCCCCAAATATGCTAACTCTGGACAAAGTTTTTGTGATTTTTCGGCTTCAAATGGGCTAAAATCTGGACAGAGTTTCAAGGCGGGAGCTTCTGGGAATCTTTCAAAGCTCCTGGAAATTCCAGCGCCTCCCCCAAAGCAAAGATAATCATAGATAAAGATGACTCTCCCCTTACTCCTCCTTGAGCAGACTTCTCCCTTCGCGTGAGGTCTACTTCCGAAGTGTTCTTGAGACGGTGAAACAAAAGCGAGACACGCAACTTCGTAGCTTTCTTTCAACTAACAACCACCATGTCTGTATTTGGACTCAATCCCCGTTCAAGGTGCGTCAAGATCTTGCTCCATGAATACTGGTATTCATTAATCATTCCTGACACTATACTGGGCTCACCAGGGTATCCAGAACCCTGAATTTTTGCACGTAATGAAGCATGCCTCAGAGGTGTACATCCAGTTTCGTTGCATCTATCATGATGATTTTATATTGACATACCAGCTCAAAGAGGACCAGAACGGGATAACAGTCCTAGCTAATACCTTATGCACTCTCCTCAATGGCCACGAATCGTTCCACTTGAACCTTATGTGCTTGATCACACAGGCGTCCCTTTGCAGCTGTATTCCGACACTCGGCTATCTCCTGTTGGCCACTTGTGGAACATTTGAGTTCCACTGTACACGTTCAATTGTTGTGCTTCTTTTTCAAAGCCAGTTTTCACGGAGCGTCGGCAGAGCTTGTGCATATGAACTCGACCCTAGAACTCAAGACTGAACTGTTGATCATGATGATTGCTGACTTGAAACAGCGAGATTTCAAGCACCATGAAATGTGTCGTCTGTAAAGTCGCACGGGAAACGGTAGCTGGAATTGGCTAATGGATGGACTAGGCTTGAAAGTTGGAATACATCTACGTGCACATGTAGAATTAGAATGTCAAGGCAAAACTTCTTTTTGCGCCCAGTCCCAGATGCGACCTCGATGCGTTTCTCCTAGGTCATTGACGACGCGTACAAGCTTCTGCGCAGCATCTTCCGGCTCAAACAGCTGGTCTTCACGCACTCCTCCCCAAAAATCCTTACTTAAGTCCGTCTTCACCGTCCCCGGATGCATCCCAACACATATCGCAGGGATATTCTTCTGCGTGAGATGCAAGTCGAAAGTCTTAACGACTTGATTCAACGCCGCCTTCGAGGCGCGGTAAGAGTACCATCCTCCAAGGCGGTTGTCAGAAATCGATCCAACGCGGGCGGAGACGTGTACCCATTTGGCGGGTCCATAGTCCATCGATTTTTTCATCTGCGGCGGAGGGAGGAAGCGCGAGAAGTGCTTAATGAGGAGGAGGTGAGAGATAACGTTGATATCAAAGGTGGATTTGATATCGACTAGGTTGAGATCCCGGGGCTGCTTCTCGGCGTGCAGAATGCCTCCAGCGAGGAAGGCGGTGTGGATGAACGGCTCGTTGTGCGATTTGAGCGATGCTGTGAGGCTTTCCGCTGCTTGCAAAATGCTACGTTCGGAAGACAGGTCAAGAGTCAAGAGATTTAGTCGTGCTGGATCTACGTCGAGCTGTGAAATGAGTTTCTGCTTGAGCGTTTCCGGCTCGCCAGAGCGATAGGTCGCGTAGACAGGCAACGTGGTTGTCTTTAGCAGGTGGCGTGTCAAAGCGAACGACAAGCCTCGCGATGAAGGACAGACAAGAATGAAAGGTGAAGGCATTGTGATGAAGGGCGAAATACGTATGACTTCAAGTTCAACTTGCCTTTTATGATACTCTGGAGCTTATGACATATCATGACGCATGATTTACAGGATCGGATCGCATCTTCATGTGGAGTAGAGGGTGCATTGCAGTAGCTGTAAGCTAGGAACGAGATGAATACGAGATAACAGATGTGATAAAGTAGATGGTCATGAGCGGAGGAGTTATTCAGACGACCTTTTTCTTTATGACATTCCTCTGGCGAGAGGGCTAAGCTGCGCCGCCATTTCTGGATAATTTTTCAAGAATTCCAATTGTGATGATGTCGCCTGTGGTCAAATAGTATTAACACGCGAAAAACGAGCATGACGCGAACACTCACATATTGGTATGTCAAGGCGTTGACCAGCTCCGGCTCCGTCCTCGCAAGTTCGGCTTGTCTGATGAAGTATTCCACAGCCTTGTCGAGCTGTCCCTGCTGTAAGCTGAGTTGAGCGAGCGTGGCGACGGCGGCATCGCAGTCCGGGTCAATCCGGAGAGCCTCGTTGCAACAGCGCTCTGCCGGCCCGATATCTTGCTTCCACTGGTATAAAGCCAGACCCTTATTCACCAGAGATAGGACATTTGGCGGGGAAGTAGTTCTGAGTTCATGTTAGCGGCGGATGCCGGCTCTTTTCGTACTTTCAAACACCTACTTTTTCAGTTTCTCTAATTCGATCGCTCGCTCAAATTTCTCTACGGCGTCAGGGTACCGTTGTTGGTCGAGCAACAGCTCACCGCTGGGAGAACATATTAGCCAGGAAGGGTAAAACACAGACGACTAACTAGTAATTTTGGGGCTCGCTTCGTTGAGGGAAGGCAACCATCGTTCGGCGGAACTGTCCCATGCTCTTCGCGAGATTGTCTTGCTTATACTCTGCAACAGCCAATTGTATATGGCTGAATACAAACTTGTCATCCAATTCAGTAGACTTTGTATAGTTATCCGCGGCCTCCTTGAATTTGTTGAGGATAAACAAAACTGAAAAGTAACGTCAAGCCATGGATTATACAGGGGGATAATAACTCACCTTGACCCCGATGGTAATAAATGTCAGGATCATTGGGGTTGTGTTTGATGGCATCCTCGAAGCACTCAAAGGCTTTCTCAGGGTCTCCCTGCTCCATATACACACTAGCAATCTTTACCAAGCTCTGCGTGAACGATGGGTCGATATCTATTGACTGTTGAAGGTCAGATTTTGCGTCTTCGATCTCGCCCATGAGGAATCTGCATATTCAATGAATTTCAGCACACAGGGTACGCAGATCCGTACACGTACTTGAAGGTACCACGAAGATTGAGAGCCTCCGCTTTTCCGATGGGCCAAGAAATCCCCTGCTCGAGAGCTTCGTTAACCAAGGACACTGAGTGAGCGTAATCTGACGCGTCGAGGGCCTGTAGCGCGAGTAAAAGTGTATCATCGCCCTGTGATGGGCTCTCCGGAAGTGTAGGGTGCGCTCTGGATCTGAACGCCGCAAAGTAAGCAGAGATAAAGGTGAAGGAAGGCAGGCGAGGTTCCCGGTGCGCCAAGATGTCGGCCGCCTTTTTCGAAGTTAATGAGCGTAACACCCGCTCTACAGACTCCCCGGAAGACTTGTTGGTAAATTTGTCCAGTATCGTAGAGGTCGTGAAGTCTCGAAGCGCATCCTCGTATTGCCCAAGTGCTTCAAAAGCAGTGGCCCTACGATTCATTGCCTTGATGTATTTTGGGTCCAGTTTGAGTGCCTCGTTGCAGTCTTCGATGACGAGTTCATATTTTGGAGGAGAGCTGTTCATGTAGCCTATAAAAATTACTGAGCCGTGTTTTGTTTGGAGGTTGCAAAAGTCATACACGCAGCGCGATTGCTGTAAAACACAGGTTCAGCTTTTGGCGAGACTTGGATCGCACGAGTATATAGCTCGGCGGCTGTGGTGAACTGGCGCTGTTGATAAGATGCGTTGCCCTTGGCTTTGTACGAAGTCGCAAGTGCCGTCCGTTCCTACAGCCCTCATATAAGACAGAGTCGTCGGTTGAATGTGAAATGGCACTAACCTCAGTTGATAGGGCAGTAATTTGCTCGTCGCTCAGCACGACATCGTCTGAAGGGTATCACGACGTGCAATGTTCAGATGAATACGGTGCTCACCGCCGGCTTCCTCCTCGACTTTTGGCTTCCGCTCCTCGAGGATAGGACCATCCTTATCCTTAACGGACTTCTTTTTCTTCGTTCCCTTCGACGACTTCTTCCTGTCCTTTTTGTCACCCTTTTCCAAGTCCGTCCCGTCTGCAGGCCTGGATGTTGAGGCGTAGTAGACAGCGCCGCCGACAGCGATAGCAGCGGCTGCGGTTCCAATGAGAACGGCCTTCTTGTTCTCGGCAACAAAATCATGTACGCGCTCTACGAACCCGGCATTGGAGGCCATGATGGTTAGGCGGTGGACGGAAGAAAAGAGCCTAGAAGCCGGAATTTTGCAGAGGGACACGGCTGACATAAAACAGCTGACATCATGCAGTGGATTCTTTGATTGTCTCTCTTTGGCAAACGCGTTTGGATAATTGTCTCAGTACGACCTCGGAAATGATTCTGTACTTTCTGTTTTTACGACGTGGACGGTCCTTTGACACCTTTCCACCCCGTACGTTTCATTCTTATGATGCACACCTACTGCTCATTTTCAGTAACGATTGACTGAGGCTGGCAGATTGCAGCAGGCTGAGGCGGTCACAACTTCTAGCACAACAGACGAGTGAATTTCTATCGGCTGATACCTGATCAGAGCTTTTAATTTTTCTTCTATCTTTTACGTTCAACGCGTCGACCTATAAAGTGTGTCCTCTTCATCACACTTTCAATTCTCTGAATGTTTCGATCTTTCATAGAATGTCTTTCGATGACCAATCACCTTTTCCCACAGAAACGATAGTCCAGTTGCAGGCGAGATCGGACTATGTCCCTTCTGCTTCTGACGTGCATCATATAAGAGAAAGTCTCAAAACTATAGAGAAGGAAGTTCAACGATATGATGACGAGCTTTTC
Organism: Armillaria novae-zelandiae; assembly: GCA_030435655.1. Classification (NCBI taxonomy): domain Eukaryota; kingdom Fungi; phylum Basidiomycota; class Agaricomycetes; order Agaricales; family Physalacriaceae; genus Armillaria; species Armillaria novae-zelandiae. Next base: position 2,780,639 of record JAUEPR010000004.1, on the reverse strand, counting down.
CATCTCTATACCCTGATGACGCAACGAGAAGCTGAGCAGAGAGAGCTCAAATTAAATGCGGAAAAATACCTCTCCATTTTGGCACCCATAAAACGCCTTCCGAACGAGATGTTGTCAGAAATCTTCGCCCAGTGCTGCAAGCAAGGCGACGAAGACGTCAATTGCATCGGTGACACGGAGACATTGAGCGCCATGAGCATTTCCCGAGTTTGCTCTCGTTGGCGTTCATTAGCAATTTCAACGAAATCTCTTTGGGCTGTGTTTTCTATCAGTCCAACGGCTGTATCCACCTGCACTTTGCAATATCTCCAGATGTATATCTCCCGTTCGGGCAGCATTCCGCTCACTATCCAAGTCCCCGGACGTGCATACCAGGACGCTGAACTGGCTGGTGCATCCCGAATCTACGATGTTCTCCTTGACGCTGCTCCAAAATGGCGCAGAATGGATCTTGGATCTGTTCAATTTAGCAAAAGGCTCTCTCCCGTCAAGCATCATCTCCAGAATTTGGAAGAGCTGATTGTTGAATCGAATTGTCTTTCCACGACCAACCGGGACGTCTTCGGTGATGCTCCCCAACTTCGCACCCTTAGCATCGCCATAACCCCAGAGGCTGCTTCCCACACATTTCCTTATCACCAAATCTCCAATTTAACATTGTTTATTTGGAGTTTATATTCGAGCTTCGTCGAGTTTCTTTCAAAGTTCTCTCGAGTGCGAAATTTAGAACTCGGAGGCTACCTCGACGACATTAGTGACTTTCAAGATTTTACGAAGACGGATCTTGGAACGGTACAAACCCTCTATGTCAACAGCGCCTCTATTATTCCCTTTATCATCCCTGCCTTCTCGTTTCCACAGCTCGAATCACTCACGCTGATCTGCGAAGACACCGAACGTTTCCCCCAATTTATGCCTATATACGGGCAATTTCTGGAATTGTTGGAACAGCCTGTGCACGGGCTGAAGGTGCTCGTTCTTGAGGAAATCGATGTTGAAGACCAAGAAATGATAGCCATTCTAAGGCTGACCCCCGGCCTTACCGAGCTGTCTATACACTGCTGTAACGTGACTCCAGCAGATATCATCCATCGTGGCAAGACGCTGAAGGAGGGATTTGTCCGGTCCCTTACTTTCTCTCCGCCTGTCATTCAATGGCATAGTCCTCCCGTAGCCACCTTGTTGCCGAATCTCACGTCTCTAGACCTCGCATTGAACTCGTCGTCTGGTCTGCATGATGCCCTGGTGAATATGCTCACGTCCCGTTGGCATCCTCCCGCATTGGTGTCTGTGCATGGCCGCGTTTCGTGCTTGAACACTGTCACGCTGCGGAAAATCGTCAAGCCGGAACATACAACGACGGTCAGTCAATTGAGGGATCGGGCGGGAAAAGAGCATCATTTCCGGTGGTTGGACTCTAAGACGCTGTCTTTGGCTAGGAAGCGTAAATGAAGAACGTTTAAAGCTGGGCAAACCTTTGCAGTTGTAATGCGTGTCCTCCCAGCTCGATTATGTAGTTAGGTATATCTCACGTTTGCTTTATCATATTGTACCATACTATGATGGACACCTGTAACGGAAAAGTAACGTGCACTATGAGCGCCGTTACAATATTGGCTCTGAACATATTTCGGTACGTCGTCAAGACGCCCATGATGTCCATTCGAAAAAAAAGTAAACTGGGTATCTCATGTCTCGGCAACTGTGTGGCATCTATAAGTCCTTCGAGCTGCAAACCACTGCCTTCTTTCTCGGCATCCTGATACTTCCTAGGATTGATGGCGGTCGTAGGGGTTAGGCAGAGCAACACGAGCTTCGTCATTACGAAGGTCAGCTGAAGGTCTGGGACTATGCCGAGAGGGTCGAGGACTGTGTCCCCCAGAAGGTTGGGGACTATGTCCGTGGCGGCGATCTTCTGGGCGAGGGTCCGGCGAAGGATGGCCGGGTGTGTACACTGGCGGAGGAGAGAAATTCTGGCCTCGACTTGGGGTTGGCGAATGCCCTTTGGGCCCCGTCGACATCTGGGGTGTCTTGGTATATTGTTTCTCCCTGAGAGCTCGCTCTCGCTCAGTCTGTTGTTCCCGTAGTACGGCATTGTACTGTCTGTCTAATTCAGCGTCATCCTCTGCGGTGGGACGCTTTCTGGGAGAGCAGAACAGACACAATCGGCAGAGGTCCGAGTGGCCACATATCGCTGCGCATCGTAGGTCAGAATCCAAGATACTCTACGCAAAATGTACGAAAAAAACATACAGAAGCATGAACAGCAGCAAAAAAACACACTACAGCAATCGTTCGACATTTGGAGAAAGAATGTGGGTGAAGAGAAGGGATGCAATAATGATTTCTTGCTCCAGGCAGAAAGAGTCGTCGTGGAAGGCTGTATAGTTTGTGAGCTTTTTTTATCAAGGGTTACGAATCAAAAGGCTGTGAAAGACAGATGCTTGGCATCCACTTGGGAACCGCAGGAACCGTTTCGCCTCCACATTAATAGCGCGATTAAATGGTAGGAAGAACAAGGGGCAAGTGCAAACAATTTACCCGCTAATTGTGCGACGCGGTACTTGCGTGGTGCTTTGGTAAGTAGTACTGGCACAATGGCAAGGTCCTAATAAGGAACCTCCGGGCCGATCGATCGGTGAGTTCCTTTCTTGGAATGATTCCTTCGTCATCGTATACGACAGCGACGACGTTCACCCGACGCCGCGAACAGCGGCGGGCATTCCGACACGCACTGAGCCCCTCCATTTCCCCGCTGAAGATGCCATTGTCGCGCTCCAATACTAGGGCTCATTCCCCAGCACTACCAGCGTCCTACTACCCGCCGTCACCACGACCCCCGAATTTCTTGCCGCCATCACACTACGCTGCAGCTGGAGGCTTTAGTTTTCTTAGTAGACACGCTCAGCAGTCCAGCACCGAAAGCGACGGCGTGTACCGTCCTGTAGAAGCCCCTTCGTCGCCGGACATATACATGCCAGTTTCCCAGCCGGATTCAGATTCATCGTTCGAATTCCACCCTCGCTCGGAAAAGCGATTTACAATGATATCGTCGAAGAACAAGCTTCAATAAACGCGAGAGCCAGATGATGAATCTACCGATGGTCGAGACGCAGCTACTGCCGTCGTTGAGGGACACTATTGATAGAATGACGCGCCCACCGTCGCGTGCAGCGAGCTCCCATTCTACTCCTTCTCCCGCCCAGCTTTCTGTAAAGAGCTTTCATGTCGACCGGACATTGTCTCCAAGCATGGTGCCATCTTCGCCGCGTTCTCCACGGCCGGTTACCCCTCAGCCGCCATGTCCGTCACCCATACAAGAACCCACGACGCCCAAGCCAAAGCAAGGTGCACAAAAACCAGTACTTAAATCTGCCTTACGAGCTCCCACTCCCAAGCTTTTCTCGCCTAAAAGTGACAGGCGCCGAGCCCTCGCAACCAGCTTCATTTACCGGAGCAAGCGCTCTCAGATCTGTGCGCAGTTTGCTGCGCCGGAAAGTCTTCAACAATGTCCTCAACAACCTGCGAATCTATCATACCAAAACCTATGGTCAAGGTGCGTTGCTCATTCTCGCCTATGTGCACCTGTTGATCACCCGCTTGCAACAGACAGAGAGTAATATACCCATACGTCCTTCCCGCGCACGGTCTCGGACAGATCCTGGAACGTTTATCAATCCTAAAGTGAGCCAAGATCCTCCTTCGACGCCCCAGCCTAGCAAGCCCAAAGCATTCGTCTCAAATATTCCTCGCCCCGGAGGAAAGTCACCGGGCGGTATCAGATTTCGAGGACAGCTCACCGACGAATCTGACCCTGGGTATCGTTATGATTCACAGAACCGCAATGCACGCAAACTCGTCGTCGCTAATGCCGAAGTCTTCGCTTCAAGCTCAAGCTCCGAGAGTGAGGTCGAACCATATGAAGCTGTAGGCGATGACCGTGGACTCGGCTTCCAAATTGCACCCAAAGTTACAAGAAGTCGGGCTGAAATTCTTGACTCTGAGCCCTTCATGACGGAGGATGTCTATGCTGGACCAAAGGAGGCTGGAGCGAGGCATTCCATAATCTCGTATGCTTCGTCGGACTCAGAATATCAAGACGACTATGGTGACCGTGATAACGGAGTCCTTTCTGTTGATGCTGAGGTCACAGACCAAGCACATCTTCGACGAAAGGCGGAGCTTATGGGTATTGTCAAGGGACTACAGTTTTCTAACCCAGGCGAAAAGAATGTTGTCGATGAGGAGAGTGACTATAGCGGCGAAGAAGGCTTAGCTATCAGCGGGTCGACAGATGTCATAAAAAATGATTTCGAAGAGGGTCCCGTTTCGGAATCCGAATATGACGAGGACGACTATCAAGATGATCATAGACGGACTCCTACCGTTCTAGTATCTGCTGAAGATGATCAATCTTCTTATTTTCCTTCTTCCAGATTCCATACACCCATCGAGATGCGACCTTCTGAATCTCCCAGACTTGGCAAATTATATCAGGATCATGATTCGCAGAGCTATGATGCTGTCGCTTTGGCCGAGCACTCACGAGTCGCCGCCGCTCGCGAGCGTAGAGCTTTCGGTATTCCACCATCGGAGTCAGATGAGGTTTATCAAACTGCTAGCCGGGGAACCCAGGAGATGTTGTCTCATGCGGATAGTATTTTGTCTGCGATGGGAAGCGAAATTTGGCATAACGATGAGTGCGACGAGCTGAGCTCAGGAGCGGAGGCTCTTTTTCGTACTCTCAGCGGAGGACGTCCTAGAGAATCCTTTGTCCGGAAGAATCAGCAGCAGCAATTGCGCTCCAGTGTAGCCGAGCCGAGGAAACTCCGTCCGAAACCTGCGAACGGAGGACAAAGTGAGGAGGCAGTAGCAAGGCAGGACTCGTCGGAGTGTGACATGCTTCATGTCCAGCGTGGGGAATCCGAGATTCGTCGTCAAGACATCTTATGGGAACTTCGAGAGACGGAGGCAACCTTTGTTCATCGCCTGACGTGCATCGTTAGACTGTTCGTGCTCCCCCTTCGTGTGCAAGATTCGAAGACATGGATATCAGGCGTACCCTCTGGGATTTCCAGGCTGTTCGACTGGCTGGAAGACATTCTGAATCTGCACACGCAAATCCTATCGGCGTTACAGTCGATGGATCCAGATCAGCGTCTTGGTGTCGAAGGGCGCGCAGAGGTCTTACGGAGATTTATCCCTAGGTTGGAGATCTATCAACCATATATGGTGAGATTGGCCGAAGGTGTGGAGCTAGTACGAGCTCTTGTTGCAGACAGGGACAGTGATTTTGGCGAATTTGTCCGGCTGCAAGAGGCGACAAGTGATTGCAAGGGTTGGTCTTTAGACAGATTCTTAGTCGAGCCGGTGAACAGGATTGCTGTGTATCCTGGTGTCTTCGAGGTGAGATTCGTCGTCGCTCGGGCTGTGTTTTCATCAATAATGTGTTTGTAGCGCCTTCTGGACGCAACGCCCCAAACGCATCAAGATTATCTGCCAACTTTATGTCTCCTACGGTCAACCGATCTGATTATCAAAGTCATGGCGGAGGTCAAGGTTCGGGAAGATGAATACGAGTTCGTCAAGAGCATAACCGAACGGATCTCTGGTCTAGCTGATATCGCAAGACGTGATCGACGACTTTTGCATCAAGGTCAAGTTCGCCGGATCGATTCTGATATCTCTTCGTCTACTCAAGCTTCTGAATCCCTCGGCGACCGTCTCCAAAATCGCTCCAGCAGACTGGTGACTGCTATCAATGACTGGGATGCGCGTCGTGCGCGATCTGGTTCTGTGAAATCGAACGCTTCTTCTGCAACTGGCTCTTCGATTGGAGCGGCTTCTACTGCTAGTTCTTGGGATACACCTGCTTCGCCGACGCCGAACTCTTCTTTTCTTGACTCAACGGGCAACAGAAAGCATGTCTCCAAACTTCAAACGACGCACTTCCAGTCAAGGGCTACAAAGAATGTCTTCCCTGTCACGTCCGATGTCCCGCTGCAGCTATTTGTGTTTACAGATCTCTTGGTCGTAACGATGCCGACAGAGGACGGGAACTGGAATCTCTGCGAGGATGTTAGTGTGGTTAGAATCTTGAGCATCTCCGCAGAAGGTAAAAGGTGCCTTTTATCCTTGTTGTTCATCGCCTCATCCTTTTTTCAGAGCCTTCCATGATTTTGCTGCAAGTCCTTCCTGTTGCTGACCTCTCCATCCTTGGGAGTAAATCTGTCGATATCGTTTCCTCTAGTGCTGGAATCGCAACGATACAGGTAAAGACGGAACTGAACGAGCGAGAACGATGGATCGTGGCTCTAGAACGTTGCAAGAATTCTACGCTGAGGTTGATGTCTATACCGCTGGGATTGGAGTATGACGACGATCGATTGCAGCGCACTGTTGTTGATTCATTGGTGGCCTCAGGTCTTCCTCTCCCGAAAAGTCCCTCCTTACAATTTGTCGGGAGCGAAAAGCGTCAAGAGAGAGAGGAACGTGGGTGGTGGTCGTTGCGCTTCAGGGAGGTGATGAGGGATGTAGTTGGATGAGAGTTGAGCTAATTTGTTTTTACGACTTAGAATAAATTTTTGCCAAGTAAGAATGGTTAAATGGACCGATTTTATCCACTCGACTGAAACTGAGAAACAAGAACGACGCGAGTCATCAAAGCCATCTTCTCGGTCAGAGAACATGTCGTTTCATCATTAGAAAGCCGAGCCGTCCGCGTGATCTACTGTACAATATCGATAACAATGTATGTATGTAAAACACAAGAGTAGCCGTAATCCGCTGGTATAAAAATTGTACAATAATAGTTTCCATAGTCATTAACTTTCATTCCTATGTTCATCAACAACCTTCTGCATCCATCGCATCAAAACCGCCTCCAACATATCTTCCCATCCCTCACTTTTGCCTGCTACGACTTTGGCATCAAACATGATTGGAGGCTCTGATGTGCCACCGGAAAAGCGAGTTTGAGCCTGGGGAGAGCTCAACGGGGAGTTTCCTGCTCCGCCATGGCTCGGCGGGAGTACCTGCGTAGGAACGACGATAGGAAGCATATACCGCAACTTCAGGGCGCTATTAACATCCGTCAGTGCGATTCAAAACACACAGGATCATACGCACCCAACCCACAGACGTAGGTTATCCGTCCGTCGAAACGTCCACCCTTTCTTGGGTGTCTCTGAATCGCCCGACTCCTTCTCAGCCCTTGCGAGAGAAAGTATATCATGCACGCCGTCCTTGTTCACGTAACCCCACGGCTTTTTGGACTTCCGTACGCCAACATTGTATGCAGAGCAGAGAAGCTGGCCGGACGATAGGCTGTCGAGGAAGGCTGATCGCGGTGACGCTGGAGCCAAAGCTTCTTGTAGCGAAGAGGGAAGAAGAGCGGCAAGCAATGCATGAACGCGGCCTGTGGACAGTAATTTAGTCAAGGTAAAGACCAAGGTAGAACATACAAACCTAATTCATCATCCTCGAATGCATGTCGCTTGGCCCACTCGGGAAGATCGTCATCATCCATGCTGTCTTCAGGCTCCTCAGGGATATCTTCGACATCCTCAGGCTCTTCGGTGATACGGACGTCAAGTATACCAGTAGAAACGCGTCGCTTTCCCCCAGAGATAGGATATAAACCAAGACTTCTCCCTTCAGCATCTCCAGCGCTCACTCTCCGCTTGTTCCCCCGCACAGCAGCTTTACGGGCCTTTCGCTCCCATCCACGAGTATCGTCTTTCTTGCCTTCAAATAGAACCTCGTCTACGACGTCCAGGTATGACCCAACAGTCTTCCGTTCTTTCTCCAATTCTCCCCATTTTATGTCCTGCCGATAAAGCCAGCCACTGCCAACCACGAGTTTCTCATCCCACCCGTCCTTCTGGTCATCTTCATCGCTCTCTGATTGTTCGTCCTCATCTTCCCACACAGGTACGCTTTCATATCTCCCTTGAACTTGCATCAGGGTAAAGGATACAGCTGTATCCAGGTCCATTTCGTGTACATGCAGATTGTCTTCCTCCGAAGGCGGTTTGTCAGATCCCATGCTCGGGCTAGCTACTCTTGACGGTGGGCCACCGCCATTCCGTGAATTGGCACCATCACTTTGAACATCATATGCTTCATCACTGAGCGGTAACCGGCTCTTCTCCTCTAGCTCCCGAAGTACGGTCAACACTTCTAGTGCCGACCGTCGGATGAGTGTCAGAGGGTCTGGAGGCGAACCTGACTGCGATTGGGACGGTAATCGTATAGCGTTAGGACCAAGGACTTTGGAGCGAAACTGCGCCCGAATCGTGCCTGCAGATTCGTCTGGTAGGGAGACGACATAGTTCCGTACAGCGCGAATGGCAGCTGTCGTGGTTTTCAGTACGCCGAGCACATCGAACGATTCTCCTCCTAGAAGCTCGGAGTTTAGCGGATTATCGATCCGCCATGCGCTAGCGACGGCCGAGAGGTCGTCAACCACGCCTGGTAACAGTGATTCCGGGTCTGTCTCATAGGTCTTGACAAAAGGCGGGAACGCGGGTCCGTGGGAGTCTGGTATCACCGGTGTGGGCGGTAATCTAAGTTCAGGGAGGTTACCGAGACTGGAGTTATTTCGTATATGGGCTTTGCCGCCGAGTGCGGGTACCAGACCCTTCACAGATTTTCCTAAATTACTAGACGATGTCAGCAAGCATAATAATAGGCGCTCGGCACATGGGACCTACTTCTTCTTGGCGGCAATACCTGTCTTCGTGAAATAATATTGCAAGGTGTTCAATGCTCCCCAGTGCCATTACACTCTGCCGTTTCGCAGCACTCCGACTGAACTGGCTTCTGCGGTTTATTTGACGGGTTCATGTTGGGATAAAACTGCCTGTTTGTCGTCTCGATTTCTTCGCGGCTGTATCCGTCGAAATTGGCTCGGGTGATGTCCCTGTGGATTCCGGGGTTAAGATTAATGGCGTCGTTGAAGTCGAAGAGTCAGAGGCCATGATTAAATAAAATGGGGGGTATCAGAATGTAGGATCGTGAAGGGAGGAAAGTAAAGATCGTCTGGCGTGGAAGTGGGTGATCAACGGATTGATGACTGTTATTTGGCCCGTTCCTTGTTTTGGTCAAAACGCGATCAAAATCCGCAGTGGGTCCCAGTCATTTTAGCCGGATATTCCTCATTTGGCAGGTAAGCCCGTTTTTTCTGTACAAAAGTCCACGTGCAGATCCCCTAAATGGTAACACGCGTTTTCCCCCCAACTTCCATGACGAAATCCGATGGTGGAGAAAACAGGCCTCCACAGGCATCCTTTGGCTCAGCCTTACCCTTGATATGGCTCCAGTTAGGCTCTCGACTTTTTTCTTTTCTTCTGAATCAAGCTCTACTTCGTATGGCCACCCCCAGCGCGTTCGGCACCGCTGCGATTCAATTCGAGCTGCTATTGAACACCATACTATTTCTCAGTCGAGAGGGCGTTCGGACCGCGTTCTTACGCGTCAAAAAGTCAGGGCCTAGTATAACTAATGTTTCCTTCGTCCCCTTCTTGTTAGGGTGTCCGGTAGCACTTGCAACGTGTTACCTCTACACGAGATTCGCTGGGGAGGAGACGAGTTCCCAGCCATATTTCCATTCAGCTGTAATATTCTACATCATTGCTGCCTTACTGGAACTACTTAAAGAACCGATGCATAATGCGTAAGATTTAATGACCTACACTACGGAGCTGTATTCAAATTATCGCACCACAGCACAATGGCGGATCTAAACACTGGAATCAGGTTACGCGCTGAAGGGTGTCGCTATTGTCGGCAAATCTGCCACTACATTTTTCGTACTCCTTCTCGACCCTCATAGGGACGACAGCAATCAACACAGGGCTCTTCTAGCCTTCGCTTTAGGACAGACTTTTTATTCCCTCTGTGTTTGGGCTATCTATGCCGCTCACTATGGGCGACAATATTTATATCCGAAACGTCCTCCCAAACATGAGTGAGTCCTTACATCATAGTGATCTTCACTCACGTCTAATTACCTTCAGTATGTTCTTCGATCCTACAATTCTCAAACTCTCCATGACCATGACGTCGCAGTCGGTGGTGAAGCATTTCCTTACAGAAGGTGATAAATTGATACTGTCATGGTTCAGTCCCCTGCAGGATCAAGGGAGGGTATGCCATCGCGCTAAATTACGGTAACGACCTTCCTCGGTCGCTTCCACGTCCATGTTTTGAACTATTTCCAGGTTCTCTAATTGCCCGCATACTCCTACAGCCTCTCGAAGAAACATCTCGCTCTCTCTTCTCACAACTTTTGGCTGACAAAGACGATAAAGGCAGTCTAGTCCATGGCTTCCAGCAGACTCACCTCATTTCTGTCCGTCCAAATACCCATCTCTCTTATCCTACCAGTATTCGGACCTCCATTCGTACCGCTTGGCGTTCAATTCCTGCTGCCGCGACAGTATCTACAAACGAGTGCGCCACAAATACTATCCGCCTGGCTCTGGTACACCCCCATACTGGCTTTGAATGGTCAACTCGAAGCCTTCTTCGCTAGCGCAGCCGACTCGAGCGATTTGAACAAGCAGAGTACGTAAGTATCCTATGTTTATGTACACTCTATTCCGTTGTTGAAACCCACTCTCTAGATGGATGGGAATGTTTTCCATCGTATACACATCGTTAGCTGTCATTTTGTACCGCCTGGGAGTTGGTGACGCCTCTCTGGTGTATGCAAACATGATCAACCTCGCAGCGCGGATTATCTACGCCATGATCTTCATCTCATCCTTCTTTAAGCGTCGTGGCTCGCCGGAGCTTCTCTGCTGGACAGCACTCGTTCCAAAGGCACTATTCTGTGGTACCCTTGGAGGGTCGTTTGGCTTGCTTCGGCTGCTCTACAGTCGGCTAAGCATAGAGATGATCATCGAAGAGAATGGAAAGGCTTCGCTGTTGAATCGAAATGTCGTCGTATTTGTTCTCACGGGAGGTTTCTTCGGGCTTCTGAGTCTTGGGATACTGTGGAAAATCACAAGTGAAGCTCGAAGGCAGCTCAGGTCTAGGCGAAAGACAGATTAGATATATTATTATACAATCTTTCGAACCACACCGACTGGTACACGGTATGAACAAAAATTGTGCGCAGATTAGCAATACAAGAGATGGGCATTTAACGAGGCCCGAGTTCTTGTAACTAACAAGCAGACACCAGAATATAAAGCCAAATTGTTCCCCCAAGTAAAGGGTATGGTCATAAGCAAGCTGATCCTGCATGAAACCCTCCCATACAAATATTACGACATGACGGGCGCCCGCTTATCCTTGCTTATCCACGGAGGGCGGCAATCATTCAATTAAGCAATATGGAAATTAGTGCCTGCCGTCATTCGAAACGTCCGGTGCTAATCCCTATGAATAATCGCATAGGAAGTCCAGACTGTGACTACAATGCTATCTCGTTTGCCCTTCACATTACCAAAGGCATGGACGAAGCCGAATTTGCCTTGGCTATCTCTCGCTGACTGTCCGATGAATATGGCTATCCCTCGTTTTGGATAGACTGACATACTCAAGTCACACGCTAGTTCAAGAAGGGACCAAGATAAGTGATAATACAGAGCGCATTCACTCAAACTTCTGAATTTGTCGGAGATAAATGGTAGGTACAGAGTAAGTAGCTCGACAGACTATCCTACAATCGATATATTCGCATTTAGCAACCGCTGGCCCGCCCGGCAACAGCGAACCCATAGAATAATATATCTAAAATACAAATCATAAAAAATATAATAATGCAGTGTGATGATTCATAGTCTAATGGTCGATATCATTAAAACATCATGACCATGTCCTGGGGCTACAATAACGCTCGTAAGTACAATCACCGGGTTGTATATGAAGCACGACTCACCCGAAATATTCCCCCTCGGCAACGGTACGCATAGGTATCCCCTTATAATCCGCGGTACCAGACACAACAGCATTTCCCCACCAAGACTTTATGCCATGCTCTCCGATCTTTCCTCCCATTGGGTAATTCAAACAGAAATAAATCGCTACAGCGGAGAATGCCACACCGCCGTCCAAGGCAGCAGAGAGCACGTAGTTGTATTTCGTCCACCACGAGAAGTGATACCGGCGGATGTAGAACTGAAAAATGAATCCGACAGCAGCCCAAGGCACGTAGTTGACAGCGCTTGCTGGAGGCATGTACCCTGTCCCAGAGAAGATGATAGGAAAACTATAGAAATGGAGTGTTATTCGTTATGGTGTGTCAAGGCGCAGCAGAACCCTACGTCAAGTAAGAGAGCCATCCGTTTCTGCGGAACTTGCGACTAATATAGTAGGCAAGAACCGGACAAACGACACCGACAATAAAGCAAAAGACCAGGGCTAGAAGAAACAACGTTTCAGAAAGTGTCAAGGAAATTGGACGTCATCAGGGTGAGTTACCATAGTAGATTTGGCCCCTAGACAGTTGGCGTGAAGGGCCAATGACACCCCAAATGACGCTTGCTGTACCGAAGACTTCCGTCGAAGGACAGGTCCAACCATCTTTCTGGTCAGGCGTACAGATGTCCTCGATATTCGAAAATAACCAAGTCTGAACTCCAAGTTGTGTTGTACCGGCAATAACTGCAGCGAGTATTTGGGCTAGAAACATTGTCCGTGGAGGGATCTTCATATAGTGGCCGAGCTTGAAATCCGATGTGAATTGCAAGGCTGGAAATAAGTTTTAGATTGACGCTTTGATATTATAGGACAGATTGAAACTCGCACCTTGGGTCATGGTAACATAACCATATGTCTTAAACAACATCATGGAAACTGGGCGACCCGGGTGTGCAAATCCAATGATTAGCTCCGTAAAAACATTGAGGGATATTTGTTGGTTAGTAATAGCCTGTATAATCCCGACAGGAATAACGTAGAGAAATGCTATACCGCTATTAGAGGGATGTGAACTTCAGGATTAAGCGGAGATGCCGCTCACAGATGACCAAAGCAAGAACGAAAAAGTGTCTAGAGTGTGCGATGTTAGAGTGCGGCATGGGAACTTGGAAGAATGTGTACATAGGGAATTTTGTGTCCCATAGCTCGATGCTTACGGCGCCGAATATGAACATAGTAACTAGGACGGTCGTTTAGTCCTGACGGAAGCAAATATAACCGCAAAACTCACTAAATACTATTGCGTACCACCATGAAGGCACTTGGAGATAATTGGACATCAAGCGCGCGTGTATATCCGGCTGTTCTTGTAAAGAAAGGCGTGAATGCCGCATGATATGAGCGCGAAAATAAAGACTAGAAAACGATTCAACAGGCTTCACGGATCGTCGATAAACGACTTACAACGAATGGGTGACTGTGGCTGTTATACTCGCGAAAGACAGCCCGTACGACATAGCAAATGTTGTAGAAAGGAAGAGGGGACTATAAGCTTGGTACTGTTCTTCATTGAATGTCGTATCGGGGTTGATAATTCTCGTTACGTTATACGAAGCTCCGGTATTGTCGTAGGCTCCCCGAGACGAGATCCTGGGACATGAAACATTAGATGAGGGTCGTTTGAGGAACAAATAAAACTCAACGGCATATATTTGCCGTACCACACGTCCGTGAACTAGAAATGATCAGTATGAACAGACTGTGGCCACACAAGCAGTGATTAGACAGACGTGGAGCGCCGGCACGATGATCCCTACAATCCGATCAGTGGACGAAGCATACCGAACTGAAGAACAACGCACAGTAAGCGAGCACAAAGCCTGCAAAAACATTGGCTTCGGCCCACCACGGAGTAGCCAACGGCGAGCTTATATAGGCAATCTGCATTCCGATCAGACACACCGCCGGCGAAACATTTCCCGAACCTTACCTGAGCCCAATCGAAGGTGATGACACTCATACCCATTCCATGAACATACCCAAACATCTCGTTAATCGGTACGCTGTTCGGCGCCATCCACGTTACCCATGTGAACGTGCTGAGAGCGGTGAAGAGATAACCGGGTACAAAGTACCAGCAGAAAGAGCCAATGAAAGCATAGAGAAAGAAGGCTTCACGGCCGATTCCTGCGCGATGACCGATGCCTGCGTAGGTGTGTGCATGCAAAGTATTGAATAGTGCGCAAGTTACGAGGTTGGTCGGCCAGACTGACGCAGTGATTAATTAATGAGTAACGAAAATAGAATGATGAGGCGCACTCATGGATGGAGGCTGTACGAGAAATCGACGAGCAATACCGCCGATGGAAAAGCCTATCAACTGAGTGGACATTATCATCATCCATTGATCTTCGATAGACGGTAAGTGTTTGTTGTCGATTTTAGTGAGCCGACTCACGACCAAAGCCAAAGTCCTGGTTATAATAAAGTTTCTGTGCAGGCAACGATGTCCGTGGCATATGCGCTGGATGCGCCCACGGTTGCCATGATAGTAATCAGGACCTGCAAATAGCATTGAGGACGGCGGATAGCATCAACTATCAATGTCAGCTCTCACATGTTCCTTGATTGAGAACGGGCCTGGATTCAGCGGAATCCCAAGCACTTTCACTCGAGGAACAAACCTCGCCAGAGCTCTGCCAACGGGAAAGACCGTCAATTGTGCAAATATCTGGAACAATACTGCGTCAAAAAGTCAATCCGGAAGACATTTTGGGAGTAAAATCGCACCCCGGTAAGTGTGAGAGAAGGATATCGGAAAAAGAAAAATTGATTCAAGCCCTGGTTGAGGATGGGGTTACAAATGTCTTCTCTCCATACTTTAATTGTTGCAATTACCGGGATGATCATCGCCCATATTATACCAAGCACCCATGACCGCAGCGTTGACACGGGTATTGACGGATCGTCTGAGTTAGCAACGGCCGAGCGTACTTCTGGATATGGTGAATCGTCCTCTGGACGGTGGTCGTATAAACCGGTGAGGCAAATACCAAGGGGGCAGAGGGGGAAGAAAGACGTACCAAAAACAGAGGCGTGGCTCCTTCTTGAATCATGACTCCTCCTCATCTGCTATTGATTCTATCGGTGACTTTTCAAGATTTGGATCATCGAAGTCATAATCTGGGTTCTTGTCGATGTCTGCGTCGGTTGAATCGAAACTGCTGCTCTCGACAAACTTGAGGGAGCCACTATCCACGGCTGGAATCAGGCACATGATGGAAGAAATTCGTCATTCGGGGTCCATGGGAGAATTTGGAGACAACACGCACCTTTTATACAGTCCTCAGCATCCACGAACACCGTCACGGTGCTCACCAGCTCTTTCTCTTCGCCACCGCTGAGCATCAGAGAGGACGGACCGACAAAACAGATGGCAAGTTGTGAATATCCTATAATAGATGCCAAGTATAGGGTTGCCGTTGATAAGAAGATCCGAGGTACCGATATTTGCGTGGCGTTCCTGAGGCGCAGGGGCAGTGACCGTCTCGCCATTTCAACGGGTCCACAATACCGCATCTCGGCGGACCATCATAAACCTAAAGAAATCCAGACCCGGCACTTTTCAATACATGGAAAATCCTGGAATCGGGGGTGGTACGGGACGACAAGGAGACAGAATAAAATGACCGCCATATTGTTGATGCATATTTTTGATCATCACCGTTACGAATGAAATTTCGATAAAAGCTGCAAGGGTACATAAGCGTGATTTAGACGCAAGGATCCGAATTGAGGTGACACTGGCGATATGCTCGGAGACTCCGTATTCGATTGAATTTAGTGCTGACGTCGGTATTAACGAAGGCTCGAAAACGTGCTATTAATTGGAGAGAGAGCGGAGTGGTGACTGTATAAGGACCCAAGAGGGCTTAGTTTTACGGCATCCCTTGCACCGACGTCAAATTTTGATATCGGAGCAATAATTGAGCGATCGCCAGGCAATTCAAAGCCATCTTTCTATCAGTTCTGTTTACTTGAAAGTTTGCATGACTCGCAGTGAAGATGAAGGTGAAACGCTGCGTCACGTGATGACGACCCATCTGAATATTCTACGAATTGAATTCTTCATGGTCGTCGAATGATTCCCTTGAACCGGCTTTTATTACCGACGCTAAGAATCAGAAAATACTATCGAAATGTATGTTACCTACCAAAACCAAGGGAATTGCAAATTCCAGATCAGAGGTCCGAAAGAGCCGTGCGGACCATATGGCTCCTTCAATCGCGGACTTGAAGAAACAATACTGTTGTTATGCCGGGCTACAGGGCTTCCCTAATATTAATCTGATGCTTTAATATCGAAGGCTTGGTACATTTTTGACATCCAAAAAAAACATCCCTCTTGAAATGTGGGAATTATGAAAAATGAGCCAACCTGTCGTGTTTCCCGTGCCATCCACCGACAACGTTCCGAGGGAAAAAATATTGGCTCGTGTCCATGTGACGGACCGGTACCGCATCCTAGGAAAAATCATTATTCAACCACTTTTGCTAGGCTAGCCATTTTACCGCACCTTATGCGGCATCACTGCGCCCATCTGCTCCTTCAGGTTGACCGTTCATGAATTTGCGACAGCCAGGCGCGCTGTGCCGAGAGGGATAGCCACGTAGGACACTAAGGTTAGGGTTACCGTGCTTCTTCACCGTCATCACCACGAGCTGAAATTGAGGCAATATTGCTTCTTGAATGCAGTTTGCTTGCTACGGTGATGTTGAGTGCAGCAGAGTATAGGAAACGACTTTACGGCTGGTTGAGCTATGCTTTTGCAAGGTACGTCCTAGCTGCCGTGCAGTAGTACCGGTGCTGAATTCACTGTAGCGAGGTATTCGTCATCGTCTCATTGACACTATTTTTGCCTATCTGCCTGGAGCAATTTGCACGAGATAACGTGGGTATCCTCGTCGGATGGCTTTCTTTCCTCCTCATCGTGCAATAGGGATTTCTACTGCCTGACAGGACGACGCCATGCTCGACGGTGGCAAAGAACCTAGGCGCTGACGATTCTCCTGCGAGATGCGTAGTGAAGGTCGGATTCTTATGGATAGACAGTGCAAGCTTCAGGTGCGTTGACACCGGCAATAGGAACTGAGACGGTCCTGATGTCTCTCTAGTCTATATGTGTACTCGATATCTGTTGCGCTACAAGCTTTGACTGTGATTTCCGTGGGGGGCATCGCTGACAATTGTGTGCATCCACGAGTTCCTTGGAATCAACATATCTGACTTTCTGTGGGTAGCGGCCCATCGCAAACGGCTTCTCCTTGCTTTCGCCTTACAGGGCGCCTTCGCTACAATTCTCTTCCTTATACTACCATCTTCTTCTCCGCTCTGGTTCCTCTCAGCGTTGTTGGCAATATGTGCGAATGTAGGATTCGGTGTTTCCTGTTCGTCGCCATGAACGCATATCTGCCGTCTCTTGCTAAAGACTCGCGAGAGGTGGCTGAGCTTACGATCTCAAGCTTGAAGCCAGTCAGGACGCTGGAGACTCAGATCTCGCTGATACCAGTCCACTCCGAGGGCATCGAAGAGCCTCTTCATATCGAGGACTCAAGTAGAGAGCTCGGAATTACGAGCTCATTATGACAACGAGCTTTCCCGGGCCACGTCTCGCATCTCATCATTGGGCATAGCCCTCGGGTATGGTGCTGGCATATGTCTATTGTTAGTTGCCCTGATACCCGTGACAAAGCTCAAAGGCAGCACATTCTCTCTCCGTTTGGCCATCGGACTGAGTGGAATATGGTGGGCCGTCTTCTCCATCCCTGCTACTGTGTGGCTCCCTGGTCCGACCACTTTGACAACGTCGGGGGCCTCCGAGGGTGCTGTATGGATCGATAACTCGGATATTCCAGACGGCAAGTGGAGCATACGAGCCGAAATCGTCGCCGCTTGGAAGCGCTTAGGTGGTATGCTTCGCTGGCAGGAAATCAAGAAACTTCGTAACACGTTCAAGTACTTGGC
The DNA here is from genome assembly GCA_030435655.1 of Armillaria novae-zelandiae. NCBI lineage: Eukaryota > Fungi > Basidiomycota > Agaricomycetes > Agaricales > Physalacriaceae > Armillaria > Armillaria novae-zelandiae. Next base: position 2,762,743 of record JAUEPR010000004.1, on the reverse strand, counting down.
GGCTTGGTTCTTACTTTCCGACGGTGTGTGGGTTATTATTGTCAAGGTGGTCGTGAGCCTGAGTACGTCTTCTTTAGGCTTTACAACTATAACGTCCACTGCGATTCTTTTTGGCAAAACGACATTGAACATGCAACCTTCAGCACTCATATTGATCGGAGTGTTGACACCATGCGCTGGTATATTAGGATCTCTGTTATGGCCCCAGATACAGCGCAAGTTTCTGTGGTCAAACCTCAAGATCCTTGTCATTCTCGTCGTCTTATGTTCCGCTATACCTGCGTATGGATGCCTAGGGTTTGTCTTCCAAGGTAGGACAAGGTTTGGTGGGCTGACGTCTCAAGGCGAAATGTTCGGCCTGGCTGTCTACTTTGGTATATTCTCTTCTCTCAGCGTTCTTAGATGCCATCCTGATGGAGATTTTATAGGGTGCGTATATGGCGCTTTTCAAAGCTATGCAAGGGCCTTCTACGCCGAACTACTTCCTCCCGGGGAAGAGGCCCGATGGTATGTCATGATACTTCTATATTGTCTGACAAGGATTGACCCAATGATCTTCAGGTATGGTCTTTTTTCAATCACCGATAAAGTAAGTGCGTCGTCTTAAGCCACTTCTGCCGCTGAGCTTAGGTCATCGCATTGTAGTCAAGCTCTTTCCTCGGGCCTCTCTTTGTTGGCCTCATAGCTGACATGACTGGCAACATTCGCTACGCGTTCTTCTTCTTGGTATTTATGATTTGGGCTGCTGTACCAATATTGATGAGTGTGGACGTTGAACGCGGACGAAAGGATGCAAGGGAGTATCGGTATTCATATGGCTCCAGAGATGGTCACAATTGACTGTTCACACGCTGATTAGGCGTACTGTACTTGCCACGACTAATACACGAGTTGTACTTTGAACTCCGCCGAGGTCTGAAAGCGTTGGGATAAGGTCAGGAAGGTGTATATCCGCCACTTACTAATTAATGTCCAGAATTCGAGCGTCGGCCGTGTTTTATGGTCTGGACCAGCATTTAGGAGAGCAGTCAGACGAGTGTTACTGAATACTTATAGGAAAGGCAACTGTTCGGTACGTTGATGGCTTCGAATTCAGTTTTGGCTTTAAAGGCAAAGACGCACCATCGACTTCTCCGGTGCACATGTCTGCATTTATTTTCCTCGCTGTCGTCTTAGTTACAGTATACCTGAAGACTCGAGGTAGAAATCGTTTACCTCTTCCACCTGGACCGAAGAAAAGGACCATTGCTTGGAAATCTACTCAACATGCCAACCTCGTCGGAGTGGGAGGCGTACAATAAATGGTGTAAGGAATATGGTGCGTTTTTCTTGTGTCTTGGGTTACACTGCTCGTCTAAGGCCATTATTCTTTGCAGATACAGACATTATTCACCTCGATGTTGCTGGTACTTCTATCGTGGTTCTTGATACCCTGGAAGCTGCTACGGAGCTTCTCGATAATCGCTCAGCCATATATTCTAGCAGGTAAGCTTCCGCGCCTCCGTAACGTTGTTATACAGCTAGCCTCCTCGATAGACCACGAATGACAATGGTCAACGAGCTGATGGGCTGGGACTTTAGTTTCGGCCTAATGGAGTACGGTAGGTGCTCTTGACCTGCTGTCGTGTCATCACACCGATTTCTTCTGTCCCCCATCAAGGAAACGAATGGTTAGTAAGCTTCTACGTCAGCTATTGCCCCCGATAAACTGACGCCCTACTAAAGGCGAGCACAACGGCGGCTCTTCCAGCAAGAGTTTAATCTGATCGCCGTGGAGCGGTACCATCAATGCGAGCTTAAGGCGACGCACGAACTTCTCAGGCGGCTTCTGGAAGAACCCAATAAATTCATTAAACATATCCGACAGTGTGTATCTTGAGGTCGAGGTTATTTGAGTCGAAGTATTAATTGCCAACGCCTTAGCCTCGCGGGATCTACCATATTGTCTATCGCCTATGGCCTGGAAGTGCTCCCGGAGAACGACCCGTACATCTTTGCCGCAGAGGCGGGTCTCTGCTCGCTGGCCAAGGCTGCGGTACCGGGCGCGTTTCTTGTTGATTCCGTTCCCCTGCTCAAGTACATTCCAGGTTTGTCGAAATTCAGTATAAATACCGTCTGACTGACAAACAAGGGTAAAAAATTTGCAGACTGGTTTCCTGGTTCGCAGTGTATGATTTGTCCACCAATACTCAGGCTTATGGTCCCCCCAGGTGCAACATTCAAGCGCAAGGCGAAGAAGTGGCGGCAATATTCGAAGACGATGAGAGAAATGCCCTTTGAGGCTGCGAAGCGGGGAATAGTACGTTGATGTGTTTCTCTGATGGTGGTGCGCTGATTGTGAACTGGATCAGGCAGAGGGAACGGCGAATCCTTCTTATACTTCTTACAGCCTGGAGAAGCTTGATCAAGCACAAGATACGGCATCTGAGGAAGCTCGGATTCAATCGACAGCAGCAACAATGTATACTGGTAAGGGCTGTCTTGTCTCGGGGGGCTTCTTCTTAATGATTTGCCTTCTCTATGATAGGAGGAACGGATTCGGTATGAAAACTCCATGCGGAGAACCGTACCGTATATACTCACTTTATTGTTCAGACAGTATCGGTTCTATGCACATTCATCCTGGCGATGTTAGCCAACCCCGAAGCACAGAGGAAGGCGCAAGATGAAATCGATACAGTCCTCGGTCCGGGAGAACTCCCGCAGTTTGCTGATGAGGTTTCACTGCCGTATGTGAGTGCTGTGGTGAAGGAAGTTCTGAGGTGGAAGAACGTAACGCCTATGGGTATGCCAGTTGCTATCTGATAAACGTAGATCTTATCTCATGAGGTAGGTATACCACATGCACTCACTTCTGATGATGTCTACCGAGGGTATAGAATTCCCTCTGGTTCCACCGTCATTGCTAATATCTGGGCCATACTTCATGATGAGGTATGTCTTTTTTACGCCAGTCTTTCCATAAAAATTCACTGGATGCTTTTTGCCTAGACCGTTTATCCCGAACCACATTCCTTTAGGCCGGAAAGGTTCATGAAGGAGGGTAAATTGAATCCTGACATCAGAGACCCAGGCATAGTACTTTTTGGTTTTGGCAGGAGGTAGGTGCCCAATAATTCTTTGTCCCCTCCCTCTGCAACATATCCACAGGATATGCCCTGCCCGGTATATGGCCTACTCTTCAATCTGGATTGCCATAGCATCTATGCTTGCGGGTTTTAATATCTCCAAGGCGGTTGATGAGTTTGGAAACGTTATAGAACCGACATATGCATACGCACTTGCCTTGGCTTGGTGAGTGTTTGGAGCAAGACAGAAGGTTCACTGATGTAATGCGTATTAGTGTTCCACTGCCCTTTAAGTGTTCTGTGAAGACACGAAGTACAATTGTTGAAGCGTCAATTCGAGCGACGATAAATGTAGAAGCTTGAATGTGCGTAGAGAATGACAAAGTACCCTACTTTATAACACGTAGTGTAGACCATAGAATGATGTTGTATGAATGCATCGAGTCAACTGCCAGCAACTTGCATGCCAGGTGTTACGTGCCACTAGTAGTCCTTGATGCTCAACTTGCATCAAGATCGCTTTGGGTCGTTTACAGCTTCATTGGGGGTCTCATCCGTAGTTTTTTTTCCTTGTTCCAAAAGGCCATCGGAGATTTGACGGAGAAGCAATGGAGAATTCTGAAGTCGACATCGAAGTCGAAGCCCAAGACGAGGAAATCGGAGGCCTTTGGCAATCATTGACAAGCAGAGCCACGTGTACTGAACACGTACCGGACGCATTCAAATAAATTGCTTCCACCACCACCATCGGGCGTTTGCACGGACGATGGACTTTCTTCATTCCAATCTCGCTGCTATTCAGCATAAGCTAGCCTTTGTGGCAGTAGAGCCCATTAACTGGAAATTATATGTCCAGTCGTTTTCTTGGAGCGTGACTCTCTGGGAGTGTTACCTGCTGTAGGCCTCGTCATTCTATGTCACCTAGATATACTAACCCTACCCTTGCAGTTTGCGCCAGTATCCCTTATACTCGAAGAAGGAGCCACCACCGGCCTTGGCGCCGCATTTAGGCGCGGACGTGTTCGAAAAGTCGCAAAAATATGGCAAAGAAAAGGCTCAAGTGGCACTGTTCTCCAAGCTGTACAGCCAAGTCTTGGACTCGTTATTGCTTCACTTTGGTTTCTATGCTTGGTGCTGGGATGCGTCAGGGAAGATCTTGGCAAGGTTAGGGTACGGTTCTGAATATGAGGTGCGTTTGGTCCTAACGAGACTAGTATAGCATCTGATAGCCCTTTCAGATCTTGCAATCTATAGGATTCTCCTTCTTGCTTTATTTTGTATCGTCGCTGCCTACGCTTCCGCTCTCCATCTACTCCACATTCGTCTTGGAAGAACGACACGGGTTTAACAAGACCACACCTGGCCTCTTCGTTGCGGACATGCTGAAATCATGGGCTGTTGGAGTTGTGTTTGGATCACCCTTCTTGGCTGCTTTCCTTTACATCTTCAAATGGGCCGGCGACCGTTTCGTCCCTTGGCTCATGGCCTTCATGTACGTATTTTCAGACGTTTCACTCGTGTTTCTCGCTCACCTGTTCGCTTCGTTTCCAAGGCTGTCCTTCCAGATGATTATGGTCTTCCTCTATCCTACTGTGATCCAGCCTCTCTTCAACACCCTCACTCCTCTCAAAGATGGTGAACTTCGCACTCGTGTCGAGTCCCTCGCTGGAAAACTCAAGTTTCCGTTGAAACATCTATACGAGATTGATGGCTCGAAGCGTAGCTCACATAGCAACGCGTATTTCTTCGGACTCCCTTGGGTAAGCTCTACAGTATCTTCCCCTTCCGCGTTTAACATCCTTTCAGAGCAAGCACATCGTCATCTTTGATACCCTGATGGAACAGAGCTCGGCGCCCGAAGTCGAAGCTGTCCTCGCACACGAGCTCGGTCACTGGTACTACCTCCATCCCACCAAAATGATGGTCATATCCCAATTCCACATCTTCACCATCCTCGCCCTCTTCCCTGCTTTCCTCCACGCCCCGCCCCTCCTTCGATCCTTCGACTTTCCCAAGGCCGTATCAGCCCAACCCCCCACAATCGTCGCATTCTTGATCTTCCAGATGATCCTGACCCCGCTTGAGGCGGTGATCAGCATCGGGATGAACGGACTGAGTAGACGTTTTGAGTGGGAAGCGGATAGATTTGCGTGCGAGTTACAGGATAAGCTAGGGGAGGAGAAGATGAAGGACATGGGTGAGAGGTTGGGAAGGGCACTCATTACGCTTCATGTTAAGAATCTGTCGACGGTTTGGGTGGATTGGTTGTATTCGGCGTATCATCATTCTCATCCAACCTTGACTGAGCGGCTGAAGGGGTTGGAGGTGTATCAAGCTAGTCGGGAAAAGAAGAAGGATTAATGTAGAGATGTTTTGTAGCATTAATGCATTGGAAATCTATCCATTTGTGCGAGTATGTTGATCTATTCGAGTTTTCTTTCATCTTCTATTGTGCAACAAGTGGATGTCGGAATCTACTTCCATTGCCGCTCTCATTGGCTACACAACTCGCGCCTTTCATCAAATCTTCCGTTTTCGGGTCTAATTTCGTTACTGTACGTTCTTCTCTCTGTCTTCCCACCCCAATAGGTACGAGTTCCGAGTCCACGAGTAGCTTGCAGGTCACTTACTCACAGGGATTCCTTCCCTCGTGTGTTAGGGTCAACGATTACTTTGAAGCGTGCTTAATATCAACGTCGACTTAGAAGCGTCGCACGAGATTTTGTTTAGTATGACTAGCAAAACAGATCTCAAATGTTGGAACCTGGAATAGATGAAGTCTAATCTGTAGCTAGCAATATTTTAGGAGAAACTACTGCAAGATCGCCGCAAATCGACCAACTTGTACCAATCGTGAGCTAAATGAATATACAAGATAACTATGCTATGTATTTCGATGTATAAATTCAACACCATCACAAGTCCGAAGCACTCGTGGAAAAAGTAATAAGTACCTAGTAACTCTGCTTTTATCCGTCGTCGTCGTGAATACGTGTATCTCGGTCATTCTAGGGCTAGGCTCGATACTAGGACTGAAAATAATCTAATAGGAACTACGCGACCTGTTCGAGTCGAGCCTAGGGCAGCCTGCCCGTCCCTTGCCTGATCGGTACAACGGTCCGACTCCTCCTCAAGGCAAATAAATAGCTACGGGTTGCTCTACTCCGCCCACCATCATCATGCCAGCAGACGTAAAAAACAAAGTATGCCTAATGTACGTAGTATTCTCTACTATTTATCTATGCTCTGACACGACCTTTCGTAGTGTCCACGATGGATGGGGCGTCGCAACCGTTCCAGGACTCGAGGGTAACGCCATTGAGGCCGGTACGACAATCAATATGGATACCATTGGCAAGGAACACAGCCAGAGGAAGCTTGCTGCACACGGTATTGCTGTTGGGTTGAGTGAGGGTCTTATGGGGAACTCCGAGGTCGGGTAGGTACACTTCCGTTCTCTGCCAAATCGCCCGTTGAGATGCATATAGGCACTTGAATATCGGAGCTGGCCGCATCGTATGGCAAGATATCGTGCGGATCGACGTGGCGATCAAGAAACGGGAATTCCACAAGAACAAGGTCATCCTCGAGAGCTTCAACAAGGCAAAGGAGGGAACAGGCAGATTGCATCTGCTTGGTCTGGTACGTCGCGTCGACCTGCTTACTGCGATTGGGCTAACGAGCGACCTAGATCTCTGACGGAGGCGTCCATTCACACATTCACCATCTCTTTGCGCTTTTGGAGACAGCAAAGGAGGTCGGCGTGCCCCACACCTATGTCCATTTCTTCGGAGATGGTCGTGACACGGCTCCCCGTTCCGCGGCAGGATACTGCCAACAGCTGCTCGACTTCATGAAGAAAGAGGAGTACGGAGAGCTTGCTACCGTTGTGGGCAGATACTATGCCATGGACAGGGACAAGCGATGGGACCGAATTAAAATCGCTATCGATGGCTTGGTCGGCGGGGTAGGCGAGACTGCTACCGAAACTGCCGTGGCCGCTATCAAGGCAAACTATGAGAAGGATGTGACAGACGAATTCTTGAAGCCCATCATCGTAAACGGGGACGCTGGTAGGATCAAGGATGGCGATTCGCTATTCTGCTTCAACTACCGGTCCGATAGGATGCGAGAAATCTCTTCCGTGTTTGGATTACCTGACAAGCCGATGGAAGTGACTATTCCAAAGGATCTGGTGCGTGTTCTCTTTCCTATATGCTGCGCATATCTGAGTGACTGCATAGAGCATCACGACTATGTCCAGATACAACGACGAATTCCCCTTTCATGTAGCTTTCCCACCCCAAGCTATGACCAATGTCCTAGCGGAGTGGCTATCAAAGCATGACATCAAGCAAGCGCACATTGCGGAGACAGAAAAATACGCTCACGTCACATTCTTCTTCAACGGCGGTGTCGAGAAGGATTTCAAGAACGAAGACCGGCATATGATTCCCTCACCCAAAGTAGCCACGTACGATAAACTTCCCAAGATGAGCGTACATGGCGTTGCCGAAAAGGTTGCAGAAGTCCTCAAGAAGGGTGATCATGAGTTCGTGATGTGCAACTTTGCACCTCCTGATATGGTCAGTTACGAACTTGCTGTCCGTCTAATAGTCGGCTGAAAGACTACAGGTGGGCCATACCGGTGTGTTTGACGCCGCCGTCGAAGCTATCGGGTACACCGACGAAGCCGTGGGTATCGTGTACAAGGCGTGCCAGGAAGCTGGATATATTCTTCTCATTACCGCGGACCATGGGAACGCGGAGCAGATGAAGAACCTCGAAACAGGTGCTCCGCACACCGCGCATACGACGAACCCAGTACCGTTCATTATGACCGGAGACCCGGAGAAGTATAAATTTACAGAAGACAAGGAGGACGGGGACGAGGAAGAGGGTGCGATTGTGCGATGTCGCTCCTACTATCTTGGACCTTCTCGTGCGTATTTTTACTTCGTGCCCTTGATGTTATGCTGATATACTATACGATGACAGGGTCTGGAGAAACCTGAAGGTAAACTCTGATGCTTTATTGTCGATCCATGAACTAACGCGATTTTGTAATTTAGAAATGACAGGTCGCTCGCTTTTGGCTAAGGTTTGATAGAGTGATGAAATAGAATGGGAGGATGTAAGTGGAGCTCCTGCTCTTTATCAGTAACCTATAATGACGGCTTTTTATTCAAGCAGCGACGAAGCAAATAATTGTACAAAAAGATATATATAGCAGGATGTCAGAGAGATACCGATAGATTGAAGATACACTAACGAAGACGAAATATAGGTTTTACATATTGTAAATACCCTCAATTGAGAAATGGCACTTATCGCTAACAATCAGAAATTCAGTAGCGAATGGCGCATTGCGTTCAATTGAAAGGAGAGTGGTACTTTTGGACATGGGGGAAAGCGGTGGTATAAGTCGTAAGTATAAGAGGCATACTACACCTAGTTGAAAATGATGAAACCGAGAGTGGAACAGATAGCCAATGCAAAGATGTTGAACGACACGCCATTCGCTCCTGCACCATTACCACCAAGGCCGCTAAGACCCGTGGTCTGGCTGCTCGCGGCAGAGGAGCTGCTGCTAGATGCAGATGCTTCTCCTGCGGTGCTAGTCGCAATAACACTGCGAGTGGTACTGGGGGTACTTCAAAAAACAATTTAGAAGCTATAAACCAACCTCAGCGTTGGGTAACATACCTAGATAGGGTGCCGGCTTGGACATTCGTCGTGAATCCTATGGTGCTGGTAACACTGCGCGAGACGGTAGCACTGGTAACCGCAGCTTTGGTCGTACCAGAAACGAAGGTAGTTCCCCCAAAGGCACTTGAAATCAGGGCAGAAGTGCCGCCGCCGCCGCTCGAGGTATCGCTGCAAGCCGGGGATCCAGTGCTATCGCGATAGCATAAATCACCGGTAGCTGTAACGCATGTTAAAATCTACATCCTGACACAGAAGGGGATAATACTTACGACAGCAGAAGTCTTCACCAGAGCACAGCGCGTATCCCACATAGTCACACTCCTGGCTGTCGTTGGCCACACAGGTCTCTCCGTTAGGACAACATCCTAGGAGACCTCCCCATGTGCCACAGTATTCACTGGAAAAAGTACGCGAATTAAAACGAGCAACCAGAGACGTGTGGAGACAGTTTTTTTGCTTACCCGATTGGGCAACAGCCACTTCCTAAAGATTTTTCAATGAGAAACGATGAGATGAAGAAGGAATCTGAATGGCGTACCATCACTGCAAGGGAGGTACCCGACCGCACAAGTGCCGGTTTGACGGACGACGAGGCCGTCTGTTGACCTAGGGAACGGAGAGCGCAGGAGAGCTGGGATGGTACCGTCATCTCTCGCCACTAACTCCCGGGCGACTATTTTTCTCGGGAGAGGGCCAGAGGCGAAGGCCGGCAGGATAGTGAAACCAAGGACAACTGCAGCCTGGAGGGTGCTGAACATATTTTCGTAAGGAGGAGGGAACACAGAGGAACGTGGGTCCACCGTCCGTTATATAGTACGACACTTTTTGCAGACAGGCCCCTGGATAAAAATCTGCTCTTGGCGCCTACCGCCCGTGATACACTTTGAAAAAGGTACGCGGTGGTAACGAGAATACGAATTTGACTTGTTCCTGTAAATAGAGCATAGCATGTAGGAAGATAGTGCTGTTCCGCTGTCTGAAACGAAGGGTTAATGGTTGACGGTGGATGAAAGAGAGAGAATTTTCACTGACTTCGAACAGGATATTTTTGATAGAATTCGTTCTAGCGTTTATCTGGCTTGAATTCTGGATTCCAAATTGAATGACAAGAATCGTCTGACGAAACGCTACACCATGCTGCTGCCTCTGTAGTGATTGGAAGTCAATGATAACGATCTATATTGTTCTTCGTCAAATGACAAGGTCACAGCCTACTCAACTACTTTTGAATAACGATGCAGGGCCTCAAGCAGCATCAAGTTAGACTGGCAGGCAGTAGTGGCTTCAAGATGGTACCAGAAAGTACCAGGCGAGCATTCTTGATCGGTCCATGATGAATGAGAGAAAGGTCCCGAGAATCTGCCACTAATGTGCCCCTGTCAGTTTCGAAACGACCCCTGATAAATTTGACGCGTCGTTGCTAGAGCTGCTGTAGTTGTCAGTCGTAAAACACAGCAAAATCTATGATGTACGAAGCTGTGAACTTTCCTCGCGATTTAAAAATGGAAATGATCTTCCAGGATTTTCCGCAGCACCTTTCCCCAACTTATAGAGGGAGGCGATGCAAATTCAAATCCCGGAACCGATAAACATCTCAGGAACGAAAAGCAAGAGACACAGGACTACTAATTTTCGGGAGAAGAATCATTGAGAACCAGAAGGCCCCACCAGGCGAAGGCCAATGTAGCGCTCCTGTAACGAGTAGCTGTGCTGGGACGCGAATTACCTGTGATCGATGCAAATTCATTAGGGTTAATGAAACTGGCATGTTCAATTGAACAGGAATCCAACACATGGCATGATGGAAAGAAGCCAGAATAATAAGCAGAGGAAGGCAGATAAGTCGATGATTCCCCGGTTCTCCAAACTTCAAGTTAAAGACAAGATGGTAGCATTATTGCCTTATCGAAGCTCGACTTCATCGTTGTTCGCTCCTGCTGACGATTAAATTGGATCTGAAAGGGTACGGTCTCAGTAAATAGTAGTAGAAGCTTGCGTATGGGAATCGCACCGCCATAAAACGCTTCAAGCTTCGGGACCAAGTTGCGGCGTCAAATCCTCTCATGCGAAATACTCAGCAATAATCCCGAAATCAGGTATGACCTAGGAGATCAACGATTATTCGCAAAATGGCCAACACAATATGGCAAAAAGACAAACGACACATACCGATCACTATGACATTCGCGTTGTGATCACTGAGCTTCCCTGAGTTTCCCCAAGACTGGGAAAACCCGGAAATTAAGGAGTCACGGAGAATTCACGAACAGATTTCTCTTTGAACGTGAACCGATAAGAAAAGTGGTATCTAAAGATTCCGTAGGCAAGCAAATGGCATACCACGAGATTAAGACGGCTCGACCTGGCAAGCCATAAACTCCTCGAGGCGCAGTATTATATCACGGAAATGACTCATTCGGAAAACACGTGGGTAGCGAATGGCTCGAGTCAGAGGCTGTCATTGCTTATTCCTTGCACGGTGTTCAGACCAACTTTGCGGATGGCTCCAGCGAATTTCTGCTTCCCTACCCCGCCGACGCTGCAGAGCGAGCGCGTCAAGTTGGTACCTTTCGATGTATGTTCAAAAGACCTAGTCCAGATTTGATTATTGACTTTGTTGCCAAGATTGCTGTTCATACAAGGCTACTAGTCACAGCTTGTTCGCATGAAAGCCTTTACGATTTCGTCCCATTTGGTCCGTTCAAGGATGAAGAAGAGTTCATCGCTTCTTTCTGGAACAAGAGGATGAAACGCGACACCGGAATGACCATGTTCGCAGTGTACGACATAACCAAGCCCGAGGAGTCGGCGTATGCAGGAGTCATCGGTTATCTGAACTCATCAGCCGAAGATCTAGTCACGGAAATCGGATTCGTGATCATCCCACCAGCATTTCAGAAGACGCACGTAACGTCCAATGCCGTCGGGATCCTCATGAAATACGCACTAGATCTCCCGGAGGATGGAGGTCTTGGCCTGCGCCGGGTGGTATGGCAGGCTAGCGCAGCGAATATTCCCAGTGTTAGGACCGCAAAAAGGATGGGGTTCCAGCAAGAAGGGATTTTAAGGTGGCATAAGGTCTGGCAGACATCAAAGACCCGCGGTGCGAACGGAACTCTTGTCAGAAAAGGAGATCCTAAGGAGGAAGCATTTCCATTGGGACGAGATACCGCAATCTTGAGTATCTGTTGGGATGACTGGGAAAGTGGGGCACGAGCACATGTTGAGGCGACAATGGCGCGAACTAAGTAGATAGCTATTCCTGTCTGAGAAACATTTTTAACAACTTGGGGAAGAGGATAGTAGTCACCTAGTACCAATGCAGTATAAGAATGATATCTTGTTCGGACCAACTAGAATCTGAAGGCATAGATTACTGGTATGCAGTGCCGCCGCAGGTTATTTGTACTTCCTGAGTTCCCTAGGGCGCTCAGGCGTTCGAGCTGAGTTCCAAGACGACAAGACGAACTTGAAAGGGAAGGTTTTATTCAGCGCGTCGCGGCAAGGTCCGCATCACGAGCACGTGCCGATGAATCGCCGATTTGACGAAACTCACGGACCAACAGCTTCGACACCTTGAACGCAAGCTCACTCTGACCCTGATATTTTCCACGAGGCTTGGCTGCGTGGCTGTTTGAGTATGGCGAGTTCGCCACCCCCCAGTCATGCCTCGGCCATCTAACAGCGCTCATGGTCAGCAAGGCCAGAAATCCGGCCTTCCCCCCTGGAATCCAGATAACCCTGCCTCGATTGGTAGGTAATTTCCTGAAAGATCCCAGATATTTCTGATGTCGGTATCTTATGGCTGTTATTTCCGCTTTGCCGGCTTCTATGGATCGTAATATAATGTCCGCACTGTAGCCCTACAGCGCACAGTTGACCGCATCTGATCGAGGTGCCTTTCCTTTGTTATATACACCGGTACCACTAAATGAGTTGTCCAAGGACAATTGGCTCCTGGTACGCTTTCATCATTGCCGGATATGCATGCACTAATTATACCTGAATTTACCCTGTAGATTCCCAGTAGCCGTCATTTGGACTAATGGACTTACCTTCATGGCGCTCTCTCAGTATTTAAAGATGCCGGTGGTCGAGTTCTACACCTCTGCTTCTCCCATCACCCCTCATAACATGTCCCACGTCACCACTTCGCTTATGCTCCTATCCGCCGACGGTACTAAAATTTATGCGGATGCATCAGGAGATTTCACCAAGCCTGCGATTGTATTCATTCATGGCGTCTCGCTAAGCTCTGTTGTATGGAATGACATATTTCGTGATCCCAGGTGGACCAACCTATTCTACCTGGTTGGAACTTCTGGCTGTTTCGTTGTATCCTGCTGACTATCTGCTGGCAGGTGAGATACGATACTCGTGGCCATGGTCGAAGTGGAATGCCCACTTCTCCACGTGCATGGGAATCTCAGCGCCTTGCAGAGGACTTCGATGCTGTTGTAGAAGGCTTCAAATTGAGAAGACCATTTGTATTAGGATGGTACGTTGCATACGATATTCAGTTCTAACAGCTCCTCACCTTATCCTCAACTACAGGAGCCTAGGAGGTCCGTGTGCTTTGATTTTCATTGCAAGACCGCGTGAAGCTGACGTGAATCTAGCCACCCACATTGTAGATATTCTTTCGCTTCACCCCGGAAGGGAGAGATACCTCTCTGGAGCTATTCATCTCACCGGAGTGCCCTTCATGGGCGCTGGAATCGGCAAAGCCGGAACACAGTTCGCACTCGGCTGCCTGCCCTCCCTTAATCAGACAAATGATGTGGAGAAATTCCAAGATGCATCTCGGAGATTCGTCAACGGGTGCTCCAAACACGCGTCATTCGAACTCAAATCCCTCTGCTTGGGAAATTTTGTCACCCAGCCACGAGCTGTAACCAAGTTCGTGTTCACTCGTGAGCAAGATGCAACCGAGTTCTTCAAGGCCGGGGAACGCGGATACTTGCCGCTTCTAGCGATAGGCTGTACAGACGATTTGATAGTCGATGGCAGGTCGGCCGTTAGGGCCTTGGGTCCTTGGAAGAATCTCAAGATAGTCGAGATTGAAGGAGCTGACCATATGCCTTGGTTATCACATTCGGAAGCGATGCGAGGCTTAATCACCGATTGGGTGAAAGAAATTCTGGCTGCCTAATTACTTATTCATCGGGACTTTTCATAATTTATTTGGATACCCCCTGTAGGTCTGTATTGTTTCCTGTATATTCGCGTGGACTCTCACGGACCGCTGGCCCGGAGCTTTGGGACTTTCTTTGTTTGGATATATTATTTCTTAATGGCATCGAACCCTCTTTCGTACCACCACCACCGCCTCCGCGAGGTATCGTCTCTTCTCCATGCATCCCCTCCTCCGTTTATCTTTATCAATGACCCAATTGCACCTCGTTTGACGGCCCAAGCTCTTCTTAGTGTGCTCTCGTCTACCACCAGTACCACCACATCAACGCACCACGTTCATGTCAATGCTGTGACGTGCCTTTCCGCCAGATTGCTGTTCGACGCGATTCTCAATGGACTCGCACGATGGACACCTTCTTGGGAAGAAGGCTGTACCAACTGGTCAGGTCCCAACGATACCGGGCGTTATAATGAATCGTTAGACGCGTTTTTGCGCGGTCTAAAGACGCTCTATTCGGTCTTGCACCACGGCAGTAGTAATCTATCTCAAGTGACGCGATTTGTTATCGTGATTGAGCGTGCAGACCGCCTCAAGGATCGATTACCAGACCTCATCGTTCCTTTGACGCGTCTCGCAGAAATGGTAAGGCGATGTCCATTCCCAGGAGTACGCAGGTGACTAATTTATCTTCAGACGCGTCTTGATCTGGCAATTATCTTCATCTCTTCTGGAAGGTGGGACGATATGCGGCCTTCTCTTGGGGCTTCCCCGGATCCCTACTTTGTGGACATCTCTGTTCCAACGAAAGAAGGTGACGTTATCTCATATTACAATGACTACACCTGATGTAAACCTTGGCTAGCTTGTATTGCGCACCTTCGCTCTGTGTTTCGGTCCTGCCGGACTCAACCAAATCTCCCTCTCAATCCCTATCACCCAGCCCTCGAGGGCATGTACGCGTCTTTCGCATCAATCCTCTGTGACGCATGTTTCCCGTTCACCAATGATCCCGATGAACTGACGTATGCTGCTGCCGCGCGGTGGCCGGGTTTCATTCAACCCATACTGGAGAATCATGCAATCGAACGAGGGAACGGTGATAGTAATCTTGCCGAACCGGATGATAATGAGCATCTGTTTACTGAAGAGGCGATGCTTGTCGATGTCCAAGATTTTGTTACTCCCCCAGAGGAAGTCCGAATGCGTCTATATCGTTATTTCAAACCCAGCATCACTTCGGCGCTGGAACAGCTATATCCCCGTTCTAGCAATGCGCAAGACTGGGCAGATGCCAACCAGCCTTCTCTTGAGGCACTGGAAACCATATTTCCAGTTCATCGAGCAGATCACCCAAGCAGACCGCAAGTCGGTGCTCCAGTCAAAGAGAAGCCTACAGAACCATACAGGAATTTAACAAGAATATCGAAGTTTATTCTCATCGCTTCGTTCCTAGCTTCAATGAATCCGGCTAAATCAGACCTGAGGATGTTTGGCAGGGGTCTGGACGAGAAGAAGCGCAAACGTCGACGGATCACCAAGGCACCTTCGGCGAAGACCAAAAGTGGCCCTATCAAGGTTACCTTTTCTTATCGTTTGCTCCATTGTAACTGACTATCTTGCAGATTCCTCAGCATTTCCTTGGTCCAGCAGTATTTCCCCTGGACCGCATGTTAGCTATCTTAGGCGCGTTACTGGAAGAAAACGATAGCGACGACGATTTCAGGCCCTTCAAGATTGACTTTTCGATTCCTGGCGAGTACACCGATATGGAAGTCAGCAGGGTCGGTGTCTGCGCTACTGTAAGTTCCGAGGGTCGTCCTGATGAATGCGCTTGCCGACTCTGTATCCGTAGATCATAGATCTGACATCGTCAAGGTTGCTCCATCGAACTTCGCCGGCCGAGAGGTTGGATGGACCCCCGATGTTCAAATGCGGGGTCTCGTACGATGTAGTGTTAGGATTAGCTAAAGAATTGGACGTACCTCTGCAAGACCTGCTCTGGGATCCTTTGTAATCCTTTTGGAATGCAGCCATCTGTCTTCGGTGAGATCCGTACGCTATTCTAAGATGTTGCTTCTCATTTATGCGTACCTTTTGTCAGTTGTCGGATTTATATCTTATTCTGTGGCTTATCAGAAACATCTGATGTCTTTGTAGCGATACCTACCTGTCCTCGTTGCCTAAGCCTTAATAAGTAAGGCAAGGATATCGATAAGGTCGTGCTACCACCAGGAGAAGTTGAAACTATGACTTCTGTTCTCGTGGACCGCCAGGGTGTCCGTGCCGCAATGCTTCTCGAGAATAGAATCGATCGCCGGTGCTGCAGCCCATTTCGACAATGCGTTCGAATCTTTAAGTCCGCGACGGTCTTTATGGCAGGCAGGCACGTGGATCATCTAGGGCCATCTTCGTGGCAGAGCGTTGCTATCCCCGGGCCCGTGAGATGTTCTTCAGAAAACTTTAAGTAGCGAAAGACATTTTTACGCTAGGTTCTGACACTTGTCGTCGGCCTGGAAGATCAACTCTCAATTCGTGTGGTGCTCGCTCCTTCGTTGCACGCACTTCCGGTGTTTCAAGTAAAACGACCTCTTTGGTGTGTTACACACGAGTCCTCCGTGTACGTTCCGCTGATCAACAGAAACAAGTTACATAAGTACAACAACCAGGCGGTATCCCGGATTGTTTCCCAACCCACACCGACTACTTGGCCGAGTGACCCGGATACACCTACAGCATAACGTTGTATCCCTTGAATCATTCCAACCATTTTCACCCGAGTCTCGTGCTGCTCAGCGGTTGTCATAATTAGAAAGTCCGCCGAAAAGTCCCATTAGGATCCACGATTTTATGTCTAATTATTAAGGCTGACCCGTACACTTTCCTCGGACGTTCTACGATTTCCTTCGTTGTGCGATCCATAGCCTTTAGCTATACGGCCTACTTCAACGTTTTCTTCTGTCCCCGGCATAGAGCGCTCCGTGTCAATGTCTTTCCCCTTCAACCATGCCGTATCTAGTTCGGCACTACAAAAATCAGTAGAACCACGTTCAGTCATAACTCTCGTTCTCGTTGAGAATTCCCGGGCTTTAGAACGGTTGTTGCCAGATCTCCGGGGACATTCTCTTCGCTCTGTCCTTAGCAAACTCGAAGCTAGGTATCCGGGAGCTCCGGTAAGTATGTTTTAATGCTTTATACTGCCTCAGTTCTGATATCCTAAATAGCATACGTCGTACATTCTGGAAACTCTGGCTCCCGGTGACCAGCTCACGAGACCTGGAGTGGCCCGGCGACGCAATAGTCTGGACAATTGTCTGGAGGACCTACAATTCAATCATAGTCCATTAAATGTTCTATCAAGTTCAGATATCTGGCGTGCAATCGAGGTAAGTATACTGTATCGCTGTTATCAATTTACGGCATGCGTGAAAACTGTCATGTAGTTTCTGTGTTCGGCAAGTATACAAGAGCCGTCGACTGTTCGTAATATCCTCGTCATCGCAGCTTCTTCACCGGTGGAAGGCACAAATGCCAAGCAGCACACGTCAACTGTCCCATATTATAATTCGTGGCTCGGCCTTGCGCAACGGCTCACGGAGGTACTTTTTTAATCCTCGATGATCAAGCCCACCAACGTTCACACCATCATTCGTCTATCTAGACCAACATTCAATGGCACATGATATTAAACGCTCACCAAGACATGAATAGACTGACCACGCTGTTTAATGAAACGGTCAGGGTTTCATTATCGCATCTGGAATGCATTTAACGGCGAATCGTCTCAACCAACAGACAATGTTGCAAAGAAACGTCGAAGAGCCCCTGTGGCTCCCTGCAGAATCGGATCGTTTCCTCGTCCGCCTCTCCAGCAAACCCCCAGCTATCACACCAAGTATCTTTACCCAAGGTAGGTTACGACTATCATTCCTCTCCTAGAGCTGGCTGACAATATTCTGGTTGATGCCTTCCAGAATCCTTCAAAAATGTACGTAAAATCTGCCGACTTCTCACTCGTGTTTTATCTCACCTGAAGTGCAGCCCCCTTCTTCAGTGTCGTATCACTCACTTGAGTCTTCACTCCCTGAAGACCGTCCAGATAATTGCTCCCTTCCCCCTCTCTTACCAGAGCCACCAGTAGAAGCACAAAGTCTGGTCGCTCACCTGCAACAGGTCCATGGGTTGACGAAGAAAAAGGTTTACGGCACCAAGCCCGTTCGAAAGCCGTTTTTTCGTGATGAGCGAGTGACGGAGACGAGTCGAAGGTCAACACTGTTGGCAAGATCGGTGCCCATTGACACGGACATGACGAGGGCTCCTGGAGGTCGTGCTGTCTCCCACTCTGTGATTGATCGTAGCGCTCGTGTTCGCCACACTGGTTCTGCAGGAGGCCGTATGCATGGGTACCACCAACCGGCTCCGCACTGGTCGCCTATGTCCATGGCGTCACCGATCCCGTCTAATCTCCCGTCAGCTGCCTCATCATCCGCAGCGCCCACGAACCTAGATTCGTACATCTCATCTCCATTCAATGCAGCCCCTCCGCCTAACGTCAGTACCACCCCATGGGCACCATTCTCGGGGACATCTCCACCTTCTTCTCACCTCCCCGGTAGCTCTCCCGCGTTCGCACCGCTGCCAACACTGCCCTTCAATCACACTCCTGGCTCTCCCGACAATTCCCCACCGCCGTACCTACGCGACCGAGCCGTGCCGGAGACATCGTCTTCTGGGGTCCTGTTTGACCCCCCGGGCTTCTACGATGGGATAGGAACACATACGCACAGTCATGAGTACGAGTTCCCTGGCCATGAGCCGGCGATGCTCGCGTCAGCAGTGTCGCCATCTCAACCCGATTCTGATGCTCATTTGGTGTCGCAATCGGGGCATTCATCCGCCGATTCCAGTTGTTCATTTTCCACGGAGCAAATGCCGTCCTACAACACGGACAGGTGGAGTCAGACGTCGTATGGACCTACGGATTCCGCAGGGTCACCCAATTCCTCCGGTAGCAGCTCACTGAAAGGTTGGGCTGGCTGATTGCATCAGTCGGTCGTTACTACTTTCTGTTTTTGATGTGCCATAATGTATTGTGTCCCCGTTTTGTTGCAAAGAACAGACACCAGCACTACTACTCATGTTGTTAACCATATTATTGTACACTGCTTCCTCCGTTTCGCTCTGTCATGTAGCTTATTTCTTAGGGTTTTTCAGGTACTATTATTACTGTGTCGAATTGGCTTAGATGTGCGGGGAAATTGACCCATCCTGAGAAAGGTAATGTACGACGCGTTGGTGGCTGAAACATTAAATTAAGTACTGTTTACGCTCGGCAGTTTCAGTTCAACATATAATGCTAGTACGTGGTGTTCACTACTCGGAGTCCGGCCCACCAGTTTCGAGGAAAAGAGGTTAGGTTCGGCAATGCTGAATGTCAACTGTAAGCGACCGGACCGTGTTATCGTCATTGCCTGGATATGATATTCGTCCGACTCGGACTTCATTGCTCGCGAACCTATTGACGACTTGTAACGTGAAACGACGGCTGTTAGTGCCACATTTACCTACTATCTCCGCAAATGCTCATAAAGCTGCTAAACCCAATCTGCGACCACCTGCTGGACCCTGAGGATACAATCTCTCCTCTATTTACATGGAATCTTATGCCGGCTAGGCACCACCGGTGACCGAATCTCCTCTGGCTTTATTTCCCACCGGGTGTGATATGAAATGGACGACGATCCTTCATTTCGTTTACGAAACTTCTGCAAGGATATAAAGTCATGCAACGATCTCCACGCTCGGTAAGAAACCCGGGCATGACAGTATCATGTACGGGACCTTTTAATGTACCAGCATCCACGTGAGCCTTGGGTCTGCGAGCCAAGACACCAGACTCAAGTTTGGTTGAGCATCTGTTGTTAGACGGCTCCGTACTCAGCTTGGCGTTGATCCTCATCATAGGAATCCCGAATTGGCGGTTGAAAGGGTGGTGAATCTACCAAAAAAAATGAAGATGTGCGATTTGTAAAGCTTTGTTGATATCACGTTTTATATTGTCCGTGCTATAGTTATAGCTATAGCACATCGTCTCGTTACTGACTGACCCAAGGCCAGGATTGCTACTTCCCAATTCCACAAACCCAATGGGATCCCACGGACTAACATACCGGTTGTCGATCCCGGGATACCCCCGTGAGGCCGCCAGAAACCTCGCTCCTATATTTTCTCATCTCGTCAAGTTGGAGCTTTTGCAAATTCGGAGGCTTGCTATTGGTCGGACTTGGTGGAAGTTGAACTTGTGGAAACCGCTTTTTACGGCCAATAGACGCCAAGTACCGGTGTGTTGAATGTATGCTGTGAAAGTCAAAAGTCCACACGTGCCTAACGCATGATGCCCGGGGACATGGGGTAACGTTTTTGTGAGCATCGTCTAAGCGCTCGATTGCAAGTATAAGCACTCTGATATCTGAAGGGAGAAATATGCTTAGATCCAATATGTGACGTCGCGACTCGCGCGTGGTGTTAACAAATTTATAGTTCCGTGCCACTTCAAAAATTCTATCGTACCCTGCTCGATCTTGCAGTGTAGTTCATAGATATTTCGGTAGAACCGATGAGAGGTTACCAATCTGTCAGGCGGCGACGGTGAGGTGGGAGTTATGTAGCAGGTCAACCCTCTGATTAGATTATCAACACCTCGTGGGAAAATCATATAGCTGGGGTGCCTGCGTTGAACCTATTGCTGCGACTCGTCATCAATGCCAGACTCCTTCCCATTCTCCTTCATGGAGGGTAAAACGACTGCAAAAATGGGAAGGAGTCTGCGTCAATGCGTGCTTTCGGATTCGGAACCGACTTTCAGTGCTAGGAATATTTGTTGTCAATCTTCGTGCACCGCGCGGGATTTTTGCTACAAGTAAGTCATGTTGGGAGTACACGTCGGCAGGGGAAATGAACGTGGTAGGTTTGGCTTGAGTGGACGTATATTCGGGGTGCTGATACGTAGACGGACGTGGTTAAAGCCAAGTTACGGTTTCGATCGGTACGAAAATCAAAATAAAGTAAAACAAAGGACGGAGCCGTGTGAAACTATTACTATCCTCAACAAGTCAGAACTGCAAGTAAGGTTCGCTCTCGTCGTCACGAACGCGCGAATCTGTGCCATAAGTCAAGTGACGATTTTGACGCGCACAGGGGGAGGGTGTTGGCTAAATTAGTGGGCTTTGCGATCTCTCCATGGCGTGTACTTGCGGGAGATACGAAAGAATCATCGACTATGCTCTGGTGTTCAAGTAATTATTAAGTTTTTCTTAAATAATGCACAGGTCTTCTAGTCCGGAACTGAACCGAATGTGTAGATACTCAAAAATGATCATGTAAGATCAGATAATTGTAACGCACAATTGTGAGGAATTTGTTGATATCCCTCATGGCTAGCTAAATTCTTGACATTGAGTCTGGCGTTGCCATCTTACCGCGCAATCCAGGCAACGACCCCAGCAAGCCAGCGACCTCCATTCTGACGATGATATACATAGATACCTCCCTGTAAACTGCAGCAGCAGCCGTTTTGAGACCATCAAGAAGGCTCAACGACCCATATGCTGTAGCATAGACGAATGAAGAGTCCGAACTGTAAAAGTCAAGCAGACTGATACCTGCAAGTGGAAGGGATACATGATCACTAAAATCTATCACTAAATCCGGGAGAAGCGTGTAAGTACTTATAATCTACATATAATTGTTGTAATGTCGAGTCATTGATATAGTCATACGTCATGCTTATGACCCCCAATGTAATTAGGTTATATCAGCAGGTCCAATCCCATAATATATAAAAGCGCTGTAATGATTATACTGAACATCTTCATCCACAATGGTCTCTCCAAGCACATTCCATTGCAATATACTATCACACAGATTCAACAAGCGAACTGGCTTAATTTTTACTTCTTATTAGTAGTCACACGGAGGTGAAATGAAAATGGGAAAACATTTATATTTCGTAGTATGTTATTTGAATCCAAATGGTATTATGTCGCTGTCACGGTGGCCCGACTAAATTGCATGAGACTGAGTTGGCCATCGCTCCCTTCACCTCAGAGTCCTCCGCCCGGTGTGCAAACACGTTCCTACACTAGCGTTAGTACAGAGGACTAAGCCTGAGCTGCGTAACACATACTTTGTCCACCAAGCTAAATACTCATTCACCGCCACAAGTCGACCAAAATATTGAAGCCAGTATAACACCTCCAATTCGGGAGGGAGATACTCTTTTGACAGAAATGAGCCCCACCCCACTAATGGTCAAGGCATATGTCGCGATCTGACCAAAGTGGCTGGTCTCACAGTTGAACGGTCCTTTCTCCTCGCTAAATTGCTAAGAATACGGAACATTTTCAGGCTAGGAAGATGCAGCAACGTCATTTGAAACGACATAGATATCCTGAACCCGTTATCCAAAATTGATTTACTTCGCTCTTCAACGCCTGTGTTAGTGTCGAACAATCTGTCATTAATTCATCGTAGACTTGACGGTCATGCTCAGACTCCGAGGAGAATTTGGTTGACTGCCCAGTGATAGCGGCGATGTATCTTTCCTGTTTTGTGGCGAGGTTTATGACATATCCGATAGTGGATAGAATGTGACCGGAAACTTTGGATTTTAGATATCGAGACTTTAAATGAGAGAACGGAACGCGTAAAGGAGGAGAGCAATAACATACAGCCAGGCATGGCTAGGATGTATTTTGTATATATCAAAAAAATCCTGATGGGCCGTTCCCAACTCCTGGAAAGAGTAGTACTTTGTGGTTTCCTTGATATAAAACTCGTCGTTCAGGTTTAATAAAGCTGCCCTCTGAATGGCATTGGAAGGGCAAAAATTTTCGTCATTCCAGCAGTATAGTTTAAAGAATCTGGTGTACGCGGAGGGGTTTTCTGAGATCGATGGTGGAAAAGAAACGCACCCGCTACCAGTAGAAGCCCGTACCAAGCAGGGCAGGACCCACCAAATTGGACAGAATCAGTGCAATTTCAAGTCTACGATCCTTACGAAGAAATGATGTAGAGTCCAGGCAGAGTCTGGAATTAGATCCAGGGCGGGAGGAGGAGGAGAGGGGGGGCGAGCACTACTGAAAAATACAATGGCCGAACCGGCATGGCGGGCGTGCGCCAGGCTCGCGTCCCAAAATAGACGGCGCCGACTGACTCCCCCCTTTATCTCTTCATGCGTTAAAACACCTAATTGTCCCTCGTTTCGCAACGATTTATCATATATGCCCTCCAAGGATCATTCTACATAATTTGTCTCCCAACCCAGCTCTGAAATTCGTTCAAAATCGAGCTCATCGCTGGACAGCTAGGTCGACTGCGCCGAACATGTGCCAGGAATGTTTGCCGTAGTCGGAACCCAAAAATATGCTGACTCTGGGCGAAGTTTTTGCGATTATCGGCCTAAAGTATGCTAAAATCAGGACAAAGTTTGGCGGGAGCTTCTGGGGACCTTCCAAAACTTTTGGATCCTTTCAGCGACTCTACTTCCTCTCTTCGTGTTATGTATACCTTCCGAAGTGTTCTGTGAGACACGATGAAACAAACATAGGCACGCATCTTTGTGGCTTTCTATCAGCTAACAGCAACCATGTCTGCATCTGGACTTAATACTCGGTTCAAAGTGCGTTAAGATGTTGCTCAATGAATACTAGTTCTCATTTGTGACGCTATATTGGCCCATCAGGGTATCCAGCTCCCTGATTTCTTGAACATAACGAAGCATGCCTCAGAGGTGTCCTTTCAGTTTCATTGCATCTACAGGACCAGAACGAGATAACAGTCCTAGCCAATGCCTTATGCACCCTCCGAGTCAATGATCACGAATCGTTCCACTCGAACCTTATGTGTTTGATCACACAGGCGTCCCTCGCAGCTGTATTCGGACGCTCGTCCATCTCCCATTCTTACTCCTATCCGAGATATTGCCGTTGAATTCTATGAGGCCACCTCCGCTATGTGGAATGAGGTGGTATCTGTTTCTCCAGGAAGGGTCGGACATTTTGCCCCCAGAGTCTGAGGCTTCGCAAGATAAGCATATCGCAAACGCCGAGCATCACATACGCGCAGCTCAGGTGGACTATTTTAGAGCTTGTCAAATCATTGAATCCCATTTTGAAGACCTTTTGTGGACAGTGAGGAGCTCCTAAGTGCATAGCTCCGAGGCTCGTGTGGGCTGGAGTTTTTACTCCGTCTCACTACACGGTACTTCTCGTTATCCTCGTACCGGCTCATTGTCATGGAAGGCATTCCTCGGCGTCTTTCAATGCTCTGGGACGACGCGCGCGAAATTTCGGCTTGCCTAAATTACTTGGGAGAGATGATGAGTAGGATTCAGATACGGTTTCGGAGTCCCGAATAGTGAGCGTATTATACAGGTTGATGGGACATTATCCACCTGTTCACCGATACTTTCAACTACGCATCAGTTTCGCGCCGTCAGGTTGAAAATCACATCAAGTACGGATTGTATATGTCCCATAGTCAAACTGAAGTTAACATTGAAGACAAGTATGTCGGGCCGTGGGATCCTACTGGGTTTGTGTGGAATTGGTATCTCTTCTGTCGTTATATTAGTCAGTCGCGAAAGACAACCTAGCACGCAATGTATAAATTTACGATATCGTTCAAGCCTACTTTTTGTTTTTTGGGTAAATTCACGAATAACCTTCCACAGAACACAATATCGTAAATGAGATATAGATGCGAAAGGATGAAATGGGGAATGTTTCATTATGGCGAAAAAGTTGTCACTCTGGATACCCTACCAGTCATGACAAATGAGTGTTTTCACACAGCATTAACTTGACGTACTTTGAACCAAGAAGTTCAGAGGCAGACATCGTTTCGTCAATGCCTAGCGTTAGTAGTCGGAAAAACCCGCTCCTTTATCAAGATGCGCGTCTCATATTGTCTCATAAAAGGTCCACCGTAAATCGGAAAAGGTACATAACGCCCTGCCAACAAGAATGTCAAGAAAAGGAAGCTTTGAACTGAAAGAATTACAATCGCAAGGCACAAGACAATGGAACGTGATCGCACATCTCTCTATGTCGCCGGTTTGATTTTGGGAGTCCCGTAACATAGACGGAGAACCTGTGTCTACGGTCTCGATGAAAAAACACCACGAGGATCATTAACATGGACTCCAATGAAGACGTAGATTACAAAAATACATGTGTACTATAATGATATCGTCATTGGGACTGCTCGGCGTAAACCTAGACGAGAAACATGTCAACAACAGTACGTAGCTTCAAAACAAAGTCTGACCTTGATTGTTTTATCAGCACCACCGGTAATCAACCGCGTCCCGGTCATATCAAAGGTCGAACAGAAAACGCCAGCTTCTGCTTCCAGGGACCCAGGTTGAGGGACGTCATCCATATTCTGGAAGGGAGTGCCTGTGTTATAGTCCCAGAACGTGAGAGTACCATTGTCGCCTGAGTAAATTATGTACGTTAATGATCAGCTGCGGTAATGAAAAAGAATCCGAGGCGCCTCACCCCCAGAGAAGAAGACACCCTCGGCGTTGACCGACATCGTGTTGATGATTGCATTATGTCCACTGAAGTTGAACACGAATGTGCCCTCAGGGCACTTCCATTTCTTTATGTTGTTACCACCAGCGGATCCAGACGCAAACGAATACTCCGTAGGGTGTATAGCTAATGATCGAATAGACTTTTTGTGGTGTGTGAGTGTCACCATAGTTTTTCCGGCCGCGAGGTCCCATAATCTAAGCGTTCACGGTTAGCATCTGGAGAAGACGGGGAACTCATTGTATTGAAAGGCACCTGACTGTCGAATCCATGCTTCCGGTGATGACCTGTGGATCTGATTCTTGGCACTTCACATCTGCGACCGTACCAGTGTGACCAGAGAGAACATGGATCTGGGCCTTTGTCCGCATGTCCCAGACACGAGCAGACGCGTCACGTCCGGCAGTGACCAGCACATCGAGAGTGGGATGGAGAGACAGGGAATATACACCAGACAGATGTCCGTGGTAATGCCGAATGACCTTGTTAGCTTCCAAGTCCCAGCATTTGACCATCTGCGAAAAAAGCCCATCAGCATCGCGCTGTTACCGATTGAATGGACGTACTTTATCCTCGCCACACGAAAAGAGGTACGGATGCCGTGACGATACGGCCAGACCCCTCACGGTGGATATGTGCCCCGTTAGCGACAGCCTCAACTCCCCCGACGCAAGATCCCAGATTTTTATCACACGGTCCCCGGCACCTGTGGCAAACCATTTGTTGCCTGGCTCAACCGCAACGCTTCGGACCCATCCCAGATGCCCTGAAATAACCCGAACAAGCTTCCATGGCGGGTGATACGTAGGCTTGACCGTCCGTGTCGTTTTATGTAGGGTGAGAGCCTGGGAGAGTTTACTCGCGGACGCGAACGTTGATGGCTGCGAGACGGGCGTGTTGTCGATCTTCGCAATCATGCGTGATGTTTCTGCATCTGCCGAGGCTGTACCGCGTCAGGACAATGTTTCCGAGGTAGTCAAGGGGGCATACCTCCTGCAGTTATTAATTTCCGTTGTTCCTTTGGACGTGACGGGCCCACATGACCCTGCTGAGCAAGAAGAGCAGACGGAAGTTCTTTGAAATCGCGATACTCGTCGTATATCTTCGCTGCCAGTCGTAGTCGTGCACTGTCGACAATAATGGGACAAGGTTCTGCGAGGAAAATAGGTGAATTACCTTTTCTCTTCGTCTTTGAAGCCTGCGTCGGGACATGAGGCAAATACGCTGCGTGTTCGTTTTCCATTTAAGTTGAAAAGCGGTTCTAGAGGCGGTAAAGCAGCGGTCGACATGGTGGAAGAGGAAAGAGACCGTCGTCGTGGTCGTCGGCGCTGAGCAGTGTAACCCTAACCCCAGAGAGGGTGATCGCATATGCTTAGTAAGACTCGGGCCGACCTATCGCAGAATTCGGATCCGTGAGAAAGTTACATAACCTGCTTGTGCATGCTTGGTTTCCAGGCCTCAGCAGCATGCGGCGCCACTGCGAAAGTTCTGTCTCCTTCGATTGTGCAGCGATAAGGGAATTGCTGTAAACTTCCTAGAGAGAGTCTGTATCCGTCGTGTAGCAGTGTATCAGGGTGTACATCGTACCACTATAGTAGGAGACGCATACACGATGTCGCAAGTGTTAGAGTTAAAGAAACACGCAAAACAGCTTCAAAGCAGTGGCGCTTCTGAAAAGGTATGTGGTACCTCTGTGTTGCACCTCCGATTTACTGATTTTGCCTCTGTAGGAACTGACAACTGTGCTACAAATACTGAAGAAAGATTACCAAGTAAATGAAGCACTTTTAAGGGTGGGTATTTCACGTCAATTTTTTCGGTCGTGTGGGCATGTACTAATCGGGATGCAATAGGAGAGCAGAGTAGGTCTTGCTGTAGGCAAACTACGAACGCATGCGTCAAAGGCCGTCTCCGACCTGGCGAAGGATATCGTGAAGAAGTGGAAGAACGATGTGGAGAAAGCAAAGCAGGGCCATCACAGTAGTGGGGGGACGAGCAAGCCGGTGCCGAATGGAAAACCAGCTCCCAGTGCGTGCTGATTTTTTCTTCTTCGTCGATTGTGAACGGTCTTGACAGTCGTTGTCTACAGTTAGGAAGGCCTCAGTGGCTTCGGATGGCAAGCCAGCGATGCAGACAGCGAACAAGGCGAACACGAGGTCGTACAAAACCGACGGCTTAACAATCAAGTTGTTTGGAGAGGAAACAAGGAAACACATGCCTTGGACTGATGTACGACTCTCTTGCGTTCGACTCCAATGCCCGTGAGTACTACATCGAAATCACCAGTTACCTACCTAATATCCCATGTAGCCTCCGACCTGATCCTCAAACGAGCTCAGGCAGTTGAAAAAGGAGTGTACTGATCTCCGCGGAACTGCTGATGCCGAATACAAGGGGAAGATTCGTTCCCTATTCGTCAATCTGAGAGATAAGGGCAATCCGTCTCTGCGAGAAGGTGTTATTAGTGGCGACGTACCCGCTGACAAGCTGGCTACCATGACTAGCGAGGTAAAGATTCGTCCACCCCGGTTTGATGCCACATGCTCACCCCCGTCTAGGAAATGGCCTCCGAAGAAAGAAAAGCCGCTGATAGCAAAATTCGAGATCAAAACTTGTTCCAATCTCTTAGCGCCGAAGAACAGCAAGCGGAGACAGAAGCGTTCCAATGCGGAAGATGCAAGCAGGTGCGTCCAGCGAACCATCAGCGTAGCACGTTTTATTGATCCCATCAACTTGTCAGCGAAAATGTCAGCTATCGTCAGGCCCAGACGCGGAGTGCCGACGAACCGATGACTGTATGTATCGTCCTTTGCGTTTGTACGTATTCCAGTAGCTGATCATCTCTTCTTAGACCTTCGTAACGTACGTTCACTTGTTCACTATTCTGCGCCATACCGGCTGACCCTCTCCTTCTAATCAGATGTACCAACTGTGGAAATAGGTGTGTTTACCCGTTCCATCCCATGAATCCTCAAATTAATCCAATAACCTCTACCAGATGGAAGTTTTCATGAGCAGCGCGTTATGTTTTGTCGCTGTCGATCTCCTCTCGTATGCTGTACACTCCGTCTACTTAGTCTTATAGTATTGTGAACCAACAAGTAATGGTTTTTTGTATGATCATCTTTCGCTCCATTATACCACGTTTATCTCCTTCTGTTCATATTCTGTCGTTGTACCTATGGGTCAAATTTGACATCATTTCACTGCCACTTTTCATCTTGAGCTCCAATCTTCCTGATCCATCGTCATCATTTTTTTCGTACTCTTTATCTACAGGGGCAGCGGCGCAAAGACGTCCCGTGGAGCACCGCGATCCCTTGTGGTAACAAGAATGCCGGATAACAGTTGATAACAGTCTTGTAACTCCAAATACTCTCCACTTTTCCAAATTTCATCGTTTTTCTTTCTTTCTTCGATGATCGCCAGGCACGTTTCAGTGACGTCATTTTATTATCCGCGTCATAGGGCAACCCACATCGACGTCACCTGCCTCCATGGGTGTGGCGGCGGGTATAAAGAGAATACCGTTCTTCCTCTGTTCCCCAGATAGTCTCAGTCTACCGGTTACCATTTATATCAACTGAACCAAAACTCAATTATCTTATCCCCACCTTGAATCACTTTGAAACATGGTACGCGTCGAATAACAACCCCTTCCACCATCATACTGACTTTTACGCGTCTCTTTTTAAGGGATCCCTTGTCTCTGCAATCGGACGTGGTATAAACGCGGTCATTTCCGCCATTGCCAATGTTATAATGACCATAATTGGAGCTATCACTACGGTAAAACCTTTTTATTATCAACCCACTTTATATCGAGACTGACGAAAATTGCTAAAGGTGATTGTCACTATCTTTGATGTTATCGCGGACATTCTCTGCTGTCGATGCTGTGGCTCGAGACGCAGCGGCATGCGCACCGGGCGGAGAAGAAGAACTACTCGTTATTAGACGCGGTTGAGACGCAGTAGACAACATGCGCTTCCCGCGTGAACGAGTCGATATACCTTTCTTTCCTTCCTACTCTGCTGCCCTCTTTTAGCAATAGGCAATACACGAACTTCATATGTATCAACTTCATGTTATCACACAATTCATTGACGAAAGTTTTTTGCGGAATATATTGGGCGGGAACGGGTGTTTCCCTTCTACTACACAGCACCGTCAAGGTTATTTAATTCAACTGGATATTCCGTTATTAAGCGCGAAGGATGTTTCATTGTCGCCAAGTGTTCGCATCGGGGATGTCATTTGCCTCCGACACAATGAACATTTAAAAGATAATCTTACTACGTCTCCAACAGACCCAAAAATTAACCTTGCATCGACCATTAAACATGGTACGCGTCGGAGTAATTCTGCCCTACTTTTTATACTGACTTTTGCCTCAAGGGATCTGTTATTTCTGCACTAGGACGTGGTATCGGCATGATCTTTGCTACACTCGGACGTGGTGTCGGGCGCATCGTTACTTCGATTGCCCATGTTTTCGTGACAATAGTCCAGGCTATCACGGCCGTACAGCTTTCCATTATCGTTTAATCTCACATCGGGACTGACAGACTGTTTGCAGGTGATCATCACCATCTACGATGTACTCTCCGACATTGTCTGCTGTCGCTACTGCGGTGAGAGACGAAGCCAAATGCGCTCAGGGAAGAGGCGGGACTTCCCGGTGAAGATGAGGCGGGATCGCGCTGCTAACGGGCCGGAAGGCACTTCGGAGAGAGAGGAAGGCACTCCTAACGGGCAGGAAGGCACTTCGAAGAGGGAGGAGGGCACTCCCACGTACTAGATGTCAGGTTTGGTTGTATTGTACATAGTATTTAACGCCCGACAAACAAGCTTCCACTTACTCTTGATGGTGAGGAGTCCCAATACGGCTACGATCCGCTTCGATAGTATGCAATGATAGGAAAACAAAGGAAGTATACTTGATAGTCCATTGATGTGGACAGTCCTTTCGATGCGATTGCCTGCTACTCTACTTTAATTCGAAGGTATTTGTTTCCAGTACCCAAAATCCGCGGGTCGTTGAACTAGACCTTCCATGTCCTGTAGTTATAAAGCGCGAAGGATGAGCCTTTAAAGAAAAAACCACTGTGACACGATTTGAGTCTAACTGACCTACAAGAGTTGTGAAGAGACGTACCCTGTCGGCGGGACCGTCATATACATACTACTGAACGTCGTGAGATCATTGAAAGGTCCCCATCGCCCTTCCGCATAACCCAACGTATACTCCGTTGATTTCGCCTATGACCCTCAACCGTACTGGCCCATCAGTGGACTTCAAGCTCGTAGTAATTCGTCTTGGTGATCGTAGTTATTAGAGAATGTCAGTCCCCATGGCCCTATTTGCTTCCGCAGGAACAAGCGTCCGTGTAACGATGTACCGCTTCCCAGAGTCCCCAGTGATCCCAATATCATTGTGCATCATGTCTCCATAGAAGACGCTCAGTCCAGCCTCCGTCAAATTAGTACCGGGGGAAAACTCGAGGATCGTCTCAAATGTCTCCTCATATGCAGTTTGCTTGCGTGTTATGATGGCCGCGCTGTCTCTGTCTCCAAGTGCGTAGCCGTTCGCTTTCAGCCTCAGATATCCTGGTCGGTCAGTGAGGGAGTGAAACGCCTTGTATGGATTCCGGACGAAATAGAATGAATTATCGAGAGTTGCCGAGGTGAAACCGTCCGAGTATGAAGAGAGCGGGGACTTGTCTTCGAGAACACCTTCCATATGCAAGCTCAGGGGCCGGCCTCCGTTGAATACAGGCCAACCATCTTCCCATGTCACGGGGAACAAGAAGGTCTGGCGTCCTGACCAGAAGGACGAGAAATTAGCGCTGTGTGAGGGAAAGGATAAACACTGCTTGCCTAGCTGCTGGAAGCTAAAGTTCCCGTTCTGCGGTACAGTTCCCAGGCAGGTACCCCACCAGCTTCCGTCCGCCGCTTGCATGAAATCGGCATGGCCAGTAGACTGCACAGGTAGAGAAATGTTTGCGCCATTGTAAATGATCGGGTTGCTGGGATTGTTTTCCCAAGGTCCTGACGGGGATGGACCGCGCTGAATAGTAGCTTGATGATGAATACCAGTACCGCCTACAGGGTCGAATGTGAGTGTCGTATGTTTTAGACTATAATTGGCTGCGATGTTTACCTTCTGCGATCATTAAGTAGTAGGTACCGTTGACCAAATATATATGCGGACCTTCAGGCCTAGACGTCGAATCGTTGGGAAGAGTTCCATTGAATATGAGTTTATCACCAGTGAGAGAATCTCCTGTAACGAGATCGATTTTACTCTGGTATATGCCGTAGATTTTGTCCACGGCGTTATTTATTCCAGTCCATGTAGCGTATACCTGAGAAAATACTTTCAGCTTAGCTCACAGAGCATGATATGCTCTTACATCGCCGTTGGTATCCCAGAAAAGATCTGCATCATATCCAAGAAAGTCTGGGTGAAACATTAAGTTTGATGGAATGAAAATAACGTAAGAAATACGGAACACGCACCGAAGTAAACCGGATCACTCCATTCACCTACAAATATGTCTTCTGTGGAAACGTAGAAGCTTCGAGGGAAGAGCCTGAATTCCGCTTTACGGATATGATCAAGGTGTAACGACGCGTAGTATCGCAGTAGACGCACGAGTATAGACATATCTAGTCGTGCACACGAGATAGTATACTCCCTCGTGGAATCTCAGCGTTGGTGCCCAAACACCTTCAGGTTCATCACACTTAGCGCCCAGGCAACGAGCAGATAGAAGGACGGTACTCACCTGCATCTGATGGAGTTCCAAGAAGCGACAGCTGCAATGGTCTGGTCAAGCCATGCCCAATGAGCTCCCAATCTACGAGATTCGTGCTGTGATAGATGGGAACTCCAGGAAAGTATTCGAAGGTAGATGTAGCAATAAAACAATTCGATCCTACGCTCAGTATAGAAGGATCTGGATTAAAGCCCGGGAGTATTGGATTTATCAACGCGTGAACCAACGCTGCGAGAGATGAGCACGGTGTTCTTGTGATAGAATGCGGCGGCATACCGACTCCGATTCCAAAAACAATCCCCAGCAAGGAGAAGATGCACGGCATTGTGAATATCTTCAGAAATATGTGGCCTTGAAGATGTCTTTTTTTTTGCTCGTATATATGTGATTCCTGCAGGTCAGCTGAATGCTGGCGGTTTTTGTTCGGGAGCCTGTGGTCGGGCCGTCCGGAAGCAGCGGGTATAAAAATTCCATTATCATAGTCCTTATAGCTTGGCATTAGCATAATATGAGGTGACGCTGCATTAAAAAAAATGCCTACCCGGTATAAAATCTTAGCTTTTGTACAATGGTCAAAATCCGGCGGGCAGAGTCGGGCCGCTGGAGCGGCTTATTTGGGATCGGCATGTCTGCCAAATACCGGATCTCGGCACCAGAAGCCGCAGTTTTCTCTTCCTCTCTCTTGCTCTCTTACTATCACTTCATGTCCGTATCGCCTGGCTAGCCTTTTCCCGGATACTCAACAGCATGGGCGCCTACTACGACGAGATTGAAATCGAAGACATGGTGTGGGATGCTGAGAAGCGTGTCTATCACTATCCTTGTCCCTGCGGAGACCGTTTCGAAATCTCACGACAGCAGTTGGCTAATTATGAAGACATTGCTACCTGTCCCAGCTGCAGTCTTATCATTCGTGTCATATATGATCCTGTGAGTCGACATTTTGTCAGTTAATTATTTCGCTTATCCTATGGGACGCAGCTAGATTACGAAGATGATGAAGAGGAAGAAGAGGACGAGAATGACGAGGAAGACAGCGGGAGCAGCGATGACGAGAACTTCCACGATGCCATCGAAAAACTTTCACTCAATGATGCCGAGGAAGACACCAAGGCATGATCAGATTTTGTCTGGGGTTGTATCTTCTTACTCTACACATGCCGTGCGCCTTTGTTCTCTTCTTTTAACTTAGGGGTCTGACATATTATCTGTACAGATGTATTTTTTAATCCATCCGATGAATATCTATGATATTAAGTCTTTGGCAACGGACTGAAAGCTTCGTCGTATTCACGATGTGCCCGACATACCGTTGACAGACGACTGAATTCCTGGTTGTAACGCTGGCCCTCGTTTCATGTCCTCTCTGCATGACCTGGCTGTACTCGATGAGTGCGCCGAGATGCCTTATGAAACTTTGCTTGCTACCGTGCGAAAATACAGCTATGTCCATCTCGTGGACTCCTAGTCCCTGCCGGTGGTGAACCTGCGGAACTGAAGCTGTCGTCTTTTGCCGACGTCCATGTGGGTTTGGACATTGACGCGCCTTTTCAGGACCTTTTTTACCGACAGACTTCTCTTCTTATTAAGTCTCATGTCTTTTCCCGTGAGTGACCTTAGCATGCTGAACAGGCACTGACTCATGCGTTAGTCGTTGTCGGCCGCGCTGCTGATGTAGATCCAACCAATGGGCACGCCTCAGAAGATCTTTTTACTAAAGACGCTTAGGAAACCAATCCCATTGGTTCGCGCACGATTTCATCCCGTCGCTCGAAAGCTATCAGTCTCAGCTGACATCATGGCCGCGTCATACCCTCCTTCATGTCTTCACAAAACAAAACGAGGCTACCTTGTAATGTTACTAACATTGTAATCACTTCGAACCGCTCAGGCCGACGGCCTCGCTCGGCAATTCCGGTGGACCTCCCTCGCATATTGCGCCTCATGTTGTGATTCATTGGCCAGACAACGAAATGGGAAGTCGAGATATGGCCAAGTTTGTTCTGATCTTCCCGACACATTCCCACGAATTCTCCAGGAGGAGGCAATATCCTGTTGACGGTACCTTTGTTTTCATGATCGTGCCGCGGCGTTCATACATCTCAACTTTAGAAAGACTTCCACGTCGCTGTGGCGCGTTTAATTCTCGGGCGGACATTGCAGGGATTCTTCCCCAGCGGATGATGAGACATGAAGGCGAAATGAAATCGTGGAGGTCGCCGTTTTCGCTAAGTGTCTATAAAACTCTTTGCTCGAAGGATGGGCTCTGCAGAAACACGAACTTGACTGAACAGCAATGTCTAATACCGACAGTTAGTCACTCTCCAGAGCTTTGGATGCTTATTTCTTACAGATTTACAGGTGGAACGAGTGGTCTCAATAATTGTAATACTTCCCGAATCTGACTGTAGACCGTTCCTGATAGTCCTGTAGATCTTCAGAAACAGAACAGAATCGACGCTGTCAGCTGGGTGGAATCAAACACAGGTCCTCCAAATAAGCCTACTTGGACAATGACTTGTAAAGGTGAGCTTTCCAATCATTGCGTACAACTTTTCCTGATGAACTTTTCACAGTCGATGGCAAGGTTTGCGGTACCGGTACTGGTCTCCAAAAGCATGTCGCTAAAGACGTGGCGGCAGACCAAGCATTGGCTTCCTTGAAGGGACAGTAGATGATTGGACAGTTGACGAGTTTCTCTGATTTGGATTTGTGACCCTGCCATGATACCGAACTTACTTTGATACGATACCACTATTTATGTCTTCTCGCAATTTGACTTTTTCATTTCCACAATTTCGAACTCCACCAGTTAAGATCGCCAATCAGGAACATGAAGACAAATGTGGCTGGCTATCATGCGTCTGGGCACGATAGTGCGAGACCCTGCGGACTCATGTGGAGAGATGGTAAATCTCGTCTCGAAGGACAGATTGTTTGATACTGTCTAGTGAAATGTACATGATTAAGAGCCGTGACATCTTTGACAGAGGTCTTGTAGATCATAGTAAACGAATGGCCAAAGATTATAATGATACCGCGGTGGTAGAGTGAAAAACACTAAGTAAAAACGATAAACCGGGTGCCTCCTTGCTGTAAGAGACATTAGCAGAAAGAATATGAAAGGGGAGAAGCCTTACCTGCTCCAGAAATGCGTATATTATATCATCATCCTCTATATCATGCTATAATCCGACATTAGTTAAATCTCAATGCCACCACAGAAAGTCACGGCTACATACGTCTCCCGGAGTCTCTTCAGGCCGCAGTCTATCCCCATTCAGAACAAATTTCAAGGTACCTGAATCCAGTTGAGTAACATAACAACGCCCAAGTCTGCAATATTCCAACCGGGATCTTTCTCGAACTTTTTCTAAGCACTCTAGGTCAGCTGAGAGAACGCGTCAGGACGCGTCAAAAGCCCACCTCCGCGGCTGTAAACACTTTAGCAAATTTTGTCGTCCGCTTCACGGCAACCGTTATCTCTATACGGTGAGATTAGAGGCGAACGCCACTGGGACATAGATACAAAGGTAGACGTGCGCTTTTCGCCATCGCCTGCGTATTTGATGGTTATGTTGATCTTCGGCTTAATATCTTCTCGCTCTTCTGACATTTTTGAAGGCAGGATATGGAGGAGGCCGACAGGA
The DNA here is from genome assembly GCA_030435655.1 of Armillaria novae-zelandiae. NCBI lineage: Eukaryota > Fungi > Basidiomycota > Agaricomycetes > Agaricales > Physalacriaceae > Armillaria > Armillaria novae-zelandiae. Next base: position 2,726,803 of record JAUEPR010000004.1, on the reverse strand, counting down.
ATTGAGCCTGAAACGGGATGAGGTGGTGGTTGGAAGATAGAATTAGGGTCTCGGATTGATGGCGTTGCACACTAAAAGGGCAATGATTAGGTCACGGGCGTCAGGGCTGACCCCGGTCCACTAGGCTTGTGACGGTTCATTTCCCTTTGCTCTCCGTCGCCTTTCGCCCCTCTTGGAATCACAAATGATGTTAACTGACACCTTGGTGCCGCAGTTCCTAATATAATGCGGCACGAAGGTCTGGGATTCTTGCCTGATTGTCTCCCCGGACCCCAAGTGTATGATGTTCCATTGCCCCGATTAAATTGATGTTGTTTGGTCATTCAATATTCAGTATCCCAAGGCATCTCTAGTATTTACGAGAGAATTTCCACGTATGTATACATACCACCTGCCATCTACACACCCCGGAAGACATCTTCTCTCGTGGTATATAAGTACCTGGTTCAACAAATCGAAGCTGCCGTGCCATTAGAACCTTTCCTGTACTCACCTCTCCTTGCTCGCTACCGCGTCGCCGTATCCCATCTTATCTCATCTCATCATTACATTCCGCAGTGGAAGCCAGAGTCATCACACGACTTCGAGACCTGACCCTCGCTCAACTTCAACATCGAACACAGGTTGAACCCGTTTGATGGATATTTTACCAAAGCTTACTTGTGAACAGTACAATTGCTTGTGGGCAAGAAACAAACCTGAAACCTTTCATCGAAAGAAATTTGAACATCGAGCCGCACCTCGTTACTCATTTCCGAGGGGACGTGGATCGTACGGAGAATGTTTCCTCCGGGAAAGTCATGAAGCAGATCCCCGGATCTTGGTCTACTCGGATCGGCCTGCGTAACGACCTATGTACCAGGCATCCGCAGTTCGTTGTGAACAACTAGTCACAACGTGCATTGACAGTGATCTAGTCAAAAACCACAGTGGGCACGTGTTCCACTACCCGCAAACTCGCGTTACGAATGCTGATTGGGTACACTGGCATCGACTTGGGGACTACTCAGACTGGCGTCGGCGCCTGTTTTATCTGTCACGACTTTCATATGGTTCAACTCCCCAACTGCCAGATACTGTAGTGAAGTATCTAGTTGCAGAATTGTCTCGCTGACAGGGCTTGAAATATCGGAGGTATAAGCATCGCATATCAATTGTCCGCTGGTATCCTATCTGTCGTTGGGTTGATATTACGTCCACCTACGAGAGACCAAGTCCACTACGCTTACCATGCTATTTTCGGTTGTCCCTAGAGCATTCTCGAACATTGTACTAGTGCTCCGGCTTAGCATCAGTATACGTGCTAATTTTATCTGCCGAGTGAGTGGCTAGGAATTCCGTCTTGATTTGCTTGAACCTATTAGAAATCTGGACGAGTCCAGAAAACTTCCTGCCTCCGGATTGGTCATTGGTCAAGTTCGAATCAATGCAAACTTAAGACCGCCATAACACGAGTGCTATATCTGGGGAATTAAGTTTACGAGCGGATCGTCCTGTGTGCTAGCCAGAGAATAGCACTACTCGAGCGAAACTAGGTTTTGGTCGAATTAGTCAAGATGCATCTGTTTACACCAAGTTTACACTGATTCATTGTAGATACCTTAGTACAAATAATTATTAGTACAACATACCAACTTGTACAACAAAAAATGGCCCTCCAAGGAAGCTGTGCGTAGTTGACTCTAGGAATCTAGAATAAACTTTACCAGCAAAGAACATATCGCCGTCTCCATCCCTTTAAACCATTCAGATCGCTGATCCAGTAACTCCCACAACTGCGTAAAGACCACACAACCCGAAATTCCAAGAGTAACCCCGGATCTAGGCGCTTTGGTAGTGTTACGTCGAGACGCCTACATTTTAGCGTCCAGTAACTGGCGACACGTCCCCCGTTGCGCTCAATCCCGAGCCATACGAGGCTGGACTAACGAAGCATTGGAACGACAGAGGTGATGGTAACGCAGGAGAGTCGGAAGGAATGTACTAGATGTGAAGCAAAGTGTTCGTGTTATGCAGATTCGTCGTCGCCAGAAGCGTCATTGCGGTTTAGATGCAAATGGCTCCTAAGAAAGAACATCAGGAAAAGGGATCAAGGCAGTGCTGAAGAAAACCCACTTGTTGCGTAAAAGATGAGCGCGACTGGCATTCTTGATCAGCCGGTCAACGCGTTGACAGCTCTCCATCCTGGACTGCGTGATGTACTCATACATACTGAGCATAAGCAGGCTATATGGTGAGGCGTGCCAGGGTGGTGTAGCAAGCTTGACGTGCAATTCCTTCTTCCGCCTAATGCGATGGGATGGCGAACGCGGTGGCTTGGGCAATGGTACCGACAGCTGGAGAGATTCCGGTAGCTCTGGTGAAGAGAGCAGAGGAGAAGATGCCGGCGAGGGGAGCGGGGACAATATTGTACCTTCAAGTTTGTCGACGTCCTCCTGAGATTGCTCCTGCAGCTCAGCTCGTATTTGACGGGCCCAGGTACGCTCCTGCTGATAGAAAGTGACGAGGGAGTCGAGGTTTGTAATAGAAGAGCGAAAGACAGGAATTACTTCGCCCATTCTGGGAGAGCACAGGTAGACAACCATTGTGATTTGTGGATAAGATGGAGAGTGTTATATATGTAAAGCATAGCAAGCTAGATGTCGAACATACGTCACGGCACTAACTAGTTCCATCGAACAGAAAGAAGTACGGGATTGCCTGGCGCGCGCCTGGACTTGCATCACGGAGGTCGGTCGGCAACTTTAAGAGGGTCCAGACAATTCTCTAGAACAGTTTCAACGTGTGCCACAGATCTGTGAAGACATCACTCTGATGTCTAGATTACATTACCAAAAAAAATCAATACTTTCTGTTGGCCAGACTCCCGAGCCAATGGATTTGCAGAACCCTCGAGCGAATACGATTGAGAGATTCTTCGTTGGTCTGCGGTTGGTCTTCCGGCCTCGGTTCCGGTCTCTCCCATTCGAGGCCCTCTGCTCACGTGATCTATCCGGCTCCCGCGTTGACGCGTCCGAATTCTTTCTCTTTCTCTTTCTGTTATTGGTTCTCGTCGCTACAATTGTTTTGTAACAGAACTCGATGCTCAATGTATTCGACTGCGATTCGGAGCTGGACCTGGCGAATCGGGGCAGAAGATCTATGCTCAACATTCCTTCGGTTTACCGGTTCTACGTCAACGATAAAACCCACCTTTGCCCCTCTTTTCTACCGTACTTTGTTCTTTCGTCCAGGCCCCGGCAGAACTCAACGCGATTGCGCTTTATTAGACGGCACTGAATCATTCTGCATGCTGAGAATCTCTTCCATCAGATTCCTCCGTTTCCAGGTCTATTCGCAGTCTAGATTCTCCACTTTATGTGAGCGCTCTAGGCGTCCCGGGCAGGCCATTTGTTGAAGAGTGAACACCCCTCTCACACCGTTGGCTTATTCTGTCTCTGATGTCCTTCGTATCACCTATATATTCCTCGGGATGGGCGTTGTATTGGTTCGATCGCTCCAGAATGCGTAATTTTTTCGTATTGCTTTCGCTGCGTTTGCTAGATGGAATCTGTGCGGCCTTCCCCATAAGGACTGGCTGTAGGCGTTGTGGATCTCTTCACTCTCAATTACAGCCTACTTCTTATCTCCAGGTCTTGTCGACATACTATCTCCGGTATCAACTTCCCAGTTGAGAATCAGCGATGACATATGTATCTAAAGTATGGTCCCCATGCAAGCTCCAAACATCTAAGAATGATCACTTAGCAAGTATAGCATGTGAGGTACCATTCCTCTGCTGACATTGAAATGGAGAAACGAGGGCCTTCTTCAAGTTCTAGGATTCGCATCACCCTCCACCGACACCTCTAGCATGGCCAACCTAACCCTCCCGAGACGTTCGCCGCAATTATTCCCTCAGAAATCAGAGTAATCAGCTCTGTCTACAATCTCGAGAGGCTGGTGAATGACTACTTTTTCGTGACTTTCGCCCATCTCTACGGCGAAAGCTCGCGACTTAGGTAATCGTTAGGCAACACTCTGGGCCGACAGGCATCGAGCCGCGAACCACACATTGAGTTCATACCCAGACAAACGGCATAGGCTCCGGCGTGGAGCGCAAAACGCGATCATGATGCGAGCCCTTGAGCTGCCGAGAGCGGTCGGTGTGGCGTATCATTGTCTTGATGGGTGCGATCTTGTCGTCGTCTGCGGGCAAGCTCTCAATGCAACTCAAAGCAGTTATAGATGCATTTCTGAATACAGGGCTCCTGGAAGGCCTTACCGATGCTACGTGGATTATCAGCTCCGCATTGATGGACAGGATGTCATGTCGGAGATTCGAAATTCAGGAATGTTCATGGTCTTAGCCGTTGACCACTAGAAGGTTTATACAACAACGTCACAGATTGAGCAGATGGAGGTGAATGGAGGCCAGGCAGCTTAAATGCGGACCGCAGAAAAACCCATGGAGGTGGACAATAATAAAATTGATGAGCTAGGCAATGATAGTGCTGTCGTTTCCACGTTGAAAGTTTGTACAATAGTAGTAGAAATACGGACTTGATTTTCCTGAGCTGTTTAAAGTCGTTCTTCAATCTTAGTCCGAGATCGCAGCACACTTGACTCTATAGGAACTTTCAAGAACCAAACACTGATCGGTTGTCGGCGTAGAAGGTAACCGAGACAAGATGCCAAATCTTTTGACTGGCCGTTGAGCATCCATTACTAGGGGTAAAGCCACAGTCAGGTGTTCTTCCATCGTATTGGCTACGTGTTGTATCTGGTTGCAGAGTTGTCTCGTTAACAAGGCTTGAAATTTCGGATGTATATACTTTAACAGTTTTACTGGAAGGCGCCATTGGCAAACGCACTTCAGGTGAATCATTATCGTTAGGAATATAAATTCAAGATATTTTCAAATTACACGAGTGACTCTGCATCGACCACTTGACACGAATTGCAGCCACAAGACTAGAGAACCCATCATGCAATGCCGAACCATGCCAAATCCATGGTTTCATGGACAGGCACTGTATGTCCGACACCAGCAGCTGAATATCCGACGACTACATCGCCATATGTGGTCTTCGTGTATGCGGACTGTGGGTTGTTTAGTGCCGTTGTCGTCGCTGTCTGCGAAACGCCAAGGACATTGGTCCACTCTTTGATCTCTTCTCCGTAGTTGGGGTAGGCCAGAGTTGTATCACTGGGAAAACGATGGCGTTAGATTACAAGCGCAAAATATCAAAGCTAGATGAAGATTCATACGCGGTACCGTGCCACAACATCATCTTCGGGCGCGAACCCGTATATCCTGGGTAGGCCGCACGGACTTCGTTGCCCTGTATTGGGTTTAAAAAACGTGACATTGACAAAAAGTGCGATGAAAACAGACCCATTGCTGTGCAGTCTGAATGAGCTCTCCTGTGGAGCATTGAGAGTTCCAAGCATTGGGACCAGCGAAGCAACCAAAGGGTACACCCGAATATGCAGAGGCTGCCGCGAAGAGTTCAGGGTATGAGCCAGCCATGACGTTCGTCATCATCGCTAAACGGATGGACCATCAATAATTGCATGGATATAACAGAATTATAAGATGACAGACCTCCAGAAGACGTCCCAGTGACGAAAACCCGAGATGGATCAACGCCGTAGTTAGCGATGGCAAAAGTAACCATTGAAGCAATACCCTGCGAGTCTCCACCACCGTTGTGCGACAACGTCTGAGGAGTGTTGACGTCGAAGCATTTTCCGCTTCTCGGAGCGTCTGGGTAGATGACAATGAATCCATGTGTGTTCGCGAGAGTGGCGTATTGGGTGCTTGAGAAGTAGATTTGAGCCGAGGCCGTGCACTCATGGATGGCGACGATGAGGGGAGGCTTGCTTGGTAGGGTCGCGGGTCTGTAGACGAACATGCCTACGTTGTTCGGGTTAGGTCCGAAGTTGGTCACTTGTGTCAGTACGCCAGCTGGAGGAAGGGATCCTGTGGGAGGGCTTCCGGTTCCGGTGGGGGGAGCGGCGACAGTGGATGTGGGGGCGGGAGCGGAGGTAGAAGCTGCTCCAGGTTGGCATTGGAAGTAGTCTTAAGATGAGGAGGCGTTCAACAAACATCATGGTCGCCTACTCGTTGCAAGCACTTACAGTCGTTTAATACCACACATTGTGTACCAGCAACGCAAGTGGTTGCTCCGGTCCATCCAATTCCCTAAAAGACGTAGCTTCAGAGACCGAGTTTCCAAAGGATGTAGACCATATGTACCCCGCATTGCCCCCATGTCGCCGACTGAGAGAGCACCGGACTGGAGAGAGCAGTAACAATAGCCAGAAACACGAGCGTGGAAATCGATTTCATCTTTCAGAGATGTAGAGAACAACGAATTTACCCCTCGACTTTTATATCGACCCAGCTCACTGTGACCTGATCAACTGAGTTCGTCATCTAGCCGCTAATTCCCCGAATAGTTTCCTGATTTGCATCACATGCAGGTAAAGGTGATGACACTCTGCAGTAGTCGTCGTCGAGGATGTTCCGAATCAACATTAATGGGCTCATATGGCATTAAGCACAGCCAGCAGCACGGAACGCATATTGCCCAACAGCTTGATTTGCATCAACCTTCGACAGCGCATCCGTCGACAATTTACCGAGAAATACGATGTTCAATGGGTAATATTTCGACTCCGAGAAGGGCAATATCAGCCACGATCTGGCTTCCCTAAAACAAGGTTTCTCACCTTATGGTTGGATCTGAGGGAAAATGTCCAGTGTTCCGGATATAGGGTAGCGAGCTGGAAGTAGGTAAGATGTTGAAGGTTAGTGGCACGCCGACGTCAAGATTACATAGCCAAACAGTCCACGAAAATTAGCTAATTAGAAAACAAGACAAAAACAAGAGTGTTCATGAATGGTATTTTACCGTATTTATCAAGGATTGATGCATACGGTTGCTCTGTTCCAAGCTTTGTGGTGGCAAAAACATGCTAAAGATGCTTCGTTTATATCTTAGTCGCTCGATTTTCAGCTTTGAATTCTGAAGCGTTGATCAATGATCGGTTGCCAGTGTTCCTTCTTCACACGTCGTCCATTCCTAACTTCTCGAGGTTCTACGGGTAGTAACATACTTAACGGCACTCCGACGCTATTATCATTGACTTCCGCTGTCGTCCGTTATAAAACCCGCGAGCAGCAGCCCACCACCGATGGAAATGATTGCGGAGTATAGAGACCAGCGGAAGCCCGGGCGACTCCCAAAACGATGGATGAATCTAGGAGCCCACTTGCCGACTCTTTACCGCCAATCAGACCGATCCCCTTATACTACCGAGTGAGAACCTCTGCACCGGTTTGGTATCATGTGTTCAATCAGCTTGCTCGCTACCTGATTAATTTGAATGAATCAAGCAACCTCTGCCTTTGGTACTCGTCATACAACCATCCACCCCTTGAGATCTGTCTCTTAAATAATCGAAAGCTACAATAAATGGGTCCGCGCACCTAAACGCACAGGCAGCACGCCTCAGAGTCGATGGCAACGTAATGCCCTGGCTTCATGATTGCAGGCGCTTCATTGTCTAAGCACCATTCAATTGCAGCACAAAGTCCGGTGACTCGAGGTGTGTAATATCCAGCGTTTAGTGTGAAGGTCGTTCCAATCCCATGACTTTGTCTGTGTCATCCTGCTGGCATTATCTGCCAAAGAAGACGAGAAATTCAAAGACCAGAGAACCTTAATCCACCTACTTTCTGGGCCCGTCAGGCTATTCCAATCTCGTCGTTTCCTGGTTTCAGCTTCTTGGTGATCAGTAGCAATACAATGCAAAACACATCCAAAGGCATATTCGTTCATTACGGTATCATATACAACACGACATCATGAAAGCAACTGCAAGCAACAGATAGAAAGTACAAAATCACATCACAGCACGAAAGCACACCGACATATACACCAGACCTCCTAAATTCTTCCTTCTAGATATAGAACATGCTGTCCTTGATATTGTCATGGAGCTGCAAACACACAAGTCAGTCACCTTAACCCACATGAAAAAAGGCACTCACCCCCTGACCCCAAGCCTTCCGAGCAGCTTCAAACACTTTCGCCGCCTCCTCATCACGAGTGAGGGACCCCGTAACAGTCGATGCATCATCCAACAAGAAATCATTTATGTAGCACCTCCCCCTCTCGCACGCCAGATCCGCATAATACGCCGCCGGAATGAGACTCACAGCCTTCGTGGCCCGCGCATACAGATAACTCGTATCATTCGTTCCCTTCTGAAGCTCATCGACGTTGAGGCTGTTCTCATCGTAGATGACGACGTAATGCGTAGGCTTGACTGTGCCCTGAAGACCAGCATGCGCTTGGAGATAGAAATCGTAGTCAAACCTGTAGACAAAGTCTAAGCAGGGATGTCGCCTCAGAAAAGAAGTAACTTACACTCCGGTAATGCCCTTGTCAACCACCGTTCCGGGTTTCGTGTTACCATTCTTATCCGCATTTGCACTATCTGTAGGGTAGAACCTGAAAGTAGTTGAGCGCAGAGCCAAGGGAACGATAGCGTAACCTACCTAGCATGATGGCGCTTCCCGCATATGATAATGGATACAAGCGGTTTGTACGCCTTCCTGTCTTTGGTATTCAGTCTCTTCGCAGCCTCCTTGATCTGTATGAGCTCCTCTCGAATAACAATATCATATTGACCCTAAAGCAGCAATGTCACTCAGAGCATCACAATGAATTGCCGTCATCACTCACCTCAGAGACACCGTCCCGGAACACGAAAATCCTCTCCGGCAGCGCCTTATTCTTCTTCTCGTACATCAACAGACGTTCGAGCATCATATCCCGCAGTTCCTCGACGACCTGAATGGAATCATAAGCAGCCGCAGAGAAACCAACGGAAGCAAAACTGACCTCTTTCGAATGTCTATTAGCATCAGGCCTCTGGATCCTCATGCTCGCCGGGAACTGGACAAAATCGTCATCCACACTCGCCACGACCGCAGCGATGGACGGGGTGCCAAATTTGGTCCCCGGACCTGGGTGGGTAACGTCAATCCCCACCATCATCGTCTTCTTCTTGCGCAGCCACGTCATGTGTTGATTCTCCAACTGCACACACTCCATCAGTACGTCGCATCCAGAAAAGGTTATTTAAAAATATATACCTTGTGGTTGATTCCACCAAGCTTCGTGTTCACCTTCAAGGCAACATTCGAGAGGTACTGGTCTTGTTTATTCTGATCTCTCATAGCCTTTTCGAGCTGCATCGTAACCGTCTGCAACCCTAGCTCAGAGTCTCCAATGCGCTAGTACCGCCTGTCAGCAACACCATTTTCAAAATACAAAACAAGTACCCACCTTGACACCTGGGTAGATGAAATTGTCGGTATGCATCAATAGCACCAGTATAAAACTTGGCCTGGGACCCGTTGACAACGCATGCTGTAGATATGATTTGATATTTTTCAGAGAGTTGACCCTTCCCGGGTCCTCGTGCTCAGGAGCCAACGCCGGCAGCTCCTTCAACAATCGTGGCATGCCCCCCTGAACATTCATCCCAGCCGACTGTAACTTCTTCGAAAATGCCATTATTAGAGGCTTCATGTCATCTGGGGACGGATATCTATTCTGCATTCGCTCTCGTATAGGGAGCACCCAGTATCCGTTGACAGCCGCGCCACGGTGGAACTTGACGTCGAGAATATTCCACGAACCATTGGCCACCCTCGGTTTTCCTGTGCTGTAGGATAGCGACGGAGGGTTCAGCTCGCGAGCGGGGATCACAGCCATTTCCAGGTCGATGGAGAGACCAAACCCGGTGACAGGTGGCTGAGGAGGAGAAAGGGATAGTTTTTTGAACCCCTCATCAACGATAAACTCTGCGTTAACGCGCGGGGGGTTACACGCAAATCGAATCATCTGTGCCACCTCTTGAGGGCCTAGCCGTCCTCGGTATGGGTTTCCCGGTTCAATCGTGCATATTTCAGCAGGGAGCCATACCGGTCTCTTGATGCTCCCAACATTGATCACTGGGAGGTCGGCTCCACGACGCAAAGTAATGTTATGCTCTGTACAAAAGCATGAGTTTCATACACGGAGTCCAATGACAACGATTCGTACTTCTCTTAAAGAATTCTTCAACGGACATGTTCTTCTTTCCAAATTCTTCGCAAGGGAAGGTAGTATTGCGGGCAGATTGGCGACCAATCCCCCAGAGCTTGTAGCGACGTCTATAGCCAAGATGGGTAGTGGTAACTTTGATGCTTCTAGCAAGGTCCTTGGGAAGAGTTGGCATCCCCCCCGAAGAATTCCGACTGAATGCAGCGAGAACATCTGCAAGGTTACCTGGCTGGACGAATGGGGCCATAGAAACGTTGCTGGTCGAGAGAGTTAATACACCTTCATATCCCTTTTATGTGGCACTCACATGTTAACCATCAGCTGCTGGTAAGCAGGACGAATAGATGTAGAAAACCCTCTCCATGCCTCAATGCCTAATCCTAGGACTTTGTGTTGATCGGGTGGAGGTTGGAAGTAGTACTTGTTCTGCCCAATACGCACGCCTGTGCTCAGAGGCTTCTGCTGCAGTACTAGATTGAGGGCAGAGATGATTGGCAACGGGTCGTAATCCCGGGATGCCTTGTCAGCGTTGAGGTACCTAGAGAGAATGGTCAAAATCAAGTGAAATAAAATTGCAGATAACGTACTTAGAGAGGTCGTTGACGCTCAGCTCGCCCTTCAATGTGATAGAAATCTGGTACGTGATAGCGTCGTGCGGGGGCCCATTCTGACCGTCTTCGAAGAACGGGATCGGTACGGTCAAATTTGGCAGCTTCGTGGACGACACGAGACGCGAGCTTCTATCATGAGCAATGTGTGCCAACTGGGGACGGACTTGAGGGCTGTCCTCAAGCAACTGGAAGATACGCTCTTTACGCTTGTTTAAAAAGGTCGCTGGCTCGATCTTTATCTCGTATTCGAACAAAGGACCCTTCGGGAGCTTTACTGCAAAGAAATTTGCGCGTAAAGTAATGGGCTTTCCCAGGGTACCGAAGGCCGGACGGGTTGGGCGCTCCGGTTTGGGTGGTACCTTTTGAAGAGCATCGACCAGTTTAGCCTGCTGTGCCGAGGATAAGTAATCGGGGATCTTTGCTGGGACGTTTTCCTTGAAGATGACGGGGCCACTGAACCCTCCTCGACCCCCACCCCTTCCACCTCGCTGTCCAAAGTTGTCGCCACCACGACCACCCCCACCGCCACCTCTGCCAGGCCCACCACGGCCTCTGTCGGGGCCACCTCTGAAAGGTCGACTCATAGTGATGTGGTTACTGAGGAAGCTGCAGAGCCTGAGCGCTCGAAACAGTGATGGAAGAGACTTGAAAAGGTAGAAGGTGGTATGATTAAGGAAGTAAGCAGGAAGATAATGAAACTGATATCGGCGGAGACGAAGACGTCGTTGTCAGCACTGTTGACGGCGTCGTCGTCGTCGTCGTCGATAAGAATCAAGAGGGCTTGCGTAACACCCAACCATTATATACCCAAGTTGAAACTCCGCTGCGGGACCGAAAACTTTAGCGCTGAATGATGTCAACTTGGAATGACTAGGACTTGGCAAGCGCGCTCATAACACTGTCATCACCTCAGAAGTGCCAGTAATTTTGGTATGGAGTCACTCGGGGTTCACTTACTAATTTGGCATCGTGCGTGACTGATTTTCATCGAATACAGTACCGAATGCGACAAATCTTTAGAATTAAGTTTTTTAATGTTGTCGGCACTCTTTTTTACCATCTGACTGTCATTGTTCGCCGAACTGCGACATACGTGGCAAGGGTCGCCAGATGGGTATGGTATGCCTTAGGCATTAATACGACGCGTATGAGAAAAATACCGAACTTACAGGTGGTGGAGACGGCAATAAGTTGTGACAGACGATAACGGTTCATCAAAGTTCGGACAGGTGAGTACCTCCGAGGAAGAATAGAAGCAAGTCACACGAGTATAGTGATCGTTTCATAGAATGGAACGGTGGATAAGTCATGAGCGATGGGAGCAACTAAGGAGCCGACTAGCTAGCGAGATTCGTGAGTGAAAAGGACCCTGACCTTTTAAACCAGACTATAGTCCAAAATCGAGGACCGGAAGAGGAAAAATAAAAAAAAAGACATGACACAAGCCACTGTCTATAAGATCATCAGGACAACTAGGAGGGAAGTAGAAATATACCAGAACAAACTCGACCGGACTCGAGACTCCGGTGACAACGTAACACTAGCCCTAGGCTCGGCAGGGGAACAGTGCCAGGTAGAAATTACAAGGGAACAACAGTGTACCTCCGTTGGATGGAGGGGCTTCAATAGATCAGCTCGTTTCTTCTTGTGGATGCTCCTCCATGATAGGTACGCAGTAGGACGACATTGAAGATAAATTTGAGTGTCGAAAATGCAGTACTGAAGGAAAACATGGACCATATCCTCACCATAAATGCGACGCTCTAGGTCGGAACGAAGCACGGGTCCTTGCACAACGGCAATGGAAACACTATTGCGGGAGAAAATGGGGTGTTAGCGGATATTATCATGCACACGATGAAGGTTTTCATATCAACTGTGATCGGGTCGGAGCCTGCGTGATGGAGTCCCCAACAAGACTTTCTATCGGACGAAGAGCAAAAGTCAGTGCATAAACACATTCACCTCGTGTGGTCAATTCATTGTGCAGCACCTTCACTCTCTGAGAATTCACTACATATCAAGGAATTCCGGTCACGTTCACAAGGTTGCACACCTCGATCCATTAACGGGACAAGTACAAGGTTTAAGGCATGCCACGCTCTGGTCCTGTTGTGCGGGGTATACGAGGCTATACTAAATATTCCAGAAAAAAATAGAGCAGCTACCTGGCGGCAGCGAGAGCGTTCAAGCTGATAGGGACGGGTCTACAGTGTAACAAACGGGTAAGGAGCTGCAAGGATCATCAGGTAATAACAAGAGGATGGAATACTTTGGGAGTATCATAACAATGTGAACCTTGACAACAGACCTTACAACCCGGTGGATCCTCAAGTACTAAGAGTCTCCCTTCTGAAGATGATCTTGCACCTCCTCGTCGCTATCTTCCGGCTGAGATGCCCTCTGAAAGGCTTCACGATGCCCAACGGCAACCAATAATCCATTTCCAAAATAATAAATCCTGGAATATCATAGCTGGTGTCAGAGCATCTCCTGACATGTATACGTCCACTGTCGACATGGGTTCAGTTCGGGCAACTCTACTGAGCTCGAGCGGAGCCTTATGTATTTTTAGAGTAAAGGAACAGCGAGGAGGAAGTCCGATGACAAGGTAAAAGAAAGAGAAAGCGCAAAATGTGTACAAAATATGCACAAAACGCTCAATTCAAAGAGAGACGGCAAACTCCGTGCTGTTAGTTCCCCGGAACATTCCGGACCGCCCATCGTGTAGCATAGGCTTGGCATAGACCACCTTCCTCTTCTCGAGCTTACCCTATTCTCAGTATTCCCAACAAAATCGACTATATGTACGTACAGTTGGTATCGATGAATAATCTTGTTGGACCAGAAATCCTGGAAACCCATTTCCCCACACGCCGTCTTCAATTGCCGAGAGCGTGGGTGGAAATTCTGACCAGATTTGCTTTAATCATGCGGTACCGGTTTAGCGCTCATCGTCTCTCGTTTTGTGATTCTATTCCAGGACGAATGAGGAGGGGGGTTATTCTGAATTTGTTATTTTGCTTTCGTTTCTAGTTGTATTGTTCATCCTGACAAGCCTTTTCTCGCCTCAACGTCTCGGTGCTGCAAAACGTGGGACTCATATGGTCCCTAATTCCTGTGCGCGCGCGCTGAGAATGAAATACAGCTGCAGGGCCAGAGCGCTTGTTCGTTATCAACAGGAACATCTGACTCTTATTGATTCACACAAAATGGAAACTCGACAACCACCGTTTCTTTTCTTGTCTATCAGCATAGGTATAAATAGGCTTTCATCTCTTCCTTGTTAACCCACTAAAATCCTCGCTACCATGGCTTACCGCGACCTACCAAATTTCTACCCTCAGCCTTGCGTCCCCGCGCATCAGGTCATTTACTTTTCTTCATCTCTTCTCTCCGCTCACACCTCATCCAATCCTCTATTCCAGGGCCAAGTTCGTGTCATTGATATGAATCATCAGATGTACGGTGCAGTCTTAACGGTCGACAGTAGTCTGACAAGATTGGTCGTGAGTCTCCTGCTCAGCCTGGGTTCTTTGGGCTCTTCTCTCAGCTATCAGCCTCCAGGACGGAGACTGGGTGTACTTTATTGGGTGGCCAGACAATACACTCAATAAGAGAGGCTGGACGTTCAACAAGAGCCATACTACCTTTGTACACGCCCAACTGGAACCTGTCGAACGTCGTAAGTAAATCATCTTCTGTGGCGCACAAGGCATTGAGTCATCATTCTACGACTAGGGAGAAGACACTCTTGCTGGTAGAATTCGCGCATCTACCGTGCCCTCGCAACTTTATGCGCTGCTTGATGTACTACACATTGTCGAAATACACCAGCATCCATGCCAGTCCTATCGTGTATTTGTAGTATGAATACGTTGTAAAACAGAGAAATACGAATCCTCATGCTGATATAGGGAACGATTCACGGAGATTGCCAAGCGGAGATTAATTCGTCACCAGGGTACCGGTGGTCCGGTTTATCGATTACATTCGGCCTGTTCCTGACTGGTTCCTCAGAGGCAACGATCAAATTTTAGGTCGAGCGTAAGCGCTATTTTTAACGCTTGTCCGGCATCCGCCGAAATGAGCAGAATATCGACTCTCGAAGCCTTCATCGTTATGAAACAGCTCATACCGGTGAATTGAGAGCTCTCTGGTCACCAGCCCATCCAGATACCCAGAAAGGTTAGGGACTCGCCGATCAAACTCGCACCTGTGTTTCTCTGGTAAAGCTGTCATAATAAGCTATTGAACCTAGTACCATTGAACTGAATTTTGCAAGGATTGGAAGCTTTGGCTTCGGATCCACAAAACATTAATTGGAGCCTGTACGAATTGAATACCTCTTCAAATATTCGACCATGAGCCTGAAGCCCCAATACTTACACAGTTATACTAAAGAGTGGGAACTTTGCACTTCAGGGCTACTTCAGGGCTGAAGAGAATGCATAATTAGAGTCGGTCCTTAGTACTCAGGCTAAAGAAGTATACAGTCAGCTAGTAATTTCAAGAAATACCTGACCTGACTGTAAACTGAACAGAATTCTTCGTAAACGACAAGTGGGCGCCCTTCAAGTTTCGTATACTACACTGTAGACTATCGGTCATTCCATTGTAGTAAATGCAAAAAAACAAACTCCTATCATTGTCCCCATTTACAATATGGAATCGCGATCCCGACTCGGGGCCGTCCAAGATTTGCGGCCCGTGATGCTGCATGAAATATCCGAGTCGGTAAGCGAGATTGACACCTCCTTTGGGACGAGGATCTGCGCCGCTTAGACAAGGATGGACCGCAAACAATAGACGAGCAAGCAGGTGGATAAATATTATTAAGTTATTACTACAGTTCGTAATATAAGTATTAGAGAGGGATTCCGGCAAGGACTCGCTGGAGTACAGCATCAACGACCAATCCACCAAGAATGAGGTTTCCAATGGTCGGCGTTCGCAGGAAAAACATCATGCACTGCCTGGGACTGTCAATGTCCGTCACAAGGAGTTCCTTCAGCAAAATGAAGGCAGAGAGAGCGACAGCTATATAATAAGCAACGCCTTGGCCGTTCAGATAACCAGCGCATGACATCAAAGCGGCAAAGCCAACGGTGGTAGCTGAACAGATTGGGATGGTGAATTTTCCACACAGGATGGCGAGTGACTTCATGCCAATCTTGACATCGTCCACCTTGTCCTGGTGCTGATACACGGTCTCGTATGTGATCGTCCACATCGTCGCACCGACGTATGCAGCCGTGAGGGCATAATAGGGAATTTGACCATCAGGTGCGAGATCGGCCCAGCCCATGTAGATACCGATGTTGAACATCAAGCCCTGAAAGGAGAGGTTAGATTGAGGAACTTCGAGTGGATCGTAAAGATTCTCACCAAAGGAATGGGGGCGAAGTACATCCAGCGTTTGCAAGTAGGGTATAGCACGTATAATGGCCATACATACATAGAGACGCGCAGACTAAACGGATAAACATGGTAAGTACACATAAACTGCCTTGGAACGAAAGTACTTACGCGTCAGGGCTCAGAACTTTGTATGCCAAAGAAACACCAATTACGACTTGAAGAGCAAAGAACAGCCAGGCACGCTCTATGCTAATAGCACCTCTGGGGAGCGCGCGGTTTTTGGTACGCTCGACGTTTGCGTCAATATCGTAGTCAAGAATATCATCAATGGTCATGATCTGAGATGACAGATGAGATGGTTTGTACGAAAGTAGATAGCAACAACCTCACCAAGCATTTGATGCCAATGCAGAGAAAAAAGTAGACGGCTGCCCGGGTGAGGCATTCCATTCCCGTGAGCTCAGGGTAAGCGTGGTAAACCATCGCTAAAGACCACGCTAAGATTCCCGGTTAGGGAATGGAAACAAAAGTACATAACAATCCACACTCACCCACTGGCAGAAACACTGTCGCGCATCCCATCCCGTTCTGGAGACGGCAGAGCTCCCAGCAAGCACGGATCTCAGTCCGAGTCGGTGGTGCGAGGAGGGTGTTGACGTTCGAGAAGATCGAGGCAAAGCTCGAAGTAATCGTCTCCTTTGGACCCTTCACGAAGGTGGAGGCTGGTGGATAGATAGCGGAAGTGGGGAGAGCCATTGTAAGATGCGGTAGTAGAGGTAAAAGGCTGTAGGATGCAGAGAACCTGGTCTCCTCTCATCTTCACGCCCGTCCCTATATACGAGTCGGACGCCTGGCAGGCGCTTCATTTCATTGACCGAGACGCCAATAACGAAAGGAGGCGCGGCAACGGCAGGTCAATGAAGTTCGATCGAGGACGCCTAAATCTCAGATCGATAGTCAACGCCTGTGATCGGTGGAATATTATTGGTCGATCTCGTCTAGATTTTCCTCATGCGGTTACGCCTGCCTATCCGACTCGCACACAAGCGGTGATACCCAAATGGGGAACCGTCTCGTCAGAGAAAAATCCCTCGCCGCACGGCATACGAAGCCCAATGCTCTGAGGAAACAGGAAAAACATCTTTATTCCTCTGCGGCTTTCAAAGATGTTTCGTGAGGATAGCGGTCAGTGCCAGTTCAGAATAGGATGTCCTTTTTGGGTTTTTCTGTTACTTTTCAAGGATGCATTTCCGCTCAAAATCGTTCTCCGCCTTCTCTTCGAAGTTCGAACTAGCTTCCTGCTTTGCCTCAGCTCATTGACGATCGCTGGTCGTGCACTGCCACCCGACTCGGTGCCGTCGACTAATTGCGGTCCGGGATCAGAACGCTAATCGTTATCCGAGTCGGTAATCTACTCTTGGCTATATCGGGTTGAGACATCTCCTAGTGAAGCACTATAAAAGAGAACAGACCTCTGAGCGGATGTAAATCCTCACCTCCCTGTATCTCTGTGGTCGCTGCCGATCGAACCTATCTCTTCGCGATCTGAATGGAAGCATCGATATCTCCAACAAAATGTCTGCGCCACAATCTAGATTGAAATTGTTATGATGATTTCAGAATTCACCTCGGTCCCCTGGAAAAGGACATCCGAGTCGCAGAACGTCGTCAAAAGTAATCACTCGAAACTAGTTGTGATTCTGTTTGACGATGTAAGCGGCAAGTTTCATTTCTGAACGTGGGAGCATAGGTTATCCCAGGAAAAAATGCCTGAGTCCAGCAAATGACGCGTGACAATGATCAATGAAACATTGTTTCTACTTACACACCGACCTCTCCAGATGCCATTTTATCTCCAAGTGCGTCCAAGAGCCTCTTCAGCTCCTCCGCCTCCTTCGTTAGCAGTGACACCTCGCTCTCTTTCTCTTTCTCTTTCCAGCTTAGATCCTTTACCGCTTTACTGACAACATCTGCCCAAGTGACCCCATCCTTTGCCAGCGTCTTGACAATCTGGTCTTTAATGCGTCTACACGCACCAGCACCATCATACCCAAACCCAGTATATACCTGTACCAGCGATGCACCGGCCCTTGCATAGTCTAATGCGTCCTCACCGGAAGATATACCTCCACATCCAATGAGAGGTATGCTTTCCGGAAGGTTCTGCCGTAGCGTTTTGAGAGCAGACAAAGACAGCTCTTTCAAAGGAGTCCCGGATAGTCCTCCAGCTTCGACTTTGCTAGCTGTAAGAGATGTAAGAGATGTAAGAAGTACGTATGAGTAGAACGAGAAATATGTCACTGACGGTGGTGGAGTGATGATGGTCGTGAAATGGTCGTGTTGCTCACAATGACACCGTCAATGCTACTATTCCGTATCACCTCAGCCATTTCAATAAGCTGCGATTCGGTCAAGTCTGGAGCTATTTTCAAGACTAATTTGGGTTTAGGAGTGGAAGTTACGGCAGATGGGGGAAGGTTGTCTCGGGCTTTTGTCACGCCCTCGAGGAGAGTTTGTAGGGTATCGCGTCCTTGAAGACCGCTGAAGATACGGTCAATAGCGTGCCATCATCAGATTTGAGTAAACCTACCGTAATCCGGGAGTGTTGGGACTCGACACATTGACTACCAACACGTCAGAATATGGCCCGAACGTGCGGACACCATCAACAAAGTCCTGTATCGAATTTGCTGGTGAGGATTTGTTTTTGCCCAGATTGACAGCTAGGACAGATCCACCACGGAAAGACGCGGTGTCGTTGTCCTCCTGCAAGAACGTCGGTATACGCGCTCGTATCCGGTTCAAGACGGATATGTGACCTTGCGAAGGGAATCCGTAGCGGTTGATGACTGCAGAATCTTCAGGAAGATGGAAGAAACGCGGTCGGGGGTTCCCTGGCTAGCTCACTATTAGAACACGGCAAGGTAAACCGATTAGTCGACAAACCTGAGGACTTGGCGTTACACTGCCAACCTCAACCCAGCTGAATCCAAGATCAAAGAGGCCTTTGGAGTGGTTGTTAGGAGTTAAAGCGCCAAAACAGGTTGGTAGCATACCATCTATTGCCTCTCCATCCTTGTCGAAACCAGCCGCAAGACCGACAGGATTGGATATCGACTTCCCCCAGAGCTGTAGACTTGTCGTATCATTGCATAACGATACAGCAAAGCAACACACCTCAAATTTCAGTTTCTCGTCATCTGCAACGACATCCTTGGGCCCCAGTCCACTCCTCAGCACTTGCACTGCAAACTTGTGCCCTGTCTCTGGGTCTAAGGAATACCTCAGAAGAGGTGTCAGGACATAGCGGTGAATCGCAGACCGCGAATCGAAGTAGTATACCGCGAAGAGACCGGTTGAAATGGCGAAGACTGTAGCATACAAGCCTGTACGAACGGGTGATTGCGGGACGGGGGAAGATCTGGTGAACAACGTCCGGCTGCGAACAGCAGTGTGAATACGCGAAGGCGAAAACAGTGAGCGCGACGCTGCTCGTCGCAATGCGGCCATTGCGACCAGTTCGCTGTCTTCGTGGTGGTAAGTGGACAAGCGAACGGTGCGTCGTCGGGCCGGTACCGGTGACGGCCGTAATCATTTCTCACGCTCTCTTTCACAACATCCCCTCATCTTGCTCAATGAATGAATGCTTAATGTCAACTGCCGCCGGCCAGTTTCTCACTATCTCAATGACCTGGGACTATGGTGGCGATTTTGGTGCCGTTTAGTGTCTTCCTGTGGTGAATGACGCTAGGCTGATTTTTTGAATGAATGCTGCTTTCCTTGGGGAAATACCAAATGATGCTATAGAGAAAGCCAAGGCAGACTTGTCTGGAAATGATATTTCTGACTACCTCCTGGTGCAAGAGTATGAACGCGTCATATCGTTCCATCCTACTGCAAGAAGACTTGGTATCTCGTCGTTAACAGAGAATGCAGTTCCTCCGCATTTAATCGACCTATCATCGTCTCAGATGAGGACAAACTTAACTATGAGGCAACACTTACGAATAAAGCGTGCATGTCATCCCGATATCCGGGCGCACCGACGAAATGTTATCAATCCACGCATCACCCGGAGCAAAGGTAATACATACTCCACCCGCGGTAGTGGAGTATGTGCACGT
Organism: Armillaria novae-zelandiae; assembly: GCA_030435655.1. Lineage (NCBI taxonomy): Eukaryota > Fungi > Basidiomycota > Agaricomycetes > Agaricales > Physalacriaceae > Armillaria > Armillaria novae-zelandiae. The sequence goes on along the minus strand of JAUEPR010000004.1, from coordinate 2,706,601 downwards.
GTCCTCAAAGTTCGCGTCTCTGCAGTAGTAGAATCCTGGGTAGCCTGCATTCTGTACAAGGTGAAGCGGGGAATAGACGCTCGATGAGGCGAGACTTACGGGAGCGCGGGAGGCAATATCAACTGAATTAGCAGGTCCAGAGCCTAAGGGAGCTCTAGACACGACAGCTAACGCTGAAAGAACGGATACGATGAGTTTCATGGGAATCTGATTTCAACCTGGGTTGCTCCTCGAAACTGCTTACTCTTTATATGTGGAGATTTCGCGCAAGAAGCGGTAATTTACTTTGTGCGAGATCTCACGTGGTTTAGGTTGTCCGACAGAAGTCGGTAATGCGCAAACATTCTGTATGGTTATTGAATTCCTTCATCCATAACTTTCGTGAGTGCTCGTCCCTTTCTTCGAGAAAATTTCCGATTGACGTATTGCTCGCAAGCTAAGGTTATAATGATCCCATCAAGCGTTCCTTGGCGGTAAAAGGAGCGCCTAATACTAGTAGGCGCCAGTTTTTGGAGATCAGATGGTGGCGCCGGACAGAAACTCAAAGCCAAGTGATGTGGTCCATTCGGTTTTGCGACCACTAAGGAGTGTTGACTCTAGGAATTGGCGGAGAACTCCAGTGCAGGAATCGTTGCTTCAAGAGCATAACACCCCATTCAAGATTCTTAGTAGCTACATGGAACTTATTCATCTAGTTTCTTTACCAAGTTTCCGCCCTCTTCGCTAGAAAGATTCTTACTAATGCGTCACTTGCGGCCATCCATCAAATCTGATATCGAGGGATATGACGGAGTTTATGATCAGGAACATGGTGTGGTGTGACTCGCGAATTCAAATCCATAATCTAGGTCCTAGCAACTTGGCCAAAGAGATGGTTCCCAAAATTATAGTTCTCCTTTAACACGTTCGCTATAGTGAGTCGTTCAAGACTGCTCGTCGATGTCAACAGCAAAAAACATGTATTAGTGATGATAGACTCCCTCTCCCAAAGACTCAAATATCTTCACACCATCCAGAACAGATAGTCTGACTAAAACACAGTAACGGTAAGCCGTCATACAACCGAACGTCAACCAGGTTTTGCTTACTGTATACTATGCGCCCTAAGTACAGCTATAGGAACTGGATTTATTCGCCCAGGAGATAGAATCAGTCTGAGCCTTGATCGCAAGACTTTCTCCAGTGCAATTCACCCCACTTCAGAAGCAGAAGCGTAAATTCAGTTCATAAAAGACCGTCTAAACACTCACCTGTACAGGGTGCACACTACGCCAGTGTCCGGACGCATACACGCGATGGCCTTGTTCCAAAAGCCTCCAGCTGAGAAGGTCACGCAAGTCCCAGACTCAGCCGAAGTGTACGCGCATGGGCCCGTGAAATTTGCTGCAGTGCAATAGTACGTGCCGACGGTCTATGTCAAATACGGTATAAGATGGGATGCAAGGAACAAATTCGTAGCACCTACATCGGCATAGGCACTAGCCGCGAGGGCAACAACTGATACGAGAGTGGCAAGTTTCAACTGCATGTCAGAAAGTAGACAAGACGAACGAGTTATCCAAGCTCGCTTCTTCTTATACCCTGATTTCCATGATTCCTCAAACTCTGCTTTGAACCTTTTTCTTCGTGTCGTCTGTCATGCAGAACACGAACTGAGCGAGACACCAAAAACACCAGTCTAGGCAAATCCTTACGGTCTCGGGTATGGAATTCTTGATGAGAACCATTTAAGCGCCTCAGTTGGACTAGGCTGGCTGTCTGTCAAGGACAAACAAAAGGAATCTGGAGAATCAATATAAATCCTCAGACGCTGATCATGATGCGGCATGTATCGATCACGTCGGGAATGCGCAGGGACTCGGAATGCGAATTTTCGAGAAAGACTTGCATGGATTTGGGCTTCATGCAGACACGTTGAAATATAATGATGTTCTTCAATGTGAAGCACGTTTATGTGCTCGTGACCACAGTCATGTATGCCAAAAAAAATGCGTCTCGAAGCAATGAATTCAAGTCGAAGATTGGAGGCCACGACTCGGCGCTCCGGTCCGGAACTGCGTTCATCGTTTCGAACCCTCATCAGTGTCAACAGCGGTCCTTTCTGCTGTGCAGTCTGTATCCTTTTCAAGAAGCATGTACTAACTTCCGTCGCAGTTCTCTCATTTCCAAAGCTCTATTCAATTCACGTTCTTCCACAGCTTGTCAAGCTCGGCGTTTACGAGTTGACTGGCAGCCTGCCTAGGCTCACGGAATATGACAAAATGCACTGATTTCTTGTGCATCTTTGATGTTCCTGTGTTTTCTTACCCCTCCGCGGTTGGACAAGGTCCGCTGTCCTCCACGATGTATTCTGCTTCGCTTTGGCTTCTGATATTTCTGATCTATGCGCGTTCTCTCTGATTCCATTGCACCCCGCTAAACTTATCGCATGTTATACATGTTCTGTTCATTCTGTCAATGTTTCTTGTTATAAGGCCTCCCGCTACTGTTACTATTTTATCATTTTGCAATTCACGATGAAGTGGTTTGCTCTCGCTCTCGCTTCTGTCTCTAGCGCTACCGCAGCCAGCATCTCCTCTCGTGCAGCTGTGCGTGAAAATCCTATCATACTCACTTGAACTCACTCTGCTATCACCCAGCAATGGAGCAACATCGGGATATCCTACTGCACCGAAACGGACTACACTGGGATCTGTACCCATGCTACCATTGGCGCAGGGACTTGTGTTACCTTCGCCCCGGGTGACACTTTCTACCAGACCATCTTGTCTGTACGGAACGACCCTGAGAATGTTTGCACCATTTATTCGTGAGTCGCCGTCTTTTGGAGGGGACCCACCGCTCATCGCCAAGCAGCGGCGTTCAATGCACTGGTACCTCTCTGGACATCGATGAGGGGTACAACGACTTGTCTACAGTTGGTTGGGGCAACACGGTAGCGGCCTACATTTGCGATAGGAATTTCAGCTAGTAAGTCGTGTGTGCTGTGACCCGGTCGCTCTTAACGGCTTTCTCCAGGCTGTTGAGGTTGTTTGTAAAACGTACCACTCAGTCGAAGTTGTCCCTGGTTATCACGATCCTGCAGTACGACGCTCCGTAGTACTTGATTATCGGTTTGACAAATACATGCGCTGCGTTTCTACGTATTGTTTAGCCGAATTTTGAATTGGGCACCTCCAGGTGACTCACACATGACGATCAAACATGACGAGCGGGCTCAAATTCAAGAACTACTATACGATTACATTGCGCAGATCATACGTTGTCCTCAGGGAGCCGATCATGGTCCCAGAGAGGAAGGTCGATAGTGGACACCTTTCCTCGACGAAGTTCAAAGTGCTTTGCCATGAGTTGAGCAGCTCGGAGGAAGAGGGTACCATAGAGTTTCTCTGCTCCCGGAAGCTCTGTCTGCGGAAATTCAGGGAGATCACCACTACGCGTGCCATACAACGACGCAAAACATACCAGTGCCCTCTGTATCTTACACAGATGATCGTCATGATGGAATAAAGCTTGCTGAATTATCGCAAACCTCGGATTGGGTGCGGATGACAACTCTCCAGGTGGCGTTGTCGTGTCAACTTGTCGCAAACGCTCACAGTAGCGGTGTGATGTACAAGGTTTTCGATGTGACCTTAGTAATTACCTGCGATAATCCAATTTGGATTATCATTCATCGTTTCGCGCAATATAGCTTTAAATTCTGCATCAGGGATCGACACGAATTTCAGCTAGTAAGTCGTGTGTGCTATGAGCCAATCGCGGCTCTTGACAGCTTTCTTCAGGCTGTTGGGGTTGTTACCTCTTGGTCGAAGATGTCCCAGGCTCTTCATTCTACAGTAATAAACTTGTGTGGTAAAAGTCCTGATTGAAGTTGAGGACCCGATCAGTCGCGTTGTTGTATATGAGAATGGTATTGTTATCATTTCCAAGATTGACCACCGATAGCCGTGGTATGCAGATACAGGTATAGATAGTCAGTACATATTATTACACAGAAAACATAGCAAATAACTCAATCATGACTGGGAGAGATAGCGGGCGAAGGATTAAATTCCTGCAAACGAAACCACAACGGGATCATCTTCCACATCTTCTGCCTCTCTCTCGCCGCCCACGCTTCTAATGACCGTGCACACGGCTTACATTCGGAGAACTCGGCGCTCTTCAGCTGCCCTAGCTCCTCCGCGACATACAGCGGGTCACAGAAGCCCCGTTCGCGATCAAAGAGGTAATGTTGGGTTGCGAGGTCGACAAGCTCGGAGAAATCCTTCCGGCACGCTGCAGCAGAGACGCAGACAGAGGAAGGCTTGCGGATGTGGGTACGTATATATTGGCTCGTGCCCATAGCTTGGATTAGGGTCGTGATGGTGTTCTGGGCGATCTCTTTGCCTAGACAGAGCCGCTGGGTGTCGGAGAGCGAGAGGGTAGAGGGATGGAATGAACTAGGGGCAAAGATCTGGCAAAATGGATACCGGCAGAGGTCGTAGAAGGCTGGAGGGAAGAGGGACGGGGCATCTACTTCACGGGCGAGGTTTATCACAGCCTTGATAGTTGTTAAAATGGCGATGAGAAACAGAGAAACACGCACTATTGGTGACGGGTACAGATGAGAGCCATCTGTCGTCTGCATTTCGTGCAACCGTGCCAGGTCTTCCCGGCAATCCCAGCCCTTCAAATTCGAAGGCCAGGCGATCCTCAGATGCGCCAGCGCCTTCTCTCGCAAGGAATCGATAATATACTTTGTCGATAGCCGTAGAATGCCCGATACTCTTTGAAAGTCGTCGTGGCCGTTATCGCCAAAGTTCCTGAAAGGCGGTGAAGCGAGTGGCAATGATGATCACTGGATGCAAACGTACGGGCCGTCGTACAGTGCGACGAAGAGGTTGGCCAGGTCCTCGGCCTTGTCGTGCAGAAAGACGACTGGGCAGCCCTCTATCTCGTCTAGGCGCTCTGGCTGTGGATGTCGAGTCGACGAGGCCAAGGAGAACATGTCCCGGAAGCATACTGAGTGACGAGCGAGCTGCGACATGTGCACCCGGAACAGCGTATCCTCTGCGCGACAGACGACGCTGCCGTCGTCGAACCACAAATCGCTGTGCCGGTACAGCTCGGCGCCTGTGTCTGGGTCCTCGATCTTTACACTGGTGCTGGTGAGACAAAGACAGCCTGAAACACCGGGCAATGGACGTACTTGGACGACGACGACGAAGAGGCACAGGGATCCGACATGTTCACTGGCTGCTCGCTGTCTCTCGTGGTGAGCACGATGGAAGTAAGAGAACAAGAAGCATGACACATCTTCCTGATACGTCACATCTTGCCGAGGCGATAAGATGTAATATATTTTGTCAAATTTTATCTCAATTACAAGGGAGCAATTCAAAGCAATTCAGTGTACGCGTTTCACTTGCAAAAGATTTAAGGAGGTATTTGGCCCCCTACCCTTAAATGTGAGCAAGTGAAATGCTAATGTAATGTATATCTTATCAGTTGCAGGTTGGGTACGGAATTCGTTCTTGCAGTGAAAATGATTTCTGTCGAGAATGAATCCATTTTCTCATCGACTAGAGTACTATTCATTGTTTCCTTGAAATGAAATTGGGTTTCACGAACAAAGGCAATACTAGCTGAGATTCAAACACGGAAGCAATTTCAGAGGGGCGATCGGGCCGACACATTTGTTGATTGAACCACCACCACCGACTGAACCAAAAATTTAACCTTGTAACATTCGCTAATTCATGTAGAGCACGCGTCAGAATAATCTTCCCCCTGCTTAACGCAGTACCAGGAATGGTAGAGCTGTTCATTGTGCGATTTTTACATCCGAGAGGCTGTCAAAAGTTGCAGGTTATCGTTATCATCTTTGCAGATATTCTCCGGAGCCGCTCGAGGCCAGATAACAAGAGCTCAGGGCGGATGCAGGCACTTCCATACCGCAAGCCTAAAATCGTACACGACACTTCACGCTCGCTGATATTCTAGAGCGACCTTTCCTCTCGAAGTCTGTGTAGGCCTTGTTCCGTTCGTTCCGCCATTTTCGCACCCCATTTCTCCTGTCAGTCTTTGAGCTCCTTGAGACATCGGTCCTTGGGTTAAACTGTCAATACAAGCATCTTAAGCGCCTTCTATTTTGCCTGTCTGATGCTCCCGTACGACTTGCAAGATTTCTCCTTCATTTAAGATGGATGATCTATCAGCGTTAAACCGTGGTCCACGATGAAGTTGCTCGTCCTCGCCCTCACATCTGCCTCTCTCGCTACCGCAGCTAGCATCTCCTCCCGTGCACCTGTAAGCCAACCCCCAATCTCGGCGCTCACACCTAGTAAATTATTGCCTTTTAGCAATGGAGCAACATTGGGATGCTTTACTGCACCGACGTGAACTACACCGGCATCTGTACCCACGCTACCATCTCTGCAGGGAATTGCGTCACTTTCGGTCCGGGGGACACCTTCTACCAGACCATCTCGTCTGTGCGGAACGATCCCGAGAACGTTTGCACCCTCTACTCGTGAGTTGTCTGCGAGTCATTGCTTGTTGAAGGGATGGATGGTGTTAATTGTTCTGCGCAGCGGACTTAAATGCACTGGTACCTCTCTGGACATCAGTGAAGGGTACAGCGACTTGACTGCGGCTGGTTGGGATAATACTGTAGCATCCTACATTTGCGACAGGAACTTCAGTTAAGTAAGTCGCGGTGTCATGGTATGATCAGACGCTCTCAATGACTGTCCTCACAGGCCCTATCTTGGCTGTAGATTATCCTGTAATGTGATATGTCGTTGTCATCACTGCTGGTTCTTGTCCGCTTGCGAATACATATATTCTATTTTGCCTAATTATTGGAGAGAGGTTTGAGCTGTGCGCCTCTGGATGGCCAGGATAGTATCAATCAATTTATTAATTGTATTAGACACTAAGAAATCTGAGTTTGCTTGGAGCCATGCTCCCGAAAAACTCTGCAAAACCACGTATGCGGTATGATCCCTGCCAGTACCTTAAGAACCACACGGGATATCAAAATCAAACCTTCAAGATTCTAATCATGATGTCCGACGTGATCGACCTATGTTCAACGCTTCTTCATCACCGCTCCGACATTTGTTCTTGACAGGAGGATCGGAATAACGAAGGCGCTAAGTCCCCTCATGAACCTCGTTTAGCAGCGTTTTTCTCGACTCGGAACTTCATTCGTGTTTTATAGTATGACAGGCGATACGAAGACGAGTCTGGTTCAATTAAGGAAGCCGGAATCATTGAAGCCTCTTATATATAAAAAGACGTGAGCTACAAGGACTACTCACCCACTCTGATCATGCAGTTGAAACGAGCCATTCTCGCGTCAGTCATTGCCAGTGCGCAAGCAAGTGTAAGTGCTATGAACATGCCAGCTCCCTGTCTTTATTAATTAATATGCATGGCAGATCGTTGGAACGTATTATTGCACTCAAGCAAATTTCACTGGCCCATGCGCTTATACCTCCGCCGATTCCGGGACCTGCATCACGTTCTCCGCTGGGGGTTTTTGGAACAACGCCATCAAGAGCATGCGTCCGGACACTGGCGTAGCATGCACCTTGTACAAGTAGGTGCTTGCCAACTTGTGTTTAAAGTATGCAAAGTTGACGGTGATGAAGTGCTAATAACTGCACGGGAACTACTTTCCCTGTCAAGTCTTCGCTCGGTACGATTAACTGGCCCAATAAAGTGGCCAGCTCCTATAGTTGCACTTAGGCTATATAGTAAGTAAAATCCAGGTGACCTTCGATATATGATAGAGTCTTACTGATATTGCGTTGAAGTTGGTAAAGACGCAACTGGAGGGCTGGAGACATTTTGAGTCCTTCCAGTTCGCGTCAGAGAGCCTTTATTCGCCGAGACATATTTTCATAATTGTTATCATATGCGGCATCGAAGAGCGATCCTGAGTTGAAGTAAGCTATAGTGAGATTGTTAACAAAGATTATGAGCTTCGGAATCGTTCTTGCTGCCAGTATTGTGTCAGATAGCCTCGTTCGATTTATGTCTCTATGTTGGAGGTAATGGTATTAGCTGCGAGTTCAAGTCAAGAATCGAAACTCACTGACATTAAACGCCCGTCGTAGTCTTCAATATCATCTTTGATGAATTCTAGCTGCAAGTAACCCGTCAGTCAAATTGAAATTCATCTGGCGATGAGGGCGGACAGTCTGTAAGGAGCTATGGGGAACTCAGACAGCCAGTACACGCATTTGATGCAGCACTGCAACATCACCTATAGTTCTCACTATCGTACTGACTCTCAGCAAAAGACAAATTGGCGGGTCTTTCTTCATAAGAGTAAAGTGAAGAATGACGACTCCGACGCACTGAACGAATGGTCATCAAACAGAGCGGACCACCCTAGTTGGATTGGGTTCGGACGCCACCATCTGATTTCTAGCCTCGAGGGTCTTCCATACCGTTTGATGAGATCACAATAATTCTAGCTCGCAAAACACTATGTCAATCAGAGTTTTTCTCGAGCGAGCATTCACGAGGAAGATGAAACGAATTTTCCACTATCCAGAATTCCTTCGTATTGATGAATTGAATCCGTCAGTGTTAATGTTTAGTCGGAAAACCTGAACTGTGATCTCGCAGAAAGCAAGGCTCCAATTCTTGCGCAGAATCCGCTCATATAAAGCTCGGGTAGCCTCAATTTGAATAACTCAGGTTGAAACCGGCTTCCCATGAAACTCCTCGCATTCGTCCTCTCTGCCATAACTATCGTGGCTAGTGCTCCCATGGGATCTGGGGACCCCACAGATGCAGTTGATATAGCTTCCCGTGCTCCTGTAAGTCTCGCCTCCGAGTCCTCGAGCCTCTATCCCCCACCTCACGTCGTACAGAATGCAGGCAACCCAGGATTCTATTACTGCAAAGACGCAAATTTTGAGAACACGTGCACATATTCCACTACCGCGGGTGGAGTATGTATCACCTTTGCTCCGGGTGATGCGTGGATCGATAACATTTCGTCGGTGCGTCCGGATGTCGGGATGACCTGCACGCTTTATTCGTAAGTAACTGCGTCACATTCAAGCGTGTAGTGCTCACCTGAGCCATTGACAGTGCGGTGAAATGCAAAGGGAATTCTCTCCCTGTTACCGAAGAGATGCCAAGTCTCACTTCGGTGGGATGGAATGATTTGACGCGTTCTTACGTATGCTCCAGGAAGTGACGGAAGGGTGTAAGAGCATACATTTGATTATACCCTTCGAAGCTACCATGGTAATCCATGGCCCGCTGTTGAACTTCTGCGTAGTCCAGTATTTGGAGTGGATCAAAATTATCAGCGGATTTCCTTTCCAGACCATCGAGCTCATGTTGATACAGCTACCGTATATGTCAGTCTCAGCCTTGAAAGCGGACAAGTTACGCGTACGAGGAACAGATTCATAGCTTCAAATTCGGTGATGCGCCTGAAACTGGGTCTGAAAGCAAAATTCTCCGGAAAGAGTTCCTGGTGGATCCATGCGATTAGGCACTCAGTATTCATAAACGCTCTTCACTGTGTCCGGTAATTCCCCATGCTTCCTGCGACATACATCTTAGATTTGTGGAATGGAGTAGAGTTTCATCAGATACTCAGAGCCGAGGCTCACTTGCTGTTCGTATGTCAAGGCCTTGAGATCTTCATCGTTGAGCTTGTATTGTTTCTTCGCTGATAGAAAGTCATAGATTGGTAGCGTATATGAGGGGGTAACCGATAACTCACCTTCGCCCTTGGTAATTGTCTGTCAAAATGATGAGTTTCCTAACCGAAAAATGTGTATGAACAACGAACCCTCATCCCCTGACTGAATTTGAACGTAGGATCTACTTTCCAAGGCAAGTGTGTTCTTGAGTTCCTCCTTCCAAGCTTTTTTCTTCTCCCTGGCAGTCCTCGCCTTTCGCGCTTCCTCCGTCTCCTCTTTGACTTTCGTGTCGTGTTTTAGAGTGCTGCTCTTTTTGGACTTCACACTTCTAGGAATCACAGGTGCAACAGCATATTCTTCGTCTGCATCGGCCTTCAAGTTGCTTTTCCTCTTCCCTGGGGATGACATCCGTGTAGACTTTCGGGAATTGTACTGGGATTTGTAAGGCAGTGTCTCAAAATTCGAAATGTTGGACTTACGTGTTGTCAATAGGGACAGTATGGAGAAACATATACGGGGAAATGTAGAGTTACACGTACGGATGAACAAGTTGGTCGGGGAAGTTGGATATCGGCATTTACCGAGGCCCGCCTGCCCTGCTAAAATAGTGTTTACGCTTGCCTTCAGGCGTCCCAATCACGATTGATTTCCTTCTCCATGCCCTTGGAAGTCGGTATCTCTATGTACGGCACTATGTAAATACTTCTTCGAGCTCATAGCCCTCTAAATCAATTCCGATGACGTTCTAATCCAAGAGTCTTTTCTCCCAACTGCCAAAAACGATATCAATATCCACCTTACCATTGCCCTCCACTTATAACTCGCCATTCGGACCTCTGGAGGGTACCGCCATCCAGACCTGGGTTACATGGCAGAGGGAGGGTGAAATAAGGGTAACAGGTGGATAATGAATGCAGCAATAAAGATATTTTGAATCCTAGTGGTTTCCAAGATGTGCGACAGTACGAAAGGTTACAAAGAAACGAGCACAAGAAAAACCGCAGTTTAATATGCAGTGTATCTATGTGGTCGTTACAGTATCACTGTCATGGATAAGGAGGCGTTTGCTTGCCATGAACATATACGCGACGACTTAAAGTCAATCAGGCTAATTAACTGTCCCACTTGAATGATATGATTCTCCCTGGTGATAGGAAGAAACCATGAGTGCGAAATGTGTTCTCATATGGTATAATGGTCGTAAGAATAGCATGAAAAAATTAATGTCTGACATAGACGATGGCACCTTGAAAGTATATACAGACCGTCCGAGTCCTTCCCTTCCATCAATAGGCTTGTATCGTTGTCTGTCTACGAGAGACTACCTTGAAAGCTGCACAGAGCGTCCTGGTGACGATCACAGTCCTAGCCTCGCGATCATGCGCCTTCCAGTCCCCTTTTCTGAACAACGGCAACACGCATCGAGTCCCACAAGAATTTGCTCTCTGGTGTGCTTTGTCGTACCCCGCGGATTCCTGGGAAAGGCGACTCCTGTACGATACCCGAAAAGTCCACATACTCCATCGAGAAGAAAAGCTTCAAGAACCCAACATCGACATTCTGTCCCTTTCTTAGCGTGTACATGTGCGGAACCGTCCCACTCGCGCCGTACCCAATGGCCAAAGATTCTCCCGGAGGAAGACAAACATCAACGTTCTTCTTCGCACTTCCCGGTTGATAGTATGGACCTGCAAAGGGAGTCATGAGAGCGGAAACTGGGGATTAAAGAAATGGCGCACTGATGCTCAAGTCGCTGACATCAAAATAGAACATCGACACATAAAGGGATATCGACGCCGTATTGGTTATCTTGAATCCATAGACCGCTTCCTCATCAACGTCGATCATAATCACATCTCCGTTGTTCAGATTATGGCCCTTGGGATCAGGCATCCAAATATCCTCAAAGTCCTTGGTGTACGCTCCGGTCTCTTTGAGTTTCATACACTCGAGCGTGTTGGCGGCCAGGAGACCCGCTTTGCTCGAATGGCGAAGGTACCAATAAAAATCAGCGGAACTTTGAAGTACGCGGTGGATAGTGCCTGAATCATCCATCCTGACTTTGAAGGGCATGCGCGTAAGCCCATGTCCACGACATAGCTCGTCCATAATCTCGAAATGGAAGTCGTCGCCAGCCGCGCTAATGACCAAATCCGGCGCATCCTCACGTCTCTGCACCAAACGGATTCCCCTCTTTCCTCCTTTGTCACTTCGCATCTCGTCGGCTATCCGTTGAAAAGTTCCCAGTAACCTTTCGTTCTTCCCGACAAAAAGGCGAACATCCTGTTCCTCGCCGACTCGAGTCTGCAAGGCATATCCGGGAGAAGCAAGAGGGAATGGTGTTTCATCACCGCGCGTAGAGAAAAAGTTACACGAGGAAGTGAAATCGGTAGTATTGGCAACAACAACGGTTCCCAGAGGAGATTTCATGCTTTTATCAGAAAAGACAGCGAACTCGGCGTTCTTTGTGATCCCGTGGGCCTCTCCGGCTTCCAACAAATATTGGCCCGGCGTGTCAGAGGACGCGCAGATGCGGTAAAATTCACGTTGCGGGCTGGCTACTTTGGAATTGAACAAGCATCGAGATTGGTGGACGCCCTCACACTGGGGGTCTTGTCTGTAACGAACGGATCAGTATTAGCAGACCAAGACTCGAAATCGGGCTTACCCGTGCATATCAGGCAGACTGGTTATCACTTCCTTGTAAGTAAGTTTGTCGACGCCCTTTTCCAGTAGCAATTCCAACAACGCTGAAGTAAAGACGCCACGTCCGTCTCTTTCTCCGGCTTCTTGCCCATGCTTACACGCTGAAAGGAGCACGTGCGATAATAGACCCGCATTCTCGGATCCCTTTGCAATGATACTCACCCGAGCATGTTCAATGTCATGCAAGAGATCTTGAGAGAGAGTATAAGTCTGTGGGAGATCGATCCCACGAACAGCAAACGTAGGATCGTCATCGTCCGTTCGCGTGCCCGAACTAGAGTGACAGCAATCGAGAATGACGGTCTGTTGGTACACCTGATTAGATGCCATGCGTGATTAGGACAAGGGAGCCTTACGATGTTGTCTGACTTCTTTGCTGCAAGGTCGGCGAGAAGGTAAGCGAGTTTCATGTCTAGTACACCTTGACCTTGCTTGGAATCGTCCGACCCGCTCGTGATAAAGTCGTGCGGAATCAGCATTTGTATCTTCCCATTAGCACTGGGCCATCCCGACGGTGCATTCACCTCAGCTCCATGCCCTGCAAAGAAGATGAAGATTGGATCATCTTTCTTGATCGCCGGATTTTTCCCGAGGTCTTTAATCGCCGCCTCAATAGTCAACCTCGTGGCTTCCTCATTGCGAAGACTCTTGATCTGGTCCTTTGGAATACGGAGAACCCCTTGTAAAAAATCGTTGACGGCGTCAGTATCGGCAACAGCTCCGCTGAGATTTCTTATCTCGTTCGAAATGTACTTGTCAATGCCGACAACCAATGCAAATAAGGACGGAGGAGGGCTAACCTTTGCAAATCAATGTCATACGGTAGGAGATGAAAATAGAAACCAACCGTCCAATGGTATTCAATTGAGGAGGAGTGCAAAGTTCAGGCTTATTGCCATTTTCTTGCATGGATTCTGGGGTTGACGACGACGGAGAAGACGGTTCTGCTGGTTGATCTACGACCCTGCAAAGTTTGAGTCAGTGAATGGATCCTCTTTCACCTAATAATCCCTTACATTACAGGAGGTGAAGAGCTGTAAAGTGAACATCCGAGATTTAATAGAAACCGTCGACAAAATTGAAATATTCTCACCACGGAAGGGCATCCGACATTGTGTAGTGCCAGTGGCTGTGATGACTTGAACTAGTTGGAACGCACACGGATGAAAGACAGAGATGCGAGAGGGATGTCGACAAGTAAAACTGTATATGTATGCGAGCTGGATCACACAGCAAAGAAGCTCAACAGCAGCATCAACAGCAGCATCAACAGCAGCATCAACAGCAACAGTTTATATTTAGCAGTCTCTGACATGTGCCACTGCCCGCAGTCTGATTTCGGAATGGTCCTGGCCTGAGGCCTGAAAGGGAATTCTTCTGGCGCTGACTGGGAGCCACTTGACCGTCTTAAGGATACACATCGATAGCGAACAAAAGAAGAGGTGGCGGCTGGAAGCGAGGCAAGTGATGAGCAGTCCTGTGGAATTGTGGAGCAAGCAGTGCTAGTGAGGCCTGGTATCTCGTGTATGCCGTCAGGAATATGATCGGCGGTCAAGTGGAACATGGGGATCAGCTTGTCCATCCAGGTGGGCCAGAATATCCTTGAGCGGCTGATAAACCTGTCTCATGCCACCCTCGATGGGCCCTCGAATTCTTCGAAAGTTAATTCAAAAGGACTCGGTGTATATTGTGCTATCGCAATGCGGATGAGATGATGAAGCGCAGGTATCCATATCAAGTGTCACTGTTGTCTGTCGGAGGTCATCTTGAGGTTGATTGTCAGGCTAACAAAGTACAATGACGAGGAGTGTTGGCGGAAACATGAGCGCTAAGTGCTGGGCATTGAGGATTTTCGTGAGTTAAAGACTGCGAGCAAGCTTAAGAGATGGAGAAATGAATTGAAGGATGGACAAAGCTCAAACTCCAGAAAGGTCACCACACCATCAAAAGCACGCATAGGCAGAAAGTTTAAAGTTGACAATGGTGAAAACCTGTCGTTAGTGATGGAAAAAACCACAATTCGGTGTGGGCAAAGAAAGGTTGGTGTTGGTATTTGTACCGGCGCGAGGTTAAATTAGGGATGGCCGGTTCCACAGCCTTGACATGGCGAACCAATATGTTGGCCACGAAGGCTTGTAGTACCACGGAATCCAGACTCCTCTTGGGGTACATTCAAGAGAAGGCCTAGGGGGTCCGACAAAACATGTGCGAGTGAAGTAATGTGAAGCATATAGAGACATATGCACGAACCACAAACTTGTGGGAGTGAGAGGCGGTAAAGGTGATAACGCGTAGTATTGCAGAGAAGCAGCACAAACACAGTCGCATTTGAATATGTAGTGTATCTATCTGGTCGTCAGTATCATGGTCATAGATAAGGTGTTTGCTTGCCATGAATATATGCGTGACGATTGAAAATCGAGCAATCGTCGTTCTCGAAGAGCTACGAACGCTTCGTTTACGTCTCTTTGGATACGAGGCAAATGAGACGCAAGACGCGTGAACCTGTAACTGATATCAATGGTCACCAATTTCAGTGATGCCATTGAAGGAGCACTAAGAACAGCATCAAACTTTGACCACATCGCCGTGTTTAAATACTCCGTATTGTATTCGGAGAGTGCGACCGAAATCACGATGTGTTCGATACGGGAAACGTCACCGATAGTAGCAAGATTGAGCTGCCACCAGTGTGCGATGGGACACTCGGAAGAATCGGTTACATTGAGCCCGGTCACTCCATATCTCAAGTTGAAGGAGAGACGCCGCAGATGAGATATATTCGTTAATGACGTGGCAGTCTTCCAATGATCTGGTGCCGCGTACATGAGATATCAGTCTCAGGAAATACGTCAACTTCGCTTACAAGGATAGTCACAACAGATAAACTGCAGCTCCTCCAGCGTATGGGATGTTTCCTTCAAGAGAGCATCCAGCTGGGGTAAATCCCAACAACGCACGAAATCAACGGATAAGTACCGGAGCTGATTGACGGAGAAGGGGATATCCAACTTGCCCACCGAACGGAAACAGTCGATGAACGGGTTCAGCTCTTGCGAAATGCGAAGATCCAGTTTACGAATCGGAAGTCCCCTTCTTCCGATGAGCGTCTCCACGAACGCCTTGGATTCAAAGGTCTTGAAGGTTTGGCCTTCCAGTTCGAGAGTATCCGTGGAAGGAAATTGTTCTAGCAAGAGACAGATCTCTTTGAATCGCACCCCCCAAGACTGGATGGAGACATGGGTTACGGAAGTACGGCGCACCGGCTCAAGCTCCCCGAAAGATCGAGCGAAGGGTAGAAGATCGCAATTCATCAACGATATGTGCTCCAGATTGATAGTAGCTCCTACTATGTCGCGTGCGGGGCAGGGATTGGTGCGGAACTCGCTGAAAGAGATATGTTTCACCAGCGACGGGATTTCGGGGGAAGAAAGGCATGTGGATTCGAACTTGGAACATTTATTGGGAGTCAGATGGATTGTATGGAAGAGGTGGGCACGAGCACGAGAGGAGAAGGACCGACAAAGGGTACTGCATAGTCTCAGCGTGATGATGTCTACAAAAAATTCATCAATGATGATGTCGATAATTTCCTGTGGTAGGTCTGAGGCAGAGGTGGGGGTACTTTCATTGGAAAGCATTTGAGAAAAGGACGCAGGCCTCCTGTTCGTCAAATACTGTGCGAGGAGCGAGGTAGTTTTGCCAATTCTTGTTGATGATGGCCGTATATGACAAGAGGCAACGGCATCATCATTACGTACAACAATTACTTTCGGGCCAGGTGAATTCTGCGTGTGCGTGGTGCGTGAGGTGCGTTTGTCTGTGTTTTTCTCAGGATCGGATGCGTTCATTTGCATTTATCCTCCTGCGTGTACGTCGATATTTCTGCGTGAAATTATATACAAATGCAAGTCCAAGTTGAAGTTACTGAGCCTTACCAAAATATCTTAATTTCGTAGAACATAATGAGTCAATAAGTACTTAATACTGTCATTATGAGTGCTTGAACCATAATAGACATTCAATAATACACCTACCAGGCCGAGGACAATGCGCTAAAGGCCAACTAATCATAAAAAATATGTACACATGTCAACGACAATGAACGCATCTCACGCACTTTGGAACACATTTCACGCACTTTGAGATATCTGCGTTTAGGTCTTGAACGCATGCGTGAATGAAATTAACGCATGCGTTCGTACAAAAATGCAGCTTAACGGTAAGAACGCATGCATTGTTCAATAAAACACAGTGAACGCAGATGTGTGACACATCTGTCACACTTGCGTTCACTTGAGTTCAACTTGACGTTCACTTGACTTTTACCGGGAAACTTCAGGTATCATCATGAAATGGCCTCAGATTTATCCTTTGTATTAAGGGGATATCTAAAATATCAAGTACTTAAAGGAGCAAAAGGTAAAACCATATAAATTTCAACTACAAGGTTCCTCTTTTTGTCTACTGGTTTGGATCTGTGTCATGCTTTGATTTCCTGTGACTGCGTTTAGCAGGTGGTGCAGTATCCTTTTCAATGTTTCCAGACTTAGACACACTCTGCTTATCTGGAATTTCGTCTGGAGCTTGCCATTTGCGCATAGTAACAGCTGTATCATGAGACAGCATCTTGGGTTTTGGATGGGTCACCTTTTGTGCTTTCCTCTCTACTTCTTGATTATCCAGTTGATCTCTATGCCATTTTACAAGCTCTTCTTGATCGAAATCGGATCCCACCTAATAAAATTCAGCCCAATTTTACTGAGGTCAAATGGAATTGACTTACTTCAAGTTTGGACTCATTTCCTTCATGTGAATTCTTCTCTCCCTCTGGACCCTTTGCAGGTTCTAGACTGGGGTGCAGAATAGCAGGCATGGATGGCAAAAATGGTAAAGGGAGTGTTTTTGACTTATCCAATGCTGAAACACCTGTGGTTGGGTCTTGAAAAAAACAAACAGGGCCTCAACTTCTAGGTTGCACAAGCAGTACAGGAGCATACAAATTTGTCTCTGAATGAGTAGCCTGAGCTGAAGGGATCGATCCAGGTGTTCCATCGCCATGAGTGACATATCCTACAATGTCCCCTAATAAATAAACAGTCATTATTATTATTATAGTTCCAGAAATATAACTTCGAAGGACAGACCATTTTCATGGCTATAGATAGGAACAATTCTGTTGATGTGGGGTACTGCTGAAGACAGTGTGTCTACAGTGGTTGGAACAGCAGACTGTTTCTCCTCCTTGGAGTCAGAGTTCCATTCCAGAAGCCATGAGGCTATGGCATATGGCACGCTTGATTCCTTTCTGTTGAATGATATTTGGAGAGAATCTTTCAGAAAGATCGCTGTGACTCACAAAGATACCCATGAAAAGATTGTAGTCAGTTGTTAAGAGGACAGACTCCTGTCGCTGCATTATTCTGTCATGATTTGAATAAGAAAATGGGGAATTGGATATTGGATAATCTTGAAGGCAAGCATAAGGCTGAAGCAGGTGCAGACAATGTATGTAAAGGGCATTAGGATTACTGTGGTTGTGGTTGTAACTGCCTACTACCTAATATAATTACAGTAGTGGTCCATAGAATTTCACCTTGTAGTTAAACATTTCATTTGTTTATTACCTTAAATAGTTGTTTTATGAATATATCATGACAAAACTATTATTTCCATCCATCACAGGGATGCATAGATATAAGTAGATACTGGTTTTACAAGTACATGTAAGTAAACACTCCATCATTATCTTTCCAAAACCTGCTTCTGAGTACAATTGAGGAGTGTACTTAATAAAAGAGTTCGCGTCAATAGTTGTGTCACACACGCAGATGATGTCACATGTGGGAATGCAGAACGCAGTTCAACTAAACGCAACTGCCTTTTATGGAAATAGATGCATGAAAACGCAAACACAGACTAACGCACTCACGCATGTGGGTCATGCAGAATTCTATGTGCCCATTACTTTCGATGACTTGGAACCAAACCTACAATTCAGGCTTGTGCATTTCTAGTCATTTTTTCATACGTCAGCCCATCTTGGACCTGTATGATGATGACGGCGAGTCGACTGGTAGAATTATTTTGTGATATTTCATTCAAAACGATATTATTACATGATGGAAGCAAAGATGTGTCAAAGTTCTAGTAGTACTAGATTTGGGGTAGCTTCCATCCTACAGCCATCACAACGTCCTGGAGCGCAGACATTGCAGATAAATTTGTCACCTATGGGGTCATATGGAAGCCACATAACCTCAAGAAAGGTCTTGTCATCCAGCTCCAAGGTCTTGCTAGACTTCTTCAGCCCAATTGGACTAAAAGCAAATTCAATCATCAGGTCCCCAGTCCCGATAATTCGTCAATATGGCTTCATGTGAAAGATCAAGAATCCTACAGATGCAAGTTTTAGAGGTCTACCAAAGAAAGCTTCCATAGGAAATGTATTTTCGGTTGTGTCCATCGAACCCGCCATGGCAATCCATAGCACGCTGCTGGACTTTATTGTAGTCGAGCCCATCAGGTGAATCAAGGGCAAGGCAAATGTTAATACTCTTCCTCTCAAATCCTTCAAGTTCACATTGACACAGCTAACAAACTGATTAACTCTGCCAACATGTATAGTGATCACTACATACCAGGAAAAGGTTCACAGCTTCTAACTCTGTGATAAATCTGGACCCAGGCCTCATAGCAAAGTTATCCGGTAGAGAGGGTTTTGTGCATTCAAACATCAGAGGCTCATGTGATGCAGATGTTTTAGCATAATCAGGGACCCAAAGCCTCAAGCAGTCCATGAGGACTTTTCTGTTCTTCCTTGCTTCATTTTCTTCCCTCTTGTTAGGATCATGCCAATAGGATGAAGTGAAAGGAATGCACGCCATGGAGTCTGTGGAGTCTGTGGAGTGCGTGGGGCTTGGTGAAGCTATTAGCAATGTCACCCTTGGGTCGAAGCCCAAAGAAGGATTATGGACAGAGCCCATGGGATTATGATCTCTAGGATCAAAGGTTAAGTCCAACAGCTATCAGAGTCCGCGGATGTAGAGAGGTGGAGTATGGCTTGAAGGCTGAAGAGAGTGAGGACGAGAGTATTGGGCTAAACCAAGCTGATATTCGAACTAAGGTATGTACTACTAAATGTACAGTTTATATACTAGGATGGAGTCTGATGGGTCAGGGTCTGGAATAGTGTAGGTATGTATGCTGGGTATTACTGGACTAAAATGTGTGATCGCATGAGATTGCATGTGGCTGAGAGAGGGTGGGTGCCTCCACCCCTGAAAGATACCTACCTGGGTCCCTCAAATGTGACCGGAGGGTGACACCTACTTTGGGCTACCACCTCCGGACCCCTCCTGTAATAAATAATCCAATAAGTTTATTATGCTAAAACAATTACTTCATCTCAGTTGATTACCTTGTGACCATACAACTCACTGTGTCAGACCTATTGGTTCATCACATCACAGCGTCAATGTCATGTGAGCAATGCCTTGTGATTTTCAAATGCACTGTGACAGACCTATTGCTGAGTACCTGGCTGCATCTTTGCCCAGGCCATCTGGCCATGCAGACATCCTCATACCACCCTGGGAAAGTCAGCCACCAAATGTAGCAGGCCATCCTGAGCTATGACTGGGTTAGGAAGTCAGATGTGCATGACTGGGTGAGAGTGTTGGAGGATATCCGTTCCTGTCCCTGTTAGAACTAGCCTCAGATAAACCAAACTAGAGTAAACTGCCTGGACTATACTGGGTTACACCCAAGTCAGGCAGAGTCTCCCAGCATCTGGTGAAGGTTGAGGGCTAGTTCAACATTCAGGCCATTGCGAGTGAATCGAGGGAAGAATGGTATTAGTAAACTTTAGCTCGAAGCTGAGTATTACAACTGAGAGTGTGCTACTTATATACTAGAATGTCTGTACTAATAATAGTTGTTGGCGATGGTGATGGTGAAGATTTATTGAAGTTGATGCAACTGTCGCGTGTGTGATGCATATGGTGCCAATGTGAAGGTTCAAAGGGTGAAAAAGTAAATAAATTGTAACATTACCCTCTCATTAAGGCAGTCATCCCAACTGCCATTAGGGCTCCCATTTGGGTTCTTGTTTGTCTGCGCTGTGTACATTTTCCCAGTATGTTTTGATGAGTCTTTCCCGTCTTTGTCATTCACCGTCGCCTTCTGGGTTTTTATTGATCCAGAGCTGAGTCCTGTCCTTTGTTTGGGCCTTGTAACTGGCTACTCCATTGTCATCGTACTCATGGTCTAGGATCATCATTGGGAATCCATTGATTTCGAATTGGTGCCTTCTTTCTTCAATGGTGTCGGCATAGGCTATGGTGAGGCGGCCTGTGCATCTAGCCTTCCTTTCGTAGTCCTTAATTATTTTCTGGGTGTTTTCCATGTCCTTTTCTCAGACCCAGCTCTTGTGTTCCTGTGTCCATCCCTTCCATTTGACATAGTAGTCGGTGACAACTACTGGGGGTTCCCTTCTTTTGCCTCTGACCTTTCTGGTGCAGTGGTCTAGGACTTCTTCCACTTCAAATTCTTCCTCATCTTCGATTAGGTCTGGGGGTGGAGGGGGGGGGTTGCTCCTGATTTGGAAATGCGGGCGGCATGTATGGGGATAGGAGCTTTTCGTTAAAGGTGGGGTGGATTTTCCAATGCGGTGAGAGTTTTAGTTTATAGGTGGAAGCGCCATACCGGTTGAGAATCTGGAAGGGTCCAACTTGTTTGTCATCGAGTTTTTTCTTTGGGCAGGGAAGGCTGAGATGGGAGCTGTCGAGCCAGACTCGGTCCCCAACCTTGTAGTTAACTGTGGGTCGCTTCTTCTTATCGTACTGAGCTTTCATCTTGTCTGCCACTTCAGAGAGAGGCTTTTGCCTCATTGTGAATTCCTCTCATCTTGTCGGTGAAGGATTGGGCTGCAGGGTTAGTGAAGGGGTTCTGCCAGTGGGAGTCCGGGAAGATCCTGGGGTTTCGCCTGTAGTTGACCATGAAGGGACTTTTGCCAGTGGCAGAGTGAATGTGGTTGTTGTGGACAAAGGCACCAATTGCAAGCCATTCGCTCCAGTCATTCTGAAGATGATTGACAAAGATGCGAAGGTATTTTTCGATTTCTTGGTTTGCCCTTTCTGTTTGACCATCAGTCTGTGGGTGGAATGCCGTGGATGCATTCAGGGTTATATCCAACAATTTATAGAGGTCTTTCATGAAGTTGGAGATGAATTGGGGACCTCGTTCAGAGATGACTACTTGGGACATTCCGTATCTGGCATATATATGGTCCCGCAGTATTTTCATGTACCCCTCTGATGTTAGTTCTACATTGCAGGCAATCGGGACCATCTCCTTCGAGAAGCGGTCAATGATCATCAAGATGGCATTGAATCCATTGGAATCGGGGAGGCCGGTTATCATGTCTACTGAGATGTGAGTCCAGGGCTCAGATGGGATCTCATTTGGGTGTAGGGGGGCTGCCTTCAACTGTGTGCTCGCTTTGGTTCGTTGGCAGGTCTCACACACTTTGACGTAGGCTTCGATGTCTTTGTGAAGCTTTGGCCACCAGAACTCTCGTTGGATGAGTTCTTTTGTCTTTGCAATTCCTGGGTGACCGGCAGTGATGTGGTCATGGGAGCGAGCTATAATTTCCCCATGAAGTGAGTGGTCCCTTGGGACATAAATTTGGCTGTCATAGTAGAGGAGTCCATCTTTTTTGGTTACTCCTCGCTCATGGTTGAGGGACCTGGCTATACCCTGGTCCCACTTCCCATGATCCCTTGTAGCATCCTTGATTTTGGCGTGGATTTCTTCATCAGTGGGCATGATCATAGCCCAGAAATGTTTGGGCTTCAGGACAGTTATGTCTTTGTTGTCCTGTTTGCCTTGGCTGTGATTGTCCCGTCGGCTCAGCAGGTCGGCCTTTTTGTCTGTGGTGCCGGCCTTATGAGAGAGGGTGAAATGATACTCGGCAAGCTCTGTTACCCAGCGTGCTTGTTGGCAATTTAGTTTCTGGGGTTTTTGAAAATACTGGAGGTTCTGGTGATCCATCCAGATCTCGAAGGTTTCAGCTGCCCCCATGAGGTAATGACACCATTCAGCAAGGGCGAGCATTATCGCCAATAACTCCTTGTCATATATCTCATAGTTTCGCTCCGTGATGGTGAGGGCCTTTGACAGGAATGCGACTGGTCTCCACCTTCCCTCCTGTTGTTGGCTGAGGATGGCGCCTACTGCCCCCTCACTTGAGTCAGCTTCAACTCGGATTTTTCCCATTTCCATTGGCATTGCTAGGATTACATCTTCTGCCATTTGCTTCTTTAGTTGTTGGAACACCTGGTTTTGGGCTGCACCCCACATCCAGGTTGCGTTGCCTGTGAGTTGGGTCATGGGGCAAACAATTTTAGAGTAGTTCTTAATGAAGCACCGGTAGAAGTTTGTGAAGCCTAGAAATGATTGTAGCTCCTTCTTCTTCATTGGTGTGGGCCACTCAGTTATCCCCTTGACCTTTACTGGGTCCATCTTGATTGCTCCTTCACTGATGATTACTCCCAGGTATTCCGTCTCTAGGACTTCAAACTCGCATTTCTCGGCTTTTAGGAATAATTTGTGTTCCCTCAGCCTTCGGAGGACTCTCCTTACAATGGCTCAGTGTTCCTGGAGATCCTTTGTAAAGATTAGGATGTCGTCAAGATAGATGGTGACTTTTCCTTCAGCGATCAAATCTTTAAAGATGTCGTTCATCATCCACTGGAAGGTTGCCGGAGAATTAGTGAGGCCAAAGAACATTACTGTGGGTTTGAAGAGCCCCTGGTTAGTCCAGAATGCCGCCTTCTGTTCGTCTCCCTGCTTGATTTGTACATTGTTATACCCCCATCTGACATCCAGCTTGGTAAAATACTTCACTCCCTTGAGTTCATCCATTAGTTCTGAGATGAGTGGGAGTGGGTACTGGTTCTTTATTGTCATCTCACTGAGCTTTCGATAGTCTTGGACAGGGTGTAGCGAGCCATCCTTCTTTTTAACAAAAAAGAAGGGAGAGGCAAAGGGCAACTTTGAAGGTCTGATCCGTCCTGTGGCTAGGTTTTTGTCCAAGAACTTGTCGAGCTCATCTTGTTCATGGCGATTGAGAGGGTAGACCTTGCAGTCCAAGGTCAATTGTGCATTGGGGGTCAACTTGATGGCATGATCCCATGGCTTTTGCTCTGGGAGTTCGTCAAAGTTTTCTTTAGAGAAGAGATCCTTAAATTCTTGATATGCTGGGGTTACCATTTCTTTGAATGACTTCTTCTCCTTCTCAGCATTCGCCTGGGTGGCTAAATCATTGGCATGATGTACTGCCCGGATCTCAAGGGCCTGTTGGATATCGACTGCCAGGATTGTCTCTCCCTCTTCTAGCTCTTCGCCCCACCTGTCTTCCGGGTCAGCGTCAGGCAAGGGAAAGGGGTTGTGATGACACTGGCAGCAGGCAAACATAATTTTTCATGTCTTCCAGTTGATGACCGGATTGTGCTGCTTTAGCTGGTCATGGCCTAGGAAGATGTCCTTCTTTCCTAGGTCCATGACGGCGAGGTCGATCCATTCGCTATGGCTGCCAATTGTCATCCTTAACTCTACGAATTCAGTGACATCCCGGCTTTATTTTGGGAGCCATCTGCATTGTAAACAGGAATGGGCACTGCAGCCTTTGTGGTTGGGAGCTGGTGTTTTTCTATGTAAGCTTGGTTGATGGAGCTTCCGGTGCAGCCGCTGTCGACAAGCCCTTTGGTTTCCAGAGTTCGCCTGTCAGCGAGGGTTTCAATGATGATCGGGAGAATTAAATCTCGTGATGAGGCTCTCTCTGTTCGACAGATATAGTGGATGGGTTCTCATAGTTCATAGAGTTGTTCTCTTGTGACTTCTCCTCCTACCTTGAGTTCATTGATAAGGTCGGCTATGATTTCGCCAACTCTGTCCTGGCGAACCCAATGTGAGAGGGTGGCTCAGGCTTCCAACTCAGTACATGCTTCCCGGATCGCCCGGAGGGTCCAGTCAACCTCAAAGGGTCTGAACCAGGTGTGCCCAGGGGAGGGATGCGTACCTGGTCTTTAGCGGGGGTAATAGGGGGGTCCCGCCTCTCTCTCTCCTCCTCTCTTTGCTGCTTCTCTTTCCATATCTGATAGGCCATGTCATCATCCTCGTCAGGTACTTCAACAAGAGTGGTGCACAGCTGTTAGGGCGTGCAGGCCCCCATTTGGCCCTTCTTGTGGGCACTTGCGGTTTCCGATGCCAGGTGGCAATCCTTGGGGGGCCCTTCCCTACGGTCCCAGTCATCGGGTCTTGCTGTTTTGAGTCTTCACTGCTCTTCTTCCTGGTCTTCATCGTCGTCCATCCTTTTGTCAGATCCCCCCTCTGACAAGACGGCTTCCCTGAGGGTTGTTCCCTTTGCATCTGGTGATTGAGGGTTACTCAGTCCTGTCGCAGTTGGGTGCATTCTCGCACATTGA
Source organism: Armillaria novae-zelandiae (assembly GCA_030435655.1). NCBI lineage: Eukaryota > Fungi > Basidiomycota > Agaricomycetes > Agaricales > Physalacriaceae > Armillaria > Armillaria novae-zelandiae. The sequence goes on along the minus strand of JAUEPR010000004.1, from coordinate 2,681,742 downwards.
GGGGACATGCCAGGGATCGTTGGTGCTCTCGAATGGTCAGAGGGGCCTAGGAGGAGGGGGTTGGTCCAGGGAGGTGGCAAAGTGGAGCATTTTGGGGGTGTTTTTATATCTTCTTCTTCTTCTAGCTCCGCAAGCGGAGCGTAGCGGTTTTGCGATTCTTTTGGTGCGGTCATTCTGGAAGGTGTCGAAGCAGGTATATTTGAATGCATATGTAAACATGAGGTAACTACAGAAGTACAATGAGTCTGACCAGTCAGAAGCGAGCATGCACCATGGTTCTTATAAAGTCTGGCCAAACAAGTGGAATCGCTCACTTGTCGGCCCTGTCTTTTACTTCCTCTATTTTCGAAGTCGAGGGTGTCTTCTCCTCAGCTTGATTCTCTTCTTTCTTGGCAGTGGTGAGCAGGGCTTGCAGCTCCTGCAAGTTCCACTTTTTCCTTTCCTTCTTCGGCTCTTTGCAGTCTCGGGACAGGTGTCCCTTCTGGTTGCAATTGAAACACCTTCTTTCTGCTTGCATCTGGTCTATGTCCATGGGTTTTCCTGTTCCTCCATAGGTTACTCTGGTGGCAGTTTTCTTGTCTCCTGACACACTTGTCATGCCAGCAGTTTTTTGCCCACTGCTGGCATTGTTGTTAGGGTGATTGTCAGGGCATCGGGCCCCATAGTTGGTTTGGTTGTAGGCCTGGGATCTTGCTTGTTCATCGTGCATAGTGATGATTTGGGTCTTCCATTTGTCATACTCGATGGGGATATTGATTCCCACATCCATTATGAACCTGACATAATCCTCAGGCACTCCTTGTCGGAGTGCCCTGACCATTGCTCCTCTATCTCCACTGTCATGGATCCTATCTGCAAGCTGCGCTTCTTCTTCCAGTTTCTGGAAATATCTGACAGCCGATCCATTCCCCATCCTGAGGTCCATCATCTTCTTTTTGTGAGTTTCTTTGACTGTGGTGTCCATGAATTGATCCTGGACAATTCATATAAAGTCCGGCCACCTTGGGTATCGGAACCTCTCCAGTCAGTTGCTATAATACTCCATTCATTTATTTGTCCACCACCTGGCTGCAGCTTCTTCAAAATAGGAGGCTGTGAATGGGACTTTTAGGGTGGGGTGAAAATATTCAAAGTATGCAACACAGTCCCCAAAGAACCAGACTATGTCACCGTGTTCCCCTTTAAAGTGGTTGGGGGTGCATAGTAGGATTGGTTTGACTGAGGGGAATACATCTTCATTGGCAGCAGGACCGGTTGGCCAGTTGTCATTGTCAGGAGGTCTCAGATATTTTGGGGGTCATCGTGGGACCGAGAATTGGTCTCGTTGGTGCCCAACGGATGGGGGTCTGGGGGGTCTGGTGGTCGTCTTTCCCTATGAGGTCTGAGGGGAATTGGGGGAGCCAGTTCTTCCTTGCCCTTACCTTTCTCTTCTACTGGTTCGAGGTTCCAATAGTTGGTCAGCTGCTGGGCTTTGTCCTGGGATATCTTAATTTCATCCTCAATTTCTTTTCTTTCCCATGCAGCAGCCGTTCTTCTGGCCATAATTTCTTCCAGGGAGAGGAGTTTTCCATCCTCCATGTATTCAACCACCTTAGATCCACTGGCTTCTCCTGACCCTGCAAAGAGTTGGCTCTGGGTCGGCCAGGGATAGTATCCCTGGTTCCTGGTTTGGGGGGGGGGGAGGGGAATCAGGCAGAGGCCTCGGACTCCAAAATGGATTCCTGGCGGTGGTACCTTGGAATGGATTCATTCCGCTGTATCTGTTCCTCCCTGACCCACTCATCATAGATGAGGTTACAATTGATCCTCTCCCAGTTTCCTTGTAGGGTCTCCAGTTCCTCGAAAAGGAACTGGATCTCTCCCTCCCCTCTCTCTTGTAGGGTCCTGCTTTGTAACCTCTTTCTGGGTTGAGGTCCATATATTTGTTCCCATTGTCGCTGCTATGGGGTGATCTCATAGCCTCAAGTTCCTCTGTACGTTTCCACTGTTCCTGGATCTTCTCCTCCTCGTCTGAGGTAATCTGCTCTTCTGAGGTCCTATGCCTCTGCTCGATGCTCTCTGAGGAGGCGTCACTGGTGGTTGGAGAGGTCTGGCCAGACCCTGTCTGGTCCATCTGGGTAGAAGGGGCTCTCGTTGAGCTCGTGGGCTGCCAGGATCTCTTCCACTCTTCGGAGAAGAGGGGGTTTGTGCCTGCTGAGGCCTTGTTGTCTGATGTTATATTATCGTCTGGTCTCCCATGACTATCTGGCCAGCTTTGGTCTTCCAACTCGAGCGACAAGTAGGTGCTCGTTCCTGAGCTCTCATGCCTGCTGCTGGTCGTCCGTGGTGTCATTGGTTCTTGGCCAAATAATTGGTCTTCCCTCGACCTCCACATAGTCTCCTGGAGCCAGACCCTGAATAGGTTAGGAGGGGTCTGCTCCCGGGGTCTGGTGAACAGTGATGGCCTCCGGGTCTGGGGAGGAAGATTCAGAAGAGGAGTCAGAGAGGAATCTTCCTCAAGAATCGGGGTTCGTAGTCCGTAGACTCTGGAGCAGGTGCTTGTCTAGGGATGGGGGAAGGCTCTGTCTGAGGGAGGTCTCTGGGCTCGAGTTTGGAGGGTTCTGGCTGGTGATGTCCTCCTCGATTCTGGGAGTTCCAGGTCTTGGGTGAAAGGGGTCCCGAGGCCTGGAAGGTCCAGTGATGGGGCCCTCGGGCTTGGGCTTGGGCTCACTGGTTCTTCTGTTAGGGCTCCTGGGATTGTCCTCCATCGGGAGGTTGGCAATCTCAGGATGTTTTGTAGTCTGTGTCATCAGCTGGACCCACGGGGGGGAGGGGTCCGAAGGGAACATTGTAGGGTGGGTTGTAGTGGAAGGGGAGGGTTTGGGCTGGCTATCTTGCTGGCCAGGTGCATATGCACCAGGCTTGTAGCCGGGCGCCGAAATAGACAAGGATGACAATGACTACTCCTAGAGTGGTGGCAGATGATACTAGCACAACAATTAGGATATTTTGGTCAAGTGTAGTTATGTCTGGAGTGACGTTCATGGGTCCCTTCCATGGCTAGCACTTTTTGAAGAGAGTATAGGGAAGCTTCGAGCTAATTGTTAGGACTAGCCTCAGGTAAACCAAACTAGAGTAAACTGCCTGGACTATACTGGGTTACACCCAAGTCAGGCAGAGTCTCTGAGCGTCTGGTGAAGGTTGAGGGCTAGTTCAACATTCAGGCCGTTGCGAGTGAATTGAGGGAAGAATGGTATTAGTAAACTTTAGCTCAAAGCTGAGTATTACAACTGAGAGCATGCTACTTATATACTAGAATGTCTGTACTAATAATAGTTGTTGGCAATGGTGATGGTGAAGATTTATTGAAGTTGATGCAACCGTCGTGCACGTGATGCATATGGTGCCAATGTGAAGGTTCAAAGGGTGAAAAAGTAAATAAATTGTAACAGTCCCATTGTGCATTATATCATATATTATTTCCCTTTTGATCATCACTTGTTCCTACTTACCACTTATATCATAACTCCTGTCATTACTCAATCTTAGCTATATAACCTCGCTGTAGTTATCCCATACCTCAGTCATTTTGCCTACGCTGCGCCAGACTGAGTTCTCACATTTATTCTTCTATCAATAGAGAGGAAAGGAGACCCACCATTGTAACTTAGCAGCAACCTTCTTGGTTGGATGTCTGGATGAAATGTCCATTCAGGAAGGAGTATTGGTGGATGCGACCTGGCAGGGCAAGTCTACACCTCACATGAACATAGAGGACATGCATGAAATCCTTTCAGAGCTGTCTGAATTGGGCTTCAGGTTGGAAATCTTATCTGTGGATAGTCATTTGAGGGTCATCGAGAATGACTCTGCTCTAAGGAGGCATCAAAAACACTTGGGATACTGTTTTCTCAGAGGACCTTATGACTGGTGCTGGATTGTCGAGCTTGTAGAAGCCCACCATAGTCTCACAGAGTCTAGCTGGATGAGTCAGGCTCCATATGTCTCCTCACTATGCCATGTGATGAGTACATGGAGAAATTGTCTGCAGAGTATATGGGATGAAAAGGACAGATATATGGAGGATATATTGACATCTTTGCAATGGGACATGGCCCTGTTTTATTGTGAAAGTTTCTATGTAGCCTTCGGTTGGGCTCCCACTTTACCATTTGAGTTGGGTCACATCCCAGATGTGGATGCAGAGTACCTTGAACATGCTGCATCTCTAACCAAATCTGCTGGTTATTACCATGATGTTACGGATTGGGAGGCATCATATTGAGAACATCACATGTATATTTATCCAATGTCACACTATGTGACTGACTTATGGGTTTTGTGACTCAGTGACATCATAGACAATGCATAATAGCCTCCAATTTCAATTTAAATAGTCTATAAAAGGGCAACTGTCTTGGTATTGGAAAGCCAGAAATCTAAGCATTTGGTCCAATTAGTGAATACATCAGTTGTACTGCCAGCTAAGAGTCTGGAGAGTGGAACATAGAGGTTGATCTTGACCAGTGTGAAGCACATGCTTGTTTGTTTTTTTCAAGTGTTTGGTGGCGGAATTTATTGACAAATTTCACAGGCATTAAATAAAAATACATTATTGGCTACCCAAAAGCATGACCTGGGCCCGGGAGCGATCCATGTGACTGATGTGACAAAATGTGTTCCATTGGGAACGGAATTGTCAGAATCACTGTTCCGACGATCGGTGTTCTCACACGATCTCATGTGATCATGCATGGCTGCATGTGATCTCATGCGATCGTGCGTGATCGCACATTTTAGTCCAGTAAAACCAGACATAGTATGGCTAGAGTGATGTGATCTGGAATGTTCTGTATCTAGAGGAGTCAAGTATTCTGTGGACTCCAATATAACACCTACTCGCTACTGTGATGGGTTCTAGGTGTGATAAATGAAATATGTGAAATAAGTAAATGAAATAGGGATATGAAATATGAGATAGAAACTGGGATTTGGAATCTGATGGATTCCAATGATTGACTTGGAGCCGGTGGAGAGGATGATGGACGAGGTCTGTGGAGTCCATGGCATGATCATTATAGTATCCCCCCTTTAGTGTTCTTGCCCTCAAGAGCACAGATCCTGATGGCCGGGGGTGCCGCATGGAATTTGTGAGTGAGGTATCACATGATTTTCACCTCTTAACTTGTAACCACCACCATCTCGGTGGTAGGAAAAACTAGCTTACTTCTCTCTCCATTGCCAACTACGATGACCAACGAGTACCAATGGTCGAGGACACCAGAGGCATACATAGCACCTGCAACCCCTGAGGAGATGGATGTTGATGAACTGTCAGTGTTCTACGCCAGCAGGGATAAGGAAGAAGAGGCATATTGGAGTGCTGTGGAGGCCCATGAGGTGTGGGTAGTGGAGAAGTTGAAGGCAGAGAAAGCCGCAGCGGCCATGGAAGCTGCGCAAAAAAGGGCCCAAGAAAGGGCGAAGAAACTTCAAGAATTGAAGTTGAAGAAGGAGAAGCAGGCCATGGAGAAGCAGGCTGAAGAGGAGAGACTAGCAAGAGAGGCAGAGGAAAAGAAAAGGGAGGAAGCGGTGCTGCGGAGGCCAAACAAAAAAGGCTGGCGGAGGCCAAGGAGGAGGTGGCGCAGACAAGGCGCCTTCTGAAGGAGCAGACAGAGTTGGCCGCAACACAGGCCACAGAGGTGGTGGAGGCAGCTGCAAAGGCAGCTGAGGGTGATGATGAGGATGCCGCGGAGGATGTGGGGACAGACAAAGAGAAAGCAATAAAGGAGTTGAAACAGAAGAGGAAGGACAAGGGAAAGGCAAAGGCGACCGGGACTGCGGAGGGTTTTAAAAAGAGAAAGAGGTTGACGAGGTCAGTGATAGAGAGTGAGGAAGATGAGCAGACCACGGGGCCATCGGAGAGGCCTGCTAAGAAGGCAAAGGGGAAGTCTGCTGAGCATGGAGAATTCCACGGATCAGGTAAGTGGAGTTGGAGTGGATTGTTTTGTTTGCTGATTGTTTTGTTAGATAAATGTGGGCAGTGCTGGGCCGACGGAGCCCAATGTATAATGTCATTGACAATGCGGTCCTGTGAGCGATGCGGGATTCATAAGGCTAAGTGCCTCTGGATGGAGGAGGCGGAGCCATCGGCACTGGAGCAAGTGGTGGACTTGCTGCAGAATCTGCATGCCCAGTTTGATGAGTTGGAAGAAAGGTTGGAGCAGGTAGAGAAGGAGCTGGGTGCTGTTGGAGACCGAGTGAACACTTTAGTGGATGATTTCGAGAAAGGTGATGCCCTGGAATATCCTCAAGATTTTGTTTCAGCGGCATCCACAGAGGAGTGGACAGCTTCACTGGAGGAGCTTTGAGATTTGAAGGGGGTGACTCCAGAGGCCCTCCGTCGGGCAATGCGACTTCATTTGGATCAAGATGTTGCCCAGGTGTTTCACACACACCTGTCTTCTGCAGAGTTCGATGGGCAAGATCCTTTTGAACTTGCAAACATGGGGTACTGGCATGGAAGCCATGGAGAGGGGGCGCTTGAAAAGTTGATTGCAGCCAGCAAGAGGTTTTGTGAGACCTGCATGGAGTTTTATCGCCTCAGAGGGTTACAGATTGAGTGGGTACTCTGGAAGGAGTATTTGAAAGGTGGTGAGGATTTCTTGGTTGAGGATTCCGAGGGGGAGTTGGATGAGAGCGAGGTGGCCAGGCCAGAGATGGCACCTGAGTCTGTGGCGGAAGGAGTGCCTGGGATGGCGGAGTGGATGAAAAAGGTGAAGGGAAAAGGGAAGGTAGTGGACAGTGGAGAGGCCAGTGGGTCTGTGGATGTCTAAGTCCTAGCCTCCTTGTATATATTTTGGATAGTTGTAGATAGTAGATAGATAGTAGAGTGCACCCAGAGGGGCAGAAAATGTATATTTCTGTTGATGATCTGAGAATGGTGTGAAGAAAGTGTGAAGTTAAGAAATGTGTCTGATGGAGTCTGTTCCCAATTAGGCAATGAATTTGCAATAGTTTTCCAGAATCGAATTTGAAATTGGGAAGATGGATTCCGACAGGAACCGATGGAATGGATGATCAAGAAGAATTAGGTGAGGTCTTGACTGAGACCTTGCAAATGGTGACCTTGGATAATGGTCCTGGTTTGTCTGGGTAACGACGATGGAAGTCTTCGATGTAGTCTTCCACAGAGAACTCTGTAGTGGGGATCCATGCAAATTCTTCATCAGTACCTTCATAGCCCAACCATTGGACACGATAGAGGAGTGGACAGTGGAACCAACGGTTGAGCTTGGAATCAAGAATCTGTGTGATCTTGAATTGCTCTTCTCCATCGACTTCCACAGGAGGTGGAGGTGGTTGGGTGCAATTAGGAACGGTATTGATTTCCACGGGTTCCAACTGTGAGACGTGAAATACAGGGTGAATGGAACAGAGGTCCATGGGAAGTTTGAGCATGAAGGAATGGGATCCGGGCTGAGCAATGATATTGAATGGTCCAAGGAATTTCTCGGAGAATTTTGCAGTAGGGTGAGTAGTCCTGATGTGTTTGGAGTTAAGGAATGCCTTGTCACCTACTTTGAAGTCTGGAGCTGGGGACCATCATTTGTCTGCTTGGAATTTGTAATGAGACTGAGCATGAGTGATTTCATCTCTAAGGAATTGGTGAAGATCGTCGAGGTTGACTATGAAATCGTGGGCCCGAGTGGAGGTGATGTCATGTTCAGGGTACACAGTGATGTTAGGATGGTAACCCTTATTAGCGAAGAATGGAGAGATTCCGGTGGAAGCATTCGGGGCATTGTTGTATGTGAACTCAGCAATGGGTAGCAAGGTATCCCAATTGTCTTGTTGATAAGAACAATAGATACAGATGTATTGTTCGAGGGTTTGGTTAGTGCGTTCAGTTTGTCTGTCAGCTTCCAGATGATAACTGGAAGTGAAGTGAAGCTCCATATCAAGGGATTTGGCTAGGGCACGAGTGAATTGGGAGACAAATTCAGAGCCGTGGTTGGAAGTGATGTGATTGGGAACACCATGCTTGGAGAAGACATGGGTGACAAAGAGCTGAGCTAGCTCTGAGGAATTGACTGTGTCATGAGTGGGAATGAAGATGGCTTGCTTGCTTGCATGGTCAATGACGACAAGGATGGCAGTGAATCTGTTGGATTCCAGGAGCTGTTCAATGAAGTCCATGGAGATGGAATCCCACGGCCGTTCTGGTACAGGCAAGGGTTTGAGTAAGCCGAATGGATGGTGTCTAGGTGTTTTGTTATGACCACAGGTAGTACAGGATTTGATGTAGTGGCAAACAAATTCACGCATCTGTGGCCAGGTGTAATTCCATCGGACTAATTTGAGAGTCCTGTTTTGACTGAAATGTCCTGCCAAGATATGGTTGTGATTGTTTTGAAGGACATGAAGACAGAGGTCTGCAGAGTCTGGGATGTAGATTTGATTGTCGAGGCAGAGTATTCCTGACTCGTCTACAGACCACCGGGAAGGGTTGGAAGGGGAAGAGGCAAGGCGGAAGCCTTTGGTTGCCATGGAATCCACAGGTTGTGCGAGCTTGATATCAGAATGCAATTGGTCTACATCCATGATTGCACTAGCGCAGAGTACAGGACCTTCAAGAAAAGTAGCGCGGAGAGAAGTGGAGAGTTGCTCTTGAGTAAATACAGGGTGGAAATTGTGAGGATTGACTTGAGCATATTGACTATCCCCCTCTTTAGGGTAGACGTCCCATCGTCTAGTGAGTGTGTCTGGTTTCCCACCTAATTTTCCTGGATGGAATTGGATAACAAGGTTGAACTAGGAAAGGAATTCAGACCAACGGACTTGTCGGCGTGTAAGGACCTTGGTAGTAGAGAAGTACTCAAGGTTCTTGTGGTCAGTAACAACGTCGATGGGTTCCGCAGAGCCTTTGAGGTAATGGCGCCAGTATTTAAAGGCTTCAAAGATGGTGAGAAGCTCTTTATCATGGGTATCATAGTTGAGTTTGGCTCTGTGGAGACTGCAGGACAGGAAGGATATAGGGTGAATTTCCCCATCATCAAGGTAGATGGAGAGGATAGCGGCAATAGCATAGTCGGAGGCATTGGTTTCCATGACAAGTTGACGGTCGGGAATCCAGTGGGTAAGGATAGGAGCATGAGTGAAAGCCTGTTTCAACTCATTGAATGCAGCTAAGCATTTGTCGTCGAATTTCTATGGAATACCTTTGCGTGTAAGATGTGTTAGAGGTAGAACAATCTCACTGTATTCATAGATGAAACGGCAGTAGAAATTGGCAAAACCAAGAAATGATTGGATATCTTTGACCTTCCATGGGATTGGCCAGTCAACAATAGCTTTGACTTTGTCTTCAGCCATTTGTAAGCCTTTGGGAGAGAGGATGTAGCCTAGATATTCTATGGAATCCCAATTGAATTCACATTTAGAACCTTTGCAGTAGAGCCTGTTGGCTTACAGTCTGCATAGGACTTCATGTACATTCTTTCGGTGTTCCACAGGATTGTCAGAGTAGATGAGGATGTCATCGAGGTACACAACAACAGAGACATCGAGCATGTCTGTGAAAATGTTGTTGACGAAACATTGGAAAGCCGCAGGGGCATTGGTAAGACCAAATGGCATGACGTTGATGTGCTCGGTAACGGCGAGTGGCAAAAGGACTAGTGAGTTGCAACAAACTACAACCAACACTAAACCTCTCAAAACTCTACACTTATCACCAATGTATTGAATTCGGGTGTTTCAAGTATGATAGAAGCACTCTACAAACTTCAATAATCCAGTAGACTTGTTCAAAAAGACTTCTATTTGTTACTAGCGAGCCTAACAAAGGTAACACTCGTACTAGCGGGGGTTTTAAGACACGGTTGGGGAAAGGTGACTTGATTCGAGCTGCTATGCTCGCTGGGACTATGACTGCTTTGGACTAGTGGCTCTCTTGGCCCTGTAACTGCTCCTTACAAGCGATGAACACTTGACTAGTCACACTCTTGGCAAACTAGTGGCACTCTTGGCCTAAGAATACTACTATGACTGCTGAGAACTTGCTTGAACTAACTCCGAAACACTCCTGGTCTTTGCTTGACACAACAGTAGATTCGAAAGGGGCTTCAATTCGCTTCGATACTAAGATGAGTCCATGACTAGTTGTCGCTTCGTCGAGGTTTAAGCACAAAATCCTTTAATTGGGGCACTAGAATACTGACTAGTATGTCACAATCGCGGGGAAGGCTTGCCTGCCGTGCATGTACTTGTCTGTCTACTTATATATTACAGCCATAAGGCACAATCAGGGTCTAATTAAGCTGAATAGGGAGTATCATTGGTAAGATTTGTGGGGCTAGTCACAAGAAATGGTGAAAGAGCACGCAATAGCCAGTCTAGAGCCAGTTGCATGCTTACCAGTGGGACCTAGGAGCTCCGACGGGAGCCCTATCCCACGTCTCAAATCTGCTATTTGCCTGTGGTTGTCAAGGCTGAATGACTAGCCTGACAGGCGTGCCTGCAACAGTAGTCGATCATGATCGAAACCGCTGCCCGGCTATACTAGTGCCGATCGTATGAGATCTGTATCACACTAGTCGAATCTCCAGCAAAGTTGATCCATTACTGATGCTTTTCCTAAGTCCTATTCGAGATTCCGTATAGCTAGTTTATCCTGACTTAGGCATTTCTGCCAAGACCGGTACGCTAGTGATTGAACTCCGTGCTCAGTGTGTCCTCTGCCTCTGGTTTGGTTTGTTAGTCGCGTCCTTGGTCCACTCGTGGCTTTATTTGCTTAGCTCATTAGGTGGGAGGATACTAGTGTGACCGGCTGGTAGAGCTTGGCCTGCAAGGGTGCCGTCTCTAAGTCCTGGTTTTTACTAGTCGCGTACTAATCTGACTATCAGCTCGAAGCCTCCGCTATAGTCCTCTAAAGCCTCACTAGTGTCGGATAGATCCACGATAGTATTGTTGTAAAATCGCAAAATCTAGGTGTGAATGCGTAGATGGTGTATCAACGTGCCATTCAAAAGACCCATAGTGGGTACAGAATGCGGTTTTCCATTCATCTCCATCGGTAATATGGACTAGATGGTAGGCATGGTGGAGGTCAAGTTTGGTATATATGCACACGGAACATGCGGAATCAAGAAGATCGGATATGAGAGGAAGTGGGTAGTGGTCCTTTTTCATGATTTTGTTAAGGCCGCAGTGATGGGGTGTACCCCATTCTGAGCTCGGATTATGTTCCTTTCCATAGTAGTAGTCCATAGTAGTAGTTAGTAGTCAGATTCAGTAGTCCAAAGTAGCTTTAGTCCAAGTTTAGCAGTAGATTACATCAGCAATCCACCCTTGACTCATACCACCACCTCTCTCCAAAGAACTTGTGGAATGAGGCCTCACTCCAGCACCCAGAGAGGTCCTCATTCACATCAGCGGAAGTCGACACAGAGTCTGAGTTCACCAGTTTTCTTCTTGACGAAGAGTACTGGAGCTCCGTGGGGAGAACGTTGAAGAGGCGTCTGAGTGCACAGTGCTAGAAATGCAACAGCATCGAAGACACTGATCACACCCACACCCAACACTACACACACAAACACGCTCAAGTTCGTGGGGGATTCTAATGCAATGAAAGTAGCGAACCAACACAACTGAGTTCTCAATATCTCTAAGATACATGTGAAGCAATAGTGCTCATATAATATCTAGACTTCTCTAAGTCCAAACTCTTTTCTCAAGAACAAGAGGGTGTGACTTCCATCGCTGGGCCTCAAGGCAAGGGTGTATAACACAATACAACTTCATCAAACGTCTCCACAACTTTCTAGCAATCGCTTGCGGCTCTAATGACCACTGCACACTACCAATAACACCCTAAACACAACTTAAACAACTGTGCTCGAAGCAGAAACCAATTCCTATTCAACTCAACACATTAATAAACCTTGCGCATCGCGCGCTAAACCAAAACCTTCACAAACACGTGGAGAAGTGTCTACACTGACACAAAGCTCCGAAACTTCCACAAGAGCCACAGGGTTTGAACCTATGCCCTCGAGTTTCCAACTGATCGTAGATTCACAGGGTTCAAACCTATGCAATCCAGAGAAACCCCATCCGACAAGTCAAAGGGTTTGAACCTTTGCCAACCTGCGGAAATAACACAGAAGAGCGAGCACTAATCAAGCCAAAGGGTTTGAACCTCTGCTGCCTGTAATGCCTCACATCACACAAATGCCCTCAAGAACTCAAAAGGGTGACCTTCAAGACACCATACTCTTATTCTCTCACTGAGCACAAGTCAAACCGAAACCAGACTCTCTGCATGGAGTGCCGCACTATTTTCTTATCTAAGCGCGTGACTTAATTCACACAATAGATATCTGATATGGGTTGTATTCTCTCTCAAAGTTCCTAGCTACTCTAAGTGCTAGAGCGCGTGGCTGAAAAGCTTTGCACTATTACACCATGGGCTCGAAACTTGTTGTACTCTATCTATACTACCGTATTTATACATTTCTATGTCCTACAACTTGGTACAACTTAATACACTACTGTTACAACCTCGGAACATTATCCCTCGCGATGCACACACGTTGTTATAGCATGCCCGGGGCTGGACACTTGGTCAGAGGTCTATCTCGAGACCAGACTCTGTTTCCTCATGGTTGAGACTCCACTTGCACTGCGCTCTTTGCATTGGCATGTCACTCGTCATTTCCTCGGAGTATACCTGGACTGACAACCAATCATATAGGCTGTATCCTATTCTAAAGTTGAGTTTCTAGGTTTCTCTGGTTGGTGGGGGATACCCGTGGTAAGCCTAGGCACTGCACTCTTTGGCCAAACTGGGTCTTCTTGGAGTTATCTACACTCAGGCATTATTTGGGACACATGCGCAGCATGCCACGTGATCTGGGCCCTGCACATCATAGATCATTGTGTCATGTAGTTCTTATGCATGTCTTTCAGAATTGCATTAGGGTGCATATGCAGTCTGCTTCTGGTGCATTCAGTATCGAGTGCTGAGCTCTTGTACTTAGTGTGACCTCAATGAAGTATCATACTAAGTTAGAGCATGCACTCTACCAATTGTCACTGAAGACTTGCATGTGCATGCATTGTTACACTGCGTGCTATCTTGGTTTGATCACTGCACTCTATTGGTTTGACACTCCACTCGACTCATATATCACTGTGCTCCATGTCCATTTCCATCTACGCATGCAGCACACATCTTTTCATGTGCTCTACTTCTATGTTCCTATACACGCACGGTGCGCATCATAGATCAATGTAGTTCTCCTTGTATCATGCCTGTCTCTCATCAATTCCTTAGAGCACGTGGCGGATCTGCCTCTTAGTGCATTCAGTATCAAGTGCTGAGCTCTCATACTTAGTGTGACCTCGACTAGTATCATTCTAAGTTAGAGCATGCACTCTACCAATTGTCACCCAAGGCCATACTGCGTGCGACTCTATATTGTGCTCCATTCATATATCATTGCACTCTGTGTGTTTGACACTGCGCTCTATGCATATAGCACTGTGCTCTATCTGTATCTTTCGTTATCTCAGTACCTAGCCATTATGCAAGGCATGTATTGATACATTTTGCAAAATTACATGCGTAGACACTTTGCAAGCGTCTCAACGTGTGGGAGAGATAAAACCGTTATGGATGTTATTGTCAATAAACTCGCGTAAGGCTTTGAGTTCAGATTCGGAGAGAGAATAGATGGGTCCGAGTGGAGGTGAGGTGCCTTCCTCAAGGTTGATCTTGAGATCGTAAGGACGATGCTCGGGGAGTTTCTCTGAGAGAGAGTCACTGAACACATCGGCGAAGGCATGATACTCTGGTGGAACATCAGATAAATCCAGCGGAGCCATGGAGGCAGCCTGGCCACTGACACTTGGCATCAAAGGTTGGAGTGTGAACTGTTGTGCACCCTCCTCTGCACAAGCTTGTATGAAAGCAGCCACAGAAATGATAGATATTTTGGGGGCAACTGAAGCGGAAAATGATGGGATGGACAGGTATGAGTAGATAGGCTCATACGCTGGTGGAGTCCGTCAGGATCTCAGAGGTGGTTTGGATGGGATAGGACCTGAAGGGTCCTTGCAAGCTTGTGCTGTTGCGTCGGAGGCCACGGAAATGTCTGGAATAGATGCACAAAATAGCTTTGAACAGAAAGTGATACTGTGCTTTGCCCAGTCAATCAACGGATTGTAGTGGGAGAGCCAGTTGTATCCCAGAATGAGGTTACAAGATGAATCAAGATGTGTGACATAGAAGTCAATAGGAATGATATCTCCCGACGGGAATCATATGGAGAGAGTAACAGATTGTGAAATGTGAGATCTGGCAGAACTGTCGAGAAGCCAAAGTTGTACAGGAGGAATGGAGTTGGTAGGAATGTTGTGATTGTTAATGTACTTCGAGTCAATGAAGCAGTGGCTGGAACCAGAGTCGACTAGAGCAAGAAAATGTAGGATGGTGGATATAGGAGATCCATTGGGCTCTGATCCAGAGCCAACTTCACTGGATAGGGATATGGTAAGGGAATGGTTGGAAAGAGCAGCAGTGTTGAGGGTTACGATCTCCGAGGTGCAATGACAGTCAATGCAACCCTGTCTTTGCATGGAGGAAGCAGGGTTGCTCTCTATTTTTCTGACTCCGATGGAGCCGAATCAACAGAGGCGGGAGTAGGGTCAGAGACCTCAGCTGCATGTCCACATGTGGAAGCCGTGGATTTTCGCTTGTTGCAGTCCTCGGTCTTGTGCTTGTTGCCACAGAACATACAGAGGTCATTCTTGTGGCAGTGTTCCTTTTCCTCAGGTGTGAGCTTACCATCCTTGCCTAGCTTGTCAGTGTAGAGCTTCTTGGAGGCACCCATGGAGCCAGAGGGGGAATATGTGGATGAAGAACCCGCAGTGGAACCATAGGATTTTGGGGCCACAGAGTTGTAGGAAGAGCTCAAGTTAGAACCCGAACCCTTAGGTTTGGAAGTGGAGGAGGTGGAGGGCCAGTCACGGTTTTCCCTGGAGACCTCAGCTTTCCTAGTCCAGTAACAACTGTCAAGCTCCTGGGCAAGGGTCTGCATGTCATGGAGGTTGTTGGGTTTTCCATGGTGAGCCATGTCATCCTTGATCTGCGAGCAAAGCCCATGGTAAAAGGCATGATGGAGGGAGTTGTCGCCATAACCGATAATGGCAGTGTGTTGATTGAAGCTCACTATGTACTTCATGATCCTGTCTCCGTCATGCATCCAAAGATTTTCGAGTTCATCTTCAGCATCTCTGATGGCATCAAACAGGCCAAAATTGGTATGGAGCTCTGAAAGGAAGGTGGTGTAGGAGTATGCCCAAGTGGGAGGATTGGCTTGATTGGGATGGAGGATATCCAGTTTGAACCAGTCAAGGGCGACACTGGAGAGGAAGGAAATGGTGTAGTTGACTTTGGCGGTGTCTGTGGCAAATATGTTGGGCCTGTCATTAAAGTTCAACTGCAAGGAGACGATGAATGCCTTGAGTTTCCACGGGTCTGCTCCATCGAAGGTGTCCGGTTCCTTGACTTTGGTATGGATGGTCTGCTGAGGCAGTGATGAGCCTCCAGGCTCTGTATGCCCGGAAATTTCACAATTTCCATCAAAATAACCAGTAGCGCTCCCAGGTGGGCTTTCAGTAAACCCCACGCTGCCTACAGAGGCATACTACTTTCATGTAAGATCAAAACTCCCCTCCCAAGACCAGTATCTCTCCCTCCTGACAATGCATCCCAATCCTCATATACCATCACAATAAGGTACCGTTGATGGCCAGTCTCCTACTTTCAGCAATAGGTGTGGATTACTGAAACATTGATGCATCAATGTCGCATCAACTACGCATCATGGCTTGAATTGCCAGCACGATCATTTAATTATATGATGTCATAGGCATCAACATTTGAGTCCTCTCAATAATCGAGGACCACGGCCACTATAGACCATGGTTACTAACACTGCATCCTTGCCAAGGCCTTTGGAGATCTTTATCCCATTTGGCGACCTCTGAACATACCCCATACCCTCTCAGTCTGCAGCTAAACAGCACCTTAAATATCCGCACATCAGCCACTCGTGATGCCTAGTATTATCTCCCTATGGGAACACAAAAGAGTTGCTGTTACTGAAGCCTTCGGCAATACACATGGACGCTCGAATACTTACAGAGCTGCAGTCTTACAGCCTTACTAAGTAGATCTAAATATATCATGTATGCTGTAGTATAAAATTCGGTAAAGTATTGTAGAAAGAGGACAGTAGACAACCCCACACATCCTAGAAACCAATAACTGGCACACCAACGGTTATACCCTGTACTACCATGCTTTACAAGCATATACACTCTATTCTATCGATCATTTGGCATACCGCCCATCACTATAAGCCTAGGACTGGGACTTCACAGTCTAACTGCTTCATTCATCTCTCCATCATCTCTACCCTCGACCACATACCACCCTGGTTTCGAATACTCAATTGCCAGTTGGTTTTGCACTGGCTACTCACCGATAAACCGGTCATAGCTTTGGTATAAGCTTTGGCACCTCTCTACACTGCTTGCATAAACATAGTATCCCGTTTCATTTTATAGGCTGCATTGTCTTCACTTTCACAGATAGGAGTTTACGTCAGATTCGTTTTCAACATTGTATCACCACCCATTTGGGAAGTCTCCAAACAAGACTTGTAGGATTTGTATCGTCGACATAGGATCACTTACCCCAGTTCAGTTTTAGTTTCAGCATAGGATAGGATAGGAAAATCCCCATGTGGATTTATAGGTTTGGCATTAACATAGGATAGGATCAGAACCTGCCATTGACATAGGACCTCGTTTTCACCCCGTATTCCCAACAACAAAAACCGGCTTCGGTTTTATCTTTGTTTATTCACTATTTTTCTTTAGATCCTCTTTCAAGAAGATCATTGTCTAGCGACTTAATATCGCCAGATCCGATTCGTTTTCCTACAGGTTCCTGGTATTTATGTCATACCGGTTTCTGTTATCTCTCGTTTATTCAAGATAATTACTGGTGGATAGCCTACATCTAAGTACTCGACTGCTAAAGGGTACTACTTGCTAGACTCTCATGTCGCAGTATAGACCTGCATCTAGAGGAATTGATTGGAGTGCATGGAAGTTTAGGCTCATCAGCAGGTTGTTGACTTGGTGGGTAAGGCCATGGAGGAGGTTCATGAATTCCATCATGAGGTGGTTCTCATTGTTGGGATCAGGATTGGGAGGATTAGGAGGGTTACCGCTGGGACCCCCAGGGCCACCTGGATTTGGTGGGCCACCTGGTGGACCGGGGCACCGTGGATTGCACGGGTTGCAATTGCAATTGCTAGGGGAGTCAGGGTCACTGTCACTGTCACTGGGATCCCCATTGTCACCCTCTTCCTCGACTGGGAAGAGTGGCTGTGCAGGTTGATTGTGTGGGGTTTCCGGGATGATGCTTCGATAACCACCCCATCCATTTGTACTAGTGGAGTCCACGGAGAACAGATTGGGAGTGGTGTTGACATTGGATTGGTGGGCGGTGAAGCCACTGTGAGTGTAGGTTTCCCTACGTGGATGTTGTGCGGAGGCTGAGTCCTCACCAAAGAGGTTGTGATCCTCTTTCAATGCGGAGGCAGGAATGTCACACATGGAGAGACAGGGTACGGGTGGAGCCATGGAGGATGATTGAGTTTGTGAGGGTTCAAGGGTTGTGTTAGACATTCCTAAAAATTTTGACTCAAGGGTTTGAGTTCGAATATACTGTTAGGATCATGCCAATAGGATGAAGTGAAAGGAATGCATGCCATGGAGTCTGCAGAGTGCGTGGGGCTTGGCGAAGCTATTAGCAATGTCACCCTTGGGTCGATGCCCAAAGAAGGATTATGGACGGAGCCCGCAGGATTATGATCTCTAGGATCAAAGGTTAAGTCCAATGGCTATTGGAGTCTGTGGACGTAGAGAGGTGGAGTATGGCTTGAAGGCTGAAGAGAGTGAGGACGAGAGTATTGGGCTAAACCAAGTTGATATTTGAACTAAGGTATGTACTACTAAATGTACAGTTTATATACTAGGACGGAGTCCAACGGGTCGGGGTCTGGAATAGTGTAGGTATGGCTAGAGTGACGTGATCTGGAATGTCCTGTATCTAGAGGAGGCGAGTATTCTGTGGACTCCGATATAACACCTACTTGCTACCGTGATGGGTTCTAGGTGTCATAAATGAAATATGTGAAATAAGTAAATGAAATAGGGATATAAAATATGAGATAGAAACCGGGATTTGGAATCCAATGGATTCCGATGATTGCCTTGGAGCCAGTGGATAGGATGATGGATGAGGTCTGTGGAGTCTGCAGCATGATCGTTACACCTCTTGCCCAAAATATGTCATCCATCCTTGGTAAGTACAGGGATTCAAGCCATAGGTGCACCATTTTCGTTGTGGCTTTTGGTAAGGCTATGGGAACAGGTATAAAAGCAGGTATGACGTCAATGTCCAAAAAGTACACACCACTCAACCGGATTTTCTGCTTCATGTACTATTTCAGAGCCATTTTTGCTTTGACAGATAGGCTTTGACATCTTTAAGACGATAAAGCTTCATCTTGAAGCCTCTCGCTCACTTCCTCTGTTCATAGGGAAGGGACTCTAGATCCCTATCATATGAAGTCGTTTTCTGGACAAAAATCAAGTTTGCACCTTTTTTCCACCCAAGAGCAGGGGAAATGCAAGGAAATGCAAGGAAATGTGAGGAAACAGGAGGAAACAGGAGGAAACACATGGAAATGTAAGGCATCCGATCAGGAATTTGATGTTCATTTGACCGTTTTGGGTTGCTCTATTAACAGAGTGGCAAATCTCCATTTCCTCACCTTTCTGTCTGTTTCCTCTAACTGTTGCTATGGGCGTATATTTTATTATTATTTATATTTTAAATCAATTTCAAAACAAATGTGGGTTACAGGGTCCTATAGGGTACCTCGCCAATGACATCAGAACACCTTCAATGCTGACGTCATCCAAACCATGAGTGCACTCAACATCTTCTCTCTTGTTCTTGGTCTTGAATGACCTCGTTAACTTTTTTGGCAGCTCAGTTAATTTTGCAGGGCTCTCTATCTCAAACAACTACTTGAAGAGCTCAGTCAATGAGCAGTTTAGCGCTGACACAATGTATGGCCTTCCGGCAAGCAGTGTCAGGAGTGTTCAAAGGGAGAGATGAAGGGGTGGAGACACATAGCAATGGTATGTGCTTCTGATCTCTCCAAATTCTTGCTCACTTAACTTGTTATGATAGCCATACCTAATCTGTGTGACATGGTTTTCGAACAATGCCTTCACCACCTCAGACGAATCAAGCACAACATCCCTCACCACCATCGTCACTTCCTTGTTCCCTTGCCAATTCAGCACGACTCTCACACCACCTGCCCATGGCCAAAATTAACGGCAATTTTTTTAACTTGACTTTGAAGACCTCGGCTGCGGTTGATACTGCTCGCTGGAAGGCCATACATCATGTCAGCGCTAAACTGCTCATTGACTGAGCTCTTCAAGTAGTTGTTTGAGATAGAGAGCCCTGCAAAATCAACTGAGCTGCAAAAAAAGTTAACGAGGTCATTCGAGACCA
Organism: Armillaria novae-zelandiae; assembly: GCA_030435655.1. Taxonomy (NCBI): domain Eukaryota; kingdom Fungi; phylum Basidiomycota; class Agaricomycetes; order Agaricales; family Physalacriaceae; genus Armillaria; species Armillaria novae-zelandiae. The sequence goes on along the minus strand of JAUEPR010000004.1, from coordinate 2,662,088 downwards.
AGAACAAGAGAGAAGATGTTGAGCGCACTCATGGTTTGGATGACATCGGCATTGAAGGTGTTCTGATGTCATTGGCGAGGTACCCTATAGGACCCCATAACCCACATTTGTTTTGAAATTGATTTAAAATATAAATAATAATAAAATATATGCCCATAGCAACAGTTAGAGGAAACAGATGGAAAGGCGAGGAAATGGAGATTCGCCGCTCTGTTAATAGAGCGACCCAAAACGGTCAAATGAACATCAAATTCCTGATCGGATGCCTTACATTTCCGCGTGTTTCCTCCTGTTTCCTCACATTTCCTTGCATTTCCCCTGCTCTTGGGTAGAAAAAAGGTGCAAACTTGATTTTTGTCCAAAAAACAACTTCATAAATTATATGATCAATCTCGTATATGAACGATGCGATGAAGTGGCAAGACAGGGAAGGTGGGGCAGGCAGGAGTGCCACACTGTTTTGTAACACACGTCGAGTTCACGTGATCTAGTGCTGCCTCGCTTTGTACCATCATCACCTCTGCTCGACCAAAGAGTGACTCTTCTTTCGTCAACCAGCTGCCTAAGCAAAACAGGTGGACAATCTTTTGAACACACAACTACGACTTACACCAACCCCCCAACAACACCAGAGATGCCCAGACAGACGGCAACGCGTCTGATAGCCCCCTCGGAGCGAACACTACAATCCAGAACAACAGCACCAGCGATACTGACAGATTTCCAGTCCAACAGAGCAGAGCACACAACACCCTCACCTCAGGATGCACAAGACAAACAGCTAGAAGGCGAACGGAACATAGCACTCCTCACAGCAGTGGCAGAAGACCTTATGCATGACGACTCGCCTTTGACGCAGCTAACACATCAACCATCTCCAGCATACTCCGTGGATGAGATGCTCAAAGAAGCCATGCAAGACTACCGGCCCAAACAACACCACAGAGACCCAGACAGTGACATACAGGGAGGCATGATGATGAGCTCACCAGCCCCGTCACCCCCTAGGTTCACCAGCCTGCAGAAAGGGAAGCGCAGACTCGTTGCAGCCCCCTCTGTCAAGGGAGGCATAGTCTGTGGTGCCACGGCCAGCCCAAGCACTATTGCACGAGGTATGGTCATGCATATACCCAGCCCTTCGTCCATTGACCAGACATTTTCAGGCTTAGACCAGCCAAGAGCTGGACCTGCTCTCAATGCCAAGGCCAGCACAAGTGCTACCTACAGAGGTATGACTGCACACCTGCATTACGAGCATTCATTGACCGAATCAGCTCTTGCAGACTTCGTCCAACCCTACTCAGGTCAGAGACAATGGGGTGTCCCACCGGGGCTCAAGTCCCCAATAGCGGAGAGCCAGGTGTCCCAGAGGAGAGTCAAAATGCTTGCACCGGAGCAGTCAATGCAGTCAAACATGGGGAGGAAGCATACCTTGAGCTTAAGCAACCAAGCCACGGACCACCCATCTATTTGATGTTGCACTACCCCGTTAGAGACCCCAGTCCAGCAACAACAACCCAACAGACAGCCAGACTCATTGGTAGTCTACCTGGGAAGCACGCGCCTGCTGGTGCCACCACCCGTGTCACGATTGACAATGAGCAGCACCCGTCCTTCGATGGTTCACTCACAGATGCAACCCCCTCCGAGCAATTCAGCATGGGCTACCCCAGTGACACAAGTCACTCTGGATCAGCAGGCATGAGGCTGCTCCAGGGCTGCATTGATGAGCAGCCATGGAGATGACTACAATGTTGCCCATAGACATTTACCAGCAGCAACCCCAGGCCCAGCATATGGCATGAGAACTCTCCAGCATACACATCAGGCAGAGCGCAACTTCGACCCAATAGCAGCCATGCTCTTCATCCAAGACCAAGAACCGACAGCGGCAAGGCCACGAAGAGTAGTCCCCACCTATGACCCCAACATCATAAACTTACCATGGGAAGCCCAACATAACCTATGACATGGGATGCAACACTACATGTGCATCACATTGTTTTCAATAGAAGCCTGCAGAGAAGACACAGCAAAACCTCTAGGACCTAGAGAATGACAACAATGCTTTGTAGGAACGGGAGGAACTCTGGAATTCTCGGTCCCACCACACAAAGCTGCGGCGGAAGATTTGGTGAAGATGTATGACGAGTGGATAGGACTTACGATCCAGATGACCCAAGGACTCAAAAACAACCTGGACCTCGGAGATGGAATTCGGGGGCCTCTAGCCATAGACTACATAACCAGCATATGTGGCCATTGGAGTAGATTGATTAGACTCCCCCAAGCGAAGGAGCTCTTCCTGGTCATTCAAGCCTATGATTGGGGCCTTCATCAACACATTTACAACAATGGAAATGAGGGTGACTGGGACTTCAACCTTGCAGCATGGAATTCACATCTCACTGAGTTCAATCTGAATGAAGCTAGGGCAGCAAAGATGAAAGCAGCAGACTATGATGCAAAATTCCTTGCCCTACAGAACGAATTTCAAAACTACAAGATGCAGAAACCTATGCAGCAATACAGAGACCAGACCACTCCCCATTCATCAACTGATGCACACCAATGCAGGCCTCCACAAGCCATCATGCCAGACTATGTATGCATGGTATGTGGAGAAAAGGGCTCCCACTCCTTCAGAACCTGCCCAAATGCCGCAAAGAACACGATGATCAAACTTAGAAACAGAAAGTGGTATTTCCATGCAGAAAATGAACTGGTATGTTATGCTTTTAACTACCCCGATGGGTGCAAAAGACAAGCCTGCCATTTCCAACATGCATGCACAAGATGCAACAACGCCTCCCATGGTGCCCATGCCCACCGATGAAGACCTCTTTCTGATAGCGACACCCTTCCACCATGAAATGTGGACTTTCTATCTCAATAAAGTGCACACCCTACCAGAATTCACAGACATCCCCATCGGCATACGAGAAGGCTTTATGATGGGCCTAGAAAATTTCAGACTAGACAGGACATTTATTCCCCACAACCATTACATGTTACCAGAGCACCACGAATTCCTAAAAGACAAATACCACAAAGAAGTACAATTAGGAAGATTATCCAAAGGGTATGACCCAGCAGAGCTCCAATCAAAGATAGGTGAGGGGCTCGTTGCAGAAAAATGCTAGAACTGACGAAACCACAGGACATTTCAGAACAGCCCCACTCAGCATAGCCGAAACTAGACCAGGAAAACTCCGAGCCATCATTGACCAATTGTACCCTCGTTCAGCAACACCCCTAGATTTATCATTAAATAGAGATACTTTATCCCCCATCACTGTCAATCCCGAAACGACATCAATAAATGCCATTATAGATTCAAAAAAGTTCCAATACACCTGGGGAATGTTCTCTGAATGCTACCTCAAAGTAGCCAACGCACTGAAAGGAACCCAAGCAGCGGTGTTTGATGTGGACTCGGCTTTCCGCAACATACCCACCCATCCATCTGTGCGACCATTCACAGCCATATCGTTAGATGGACTAATTCACTTAGACAACTGTCTGAACTTCAGCGCATCACCCTCACCAGGTATTTGGGGTCGAATTGCAGACGTGATGGTACGAATCCTCATTAATGAGGGGGTAGAAGCCATAGTAAAATGGGTAGACAACTTTATCTTCTTCCGTTTCCCAAGAATATCAGCATCAGGCATGACAATGTACACATATGATGCAGATCTGATCTGGACAATTGCAGAAATGCTAGGATGGCCATGGGTGAAGGCAAAGTTCATTCCGTTCAACACTGCATTCCCATGCATCGGTTTCTGGTGGGATATTGAAGCAAAATTTGTATCCCTGCCTCAGCCAAAGAAATACAAGTACAAGAAGAAAATCGAGCCATGGATAGCGGGCACAAAAATGTCCAAGAGCGAAGCAGAATCGGTCATAGGCACCCTGAACCACGTCTGCTTAGTGGTCCCAGACGGCCGTTCACACATGCCGACCCTTTACAGATTTTGAGCATCATTCAAAGAACACGATCCAACCTTCATCAAACACATGGTCATGAAAACACTAGCCAAAGACCTAGAATGGTGGAGAGCAAAACTCGATCTTGAGCTGCTAGGCATACCTATCATCATGCCATCTTCTCCGCTTGACATTTCCCTCATGGTCGATGCATCTACATCATGGGGGCTTGGCCTTGTGCTCAACAGAAAATGGCTGGCCTGAGAACTGATATTGGGGTGGAAATCAGATGGCAGGGATATCGGATGGGCAGAGATGGTGGTGATAGAGCTGGGTCTGAGAACACTGATGGCAAAAGGACTTCAAGACTGTCACATCATTATTTGCTCAGACAACCAGGGCATCGTTGGAGCACTTCTTGCAGGCTATTCGAGGAATGCTCAACAAAACACCATTCTCTGTTGGATAGTATTCCTAATACAAGAATCAGGAATTTGGTTGTCCACAGTGTGGATCTTGACGAAGGAGAACCTAGCGGACGATCCATCCAGAGGAGTACTAAGAGACAGGAAAGACCTATTAGTGTTTCCCCTAAAGATTCCAATACACCTAAAACTGTTTGTAAAGCATTCAGTAGAATACAATGACCCTAGAATAATAAATTGTACATAAAACAAAAATCAATGATAAATACATCAAGTCAACACAGCCACACAAATCACTGTCTCTCACATCCATGGCACCATACCGACCATTCCTCTGGCATCATTGGCGTCAAGCCAGAAAACAACCTACAGCACACACCACAATCACAAGGAACGACAGAACAACACATACATTACCAAAAACAATGTACAGAAGAGGTGAAAGACCGAGGGCAGACATACAAGCGGTCCTAGGAAGAGCTTGGGCACCAGGGACCATGAAAGGACATGCCAGCGGTATCCAACAGTTCATAGAATTTTGCAGGAAAGAAAGGATACCAAAGGAAGAAAGGTTCCCAGCTTCAGAAACTTTGCTCAGTCAGTGCATGACAGACCCTAAAAAAATAGCAAAATTCTGATGAACACCAGCTTTGCAGCATCCTTCCAAGGAACAATGACATCTGATGCAGTAAAGAACAAGCTATACAGCATACAAGCCCTCCACATCCTCCACAACCTCCCATACAACAATGGCATCCTCCTAAAGTACACTCTCAAAGGTGTCGAGAAAGCTACACCAGAATCAAGCAAGAAACCCCCATGCCCATCAGTGACCATCAACATGATTTCAATACTACACAACAAACTAGACCTACACGACAACAAAGATTCAGCAGTACTAGCTCTAGCGACAACAGCTTTCTTTGGACAGATAAGACTAGGCAAATTATTCCCTTCATCCCAAGACATACGGAAATTCAACCCAAAATACAACCCCACCCTGAAAAATCTAGCCAGACCACACTCAGTGCATGGCTCTCGCATGCTTCACCTCCTGTGGACGAAGACCAAGAAAAACAGAGGAGAAGACGTTATCATTTGCAAACAGAGCGGCAATGTGGACCCAATAAACACTATACTACATCACATCTACCAAAACAAGTTAACGGAAGATTCCCCACTAGCATCATATGAAACAGCAGACGGAAGGAGAGCGGCCATGACTGCAAAAGCATTCCTGAAGTGTTGCAACAAAATATGGATGACAGCAGGTATCCAGAGGTTCACAGGGCATTCATATTTCATCGGTGGAATGACGTTCTTTCTGATCAAAGGAGTCAACCCAGACATCGTCAAAGCACTGGGACGATGGTCTTCAGACACATTCAAGAAATACTGGCGAAGCTTGGAGATATTGGGAGTTCTTCACATCAAATTGCTAGAGGGAGCCGAAGAGAAAAGGAGAGTAAGAATAGCGGTATAAAGGCCGTTGCGTAGGCTAAGCCATAGCTGTAGTTGGGTGAGTCTCATCATCCTTCGACGTGCCTACGCTAGTCCTCATGGGATATCTCAGGTTCCTCGTCTCATCCCGGGATCTCACCCCTCAGGGTCTTCTCCCTTCCCCAACTTTGGCTAGAAGTCACTACATGTATTTGTTTGAACAAATGTATACAATTCGTGTATCACCTACAACAGACAGATCTAAGTACATGACGCCCCGTTTGGAAACTTACCACTGCTCTTGGTAATTGTCTGTCCAATGATAAGAATCATGGTTCAATATGTCAAGATAGAAACGCACCTCCGTTCCCTGTCGTATCACAAACGAAGGATCGTACTTACAAGGCACCCTTACCTTAACCTCTTCCTTTCCAGCCTTTTTCCTATCCTGAGCGATATTTTTTTCTTCCTCAGCCTGCTTTTCGAAATTCTTGGCTCAACGCCTCGATGCTCCACTCTTTGCGGTCTTTATCCGCTTGGGGGTCTCAGTATATTCATCACCTACGCCACCTTCGCTTTCGTCTTGTTTTGTGACGGCATCAACGGTTCTCGGGCAAATCGAAAGAATATCGCCCGCTCAAGGACTTAAAGAGCTATATATGTAAGTATAAGCATTTAAAGGTACAAAGGAGTACTACTGCCATACAGTGGATAGGAGTGAATAGGGGAAAACGCACTTGCAGGTAGCGGTGTAAATCCGTGAATTCTCCTCTCAATTTGGATGTACAGCCGGGGACTGTAGTACGGATGCTGGTGCGAATCTATTGAGGAGCACCGTTGGGTAGTAAAACTTCCTTCCTCTGCAAGGAGATGTAAATCTCGCTCACCGACTCGGATATGTTTATCGGACTGCAAATCTACAACGGCCCGAAGTCGGTATTTCTCGCGTCGTGTCTTGTAAAGCAAGATGTTGTCGCACAGACCAGATTGCGAACATGATATACGGATTATATCGTGCACAAAATTGGCAACGAAGTTACTTCGAGCAAGAGAGCACATACAGCATTTATCAAAACCGCACGAGGACCATCGCTGGCTGTGGTTTGTAAACCCATACGGCTCACCAAGTTATCCTGATTGTGAGGGAAATTTTCCTGAGGCCCAACTACAAAGATTGTAGATGTCGGACTGATAAACAGGCATGAAACGTAACCACGCATCGACATTCGGACGTCGGCAGTTGATGCAGGTTCAGGCCAGTAGCGATACTAATGGGAAATGAGAAGGAAAGCAAATCAAATGATACACGTATCGAATGGCCATATATGACTGGCATAGCGACACCTGACACCATCTTCCATCAATGAGGACTCTGAAAAAATTAGAATGGCAAGACGTACCAGGCATGAAAATGTACACCAACGTCACCCACGTCATCGTTCCCCTTTCCTCCTGGATGCGACAACAAGCAAAAAAACTCTCCAAGAGCCTGAGGGGATCATGTGAGCCAGGGAGTACCGTCTGCGTCTCTTCTGCTCCTGCTCCTCGTCGGACCGCACCAATGCGCATGAACTTGATTCCATCCTTCAATGTCGTGAGAGGGCAAAAAGACTTTGGCGAGTTTTATTATTTGACTGCTGCCGGGTCCTTTGCATGCTTTGTCGGCATTGGTTTTGGTTTTGGTTTGGTTGGCGTGGGAGGTAGAAAAGGAATGCTTGCACAGCCACTGGCTGCTATCATTTCCTTTCTTCACTACATCAAATCGAAAAATTCTCATATCAACAGTCTCTTTTGGTCCACAAGCTTCGAACTCTCATCAGTGCTACATGACTGTACCTGCTGTATAGTGCTGCAAGATGGTCTTGGTGTGACACCCTCTGGCCTCCGGAGCGTTATCCATGCTTTTTTCATTTCATTTCATGGCCTTTCTGCTTGCTCGTTGTCAGCAGCTTGCGTGGTATTTCAATATCGCGTACCATTGAGCAGCTACCCCTCATCTTGCTCTCACTATACTGTTTTTGACCTCAAAATCGACCTCCTCAACATAACTTCAGTTAAAAACATTCTGTGCGACCGACCCTGTCCTGTGTCCTGCCTCCATGTCTCCCTCGTCGGTGTCAGAAGCGGTCGATGATCTGCCAACAGTAGGACCACCCTCAAATTACTTCCCAGTGTCTCAGAGAATATATGCATAGATCGTATCTTACCCTACGCGACCATCGTTTCTGACACACCAAACTCGCCTGCAGGCCACTGCAGCGGCTGTCAAAGGCGACAATACTTCCTTCCATTACATCTAACAAGATTTCTTCTAGACACGGGGGAATAGAGTGTCAATACGCAGACAGATCACCTCTGCCGTGGGCCGTTTTGATTATTTAGCAAACGCATGTTAGACTGTAGCGCATATAAAATGTCGCCTCGCGATCAAAGTCGTACGTACACTCTCACTCAACGTCGTCCCTCTTAGAGCTCTGTCTTCGTCCACATGTTTCTTAACTGGCTCAAACTCGCAGCTAAAGCTATGTTGGACGTTGTGCGGTGGTCAGGAGCATCGCAATTCTTTCGACGATTTCTACTGAATCTCTGCCTTTGGAATCACAGCTCTCTTACTCCTTCAACATAAAAAAATCATTCACTGCGATAAATTGCAGGCCTGCAGGTGGTCTAAAAGCGTCGTCTTCTCCGTTGTACGTCAATCCCAGAGTCCATGCTAAGAAATTATATTAACCCCGAACTGCAGTCCTGAACGGTCGTTTACCATTAGACGGTCGGTTTTTGTGTCTGCTAGAGCATAACATTGATTTGGCAACGTTTAGTCCTGCCCCGCTATTTGCACTCATTATTGGCATCGACAAGTACTATTCGAGCGGAATCAGAGATCTGAGCGGTGCTGTAGCTGATGCGGACACCGTCGATGCATTTTTGCAAGAGGCTCTCCGCGTTCCAGAGGGACAAACCAAGAATTTGCGCAACGAGGAAGCCACGAGGTTAGTTATCGAGACGGCGATTAAGGACCTCGGGAATAATCCGGCGATCAAGAAGGACGACCGAATTCTCATCTTCTACGCAGGGCATGGAGCTGAAGCGAATGCACCGTCAGGATGGGTCAGCACCAACAGGAAAATACATATGCTGGTTCCACACGACTTTATCCCAGGAGGATCGAGCGACTCCAAGCAAGGTCAAGGTGTACTTGACGTCAAATTCTCTCGTCTTCTCGCAGACCTCGCAGAGCAAAAGTCAGACAATATCGTGAGTTGTACTCGTTTATTTCTTGGATGGTACCTATCAAATGCATGGACAGACGGTCATTCTCGACTGCTGTCATTCGGGCTCAGGTACTCGAGCGGACGACGACGATCCTACATTCGCCGTTCGTGGGATCGATCTCCCAGAGACTTATACTGTCTCTCAAAATCTCTTGCGTGACATTGAGCCAGATGCTCGGGCGACTGCGTGTGGCTACTAGCTAGATGTTTTCAGCTCGAAATCTAATGCATTACTTATTTACTTTGATTTCGCTTCTTTCTTCCTAAGTTGTCGGACGGCAACGTCACTGCTACCAGAGGACCCGGAGGCTTTTAATACTCCAAAAGGAATCTGGGACCCAGCTAATTCATGTTTGCGAACGCTGACCATTATCAGAGTTGCTTCCAATTGCTTCATATGGGTTCTCGGCTAGTAGGACTCTGAAGCTGCTCTTGAAACTAACAATGTAGACATTTTCTCATGACATGGTATACTAGTACACGTTGCGTATCAAAGATAAACTGCAGAGTGGAAAAGTAACAGTAATGTCATATAGTCGATACATAGCCGTTTCAAGTACTGACCTGAAATTTAACTGAAAGTTTCGATATTGTTGCCGCCTGATTCTTGTTTGTACCAATGTTGAATACATACTATTCCGGACTGTCTATTGATCGGCACTTTCCTCCGAGCGTCTCAGCGGCCAAGTGCAGCATTGTCTGATCCGGGCTTGTGCCTCACGTTGCACACACGACTTGGATACAACCATGATGATACCCAACGACACCAGACAGCAAAAACAGCACTCTAGTGGCAGATATCACTCGTCCGCGTCTGCGCGCTCCTGGAGTCAAATCAACCTCGACGAAGAAAACAATGTACGGACTGAGATCCAGAATCTAATTCGTGATGTTCCTTCTCCTTGGAAATACATGGAGTTGATATCACCATCGGTGGAGATCATGGTTATGGATGTACTTCAGCAGGTGTGTTTGCTGTAGAGCTTTGGTGGAGTATCTAATGAATTTCCAGGAACTGGATGACGCATCTTGTCTTAATCAATATCGTGCAAACTGCTTAAAATGTCTTCGAGTCCTGAGCAAGATCCGGAATATTGTGCCCTCTTCCTTTCTGTTTTCTTCAAATTTGACAAAGGAAGGGACCAACTTTATCACCGGTGGAGGCTTTGCAGTGAGCATCCACTTTTACTATTTGTTAACGACCGTCAATGTTCTACGTACGACCTCGCAGGACATTTGGAAAGGACGCCTCCATAGTACTCAAGTTTTCTTGAAGGTTCTCCGGATATTCCCTCCCAAAATTGTGCGGGAGAACATTCTCCGAGTGAGTCCTGCATGTATTGAACCAAACCAGCATCTTGACGTGTCGCAGCAATTTTGCCGGGAAGCTCTTGTATGGAGACAACTCCACCACCCTAATATCCTTCCCTTCCTCGGAGTGAACGGAGACCTTTTCGATCCTAGTTTCTGCCTGATATCACCATGGATGAAGAATGGAAACCTCATGTCTTACCTCGAAGAGCATCCTGATCACGATCGCCTCATATAAATACTACTGTAAAGAGCATCGATAGGTATATCCTAGGAAAGAAATCGGGGTAAACCGGGAAATGGTTCCACCGCTAGCAATAGAAAAAAGGGCATACCTCTGGTCGAACGATAGTATCGTCAAGTTCCAACTTCGTCGGCTCTCATAAAGCAAGAGATTTGATTACAGATCAGATTACAACAACGATATACGGAGCATATCATACAACGAAGCAAGAAAGCACACTCATAATACACTAGAATGTAAATCTACGCAAGCAATTCGTTTTACTACCAAAATATTTACCGTTAGTGCATGGGAACCATCACCTGCTGTGGCTGGTATGCTCCATACGTATTCTGGTGGTGAACATGGCTATATGTCGCCGGTGGAGTCGAGCTCGCAGATCCTCCACTTCCAGGAGAATTCGCCTGTGGCCAAGTAAAACTACGAAGGACGACGGTCAATATCAGATCCGAAAAACAGACATGAAACATACCCAGGCATCAACATGCCCTGCCACCATTCAGGATTCTTGAGCGCCTGGATCGACGCGAGCATATCGACGTCGGCGCCGCCAGGGTTCCCAACAACCCCGTTTCCATTGACATTTCCGTTCCCATATTCGAAACTGTAATATTCGAGATCATTTCCGAACTGAATCGGCCCGGTGCCAGCTGCATACGTGGCCTCCGGCCTATAAATCGGGGTCTGTGGCTGCTGTTGAGTGGGCTGATAACCTGCAGGGTGATATCCACTTTGTTCTTGGGTTACCGAGAACTGCTGGTATTCACCGCCGCCTCCGCCCATCCCGCCACCCCCATTACCAGGTCCGCCCATGCTGCTCGGAGGAATAGTCTGTAAACGCCCAACAGTCGCTCCTTGGCCATCACGCCGGTACTTGCCCAGCAATGTGGCCAAAAACCTAGCGTACAACTTGGGCGTATGCCGGTCGTCGATAGCAATGCTGGATGAGCTGAGCTTTTGAATCAGAGTTCCAATGAGATCAAAGATTTCGTCTTCATCAGGTTTGCCGAGAAGAGCAGAAAATTCGGGTCGAAGCAGCTGTTCTCTTATCAGTACCACAAAAGGAAGAAGACTAACTATGACAGGTACCTTGAGTAAAAACGCAGACGCAAAGGCTGCGAAGATGAAATGACCATCCGGCGCGTACCGCATGAACCCGCTTGGAGCTAGTTCTTCATTCATGCACCGAATCACCGTCTTGGCGGATGAAAGACACTACAGCATTACCTGTGAGTAAAAGTTTCAAAGACACCAACAGTACAAACCTTGTTAAAGAACAGATCGTCGCCAGCTTGTATACCTCTGTGGAATGCCTGCTGGAATCCAAACGAGAACATGACCAGTCGGGAATAGCCAACTAAACTGCGCAGAGAAACATCAGTGAGACTTCTAGATTCAAGAAACAAGGCTAAGCTTACAATGGCAACAACTTGCACCTGAACTCGGCACCTCGATCACCATCAACGGCGCTGAATCGCCCCTCCCATTCTTCCTTGAACGCCTCCAACTCCCGGTCGTATCTCAGTGTTACGTCCCGGAAATCTACCCTCTTCAGACTACTCAGTCCGCTACCCTCCGCGAAAACCTCATCATGGAACTTCGCCACAATGCGCAACAGTACCGTATATCCGCACATATGCACATCGTATTCGAGGTTGTAGGGGGATTTTTTATACCATTCCGCGGAATGACGAATGATCGAATCCTCCTTAATGGTTGAAGGTTTTCCGAACTGAGTCGCTGTCGAGCGGTCGAGGTTGAAGCAGATTTGCCATACACGGATCCGATTGAGGATCTCACGTTCCTGCTTTTCATTTGTGGGTTTTGTCGTCGGCATTTGATGCAGGTTCAGATCAGTGGCGATACTGTTGGGATAATGAGAGAATGGAAACTAAATTAATCGATAGACATACCGGATGGCTAAACCCGTATACAACCAACTCCGATCTTCCTCCCATCGCCTGGCAGGCACGGCGTAAATACTCATCAGTATGTAGGCCTGGCACAGCTCGACACTCTTCCATCCGTCAATGAGGGCGTTTGCAGCGGAATGCTTGGCAAAATGCATCGCTATCGGATAGATACTCGACTTTGGAGGATGATATCTGGAGGAAATGGCGCATATAACTGTGAAGAGGAAAGGACATCTCGCGAACGTCGACTGTGGAGTGTGTAGAGCAGGGTCAAGAAGGGATATGAATGGCTAAAATACCATGAGCGAAGATTATGGAAAGCACTGTTTCTGCTCACATTGACATATTTGTAGAAACTTCAGATGGAACGTCAGGGCCAAAAAAACACGAAAATTATTGATGGATTCTCACATTTCAAACAACCGCTCGACATCTTCCGGCGCCACAAGGCCGTGCACCAGTATCTCTGGAGGACTGTGCTCCTCTATCAACGTGGCGCGAATGTCCAGATTGGTTGCAGGACCTAGAGCGAGTGTAAGAGGGCCCAGAAATATCACAATGGCAAGAGGTACCAGGCAAGAAATAGGTCTCATTCGCCACACCAACATTGTCGTCGTCCGCGTCGTCACCCTTCTTTCCTTTCCCCTTCTTAGTTCCCTGATGCGATGTCAAACTCAAATTCGCAATGAGCCCGAGAGGAACATGTGAGTCGGGAAGTGCCGTCTGCGTCTCTTCCTGCTCTTCCTCCTCCTCGTCATGGGGAACCAAACCATATCGCTGAGCATGCGTCACTCGCCCCCCTCCTTCATCGTCGTCCGAATCTTCTTCACCCCCACGGACATCATTGAACGAGCTCGTCCCACCAACAGTAGTCTGTACACTGGATTTGAGACGGTCGAGCCAGGCGAGGACGTTGCGGTTGCTGGCATCGGAGGGTGAAGTCGCCATACGATACGAGGCAATAGAGAGAGGTGTCGCAAGGTACGGGTTGTGCAGCTGCTTGAGGAGACTCTCGATGATGGCATCTTTCTGCCGAATCTGTGCCAGAAGATATTCTCGTTTACTGAGGCGCATATATGTGGGTTTTTCTAGGAAAACAGAATATTTGCGACTTACTTGGGCGCCGTCCTCGGTTTCCGGCCCTCGACGATGCAGACATGGCCGCCAGTCTTGCACCGCTTGCATGTATTTTCGCCGGGCGGGAAGTCGCACTTCATCTTGAGTTTCTTGCAGTGGGTACATGCCCCAGGTCTGTGCCATCAGCGACCACATTCCCGGAAAAACGTCGGACTCACAATCTGGACACCCTCGCACCGCTTACACCGCCGACGCTGATACCGATATCGTCGTCGCTGCCATCGGATTCGCTGTCCCTCGCTGGTGCACGCTTCCTCTTGTTCGGCGTCGTCTTCTGTTGGGGCTTTGCTGGTGGAGTATATGTTGGCGCTGGGGGCTGGTGCTGGTGCTGCTGGAAGCTCGACCCCGGATAGTAGTTACTGTATTCTGGTGATGGCTGATAGGGCTCTGTAGAGTAGTAAGTCGTTGGCTGAGCCGGTGGTTGCTGGACCGGCTGCTGGTGCTGGTGCTGGTGATGGTGGTGCTGCTGTCCGTAGTCGTAGGATTGCATCCACTGCTGGTATCGCTGGGCCTGGGTGTCCTGGGAGTGCTGGACGACTTCGTCGCCGTCGTAGAACGTCGTGGTGGGACCAATCATGGCGGCTTGAGGGTCGTCGCTCGGGGGCTGACTTCTTGACGCCATTGTGCAAACTGCCAACCGCAAAGATCGCGTTCATTTTGGGTTGTCTATTTCCCCCTATGTCCACTGCTTTCTCACCTGCCAATCAGCCGAAGCAGCTTCGGCTCTTGCGATTTCCCGGTTCAGAAGTGGAGAAAGGGCGAATAGCGAGAAGTATTGGCTACAGATCCAGAAGATATTCTTGCATCTTCTATGCGATAATGGGAGTAGGAAGGAAAGAGTCAGAAGTGTACCGATGTCGCGGGTGTGGACAAATCCGAGGCGGTTTTTGTACCTTTTTCATTTCTTCTTCCTCGATTCAGATGTTTCGGCACAAAAACTCTTTGGTCCGGGTCGGGATGATCACCTTACGTAAATGAATGATCCATAAAAGGCAGTGCATTCTTTCTCAGTATGCGCACACATGCGCTTTATTTTTTCATATTAAAGAGGTGCTGGGACGATCCTTTCTAATGGAGCACAAGATACATGTTCGGGCAAGGAACGTGGTTTCAGCCCTGAAGGAATCAGGCAATATCAGGACGACACTGGATACGAGCGCAGCTCTTCAAGAGTCATGGCAGGACACATGGATTGGATGCACCTGCTGCAGTGGTAATGAAGCATGAGGTGTTGACATGCATTGTGGGGGGAAGCTCACATGGACGCTGCCTCCGCGGACAGTTTGACGTCCAGTGGGCTCGAAGTTGTTGCTCTATCCTGGTCAATTCTGTCAAGAGATCGCCAGGGTAACCTACGTTTAAAGCTTCAGCCATTTCAAGCGAAATTGATAGCTAAAACACTTCGATCCCACGTAGAGAAAATACACTTTCATGCGGAAAATGAAACCCTAATTTGGTCGTAACGAGATGCTATAAAGTGGAGTCATCAGCCTCGTGCATAGAACTCTTCCACTGGCAATACAATTACTATCTCGCACGATAAGCCAACAGGTAGGATTTTAGGGTCGTGTTGTCCTACTCCATCAACCTGGCTGTACTAGCGTCGGCTGCGTCGCCCATAGTGGAAATGATTTTATATCCGCTACTACATCTTGTCGACGTGCAAATAATTTCCCCCAGGGAGTAGAACGTAAGTATTCAGTCTTTGACTCCATTTTCAAGACGCTAAATTTTTTGGGGTAAGGCATTCCTGGGGAACGTAGGAAGAAACTTGTTCCAGTGTGACGCGATATAATATACGGAGAACAAAGTGGATAACATTGCCTGTCAAATCGTTCGAGAAAGTGTCTGCAAAATCAGTAAACGAGAAAAGAACCAGGTTGTCAGGTACCCAGTGACTACCACGGAATTCGAAGTGAAAGACTTTCTGTCGTGTAACTTGGACGCCCATCGTCTGCGTAATTCATTTGACGCCCAGCGCCGGTACAGGCAACCCTTATGAATTTCGCTGCCAAATCAAAACACTGTCGAAGCCTGATCAAACTGTAGAAACTCGACATGATAACCGGCAGCTTTACGCCTAGCAACTGTTCCAATATACTCGACGGGTCACCATCACTGCTGAGAAGGTCAGCTAGCCTACTCGTCTCCCATAGATAAATACTCTGACCTCTTCATCTACCGGCGTTATAAACAAGCAGTGGCCCAGTCCACAGACCACATGGGCAATGACTTGATAATGACTTGATAATGACTCATAGAGACTCATCTGCCTAAATATTACGACTCTTGCCCAGCATCTGCTATGTTGCTCACCAAAACTAGAGCAATTGTTGTCAAAGGCTCGCTTTCCACAACCAACGTTCCTGGAGACTGTCAATGCCGAACCAGCAATTAGTCGCGAACTTTTCCAGAGGCTCACAACGAAAGCGTTGATCGCGTTCTTCACCACGACAGCCAGCGCCATTTTGCCTTGGCCCTTGAGCGCTCAAAGTTCTCGCCATCACCCAGCCCATGAGCGCCATCGTCCACGGACATACCACCAAAATGGAGTTAAAACATTGTCTCGTCGGCCAGGGCTCCGCTCGTATCGTACATCCAAGGCGCCATCACAATATACGAAGCCTCGCAGTCAGAAAAGGTATTAGAACCTCTCATCCTTCCTAGATCCGTCCTCTGCGCCGCTGACGCATCAGAATTTACGAAGCCAGCCAGCGGAAGGACTCGGGGTAGCTGACGATCTAGCCAACATTTCGCGGGTAGCTTCAAAGCATTCTCGGCCCTCAGCATAAGGCGCCTCTGGCAGTACCTCGAATCATGGCTCGCCAGCAAAGAAAGAAAAACAAACAAACAACGGCGATCAAGCAAGTCAACCTGGGGTCCCCTTCTAGTGGGTCGAAGATCTGGTGCAACGCATCACGCATCACGAGCCATATTTTGTCACTACCGCCATCGTCGCGAGACAAAAAATACCAAGTCGATGCTCCAGCCTTTAACAACGAATCCCTAATTTGGAAGCCGGTTATGGCGGAGGAAGGCCCTGATATGGTAGCGATGATGGCGCTTCGTATGTTACCGTGCCTGCTGCGCCTGATCTACAGCTTCGATCCGTCGAGAGCAAGTGGGGCTCCAGGAGCTAATTAGAGCCAGACTATAGTGAGAGATCGATTCCCGTCCAGGACCTTTGCGACTCGGATGACGACCGGCCGAGACAAAAACTTTGCCATCATCTCCGATAAAAATGTAGGTCTCTAGTCATATTTTCACCCTTTCCCACCAGAGAGTCAAGGTTTCGTCTCTGATCGTCCCGCTCAGCGGCCTTCTCTGTACAGCGATTATCTCGGAATTCCTCGGGGAACCCCGCTTTCAGGCCGCCCTAACAATGAGGACTTTCGAGAAGGGTCTTTTCAAGCTAGGCATTTCTGAAGAACGGCCAGGATGAGGTCCTTGGTTTTCGGTTGGTCGGGGTCGAAAGGAAAGTAGTGATCATGATCGAGAGCGTGGCGGCGATGATCAGGCCACGATCAGTTCGAGCCTCCTAGATGATTACTCCCACGAGGACCAGCACTCTAATCGTCCCCAGTGCTGTCCAAGTCGCCCAGCTCGTCGGAGCACGCCCGGGGCCGTCATTTTCGTTGTCATTAAAGTCTGCTCTTTTATCAACTTATTCTGAGTGTCATCTAAATTTTCTTCGTGAACGGCGTGCACTTCATCCTCCCATGTTCATAGGTTCCCGCTATCCCCGCCTTATCTCAATCACTTCAGGTTGATTGACCTTGGATCACAACTAGAAGAAAGATGAGCTCGTACTTGTATGATAATCGCCGACTACCACGGCAAAAACAATGGCCGTCTGCGGCCTTGTCTACTACAAAAGCCAGTTTCCATGTCAACCTTGTGTTCTATAATTCTTCAATTTCGGTGTGTAACAGTAACGTACTTCAAGAGCGAAACAAGACTCAACCGTATACTACTATACGCTCCTATAGGCGGTGTTCCGACGGGCATTCGACAGCAACGATAGAACCATGGTCCATGACGATATGCCAAGTTCACAGTAGCCAAGAGGAGAAGGGGAAAGTGTAGGTGCAGAATACAAATGGTATCCGTTTCTGATGGTGTTTGATACGAAAAACTAGATACTCGGCGTAGGGTTGTACTGAAATGGCCGAGGGGGCACCTGTGTACTGGCAACGTGGTCCACGTCGATCAACACCATGAATATATAGATATACAAAGGACTTGGCTTCGATCTTTTTTCATTGTTTCAAGCAGTTGTTCGGGATTAGATTGAGTCAAAATGTTATTGTGCCAATCCTGGAGCGAAAATCACGGTGTCTATCTGGCTCAAACAGGGAACAGATGTTTTACGTTCACGAAAATCATCTGACATGTTTCAACAATCCTCGCTTCTCAGAAGCAGTCCGCTGATTCCTAGTTTCCAATCCAAATACCAAGTGGGTCCAGGCCCGGTATGACAGTCGACAGGTACTATATGGTATATGATTGCCTCCAGCAAGACCATCTACACCTAGGATGGACAGAAGCAGTATTCAGTGTGCTGAGAGTCAAGTCTGCGAACGCAGGGAATACGATCGAAACGTCCCACGTACCATTGAACGATAAATGATAACAAAATCGTGATTCCCGATTCTTTGCAATGCCTCAAACTTTGTACTTGAACCATAGGCTGGGCTTCGAATTCAGGACTTTACATCACTGTTGAGGTTTCAACCTACGCCGAATGGTACCTGTTATCATTATATTTCAACGCTACTACGTTTAGAACGTTACGGGCCCTATAGCTAGTATCGTTGCATGTACTTTCCGTTTCACCCCTCTATTTCTATGCACCTCAGCTGTTCACTTCAACTACGCGTGACTGACTAGCTAGAGATTCGAAGATCGTTTCCAGTATCCCTATCTACTCTCTTATGCTGCTCTTATGCTACGTCTTATACTAGGCTGACTGTTATTATTGTAACAATCACAAGCAAACCGGAGTACAGCGTAGAAAAACGGTTCTCCCGTAAATTTTCGGTTATTGATGAGAAGTCAGAGCTTGAAGTTTGAAGACTCTTAATTGAGAATTATGTGGATGAAGGATAACTTCGGCGAACAAATGGCGGCGTGATCCGGCATCTTACTTAGTTATCGTGACTGCGTTGTCGCATCCATGTTCACTAAATCACCCCCAAAAATGTACTTACTTTTCCATCGACTTTCCGTCTCAAGACACCATTTCTCTAAATGTACAAGAGGGAAGTATAGGAAGTAGTATTCTAAAGCCCGAATGGGATCAGGTATGTACCAATTGCCACCACAATTTCTACCGTCCAGATATTGAAAATTCAAAAATGATAGATTGCGCAGCTAGTTCTAAATTCGGGGAAATCGCGAGTTTGTATTCCTAGTACAATCGCCCCATCGGGCCGTACCTGTCGGGCCTAAGGTTTTCAGTGAATGTCTCCGCAGACCTTAGAAGAAAATCAGATATGAATGCGTATTTGGATAACACTTCTTTTCGTGTTCTGCTTGAAATCGTTGAACCCGTTGCAAGGAGAGTAAAGCCAATTCACCACCAAAAGTCAGATGAGTCAGCTGACGTCATGGTTCGGAAATATCCGAAACGAAACTTTTTGGCATCGTTCGAAGTCACTCTGGCTGACTTTTTTTCGCAACTCCCGCCAGTTGCCTCGTATTTTTATATTTATTTGTGTTATATAGCGTTCATAGACGAATCCAATTTGGTTCCGGAGCTTGGCAAGGAGAGATATTGGTAAGGATGTCAGTGACCTCGTGCAGGACATACAGTACCACGAGTCTGGGAGAGTCAGAAAGATGACGTGGGCCGAAAATGGTAGCCGCAAGGAGCAAAGGAGGGTGGCAAGCACAATAGGTTACACATTCAGAGAAGAGCTTCAGAAATAGTACTAGCATCTCATATAGTGCTTGCTTCGTCAAGTTGCAGGATAAATAAATATACTAGGGACTACATAGCACAACTAAATATACAAATACCAGGCAACTAGCGGGAGTTGCCAAAAAAAGTCAGCAGAGTGACTTCGAACGACGCCAAAAGGTCGTTTCGGACATTTCCGAACCATGACGTCAGCTGACTCATCTGACTTTTGGTGGGTGAATTGGCTTTACATACTTGCAAGGAGTCATCATCGCAGCGTACGGTCTCCGTGTTTAACGAGAAGGGAGTTGCCAAGTTCCAAGATTTCTTTGTCGCGCGTTGAACGCGATTTCCCTTACATTCCATTCAGGAATTACGTCAATCAATAGCAGGCTTCAATGCGCGGACGGGTCTCACTTGTGGCAGTCCATCTGGAGAAAATCTCCCTTTTTTTCCCTACGTGCTTCCGATCCTCAACTCAAGTCAAATTTCCGAAGCTATTACGTTTGTATTTCTTCTGCCAATGTCTTTGGATTTCCTGATTGTTCTTGATGGACCATGCACTGGATATTTCTGCCTATCAATTCAATTCCCGCAACAAGGGAGGAAAAAATATTTAAAAAAGCTCACGTCACCACAGCCGGGATAATATATTCATCGAAACGAGCAGTCTCAATGTCCCTCAAAAACGTGGAAGAGAGATGGGCGACAAGGTTTCTTTATGCGCGTGTAACACAATTTCTCCCATCGCTTCGCCCCATATATCACTCCACACCAGGTAGCAGAAGGCGCCAATCCACCGACCGAACTCTTTCGCATCAGCTTTACGACTATTCCGAGTCGTAATGCAAATGGCAGGGGAAAATGACAAAGGGCCTTGCTACATCTATAACGTGTCGCGCTTCTTCAGTGCCATGTGGTCGAAGTCACACGTACACTTCTACTCTTGCGTCCATCTTTCGTCCACATGTTTCTTGATTGGCTCAACGTCACAGTCCGCACCGTGTTGAACCTGCTATGGTATCTCATATGGTCAGTAGTTTTCCATTTCTTCCAACGATTGCTATTGAATTTTTGCTTGTGACAGGTCCCCAACCCCTCCAACGTAAGAGATCATGGCGCAAAAAAAAGTGTACACTAACGCTCAGATATTGCAGGCTTGCAGATGGTCTATCAGAGCAAGACCCTTCATTCCCTCCATCGTACGTCAATCTTATCCATGCGAAGAAATCGTAATGACATTGTACTTCACAGTCCTCCTCAATCAATTACTATTGAACAGTTGGTTTCTATTGGCGCGCATTGGGGTATGGCATTAAGGAAGTGATAATTAGGCCCGACCCACCCCTATTTGCACTCGTTATCGGCATTGACAAGTACCTTTCAAACGGGATAAGAAATCTGAGCGGCGCTGTTGCCGATGCCGACGCCGTCAACGAGTTTTTACAAAAGACTTTCCGCGTTCCAAAAGAACAAATCAAGAATCTCCGCAACGAGGAAGCCACGAGGATGACTATCGAGACGGAGATTAATGTCCTCGGACAAAATCCGGCGATCAAGAAGGACGACCCAATTCTCATCTTCTACGCAGGGCATGGAGCTGAAGCGAACGCGCCGTTCGAATGGCCCAGCGCCAGCGGGAAGATTCAAATGCTAGTTCCACATGACTTTATCACGAGCGGGTCGAACGACTCCAAACGAGGTCAAGGTGTACTAGATATGAGGCTCTCTCACCTTCTCGCAGACCTCGCAGCGAAAAAGTCAGACAACATCGTAAGCTTTGACTTGGATCTATGACGCATCATATCTGATCAGGTGCACCGACAGACCGTCATTCTCGATTGTTGTCATTCTGGCTCGGGCACGCGAGCGGACGACGATGATCCCACTTTTACCGTTCGCGGGATCGATCTCCCTGAGACTTATACTGTCTCTCAAGATCTCTTGCATGACATTGAGCCAGATGCTCGGGCGAGTCTCGTCGCCAAGGGATTCGAGAAGTCAGGTTTGCTATCGCATGTTCTCCTTTCAGCATGTCAAGCGGAGCAGACAGCCATGGAAAAACATGGACGTGGTGTCTTTACTTCAGCGTTGTTGGGATTGCTTCGGGAAAGGGGCGTCGACAAGCTTACTTACAAGGATCTGATAACCGACCTGCCTGATCTGCATGTGTAAGGTCGATTTCATGTCCTAGTCTGCTGATCCTTATCTGTATGTTACAGACAGGACCCGCAGTGTGAGGGTGTCCACCAATCCCGATACCTGTTCAATTCTAAAATAGTCAGCCCACAGCGCGAACTGTACCCCATCCGCGCATCCTCTGATGCGCCTGGTCAGTACATTTTGGAAGCCGGCGAGGCCCACGGGGTCACACAAGGAGCGGAATTTGTTGTCTTTGAAGACAGAACTATGACATCTGAGATTGGAACCGTCGTTGCTACAAGTACCACTGCTTTCACCACCACGTGCGATTTCTCCCTGCGCAGCAATGCCAATGAAACACCATTCCCCCTTCCTACTCCAGGATTTGCTTCACCGACTTGGGTTGGCGAGCGACAGGATGTGAGGCTTCTTATTGAGCGGGATGACAAGTTACTCGGTGTCTTCAAGCAAATAGCCGACGAGATGCATGCAGGAAAGAGGGGATTCCGTTTCGTGAATAGCCGCAACGATGAACCAGATCTAGTCATTGCCGCAGATGGTGACATGGTGCATTTCGAGATCATGGATAGCCTCTGTCGGCAACACGGGCTAACAAGCATGCCATTCGAAGTGAAAATCGATGATACGGACACTATCCGCCGCGTTCTTCAAAGCTCTACTGACTTTTACTGGCACCTTCACCGTTCTAACAAATGGAACCCCCTTGCCGGAAAGGTCACGCTCGAGTGTATGAAACTTCAAGAGACTGGAGAGTACACAGATGACTTACAAGAGGTTTTGAAACCCGACTCAAATGATAAAAATCTGAACGTTGGAGGTGAAATCATGGTTAATGTCGATGATCGTGCGATCTATGGATTCAAGATTACCAATACGACATCGGTATCTTTTTATGTTTCGATGTTCTATTTCGATGTCAGTGATTTGAGCATCAGTACGCCGTCTTGTTGATCTTAACCCTCATTCTCTAATGACTAAGGGCCTTTGCAGGTTCGTACTACCAACCGGGGCGTGCGAAGAAAGACGCTGATGTCTCTCTTCCTCCTGGAGACTCGTTGACCATCGGGTACGGTGCGAGCGGGACGGTTCCGCATATCTACACACTCAGGAAGGGACAGGATGTTGATGTCGGATTTTTGAAACTTTTCTTCTCGACGAAGTATATGGACTTGTCGGGCGTTGTCCAGGATTCTCCTTTTGATGACGACCGCCAGAGCGGACCACCTTCGCCGAGGGAGAGCCTGTACCTATGGCATACGATGTGCGTTCCTGTTGTTCAGACAAGGGGAGGGCGTGTGGCCTCGTGATACGGCGATGTTGGTAGGATTTCCCTTTCTTTGTCGTAGCCATCTTGACATTGTTCCCTTCAGTACGACCAGCCCTTCGTAGCCTTTTATCGTTTTGTGAACTCGATCTCTAACATGAGCACATTTCTTGGTTCTCTCTTTGTCGGAATCCACGGTATCGATGACGTCGGATCACAGTAAAGTTACTCATTTCGTCCTTCAAAGGCACAAACAGAATAATGCCGAACTCTACAAGGAATTTCAATACACGTTTCCTGGAATGCGATGTAACTATGGAGAAAATCGCACGTCACAAACCTTTGGTATCACAAGGAAGGTGTAAAATTAGTTAACCTGTCCTAAACCTACCGTCCGCGCTAAGTTCCACTTTGATAACTTCAACTTTCCTCCAAGGGACTACATACTTACATATTCAAGCAAGCACCATGATTGCTGTAGCCAGATTTTATTGTTAGTTCTGAATACTCTAGATTCGTATTCGAGGACACCTAGCTGGAAAACAATTATAGTTATTGACCGTCAAGTGTTGAAAGTAGGCTCACTAAGGATATGAACCGAACTGTCATTATAACATGACTGCACATTACATATCAGAGTGAAAGAGGAGCAATGCCAGAATAGACGGTGCTTGAAGGATCGATACCAGCGCCGAGGACCGATACATAAGTCCTACCGTCGATTGTCGTACTCATTTGTTCTGACCGACATCCCTCCACTGTTTATTTGTCTGCATAGGCGTAAACGACATCCCGTCCCATAGGTCATGCTTCTTCGACGGAGATGTAGCGGTCATGTAAAATCGTGGGAAAGGTAATTGCAATCTCCGTCAAAATGAAGAGTTTCAAGAAGGCGACCATCAACGCTGTGTTCTCTTAAGATGTATGTGGCCGGAGGCTTCCCACTCTCGCCGTGACCGATATTCAACGATTTATTAGAAGAATGCATCCGCGTTTCCGGGATCCTTTGGCGCTTCCCGGTGTATAGTACTCCACTGGAAACTTAGTCAGTCAAGCAGGTAGTGAGAACCAACAAGGCACGTACCAATGATCAAACTGATAACATCAAAATAGAACATTGAAACTTGAATAGGAATCAACGTCGTATTGGCCAAGAGCGAGCTTGAATCCGTGCGGTATCAACCAAATCACGTCACCGAAGTTCAGATTACCGCCATTAGGATTAGGTTTCCAAACTTCCTTCAATTCATTTGTGAACTCTCCTGTGTGGCCTTTCCGACGAGGCAGCTCCCCTTAAAGGCTAGAACGGTGAAAATGAGTTGAAAATGAGCGGAACTCTAGAGAACATGGGAAATAGCATCCGAATGGTCGAATATGGCATCGAATGGCATGCGTGTCAGCCCATACCGTCGACAGTCCTTTCCATGATCTCGAAATGGAAAGCATCTCTTTCGATTTGTCGCCACTCCACCAGACGAAATAAGTTCTTTCCTTTGTTTTCCATCCCCTCAACCGCATTTTCCCAGATGTTGCGTGACCAACTGTCCAACTCGAGAAGAAGGTTAACAGCCCTGTCCCTCGCCGCCTCCAGTCTGTAGAGCATATCCGAGGGAGAATGACATGCCGGTGCCTGAAACAAACGTTAGATGCCACGGTTCTTTCAGTGTGAAAATGAAACTGGGCGTCATTTGTGATCCCATGAGCCTCACCACCTTCCAAAACGTACCGGCCCAGCGCGGATGTTCTGACTTCGTTGGAATTAAAGGGGTATCGAGATTGGCGGAAACATTTACACCGGAGGGTTTGTCTAGAAATATCAGCTCCGTGTGAACAGGCCGCTGGTAGGGTACAAAAGTCTACTTACTCGGAAAGGTTAGAAGGATCCATTACTATGTCTACGGTGTAAGTAATCTTGCCGACACCATTTTCCTGTAGAGAGCTCAACAACGGTTAGGGAAAGACACTACGTCGATATTTCTCCACGGCTTTCTCCTCTCCTCCACATCAACTCCACGCTCTAAAAGGAGCACATGTGAAGACCGACCGTCAATCCCGAATTTCTTTGGTACAACACTCGCTCGAGCATACGGTTCAATGTCATATAAGAAGTCTTAAGCGACAGTATAAGTCTCCAGGAGATCGATCCCACAAGGAGCAAAAGCATGATTCGATGAATACGTCATGATGCCGACTGAGGTGACGCGACCGCTAAGTTAATAGTGCTTCTTGCTTCCTCGCCGCCTTAGCGCCTGGTCAACCGATATGCACCGAGACGCTGGTAAGAAGTGTGATGGAGATCCTGTGCCGTTTAATGAAATCAATGCACATACCACGGTGTCTTCAGTCTCCTCCCCTCTCTATGACCATCGTTCAATGACTTCGGACCGTAAGATAAAGATTCTAGTGGTCATCGAACTAGCCTGGACGAAGACACGCTAGCCACAGATACAGGTATGGAACAAGAGGAACCGCGTACCGACGACGGACAGTGAGGACGACACCTAAACCGGTCACTAGGGTAGGAACCTTATAGTGGCGACATCACCAGCAACGCAACGTTTGGTCGTCGAATTACGAAAAACTGCCGCTGCCAGGAGGTGCGAAGTCGTTTAACGATCTCGGTGGAGGCAAAGAAGAATGGGATGATGACGAAGGTAGAATTTGGGTGACATAGCACGATTTCAAGGAGTGCTCAGTAGCAGTACGACACATGTATTGCTACGCGGCCAATTAATTTTGTTACAGGAGATTTTTTTGCTGTCGTCCTCATAAACCGAGTAGTCGTTAAATGCAAACAATCACCGACTGGTCAATCAATTATACGCGGGGCCATACTCTCCTACATGTAGGAATCATGTTCCACGCATTTACGAAAGGATTGAACAGCGTAATGCAGTGCGACAGCAGCCTTCCCACTATGAGATTCCTGGCCCTCGAAAAGTCGAGAATATACCAAATCTGCAAAGATAGGCGCATCGGCATCCCCGAGGGACTAGTGTTGGAAAAACACTTCGATATCGAGCCATAAGCATTCCTGCAGAAAGGTGGAATGCTGCCTCCGATAATGACTCGTCTCCTGTGGCGGTTTGGCATGCGGAGAAGTACGCAATGTCAGCATGGGGAGAATGAATCCATGAGAGCGGTAGATGTCCAACTGGGCGATCGAGAAAGCGATGAAGGCTAAATGCGCTATTCGACGGTTTTGCCTTCCTTGAGTAGCATGGCAGGCCACCCCAACCCAGTTGCAGGTCGACATGCCACTATTGAGCGCTGCGTCGGTGTCGCTTCATAAATATTCGACTTGGAGTTCATTAACTCGTTCTTCAATCTTCTGCCGTTCTCCTTTTGTACCAGGAGTATTAGCTGGCTAATAACTAATAAGCCTTTGAACATTCGATTTTCTAAAATTTGCCGACTCAGAAGAGGTGTGAGCGTTGGAGTGTATGATGAGATTACATACTAGTCAGAATGCTTTGTTTCTGGTTCTTTTGCACAGAACTGCACTGTGTTGTCCGGCAGCGAGAATAGGGAGGAATGCCAGTGGACCTGTTGTACACCACCATAATCGTGCCGGGTTGGTGTTGTCGGAAGGCTGAGAAAACCATTATGAAACAAGGGGGTGGCGGAACGCAAATGACCAACGTGACCTACATTAATGCGTTTAAGGCGAGCTGGACCCCCCCCTCCCTCCCCTCCTTCCTTTTATAGTAATATTATAGCTATATTTGGTAATAGTATTTCACGTGCTACTAGCCGAGGGTTACATCATCCAGGGGAATGTTTCGATTGGGTTGTTCCTGGCATAATTTTGGCTGGAGAATTGGGTGGAAAGCATGGATTTCAATCAAAATAGCCCTATTTATAGCATATTATGGTGAAAATACTCTATTCTCTCATTATATGATAGCTAATATAGGTATGTCGGTTACACGTTTAAGGTCCCTACCCCTCCCCCCCTCCCCCCCCCCTTACCCCCCTACGTTACGTCCCGGATTTACCCGATGCCACCCCCTTGTTATGAAATGTTCGGGCATCACGTAAGAAAAACTACTCATGGAGAATTTAAGGCATCGAGTACAGGTTTAACGACGCATGACAACAGCTCCTTCAAAACAACCACAGAACCCATTTTTTTCTGGAGTACCATAGGCTGGTCGTGATTCCCTAGTACGCGCACTAAAATTCGAGAGCAATGCCTTGAATTGCTCGTAGAATTCCAGACTGGGGACTAGATCGAGCACGTCACACCTCACGCGGTATGTATTCACGAGGACTGGACCAAGCTTGGCCGCATCCTTGACTGTGGTGAGCTTCTTCGGTTGTAAAAAGTCTTCAAAGCCTAGAATTTCCCGGGCTCTTTCGACTGGACTATCCCACGCGTAGCCAAACGATGGTGTTCTTTTGTTTTGTCTTCCAATGATAACTCCTTAGAGTGTTATCCATTCTCCAAAGCCACCGGAATGTAGGACAGCTCTCAGCGAGTGCAAGATATACATCAGTATCGGAGTGTATGGGAGAGCAAAGGTTGTGTAATTGTTTTCGGACAACCGACTGGCATCCCGTCTCTAAACATTCAAGTGTGGTATCGGCTGCTCCTAACCCTGGCGCGGACACCGCTGCCTCCCTAACTACATGACCGAAATGGGCTAATTCCCTCAGACGTCGCGCATCTATGCTCTTGCCGGACCAAACTAATCGGGGAAGGAGTTTGATAACGAATCAATATGCCGATGGAAAGTCAATGTGCCTGCATAGTTAGGGCATAGCTGCATCCAGCCTATGGAAGGTGGGCGGGTAGAGGAGAATGCGGTGGGTTTTAACAACGTAAGTAATCCAGCGTTTAGCAGGGTTTGTTGACAGTCGAAACAAGATGCGATTGAAACACCGAGGTATATCAGTATGCAAGGTTTCTCCGGATGTCCATGGGGAATAGGCAATGCTGCTTTCTTTCTGCAGGAGATGAGTTCTTCCCAGTCATTGAAACCACGAAGTTTGAAACGCTCTCGAAGAGCGGGGAGAAGGCTGTTTAGCCGACAGGGTTTTTTGAGCGATTGTCGGAACAGTTCGTCAAAGTGCTCTAGCAAGAGAGTTTTCCGACCTGAGTCACTGTCGAGCGGTTCAAGTTGAAAAAGATTGTCATACACGGATCCGGTTGTAAGTCTCGCGTTCCTGTTTCTCATTCGTTGGTTTTGTCGCTGCCAGTTAGATTTGATGCGAAGAGACCTGACGCGTGATGCGACGTGCATGGACGAGTTGGGTGTGCTTTGGTGAGCGTTGGCGTGCACGTAGGCATAAAATGCTTGCACAGCCACCGTCTCCTTCCGAATGTCAGTCACGGTGGACACCTACATACCTACCTACCCTTTTTGTTACATATAATTGAACCAAGCAACGTGGTCCCTTAGAGTACTCTATGTACTCTGGAGCGTTTTCCTTACTCTTCTCATTTAATTTGCTGTCTTCTAGTAAGGTTTTCTCGCCGTCCGGTAGTTGGTGTGGTGTTTCAATCGAATGCGTTCGTCTTTCTCTTATGATGTTGCTTTTGACCAAGATAACCTCAGTTGGAGAAATCTGTGCGACCAAACGATTCCTGTGTTCTTCCTCCATGGTAAATTTCTGTCGATGTCCCAGATGAGGGATGAGGGATGATTTGACAGTAAGACCACCCTCAAATCACTGCCTAGTGTCTCAGAGACTCACATATATGCATAGATCGTATATGAACGTGGAAATGAAGAACACGCCTCAAGGCCACTGTGGACGCTTGCTGAAGGGATCAACTTTGTGACACATCTAAGATTTCTTCTAGATGTGGGATGGTAGCGATCGATCGTCTTCGTTGCAGGCCATTTTAACTTTTCAGCCAACACATGCAAAAATGTTACTATATAAAGTGTCGCCCTGTGGCCCAAGTCGCATATACAATCCTCTTCATTGGTGTCCCTCTTAGGGCCCTCTCACCATTCACATGTTCTTTAACTGGCTCAAGACCGCGATCAGCACTGTGTCGGACATTTTGTTGTGGTCAGGGGCATTCCAATTCTTACAAGGATTCCGATTGAATCTCCGCTTTTCGAATTGCAGCTCTCGTACTCCACCGTAAGGAACTTCTGCTTGAAAAACGATTAATTCAGTGATGTGATAATTTGCAGGCCTGCAAATAGTCTAGAAGATGCTTCTTGTCTGCCGTACGACAGTTTCGGAATCCATGCTAAGAAATTGAAATAACCCTTAATTTCAGTCCTGAACGATCGCTTACCATTGGACGGTAGGTCCTCATCCCACGCCCAAGAATAGGACACTGAGTTTGTGATGGCTAGCCCTCTCCCTCCCTTGTTTGCGTTGGTTATTGGCATCGACAAGTACCTTTCGAACGAGATCAGGGACCTGAGTGGTGCTGTTGCCGATGCTGACGCCGTCGATGCATTTTTACAAGAGACCCTCCGCGTTCCAAAGAGTCAAATCAAGAATTTGCGCAATGAAGAAGGCACGGGGTTGACTATCGAGACGGCCATTAAAGACCTTGGGAACAATCCGAAGATTAAGAGGGATGACCCAATTCTCATCTTCTTCGCGGGTCATGGTGCTGAGGCGAAGGCACCTTCCGGATGGTCCAGCTCTAACGAGAGAATACAAATGCTGGTTCCCCACGATTTTATCGCCAGCGGATCGAAGGACTTGAATCACGGTCAAGGTGTACTAGATAGGAGGCTCTCGCATATTCTCGCAGACCTCGCCGCGAGAAAGTCAGACAACATTGTAGGTTTCTGCTTTTCTATGATGCATCGTGTCTAATCGGGTACACTCACAGACTGTCATTCTCGACTGCTGTCATTCGGGCTCGGGCACGCGAACGGACGACGATGATCCTACTTTCGCCGTTCGTGGGATCGATCTCCCACAGACTTACACTATCGCTCAAAATGTCTTACATGACATTGAGCCAGATGCTCGGTCGAGTGCTGTTGCGAAGGGATTCGAGACGACAGGTCTATTATCACACGTGCTCCTTGCAGCGTGCAAGCACGGACAGGAAGCCGGAGAAAGAGGCGGACGTGGCATCTTCACCTCAGCGCTGTTGAACTTGTTGCAGGAACATGACTTCGACAAGGTTACATACAAGGACATAATAGCCAATCTGCCTGATCTTCCCGAGTAAGTCCACCTTTGTCTTCTGCCAGTGGTCTACTGAACCTCATCTATACAATACAGACAAGACCCGCAGTGTGAAGGTGTTCACCAAACTCGGTGTCTTTTCAATTCCAAAGTAACCAATCCACGACGAGAATTGTACCCCATCCGCGCTTGCTCTGACACACCGGGCCAGTATATTTTGGATGCCGGTGAGGCCTATGGGATCACAAGAATGACGCAGCTCGTTGTATTCACTGACAGAGCCATGTCGACTACTTTGGGAACCGTCGTTGTTTCAAATATTGCCGCCTTCACCTCTACATGCAACTTCTCTGCCCGTGGCAATGAACCACCATTCCGCCTTGCAGCTCCAGGATTTGCCTTGCAGACTCGGGGCGACGAGGAACAGGATGTTCGGTTTTACATCGAGCCGGGCAAAAGGCTACTGAGAACTGTTAAACGAATAGCCGACGAGATTACAAGTGACAAAGGAGGAAAGAGGAGATTCCGTTTGGTTCAGAGTCGTGAGGATGCGCCGGATCTGGTCATTAGTGCGGATGGTGACGACGTCCACTTCGAGATTATGGACAAGCTCTGTCGTCGACATGGGCTCACACGCATGCCCTTTAAGGTCAAGATCGATGATTCAGACACTATCCACCGCGTTCTTCAAAGTTCCGCTGATTTCTACTGGTACCTCCACCATTCGAGGAAAGGGACTCCCCTCGCTACATGCACGCTCGAGTGTATGAAGCTTAAAGAGACCGGGGAGTACACAGATGACTTGGAAGAGATCTTGATTCCTGATCCCAATGGCCATAATCTGAACGTCGGAGGTGTGATTATGGTCGACGTCAATGAGGATGCGATCTATGGATTCAAGATCACAAATACGATGTCGGTACCTCTGTATGTCTCGATGTTCTATTTCGATGTCAGCGATTTGAGCATCAGTATGCAGTCTTTCTCATTCTGACATTTCACTCCAATAACTCCATTTGCAGGTTCGTATTATCAACCGGGAAGTGCCAAAAAGAACGTCGATGTTTCTCTTCCTCCCGGAGAATCGATGGCCACGGGGTACGGCGCGAGTGGGACGGTTCCGCACATATACACACTCAGAAAGGGACAAGATGTCGATGTTGGCTTCTTGAAGCTTTTCTTTTCCACGGAGTATTTAGACTTCTCAGGCGTCGTCCAGGGATCGCCTTTCATAGATTGCCGCGGGGGGGCGCGAGCCATGCCCGAGAGCAGGAGTTTATGGGACGCAATGTGTGTTGCGGTTGTTCAGAAAAAGGGATTCGAGGGTGCTTAGGAGTGTGATCTCCAGGAGTGCAGCTTTCAAGGTGCCACAATTCACGATGACATTCACTTCTTTTAGTTTTATTACAGTTGTGGACAATCAAAATCGACAATTTTGATCACCTATTTATGTCAGCGCCCCAGAGTTTCGGGGGGGACTTTTTACTATTTAGATAGGTAGCTAGGACCAAAATGAACATTTTGGCACGAGCCGATTTTGCTCTAGGCCATTTTTAAAAAAATTACCCCAAAAATTTTGGCCAAATAGAAAAAGTGGCAGGAAAAACTTCGGAGATAGCGGAAATGAATGCCCTCGCCGTTCTGCATCTCATAGGAACAAAATAAAAATTTTCTATCGAGCCGTTATCTTACAATTAACACCGCCACATCCACAATCATGAGCACCTATGAACAGGTTTGACCCTCTAAGAAGGCCAAACAAAACATTGTCGGCCTCTGGGATTGAACATTCACTACACTCAGGATCCCTACTCCTTCCCCCACTGGAGGGGATGACAATAATTTAGACATTGCATGAATATGACTTTGATGTTGGGTGTGACAATGCCGAGTCCCTTGAGCTCAATTCCGAGTATAGCTCTGAAGAGGATACAGATGAGAGTGCACTCCAGGCATTCCACAATGAGACGGTGGAATGGATAGTTGAGTTCAAAGAGCAGAAACAGGCTGCTTTTGATCCTGATTATCTGCAAAAGCCAGTGATAAAAAAACCGGGGTCCGACAATGCTCCGATTTCTCTGCTTCTCTCAACACTCACTTTTACATAATAATACAGGTGGTCCTTAAGCATTTCGCAAAGGGACCAGATGTCGCAAGCAAAGTCAGCCGAATACGACGACAATATGCTGGTGAAATCAGAACCCAATAAAGTATTCCATGATGTCAATTGACATTGTGCCGAACTGATCCTGGTCGGAAGTTATGTTGCCGAGGTCCGAAAGGGGTAGTATGAATTCGGAATTTTGCCCCAAAAATTTGGCCATCCTAAAACGTCGTGGGAAAAACTTCGGAGGCAGTTTTTTAGACGTATTTTGCCATTACGGTTCAGATTCCGAGGTCAGATTTCTGGGGAAAAAACAGAATCTAGCTACATCACGCCCGATCAAAATTGTCGATTTTGATTGTCCACAACTGTAGTATCGCCGGCTGATACCTTTAAATGTCGGATCTTACCCCCTAGTCCGGCTTATATATATACTATGTCACCATACTATTCTTATGACCATCATAATAAACGTTCCCATTTCTAGTTCATTGGTTTTCCGCTCAGTACGTTCGTATCCCCGACCAAACCCGACGGAAAAAGAAAATTAAAAAACAGAGGTTAGCAAGTGGTTCCCATACCATATACGGCTGCTTTGGCCTTTACGTCCACGGCGTTTAGTGAATGGTTGACTCGTCTTTTCCCAGAAATAGGGACATTTCGCTGTTGTTTTCAAGGAAATAAAGTCCCTCGGACTCGAAATTCACTCCCTTATACGAGCATGGCACAAGGCCTGAGCTGAACTTTAATTCCAGGACCAGTAACGAGCTTCTCGGAGGCTTAGTAGGTACAATGCATGTCTTATTCTGATATACTTTTGGATGTAATGTACCGACCGAGACGCCGAATGACCGTTGGGAGCAAGTTGGTAGACCAACATTTGAAATCAAGAATACGCCACTGCCTCAATGACTTCAAATTATCTGACCTGGTCTATTAAATCTTTCCCTTGAACTCGAAGCGTCAAATTTGAAGGTCTTACAATAGACAATCATGAGGCGAATCACATTTAACTGGCGAGGTCTATTTCTCACTGCTAGTAACTAATAAATTTAAATGGAGTAACTTCCCTCAAGTATCATAGCTATTAGTCATGCATTAGATGTAAATACTGATATTATGACACAAGATAATTGTGATTCACAAATTGAGTCCGGTAGAGGCTGATCAACTCACATTCTCGGCCCGAATTCGGGTGATCACTGATAAAGCGTGTATGTTCCATGCATTCATGATATATTGCAGGTGCTGTCTGGGTCAGGTCGTCATGATACACTGTAGAATTCCAACAATATTGAGAAGAAACCAATAGCATGACTATTGATTGTCAGAGGTTAAAATAAGTAAAACTTTTTTTAAAAAGAATTATGCTCAGTAGCAAGTGACTGCAGGTGACATACAACTAATCCGGGAATACAAAGTGCTCGATCATAATGGTCGTAATAGCGGTGTGGGCTTGCATATCGACAATGGACTCTGGGGTAAAAAGCGAACAACGAAAATGTATCGAAAAACAGAAATGAGACTGTACTACTACGCTGGCAACAGCTGTTTCACACGAGGCGCCCTCCCCTGGTCTGAACAACTGGAACACAAATTGTGTGCCACAAGTCCTCCATCGTCCGGGCCTTGTCTTCCTCGCTGGCGCGGCCTTCCTCAAAAGGAGACTTCTGGACGATACCCGACAAGTCCAGATAGTTCTTTGAGAAGAAAACCTTCAAGAAGCCGACATCAACATCCTGTCGCTCTCTGAGTGTGTATCTGTGTGGAACCGTCCCACTCGCGCCATACCCGATGGTCAAAGATCCGGGGATTGACGATTCATCGCATTTCTTAGGAAGAGACACGTCCACATTTTTCTTCGCGTATCCCGGTTGATAATACGAACCTGCAAAGGGCGTCATTGGAGGGGAACATCGGAATGAGAAAGACAGCTTACTGATGCTCAAATCACTCATATCGAAATAGAACATCGAAACATAGAGAGGTACCGCCGACGTATTGGTGATCCTGAATCCATACTTCGCTTTTTCATCGACATCGACCCTAATCACACCTCCGACGTTCAGATTATCGCCGTTGGGGTCAGGCATTAAAACCGCTTCCAAGTCATCCGCATAGTCGTCAGTCTCTGTAAGCTTTGTGCACTCCAGCCCGACCTTTTTAGCGAGGGGGCTCTTTGGACTAGACCGACGAAGGTGCCAAAAGAAGTCGGCGGAACTTTGAAGAACGCGGTGAATAGCCTCCGGATCATCGATTTTGACTTCCAATGGCATATGTCTTAGCCTATGTTCGCGAGAGCGCTCCTCCATGATCTCGAAATGGACGTGGTCGCCGTTCACAGTAACGATTAGATCCGGCGTATCGTCACGGCTCTTCACCAGACTGAATCCCCTCTTTCCTTCTTTGACACTTTGCATCTCCTCGGCTATCCGCATAAAGACAGGGACGAGTTCTGGAGCC
The DNA here is from genome assembly GCA_030435655.1 of Armillaria novae-zelandiae. Lineage (NCBI taxonomy): Eukaryota > Fungi > Basidiomycota > Agaricomycetes > Agaricales > Physalacriaceae > Armillaria > Armillaria novae-zelandiae. The sequence goes on along the minus strand of JAUEPR010000004.1, from coordinate 2,627,401 downwards.
AGCTCGATGAAAAGGCGAACATCCTGTTTTTCGCCGACTAGAGCCTGCAAGGCGAATCCGGGAGCAGAAAGGGGGAATGGCTGCGTTTTATCGCCACGCGGAGAGAGATCGCACGTGGTTTTGAAAGCGGTAGTCTTTACTGCTACGACAGTTCCAAGAGCACTCTCCCAGGCACACTCCAATGCCTTGGTTTTGTCAGCGAAGACGACAAACTCGGCGTTCTTTGTGATCCCATAGGCCTCGCCGGCTTCCAAAATGTATTGCCCTGGCGTCACGTCAAGGTCCCCAGGCTGGACTGCGTGGATGGGGTGTATTTCGCGGTGTGGGCTGGTTACTCTGGAATTGAAAAGGTATCGGGATTTGTTTTCACCCTCACACTGAGGGTTTTGTCTGTAAAGGACAGATCAGTGATAGCAGATTAGGAACGAAAATGGGCGTACGCAGGCAGATCGCGAAGATTGTTTATTACGTCCGTATAAGTAAGCTTGTTGACTGCGTGTTCCTGTAACACCTCCAACAATGCTGATGTAAAGACACCACGTCGATCTTCCTCCCTTGCACGCTGTCCCGCCTGGCATGCTGATAGGAGCACGTGCGACAAGAGACCTGCATTTTTGTGTCCCTCTGCAATGCCACTCTCCCGGGCGTCTGGATCAGGCAAGAGCTCGTCGGGAACAGTGTATGACGCTGGGAGATCAATCCCACGGACAGCGAAAGTCTCATCATCGTCGCCCGTTCGCGTGCCCGACCCAGAGTGACAACAATCAAGAATGACAGTCTGTCGGTGGACATGGTCAGATACTAGACGTTATTAACACGGGTGGGACCTCACGATGTTGTCTGACTTCTTGTTTGCGATGTCCTGGAGAAGACGAGAGAGCCTCACGTTTGGTAAGCCTTGACCTCGTTTGAGGTCGTTTGACCCTCCCTTGAGAAAGTCGTGGGGAGCCAGCATTTGTATCTTCCCATCGGCGCTCGGCCGTTTCGCTGACGCCTTCCCTTCGGCTCCATGCCCTGCATAGAAGATGAGAATCGCATCGCCCAGCTTGATCGCCGGATTGTCCCCAAGGTTCTTAATCTCCTCCTCGATGGTAACTCTCGTGACCTCCTTGTTGCGAAGATTCTTGATATGGTTCTCTGGAACGTCGAGGTTTTTGAGTAAAAAATTGTTGACGGCATCTGCATCAGCAACAGCACCAGTCAGATTGCGCAGGTTCGCATACTCATCGATGCCGATAACCAGTGCAAACAGGGCCGGGGTAGGCCTAACAATTGCTTACTCAGTGCAAATATCCTGGGACGCGAAATATCATATACGAACTTCGCAATAAGAATAGGCTCAGGGGGACTGTGAAGCAGAGTCACCATCATGGTGTATTTAAATAGATGGGGGTCGACATACGGCTGAAGTGTTTCCTTTGCTAGACCAGCTGCAGCCTGAGGCCTGCAAAAATTGAGTGTCAGTGAAACCAATCGTCTTTTCGCAGAGATCCCTTACGTTAGAGGAGGCTGGGAGCTCTCCTCGTGTACCTCAGGAGATGGATGTGTTTCCTTCTCTATCTCAGCCTGAGACCTGCAACATTCGGATGTCAGTGAAATCAATCGTCTCTTCGCAGAGATCCCTTACGTTGGAGGAGGCTGGGAGCTGCCATCATATTCCTGAGAAGTTGGAGGTGTTTCCTCCGCTATTTCACCCTCTGACCTGCAACATTCGTTTCAGTAAAATCAATCGTCTTGTCACAGAGATCCCTTACGTTGTAGCCTTAGGAGGCGGGGAGCTGTAATTGAACACAGAGATTCAATAAGAATCATCAAAAGAATTGGAAAGCTACTAACACCATCAGATACCACAGTAGCTCGTACACATTGCTGACTGTGATGTTGATCCATTTAAGAAGCATGCCTATTGGTGTTGAAATCTGAGACGCAGAAGGTAGAGTCATGAATACTAGAGCTGTATGTGTAGCTTGTGCTATAGGACATAAGATGTGTGAGACTTTATAGGTGTAGCAACATCCGTCGCCCTTTCACTTTGCACAGGGTTGACCGTTTACCCATCTGCTTTTCTGAAAACCAGATCCATCTGTGTATTGGCGCCTAATAATCCGGACAGATGATACACATTATCGGGCGGGGTGGTGGGAGAATCATGTTAGATGTGCCGCAAGTCAGAAACATCTCGATTCCTCGATGGATGGAACAAAGACTTTGATGAATATCATATGTGACGGCTGCAGTCGGACGTGAATGTTTGCCTATCTGTTTTCACTCTTCGCTTCCAGCGCTGGCCGTCATACGGGGCTAGGAAGTACGCACAGCGTCATTAAATCTAGATTGATGTCCAAAGCCTCCTCACGCATAACCCATCGATAGCGATTGATGCCTTCGATCTTTCCTCTTCTTTTTTTTGTTGTGGAACATTTGATATGGCATCATACACCCCACACAGCGGGAGCTCCCGACTAGCAGGCTGGCACGCCGAGGACATTGTATTTAGCCCGTTGGGGATACGAGGTATGGGGCCTCGTTAAGTTGAGTGAGTATTGTATGGAGTCATTCCTACAGCTCATGAGACCTTAATTTACCACACGAGGTGAATGCGTTTACGCACTGACTTTCATGTCTAAGGAACAAGTCACGTGTAGGGCTCTGTTAGGTGAGCTCTGGTGGGTACCATCAGTACCGCACCTTCATCGTTCACTTCACAATACCTACTGTTAATTCCTGTACACACAGAAAAGATAATTCTCAGCCAGGATGTTGGATTGACTAAATTGGTATTAGAAACTGTACCTGTACACACAGAAAAGACAATTCTACTAGTAGGTTAGATATCTGTGGTACAGAACATAGTAAAAGATGGTCTCACCTCAGCCAGGATGTTGGATTGACTGAGGTGAGAAGGAAGGGAATACGGCGCTTTGGTATGATGGTCACATGCACGTGATGTAACACATTGTTACTCAACACTCCTCCTCAATGTGGACACGAGTGTGAAAAGAAAAATATATCATAAGAAAGGAAAAAAAGGAAAGAGAATCAAGACAGCCAAAATCTCCTCCTCGCATGGACATCAGGTGAGTCCATGGTCAGCCCGACAACACAGGAAGTCCATCCATGGCAATGGTTTAGTGAAAACATCAGCAACATTCTCCTTGGAAGCAATGCAGTGGATACTGACAGAACCTTCAGCAACATGCTCACATATGTAATGATAATGAATGTCAAGGTGTTTGATGTGAGCATGAAATGCTGGATCGAATGCCAGACACATGGCACCGTTGTTGTCGCAGAGCAAAGGGGTGGGGTCGGAGTTACCCAGCTGGATTTTGCAGAAGACTTGACGTATCCACATGGATTCCTTAATGGACTCAGAGGCGGCAATATATTCAGCCTCAGTTGTCAAGGTGACGACCATCTTCTGCTTGCGAGAACTCCAAGTAATCATGCCCAGTCCGAGTGAGAAACAGTAACCCATGGTGGAACGACAATCGTCAAGGCTGTCAGCATAAGAGGAATCGGAGAAACCAATAAGGGAGCAATGATCTCCACTGAGAGTGAGGCAAAGCATCTGAGTGCCTTTCAGATATTGGAGAACATTGATGGCCGCATCCCAATGTGGGGTACAGAAGCAGTCCAGAAATTGTGTGAGTCTGGACATGGTGAACACGATATCGGGCCAAGTGCCAATAACAATATACATCAGTGAGCTGACAAGGGATCGGTAGGGTAGATGAGCAAGGGCTGCAGACTCCTCCTGAGGTAGGATTATGGCAGAGTCAGGACATGTGAGGTGGATATCAGGGTCCATGGGGATTAATCTGGGATGACAATCAGCATGACCAAACTGGGTCAGAACTTTGTCAATAAGGGCAGTCTGGGAAAGGAAGATCTGGCAAGAGGCACGGTCATGCTCAATAGCAATGCCCACTACAAACCTAGCATCTTCCATGGAGATTTCCCATTTCGATTGCAGCTGAGTCAAAAACAAATCGTTCTCATCCGTAGAGCTGCCAACTGAGAGAAAATCATCAACGTGAACAGTGCAAATGATGATGCTGGTGGCTGTCTTCCGATAGTATATGCACCATTTACATTGTAGCCTCTTGAAATGTTCGGTTCCAAATCTGACCGCTTTGCTTCATACCATCCAATCCACACTGCAGCTGCCAGATGTGGTCCTCCTTACCCACCTCAGCAAAGCCTTCAGGTGGTTCCATCCACTGGGTTTCATTGTCACCAAGGAGTCCATATAGGAAAGCGGTATGGATGTTGAACTGTTGGATGTCCCAGTCACGCATCGCAGCGATGTGGAGAAGCAAACAAAAAGACTCCATACATGCAGTGAGAGAAGTTGTTTGGTCATAATCTTGCCCACAGACCTGCTTGAAGCCATGGACAACGAGACATGCTTTGTATCAGAGGGGGATATTGCCACTGTTGTGTTTCAACTTGAAGACCCACTTCACTCAGAGGACTTTTCTCCCTGCAGGCATGGAGGATCGGGGAACGAGCTTGTAGACGCCCATGGTCTTCAAGCTTGTGAGCTCCTCCTGAGTACCAGCAACCCAAGATGCACAATGTGGGAAAGCCAGGGCCTCTCATAAGGTAGCAGGGTCATCATCAGCGATGTTGTCAGTGGCATACAACTCAGCAGTGGCAAGGATTTCGTCAAGAAGTATATCCTCATCATCAGCAATAGAGGCTAGCAAAGGACCTGCATGGCTGGAGTCATCAAGGAGAGCAGTGTGGACCTCAAGTCAGGCTTGATGACAAAGATCCTTGGCAGCAGCATGCTCAGCCTTGACTCATGCCTCAGTTTTAGCAGAGGCCAAAGTAGCAGCTTGTACAGCAGGGATGCGGTGAATACCTTGCACGTCAGCCAAGCATTCACTAGGTAAAGAGGGGTGAGAGGACTGACGGGGAGCAGGTGAAGCAGTAGGAGGAGGGATGGAAGGAGGGGTGGAAGCAGGAGTTTCAGGCAGGGGGGAAGAAGGCTGAGCCATGGTAGGAGAATCCAGAGGGTTTGCAATGATGCCAGGGTGGAGTGGCCGTTCAATGGAGTCTTTGCATTCAACAAACCAGTGATGAGCCTGGTGGCTCTGTGCACTCAGAATTCATGGGAACATACAACAATTTATCGACCTATTCTTAGGCTGGCACCCTAGTCAGATAAGGTGTGCTGGTTCAATGCCAGTTAAACCATCCCAATCCATAGGCAACACACAAAGTTTGTGAGCTATGATGCATAGGTCAGCTCTGATGCAAATCACCAGCATCAGTCAGACATAATTAAACATATGTGTCATACACATCTGACGTGACAAGATACGGTACCTAGCACATGACCAGACCCATGCAGTCATAGGGTCTCCCGACATGCACATAGTATGTGGCAAAAAGGGACTTATAATAAAGAAAGCTCCAGGCACACCAATGCGTATATGACCCGACCAAACAAGTTTGCAAACTTGTGGCAGTAGTAACTGTGGAACTACTATGGTTAGTAAGGTGGTCCTGCCATTAGGCCTCGTTAGTTGGGCACATAGATATCCATACGAGCAAGCTATTATAAGGAAGATAGCACAGTAATAGTGTTACGAATAAGTTCGCTATGCTCAATAAGCAAGTACTGTGGCTGACAACAGTAGATTATGCTGTAGTATAGAATAGTAGTATAAAAGTAACAAAGTATTCGAGCTAGAACAATAGAATATGCTCGGGACTACTACTCCCCCACACAATTGATGTTAGGACTAGCCCTGAGTAAACCAAACTAGAGTAAACCGTCAGACTATGCCGGGTAATACCTGAGTCTAACAGAGTCTCAGCATGTTTGGTGGGGATCAGGTACTAGTGCAACAGTCAGGTCGTTGCAAGTGAATTGAGAGAAGAATGAGGTTGTATAAACTTTAGCTCGAAGCTGAGTATTACAACTGAGAGCATGCTACTTATATACTAAAATGATAGTCCTAAGAATAGCTATTGGCAATGGTGATGGTGAAGATTTATAGAAGTTGATGCGACCATTGCCCATGTGATGCATTGACACACTCTCAATGTGTCTACGCGTGTAATTTTGCGATATGTATCAATACATGCCTTATATAATGGCTGGTTACTGAGATAACAAAAGATATGAACAGAGCGCAGTGCTATATGCATAGAGCGCAGTGTCAAACACACAGAGTGCAATGATATATGTATGGAGCATGATACGGAGTCATGCGCAGTACAACCTTGGGTGACAATTGGTAGAGTGCATGCTCTAGCTTAGAATGATACTAGTTGAGGTCACACTAAGTATGAGAGCTCAGCACTTGATACTAAATGCACTAGAGGCAGATCAGCCACGCGCTCTAAGGAATTGATGAGAGAGAAACATGATACTGGGAGAACTACATTGATCGAAGACATGTGCTGGATGCATATAGGAAAATAGACATAGAGCACAGTGGAATATGAATAGAGCGCAGTGTTATTCACAACACATGCAATTCAACACATGCTGACACGCTCTCAAAGCTTTTACCAATGTGATTCTGCGAAATGTGTCCATATATACATTTTACAATGTCCTGGCATCAAGATAACAAAGAATAGGAATAGAGCGCAGTGGAAAACGAATAGAGCACAGTATAATTCACACAGAGCGCAGTGATATCCACATTACGCGTGATACAACACGCACGTGTATCAGTCTTGAGTGACGATTGGTAGAGTGCATGCTCTAACTTAGAATGATACTAGTTGAGGTCACCCTAAGTATAAGAGCTCAGAACTTGATACTGAATGCACTGGACACAGACTACAAACGCACTCTAAACTATAAATCCTGGGGAAACTATGTGACCCATTGATCTATGACGCACAGGGCACAGATCGATCAAAGAGTTGCATGCATGTATGAAATGATGGCTAAGAATAGAGAACTCCGAGGGAACCCAATTTGGCAATAGAGCGCAGTGCCTAGGCTTACCGCAGGTAACCCCCACCTACCAGAGAAAACTAGAAACTCAAGAATAAATTATGATACAGCCTATATGACCGGCTGTTACTCCAGGTATCATCCAAGGAAATAACGAGTGACATGCCAATGCATAGAGCGCAGTGCAAGTGGAGTCTAAACCATGAGGAAACAGAATCTGGTCTCGAAATAGACCTCTGACCAAGTGTCCAGCCTCAGGCATGCTATAACAACACGCACGTGTTGCGATTGATGATGTTCCAGGATTGCAACAGTAGTGTATTAAGTTGTACTGACTTGTAGGACGTAGAAATGTATAAATACGATATTGTAGATAGAGTAACATAGGTTTCCAACCCCCCATGTAATAGTGACAAGCTTATTTGATACGTGCGCGATCCTTTGGAGCTGTTTGAGCCTTGCACTTTGTCCATTTAGTGACGAGTCAGAGGTGTTGAACCCCAATTGTGACGGTGCAAGAGACAATAGCTACTCACCCTAGCACTGGGAGTGGTTTGTAACTTCGAGCGAGAGAATATAGACATCTTTGATATTAATTTGAGTGATTTGAGTGATGAGCGTGGCCGATAAGGCTTGCAGGGCACTCCATACTTAAGTTGCATTGATTGTTTGACTTGAGCTCTGTGTTGAGATTGAGAGATTCGTGTCAGTGTAGGCACTACTCTATTGATTGAGGGTTTTGTGTGACGCGAGGCATTACAAGCGGCAGAGGTTCAAACCCTTTGGCTTGTCGGACAGGGTTCTCTGTGTTTGTGTGTATTCTCTGGATCGCATTGGTTCAAATCCTGTGGGTCTACGATTGGTTAGGAAACTTGAGCGTGTAGGTTAGAATCCTGTGGTTCTTGTGGATTGTTTAATAGGAATTGGTTTCTGCTTCGAGCGCAGTTGTTTAAGTGGTGTTTAGGGTGTTATTGATAGGGTGCAGTGGTTATTAGAGTCCTGCGCGATTCCTAGAAAGTTGTAGAGACGTTTAACGAAGTTGTGTTGTGTTATACACCCTTGCCTTGAGGCCCGGCGATGGAAGTCGCACCTCTTGTTCTTGAGAAAAGCCTTTGGACTTAGAAAAGTCTGGATATTATACGAGAGCTATTGCTCCACGTACCTTAGAAATATTGAGAAGCCAGTTGATTTGGTTCGCTACTTTCATCGCATTAGAATCCCCCCATGAACTTGAGTGTGTTTGTGTGTGTAGTGTTGGGTGTGGGTGTGATCAGTGTCTTTGACACCAGTTGCATTACTAGCTCTGTGCACACAGACGCCTCTTTAGCGTAAAGTGCCAATGTGAAGGTTCTGAAGGGTAAAAAGTAAATAAATCATAACATTACCCTCTCGTTAAGGCAGTCGTCCCGACTGCCATCAGGGTTCTCATGTACTTTTGGGATCGACGTCGTCTCGACTCTCATTTTCCCAGTACATTTTGACTAGCTTTTCCCATTTTCGGCATTCTTTGTCAGTGCAATCGTCTGGGCTTTCCTTGATCCAGTATTGTGTTCCATCCTTTGTTTGAGCTTTATAGTTGGCCACTCCATTGTCGTCGTATTTGCCTTCTATGATTAATGTTGGATATCTGCCGAGGTGAAATTGGTGCCTTTTCTTTTCGGTTGTGATGGCATAGGCAATGGTGAGTTGGCCTGTTTGTCTGGCCTTCCTCTCATAGTCTTTAATTGTTCTTTGGGTGTTTTCCATGTCTTTCTCCCGTACCCAGTTGTTGTGTTCCCGTGTCCATCCTTTCCATTTGACATAGTAGTCGGTTACAACTACTGGGGGTTCCCCTCTTTTTCCTCTGACTTTCCTGGTGCGGTGGTCCAGGACCTCTTCTACTTCATATTGTTCCTCATCTTCTATCAGGTCTGGGGGAGGGGGAGGGGGTTGTTCTTGATTGGGAAAGGTGGGCAGCGTATATGGGGATAGGAGTTTTTCATTGAAGGTGGGGTGAATCTTCCAGTGCGGCAGGAGTTTTAGTTTATAAGCGGAAGTGCCATATTTGTTGAGGATCAGGAAGGGCCCAACTCGTTTGTCATCGAGCTTCTTCTTGGGGTGGGGTAGGTTGAGATGGGAACTGTCAAGCCAAACCCGATCTCCAACTTTATAATTCAGTGCTGGTCGCTTTTTCTTGTCGTACTGAATTTTCATCTTGTCTGCGGCTTCTGTGAGAGAGGCTTTTGCCTCGTCATGAATTCCCTTCATCTTGTCGGAGAAGGATTGAGCGGTGGGATTCGTGAAAGGGTTTGAGTGGTGAGAGTCTGGGATGATCCTGGGATTTCGGCCATAGTTAACCATGAATGGACTTTTACCGGTAGCAGAGTGGATGCAGTTGTTGTGGACGAAGGCACCGATTGCGAGCCATTCACTCCAGTCGTTCTGTAGGTGATTGACGAATATGTGGAGGTAATTTTCGATTTCTTGGTTTGCCCTTTCCGTTTGTCCATTGGTTTGTGGGTGAAATGCCATTGACGCTGACACGCTCGCAACATGTCTACGCATGTAATTTTGCGAAATGTATCAATACATGCATTGCATAATGGCTAGGTACTGAGATAACGAAAGATACAGATAGAGCACAGTGCTATATGCATAGAGCGCAGTGTCAAACACACAGAGTGCAATGATATATGTATGGAGCACAATATAGAGTCGCGTGCAGTATGGCCTTGGGTGACAATTGGTAGAGTGCATGCTCTAACTTAGAATGATACTAGTCGAGGTCACACTAAGTATGAGAGCTCAGCACTGGATACTGAATGCACTAAGATGCAGATCAGCCATGCGCTCTAAGGAATTGATGAGAGACAGGCATGATACAAGGAGAACTACATTGATCTATGATGCGCGCCACGTGCGTATAGGAACATAGAGGTAGAGCGCATGAAAAGACGCGTGCTGCGTGTGTAGATGGAAATAGACATGGAGCGCAGTGATATATGAGTTGAGTGCAGTGTCAAACCAATAGAGTGCAGTGATCAAACCAAGATAGCGCGCAGTGTAACAACACGCACGCGTGCAAGTTGTCAGTGACAATTAGTAGAGTGCATGCTCTCACTTAGAATGATACTGGTTGAGGTCACACTAAGTATGAGAGCTCAACACTTGATATTGAATACACTAGAGGCAGATCAGATACGCGCTCCAATGAATTGATGAGAGACAGACATGATATGAGAAGGATTGATCTGCGATGCACATTGCGCGCATATATAAAAATAGCCATAGAGCGCAGTGATATCAACATCGTGCACGGTATAACAATGCATGCATGCGCGCGCAAGTCTGAAGTGATGATTGGTAGAGTGCATGCTCTAACTTAGTATGATACTTCATTGAGGTCACACTAAGTACAAGAGCTCAGCACTCAATACTGAATGCACCAGAAGCAGACTGCATACACACCCTAATGCATTACTGAAAGACATGCATGAGAACTACGTGACACAATGATCTATGACGCACAGGGCCTGATCACGTGGCACACACGCGCATGTCCCCAAATAATGCCTGAGTATAGATAACTCTGAGAGAACCCAGTTTGGCCAAAGAGCGCAGTATCTAGACTTACCACGGGTATCCCCCACCAACCAGAGAAACCTAGAAACTCAACTTTAGAATAAGATACAGCCTATATGATTGGTTGTCACTCCAAGTATCCTCTGAGGAAATGACGAGTGACATGCCAACACATAGAGAGCAGTGCGAGTGGAGTATCAACCATGAGGAAACAGAGTCTGGTCTCGAGATAGGCCTCCAACCAAGTGTCCAGCCCCAGGCATGCTATAACAACGTGCGCGTGTTGCAAGGAATAATGTTCTGAGGTTCTAACAGTACTGTATTAAGTTGTATCGACGTGTATGATGTAGAATTATATAAATACTGTAGTGTAGATGTAGAGTACAAGTTTCAAGCCCACGGTGTAATAGTGCAAAGCTTTTCAGCCATGCGCTCTAGCACTTAGAGTAGCTAGGAACTTCGAGAGAGAATACAACCCATATCAGATATCTATTGTGTGATTTAAGTCACGCGCTTAGACAAGAAAATAGTGCAGCACTCTGTGCAGAGAGTCTGGTTTTGGTTTGACTTGCGCTCTGTGAGAGAATAAGAGTACGGTGTCTTGAAGGTCACCCTTTCGAGTTCTTGAGGGCATTTGTGTGACGCGAGGCATTACAGGCACAGAGGTTCAAACCCTTTGGCTTGATTAGTGTTTGCTTTTCTGTGTTATTTCCGCAGGTTGGCAAAGGTTCAAACCCTTTGGCTTGTCGGACGGGGTTTCTCTGGATTGCATAGGTTCGAATCCTGTGAATCTACCATTGGTTGGAAGCTCGAGCGCATAGGTTCAAACCCTGTGGCTCTGGTGGAAGTTTCGGAGTTTTGTGTCAGTGTAGACACTTCTCCACGTGTTTGCAAAGGTTTTGGTTTAGCGCGCGACACGCGAGGTTTATTAGTGTGTTGAGTTTAATAGGAATTGGTTTCTGCTTCGAGCACAGTTGTTTAAGTGGTGTTTAGGGTGTTATTGATTGTGTGCAGTGGTTATTAGAGTCCCGAGCGACTGCTAGAAACTTGTGGAGACGTTTGATGAAGTTGTGTTGTGTTATACACCCTTGCCTTGAGGCCCAGCGACGGAAGTTGCACCCTCTTGTTCTTGAGAAAAGCCTTTGGACTTAGAGAAGTTTAGATATTATATGAGCGCTATTGCTGCATGTGTATCTTAGAGATATTGAGAATTGAATTGTATTGGTTCGCTACTTTCATCGCATTAGAATCCCCCCACGAACTTGAGTGTGTTTGTGTGTGTAGTGTTGGGTGTGGGTGTGATCAGTGTCTTCGACGCTGTTGCATTTCTAGCTCTGTGCACTTAGACAGCTCTTCAACACATTTGGGGTTATGTCGAGTAATTTTTAGAGGTCTTTCATGAAGTTGGAGATGAACTGGGGGCCTCGATCTGAGATTACTACCTTGGGCATGCCATATCGGGCATACACGTGGTCTCACAGTATCTTTGCATACCCTTCAGACATTAATTCTACGTTGCAGGCAATAGGGATCATCTCTTTTGAGAACCGGTCAATGATCATTAGGATGGCATCGAAGCCATTTGAGTCAGGGAGTCCAGTTATCATATCTACTGAGATGTGAGTCCAAGGTTCGGAGGGGATCTCGTTGGGGTGTAGAGGGGCAGCCTTAGGTTGGGTGCTTGCCTTGGTCTGTTGACAGGTTTCGCATGCCTTGACATAGGCTTCGATGTCTTTATGAAGTTTTGGCCACCAGAACTCTCTTTGGATGAGTTCCTTTGTTTTGGCAATTCCTGGATGGCCGGCGGTGATATGGTCATGTGAGCGGGCTATGATTTCCCTGCAAAGTGTTTGGTCTCTTGGGACGTATATTCTGTTGTCGTAATAGAGTAGGCCGTCTTTCTCAGTTATTCCTCGTTCATGGTTGAGGGATCCGGCAATGCCTTGGTCCCACTTCCCATGATCCCTTGTGACGTCCTTTATCTTGGTGTGGACTTTTTCATCTGTGGGCATGATCATGGCCCTGAAATGTTCGGGTTGTAGGACAACAACATCTTTGTTGTCTTGTTTGCCTTGGCTATGATCGTCTCGTCGACTCAGTAAGTCGGCCTTTTTGTTGGCGGTGCCGGCCTTGTGGGAAAGAGTGAAGTGGTATTCTGCAAGTTCCATTACCCAGTGTGCCTGTTGACAATTTAGCTTCTGGGGTTTTCGGAAGTATTGGAGGTTCTGATGGTCCATCCAGATTTCAAAGGTTTCTGCCGCCCCCATGAGATAGTGGCGCCATTCAGCAAGGGCAAGCATTATCGCTAGTAACTCCTTGTCGTATATCTCATAGTTTCTCTCTGTGATGGTGAGGGCCTTTGATAAGAAGGCAACCAGTCTCCATCTCCCCTCCTGTTGTTGGCTGAGGACTGCGCCTACTGCTCCCTCACTGGAGTCCGCTTCAACCCGGAACTTCCCTGTTTCAGTTGGCATTGCCAGTATTACATCTTCGGCCATCTGCTTCTTTAACTGTTGGAATGCCTGGTTCTGGGCTGCGCCCCATGTCCAGGGCGCATTTCCCGTGAGTTGGGTCATGGGGCGTACAATCTTTGAATAGTTTTTAATAAACTTCCGGTAGAAGTTGGTGAAGCCGAGGAAGGATTGTAGTTCCTTTTTCTTTGTTGGCGTCGGCCACTCAGTTATTCCTTTGACCTTTACTGGGTCCATTTTGATTGCTCCTTCGCTGATTATTACGCTGAGGTACTCCATCTCTAGTGTTTCGAATTCACACTTTTTGGCTTTTAGGAACAGTTTATGTTCCCTTAACCTTCAAAGCACCCTCCTGACCATTGTCCTATGTTCTTGGAGATCCTTTGTAAAGATGAGGATGTCATCGAGATAGATTGTGACTTTTCCCTCAGCGATTAAGTCCTTGAAGATGTCATTCATCATCCATTGAAAGGTGGCTGGTGAGTTCATAAGTCCAAAGAACATGACCGTTGGTTCAAAGAGCCCTCAGTTTGTTCGGAAAGCTGCCTTTTGCTCGTCCCCTTGTTTGATTCGTACATTATTATACCCCCACCGAACATCTAGTTTGGTGAAGTATTTGGCACCCTTGAGTTTGTCCATTAACTCCGAGATGAGCAGGAGTGGGTATCTGTTCTTTATTGTCATCTCGTTGAGCTTTCGATAGTCCTGAACAGGACATAAGGAGCCATCTTTCTTTTTAACAAAAAAGAAAGGAGAGGCGAAGGGGGACTTTGATTGCCTGATGCGCCCTGAGGCGAGGTTTTCATCTAGGAATTTGTCGAGCTCCTCCTGTTCATGGTGATTGAGGGGATAGACCTTGCAGTCCAGGGTTGACTGCGCATTGGGGGTCAGTTCTATCGCGTGGTCCCATGGTTTCCATTCGGGGAGTTCATCAAAGTTCTCCTTAGAGAAGAGATCCTTGAATTCTTGATATGCCGGGGGTACCATTTCCTTAAATGACTTCTTTTCTTTTCTAGCATTCGCTTGCGCAGCGAATTCGTTGGCATGATGTAAAGCCTGGATTTCAAGGGCTTGTTCAATGTCGACTGTTAGGATGGTTTCTCCCTCCTCTAGTTCTTCATCCCACCTGTCTTCAGGGTCAGTGTCAGGTAAAGGGAAGGGGTTTTTGTGACATTGACAGCAGGCAAACATGATTTTTCCCATTTTCCAGTTAATTACCGGGTTGTGTCGCTTGAGCCAGTCATGGCTGAGGAAAAGGTCCTTCTTTCCTAGGTCCATGACGGCGAGGTCGATTCGCTCACTGTGGCCACCAATTGTCATTCTCAATTCTACAAACTCAGTGATGTCTCTGGCCTTATTCCAGGAGCCGTCTGCATTGTAGACGGGGATGGGTACTGTGGCCTTCATGGTTGAGAGCTGGTGCTTTGCTATATAAGCTCGGTTAATGGAGCTTCCAGTGCAGCCACTGTTGACAAGTCCTTGGATTTCCAGGGCCTTTCTGTCGGCAAGAGTTTCGATGATGATCGGGAGAATTAAATCTCGCGATGAGGCTCCTTCTGCCTGGCGGATATAGCGGATGGGTTCTTGTAGTTCATAGAGTCGTTCTTGTGCAACCTCTCCTCCCACCTTGAGCTCATCGATTAGGTCGGCTATGATTTTGCTGACCCTGTCCTGATGAACCCAAAGCGAAAGGGCGGTGAAGAGGCGTCTAAGTGCACAGGGCTAGAAATGCAACAGCATCGAAGACACTGATCACACCCACACCCAACACTACACACACAAACATGCTCAAGTTCGTGGGGGGATTCTAATGCGATGAAAGTAGCGAACCAATACAATTCAATTCTCAATATCTCTAAGATACACATGCAGCAATAGCGCTCGTATAATATCTAAACTTCTCTAAGTCCAAAGGCTTTTCTCAAGAACAAGAGGGTGCAACTTCCGTCGCTGGGCCTCAAGGCAAGGGTGTATAACACAACACAACTTCATCAAACGTCTCCACAAGTTTCTAGCAGTCGCTCAGGACTCTAATAACCACTGCACACAATCAATAACACCCTAAACACCACTTAAACAACTGCGCTCGAAGCAGAAACCAATTCCTATTAAACTCAACACACTAATAAACCTCGCGCGTCGCGCGCTAAACCAAAACCTTTGCAAACACATGGAGAAGTGTCTACACTGACACAAAACTCCGAAACTTCCACCAGAGCCACAGGGTTTGAACCTATGCACTCGAGCTTCCAACCGATGGTAGATTCACAGGATTCGAACCTATGCAATCCAGAGAAACCCCGTCCGACAAGCCAAAGGGTTTGAACCTTTGCCAACCTGCGGAAATAACACAGAAAAGCAAACACTAATCAAGCCAAAGGGTTTGAACCTCTGTGCCTGTAATGCCTCGCGTCACACAAATGCCCTCAAGAACTCGAAAGGGTGACCTTCAAGACACCGTACTCTTATTCTCTCACAGAGCGCAAGTCAAACCAAAACCAGACTCTCTGCACAGAGTGCTGCACTATTTTCTTGTCTAAGCGCGTGACTTAAATCACACAATAGATATCTGATATGGGTTGTATTCTCTCTCGAAGTTCCTAGCTACTCTAAGTGCTAGAGCGCGTGGCTGAAAAGCTTTGCACTATTACACCGTGGGCTTGAAACTTGTACTCTACATCTACACTACAGTATTTATACAATTCTACATCATACACGTCGATACAACTTAATACAGTACTGTTAGAACCTCGGAACATTATTCCTCGCAACACGCGCGTGTTGTTATAGCATGCCCGGGGCTGGACACTTGGTTGGAGGCCTATCTCGAGACCAGACTCTGTTTCCTCATGGTTGATACTCCACTCGCACTGCTCTCTATGTGTTGGCATGTCACTCGTCATTTCCTCGGAGGATACTTGGAGTGGCAACCAATCCTATACACTGTATCTCATTCAAATGTTGAGTTTCTAGGTTTCTCTGGTTGGTGGGGGATACCTGTGGTAAGCCTAGGCACTGCGCTCTTTGGCCAAACTGGGTTCTCTCGGAGTTATCTATACTCAGGCATTATTTGGGACATGCATGCGCATGCCGTGTGATCAGGCCTTGTGCGTCATAGATCATTGTGTCATGTAGTTCTCATGCATGTCTTTCAGTAATGCATTAGGGTGCGTATGCAGTCTGCTTCTGGTGCATTCAGTATTGAGTGCTGAGCTCTTGTACTTAGTGTGACCTCAATGAAGTATCATACTAAGTTAGAGCATGCACTCTACCAATCATCACTTCAGACTTGCGCACGCATGTGCGCGTTGTTATACCGTGCACGATGTTGATATCACTGCGCTCTATGGCTATTTTTATATATGTGCGCAACGCGCGTGGCAGATCAATCCTTCTCATATCATGTCTGTCTCTCATCAATTCCTTAGAGCACATGGCTGATCTGCATCTTAGTGCATTCAATATCAAGTGCTGAGCTCTCATACTTAGTGTGACCTCAACCAGTATCATTCTAAGTTAGAGCATGCACTCTACCAATCATCACTGAAGACTTGCACGCACGCGCGTTGTTACACTGTGTGCTATCTTGGTTTGTTCACTGCACTCTATTGGTTTGACACTGCGCTCCATGTCTATTTCCATCTACGCGCGCAGCGCATGTCTTTTCATGTGCTCTACTTCTATGTTTCTATACGCACGTGGCGCACGTCATAGATCAATGTAGTTCTCCTTGTATCATGCCTGTCTCTCATCAATTCCTTAGAGCGCATGGCTGATCTGCATCTTAGTGCATTCAATATCAAGTGCTGAGCTCTCATACTTAGTATGACCTTGACTAGTATCATTCTAAGTTAGAGTATGCACTCTACTAATTGTCACCTAAGGCTGTACTGCGCGCGACTCTATATTGTGCTCCATACATGTATCATTGCACTCTGTGTGTTTGACACTGCACTCTATCTGTATCTTTCGTTATCTCAGTACCTAGCCATTATGCAATGCATGTATTGATACATTTCGCAAAATTACACACATAGACACTTTGCGAGCATGTCAGCGGCTCGGGCTTCTGACTCAGTACGTGCTTCCCGGATCGCCCAGTGATACGCCATCTATGCGTTCACACCTAGATTTTGCGATTTTACAACAATACTATCGTGAATCTATCCGACACTAGTGAGGCTTTAGAGGACTATAGCAGAGGCTTCGAGCTGATAGTCAGATTAGTACGCGACTAGTAAAAACCAGGACTTAGAGACGGCACCCTTGCGGGCCAAGCTCTACCAGCCGGTCACACTAGTATCCTCCCACCTAATGAGCTAAGCAAATAAAGCCACGAGTGGACCAAGGATGCGACTAACAAACCAAACCAGAGGCAGAGGACACACTTAGCACGGAGTTCGATCACTAGCGTACCGGTCTTGGCAGAAATGCCTAAGTCAGGATAAACTAGCTATACGGAATCTCGAATAGGACTTAGGAAAAGCCTCAGTAATGAATCGACTTTGCTGGAGATTCGACTAGTGTGATACAGATCTCATACGATCGGCACTAGTATAGCCGGGCAGCGGTTTCGATCATGATCGAATACTGTTGCAGGCATGCCTGTCAGGCTAGTCATTCAGCCTTGACAACCACAGGCAAATAGCAGCTTTGAGACGTGGGATAGGGCTTCCGTCAGGGCTCCTAGGTCTCACTAGTAAGCATGCAACTGGCTCCAGACTGGCTATTGCATGCTCTTTCACCATTTCTCATGACTAGGCCAGCAAATCTTACCAATAATACTCCCTAGTCAGCTTAATTAGACCCTGATTGTGCCTTATGGATGTAGTATATAAGTAGACAGACAAGTACACGCGCGGCAGGCAAGCCTTCCCCGTGATTGTGACATACTAGTCAGTATTCTAGTGCCCCAATTAAAGGATTTTGTGCTTAAACCTCGACGAAGCGACCACTAGTCATGGACTCACCTTAGTATTGAAGTGAATTGAAGCCCCTTTTTGAATCTACTGTTGTGTCAAGCAAAGACCAGGAGTGTTTCGGAGTTAGTTCAAGCAAGTTCTCAGCAGTCATAGTAGTATTCTTAGGCCAAGAGTGCGGCTAGTCAAGTGTTCATCGCTTGTAAGGAGCAGTTACAGGGCCAAGAGAGCCACTAGTCTGAAGCAGTCATAGTCCCAGCGAGCATAGCAGCTCGAATCAAGTCACCTTTCCCCAACCATGTCTTAAAACCCCTGCTAGTACGAGTGTTACCTTTGTTAGGCTCGCTAGTAACAAATAGAAGTCTTTTTGAACAAGTCTACTGGATTATTGAAGTTTGTAGAGTGCTTCTATCGTACTCGAAACACCCGAATTCAATACATTGGTGATAAGTGTAGAGTTTTGAGAGGTTTAGTGTTGGTTGTAGTTCGTTGCAACTCACTAGTCCTTTTGCCACTCACCGTTACCGAGCACATCACTGGAGGGTCCAGTCAACCTCAAAGGGTTTAAACCAGGTGTGCCCCAGGGGAGGGATGCGTACCTGGCCTTTAGTGGGGGTGATGGGGGGGTTCCGTCTCTCTCTCTCCTCTTCCTGTCGCTGCTTCTCTTTCCACATTTGATACGCCATGTCGTCATCCTCATCGGGTACTTCAACAAGGGTGGTGCATGGCTGTTGGGGCGTGCAGGCCCCCATTCGGCCCTTCTTGCGGGCACTTGCGATTTCCGGTGCTGGGTGACGATCTTTGGGGGGCCCTTCCCTATGATCCCGGTCATTGGGTCTTGCTGTCTTGAGTCTTCGCCACTCTTCTTCCTGGTGTTCATTGTTGTCCATCCTTTTGTCGAGTCCCTCCTCTGACAAGATGGCTTCCCTAAGGGTTGTTCCCTTTGCGTCCGGCGATTGAATGTTGTTCAGTCTCGACGCAGTTGGATGCGTTCTCGCACCTTGAGGGGACACGCCGAGGATCGTTGGTGCTCTCGAATGGTCAGAGGAGCCTAGGGGGAGAAGGTCAGTCCAGGGGGGTGGGGATTTGGGAGGTTCAGAAGGTGTTTTTATATCTTTTTCTAGCTCTGCAAGTGGAGCATAACAGTCGTGCAATTCTTTTGGTGCGGCCCTTCTGGAAGGTGTCAAAGCAGGTATATTTGAATGCATATGTAAACACGTTGTAACTACAGAAGTACAATGAGTCCGACCAGTTGGAAGCGAGCTCGTACCATGGGTTTTGATAAGTCTGGCCGAACAAGTGGAATCGCTCACTTGTCGGCCCCGTCTTTTACTTCCTCTATCTTTGTGGTCGAGGGTGTCTTCTCCTCAACTTGTTTCTCCTCTTTCTCGGCAGTGGCGAGTAGCGCTCACAGCTCCTGCGAGTTCCACTTCTTCCTTTCTTTCCTCAGTTCCTTGCAGTCCCTGGACAGGTGTCCTTTCTGGTTGCAATTGAAGCATCTTCCTTCTGCTCGCATCCGATCTATGTCCATGGGCTTCCCCATTCCTCCATAGGTTGTTCCAGTGGCGGTCTTCTTATCCCCTGACCCACTTGATGCACCAGCAGCTTTTTGCCCGCTGTTGGCATTGTTATTTGGGCGATTGTTGGGGCATCATCCTCCATAGTTAGTACGATTGTAGGCCTTTCCATTCTTCGTATTCGATCGGGATGTTCATTCCTATATCCGTTATGAGCTTGATATAGTCTTCGGGTACTCCTTGTCGGAGTGCCCTGACCATTGCTCCCCTATCTCTGCTGTCATGGATTCTGTCAGCTAGCTGGGCTTCTCCTTCCAACTTCTGGAAGTATACTACAGCTGATCCGTTTCCCATCCTGAGGTCCATCATCTTTTTCTCATGTTGCTCTTTGGCTGTGGCATCCATGAATTGTTCTTGGACGATGCGCATGAAGTCCTGCCAATTCAGGTAGTGGAACCTTTCTAGTCGCTCGCTATAGTACTCCATTTGTTTATTAGTCCACCACCTGGCTGCTGCTCCTTTGAAGTAGGAGGCCGCGAATGGAACTTTTAGGGTGGCGTTGAAGTAGGAGTCATGGACTTCAAAGTATGTGATGCAGTCTCCAAAGAATCGAATTATATCATCATGCTTCCCTTCGAAGGGAAGGGGGGTGCGTAATAGGGTTGGCTTGATGGAGGGGAATAGGTCATCGTTGCCGGCAGGGCCCGTTGGCCAGTCGCCATCAGGAGGTCTTGGATACTTTGGGGGTCGTCTTTCTCTGTGGGGCTTCAGGGGAATTGGGGGAGCTGGTTCAGCCGGTTCTTTGCCTTTTCCTTCTACTGGGTCGAGGTCCCAGTAGTTGGCTAGCTGTCGGATCTTTTCTTGTTCCTTTTGGATCAGCTCTTCCATGTCCTCTCTTTCTCATGCGGCAGCTTCTCTTCTTATTTTGACTTCTTCCGGAGAGAGGAGTTTCCCTTCCTCGGTATATTCCTTTCTCGACCCACTGGCTTCTCCTGATCTGGCAATAAGCCGGCTCTGGGTTGGCCAGGGATAGTATTCTTGCCTTCTGGTTCGGGGGGGAGGGGAATCAGGTAGGGGCCTCAGTTCCCATTGTGGATTCCTGGGTGTTGAACCTCCGAAGGGGTTCATCCCACTGTATCTGTTCCTCCCCAATCCACTCATCGTAGGTGAGGTCACGATTGGTCCTCTCCCAGGTTTATTGTAGGTCTCCCAGTTCTTCGAAGAGTCCCTCGATCTCTCCCTGGGTTCTTTCTCGTAGGGTCCCCTCTTGTACCCTTCTTCCGGGTCGAGGTCCATATACTCGTTCCCACTCTCATTGTGATGGGGTGATTTCATAGCCTTGAGTTCCTCTGTATAGCTCCACTGATCCCGGATCTTCTCCTCCTCGTCGGAGGTAATCCCTTCTTCTGAGGTCCCATGCCTCTGCTCGAGGCTCTCCGAGGAGGTGTCGCTGGTGGTTGGAGAGGTCCGGCCAGACCCTGTCTGGTCCATTTGGGTAGAAGGGGCTCTCGTTGAGCTTGTTTCTTGCCAGGACTTCTTCGACCCTTCAGGGAAGAGGGGTCTCGTGCCTGCTAAGGGCTCATTGTCTTCTGTTGTATTGTCGTCTGGTCTCCCAGGACTGTCTTGATGGCTTGGGCCTTCTGACTCGAGCGACTGATAGACGCTCGTTCCTGAGCTTGTGGGCCCGCTGCTGGTCGCCTGTGGTGTCATTAATGACTGGCCAAATGATGAATCTTCCCTCGATCTCCACGTACTCTCCTGGAGTCGGACCCTGTACAGGTTGGGAGGGGCCTGCTCTCATGGTCTGGTGAATAGAGATGGCCTCTGAGTCTGAGGAGGAAGATTCAGATGAGGAGTCGGAGGGGAATCTTCCTCGAGGATCGGGGTTCGTAGCCCGTAAATTCCGCGATGGGGGTATGCCTGCGTCGAGGGGTGGGCTCTGTCTGAGAAGGGTCTCTCAATTAGAGTTGGAGGGGTTCTGACTGGTGATGTCCTCCTCGATTCTGGGAGTTCTAGTTCTTGGGTGAATGGGGTCCCAAGTCCTGGAAGGTCCAGCGATGGGGCTCTCGGGCTCAGGCTCATTGGTTCTTCTGATAGGGCTCCTGGGACTGTCCTCCGTCGGGAGGTCGGTAGTCTCAGGAGGTCCTACAATCTGTGTCGTCGGCTGGATCCACAGGGGGGGGAGGGGTCCGAGGGGAACATTGTAGGTTGGATTGGGGTGAAAGGGAATGGGTTGTCATGGGATAGGTTGTTGGATTGGCTGAGGTGCTGGCCAGGTGCAAATGCACCAAGCCCGCAGGTTGTTGCCGAAGTAAACTAGGACGACAATGGAGACTCCAAAAACGACACTAGATGATACTAGTGTGACGATTAGGATGTTTTGGTCGAGTGTCGTAATGTCTGGGGTGATGCTCATGGGTTCCGATGGTGACTAGCACTCAAGGGAATGTAAGGAAGCTTCGAGCTAATTGTTAGGACTAGCCCTGAGTAAACCAAACTAGAGTAAACCATCAGACTATGCCAGGTAATACCTGAGTCTAACAGAGTCTCAGCACATTTGGTGGGGATCAGGTACTAGCGCAACAGTCAGGTCATTGTGAGTGAATTGAGAGAAGAATGAGGTTGTATAAACTTTAGCTCGAAGCTGAGTATTACAACTGAGAGCGTGCTACTTATATACTAAAATGATAGTCCTAAGAATAGCTATTGGCAATGGTGATGGTGAAGATTTATAGAAGTTGATGCGACCGTTGCTCATGTGATGCATAAAGTGCCAATGTGAAGGTTCTGAAGGGTAAAAAGTAAATAAATCATAACAATTGACCCAACAAACTAAGGTCTTCATAGTCAAAGACACATATACACACCCATTGCCTACTAGCTTAAGTCTATAACCAAGGAAGGGGAAACTCACCTTCGTTGGCACTCTCAGGCTTCCACCCACTACTAGCTAACTTCAAGAGTAATCTGAAATAGGATACTCACTCTTTAGTTACTGACACCCACAGATACCGTTTGATCCACTAAGAACGACACCAAACCTACTAGCGAACTTCTTTCACTCACCTAGTTCTCTAGTACTGACTTGTTACTGAAGTAACAACAGAACATTATAAGCTTAGGAAGGATAGTCACTGCATGGAGGTGCCCAACTAGACTCGCTAGAACCTGCCTTCAGATTCTGTAAAATGGATACCACTTGCTGCTCAACAGTTTAGTTGTTTTCTGCCTGCAGGAGTCTCTAGGTTCATCACCAGACATGAAAAGATTCAACCACCTTGTTAGAGGCCCTGTGGAAGCATTGGTATGCCTTTGAAGACTGGGAGTAGCCAATGAGGATGCATTCTACAGATCTGGGATAGATTTTAGGGTTCTTATCAGTAGGTTGAACAAGAACAAAAGCTTTACAACCAATCTCACAAAGGTGGGAAAGGTTAGGAAGGCAGTTATGCCAACATTGGAATGGGGGTTGAAAACTAGTGCCAGCGGCAGGAGTCTGTGTGGTTAAATAGGCAGCTGTAAGGCAAAATTCATCCCACCTATTGGGGGACATCTCACACTCAATACACATTGTGCATGCCTTACTCATAATGGTGCAATGTGTCCTCTCCACCTGTCCATTATGAGTGCTTATATAGGGAGCAGTATACTCGATAACAATGCCTCTAGAGGAACACCAGTTGTTGAACTCCACCGACTTCAGCTCACCATTGTTGATCCTGTACTTCATTGGATGTTGGCCAGTCTCACATTTGACCTGTAGCTCCCAAGCAGTGATGTGAGCAAACACAGAGTCTTTCATCTTAAGGGGAAGAACGAAAGGCATTCAAGTGTATTCGTCAATGACAGACATCATGTATCTGTTCCCAGAAGCTGACACAACTTCTTCTGGCCCAGTCAAATCCATGGACATGACCTCTAATTTCTTTGATGCTCTCAAACCCATGTGGACCTTGGGGACAGATGACCTAGTCTGTTTACCAAGGATGCAGGATTCACATGAGGGTGGAATGGAAGAGAGGTTGATAGGCATACCTTCAGCAAGGTGTTTCATAGCCATGAGGTGAATAGCATGGTTGTTTGGGTGGCCAAGACAATGGTGCCATGTATCAAGAGTGGGGACAGCATGGGCGGCAAAATTTGCATGTTCGGTATGGACATTTGTGCAGTTGAGCTTGTAGAGATTACAGTTTTCAAGATGCAAGCCAGTAGCGAGGAGACAATTGTTTCGGTGAATGCGAGAGGAAAAGGCATTGAAGGAGACAACACATTGGAGCTTCTTGGTGATGACAGCAACAGAGAGAAGTCAAACAGATGAGGTAGGAATGTAGAGAACATTTTTGAGGCAGAGAGTACCACCCTTAGTCAAGTGGAGCTTCACAGTCCCAACCCCGAGAGCAGTAATAGAGCTGCCCCCAACACCCCTGATGGTGTGAGGGACAGCTAACTGGCAGAGAGAGAAGAAATCACTTGCATCATAAGAAATATGGACCATTGCGCTGGTATTCTTGATCCAAGGTGAGACCTCCAAAGATGTGCTGTTGTACGAGACTGCCAAGAATGCTGCAAAATCATCAGAAAGCACATGAGAAGCAGCCATCCAGTCCACAGAAGCAAGAAGATCATCAATATTGATGAAGACAATCAACTCCTCATAGTCGGTGGGGCACATGCTGGCAGGGACAGCAGGTCATATTAAGTTGTTCACATCATTTGTCGCAAGTCCTACAAAGATGTCGGAGGGTGGAGCAGGAGTAGGATTGGTGGTGAGGAGGAAGACCTGTCCAGTAGAGGTGTCGACTATGAAAGAGTGACCTGCCTTGTCTTTGAAATGGTTATGAGAAGGGTTGCTGAAACTGGGGGTATTCGTCGCAGCAGAGGAAGGGGAGGATGACAAAACACTGGGAATACCTTTGTCTATGAGACGTTTCACACATGCAGCCTGCACAGTCTGCCCTGCCATAACACCCCCGGGCTGCATGCAATACGGGGCAGAGTGAGTAGATCTGTGACAGATGGTGCAAACTTCCTTCACAGGTGCACATGTGTGCTGGGTGGCGAGCACGAAAGGAGCAGGGCTGTTGGCAGTGAATTTTGTGTCAAGCTCAAGGATTTTAATCAGCTTTGTAGATGAACAAGGCCTTGCTGATGTTCCGGCAGGGAGCTCGCAAACGACCATGAGATGATGATCTGGAAAGTTAGGTGTCAAGGCTCAGACAATTGCAATACAAAGAAAATTGTCTCGAGTGGGAGTACCCATGTCCCAAATCTGGTCATTAACCTTATGTAAATGTTCTGTTGTCATGGCAAAGGAAACATCCTTTGAGTAGGTTATTTGCAGCAGCTCCTCAATCAAGGAGGCTTGCGAGGTGACCCCTTGAGTCTCATGGTGAGATCGTAGTTTGGACCAGAACAAACGAGCATCAGTGGAGCTAACAGTATACATCTGTTCCAACTTGGTGAGGTGCAAATCCAGGAAAGCCATGACGGCGCAGTCATTGTGCAGGAAATTGTCGTATGCAAAACAGAAGATTTCCACAGTGGTGAGATGAAGGGTGGGAGCAGGATTCTGATCAGGAGGCACATTCTGGTGTCCAGGGATAGGGCCGGGCACAAACACATTAATTCAACAAGCAGGAGGAGGACTGGTGTCTGGGAAACTGTTGGCCCCAGGGTCATCAAACATATTGCCAATGTCAGGATCCAATATGGAGCCAGGGTTGTGCTCAGGCTCTCCATTGATGTCAGGGTGACTGGAACCGGGGTTTTGGCGAGAGTTTGAAGCAGGCCGCAACATTGCCAAAGAAGCTGGTTATATGCACCAAAAAATGAAGGGAATAGGGAATGTCCACACGTAGAAATCAGGTAAAACAAAGTGTACAGGGTGAAGAATACTTCAAACACCCATAACCTGTTAATTCCTGTACACACAGAAAAGATAATTCTACTAGTAGGTTAGATATCTGTGGTACAGAACATAGTAAAAGATGGTCTCACCTCAGCCAGGATGTTGGATTGACTGAGGTGAGAAGGAAGTGAATATGGTGCTTTAGTATGACAGTCACATGCACGTGATGTAACACATTGTTACTCAACACCTACTAACACCCCATTATCCTTTGTCCAGTCATCTTGTAGGGAGCCTTCAGTCAGAAGTGTGCCCTGCCATGATGAGGATTTTCTTAGTGGCCTTCTTCGCATACCGTTGATCAATTGATGCACTCTCTTAATTAGAAGGCTATGCCTACTTTTCATTTTTTCATTCTTTCAGTCATGTAGACCTCTACTAGCCTAGAATACATGTCCTTCCTTGGTCTTTCCCAGTATCTGCTGATCTTCCATGAGTGCAGTGTTTCCCGTCCCTGACAGGTTGTCAATTTCCACAGATCCTATTGACATCCATGCATTCCTGCTTCCAATTTGGTCATTTGTCCTTTGAATGAAGTTGGAAGGAAGGAAGGAAGGAAGGAAGGAAGTACTATAGTAGTTCTTAAGAAGTTGACATGGCCTGGAACATTGACCCACTTACATCTCGGATTCTACTACCCTGGTCCGCATTCCCCACAATTCTGAAGGCAGCAGCAGCTACTACCTACAGTTCCTTGAGTAGCTGATATACTACCTGGTTATCACTGGCCAAAATTCCCATGTGAAATCCAGCAGACATTCAATGAACTTGAGGAGATAAGCTAAGCTTACAATGGTATGTGGCTGTGTGAATACCACCCAGGTCAAACCCATGGCTTGAACTACCCCACCTGACTTGCACCTTATGCTCATCTAAATCCCAGACTAGTGTTTCCCTTCATCATCGTGATGGTGATACCATCATTTGTTTGTACAGGGCTCCCGTCTTACATGCTCTTAACGTCTCTGAGGCATGAATAGATATCAGCCTAAGATTCAATGCTGTATCTACTTCCTACTTTGATAGCTAACACAGCAAGGATGAAATAAAGGTTACAAAAAGCATCAGTGCTCATATTCAAACAAAAGGTGTCAATGCACATATAGATCTCTTTTGCAGCTACATTTTAGATAATCGGGATGAACATGTGTGTGAAGAGACAACAGACCCTTCTGCATCTATGAAGTATGGGTCGCCTTACGTCCAAGTCACGTCTTCAATGTTCACGCTGTCACCTCGGTTTCCCAAAGATTTAACATCTTCCCTTCTTCTGATACAAGTTAAAACCCATGGAATCTCCTTATCGTTATTGATAGAACATGCGCAAGATATTTCTGGATTGCAATGCAAATACTGTGGGCATTTCCCAGTATCATGGCTAACGTATCGAGGAATGAGGGTGCTTTTTTAAATTATCAAACATTCATGTAAGTCAATGTATTTATCGGAGCCTATCCATCAAAGCACTTTCAGAGGAAGCGAAATGAAAGGCAAGATATCTTTCAGCGCTGATACTTAAGACATACACACTGCTCGACAGTGGGTAATAGAAGGCATTAATAGATGGACGCGTGTGTCCTTTGCAAATTCCTGTTCAATGCTGTTCAGAGATTCTGTAAAATGCGAGCACCTGTGGAAAATAGAAGTAAAAATATACCCCTCTTACATGTACATCTATAGCATGTGGCGCTTATCAGCACCTTCAGGCTTCTATGAATATGAATTCAATTATAAACAAAAACATGCTTCTTGGTTTTTTCAACATTGTAATTTGCCACATTCAGCATCAAAAATACAAATGCGAATTTCTTGTTTATACTGCCATCATAATGTTCGGATGTCTACATTCTACACATAGACTTTGTATTATCAGATGCCAAAGGCATCACTAGGACCTAAGAAAACGATCAATATGAGAGCCATAGTTAGTTATCATGCCTTGATAATTGCCTTTGTCACCGTAGCTCTCGCAGTCGTGCAAGGTATCCTCACTGTTTTTCTGAATAATTGCAACACACATCGTGTCCCATATGTGCCTGCTCTTCTTCTCAACTGGGATACTCTGGTGGTATTCCATGAAAGGCAAACTCTGGACAATACCCAACAGGTCTATATATTCCGTCGAGAAGAAGGGTTTCATGAAGCCGACCTCAACACCTTGTCCCTTTCCTGCCCAGAGGCATCCCACTTGCACCATACCCGACAGTCAATGATTCTTCCGGAGGAAGAGAAAAATCAATGATGCCATCTTTTGCACTTCCCGGTTGATAATAAGGAGCTAAAAAAGCAGATCAACTGATTAGTCGAGCTGGCAGTGAAGATCAGCAGAACGACATACTGATGCTCAAATCACTAGCATCAAAATAGAACATTGAAATGTAAAGAGGCACTTTGATGTCAGGATGCACATTGGTAATCTTAAATCCATACTTTGCATCCTTTTTGTCATCAGTGAAAATCACACCTCCATTGTTCAGATTCTTGCCATCGGGTTCCAAAACCACCTTGACACCAAGTCCAGTAAATCTGAGTTTCATACACTCCAGCAGGATGGCTCCAGCGAGGGGGCCCCTGACTTGAACGGTGAAGATGCCAGTAAAAATCAGCAGAACTTTGAAGAATGCGGTGAATGTAGTCCGGATTATCAATTTTAACATTGTGGAATGGCATGCATGTGAGCCCGTATTGTTGACAGAGCTTGTCCATGATCTTGAAATGGACAACGTCGCCATCCATGGCAATGACTAGATCCAGTTCATCCTTGCGGCTATCCACCAAATGGAATCCCCTCTTTCCTTTGTTGTCACCTTGCAGCACCTTGACTATCTTCTCCTGAACACCTGACAGCCTTTTGTCCCATTCGATAAGAACACTGATGCCCTGTCTCTTGCCGACCTGAGTCTGCAAGGTGAATCCTGGAAGAGTGAGAGGGAATGATGTTTCATTGCCACACGTGGAAATATCGCATGTGGTGGTGAATGCTGTGGTATTTGAAGCAATGACAGACCTGAGGGCAGATGTCATGTCCTCAGAACTGAAGACAACGAACTCTGCCTTGTTTGTGATCCCATGAGCCTCACCTGCTTCCAAAACATACTGGCCCGCCTTGTCGGAGGAACATATGGGATATAGTTTTCTTTGTGGGCTGGCTACTTTGGAATCGAAAAGGTATCGGGATTGGTAGACACCTTCGCACTGCGGATTCTGCCTACAACAGATGGGTAGGTATCAGCCAAAAAAACACATGAAAAGAGGAGTCTTACCTAGGAAGATCGGGTAGATGGGCTATTATGTCTGTGTAAGTGAGCTTGTCGACACCGCTTTTCTTCAACAGGCTCAACAATGCTGAAGTAAAGGCGCCATGTCCATCTCTTTCTGAGGCTTCCTGTCTGTGCTTACATGCTGAAATGAGCATGTGCGATAACAGACCTGTCTTCTCAAATCCCATTGCAGTGACAATTGCCCGTGCCTTGTCATGTGGGATGTCATGCAAAAGGTCTCGAGGAATGGTGTACTCTTCTGGGAGTTTGATCCCACTGATGAACCTAGTGACTCCTGCAGGCAGAAAACAACTAAACCGTTGAATGGCAAGTGGTATCTGTTTTACAGAATCTGAAGGCAGGTTCTAGCGAGTCTAGTCGGGCACCTCCGTGCAATGACTATCCTTCCTAAGCTGATAATGTTCTGTTGTTACTTCAGTAACGAGTCAGTACTGGAGAACTAGGTGAGTGAAAGAAGTTTGCTAGTGGGTTTGGTGTCATTCTTAGTGAATCGAACAGTATCTGTGGGTGTCAGTAACTAAAAGGTGATTATCCTATCTCGGATTACCCTTGAAGTTAGCTAGTAGCAGGTGGAAGGCTGAGAGCACCAATGAAGGTGAGTTCCCCCTTCTTTGGTTATAGACTTAAGCTAGTAGGCAATGGGCATGCAGCGGTACAGTGCACAAGTGTAATCAAGTTCGTGATGGACTTGCAACACACTAGTGTATCGACTGAGTCGTTGTGTATGTGTGTCTTTGACTATGAAGACCTTAGTTTGTTGGGTCAATTGTGTGGGGGAGTAGTAGTCCCGAGCATATTCTATTGTTCTAGCTCGAATACTTTGTTACTTTTATACTACTATTCTATACTACAGCATAATCTACTGTTGTCAGCCACAGTACTTGCTTATTGAGCATAGTGAACTTATTTGTAACACTATTACTGTGCTATCTTCCTTATAATAGCTTGCTCATATGGATATCTGTCTGCCCATCTAACGAGGCCTAATGGCAGGACCACCTTACTAACCGTTAGTGGTTCCGCAGTCACTACTGCCACAAGTTCGCAAACTTGTTTGGTCGGATCATGTACATGTCGGCGTGCCTGGAGCTTTCTTTATTATAAGTCCCTTTTGCCGCATACTACGTGAGTGTTGGGAGACCCTATGACCACATGGGTCTGGTCACATGCTAGGTACCATATCTTGCTGCGTCAGACGCATATGACATGTATGTTTAATTGCATTGGGCCGATGCTGGTGATTCACATCGGAGCCGACCTATGTGTCATAGCTCGCAAACTTTGTGCATTGCCTATGGATTTGGATGGTTTAACCGGCATTGAACCGGCACACCCTATCTGACTAGGGTGCCGACCTATGAATAGATCAATAAAATTGTTGTATGCTTCCCACGAATTCTGAGCGCACAGAGCCACCAGGCTCATCACCGCATACGGCAAAGGTAGGATTATGATTGACTGCTCATGTACCCGAGGTGGAGTGACAAGAGGCAAGAATTACAGTCTGTTGGAGTATCTGGTCAGACACCATAGTACATGATGGAAGCAAATGAAATCTTACAATATTGTCTGATTTTTTTTCTGCATCGTCTCGGAGAAGATGAGTGAGCCTCTCATCTAGTACACCTTGACCATGCATAGAATCATGGTTGTCTGACCCGCTGGGGTTGAAATCGTGTGGGACCAGCATTTGCATCTTCTCGTTGGCACAGGACCATCCAGATGGTGCCTTTGCTTCTGCTCCATGCCCTGCATAGTATATGAGAATTGGGTCGTCCTTCTTGATTGTGGGGTTGCCACCAAGGTTCTCAATCTCCATCTTAATAATAGCTCTCATGGCTTCCTTGTTGCAAAGATTCTTGATTTGGTTCTCTGGAACGGGCAGTAGTGATATGCCGGCCTGGCTTAGGCTCAAAGCCATGGCTTAGGCCTGGCTTACTTGGGCTTGGGCTCACCCAAACCCCAGGCCAGGCCCAAAGCCCTCAGAACAGGCTGGCTCAGGTGGGCTCAGGCTTAAGCTGGGCTTTTAGGAGATCCACTGCAACATGTACAATTTTAATAGACTTACTCTATAGTGAATAAATCTACTACCTCTTCATCATCATTACCTAAATCACCTTCTTTGCCATCTTCTTCTAAGATATCATCCCAAGATCCCTGCAGATCAGAGAGCTCTCCTTCATCACTTTTCTCCCGAGCTACCTCCGTTAGAGCACTCTCCACCTCACGGAAGATAATGTCATGCTGGAAACCGCACTTGAGAAACTGGAGTGCTTCCACAACATCAGCCTTAAGTCAATTACACCATTTACTAATCATAATACCACTTGCTGAGAAGCCACGCTCGCTCAACACTGATGATGCCATAATAGCCAAGTAATCAGCTGCAAGCGAGGCCCATACAGGATAGCAATCACCATTGTGCTACAGATATATGTATTAGTGATTGTTAGGTTGCTTTCAATAAGAAGAAGCATACCCCCCACCACTCAATAATGGTGTATTTTCCAAGTACATCTGTTGAATTCAGATAGCCATCAAAGTCTTGCAGCCAGGAATCAGTGGTAACCATGGATGGTCTATCATACTCCTCATCCTCTTCATCCAAAAGAAGACTGGTAACATTGTCTATACTAACATGTGTTCCACTAACTCTTTTCTTCTTTCAGGGAGATACTGGTGCAGCACCAGAAGATGCAGCATTGCCATACATCATAATGTAACATTCATGGTACTTTCGAGACAATATTAGGTCAAGTTCATGAAACACACATTTTAATTATAGCACATACAATTTCCTTGGCTAATTTGAGGATGCCATCAAGAAGCTCTGGACCCCAGTACTTGTGAATATGGCTTGTTTTACCTGATGGATCAAGTACTGTGATTGATCTTTAGATGAGCACATGATAAAGAAGCTTATCATGTACACATTGCCATAACATAGGCATCAGATTCACCAGTCCGATCATTATACTCTGCCACCTTCTCTAAACCAGCCTCAAGTGCAGGCCAGAAGTCACTGTACTTGGCCATGGTCAAGCACCTTGTCCATGACTTGTGCAATGCCTCAAGTGCAGGAAGAACCCGATGGAGCGAGGGTGATTGATCCAATGAGAACGCCTGCTGCATTTTGTTTGGTGCCTATGAAAATGTTAGAGATAATAGGTGGAGAGCCATATTAGGTCCCATACAGCAAGTATCTTAAGCATGAGCTCAACTCTCTCCCACTCCTCTGAGCAAAGTCTGAGCCCATCAATTTTTGCTCGCTTCTGAAGATCCTTCTCCATCAGTCCAATGTCATAAACAAATGTATCAACCTTCTGCAAAACCATACACATCAGTATCGCAAAATCAGTTCATGATCTCACTTACATCCTTAAGGTAATATGCCAGTTGCAGCATTGTAAATGTAGAACTCCACCGAACAGCCATATCAATCATCAACATAAGAAGCTGGGCTTCTGGGACACCATCACGGCGCTGAATCTCACAAAATTTCTCCTTCCATTTGGATGAAGACCGAGCCTGTACAACTTGATCAATGCCTGAAGAAAATCACACCAAGAAAGAATAACCTTGACTACAATTGAACGGACCAATCCAACCTCATCTCGAATATCCAATGACATTGCACTTTCAGTCAGATCCTCATCGGGATGATGTGGATCATAATGCTTAGAATCACTATGTGTGGTGATGATAGCTTGCATTACAAGGTTTACAACATGAGCTGTACAGCTTCGCCACTGTTAGCCAAACATCAGCCAAAATAGAGAGCAAAAACTCACCAAATGCGACGTTTAACTGCATCATATACTCTTTTCATAATCTCAGTAATCAATTTCACAAAGGTGAACATCATGGTATCGTTATTGGAAGCATTATCACAGGTCACCTAACTGACCTTGATAATGTGATTAAGAGATGTAACCATAATGATTAGACACCATACCTTGTGTTGAATATTATATCGAGCAACAACTTTATAAAGTGCCTGCCCCAGCCAAAGACCATTGTGTGAGTTATTGAGGTGTACAAACCCAAGTAAAGCACTCTGTAATTTCCACTCCTGCTCATTGACTTCCTCAATCCAATGGCCTGTTATGGCGAAGTAGCCATCTGCTGTCGAAGCCTGCCAAGCATCGCAGGTAAGACTAATCTGGCCTTTTACTGCCTCGCTCTGAATATGTATTCAGAATAATGGCAACAAATGGAGGCAATTTACGCACCAGTAGCCTCTTATGCAGAAAGAATAGCTGATGTTTGAATGTCTCCATTATCGCTTGTCGTGTCTGCTTCCAATTAGGTATACATACACCATCTGATGCTCAGGATGCAACATGGATCATCTTCTTAGATGCTGGATGTTCGAGGGCATCAATTGGCTAGTATTATTATTTAGATTGACAATACTCCAAACATTATAACATACCTGGTCCATCACCACCAGCCATTCAACAGTGACTTCTTGAAAGAGCTCATCTGTGTATGGAAGAATGACTTCTTTCTTCTCATGTTCCCTCAGATGAGAGTCGAGACATGTTTGCTGTTCACTCGCTTTGGCAGCCTTCTGTTCTTTATGGTCATCTGGAAGCATCGAAGCAAAACTGTTGTCTTCAGCCCATTTTTGGTAAGTTGCCTGCTATTGTGTTAGCTCAAGTTTTGGTGGTAGAAATATTATTTGGGTACCGGATGAAAAGACTGACAATGACAGTGCAGAGTCAATAATTCATTGACCTTGGCCTTGGGTGCACTAGCCTTCTTTCTATAGATGTTAAGTTTGCATCAACAAGTATTGAAAATACTATTAACATTGACTTACATGCATAAGGAACAATTATGAACTCTTCTTCCATCTGAGTCAACATAGGGCTGGCCAAAGAAATATTCAACATCACAAATCTTGTTGTGTTTACTAGGTGCCTCAGTAATTTCTACAATCTCCTGAACGTCGATATCTTTAAGCATCCCATCGGCATCTGTAAAGATGTAGGCATTAGTTGGTGTGAGAAAATACAACTCAATAAGTACCTATTTCTGCCAGCTGTAGAAGATCTGCAGCTTGCCCAGCCAACTTCTTTGTACATTTACGTTGATGCTCTGTCGACAGGTAAGTATTGGACATGAATAATAGCAATGCATCATACTTTTTCCCTTAGAAGATAGACCACCAGGTGTTCCAACTTCTTTGACATCATCTATATCAGATGCGACATCATCAGCCTGGCATTTCCAAGTAGAGGATGATCCCTCAGCTTCCTGGCTAGTAGATTTCACAGCTTCGTGGGCCCGTTGATGGCTACTGAGCTGCAGTTCACCAATATTTGATGGATCGGTAACCCAGCCAGCAGGAAGGCATCTTCGCTTTCCTGAGACCTCACCTGCTGGATTAGACTCATTGGCAGTAATATTAGATTCATCTATAATGTATATGAATATTCACATAGTATAAACGAGTACTATGGTGGAATTACCTTGCCTTGTGCCTCCCAAGACACATATTTGGAGCCATAGGTGAGATAAAGCCCCTAATCCTGCATTAAGCAGGGACTCTCCAGGCAGTAGCACGCATCCTGCAGACATTGTCAGCATGAGAAGACCTTCATTGTCATATGGTATATAGCTGCGTGTTGAAAGCTGTTGTAATACTTGTGCAGAAGTAGCAAATTGATTGACGACTACTTGCAATGAGAAGGAAATTGGGCAACACAGAGAAAAGAGTTGCTTACAAATTGCGATGGATTCTGCTGAGGCACCCTGAACAAACACAGTGAATGCTCCATGCTGCTGAACTCGTCGGAATCTGTCAAGCCGAAGGTGGGACCAATGACCATATCAATAACGGAACTGTGGCAGTGGAAAAAGCTTTTCGAAGGAAAAAAAGTCTGGTGCCCAGTAATAACCTTGCGAACATTGTGAGAGGGTAATTTTTCATAATAGTATGATGCTCACCAAAGAGTAGAATACATAATACCATATAGCTGTAACCCCACACTACAATCAATGACACATTGCTTGCACCCAATGATTTCAATGCTACATGTATGAGTTCCCAAGGGACACCAAAAATAAAGGTAGGAAACAAGTGACAAAAAGAAAAGTAGACCCCAGCCAAGATCAGAGGAAGCAGGAACAAGCCTACAACCGAGAGAAACCAAGCATAGCGGCAGTGGGAAATTGTTGCTGATAACAATGGGAAGAGTGTCACACAATGTAGTGACTTGTGACCCTCTGAAGTGGCCCAAATACATATCAGTATCGGAGAGAAGGACTATGAAGGGACATACTTCGAGACATGGCTGGTGAAGGCCTGAGAGCTTGCGAGATAAGTTGAAACAGCTTCATTGGTTGCAATATTGGGCCTGTATGTTTATCAAGAGCCAGTAAGCCTCCTAAATGCAAGATGTCAATATCCGATGCCTATTGAAAGACCTGTTCCATTTGAAAATCTCCAAAATTGAAATACATGACTTGACAGATCACAGTGTGCTGTGTGTGCATAGGACAAAGAATTTGGGGCAGTTTGGGATATCTGTGATGAAACTTCAAGTTGTTATTGACATTGTTCATACATTGGGTATGGTAAAAGTATTGCGCCAAGAGAGAGAGATGAGGCATCTACAGCAGGTGCGAATGATGATGGCAGTGAGAAAGAAACAATGTGTAATCATCTTCTG
This sequence comes from Armillaria novae-zelandiae, assembly GCA_030435655.1. NCBI lineage: Eukaryota > Fungi > Basidiomycota > Agaricomycetes > Agaricales > Physalacriaceae > Armillaria > Armillaria novae-zelandiae. The sequence continues at coordinate 2,592,136 of JAUEPR010000004.1, read as the reverse complement.
AATGGAAGCATTAGTCCATATGCAATGGTTCTATACTTGGCTCACCAATCAGCTGCTGTGCTTTACACTCTCTCACTGTGTAAAGCCGCGGGCTTGGGGCTTGGAAATCCTCAAGCCAAGCCCTGAGCCCTCGCAAGCCGTCATCACAGCTCAGGCCGGCCTGGTCTTTTAGATGGCTGGCTTGGGGCAGGCTCAGGCTTGAGCCTGAGCTGGCACATCACTAGCGATGGGAGGTTGGACATCGCTGGCATTCTTGCTGTACTGGCAGCATATGGAGGAGATACTTCCGTTCAGTATATCTAGAGCATATAGGAAGTCCCACTTCGATGATTTAGCATGTATCTTCGAACAGTTTTGCCTGGACAATTGTATACCTCATTGACCTAGCCTGATGGTGACCTAGAACTTTTGTAACAATGCTTCACATACTTTCAATTCATTACTTTGACAGCCACTAGAAAATGTTAGCATAGCATAAGGCTCAGAGCTGTGCTCAGCTGGTTGACCAGAATTGGGCTCACCCTCATCTGTCCATTGTGAGCTTTGCTCTGTCCAGTGTTTCTGGATTTGGTTGTCCCGTTTTCTGGCCCACTGCATGCTCTAGACTTGACACATGACATGTCGGTATCCTGACTGTTCCCAAGGTGTCGGCTTCTCTCAGTACTTCCCTGGTACCACACATTATCTCTTGGCTGACTTCTTCCTTCCCTCGCAGTCTCAAGTCTCAGCAAGGGGGCTCTGGAAAAACAACTACACACCTGACCTACATTAATTTGTTTAAGGTGGGCTGGACCCCCCCCCCCTCCCTCCCTCACCTTCCTTTTATAGTATTGAAATCCCATGATAATTGTCACTGTTATCCATTTCAAGATATATGTTCCCACAGTGGAGCAACGGTCCGCAAAGCCTGGCCTGCTGAGCAAATACAAGTGTTACATCATCAGGGGAAATTCTCAATGCGGTCACTCCTCAATTGTTCCTGGCCCAGTTCTGGCTAGAAAATGGTGCAGAAACTAATGATACTCAAGATAGCACCTTTCATAGTCAAAATCAAGTCAAATTTTGCTATTTGTATCAATATGTACTACTAAATTTTGGTATGTCACTTACGCGTTTAAGGTCTACCCCCCTCCCTCCCTCCCCCCCCTTACCCCCCTACGTCAGGTGCCGGTTTGCTCCAATGGAATCCCCTTGAGTCTCAGACAAACCACCAATATACAGTAGTATATCGGTGTTCATTCATTCATACATTACAGACTAATTACATCCTGAACAGAACAACAGTTAGCTTATCTCGGTTCTCCAACCTAGAAGTCTCATTGATTTTATTCTCTACACAGTTCTGCAGGCCAATCACGCCTGTGGCCAGTCTCCAGTTCTTTCCACATGTCCTAGAACATTGATCAGCATGTGAAAACATGCCAGAGTTCACCCATCATTGTTGTGCCAATGTGGTGCACTAACTGGACTCATGTAGTACACGCCAGATGGCCACTTTGACTTCAGAGGTTTTGCATCTGTGTTCCTCTCAATGTCAGCATACCTAGTCTTCTTCCTTTTGTGGTACTGATACAAAAACAGCTCCTTCAACCCAAATTTTATCTTCTTACCGAACCTGATGAAGATGACATCTGTGACCTCATTGAGACCGTGATTCTGAAGCTCAGCACCGTCAACGATGACCAACATATGCCAGATTCTTGGCCATACTGCAAGGCAAGTATCGGCGCAGTGCCAGGGAGCGACTGCTGGACGTTTACAGACTATCCCTCTGAGCAATATAGGTGGTCCTGGTAACAGCGGTGGCAGCAGTGGTGAATACCATTAATTCTCGGTGGCCCAGGACTATAGCAGTCATCATGCTGCGGTTTATCAGCTCACTCAACCACCACAACCACAAATGCCAATTCATACGTTTGAAGTGATATACATGGCTGGCACTGGGCCAATTCAAATTGAGAATGACTTCAGGTACTAAGGTTTCGATTATGGGAGCGGGAATGTGAATAGAAACGGGGTCACTGGGGGCCCTGAAGGTGGGGACGTTGATATGCTCGTGTGCCTGGGTATGTTTCAAATCTATTTGTCAGATCATCGACAGAGATTTGACGGTTATTTGCAGTTTTACATGGTCGCAGGTAAATTCCTGTGGAAGTAGAGTATCTGCAAGTTCAAGGGGGTGGCATCGGGTAAATCTGGGACGTAATGTAGGTGGGTAAGGGGGGGGGGGGAGGGATAGGGACCTTAAACGTGTAACTGACATACCTATATTAGCTATCATATAATGAGAGAATGGTGTATTTTCACCATAATATACTATGAATAGGGCTATTTTGATTGAAATCCATGCTTTCCACCCAATTCTCCAGCCAAAATTATGCCAGGAACAACCCAATCAAAATATTCCCCTGGATGATGTAACCCTCGGCTAGTAGCATGTGAAATATTATTACCAAATATAGCTATATTATTACCATAAAAGGAAGGAGGGGGTCCAGCTCGCCTTAAACACGTTAATGTAGGTCAGGTTGGTCATTTCCATTCTGCCACCCCCTTGTGTGAGTTTGACTCCACCCGTGACATACTCGTGTTCACACGTATTATTGGGCCTACCAACTATAATGGGTGATGGTCCCCTATCCACCAATGGCAAGTATTCTGGTAGTAAAACGATTTGCTTGTGTTCAATATCTGGTTACATTCTAGTATTTTATGAGTCCACTTTCTTGCTTCCTTGTATGATACACCCTGTATATCGTTGTCATACTAATCTAATTTGCAATGAAACTTCTTGGTTTAGAGGAATCAATTCTTACTGGTGAAGTAGAAAACGCGATACCGGTATATCCGAGTTGGCAAGTGAGATTTATATTTCCTTCTAAAGCAAGGTTTACACCGCTACTGCAAGCCATGGATTTCATTTCCATAAAAAAATACACAGGTGCCAATAACAGAAGAGCACGCAATTTTTGAGGGTATCGTAAGAGATGATAGATAAAACTTGATATTTTTGAACAAGAAGTTCAAGTTCCACAGCCACATACCCATGACTTCCACCATCACCGAGACAGAGTGACATTCACTGGTTTCCTCCTCTTGGTGGATCTGAGCAAACCAGAAATTTTGTTGGAATACAAGAACGATGTGGTTTCCAGAAGATTGTGCGTGCGGTGATGCTTGCTCGTCTACATACAAGCCGCTCTTCCCGAGAAAACGAGAATCTCTTTCTTGACACATACAGATCACCCCATCACTCCAAGACTGCAATCCTTCTGAACATGCTGCCGCACCGCCTGAAGACTTTGTCGGTCGTCTTTGCTCTGTGATTGTCTTGGCCCATCAAGAGAACATGAACCGAAGATGATCTTTTTTCGTAGGATGGCCAAAGATGAACCATTTTCCTGGGATGAAGTCGGTTGCCATCTAACATTTTTTGATGCGGACTGATGCAGATACGGTAATTAGCAGGTCATAGAATAAAAGTTTGTGACCTGCTCCACTCTGCGATCATGGAATCTACGGAAGAGGTATGTATGCACCGTATATGATTATCAATTATGGGATATGAATTTCTATCCATCCGAGGCTTGTTTTCATTATTATACTTCCCAAACCGATACAGGCTCTTGGGTTCACATCCCATATACGCGGCGAAGCCATCATCCAAAACCCAATTTGATGGGTAGGAAGGCAGACAGAGTGGTAATTTTGGCAGGTAACATTCCTGCAGTGCTGGATTCTATTGAACGGAGGAAGTGACATGCTCTTACGATGCGTGAAGGCCTCGTTAGCCAGAGGGACTCGCACCGAGTCGTTAGAAGGGAATGCACCTGAGGGTCAAGGATTATGCGTGGCCAGACACAAAGGGCAAAGCGCCAAGCTTGGGTAGAGCAGGTACGCCTCGTGTATTTGGTCAGTGGACCATGCAGACAATGGTATGTTGTATTCATCATCTCATGCACATTGTCATGAAAGTCGGTTTCTCTGCAGGTACTCGGAATAAGAAATCATGTAGTACATGCATCTCGGAGCACGAAGTCCGGGTCAATGCATGTTTCTGAAGTACAACCCATTATCTTGAGCGCTGCGTGTACATGAACAAATAACGGAAGCAACATTCAGTGTTACTGTTCGCTGTTTGTGGAGACAATGATCTGGGCAAGTTCCAGGACATGATCATGCTTGCATCGGACTGCCGGTTAATCTGATGACCACGAATGGGTCGCACATAGCGCCATGGTATGAGATTTCATAAGTAGCGAAGCCTCTCTGCATCGCGTCTAAATTTCTCCCTTCGTCTTTCCCCCACAGCACTATGTCCCACTTAAATCATGCAAATATTGTTCCAGCGATTGAACAAATAATACGCATTGCTTACAGGTAAGAGTTATAGTAGTCATGTCCCATCAAAGATATTCACTGATGATGGTGTGTAGTGGAGTTCGCCTTTCAGGTTACTCAATCATACTGAATTCCTCATCATACTGAACATATCCCATAGTAAGGATCGAGCTCCAAGCAGACTCACATCGGAATCTCCTACCCTACAATGTGATCTTTGCTAAATGCACTACGAATGACACTCTTATACAAGAGTCGATGATGACCAAAGAAGCCAAGAGTACTTGGTGGGAGTCAACTCAAAGCATTACAATGTTCGTGCTTCCGTTACTTCAGCCACCGAGGCGTCCACAATCCAATTCATGACCTGCAGTCTCTTGCAGATCTACCAAAATTCCTTCGTTCAAGCTTTCAATTTTGAGCCGATACCCTGGGCACGATGATCATTTCCTTGCTCAAACTGAATTTCAAACTCTGAGCTGGATCTCAAAACTTGTGGCAAAGGATCACTGTACGTCACCCTTCAGTCTCATGCCATTGATGTGCCTAAAAAGTGCTCAGCCATGTAACCCTAATAAAATTGCATTTCTGGGTATTACAAGTATCGCTAAGTATCAGAAAGTAACATCCTAGTAAGAACACAGTAACCTGGAAAGATTAGAAGGCAGGCAAGAGTCATATAAACATACCGGGTTATGAACATACCAGAAATTAATGGAAACCACCGAAGCACTCCACGTGTCGAGGTAGGCCTTCTTAATTATCGAAAGAACGACACGCCCAGGCATGGTACCACGTGATTTGGATGGCCAAGTCCGGCAGGACGATAAATGTGTTACCAAGTCCAAATATGGCAAAAGCATGGAGATTACCCGGTAGCTAGGCTAGAACTACGAGTTCTACCTGGTAAGCTGCGGGTTACCCGGGATTATGTGTCATAGTGTGGGTATGAGCCAATAACTGCTGCGCGCGTTTGCTCATAGGCAGTCTATAGGTCAGGTATGGGTCCAGACCTACCCAGTAAGGGAATATGACCTGATCGATGGTGTGATCGCACCTTCTGACCAAGCTTTAAGTAAGCAGTGTAGTAGGATTACTAGATATCAGGTAATAGTAGCCCGCAGTTTTATTTATCCTAATTAGACATACCAGGTAGTATAAAAGTAGGTAGTAAATAGTCACCGGGTCAAGTTTCCTGGCCCCCAGCTACGGTAGTAATACCCGTGGGAATTTAGGTTAGAGCTTCGAGTCCTAGACTCAATAGAATTGAAAGTAAATCACGATTAAGTTCACTTTAGCAAGTACCCTCAGAAAGAGTCAGAATCAGTATTGAAAGTTTGTACCTCAGAGCCAGTCAGTCAGTCAGCCCGGTTCGGAGATTCTTGCAACTCAGTGCAGAATCTGGTATCTCAGTAGATACTCGTGTTTCATGTTTCCGATAAACAAGAATAAATCCTACCCGGTCAGAACAGACCTTTAAAATCCAATTATATTGCAACCCGGAAATCTAATAAAGTACAAAGTTCTACATAACGGACGTTCCTCTGCCCCCACGAACTTGCTGGGTTAGTGTTTTAGAGTGTTATAAGTGTGAGTAACTGTACCGTTGCACACCTGTACCGTCACCAGCCCTTTCACCATTCACATCCTCACTCACATTCGGTGAACATAAAGGTAGCCCTCAAGTGTTTACCCAGTTGGATGATTCAGTTCTAAATATCGGTATCCAAGGAGCCGTTGCACCGTCAGAACTTTCTTCCAATCCTTCGTCGGCCGATGAAAGCAGTTTGTTCGATTTATCTACCACGAACGGACAATCAGAACTGGACCATTCATCCAACAACCTGATCGCTTCCCCTGCATTGTTGAACCAATATGGTTCCCAGTTGGCGCAACGTTTCGAGCGGTTCGGTCATGAGGACGACCTACAAAATGCAATTTCTGCCCTAGATCATGCAGCGTCATTTGCTTTGGACTACGATCCCGATAAACCTTATGTCTTGACCAATCTTTGTGCCGCAGTATTGAGTCGCTTCGAGTTGCTCAAAGATAGTCGAGACCTTGATGAAGCGATTAAATTGGGAAGCGACGTGGCCACTTTGGCAGATGGTGACGGGGACAATCAATCCGGCATTTTCTATAATCTCAGCAATTGCTACGCTGCTCGATCTGAATTCCACGGAAACCTGGATGACCTCAATTCAGCCATTTCAGCTGCAAAGCTTGCAGTCTCTGCCTCCACCGAAGGAAGCCCACAGAAACCTAACTCACTCTACACCCTTGCTGTTTGTCTCCATCAACGGTTTGAGCAGCTTCGCGACCTTGATGACCTTGAGTCCGCACTTGAAACGGGGCGGTGTGCATTCTCTCTCGCTGCTGAAGGATCTACAGTGAAGTTTATGGCATTAGACATTGTTGCCAGCTCACTCCTTCGACGCTCCCAATGTCTGAAAACATCCGATGACCTTGAGGAATCGATTACAGAACAGAAAAAAGCACTAGATTTGATGCCAGAGGGATTTCCCCAGAGGTCCATATACCTGCAAAATCTCTGTGTCTCCCTCCAAGCTCGCTTTGACGAGTTTGGCGAGCCTGCCAATCTGGACGAGGCAATCGTCAAAGGAACAGATGCTGTGAATGTGGCGCCTAGTAGTTCTCCAGGCAAGCTAAAGGACCTGACCACCCTTAGTGGTTGCTACTATCATCGCTTCGAATTGAATGGAGACCTTAATGATCTTACGGAGACCATTTCATTATTGAAAAGCACCCTCTCCCACACTCCAGATGGACACATTCAGAAGCCAGCCATACTTCTTGGACTTTGTGCCCATCTTCATCATCGTTTTCACAAGACGAAAGATGCTAACGATCTCGACGAGGCAGTTTCTGCAGGAAGGCATGCCGTGGCTTGTAACCCTGATAGTTATAAAGTTAAGGCCCTTTTGCTAAGCTACCTGGGCTCGGCTCTTCAAGGCTGTTTCCAAGTTTATGGACACGTTGACGACCTGGAGGAGTCCATCACCTGTGGAAGGAAATCATTGTCATATATTCCTGATGGTGATGGGCTCAAATCTACTAGTGGGTGTGGGCCATCACATCCGTGTGGCATAACCGAGTCCTATTGTCTAAATTTTTTTTTTTTTTTCAATGTTATCAATTCTTTTATCTTAGTATAATCAATGAGATGTGTGAAATACTTCATTTTTTCATGTTGCCCTTTTATAAATATATATCACTGCTTCATATTCTGCTAATCTATCACAAAAATCAATAGTACTCATGTGGCCTTCTTGTTTGGCATTGCATCCAAGTGTTATGCCATCATTGAACCATACAATTCTGTTGTCATCTATATACTGAGCAGTGAAGTGATGGTTGCCAAAATACACTATACCTGTTAGCACATAATGTTGAGTATTAGTCTTTATCATGACATCAAAATGAGGGTCAGGAGGTGTTTTAGTGAAAGATACCAATACTGCTATCAGTGGTGGAGCATACATGAATAGCTCTTTCTTATGAACTGGAGCATGGCAATGGGTACAGCCCTTTGCAGTCTGTCTGTCTGCAGTGACATTCAAGTAATCCTGAATGGAGTGCCATCCATGCTCTTTGCCAGTACTATAAGGCATAACAGAGCAGTTGAATGAATCTATTGTAGATGCCACATGATTATTAGAACAGGTTTTAGTTGATGTGTGGAATACATCTGGTCCCATGAAAATCTTACTTATAATAGCATCTACACTTGTATCCTCTCCAAATTTAAACAAGTTACCATACTCATTACTCAAGTGTCTACGGAAATAGTCTCTCACTTCTTCTAGAGTATATTTATTGTCTATGTGCTTTTGAAAACACCCTGCAAGTAGCCCTAGCCAATCTGTGTTCATGCTATTAAATTGATTGGTATACTTATGTGGATTAGAGTTCCATGTATTAAAAAGTATAAACAGTACTGCATCATATGCACAACTATTTTTATGCCAATTACAACCATGTGGGGCTATGTATACTGATGTACATGGTTCATTTATATTACAGTCCTTATCATCATTTTGATGTTTGGATTGTTTATGCATGGGTGACACCACAAATGAAGAGGCTGTTGAAGGATTAGATGATTTACTCTTTCTTTTAGTGGATTGTTTCATAGGGGTAAACAAGCGATCTTTGTTTGTAGCAATAGATTTAGGCAATCCTTGTGATATCGTATATGTTGCAGCCTTTATGATGGAAGGTTGAAGATTACTCTGAGTGGATGGAACTGGTTTTGGAAGAGGCTTATGTTGGTATTTTGATAAATCCCATTTTATGATTGTCTGATCTATAAGTTCCAGTGGATCTGATTTAGTCCATTGAATGCTATGCTCCACTGCATCAGGTACAAAATATTTGCCAAATGTGTTTTGAAAAGATTCAATCAATGCATAGCGACGGTCACCATTAACACTTAAGGGCAACTGTCCAGTGTACTGCAGAAGTGTTATATGATCCAGCAATTCCAGTTCTCGGAACTCTTGTCAAAGGTGACCAGAACACATACCTGTCATTTTCTTTGTATCAAATGCTTCCATATTGCGGTCAGTATAATCAGGTAAGATCAATGTACCCTGTGAAGATGCACTTCTTGACAATGCAGTATAATATGACTGATGGGATCTGCAGTTATTCAAATCAACAACATTCCATGGTCTGGTTTTGCCTTGGGAACAATAATCTGTCATGGCGAAGTTTGGAATTATTTCCACCTGGAGTCGAGTGAGATTAAGCCTTGAATCATCTTTTAGCATACATGTGATGGCAACTGATGTTCTTGTTAAAGGTACAACATTTTCTGGTAGACCAGGTATATGTATGGGTTCAGGTGGTGCAGCAAGTTTCACAAATAATGTTTGCAACACTCTCTGGCCTCTGGATCCTGTTCCCTCAATCCAGGAGTACACAAAAGCTTCTTGACCCTTAGTAATTCCTAGTTCTGTAGCTATATTCAATCTGATCATAATAGGTAAACCTTTGCATAATGATAGCTTTGCTGGTATCTGTTTATTGTTGGCACTAGGAAGGGAGTTCCATAGTTCAATTTGGATTTGTGGAGACAGTATAGTCACCTTGCTTGATTTTCCATGTTTGACTTGGGCTAAATTAACATTTTCTGAAATCATATCTTCTGAAAAGAAATGTACTAACTCTTGATTAGTTTCCTGAGCAAACTGAATAGTTCCTATTCGGTTGATTTCATCTTTTTGAACATTCAGCCCAGTTATTATTGATACATTTCTAAATTCACTACTGTTTATATCAGGTGCTACTGATGAAGAACTACACACTTGAGATGCAAGAAATTCAATATCCTGAACTGTACATACTTTATATCTCATATTGGATAATGCAGTCCATAATTTGCTATCATCTTCTGTTTGAGATTGTTGGCGCATATTTTCACGTAATATCACAACTGTTGTAACTTGATGCCATATGGCTTTTCCTAGTGCACTATCTTGACCTTTCTTACTGGTTGCAACCAGGCCTGCTGGAGGAGAATATAATGCAGAAGATTCACCACCCATAACAGGAGGCAACTGAGCAAAATCACCAGCAAAGATCATGTTCATTCCTCCAAAGGGTAAATCAGGATGGTTCAAACAAGTGGCCAATCGGCCACTGATTTTAAACAAATCAGAACAGGAAAGCATAGAAACTTCATCTAGAAAGACATATTCAACACCTATCAAATGTGCTTTAACCTCTGCCATACCTTTTTTACTCAATTCACTTCCAGTAAATTCATTTATTCCAAATGTGAAATGATATGTTGATCCCTTGACAATAGATGCAGCAGTACCTGTAGGTGCCACACATACTAATCTCCCACTCTCTTGTCTCTGTTTGAAAAATTCTGTGAGTGCTTTTAACACTTGAGACTTTCCAGTTCCACCCATTCCTCCAATATACATCTTTAGCTGTTCTGCACTTGGATCTAATGAATGTTGAGCAACAATATGAAATGCTCTGTCTTGCTCTGTATTCAATTTAAAGAGCTGAGTTACATTATCTAATATATCACATTCATTGGTCTGATGTTTTGACCTTGTAAGATGATTCCGGGTTATGACTTCTGCTTGATCAACATATTTTTGATGATTGGAGACTTTATTATTCATGTTTTTGTTATATTCAGTACATCTGCTGTCAAGTACTGCCTGTCATAAAGTAGCAACTTCATGCTTCCATTCTGAGGCAGGCCGGTTCTGTATAGCAATAGAATCTTGGATATGTCTCATATCAGCTAAATCAGGATTTGGAATTGACCATGAACATCCTTTAGAACCCATGATTTTTGCAATCTTTGCAATTTTTTCAGCCTGTTTCATATGAGCAGATCCAAGCTTAGTTGCTATTTTATCAGAGTCACAAGAAATACCTGTATCAATGTCATCTGGAGAAATATAGATGTCATTATTGTGGTCTAGTACTGACCAATTGGTATCAAACAAATGAGCATCCTGAGTTTCTCCTTGTCTCATCTGTGCATTATAATCATCTTTTGCATCTAAACATTCATAGCATAGGTTAAAGTTACTGATTATCTTAGCCTGCCAAGGAAGAAGCTTAAACTCCTTAAATGCTACATCCCAGCTTATGTCTACAGACTTAAGATCTTTTCCATGGCACCAAGGCTTGAATAATGTAAGCATAGTGATGCAATAGTAATCACGATCTCCAACATTATGTCTTGGCAACAGCCCTCCTACAAAATTAGGAACATGTCTCAAAGTCTCTGGCTTAACAGACACATAATGAGTATCATATAAAGGATGTGTGACTAAAAACATGTATTTAGGGTACTTGACTTTATTTTTTGATGCTGCTGAATTCTTATGTATGATATCAACCGGCATGTCATCTACTAATGTTGACTGAGTTGATTGTTGAGAATACATTGGAGAACTGTTAGATGGGTTTTGTATATCTACCATAGTAGACTGAGAGTGACTTGGAGAAGAATCATTATGGTACTTTTGCTGGTTTGATTTGATACCAGATGAAGCATCAGATATGGCATCATCATTAACTATAAAGTCAGCTAAGGATGATGAATCTGAACAGTTATCAGAGGCATGAGATGACATGTGTTCAGCATCTGAGCAATTGTCACCATGCTTTTCCAGGTTTTCTATTACTGAATCTGTATCACTGAGTTCTGTATCTGTTGTATGTGAGGTTTTCTGATTGGGTTTGGAAGCACGAATATGCATACGTTCACATCTACAGATCCATTCATATAGAGACAGATGTTCCAATTCAGAGGGTCGATGTATGTAATCTTCAACAGGTGAGATACCTATTATAGCATCATCTTTCTTTTTAATATGTATTTTTATCTCTTCAATCACATCGCCTTCAACCTTCCAGTCATTTTTAACTTTGGCAACAAAGGACCTCCAGTAGAAAGTCACAAATGATCGATTTGTATAATGATCAGGTAAGCCAAGTAAATATGAACATATCATGGGTGCTCCGATTTCCATTTTTGCACCCAGCATATTAACCATTTGAGTCATAAGCTTTCTTGCTTTATCATGATGAGATTTCCCTAACAGAGGTTGCTCTTTATTTCTTTGAAATACACTCTTGATAACATCAAAAAAAACATGAGTTTTTAATGCAGGTTTAGTGACATAGTCACTTACATATATCAACACTGCTTTAATTGCAGTACCAGATCGCAAGGAAGTAACATCCATATTACACCGTAATAGAAAAGTCAGCAAATAAGTGAATGTATTAAGCCAGGACTCTTTTTTCTTAATATTCAAATGACTGGTAGAAGTGTCTACATTACCTTTAGAAAACAAAGGCCTTGGAAACCTTCCATGACATTTTCCCCATTTATTATCTTTACAACCTTTGGCTGCTACATTCCACTTCAAAGTACCATCTGCCCAAGTATTCTGGTGACATGTATGTACATTTATTAAGTTGAGTATTATATCAACAGTCTGCTTAAAATATGACCACCATGATTCATTTTTCTTACAACCAAGACAAGTAGGCACTTTACAGACACATAAGGAGGGTGGTGGAATAGGAAGTGTTTCAGTTGGATCTTGAAAATCAGGTAATAAACTAGCTTTGTGTCTCATTTCAATCACTTCAAGACTTGAACCTGTAATATAGTCACCAGAATGAGCTGCTTCCAGATATGCGATCAACTGTTGTTGAAACTCAGACTCCTCTCCAACTAACCTGTCTCTTATTTCCTGAGGACTCAAACTACATTGTATCCATGCTATCAAGTGAAGATGCAAGGTGAGACATCCTTGTTGTTCCACTGCACCATAATAAGAAGATACATTTCCATATGCACCAGGCTCTTCTTGATCTGGTTTGAGTACATGTTCAATAAACAGCTTCACCGTAAAATTAAAAAACCTAGCTGCAGCAGTAGGATTACTAGTAATAAGAAGAAGCCGGTTTCGGTCACAACATAATACAGGTGAAAATGTAATATCTTTATTGGCCCAATATAGAGCAATAGGATGTTTAAAATCAGAAGGAGCAAATGTAATGTACCATGTTGGAGCACCTTCAGCTGCCATTAATGAGTACACTTCATTGCACATATATTTCTTTGATGTAAGAGAGCCTTGAACTTTGTAAGATACATAATCCAAATCATTGAAAAGTTGAAAACAATCCTTTTCCGCTTGTGTCTGTGGTACAACTGATTGGCCAGAACTCAACCGATTAGATAAATCCTCAAGAACATGCTCATCTATAGTCATGATTCTCTCTGCAATGCCTTTAAATTTGTCCTTCTTAACAAGCAAATATCCAGCAGATGTACTAGCCTTGATCTGTGTGTGGCTGAATGCAACAAATAGAAAGTTGATGTCTGTTTGAAACCTTTTATCATGATACATCATTAGCCAGCGCATATGAGCAGCATCTGAGAGGGGTGTGACACCAATACTTCCCATTCCATATGGAAAGAGCCATGGAAACATAGACAAATACCATGAAGGGTTATTATATATGGATTCAGGTTGTTCTGCATGGCCTATTGCTAAAACACCATTATCTTCCTTGAAATGTTTAGTGGCCAAACTTTTCTGGGTCTTTATATCTAGAAGTGGTAACCCTTTACCTATCAGGCCATGCACTACCATTGGACATTGTCCTTCCTCAGTACCATCAGCAACTGAGTTGTCAAACACACTTGTACCTTCTGGGACCTTATTTGTCAGACTATGCTGGTATATCACTTCTACCGGTATAGAATTATCTGGGTATTCATTGAGATTCTCTGTAGAAATCCGTACATGCCGGTACTCTGAGTGATTGTTACATAACCAATGTAAAGCATTTACAACAACACGGTGTCGCACCAGTAAAGTAGTACGTTTCAAATCATCTTCGGTAGGTTGGTTTGGTCCAGTAAACATTATAGCAAGCACTTCATCTATGTCTGACTTTGGAGGGGGCAGCATATCATAAACCTTAGCTACAGGAGACTCAAAAGAAATAACATGTGAGATCATTTTATGACTACCAAGATCAGGATGTCCACTTGATGCCAAGGAGACTTTCACAAAACATGAATTGTGATGTACTCTAGCCACAAGTAGTCTTTCAACAAATGTCAATTTTTTCAGTACATCGGGTACCTCTCCAAGCCATAACCCATTGCACAATGCATTAGAGGGAATACAACCCTTACGGACAGATGCATGACAAGCCAAACATATCATTTGAGTAGAACCTGCTAGTACTGGACCATCTATATTTGTGACAGGATCTCTCTCATTGAAATGTTCAACTCTGGTTACCTCAGGATTCTCTAATATATATAGGAATTGTTTGACATGTTTGATATCACTTAATTGAGTCAAAAGGACTAGCTGACCACATACTGCACAACCTGCTTCGCAGAATGCTTCTGGACTGGATGCCTTACAAAATGAATTGACAATAGACAGAGTGCGAGCTTCATCTAGAGGAGGAGGAGGAAAAGCATATAGTTTGCTGTCTTCAAAAGGACCCATACCGACATTATTTCTTTTTGCTGGCATAGGCTTCAAACCAGGTAACATGTGTTGTTTAAAAATGGTAACAGAATGGGCACATTTTTCACAGGTATGTGACTGAAATATCTTAACCATAGCATCTTTATTTTTATAAGACAAGCCACTTGCCTCAATGTCATGTAACTTTGCCAATGTTCTTAAAGTTCTTACTGGTATAGATGCACAAATCACTGACAGCAGAATGCAAACTCTAACATGGTTGTCAGGTGCCATAGTAGCATGTTGTTCCTCTGCAAGATGGTGTGCAATAAAACTGTATCGATATGTATTCTGATTGGTATCAAAAGCCTCAGAAGTGCTTGGTAGCCATGGCCGGAGTATATTGTAATCAATATATTGGAGTCCACCACCAACATGAAACATCTGAGTAATGTCATATTGACATTCTACAATTTCCCAGGATTCCAACAGGACAATGGTTTCAAACAAACCATAAATAAGCACACCTACAAGAAACACACACAGCACATACATGGCATATAGGCTGTGTATACTCAAGGGAAATCCTATGGTACAAACTGTACAACTGTCATAGTTCAGACAACATATCAAGAAGCATGCACTCAAAACAAGGCATGTACATCTATATCATTCCGGGTAGGAACATTAAATACACGAGTGCTTGTGCCCATATGTCCAGCATGCAAGACACAATACAAATTTGGACCCATATATACGGCATATGAAACTAGATGTAAGTGCAGGATAGATCGAGAGCCTAGAAGAATTCCTGCCCATGGTGGTTGAGTTAGTTAGGTAGCATTGGATATAAAGATACTTGCTCACCAGCTAAACACACCAATGTTGGTGATGACTGTCCACAACCCATCGAAGGACACAAATCAAGATATGCCATGGTGAACTATTCCGAACCACATATATTCCATTTGTTACATTGATTGGTGTCAATGGTGTGCTCCCAGACGGTGGCCAAGCATAGGTGAACGGAGAGGTTGGAAGCGGACTGTGATAAAAGACAGAAAACCATTGTAAAACAACGCTAGTGGAGTGGGTAAAAGAAACATACTGACAAGGCAGTCCCTTCCTGAGTTAAATGCAGCGGTTCCCAAACGGCGACTGAGCACATGTGAATGGAGAATTCAGAAGCGGACTGCAAAAAAAAGCACAAGAAAAGACATAAATCCAGATAGACCGGGTGAGGAAATCAAACACACAGAGAAGTAAGGTGCATCCTGAACCGGAATCAGCAGATTGTGACTGCCATATGGAATGTACGCACCAAGAATTTTTTTTGAAGATGTGTGCTGTACACTTCAGAATGGTACTGGAATCCAGTACAGATCACCTGGCGAAGGTTAGTATCAGGCAGATAAACAGAAAGGTGTACAACTGACTGCAGCAACAGCAGAAAGACTCAACATATGTGTTGACATATAGATTTGACGTGATAGTTACGGTGTAAAAAGGAAAGAAAAAAATAATATGGACATCAAATGATATCTGACTGCACATGATAATTGTACCAGGACCGGATTCCCATCTATTGCCGGTGCACAATGTCATCATCTATAAGTAATGTTGAACTGGCCAATGTGTGAGAGATATTTTCGGAGAAAAGACAGCAAAATACACACAGATATGTCCACCAAAGAAAGCATCATTGCAATGAGAGGCCACAGAGAAGAATACTTGCAACACAAGACAAAAACCAAAGTGATATGCAAGTAGATGGTGTATGTGCCTTTCAGAAAGTGGATAAAGAAGATAGAGACGGCGACACGACTAAACAATACATATCCTGTTGAGTGCCGGTATCTAACGAGCCACATCAGCATCTGTGGACTGCGAGGAAGAAGAAAGAAAGCCTCCAGGCGTGCACAGATACATACACACAGCTTTCGTCGACTGTATTGAATCTGTGAGTGGAAGAATGCAAAAAAGATGTTGTTACTCCTGAGAAGGCGAGTGGTAATGGCGAGCTTGGGCCAAAACTATGACCTGACAGATGTACAGATACATATGTACTGTAACCAATAAGTGATTGAAAGGCCACCAAGCTCAAGAAAGAAGATGGCAGTAAAGTGTACATGTATCGTAGAGGTCGCAGGTGGAGGAGAGCAGCGAAGGGAAGAGAAGATGGTGGGAAGGAGCAGAAGAAGATGTGATGTCTGATGCAGAGCCCCACATGGAGTGCCTGATGCATTTCCTCAGGGTTTATAACACAAGATACGAGGTCGTGATTCCTTGCACATCACATGTGGGCTAATAGAGACAACGATGTCAAAAAAGTTCTACCTAGACTAACTACATAGAGTACTCTTGAAACCAATAAATGCATCCACCAAAAAAGGTGTATGTGTATGCCTAGTACAAACAAAGCTATGCCTTTGAACTTCGCTTAACTGTTCCGAACATATAAAGTCTAGACCCCCAATCAGGGGCAGACACCAATCGCATTATGGGTGAGACAATGACATGCTCGCAACGTGTCTACGCATGTAATTTTGCGAAATGTATCAATACATGCATTGCATAATGGCTGGGTACTGAGATAACGAAAGATACAGATAGAGCGCAGTGTCAAACACACAGAGTGCAATGATTATGTATGGAGCACAATATAGAGTTGCGCGCAGTATGGCCTTGGGTGACAATTGGTAGAGTGCATGCTCTAACTTAGAATGATACTAGTTGAGGTCACACTATGTATGAGAGCTCAGCACTTGATACTGAATGCACTAAGATGCAGATCAGCCATGCGCTCTAAGGAATTGATGAGAGACAGGCATGATACAAGGAGAACTACATTGATCTATGACACACGCCACGCACGTATAGAAACATAGAAGTAGAGCGCATGAAAAGACGTGCGCTGCGCGCATAGATGGAAATAGACATGGAGCGCAGTGTCAAACCAATAGAGCGCAGTGTCAAACCAACAGAGCACAGTGTCAAACCAATAGAGTGCAGTGATCAAACCAAGATAGCACACAGTGTAACAACGTGCGCGTGTGCAAGTCTTCAGTGATGATTGGTAGAGTGCATGCTCTAACTTAGTATGATACTTCATTGAGGTCACACTATGTATGAGAGCTCAGCACTCGATACTGAATGCACCAGAAGCAGACTGCATACACACCCTAATGCATTACTGAAAGACATGCATGAGAACTACGTGACACAATGATCTATGACGCACAGGGCCTGATCGCGCGGCACACGCGCGCATGTCCCCAAATAATGCCTGAGTATAGATAACTCTGAGAGAACCCAGTTTGGCCAAAGAGCGCAGTATCTAGACTTACCATGGGTATCCCCCACCAACCAGAGAAACCTAGAAACTCAACTTTAGAATAAGATACAGCCTATATGATTGGTTGTCACTCCAAGTATCCTCTGAGGAAATGACGAGTGACATGCCAACACATAGAGAGCAGTGCGAGTGGAGTATCAACCATGAGGAAACAGAGTCTGGTCTCGAGATAGGCCTCCAACCAAGTGTCCAGCCCCGGGCATGCTATAACAATGTGCGCATGTTGCGAAGAATAATGTTCCGAGGTTGTAACAGTACTGTATTAAGTTGTATCAACGTGTATGATGTAGAATTGTATAAATACTGTAGTGTAGATGTAGAGTACAAGTTTCAAGCCCACGGTGTAATAGTGCAAAGCTTTTCAGCCATGCGCTCTAGCACTTAGAGTAGCTAGTAACTTCGAGAGAGAATACAACCCATATCAGATATCTATTGTGTGAATTAAGTCGCATGCTTAGATAAGAAAATAGCGCGGCACTCCATGCAGAGAGTCTGGTTTTGGTTTGACTTGTGCTCAGTGAGAGAATAAGAGTACGGTGTCTTGAAGGTCACCCTTTCGAGTTCTTGAGGGCATTTGTGTGATGTGAGGCATTACAGGCGGCAGAGGTTCAAACCCTTTGGCTTGATTAGTGTTCGCTCTTCTGTGTTATTTCTGCAGGTTGGCAAAGGTTCAAACCCTTTGGCTTGTCGGACGAGGTTTCTCTGGATTGCATAGGTTCAAACCCTGTGAATCTACAATTGGTTGGAAGCTCGAGCGCACAGGTTCAAACCCTGTGGCTCTTGTGGAAGTTTCGGAGTTTTGTGTCAGTGTAGACACTTCTCCACATGTTTGCAAAGGTTTTGGTTTAGCATGCGACGCGCGAGGTTTATTAGTGTGTTGAGTTTAATAGGAATTGGTTTCTGCTTTGAGTGCAGTTGTTTTAGTGGTGTTTAGGGTGTTATTGATTGTGTGCAGTGGTTATTAGAGTCCCGAGCGACTGCTAGAAACTTGTGGAGACGTTTGACGAAGTTGTATTGTGTTATACACCCTTGCCTTGAGGCCTGGTGACGGAAGTCGCACCCTCTTGTTCTTGAGAAAAACCTTTGGACTTAGAGAAGTCTAGATATTATACGAGCGCTATTGCTGTGCGTGTATCTTAGAAATATTGAGAATTCAATTGTATTGGTTCGCTACTTTCATCGCATTAGAATCCCCCCACAAACTTGAGTGTGTTTGTGTGTGTAGTGTTGGGTGTGGGTGTGATCAGTGTCTTTGATGCTGTTTCATTTCTAGCTCTGTGCACTTAGACAGCTCTTCAATGACATACACTAAAAATAGTACATATTATGCAGCCCATGATACCCGTAAAACAACTCTACACCCTCAATCAAGAAACCCAAGCTCGGCAAGTTTTTCCTTCTTAGGCACAGTGCCCAATACAATGGCAAAAAGGATATTGGGGGAGATGCATGGCTCATTGTTAAAGGATGTCCAAACTGATAGAGAGTATCCAACGGTCACAAGAGTGAATGCATTGAGATCACGAGAGGTCGTGAAGCGAGGCAGAGACTTGATCACGGCAAAATCACTAGGCCAGAAAAGAAACTGGGTTCCAGCACTCACACAGCCATCATAAATGGGCACTAGGTGGGGAGATGAGCAACAAAGTATGACAAGAGGAAACCACAGAGTATGAACCTTTATCCATGAATCCCATTGATGTGGGATAACCACTACCAGGGCTAACAGTCTCAGCTGCTTAGGGTCTTCTTAGCCGGCAATCTCCACTGACCCTTGGCAGGGCGATGAACATGCAGAAGAAGTCTACAATAAATGTACTGATTAGCTCGAGAACTACATCAAAATTGAAACGGACATTTGGAATTTTTATTACCACTGCCCGGAGGGATCCTCGACCCTAGTGGGAAACGACACACCTCGGTGAGAGATGCATGTAGGTTTCCACATACTTCGAGGTCAAACGCTAAAGCCCATGTGGTGGACTCACGACTGGAACATCTGGTGGAACGGCATGATCTTCAAACTGCTTGACGTGCTTGCCTCCCTGAGTACCGCTGGCACTTACATAGCCACCTTGATGGCCCGGTTCGAACAGCATACATTCAGTTACGAGACCGACAGTCATGCACATGGCAGTAGAACCACTGACATGCAACGACTTTCCCTCCAAAGACAGAACAGAGGGAGACGCATGTGCAAGATTGACAAAGGCAACCGTAGTGATCAAACTTAAACGCTTCAACGAGAGAGCTGTCTGGGATCATCAGTCAATACGTGAATGGAGTCGAGGTGATATTACGAACAGCAAACTATCCAGTCAGGAACAACTTTGCCGTGTCAGAGAAAGATAGAAATCGGGGCGGATCAAACGTGTCCAGGAGCAAACCCGGTGGGTACAACCGCACGATACACACTGTAGATAGATCACAGTCAATGAAGAGAATGACTCGTCAAAGATAGATACTGATACTGTACCCAAGCGACTGGCAGTGAACCATACACACCCAGGGTGACCAGATGGTCCTCCATTAACTCAGGCTGCATGACCCGGAGAGTAGGGTCATCTAGGCTCGCTGAGATCCGGCCAGGCCTGTGAGGTGCACTGTAAAAGAAGAACAGACATAAAGATTGAAGATCAATCCGGAAGATGGGCATGCACATACACTGCGGTATCAAGCAAACGCAATACGGGGCGAGCATCGTCAGGCTCTGGTGAGGAGCCGCGCACGTCATCTCTAGAGAGGAATCAGAACGAGTAAACGCTCTTCAAGCAATGCATACCCGAGAAGAGCTGCTAAGTCACTAGAGACTTGAGAAGCCGGTGCTGGTGCCTGGGGTCGAGACATCATCTTCGTCTGATTAAACAGTCAATAAGATAAACACAAAATAAATAAATAAAACTACCGGAGGGAAGGAACAGTGGTTCGACATCCTTTTTGGGAGTGACCGTAGCCTTGGTTCGTGAGCGTGAAGTGATCGCCGTCTTGGTAGACGAGCTCTTCAAACCCCCCCGCCTTAACAGCTCCACGGCCCACAGCAGGGGAAGCGACAGTAGATTTGGCGCCGGCGGCGGGTTTGGTAGGACTAAGCTTGGGCTGCACCGGCGTGACAGAGTCAGCATGGGTATGCGATCCCACGGGACTGTTACGCGCATCTGCTATAGCATCCCATTGGCAGCTGCTTAATGCAAGAAGACGTTACAAAGTATAATCAAAAATCCAGAAAGTACACTCACAATTAGCAGCCCGGGATCCTCTGGTTCTGGCAGAAGACAGACCCATGGTCTTAACCAATGTAGAGGTTGCGGAATCCACAGAGACGTCTACCTCCAGGCGCGTGTTATTGGTGAGGTCTTCCTTTTTAGATTTACCAGGCATCCGTCGGCCTGTGCCAGTGCTACCTTTCACAGACGACTTGCCTTTCAATCGTGACTTTGGGGTGAAACTTTCTAGGTCCTCTAGATAAACCGGGGAAGGCGAGCGTCCACGGACACCGCCCTTGCTGTAGACGAATATATTTAGATGGCTAGCAAGCAACGCAGTGTGAGAAGATGAAGGTACTTACGAAGTCAATGTCGGGTCGCTCTTGACGTCGTCAGACTCTGCGACGTCATCAGCATTCCCCGATCGCAACCTGCATTGAAAAGGACGAGGCAATATAAGCAAACTAATGACAAAGGGCACAAAAAGACAATACGTACAAATCTTCCACATAGGATCCTTTCACCGTCTTAACCTTCGACCTACTGCACGTCCTGAAAGTCAGAACTAAAATACAAGAAATACAACGAAGCCTACAGAGAACATGAAGGCTGAACAACGGCATCGATATCTGATCTAAGAGCCGAAGACGATTAAACACAAACTCAGAGAGAGCACTGTCGAACGAACGTACTCAGGTTCACAGTCGGTTCTGTTACCGTCCTCATCAGCAGAAGGTTCTTCAGAAGCCTGAGATGCCTCAGACGCTTCGTCGTCTACAAATAAAACACGACCACGCCGCTTGAGAGAGCTCGCAGAGAGATCGGCGTCATCTATATCAGAAGGAGCTACGACGCTCTCTACCTCCTCGGCAGACAATTCGCCATACGATACCTTACGCTTCAAAGCTGGTCTACCACGAGGACGAGTCTGATGAGAACTGGACAATGATTAGCAAACATAAACCAGATACGCAGGCTAATCTAGCCAATACATACGTGATAGAAACTGCTGGCATGAGCGCAGACACCTTTGGCGAGGATCGAGTATGGGACGAGGTTGTCTTGTTTTTTTTGCGCGGCACCCTGAGGAACAAAGCTATCAGCAGATAGTCATGACAGACCCACAAACGACTTACGGTTCAGGAGTAACCTCGACAAACACCGGAGACGAATGCACTAGCTTTCGCTTGGAGGGGCTCCTAGACGAGGTGTTAGATGGCATAGTGATAGCGAGGCGACAGAGAAAGACGATGGGATAGTGACGACAAAAATCCATGGCATGTTATATAACACGGGCACCTGAATAAGATGATACGGACATCATAAACTGAAACACGGGGAAAAAAATGAAAGTAAATTGCGGATTTTCAAAGTGTATTGGTGTCGACTCGACTGAAACGGAGTAGACGGCGACGTCAGGCGGGCAATTATAAAAACCGAAGAGAAGGACAACAGATAAGTACACAAAAGAGTCACCGGGACACTATAAATGCCGGAAATGAAGGAAAAGATACCAAAATAATCAACACGCATCTTGAAAGCGAGGGGCGAAACCGAAACAAAAGAAGCCCGCCAGCGAAGATGTACACGTTCAAACACGAAGAACACTGGCGACGAAGCACAGAAGGCAACGGGATTAACAAGCATTACAGCAATGAGAATCACATATTTGGTGAAACGCAATCGCACGGAGAAGGCCCATCGAGAAGCAAAACTAGATTCATAATAGCTAAGATAGACGACAACAATAACAACCTGAAAGACAAAGGACCCGCACTTTGTATTGACCATCAAGGCACGGAGCGTGTACTGCAGCGTAAGTAGAACATGGACGAATTCTACGACGTAGCAAAAGCAAGTGAGTACACATCCGAGACACAAGAAGAATGCATGCTAACCTTGACCATGATGCCCCAGAGGATACCATCCAGACGTTATCAGAAGAGAGCGCGAAAACAAACAAGTATCACCTGTCGAGAATAATCAAGGTAAGCATAAGGACAAATGCAGTGGTATCGTACTGACCATGGCATTCAGGAGGGTACGCAAATGATGAACGTCAGTCTTCAGAAAGACAACGACGATTTTGTATGGCGTCTGGTCAAAGGGGTCGCAGAGGAATCTGAAGAGCTCGTATTTGCGTGCACGGGAGTCATATGTGAAGCAGACCTGCCGCCAGTGATCAGGTCGCCGGGGTACGTGTTTGCATGGAATAAGAAAAAAAAATACTGTCTGACACGTCTCAGCATCGGACGAGACAAGACATTCATGTTGTCGCAAAGCGTGATGCTGACAGGACTGGGTTGCCCAGCCTTCGACGAAGCGATCGCGACACTCCAAGAGATCAGACTGACAGGAGAGAGAGAATTCAAAAACGGCATGCTAGACAAATGGACTCCATCGACGTACCGAGGTTTCCCTGCGTTTACGGTATCCAACCGATATTTCCGAACGGCGAAGGAAGGTGGTCAATACGAAGCGATCACATTCGACAAGGACGTTGACCCTGTGGGCATATTACAACGGCTAGCAAAGACAGACGTGGCACATACCGAAGACAATGTAGTGCAATACTTCAAGGCTAACGTCGATGATGAAGGGAAACGGAGGTGCGTGTGTACAGTTGCGGCCATATAGAGGAAAATGGCTGACCCCAGAACCGCAGGTATCAACGAGCCAGACCCCAATTGTTCAGGATTGGCGACGTCGTCGAGGTTCAATGCTCCGTCATAATATTCAAAGCCAGAGGTGCGAGGCACAGGATGAAGCTCGTTCTACGAGCGATCGCAATGCTAGACTGCAATATGACTTTGGTGAGCACCTACAGTACACAAAAAAACAAATAAAAAAACTCACATATCACAGGATGCCAAACGAATGTCGAGCAAGCATTCAGCGCCAGAGGAGACGGGGCCCAAGCGGTTGAAACGAAAGATAGGGTTCACGGACGAAGACGGTTGTGATGACGTGGTGACCAAACGAGCCAAGGAGGGGCCGACAATGGATGAATCGGCATGAAAGGGGATGCTGAGGTAGACAGTGTAGAACAGCAATTCTATTCGAAGTTGCTCAGTAGTGCAAAAAGAGGGAACGGAAAGAGAAAGAAAGAAAGAAATGTCACTGAAGGACAAGAGACGGAAAGTCGTGCGACCGAAATTCAGGAAAGCGGAACTGGCGAGCCGTGGGTCCGAATACACTGCAGCGACGGAAAGGCAATAGATTCCCAGGCTTTTGATGGTCAATGCCTTATTTTCCCATGATATTTCTCATGGAATGACCGGCAAATGCCGAATCAATACAAAAGCGTACGGCAAGTCCCGAATAGCATCATTCCCACGGTCAAAACCGGCATAAAGACCGATTACCTATAATATACATTATAGGACTCGGAATGCCAAGATCTGGGGAAATTGTACATCTAGTGACTTAGCGGTTAGTGGACACTCGTGTCTTAGCCTGGCAAGCTGTCTTTATTATATCCTCGTAGGCTGTCTGTCCTCTCACGTCCCGGTGCATACATGTCCTCAAGGGAAACTTCCACTCATGTCTGTAGCCCTGCAATCATGGGTATTGGCCAGTATATACTGCTAGTAAATTGTCTGTACAGAACGGAGGTAGACGACGAGGTACTTACAGCCCCCATCGTTTGGATCTCATTCTCCACCGGCAATAAGAATTTCAAGTACCTCTACCAGTGCTTCTTGACAACCTGTGTTTGATACTGCAATTTCTTGAGTTTGTTCACCAGATCCGCCCACCCCATGGTTTCCAAAATGACCAACATCCGATGAATATCATCTAAATCATGTGCCAAGTGCCCGGGGCAGTCATCCTTCTGGAAAAGCTCGACTCGGCAATCCTGAATGCGGTATGTGAATCAGCCTGGTACCGAGGATGTTTGCTTTTGGTAACTGGAGAGGAAAGAGCTCCCTTGGTTTATTTGATTCCTTGTTTTACAACTGGGAATGCTGGCTGAACAATTTTTGGAATGAACATTTCCAGCCGCCAAGGGTGGTGCATATGTGATGCGTGAAAGCAGTCAATGAAGAGTATCAGCCGCCTACTACCATCGAGTGGGATAGGTGTAATAACTAGAAATGACCCAAGGCAGTGGGGTTCAATTTCCTGAACCCGATGTAGGTCCCAGAACATCACTCAAACTTTTTGGACTAGTTGTTGAGGGCCATCACATTTGTGTGGCATTATCCAAGTCCTATGGTCTTAATTTTTATCACATCTATGTTGCAGTATATACATGATATTGGAATTTAATCATATGTTATGGTATTATATATATTATGTTGTAGGTGTATGTCTGTATAACTATGTTTACATTTGAATGGTGTATATGTACAATTCAGGTACATCAGTAAGTTGGCATCCGTATGAGACACATGGGGCCATGTAAACCATGCGAGCCATACAAGTATACATGTGTATGGGGCCATAAGGTACCTGCATAATTTTATTGTTAGACCTGAATCTCACGTGATCCAAACAAGCGTAAACTCAGAGTCATGTACCGGTAGACACCGATGACCCAAGTAAAGCTGTAGTGATGGACTTGTTGAGATGCGGCACTAGGTGCTAGTCATTGAGAGAGTAAGATTGGTATTGATAAACTATAGCTCGAAGCTGAGGTATTACAGCGAGAGTTGTACTACTTATATACTAAAGTCTTTGTGCTAATAATAAGTCCATCGGTAAGTGACAACAAGTGAACAATGAGGGTATGACAAGTAAGTCAAGTGGTAATGTCATGATGGAAGCAAGCCGTAGTGAGAGAACAGTAGTCGATGGTTATAGTCATGGAGTTGGTGTGGCGAGATATGGGATATGGATTAGATAGTGGCAATTAGATAGCAAAGATAAGTGCTTGGGCGCTTATATGAGGAAAATCAGAGAAAATGTGAATAAATCGTAACATTACCCCCTCATTAAGGCAGTCATCCCGACTGCCATTAGGGTTCTTCTGGGAAGTAATGAGTGTCGTCCCATGTTGTGTTTCTCCAATATCCATCTATCAGTTCTTTCCATTTTGGTTTGTACTTGATCCAGTATTGGGTTCTGTCTATCGCTTGTGTTTTGTATTTGACATCGCCGTTATCTGAGTATTCGTTATCGAGGATTACGGTGATGGCTTTGCTAGCATTGGTTACAATTTTGGCTATGTCTATGCGTCCAGCATGCTGGATGCATTGCTCATACTCCTCAATCGCTTCCTGGGCATGTTCCATCTCGGTTTCTCATACCCACGAGTTGTGCTCCCGGGTCCATCCCTTCCATTTGACCAGGTAGTCGGTCGTTATTTTGGATTTTTGTCCCTTCTTTCCTCTGATTCTTCATGTTCTAGAATCTAGTACCTCCTCAATTTCGTACTCTTCCTCGTCTTCGATCAGATCTGGCGGGGGTGGTGGTGGGACTTCTTGGTTAGGGAAGGCCGGCAGAGTGAATGGTGTCAGCAGTTTTTCGTTAAACGTGGGGTGAATCTTCCAGTGGGGTGGAAGTTTCAGCTTATATGCTGCCATTCCGACTTTGCTGAGGATGAGGAAGGGACCAACCCTTTTGTCGTCCAACTTTTTCTTGGGTTGTGGCAGGTGAAGGTTTGCACATCTAGCCAGACTCGTTCTCCGATATGGTACCCGCATGCCGGTTTAGTCTTCTTGTCATACTGCTTTTTCATTGCAGGCGGTGGCTTCTGTTAAGGCCTTCTGAGTGTCTTGGTGAATTTTCATCATCAGTGGCCAAGAAGTCTTGAGCGCTCGGGTTGTCAAAGGGGGTTTCACGGATTGACTCCAATAGGAGTTGTGGGTGCATTCCGTGGTTGACAAAGAATGGTGATTTGCCTGTTGCCAAGTGGACTCGATTGTTGTGCGAGAAGGCGGCAAGCGCTAGCCATTCTGCCCAATCCTCATTGTCGGTAGTCTACGAAGATTCGGAGGTACTTGATGATTTCCTGGTTTACTTGTTCCGTCTGGCCATTGGTCTGTGGGTGGAACACTGTGGAAGTGTTCAGGGTGATGTCTAGCATCTTATACAGATCCTTCATGAATTTCGAGACAAATTGGGGGCCTCTGTCTGAAATGACATACATCGGCATTCCATGTCGCACATATACTTGGTCCCTGAGTATCCTCGCCCATCCCTCTGATGAGAGTTCGAATGTTACAGGTGATTGGTACAATTTCCTTTGAGAAGCGGTCGATGATGATGAGGAGGGCATCATGCCTGTTTGATTCTGGAAGTCCAGTGACCATGTTGACTGAGATATGGGACCATGGTTCGGTGGGAATGGTGTTTGGGTTGAGTGGGTGCAGCCTTTGGTTGTGTGTCGGTTTTTGTTTGCTGGCATGTTTCGCATCCTTTGACATTACACTTCAATATCTTTTTGCATCTTGGGCCACCAGTAGGTTCTCTGGACTGAGTTACTAGGGTCTTCGCTATTCCAGGGTGTCCAGTGGTAATGTGATCATGGCTCATGGCGAATGACAGTACCTCTGAGTTCAGGCATCCCTCAGGATATAAATGCATCCATCGTATACCAGGATGTTGGTGTCTTCCCACTTGGGGCCGTCCTCGTAGACTCCTTGGTCATGGATGTAGGAGTCATAGACGCTTGGGTCTATGGTCTCTTTCTTCTATAGTCCTTCGAGGATTCTGGGGTGCAGTTCTTCGTGTGTGGGCATGATCATTGCTCTGAAGTGTTCCAGGCCTAGGATGACGACCTCATTGTTGTTGTTCTGTCCTTGGTCATGATCTTCTCAGCGGGAGAGTAGGTCAGCCTTTTTATTGAGTGTGCCTGGTTTGTGATGGAGGGTGAAGTGGTATTCTGCTAGTTCAGTAACCCATCGAGCTTGTTGTCAGTTGAGCTTCTGCAGGCTTTCTGAAATACTGGAGGTTTTGGTGGTCCGTCCAGATTTCTACATCCTCTGCAGCTCCCATGAGGTAGTGTCTCCATTCAGTGAGGGCGAGCATAATTGCAAGAAGTTCCTTGTCATAGATCTCATAGTTCCGCTCTGTCTCTGTAAGGGCCTTTGACATGAAGGCTACTGGCCTCCATTTTCCAGTTACGTTCTTGGCTGAGTACAGCGCCGATTGCTCCTTCGCTAGCATCAGCTTCTACTCTGAACCTCCCTTCTTGAGTCGGGATGGTGAGGAGGATGTCCTCCGCCATCTGTCTCTTGATCTGTTGGAAGGCTTGGTTTTGCACAGTGCCCCAGGTCCAGGGGGCAGTTTCCGCAGAGTTGCATCAGGGGGCATACAATCTTAGGAATGTCCTTCTATGAATTTGTGATAGAAGTTGGTGAACCCCAGGAACAATTGTAGGGCCTTTTTCTTTGTCGGTGTTGGCCATTCAGTGATCCCTTTGACCTTGACTGGGTCCATTCGGACGGTTCCTTCACTGATTATGATGCCTGAGGTACTCTGTTTCTAGTACCTTCGAACTCGCATTTCTCTGCTTTAAGGTATAGCTTGTGTTCTCAGAGGCATTGAAGGACCATTTTGACCAGTCAGTCGGTGTTCTGCTAGATCTTTGGTGAAGATCAGGATGTCGTCAAGGTAGATCGTGACTTTTCCAGTCTCGATCAGGTCCTTGAAAATGTTGTTCATCATCCACTGGAAGGTAGCGGGTGAATTGGTGAGGCCGAAGAACATGACTGTGGGTTCAAAGAGTCCGCAATTTGTGCTGGAACACTGCTTTTTCTTCATCCCCCTCCTTTATGCGAACATTGTTGTATCCCCATCATACGTCTAGCTTGGTGAAGTACTTGGCGCCTTGAAGGCAGTCAATTAGTTCTGTGATGAGGGGGAGAGGATATCGGTTCTTGATAGTCATCTCGTTAAGCTTTCGGTAATCCTGTATGGGGCGGAGTGTGCCATCCTTCTTCTTGACGAAGAAGAAGGGGGATGCGAAGGGTGATTTGGAGGGGCAAATTCACCCCGATTCAAGGCTTTTCATCGAGGAACTTGTCGAGTTGTTCCTGCTCGTTGTGGTTTAGGGGGTATACCTTGCAATCAAGGGTGGAGGTGGCATTGGGGATGAGTTGTATGGCATGGTCCCAGGTCTTCCGTTCAGGGAAGTTCAGTCAAAGTTCTCCTTGGAGAACAAGTCGTGAAATGAGCAATAGTGCTCTGGAACTAATTCTTCAAATGACTTCTTTGGCTTTCCTTTGTTTGCTTTGGCGGCCAGGTCATTGGCATGGTGAACTGCCCAGATTATGATTTCTTCCTGCATGTTGACAGCGAGGATGTTCTCTCCCTCTTCCAACTCTTCGTCCCAGGCATCGTCGGGGTCTGAGTCAGGGAGCGATAGGCAGGTTCTTTTGGCATTGACACCTTCCAAAGATGAGAGTTCCAGTTTTCCAGTTGACCACCGGGTTGTGTCGCTTTAGCCAGTCGTGTCCTAGGTAGACTTCCTTGGCTCCAAGGTCAGTGACAGTGAGGTCGATCCATTCCATATGCCCTCCGATGCTCATTTGGAGTTCTACAAACTCTGTGATGTCTCCTGCTTTGTTTCGCAGTTCCGTCAGCATTGTAGACAGGGATTGGGACAGTGGCTTTTCTGGTGTTGAGACCAGTGTCATGTTGGACCAGTTTCCTGTCAATGGAGCTGCCTGTACATCTGCTGTTGATTAGCGCTTTGACTGACAGGGCAGGTGCACCCGAGCAGGGTTCTAGCTTGGTGATGACTGTCAAGTCTTTACTGTGCCCTGTTGTAGTCACCCAGATATACCTGATCAGGTTTCTGGAGTTCGTACAGGCATTCTTTGGCCTTTTTGCCCCCCTTCCTGAGTTCCTCAAGCAACTCCTCTGTGTGTTTGACCTCTCTCCCCTTATGGATCCTAGAGGGTGAGGATGGCATGTGCCTGATCAGGCATGCATGCTTCTTGGATCACCCTCAGTGTCCATACTGGTGGAGAAGGGTTGGTACCACATGTTGTCAGGGAGGGGGGGGAGTTTGAGGTGTCGAACCCTGCTTCGTTAGAATGGGTAGGGTTACATGCTTGACTGCCTCCTTGGTGAGCCACCGTCGGTATGAGGTGTCAGTTGTCCTCATCGGGTATTTCAATGATGGTGGTATGTGGCAGTCGGGGCATCTCTCGCCCTTTTCAGCTCTTTTGATCCTTGTGAGTGTTTGAGTGTGTAGGGTTGTCACCCTTGTCCTTCTGCCACTCTTCACTGACTATACAAGCGGGAAGTGTCGGAGTCCCTGTTTACATTGCAAGTCGAGGGCATGGTGCTCGCAGGCATCGTTGGGGGAGAGGGTTGTGAATGTCGTGTTCCTGTTGCATGATCCTGTACCCTCTACAGGTCCCAAGGGCAATGCAGGGCAACTCCTAGCTCCCCTCACTGTGGCGGTAGTGGCGGTGCCTTGGTCATCAGCTCATCGGTCCTTGGGTGCTTACTCGTGTCTTTGAACTCGTGTGCTTGTGGCTTGAGCTAGGTGCCTTTTCGGACTGGTCCAGGTGGCCACCTTAGCAAGCGGACTTGAGGGACTCTCTGTCCCTTGTTTGGCCCTTTTGATCCTTGTGGGCACTTGAGTGGGCATCTCCTCATCATTGGTGAGGAGAGCATATCAGTTCAATTCCTTTCTTACTGGCTTCAGCAGTGGGGGGTATCAATAATGCTGTATTGGAATGCACGTATTTATCGGTAACTACAGAAGTACTATGAGTCCTGACCACCAGGGAGTGAGTGCATACCAGAAGAATGTCCTTTAGCCAGCCGAAGTGGAATCGATCACTCGCTGGCCCCATCTTTTACCTCTTCTATGCCTGAGGTCGTCTTCTCCTCAGGTTCTGTCTCTATCTCTGCTAACATTGCCCTGAGCTCAGGCTTTAGTGAATCTTCCACTGAAAGTCCTGCTTCCTGTGGCTTCTTCGGCTTGGGGCAGTCCCTGGACATGTGT
Organism: Armillaria novae-zelandiae; assembly: GCA_030435655.1. Lineage (NCBI taxonomy): Eukaryota > Fungi > Basidiomycota > Agaricomycetes > Agaricales > Physalacriaceae > Armillaria > Armillaria novae-zelandiae. Next base: position 2,561,317 of record JAUEPR010000004.1, on the reverse strand, counting down.
CCCTTTTCTCCGCAGTTGAAGCATCAGGCCTTCCTTCTTGAGGCGGTCTATTTCCATGGCTTGTCCCCAGCCCTCCAGTACATGGTCCCAGTACTGGTCTTTTTGTCTCTGCCTCCGGAGGCAGCCTGCTGGGGGTGTCGGGCAAACTTGTTGTGCTGGTGGATTTGTTGTGTCCACTGGTGGGGTGTTGTTGTTGATGATCGTCTCATCACTGGTTATTGCCTCTGTATTGGAGTCCCATGGTCTGGTCAAAGATTCTCTTCTTGGTACGGTTTTCGTACATCTTGGTGACTTGGGCCTTCCATTGTTGATAGCCGTCTGGAGTATTTTCTCCATCGGCAATGGCGCAGCTGTAGGATTGGGGTATGCCAATTTGAATGGCTTTACAGAGGAGTCCCCTGTTGCTTTCGTCGGTGAGTCATCCAGCGAGTTTTGCTTCTTGTTCCAACTGCTGGAAGTATTCTTCGGCCGTTCCGCTGCCCATCTGTAGCTCAAACATCTTTTTCTCATGGACTTGCTCGATGGCGTGGTCCTTGAACCTGGTTTCTAACATTGTCGTGAATTCTGCCCAGGACAGGTATCAGAATTGTCGGCCGAATCCGTCCCAGAGTTCCAGCCGTTTATGGGTCCACCAATCTCGGGTGACCCCATCGAGATGGGAGGAAGCGAAGACCACCATTTGGGAGTCTTCCTGGAAGAAAGATTGGAAGACCTCAAAGTAGGCCATATTTTCGCCTAGAAATCGGAGGATGTCATCGTGTCTTCCTTCGAAGGGCTTTGGTGGTTTGATTAGTTTTGGCTTCACTCCCCAGTAGGGGGCATTCGGGGGTCCGTTTCCTACAGGTGGGTTGTGGGGCACATGAGGCCAGTCAGGGTGTCTGGGAACGGAATAGTGATCATCTCAGTCGCAAAGGAGTCGGTGCTCGTTTGGTACTGGCGGGGGTGCTGCAGGTGGTCCGGCTGGTGGTGCATTGTTGGGTGCTCCTGGCCTTCCCCTCTCTTCGTCTCTTCCCCATTCCTCTTCTCTTTCCATTTGGTGGATTTCAGTGTAGTTATTGACCTGTCGTACTGCCGTGTTGTATGCTATTCTTGCTTCTCAGGCCACATCCCGTTGTTGGTTCATTTCTGTGATGGTTGCCTGGATTCGAGCCAGCACATCGGGTTCGTTGATGGGCTGGCCTGGGCCTGCAGGTGGTTGTTGTGGCATTGGCTCATCGGCACCACCTCCTGCTGCGCTGAATAGGCAGCTTGTTGTGGGGTATGGGTCATACCCTTGGTTTCTGGTTTGGACCGGTGGTGAATCCAGCATTTGGGTCGGCCATTGTGGTTCGGGGGGGCGGTACACTGTGAAGGCGTTGTATTGCATATCAGGTATATATGTGCTAAAGTTTTCAAAATTAATCGGGGCCCCTGCACCTGGGACGGTGTTCCAGCTCATAAAGTCTCCTGCTGAATTCATCGTCTCGCCTCTCACTCCTCTCCCTGGTGCGGTTTCTAAGAATTGGGCCCAGCTCGGGTCCGTAGAAGTTTTGGGCCACATTGGTCCGAATGAAGTGGGCGAAGTCATTGTCCTGCATTCCTGGCCGTAAGTGGTTATGGGCAATGATGAACCCCATGGGTTCATGGTCGAGACGTATGAGGGCCTGGGAATTGACATCCTCCCTTCGGAGGGTCCAGGCCTCGATTCTGATAGGACCGAGTAGGTCTCGGTCGACTGGGGAAAGTTCGGGCCAGTACCTGTCTGGGCTCTAGCGGTTCAAGAGCTTGTGGTCGATGAGTTGGAGCCAGTCGGGCTCAGGTGCTCGGACCTGGATTGTCTCGGGGTGTCTTCTTGCAAAGACGTCCAGTTCAGAGGAATCAGAGTTGGAGTCCTTGGCGGGCCAGGGAATGAGGGCCTGGCTTGTTTGTGGGGCCACACGTATCCTTCCACGGGGGGCGGTGGGTCGTTCCACCCTTGCTGGGCAGGCTGAGGTGTAGGCTGGGGGCGGGGTTGGGCTACGGAACCTAGTCCATAACTCCCTGCCATATTCTTCGGCTGCGCTGGACTGCCTTGGGGCCTCATCTTCCACGCAGGTGTTGGAGGGGCCCGGAGTGGGTGTGCATACTGTCCCCTCGCGAAGGGGGAACTCGTCAGAGGAAGCATCACCACTGGGGCGTGGGGTGCTTTGCCTCCTTGCATGCTGGGTCTGCGGGCGACGGGGCTCGTTCTTGGGGTAGGCCCCCGGTGGGGCCCTTGTGGCGGCGGGGGGGGGGGGCTGTTGGCTGATAGTGGAAGGGGGTCCTTCTGGCGGGCCTTGGTTGGAGGGGGACGAGGATTCCTCATTCGTGGAGGAACTCATCAATGTGGTCTCGGTTCGCGTGGACTGCGAGTGCGGTGAAAAGGATGATGAGACAAGCAGCCGGGATGGCTACGTCAAGAGCGATGGATTGTTTCTGGTTGAGATCTGGGGACATGGATTTGGTTCATCATGGCTAGCACTGAGGAACCATAGGGAAGCTTCAAGCTAACTGTTAGACCCAAATCTCACATGATCCAAACAAGTGTAAACTCAGAGTTGTGTACCGGTAGACACCGATGACCCAAGTAAAGCTGTAGTGATGGACTCATTGAGACGCAGTGACATGCTCACAAGGTGTCTATGCGTGTAATTTTGCAAAATGTATCAATACATGCATTGCATAATGGCTAAGGACTGAGATAACGAAAGATACAGATATAGCGCAGTGTCAAACACACAGAGTGCAATGATACATGTATGGAGCACAATATAGAGTCGCGCGCAGTACAGCCTTAGGTGACAATTAGTAGAGTGCATACTCTAACTTAGAATGATACTAGTCAAGGTCATACTAAGTATGAGAGCTCAGCACTTGATACTGAATGCACTAAGATGCAGATCAGCCATGCGCTCTAAGGAATTGATGAGAGACAGGCATGATACAAGGAGAACTACATTGATCTATGACGCACACTGCACACGTATAGAAACATAGAAGTAGAGCACATGAAAAGACGTGCGCTGCGTGCGTAGATGGAAATAGACATGGAGCGCAGTGTCAAACCAATAGAGTGCAGTGAACAAACCAAGATAGCGTGCAGTGTAACAACATGCGCGCATGCAAGTCTTCAGTGATGATTGGCAGAGTGCATGCTCTAACTTAGAATGATACTGGTTGAGGTCACACTAAGTACAAGAGCTCAGCACTCGATACTGAATGCACCAGAAGCAGACTGCATATGCACCCTAATGCATTACTGAAAGACATGCATGAGAACTATGTGACACAATGATCTATGATGCACAGGGCCTGATCATGCGGCATGCATGCACGTGTCCCAAATAATGCCTGAGTATAGATAACTCCAAGAGAACCCAGTTTGGCCAAAGAGCGCAGTGCCTAGGCTTACCACGGGTATCCCCCACCAACCAGAGAAACCTAGAAACTCAACATTAGAATGAAATACAGTGTATATGATTGGTTGTCACTCCAAGTATCCTCCGAGGAAATGACGAGTGACATGCCAATGCATAGAGAGCAGTGCAAGTGGAGTATCAACCATGAGGAAACAGAGTCTGGTCTCGAGATAGGCCTCCAACCAAGTGTCCAGCCCCAGGCATGCTATAACAACGCGCACGCGTTGTGAGGAATAATGTTCTGAGGTTGTAACAGTAATATATTAAGTTGTATCAACGTGTATGATGTAGAATTGTATAAATACTGTAGTGTAGATGTAAAGTACAAGTTTCGAGCCCATGGTGTAACAGTGCAAAGCTTTTCAGCCACGTGCTCTAGCACTTAGAGTAGCTAGTAACTTCGAGAGAGAATACAACCCATATCAGATATCTATTGTGTGATTTAAGTCGCGCGCTTAGACAAGAAAATAGCGCGGCACTCCGTGCAGAGAGTCTGGTTTTGGTTTGACTTGTGCTCTGTGAGAGAATAAGAGTACAGTGTCTTGAAGGTCACCCTTCCGAGTTCTTGAGGGCATTTGTGTGATGCAAGGCATTACAGGCGCAGAGGTTCAAACCCTTTGGCTTGTCGGACGGGGTTTCTCTGGATTGCATAGGTTCGAATCCTGTGAATCTATGATCGGTTGGAAGCTCGAGCGTGTAGGTTCAAACCCTGTGGCTCTTGTGGAAGTTTCGGAGTTTTGTGTCAGTGTAGACACTTCTCCACGTGTTTGCGAAGGTTTTGGTTTAGCGCGCGACGTGCGAGGTTTATTAGTGTGTTGAATTTAATAGGAATTGGTTTCTGCTTCGAGCGCAGTTGTTTAAGTGGTGTTTAGGGTGTTATTGATTGTGTGCAGTGGTTATTAGAGTCCCGAGCGACTGCTAGAAACTTGTGGAGACGATTGACGAAGTTGTATTGTGTTATACACCCTTGCCTTGAGGCCTGGCGATGGAAGTCACACCCTCTTGTTCTTGAGAAAAGCCTTTGGACTTAGAGAAGTCTAGATATTATACGAGCGCTATTGCTGTGCGTGTATCTTAGAGATATTGAGAATTGAATTGTATTGGTTCACTACTTTCATCGCATTAGAATCCCCCCACAAACTTGAGCGTGTTTGTGTGCATAGTGTTGGGTGTGGGTGTGATCAGTGTCTTTGACGCTGTTGCATTTCTAGCTCTGTGCACTTAGACAGCTCTTCAGTGGCACTAGGTGCTAGTTGTTGAGAGAGTAAGATTGGTATTGATGAACTATAGCTCGAAGCTGAGGTATTACAGCGAGAGTTGTACTACTTATATACTAAAGTCTTTGTGCTAATAATAAGTCCATCGGTAAGCGACAACAAGTGAACAATGAGGGTATGACAAGTAAGTCGAGTGGTAATGTTGTGATGGAAGCAAGCTGTAGTGAGAGAACGGTAGTCGACGGTTATAGTCGTGGAGTTGGTGTGGCAAGATATGGGATATGGATTAGATAGTGGCGATTAGATAGCGAAGATAAGCGCTTGGGCGCTTATATGAGGAAAATCGGAGAAAATGTGAATAAATTGTAACATTTATACACATCGTATAACTAGCTATACTCATTATGCAGAGCTATACAGATGTATAATACCATGCATGTAGGCTCGTATAAAGCCATGCTCATATACCAATCAGCTTCTGTATACAGCTCACTATTCACTATACCAGACACACATTAACAATAACCATTCAGATTCTATTCCCAGCTTCGTGTCAATACAACAATGAAGCCTACACTACGAGTCGTCTGATTATTCATACTGCTGATGCTTCTGCTATGGCTGGAAGAAGCACAGTGAGTTAACAACTGTCCACTGACAATGAAGACTGGGACAAACCTAGGCTAATCTGACAAGTCAATGTCATCAGCAGATGGCAGCAGTTTTGTTCTGTTGTCGCTGTTTATGCCTCCCGTCGCTTGTTCGAGCTGTGCTGCCATTGTTAATCCCTTCTTCTTGATGGTTATCTCAGTGTGGGCAAAGATGTTGTCCCATTTGTCTGCCATGAGAGCAGAGGCACAGGGATAATAGAAAGATCATGCCTCTTTACCCCAAGGATCATCCTTAAAGCTATCAGGAGTGTTCTTTGCACCCTGCCGTCCATTGCTGCTCATGCTTGCAGCTTGAAGAGAGTTAAAGCCCAACTTCCACAGTGTGAGTGCTCGTCTAACCTATATCTCAACGATATAAACAATTATCATGGCACCAAATAAGGAGGATGCACCGCAGCACAAGTTAATGCCATAGCCCCTGCTGGATCTCCATAGTTCCCTCCATTTTGTTGCGACATTGCTGTGAAGACCATATTAATGTGAAAGGCAAAGACCTCAATAATTAGTTGTCCATGGAATGCCCCACAATTTTCCTGTACATTGTTTCAGCCACATGTGAGACACTGCAAAGAAACATTCACATTACCATCTTATCTGGAAACTCATACAGAAACCTGAAGGACGTGAGCATATCTTGAACCCAATCACATGGATGCTCAACTGTATCATATTGTTTCATATCCTCTTGAAGCCAAAGGTTGTCCATACAGGCCATGGTGTACTTTCTGATTTCACTCCTATAAGTTCGCATGGCAGACATGGCCTAGATGCAGAAATGTAGTCTGAAATTTCTTAGTAGGAGAAAAGAATGACTCACAACACGATAGATGGCCGGATGATCCACCCGCTTGATGGATTGTCCTTCATACTGCATACTTTCCTGCAGGTTCCCAAAGAATCGGATCCACTCTTGCGCGATGACATCCTTGAAATTTAGGTGATTGTTTGAGCCAAATGGATCAGCAAGGGTAGCACTCCAGTCAATGATGCGAGGGACAACTTTTTGCTGCCAGACATGGAGATGATGAGAGGAGAGTGGTAAGTCCTTATTGGTCCACTGAGTCCGCATTTTTGCTGGCTTCTTCTCATGCTCCTTGTCGATGTCAGCCACTGCTGCAGGCTGCAGAACGACGTCACGCTCTCTCTGAGGAGCCTGTTAGCTGCAATGCAGTCTGGCACAACAAATCAAACCTTTATTTCACTCTTACAGCCACCTTTTGCTGCCCTAGCCGCCATGGTGGCTTCGTGTGCCTCCTCCTTTTCCAACACACCACCTTGGTCAAACTGGCTGTCAGTGGCTTCATCAACGGAGGTATTGGATACCAAAGCATTGGACTGCATGTATACAGCCTCCCAATTCTTTGTGAGGCCTCCAATGCTGCTTCCTTTACTACACTTTTGAGGCACAACTCCGAGTCTGTGAAGATTTAATACAGTGAGCAAATTGATTTCCTCGGTGTTATGACTGCATACATTCCAGACGTGTAATTTTGCGATCTAATGAATATACTTGGTACTACAGTACAAGGAGAGAAACAGGGCTTAAGGACTAAGCGAGTGTACATAATAAGTACCTCTAAACAATAATACTATCTGTCTAAATGACATGACACGACAGACCCAAACCAGGACTTAGTTACAGCTTGTACTTGACAGGCTAGCTTGACAGAAAGTTCATAAACCCTGTTCGGCCGTCGGTAGTTGTCTATTACCAAGAGAGCTCGCTCCTTTAAACCAAGACGAAAAGGATTGCAATTTAAAACGATCGGCGCATACTAAATTAAAGTGATGCACTGTACCTGAGGAGCCCAGTCCGGAAACCATGCAAGAGATAAGATAAGCCGATAATCCGATGTGCAAGCTGTTGTATGATGAGTGCCTTCACGGTTGTCACACTGTCGAGGAACCATTGCCAGTAAGAATTACTTCTCGAAGAATGATTGAATAAGAGCTGGGACTAGACACGGCACTGACCGCTACCGGTCAGGAGATATGTCCTCGGACTTGAGATTAGCGAGCGCTTGTAAAACCTTAGCTGAGCTCGACATGGAAACTAAACCACATATGGCAAACCCGAGTCGGACGCCAAGCAGGACTGCGGCAGCGGTGGGCTGTACGCGTAGGAGTCTAGATTACCTGGGGGCTGCGGTGATATTTGTAATTAATAGTTGTTTTAGTATAAGTAGTTAGAAGTTCGTTGTAGCATACAAGTTTCGAACCCCCGAGTTGCGGTGCGCGCGTAGAAGGCGAGTACTGTAATAAAGGAATAAGTTTGTAGCTTCGAGCGTCGTATATACAGAACGAGCTCACCTCGAGGAATAGAGATAACTTCAGGATCTGACAAGTGTGCTTAAGTTCCGAGTGAATAAGAAACAGTGTCGCTGTTCTGTTCCATCTGAGTACTGCCAAGAACTGTTTGGAAAGAGTATGAATTGAAGTAGAAGTTCTGAAATCTGTCTGTCTGTCTGTCTGTTCTGTTCTGTCAGTCTGTTTCTAAATCCGCTTCTGTTCTGAAATTGAGTTGTTTCTGTTCTGAAATTGCGAACTGTTGGAGAGTCGGAGTCAGTTATCGTCGTCGAAGTTAGTCTTGACAACCCTACCCCTAGGGAGTAGCGAGCTCACTAAGTCAGTACTTGGTTGAGTGGTCTAAAGAGCGAGCTCGGTGTCGTAGTGAGGAGTCTCGGGTTCTATTGTATTGTAGGACGTGTGTCCTAGTGTAAATTGAATATTACCATTCGCCTAGAAGGTTGCGCCTCGAAGTATACCTTCTTGTAAAAGATTCTAGCTTTAGGATCAAATAAAACGAGTAAACGCTGTACCGCGCCGAGATAAGAAGGAGCTTTACGAGTTCTAAAGTGTTAATAACCGCAGAGTAGAAATAATCTCATCCCCCCACGCACTTACGAGGGTGATTGTATTATTGCGTAGTTGTGTGAGTGTGTGTGTGGTTTGGTGTGTGTATCACGCCGTTCTATGCGCGGTTCCACAAGTGCCCACAGCCAGCCTCATCATTTGGAGCCCACCGCGAGGGGGGGTTTCACTTTGTGATTTTATTACTTTAGATTTCTGTGAAGAACCTTTGCACCCCGGTGTAAAATAGTGAGAGCTCTCAAAGATAACCTTCGCAAGAAGCAAATCTGTCGGAGGACCCTTTCACCCAAGGACTTCTGACAACGAGGGTAATACCTCACAGAGAAAAACAACGCCCCGAAATCAGGGAACATCAGGACGTGAGCAGTCGCGAGAGCCGCTAACCAGAGCTCAGAAATTAGCGAGCGGATTATCGGTAGAACCGATCTTTCCTTACCCACCCGCGGTCAAATCTACGAGAGTACCAAGGGGAGGTCAGGGAGGTCCATCGCAACAGGTACCTTCGGTACCTGGTGAAGCACAGTTAGTGACACCAACGACTACGAGGCGAAGAGCCAGTAGTTCTAGTATTCCAGGACCTTCGGGTACCAGTTCGAGCCCCTTCATCGAGCTCACAACCATCTCACAACCCGAATTATAATATTCCCCCCTTCCGTGCTTCCGTCCCAATGGCACAACCAATGCCCGGACCGAATGAAAAGTCCGCGCCAACATTTGACAGCTCTACCGATCCGGAAGAGCTGGAGAGATTCTTCTCGCGCTTGGAGGAGTTATTCACCAAGTGTACTATTACGGATGATGCAGAAAAGAAGCGATATGCGACCACGTATACGGACATCAAAACCGAGAAGCAGTGGCGAGTCCTTGCTAAGTACAAGAATGGGACTTTCGCTGAATTCAAGGAAGAAGTCCTAGGCAGCTACGACGGGGCCGTAGACGCGGACAGGGACGCTGTTCAAGAATTGAAACAGTTAGTCCGAAGATTTAACTTGTCCCCGATCCGAGAGAAGGCGGACTTCATGGCCTTCAAAAGAGAATTTCAAGTGTTAGCTGGCGCACTCGCAAAAGTGCTGTCTAACAGAGAACTGGTAGATCAGTTCCTGACGCCAATGGCAGAAGAGCTATACCAATCAATAAAGCTTCGACTGGAACGGCTGCCCCCACCGACAGGTCTACAGAAACGGGACTTGGCAGACCCGTATACCTTGGCTGAAGTGATGACCTGCGGGTTAGACGTACTGCAAGGTGTGTTCTCATCGATGGACCGCAAGCGAAACGAAGCCCGCGGGCTAGATGTAGCAGTATCGGCGACAAGAGAAGTGCATGGCGCACGACCAGTGACTAGAAATAGCACTGTACCAAGTGAGCCAGCGGTAAAGCAGGAGGAATTCGGCAGCTTCCTGGCGTCAATGAAGGATATCTTCGAGCTCCAAGCTCAACAAGGAAATCAGCGAATGGCAGCCCTTGAGAAGGCCTTTAATGAACACCAGAAAAGCATGCTGAGCTTCTTGCAGAACCAGCAGTTGCAAAGTCAGACACAGCATCTGCACCAACAAGCACAGTACAGTGCGCGCGCTCCAAATCCTGGGTATGGGACCTTCCAAAGGCAGAATAACACCAACCTGGGAGCGAGCTCACAAAGCGCCATGGATTGCTGGTTTTGTGGAGAAAAAGACGGACATCTATCAGATAAGTGTCCTACGAAAGCAGAGTACGTGAATGCTGGCAAAATAGTGCTAGTAAACGGTAGAGCACATTTGCCAGGAGGAGGAATGATCCCCAAAGAAATAAGGGATCCTTACGTTAAGAACCGCATCGACGAGTACTACGCCCGCCTGGATGGGTCGAAGAACGTGAGTCAGAACATATTGATCACAGGATTCAACGACTCCAGGGGCTGCTCAATGTAACAGGCTCGCTAGCAACCCTCCTGCAGCAGAAGCAAGAATTGGAGCGCGAAGTATTTATGCTCCGCTCACAAGCCGAAGGGAGTAGCGTGGGAGCCAGAAACAGGAGTAGAGGCTCAAACTCAGAAGATGTGGAGCGGGAAATACCTACCGACGAAGAGAGAGAGCAGGGTTTTTCTAAGCGTTCAATGACGGCGGGCGGGAACCAAAATAGGGCTAGTGGAGTTGACAAGTCCGGTTCACCATCACCCCCAGAGGACGCAAACAAAAACCAAAAGCACAGTGGAGTCAAGGAGTATAGGAGAGAGCGGTCAGTGGAGCGAGCGGACTCAGAGGATGATGAGCCCGTCTCAAGAAGCAAGCAAGTGCGGATGGACCCCGCACCCAAGTATATACCTACCCCTCAGGTAGTAGTACCTCGAGTACCTAAGGAATTTAGGAATGCGAGAGACATTACTGGTGGAGGCGGAGAGGGAGGTCCGCAGAACAAGAAAAAGAAAGAGACGCTAGCATCATACCCTGGCGGACTCGAAAGAACCGGCCTACCGAATTAGGGCACCGATTCAAGAGCGAGGCAATAGAGCCGAGGTCATGGAAAGGGTTATGAACACGGAGGTACCAATCACAGTAGGCGAGCTACTATCCCTGTCGAAGCTACGAGAGGATGTAAAGAGTGAGCTCACTCTGAAACGGATCGCGCTCGGCAAGAAAGGGAGGAATGGCAAGCAACAGTTTGGCTATTTCCTGGGCGAGGAACCCGTAGACGACGAGGAAGTCGAAGGAGAAGAGGTCTTTCCGTTTGCTGAAGTAGAAACTGAGGAAGAAGTGGCTCCATCAGGAGGTACGATCCACATATCGGACTTGCCATATGTAGGATGCTTCGTGGTAACCACGGAACCAAAAGATGGAGTCCCGGCGGGCTCGCTAATCTGGCAAGACCCGTTCCTGCAGTATATAAATGAAGCTGCGGAACGAGGAGAAGAGCCAAAACAAGTATATGTGGCCAAGGATTCGCAAGCCCTGCGATCAGTCTTCCCACTAGTAAACGGAGCAGAAAAATTGGAGAGCCTGTATGATACGGGATCTCAGATAGTGTCGATGTCAGGACGAGTTGCCGACCGCTTAGGACTGATATATGACCCAGATAAGGTCATCAACATGCAGTCTGCTAACAAGCAGGTGGAGAAAGTCTTTAGGAATGGCCAAGAACGTACCATTCTTATTCGGCGACATTACGGTGTACTTACAAGTACATATCATAAGGGACCCTGCAGTATGACGTATTGTTGGGCCGGCCCTTTGATGTGCTAACCACGAGCACTGTATTTAACACGGCAGATGGAGGACAATTGATAAAAATCAAGGATCCGAACTCGCTTAGAAGTGCCATGGTACCCACGTTCCCGCGAGGACAACGCAGGGTGGCTCAGCGAGAAATGGAACAGGATTTTCAGTAATCGATGATTTGATCGAAGATCAAGGAGAGCTGGCACTAGTCATAGAAGCCGATCATAACGGGAACTTCGTGATCGGTGGCTATGCACAACCGACAGGATCCAAGAAGTTCAGAAAAGAAGAGTTGCAGGCTACGTATCTTACAGCCAACAAACAGGTGTGTGGTGAAGACACGAGGGCGCGCGGGACACTGTCTTCGTATTTTGGGGCGCTACAAAAAGTAAGAGATATACGCGAGGAGCGGGCCAATCTGGAGCGAGCGGACAATGATGAAAACCCTGCCCCAGGTAAGGAAACGCAGGCATACTTCCAGGCGGAAGAAGGAATGAACCCCACGCCGCTAGTAGGCTCTGTCAAGGATGTGTTCGCTACAAAGAAATATAAACCGGTGGCATTAAAGGTCCGACCAATTACAGGTGGACTCCCGACGGAATTCAGGATAGAATGAGACATTAAGGGAGATCCCTTGCAAGGAATGCCTCGACTCAGTGAGCGGCCTCCGGATTTCGAGCCTACTGGTCGATATACTAGAGAAAGGAAGGATCTCATAGACAGAGTACATGGAGAAGAATTCCTTTGGCCAGAGGAGCGGAAATTGATGCACCACTTCATGAGTGTGCAAAACGAGGGTTTTGCCTGGGATGATAACGAGCGGGGTCATTTTAAAGAAGAATACTTCCCTCCAGTTACCATTCCCATGGTAGAACACACTCCCTGGATTCAGAAGAATATTCCCATCCCACCAGGGATCTTTGACGAAGTCTGCAAAATTATTAAAACGAAGATACAGGCAGGCGTGTACGAGCCCTCGAACTCCTCGTACCGCTCGCGCTGGTTCTGTGTCGTTAAGAAGGACGGAAAAAGCTTACGGCTAGTACATAGCTTAGAACCCTTGAACGCCAGTCACAATTAGGCATTCAGGTGTGCCACCAGCCACGGACGAACTCGCAGAACATTTTGCGGGGAGATCGTGTGGAGCCACCTTAGATTTGTATGTGGGCTATGACGAGCGGACATTAGACGAAAAATCAAGAGATATGACCACCTTCCAAACACCATTTGGTGCGCTCAGACTAGTTACATTACCGATGGGATGGACGAATTCCGTACCTATCTTCCACTGATGATGTAACATATATCTTACAAGAAGAAGTGCCACATGTAACAATACCATATGTCGACTGATGTGCCAGTGCGCGGGCCGAAAACCCGGTATGAAAAGCCTGGAGAAACCTTCGAAACGATACCTGGTAATGAGGGCATAAGGAGATTTGTCTGGGAACACTTTCAAAATGTGAACCGGGTGGTGCAGAGGATGAAATACGCTGGTGGTACCTTTTCAGGGCATAAGGCAGTGCTGTGTGCCTCGGAAATTATGGTAGTGGGTCACAGATGCACTTATGAGGGAAGAAAACCGGCGACAGACAGAGTAGGAGTTATCTTAAGGTGGGGACCATGTGAAGATCTAGGAGACATACGAGCTTTCTTGGGTACGGTAGGAGTACATTGTATCTTCATTAGAGACTATGCCAAGAAAGCGGAAGCCCTGACTAAGCTCACTAGGTTGAAAGTACCCTTCGTGTTTGGGGAGGAGCAAGCGAGCTCTATGCAAAGACTGAAGGATGCATTGGATAACTGCCCCTCATTGATGCCGATAGATTACGAACTGCTCACAGCAGTGATACTGGGTGTGGATACGTCCTTTAAAGCGATAGGGTATTATATTTGTCAGGTCGACCCTGACAACCCTAAAAGAAGAAGATATGCCAGGTTTGGGTCGATCATACTTAACAAGCGTGAAGCTCATTTCTCTCAGCCGAAGAGAGAGCTCTATGGACTATTCCGTGCGCTCCATGCATGCAGACATTGGCTGTTCGGATGCAGGAAGCTGGTCATCGAGACAGATGCGAAATACATCGCTGGGATGCTTAGGAATCCAGATGAGGTCCCTAACGCAGCCATTAACTGATGGATCGAGTCGATATTGATGTTTCACTTCACCTTGGTCCATATTCCAGGCGAGCGGCACGCACCGGATGGGCTGTCCCGCAGAGCCTTCCAAGAAGGTGACAAAGAATACTCTAACCCAGAAGACGAGTACGAACCTGTAGCAGCAGACGAACTAGAGATCGAAAACAAATCAGAAGAAACTCTCCCGGACATAGAAGAATTTAAAAATGGGATAGACACGAGACATGGTTTCGTAACCATTGAGCGAGCGGTACATGACTTTTGAGAAGACAAGGTTATCAAACAAGCGCTCGACACGGCAGAGGTCTTTGCGATAAGGCACAACAAAGGGGTCTTTCTGCCAGACGCAGGATGACTTCGTGGAAGCGGGGGATTATCCAGAAGAACGCTGTAGCGGGTACGCAAAGATGCTAGATAAAGAGCTCACTCAATTAGTGGCTTGGCACGCGAACCCTACACAGCGTCTGGAAGGTTTCACAGATAACCAATACTGGAATTTCATCCGTTATGCTAAGAATTTCATAGTAGATAAAGGAAAATTATACAGGAGGGATATTGAATCCGAGCATAAACTAGTGATTTACCTGGAAGCGCCGTATGTATATTATGAAGGTAGCACACTGACCAATTAGGTCACCATGGCATATATGCTACGAAGATGCTCATTAAGGAAAGATTCTGGTGGCCCGAGATGGAGCGGGACTATAACATGGTACGTAGGGTCCTGTCAACTCTGTCAGGAAAGGCAGAAGACAGTGATCAAAGCGCCACCCACTGTGACGTTCACGGCCATCAATATTCCAGGTACTACACGCAGACACCATGCATATGCCACAAGCGTCAAATGGGCATAAGTACATAGTACACGGACGTTGCGCGCTCACTAGCTGGATGGAAGGGCGTACCTTAGCCAGTGAGACCGCGCAAGCCATTGGAGAATGGATTTTCGAAGATATTATCTGTAGGTGGGGTTGTCTATCCTTAATTGTGACGGATAATGGAAAACCCTTCAAAGCAGCAATGAGATATTTAGAACAGAAATATGGGATTAGAGGGATTTGGATAGCGCCATACAACTCCCAAGTGAATGGCAGGATAGAAAGACCGCATTGGGATGTGAGACAGGCTTTATATAAAGCCTGTGGCGGTGATGAACGCCACTGGCACCATTATTTCATCCTGATAATGTGGGCCGATCACATTACCGTTAGGAAAAGAATAGGATGTTCACTGTTCTTTGTGGTAACAGGAGCACACCCTGTGTTACCATTAGATGTCCTAGAAGCAACGTGGTTAGTCGAATACCCGGGAAGAATTGTGGAAGACTGGGAACTCCGCGGACTAAGAGTGATCGCACTAGAGAAACACATGGATAGAGTGACCCAGATGCGAAAAGAGATGGATGCGGCAAAGCGAGACATGACTTTGAAATACGCGAAGATGCATGCCAACCAAATCAAGGAATTCAAGTTTAAGCCTGGGAATCTGGTGTTGATGCGAAACAGCCAGATAGAGAGCTCACTAAACACTAAAATGAAACCCCGATATTTGTGCCCCTTAGTAGTGGTACATCGCACTAAGGTTGGAAATTACATCCTAGCAGAGCTAGATGGGTCTATTCTATGCACCAAAGTCGCAGCCTTCAGGGTAATACCTTACCTAGCTAGGAAATCAATTGATTTGGGAGGAGAAGTGTTGAGACTCATGGATATGACACATGCGGAGCTGGAGGACTTAATAGAATCACCAGAACCTAAAGATAAAGTCCCGGACAACTTTGCAGGAGAATACCCTGAGACAGACTGCTTCAAACAATCAAAAGAAATCAACTTAGACATCTAAACTGAGTGAGCTCACTCAAAAACAGAACAGAGAACACTCTCTGCAGACCTGTGATTGCAAGTAAAGAAGGTGACAACTATGTATGTGAAACAGGAAGTGACAGAAAGGGCTATACTAAGGATAAAGTTCGAGAAAAACCTTCACTAAACACTGAGCATTAGTTTGAAAGCTATCTAAAGACTGCTCACAGACAGGAAGGGAATAGTCGACATCAGTAGAAGGAAAAGGAAAGGAAAAGATGAGTTGATGATATTGGGAAAGCCAGTGACCAGTTGCCTGGATGAATACCATAAATGTCAATAATGACAGGCTTTGGATTAAAAACCTGCAGTGTCCACTGACAGCCTGAGGAGGAAGCAACCAAAGCACTTTCAGGATCAGCAGCAGCGGAAGCGGCAGGCAGCGCAGCCTCTTTAGTCGGAGCAGCAAGGGCCTCTTGGATCCCAGTGAGCTCGCTAAGGAGGAAGGTTCGCTGTTTCTCAGCAGCAAAAATGGTGTGCTGAACGACAACGAGGTCCCCCATGATGGCACTCTCAAGCCAGGGCCAAGTGTTTGGTTGACTCGACATGGACATGCTCCATGGACGGTCCTTGATGAACCAAATTAAGTGCATCATGAAGGAGGGCAGTTCCCATCTCTCTGGCCGCTAGGAAAAGTGAAAATTAGTGAGAGGAAGAGGAAAGATAAGAAAGAAGACTGAACTGGTAGTAACAAGACCGAGAACTGAGGCTGCACAATGACCTCCAAGTCCTCTAGAACGAGCAGGATAATACTCTCTTGCAGAAGGCATGGGGAAGCCAGACCAGGGATGCTTATAGTCGCGGTCACTGCCTTTGGAGTACCACTGTGCAATAGGACCCTATAAAACTCGAGATTAGCGAATAAAATTTAGAGAACACGTGGAAATAAAAATACTTACCGCACCAGGGCAAGCGCAATCAGTGATGGAATGATCATTCCCGCTACAAAAGAAGCAAGAAGCAGGCTCTTCCTAAAAGAGACAGAAGCTTTTTAGTGCGAAGGGACATCAAAATAGAGAAAAGCCAGTAACCTTAGGATGATCCTTGTGCTTCTCACTGGTGGAAGAGTCACCAGACCAGGTCTTGGTGAACTTAGGCAGCTTGGAAGCGGCGCCTTTTGAGTTGTCATCATCGATCATCATCTTAAGGATACCATCAGTGATGCAGTCAAGAAAGAAGGGAGGAATCTCAATAAAATACACTTTAACAGATTTGTCATTGGAATCAGAAGCAGGAGATACCTTAGGTTTCGGTGTCGTCATCCTCAGAGTCAGTCTCAATAATAAGGGCCGACTTCTTAATGATGTGCACTTTGCCTTTGCCATGGGACGAAGAATTGCCCTGGAGAAAAGAAAGAATAAGTATAAAGAGCAGGAAGAAAAACAAGGAGCACACCTCGTGACGAGGGCCAGTGGAAGGAGAAATAGCAGGAGCCGCTTCGACAGCCTGATGCTCCAATTGAACCCACCCAGTGATGGTCTTCAAGACCTTATGGATGGGCTGCTTCGAAGCATTGGCCTGGAACTTCTTCTCAACCGCACTGCGAGCCTTGGAGATAGTCTCCCAGAACTCCTTGTCCTTGATAAGATCCTCCTTGTAATGTTCAAGATACTCCTGGGACGAAAAACACCATTACATCGAAAATATTAGTGAGCTCACTAATAACATACCATGTACTCGTGAAGTTGGCCCATCTTCTCAGTGGCAGTAGTACCAAGGTTCTGGCACAACTGAGTAATGACAGCCTTTACGGCTGATGAAGGGCATAGCAGGAGCAGAAGACATTGTAAGATATGAGGGTGGTTGAGAGAATATAAGATGTTGAGAACACGAGTATTGGGTAGAGAAAATGGGTTTCTGGTGATAAGGAAAGGACTGTGGGCAGGTCTCGCTTTTATAACAAGCACTCGCAGCGGTCACAGTCTAAAAATAATGGGTATTCTCACTATATAATCCAGAAACTCAGAAAGAAAATCTCACAACACAACATAGCCTGCGGACTTAAAAATGTAATAAAACAGTGGCTATGTTGGGTTGGAAATAGTTGATAGGAGAAGTTAAAATTTTGGGGAAACTAAATGACTGAGGACAGTCAATGTCTTTTAGTGTGGGGGAGATAGTGGTGTACATGGTACATACATGGTACACCTTTATTACCATGAAATAGTAGAATTTCAGAGCAAAATTCGCAATTCTATGAACACACATTAAAGGCCAGAAAAACGGAATATTGAAGAATTTGAAAAACAAAAACAGAAATGAAAGCCCATGGTAGCGACAAGTGGTGCTAGGACTTGTGCTAGA
This sequence comes from Armillaria novae-zelandiae, assembly GCA_030435655.1. Classification (NCBI taxonomy): domain Eukaryota; kingdom Fungi; phylum Basidiomycota; class Agaricomycetes; order Agaricales; family Physalacriaceae; genus Armillaria; species Armillaria novae-zelandiae. The sequence continues at coordinate 2,543,643 of JAUEPR010000004.1, read as the reverse complement.
ACGCTAGGAACGAAAAGAAAATAAGTACAGAGTCCGCGGACTAAGCAAGCTGTGAACATAGAAAAAGGAAATCATGAGGATGCTATGAGACATGGATGACAAGTCCAAAACGGACTTAGTGAGCTCGCCTAGGAACGGACTCAATGTAGTCCCCATCAATGAAAATCAGGGACATAACAGTCTGATACAGGGTCTTACTAACCAGATCACACCAAAAGTGAAAGAATAAAAACTAATATTGGCTACAAGAGACAACGAGTAGGTAGTTTTGATGGTCCTATAGACCATAAGACGAGACCAGACACAGATAATATGTATACAGATATAAAACATCTAAAAATATGATGCACAGAGACCCTAAACCTCAGCCTCCGAATCGAACTCCCCACCATCTGAACCATGCTCATGAGAGTTGGAGGGACCCTCCTGGTGGTCCTCCTCACTGGGCTGATTGGGATGACGAGAAGCCCTCCGGGAGCACCGGAGCCCTTCGTCATCACTAAGTTCCCAAGTGCTCGCATCGGCATCGTCAAATGTGACGGAGGGACCAGAGGGAACATTGAAGGATTGCCCCAAGGACTGGTGAATCCCATCGTTGATGATGAAAGCACTAACTTCCTCATAGTTAGCAGTGAGGCCTTCAATGATTTGATTACCGTCCTCGTGGCTGGAGAGCTGATCCAAGGCCTCGGTGATTTCACGAATGATGAGGTCACGGGACAAGTAATGACTATGAAGAAGGTAGTCGAGGTGCTCGAGCTCGTGATTAGCATTGCAAAGCTGAGCGAGGTCCCACTCAATGTCTGAACAAGGAACATTAGAAAAGAAGCAGACCAGGAAAATAGAAAAAGGGACGTACTACCAATGTTATACTTAGCAAAAGGTGCGATGCGAGTCGAAACAACATTCATCTCTTGTGTAGTATAGCGAGTGGAACAGCAACCATGGTGGCTCATGACACACTGATCACAAGCAGCACCAGGGAACTTGTTGGTCCAGGTGCATTTAATCGACCTGGAAGCACAGGGGATGCAGGACACCGCATAGTGCTGAGAAAAATCAGTAAGAAATAGAGAAAACACAGATGAAAGAGAAAGCTCACATCAGGAGCCCTCGCAAACCAAGGATTGGTGGAAGAGCGAGCGCCGACAGTACCGTTCTTACCAGCGTAACGAACGGGCCTGAAGAATAATGAATAAGCCAGGTACAGAAAACAAAAGAAGAAACATACAGAAGGAACTCATGGGGCATGGTCTGGATATCATTGAAAGTAAGAGCTTCAAGCTCTGCGCGTGTGGTATCCCGAGTAATAGAGACTCCCCCAGTCTCAGAGTCAGAACCGCTACCAGGAGACCTGGCCATAAAACACGCCTTCTTGCGAGGGGCGGCCTTGGATTTCTTCTTGGGCTTTGCATCGAAAGAAGAAAGTTTGGGCTTCTTGGTAGCCCACACTGTTTCGACCTTTGCCTCGGACTCGATGTTGGGAGATGGAGGCAGTGTAGCCGCCTTCGAAGAATGAGCATGCACTCTTGTATGAGGAGCGCTCGGGAGGGATATGGCAGGAGCCGTTTGAACAGCTTTGCCCTTTCCAGAGGAAGAGCGCTTCCTTTTGTTGGGAGACTTAGCAGAGCTCAGAGCAGGCTCGAAACGGACTGCAGAGAGAGGCACTGGAGGAGGCGTAAGATGACGGTGATAGGCCCTCTGCCCATACTTAAGCAGCATATGAGGCTTGGGCTTCCTACCGGTAATCTTGGGAAGATGAGCAGGGGGCCCATGTGACGAAGAAGGAGTGGAGCGCTTGACAGGGTTAAGGGGTTCCCCACTCAACACATGATAAATTTGGGGAGGTGAAGGAAACCTCAGCTCATTGACAGGGGGGGTTGCAGCCAGAGAATCCTCGAGAACAGCGATCGCAGGAAGCAATGGAGTAACGATGACCATGGGTATGGGCAGCGGATTAAAGTCCCCTTGCCCCTTGATGGGAGGCAAAGGAGATGCCAACCGAGGCAGAACCGGCAAACAAAGGAGAGAAGCAGGATCGAACCACGTTGGAGTAAAAGCTGCAAAATCCTAGAAAAGAATCAAAAAGCAATGAATTGACAGGTAGAGCTAGAGGCCTGCAACATACAAAGGAACGAGAAGAGCCCGCAGCAGGAAGAACTATAGAAAAAGTATGAGTTGAGCCCGGGAAAAAGGAGACAAAACCTGATGCTTACCGGGGTGAGGACTACCTGGGTGAACAGTCCAGGACCTGGAAGAATAATGAATAAATAGACAAGATTGCAGGAAGATCAAGGAGAGCTCACATCTGATGAGTGAGCTCCTGAAAACCAGTATTGGCAGGAGGAGAAGCGGGATGTCCCTCCATCAAGTTGCGGAGATTGGGACAAGTGGACGTCGCCTGTACCGGAGAAGCAAGAAAGAAGTCGGTGGCAGTCATAGGAGAAGCCCGCAAAGGAGAGCTCGCTGAAGGAGCATCTGGGTGATGAGAACTCAGCAGTGAAGCCACTGAGGGGAGAACCACTGAAGTAGACAGCACCGAGGCCTGTTCAACAGTAAGAACCGTTGGTAAAGCCATAGGAGACATGGTGGGTTGAGAGAGCATGGTCGGCATCGGCTGGTCAGACAGCGGTGGCAGAGGAAACGGCAGCTCAGGAAAGAGCGGCGCCATCTCGGGCTCCGAGAGAGCATCAGCCACCGTCATTGAATGACTTTCAGCCCCATTGTCAGAATTGTCGTCGTCGGGAGAAGGAGTCAGAAAACAAGTAAAGACCACAGAAGGGAAGGCAGTGTTTTCCTCGGGCGCAAGGAAAGGCGGTCCATACACTACCAGTAGAGCCTGTTGTAAAAGGTAATCCTCCATCGGATTAGGCACGTTGAGAGCCGAGAAACGTTGTCCTCCTGGTAGAGGAGAACCTAGATGAAAACGAGAAAGGCGCTGAAAAAGGGACAAGTGAGCTCCGAGTGCAAGAAAGAAAGACAGAACATACGTGAGGGGGACGCATCTCGTCAGAAGTCAGGCGAATGAGCCTGTCCCAACCCACGACTCGAAGATTGGTGGGCAGCTCCAAGTGTAACCTGGTAAGGTGGCCTTGGATGAACGCCCCCACTCATGAATCGATTAGGTGTTGCCCCTCAAGAGCAATTAGAGTCGGTCGCTAGAAAACCGTCAGGAACGGGAAGCCATACAGCAGAAAATTGGCAATGGCAGATGTACCAAAAATTGAAAAGCGGTCCTCAGCATCACCGCCAGCTCTTCCTTCGTACCCTGAGGCATTTGATGCTTTCCCAGCATTAGGATATTGAAAACCTTGCAGTAGGCATTGTAGTGAGCGACGGGGTCAAACTTGGCGAAGTATTGATACTGAGTATGTGGGAGCGAAAACAGAGAAGACATGGTAGCTGGGGAAAAGCTGTTAAAGGAGGATCCCCAATGAGAAATAGCGCACGTTAGAACACGTACTAGTTCAGATTGAAGAGTGAGGAATGTGCACAAAGGGTGAGCAGCTAGCACAGAAGTAGCCGTACAGTGAATATAGGCGAAAGCAACGAAGGGTGGGAAGAATTGAAGTCCAGCGCTCACTCTATATCTGAAAATTTCACTGGACTTCTTATCCTTTCTGTGAAGAAAAGAAGCTCTTGCATGGGAACTTTGATGAACATTGATGTAACTGGCCCATGGGCATGCAAAGCAGATGCCATGTGGAAAAGAAGAGAACCACACGGACCCACAATGTGATGACCAAGGACGGTCAGGACTTTAGTGAGGGGGATATGTTATGACTGCATACATTCCAGACGTGTAATTTTGCGATCTAGTGAATATACCTGGTACTACAGTACAAGGAGAGAAACGGGCTTAAGGACTAAGTGAGTGTACATAATAAGTACCTCTAAACAATAATACTACCTGTCTAAATGACATGACGTGACAGACCCAAACTGGGACTTAGTTACAGCTTGTACTTGACAGGCTAGCTTGACAGAAAGTTCATAAACCCTGTTCGGCCATTGGTAGTTGTCCATTACACGAGAGCTCGCTCCTTTAAACCAAGATGAAAAGGATTGCAATTTAAAACGATCAGCGCATATTAAATTAAAGTGACGCACTGTACCTGAGGAGCCTGGTCCAGAAACCATGCAAGAGATAAGATAAGGCGATAATCCAATGTGCAAGCCATTGTATGATGAGTGCCTTCGCGGTTGTCACACTGTCGAGGAACCGTTGCCAGTAAGAATTACTTCTGGAAGACTGATTGAATAAGAACTGGGGCTAGACATGGCATGATCGCTACCGGTCAGGAGATATGTCCTTGGACTTGCGATTAGCGAGCACTTGTAAAACCTTAGCAAGCTCGACATGGAAACTAAACCACATATGGCAACACCGAGTCGGATGCCAAGTAAGACTGCGGCAGTGGTGGGCTGTATGCATAGGAGTCCAGATTACCTGGGGACTGCAGTGATATTTGTAACTAATAGTGGTTTTAGTATAAGTAGCTAGGAGTCCAGTGTAGTATACAAGTTTCGAACCCCCGAGTTGCGGTGCGCATGTAGAAGGCGAGTACTGTAATAAAGGAATAAGTTTGTAGCTTCGGGCGTCATATATAAAGAACAAGCTCACCTCGAGGAATAGAGATAACTTCAGGATCTGACAAGTGTGCTTAAGTTCTGAGTGAATAAGAATCAGTGTCACTGTTCTGTTCCATCTGAGTACTGCTGAGGTCTGTTTTGGAAAGAGTATGAATTGAAGTAGAAGTTCTGAAACCTGTCTGTCTGTCTGTCTGTTCTGTTCTGTCAGTCTGTTTCTGAATCTGCTTCTGTTCTGAATCTGCAAACTGTTGAAGAGTCAGAGTCTGTTATCGTCGTCAAAGTTAGTCTTGACAACCCTACCCCTAGGGGAGTAGCGAGCTCACTAAGTCAGTACTTGGTTGAGTAGTCTAAAGAGCGAGCTCGGTGCCATAGTGAAGAGTTTCGTGTTCTATTGTGTTGTAGGACATGTGTCCTAGTGTAAATTGAATATTACCATTCACCTAGAAGGTTGCACCTCGAAGTATACCTTGTTGTTAAAGATTCTAACTTTAGGATCAATTAAAATGAGTAAACACTGTACCACGCTGAGATAAAAAGGAGCTTTACGAGTTCTAAAGTGTTAATAACTGCAGAGTAGAAATAATCTCATCCCCCCATGCACTTATGAGGGTGATTGTATTATTGTGTAGTTGTGTGAGTGTGTGTGTGGTTTGGTGTGTGTATCATGCCGTTCTATGTGCTGTTCCACAAGTGCCCACAGCCAGCCTCTTCACCATGTGTACCCCATCTATGTCAATTACAACAAACGACTTTGTCACTGCAGGGAGAATGCACTTGTTGCCTAAACGATGGCCGAGCTGCATGACCATACCAAGCACAGCGAGGGTTGTCTTCCTGAAATAGAGGCCAGTCCATTCCTGCCAGATATTAGATAACGATTCAATAGAATGAGGAAATCTAAACTCACCTCCACTTTATGGAGAGGTGTTGAATGATGTTCACCAACAATACAGCTCTGACACAGCAGTCGGCCATCAAAACAGGACACACAACGATAAGTAGCCACTTCCACATTACAGCGGTGGCAGTTTCCACTCACCTGAGGGCCAGGGGCCTCCAAGCACAACACCTCTTCCAAGAATTGCTCGTGTTGTGATGTCCACACAAGTAATGGGTGATCCTATGTTGTGATTAGTGATGTAAGAAACTATAATGAAGATAATACTCACTCCCAAAGGCCTATCCTGTCGTGTACCTTGTGCACTACTGTCAATACCCTCGGCAGAGGCAGCAAAATCTGGATCAAGAAATGACATGGCAGAGAAACCAGTAGTCACACTTGACAAATCAAAGACAGGCAGTAGGGAAGGTAGTTCATCCTTGATCGAGGCAGATACTGAGGTGATAGGTATAGCAGTCATTCAAACACTCATCGTAGACTGGCGCATAGAAGTTGATTTTGCCGAGGAGTAATTGGTATGGACGTGGAATGCTTGTACTGATCATTGGGTCTTGACCTGGACTTGTTCATCATCCTCGCTAGCTTCATCGACAATATTGACGGGGGCTCGGCCACCTTTTTTTCTGTGGTTATAGTTCATGGTGTTAGGGAGATGGAAGTAGTGTAGAGTTATTCACCTTGAAATAGCTACATTTCAGTCAAGTTTCCACTTTATACCAGTGTCGAGACTTGAGCACAATGTTCCTAACATGTCACAAGTGCTCTTCCCACTTTTCCACCCAATGCTAACCAAGATTATCCCTTATCTTCTCCGAGGTTTTGAGCAAAGAATCACCGAGAGAGAGGGTAAATGCATGTCCCTCTGGACAAGAGGCACTGCTATATTTGTGGACGCTAATTACAACTCATAGTCCAGAAACTTCCGTGGCTTAGGAACCCGTCCACTCCTTTGAATTGAATCACCTCCATCCACAATTGGTGCATCCTTCTTCAGACTCTCTTTCTCCCTGTCCGACATAGCCAGCTTCCTTCCTGCCATGTAGAAAGGCTCCCAAAACTCAAGTGTCTGGACAATCAAAGCTAGATCCTATCCGAAGTCAGGATTAGACATAGGATAGACATTCGTTCATGAAACGTACCTCTTGGCGGCATGCATACCAGTGATTACAAGCCTCTATATCCAGATGGTCTGGAGCTAGGAGTTCGCTACGAAAGCGATCATGCCAGAGGAGCCAGAGCTGTGACTGGAATTGTGCATAGGCTTTTGGTTTCGTGCGTGCTGTTTTTTTCACTTGACGATAAGCACTGAGGTATGGCCATAGAAACTGTTTTTGCTCCGGAGAAACATGCCATTCAGACCTATAATATATGCCAAGGTTACTCCAAGGTTCCAGAGAGATAACATGGGTACTCACATTTCACCCATATTTTTTCCGGTAACTTCGCAGTCGACTGCTGGGTTGTATCCAGGTCAAGGCTCCCCTTTTAAAGGTTCCATTCATCTATCCTGCAGAGATACCATCACTGAATTGTGCACAAATGGTGTCACTGAACTGTGTACAGGTGCCATCCCTGGTTTGTGCACAGGCATTGATATGGTCCAACATGCCTTGGATATTAATCGGAGTTCATCAAAAATTAACCTGTCTAGCCTCATAGAAATGGCTACAAAAAATGGGAGAGCTTTTCCTTCTGTTGAGGAGCACCGTGCAGCTCACAATGAAAGCAGTCGACACAGCTACATCAAGTATTTCTTCTGTGAAATGTCTTTGACCATGGGTACTCACCCAGCATTCCAGAAACCATGCCTTGATCAATGAACGATGATGAGAAATTTATCGAAACTCAAAGACGTGTGCATTAAGCATAAAGAGGCAAGCCCATTGTTGTGGTCTATCTACATGCAGCTGATAATTCTTTCATATAGACTATTGGAGCCATTGGTTTGGAAGGCCACACGGTTGCTTGAAGTTGAAGTGAATAGTGGAGACTCTCATGCTCAGTACATCACCTGAAATCTGTACATTTCTCCTGCAACTGATGCGCTCTTAGGCATTCCTCTGAATTAGCTGAAGCCATGGATAGCATCAACCACCTGGCGACTCGATTTTCTGTTTTAACCCATGGATCTCCCACATGCTATGTTGACAGAGTGTACACATGGTATCTACACATGGTGTCAGATGGTCGACCCAAAGGATATCAAGGTATTCTTGACAACACTATTCTAGAGATGTCCACTCTCGAGGAAGCACTTCAAGAATTTGAGCACATTATTTTGAACTGTACAGGGATGGGCCAAGAAATGAGGCATTATCGCCTTGTTTATGATCCTGTAGAAGCGACAATCTGATGGTTAAAGGACTTGTTATGCAAGGCTATGATCAGTCTGACAGGCTTGATGGAGAAGTACAACAGGGCAGAACTCGCTTTCCAGATTCAGGGCTACTCGTAATATTACAGGCCATATCATATTACATTTTGCAAATACTAAATAGAATTTCTCTGCCATGCGAGCTGCTTCCTTCCATATGCAAGCCTCAAGTGCTGAGGACCGTCAATCCCGGCATGCCAAATGTCTTCAAGCCATGACACCAGGCATCCAATTAGCTTCCCCATCTGGATCAAGTATTCCAAGCATTCACATGTTCCGACAGCTTGTAATGCTTTATCAGCTATGTCCTGGTATACCTTCTGCATCTGAGATAAGGCATCCAGAGGAACCACAAAAAGACTGAGTTCGCCTTGTCGATGGGAATCACGTTTGAAATAGAGATGGAGGAGAATTTCCACATATTTGTGTGGGTCTTGGCCATGAAGAAAATCTTCGAACTCCTGAATGAGGCTTCTAGCATCGGCACTGAACTTGAGGAATGGATCTGGAGGAGGGATTAACAGCATTTTGACAGGCCTAAAATAGGTCATTCCACTTAACACACTTGCAATAAATATGACGATGTTGAACCTAGAGACTCCTGCGGGCAGAAAACACAACCTGAATGGAAATGTAATTCTCCAACAGAATCTGAAGGCAGGTTCTTAGCGAGTCTAGTCGGGCACCTCCGTGTGGTGATGGTATTATCCTAAGAGTGTAGCTTATTCAAGGCTACAGGATGTTGTGCTTTTGAATAACTGGTTCACGATGGAATATTAGTCCGTGAAGTTGTTATTAAAAATAAAGGAAGTGCGCAAGTGTGGGTGTTATGCAACTCAGTAGCAGCTGGATTGAGAAGCAAAGTATGTGTGCAAAGCTTTTCTGGAAGGGAAGCGATGTGCGAACTTGAATGTATACTGAGTGGGGCAACCTATATGCGGTGCCGATTGGTGTCTAACTCACTACGAGTTAAGTGGTGTTGTTTCCTAACTTCGGAAGCAGTAGTACTAGGGTGTTAGTGGCTAAAGGGAGTCAATCCTAGCTATGGATTGCTTCGCGAAGCGCACAGGTATGCAGTTGATTTTAATTTGATGAGAATGCCTTGCAAGGGTAACCAGTAAAGGTTTCCTAGCGAGGTTTATGAAGCTGAGGCAAGCACACAAAGTTATTGTTAACTTTTAGTGAGGGGAAGTTCACTAATTGTTATTCTCCAATGGAAAGCAGAGAACTCGGACTCGGTGTGTATGTGGTATGTAGGAGGTGCAGAAGACAAGGAACAAGTTCGCGAAGATGTTCTGGAACTTGTCCTTTAGGTGTCTCCTAGGATCTCTCTTGGTCTCCTGGTTTCGACTATTTACTGAGCTACCTTTATACTACTTGATAAATACTTGTATGTAAGCTACATTGGTCTTTGCCTGGTCGATGCGCAACACAAGCGAACTTGTTACGAAGCAATAGAGTATTATTAGCCATTGCTTACTACTGCTGTGTCGGAATCAGTCAGCAATCAGTTAGCAGCTGTGAACTTCTAACTGTGCATTGCTGTGCATAGCATGTGCAAGTAACTGTGCATTGCTGCACAAAGCTGATGCTGCGCGAACTTTCTGAGTAATTCTGGGTGTTTTAAGCCTTCTTGCTTCACGAAGCAAGCCGCCTTGGTAATATCTCGATGGCTGCTGACTGTAGCAATGAATAAGTTGGCTAACTTTGTCATTTAACTTGTGTAATTGTTGTGCAGCCATTCCAATTGATCCAGCATAGCCATAGGCTATTTCTGAGGTGTGTTTTAAATAGGATTGATGATCAAGGTGCCTGCAGATCATGGTGCCTGCGGATCAAGGCTGTGCCTTGATATTAAATTTGAGGGGATGGAGTATCACTAGATCTTTGTAGATCCGCAAATTTATGAGCACACAGAGCCACAAGGCTCATCAACGACTCACTGGAAGACAATCTTATCATGATTAAGATTTACTATCCTTTTATGCTGGGCAATTGTCTTTACTACTGAAGCTGATGGTGGGCATCCGGATGTTGAAGTAGACATAGTCATACAAATAGAGGGTACAATAGTGGATGTCAACCGGTTCATAGCACATGATTATGATTCAGGACTATAAGTACAGACTCTGGGTAAATCAATTGAACCTACACTTGAGCCTGTGCTTGAGCCTGCCCATATGCAGCTTTGTGCCTGAGGGAAATCTCTGGCTTATGTCTAATGCGAAACAATTTTATTTAGAAGACCTCAAAAATAGGTAGCGTCAAGTACTTACTTTGTGTAGTAGCGCTTACTCTTATTACAGATGGCCTGTTGTTTGTCTTCAGGCGAATGATATTTTTTGCGTGGTGCCATGAGAGGATGGGAGCAAGTATAGAAGACTCGCACTATGGGCAATTAAGTCAGTCCTGTACCAATTTGGAAATTTTGTCTGATTGTCTCACCCTATCGTTTCTCTCACTCTGTAGGTGCTCTGGTAGTCCTGAGATCTCACAAAAAACTGTTTGCATGGATAGTGTGATATAGTCAGTGCATGGAAGAAATTTTTCAGACAAGCATAAGGCAGCTGGTCCATACTAATGATATTCTCCACCTCAGAATGACTGACATTTGTCTCTTATCATCAGTCCTCAGCTTGAAAACTGGAAAGGAGTCACAAATCACATGGATTTAGCGTCAATATAAAATATGCCTCTTCTCTTTCATCCCTCAGATTCCCTAGAAAATAATTGTGTGATTGATATTTCCTAATCTCCCTTGTCAGGCTCCCACACGGATACAGGTTGCACTAGTTATAGTAGGGAGAATTGAAACTGATGCCATGGACTGTAATATGTAGTATACTCTCAGCAGGAGCATCTATGTACAACACTATTATGGGGACTACGGCAGGCGGAATTTCTAAGTGGTACATTTATCAGTGTTTTTTTTGTTGGATAACAGACATTTGATCAAAGTTAATATAATTAGAGGAAGGAAGGAAGGCAGTTTTATTAACCGATGGTGCTGAATCGAGTATATATTGTCTATGTACTGCTGTAGAGTGTTCCTTCGGAATGCCTGTGGTGAGGCGAAATGAAACTAATGACAACCCACCTGTTTTATTTCGTCTCAGCTATCATTGTTCTATATTGGACCTGTCTTTATTGTGAATTGTATCATTTATTTCGGTGTGGGTGAGTGGGCAATTTTATGATGCAGGAGGCCTTGTATGGCTAGGCGAGTAGTGAGAAAGCGACGGAATGTGATTTCTCAGATTTTTGCGCTAGCAGTATGAAGGAAAGGGCGACAAGATCACACGTTACCATTACGTGTATGGATCCACATGGAATTTATTCCGTTCAAAACCTAAGCTTCATTCTGCTTCCAATCTGAAATAATGTCAGTTTCAGAAAACAGTTAGGGCAGCTGAAGCAATGTATGAGCCTCTGGAAGCCAAAATTCTCTTAGTAAAATTTGTCTACCTTCTAAGGCTTTACATAGACCTCTATACTCATAAATCAGCAGGGCTGCTGATCGACTCCCTATATCACATGCAGTATTTGCTGCAACAATATTAAAAAATCACAGAGGTCAGCTTTGGCTATGTTCAGGTGACAATCTGGAGCCTTACATCTGAGAAAGGCAAAGCCCCATATTGCCACAGCACTATCAAACTTATTGAGCTTAGACGAATCGGAAACTGATCACCTAGAACACCGCTCATGGAAGTACCGAGATATTGGTGGGACCCATAGTGCTTCACATCACCACTTCTCGGAGCATATCATCCTAGCAATCTAATTAGATCCTATATTTTGAAGCAATCAGGCAAAGAAGTACATGAACTTGTTAATGAGCAGCGTAAGAAGACCTGTCCTAAGGTGCTTGTATTGAACACAGAGAAGACAATGTGATGCCAGGACCGAAGTATCCACCCGATATTACCCTGAAGAAGCATATGGCAAAAACTATTCTGGAAATGTCAGCTATACCAAATTAAATGATTACAACGAGGAAAGGTGTAACAGCAGAAGGAATAATTAATCACCAAAGGACATACAGGAATGTCTGCATGTATATGGAGGAGAAGAATGCATATCAAGAGGAGAAGCTGTCAAAATGCCTAGGATGGCTGGTAAATTTCAAATGATGTTTGCGATGATCAGGAGAGAGCCAGGGGATCAACTTAGCGACACACCTATAATTTCACTGCTTTACTCCAGATGATCCTGTGTGCACAGTTCAGTAAAATAGACTGTACACAGGCTTCATAAAAGTACAGTTTAGTGACCTGTGCTATACACAATTGACCCCGCCTCGTGTACTTTAACAGATGCTTAACATCTGACGCTTCAAAGCATTGTGAGTCAGATGATGTACTATTTACATATCCCAACTGACCTAGAACATTTTTGCAGATGGCAAAGAAAAACAAAGCCAAGATGCTGCCCGTTGATACTTCTGTGTCCATGGCTGTGCCTCCTGCCACCACTGTTCCTTTGTGTCACAAGAATCGCTGGACAAATTCCGACCAGCTTAGCTTCCTCATCTCTTTGATCCATGATTCCATCCAAGCCTCTGCCAATGGCATGCTCACAGAGTTCAAGGCACGATGCTATGGGGCATGGCATGATTGTTGGCCTGAAACCAAAGGCCGATTTTTTCTTGATTGTTCTGGCACAACACGGGCAGTTCCAGTACATCTTCTTGGGGTGAAGGACTCTCCACCTGATAGCCCGTTTCCAAAGATGGTAGGCTGCGTATTGGATCTCGGTCCTGAGGGGAGTCTTGAGGGTTGCGAGATAGTCGAGGCTAATGGCACTGGACTTGATGACTCAGACATCTCATGGGTTGAGATACAGACTTGGTTGGGCACCGCTATTCGAGACCGTCATAAAGTGAGTCAATTCCATCTATCGCTCATTTCTAGGTTAGTGATGTATCCTTCTTAGTGGCTTGATAATTGGTTTGGTAACAACAAACCTGGCCATCGCAAGAGAGGTGGAAATCTAGTCAAATTTTCGCTCGCACCCCCTCGTCTTTCACAGGCTGTTCACAAATATTCAAAGATGTACTATCCTGATCGTGTACTCCCATGTGTCATTGCAGAGGCTGAAAATTGTGGTGTACGCCACAACAATCTGAACCTGGTGAAGGAAATGACCATGCATGCATGGGCTAATGAAGATGCAGATATTAGGGTGTTGGTTTTTGCAGAGATAGAGAGGGAAAAAGAGGTTGTGGAGAGTTCAAAGGGTGCCGGTGAAGAGGCATCTGAGTGCACAGAGCTAGAAATGCAACAGCGTCGAAGACACTGATCACACCCACACCCAACACTACACACACAAACACACTCAAGTTCATGGGGGAATTCTAATGCGATGAAAGTAGCGAACCAAATCAACTGGCTTCTCAATATTTCTAAGGTACGCGGAGCAATAGCTCTCATATAATATCCAGATGTCTCTAAGTCCAAAGGCTTTTCTCCAGAACAAGAGGTGCGACTTCCGTTGCTGGGCCTCAAGGCAAGGGTGTATAACAAAACACAACTTCGTTAAACGTCTCTACAACTTTCTAGGAATCGCGCGGGACTCTAATAACCACTGCACCCTATCGATAACACCCTAAACACCACTTAAACAACTGCGCTCGAAGCAGAAACCAATTCTTATTAAACAATCCACAAGAACCACAGGATTCTAACCTACGTGCTCAAGTTTCCTAGCTGATCGTAGACCCACAGGATTTGAACCAATGTGATCCAGAGAATATACACAAACACAGAGAACCCCGTCTGACAAGCCAAAGGGTTTGAACCTTTGCCGCTTGTAATGCCTCGCGTCACACGAAACCCTCAATCAATAGAGTAGTGCCTACACTGACACAAACCTCTCAATCTCAACACAGAGCTCAAGTCAAACAATCACTGCAACTTAAGTATGGAGTGCCCTGCAAGCCTTATCGGCCATGCTCACGACTCAAATCACTCAAATTAATATCAAAGATGTCTATATTCTTTCGCTCGAAGTTACAAACCACTCCTAGTGCTAGGGCGAGTAGCTATTGTCTCTTGCACCATCACAATTGGGGTTCAACACCTCTGACTCATCACTAATGGACAAAGTGCAAGGCTCAAACAGCTCCAAAGGATTGCGCGCATATCAAATAAGCTTGTCACTATTACATGGGGGGTTTAAAACCTATGTTACTCTATCTACAATATTGTATTTATACATTTCTATGTCCTACAAGTCGGTACAACTTAATACACTACTGTTGCAATGCTGGAACATCATCAATCGCAATGCGCGTGTGTTGTTATATCATGCCCGAGGCTGGACACTTGGTCAGAGGTCTATCTCAAGACCAGATTCTGTTTCCTCATGGTTTAGACTCCACTCACACTGCACTCTATGTGTTGGCATGTCACTCGTTATTTCCTTGGATGATACCTGGAGTAACAGCCGGTCATATAGGCTGTAGCATAATTTATTCTTGAGTTTCTAGTTTTCTCTGGTAGGTGGGGGTTACCCTTGGTAAGCCTAGGCACTGCGCTCTATTGCCAAATCGGGTTCCCTTGGAGTTCGCTATTCTTAGCCATCATTTCATACATGCGCACGACTCTTTGATCAATCTCTGCCCTGTGCGTCATAGATCAGTGTGTCACGTAGTTTTCCCAGTATCAGGTATGTTTTTCATTAATGCATTAGAGTGCGTATGCAGTCTGTTTCTAGTGCATTCAGTATCAAATGCTAAGCTCTTGTACTTAGTGTGACTGTATCCTGTATCATTCTAAGTTAGAGCATGCATTCTACCAATCGTCACTCAAGACTGATACACGCGCGTATTGTATCGCGCGCAATATGGATATCACTGCATCCTGTGTGTATTACACTGTGCTCTATTCATATTCCTTGTTATCTCAATGCCAGGATGTTGTAAAATGTATATATTGATACATTTCGCGAAATTACACTGGTAAATGCTTTGAGAGCATGTCACCGGTGATGCTTTGGGAGTGGTGTTATCAGATGAAGAACAGTTCACATTAGTTACTTCTTTGTTTTTTTAATGTGATTTTTTTCAACCGCATTTATTGCAGTGTGATTGAGAGTCTTCAGCATGAACTAAGTGCTGTATTTGAACAAATTGCCAAGTTTATTCCTTGGCACTTTGTTGTTGTCGCAGGTGGTTATAACCCACACTTGGGCAAAGTCCAAACTATGGCATAGGTGTATTTCACTCATGTTGTTCCCTACTCAGACCTGGTCTTCTTTAGATACAATTTCTGTTGTGAAGGCACCAATGGGAAAGATTTTATTCAATCATTCAATGCTGGCGCTGCAGCTGGATATGTTGCTGGTACCCTTCCAGGTGATCATAGAACATTTTTGGAGTATTTTGGAGTGCCCTTCATGCATCATGTGAAAAAATTGCACTGTAAGTCTTCGTATTTTTCTCTGTATTTGTGATGGCTCACAGCATAATGCAGAAGATATTCATGCCGGTAAAGGACCTTCCACCTCTAAGTCAGTTAATATGGCCTTGGTCAATACTGGTGCTGGCCCCGGTGCGGCTTTGAAAGAAGCCTCCCTTCCTGTCAAAGTCCCTCTAACGCCGGTATCACCATCTTTTGACCCCCCCCCCTGTTTCAGACCTGGTACCTCTTCCAGCTGACGTTCCCCTGCCATCGATGCCAACACCTTCGCTCATTCCAGAGCAAGCAGACCTTCCGACCAAAGTACCTCAACTGTTGACATCAACATCATCAGCAGCACCAGAACAAAACCACTTTTCCTTTCATATGCCATCGGTGTCTCCGACAATGCCTCTCCAGCCACCAATCCAGCATCAGCAGATGTTCCCTACACTGTGCCTTGCCACTGGTTCAAACCTTGGCATGACTGTTGAACATACCCTTTCAACCCAACCCCTTTTCTTGCCAGGCAGTCCCGAGACTGAGGATATGTTTTCGCAATGGGACGGCAATTTCTTGTCTGACAATCGGCTACCAGAGTGATCGGCAGCTGAAGCTTCAACTTCTGAAATGTGTGGGTTGTATAGCTTCTCTGGAGATCTTCCTTCATCAGGCCAGTCATTTGACTCTGTCCTTGGCATGGACTTGAACCTTGCTTCACCTGATTGGATGTTGGTCCCTTCATGGCCGCAACTGCAAGGTCTCACACTCCCATGTACTACTAGTACACAATGGCCATGCTCAATGGCATCTGGTGGCACTATGTTATTATCTGAGCTGGACATCAATACTACACCATTGCCGCTTTCTCTAATTTCATCCATGACAACCAGGGAATCTTCGAGCATCATTTCAAATGCATCTTCCCCTAACATTGTTTCAAATTCACATATGAACGTTCTCATCACCAACACCATTACAGAAGAAACAGCACTGGTAACTTCCATGACAAGTACAACTTCTATACCCACGTCTCCACCCATGTCTATGCCTCCAGATGCTTCGAACATGTCTCATCCATCTCCCATGCCTATGTCTCCACCCATGCCTACATCTCCAGATGCTTCAAACACATCTTGTCCATCTCGACAGCGCAAACCTCCACATCCTAAAGAGGTGACAACTTTGTCTGGGTTGGGGAAGGAGCAAGGTCCTCCTGCATGGATTATGGACTGCAAGGGGTTATTGGGGGATTGCTCTTTCGGCCAAGCATGGTTGGATCTGGTTGAAAAGTGGCACCAGCTAGAGCTCGACATCTGGAGTTCTGATTCCAGTGCAGGGGGAAAACTGCTATCAAAACATTGCCCACGCCTCCTAACAGTATGGCTCGATGGTCCACGATCCTTTGAGCAAGGTCCTTCAATCACCGAACTGTCTCTATTTGTTGATGAGATGGTCAGCTGGTGGAATCAACTCAACCCTGCATGGTGATGCTCAACAAGCAGATTATCCAAGGCTGACTGCAGTAAATCGCTGATGGTGCTACACAAAGGAGGGCAACATGGGCTGGTTACCGTTGTCTTTGGCTTATATTGGTGGAGATGGATGGGTACAGTGTCTGATACTGTCTGGTCAAGCATGGTGAATGACGTTGAAAAGGTAATTGACTCTATTTTTTATATGGATTCTTTGTCAACATCAAAAAGCAGTCAAAAGTGTTCCAATAGCAAAGGAGATCTAGATGGCAACAGGAAGCGTATCAAAGTCTGATTGTACGTGCTTGGCCCACTTCTCCCTGTTTTTATTATATTGTTCTATTCCCTATCTGCTATTCGGTAGTTTTCTTGCCTCTTGTTGTGTATCTGTGTGCATGTGATGACCTATTAATACAAAAAGAATTTCTCAATATTAATGGATAACGAATCGTACTCTAATTTCTCCCTGTGGACAGCTCAGAAATCGGATCGGTACACTTTTGAGGAAGGACCGGCAAGTCATTCTACCGCATATATTCTGGGTGAATTACCTTTTGTACAGCTCCATCTAGGTAGGTCACCCTGTGTACAGCTCAGAAATTGGATCTGTACACTTTTGAAAGTTCATTCTAGGCACATAGCCGCCCTGTGTACAAATCCAATTTCTTCCTGCATACCGCTCAGAAATTGGATCTGTACACTTCTGAGGAAGGACTGGCAAGTCATTCTACCGTGTATTTTCTGGGCATATTACCTTTTGTACATGTTAGGGATACAACAATTCAGTAAGTCACACATAGTGGTATGATCAACTAATATTGGTACGCTACCTGTTAGGGATACAACGATTCAGTAAGTCACACATAGTGGTATGATCAACTGAAGTGCGGAACAGAACAGTGAAGAATTTATACTACAAAAAGGGGTGAAATCTATATATGGTAAGTAAGTTCATATAGTGAAATATAGAATCATTACAAGGGGTTAGGATTCATACTCAACACTCCCCCTGAGTCCTACACCTGTAGGGTCTCTACACCCTCATCATGCCCATTCTTCATAACAGCTCTGTAGCTCGAGGTTTCGGCACACTTTTCATAAACAGGTCCACCAAGTTGTCTTCTGATGGTATGTACCGAACATCTAGCTCCCCTAGCTGAACACTGTCCTGAATCCAGTGGTAATCCATGGCGAAGTGTTTCGACTTCCCATGCCCTTTGGTGTTTTGCATAAGGTTTATCGCTAAATTGTTGTCACAGTTAAGCGGATATGGTTGATCTTTGGATAGTTCAATTTCATCCAAAAACGAACCCATCCACAACGATTGTCGACCACCATGTACTGTCACAACGTATTCAGCCTCTGATGTTGATAAAGCTACTCGTTTCTGAGATCTGGAAATCCAGGACACAGGGCCGCCTGCCATAGTGAATACGTATCCCATTGTGGACTTGCCTGACATCCTATCATCACCGTGAGACGAGTCTACATATCCAATTGGAGTCAGGCTATTGTCGTCAATGCTTCCCCGATTATAGGTGATCCTGTATTCAATTGTGCCCTTCAGATAAGCTAGTACGTGCATAGCATGACTCCAGTGTATGGGACGCGCGTCTGATGTGTATCGTTGAAGGTAGTTGGTAGTGAACGAAATGTCGGGCCGAGTTCCATTAGCAATGTGGTTGAGCGACCTGAGTACCCCATGATAGTCCTTATCTCCCATAAACTCTTTATCCGCTTCGGGAATCAGCTGGGGTTGTGTTTCCAAGTTCATCAGACTTCCTACCGGCAATGGGGTGGCCTTCGGTTTACAATCCGACATGCCGAACGTTTTGAGGGTCTTCAGACTTCTGATGAATTGAGATATTGCTAGCTTCTTCGTCGAATTCCATGGTCATACCAAGCACGCTATTATGCTTTCCCATATCTTTGATCTCATATGCCTCCCCGATTCTCTTTCAGACCCGTTCACCTTCCTCTTCTGAAGTCGATGCACCAGATACGTTGTCTGTGTATGTGCATGTGTATGTACACTCTGATCTGTTCTTCAGCAGCCTTACACACGGGTCTGCTCACGACTGTTTGTGTCCTTGCATGACTAGGGTGTTGTTGAGTTTGTGGAACCAAGCATTCCCTGCATCCATCATCCCATACATAGCTCTCATCATCTGTAGCACGTATTCTCCTTTTGGATAGTCCCTTGTCACCACGTCCTTGTATCCTTGGGGTAATGACACGTAGTTTTCTCCTTGTGGTTCTGCGTTCAAGTATGTGCCGACAAAGTCTATAAGCCAAAATTTCAGTGCATGTGCAGCATCGATTGTGAAGAACATTTGAAGTGACTCATAGCGTACAATGGCAGCAAACGAGTCATAATAGTGAAGGCCTTTGATCTGAGTAAATCCCTTCACCACTAATCTGGCTCGTCGTTTGATAAGTTCCACTGTGTCTCCATCCAGTTTCTTGTCAAACATCCATCTTGTATCGATTACATGCATCCATGGTTCTTTCGGCACAACTCTCCACATGTCTCTCTCTTCCATTCGACGAATTTCGGCATCCATAGCAGGTTTCCAGATCCTAGCTTTGGTCATAGCTTCATGGTAATCATCTGGTACCCACATGTCGTGCCTGTCAATGATATTACTGATCTCCGAGGCCTTTAGAGCAATGATATCTTCTACATCATCGTCGTCTGGGAGTAGTGGTACTGAGTTGTTGTTGGCCCAGTTGTTTCCCTTCAGTTTGGCTTCTGCTTCACGTTTGGTATATTCATTGGACTTGAGGATGGCTCTGGTTGGCTTTGGTATGCATGATGGATGATCTGTCAGTGTATTCGTTGGTGTTCATTGTGTTTGGGCATGCACTGGTGGTTTCGGGATGCGAGTAGGTCATTGTAATGGGTGTATTTGGTCTTTGGCTTGTGGTTGCGTGCGTGGTTGATTGTGATCGGCAGTATTGATTGGTGGCTGTGGTTGGTTTTCGATCATTTCATTGAGTGGTTCAATAATATCTTCATACGTGATCTCCCCCTCGCGAGAAGAAACAGTACGAGTCAGAGCCAACTCTTCAAAAATAATGTCCCTCGATATTATTATCTTGTTGCCAGGTACGTCGTCCAATAGGATTCTGTAGGTCCCATGCCCTGCCAAGCCTATTAATCGACCTTTTTGTCCTCACGGCGATAATTTGCTATGTCCCTTTGCTGTGGGAATTTTCACATAGCATGTGGACCCCCAGACTCGCAGGTGCGCAACTGATTGCTGTTTACCAGATCATCCTTCCTTGGGGATTTTACCAGGGTGACGCGACGTGGGAAGGGAAATTCCCTGCTTTGATCGTGTAGTCACATGCCTCGGCCCACCATCCATGTTAGACCCAGGTCTCATGTGATCCAAACAAGCGTAAACTCCAAGTCATATACCGGTGGACACCGATGACTAGAGTAGAGCTGTGATGATGGACTCGTTAAGGCGTGGCACTAGGTGCTAGTCGTTGAGAGAGTAAGATTGGTATAGATAAACTATAGCTCGAAGCTGAGGTATTACAGCGAGAGTCGTGCTACTTATATACTAAAGTCCTTGTGCTAATAATAAGTCCATCGGTAAGCGACAACGAGTGAACAACGAGTGAATGACAATAAGTCGAGCGGTAACCTTGTGGTGGGAGCAAGCCGTAGTGAGAGAACGGTAGTCGACCGTTATAGTCGTGGGATTGGTGCAGCGAGAGAGCGGTCTAGATGGTGATTAGATTGACGAAGATAAGCGTTGGGCGCTTAGATTAGGAAATTCAGGAAAAAGTGAATAAATCGTAACATTGCCCCCTCGTTAAGGCAGTCGTCCTGACTGCCATTAAGGTTTGTCTCCGGGGGTGTTGGGTTGGTGTAGAATTTCCCAATATTCTGCGTATTTGTTGTCGTTTGAGGTTACAATTTTGGCTATTTCTACATGCCCGGCATGCTGGACGTGTTGTTCATAGTCCTCGATCGCTTCTTGTGCGTGTTCCATTTCTGTCTCTCGTACCCACGAGTTGTGTTCCCTCGTCCAGCCTTTCCATTTGATTAGGTAGTCCGTGGTTGTCTTGGATTTTTGTCCCTTCTTTCCTCGTACTCGGCATGTTCTGGAGTCTAGTACTTCCTCGATTTCATATTCTTCTTCATCTTCGATCAGGTCTGGAGGAGGTGGTGGCGGTACTTCTTGGTTGGGGAATGCGGGTGGTATGAACGGCAAGAGTAATTTTTCGTTGAAGGTGGGGTGAATCTTCCAATGTGGTGGGAGTTTCAGCTTGTATGCCGCCATTCCGACTTTGTTAAGGATTTGGAAGGGACCGACCCATTTGTCATCTAGTTTTTTCTTTGGTCGTGGTAGGTTGAGATTTCGTGTGTCCAACCAGACCCGTTCTCCGTTGTTATATCCGTGTGCCGGTTTGGTCTTCTTGTCGTATTGCTTTTTCATCGTGGCCGCAGCTTCGATTAGGGCTTTCTGCGTCTCTTGATGGATCTTCATCATGGTAGCAGAGAAGTTCTGAGTGCTGGGATTATCGAAGGGGGTTTCCCGGATTGATTCTGGCAGAAGTCGGGGGTTCATTCCATGATTGACGAAGAATGGTGATTTGCCGGTTGCTGAATGGATTCTGTTGTTGTGGGAGAATGCGACTAGGGGTAACCATTCTGCCCAGTCTTCCTGTCGGTAGTCTATGAAGATTCGGAGATACTTGATAATCTCTTGGTTGGCCCGTTCTGTTTGGCCATCCGTTTGGGGGTGAAATGCCGTGGAGGCATTTGGGGTGATGTCTAGCATTTTGTAGAGATCCTTCATGAATCTTGAGACGAAGTTGGGTCCTCTGTCTGAGATTACGTGGGTCGGCATTCCGTGTCTGGCGTACACCTGGTCTCTGAGTATTCTCACCCATCCTTCTGACGAGAGTTCGACATTACAGGCAACTGGTATAATTTCTTTTGAGAAGCGGTCAACGATTACGAGGAGGGCGTCATGCCCGTTGGATTTGGGTAGACCAGTGACCATGTCTACTGAAATGTGGGACCACGGTTCGGTGGGGATTGCGTTTGGATTGAGTGGAGCGGCCTTAGGCTGGGTGTCGATTTTTGTTCGTTGGCACGTTTCACATCCTTTGACATAGGCTTCAACATCTTTGCATAGTTTCAGCCACCAATAGGTCCTTTGGACGAGTTCTATGGTCTTTGTCACTCCGGGATGTCCGGCTGTGATGTGGTCATGGCTCATCACAATGATTGTGCCTCTAAGTTCTGCGTCCTTCGGGATGTAGATCCGTCCATCGTACATCAAGATGTTTGCGCCTTCTCCTTTGGGACCGTCTTCGTAGACTCCTCTGCCGTGAATGAAGGAGTCGTGGACGTTTGCGTCTATGTTTTCGTTTTCCTTGAGCAGGTCGAGGATCCGAGGACGAAGTTCTTCGTGTGTGGGCATTATCATTGCTCGGAAGTGTTCTGGTCCTAAGACGACGACTTCGTCATTGTCGTTTTGCCCTTGGTCATGATCTTCCTGGCGGGAAAGGAGGTCGGCCTTCTTGTTGAGGGTGCCAGGTTTATGATGGAGGGTGAAGTGGTATTCGGCTAGTTCAGTGACCCACCGTGCTTGACGTCGGTTGAGTTTCTGCGGTTTCCGGAAATACTGGAGGTTTTGGTGGTCCGTCCAGATTTCTACGTCGTCTGGGGCCCCCATGAGGTAATGTCTCCAGTCGGCGAGGGCGAGCATTATTGCGAGGAGTTCCTTGTCGTAGATCTCGTAGTTACGCTCCATTTCTGTGAGGGCCTTTGACATGAACGCTACTGGTCTCCATTTTCCGTTTTGTTCCTGACTGAGTACTGCACCGACTGCTCCTTCGCTGGCATCTGCTTCTACCCTAAACTTCCCTTCTTGCGTCGGGATCGTCAGAAGGATGTCCTCCGCCATCTGTTTCTTGATCTGTTGGAAGGCTTGGTTTTGTGCTGCTCCCCATGTCCAAGGGGCATTTCCGCAGAGCTGTGTCAATGGGTGGACGATTTTGGAATATCCTTCTATGAATTTGCGATAGAAGTTGGTGAATCCTAGAAATGATTGCAGTGCCTTCTTCTTGGTGGGGGTCGGCGATTCGGCGATTCCTTTGACTTTGACTGGGTCCATTCGAATGGTGCCTTCACTGATGATCACGCCGAGGTATTTGGTTTCTAATACCTCGAATTCGCACTTTTCTGCTTTAAGATACAACTTGTGTTCCCTGAGGCGTTGTAGAACCATCCTGACGATTTGTCGATGTTCTGATAGATCTTTGGTAAAGATCAGGATGTCGTCAAGGTAGATCGTGACTTTTCCGGTTTCGATCAGGTCCTTGAAGATGTTGTTCATCATCCATTGGAACATTGTGGGTGAATTGGTGAGGCCAAAGAACATCACGGTGGGTTTGAAGAGTCCGCGATTTGTTCGGAACGCCACCTTCTCTTCGTCTCCTTCCTTGATTCGGACATTGTTATAGCCCCATCGTACGTCTAGCTTGGTGAAGTATTTGGCACCTTGAAGGCAGTCGATGAGTTCAGTGATGAGCGGGAGTGGGTATCGGTTCTTGATCGTCATCTCGTTGAGCTTTCGATAGTCCTGGACTGGGCGAAGGGTACCGTCCTTCTTTTTGACGAAGAAGAATGGGGACGCGAATGGTGATTTGGAGGGGCGGATTCGTCCCGACTCGAGGTTTTCGTCGAGAAACTTGTCGAGTTGTTCTTGCTCATTGCGGTTCAGGGGGTATACCTTGCAGTCGAGGGTCGAGGCGGCGTTGGGGGTCAGTTCTATGGCATGATCCCAGGTCTTGCGCTCTGGGAGTTCGTCGAAGTTTTCTTTTGAGAATAGATCTCGAAATGAGCGGTATTGCTCTGGCACCAACTCTTCGAAGGTTTTCTTGGGTTTTCCTTTGTTGGCCTTTGCTGCCAAGTCATTTGCATGGTGAACAGTGCGAATGAGGATTTCTTCTTGCATGTTGACTGCGAGGATGCTCTCTCCCTCCTCCAGTTCTTCATCCCACGTGTCATTGGGGTCAGAGTCGGGGAGTGGTAGGCGGTTCTTCTGGCATTGGCATCTGCCGAAGATGAGAGTTCCGGTCTTCCAGTTGACCACCGGGTTATGTCGTTTTAGCCAATCGTGGCCTAGGTATACCTCCTTGGTCCCGAGGTCGGTAACAGCGAGGTCGATCCTCTCCATGTGTCCTCCAATGCTCATGCGGAGTTCTACGAACTCCATGATATCCCCAGCCTTGTTTCGAGTTCCATCTGCATTATAGACTGGGATTGGTACCACAGCCTTTCTAGTGTCTAGGCTGTGTTGGCAGACGAGTTTTTGATCTATGGAACTGCCCGTGCATCTGCTGTCAATTAGTGCTTTGACGGATAGGATGGGAGCACCTGAACAGGGTTCTAGCTTGGCGGTAACTGTCAAGTCTTTGCTGCGCTTCGTGGTAGTGGCGCGGATGTATCAAATGGGTTTTTGGAGTTCGTATAGATGTTCCCTTGCCCGCTCCCCTCCTTTTTGGAGTTCTTCAAGTAATTCCTCTGTGCGTTCGGCCTCTCTCCCTTTATGGATCCAGAGTGCGAGGATGGCGTTTGCCTGACTAGGCGTATGCGCTTCTTGGATCGCTCTCAGGGTCCATTCAGCGGAGAAAGGTCGGTACCACTTATTATCTGGGGGCAGTGGATCTGGAAGTCGTCCCTCTCCTTCCGTTGGAATGGATAGAGGGGCGTGCTTCTTGGCTTCTTTGGCGAGCCACTGCTTGTATGAAGTGTTGTCTTCTTCGTCGGGTACTTCGATAACGGTGGTGTGCGGCGGTCGGGGCGTCTCTCGCCCTCTTCGGCTCTCTTGATCCTTGTGAGCGCTTGAGTGTATAGGGTCGTCACCCTCGTCCTTCTGCCGTGCTTCATTGACTATACAAACAGGGAATTTCGCGCTCCCGTTTACATCGCAGGTCGAGGGCACAACACATGCAGGCGTCGTCGGAGATGAGGGTCATGATCGTCGCGTGCTTGTCACATGGTCCATACCCTCGGCTTGTCCCAAGGGAGATGCAGGGCGAGGGCTAGTTCCCCTCATGGTGGCGGTAGTGGCGGTGCCTCGGGCGTCAACTCGTCGGTCCTGGGCGCTTACTCGTGTCTTTGAACTTGTGCGCTTGTGGCTTGAGCCAGGCGCCTTTCGGACTGGTCTGGTGGCCGCCTTAGCAAGCGGACTTGAGGGACTCTCTGTCCCTTGTTCGGCCCTCTTGATCCTTGTGGGCACTTGAGAGGGCATCTCCTCGTTGTCGGTGAGGAGAGCATATCGGTTCGATTCTTTTCTTACTGGTTTCGCGGTGGAAGGTGCTAAAGTTGGTATATTTGAATGCGCGTAAATATCGGTAACTACAGAAGTACTATAAGTCCGACCACCAGGGAGCGAGTGCGTACCAGAAGAATGTCCTTTGGCCAGCCGAGTGGAATCGATCACTCGCTGGCCTCGTCTTTTACCTCCTCAATACCCGAGGTCGTCTTCTCCTCGGGTTCCTTCTCCAACTCCTGTAACATCATGCGTAGCTCGGCTTTAGTGAATCTTCCTTGAGCGTCCTGCCTCCGCGGTTTCTTCAGCCTTGGGCATTCCTTGGATAGGTGGCCCTTCTCTCCGCAGTTGAAGCATTGTCCTTCCTTTCTAAGACGGTCTATCTCCATTGCTTGTCCCCGACCTCTGTACGTGATCCCGGTGTTTGTCTTCTTGTCTCCACTAGAGCTGGTCTGGGGTGGAGACGGCGAACTTGTCACACCGGTGGATTTGTTTTGTCCACTGGTGGGGTGGTTCTGGGGCCGGTTGTCCCTTCACTGGTTGTGGCCGTATTGGAGTCCGATGGTTTGGTCAAAGATCCACTTTCTGGTGTGGTTCTCGTACATCTTGGTTACTCGGGCCTTCCATTGCTGGTAGTCGTTGGGGGTGTTTTCTCCATCGGCGATTGCGTGGGCGTAGGATTCCGGAATTCCGATTTGGACGGCCTTGCAGAGGAGTCCACAATCGCTTTTGTCTGTGAGCCATCCGGCGAGTCTCGCTTCTTGTTCCAATTTTTGGAAGTAGTCTTCTGCCGTTCCTCCGGCCATTTGGAGTTCGAACATCTTCTTTTTGTGGACCTGTTCTATGGCGTGGTCTTTGAAGCGGGCTGTGAGCATGTCAACGAACTCCCTCCAGGAGGGGTACCGGAAGTGGCGGGCGATGGGGTCCCAAAGTTCGGGTCTTTTGTGGGTCCACCAGTCCTTGGCGACTCCTTCGAAGTAGGATGCCGCGAAGGTGATCCTTTGAGATTCTTCCTGGAAGAACAGTAGGAAGGTTTCGAAGTAGGCGAGGTTGTCGCCGACGAAGCGGAGAATATCGTGATGTTCTCCCTGGAAGGGGCGTGGGGTGGCGATCAATGTTGGCTTCACCCCGAAGTAAGGGGCATTGGGTAATCTGAGTCCAACTGGGGGGTTGTGCGGCGCATACGGCCAGTCTGGATGTCTTGGGATCGAATAGCGATCGTCCCGGTCGTGGATTGGTCATGCTTCGTTGGGTATTGGGGCCGCAGCCAGTGCAGCCGGTGGTGCAGGGGTGTTGTGGGGTGCTCCAGGTCTTCCCCTGTCTTCTCCGTCATCTGGTAGGAATCCGTGGATGTTGGCGTAGTCGTTGGCCCTGAGGATTGCTTCTATGACAGCTTGTCTGGCCTCTCGGAGTTCCTCCCTTCGTCTAGTCATTTTGGCGCGTTGTTCACTTATTCGCGCACGCCGCTCTTCTTCGTTGATAGGCTGGCCTGGGCCTGGTGGGTTCTGTGGCGGTGGCGTGGGTTCGTTCATCTCGTCATCTCTGGCTGCGCCAAACAGTCGGCTCGTGGTGGGATAGGGGTAGTACCCTTGTGTTCTGGTTCGGGCCGGTGGTGAATCCGGCATTTGGGTTGGCCATTGTGGCTCAGGGTAGTAGGCAGCGAAGGGGGTGGATTGTCTGTTTGGTATATACATGCTAAAATTAATTGGCGCCCCGGGCCCGACGCTCTCGGCAGTACCGCTCATTACTCCAAACTCTTTGAAGGTATTCATTTCCCCTCCTCTCGGGGCGATGCTCCAGTTCATGGAGTCTGGTGGTGAGTTCATCATCCCACCTCTCATCTCTTCCTCTGGTGCTCCTCCTGCTAATGATTGGGCCCAACTCGGGCAGGTGGAGGGTTCTCCCTGCGTTGGCTCGGAGGAAAAGTCCGAGCTCCTCCCTGCTTGTCCCTGGGGGTAGATGCGCATGGGCGATGGAGAAGGCCATCGGTCCATGGTCGAGGGGTACGCGGGCTCTGGACTCCACATCCTCTCTTCGGAGGGTCCAGGCCTCAATCCTGATGGGGCCGAGTAGGTCCCTGTTGACTGGCCCGAGCTCTGGCCATAGTCGGTCCGTGCTCCAGCGGTTGAAGAGCTCGTGGTCGATGAGTTGGAGCCACTCAGGCTCATAGGTGTCCTGGAT
Organism: Armillaria novae-zelandiae; assembly: GCA_030435655.1. Lineage (NCBI taxonomy): Eukaryota > Fungi > Basidiomycota > Agaricomycetes > Agaricales > Physalacriaceae > Armillaria > Armillaria novae-zelandiae. The sequence continues at coordinate 2,516,413 of JAUEPR010000004.1, read as the reverse complement.
GGGGACCAGTCGAGCGGGCTCAGGCGCTCGGATCCTGATTCTCTCGGGCTGTCTTCGCGATTGGGGGAGTATGTCGGATTCTGAGGAATCGGAGTTGGGGTCCTCGGGCCAGTTACCGGGCCCCTCGATCTCTCTTGGGGGAACTCGTACCCTTCCACCAGGGGGGGGTCGTTCCACCCTCGCTGGGCAGGCTGGGGTGTAGACTGGGGGCGGGGTCGGGCTACGGAACCTAGTCCGAAGCTCCCTCCCGTATTCTTCCGCTGCGGAGGGCCGCTCTGGTTCTGGCTCTGGCTCACCCATGGGGGCATTGATGGGCCCTGGGGTGGGTGCGCGTACTGTCCCCTCGCGTAGGGGGAATTTGTCGGAGGAAGCGTCACCATGGGTGTGGGGGGTGCTTCGCCTCCTTGCATGCTGGGTCTGCGAGCTACGGGGCTCGATCTCGGGGTAGGCCCCCGGCGGGGCCCTTGTGGCGGCGGGGGGGGGTTGTTGACTGATAGTGGAAGGGGGGAATCCTCCTGGCGGGCCTTGGCTCGCCTCCGACAAGGATCCCATGTTCATGGAAGAAGTCATTTAGTTGGTCCCGGTGTGCGTGGACCGTGAGGGCAGTGAATAGGCAGAGAAGGAACGTGGCCGGGATGGCTACGCCTAGTTCGATGGTAAGCTTTTCGTTTAAGTCAGGGGTCATTGGTTGGTTCGTCGTGGCTAGCACTGAGGAACCGTAGGGAAGCTTCGAGCTAACTGTTAGACCCAGGTCTCACGTGATCCAAACAAGCGTAAACTCCAAGTCATATACTGGTGGACACCGATGACTAGAGTAGAGCTGTGACGATGGACTCATTAAGGCGTGGCACTAGGTGCTAGTCGTTGAGAGAGTAAGATTGGTATAGATAAACTATAGCTCGAAGCTGAGGTATTACAGCGAGAGTCGTGCTACTTATATACTAAAGTCCTTGTGCTAATAATAAGTCCATTGGTAAGCGACAACGAGTGAATGACAATAAGTCGAGCGGTAACCTTGTGGTGGGAGCAAGCCGTAGTGAGAGAACGGTAGTCGACCGTTATAGTCATGGGATTGGTGCGGCGAGAGAGCGGTCTAGATGGTGATTAGATTGACGAAGATAAGTGTTGGGCGCTTAGATTAGGAAATTCAGGAAAAAGTGAATAAATCGTAACAATCCATCAGACATTCTTGCCTCCAACAGAAGAATATGGACTGTGCCAAAAATGATTCCTAGCATCCTCTCAGCCATCCCGTTGGCTGCAGACAAATATGGTGCTGTGAACTCGATGATAACACCCCTCTTTATGCCCCATTCTTTCCACAACTCGCTTCGGAACTCGTTATTGCAGCATATCTTCTTGAGTTTCTTTCCTGTTTGATGTTCTGCCATAACTGTGAACTGGTTGAGTGCTTCTAGGGTGGTTTCTGCTTTTTGGTCTGATAGGTAGTATGGGGTTCAATGTGACGTCGCATCGTCAGCGAATACCATCGCATATTTGGCACCACCGATGGACTGGACACGAGCAGGTCCCGATATATCCAGCATCACCCACGCTAATACCACTGTCTCAGGCTCCATGTCAGCATCAAAGGGATGTCTTTTCTGGTTCCCAATTATACATGGTTCGCATTTTCCCCCAGCTCGTTCACCTTCCTTTATGTTCAACCCATCCACTAGTGATCTCTTTTTCACTTCTGTGATTCGACCTGTTCCCATGTGGGTGAACCTCATGTGCCACATCTCTATAGGCATGGCAACCTCCAGTGATCTCGCGGTGAGCGCTGTGTATTCCTCACTGCGTAGTAGTACGCCATTGATTGCATACAGGTTGTTTAGCATTGTAGCATTGAATTGGGGTACTCCGTTCTTATTTTTGAATGTTGCTTGGCCTCCTCTGAAGGTTACCGACCATCCTTCCTTGTCTAGCCTGCTTATTGATATCAAGTTTGCAGATACGTCTGGACAGTGTAGGGCTTTGCTGAGCATGTATATGTTGTTCGATCTGTTGACTGTTGACTTTAGCGCTACGGTCCCGACTCCTTGAATGTTTAGGGATGCTCCAGCCTTTGACAAACTCCCTGACGTCTCACCTAGAGGCATGCAATGGAAGAAGCACTCTCTGTTTTGGATGAAGTGGGTCGACACCCCTGAGTCTCTGTACAATCATGAGTTGTCTACTGTTCCTTTACCAGCATTATTGACCACCAATCCTGTGTTTTCTTTCAGGACTCTCTCAATCGCTTCCAACGTTTCACTGTCAACAGCTGTGTTCAACGCCGTTACATTCGCATATACGGATCCAACTTTGGGATGGGACGGGTTCATGGTTGCCATGTTTGTGGAACTCGGAATTGGTGCATCCTGTTTCCCTTTCCACCAAGGCGGGTACTGACCCTGTCTGCCACCTCCTAATTTCCAGCACTCCTCAAGATTGTGTCCTATCCCTTTGCATGCATTGTTTGGGGTGTGTGACTTGTCAGATTGTTGGCCATTGTTTCTCTTCGATGATAGTGTTTGGACTTGGAGTGTTAGGGCCTGGATTGATGCTTGGAGTGCTTGGACCGTGGACTCCTGAGACTTTGAGGGGCTGCTGACAGAGTTCCTTCTGACAACACGTTCTCTGTGGGCAATCAAACGTCCGATAATGACCACGAGGTTGTTTTCGGTGTAGAGTGTGCTGATGACAGAGTCCCAGGACTCAGGGAATGAGTCGAGTAGGGTAGTTTTGAGCTTGCATCATCTATGCCTGCTCCAGCGTCGTTTGCTTCCTTGTGAAGCTTATGCATCCTCTCAATATATCCTCCATCACCGCTGACTTTTTCTCCTTCTTGGTACTTCATCGCCTTCAAAATCTTTTCTCTGCGGCTTCGTACTAGGTCTGAGCATGTGCCATACTGGGTTTTGAGTATGGTCCATGCTTCGTGGGATGGTTTGTTGGGGTTGATTCCGACTCCAAATATGTCTTTGATGTTATGAATAATGGAAGCTAGTGCTACGCTTTCTCGTTGCACGTATTCAGGTATGGTGGGAGTGAGGCTGTTGACTGGAGTGGGTGGTAACGGTAGTAGTGTCTGTGTAGGGATTGTGACAGTATTTTCCCAGTAGTTGACGAGTCCATGAGTGTTTCCTTCGGCCATCATAACCATTTGGAAAGTCGCCCAATTTTCGCCGTTGAATTTCTCATCGTCATCGAGTTTTATTGGGGTAGTTTGGTGTATGGTATTCACCATGATAACAGATATTGATGATTATTGTTCGCACCGTCTGTGCGAGCTGTTTGAGTTGACTGGTATGTACATGTGTGTTGTTAGCACAGCGAAAAGAGCATGGGAGCCCAGAACCTGTTAGGGATACAACAATTCAGTAAGTCACACATAGTGGTATGATCAACTAATATTGGTATGCTACCTGTTAGGGATACAATGATTCAGTAAGTCACATGTAGTGGTATGATCAACTGAAGTGCAGAACGGAACGGTGAAAAATTTATACTACGAAAAGGGGTGAAATCTATATATGGTAAGTAAGTTCATATAGTGAAATATAGAATCATTACGAGGGGTTAGGATTCATACTCAACAGTACAGCTCAATCTAGGCACGTCACCCTCTCAGAAATCGGATCTGTACAATTTTGAGGAAGGACCGGCAAGTCATTCATGTCATTCTACCATGTATTTTCTGGGCACATTACCTTTACAGCTCAATCTAGGCACGTCACACTGTGTACGGCTCAGAAATCGGATCTGTACACTTTTGAGGAAGGACCGGCAAGTCATTCTACCACGTATATTCTGGGAAAATTACCTTTTGTACAGCTCCATCTAGGCATGTCGCACTGTGTACAGCTTAGAAAAGGGATTGGTACACTTTTGAAAGTTGATTCTAGGCACGTAACCCTGTGTACAAATCCAATTTCTCCCTGTGTACGGCTCAGAAATCGGATCTGTACACTTTTGAGGAAGGACCAGCTTTTGTACAGCTACATCTAGGCACATCGCACTGTGTACAGCTCAGAAAAGGGATCGGTACACTTTTGAAAGTTCATTCTAGGCACGTAGCCCTGTGTACAAATCCAATTTCTCCCTGTGTACGGCTCAGAAATTGGATCTGTACACCTTTGAGAGCACATTCTAGGCACTTAGCCCTGTGTACAGATCCAATTTCTCCCTGTACAGTGTATATAGCTGAATTTTTGGATCAGTACACATTGGAGAAAGGGCCGGCAACCGGTCATTCTACCGCTTACTTTCTAGGGACATTACCTTTTATACAGCTCAATCTAGGCACGTCACCTCAGAAAAGTGATCTCAGGCTCTATCTCCAACTTTGTGTAGTGTCGCTGGGTCAATCACCAATTTTAGTTTGTTTGATTGCCCTGATGCTAATTTTTGTTCTGCAGTACAACGCGCCAAGTATCTTCATCATAGAAATACCACAGAGAATCAGCCGTCGGGACCGTTTCATATGTTATAGTCTTCGAATTCGGGAACATCTCAAAGTTGGTATCCTAAAACATAATTTATGCCAACACTGCTGATCCCCGAAACATGCGATCCCGGTGACCTATGCGGGTCCTGCTGGCATTGGGTTCGATCATAAATGGACCTTCTTACAGCAATCTCGATAGAGCAGATCTCACATTCTCGATTGCTCTATTCTAAACTAGGCAGGCGTCGGGAGGCCTCGACTAACCCGTCGGGCTGGGCGTCGAGAGCAACGAGGAGCTTGGCTTGATCACCAATAGTCACAGGTCGGTCACAGTCTACAGGATCGTGCTGCGAGACAGATATGGTTCTGACAGCCTGTGCACAGGACCGTTTGCTGAAGAGTGCACGCGAGTTAATCCCCTGTAGTTACAGGGAATTATGCACAACAAGTTCCCCTATAACTACAGCAAACTGTGTACAGTACGGACAGCATAGGTTGATTATAGGAACGAGTAGCACCCCTCGCGTTGGCGGGCAGACTGCGGTACACCGGTCCGTCTTGGAAGGTTGGTGTTATAGCGAGGTTGGTCGGAACGAAGGACCGATGTCGTGGGAATAAACTCGCCTTGACTCGTTACGCCCATCTCGCCTCGAGGATCGCGTCGAAATACTGCTGGATTCGCTAACATGCACAAAACGCCGTTTCATTGCGAATGAGGCGCGTCACTGGTTCAGCAATCTCTCGGTCGAGCTGGACTTTTGATTTGCTGAGCGTCGCATCGTTTGTCATTCTACGTTGTCTGAGCAAGGCAGCTCCATCTCCCAGCTCGCGCCCTTCTTGTGCGTGTGCAGTACTATCTCTCGTTATCTCTTTGTGCGCCTTCTCCTCCTTCGTGTCACTCCTTTACATTGACATTCTCTCACGACAGTTCTTTCTCCATCGTGGTTGCCGTCGTGCTCGTGTTCTTGCTTGCTGCGTCATTTATCCTCGACATGCTCTTGTATAACAGGGCGACGGGCCAGCTCTGCACTCGCCCTCATGCGCACGGGCAGAAAATATAACGGGCGCCGCTCCTCCCTAACCGTGTCGGGTGCACAGCATTTGATACGTCATCGATTCTCATCCATAGCCGGCTGTCCATTAACCACGATCTGCTATGGCAAGCGACACGATAAATTTACTCCGGCGTTATTCGTCTCCTTGCATTGGAGCTCGCCTGTCGATACCGGTTCTGGTGTTATATGTCGGGGGTGCAACCACGAATCGATCTTCTCCCTCACTACGTTATGTCCGAGTCGTCGTCCCATGCTCATCGTCCCTAAGAATTGAAGTCCAGCTAGAGGCCATGACGGTCACGAATCTGATGTCGGTTGGCGCTGCCTTGCGAGAAAGTCGTTTCGAATAAAAGCGAAAGAAAAGAAGAGAAACTAGACGTCTGCAGTACTATTTCAACGTGATACTGCAGTTCGCAGCTGCAGCGGCTAGATGAGGGCCGTACGAGAGAGTACAACAGGATTATTCCCACACTATCGGTCCTTTGTCCAATATCGCGACGGACGGACCTCTCCTTCCACTGCCATCCTCGCGTGCACGAACCACCCCGTCTCACCGACAACAAACCCTCGATACTAAGCTGGTTCACCACGCTCAGAATCACTTGCACAACTACCGCCCACGCTGGTCGGAGAGATCCTAAAATAGCTATGTGGAAAACTGGTTGTAAGTATCTCCGTGCGATACTGACGATATACCACCAGTTTGTAATAGCCTACACCCAGCTTCATCAACCCCAGACGTACATTGCGCTCTGTCATATTCCACGATTATCTCCGTATCCACCGAGACCCACTCCTCGTACAAGGGTTTCATACCCCAGGGAGAGGCGTGAAGAACTGCCTGATATGGATGTCACTGAGAAATGACCTCACTCTCAGAAGTCAATGTGTCCTTTGATGGTGTAGCGGATGTTGACTCCATGCAGGGTTCGCCTCCTTTCCGGATCATACTGCCTTAGCATTCCTATGTGTTGCGTTTCCTTCCGAGTCTTGATCCGTCCATAGGCTCGGGCCCAGAGACTGTCCTATGTCTCTTTGACCGCTCTTGGCGTACAAATGACCCAGGAATGGATCGGCGCAAAGATATTAATACAGAGATTACCGCCCATAGTATCATAGGGATAAACAAGGACTCTCGTGTTTCGATTGTAGGTCTTCTGACCAATGACAGCGCGGGCCACGGTGATACATCAAAAGCATTCAAGTGAACGGGAGAACATCAGGCGCATGGAGCCGCCTTCAATTCATATGTTGGACGAGGACGAAGATAGATGAATACGAGCGCCAACAATTGTATTGCATGATATGTAATAAATCATTCCTTCTTCTCACAGTTTATTTTGGGACCAGCGTTAATACTCACTTCAGATCAGCGCGCAGGTATGGTTTCCGCTATACTTTACTTCAGAGATTTCTTCTGAAGCTGAATCACGACAATTGATTCGTTGAGTCAATGGGCTGCACTGCCTTTCAACTCGGTCTGCGATGCCAAGGGTATTCGAAGGACTTCTTTCATAGTTCTCACGATGATGGTGGAAATATATGTACAGGTGCTTTACCTTCGGAATCAGTAAAACAACCCTGGATACAACCCCCCCCCCCACAACATGCAGCCCATTCCCGCAGGCTATCCCATAGAACGGCTGTAAGTTAAATCTTCAAGTTGACTGATGTGAACTGAACTGACTGATTTCAGATCTGGACCGGAGGTTTGTCAAATTATGCGTTCAATCGATGCAGCCACTAACACGACAATTCAGATCGTCGGCTATCTCTTGCACTGGGGACTCTTCGGGACACTCTCTGTACAGCTTTGTGAGTCGCTCATTCTCTAGTAAGGTTGTTTCTAATATATTCTCGTTACCAGATCTGTACTATCTAGCATTTCCGAACGATAAGCAATTCATAAAATTTCTCGTCTATTTCATGTACATCGTCGAATTTGTTCAGACGATACTCCTCACCCACGATGCGTTCGCAATATTCGGATACGGGTTCGGGGATTTAGACGCGCTCACAGATATGCATCTCTATTGGCTGTTTGGCCCGATTATGAGCGCCATCTGTGCGTCACTGTACGCGCAGCATCTCGAGCTGAGTTTTTAACGTGAACACAGCTGCTTGTGTCGGACATGCTTTCTACGCATACCGAATCTTCATTCTGTCAAAGTCACGAATCGTCCCAGTCTTCGTCGTCTGTGTTCGTTGTCGTGCTCTTTCTCGCCGGTGGCAGTTTGGCTTATCTATTTACAGATATGTTTGACCAGCTCCGTGGCAGCTATAATCACAGCTGTCTACTTATTCGAAGCAGGCAACATCACAAAACTCAATAATCGGAAGATATCCATCGCCGTCGGGGTGAGTAAGTAACTAGATAACCCGTTAATTGTGCTGACGCACGTATAGATTTGGCGGGGAGGCTCTGCCTTGTGTGATATCATTATTGCTATCTGCATGACTTACTATGCAAGCTCTTTCTCCTGTTCACTTATTTTTATTTAGGATATCATTTCGTAGCTTATGCACAGCAACACCTGTTTCCGTCGGACCCAGATTATGGTCACGAAGTTAATTCGTCTTACTGTTGAATCGGGAGCCGTGACAGGTATTTTCCCCGCACGACCACTGCTGTCACAAAGTTAACGCGGCCTGCTTTTAGCTATCGGAGCCATCCTTAACCTTATCCTCTTTTTTGCCTTCCGTGATCAGATTTACTACATCACACTAGCCCTCATCATGCCGAAGCTGTATGCTAATTCCGTTTATATGGTGCTGAATTCGCGAATCCGGATCATGGGTGGACGGGATAAATATACGTCTTCAACTGATATGGAGACTATGATAAGGGATATCACCTCCCATTCGACCCATGGCACACAGCGAGCGGACGGGGTGCGGGGACAGATGTCAGTGGTCACGATAACTAAAGAGGTATTCAGCGATGATCATGAAATGGGTGTAATGAGTGTCAGTCATGTTGATTCACGCGCTTTACTTGAGCTGATTTTCTCCAAGGAGAAGCCACTGGGTGGCAATCATATGAGCGTCCTCGCGTAACTGTTAAAGTGCATTCTTTGAGCCCACTCCGCGCTACTATTTATGGTCTTGTTGTTATACCCACCGATGCCAATTTGAATGTTACTAACTTACGCCTTTGTCTTACGCTCCTCTTCATGCGGCTTTCCCGCCGGGAGCCCTATACAACATTACGGCCCCACGATGCACTGGCTAATTCAACGTCCAAGAACCGAATTAACAAAACGGCCTAACTAGAAAGGAAATCGACCGGCCGCGTGGTCCATAAGTCGAGCATCTCGAAGATACTTGGGTAGAGCCTATGCGTGGTTACAGAGGACAGATAGCCGTATAAAATTTGCACAAATGTTTACAGGATTGACGGTTCGAGTAAAAAGTTCAAGAATTCTCGTAGATTAAATGGAACTTTCGTGGGATAATCCGTATGCATTTCAACACGACATCCGCTTTCCCACGGTTAAATGTCCTGCACGATCCATTGATGAGCCCTCGAGACAGATTAGGAAGATTGCCAATGAAGAGTATCTCAGGTATTAGAAGCCGCTTTCTATCGGACGAGGAAGAGTATGGACACAGATAGGACACGACAATGGTAGTGACAAATCTATTCTTCTTCTATTCTTCTCACAGTTTGTTCTTAGGGTAGCTTCAGTATTAATGTTTCCTCTGGACACGGCGTCTGAGGACGTAATCGTGCTGCAGAATACAGGGTCTTCTTAACCGGCAGGCATTGTCCTTGTTCTCTATCCATCATGTTATCCAGCCGGCCGGACACCTAGCGCTTACATTCAGGCTCAGCCTTGGCGCTAACTTTTTTCATCTCTATCTGTGACATCTGCGGCAACAGGCAGCCGTGGACCGGTCATGTCTGACCCGCACCGAGTCGACGAAGTATCCAGAAGACGCTCTTCTGAAGGCATCTCCGATATACAGGGCCTCCCAGGAGGGTCGTCGCAGAGCGTTAGCCCGAAGCTCCATCAAAACAACGAAGACAAGCCAAAGGAAATGGGGACTGACAAGGAAAATATCAATTCAGATAGTATTGGCGTCGAACCAGTGCTGAGCCCAGGAATACAGGAAAAAGCCGGTGTCGAGGGTGATAGAGGTGCGGAGAGGTCCAGGCCAGATCCGGGTTTAAAGACAGGTATTACTTCTCTTGCTTGGGTTCCCGGCGATTACTATGACCCCTAATGCAGGCTATCTATAGGCAATGACCCGTACAACTACGAGGAGAAGTACCCCAAAGATAAAATCTACGAAGAAACAGCGCCGAATGCGAGAGTATGGAGGACATACGTAGACGAGAGTAAGAATCACGACGCCAGGATGGACAGGGAATCGAGGGAGAGTCTCGACGTGCTCCTTGTTTTTGTGAGGATCGAACTTTTTCTATGATTCTTCATCGCTCACCAATGTTTCAGGCTGGTCTTTTCTCAGCGGTGGTGACAACCTTCGTAGCACAGACATCGCAGAGCTTACAGGCAGACTATGCCCAGATATCGGCATCCCTGCTCTTCGAAATGGTCCTCATTCAGCGCGCTATCGCGAATGGTTCCTCTCCCGACAACGTTCCATTGTCCTCTCTCAATCCATATACCAAGTTTACTCCTGCGACGATGGACGTCTGGGTGAACGGCTTATGGTTCACGAGCCTCTCACTTAGTCTAGCCACTGCCCTGGTTGCCGTGCTCGTGAAGCAGTGGCTCCACCATTACCTCGCCCTCCCCTCAGGAACGCCTCAAGAGCGAAGCCATGTTCGACAGTATCGTTACGGGGGGTTCGAGAAGTGGCACGTCCTCGTCATCGTTGGACTTCTCCCTGTCCTCATGCACCTCGCGCTTGGGATCTTCTTCGTCGGATTGACCATATTCCTTGTACCGCTTCGACCCGGCTTTTCCTGGGTTATTGGTGTAGGCACTGTGGCAGCATACGCGATGTACCTGATAACCATCTTCCTGCCTATTCTATACTCACAATGCCCCTACCGCACGCCGCTGTCAGATCTCGTATACTTTTCCTACTACCACATTACGCATTCATTCTTCCCTAAACATCTCCGTCCACTCTTTGTGAAAGCCGTACAACGACGTAACTCCTTTCTCGATGATCCTGGAGCGAAGATCAGCTCATTGGATGATCTGGAAAGAGGCGTGGTACAGAATCAATCAGACACTCTATCAGTGGAGGCATTACATTGGCTGTTCTCATCGTCGTCCAATCCTACAGTACATGTGATTGTGATCCAGGCCATCGGTGGCTTACCGGTGTCAGCAATGGCTGCTGTGAAGACAGTCTTTGGAGAAGCCATCGATATTCGTAGAGCCCAGGACACTCTACTTGACAATTCCACGCAGTACGTAACATTTGGCGTGACCTTGAGGCCATTGCCGGGAATGGAATTCAAAGTCGAGCATCTACTTCGCTTCGAGTTGTTCATCCCACATCTGTATAGTGACATGGACAATCCAAACAAATATCTACCTTACATTGATGCTGCCGATGACGGGAGCCTCGCCGTCGCTGTCCAATCGAACAATGCACGTCAGAGGAGTATACACAAACCATCCGATTCATCGACATCCACTGCCTTTTTCCAGCAGATGCTATTCTCAAACCCATGGCCAGTTCTACCTCCAGTCATTTGGCTTGGGCTTATGCGGGCGGCTAAAGGTGACGGCGCTTTCGCCGCAATCGACATTGACTCATTGGATATTTTTCCTTTGCATCTGCATGGTTACATTTTGAAAGACCTGCTTGTACAGCAAGACTCATCCTCACTTGTTTGCTTTGAGGAAGCAGTTACATACCACTTCCCCGAAGAATTCGCAACCAACATGTTAAACATGCTTTCAGTGTTTAATAAATTGGCCGATAAAACATCGTTTCCGACTGCCTTTACTTTGGCTCTTGCTTCCATTCGATATCTACTCCATCGGATCTCCCTGTCGCCTTTTGACATCGACACCGAAGGAACCCTCATGTCCGCACTCAGGCTGTTGGAGCTTAGGCAAGCGTTGGACGAGCTCCCTGATGAACAAATCGCCGCCTTTTCCGATCTCATGGAAGACGCCATTGTTCATAGCCCTGTTTTCAAGCCTAAGCCTAAATGGACGCATCTTCAAATGTCTCTAGTAAAAGTGTATTCGGTGATGGTTGGTGCTAAGTCATTACCACACCCAATGCACAAATATTGGCCCGCTCTACGACCACTGGTTGAATTCCTGATCATTCAGTACGATGCACCACCATACGACGATGATAGATATTTCGCACCCTTTGATGACATGTGCGATATTTTAGCATTTGGTCTCAGGCATGGTGTTCAAACTGTCTACAACGTTTTCCTCGAGACGCGATGTTTAGATGTTTTCGGAGACCACTCCCTCCGTCCATCGCTGGTCCGTGTTATCAACGGATATGTTGCTGGGCTTGCAGCACGCCATGCATCGATCGATTCCCAACGACATTTGGACTATCTTCACGAGCCTGAGAATCTCTTTTTGGCGTGCTGCGTTTTGGCCTCCAACAGGTGGGAGGACTACAGTGGATTTACCAGTGAAATTGCAGAAATAGTCAGAGCTCGGCCATCGGAAACAATCTGCAGAGACATACGAGCACTGGCGAGTCTTCGACCGTCAGATCCGTCTTGGGAACAATGTCGTCGGAAATTGCGAGATCTACTGCAAGATGATGGAGGGGAGTTTTTCATCAAGCAACAGAAATGGACGGGGCTTGAGTTTGAAGTCTTTAATCCCGAGGCTGTCGACAAAGCGAAGAGTAATATCCGTTTGGTCCTGGACGAGCTTGATGGGTTCTTTTCTGATTTAATAAATACGAACATTCGTTTGACAGTGAGTAGGCTTGCTATTTTCTCTACTGAGATCTAATATAACCGGTGAGCCAGATGCACCGGCGCAAATCGACGGCGTGGCGCTTCTTATGTGGTATATATCAATATCTCCGGTACCCTGGACATCGAGACAAGGACGAAGTGCAAGTATGAACCATTTGTCTGGTAGGAGACCATCTGCGTCCGCGCACTAGGGGCTGGATAGAACCATTCATGAGTATACCTCCTTGGTGTCTCCATAATTTTATGTCTTAACGAGGTCAAAGGAGAATCAACAACTGGTGTTGCGGTTTATTTGTTTAGGTCGAGATGATATATAACATACACATCGTTCTTCGACGTTCAGTCGCTGCACACCACATTTCCTGACTGTCTTTGAATAGAGCTCCGAAAAAAGGCCATCATGTTCACTTGGCCGGCCTTGAAGTGCAAGCATCGGTTTCCATTGCCCAGACAACAGTAAACTCGTCCTTTCCTCTACAAGGAAAGTGCTCATACTGCGGTACTAGCACACGGCGTAATAGCGAAAACTATCATGGCGATTAACGGACAAAATCATGCATTTCTCGACTTTTGCGCCTTGGACTGAGTATTTGCGGGTACATGTAGGTATTATAAAGTAGACATGGCCTACGTATCCTCCCGATTACTGCGCGGTTCTCAGCATCATGAACGTACTCGGAGTGACATTAGATCTGTGAGATTTTCCGGAAGATGATTGTATCGCTGCAACCATTTCGCTCGCACGGGAGATCCTTCGCCAGGGTCGTGGTGCAAGTTGGCTTGGCATATCGGTTTATCTACCCCCGTGCCCATTTCTATCGACATTACCTGCATTTCCAACGACGTCCGTTGCTGGTAAAGCACTCTTCAATCTCCGTGGCGGCAAACAGGAGGCGGTGAGGTTCATAGAAGCCGTCTACCCTAATCAAGTAGGACTGCCTACACCCTAATCACACGTTTGGCTCGCTGGCTGTTCCTGTGTTATCTGCCCACACAGAGACTGCATTGTCAGCGGACTTGCTGTATATCATCCTGCCCAACTCAGAATAGTCGATAGATCAACTTGGACCATCAGTGCTGACTTGACAACTTCAAGTTCGCACAATAGCAGTGTAGCCTCCTCGACCGAAACTCGAGTTTCCCTGCGGCGACAACGAGCGACAACATCCGTACAATGTTCGTGACTGAGCACGCCAAGGATAAGTATCACGTACGCTCGTACTTCTTGCTCAGTCTTGGGGCGCTTCATTGGGCTTCGACATCGAAGGAGCATCGCTCTGCGTGGGCGAGCCAAAGTCATACATGCGGCCACAGTCGGTGTATTAGGCAGCGATGATATTCAATATAGCGGATATTAGAGGCGAGATGAAGTACTTCCAGCGGCCTTGAGGTGATGAAGCATAGTGTATTCGAAGCTGATAAGTGAGGGAGAAATAAAATAACTTCACGCATTGGTGGACACGTTACCAGCAGGCTGCTGAAATTCAAATCTCGCTATCGCAGTCCAAGGTATCTCTGAGGTATGTGCTGATATGAGTGATCGTGTCGCTTTCTGCGTTGACAAAGGCCAGTCATGAGATGAGAATCAATGCACCGTGGCACAGAAAGGGCATTATTGAACCTCCGGTAATCGAATGTCCTGACATGACCTACGCAGGCATCACTTTACTATGTCCTGCCCGTTCCCTTGAAGAGCTTGCCCATCCCGCTGTCTCCTAAGAATTGAAGCATAGCTAGAGGTCATGACGGTCATGGATCTGATGTGGGGATGTGGCACTACAAGTGGGAAAGTGTGACGGGCGGCACGAGCTTGGATGACCGATTTGGGTCGAAATAGAGAAAAGAGTTGGCGCTGCCTCACTAGAAAGTCATTTCGAATAGAAACAAGAGACGAGAGGGGAAACTAGACGTCTACAGTATTAATATCAACGCGATACTGTTTTGCAACTGCAGCGGCTAGATGAGGGTCGTACTTAGAAGCGAGTACTACGGCAGGATTATTCCCGCGGTATCGGACCTTTGTCCGATGCCGATACGGACCGACGGAGCCCATAACCAGTTTTGTTCCAAAACAGACCAACCAACCTCTGAGCATCTATTCTACAGGCACCTCTTTCCAGCTCCATCCTCACGTGCACGAACTCACGGAAACAAACTCTCGATACTAGGCTGGCTCACCACGTGAAGGTTGTCAAAATCACTGGCGCACTGGCCGGGGATTGGGATCCTACAATAGTTATGTGGAAAACTGGATGTGAGTACCTCCGCCGTGCTATACTGATGATCTACCACCAATATGCATTGACCCACACCCAGCTTCATCGACCCCCGGACGTACGTCGTGCTCTATCATATTCCACGATCATCTCCGTATCCTCGAGGCTGATCCACCGTGACCCCTCCTCGTCACAGGGTTTTCATACACCGGGGAGGAAGCACGAAGAGCTGCCTGACATGGATGTCCCTAAAATTGGATATTGAGAAACGAAACCGACCTCATGTACAGAAGCCAATTCATCCTTTGATGGTGTAGCGGATGTTGCTTCCATGCAGGGTTCGCCTCCCCTCTGGATCGTACACTAGTTGTACCGTATTCATTTTCCACTACAGGAGGGCCGGCCAAATCTTGCTTGGCTGTCTGAATCGCCACTGCATAGGAAAGGACTTCGCGGTGTGGACGTTCAACAGATCGGCGGGGTTTTTGATGCACAGATCAAGTTCATGGCACTATGCCTCCAATTCCTTTGACATGCCAGCGTTGATCTACCCTAGAAGCGCAGGCAACTGGTAGCTGTCGTTTTTACCACAATAGTCCACACATCTCACAAAGTGGGAGTCAGATTTCTATGTATTGCTTTCCCATGCTTGCATCTCCTTCCGAGTCATGATCCATTCATGAGCTCGGGCCCAGACAATGATTTATATCTATTTGACCACTCTTGGTGTACAAATGTCAAGGGGGTGGCTTGGAAGACATGACCCAGGAATGGTTCGGCGCGACGATATTAATACAGAGATTGCCGCTCATAGTATCATAGGGATAATTAAGGACTTTCCCGTGTTTCGATGGCTGTAGGTCTTCAGACCGATCCCAACGCTGGCCACGGCGATACATCAAAAGCATTCAAGTGAACGGGAGAATATCAGGCGTACGGAACCACTTTTGATTCATACGTTGGACGAGCAAGAAGATCGATGAACGCGACCGCCAACAAATGCATAGCATGGTGCGTAATAAATCATTCTTCCTTCTCACTGTTTATCTTGGAGATGGTATTAATACCAACTTGAAATCAGCGCGCAGGTATGCCCAGCGCATTGCGATACCTGTGGGACTTCTTCGTACCAACAAAACATTGATTGCTTTGAAATAGCTTGGTGAGTGATATATCCACTATACTCCTCCTTCTGACTGTGTATTCTTTGGGTAGTTTAATATAAACTTTCTCTGATCCCAGCTAGTATATCTCCCGCAATGTTTGGTCCTCTTTAGATCAGGGGAAACAGAACCATAACTGAATTTGATGGAGCGTTGACCTCTGATGAACACAGGAAGATCATCGTAGTGCGATTGCCAACGGCCATTCAAATCTCTCACGATGTCTGTTGGAACTATATGAACAAGTTCTTTCCTTCGGGCCCAGCAGAACGATCCTAGAAACAAGATGCAACCTGTGGTCGCAGGGTATGCCATAGAAAGACTGTGAGTTATGATCATGGATTCGAACAATATTATAAATTGGATCATCGTATTTCCAGGTCCGGACCAGTGGTTCATATTTAACTTGTCAAAATTCGATCTCTAACACAAAAATTCAGGTCGTTGCCAGTATCTTGAACTGGGGACTCTTCGGGACTCTTTCTGTGCAGCTTTGTGCGTCGCTCATTCTCTAATAATGTTGTTTTCAATACATTCTCTTTACTAGATCTGTACTATCTAGCATTTCCGAAGGACCGGAGCTCCATAAAATATCTCGTCTACGGCATATATGCTGCCGAATTTGGTCAGACAATGCTCGTCACCTACGATGTATTCCTCGTGTTCGGTTACGGCTTCGGTGACATGAAAGCCCTCACGGGCATGCATTCTAATTGGCTCTCCATTCCTGTCACGAGTGCAGTTGGTACGTGCAGCATCTTCCGTTCGTTTTCTACTACTCATCATCGGTACAGTTGCTTACGTTGGACAAGGTTTCTATGCATACCGAATTTTTGTATTGTCCAGGTCACGAACTGTCCCCGCATTCGTCATCTGTGTTTGTTGCCGTGTCCTTTCTCTGTAGCAGTTTGGCTCATCTATTCACAGGTATCCTTGACCAGCTCTGTGGCAGGTATAATTGCAGGTGTCTACTCTTTCCAAGCAGAAGACATCACTAAACTTGGTAACCGGAAGACATTCATCACTTTCGGGGTAAGTAGCCAACTAGACATCCCGTGTTCGTCTGCTAATTCCCGCGTAGATTTGGTGCGGAGCCTCTGCCCTATGCGATATAATTATCGCTATATGCATGACTTACTACGTAAACTCTCTCAGTTATATTATCTTAATTAGTGTTGATACGATTTTTTAGCTTATGCGCAGCAACACTGGCTTCCGTCACACCCGAATGCTGATCACGAAGTTGATTCGTCTTACTATTGAAACAGGATCTGTGACAGGTGCTTGCTTCCTGCATCCCCTGTTGTTACAAATTTAACACCACATATGTTTAGCTGTTGTCGCTCTGCTCACCTTTATTCTCTTCTATGCGTTCCCGCATGACGCTTTCTACGGGGTACCTGCTGTCATGATGACCAAGCTGTATGCTAATACCCTTTACGTGATGCTGAATTCGCGAATTCGAATTATGGGCGGACGGGATACGTATACGTCTTCAACCGATATAAGCTTCACGGCCACATTGACAAGGGATATTGAAGGCACACGGCCTGCTGGTATGCAAGGACTGGCGCCAGGGATCACAATAGCTAATGATGTATTCAGGCGATGATTATGAGACGAGTTGCACTGACAGAGTTAGTAATGGTAACCCATATGTTCTATTAGAGCTGATTTCCTCCTAGGGACAAATCACCCCAGGGCGCCGCACTTTCACCGTGTAACTGATAAAGTATTTATATCCTTTGGGCTGATACCATGTACCAGAAGCGCCCCAATCTATTTATCTTGACTTGCTGTAGTAAACACTCCCTAGCTTCCGACACACTCAAGACGCATCGTTCAGTACCAGCCTGTTCAGCTGGTGCCCCGGGCGAGTTCTCTGTGGGCGCTGATGATATCGAGAATTCAATGATACGGACAGGTTAAACATACCCAGCATATACTCATCATATCATTTCAAGGATGCGTCAACAAAATCCACGTCTAAATAAAGATAATGATGATACATGCCGCTCGGTGGAGTAAATCAACACCAGTCCCCTTTACTATCCTTCTCATTTTGTTGCTGGCCACAGGTTATGGGCCCCAGTCATACCTAATTATTAACAGCAGCATCCTTGCTTCGCATGGACTCGGAGTCTACAATCAGTTCACCCTTACCATGTCTACCAACACTTCTTATCCACCGCAAAACTCGACAAGTACTTTGCCAAATTCCTTGCATGCAAGGCTGATTGCTCGAACTGGGTCTTCCTTCGTGACCGTTTCCTTTCGCTGTCGACGCTGCAGGTCTTAGCAGGCACTTCAAGGATACTGAGATTTTGATAGAGCTGACTGCCGGAGCTGTGGAAGATCCCAAGAATCACACAAAAGACAAGACATAGGCGACCAACTTGTGAGTACACGAAAAGGCACCGGATTTGGAAGTCCCAGCAAGCTGTAATCAAGCTGGCAGGGAATCGCCTCGGCCATTCTTTACTCTTGAAGGTGAAGGATGAGGTAACGGCAAAGGCGACGTGGGAGAAAATGAAGTCAGTATGAGAAAAACTCGACGATGGTCACAGTTGACTCCGAGTCCCCGCGCTTGCAATACTTCTTGCGAGAACGCCCACTACGGATGGTAAATCCGGCGAATCTTCTTACGCTCATACGTCGTGACAATGTACATTCGTAGCAGGTTGTATGCACGGTGTTGTATACTTCCAATGCAATTTGCACATCGATGCTCTGTTTTTGTTGAAGTTACTCGGCGGCCCGGGACATGTTCCTCTCCACATGTTCAGACCGTAAGGAGTCTTACTTTCCCACAGCGCTTCCCATCGACAAACTCTGGCTCAATTCTCCAAGAGCACAACTGGCAAAGAGACTCTTCTTCGGATACAGAGATTTTCATCCTACACTCCAATACCATTTCAGGATTCCTTCTGATGGCTGTTTTGGAGCTTCTTCCTATGAGCAAATCGAACACCACCTGCTGTGTAATGACAGCGTGGCGGAGTCTCGAGTCTGTGAAGTTGATTTGATACATATGTTGGATCAAGAAGAAGATGAATAGATGGCTGGTACAACAATCGATAGCGCGATCTATAACTTGGATCGAAGGAAGGTTAACCATAGTGATTCATATAATTTGCTGAAGTTTATTTCCCTCCCGAGGAGAAATTCGAATGTCAGTTTCTTAGTGTAACTCTTATAGTCGACAGTATCTTCAAGCCCACTCAAATTGACCCATCAAACTTATTATCGTGAAATCTCCGAATCAAGACGGCTGTGTGGGGGGGCACGTCAAGGACGTTGCGATCTGCCCGTGAATGAAACAGGGTCTAACGACCCCATGAGCTGTTGGGAATGATTTAGACTTGCCATTCTGTACTACATGGTTGCGTTCGACATCTCCGTCTAACACGTGTGCACTGTGCGCCCCTTCTTACGCCAAGATTTTGCATCATTGACCCGGGAAATCTTCCTGATCTTTCGCACTGTCCGTTGAATTTGTTAGAATTAAAGAAGTCCCACAGGCAGGAAATACGACTATGTGTATGCACTGGTAGGTACTCGCAGGGAATTTTCACAAGGGGCAGTCCTAATTTGGGAATTTTTTGTCATTTCGCCAGAGCTGATTCGACTCCGATCTCATCACTACAGGCAGATCACGCAGATCACGGTCGTTCAAGCACGCCGGACTAGGACGCATGGATACAGGAAACAGCACTACTGCCATTGATCATTCGAGCGTTCGCGCCCCCCTCTTTCAAATTTCACACGAAAACGGTCGAACATATATATACGGGCTCTTTCCCATAAGAATCTGTTAAAGAACTCCCCAAACGTCATGCAGCCCATCCCCGCAGGCTATCCCATAGAAACGGTGTAAGTTATAGTCTCAAAGTCGAGTTTAAATACGTGACGAATCATGGTATTTCAGGTGTGGACCTTTGGTTTGTCAGGTCTTTGCGTTTAGTCTATTCAATCATCAACGCGGTTCTTTAGATCGTTGCTTATCTCTTGCACTGGGGACTCTTCGGGGCTCTTTCTGTGCAGCTGTGTACGTCGTCTCGAATCGGTTTGAAGTATATTGCTTCTAATGCATCTTCATTAGATCTGTACTATCTAGCGTTTCCGAAAGACAGGAAATTCACAAAATGTCTCGTCTATGGCATCTATCTTGTGGAATTTGTTCAGACGATGATCTTCACCTATGACGCTTTCGCAACATTCGGATACGGCTTCAGCGACCTCAAAGCCTTGACCGGAATGTATTCTAATTGGCTCACTATCCCAATCTTGAGTTCTGTGTGTATGTGCAGCATCCTCTGCTCGTGTTCTCTTACTGATTATGAGGACAGCTGCTTGTATCTGGCAGGCCTTCTATGCGTACCGAATATTCATATTGTCGAAGTCACGAATCCTGCCGATGTTCGTTATCTGTGTTTGTTTTCGTGCTGTTTGTCCATGGCAATCAACCTCATCTATTTACAGGTATCCATAATGAGCTTTGCGGCAGGTATAACCACAGGCGTCTATTGTTTCCCAGCCGACGATGTCACTGAACTCGTTAGCCAGAGGACGTCCATTGCCGTCGGGGTGAGTAAATGATGACATAACCCAAGTTCATCACATTGACCAATGCCTAGATTTTGTGCGGAGGTTCTGCTTTATGTGATATCACTATCGCGATGTGTATGACTTACTATGTGAGCTCTTTCTCTCTCGGCCATCTTCACTGATATTGATACTATGTCATAGCTTACGCGCCGCAGTACCAGTTTGCGCCAGACCCAGATTCTGGTCACAAAGTTGATTCGCCTTACTATTGAGATAGGATCTGTGACAGGTATGTACTCTCATTATCTTCCGTCATCAAGAGATCAACCTCACCTTCGTTAAGCCGTTGGAACACTCCTCATCTTCATCCTTTTCTTTGCGTTCCCTCATCAGACCTTCTACGAGGCACCAGCCATTATCACTACCGAGCTATATGCTAATACTGTTCTCATGGTCCTGAATTCGCGAATCCGAATTATGGGTGGACGGGATATCTACACGTCAGATACCGATATGGTTATCACGACCAATATGATAAGGGATATAACTTTTCAATCAACAGAAGGCACAAGATCTACGGGTGGGATGCAAGGGAGGGTGCCAGTGGTCACGATGACTCAAGAAGTCTTCAACAATGATCATGAAGCGAGTCGAAGCAAGGTTAGTCATGGATATTCATCTGTAATTCGTACTTTATCTAAGTTGATTTGCCTTCAGCAGAAACCACAGGGGCAGTATTATAAGCCTCTCAGTGTAGCTTTTAGAGCCCACACTGTGTATCATTTTATTTATTGCCCCGTTGTCGTGAATAGAAATGCGAATTTAGCTGTTACGGCGTGATGTCCAAACGTGTCCCGCTCGCCTGACATATCTAGTTATTCTCTTCCCTATCCATGGATCTGGGTAGACCTCAGAATAGACTAGGCTGTTCCTCAAGGTAGTAATGCAGTGGCATCATCAATAAATACCTTCAATGTAACGCTTGACCTTGTGCCAATTTCTCAGGTCTGTTATGGTGCATTGTGGCGACTCTCATCACCATGTTTATGGCCCTCGCTCCATCCGAAATATATCAGAATAAAAGATTTTGATAAGTTTCTTCTGGATACTTAAATCCACTCTAGATACCGCACGAGATATATGTGGCGTCTCTCATACCGCCTTCCAACATTCCTTGTTTTGACAAGTGGTACCAACATTGCGTTTTAATAAGAAATACAAAAGCGAGCAACTGGAAACTGATCGACCGATGCCTTCGTTTGTCAAGAAGTAGATTTAGAAGATATTCAAATTCTCACAGTACTGGAATTACAAGGCATATTCAAAAGAATGAGAGCAAACCGTAGCCGAAACACCATTTGATGCAGGGAGTGATCTTTAACGTGCATGTCCATATCTGTATCAGTCGAGTCGGGTTAGCGCTGTATGTTTATTGCACGCGGTCGAAGGGCGTAGATCATCATTGCAATCGCCATATCAGGGAAGTTTGCGTATACCTGAATCACATCTCAGTTTCTCATACGTTCATCGATATAGTCAAGTCGACAAAACCTTATTGTAGTCGGAGCTGTTGAAGAATGCAGCGATGTCCTGACGGCTTGTTTAAGCACAATGACTCTAACATTGACAGCGAAAGGACGTACTCGGTTGCATAGGTGGCTTTACCAAAGTCGGGATTTTTGTCCCTACGATGTCCCGTTTCAGCTAATAAGGCTTTTAGCCTCTCATTTTGCCTTCGCTCTGCATCCAATTGTCTTGTGAGTTGTGACATAGCTAGGGAATGTTCCTTTGCTTGGTCTTTAAGGCGTCTGCTTTGAGATGAAATGTGATCGTTGGCATCCTTCAGCTCCTCCTTTAGTTCATCAACCTCTGAATTCGGAGAGGTGACAAGAAAGATGCGTCGTAAGCTGGGGAGCATGAATTGATGATACTGGCGGGGTATATTCCTAAACTATGGGAAATTGAATGAGCGAGCACGTCTCGTCAAAAGACATGCTGACCTCGGGGACCGCTGGACGACAGCATAAGGTTAAGGTCGGATAGATCCAAGTGAAGACTTACAAATATGAAACCTCGCCCTACAACTGGGGCAGAACGACTTGTATCCATCGGATGTCGTTCGAATGTGCTTATTTATGCACTTCATGCAAAAGACGTGCCCTGTGCAAGCAATCATGTCAACCGCCGACAAGCAATCAATACGTGGGACGACAAACCGCATGGTGTAGAGACAGGGTTGTCGTACGGGGACAAACAAATTGCGCATGACTGAGCCATCCTCGAGGTATACTAGACAGAGCGAAGCACCTACACCACGGAAGGTATGGTGAGGCAGTGGTGTGTGAGAGAAAGGGAGACTCGGCATCTTCCGTTGAGTCACCTTCAGAATATAGAATCTTCGTATTTATCTTTGGCTTATCGGCTCGGCCGGAATGATGGATACCACAGAGCTAACGTTGCCCCGCTGAACGACGCATACAAAGGTCTAGGATAACCATTATCCTGTGACTGATGCCCTGTAGCCATACCACCTCAACGGAGCAGGAGACAGACAACGATAACCTAGAGGGACACGCTGTGACAATCGCAAGGGAAGGATCGTTTGATGCTCTCGCTCCTTGCTGATCCCGTGTCTGATCTCTACGCCAGCAGAATCCTACCAGTGTCTACGAAGAATATGAAAGACACATTTTCAGAGTTCGTCCAGCTTGAAGCTTGAAATCACGCTCCATTAGACGTAAACGCCGTGACGTGGAGCTATTCATTGTGTGATTCAGTTTACTCAATAAAATCCACGGTTCTACGCAGATAAAAATAGAAGAAGGATCAGGGAAAGTCAAGTACGATTTACAACAAACTCACCAAGGATGTCGATGCTTTAGACTAAGAAGGTACATCTTTCGAAAGCAATTCATCCTTGGGTCAACTTTATGGCGGGACGCCGACAAAATAATTGCAGCCGTGCCCCAAGCTGATGTCTTGATCTCCCGTTGACACCCAAACCATTTGCGCTATAAGAACGGCAGTGTCTCGTCGCAAGGATAGTCAAGGGTGATGATGACAACCTAGAAATGGATGAACCACGAATATTTGAGGGGTAACAGACAAACGCACAGTTCTCTGTGCAATGCCCCTCGGAGGCTCTTGGACTGTTCTCTATGGTACGCCCTTTCGATGCTCGGGATGTGCTCTCTCGAACGTAGGCATGCTCGCAGCTAAAATTGAAGTTTAAAATCCAAACGTATCTCTTGTAAGCGATGGAAAGCGTACTAAAATGGATCGTCCATAAACCTGCCCACAATTCCGAGACGAAGTTCCAAGCCGACGACATTTTTTGTTCAACATCCATTAGAGGCCTCATTCTGAGACTCAGATATGGACCGAAGCGTTATAGACATCTGAGGGTGAGGGAAATTGAATTCTGATAGCAGATATATTTGGTAATTAGCTTGAGATTATCGAACGGAACATCAGGTAGAAGGCTCGAAGATGAGAGTTCGTGTTCAAGTTGGAGAAGGCTTCGGCTAATTGGCTATCAGCCTACATACCCGGGTCGGCATCATTGATTTCTTCTGCCTTCAACTAATCGGTCATCGATGAGATCCAGACGCGACGAGTATATTCGCCGGCGAGTATGTGTGCAACAATATAATTAATTAAATAACTACTGTCTCTGCGCACTTTGAATTCGATCACCTTCCTGTGACCTTATCCCATTTACTCATGCAGGAATACCCATCTTGATCTATTGTTCTAGGTCAACAAACCTTGAGCTAGAAGGGTAAGAGACTCGCTCACCAAAACTCCGCTCCCTTTCACAGGTGCACATACCCCGCCTCCACGTCTCCTCATTCCTCGGACAGTGCGTGCATGGGAAATGCTCATATCCAATCTCGTCGAAGAATTGAATCTGATCTTTGCTTGCAAACAAAGCGGCCGCTATACTATGCACCGGTGCATCGCCCCACCGTTCATAGTAGAACCCACCCTGAGACTCGAGGTAGTCGAAAAATGCCGTGTATGCCGCCCCTCGCCAAAAGCTCATGTCCGCGATTTCAAAATTGCTCCAGACTGTCAAAATTTCATGAGTTGGTGGGAAAGGAGTTTAGAAGAAGAACGCACAATGGCATAGATTATATGTCTCACCGCCGTCGTCCGAGAGGAAATCGAGCGCGTTGTTCTTCGCGACGAATTCGGGATGCAGGTTGATGAAATTTTTGACGTGTTTCCATAGAGTGGGTATCGTTTTTTTGTATTCGTACATCGCGATTGTGAACGCGTAGATCTTCTTGTGATCTTCCATATACACAAAGGGATCAAAGTTTATGTCGCAGTGGAAATGGACGTTAGGTCTGTTGATAATTTGGTGAGTATCATCGACATGTAAGCTGATCAGAGCTTACTCGATTCTCCAGTACCAGCGGTACTTTTTTACAAGGTGGTGTCTAAAGAAGAAGCCTGAGTTGAAGCGGCACATGTTCCGGTAGGATTTGCTACCTTCATTGCAATTCATTTTCTGTGGGATGTGGTAGAACAACCGGATGACATACCACCGTAGATGACACTCTGGGATATCATCTTCTTGCGTGCCTCTGTCGCTTTATCCTCGTCGATCCAGTCCGGTTGGAACCAATGGTCATGTGGTATTAACCCAAACTCCATCTTCGCAGAAGTAAGCACAGAGACTCGTCTGCAAGTAGTCAGCTAGTAAATACCCTGCAGAAATAGAGAAGACTCACTTTTTGAAATCATCGTTGAATTCCACTTCGTTCAGCAGAACGTATGGGTAGTTATACCGTCTATTGAATCGGTCCTCGATTTCACGGATACTTCCGATGATCCTTGTGAGATCGGTGTTTCGACAGAGTATAACAAATGCGGCGTTGGCACGTCGTCCTGGTGCCGTGTCGTTCCAAGGATTGGAGGGCGCGTAATATTCTAGTGGGACTAGGTTCTGGTCCTACGAAGGTGGGCGTTTGAATGGTCTCTACACGAAAGTGCGACGCGATGTTGTTGAGTGATGTTATACGGCCGTACTCTTGGTGTGTAAAAGCGAGTATATAATGAAAACTGATCTACGGGTTGAAGATGGTGAGCGAAAGAACTTTAAGGAAGAGATATACTGCGCACTACAGCACCCAGGACGAGATAAAGATATCGCGCTGCTGTGTTCATTCTCACCAGCGTTTTTTAGCTCGGAGAAATTTCCTGAGACGGGGTGTGAGAGAGAAAGAGGACGTAGGAGAGCCTCGACATGGTCCAACTACAGATACTGCGCAACGGTTGCGCACCTGCGGAATATCATAGACTCGTAAAATTGTTATTCACGTTATACTGCGCCGTATTCAAACGACTTTGATGGACGAGCCCCATTTAAAAGTTTCTAAATAAAACCAGTAATTACCGCTGCTGCCAATATAGGGAACTAAGGCTTGCTCACTGGTGGTATTTTATGACATTTTAGTGTCAAAGACGCGAATAAACACTAGCCCAAGCAGCTTATTCGATTATTTACCCTGACATTGCGGTGTACGTTGTGATATATCTTTAAGCCGACTCGCAGCCACAGGGCTGAGGGTCAAAATGTGTCAAAGGTCATTCAAACATAAGTGTAACACTCACTGGATAGGCTTCCTTGTCTTTCTCCTTGTTCGTCGTCGTTTGACATGTGAAGTGCCTGGCCTGACTTTGTTTTTCCACAAAAGTCAGCTTCATACAGACCAAGACAACAAACTGTCGGGTCAGAAGTCGAGCGCCAGCGCTCAGCGCTCAAGGTGATACAGGAAGGATCGAAGGGGTCGCAAATGATTTGGAACGGCCGAGCGGTCCGACGCCCAGCTTCGACCGTATTTTGGACCTGGCTGGAACCGTCGCGCACTACGGCCATGTCCTTAAATACCAGCGTCAGGGCTCATTCTTTTTTTTCAACTTCCTCCAGCTTGTAGATGTCCTTTGAAGGAATTATCGACACTTTGCGCAACCTCGGCGCCTTTTCCAAGCAAGCCTGGTTTTCTGGAAAGCCTCGATGGACGCCGGCTCAGATGCAAGATTTGGCGGGAAAGGTCGTTATCGTAACGGGTGGCTCATCAGGGATAGGGAAAGAGATAGTCAAGGCGCGTCGCTCGATTCGTTTTCTGTGCACGCTGAAGCTGAATGTCCCATAGGAATTGCTGCTTCATAACGCCAAAGTTTACCTTGCTGCCAGAAATCCAGAGAAGACGGAAAGGGTTATCGAGGAACTGAGGGAGGCCACTGGAAGTACTGCAGTCTTCTTGGAGTTGGATCTCGGAGACCTGAAATCTGTGAAGGCAGCCGCGGAGGATTTTCTCTCGTGTGTACCCCCTTGTTTACTGCTACTACAATTTTCTCATGTCTGTGTGAACACAGGAAAGAGAAGGCCCTTGATATCTTATTCAACAATGGGTAAGATTCACGCTCTATATGCGGACCATCTGACCATAATCGTCGCGTCCTAGAGGCGTGATGCTGGCTCCAAACGACATGGTCACTGTTCAAGGCCACGATTACCATTTTGGCGTCAACGTCCTCGGTCACTTTTACCTTACGAAGCTGCTGCTTCCAGCATTACTTTCTTCAGAAGGCAAGCCCCGCGTCGTGACGACCTCGTCCTCAGGTATCTACCTCAATTTGGGAAACAAGATCTTGTTGGAGACGCTCAAGGATGGACCTGCGAGAAAGAGCAAATCCCCGGCGGACTTATACATTCAAAGCAAAGTGGTGTGGTCAATTCTCATGTATTTGTGGGCCGGCGTTGATCGTTGACAGGGCGACGCGATGTTCGCGTTAGAGCTGGCGAGGAGGTATGGGGACAAAGGGATAGTATCCATCAGCCTCAATCCGGGTAACTTGAAGACAGATCTTGACCGGCACGCGAAATGGTTGAACACAATTGTTTTAGTGAGCATCACATCTTGGATTCTTGTGTACTTTACTGATGTGAATGCTAGTGGTTCTTGCTCCTATGGCCCGCAACATGGGGCGCGTGGACGTCTTTATGGGCTGGCACGAGTCCAGAAAACGAGGATGCCAATGGCAAAGTACGTTCCCTTGGAGCAGTTCTTGCTTTTGCTGATGCGTGGATTAGTTCATGGTTCCGTGGTGTCGGGAGGGTGCGATGACTAAGGTAGTTCGAGATCCAGAATCTGGCGAGAAATTATGGGTGTGGATGGAGGACCAGCTCAAGGATATCTAATATTGCTTTTTTGCGAGTGCGATGGCCAATTTTTATTCGGACGAGACTATGGCCGTTGGGCAACTAGTCAGATGTATTTGTGAAGTCGCTGTTAAAACGGTATTCTCTGATTATATAGGACGTCGGCGTTGCCGCCACATTCACCACTTACTGGCAGTTTGTTCTCACTTTTAGCACGAAGATGGTATTCTGAGATGTTGTGGCTTTTTTTCCCTTTGTGTACCGTAAAAATGTACAATGGAACATGAAAAATATACTGATATTACTATGCGGCACAAAAACACTTTCTTGCGATACTGACAGCAAAATCTATCTTCTTATTCCGTCTCGAGCTATTTTCCTGGTACGGAATGATCTGCTTGTTTTCCTGAACTGATTAGAAGATCAAATTTACTCTGTCTTTCCTAGTATGGGAACGCCGAGGGCCTTTGACTAACTTTGACTACAGATAAAGATTCGAGTCACCTTGAAGTATATTTGCCACTTCGTCATCGTCTACTGTTACGTACGCATTGAATTCGCTGTGCCGAGTGGCCGTGACGTTTCATGGAGAAGCCCTGAAGGCAGGTTCGTCAAGGTTCACGAGGCTGTGAGGCGCTTAACGTTGAATCTCCATGCGTACTATCAATTGCCGACAAAATGAACTACACCACAAAGATCTGATGAGTCCGGGTAATTTGCTCCAAGCGAGAAGCGAAAGCCATCGTGGACAGCAGCGTCACAAGCGTCATACATAAGAACGTATTTTATGAGAGAGAGAAAACATATTCGTAACCCAATTTATTCAGAACAAGGAAGCCTTGAAACACTAGAAATGAAAGCGTCTGATGTTCAAGCGCGCACGGCAGTGCGGGCCGTAAGGTAGCCACTGCAGCCAAACAGGAACAAGCATCCGGTCGTAGCCATCAACGGTGCTGAATCAACTCTCCCTAATACCTGTTCTTTCTCTTCTTCTGCTGCGATACTTGCTCCTTTCCTACGCACAATTTCCGACCGGATAGCGAAGAAGTTCTGGGCCTGCCTCCTTATACCACCACTACGCACTGATTGGCCACCATGCGCGAGTCCAACTTTGCTTTTCCGGCTCAAAACAAGGCATGCGTCTGTATAAGTTCTCAGCTGTACTGACAGACGAGGTAATTAGTGGCAAATATACATATATTTCATGCTAAAAAGTCTCTTTAGCGCTAGATACGTCGTCGGCGTTACCCTTGTTCAACTCGCTGACGCATCTTACATATCTGACTTCGACGTCCCCCCGGATCCGTGAAATCATGACAATGGATGGTGGCCTTGAACGACTCGTCAAGATACTGCACGAATTCTGTCTTTGTCCACCGCCACCTGAAAATCCGGCTCTCTTCTATGGCCTGTCGCCGCCTAATGCCCGGCCACAGAAATTGACGCCAGCTCTCAATCCATCGTCTTTCGACAAACATGCCGCCTATCGCTTTTCTCTCGCATTTCAGTGTGTTGTAAATATTGGTGTACGCGGTAGTGAGCCCATTCGGAGCCGCGTCGTTCAGGCAGGTACTCTCGAGGTTGTGGGTTGTATTTTGGAAGCATGGCTCGCTAAGAAGGGTTTTGCGGTCGGTCCGAGCTCTAGTGCTACAGGGACTACCCAGGGAGACTAGGGAGCAAAGACACGCTAGGAGGCAGGCCATCGCCGAACAGCGTCAGCGGGAAGAGGCGGTAGACCTGGCGAGGGCACTGCAGAGGCAAATATCCGTCGAAACTTCGCAGGTACGTTGTCTTGGAGCTGTCTATTTTTTCTCTTTGTTGATCGTAGAGATAGTCCAATACACCCGTAACAAGCGACACAGATGCTGACACTTCCACCGAGGTATCTACGACCGTGACGCCCCTCGGATCCAATACTCCTACCGGCAGTGTCGTAGTCCCCGGTCGGGATCGTAGTGGGACTATTATTGCTCGGCCTATATGGGATCCTGCACCCACCGTTAGGCCTCCGAACACAGCGGGTACAGCGCGACCCCTGCCAGCCCCAGGCACTCGGCGGCGCTCCCGAGCCTCCCCTTCCCCTTCAACTTCCACAGATACCTCACGGGCCGAGACAGAAACCGAAGACGATGGCGACATCGACATGGACCAGCCATCACGCACTGCGGATGATGATCCGTCAACATCGACATCTGCTTCTGCTTCTCCTTCACCGGAACGCCATTCTCATCACGGATCGCTTGGTCGCCGCGCGGTTGGCATAGTCTCTGACGCACCTGCGACGCAGGTGGACTTGAATACAGATGCACACATAATCATCAACGATGCACGGAGCGAGGTCATGGTCGGCGGAGATGGAGGTGTCGAGGAAGGTATCGTATCATTGGAGCAAAACGACGACTTTGCAATGGGGGCTCCTCCTGGTGCTCCGGGTGCTATTGACGAGCCTGCTCATGTAGGAATAAGAGAACCCACAAGGAGGCGGACGGCAGACGCACCTCCAGAAGCTACACCTCGCCCAGGGACAACCCCCCTTCCTATGCCTCGCGGCCCCATACAACGTGGTGGAACTGTTCGTGGGAGAGCAGACGCAGCTGGCGGTACCGAGATTGGCGTTACTGCGCGCTCAAGCCATCATCATCATCATCATCGAGATGCTGAGTCTGGTCCTTACAGAGACGAAGATGTTTTACTCAGCTTGCAGCTTCTTGCTTATTTGAGCAAATACCCCCATGTCAGACAAGCATTCTACGAGCCTCGATTGACGTTCCATCCAGCGAGCGCGAATCTATCTGGCGGGAGGTATGGATCTTCTTCGTCATCGCCTGCCCCGTCTATCAAATCGAGTTCCTCATCGAGCACATTGACACCCTCGTCCACGTCAGGGTCATTCTTCCGAGCTTTCAGAGGAAGGGACAAAGAGAAAGAGAAGGCACCGCCTGTAGTTCCGCCTGCTCCTTCCGGTAGTCCGAGGCAAACAAACGTGTTTTCGCTTGTAGAAAGGTTCACGTTTAGGCCTAGTTCGACGGAAACTGACATGCCTAATCCTCCTCCCCGCTTACCTCCGGAGATTCAATACTGGGCTGGAGTTATTATGAGGAATGCGTGTCGAAAGGACGAGAGTCGGGGTGGGATACGACAGTGTGCTAATAGTGAGATTCACTCAAACAATTTCATGATACTTTCTAACCTCTTCACAGTGCTATGCGGTCGTTGGGAAGAGTACCCCAGGGAATTCGCGAAGTGTCGACGGTGTAGGAAGGCCAAGTATTGTGGCAAGGAGTGCCAGAGCACGGCTTGGAGTGAGGGGCATCGCTTCTGGTGTAGTGCGAAGGACGCAGATGATGATGATCCTTCACATCCTCCCCCTGGGCCTGCGCCTGGCAATGATGGAAACTGGCGGGTCGGCTGGGGATGGAGGGGGCACCGGCACTGCACGTAGGCCGAGGACACTTGGAAGTGCTGGAGCTGCCCCGTCCGTTGGAGGTGGTAATGGTAGCGAGGCCTACTGGTGGAACACCGAGGACGGCTGCTGGCGGTGGTGCTCATCACCCTACTCCCAGTGCCATATATGTCGGGCAAGGAGATCCCAGACCGGTTCAGGTACCAGTGACGACTTATCGACCTAGAAGGGAAAGACGACTGCCGGCCGAAGCGCTATTGAATGTTTTGAATGAAGATCAGGACGCAAGAAGAAGACGAGCCGAAGCCAGCCAGACGGTGACACTTACTCAGGACGCCATTGGGATACCAAGGCCGCCAGGGCCTGGTCCCCATTCGCAGCTGCAAGGGCTCACGAGACCAAGACCAGATATTGACCTCGATATGGTGTTGGGTTGAGGGTTTCAGGATCGGATTCCATTCTTTCTTTTTCCCTGGTTTATAATGTGCTCGATGTCTCTTTTCTTTTCCATGTCTTTATCTCGCATAAGCATATCATATACAAGCAGCAACATGTCCACCCTACCATTTCCGTGCCTGTCACCCTCTTTCTCTCTTCATCTAGCCATCCGTAATCATCATTCTTCTTGCCCGCATCCCTCCCCATCGAGTATTATGTTTAGTTCTACTCACGCCATATCACATTGCTATGTTGGTACAATCTTTTAGTCTGCTGAGGGTATACACATCATGTCTTTGGCAGCCTTTTCATTCCATTTATTTTATTCAAGCGGTGATGACCAGTAAATGGAATATTCTCACGGGATGGCTGATTGCATAAGCTGGCTTCAAGTTTTCTGCGCCGGGCCGTCGCGAAACTTGAACACGAACTTTTTTCTTCCTCTCTGCTTTTTTTTTCGTCTTCCTCCCTACTACTACAGAGATGTTAAGTACACATATAGATGGAAGATGACTATGGCTGATACTTCGTTCTCTATAGGCTGCCCAGGCAACTTTTAAATCTATCAAAGCTCTCGTTCCTCTCCTTGACCGGGTGCTAGTGCAGAGGTTCAAGCCGGAGACAGTGTGTAGTGATTCGTCATTTGTGTTTATGGAGACTGATGTGAGCAGAAAACTGCTACTGGGATCTTCCTGCCTACGTCGGCGACGACGACTCCCCTACCAGAGGCTACCGTGATCGCTGTTGGCCCTGGCGCGCCAAACAAGGATGGAGATATCGTGCCTACACAGGTGAAGGCAGGAGACAGAGTGCTTTTGCCTGGATGGGGAGGCAACTCGATCAAGGTTGGCGAAGAGGTGAGTTCTCCAGTGGTAATTCCATGTGATGGATGACTGAGACCTCTGCTGTGTAGGAATATTTCTTGTTCAGGGATTCGGATATCCTTGCTAAAATCCAGGAGTGAAGAGTGTATGTTCTTCGTACGAGGTGTATATGTGCAAAATCAACGAAAGCGTTCTCCCCACTCTATGTGCTCTGAATCTTCGAGAAGATTTGTTGGTCTTTTAAGGAAATGGCTGTGACTCGAGACTAAGTATTGTGGCGCCCTGGCCTTTGAAAGAATACTATGATTAATTGACTGAGAGCACATTGCTATACAAATCATACTACAATTGAAGCGGGGGAAATTAGGTGTCATTACACTAATACGCGAAGAACCTCTAAGGGTTAATTAGTTAACGCTGTTCATCTCTATGTCGGCATGATAATCACTTTGGTGAAGTGGTGAAGGGAGAGGGAGAGCAATGGTATGCACCTGAGGATCACTGTATGCACCAACCGGACGTTGAGCGGGGATAGCCTGTACCTCCTGCAGACACGCGTCAGACGTGAGGACCAACGTTTGAATGAACACCTAACCTCATCATCGGCGTCAGCCATCTGCGGCATTGCAACTGCGGACTTGAAACTGAATGCTGGTGTGGGTGGCAGCGGAAGCGTCTGTCCCGTACGGCGATGCTTCGCCACCCGCTTGGAGCCAACTATCCTGCGGACCTTGTTGTTAACCTCTATCTCGTCTTCTGACACGACTTCAATGACGAGGTAAGTATCGAGCTGGGGGGGATTCAAGTTGGCAAAGGAGCGTTTCTGCGGATCCGAGTGTGAGGATGACGGAAACTCGGCGGTGGGTTGCGCGACAAGGGGTTCGGTGTTGTCTCGATAGTAGGAGAAGTCCGGGGCGCCCATGTTTGAACGGCTGAATGTTAGGGAAAGTAGTAGATGTATATGGTGGTGGTTGGCAGGTGAAGGGTATGAGCTCATAAACGTCAGGCTATGCGTGCATCCGCGCAGCGGCTCACCCTAATAAGGGTGGAATGCCAGTAACAGCAATCGCCATCATGTGACGAGATTGCGCGTCTTTCATTGTCTATATTTGAAGATCAGAGACATTGAACAAAAAAACAAGATAATAAAGGCTGACCATTTCCTTCTGGCGGTCCAAAACTGCGCCTTGTATATCCACTGCATCATGGCATTCTGGTCGCTGGTGTATTCGCAGTCGACGGTTTCAGGCTGGTCTTGCGGGAAAGTGAAACCGATCTCTCTTGCCGCATAGTAATAGCTCCTCCAGACTTGGCTCCAACTTGGCGGCACCGCCGGATGACCATAGGAGAGGCCCTAGATTGATCCAGACGCCGTCGGGATGTAGCAGCGTATGTAATGTGCTCCAAAGTGGCGAAGATATTGGAAGATGTATCGATGAAGAAAAGGGTGACGATATAGTCGTACTTCTGGTCCTTTGGCAGCTCAAGAAAGTCGTCTTGAAGCAGACGCAGGTTTCCGTCCAGCCTGGGTAGGACGTCGGGGAATTCGACTGCTCGGAACTAGCGAAGTCATTCGACCTTTGGTGCGAAAACCAATGGGCATAGGGATAGACCTTGTGTTGATTAAGCGAGGACGTTGCCTGAGGCGAGAGTAAAAATTTGAATGCAAAGTTCATGAAGGACGACATTTCGACGGCAGTCGTGTCGAACCCCAACTGCGACACTTCCCAGGCAAGCCGACCCAGCCCTGATCCAGGAATGAGGACTCGACGTCCAGCACGTTCCCCTGGCGCGACGGCACCGAGCACGTCGAGAATAGGCGTAAAAATCTTTTTTCGTTCTGCAGCTCCTTCGGTACTCCAATCCCGCACAAAATGCCGGAGCGATTCGCGTACCCTCGACAGGTCTCCCGAACCCACACTGATGTTGTGCGCCGGCCATTCAAGCAAGTCGTGCTCGACAGAGGCAAGTCGAGCAATGGCATCTGCGATTTTGCTGTTCGCTTCTATGGTTTTTTCAAGGGCATTCAACTTGGCCGGGTATCCGATATCGTAGCCAATCCGTTTGTGCTTCCTTCCGAGCGTCACGTAGGCTGCGCGGGAGCGAGAAAGCTCGTGCATAGAGAGCTGGCGGTACCGTTTGAAGGAATGAAATGCATGTTGAGGCGAGAAAATGCCTGCATCTGTGCGCGCTGCCGAGAAGAGTGAAAGAATGTCAGACCACGCCAACGTTGGGTATACTCGGAATACGAGGAAGAGAATGACCAAAGGAAGGAATACGGCGGCGAGGATGTCGAAGGGCATATATGCATATATACGTATATTGCCTGTGGCGGTGACGGACCAGCCACAGCACGTGGGCGCAGCGCCCAGGCAGTTGACTTTGTTCCGTACCACCATCCGGCAGAATTACATTGACATTCCTTCGGCCTATCGACGACGATGACGGTTAGCAGGCAGCCGTCGACAACGTCGCTGGGCAGATACGTACGCAGCATGTCGCCAATGCCTCAAGGCGAACGGAACTCCGACTTTTGTAACACTTTCTGGGGTGTCGAAGATGTTGGTGTTGGCGTCTTGTTCACGAGGATGCGAGGCGCCATGAGAACAATGGAAGAACTGAGAAACTTCTGGAAGGAGCGGTATGTGCAAGCAGAATATCGCTGGTCGTCTGCTCATCGGTAACCAGCGCTGCTATCGAGGATGACTACGCGAGGCGGCTGGGCAAGCTGGCCAAATATCCACTAGGAAGAGACGAAATAGGGTACGTCCATTGACCATCGATTACGATCAGTCTGCCTAACCGTGCCTGCAGCGATATCCGGAACTGCCTGGAAATCGTTGTACTCGAAACCCAAAACCAGGCAAAATTCCATAGTAGGCTTGCCTATACCATATCAAAAGAACTAGAGGCCAAGGCTGCACAGTTCCATACCGACCAGGGCACACATAAGAAAAACTGGCAGAATCCCATAGAGAAGACGTTCAAAGCCAAGCAGGCACAGGAGGGCTATGTCAACAAGGCTCGCGAAAAATACGAACAGGACTGCGTCCGAATCAACTCTTTCACCGCCCAGAGCACTCTCGTTCAGGGCAAGGAGCTCGAGAAGATTACTCTTAAGCTCGAACGGGCCAAGCAGACGGTGCAGGCCAATAATCGCGACTACGTCAACTTCTCAAAGGCTTACGCCGATACTGCCTCCAAGTGGGAACAGGACTGGAAAACCTTCTGTGATTCTTGTCAAGATACGGAAGAGGAGCGACTCGAGTTTATCAAAGATAGTCTTTGGGGATTTGCCAATGTCGTTTCCGCTGTCTGCGTATACGACGATAATGTGCGTCTTTTCTTGCTTTGTTTTGTCATATCTCATTCCATATATAGTCATGTGAGAAATTGCGAATAGCACTGGAGGAGGCCGAGGTAGAGCGGGATATGGAGAACTTCGTTCGTGATTACGGCACTGGCAGTCAAATACCAGACCCCCCAACGCTCATCGATTACAATCGTCCCGACGCCATGCCCTCTTCTTCGTCTGATACGACCTTCCACCTTGCTGATTTCGTTCGCGTGGCGCGACCGCACAAGAAACGCAAAGTCAGCGATAAACTCTCCGAAGACGATCCCCCGAAGTCGAAGCGTGATGATTTACAGAGGCAGCCCAGTAGGCGCAGTGTGGCGTCTTCAGTTACTCCTCCGCCAGTCGTTGAAGAAGAGCCCAAGGTCAATATGGCTGGGTTGGGTGCCGGAGGCAGCAGGCAGGCAACCGAAGATGTGCCGTCCATCAATGGCACTTCGTCGCCAATCAAAGCTGGAGTGGAACGGAAACCTACGGCAGTGTCACGGAAGCCTCCTCAAGATCCTATGGCAGAATCGAATGTACC
The DNA here is from genome assembly GCA_030435655.1 of Armillaria novae-zelandiae. NCBI lineage: Eukaryota > Fungi > Basidiomycota > Agaricomycetes > Agaricales > Physalacriaceae > Armillaria > Armillaria novae-zelandiae. Next base: position 2,480,390 of record JAUEPR010000004.1, on the reverse strand, counting down.
CACTACACAGACATTCATGAAGGTGGGTAATAATGCCTATCCCGTAGATGTCTCTCGGGACCCTCAGGAACGGAGTGGACCGTCAACATCCATCGTTAATAATCAAAGCCCAACAAAGGATACCGAGGATCCATTGGCTAAAACTCTTGCCGAGCTTAACAACGCTGTGTCTACACAAGGAAGCGCGAGGAGAAACAGCATGTGGAGAACGCCGCAGAATATACAGCAACCCCAACCCAGCGCCGCCGGTGCTCCTCTCAGGACATCTGGTACCTCACCAGCATTCGGCGGGCCTTCACGACAAGCAACTCTTGCTTCACCGTCCCGACCTGGAAGTTCGGCCTCCTCGGCCCCTCGTGATTATCGCAATTCTGCGGACATAGTTGTGGGCGCGCATCCCACCGCGTCGCGGCCCGTGTCACCTAATCCCGGTACCTTCGAACCCGCCAACAGCCGCGTTCATGAAGCCCAGAAACTCACTCGACCCTGCAGAGACAGAAGCCTATCAAGAGCGTGCTCACGGATTATCACCAGTCTCTTCCCGGTGAGCGAAAATCGATCAGTCGCCGCGGGAGCTACAACGCGCCTTCACCGTCGCCTTCGGCCGAGCATCAGCAGCAGGTCCAGAATCTTGGAAGGCCGCCTAGTCAAATGGGCCATGCCGGTGTTGGAGCACATGGATCCCGAAGTAACAGTCCCCAACCTCTGTCCCGCGGGCCCAGTCCCGCTCCTGGATACATCCCTGCGCCACCAGGACCCTCGATTCAACGTTCGGCGAGTCCCAACAACGTCGGTATCGCCCTAGATCCTTCTGGACGCGTGCTTCATGACGATATGGCTCAACGATACCAGCACCAGCACCAGCACCAGCAACAACACCAGCCACAGCAGCAACGGCCCCCGGTCCCTCAACAACCGCCACCTCCGCCGATTCAGCAGCAGGCGCCTTCTTATACCCAACCAGTTCAAAGAAGAGGCAGTTACATGAGTATGGGACCGGCCATACCCCCACCTCCCCCTCCGGTGCAGCCAACGTATACCCCTGGACCTCCTTCTGGATACACTGCACCTCCTCCGGCCCCGGTCCCGGTGACAGCATACCAAATGCAGTACTCCGCACCGCCCCCGGCGCAGTACCAGGCCCCCATGCAACAGCAGGTATTCCAGCCTCAGCCCCAAATGTATGGTAATGCAGGGCAGAACGGCATGCAACGCGCTACATCGGCTGCTAGTGGACCGTATTATGCTAATGGGACGCCTGCCCCTGGACGGCAGATGCATGTGCAAGCTGGATCTGGATATCAACAGCCAGCTTCTGTGTATGGGCGTTCGCCTTCTCCTCAGCCTCCGCCACCTCCTGCGCCTCCACAAGAAGAGACTCCTATTTTGTTTTATGGTGAGGATTTGCTTTCATTATCAGGAGGTGATTAATGATGTGATGCCCATCCTTTTTCCAGTGAAAGCTCTGTATGATTATTCCGCTACGATCGACGAGGAATTTGATTTCCAAGCTGGGGATGTCATTGCTGTGACAGCTACGCCGGAGGATGGTTGGTGGAGTGGGCATCTGCTAGATGATGCTAGATCGCAACCGGGCAGACATATCTTCCCGAGTAATTTTGTGTGTTTGTTCTAATACTGAATAGGAGGTTCTGTGTATCTTCTGGCATCTTTTTTCTTTTTTGTCTGTTTGTTTTACTGTCGTATACCGTCTGGACGCTCCATCTTTGTCATTCGAGACCTATTCGTTTTCTCTACACGTATTGTACATTTTCAAACATGCATTGATCGTTGGGGGTGGGCCAGATCTGATGGTACAAGATTAAGGTCAAGTAAGGCCGGCCTAGCTATTTTGCCGTGAGCTTACAGTGACGTCCGTTGAAAGGTTGAATTAGCGCTGTGTCCGGAAGATTTGCGCGTCGCACCGGAGAGTCGGATTTATCTACCTCAGTCTTCATTTCTCCTTGTATACGAACTTGTCGCATCTTTCCGAAGTTAGTCCTGAGATGCAGACGGATCATATGTGTTCGTAAGGCACATTTATGGGCAACTTGGCGAGGCCAGGGTCGCGTTGGTTACTATAAAGAGAGGCGAAGGATATAAAAGGGCTTGATCAGAGACTGTCTCATTGTCAATGACCCGCGACGAACAATAACGTGTCCGACAATCACTGTCGACCGTCTATATAATACTCCGTCTCTTACCATCACCAACACCACTGCCCCCACTGCGACAGTCATCTCGCACTGCTAGTATATCAAGGGCCTAGACACCTATCGCAGCCTCGAATTCCAATCACATTCTCACCCTCACTCTCACTCATTTCTTGTCGCTACCATGATGCGCGCCGCTTTCGACATCTACGAGCACCCAGATCTTACTTCATCGGACGTTTGGTCCAAGACGAGCCCCTCGGCTAAGAGGGAAGCCCTGTACAAAGTCGTTGCAGCACTATCGCTGGCGGCTGCTGCCTCTACATATGTTGTGTATCGGTATACTGGGCTAGGGAGCATTATACAACAGAGGTGCGTTTTGTTTTGCTTCCTTACCAGCTTGTGGGTCTGACAAACCTCCCCCTTCCAGCTCACCGTGGAATTTTTGAAGGAGTCTCGCGTGCCTTTACGCAGGAGGACGACAGGGAGAGCCTCGCATCATAACATTATTTAATTGCTCGCTTTTCGACAGGTACTTGTACACTATATTTGTTCGTCCTCGTTGGTTCTTGTTTCACTGTATCATGGCTCCCATAGTATCATATCCCCTTCTCTGTGCTCTACCGTACCATACCACATGCTTTCACCAAGGCTTTCTTATTTCTCCGAATACATCGGTTATCATGGTGTTGTCCCGAGTAACGTGCTGCATTCCATTGAGACCGGTTATCACATGCGTGCAACGTCGAGTCAGACTCGAAACGTATTTTCTCGGAGAAACAATAGCGATGGAAGGAGGAGGATATGACCGGATCGCTGTTGACAGAGATAATTGAATCACAACCATGGTGACTCATTGCTGATTGGCGCCAAACTGAACATGAAACGCGAACGACCCACGGCTAATTAATTATCAAAGATGTCCACGAATATTACGCGTTACAGTAAGGCTTAAGCGCAGAAGGTTAGGCGAACTGGTGCCGTCATGAAATCGGGAACCCACCTAAATCTGCGTGAAGCAGTCTGAATCTCTTCTTTGATCAAGGAGACAAAGCACCCGACGACTAGTAGCGCTCCGGCCCACTCAACACGGCGCCCACGCTTTAACGTATTTACCGAATTGGCAAACAGTTAGCCCCGCTTACCACTTGGAAATAAGTAATGCGGACCGATATCACTGTAGGATGTCAGCTGTATTGCTTGTCAATAATATCCTTGCCGAGTGACATCGAAGCACCCAGGAGAATGTCCGAAGACAGGTTAGTATTAATATCTGTTGTACAATCTAACAAGATGATTCGCTACTTGTCTTCAGTGTCGATCAATATTTCATGATGCCGGGCTTGTCAGTACCATTCAAAGCACGAGGGTGTCGCACGCTTGAAGCGTGCTCGGTTCAATCCCACGATATTTTTCTCTGGTCGGGTACATCCACGAGACTGTCCAAACTGGTTAGTACACCATACGCATCTAGCCCCGATAAAAATGGCACGTACTTAATCTCCACCGCGTCTCCCACGCGTTTGGCCCACAAATAGATGAGCTGACCCTGTATACCTTTAGCCTTGATGACCTGCATGTAGCGCTTATGTCCCTCGGGATGGAACGGAATTTGTAGTGGCCATCCCCGCTCGCGCGCCATGGGAGGGTCGCCCGGAGAGGTCCTCACCATCATACTCCTCCGTCGATCAAAACAGAAGATGGTCTGACCCTTGTACCTCCCGCCTTCGTGGCTGTAATCAGCAGGCATCTGCGTTCGCAGGAGGAACCTCTCGTCCCCGTATTCGTTACGGATGGAGTCGCCTACGTTCGTGGTACCGGAATACTTGATGGCCTCTTGGTCTATGGCGAATCCACTTTCGGGTGTCATGTCGACGTAGGTACGTGCGGGAATGTAGAGTTTATCCGATGGGAAACTTGACGGATCGTTCAAGAGGCGCTTTGACGTCTTACAGACCTCTTTGTGTAGTGGCCAGTCAGCCTTGTTGCACTCCGCGTTGCAATAATACTATACTTATTCGTGAGAATATTTATAATTGTGACTGAGTTGGAGACGCTCACCACTGATTTGCACCTAAAACAATGATAGGTAAATAAACAGATAATATGAAGAAAATGAGGACTAACGAGTTGCACATGAGCTTCTTTGCTGTCTTCCCGCAAGCTTTACAAGTCGTGCCCAGCTGCTGGATAGAAACTCCGGTTTCAATCTCTTCCAAGACCCTTGACAATACAATATTGACTCAGGATCAGACTGATATCACGTTGGCAAGGAAAGCTCACCTCCATCGCAATCTAAGACAGGGAACAAAGAAGCTTATCTTAGTCTCTTTGACCGCAGCTTGCGATATGCCGTTCCAGTGTGACTGCTGCTCTTCTGAAGAAGCCGGGTCGAGGAGCTCGGAATTGAACGACAGAAGACGAGCAAACATTCGCAAATGTGCCTCTGGTACTTCCTCCCCACATTGCATATGGAATTGGAGCTTTTCGCGTACTTGCTTGGCTGATGCTCTAGGCATCTTCTTCTTGATCTTAGATTCAAGGAAGAGAGTGAACTGAGAGCCACCCTGCTTCTTCGTTAGTCAATGGAAATATGCATCGCGACGGGCCTCTCACCTTTGGGCGCCCTTCCATGTAAGAATATCGCACCGTCACCAACGGGAATTTGGGAGTTTGCATCATTGGGACCAGAGGACCTGAGATTGTTTTAGCACGCGCTATCGTGATACTAGACGAGATCATAACCATTCGGGGAATGTCCAAACTTGGTCTCTTGAGACGTTTTTAGTTGCTTCAAGAACTGCGAAAGATTGAGAAAGACAGCGACAAGACACGTCAAGATCCATGATTACCTTGTCAGATGGTTCAGGCCAAGCGCATTGCTTGACGTCAAGAATCTCCATGATCAGCAAATGGTCGTTGTCAGTGTAATACGTCACGAAAGGAGTGTCATTTCCGCCTTCTCGTGTGATATCCAACGAGGCCTTGCTCATGGTCGCCTTGGTACCCATCCACGCGCCCGTGATATCTGCAGGAGCGCTCTGAGCCACACCAGACATATTTTCCATTTGTGTGAAAGCTGAAGTGGTGAAATGGCGAAAGACGTAGCTTGATAAAGATGTTAGTTCTTTATTGTCATTGGCACGGTAACGCAGACTCACGAGTCCAGTCTTTTCGCATCTGTGAATCCATCCATCTTCATCGTGCCAATCGCGTTGGACTTGAGCTCAGGTTTTCCTTTCTCCCAGTTAGGCCAGGCCGGGAACGCAATAACATCGAGCTTGGAAGATGTCTGGTAGGTTTTCCCATGAAAGAGGTTGTCAATCCTTTGAGAGTCCCATAGCGCGTAGCGCAGTTTCTCAATGACATCCTCATTTGACAAGGCCCGCGATTCCAAAGGTGACAGGCCAGAGACGCCCATACACTTTAGCCAGATGAGGGCCTCCATGCGATTCACGGTGTTGAATGCGCCATTGTCCTTGTCGGGATCGGCAATACGTAGTTTTGACGCAACATCTGCAATCTCATCGTCGGTGAGATATTTTCTGCTGGCTGAGGGCTGAGAAGAATCGGCCATGATAATATGAAAGAAAGAACAAAGGGGATATAGCCGGCGGCTGTCCCAGATAGGAAACCTCCGGCATCACCCGTTAGTTGCCTGGTTTCGGGGTCCTGGCGTTCATGTCCATATTAAGACTTGCCTTCCACGGCCAACGGCATTCCTCACCCCACCCTGCGTCTCTATTAATGTTCCGGCAACTTCAAATTTCGTCGTTATTCACCTCCCTTATATTCTGAAGAGACATGCAAATCCCTTCAGCGATTCAGCCTCTTCGTCGATACAATATTTCACATCAAGCGGCGACCCTTCAAGGGACAAGTCGTCACTTTCCAGTCGAATCTCTCGCCGTTCTACTACTATCCTGGGTGGCTCCTTGCATCCTCCACCAGTAACCTCTCAGAATACCCTAGTCCCTCAAGGAACGTATCGGTGTTCAGATTGCTCACTAGATGATGTCAAAAGATTTGTTTCGTTTGACTTGGAACTGCGGACGACGGGCGTGGCTAAGAATGAGAAGGACGACACAGGTTCCTGGGTGCTTATGACCCCTTGATGCAGGGAGAACATGTTGATTCAATTGGAAGGGGAATACAAGAATAATGTCCTATCATGTAGTAAGTCCGGGTATATATACTGTGATACTGACGATCCAAGTGTAACCTATTATTAAGAGAATACAAGAAGAAAATCGGTGCCGTGACCCGTGGCTGTCAGAGTGTAAGGCCCTGCTGGCCTGTGCACGTAAGGGCGCTGAATCTTCAGCATATGTCTCTTGCAAGAAGACCACGGTCCATAGATATATGAGAGCCTATTTCCCGCAAACGCTCTCAGAAGGTACAATCTTACAGTTACACGGACAGGGCGATATTGCTGTCATGCGATTCATTCTTAGGGAAAATCAACTTCGAGAAATTACATGAATCAGAATGACTGACCTTCTCTTGACCCATTCCATGATCATCGTTGAAGACATCAACCCGAGTCATCGCGACCACTGACACCCGTCCTTGAATCCTGTCCGTAGGCCGTGTGCCTTCTGTCGATTGGATCATATCCCTTATCATTGTGGTCGTGAAGTCCATATCGGTAGACGATGTGTAGGTATCCCGTCCACCGATAATTCGAATTCGCGAATTCAACACCATATAGACATTATTGGCATACAACTTGGCAACGATGAGAGTCGGTGTCCCGTAAAAGGTCTGATGAGGGAATACGAGAAAAAGAACGAAACTGAGCAGAGCGACAACAGCTGAATGTAGGTGGTGTTACCCTCGCGACGACGATGGATACTACGAGGTACATACCTGTAACAGATCCGGTTTCAACAATAAGACGAATCAACTTCGTGACAAGCATTTGGGTACGACTCCGGACGCCAGTGTTGCTGCGCATAAGCTACTAGATAATATTAGCATTCATTAAGATAATTGTGTAGGGCAGAAAGCTGACATAGTAGGTCATGCAAATTGCAATGATGATATCACATAGGGCCGCGGCTCCACACAAAATCTACGCATGGGATAGTAGTACGATGATCTTGTGACATCTAGTCATTTACTTACCCCGATGGCAATGGTCATCCTCGGGCTATTGAGTTCAATGACGTTGTCTACTGGGAAACACCAGACGCCTGTGACTATACCTGCCACAAGACTCGTCAAGGACACCTTCAAATAGATGAGCTAGACTGCCGCAAAGAAAGGGGGACAAAAACAAACGCAGATGACAATTATTGGGACGATTAGTGATTTTGACAATACGAAGATTCGGTACGCATAGAAGGCCTGCCCGATACAAGCAGCTAGACTCATGATGAGGAATATGAAAGGAGCATAACACGTTGCACATACACACAGCGCTCATGATGGGGACAGTGAACCAATTAAGATACATTCCTGTCAAGGCTCCGATGTCACCGAAGCCGTTTCCGAACGTTGCGAAAGCGTCATGGGTGAAGATCATCGTCTGAGCGAATTCGATAATGTAAATTCCGTAGACGAGATATTTTGTGAATTTCCTGTCCATCGGAAATGCTAGATAGTATAGATCTGACGAAGATACATGAGACACGATATATTTGAGATTGGTTCGAGGCGACGCACATAACTGGACAGAAAGAGTCCCGAAGAGCCCCCAATGCAAGAGATAGGCAACAACCTGAGAAACCGTGTCAAAGACTGAATCGACTAAACACAAAGACTCGACGAACCAAAGGCCCAGACCTGAGATGACATGTATAAGTCAGTACAGTGCCACCCAATTTCGACATTGTAACCCACAATTTTTCTATGGGATAACCTCTAGGGACAAGCTGCATGTTGCGTGTGTGGGGTCGTTTACCGATTCTGAAGGAAAAACTTAAGAGTCTGTATATAAATCTCTGACCGTCATCGCGAGAAATCTGAAAGACCGTGCAAGGCGGACTCAGTAAGCATCATACACGACAAAGCACTCGACTAGATAACAGTACTGAATAATATGTTTCATAGAATGCTGTTACCGGTGTTCTTGCGGCCGGGGTAAGTACCTTCCTCAATGCTGTGTAGTATGGTGGTCGAGTTGAGATTATAGCCTACGGGGCCAGGGAGGAATGCTGAATTTCCTAACTTACTCCAATCTTTGGAACGGCTTTAACTTCCGATTACTCCCGAAAATTGAACAAGCATGCTGAGTCTGAGATATACATCGATATCGTTTAAAAATCTAGACCTTCATCATGATCTAGACCATCATCATCAACATCAATATCGCATTCTATGGCTGTGCAGTCTCTCATGTATGTGGCTGTGTTTATTCCATTCCAGCCAGGAGGCCGGCTACAGCCGGTTACTTTCCTTACCGCGCGCTTAACAATACCGTATGCTATGTATGGTATTCCCACGAATGTCGACACCTCGCAGTGAGGTGTACGAAGCTATCCCAAATGGTTGGTCGGTCGGATGAGGGCTTTAAAAAATCGAGCGGATACACTTATAAAAAAACTCGAACCCATCATTCGATGCATGTGCTAGTGGATGGAGATAGCCTGAGATAGCTCGATTTCTAATGCGACAACCTTACAGCATAAATCTTTTCATGATCTCAAGGCTTGAAGTTCTTCCTGGTCGCTGCTTCAGGATCCAGAAGGGCTGAGAGGGCGGAGGCTCTGCACCAACATCTATGCGTGGGTCGGCACAAAATCATTTTAGTCCTCTCTCCAAAGGATATATGTATTTTTCTATTATTGACTTCAATAACGTTCTCCGCTGGGACATTTATCATTAAGCCCTTACACAGTAGCATCAGTGAACTAGAATGCCGAAGGCCCTTCTGCGATTGCTTTGCTTTCTGTGAGAAAATGTACTACTTAAACGGAGTTCAGGCTAAAGACACAATGGTGATTCACTATGTGGTCTTTAAATGCTGCGTTCGGCATGCCTGAAAGTACCATACCGTGTAATGATGAGATGAGATGAGAATCATGAGATCCTCATTGACTGGCTCCCGCAGGCGAAAATTATTCATTGAGTGTCTTGCTTGGCGATCTGGAGGATAATGTTAGTCAAAACTCCAAACATAACGGAAATCTCCCAGAGATCTGAATGCTTAAGCCAGTGGACGGTGCACAGTTGTCAGCCAGGTCGTGTGATGAGCTGCAAGATATATTGAGTGCATTGAGTCATTCAAATACAGTAGAATACCTCATATGGAATACTGCCGGTTCCCATGAAAACAGTATTCCATATGGCGGTTATTCCATAGTACATATATTCAAAATTTTAATGGATTTTTGTTATATTTTATATTCCCCGTGTTTTGTACATATCTAAGCTGCTAAAATGTCAATTCTTCATGAAATATGCTAGTAGATTGGTCTGAACTTTTCCTCCCTCCTGCCCACAACAAATTTCACCCCAGAACTTGTGAGAAAGCTCAAATGATGAGTCTGAGTCACCATGGTTGGCACAAATCTCTTCAAGAAGAGCAGCAGCTTAATGAAGCCTTTCCAAAATCAATGCTGTAAACAGGTGCAGCATGGTGCCAGGATTGTTTGAAGAGGATTTATGAAGGCCTGAGGTTTAAACTTTGTGCTGGCTTTAACAGTCTGGCATACAGTGCATGTTTTCTGAGTAGGGGGAGCAACCATGACACAATAAGTGAGAATTATGGACTTCTGCTCCATCTCATCTAGCTTTGGTACAGTCTTATTGTTCATATGAACAATGAAAATACATTTTTCACTATGACTGCTGGGCCGAATTACTAAAAAAGGCAATTGCCATATGGAATATTCACCCTCTCACAGTATTCCATATTCCGGAGCGCGGTTGCATGGAATATCTCAGCCTACCGGCTCCGTGGACATCAAATCTTGATTCCATATCACTGGTTATTCCATATGACATTATTCCATATGAAATATTCAACTGTACATACATTTGGTTGTTGCATCGGGTCCACATCAAGTCGTCAGATACGAATTGACGTCGACATTGATTACAACGCTGCAAAGACAGTGAATAAATTAGACTGGGACTTCCTTATATAGTGTGTTCACAAATTCCAGTAGCAGTGATGTTCATACTACCGTTCTATGGTTTCTCATACAAGGAAATTTTACCTCAAATAAATCACATAAATCACACTTGACTGACACTCATTCGATCCGTTTCATGATCACTGCGCATTAGTTCTTTAGTTGACGCAACCCCTAACACGTTTCCTTGCATGCCGACTGTTCGTTGCGGGCCCTGCGTTGAATGGGAGGTGATATCCCTCATCATTGTGGTCGTGATCTCCATATCGGTAGACATATAGGTACCCCGTCCACCCTTGATCTTGATTCGCGAATTCAGCACCATGTAAATGGTATTAGCATACAGCTTGGGCATGATGAGAGCTGGTGCTTCGTGGAAATTGCGATCAGGGAATCCAAAATAGAGGATAAGGCCGAGCAGAGCGATAACAGCTAAAGTAAACCGTGTTGATCTGATGACAGTGGATAGCAGTAGGTAAATACCTGTCACAGATCCCGTTTCAATAGTGAGACCAATTATCTTTGAGACCAAATTCCGGGTGCGATGGAAACCTAGTCTGCTGCGCATCAGCTACAACGTAGTGGAGTCGACGTTAAAGAAGATCACTGAAAGAGAGAAAGTGTTACATAATAAGTCGTGCAGACAGCGATAATGACATCGCATAAGGCTGAGGTTGCACACCTAAATCTATGTTTGGGTTAGTACGGTGAATCCGAAGACAATTAATCAGTTACTCACCTCGAAGACAATGGGTGTCCTCCTGTTTCTGAGTTTACTGAGATCACCTACTTGGAAACAGTGGACACCTGTGATCATAGCTGCCACAGTACTCGTTAAGGATTCCTGTAAATAGATGTCCTCAATTCTCATGAAGAACTTGAAAGAGGACATTGACGAACACAGATCACGAAGGTCGGGATTATTCGGAACTTTGACGAAGATTCGGTACGCATAGAAGCCTTGTCGGAAACAAGCAGCTGTATTCACGTTAAATAACAGCATAGATGGAAGATGCTGTGTGTAGCGACGCACTGACGACGCTCATGACGGGAATAACTAGCCAATTAAAATTGACTGCAGTCAGAGCTTCCATGTTACCGAAACCGTATCCGACACTCGCGAAAGCGTCCTAGGTGATGAAAATCGTCTGAATAAATTCGACAATGTAGGTGACATAAATGAGATATTTTGTGAATCTTCTGTCCATCGGAAATGCCAGATAGTACAGATCTAACGAGACGCATCAGTGACAAATTGACGGAGAGTGCCGTGGAGCGCACTCCCGACTCCCAATGATTTCGACCCGAAGGAAACTTGTCGAAATTTGTTCACGGAGCTGAAATCGTTTCCTTGGACGCATTTCTGTCTTTTAGAAACCAGATCTTGGCAGGGAGAATTCTCTTTGCGGTCAGACGAAAGCTGCATCAGAAATTATTTCAGTGCCACTATACATTTCCTTTCTGCGGAAATTAAGGTATGTCAGGAGTGGCGACGCACATGGCTGCACAGAAAGGGTGCCGAAGAGTCCCCAGGCAAGAGATAACCAACGATCTACGTCACTGTGTTATATAAAGCCTGAATACACTACACGAAGACTCGACGAGCCGAAGATCCAGATCCGAAATGAGATGATTTAGTACATAAGTACCGATTAATTTCAAAATTATAAACCACAGCATTTCTGTGGGATAATCTTCGGGGACGGACTGCATGTTGTATCTGTGGTTGTTTAACCGATTCTGAAGGGAAAGAACCTGTATATATACTGTTGACCGTCATAGTGAGAATTACGATTCCTCGCTTGGATACCCAACTCGACGAGTAGTCACAGACGAAATTAAATGGCAGTACAATCACGCTGATTCAACCATGATCATCACTCATCAAATTGCTTATCGTGATCCCGTTCCACAGGGTCAGAAGAAATTGAGAAGAAATCTCCTAACCAAACTATAGCGGACACCGGCGCGCTAATATTAAGTTGGCGTTCAAGCCATCCCCTGAATAAATCGTGAGAAGGTAGAGTCTATGACACATTGTTTCGAGTCTTCGAGTGCGACGTGCGTACAGGATGTCGTCTATACTGAATTTCAAGGACACGATCTTCGAATGATTGACGGGATTAATGACAGATCACTAGCACCGTACCGTGCATGCGGATTCCGCGTTGGGGGCCGGTCACACGGCCACTTGCTACAGCTTGCTGCGTACCATATTTTGGGCTTTTCTGAACATCTTCGTCCAGGAATTAGAAATGGAGTGTAAGTGTGGAGAAGGATGATTCATATGCTGTCCGACTAATTTCAAATCCAAAGTGGAAAATTCGCATGCAAAATGCATTGGAGGTATACAACACTAAACATACAGACTGTTACAAATGTCCATTGTCACCACCCATCGCAAAATGTATCGCATTTAATTTCCGTAGTGGGCGTTCCAGCAAGAAGTGTCATAGTACTTCTTGTCATCCTTCTTCCCATCTTTGTGGTCCTTGTCATCCTTGCCATCGTCACAGTCATTCTTCCAGGTGTCGATGTCGATGATCTCGACAAACAGCTCGCAGATGAACTTTTCATCTTTCTCATCGTGCTGGTAAGCTACAAAAATAGGCATTAGATAATACGAGAGAAAGAATAAACATTAGGCGTACCCTGGCAAGAGTTGCACTTGTCATCCTTTTCACAGATGCTCTTACACTCTGTGGAAAAGACGTCAGTGACACGGACATAAGCAAAGAGATGGGCTCACCGATCTCAAAGGTGATCTTGTCAACGTCCTTGTGGTCGTAGGGAGTGTACTTGTCCTTGTTCCACCCCTTGAAGTCATTGTTGTGCTCGAACACTGGCTCCCAGGTGCAATCGCCTCGGCCATTGTCCTTGCCGTAGTCCTTGTTATCATAATCCTTCTTGCCATCGTCTTTGTGGCCGTCCTTGTTGTAGTCTACACCTCCCCAAGAGCCGTCCCGAGCTTGAACGGAGGCAGAAAGGGCGGGGACCGCGAGGGCCAAAGGAAGAAGAGTGGCAACTGAGAAACGCATTGTGATGAATAGGGCTGATAGCAGGTAGACGAGGATGGAGTGATTGTCTGGAAAAACTAGAAGATTTGAGAGCCCTTTTATATCTCTTTGAACGCCTGTAAGTACTTGAGAAAGATGGACTTGAAGAACGTCATATCAAGACAGTGCTCGTATAGACGGAGCTTGGCGGCCGCTGGTGAATCAATGACTTGCCAAGCCGTGAAATACTATGGTCAGAGTCGAATTCACAAAGCCTAGCGTGAACGTCAGTCTCAGAGAGAATAGGCAAGATCGGGATCCAGAGCGGTGGTGTCAGTCTCGGAGGATGAGTGGGCGTTGATGCTCATAGAGAAAGACATGACAAGTCTTCCTCGCTAGTTGTGGATCCTTAGCCCAATCGCTAGGATACCAAAAATCCGAAACGCGCTGAGCGATGTTGCCGGTCAATAATCCATAGTTAAAGTTCTCCAACGATAACCAAAAGGACCCCAACTGTTCAGCGAGGTCGTATCTCCACTTAATTCATTGCCATCAGAGCCGGATATCCCTGAGTTGACTCGCCCCCAAGTCGTAGAAATCCACCATCAGAGTAGGCCTTGAGCGCATGAGTTTCTAACGTGACTTCGGAGACAAAACGCGAACCAGAATTGATCCGCCCGTTGGTGGAGGTTCAGGCTTGCCAAGCCAGAAAAAAAGCTGTCTGGAGTGGTTATAACCAAATACGGTGAAGGCGGGGAAAATCGGTCTCAGAGGGAACGAGGTCATTGGAAAGCCCGGTATTAGCCTCGTCAGAAGATTCGTGAGGGAAAGACGTTTCAGTTCAGCCAAGGACGTTGCGCGGAGAATGGAAGTGGTAATGTAAGCAATTACGCTGGATCCATGTTTCAATGAGACACAACGACCTTCTCAATTTCACTTTGGATGTTTCGCTTTCTACCGTCGTGACGATGCTGAGGGTCGCCTGTTTTCGTCGGGGAGGCAAAATCAGAGGACTTCGATACAAAGAAAAGGTTTCCGTGAAGACGCTGAACCGTTCCGTTGAGGTGGGCTGTAAAAGAGTTGGAAAGCGTCATTTGTCGAGTTTTCGGCATCACGGCGTTTGCCGAGTCGGCAGCGGCTATACTCGGCCGTCGACGCGTCGTGTTTCCATCCCTCGAGTTTTGAAGTTCTCGTGCTATTCTTGGTCAAAACATGGCCATATGCTTTGGGGGGGACAGTGATGCTTAAGACAGTAAAATAAAATTTCCTGTATCTGTGAGCCCATACAGTGGTAAATCTGTAACAAGACCATTTACAGGGCAACTACGGGAGCATGTTGCTTCATCGTTGTACGACAGATGTCTGGTAGGTTTTCCAATGAAAGAGTTTGTCGATGATATCCTCGTTGGACAAGACCCGCAATTCCAGACGTGACAGGCCAGACATGCCCATACACTTTGGCCAGATGAGCGCCTCCATGCGATTCACGGCGTTGAACGCGCCATTACCCTTGTCGGGATCAGCAATTCGTAATTTTGACGCGACCTCGGCAATCTTATCGTCGGTGAGATATTTTCTGCTGGCTGAGGGCTGAGAAGAATCGGCCATGATGATGTGAAAGAAAGACAAAAAGGGATGTAGCCCGCTGCTATCCCAGATCAGAAACCTCCGGCATCGCCGTCACCCCTTGGCCGTCCTGGTTTCGGGGTCCTGGCGTTCATCTTCATATCAAGACTTCGCTTCTACTGCCAACGTCACCCCACCCTGCGTCTCTATATATGTTCAAATTTTGTTAATTTTCAACTCCAGAAGAACACCTTGGTTTGATGCTGAAGAGACACCCAACTTGTTTTGGTGATTCAGCCTCCTCGCCTATACAATATCTAACATTAGGCAGCGACAAGTCGAATCTGTCACCATTGTGCTACCATCCTGGGTGGCTCCTTGCATCCTCCACCAATCACATTCCAGAGTATCCTAGTCCCTTAAAGAATGTGTTGAGGATAATAGTTCCACAGCCACCAGGCGGTCCAGGCTGACGGCTCGCCGTTTTTTGTTTTACTTTATTGTGATTTTCGTACCGATCGCTACCGTTTCTTGGCTTCGTACCACCATCACCTCCGTATTCGTCCGTCAATATATGTTCGTTCGAGCCATACCCCCCGTGTTCATCATGCCTGCCGACATCTATTTCCAACAGAATGTATTGGTGTTCAGATTGCTAGATTATGCGCCCAGTCGAAGCGGAACTAAAACCGATTTGTTTCGTTTGGTTTGGAACTGCGGATGACGGGCGTGGCTAAAGATGAGAAGGACAATACAGGTTCCCGGGTACGTATGAACCCTTGGTGCAGGGAGAGCATGTTGATGGCCTTGTCGACTTGTGGATCCATGGCGGGGATATATGACAGGCGACGAATCAGGGTACCAAGAAGACCGGTACGTGAACTCATCGTATCCGTTTCAAATGCATTATTTGATACAGTCTAAGTATCAGGAATAATAATAAGAATACAATCAAGCCAAGCACCTCCTCTGTGCGTTGTTCGATATGCAAGGTGAGCAGGACGCATGTGGAATACATATGTGTATTGCAAGAAGGACATAAATAAATGAGAGCGGATTTCCAGCAAACGCTCTCAGAAAGTAGAATCTTACAGTTACACGGACGGGCCGATATTGCTGTCATGCGATTTATTCTTAGGTAAAATCAGCTTCGAGAAATTACATGGATCAGCATGACTGACCTTCTCTTGACCCATTCCATGATCATCGTTGAAGACTTCTGGAGTGATCGTGACCACTGATGGCACTCGTCCTTGAATCCTATCCGTAGGCCGTGTGCCTTCTGTCGATTGGATCATATCCCTTATCATTGTGGTCGTGATGCCCATATCGGTAGACTGACGTGTAGGTATCCCGTCCACCGATAATTCGAATTCGCGAATTCAACACCATGTAAACATTATTGGCATACAACTTGGCAACGATGAGAGTCGGTGTCCCGTAAAAGGTCTGATGAGGGAATACGAGAAAAAGAACGAAACTGAGCAGAGCAACAACAGCTGAAGTTACGTGGGTGGTGTTATCCTCGCGACGATGATGGATAGTACGCGGTACATACCTGTAACAGATCCGGTTTCAACAATAAGACGAATCAACTTCGTGACAAGCATTTAGGTACGACGGAGGCCAGTGTTGCTGCGCATAAGCTACGAGATAATATTAGCATTCATGAAGATAACTGTGTAGGGCAAAAAAGCTGACGTAGTAAGTCATCAAAATTGCAATGATAATATCACATAGCGCCGCGGATCCACACAAAATCTGCGCATGGGACAGTAGTATAATAAACTTGTGACATCTAGTCATTTACTTACCCCGATGGCAACGGTCATCCTCGGGCTATTGAGTTCAATGACCTTGCCTATTGGGAAACACCAGACGCCTGTGACTATACCTGCCACAAGACTCGTCAAGGACACCTGTAAATAGATGAGCTAGACTGTCAGAAGAAAGAAAACGAAAACCAACACAGATGACGAATATTGGGATGAGGAGTGACTTTGACAATATGAAGATTCGGTATGCATAGAATGCCTGCCCGATACAGGCAGCTAGACTCATGATGAGGAATATGAAGGGAGCATGACATGCTACACATACACACAGCGCTCATGATGGGGACAGTGAACCAATTAAGATACATTCCAGGCAAGGCTTCGATGTCACCGAAGCCGTTTCCGAACGTTGCGAAAGCGTCATGGGTGAAGATCATCGTCTGAGCGAATTCGATAATGTAAATTCCGTAGACGAGATATTTTGTGAATTTCCTGTCCATCGGAAATGCTAGATAGTATAGATCTGACGAAGATACATGAGACACGATATATTTGAAATTGGTTCGAGGCGACGCACATAACTGGACAGAAAGAGTCCCGAAGAGCCCCCAATGCAAGAGATAGGCAACAATCTGAAAAACCGCTGTGTGAAAGACTGAATTGACTAAACGCAAAGACTCGACGAACCAAAGGTCCAGACCTGAGATGAGATATATAAGTCAGTATAGTACCGCCAAATTTCGACATTGTAACCTACACTTTTCCTATGGGATAACCTATGGGGACGGGTTGCATGTTGTGTGTTTGGGGCCGTTTACTGATTCTGAAGGGAAAGACTCAAGAGTCTGTATATATATGCCTGGTCGTTATCGCGAGAAATCTGAAAGACCATGCAGGGCGGGTAGGCATCATACACTGACTCGGAGTTGCAAGGCACTCGACTAGATGACAGTAATGAGTAATGGGTTTCATAGTATGATGTTAGCAGTATTTTTGCGGCCGGGGTAAGTACCTTCTTCAATGCTGTGTATGCTCGTCGGCGAGCTGAGATAGCCTAGTACCGGCCCATGAGGGATGCCGAATTTCTTAACTTACTAGAATTTTTGGAACGGCTTCGACTTCCTTGCAGTTCCGAAGACTCCCAACAAAGTGCACAAGTATGCTGAGTCTAATATATACATCAATATCCCATTGTATAGCTGTGCAGCCAATTCAATGAACATTTCGAGAGATTAAGATTTGAATGCATCAGGACAATCTGGGGCACAAGACTGCTTTTGATGCATATTGCACGTGCTAGTGAAAGGAGAAAGTTTGATTTCTAACGCGACAACTGCATAAACCTCTTCATCATGAGTCACCGTTTCTCCGGGCGGCTGCTTCAGTATCAATGCGATACCATTGCGCTGTTCTCTTTCATTTTCGACCATGGGTCGAAGTTCGGAACCGAATTACGGCTCGAAGGGCTGATAGGTGGCGGATGCCATAGATGAGATTATTTGCGATTTTCCGTCCTTTGAAGATGCAAGTACAGATTTAACGAGAATGCATTGGAATTAATCTACTGGAGAGGAATTCAAGGAGACGCATACAACTGCATAGAGAGTGTCTCCAAGAGTGCTCAGTGCATGCGAAAAGCAATGATCTAAAGGGCCATCTTAGGAGCTGAATAGACTAAGCGTGCGATCTGACCAGCCGAAGGTCCAGAGCTAAAATGAGATGTCTTAGTGAATGCTGTCGATCAAGTTCAAGATTATAACCCTTCTATAGGATGGGCTGCATGTTGTATCCACGTTTATTTCACCGATTCTGAAGCGACAGAACGTGTATATACCTTTGCCTGTCGTCGTGAGAAATCTGGAAGAAGGCGCTTGAATACCCAAGGCGGATCACCATCACACCGCAGAAACCGAAGTGAAAGGCAGTCGAACTATGATCAGGTTCATTAGTGGTCCACTCATTGACTCATCGATTTGAGTACTGTGGTTCCATTCCACGGGTCCGAAAACACTCCGAAGTAGGGTATAGTAGAAGGAAAGATACTAGCGCGCTGGTGCCACTCTTATACCGAAGCTCAGTGACGCCCAGAATAAACTGTAAGAAGAGGAATAGATCAATCACACATCATGTACAGTTGTCGTGTCCGATCTGTATCCACCTTCTTCTCGTCCAATAGAAAGTGGCTTCTAATCCCGAGATACTCCTTGTTGGAAATTCTCCTGATCTGTTGCAACATTTATCGAATACACAGCCATGGGATGCGACGTCAACATGATTGTCCTATGCACGTGGTGCTCTCTGTGTCTCTTGGCACTGAAATATTCCTGGACCATGGTTTCTGATTCTCCCCTTTGTAAATTATACTCTACCAAGATCGGTCCAATAGATATAGAAGAGAGGCTAGAGTCCGAGCGCTCATCCACGGTGAAGAAAATGCGGCGGCATGGGAAAACAATAAATTAGGCTTCCTCACGTGCCATCGAGCCAGCTTCTTACACCTTGAGTGCCGCGAGTGACTAGCCAATCCGAGAAAGGGCTTGTCGGAACGAAGCCAAATACTGCAGTACAGTGTGCACTATTATTGAGAGGGTTGATGTGATGGGCTGTAAACATGCTCATTGCTAAGCATATAGAGTTGCTGTACACACGTTTTCGTCATTGCATCGGCTCCTACTCCGACAGACACTTGATAGACAGATGTATCGAGACCGTGTTGCTAATTTTTTGAATTTTCGAAAGTGCCCAGAAATTTCGGTAGAGAAGGGGAACAGGGAGTCGACTGTTTTAGTTGGAGCACTGGTCCATGAATAATTTAAATATCATGACGAATTTTGTGTATGGATTAGGATGAGCTCAAAACTATCAGTCATTTGATGACGATATATGCCAACCGAGTGGGACACCTTTTGGCAGATTTGAATTGGCATCGAGCTTTATTACGATGTCAACAAGATGCTAAATAAATTAGAGAGGGGTGGACTCAAAAGATACGCTTTCATAGTTACGCGAGGAGGCTCATATCGTCATCCCGTAATTTATCCTTGAGGGAAAATCAACTCTATTAAGACCTATAACCCATCCATAACTGACTTTCATTTGACCCATTTCATGATCATACCTCTTTAGTTATGACGACCATCCGTCCTTGCATTCAGACTGTAGGTCGTGTGCTTTCCGTTGATCAGTGGAAAATCATCGCTTATCATAGTGGTCGTGATACTCATATCGGTCGAAGACGTATAGGTTTTCCGTCCGCCCATAATTCGGATTCGAGAATTCAGAACCATGTAAACGGTATTAGCATACAGCTTTGGAATGTTAAAGGCTGGTGTTCTGTAGAAGGTCTGATGAGGGATAACAAAAAGGACAACAAGGGTGACCAGAGCGACACCAGCTAAATTTGGGCAGTGCTAAGTTTGTAAGTTTTGACAACGGTGCATGGTTAGAGGTGAATACCTGTCACAGATCCCATTTCAATGGTGAGAGAATTAATTTTGTGACCAGAATTCGGGTGCAACGGAAACCGGTATTGCTGCGCATAAGCTAGCACGGGATATCAGTGTCACTGAACATTGAAGATAACTGAAAGAGCTCACGTAGTAAGTCATACAGACAGCGATGGTGATATCACACAAGGCGGAGGCTCCGCACCAAATCTGCGCATGGATCAGCACAGTGAACACCGGGCGCTTAAGTCAGATATGTGGTACTTACCCCGACGCGACCGATGTCCTCCAGTTATTGAGTTTAATAGCGTTGCCTGCTTGGAAAGAGAAGATACCTGTGATGATACCTCCCACGAAGCTGGTCAACGATACCTGTAAATACTTGATAATATAAACTACCGCAGAGAAAGAGACGGCGACAAACACTGGTGATGAATGCGAGGACGGTTCGTGCCCTCGACAATATGAAGATTCGGTATGCACAGAAGCCCTGTCCCACACAAGCGACTGCACTCATGATAAGCAACAAGAAAACGAGCAGAAGGTACTGCGTGCACACCAGCAGCGCTCATGACAGGGACAGTGATTTTGAAGGAATGAGGTGGTGGGTTGGGAATGTGATGCGGATATGGCTCGAAAGGGTATATTCTGGCCGGAAAGCATACAGATGGTAGTGGTACGAGCGTTAGGTACTTCTAGTAGATCGGTAAGTGTAATGACAGTTATGTAAATAATACTAAATATTGTAGTGGCGTCTACTGGTGAAGACCAGATTCCAACAAGTGAGGGCTTCCGTATTACCGATGCCGTATCCGAGTGCCGCGAAGGCGTCGTGGGTGACTATCGTTGTCTGAACAAACTCAACAATGTAGAAAAGTCAGATAGTACAGATCTGACGAAATGCATTAGTCCCAAAATAATGGAGACTAACTCGGAGCGACGTACACAGCTGCACAGAAAGACCCCCAAAGAGTCCCCAGTGTAAGAGATAACCAACGATCTGAATGATCGTGTTAGGAATTAAGTAGCCAAACACACAATTTGACAAACCAAAGGTCCAGATCTGAGATGAGATGATTCAGTGTAGTATAGATGCCTCATAAGTTCAGCATCATAACCTACAGCCTTTCTACGGGATAGCCTGCGTGGACGGGCAGTATGTCGTGTCCGGGGTTGCTTTATCGATTACGATGGGAAAGAACTCATGTTTATATATATTACCGTCGTCGTGAGAAATATGAAAGAAGGTGTTCCAAGGCCGGTTAACATCAACCCTTCATTAGTGGCTTCCGCATTGACCCGTCAGATTGATTACCGTAATTATGTTCCACAAGCTCAGAAAAAATATCTGAACCAAGGTAGAAGCCGAGAGATACTAGCGCGCGGGTACCAAATTAATTGTACTAAAACCGTCCCCAGAATGAACTGCGAGAATTAGAAATCGGATGTATCACGTACCATGCTATACAGCTGTCATGTTCGACATCTATCTTCTCCCGCACACAATAGTTGCATCAAAAATGGATGTTTATGAGCACTTCTCGCAATGGGGAATCTTCTATCAGGCGATCTCTGCATCCATCTCTTTGCGCAAGGCTCCTTCCTCCGAGTCGACTCGTCACCTTAAAAACGAGACCACACCGAGAGCGGTAAGGGAGCAGTGCAACTGAGGCACCGTCAGAGTTCGTTGGAGGAATCAGAAGGTAATGTAAGCGTGGGAAGGTTATTAGGCGCCACACTTGTTAACACAGACTCACGAGTCCAATCTTTTCGCGTCTTTGAATCCATCCATCTTAATTGCACCAGTCACGTCAGACTTGAGCTCAGGTTTTACTTTCTCCCAGTTCGGCCAGGCCGGGAACGCGGTACCGTCGAGCTCGGTAGATGTCTAAGTAGGTTTTCCCATGAAAGAGGTTGTCGATCCTTTGAGAATCCTGCAGCACGTAGCGCAGTTTATCGATGACATCCTCGTTGGACAAGACCTGCGATTTCTGAGGTTACAGGCCAGAGACGTCCAAACACTTTAGCCCGATGAGGTCCTCTAGGCGATTCATGGTATTGAACGCGCCATTGTCCGTGTCGGGATTAGCGATTCGCAAATTGCACGCAGCCTTGAGAATCTCATCAGACATTTCTCCTCGTGCTCGGTGCTGAAAAGTCGATGAATATATGAAATAAAAGGAAAAGTGGCATAGCCGGCTGCTGTCCAAGATAGGAGATCCCGGCATCACCTCCGTGGTTTCGGGGTCCTGGCGTTCATATCTATATCGAGACCTTCTCCCGACTGTCGACCACGTTCGTCACCCCGCTGTGTCTCGGTGTACGTTTTCCCTTTGTGCATAGTACCTCCGGGTGTAGACTGCTTTAGAATGTTTCGTTTTCAACTTCAGTACAACCCGATGGCGAAGATGGACGTACCTTGAGGGGGCAGAATTAGATTCGTTCTGCAATGCACCTACTGACCTCTATCTGACATACCTGTACAGTATCTATAACGTTTAGGCAGTAATTCAACATCTACGGTTGTATATCTTATCCTGTGCACCCCGCTATGTCCTCCCGAAAACGTGACGGAAAGCATTCTAGTCCTTCAAAGAAGGTAAGGATGTTCAGTAAATCCACTGAAAGACAGCAATTTTCTCTTTATGTGTAAGAAATACCAAGGGAGTAAGGCAGGTTACTAAGCTTCTTTCGTTTGGCTCGACATTACGCATGGCAGGGGGTGGCTAAAGGTGAGAAGGCGATATGTGATCCTGGGTACGTATGGCCCCTTGATCCAAGGAGCACATGTTGAGGGCCTTGTCGGCTTGCGGATACATGGCGGGGGGACGTAAGTATGATGGACAACGGATCAGGGTATTTTGGAAAATGTTGTACGTAAACTCATTATATCCGTTTCAAATACATCATTCAACATAATCTAGGTATCACAAAGCATATCCAAGAATACAGTCAAGTCAAGCGGCCTCTGTGCGTTCCTCCAATCTTGCTTCCCAGGATATGCAAGGCGAACGAGACGAATTTGAAGGTACATAGTTGTGACTCTCAAATCACATCACTGTCTGTTACAAGACGATAAATAGATGAGAGGAGATTTCCCCCACACACTCACAGAAGGGACTGTCTTATAGTTACGCAGACTGCCTGATGCTGCCGCCACGTGATCTATTCTGGAGGGAAATCAGCTTCAACAAAGTACATGGATCAGCATGACTGACCTTCTCTTGACCCTGTTCATGATCATCGTTGAAGACTTCTGGAGTGATCGTGACCACTGACACCCGTTCTTGAATCCTGCCTGCAGGCCATGTGCCTTCTGTCGATTGGGTCATATCCCTGGTCATCGTGGTCGTGAAACTCATATCGGTAGACGACGTGTAAGTTTCCCGTCCGCCGATAATTCGGATCCGCGAATTTAACACCATGCAGAAACTATTAGCATACAACTTGGCAACGATGAGAGTCGATGTCCTGTAAAAGGTCTGATGAGGGAATGCAAAAAAAAGGACAAAGCTGAGCAGAGCGACAACAGCTGAACATTGGTGGTGTTATTCTTGCGACGACGAAGGGTGGTGCGGAGTACATACCTGTCACAGATCCTGTTTCAATAATAAGGCGAATCAACTTCGTGACAAGCATCTGGGTACCGCGGAAGCCAGTGTTGCCGCGTATAAGCTACGAAACAGTATCAGCATCGTTATATAAACTGCGCAATGCCAATAGCTCACGTAGTAAGTCATGAAGATTGCGATAATGATATCACATAGGGCAGCGGCGCCACACAGAATCTGCACTTGGGACAGTAGTACGATAAAATTGCGACGTCTAGACACTTACTTACCCCGATGGCAATGGAAATCCTCGGGCTATTGAGTTCAGTGAGGTTGTCTGCTGGGAAAAACCAGACGCCTCCGACTATACCCGCCGCAAGACTCGTCAAGGACACCTGAAAATAGATGAGCTAGACTGTCAGAAGAAAGAAAACGAAAACAAACACAGATGACGAATGTCGGGACGAGGAGGGACTTTGACAATATGAAGATTCGGTACGCATAGAAGGCCTGCCCGATACAGGCAGCTAGACTCGTGATAAGTAACATGAAGGGAGCATGACATGCTGCACATACACATAGCGCTCATGATGGGGACAGTGAACCAATTAGAATACATTCCTGTCAAGGTTTCGATGTCGCCGAATCCGGGCCCGAACGTTGCGAAAGCGTCATGGGTGAAGATCATCGTCTGAGCGAATTCAATGAAGTAAATTCCGTAGACGAGACATTTTGTGAATTTCCTGTCCATCGGAAATGCTAGATAGTATAGATCTGACGAAGATGCATGAGACGCAATATATTTGAGATTGGTTCGAGGCGACGCACATAACTGGACAGAGAGAGTCCCGAAGAGCCCCCAATGCAAGAGATAGGCAACGATCTAAAATACCGTGTCAAAGATTGAATCGACTAAACGCAAAGACTCGACGAACCAAAGGTCCAGACCTGAGACGAGATATATGAATCAATACAGTACCACCCCATGTCGACATTTTAACATACAGTTTTACTATGGGATAACCTATGGAGACGGGTTGCATGTTGTGTGTCTGGGGCTGTTTATTAATTCTGAAGGGAAAGACTCGAAAACTCTGTATATATCTCTCTGATCGGAGTAAATCTGAAAGACGGCGCAAGGTGGGTCAGCATCATACACCGGCTCCAAGTTGCAAGCCACTTGACTAGACGGCTGTAATGAAGAATAGGTTTCATAGTGTGCTGTTATCCGGTATTCTTGCTGGCCGAGATGAGTACCTTCTTCAATGCTGTGTATGATCGTCGACGAGTTGAGATAGCGTATCGGCCCGGGAAGAATGCCGAATTTCCCAGAATCTTTGGAACGGCTTCTCCCGAAGACCCCAAAAAGCGAGTAAGTACACTGAGTATGATATATACGTCGATATCTCATTTTTGTTGTGCAGCAAATTTAACGAACATTTCGAAACATTAGTATACATCAGGAAAATCTCAGGAGCCCAAGGCGCTTTCGATGCACATGCTAGTGGACGGAAATACCAGCTCAATTTCTGGACGCTTCTCTGAATGTGATACCATTGCGCTTGTCTTTCCTTTTAGACCATGGGTCGAAGCTCGGAACAGAATTATGATCATCAACTTGAACTTGACCGGTCGACGGGTGGACCCCTAATGAACGTGGCTCTCCCAGGCCGAGGTCACGATAAAACCCAACGTCGAGCCACGGCCATTAGCAGAAGTTAAACGCATATAGACGGGAGACACGAATTCGATGATTTCATACTACGTCCAACCACCGTCGTAAACCAGAATCATATAAAGTCTTTTCCGAATGGCATGCACCCGCTTAGTCTTGTGGCAATCACCTCTGGACTTTGTATACAGCAGGATGAGATCAGGTCTATCGTGGACAACTCTCCCTACTATTGGCATCTTTTCCCGACTAGTAAGTACCAGCATTTCTATGATTATTCTAACATGGCATGTCCCGCCGAAAGTCATATATGCGAGGAGTGTCATTCACGTTTCTCCAATATCGAGGTCTACACGCTACGCGGACAATAAATAGGACAATAAATAAATCAGAGTGGGACATCCTTATACAGTGTGCTCGCAGATTGCAGTCGAACATTGCTATTCATACCGCCGTCCTATGGTTTCTCGTACAAGAGAAATGTACTTCAAATAAATCACATAAATCACCCCTGACAGACGCTCAATTCGATCCATTTCATGATCACCGCTGAATACCTCTTTAGATATCGCAACCCCTGAGACATTTTCTTGCATGCCGACAGTTCCTTGTGCGCCCCGCGATGGATGGGAGGTGATATCCGTCATCATTGCGGTTGTGATATCTATATCGGTAGAAGACGTATAGGTACTCTGTCCACCCTTGATCTTGATTCGCGAATTCAGCACCATGTAAATGGTATTAGCATACAGCTTGGGCATGATGAGAGCTGGTGCTTCGTGGAAATTGCGATCAGGGAATCCAAAATAGAGGATAAGGCCGAGCAGAGCGATAACAGCTAAAGTAAACCGTGTTAATCTGATGACAGCGGATAGCAGTAGGTAAATACCTGTCACAGATCCCGTTTCAATAGTGAGACCAATTATCTTTGAGACCAAATTCCGGGTGCGATGGAAACTAGTCTGCTGCGCATCAGCTACAACGTAGTGGAGTCGACGTTAAAGAAGATCACTGAAAGAGAGAAAGTGTTACATAGTAAGTCGTGCAGATAGCGATAATGACATCACATAAGGCTGAGGTTGCACACTAAATCTATGTTTGGGTTAGTACGGTGAATCCGAAGACAATTAATCAGTTACTCACCTCGAAGACAATGGGTGTCCTCCTGTTTCTGAGTTTACTGAGATCACCTGCTTGGAAACAGTGGACACCTGTGATCATAGCTGCCACAGTACTCGTTAAGGATTACCTGTAAATAGATGTCCTCAATTCTCATGAAGAACTTGAAAGAGGACATTGACGAACACAGATCACGAAGGTCGGGATTATTCGGAACTTTGACGAAGATTCGGTACTGCATAGAAGCCTTGTCGGAAACAAGCAGCTGTATTCACGTTAAATAACAGCATAGATGGAAGATGCTGTGTGTAGCGACGCACTGACGACGCTCATGACGGGAATAACTAGCCAATTAAAATTGACTGCAGTCAAAGCTTCCATGTTACCGAAACCGTATCCGAAACTCGCGAAAGCGTCCTAGACGATGTGTCCATCGGAAATGCTAGATAGTACAGATCTAACGAGACGCATCAGTGACAAATTGACAGAGAGTGCCGTGGAGCGACGCACATGGCTGCACAGAAAGGGTGTCGAACAGTTCCCAAGCAAGTGTTATATAAAGCCTGAATAGACTGCACGAAGACTTGACGAGCCGAAGATCCAGATCTGAAATGAGATGATTTAGTACATAAGTAGCATTTAGTACGACCCGACCCGTTTCGGTGGTAGGACTCGGTTTCCGGTCCTAGTGCAATCGTATAGATTTCGACCACACCCGTTCATTCTAGTATTGCTGCTCAAATTCATTTACCATCTCTCTTTCCATGTGGCGATTGTGCCACATCCGCAATGCAAACATGTAATCTAAAACTACTTCTCAATTCTTTGCCCTCGGTATTCAGGCTGTGAGAAAAAGAATAGCGAAGGTGCTTCTAACCAGCAGCGAAGAGGGTAGTCTCCACGGGAGATGCGGGTGCTAGTGGGAGAAGAAATATCAGTATCAACATATTTTGGCACGATAGTTCTATTTTCAAGAACTGGAAGTAGGCCGTAGTTCGTCGATGAATTGAAAAGGGAATGTAAGTGGGGAAAATATGATTTCATACGCCTACGATAGTTTGTCCGACTACTTCCAAACCGAAAGTGGAAGATTCGCATGCAAATTGCATTGGAGGTATACAACACTATACATACAGACTGTTACAGATGACCATTGTCACAACGCATAAGCATAAGAAAACTCCACGGATTTAGTATCCGTAGTGGGCGTTCCAGCAAGAAGTGTCATAGTACTTCTTGTCATCCTTCTTCCCATCCTTGTGGTCTTTGTCATCCTTGTCATCGTCACAGTCATTCTTCCAGGTGTCGATGTCGATGATCTCGACAAACAGCTCACAGATGAACTTTTCATCTTTCTCATCGTGCTGGTAAGCTACAAAAATAGGCGTTAGATGATACGAGAGAAAGAATAAACATTAGGCGTACCCTGGCAAGAGTTGCACTTGTCATCCCTTTCACAGATGCTCTTACACTCTGTGGAAAAGACGTCAGTGACACGGACATAAGCAAAGAGATGGGCTCACCGATCTCGAAGGTGATCTTGTCAACGTCCTTGTGGATCGTAGGGAGTGTACTTGTCCTTGTTCCACCCCTTGAAGTCATTGTTGTGCTCGAACACCGGCTCCCAGGTGCAATCGCCTCGGCCATTGTCCTTGCCGTAGTCCTTGTTATCATAATCCTTCTTGCCATCGTCCTTGTGGCCGTCCATTGTTGTTGTAGTCTACGCCTCCCCAAGAATCCGTCCCGAGCTTGAACGGAGGCGGAAAGGGCGGGGACCGCGAGGGCCAAAGGAAGAAGAGTGGCAACTGAGAAACGCATGGTGATGAATAGGACTGATAGTAGGTAGACGAAGATGGACTGATTGTCTGAATAAAATAGATGATTTGAGAGCCCTTTTATATCTCTTCGAACGCCTGTAACTACCTAAAAAAGATGAAGTTGAAGAACGTCATATCAAGACAGTGCTCGTATAGACGGAGCCTGGCGGCCGCTGGTGAATCAATGACTTGCCAAGCCGTGAAAGAATATGGTCAGAGTCGAAGTCACAAAGCCTAGCGTGAACGTCAGTCTCAGGGAGAACGGACAAGATCAGGATCCAGAGCGCCAGCGTCAGTCTCGGAGGATGAGTGGATGTTGATGTTCATAGAGAATGATATCCTAGGAGTTCCTCGCTGGTTGTAAATCCTTAGGCCTAATCACAGAGATACCAAAATCCGAAACACGCCGCCAAGCGATGTCGCCGGTCAATCGCTTTTGTGGGGCGGAGCTAGAGTTCTCTAACGATAACTGAAGGGACCTCAACGGTTCAGTGAGGTCGTATCGACACTTAATGCATTGACATCAGTAGCCGAGTATCCCTGAGTTGACTGCCCCCAAGTCGTAGAAATTCATCGTCAGAATAGGCCTTGAGCGCTTGAGCTTCTAACGTGATCCCAGAGACAAAACGCCAACCAGAATTAATCCAGCCGTTGGCGGAGGTTTAGGTTTGCGAAGTGGTTATAGCCAAATACGGTGAAGGCGGGGGGAAAATCGGTCTCAGAGGGAACGAGGTCATTGGAAAGTCGGTCTTAGCCTCGTCAGAAGATTCGTGAGGGAAAAGACATTTCAGTTCTGCCAAGGACGTTGCATGACGGAAGTGGTAACGTAGGAATTACGCTGGACCCATGTTTCAATGAGAAACAGCGACCTTCTCGATTTCACTTGACATGTTTCGCTTTCTAACGTCGTGACGATGAGGCAAGCTGAGGATCGCGTATTTTCGCGGAGGAGGCAGAATCAGAGGTGTACTTCAATACAAAGAAAAGGTTTCCGTGAAGACGCTGAACCGTTCCATTGAGGTGGCTGTAAAAGAGGGAAAGAGACATTTGTCAAGTTTTTGGCATCACGGTATTTGCCGAGTCGGCAGCGGCTATACTGGGCCGTCGACGCGTCGTGTCTCCATCCTCCATGTTTTGACCAAGAGTAACACGAGAGCTTCAAAACTCGGCTATATGGTTCTGGGGGAGCACTGAAGCTTGAGGTAACAAAATAAAATATCCTGTATTTATTAGCCCGTACAGTTGTAATCTGTGAAAAAATGCCACGGCAAATACGCGAGCATATTGCTTCAGCGCTGTACGCCAGCTGTACGAACGAGGCATCAGACCTGAAATTGTTTTAGTACGCCCTATCGTGATACTAGACGAGATCATAACCATTCGGGGAATGTCAAAACTTGGTCTCTTGAGACGTTTTAGTTGCTTCATGAACCGCGAAAGATTGAGAAAGACCGTGATAAGACACGTCAGGATCCATGAATACATTGTCAGATGGTTCAAGGCCAAGCGCATTGCTTGACATCCAGAATCTCCATGATCAGTAAATGGTCGTTGTCAGTGTAATACGTCACGAAAGGAGTGTCATTTCCGCCTTCTCGTGTGATATCCAACGAGGCCTTGCTCATGGTCGCCTTGGTACCCATCCACGCGCCCGTGATATCTACAGGAGCGCTCTGAGCCACACCAGACACATTTTCCATTTGTGTGAAAGCTGAAGTGGTGAAATGACGAAAGACGTAGCTTGATAAAGATGTTAGTACTTTATTGTCATTGGCACGGTAACGCAGACTCACGAGTCCAGTCTTTTCGCGTCTTTGAATCCATCCATCTTCATCGTGCAAATCGCGTTGGACTTGAGCTCAGGTTTTGCTTTCTCCCAGTTAGGCCAGGCCAGGAACGCAGTAACATCGAGCTTGGAAGATGTCTGGTAGGTTTTCCCATGAAAGAGGTTGTCGATCCTTTAAGAATCCCACAATGCGTAGCGCAGTTTATCGATAACATCCTCGTTGGACAAGGCCCGCGATTCCAGAGGTGCCAGGCCAGAGACACCCATACACTTTAGCCACATGAGGGCCTCCATCCGATTCACGGTGTTGAACGCGCCAGTCCTTGTCGGGATCAGCAATACGTAATTTTGACGCGACCTCTGTAATCTCATTGTCGGTGAGATACTTTCTGCTGGCTGAGGGCTGAGAAGAATCGTCCATGATAAAGTGAAAGAAAGAGAAAAGGGGATATAGCCGGTGGCTATCCCAGATAGGAAATCTCCGGCATCACCCGTTAGTTACCGTGGCTTCGGGGTCTTGGCGTTCATGTCCATATTAAGACTTCACTTCCCTTCCACTTGCCGACCGCATTCGTCACCCCGCCAACATCCCGCTCTGTCTCAGTGCACATTTTTCCTTACATAGTACCTTCAGGCGCAGACTACTCCAAAATTCTTCAACTTCAGTACACCCCGATGGTGAGGATGCATGTACCTTGAGGCAGAATTAGATTCGCTCTGCAATGCAACTACTGACCTCTATCTACCATACCTGTACAGTATCTATGACCTGTAGGCATTAATTCAATCTTTACACTTGTATCTCTTATCCTGGGCACCCCGCTATGTCCTCCCGAAAATGTGTCGGAAAGCATCCTAGTCCCTCAAAGATAGTAAGGATGTTCGGAATGTTAACTGAATGACAGCAATTGCCTTCTTCACGTGCAAGAAGTACCAAGTGAGTAAGGTTTCGTTTGGCTTAATCCTACGCATGACGGGGGTAGGACCGATATGTGAATCCTGGGTACGCATGGCCCCTTGATCCAGGGAGCACACGTTAACGCCTTATTGGCTTGTGGATACATGACGGGGAGACGTAAGTATGATGGACAATGGATCAGAGTATTTCGGAGAATGTTGTACGTAAACTCATCGTATCCGTTTCAAATACATCATTCAACTCAATCTAGGTATCGCAAAGAATATCCAAGTATGCAGTCAAGTCAAGCGGCCTCTGTGCGTTCCTCAAATCTTGCTTCTGTGGATATGCAAGGCGGGCAGAACGCATTTGCAAGTACATAGTTATACCTGTCAAATCGCATCACTGTCTGGGACAACGACTTGAAGACAATAAATAGATGAGAGGGGATTTCCAGTACACACTCACAGAAGGGACAGTCTTATAGTTACACAGATAGACTGATACTGTCGCCATGTGATCTATTCTTGGGGGAAATCAGCTTCAGAAAATTGCATGAATCAGCATGACTAACCTTCTCTTTACCCTGTTCATGATCATCGTTGAAGACTTCTGGAGCGATCGTGACCACTGACACCCGTTCTTGAATCCTGTCCGCAGGCCGTGTGCCTTCTGTCGATTGGGTCATATCCCTTATCAACGTGGTCGTGATGCTCATATCGGCAGACGACGTATAGGTATCCCGTCCACCAATAATTCTGATCCGCGAATTCAACACCATGTAAACATTATTAGCATACAACTTGGCAATGATGACAGTCGGTGTCCCGTAAAAAGTCTGATGAGGGAATGCAAAGAAAAGGACAAAGCTGAGCAGAGCGACAACAGCTGGACGTTGGTGGTGTTATTCTTGGGAAAAAGGAGGGTGGTGCGGAGAACATACCTGTCACAGCTCCCGTTTCAACAATAAGACGGATCAATTTCGTGACAAGCATCTGTGTACGACGGAAGCCAGTGTTTCCCCGCATAAGCTATGAAACAGTATCAGCATTATTATATAGCCAGTGTGATACTAATAACTCACGTAGTAAGTCATGAAGATTGCGATAATGATATCACATAGGGCAGCGGCTCCAGACAAAATCTGCACTTGGGACAGTAGTATAATGAAGTTGCGACCTCTAATCATTTACTTACCCCGATGGCAACGGACATCCTCGTGCTATTCAGTTCAGTGACGTTGTGTGCTGGGAAAAACCAGACACCTGCGATTATACCTGCCACGAGACTTGTCAAGGACACCTGTAAATAGATGAGCTAGACTGTCACGAGAAATGGGACGAAAACAAACACAGATGACGAATATCGGGACGATTAGTGACTTTGACAATACGAAGATTCGGTACGCATAGAAGGCTTGCCCGATACAAGCAGCTAGGTTTATGATAAGCGATATGAAAGGAGCATAGCATGCTGCACATACACACAGCGCTCATAATGGGGACAGTGAACCATTTAGAATACATTCCCGTTAAGGCTTCGATGTCACCGAAGCCATACCCAAACGTTGCGAAAGCGTCGTGGGTGAAAATCATCGTCTGAGCAAATTCGACGATGTAGAGTCCATAGACGAGATATTTTGTGAATTTCCTGTCCATCGGAAATGCTAGATAGTATAGATCTGACAAAGATGCATGAGAAACAATCTATTTGAGATTGGTTCGAGGCGACGCACATAACTGGACAGAAAGAGTCCCGAAGAGCCCCCAATGCAAGAGATAGGCAACTATCTAACGTGCCACGTCAAAGACTAAACCGACTAAACGCAAAGACTTGACGAACCAAAGGTCCAGACCTGAGATGAGATATATAAGTCAGTACTACAGTACCACCCAGTTTCGATATTGTAACCTACAAATTTGCTATGGGATAACCTACGGGGACGGGTTGCATGTTGCGTGTCTGGGGTCAGATTCTGAAGGGAACGAGTCAAAAGCCTGTATATATATCTCCGATCGTCATCGTGAGAAACCTGAAAGACGGCAAGGTAGGTCAGCATCGTACACCGGCTCCGAGTTGCAAGGCACTTGACTAGATGGCAGTAATGAAGAATAGGTTTCATAGCTTTCTGTTACCGGTCTTATTGCGGCCGGGGTAAGTACCTTTCCCAATGCTGTGTGTGGTCGTCGGCGAGTTGAGGTAGCCTACCGGCCGGGAGCCACTAAATAGCATTTAGTACGACTCGAACCGTTTCGGTGACTGGTAGAACTCGGTTTCCCGGTCCGAGTCCAATCGTACAAATTTCGACCACACCCGTTGATTCTAGGATTGCTGCTCAACCTCATTCCCCATCTCATTTTCCATGTGGCGATCGTGCCACATCCGCAATGCAAACGTGTAATCTAAAACTAATTCTCGATTCGTTCCCTAGGATATTCAGGCTGTGAGAAAAAGAATAGCGAAGGTGCTTCTAACCAGCAGCTAAGAGGGTAGTCTCCACCGGAGGCGTGGGTGGTAGTAGGAGAAGAAATATCAGTATCAACATATTTTGGCACGATAGTTCTATTTTCAGGAACCGGAAATAGGCCGGAGTTCATCGATGAATTGAAAAGGGAATGTAAGTGGGGAAAATATGATTTCATACGCCTACGATAGTTTCTCCGACTACTTTCAAACCGAAAGTGGAAGATTCGCATGCAAATTGCATTGGAGGTATACAACACTACATACAGACTGTTACAGATGACCATTGTCACAACGCATAAGCATAAGAAAACTCCACGGATTTAGTATCCGTAGTGGGCGTTCCAGCAAGAAGTGTCATAGTACTTCTTGTCATCCTTCTTCCCATCCTTGTGGTCTTTGTCATCCTTGTCATCGTCACAGTCATTCTTCCAGGTGTCGATGTCGATGATCTCGACAAACAGCTCACAGATGAACTTTTCATCTTTCTCATCGTGCTGGTAAGCTACAAAAATAGGCGTTAGATGATACGAGAGAAAGAATAAACATTAGGCGTACCCTGGCAAGAGTTGCACTTGTCATCCCTTTCACAGATGCTCTTACACTCTGTGGAAAAGACGTCAGTGACACGGACATAAGCAAAGAGATGGGCTCACCGATCTCGAAGGTGATCTTGTCAACGTCCTTGTGATCGTAGGGAGTGTACTTGTCCTTGTTCCACCCCTTGAAGTCATTGTTGTGCTCGAACACCGGCTCCCAGGTGCAATCGCCTCGGCCATTGTCCTTGCCGTAGTCCTTGTTATCATAATCCTTCTTGCCATCGTCCTTGTGGCCGTCCTTGTTGTTGTAGTCTACGCCTCCCCAAGATCCGTCCCGAGCTTGAACGGAGGCGGAAAGGGCGGGGACCGCGAGGGCCAAAGGAAGAAGAGTGGCAACTGAGAAACGCATGGTGATGAATAGGACTGATAGTAGGTAGACGAAGATGGACTGATTGTCTGAATAAAATAGATGATCTGAGAGCCCTTTTATATCTCTTCGAACGCCTGTAACTACCTAAGAAAGATGAAGTTGAAGAACG
This sequence comes from Armillaria novae-zelandiae, assembly GCA_030435655.1. Taxonomy (NCBI): domain Eukaryota; kingdom Fungi; phylum Basidiomycota; class Agaricomycetes; order Agaricales; family Physalacriaceae; genus Armillaria; species Armillaria novae-zelandiae. The sequence goes on along the minus strand of JAUEPR010000004.1, from coordinate 2,445,989 downwards.
TCATATCAAGACAGTGCTCGTATAGACGGAGCCTGGCGGCCGCTGGTGAATCAATGACTTGCCAAGCCGTGAAAGAATATGGTCAGAGTCGAAGTCACAAAGCCTAGCGTGAACGTCAGTCTCAGGGAGAACGGACAAGATCAGGATCCAGAGCGCCAGCGTCAGTCTCGGAGGATGAGTGGACGTTGATGCTCGTAGAGAATGTCATCCTAGGAACTCCTCGGTAGTTGTAGATCGTTAGGCCTGATCACAGGGATACCCAAAACCGAAACACGCCGCCAAGCGATGTTGCCGGTCAATAGCTTTTGTGGGGCAGAGTTAGAGTTATCCTACGATAACTAAAAGGACCCCCGACTGTTCAGCGAGGTGGTATCCACATTTAATGCATTGCCATCAGTAGCCGATATCCCTGAGTTGACTGCCCCCAAGTCGTAGAAATTCAACGTCAGAATAGGCCTTGAGTGCTCGAGTTTCTAACGTGACTCCGCAGACAAAACGCCAACCAGAATTGATCCACCCGTTGGTGGAGGTCTAGGCTTGCCAAGCTAGAGGAAAGCCTGCCTGGAGTGGCTATAACCAAATACGGTGAAGGCGGTGGAAATCGGTCTCAGAGGGAACGAGGAGATTGGAAAGCCCGGTCTTAGCGTCGTCAGAAAATTCGTGAAGAAAAGACATTTCAGTTCAGCCAAGGACGTTGTATGGAGAACGGAAGTGGTAACGTAGGCAATTACACTGGACCCATGTTTCAATGGGAAACAACAGCCTTCTCGTTTTCACTTGACACGTTTCGCTTTCTATCGTCGTGACGATGAGGCAAGCTGAGGGTCGCATGCTTAAGGTGGAATCAGAGGAATACTTCGATACAAAGAAAAGGTTCCCGTGAAGACGCTGAACCGTTCCGTTGAGGTGGCTGTAAAAGAGTTGAAACGAGACATTTGTTGAGTTTTTGGCATCACGGCGTTTGCCGAGTCGGCAGCGGGTATACTCGGCCGTCGACGCGTCGTGTTCCCATCCCCAGTTTCGACGTGCTACTCTTGGTCAAAACATGGCTACATAATTCGTCACTGTGGACACTGAAGCTTGAGGCAGCAGAATAAAATTTCCTGTATCTATTAACCTGTACAGTTGTAAATTTGTAAATAAGACCGCATCCAGGGCAATACGCGAGCATATTACTTCAGCGTTGTACGCCAGATGTACGAATGAGGCATCGTAATCCGTTGGGCCACTAGGAGCCTAATCCAATGCACACCCGTAGACCTGCTTAGCGGTATTTCTCCATCTCCCGAGATCAACAGCAAACTCTTGTGCATACTCGACCTCGAGATGGTGAAGTCGTTTACCGACAAGGACGAGACTATGAAGAGGATCTCCGAAGGCATCTTCTGGATGATTCACGAGGTCTTCCAGGGTACCAGCAACAATCCTCTGATTGTCGCTTCCGCCGCCGACGCGAGAAAGCGCGACTGCGAGGGTTGTATCAGGAGACAATGTCCCAGTCTGCCTTAGAGATTCTATCTCTATCAGTTGAGAGACAGCTTGTCGTATTGACATGTATCGAGGTGGTTCGTAAATCTTCCGACCACTAGCGCAGATATTAACATACGAGACGGAAAGGGGAAGAATGTTCCTCACCGAGCCAGATTTTCTTCGCTCTGCTCCTTGACCTTTATATCCAGCAATACGAGCGTGTGCAGTCCGAGATCCGCGTTCTCTTTTATTCTATCGTAGAAACTGTCGGGTTTCCATGTATCCGTGAAGAAGACCAGAGAGACCGTCTGGCCGAAATTATAGAGTTGGAGGCCACAGGCGCCGACTGCGTTCATTATCGATGCATTATGGATAACACGGGTGGGGATACCCAGGGCCCGAGCGCGAAGGATGATGTCGGTATGTGTTGTTGCCCTACGAGATCCGATGTGAGCCTATTCCCGAAGAAAGAGACGGTTACGCACCCGAATGGATCCCCGACAACCAACAGGGATACGTCTTCCTTGTCTGCATTCGCCAATATTTCATCGCTCTCCGTTTCCACCATATCACGGTCGGCGAGAATCAGTGATTTTTCGTAGAATGCTTCCTTGCAAACGTCGGCCCAAGAAACATCGCGATTCATGACTATCATACCAGTTTTTCTTTTTGCACCATCAAGATGCTAGTGTATGCTTCCAAGTATACACGAGAAGATCCTTTGATGGCCTACGAAAACGATAAGAAATGAACCAATGAGAATATACAGTATGGTTTACCTCGAGTCCGCGAATAGTAACATCCTTCTCATCGCAAAGTCCAAGACCGATGATATAGAACATGGAGGTAAGGGAAGATCGGATCCGGCAACTTCCGTGAGAGCGGAAAGGTTCAAAGGATTCTTATTTGATTCTTATACTGTATTTATGTAGAAAAACCTGACGACGTAAGATCTGAGTATAATCTACAAACTTATGGCTACGAGACGGCCCACTCGGCATCCTTATTTCACAGAAAAATCTAAAATCTCAAGCAATGCGTCTAAAGCATTGCATACTCCCTGTTTGTCTTCGCCTGGGCATTTCCGGTGTACACCGGTAATTCATACGCATATGCCTGCCAAGTCTCGTTCGACACAATAGGCGCGGTAGCAAACTCCGCCATGTTCAACCCTGACATATACGCCCTCAAATGCGGCAACATCGAAGAAACCGCACGATCCTCGCGCATGCGCTGCTGCACTCGCGAGATTCCAACTTCGGAGTACCATCCCGGATCCTGACGAATTACAGCGCATTCATACACATCCAGGATAGGCTGGGGAAGTTTGGCCTTCTTCGCTGCGGAATATGCAAAGGCATGTCCTAGCGCCTCGATGACTGGCTGGGATTGGGGCAGGATAAGGGAGTTGAATTCTTTGCTGCGATGGTCCCCAATAGTAGCGAGGAGCTGGCCGTTCTCCTCCATCAGACCGTGAGCATGCTGGGCCAGCAGGGATTCATCGGCGTTGGGTAAAGCGATAGTGTAGCGCTTCAGAAGGAGTTCGGAGAACAACCGGATGCACAACGTAAGGACCTCGCCTTCAGCGATGACGGCACCTAATTGAGGAGTCAGTTACTACACATGGACACGGTTCGCTCGTATGTCTGACCTTTTCCGTCGTTCTAGAAGGCGTTATCGTGTTAGCAAGAGTAGGTGGTCAACGTCAGTGCTTCTTACCTCCATCCTTGCCATGTAATTCTGTTCGAACGTTCCTATGAACATGTTAGAAAGTTGGCGCCGCAATATTTTCACGACTGCATACCTTGCGCTCCACAGCGTTCCGAGACCTCGGCGATGCAGCGCTGGAAGTGACGGACCACTGTAGCCTTCGTAATGACTGCCATGGCGTGTCGAAGGCGACCATCCATTGCAGAGTCCTGCGAGTCTCGTATCACCGACGCGTACCACTGATCCATCACATATCCGACAGCGATTGCATGAACGATAGGCCATTGCTGGGTCCTGAAAGAAATTATGGGGATGGACGAACCCTTGCGGTCCGTGATGCACCGATGCATAGAATAAGAACCGACAATATAAGCCGACATCTTCACAGCGTAGATCAAAGGAGATACGATCAAGAGTGAACCTAATTGGATTCTCCAGTTCTCGTCCCACCACGCTTCGAGGGGTCGCTCGGGAGCAGCAATGTGCTGTAGGTCAGCGGCCACCAGCGCCGTGGGGGGGAGGCGAACATGGTCAAACGCTGTCATGGAGAAATCAAGAGGACCAGTTCCGCTACGACGAGGAAGGCGCGTAGACTTGACACCACGGTACATTTCCTTTTCATCGCTGTTTGAATAGATGAATAAGTTAGATCGGCTGGGAGGAGGGTTTATCTTACCAGATAGGTACGATGAAGTATCTACAGCCAAGATCTTTCCCCTTGTCCATGAGCCTTGCCATGACCAACGCAACCTTTGGGACACCAAAGGCGGGCGTAGAAGCTGGCATAAACCTGATAAACGAAATTAGGACAGGACACTTTCGTAAAAGGCTAAGCTTACTTTGTGGCCTCTTCACGCGGAGTGTTGAGAATATAGCTTCCATCAGACATTCGTGTAGCCGTCGTTTCGATATTGAAAGCATCGAGCCCGTGGCCACGTTCCGACAAGAGGAAAATCCCAACTTTTTCGAAACGGAGCAGTTCAGAGACCAGGGGCCTCAAGTCCGGACGAGTATCAAGGTGGCGCGACAAAGTGCCAATAGTCAAGCCCACATGGGCCGCAAGAATGGTAAACATTCCAATATCCAAGCATGTGGCGGGATCTGTGAACAAGCCCCAGAAGCGTTCAGAGCTGTGTTCAATGTCAGAGGCGGTCAAGGCTAGTCAGGAAGTCAGCCATCTTGATAGAGAGGAAGAGAAAGTTGAGCATACTGTGTGTACTGAGCATAAGCTTCGCCCTCTTGTATGCAAGAGCAACTCGTTCATCTGTAGTGAGTTTCTCGACTTGGATACGGAAGAGGGGGTGCTTCGCGATGGTGGATTGGCTGTTCATTGTTGAATGAGTTACAGCAAGACACTATTTTGCAGGGCTTTTATACCAGAGCAGACCCTCGCACCGAAAGCGAATAAACGGATTTGGACGAACAATGCGTACATTTTTTTTCAGGCGTCCGATAGATCAGTAGTTTACGTTGCGGTGCCGCGGCCGTAAGTGCTAAGTGAATAGTGTTGACGATAGAAGCTAACACCGGTGCAGATAACGTGCCGCTTTTCCTCAAGCAGGATGCTTCCTAGAAACTACGAGCCGGGTTAATGCAAGGCGTTCGCGGGCCGGGGCGATCGGAAGTTACCCCTGAATTCCGCATGGAGTTGTATGATCCCACGCTCCCTTCCCGCGTCGCTGTCAGCACCAATCAGGATTCAGCACTACAACTTTATTCACTCGTTTTCCTCAAGGTTGTGTACGTTTTCCATCCAAGAGGATCTGTATCACTTCAAGCTATCATGATCCGAAAAATGTTCTAGTGTATCAGGAGTACTCTAATCAGTGAAGCAATCTTTTTGTGTACAACTTGATCAGACTCATTTCGAGGTCTACCCCAAAAGGTTCCCTTCCTTTTGCAGTGAATCTCTGTTGATCAGAAGAAACTGTGTGTATATATGGAAGATACGGGCACCAGCATACAGTACAGCACATCAAGTAACTGATCCATATTCCAGGACTTGTTTGTGGGCCTTATCATGATCCACTCGCTCGTTGTGTACCTTCTGATGCACAGTTGATGATCATGATGAAAAAACACAAAGCTGTGCGCATTACCATGCTCCATTTTTCATTGAATTGGCCCATCATCATGATACCGATAGCCTTCGTGCGGTTCGCAAATCAAGCTGGAACCACCTGCAGCAGATGAACCGGTGTAGACCTTTGGCCCATCAGGTTCGTGTTCCTGCGGTGAGGGTCGTTATATGGAGGAGGGTTTATGCGGGGGCAGTAGTCTTCATTATCCTCCTTCCCTGTAGCCATGGCTGAATTCAGATCCTCTATTCCGTTACCGTTCATCCCCAACGACCTTACCGTACCCCAGTTTCTCCTCGATGATTACAAGCATCCATTGAGTGAAATGAGAAAGGGGGATGACGCAGTCTGGCTTATAGACGATACCACCGGAAGAGAATACACGTTCAAGGAGGCTAGTTTTTTCATAGTAGTAGCTCTTGAAATGGCTGACTTTTTGATGTAGTTGCGCACTCGTAGCAACGACTTAGCAAAAAGCTTGCATACTGAATGTAACCTAAGTAAGTTTACCCAGGATTCAAACCATAGTGGAAAATCAATTCCGCACCTCTTGTTTAGAAGAAGACGATGTTGGTGGGTACATGATTACTTCGTTCCACAAAAAAAGCTCACGTGTATCATACAGTATTGTTCTTCAGCCCCAATCATATCGGTAAGTGAAGTCCGCCAACCTGCGTACCAGTAGGACCAGCTCACACACGTTCTAGACTATGTCGTCGCGACATGGGCTATCCACCGACTAGGAGCGACGATCGCGTGCGTATCGACCGGTTGCACGGCTTGTACTTAATCCTTTTCAGGGCCGCGAATCCTCTTTACACTGTCGAGGAGCTCGAGAACTTGTTGTCCCTAACAAAGGCAACGAGAATACTCACCGACAAACGGTTCCTCAAAGTCGTCACCCCTGCGGCAAATGCTTTTGGTATCCCTACGAGTTCGATTCTACTGTTCGATATTGGTGCTGCTGATCCTAAACCGGGATACACTACGGTGTCGGAGCTAGTGTCATATGGAGAAATTTCGTCTGCTCAAATTCCGGAGAAACGGTTGGCTCCAGGTGAAGGCAAGACCAAGGTCGCTCTTCTGTTCTTCTCGTCGGGAACCACCGGTAAACCTAAGGTGCATACGAACGTATCGCCTGACACCGCCTAAGTAGACTTATGATGTTCCTTACCAGGCTGTGGCGCTTTCCCATTATGCTGTTATTGCCAACATCCTTCAGATGACAGCGCATCAGAGAAAGGATGGGAAATCCCGAGGCCCCGAGAAATGGGCTCTTCTGGCTGAGGACGTGATTACCGGATGTAAGGAGACCAACCTTTTCAAGTTTCATAGGCGCTCATTATTTCCTAAGTATTGCCCTTTTTCCATGTTTACGGCCTGATTGCAAATGTGAGGGCTGCAAGTTCTTCTGATGAGTCCTTTGTCCAACCTGACTGTATTGAAAAGATATACTGGGCCTTATTTCTTGGGGTACGTTTCATATCCAACTGCTCCAGAATTGCGCATACCTGACAAGTACACGTTACAAGATGACCGTTGATGTATTTCCGAGGTTCAGCCTATCTAGTTTTCTCACAAGCATCTCAAAGTACCACATCGCCCATCTTTAGTACGAAACAAAGTAATCATTTTTCCTCGCACTCAATTGAATTCTTTTCGGTAGTCTTGTTCCGCCCCATGTGGTCCTAATTTGTAAAGTGCGTATGGATTTGAGCTATTCCGAGTTCTGCACCACCGACTCACTGTAACAGGATCCCTCGGTGGCTGCTCGTAACTTTGACCACGTCAAACTAATCTTCACCGGGGCTGCGTCTCTTTCCGTCGACCTCATGCACCAGGCTACAAAGGTCTTTCCAAATGCTGCGATATCTCAAGGTTATGGTAAGCCCTCCCTAAATCATTCGACCCTATCTAATCCTATGTTTTAGGAATGACAGAAACCATCATTGCTGCGATCCAGCCGGCGGACCAGCGAATTAGTACAGGAGGATGCGGTCCGATGCTCCCAGGTTTTGTCGCTAAGGTCGTCAAGGCAGACGGGACCCTTGCAGTTGCAGGGGAAACAGGAGAACTGGTCATGACAGGCCCGTCTCTCGGTTTAGGATATCTTGGTGATGAGGAAGCGTGAGTCATATTTACTATTTTCTATATCTGGTTTATTGGCAATTTTTTTCAGTACAAAATCTACCTTCATTGACGGGTAAGAACCCAAATTCGACTTCCAGAGTTGAAAGTTCATAATCGTCGTCTCTTTGTTATAGCTGGGTCCGTTCAGGGGACGAAGTCAGATTTAGCGAGTCAGGAGAATTGTTCGTAGTGGATAGACTCAAAGTAAGTTACGCTCTAGACTCACTATATCCTCTCTTCGACTTTCACAGGAACTTATCAAAGTACGCGGCTTTCAAGTTGCCCCCGCCGAGATAGAGGGTAGCTATACTCGCTTCCATGCGTAGTGTTTTTGTTCGACCCTTCCATAGATCATCTCATGAGCCATCCTCATGTTGCGGACGTCTGCGTGGTCCCCATCGCGGATGAGTAAATCTAGCTAACGTCTTAACCATGCACTTTCACCCTCAATTTGTTCAATAGGTACTCGGGCGAACTTCCTCTGGCATTTGTTGTGCCCAGTGTGCAAGCGCGCCAAATAATGGATGATGGTGGAGACCCAGAAACCATCAAAGACCAAATCAAAAAGGTAAGCGAACGAGCTGGCGAAAGTTGTTACCGTGATCTCATACCCCATGATTCCAAAGCACGTAGCCGACCATAAAGTGAAGGAGAAATGGCTTGCGGGAGGCGTCCGCTTTATAGATTCCGTTCCAAAGGCAAGTAAACTTGTCGTTTTCTAAGTTCAACGTAGTACTTATCATCCATTGGTATCGACAGAGTCCGAGTGGAAAGTTACTTCGACGCGTCCTCCGAGATAGATTAAAGGTCGCAGCTTAGAGAAACGTCGAACATAAACGTGTCTGTACCTTGTTGATACTCGAGTCAGAAACGAGAGTTTCAAGAAATAAACAGTGATAGTGGACACAAAATTCCCATGAAAAGTTGGAAATATTACCTCGGAGACCGATCCTTTGGATAATATACAAGTCCCGCAATATAGAAGGTCAAACTTTGACAACGGCGCTTGTTACAACAACACAAGATAAATAAATTAGGGAGGTTCCCCGGTACACGGCGTTGGCTTAAAGAAAGTACTTTTAACAGCTACGCGGCAGTGTACCCCATGCTTTTCCCCTGAGATTTGTCCTTGGGGGAAAATCAGCTTCAATAAAGGAAAACGAACCACCGCGACTGACATTCATTTGACCCATTTCAAAATCATCGCTGAATACCTCCTTAGTTATTGCAACTACTGGCGCCCTCCCATGCATCCCTTCAGTTCTCCGTGTGCCTTGTGACGATTGGGAATTAGTATCCCGTATCATAGTGCTCGTGATACTCAGATCGGTTGAAGATGTATAGGTATCCCGTCCACCCATGATTCGGATTCGCGAATTCAATACCATGTAGACGGTATTTGCATACAGCTTGGGCATGATGAGGGCTGGTGTCCCATAGAAAGTCTCATGAGGGAACCCAAAGAAAAGGACAAGGTTGAGCAGAGCAACAACAGCTGAATGTAGGTGGTGTCATTCTTGCAACAGCGGTAGATGATGCGGGCGCCGAAGCACATACCTGTCACAGATCCTGTTTCAACAGTAAGGCGAATTAACTTCGTGACAAGCATTCGGGTGCGACGGAAGCCCGTATCGCTGCGCATAAGCTACGAGGATGAGCATTAACGGAGGTAATGAAAGAGAAAAAGGGCCTACGTAGTAAGTCATCCAGATAGCGATGATGATATCACACAAGGCGGAAGCCCCACACCAAATCTGGGCATATTTCAGCATTGTAAACGCGGGATGCCAGAATCAGGTACTTACCCCGACGGCGATGGATGTCCTCCGGTTGTTGAGTTTAAGGACGTTGCCGGCTTCAAAAGAATAGGCACCTGTGATTATAGCCGCTACGGTGCTTGTTAAGGACACCTGTAAATAGATGAGCTAGATCGACATGAAGGAGCACACTGACGAACACAGGTCACGAATAACGGCACGATTGGGGACTTCGACAACACGAAAATTCGGTAAGCGTAGAAGACCTGCCCCACACAGGCAACTGTGCTTAATTATAAGTAACGGAAACTAACAGAAAATGTTGCACACACCAAGACCGCTCATGATGGGGACAGTGAGCCAATCAAAGTGCATATCAGTGAGGGCTTCCAGGTCACCGAAGCCGTACCCAAACATCGAGAAAGCGTCATGGGTAACGAGCATCGTCTGAACGAACTCAATAATGTAAATGCCATAGACAAGATATTTTGTGAACCGCCGATCTTTCGGAAATGCTAGATAGTACAGATCTAACGAAAAAGAATTAGAAACAGCTCAACTGAGTAATTCCGAACAACGCACACAGCTGCACGGAGAGAGTCCCGAAGAGCCCCCAGTGCAGGAGATAGGCGACAATCTATATCGCCGTGTTAGGGACTGAATAGACGAAACACACAATTTTTCAAACCAAAGGTCCAGACCTGAAATGAGAAGACTTAGTACATACTGCCGCGTAATTTTGAGTTTGTGAGACTTACAGCCTCTCTATGGGATAACCTGCGGGGACCGGCTGCATGTTAACTGGGGTCGTGGTAACGGTCCTGAAGAGAGAAGTTTATACATATATTTCCGACAATCATCGTGAGAAATGTGAAAGATGGCGCTCGAACACTTAAAATATGTTGTGATCAGTTGCATCACGCCACGACAAACGAGCTAAGTGAACTATCGCAGTCTGATACTATAGCCAGGCACGATTTTAACAATGTTCATATGGTCAGGTGAGTTGGCCCATCAAAACTCATTACCATGAATCTGATCGCCCTGCTGCTGAGAAGACTTTTCCGCAGCTGACGGAAGAGCTTCCGGCAGGTTGATATTGAGGATAAGACCGACAGAAGTTAAGGTTACTCCGGGGATAAACTGTGAGAAGAAGAAGTAAGAACGGAATTATCACTCGCGGTTCTACGTGGATGTTCAAGAGTAATCATGGCGCGGGTCGTGCTTTACGGGTGGCCGGCCCGACTGCCAAATCTTTTGCAAATGCCAAGCAAACGCTCGTCCTTTCTTCAAGAATCTTGAGTTGAATGACCGGAAGCCAACATACTCATCAGATACACACCCATCCACTGGCTTCCATATCATCATTTCATTCAACTCACACACATGGCACTCCAATGTAAATACGGCAACCACCATGATGCCGATGCGAGGCTGAGTGAGCTGCGAGGAACTCAATACCGCGGTCATAATGCGATGGCCACGTTCGGCACTTCAACTTATCGGAAGTTTTTCGGTTTTCAGGTACAGATCATCCAGCGACATTCCCATTTATCTTTTAGAATTGACACTCGGTTCCCCCCATAATGCACTTCGACAGAGGAGGATTGTACAGTCTGGACAGCTCAGAAAGAAGGTCATCAAGATAGAAGGAACACCTTCCCGGAAATTCACGCAACATCAAGCTCTGCTAGTCCTGTGGTACAGGGAGGATTGATCGGTGGAAAATAGTTCTATTAATACATACGCTCTACGCCAAAGAGGCCAGGGATGTTACCGTTGCGGCTTTGATTCTGATGGGATCCAAGGCGGTATGGTGATTAACCCTTGCGCCTACTGGAACTGGACCGCAGGACTAAGATCATCAGCTCGGGAGCCTTTAATATTTCCCCTTCGATGGGTATCAAAAAATAACTTCTCACACTCTGGGTTCTACTGCCTTCGGGAGCCTCTGATCTTTTCACAGGACTCGGTGATTTTGTTGGCACGGAGAAATTCCACATCCATCGGCCATCGGACTACATGTGGTATAGCGAGTGCTATCTCTACACTCCCTCTTTGCACTGAACCATCTCTGTCTCATGTCTTTCGAGTATCCTCGTCGACAATCGTACCGTTCCTCGGTAGGCAATCGTCCAGAGGACGTAGAACTGAGCCGGATCTCGAGAGCTGAGCCTGAGGATGACGAATTGGGATCGCAGCCTGCAACTAGAGCAGGAAGTATAATCAGCGTTAAGCTCGACGCAGAGGATATTATTAAAGGGCTCGACCTTGACGCAAAGGATAAACGGCTGCCAATCGAAGAGCCTGCGAATCCGCCTCAATTTATCGAGGGCACGCTCCAAGGGTGGTTAACCGTATGTGGCGCGTAGGTTGTTCCCTATCTCGTTGGTATCTGTCACGCTGAAAGCTCGTGCTTTTAGGTCCTTAGTCGCAATGTGTACGCGCGGTCCTCCTTCTGCGTACCTGCTCATTCTAACCCATACCAGGCACGTTTGGAAACATTCAGGTAAAATCACTCTTTACTGTTCGAGCCAGCCATTTGACTGAGGATTTCCCTAGTCCTTTGGAGGTTTGCTCTACTCATCTTCAATATTTAACCGCGTCGCTCAAAGGATATTAAGTCTACCAAGCATACTATACTGTACGATACCTCTGTTCTTGAGGCTGCTTTTTTCAATGGTGACATTCGAGATAGCAAACCCTTCTCGCCGGAAGCTCACCATCTAAGATAAGCTGGATCGGTTCTGTCCAGCTATGTCTCCAGTTCACGGTCGGTATATTCTCTGGGAAACTCTTCGACCAAGGCTACTTCCACTCTCTCATGATTAGTGGTGCCCTCTTATTCCTCTTCTCGTGAGTGAATTGCTAAACGTACTCGGATTAAATTCACTTTTTGGCAGATCCTTTATGCTTTCCCTCGCTCAGCCCCACGAGTTTTATCAATTCTTATTGGCGCAAGGTTTTGGAATGGGCATGGGTATGGGTTGTATGTTTTTACCGGCATTAAGCATCATGTCGCATTATTTCCGGCGAAGGAGGGCCGTAGCCATGGGAATAGTGGTTGCGAGTGCGTTCAATTGTCAATTGGCCTGGGAGTACGTTATTCATGTCCTTTGGAGGCGGGTCCGTTGGAGGCGTCATTTATCCCATAATCCTCAATAAGATATTTCCGAGGGAGGGACTCGGATTTCCTTGGGCAGTTCGGTGAGTAGATAGACTGTTTTCTATGGAGATATCCGTCTCATAGTATTCTAGTTTCATCGCATTCATCAACATCGCCTTCTTGGTCGTCGCGAACCTGATCATGAAACCGAGATGTAGGGCAACTCCGCGCATCGATTGCATCTAATATTTATTTCCGCTTTCAGGGCCGACACGCAAACGCTCTCCAGTAGATATGAGCCAAATACTCAACGATCCTCCTTACTGGGTGACGATAGTAGGGTATGCCGTATCGTGTGTAAATTTTGGCCCTACTAACTCCTAGAAGGCTCTTTCTAGGATTCTGGGGGATCTTCATCCCATGCACGTTCCATTCGTTTCTGTCCCACCCTAAAATGCTGATGCTCCTTTTACAGACTTCTACCTACAGCTCTTCTCTGAGACTCACGGAGTAGATTCCAACTTTCTGACTTGGACGGTGCGCTTGAGCTTTGTTTGCAATTTCGTAGGTGGTCTGACAACAGCTGCGCGACAGCTCCCCATCCTGAATGCCGGTGCAGCTTGTGGACGGTTCATGCCTAATTTCCTGGCCGATAAATACGGACCGTTAAATGGTAAGTGGAATGATATTGGTCGCCACTAGCCGTTTTAATATGCCTCTAGTGATCATTCCAAGTGGAATAATTTCATCAGGAATGCTGTGGGCGCTTCTTGGCGTCAAATCCGTTGCAGGGGTGACATTATTTGGGCTGGTGTATGGATTCGTTTCTGGCGCGTTCTTGACACTCGCATCCCCAGCTGTAGCTGCGTTCACACGGAGTCCCACCTTAGACGATATCGGGTAAGGTCTGTTGCCTAGGAAATTTTCCATCCTAAAATTTTTGGGTAGACTTCGAATTGGCATATCGTGCTTCTTCATTGGTTTGGCACTGTTGACGGGTAATCCAATCGCTGGCGCGATACTTTCCTCTCCAGACTACATCTGGTGGCGCCCGCTTACTTTTGCCTGCGTAAGTTTTCTGTTAATATCCAACATGGATCATGAAAGCTTAAGCATCTGCAATAGGTCGTAATTATGGCTGGCACTTTTTGTCTTATATTTGCTCGACAAGCGTTGGTGCGAAGAAAGGGTGGCGTGCAGTTTGTCTAATCAATTCCCGTCAAGGATGATGGATTTTTAAGTTTCCGATTTCGTGGCCTGGTTTTAGATGACTTGTCGCTGTTTTACGGCTTAGACGTCTTGTTCCTCGAAGTGTAGTAATATACCGTGTTTTTAATCAGAACGTGACGCTGCGGTCAGCGACTCGGAATTGCCACCCCTCCTGTGTCTAATTTAATTGCTTACTGGGAGCTCAGCGAGTCGCATCTTCCCTTGGCCGCATTGCGCCGTGATACACTCTGAACCGAGTCGGGGGCGGCGGCCGGACCGCATGTGGCCCGTGCGCAGTATGTGGATCGTGGGACAATTTTGGGCAGGGGTCATTCGTTGTCTTCGGATAGCACCTTCCTTACCGTCTCTTCGAGCGATTTAGTTCGTTTTGGAGGCATTCTTGCAGTTCTCATTGACTTTTATTTCGTCCTTGCTCATCCTTTGACGAGATTTCTGCATGTGCTAGAGTTGATACTGATATTTTATATCTCACTCTTTTTTTCTTGTGCGTGTCTTTTTTCACCCACACCTGTCACTCCTTTGCGCATACATTCCTTTGCGTTACTCTTTTCTAACTCTTTTCCTGCCCCCTTCCTGTCCTTTTCCTTCTTTTCATCATGGACGGTGCACAGACTGCCTTTGATTCTCAGTATCCTTACGGTTTTGAAATCGACATGATGAAGGTTCGTTTTCTGCTCAGTTTACCCGATTTTCTGCCATATCTTATCCTTGGTAGCGCTCTATGGAGCCAGTAGGCGGACCTGATGCCAAAAAGGCCCGCTGGTCACCGACTTTTTCTCAAAATGCCGCCGGATCTCCCACCGGTTCGTCGCCCCACGACGCCTTTGCCAATTACGGCTACAGTCCTCAAGCCGGCATGGCCCAGCCTGGCTTCAATACTTCTCCCTCTGCAACCCCCTTTGGTCCCAACCAGCTCTACTCGACCCCCCAGCTGTCTATCAATACTCAGACAAACGGCTCAGGTATGAGCGCCCAGCTCAGCCCCAACTCGGCAGCTGGATTTGCTCAGCAACAGCAGCAGCAGCCGAGCCCCAGTGGACAGTCGCCGTACGGTAACTTTGGTGCATACAATATGCTGGGACTCGGTATTCCAGGAATGAACATGCTAGGGTTCCCATACAACGGTCAAATGCCTAATTTTTCCCAGGTGCGTGCACTGCAAATCTTAATAATTCGCTTTATCTCACAAACTACAGGGCTTTGGGCAACAGCATCTGCCGTCTCTCAACATCCAAGCCGCTCACTATGCACCAGCTGCTGCCCTCTCTGCCGCTCTCTCGGCGTCAGCGGGCACCCTCCAAGGACGGACAGTATACATCGGAAATCTCCCTGCCACCGCTTCCGTCGACGAGCTCCTGAACCTCGTTCATTTCGGTCCCCTAGAATCTATTCGTGTCCTTCCCGAAAAGTCTTGCGTTTTCCTCTCCTTCCTCGATGGCAATACCGCTGCTGCCTTCCATGCAGACGCCACCATCAAGAAGCTTGCTCTTCATGGACAGGAGCTCAAGATCGGCTGGGGTAAGCCCAGCCCGGTCCCCGCTCAAGTAGCCTTGGCGATCAGCCAGAGCAACGCCAGCCGGAATGTCTATCTCGGTGGATTAGATGAGAACATGACGGAGGAGCAGCTGCGTGACGAGTTGAGCAGATTTGGATTGATTGATCAGGTCAAAATCGTCCGGGATAAGAACATTGGCTTCGTCCACTTTTTAAGCATTGCCATTGCTACCAAGGTATGTAATACAGCCTGCGACAATCCAATCTGGGTACTGACATCCAGCTAGGTTGTCAATACGCTCCCTACGGAACCGAACTGGGCCGGCAAACGTGTAAACTACGGCAAGGACCGATGCGCTTATATTCCCAAGTCGCAACAGGCGGCCGCCCAACAAGCACAAGCTGCTGCTGCCCAGTCCTTGATCGCCCAGACCGCCTCGCCTCAGTCGGCCATGCACTCGCCGATGAGTGCTAACCCGAATGGATTCAACAGTCCCTTCAGTCCGTACAGTCCTTTCCCGCAATCTGTGGACGCACTCATGGCTGCTGGCGCTGGGGCGGGCATGCAAGGATTGAATAGGACGGTTTATCTCGGCAATATTCACCCAGAGACCTCGACCGAGGATCTGTGCAACTCCATCAGGGGTGGTGTCCTACAGAGCATACGGTACATGCAGGATAAGCACATTGCTGTAAGTCCCTTCGGTGACGTCACTTACCGATACTGATTTTCTTTCAGTTCGTCACATTCGTTGACCCTGCAGCGGCGTTCACTTTCTTCCAGGTGGCTTCATATCAGGGAATGACAATCAACAACAGGCGGTTGAAGATTGGATGGGGCAAGAATTCAGGCCCTCTACCCCCGACTTTGGCTCTTGCCGTTCACTCGGGCGCCACGAGGAATGTATACATCGGCAACGTCGAGGACTTTGAGACATTCACGGAGGAACGACTGAAGAGAGACTTCGGAGAGTACGGTGACATCGAGCTGGTCAACTTTTTGAAAGAAAAGTATGTCTCCTCTTTTCCCAGAACGATCACATGCCTAATCTTATGATAGGAACTGCGCTTTTGTCAATTTTACGAACATTCTCAACGCGACCAAGGCCATTGAGGCCATCAAGAGCAAGCCTGAATACGCCAACTTGAGGATTGCCCACGGGAAGGATCGATGCGCGAACCCCCCGAGATCAGGGCCGCAAGGGGCGTCTGGCGGACGAAGGTCTACGTCCGGTGCTGGCGCTCCCGAAGATATGGAGGGCGTCGAAATTGGAGATGGGGACGAGGTCGCCAACATCGAACCGATGACGGCATAGACGGTATTTCTTTTCTTTACTTCAACTACGGATCGGATCGTAATTCAAGGATACCCCCTCCTCCCCCTCTTCTCTCGGATGCGATGAATCGAAAAAGGGGCGTTTCCCAGTCGCTCTGTACTTGGGGGCTCGGGGTTGGTCCCTTGGTTTGGAATTTTCCCTTTTGAACCAAAGAACCCACCCCCTTGGGCCATTGGTTGTCATTTCTTTATCACCTTCGTGCTTCCATTCCATACATTTTTCTTTCTCCCCTTCCCCGTCTTCCTTAATTATTCAGAAAACATGTGTTTATTTCATTAACTTGTGTGCGAATATCGTATCATATCTTTTACTCTCCTTCGCCTATCTACTGTGCGGTCCTCTCGTTCTCTTACTTATGCTCTCCCTCTTTCGAAATGCAATTTCTTAGCCGGATTTTCACCTCCTCGGCCTTGTCTGTACGCACTTTTTTGATGAGGACGTTCAACAACCCCCCTACATACATACCTAACTTACCTTAGCTACGAAATTGCTGTCACTCATTGTCCTGTAATATGATTCGTGCGCGAGCAAGATGTTTGCAACTTATTATTTTAAGAGAAAGAGGTGGATGTTACATGAATGACACTGCGGTGTTTTAATACTACGAACTCTTATTTTACCATACACTCTTTTCCGATGGTCGCATGATCCTTTCGGAGATTCCTATCGCGACTCCTGTCGACTGAAGCTTGTCTAGTCGAGATAGGATGTGAATAGTGTTTTCGTCCGGGTCCTCTGGAGGAACAAACCGACGAAGAAGGACGTAGTCCAACCGGGCAACCGAAGGATTGATCTGTTGGCAGCGGGATGCTATCATTCCTACGAAACCCTCTGCATCAAAATCTTTTGACATGATGCCGGAAAGGTGGAAGAGGCGCAAACGTGGTAGAATAATGGTGGCATCCGATGGAGGAACAGTAGGTTTAATTGTAAGTTTGTCGAAAAATGACCGCGTAAAGGCTTCAAGAGGCACATGTATAAGCCAGATGGTTTCTAAAGTAGATGTCGAGCATAAGATGCTCAAGATGTCCTCCGTCAATACCAAGCCGTGAAAAAAACGGAGTGTTTTTAAAGGGTTGTGGGATCGACCGATAAGGTTCCGGATTGCTGTGAACGTATTTTCAACGTCAAGCTCTTTGTTATAAGAAGATCCGTCGAAGGACAGGCTCGACATAACGGGGGTTGTGAGTTGATTGAGTATCTGGAACAATGGGCGTTGATGAATTAACCGCGATGAAAGGTTTAGCGAACGAAGTTTGCGACAGATAACCTGGGGCTGCTCTTCAGTAATGCGACCATCGTCCCATGCCTCGCATCGCAAGCGGCATTCCTCGACGTTAGGCATCGATCGAAGTTGGTCCAGGATTTGTAATGTATACGCTTCTGCATCGTGCAGATAGGCATGATCACTTGTGAAATGAGTGATCTGATTCCAGGGCAGAGTAAACGACCACGAAAGATGCGGAATATCCATCACATCCACCGACCATAGTTTAGGTACACCTTCGAACAGAACTATCCCTCCTAGCTCATCCGCGCCTAGACTGTCGGTACAAAGAAGCCGCAGGTGCTCCAGGGATGGGAAGAACAACCGTAAAGGTTGCAGGGAAGAAAACGCATCGAAGGACATAGCTAAGGTGAGACGCTGTATTCTCTCCGAAGCCGAAAAAAGGAGGGCGATTAGTGGTCCGGGTAACTCTTGGGAACTACACCCCTCCGTATCGTGATGAATCGATACAGTCAAAAGATGCTGCTTTGAACGAGCAAACTGTCGACTCAGGAGGCGCGTATATCGATATGTACCCATGAAGTTGTCATCCGTAACAACGATGTTTAGATACGACCAAAGCTCTGGGAAAGATACAACAGCTTCCTTCCACCGCCTGCAGACGAGTTCGATTGTCCAAAGTGGGCTTGTAACATCCCGGAAGTCCCACCACCCACGTTCCCGTTTGGATAGACTTCGGGGTATCGTTTTTTCAACGGTTTCGTGGAAAATGCGGCAGAGGAGTTCGGGCGGTAGGCGTCTGACGGGGCTGAGGAATTTCCTCCTGGTATCAATAGCAACGGAAAGCTTCTCTCGCTCACCCAGAATGTGATTCAATTCTTCGTCGATCGAGGAGATTTGCCGCAGGAACGTAGTTCGCAATTCTCGGAGATCGACAGCTCGGGAATCAAGAGCGCTTATGCGCTCTGAGTATTCTGCTATCATACCATTTAAAGCAGCGGCTTCAGCGGGCAACGGCTCCTCGTTGCTGCGTGCCAGCCGAACCAAGCCACTGTTTTCTAACATATCGTCCGAAAATGTGGACGTATAAAGCGGTACGTCGTGATCTGGGCAAGTACACCCTCCCGTGCAAAGCCTCCATTGCGAGGCCTCATTCAACCGACTCATCTTGCAGATTGCAGGATGATGACTGGGCTATGTGGTAAGAAATACTATTAGATAAACTGAAAAATAGAACATATACTTCTCAATTTGAGCGACGTAATTTGGCAGAACAAAAGGGCATTCAATTCTCGAAAATTATACCTGAAGTGGCTCTGAGTCTCACAAGGTCGAGATTGAGAAAGAAATTTGCACCCACCAGACTAGTCCAAATTGCTCACCAAGTATTAGACAGCTTTACCTTGTTGCTAGTGGTGGTGGTGGTGGTGGTGTGGCACGTTTCAATCGAGATTTGAAATAACAAAGTAGGTTTAAGGAGCCGGTTAACGGACCGACGCATTCGGTAAAAACGATCGACAATAAACTTGATATGCAAATTTGCATTGGAGGTATACAATACTATACAGACAGAATGTTACAAATGTCCATTGTCACCACCCGCAAGAAGATGCATCGGATTTAGTATCCGTAGTGGGCGTTCCAGCAAGAAGTGTCATAGTACTTCTTGTCTTCCTTCTTCCCATCCTTGTGGTCCTTGTCATCCTTGTCATCGTCACAGTCATTCTTCCAGGTGTCGATGTCGATGATCTCGACAAACAGCTCACAGATGAACTTGTCATCCTTCTCATCATGCTGGTAAGCTACAAAAATAGGCATTAGTTGATACGAGAGCAGGAATAAACATTAGGCGTACCCTGGCAAGAGTTGCACTTGTCATCCTTTTCACAGATGCTCTTACACTCTGTGGAAAAGACGTCAGTGACACGGACATAAGCAAAGAGATGGGCTCACCGATCTCGAAGGTGATCTTGTCAACGTCCTTGTGATCGTAGGGAGTGTACTTGCCCTTGTTCCACCCCTTGAAGTCATTGTTGTGCTCGAACACCGGCTCCCAGGTGCAATCGCCTCGGCCATTGTCCTTGCCGTAGTCCTTGTTATCGTAATCTTTCTTGCCATCGTCCTTGTGGCCGTCCTTGTTGTTGTAGTCTACGCCTCCCCAAGAACCGTCCCGAGCTTGAACGGAGGCGGAAAGGGCGGAGACCGCAATGGCCAAAGGAAGAAGAGCGGCAACTGAGAAACGCATTGTGATGAATAGGACTGATAGTAGGTAGACGAGGATGGGGTGATTGTCTGAAAAAACTAGATGATTTGAGAGCCTTTTTATATTTCATCAAACGCCAGTAAGTACCTGAGAGTGAACTTCGAAATAATGGCTAGTATAGATGTCGTTTGGTGGCAATGGGCGAAACAAAGACCTGCCAAGCCGTTCAAGATTCTGGTAAGAGGTAGTCACCAAGCCTAACATGAATGTCAGTCTCAGAGAGAGCGGGGAAAACCAGGAGCAGTCAGCGTCAGTTTCGGAGGATGGGTGGGCCTTGATGCTCATAGAACAAAGATATCTCAAGCAGTAACAATTGCTCCGGCTAGCTGTGAATATCGTGCTTCCCCGTCGATAATCACGGTGATGCAAAAAACCGAAATTGGCAGAACGATGTCGCGGGATGCGCGATTCCACGGCGGTTAAGGGGCACAGTTGGTGACTTGGTGACTTCCAACAATAGCCCTTGCGCCGACGACTTCGAGACAAATCACCAATGATAAGTGATTAACCAGGTTTAGTCTTGCCAAGCCGCAAGGAATCCACTTCGAGTAGTGGTAACTAATTACGGTGCAGGCAAAGTATGCCGGTCTCAGAGGGAATGCGGAAAGTTGGAGAGCAGCCTTTTTTGACTACATCGGAAGCGGGAGAATCGAGGCTTACACGAAAAGACATTTCAGTTCAGCCAAGGATATTGGGTGGAGAATGAGGGTTGTAATATAGGCGCTCATATTTCAATGAGAACAACGACTTGGCTCAACGAAAATAGATGATCCTAACCTGCCTAAGCGTCACGGTGACAGTATTGAAACATGCCAAACGAAATGGTGAGTTCGTGATTCATGAAGCGGGGCGGATTCCTGAGAGTCCTTCAATTCAGAAAAGGTGCTGAAATGTTCTTTTGAGATGAAATTCCCTGTAAATGAATTTCTGAGCAAACCTATAAGGTTTGTATAAGTCTGATTGTTAAATTGGAGGAGAAAATTCACCGTCTCAAAGGCGAAGGGATACTCCGGTACGACGTGTGCGAGACATATAAGGCCTCAGGGCGTTTGCCGGCATTGCCGTCGCAGCATCCTCGTCCGCGAACACGGCAGCACGAACTTCCGATCGCTTCGATGTTTGCTTCCAAATTCTCGTTCTTATTCAAGACCCATACTACTAGTCTGACCTTAAAAACACAAAACTCACAATCTCATCTTAGTTTGGCATGCTAGAAATATTTTTGTTTCACAGATGTGGCCCATCGTTATCTATTTTTCCCAGTTCGTCTTCACAATTTATGGTTAGTACCACTCGAAAGCACGATCCGTTACGGAGTCGCAGGTCTTGAAATAAATACCATATATCATTTTCGTATCCTTCTCCTACCTGTGGCATAATACGTACGAGTGCGTAAAATAATCAGAAAGGTCTGACCAAAAGTCCGTAGTTAAGAAAGATAAGTCGATACATATTGTTCAGGTGTTCTATCGGGACAACAGATCACGACCATAAGAAAATGACTATCGCTTCAATTCAGTGAACGGTACCACACGCAATCTGCATTGGAGGTATACAATACTATACAAACAGAATGTTACGAATGTCCATTATCACCATCCATCACAAGATTCATCGGATTTAGTTTCCGTACTTGGCGTTCCAGCAAGAAGTGTCGTAGTACTTCTTGTCATCCTTCTTGCCGTCTTTGCCATCCTTGCCATCATCACAGTCTTGCTCCCAGGTGTCGACGTCGATGATCTCGACGAACAACTCACAGATGAACTTGTCGTCCTTGTCATCATGCGAGTAAGCTGGGAAAACGTGTTAGATGATTCGAAGCAGGGGTAAACGTCTGACATACCCTGGCAAGAGTTACATTTGTCGTCCTTCTCGCAGAAGCTCTTGCACTCTGAGGAGAAAACATCAGTGATATGGACGAAGAGTGAATAGATGCGCAGCGCGCTTACCGATTTCGAAGTTGATCTTGGTGACTTCCTTGTGCTCGTAGGGAGTGTATTTGCCCTTGTTCCATCCCTTGAAGTCATCCTTGTGCTCAAACACCGGAGTCCAAGTGCAGTCGCCACGACCGCCATCCTTGCCCTTGTTTCCGTAGGTGTTATCCTTGCTTCCACCGTCATTTCCCTTGACAATGCCAGTCCCTGGCCTGGACGGAAGAGGAGAGGGCGGGGACCGCGAGGACCGCGAGAGGGAGGAGAGCAGCAACTGAGAAACGCATCGTGATGAATGTATGAATGTAGATAGACGAATATGGAGTGTCTGTCTGGAGAATCCTGGTGATTCGGTGGCTCTTTTATATCTAGTCGAAGACAGATAGTCCTCCACAAAGTGAGTGGCTGTCTCGAACCTCGAGAAACATCATATTGGAACAGGATCGAGTACAAGATGATGGCAGTATAATCCACTCCAAGACCTGCCAAGCTTCAACGGAGCCTGCTTCGAGTACCAGTGGCCAAATACGGTGCAGGCGGGAACGTCGGTTTCAGATATAGCGGGAAAAACCTTACAGAAACCTACCATCAGTGGAACAGCGATATTTCGGGTATGCCAAGAGATGTGTGAAATGAGTCTGTGATTGTTTTGAGGTCAGTACTGTAGTGGATGGTATGAGATATTACGACTAAGAATGAGCACTTGGAAGTTGAAGTTGATGAAAGGGGAACGTGCTGAGCCGAAATAATAGCCGCTGCAATGCCGGCTTTTGCCGTAGCTGTCTTCTGTCTCTGAGCTCTCACTGTGGCGAGTCGCTACTCTCCATTCGGCCAACAGGATAACAAATTTATCCGTTCTATATGGAAAGTAATCTTGTACATATTCATAGACTCATACGAAGCCTATGGCCTGAACTCGCCAGCTCAGGATTTCTCATTTTTCTTCGAATACAACGTCCTTGGCTAGGCTGAAATGTCTTTCCCTACGAGCATAAACCCTCTCCCTTCTGGTTCGCCCGCTCTCCAACTTCTCTTGGACCGATGTTCCTCACTTCTACTGTATTTGGAACTGCCACTCGAAAGCGGGTTCTTTTGCGACTTGGCAACTCCAAAACTCCTTCAACGGGTGGATCAGCTCTGGCCTGAATTTGTCTCTCAAGTAAAACTGAAAGTTCGATTGCTTCAGGATTGCTCTGACGACGGCTTAATAGGATCTGTAGCGAGTCATCACAGAAAATATTCGGCAATGCATTGACAACCGAGCTCATTGACGAACGGTTCGGGACCTCCGGACTATTGTTGGAGGACTCTGACTTTACCCCATAAGCGTCATAGAATATGAAAGAAAACCTCGTCTGGCGTCACATGTTTCGGATTCCTGGTATCACCATGACCGTCGAAGGGTAATCCCGCAGAGTCACGACTAACGAGGAATACATGCTATTGTCTTGAATATCTTTTTCTATGACCGCCAACTTCCAGCTATCTTCTGAAACAAGCACTACCCTCTGACGTTCTGGTGTCACCACACAGGCGAAATCTTTTCGGGCTTGGCAAGTCTTTGATTCACCCACGGCCAGTAAACCCCGCCTACACGAGAGCCACTTTGTAGTGATGCTCTTCAAACTCACCTGGCTCAGCTTCGAAGGGATATAAAAGAGCCACCGAATCACCAGGATTCTCCAGACAGACACTCCATCTTCGTCTATCTACTTTCATACACTCATCACGATGCGTTTCTCAGTTGCTGCTCTCCTCGCTCTCGCGGTCCTCGCGGTCCCCGCCCTCTCCTCTTCCGTCCAGGCCAGGGACGGCATTGTCAAGGGAAATGACGGTGGAAGCAAGGATAACACCTACGGAAACAAGGGCAAGGATGGCGGTCGTGGCGACTGCACTTGGACTCCGGTGTTTGAGCACAAGGATGACTTCAAGGGATGGAACAAGGGCAAATACACTCCCTACGAGCACAAGGAAGTCACCAAGATCAACTTCGAAATCGGTAAGCGCGCTGCGCATCTATTCACTCTTCGTCCATATCACTGATGTTTTCTCCTCAGAGTGCAAGAGCTTCTGCGAGAAGGACGACAAATGTAACTCTTGCCAGGGTATGTCAGACGTTTACCCCTGCTTCGAATCATCTAACACGTTTTCCCAGCTTACTCGCATGATGACAAGGACGACAAGTTCATCTGTGAGTTGTTCGTCGAGATCATCGACGTCGACACCTTGGGAGCAAGACTGTGATGATGGCAAGGATGGCAAAGACGGCAAGAAGGATGACAAGAAGTACTACGACACTTCTTGCTGGAACGCCAAGTACGGAAATTAAATCCGATGAATCTTGTGATGGATGGTGATAATGGACATTTGTAACACACTGTCTGTACAATATTATACCTTCAATGTGATCTGCACGTGGATCTTTCACATTCAAGTCAACCAAGACATATTTGGCGGCTACGACTTTTCTTACTGTGCGGATCAGCCATCTATAGTGTCTGTTATTAAGTCGAACGAGTATTCGTATTCGCCTTACGATATGTTTCTGTAAGATTTCGCATGTATAATTTTGTATGTTTCCACAATTTGTGTGTAACAACAAAATCTATCAATGTGTTGATGAAGTTAGCGACTGTCAGGCAACAGATAACCTGGGTCAATAATCGATAGTCCGTTCTAGGTTACTGTTCTTTTTAGACTTTTAATTCCAACCACATGGACGGACAAACCATCTCAATCCTAGACTGTTCCTCGAAAGTTGCTTCTTCAAGTAGTACATGTGACGTTCATTTCCCACTAGACCTTGATTTTTCTGATGAGATAATCAGCCTCCCTTTCCGCTACGCATTTATCAAGCAGTTGTTTTGTAATTTATTACATATGTTAAGTTTTAGCACAGAAGGGAGACAAACGGCATGTAGTGGACATATCAGCAAGACAAAGTTCATGAGTTTAGATCTTGTCTGATGGACCGATATAATGATTATACACCTTTGCTTTGATCTTCTCTTTGTATCTTCAAGGTAAACTGAGAACCGTCTGCATGAATTGATCGTAATTGATCTGGATCCATCCATCGCGATCAGTGTCCAGGCGTCCGAATGCCTCACTGAGTTGCTTCACGACGACACAAGCGCGAACGAATCGATCGAATGAAATCCCAGGGAGCGTTCCATGACCGGCAGCTGAAGATGCTTTAATATCTTCCCCAAGGGGCAGACCTGTCAGAGAGTTCGGCAACATTCCCGTCATCCAATCTACTCACCGTACTTCCTCTGGACTAAGTCGAGAAGGCTGGGAGATAGGTTGTACCTTGGGCTGAAGTTTAGATAGGAACGACGGAGAGATACAACAACGAACCCGAATTGGGACAAGGCATCTCGCAGTTCATTTCCATCGATAGACCCCGAACGATCACGGTCAAAGTGTCGGAAAAACATTTTGCCAGTCCTAAAAGGGTGTAGGAGAAGGGACATTCAGGGAGCTTTCGAAGCGCGCTTTACCTTGATGTATTTCCAAAGGCCGGCAAACTAGCATAAACAGTGAGATTTGTAGACTCATTGAACAATGATTGACTGATCGTACTTCGTTGAATCCGATAGTTCCGCTGCGATCAGTGTCCTGAGAAGCGACGATAAGATAACAAGACGAAGCATTCTAAGATGCGTGTACGAACGAATATCGACATCAAGAGCTTCACGGTATCCAAATCGAAAGCTACAGATCCGTTCAACAAAGTTCTGCGATACGAAGCCCCGATGTTGACGTACGAGTCCAATCGCCATTGATCAAGGCGCGCTCTAAAGTGGCGGTTTGCTCACTAGAATCTCGTTGAACTATTTGGAAGACGCACCTAATTCACTAGCGGTAATGGCACCCGATCTGTCGGTATCAACAGCGCTGAACCAGTTCCAAAGTCTGCACACGACAATTGAGCACTTCTCCGGATCGTTGCTAGATTTACAGCACTGGGGGTCGGCGCCAGGAGGAGGACCCTGCTGTCCTGCCGGGGGAGCAAACCCTCCACCGTATGCATATCCTCCGCCTGGTGGAGGCGGTCCGGTTGGGGGTGGTGCGCCATATCCTCCGTATCCTCCGGGAGGGGGTGCTCTTGGAGGAGGTGCTCCGTACTATTGAGATCAGTACCCATTTCCAGCATCCGATCAAATGATAAAAAACATACACCGCCGTAAGACATTGTTATAAAACTAGGTGATTGATGAGATGGAAGTAGATATCAAACCATGGATTGCGCCCAGCCTGTCTTAAGTACCCGACCTGCACAGCTTCCAAGAAAGGCAGTGTCCAGTACGGTTTATGACGTCGGAAAATAGTCACGTGCGAGTAAACTGCGGAGTCGGTCGGGCACGGCAATTACCGAGGCTCAAAAGGCACAGGAAATTCGCAAGGTTTACTGAGTATCCCATTCTTCAATTATTATCTGGACAGATGATAACCATGGAACTAAATGTACCAGATATATCGTTTTCGGTGACGTATATCCTTTTTTCAAGAATCCTAGATGAATTCTGAAGGACAGCAGCAGATGCCATGACTCATGGACGAGGGAAGAATCTGGGCCTACGAATCCTGACGCTCTTGCTATAAAAGTTGCGACCATGCAGACACATCGCTCATTATCCTTACGAACATCATCTTTTTTCAATATGAAAGTTGCTCAAAGTACGTTGTTGGCGGCAGCCATTCCGGACCACGCTAAAATGGACGTGTTTCCTTTTCTATATGCCGACGATATGCAAGATTCAGCAAGGTATAATAGTCTTAACCCTCGGACGAGGTAACGCATGCTTACGAAAACGTTCTTGTTGGACAGGCAACAAGCCACATTGGCATAGATGGATGCTATGCAAAGCCGCGATACCTGTCTCATGCAACACCTTTCGGGGGGCGCTCATCCAATTCGAAGTAAAAAACGGAAACTTTGCACCAATGCGAGCAGGTGCTGAATACGCACATGGGTACCTATTCGAGTCTACGCAGCCTTGAGAATACAGTGCCAACGCACTCGCATCACGCGGATACCAATTTCAAGCCATGAAAATGCACTCTTCGCCCATCTGCGCTTTCTAATACCACGGGTGCCCAGAAGGTCAACCAGTTCCTCCCTAGCTAGGAGAGTACGAGGCGCACCTGTGACACGGTGAGCACTTATGATTATGACCCTCCACTGCTGCATGGGTGCATTACCGCCGTTCGTACAGCGAAGACTCGGTTCTCCTTTCCCATTGATCGGTCTTTTGTTTCGTGTAGACATAACATCCGTTTCATTGTGGTGCTGTCCACCATACGTTGTGCTGAATTCAGCCAAGGATACCCTTCGTGGGCAATTACAGTGTACACAGCGAGTAATCATCCTGTTGAAGACTTTCATTCCGGACCTTACGACTTCGTTAGTCGTGTATCTTTGGGTGAATGAACGCCTATTAGCTGTCTGGTGATTACAACATCACGTATGTAGCCTGCCCTTCGAAACGCCACAGCAAATCGTATTCGGATAAACAAATATTCCAAGAATTGCAATGGCTCCAGGAGTAGGACTCCAAATTTATTCCCAGCCGTTCTATGTGTGGCCTCCCGCTGTCGATAGAACTACCACATGCCGGACCGTTACGTGGTACCGAGTCCCCTCTCATTAGATGAACCGCTTTAGCAGCCTGAGATATTCCGAGACACATATCCTTCCTTCGGCCACACTGACGAGGAGCTGTGCATCCCCAGATCGTCAAGGGAGATGCCCTTCTCTCGGGGTCCACTCTTTGCAGATCCGACGGCATTTTCAACT
Source organism: Armillaria novae-zelandiae (assembly GCA_030435655.1). Classification (NCBI taxonomy): domain Eukaryota; kingdom Fungi; phylum Basidiomycota; class Agaricomycetes; order Agaricales; family Physalacriaceae; genus Armillaria; species Armillaria novae-zelandiae. Next base: position 2,418,452 of record JAUEPR010000004.1, on the reverse strand, counting down.
GTCCAAGTTGATGCCGGAAGTGTCCCCGTAAGTGGCACTGGGCCTGAGCATGCGCTTCCTGAACCACTGGGGACGGGTACATTGGTTTACGGCTTTCGAACGAATACCAGTAGATCGCGAACGGGATACCATGCGAGAGGGTACATAGTCCTGATGGTATTCACGAAGTCCAGACGCCCGTGTCTATTCAAAAATCGGAGCTACGCAGGAATGTACATTCCACTTGGGTCGCGCGCTTGTTTTGCCTCGGTCGTTATCGCAGAAACCCATTACGGCAATTTGGAAGGAAGGAAAGGCAGGTGTATTGTTCACATGCGCATGGATGATGGGCTCGGCACCGTTTGCTGAAATTTCTTCCAGCCAAAGTCATTTTGTCAGGCCATGTCGGTCCGAAACCCGGCGGCATCTTTGAGGGACGAACCAGGGATATCCAGGAATACCTTCGTACGGAGTGAGATAGAAAGTATCCGTACTTGATGCGAAGCTACCGGGGTCACTTTTTATTTCCTTCCACCAGATACGAACCAGAAGACGTCCGTACAGAGTGAGATAGAACGTGTGCATCCTTGATGCGAAGCTCCCGGGTCACTGTCTATCACCCTCTATGCTTGTTCGGCCCCGGGCTCACTGCTTGATCAAAGATCACTTTCTATGCACCTCATATTGACACCTTTTCTATCTCAAACATTGGATCCATCATCTCAACTTATTCTCAATAAATGCCAGTCGTAGTGAAACATTTTATTAGCGTTTTCAGTTTCTTTTTCTCCATATGTTCTGCTCATCACCCATTATCCTTCATCAAGGATAGCATTCTTCATCAGATCAAATGGATGGCCCTCTTTCCTCCACTCAATGCCTGGAAATATACGGCTCTAGCGGCACCGGAGAGTTAGTTGGGATTTCATGAATGTCATTTCAAATATCAGGTCTAACGATATTCGTCCATATCGTTCTAACAGCCCGCTCTCGATGAACGTCGTTATTCGACGATCCATGTACTCTATCAAGGACGGACCAATGAGGAGAAACGGAGCAATCAATCTCCTTAATTACCTACTTCATGATGATACAAATGATACGGTACGATGACTCGTTTCTCGTCAGAAGTCACTTTTCCTCAATGCAACAACAGGATGGTTTCATTTCTGTCCTTTTGGTAGATCCCGTCAGTCTGAGTAATCGACGCCCACCCGAGATCAATTGCTCGAGGACAAGTCAGAAATCTTCCGCCATTTACTTGCTCATTTTTCATGTCTGCGTATTTTGGGAAGTGGCGTTAGAGTTGGTCCCGCGCAGCACCCAACGCACCTGACGCTTGTAAGAAAGATGCTCTAAATTTGGCTTCTAGGGTACCGAAGGCATAATCACTGCCGCCGGCACAGCGTTGATGGTCGAATCTGGCATTGTACCACTGCGACCAGGATCCAAATTCTTCAAATCTTTGCTTATGATGGACAGGGAGCCGCACTATATGCTTCTCATAATGTTTGAACAAGCGTCTGTGGACTATAAACGTTAGTAATATGGCCTTTATTGGCAGTCGTAGTTCAGGCTGACAGTTTATACAGAGATTTCGGCCGTGATCTTGCAGCCTGAAGTTCCCGAACCATTTGTATACTCTGGAATCGATGACGGCCCAATATCAGTTCTAATGATACCTCATGCGACCCTTCCGTATTTCAGAGCGCTGTCGGATAATCTCAGCTTATTTATCGGGTCCAGCCTTGTTGCTTGTCGACTATACAAACCTTGCATTGAATCTATCCCGATCCAGCCAACCTTCCCTTACCATAACCATTATCTCGTCATCAACGCGATGACTCCCTCCGCTACGAGCGAAACCCAATTTAACGATTGGTACACACAGGAACACATCCCTCTTCTTAGTAAGGTCCCCTCATGGCTGTCTTCTCGGAGATTTGTTCTCGTGGAAACAACGGAGGAACTGGGAGCTCCGCGGTATCTCGCTCTTCACGAATGGGCAGATTTGGTGGCTTTTGAGAGCAAAGAGTTCCTATGTGCAACAAATACGGCCTGGAGAACGGAGGTGCTATCTCAAGTTGTACGAAAGGAGCGATGGGTGATGGAGTTCAAGGGTGTATTCAATAAAGCCCGGGAAAATCCGAGGATGTATATTGATGGAGGGCATACGGCAGGTGAAGTGAGAACCTGTCTTTTAGATTCCTTTCTCACGTGTGGACATCCCCAGATTCTCATACTCCTAATACCTCTATCATTGACACGAAAGGCACATAAATCGTCTCTCAGCAGCTAGGTGGGAGCATCTTGTCTACCACATTTTTCTATGCCATTAATATCTTTAAAGTTTCCAGCGGGTACCTTTAGTTGTAGCACTCTATTCCCGTATCTCCAAATTGAACAGGATGAACTGTCGGGATCTTAACCGACCATACCAGGGTATCAAAGGTTGAATCTTGGCATGGTGATTCAAGTAGGCGCTCCTTCAAGGTTTAAGGTATACCGGACTCTGTCATGATCCTGAGGCAACGGTAGGCCAAACCAAGCCATCCATAATCCCAACAAAACGGGTACCTTGAATATCGACGCGGGTTTGTTCGTCGCGATCGCATGCCTTAGTTCTTCATGATAGGAACGATAGGAAATCAGGGCGTCTAATTTTTATAAATTCCAGAGAAAGACTAAAAGTAGGTCCCATTTCGTAAGACGTTCGATCTTTTCCGGACCGTCGGATGTGAAAGATTACGGACGTGACCCAACGTTTCTCTGACACGCTCCAGTCATGAGAGTGGGTTGTGCAAATGTGTGTATAGAATGCATCATGCATGGTGTAGTGCATATGACGGAGTAATCGCCCCATTTGACCCACTTCGCAATCCTGATCTCTCCGAGATGACCTAAGATATAAGGTTGAAATATGTCGCATGCATTTCTATGATCATGAAATGTCTCAGATTAAGCGCTTACCAAATTGCGTTGTAGATCATGAAGACTAGATGCGCCCTTGATGGAGGATCATATCGCATTGCTATCGAGTATCGATGTGAGCCGGGGTTGAGGTAATATCTCTACCAGGACAGAGGAGAAAATCGTAGTCCTGAAAATGAAACAGTAATCAATAATGATGATATTGAGAGTCAACAATATTTGTCTGTAGGTTTCAGGTAGTGCTATTTCACTGGCGCGCAGTGATGCCGATGGTTTGACGAACATGATGCTCGGCATGCTGGCTGCGTACAGTGGCCCTGATGTGTAAGGCCGTAATGATATCTTGGAACAGCGTTAATCTGGTCACGTAAGATTGTATAAAGATAGTAAAATTCGGTCTGTGTGGGCTTCGATATCCGGTATTATTTGTTGTCCGGTGTGGTTGTACGGTCCAGGACGCGAGTTGAAAGAAGTGTACCTTCTTCAGAAGTGAGATGTGAGCGTGGGGGTTGGAAAGAATATAGGCCCTCAACTTTTCTACCGTAAGCCACGATTTGGGTCCGGATTGCGAATATGTTAGGAAAAAAAAGACTGCCAAGATAGGTACTGTAGAACAAAAGAGCCTCTTCAATAAACGTGATGGTTTTATCAAGAGTAAGGAGGACCCTTTCGAAGAATCAGTGATGAATAGCCTCAGTATAAGCGTGCCGACGGACTGGGAGATTCCTTCAAGACGGATTTAAGCGCTTTGTAGCCCTCACTACTGTAGGATCTAGCATCGCGGCTACACATCTTGACTGTTAATATTGGAGGATGATCCCGTCGAATCACAGCCGTACCATAATCAGAACGGTGTAGGTGCTGCGGTTGTCAGGTACGATGACTCGTTACATGGATCCTAAGATGGTACTAGCCTGAGAGACATCGGTAACGCATAACGATGCAAAGATTCCGTCGCGGTATTGAGGAACGCGGATGATCGCGTCGTGCAGCAGGTGGACGCAGCACGGTTTCTGCTACGATATGCATCGAAGTAACTGCTCTAGAATAATGGTTTCCGGAGAACAAATAACTTGGGCCTTTCTGCTATGGATCCAATGCGGATCTGGGGAGATGTTGCCTTGACAAGGAGGGCTCTCCTCAGGGTGACTTCAACACAGCTTTACGCCGAGGATTTTCATCGCCGTTCATCCTGACTCGAAAACACCCAGTAACGTCTAGCATAAGAGATTCCATGGTAAATAGCCCATGCTTTTGCTGAGTCGATTGGAGTGATGATTCCATATTCCGGAGCCACCGGATAGTTGAACATGAGACCTAGCACGAGGCGCTCGTAAGCCTATGTACTCTAAGCATGAACATAGCTATAACACACTATTTCTGGAGGTTGAAAACCAGTGCAATATTATCTCTCCGATCTTCTAGGAGATGCCATAGCGCAAATAGTGTACAGAATGCTGTGAATGAGATGTAGGCTTCGAACCGGTGTCCAAATGGCCGGTGAGGATGGGAAGCAACGGAAAAGGTGGGCGTCTAATCGAATTAACCGCCGATGAGATGACTTAGACGCCCAAGAATAAAAGGGTCTAGACAAGACCATTTCTGATCATCGAGGGAGTAAGCTACAGGTACACTGTAACTGACCCTGAAAAGGCGTAAAGCCCTCGTTGAATAGCGATATGTAATCGTACTACAAATTTAACAAAGTTCACGTTGACCGAATATTCCGTGAAATTCTGATATGTTGAATAGAAGGAACCGGGATTCTGTAGCCAGCCCTTGTCTTACGACGACCCAAGATGTGACTGAATGAGTTAGGTGCATGCATCAATTGCCTCGGAGATTGGGGTGCTTCAAGTTGCAAGCAGGAAAGACAACACTAATGTTTCAAGACGTCTGTATACGCTTATCCGAGATCATCGCTAATGCATAGTTGTTTGTTACGAGCGCACAGGCAGCTTGCGCTTACTAAGGGTTGGGCGTTGAGACGTTAAGCACGAAGCGCTGATGCACAGCGTGATGAAAGTATATCCGAAAATCATGCTATGAGGGAAATGTCGCAGTCGGGTTCTCTTCTCCTCAGTCGACGATAATTGTGGACACAGCCTCGGTGCAAAAAACATCGGGAAGGCAAGGACAATGAGCGTGGGAATGTGAAGCTAAAAGTGGGCCGGGCCGACGCAAACCGTGACAGCACGACGCTTGGGCCGGAACTTCTTGAACTTGTCCTCACAACTTGCTTACAACTACGATGGCTGCTGTTGGGTTTCCTGTGCTTGGAGCTCTGAATTCTCGGAGCTTCACTGGAGTTCATGGATCCGACTCTCACCAGTCTACTGCTTTGAGGACGTTTCTAATTCTGTACAACATTTCTTGAAGCAGGAACAGCATGGCTCCCCAAATCCCGGTGACTCGTAAATCAACATCGCAATTTAAGCAAGGTATCGTATGGGGTAATAATTCTTTCTAAATGAAGTCCAGTCTCCATGTTTCGTCTGCCTTGACTCACTTGAAGCGGAAACTATGAATTACTCTGCTGCTCTGTGCTAGCTTTGATCAGGATCACGTTTCAGTAAGGGATCCACAGCGCTGTGGTTTCCTGGAGACAAATGTACCATTCATCCTGCAAGAGGAAGGCCCGAGACGTTTCGGGATCTCGATCTGATGATCGTAGGTCGGTAGCAGTTTGCGGGGATAGATTCGTCACAATTTTGGATGACCCTCGCCTAGATGAGAGCAACTCTGTGCTATGGGCGGAGGATCAACAGCTGCTATTTACAGCATGTACATGCATATAAGAACAACGCCCGATTCCCAACAGAGCACCAATCATCCCATTCACCAACCAGTCTCATCTACACATGCCTTCCGTCGCCCTCAAAACTGCTCATCTACACATGCCTTCCGTCACCCTCAAACCTGTTCCCCTCCAAGGCTTCGTCACGGTCTACACCTCTGCAATCAACCTTCTTCGCGACGTGTCGTCAACAGCTTGAGAGCGACGAGGCCAACTTCAACGTCATATATCCTCATGCGTTGAAGTGTCGAGCCGCCGAGCTAGCAGGCCAGCCCCCAAAACCAGAACAGGTGTGGATCGTGTACTTCGCCTGCGACCCCGAACCTCGCGTGCAGTTCGTCCTGTCATGTACGAGTACAGAGATGGGGAAATATCCTATCTTCATCGCGACTACCCTTCCTACAAATAAACATAGCCTCGAATTCATTCAACAGCCGATGTTCCTCCTCGCCAAAGAGCTCCGAGTCCATGAGCTAGTCCCTGTCCAAAGGGTCTATTCGATATTCGCTGCCGACGCGATCGCCCAGCATTTCGCGACACTGTGGACTGGTATCACGGGCATCAACCACATAACGCAGCCATACTATGCCGCAAAATTGACTTTTTGCACTAAAACGACATTCCGATACCGACAAGCCACAACAGTGCCAGGATCCACGTATGAACTGCGCCCCGCCGTCTCCAGTGATACTGAGGATATCGCCAAGTTATGTTATGGCTTCGCTAGCGAATCGGTAAGGCATATTCGACATTGTCTCACTACATGCAGTGTTGCTTATATCATATCTGCGAGCAGGAACCCTTCGTTCTCGATGAGGCCGGAGCCCTAAAGGAAGCCACTCTCCTTGTGCAGCAAAAACAAGTCTGGGTTCATCGCATCAGACAGCAGGGAGAAGACCTGCAGTTCCGTCGCGTCCATCGTTGTTTTCACCCGCAATAGCGATACACTTGCGACGATAACCAAGGTATATACAAATCCTGATTACCGCCGTCGAGGTTGCGCCGAACGACTCGTTAGGCGCGTTTGTAAACAGTGAGTGATGGTTTCACCCTCCTTGATGTTGTTGTCGCTGAGCGCGTTTCGGCAGTTTGTTCATGACCAAGGAGAAGGTTGCCCTGTATGTTGCTCACAACAACCCTGCGGCGTCGAAGGTGTACCACCGCGTCGGATTTGCCGGACTTGGTGATGATGGTGTTGTTGTGGATGGTGTAGATGCCTGGACTGAAATTGGGTTCGACCGAGATCACACCGAATTGGGGCATTGGTAATGGACCACCTCGAAAAATTGCACCCTCGGAGTCGGTTATTCAGATGTTGGGTCGGAGGCTTGTACGTTAATTTATATATATACCAAGGGTCATTAATATGCCCATAATTCGCAAGACAATACAACTCGCAGGCAATAGGAATTGCATTAGTCCTTCATCAATTTATTCAATTGACATTTCAATTAGCAAAATTCCCAGAGACGTGTGGATCTCGGTCCGGGTCGGGTAGGGGGAACAGGAACGCTGTGTCACGCGTGACGCCGATCCTTGAGCTTTTACCAGTATCACTGCGCCCAACATGCTTCCCATCTTGGATATCATCCATCGCGGCGTAGTCTATTCATTAGTTGGACTAACAATATACGCTGGAGTTGGCATAGTGAGCACCCACAACAATACAATGAGAGCCGGTCGAGGTGCGTCTTCCGTCTTACTTCATTACTGCACAGACACTGATGGTCCTGTTTCAGAGGTCAGTCTTACCTTCTAGGTAGGAACTCCACCCTGATGTCCTGGTTTTGACAGGCATTAGCGCGACATGAAGAAGAAATGAGAAAACAGGTTAGTCGCGAAAGCAGCCGCGTCACGAGAGTTGTTATTGTTTTTTTGCTGATAAACTTATTCCTGTGTGAACAGCAGACAGATGCTCAGTCGACGCGTGAACCGTGAAAGGCGATGAGCTGTTTTGAGTACGTTTCATCCGTAGCCATTTTAGCTTTTACTTACGCTCCACTAGAGCCTTGTCGCGGACACTTTTACATCTATCGGGCTATGTATGCTCCACACAACGATATATGGAACGAACATACAACCCGGTGTATGCTGTCTCCCCAGAAGCGCTGTCAATAGTCATATGTTAGGATGTCGGACGAAATGAATCCATATCGACTGTTGATCAAGTGATGGGGGACGAATGTTCAAATCTCAGATTCTGGATCCTTGGATAAGTACATGTCAATGAAAGCCTCGTTGACCGTGTCATTGGCTGATAAGCAATAACCATCACTTCCGGCGGATGTGGTGTCGCCTCGTTTCAAGAAAGTACGGCTGTGTTAATTATCGCTCGGAAGACGTACGGGTCCAGAACCAAAGGAACTTCCCTCACAGCCGCTTAGAACAGCTAGCGCACTTGTCAGTCTAAGCGGCTTACAACTTCCGAAGGGGTGAATGTTTTACTCCACGAGCAAGGGCACACTATAGGACGGGAAGATTGCGGAGCAAAGTACTTTGTTATTGGTAGGGTCCGTTTGCCAATGCAACCACTACTACTACGTACTACGAGTACAAACCTACAACAGCAACATACACAGCGATACAACAAACATGCGAGATTAATGCTATGCCAAATATACATACAATGCGAGTTCGACGAGAATAAATATTGTAATAGACAACAAGTTCCGCCAGGTATAATTGACTGAATAGACAGACATTCCAGCAACCAACGCTGGTCGTTTTTTTGGGAGAGAGGGAGGCGTTGACGTTGCCAGAGACCGATTATAGAGCAGGGTTTCTATATTCAAATCCAGGGAAAGCATATCCAAAAGGGTCAGGGGCGGCTTGTCCATAGGCCAAGGACGCGTTGTCTTCAGGGTAGCGTTCAAAACTACATGATGTCAAGTCAGCGCCAAAAACAGGGGTAGAATAAATGGATAACGCACGCGCTAGCATCACCATCACTAGTCATTTGGGGCATATAAGGTGGGGTGAACTTCCTTGCTGCCATTTGATGCCATTCAACTTCTTCAAACCAGCCGTGCATGAAGATGTCCCGGGCACCGTTGAGCAAGTTGCCATATCGCTTCGTCGGCTCAACATCCATCAGGTGAATGATGAGGTCCTTGGCGAGCTCACTGAAGCCGGCAGGCCACTGTATGTGGAGGGGACCGCGACCAATCCTCTCGTATAGAAGGATGGTGTTGTTATCAGATTGATGATACGGAGGCAACCCGTAAAGCATCTCGAAGATGAGGACACCGAGAGCATACCAGTCGACACCCTTGCCGTAACGGCCTTGGAGCAGAACCTTGAGATAATCAGTGATTTCTCACGTTACGGTGAAGCCAAGCCGACACACCTCGGGAGCGATGTAATCCGGGGTGCCACATAACGTATAGGTGTATCTACATGATTTTGCGAACCCGAAATCGGTGATTTTGATATGTCCATCATGATTCAGAAGGATGTTCTCGGGCTTGAGGTCGCGGTAGACGATACCGTGACAATGGAGATAATTCAAGGCGAGGGCGACTTCAGCAGCATAGAACTTGGCGACATGTTCCGGAAATCGCTGCATACTGATGAGTAACATCGAGGAACTACCTGAAGGGTGACATACATTGGATCGCCGTAATAGTGTAAAGAGCTCGCCGCCGGGAACAAAGTCCATGACCATGTACAGGTTGGCAGCGTCCTGGAAGGCACCCCATATGTTGACAATGAGGGGATGCTGGACCACTTCAAGGATACCATGTTCGTTATTGGTATGCTCGACTTGCTTCAACTTGACTATTCGGGCCTTGTTCAGGACCTTGATGGCGTAGAAACGAAGGTTATGTCTGCTCCGCACTAATGTCCGCATTGGAGACAATAAGAATTAAATATTGGCTGTAAGAGCGTACCAAGGTGCACTCGCCCAAAGCTACCTGTCCCGAGAGTCCGTTGTATTATAAAATCTTCTAGTCGGTAGGAGCCCTTCGGCCGGGGTCCTCCATGATCTTGCGCAGAGAGTGGGAATAGTTCTAGTTCGGGATAATCGATGCTATCTCTGTGTTCCAGCTTGCTTAGCTCGCTCATCGACGTCCTTGTCGTCGTTTGTGAAGGCCGCCTATCGAAATGCGAGAATACCGACGACGATGCCAGGGAGGATGGCGACGACGGCGGCTGCATTGGGTCCTTGTGGAAGTGCGACCCAAGCTTGTCCGTCATCCGCTTGAGCATGGGAAGGTAGTGGAGGAAGGGAGGAAGAGATAGCGAAATATAAGGGATTCCTTCAGGACATTGTTCGAAAGACAAACTTGAACAAATATCCGAGATTGGATCGTTGTTAATGTCGGTCCGAATCCCGGCCTCGTGTCGAACGTTCTTTGTTGTCAAACCCTTGTTGACATTTTACCGTAAGTCCTACGTTGTTCTCAAAAGGGCTTCGCGTGCGACTTCCCAATATCCTCAACTCAAAAAGTTAGGAATTGCAGTGCGACCTCCATTACATCGGCATCCTTCTGACTAACCGTAATTGATAGGACTGATGTGCAGGGGTTGCGCCTGTGAGTCCGCGGGAGCATTTTCACAAACCCAGCCTCGAGGGACCCTTGTCACTCTCTTGCAGTCACCTTAACTTTGACGATATTATCCCGTGAAGTTTATCTTGCTGGCGAAATTAAAAGACTGCAGTTTCCGCTGCCATGTGACTGTTAATTCCGCCCGATTTTCCAGCTTGATAGGTGTTCTTTGACGCTCTGTGATACGTGCCTATATCCTTTGCATATTTCCTATGGTTCGTATGTGATTCTGAGAATCCTCACGCCGAGTCCATTCCTTATTCAGTCCTCACTTCTTATGACGCTCGATGACGGACAGTTCACACGTAAGAGTTCATCCGACTATCCTGTTCATTATCCCACAACATCCTCTGGACAGGTATACTCACCAACAATCTACTCCGTGTACTTGTTTTCTTCGTATTCTTTAGGTTGGACGCGCTCAATGATTTTGCTGATCCTCTCATATACGGCAAACACTATCGCCTGACCGGGAGCAACACGCAAGATACGCGGCGTAATACCCTTGTAGAACGATCTCACACCCTCAGTTCTCCACATATCCTCAGCGATGATGACGATACGGCGGAACGCTGACTGGCCGGGGATGGCCGTGCTTTTCTGCAGACCTATCAACAAAAACAGTCAACCGGGATACGACATCGGAAGAGACAAGCAAGACACACGAGTTTTGATGGTGTCTATTGGCGCATTCGACATTGGCCCAGCAGCACCAGAAATAAGACCGATGAACATGTGTTGCCATGATGGCAAGTCGGGGAGATCAGGCTGGTACCTCTGGAATGCCTTTTTCAGTTCCTGGTACACCGTGAAGTTCGCTCCCTGGTTCGTCGCCTGCCTGAGTGCAGTGAGCGACACGCCACGGTAGAGCGTCATCACGCCCTCCTCTTTCACGATCTTATACACGGCGTGCGCGGCGTTCCGATACCGCGGTGTCTCCAGCGGATCAGCCAAAGAGTGTTGTTGTGCCTGCAATCGAATCTTCACCACTTCCATAGGTGTTACAACGGCGACGGCCTCCGTCGTTCCTGCACCAAGACCAGCTGCCGAGCGGATTAACCTTCAACCGACGGCTTTTGGAGAACTAGGCGGTCGACGCACCGATGAAGATGTTCCCGAGGCTAGTCTTTCCCGTCTCCTCGTCCGCCAACCAGCCTTTGTACGCCTCGAAACTTGCGAAACGGATGGCCATCTTGGGGACGATGCCAGAGAGGACGGCCCCGAGGCCCTTGTACAGGGCCAAGGGGGTTTCCCGCCGTACGATGTGTGCGCCAGTGGCGAAGAACCCCCTCGGTTTTGTCTATCCAATACCATTCAGACGTTCGTCAGACCGAAGACAGTGATCGTGAACTCACTCCTGGTGCTCGTCCCGACTTGGACAACTGCATTCGCACCTTGATGGTATCCAAGGGTTGGCATGTCAGCTGAAAGGCGGGATCCTCGAATCAGCACATGCAACGACAACGAACCACCTCGCACGCACCGCTTCACAGGCTCCAGCTATCCCGCCCGCAGTAATATGAGTCGCAAAGCCTACGGGTTTCTTGTTACCGGATCGTGACATGGTGGTGGAATGCAGTCGACGTCGTCGTGGCTGGAGGGAGAGGGAAAGACAAGCAAATGGAACTCCTTGCCATGAAGCAAGCCGATGTTAAATAGGAGCGATTCCAACTCTTACCCGTTTAACATATGACGGATCAGGACCCTAAAACGGGACCCCTTTCGAACTGAAATTGGTCCCGCTTAGCGGGGCAAGCCTGGGGTCGGCTATGGTCGGCCTCGACACTCGAATCTGTGGTCATGATGCCTTTTTGGGGGGGCCAGGATTCGGCTCCATATCGTCCGGAGGCATAGATTCCAGCCTGCTGAGGGCGATTGCGACACAAGTGGAACGAATCCGGGGTCCGGGGAAACCCCACTCCGGCTCATCCCACTGCCGCGTTGCCGACCGTCGACACATATCCCCTTGCTCTTCGTCGTTCTTGCAGGATGGGTATCGACCGTGAGCAGCTCTCTCCTGTACATTCATAGATTCTTGTCTCTCCCGAGTCGTGGTGGTGATTCCTGGTCTGCCATTGTCGCAGAGCCTGCTGAAATATGTTCCATTCGGCATGGGTGTGACGTTCCTTGGACAACCCCCTTCCAATTGGTCTTTCTGTTCATCTTTATCCCTCGTCTGATACCCGCATTTTCCGAGCACTGCAGGACTTCGTTTTTGTGCGAGAGGTTTATGATTCGAACTTGTTTGCAGGGCTTACCGATGATCCGCTCTGTTTCATTTTGTCTGTGGGCTATTATTAAGCCCCAAGTAGGCGCGCAGGTACCTTGACGAAATGCGGTTGCATTCTTACGAATCGCGGCATTGCCGCGTAGGTCTTATTCATCGGTCCTTACTAAATGAACACTAGAAGCTTTAATAGAGCGCAAATCATGACGTTGCTTTTTTCCAATCACAAATCTGTATCGTATCTCCTTGGGCCAGGAGACGATCGCGCGCCCTTAAGTCCTAGCGCGTTTCAAGATATGGTTAAAACTCTTTTGCCTTTTCCAAATTTTCATCTAAAACGTAGCGTTCATAGCCACGGTGTCGCGATCTCTACCTTGCCATATGGTCTACTTCGCCTTGGGAGTTTGTCAGATACCGGGTTCCTGATCTTTCTTTGGGAGCGTCGGCAGCAGTAGTTGTGATTCGATCAGTAGTATCGCCCCAGGCATCACATATTGTATTCACCGAAGATGGTTACGCTTACTATTTCGGACTAAATTCACCTGTAATTCAGGTATTTCTACATACGATAGATTACAATAAAGACATTATTAAACAGTACGTTACTGCTTTGCTACGTTAACGGAAAGAATGGGGCGGAGCATAGGGCATCCAAATAATAATGGTAGAGATAGTAGTAGGCGTCGAATAATAAAGATAAAATAGACCACACAGGAGGTATCTATAGGAAGAAATCAGTTCAAGTCACATGTCAAGATGCCGAGATGAACGCACCATGAGATTAGACATTCAGTTATGTTCGACGTACACATCCTCATCCAGGAATTGGGCAATAAGGTCAGCAGCGTGGCTATCGTGATGGTGGTGACTCTCGACATAGACCTCCTCATCCAAGAACTGGGCTATGTCGTGACCATGGTGTGCGGCATACACCTCTTCATCTACGAATTGTGTGAGGCGATGGGGACGCTCCTGAACATAGACTTCCTCATCCAAGAACTGGGCTACGTCGTGACCGTGGTGGGGCTTTGCGACATATACCTCTTCATTCGTGAATTGTGTGAGGCGATGGGGATGTTCTTGAACATATGCTTCTTCGTCCAAGAACTGGGCAATGTCATGACCACGCTGGGGCTGTGCGACGTACGCCTCTTCATCAGTGAATTGTGTAAGGCGATGGGGATGTTCTTGAACGTATGCTTCTTCGTCCAAGAACTGGGCAATGTCATGACCACGCTGGGGCTTTGCGACATACGCCTCTTCATCTGCGAATTGTGTGAGGCGATGGGGATGTTCTTGAACATATGCTTCTTCGTCCAAGAACTGCGCTATGTCGTGACCATGCTGGAGCTTTGCGACATACACCTCTTCATCTGCGAATTGTGTGAGGCGATGGGGACGCTCCTGAACATACGCCCCCTCGTCCAAGTGCTGAGTTACGTCGTTACCATGACTATGGTCATGGGATTGTGCGACATATGTCTCTTCATTCAAAAATTGCGTAAGGCGGTGATTCTGGTGGGGTCGCTCCTGAGCGTACACCTCCTCGTCTGCAAACTGTGTGATGTCCTTGCTCCCTTGGTCATCGTGATGGTGGTGGTGGTGATGTATTAATTCGACGATCTCTGCAGATGCAATGAAATTTAGAACGATCCAGACGATGATGAAAGCAAGATCTTACCTATGGGAGCAGCGAGGGCAACAGAAGGAGCGGTCTGGAAGCCGCTAAGGATGGGAAGAACAACGAAGACAAGATAAGAGATCTGGGAAGCGTGCATTATGGTAGAAGAATAAGGGTAATGGAGAAGTAGAAGTAGAAGTAGAAGTAGTAGAAGTAGAAGAAGAAGTAGATTGTTAAGAAGATGATTTGTGAGAAGTGAAGGCCTTGTACGCACCCTTAAATACCTCGAGACCGCGTTAATCCCCAAGTCGAAACGATGAATTGTTCCATAAATCTGTGCAGATCGCGTTTCAATGCGCCATTGATGAGCTTTGGATCCGTTGGTACACCGTCGGATCGCCCGGTACTGCAATACGAATTCGGGTTACCAAAATAAACATGTGCGCGCTCGTTTGTAGGATCAATGATATGGGGAATGAGAGCGCGCCAAGGTACCATCGAGCAGCACAGGTTATGACACGTGCCCCGACCAACAGATAGATTCCCGCCATCGAATTCGATGGAAATGAAGACATCAGGATACACACGAAAGTCTGGATCGTCATCAGTTGTGTTCCAAGATGAGGCGTAGTCATGAAACGCCGCGAAAGGGCATGAGAGCGTTTTAAATAAGATCTGACTCTAGGGGAGCACAGGGCGGGCCGATATCTTTCTCCATGCAGGGATTTGCTCAAGCAGATCCAGATTTTGCATTGCTTTCTCTTTGTCCGTGTCGGGAGGTGGCGCGCGAAGGAGCGTGGTTTCCATTTTAACCTCCGGATAAAACTCCGAAGAGCCGTCTCATGATGATCCGCATCCACATGAATGACTCGACTGCAATGACTCGACCGGTGCTCCCGTTGTAACAATCAAATTTGAAGCATGTAGCGGTGCGGGTTATATCTGACTGGATGGAGCTCATTATACCCTTGCTTCAAGATAAGGGCATGAGCTGAGCTGTTTTTATGGAGTTTGTCGGTTGGAATGTCGAAGAGTAAGGCCATCGTGTCGGATAGCTTCATATGTTTAGATATCCAAGGTTCCGGGTTAACTCCAAGCATTTTCCTGCCATGCTGGCATGGGACATTGAACATGTGTGTGTGCCCGGGTGCATGCCTCCCCAACTTTCTTTATTTTGGGCTCTGGATTGCTTTGACAGAAGGTTTTCTTTTGCTTTGCGGTGCCCTTTGTTCACCATGGTGGCTTAAAGGACTCCGAAGGTTGAAGACTGCAGGAGTTAGTTTTGATTGTGGTGGTTGAAGCTGAAGAGGCAGTTCTTCTGCTATTGGTAATAACAAACCTGTGACAAGACATGAGTCAATCGGTGATTAAGCGGGTGTTTCATTTGCTAATCATAGATTGTGAAAGTTATAGCAAGAGAGAGAACGAAGGAGAAAAGTGACGACAGGTTTCTTGAGTAGAAGGTTCCGGTATTTTGGGTCGCGAAGCAGGCCACGAGTCGCTCCATGAGGCCACAAGGTGCCCGTTATCGATCATCGATAGTAAAAAACCTGTTGAAAACTTGCCAGAAAGTTTTTGTGTCAATTTGAAAAAGACAGGTGACAGAAAGGGGCGGCTCAGGGGGACTGACTTATAAAAGTGTTGTCGCGAAGAAAAATGTGTCACTGCGCCCCTGACCTTTAACTTTTTACCTGCTTTTTCATGTCTGCCCTAGCTGGAGCATCCTATGGCTCTCAAGTTCCTCCGAAGAAAAAGGCAAGGCTCCCCAGAGCTGGGACCACTTTACTGAATGGTGAAGCAACCAACTGTTCAGAGGGTTGAGTGCTCATACTGATGCCTGGGATATGCAGACTTCTTTGTCAATGTTTCTCATCACCCGAACCATGAACAACAACAGTTCCTACTTGGACAGATACAAGTATGTTCTGAATCAGAAACTTTCCAGATGGTTGTTGACTTTGTGCCTTGTGCCCTGGAAAGCAATCCGTTGATCCAACCTATGATTTCAAACACTTGGTGGACTGGTTCACACGCAAAAGAGCTTCCGAGAAACGACCAGCAAGCAACCGCAGCGCAGGCATGTCGTCGAAAGACAATACCGATGACATTCTCACGCTAACTCGTCCCTTCCATCCACAGTCAAGATCCCGCTGAATCCCGAACAGATCAGACACCTCACAACGCTCTACAACGACAACAAGAATCCCACCTGGGAGGTCTTGCAGACGTGGTCCAGCCTTCTGAAAGTCAAAACCACGGTGGTGACAGACTGGATTGAGGAGAAAAACAAACTTCCGAGTCCTGAGCCTACTGTGTCGCCTGAACCCAATCTGCGGTCTGTGTGCCGGCGTTCGACGTCAGTATCGACTCCGCTAACCGTCCCCTCGCCTGTCGCCGAATTCGTCCCGTTTAAGCCCGAACCGCCGCAGTCGCCTCTTCGATCTGCTCTCTCGCCTATATTGCCTCCTGCGGTGCTCCCACCAAGCTCTCCGGGACCGCTCATCATCACGGTATGTTGTATGTCAGTTAATTGAGTCATTACGGTGATCTTTAACAGATACCGAAGCGTGTTCCGGAGGTTGACACATACAAAGCGGGCTTTTTGGAAACATTTGCAAGTAGAGCAACATCGGAGGAGCCGACAGGGCCGATAACACGAGAACGGCTCAACGAGCTCTTCAAGAACCCTGAAGCAGCCATGAGAGACTTTCTAGGTAAAGTCAAGAGAGGTGAATTGAAACACCAAGGATACACCCCAGGTACTTATGTCAACCCCTTTGTCTTGTTTCCATACTGAACATCATGTGCATCTAGCAATGGCAAAATCCAGGCATTGATCTGAGACTCTTGTTGTTCAAGACCCCTGCCGGTTGTATCCGCTTTGCTATCATATTATGCTTTGTGTTCCTTCCCTGACATCCTTATACTATAATATCCCAAACCAGCATGCATATATCCTATGCATGCTGGTTTGAGAGTCAGTCCAGCAGCCTTATTATACCCAGAGCAATGTACCACCACCAGCAGCACTCCGCAATGGAATTGACCATAGCATTGAGATGATTGTAACGTAGATATGCAGATGTACATGTAGAAAGCAATAACAATAAGATGCACTCCGTGGCTTCACAAGCGCCACTCCCTGAAATAGTCATAGTCTTGCTTGACAAAAGCAAGCATGTAGTCAGCAATTGTACCCCCCTCTTCTTCCTCCTCTTCCTCCTGCCCTGGCTGCCCTTCCTCAGGCTGCTGCTCAACATCAACCTGCTCACTCTCCCTGTTATCAATGTCCCGTGTCGTCTCACCTTCACCGAAATCCGCTTCGTCCGCTCCGACTATAGCAACTTCCTCCCGCGTAGCAACAGCTGCGGCGTGAGCATCCTCCTGATCATCAAACTCCTCGAGCGCATTCGTCAACGCCTTCTCGTCGTTAAAAATGGTACGCCAATCAAATCCTCCCTTCTGAATTACGAGGTCGTCAAGAGAACGCTTTTGGTTGGCTTTCCGCAGCATGGCCTCCTCGACTGTATATTGAGAAACAAAGCGGTAGATGTGGACATCTCGAATCTGACCAATCCGATGAGCTCTGCGGTAGATGGTTAGGAGGCCGTAGACCAGTGACAAAGAAGTACAAACCTATCTTCGCATTGACGGTCCATCTGAGGGTTGAAATCACTATCGTAGAAGACGACGGTATCTGCGCCGGTGAGACTAAAGCGATGAGATGAGCACACGACTACTAGTTGTCATCAACAAAACCTACTTGATACCAACACCGCCAGATCGAGACGAAGCAATGAAACAGAACATTCGTGGATCAGCATTAAAGCGCTCCGTAATGTACTGTCGATCCTCTATTTTCGTCGCCCCATCCAAGCGCAGATAGAGGTACCCATGGAAATTGAGAAAGATCTCGAGAATGTCCAAAATGCGGGTCATCTGAGTGAATATGAGCACCCGGTGGCCACCAGCCTTCTTCTCTCGCAGTAGAAGATTCAACTGCTGGAGCTTGCCGCAATCATATTGGAGGAGCAACGGATCAGGAAATGCGATCTGTAATTTGACACTGGATTTATGGAGCACCGCGTCAAAATCCTGAGTAATTTGATTGATCGGCAATGACGGTAAAGCGATGCGGGGGATATCCAGGGCGACCACGGCAGGCGTCACAAACGCGAAATGATCAATGGCACTGGCCATGTCATCTGAACGCTGAGCGTAGGTCTTGACCATCGTATGCATCGTGATCATAGTATCAAGATAGGTCGTCTGGTCAACGCAGGATAAAGGGAGAATGGGCTTGTTGATACTCCCTATGTACGCAATCATCTCGCGGCTGACGATAGGGTA
Source organism: Armillaria novae-zelandiae (assembly GCA_030435655.1). Classification (NCBI taxonomy): domain Eukaryota; kingdom Fungi; phylum Basidiomycota; class Agaricomycetes; order Agaricales; family Physalacriaceae; genus Armillaria; species Armillaria novae-zelandiae. Next base: position 2,399,997 of record JAUEPR010000004.1, on the reverse strand, counting down.
CGCCTGGATCCGATATCGATTTACATACGCCACATGAGTCCAGCGCGCGATCTTCTCAGCCCGACTCCTCCAAGCTGCGTATGCACGAAAGCCGTCAATGGTGCGCATGTCTTTAGGAGGCGGCTCTCCCGGAAGCTCAAAGATGAACGGCAGGCGCGATGTCGCGTCCAAGCGCCGCGTCTCTATGGCACTAAATTCTGAAGTATTCTGCTGGTCGATGAACCGGAGGCCCAAGAAATCAAGATTGAGAGACTCCTCTTCCTCTGTTAGCAAGCGCCGGCGGATGAGAAGCTCTTTGATCTCGAAATCAGCGACAGCCGAACGAGTCATGGCGAACGAGGTTACAACAGGGCGAACTTCAAAAAGATCTGGGTGATTGCAGACTTTACGGAGCTGCATGAGAATGTTGGCAATTTTTTGATAAATGCCGGATTGGAGAGCGTCCTGCGTGTGAGCTCTTGACATGAACTCGTCGTATAGGTATCGTTGGCGTTTCGACAGGGGACATAGCATTAAATGTTCGAACTTGCTTGGAAGCTCCTTCTCTACGTCCCGTTTCAATCTGCGCAAGAGGTACGGACGCAGTACCGTGTGCAACTTGGACACCCGCTGCATCGTTTCGTCGTCGTGAGCATTCCCCATCTCTATTGCCTTTTCCAGTGGGTCTGAACATTACATGTTGTTATAACAACTCATCGGACAACAGAATGCACTCACTTGAAAACCAATCACCGAACTCTTTCAAGTTCGCAAAGTTGGATCCTGACATCAAGAATTGCAACAGCGCCCAGAGTTCCGTTAAATTGTTCTGGAGTGGTGTACCGGTAAGGAGGAGGCGACGGAAGGAGCGGAACATCAACAAAATGTTCCATCTCTGAGACTTAAAGTTCTTGATCATATGTGCCTCGTCAAGGATCATATAGTACCAAGCTCTCCGTTTGAATATATGAGCGTCTCGACTCGCCAAAGTGTAGGAGGTGATGCAAACATTGAAATGATATTTGTCATTCCATCCTTGACGAAGCTCCTTGCGACGTTTCGTCGTCCCGTGATAGCTGAGTACCCGGAAACCTGGGAGGAATTTCTTAAACTCCATCTCCCAGTTGAGAAGAACGCTTGTCGGAACGATCTGGTCATCATATTAGTAATGTACAAAGATCCTAATGGACCGTCCCTTACGATGAGATGAGGTCCCCATATTCCTCGATCACACGCTAGATGGGCCAACAGCGATATTGTCTGAATAGTTTTCCTAAAAGGCACGGAACAGTTAAATTTGTGTTTAATTGCATCATGTAGAAAGTACGGACCCAAGACCCATCTCATCTGCCAGGATTCCATTGAGGTTATTGCGATGGAGAGTTGTTAGCCATTCCAACCCTGTTTGCTGATACGGGCGTAATACGCCTCGAAGCAGTAAAGGAGGCTTAATCGGCGCATCGGGATCCCACTCGACCGGAGCAACCGCAAAAGGCTTCAGATACTCCGGAATGATAGGCAAATCTGGCAACTCTTGTTCTTCTTCCTCCGGTTCATCAGCGTGTGCGTCACCATTCTCCGAAAATATGGGCAACTTTAGTAACCCTTGTTCTTCTTTCCCCGCTTCATCCGCTTCATCACATCTAGCATGCGGTTCAGTGCCGTTAATTCCCGCGTCCACGTTTGTTTCACAGGGTTGCGTTTCATTGTTGATGTCGTTAGCGAACGGATGTACCCGATTGACCTCCATTGCCTCCTCTAACGCAGACTGTGGCTGTACTTCATCAAGCGTGTCGATTGTGCCTTCGGGGCGGGAGTGTAGATCTATATCCAGGATAGGAATTTGAGATTGTGCATCCTTTGGGGTAGTTAAGTTTTGTGCCGCAAGCTCCTCGTCATATTTGCCGGGAGACACAACAGCGGACATCGACGACGAAACAGTTTCAGCGTAGTCTGAGGGCACTACAGAGTCATCCACGGGCACCGCATCCTTTACTTGCATGTCGGGCAATGATAGAAGTGAAGGAGACCCAAGAGGATACGACAATGACGTGGGTGTCGGAGGGGGGCTAGATTCCGGCAGTATGAGTAAGTCTTCGAGCGCAAGCATCGACAATTCGTCGTTCACGGCGCCACCAGGTGAAACAGAGCGCCTCGAAGGCAAAATCGAAGTAGACGCCGTCGGAGATGCCTCTACGCTCTGGGAGATCGGTATATCTGGATTATCACCGAGTAGAGCAATCGTGTCAACGTCCATATCGCCGTCTCCCTCCTCGCCAACATCCGACGGCTCCGGCTCTGGCTCCGGTACCTCTTCATCGGTCTCAACATCGTCTTCCTCTCCTTCCTCACCATCGCCCTCACTGTCGTCGGAATCACCACCCTCAGAACCCCACATTCCAAATCCATCGCTCGACGTGCTTCGCGAACGACGTACAAGACTATTTTGCTGCGTTTCTAGCAGCAGTCCAGACTGGTCGAGAATGGCGTCAAGATGTTCGTGACCTCGTTTCAGTTCTTCCGCCTCGCGTTCCACTTGCTCTTGATGACGAATGTGCTGGAACCGCATTTAGCAATAGATACAAGAAGAAGATCGGACATACATACTAGTACAATTTTTCCCCACGCGGATGTAACCTCCTTGATAGTCTGCTTTGCCAGGGCTCTTAATCGCTTCTCTTCTTGTACACGCTTCTTGTCTTGTTTAGCATGCTGTCCTTCCCAGTATGCTTGCACCTTGGAGGCGATCTGAGAAGCGATCTGTACTCCTATAGGCCGTTTTATCTCTGCAAGACCTAGTGCCAGGATCTCTTCGATGCAATGGTCCCACACATCCTTAGTTGTCCGCTCGGGACCTTGAGGAGTTTCCAAGTCATCAATGATACCTCCCTCTTCCTCGGATCTGTAAAACCATCGGCCATCCTCCTTCAATTTTGACGCTCGCTCCAAAATATTGGCATCGCGGCGTACTGATTCTTGAAGAATGCGAGTAGAGACGTCCTTATGTTCCATCGTAGTATACGATGATAAAAAGGCAGAGATTGAAGATCCATGTTTTGGAGGTGGTGGGAGCTGACTGGGATTGGTGTATGATGGTGGAGGACGTCGGACAATAAGTTTGATGCGCTTGATGTTGGAAAAAGGCGAAGGAGTTGGTAGCACCTACGATAGCATAGCTTAGCCCAAAAGTAACCGCAAAGAGAGATGAAATATACCCGATGTGCTGCAGCACGAGCAGGTAATGCTCTACCGCCTCTTGTGGAAATCGTAACCGGAGACTTTTCGGCCAAGTTCTCCGCGTCCGAATCCTCCCTGGGCCGTTTTCCAGTTGAAACACCATTGTACAAAGTGTTGCGGCGCTTTCCGACTGCAGGGTCGACGTCTAAGTGTGAGCCACCTAGAGCTTGGTTTCGCGGCGTTGAAGGAGGTCCCATAGCGCTGTGACGACCTCCGACGCTGGAAACTAGTTCGGGCGTAGATGGACCAGATTTTGTGGGAACGTCTGCCATAGCGGCGACCGCAAGTGTAGTGTCTTGCGACCGTAGACGCCTTCCGGCCATAGATGATGATTCTCCGCTCGATTTAGCACCTACATGCTGTCTTGTTGAAATACCCGTATGACGCCGTCCCACAATAGACGTTCCTTCGAGAACTTCAGATGGCCCAAACTTGGCTTTCTTTCGGCCCTTGACAATTGGGGCGGATATAGAGTCCATCCCAACGTCCACCGCTGAGCGCAAATCTCTCTGTGGTGGCTTTCTCCCGGTGGTAGCAGATGCAGACCCCATGAATGTCGACGCCTTTTCTTTCCCTTTCCCTTTCACCGGAGACGGTTTGGTAGTCGACAAGATGTCCCATATCGTGTTATTGCTCGCTTTTCCTTTACCCTTCTTGACGGGATCTGGAGACACGTGTGTAGGAGCTGTAACAATTTGCCGTCGTTCGCTCCGAGTTCGTCGACCCGAGGATGGTCCCGGAATACTGAGAAGGTCATACTGGGCCTTGTACTGGAACATGCTATTAGTATCTAGCACCACCGAGACATAGAGCTACGCACGTCGTGGATAACGCCTGTCTGCTCTGCCTTTGCTTCCTAAACACGGAAAGTCAATACTGTTCCGACGCGCGTCGTGTACGCAAACTGCTCGCCTTGGGGTCATATCCAAGCATCAGAGTGAATTTTTCCATATGAAATGCTTCCCGGATCTATTTAACGTCAGAACGAATGCCACGGGTCCCAGTAGCAAGGCAGACGTACCAGAGTGTCGTGTCTGTCGTATATACCCTCTAGCTGTTTCTGTCTCTCTTCAATCAGAGCCTCACGCCTTGCCTCGACTACGTTTTGCATATCATCCTGCATGGTCCCATTTCGCCCCCTCTTTCTTGAAGTCGGCGCCATTCCGGTATCCTATATTGTTCTGCCTTTTCCACGCACAATTCCTAAATGATTGGGGCGGGCTCAGAGACTGCGAGCCATGTAAAATCATGAAGATATTCGAGCCCTAAGATGACATGAACGAAGATATCGTTCGATAGGCGGGGCCACAAAGCAACGATGAATGCACTGCTGAGAAATAGGCACAAAGCTCGATATTGCTGGATTCTGGACGGTTCAAGGAGATTTTCGCACGAAAATAGAGGGTTTCGAATGTTTTTTATGCTTGCCAACGCAAGAAAGAGCCTTTGTGGATGGGCGCTGTTGCTGGGAGAGAAACAGGAATTGTCGGGCATTTTTTGGGTTTGTTTGCGAGAAACAAACAACCGCTTCGCGCCGGGTCGCGACGCGTACTGCACCTCATTTATTTACCATATTTCCCTAAACTATGTTCCTTATTTTGTGATCCCACAGACGCTACGTGCTGCGTAATTGAGCAAATTGACTACATGGAACTTTTGATTTTGTGGCACAGCGGTTGAGCCATACCGCATGCTCAAACACCGTATACGCCGCAATGGAATTTTTGTTATTTATCTTGAAGAGCACCATGCAAGCTCCAGACCCAATCCTTGACGATGGTATTTGGGCGTGCAGGTGATTGGACGTTCAATATTCAATACCTGACTACGGCACATTCGCTATTCCATTGATATGACTGACAGACTGTCGGCGGAATACAAGGTAGGGGCTGTCCGCCATTTTGACCGAAACCAATAAACTCCACACAAAGGCTTGTCCAGTGCATCCCGAGCAGTGATAGCATCCTGAAATATGGCTGAATATTGAAAATCGGCACGCCGCTGGCCCACGATCCGAAGCATTCTACCCGTCAGCTCTCGATAAGTGATAGATGCATAGAACTGAAGAATGATGTTGTCTAGAATTCGAGACGACATGGCCGTTGCTGAGAAAGAGGCAGGGCCGTCCCGGGAGGCCCGGGTGGACGAATCAAGATCGAAGACTCGATGTATGCCGTAAATTGTTCCGCTGTAGATGAATCTTGTGTATAATACCCACACCAGATACATAAAGCCTACAACTCGTGGTAATGTCACGGCTCTGATTTAGCTTCACGGGATTTAACTCCACGATCGCGTGAGAACAAACATAACAAGACTAACACCAATGTAGCCAAGCCTACCGCCGGCTTAAAGATAGGCAAGATAAAATTTAAATGAAGCCCAGGGCATTAATATTCATTACTCCCTCTCTCAACCGTGTCTGTTCGTCTTGGCGCTGGCCCTGAACAACAGTTCACAAAGCCGCACACCCGACTCGGCAAAGGTTTCCGGGAGCTACAATCAGGCAGCTATATCACATATCAACATCACACACAACCAACCGCACTATTATTAACACTCACCAGTTCCGAACTGTCCGGGAAATACGTGTCAAGTGCACCAATCGTCACCCATTCATCCTCCTCCCCGTTAAAAGCAGAGTCTCTGCATCATGATCCAACCTGTGTTACAACAAGAGGAACTGATCAGATGCTACCACATCCTAAAGTCTATCACAACAAACAGGCCTTGCAAGATCCCATGGTCACAGAACAAGTCTCATGACATCCATTTTGATGCCCTCTGTACTACCATTTTCCCCTTTCAGGTACTCCTTCTAGAGCGCCCACTCAGACTGATGGCCCCCAAGGTGATAAAACTCTGCATGAGTATCCCTAAATCTCCTACTCGCATACATTGCCCTTTCCAATGCAGCATCCCTGTGGCTTCTGCACCACAACTTGATGTTGGCAAGTTCAAATGGATCCTGTCCCCATCATTAACAGTCAAAACCATGCAAATGACTGCAAAGTTCTCAGACTGATGGAAATTGGGGTCTTGGGCAAGGATCATTGATACACTCCTTGCCAGCCATGCAACTCACTTACATATCACTCAACAACCCCGACCAAATGAAATGAGGGTGGAACGGGACACGGCTGAACAACTCCAAGCAATGCATGTCCAAGAATGCATCGTATGTCGCCTTGACATCCTCTCGAAGCCCAAATCCTAGGATACTGCAAATAAGATGGAGCAAATTGACGGGACCATATTCATCTATGGGGCCAACACCAGAGACCAACTCCTTCAAGCCGGGTAAGGACCAGACTGCTTCTGGAAAGCATTTGGGACCATTACTTGACAAGTACCACGATGAGAGCTGTCATTAAATTCAGGATGAAGCGGGTGAACTAAAGCCTATTTACCCTTATGCACTTGGTGGAAGGCACAAAGATGGAAGAATGATCGTGAGGGGACACATTGACTGTGTCGACAGCAGCACTGCCAGCAAGAGCACGCTGAATAGCAACTAGCTCAAAAAGAAGGGATGCCACCATTTGGGTGTAGTCTGCAGAAAGACTCTGGGATGCTTCAGTGACAGATATGGAAACGGTGGCCGAGAAGGAACCCGCCTTTACACTAGTCAGTACACAAGTTATTGGTTCCGGGAAATATGACGCACAGAAACCAGCAAGATATCAACGTTGTCCCTAGAGGCTAGAATCCTCCACCATATTTGAATCAAGAATGTCTGCGTAAGTCCTCCGTACCCTGGCATTCGGCACTGTTTCATGGTAAATTGGCTCTTCAGGGCAACTGTCCTCGTAGTTAGACAGATTGTCCCTTAAGACATGTGTCGTCAGGTAAGTTAACCTAGAGATATCTAAGGGCAGTCATACCTTGTCTGAACCGCTGCTTTTTCATACCAAACTGGAACTTTGCATGAGAAGCATTCACGAGTAACGGATGGATCTCCAGCCAATAAACCTCCTCCTCCTCCTCGTACTGTGTTGCCCATTCCGCATTATATGTTCCTTGACGGGGTGAATGGTGAATAGGTGATATGGCAATCGAAGAAATGGCATACGTGACCCAAAGGTACAAACCCCACATGGTGCGAAGCGGCACGAGTTGGGCCACAACTAAGGCTTACAAAATTGGGAGAATTTATGCCCGTGGTCGTAGAGCAGCCATTTTTCGTGATAGGTACAACATTCCGATGACGAGAATTGATTGGTTGGTTTACGACGCGGAGGAGGTACGAGTTCTTTGTTCTGGTTCCTCTGTTCGTTAATCTAGTTTTCATTGGTATCTCGGCGTATAGCACGGATTATGATGATAGCGCACATTGATTGTGCTTGAACCAATTGGCCTAATTCTTGTTCGAATGACCTGCAACTTCTATTCTACAATTGCCAAGTTGCATGTACATCAGTTAAACTGCTCAATCTGTAAAGAATTGAAAGAGATCTACCGCGTTTTCACCGCTCGGTACCGGTAGAGTGAACATGCTTTTTACTAGCATTGGACACATCGAAGATGGGTTGGGTTTAGCAAATTTGACAGAGAGAAAGCACAACACCTTGCCCAATGGCGAGAAAGTTGTCTTCAGAAATGTTGGCAAGTCAAGAGTGGATAGGAAGAAGCCAGGATCTCGGTGATAATTCCTCGATTCGCGTGATAAGCTCTCTCGTCATTCCTTCTTTATCCATAAGAACCGGATTTGTCTGCATCGGGCGGTGTACCAAGCCGCTCGTCGGCACATTGAAAAGCCCACTGGCAGTGTCTATTAGCACACTGGTATACGTATCTGAAGCGACGGTTCGGACGCGTGTTCCTATATTCTTGATAGCTGTTCATCCAGAGGTAAGAGACCGGTAGAATACATACTTTACGAACCGGATCATATGTTTGTGGATGCCCAGTGTCACCAGAGAGAAGGCAGCCCGTTCAGCGAGGGGAGGGAAACGGGACATATCAGCTTCAGTGGTGCTGGCGCGTTCCCCAACTTTCCCATAGTCGGATTCAGTGCGTTACCTAAGAATGAACGCGGTACAGGCGCGATGCTCTTCCATCCCGTCAAACACGCACAAACAGGCCGCGTTATCAGCCAGATTCGGCTGCAGCCCATCTCTCCTCCCAACCATGACCTCCCTTATCTGTTCGTCCTTATACGCACTGTCCTTGGCTGCGACAGTGTATGCATCGCCGCTCTCTACCTTCTCCCAGCATCCTCCTTCCCGTTCTTCTCTTGCTGTCGCCCCCCTCATTAGTGACGGCCATGCTTACGGATCCATCAACGATTCGTACATTGTCATTCTCAAGGATGGGCACCCAATGATGTTGCAGAACCATCTCAACTACCTTCAGACGACCCACCATTCAGACCCTTTAGTCTCCCAATTTAACGGCCTACAACTGGTGTTCGATAAACAAATCAAGGGATACTCGGGGCACTTCTCGCCTAGCACCATTGAGGAGCTGCGGAAGGCGCCGGAGGTTGACTTCATCGAGAAGGACCAGATAGTCAAGACGTTGGAGATTGGGACTGTCGATGAATCGAGCGTTGTTCAGAAGGCTGCACCTTGGGTGAGTCACAATTACTGCTCAGTCTTGTGCCAGTGTTCACCTTGTCCATTCCCAGGGTCTCGCTCGTATCAGTCACCGCCCAAAGCTCACTTTCGGTACTTTCACAAAGTACGAATACAATTCGAATGGCGGTGAAGGCGTTGATGTCTACGTCATCGACACTGGCATCAACACTCGCCACGTCGAATTCGAAGGCCGCGCTATGTGGGGCAAGACTATCCCTACGAATGACGTCGACGAGGACGGTAACGGTCATGGTTCTCACTGCGCGGGTACCATCGCAGGCAAGACGTATGGTGTTGCCAAGAAGGCCAACGTCATCGCCGTCAAAGTCTTAGGTTCGAACGGTAGTGGCTCCATGTCTGATGTCGTCGGTGGTGTTGCATGGGCAGCAGGCCAAGCTATCGAGAAGGCCGCCGCCTCCGAGGCTGAATATAAGGCGACTGGCAAGACATCTCACAAGGGTTCAGTCGCCAATATGAGTCTCGGTGGAGGAAAATCGCCTGCTCTGGATGCTGCGGTCAACAAAGCTGTCGATGCTGGTCTTCACTTTGCCGTTGCTGCTGGTAAGCTTTTCAGATTTATCACGAGGACGGTAGTGTAATTTTGTTTCAGGAAACGACAACAAGGACGCTTGCAACTATTCGCCCGCATCTGCTGAGAAGGCAGTAACTGTTGGTGCTTCGACTCTCTCCGATGACAGGGCGTACTTCTCCAACCACGGAAAGTGTGTTGACGTCTTCGCTCCCGGTATGCTTTCTTTCCCTTGTGATCTTCTTGTTATTCATGTCTTTCCTAGGTCTTAATATCAAATCAACCTACAAGGGCTCCACTACTGCTGTTGCCACGCTGTCTGGCACTTCCATGGCCTCCCCCCATGTCGCTGGCCTTCTGGCTTACTACCTCTCCCTCTACCCTCACCAGACTTTCGACCCTGCGGTGCAGTCGGACTTCGTTCCCGCTGATCTCCAATCCCAAAGCCATTTCTCTTCATCTATCTACGCAATCGCTCGTTCAGCCTTCCCTCGCTGGATTTCCAACTTCCTCCCTATGCCTGAGATCATCGAGGCTATAGTCGCACCCACACCGAAGCCCGGGTATTTGTCACCCAAGCAAATGAAGACTGCCGTCCTCTCCCTTGCTTCGGAAGGTTTACTCGATGACATTCCGGGCCAAACTCCCAACTTGTTGGTGTTCAACAACGCGACAACTGCGTGAGGGAGACATTCCCTTTTGTGTCTGGTTGGAGGTGGTGTGGTGATATCATATATCTGCTATCTGCATTTACCTACTTCTACATATATATCTGTACATACACATGGCACCATGATCTCGTCTACTCTGTAATCTAGCTAGTTTCTGGCCAACCATTTCCCTGGCATATTCACATTGACAGTGTACCGCCCTGAGTACTCACGAGGAAGCTTGACCATCGTAGCAGCCTCATTCCTCGCTGGTATACACACATCCTCGCGTATTGAGGAGTGTCGGGTACAGTAAGTAAGCCTTCTGAGGACTGCTGATAACGGTAGGAAATCTAGAATAGCAATAGCAAGGCCACATTACGCGTTGTCGAGTTCGTCAGGTGGACGTGAGCAATTCAATTTGAGTCCACTATCTTTACGAGGATATTTGTTCAACAAATTTGACCTGGTGAAGCGATAGCACCTGGCTGAACTTCTCCCAGGCAGTCTCGTATTCAATCTCCCATGTGAAGGAAGAGGCCCAAGTATTGGAATAAGGAGCCTTACCAATCTATTGGTTTCCGCCATACCGCTCATGTTGTGCGCGCCGTATATCAGTTGTGTCGTCCAATAAATCATACCAAGCCTAGTGTATCTAGGGATTTACAGACTAGGATTAAATCTTGACATCAGTTTTGAAAGATTTATTAGCGAAACCGCGAGGGCAATCCTGTTACCTGGCAGGACAGGCGATTCCTGTGGTAACTCCTGGGGGGAGCCAAATAGACATAGCCGGATTAGATTACTCGAACCTCATAAGTTACGACCAACCTCCTCGCCTACAGACGTTTACTGCCCGAATACCCACCCCCCGCACCTCCGAAGCCCGCAAACCCACTCGAGCGCCCTGCACCAAAGTTCCCCATCCCCGAATATCTACTCCTCCTCCGGTACTCCTGGTACCCGTAATACCCCCCAATGCCCACTCCGGCAAACAGGAGCAGCTTGAAGAAGAACCACGTCCAGGAGCCGGCGCTCTTCTTGCTGGATCGTTTCTTGGCGCTCTCCGTGAAGGGCAGATCTCCGTGGGAGACTATAGCGGAATGCGTTGAGACGCTGATGATGCTGGTTTTTTTTTGTGATGTGATTCAGTATGAGGGGAGGGAGGGAGGGGGACACCGGGGACGACTTACTCGTGGTTATCTGATACGTCTCCAGTCATCGCGCTCATCCCGAGGAAGGGAGCGGTGGGTAGCGAGACACCATCAGCGCGGAAGCAGTCTGTCCAGTCGTCCCCTGCAGTAGGAGATTAGATAGAGTCGTACGACCGTCTAGCGAGCTACTTACATGCTTTATATTGTAGTTTAACCTAGAGGTACAACAGAGATTGTGAAAAGGCTGGCCTGACAGCAAAAAGTTGCAACCCACATCCAATACAGTATCCTTGATGTATGTGATCTTCATTTTAGTCGCCACGTTTGTTCGGCGGAAGTTCAACTGCCAGAGATGAGCACCGGTGCACGATAGTGGGATACACAAAACGCACGGAGCATGCACCGATGCCTTGTTTATCTCCGTCTTTTCCAAAGTCGTATTGGGTGTTGCCATCACCAAGCATCCCGGTGATGCGAGGGAAGGCATACGGGTGGCGTGAATTAGCATACGTGTCTAAGAACAATCCGAGACCGGTGAAGCTATCTAAAAAAGGATGAATTTCTTTCTTGAGAACGGATGTCATACGACACACCTTTGCTTCCAAACACCGGTCCTGGCTCAGCACGTTCCTTCGTTAACCAGATGGCCAAGCCGTCGCCGTAGAGGTTGTTAGACTCGCCCGTGACCTGAAGAACCACATGTGTTGGTGTGTCGTGCTAAACGAATGGTCGTGTGGACTTGCCTTGAACTCGATTTCGATGACAAAATTTGCTGTTGTGAGTGGTAGACGAGACCATAGGTATCCCTAGACGAATATTATCCCTGGTGACACTGGAAGAAAAGGCAAACGCACCATCTGCGACGGCCGGTCGCGTGTCAGTCGTATATGTTTGTTGGTATTCTAACAGGGTATATCAGCTCGAGCTCGTATAGGCGGTGGTAGTCTTACAATGTAGGCATCGGCACCAAAGTCCCACCACCTTTGCGAATGAATACCGGCATCACCATACAGCTATTGCTACTCACCTATTCTGTAGATCTTGGTCTATGTACGGCGCAAATATTGAATGCGTGCGTAACTGCACTGTCTGACGAAGGATTAGCGCCTAGTTTCAGTGCCAATATCATATCCAGCTCACCCGTTCAATCGTTTTGTCTCCAACTTTCATCTTCGATTTCTCTTCTGCGCCCCGTGTCGTTCCAATAAATAAGCAGAAGATAGCGAGGATGAGCATGTTATAACGCGACAGCATGGTTTTTGAGTGATGGGGGTTGGGAGCGGGATTTGCGACGGTGAGCACAGGGCCCTAATATACCCAGCGACGACCTGTGGGATAGAAACCAGAGTACAAAGTAGAATACAGAACGAAACGTGAATGTCGTCGTCGTCGCTATTGACACGTGCTCGAGGGAAAATAGCCAATATTATTTATTTAAAATACTTTTGTCATAAATAATTAAAGTTAAACTAGATGACAGTCGAGCCCAAGTCTGCCTCGAGGACGTTTTCAGACAAAATTTGTTACTCTCTTGTCGGAAACGCAATCTATTCCTTCTACACGTAAAGACAACAGTAAGTACATAGGGAATAGAGATACATATTTAGTTGTTCGTATTGATGATCATGATTTGATTTGATGCCTTTGGATGTGGTGAGAAAGCTATACTACTGAGTAACTACTAACTAATGCTACGTAAAAAAATGTGACAGAGATATGCAAAACAAGCGACGAAATGCAGCGCATCCAGAAGAGGATAAGGGATGAGAGGGAGAAAATGACTACTGCTACGAAAGGTTTTGACTACACTACAAAAATACTACTGCTACTAAAGGGGAATCCACATGCAACAGGCGAGGACAAACAGAGAAGAAACATGTACGTATATACTATATTACACGCCGTAACGCGTCGCCAGTCGCTCTTGGATAATCGGCGGGAACGCAGCAACTTGAGCAGCCCACCCAGTAGCATCATGCTGCTTGAACGCCGTTAATATCGTCTGGAACATATTGTTCAGCTCCGGTGACGGCGCGTTCCATCTCACTATCGAATTACAGAACCACAACAGACTCTGTCGCGGAGAAATCAGCATCGACAAGGATAGATATAACAAGACGTTTGTACCTTTGCGATTCCTGCAGGATTGACTTCAACCATCGTGCAAAGACCGCGGAACGCTGAATCCTTCTCCTCGTTGTCTCGAATCTCGTATAGCGCCTGACACCATGCTTGCGCAAACTCGGCTAGATGAGGCGCAACAAGGGTCGGGTGCATTAACCCAATTCGTCCTATCGATACCGCTGCATTTTCGTGCAAGCTTCTTGGTGCCTTTGGGTGCAGTAATATCGGGACCAGCCTTGAAATCAGCGGGTTTACCCATTGCTGGAATTCAGGGTCGTCTGAAATTGAATTGGTAAGAAGATGGGGTGGGGTAAAGGGATGACACTCACTCCGTCCGTAGCGTAGCGCAACTTCGCCAACGGACCACGCAGCATTGTTCGAAGCGCTAATAAACTCGAACTTTGGTTCAGGATCCAGTTGTAGTATTAGTTCGGCCATGATGCCGGGCATGTGCGGCCGGAGGACAGTGAAACAGCCCATAGCCATATCTCCAACTAGCGCGTATGCGGACTGTCGTACAGGCGCTTGTGGATGCTTCAAACAGACCGTCAACAGCGACAATAGATTCGGTTGCGTCTGGCTTATCAGACCCTCCAATGACATGCCGAGGCCTTGCGTAAGACCGGAGAGGAGATCCAACGCGACGACAAGGAAGGATTTATCAGGCTCGTCCAATTCGGGGTTCTGTTGGAATGCTTGGTATTGAAGCAGTGCATGGTGAATAATGTTGTTGCACCGCTCGAAGACAGGGCCAGCATAAGGGTGGAAGGACATGCCCATCGCGATGGTGACGGATGCAAGACACTGGATGAAATCATCAGGACTCTGTATGACATGAGTAAAACGCAGCACACCTCGAGCAATGGAATGAGGTCCGGGTCGTCATCCTTGAGTTTTGACCACCGGTTCGTCAGGGGTGGCATCAGAATCTCGACGTACATGGGGTTCGAAAGAGCACGGCCGACTGCGTCTGCAAGGGTACCGACCGCATCGTACAGTATGAGCATATTCTTATGCTGGTACTTGTCGAATGCAAAGACCAGGTTCCTTAGTACAGGTTCGAGGTATGGAGCCAGTTCTGGCCCTGCGTCTTCTTCAAGGGTCGCAAACGCGCTACACCCAGCCTCCTGCACGCGCTTGTTGCCATCCAAGACCATCCGGAGCAGCTTTAATTGGATTTGTTCATAACGAGACGTAGAATAGAATGCACGACGAAACTCACTCCTTCCATAGTCGGGATGAAATATTGAGCCTTGTGGTCATCAGAAATCGGTTGGGTGGTCCAGCTCGCATAGCGCCCGAGCGTCCAACATGTGATTGATCGAACCAGTGGCTGGTGAGATTATTATATTAGTTTGGAATTACGAGAGAGAAACGGCATACTTTACCTTTGGATCATTGAGCATGTTAATGAGATACGGTACTAACGTGGGCAGATGTGGCTCGATAGCTTCGATGCATCCTATTTGGGTACATATCAGAAGCTGAACCAATGATCATCAGGAAGAGAAACTCGCCCTCAGCCATTGCTCCCAGAGCAAGAATCCCGCTCTCTCTTTGCAGCCAATCACCACTCCACAGCTTTTCCTTCAACGGGCCCAGAAGGACGTTCAATAGATCACCGGTAAAGCGGACGGCTAGGACATCCAGAGCCGCCGCAGCACACTTTCGCAGGTTCCACTCGGTGGACATGTCGTCGGCGTAGTCTTCATCATCATAGTCGAAGTCGTCGTCGTCGTCATCATAAGTCTCTTCTCCGTAAGCACCTATCCGAGCCTTCGGAGGCTCACCGTTGGCATCCCGCTCCAAACCATGAGACTTGCTACCATAATGGCGAGGCTTGATATCAGTCTCCTTATCCGGCACGGCTTCATCCTCTGCATCCCCGTCCAACCACAGCAAATCATCCTCACCATAGATCATACAATCCAATAGAACCGGAGCGACCTTGGCGAGAAGAGGATGTAAGTAGATTGACAATTCAGCGTCCTCTGCGAACGTAAGCCAGAACTCGCATGCTTCCAGTGCGACGTTCTCGTTCTGGTCTTTGGTAGAATATAGCATGTATTCGGCTACGTTGTTCATCTCGGGCATTAGCCGTTCGGGCCGTGCGGCAAGGAGAAGAACGAGAGCTTGGCAGACGTGGCGTCGAACTGAAGGGTCATCGTCCGAGGCGCGGCGGAAGAGACACGCTATGAAAGCATCTAGGTGGACGAATAAAGATTGGCAGTTGGCGGGGACAAAGTAGGATAAGCATGCGACGGCATGTGAACGCATCTTGGACGACTGGTGATCAGCGAGGGAGAGGAATTTGGGAATCATATAGTCAAGTGGTCGTGTTCCATTAATTTCGACGTCCATTTTTCGAGGGTAATCTTCGCAGGCCTTTTCAAGGACATTGAAGGCAGCCTAGGATGCAGGTAAGAAAAAAGTCAGTGGCAGAACTCGAGAGTCGGTACAAAAATAAGATATCAAGCAGTGACCGCTGTACGATCATGGCGAGTATCTCGAAAGGAATCAATAACTCACCTCTTGCTTGTCAAGATCAGGCATATCCAGCATCCCCACGAGCTGCTGCAGACACTCGGGCCAATTCTTGGGTTCGAGCACACCGAGGAATGCAACAACGTCCTGACCAGCAGTATTTCGTATCATGATTGATGAGTCTGTGAATGCTTGTAGAACAGAGCTCTTGACATAGGTTGCCACCTCGGGTGAAGACGTGAGAATGAGGCGCGAGTTATTCTTGAGAAGATAGCCAGCGATGCTTCGAATTCGCTCCTCCTCTTCCCTCATCCAGCATAGAATATGAGCAAGGTAGGCGATATAGTCGGGTACACGCGTAAAGTTGTTGAGTTTCTTAGACACTATTAGAGAAAAGTATTGAGGACGCAGGGCTGCTAGAACTCACTTGGGTAATATTTCGTTGTACCGACTGGGCCATATCGGTGGATTCATGGATAGTTTGGAGGATTTCTGCCAAACCACCTGGCTGGGGCGTCCATGTAGACATTACTGAAGAGAAAAACGCGCTCAGAAATGAAGGAAATCAAAGTGCGCAATGAAAGGGAACGGCACTGGAAGAAGGAGAAAGGATAGGCTTTGCCGTTGTTTGTAGCATGTGACTACGTGACAAGCTGTGACATCAACCAAACGCCACCCTCTTTTCTATGTTTTGTTTCAATTACCTGATGGCATTCGCCCAGTCTCTTTCGTTGATGAATTTGTCCCCGTGAAAACTGCAGTGTCCATTCCGCAGGTGCAGAGCTGGTCCCGCTGGCCAGTGGCATCATGATTCTACAGGGATCGCTGGCAATTGATTATCTGATCCATCTGTTTTGGAAGACCTGACACGATATGACCAAGTTCTCCTAGATCGATGGCCGTTTCGTCTTATCTTTTTAGATGCCACCTTCATCAAGGCTCCACTGTGAGCTTGAAGAGCATATCTCCAGCTTGCAAGGCCTGGCCTCCAGTGCTTGCAAGTTAATCAAAGAAGCTTAACTTATTTCACATGGAGGAGCCGTCATCCTACCCACTAAACTCTAAGTAGTTTCTTATGAATATATCACAGCTATTAATAAATATCAGTTTATCAATTGGACCATTTGCAGATGTCCCGAAGAGCTCTGGAACCCTGACAAAATGATCCTATGTTCGTACAAATCCCCGAAGCATGAACACTATACCGCAGGGGAAACTCGCGATGCTATTGGGTACCTACTCCCGCGTGAATATCGGC
This sequence comes from Armillaria novae-zelandiae, assembly GCA_030435655.1. Lineage (NCBI taxonomy): Eukaryota > Fungi > Basidiomycota > Agaricomycetes > Agaricales > Physalacriaceae > Armillaria > Armillaria novae-zelandiae. The sequence goes on along the minus strand of JAUEPR010000004.1, from coordinate 2,383,003 downwards.
CGCAAAAGGATAAATTCGTTCTGATACTTCCACCAAAGAAAGGATAACTCCAGAGTGGAAATTAATTGAGAAGAATGAACGCAGATAGTAACAAGCAAAAGGTCTCGCAAGAAGGGTGGAGGCGGCATGATTTCGCTCATATTATTCCTGGAAGACAGGTACATCGTCAATTGAATAGTATGCCCTGATTGTCGGGGAAAAGCCAAGAAGAAGTTTATCTGCCTGCAAGAGGAAAGGTCAAGGCAGGCAATGTTTAAATCAGGCCCGCATGTGAAAGTGCTATCTGTCCCGCCACACTTTCCGTCCGGTGCGCGACCCACTACTTGTCCGGAAATCCGGAAGCCCGACCCACAAGCTATCAGGCATCACTTCAAGTGATGCAAGTTCCTATTATCTTTCATTGACGGTAGAATTGGAGATGATCATCCGCACGAAATTTGAGAAACAAGAAATTACGGCCGTTCGACCAGAGGCTGTGTATTCTGAGCTGACGAGTATAACGTACTGCGACTTGGGCGTTCAAAGCGTTCTGTTGCAAACAGAGCTGGCCATGATCGATGATCGATGATACATTGTGAGTCGGAATTACACTCGAAATCATGATTTGCAAGTTCTCGGACACGTGGGATGCCGAGGATAGCCGCTGATCGCAAAATGCAGTTCGAACAGCCAGGTCGCTTGTCCCATCCGTCGTGCTCCGGGGCAAGGGGGACGGTACTTGGCCCGCTAGAGGTGACCCTGCGTGCCTCCCCCCCGGATCGACGTGAGCCAAGTGGTAATTATGTTTTGAATGATGCTGTACTGCTAAATGGGACAAGCAGGGGGCTTCGGTGTAGTCAGTAGAAACCACTCATCTTCCTGCACGACCACTGGTCCCTTTTTTCAATGCAAACTTCGGGGAAGCCAAAAAAAACAGCCCATACCGTCGCATCTTATATAATTTTCCGACGTAGAAACCTCAAAGCCGCTCTTCTTCAACAGCCCATCACCACGTGCATGATCTTCTGTATGAATACCTGCTGTATTGCGCACCGCGACACAAGTAACTACACGATGAATAGTTCAGTGCAAGAATGACTCAGCGGCGCTATACAGCACGGATCTACTGCGCATGTTCCTATCTCCGACACGCCCTCGCGGCTACACAGCTTCGCATCGACTCCGGGTCTTCTTGGTCTACTACTTTGCCCTTCCTCAACAGCATTTCCACGCTACATCTTTAACCGCAGTGCAAACAAAGGCGCCTTGGTTTTCCGTATTCGTGACCGAAATCAATTCATGGCACAGAACAGCGTGTTTCGCGTCTGGAAGCTGTAGAGAGATTGCCGGAGCTGTAGCGTATTGAAGCTCCGGCGTGGAGGGACACTATATAAAAGGGACCCGTCGGACATGTACTCCTACCTCACTTCTGCCCCAGATCTGTGCCTTGACTTTATCCTTACGCCTAGAATTCTACCAGCGCTTAATAATAACCATGTGAGTGTACCTCGCAGTCGAGATGTTATGATGTTCTCATCATGTCTCCTTCTCCAGGTCCGGCTCAGTACTCATTTCACGCTCAAAGCCAGCTCCCAGCTCCCAACGCATCCAGTTCCACAGTCCGTGCTATTTTGCCCCCTTGCCCCTCACACGCAGAAATCTGATTTCTAGTCCCAGTTGAGAACGTCTCCGGTCTTCCTCATACGTCACTACTCGATCGTGCATCCAATGTGTACGTCGGTGTGAAGAGCGGCAACAAATGCTCACGCACATCTTGCATAAAGCGGCACAGCGGCGTCCTGGTGTGGCACCACAACATCGGGCCGTAAGCATTCAATACCCTTCCGTCTCGGACATCTAGACTTATATTGAACGCTGTAGATTGAACTTGGTAGGGTTCTCGCCCATCCAATTCGAGATCTGCTACAAATTGCCGTGGCTCAAAACCGGCCATGTCCTCGCCAGGAGTGAGGAGTACAAATTGAGGGACTTGATTCAAATGCAAGGATCGCTGGACAGGGAGAGCTGTAAGTCTTGTCTTCCGCATTAAATCATCGATTCTAAAACGACGTCTCCTTTGCAGCTGTATGTCTTCATCTAAAACTAGCATCTACGCCGGCGGGCTCGGAGCCTCCGCCGGAAGCCATAACACTCGTGCTGAGCGTCAGGGAGATATCCTCCATTGAGACCGTTCGCGAGGCGACGGCGCTTGCGAAGAGCCACCAATTAAGTTTGAGAGGGTGTTCAGAGGGTCACTTGGCTTCATTACTTGATCCCGTGGGGAAATGCTCATCGATACTCCAGACGGTCTGCAGCGGTCCACCAATGGTCCAATCCTCAGGGTGATCTGACTTGTCTTTTTTTTTTTTGGAGGGGGAGTTACATTTATTCATTTTTTGTATACTTTATGGTCCGTTCAGCTATTACAGATACATATACATGCCCATATTACTTACTGTTATTGAGATACCCTTCCAATTCATGATCAAAAAGATTTGTTGATTAATCCTTTTGCCGTCCGCCGCCCGGCGAATGGTTCATTGCGTGTTGAAACAACACGGTGATGCGAAGGGCCCATACACGTAAGAACTTCGCACCCTAACTTCGAGGTTTCCCAGCCTTCTGATTGCTCAAACATGTAACGAGATTTCTGATGATGAACGGATAGTCAGTACCATGCTTTCGGCGATCATTGCCTCGCGGTCGGTATACATGAAAGTAAGCACTCGACCAAGTTGAAGAACGGTATTCGTCTGCTCAAGATTCAGTGTAACTTGAAAGACAAGAGGTCGCCTGTCTGTATGCTACAGATGGAATAACCATGCGATACGGGACACAACCAATCCGATCACCGCCATGGCATGTCAGCTTGGCATTCTGAGGGGGTGACGGACTTGAAGACTCGAGGCTGATTACCACGATTATGAGATATCGAAGTCGCACAGACAATAGATAAGCGAAGTGCAATTATTTGTGCTTCAGCTCAGGGCTCTTGAGCGCATGATGTACAAAACTCTGTAATTTCTTTGTTGAACGATCGCTCTCCAGCGACCCGACATTCTGCAGATGACAAACGTTAACGTTCCCATGCTAAGTGCAGTGATCAGAAAAAACCACCTTCTGTAATTTTATAACGCTCTGTCTTAGCTCTTCACTCATCCTCTGAGTTTCCCCTTCTAAATTCCGCAACTCTAGGGGTAGCGCATAAGGAGGGGAGGTGTTCAAGGGTGCGTGTTGATACGTGTCAGATAGTAAAAGATTCAGTGAGCCCCTCCTGATGACCTGAATCAGTAACGCTCCGGCAGTGCAGGTGTACATATACTCACAAGTGTCCCAAGCCTTGAATAAGAGCAGCAGCACCACGTTCTTCTTCCGATTCCAGAGAGCGCTCTTGTTCTTTGATGGCTTTCAGTTCACGCAAAACATCTTGATGATCCAGAAGGACCAGTGGCTCAGAGTTAATCGGCCGAAAATCTGCGTGGGTCAGCGATAAGTAGTATTAAGAATGAATGTGTTCTTACCTTGAAGCTTTTTCAGAAGATCAACCAAGCCAGCATGCAATGTCTCGGCTTCTGTGATGGTCACTTTCGGTATCTCGGGACTATCCTTCGCCAAGCGAGAGGATTCGACAATGTCCTCCATCTCCTCACCCAGTGCAGCAATTAGACCTTCCGCTTCAACCATATGAGACACAGAGGATTTGACCGAGTCGTAAAGCAACTGCAAAGGTGGTATGATATTGACGTCGAAAATTTTGATGGCCTAAAGAACACGATTAGTGCAATATTTTTGACCAAAGAGGAGAGACACACATTCTGCAAAATCTCCAGCTTCTCTTTGAGGAGACCTATGTGGTCCAGCCGCCACGCCAACTCAAGCTCGTCATTGACGGCCATGTCAACGTCTTCGTCGACCTGGCGCTCTTGTGCCGACTTTACTTTGAGAAGAAGATTTGCAACACCAGCCCTCCGATCTGTCCGTTCCAGTTCTTCACATATTTCTTGCATCTGTTGGCAGAAAAAGGCGTCTTCAGCGAGTTTGATAACATCCCCTTTACCGTACAGCTTCTTCCCAACTCGTTTTGCCACTTGCTCAAGCTCTGCTTCAGATGGGAGACCTGCGGCTGCTGTTATAATATCTTCCACTTGCTGTTGGGTATGCGCCACCACAGTGGTTCGTTGGTTAGCGTAGGCATTCACTTTGGCATCGGTTGACGCGCTGCCTGTATTCGGGTAAGGGTCAGTGCATACTTGATAGTGTGAGAAACTAACCAGTAGCTTCGGTTTTTAGAGCATCAAGAACCTCAGAAGCACATCGAATTGATGTGGAAGCAGCGGAGTCAGCCTAACGCGCCAGTTCAGCCTTTTTTCGCAGCACTGTAAAATGTAGTAATGCACCTTGATTGACATCTCTGCAAGTCTTTCCTGAGATGCTGAAATCTCGTCTCGGGTTCGCCCAATCTCACGCTTCAATTCTTTCATCGTCTGTGTCATCTTGCGATTGGCAATCCTACGAACAGAAAGGTGAGCAAGGGTGTATCTCGAGATTTTGTTGATTCGTTTTACTTTGTCTGCTTCAGTCGATTCCTCAGCAATTCAATCCCATCCTCAATATACGTTGATTCCATGTCCATAAGCCTGGCATGCTCCCTGAGAATGATTCAACTTGATGTCCTTGACGGTAGATAGGCCACCGACCGTGCTTCGCTCGGTATTAAGTAATTCTCGAGTGAAGGAACTGTGTCTCCATCGTCCCCTAAGTTCGTCTTTATATTCGCTAACCTAGATATCGACAATAAACCCAAGGAAGAGACCAAAACTAGCTAACGTACTCACGCTTCCACCTCTTCCCTCTCCAGGGCGAATCCAGTCAGAACGGTTCTTTGAGCAAGGTCTGTGTCATCATCCTCGACGTCCAGGTACGAAGGCATTTGGGCTGCAAGCCAGTCGATGAGGGCCGCCCCAGCTTCTAGATCCATCGCCCATTCGATTTCTTCCGCTTTTACCGAAGGACCATCAAGAAGATGGACCATAGATACAAGTTTTTCGGTTGAAGATTGATCCATATTGCTACAATGTTGTTATACAGTGAGATGCAGAGGACGAGGAAGAGCAAGGAGCGGCAGACCAATTTCCAATTTGTTGCTTTGACCTCACGTGATCATAGTGACAAACTGAAAGAGCGACGCGCTCCCTTCCCCTCTCCCTAGAACATGACTTGCAAGTAGCTGGGAGCTCTTGCCGGCTTTCCAAGATAATAACAAGTTTCCCTATCTTCTCCCTTTCTTCACAGGTAGTATTCTATTACGTCAACCGGGCCTTGTCTGCCTCATTAACCGGCACTTTACCAGTGTATCACTTCGGCCGAAAACAGTTTCCACTGGGGTATATCAACGCCGACTACCATCAAGCATAGACAATAATCTTCACTATGGTTGCGCTGCGATGGAATACTCTCAGGTGAGAATCTTATATCTGTCGCCTTCAAGTTCTGCTACCACGCGTCTTCTGTCAGGCGTTACGGAACTACATCATCGCAGCATCTTCCTCTTTCAGGAATCCGCGTTTTGGAAATGGGGCAGTTGATCGCAGGTCCTTTTGCCGGACAGCTCCTCGGGTAAATCATATAATACTAACTCGTGTTTTGCATGCGGCTTACTCGTACTTAGACAATATGGCGCCGAAGTCATCAAAGTAGAACCCCCTCGTCTTGGTGATCCTCTTCGAGTCTGGCGCGAGTTGGATAAAGACGGTACCAGTCCATGGTTTCGGAGTATTGGCCGAAACAAGAAGAGTATTGCCATCGACCTACGAAAAGCCGAAGGCAGAGAGCGAGTGATTTCTCCTTATGTCGCACATAATGCGGTGCTAACGTATTCACTTAGATTGGTCAAGCAGCTAGCCATCAAGAGTGACGTGCTTTTGGAGAACTTTAAGCCTGGGAGTATGTACTTATCCTTTGTAATTAATGAACACACATTCTAACATTGTGATATGTAGCCTTAGAGAAGTGGGGTCTGAGTCCGGAGTTTCTGCATCCACACAATCCTTCTTTGATATTTACTCGAGTGAGTGGTTATGGTCAAACAGGACCCTGGTCACCACGTCCTGGATACGCTGCTGTCTGTGAAGCGGAAGCTGGGTTTCGCAATATAAACGGATTTCCCGACCCTAAGACTGGAGGCCTTGCCGGCCCACCCGTGCGACCAAACATGAGTTTAGGGGACTCAGTTGCAGGACTCCACGCCGCATTCGGGACTGTAGGTGCCCCGTCTCCCTCATTCGAGTTATAATAACGATGAAATTAGGTACTAGCTTTGTTGTCGAGGCAATCTAAAATACAACGAGGTGAGAACAGTGGTTCAATTGTCGACGTGAGCATTCTAGAAAGGTACGTCTCCCGTTCGCAGTTCCGGGATGCATTCCAATTAGTATCTTATAGTATGTTGAACCTCATGGAGGGAATAATACCGGAGTATGATCGTAAAGGGAAGGTAAGTAAATTCTGAGACAATCTTGACGGAATATATCGTTGAGGAATGCCTCAGATTCGCGGACCATCAGGCTCCTCCGTCACCGGAATCGTACCTACAAATGCCTACCCTTGTCTGCCCGAACCAGGTTCGTCCATACCGACGTACATCGTCATTGGAGCGAATGGCGACACCATATACAACCGACTCATGACTGCCATTGGACGCAGTGAACTGACTGGCCCCAACTATGAGCAGAACCAGCATCGCGTCCAACGACAAACCGAAATCGAGAAAGCCATCTCAGACTGGACGAGCGAGAAGACGGTGGAGGAGGTTATGGATACCATGAATACAGCTGGCGTCCCTGTGGGGCGGGTAGTGAACGTGAAGGATATTGTGGAGAACGAACATAATCAAGCACGGGGCGCTATCGAGGATGTCTGGGTAAACGGTAAGGATGGGGAGGGATGGAATGTGAAGATGCCGGGAACTTTTCCTCGAATCGAAGGTTATGATTTCACCCCGCGCTGGGCGGGTCCTGATTTGGGCGAGCATACGGACACTGTATTGCAAGACATTTTAGGAAAGGGGAAAGAGGAAGTTGAGAAGTTACGTGAAGATGGTATAATAGGTTAACTAGCCTAATGTATGTTTCATTTCTACCTTCAACAAGTACACCATGGACAAAATTCTCCGGATGGGCTTATGCAAATTTGCCTGTGATCTCACAAAAGAAGACTACGACGACAGACAACCATCATTTTCATTAGAATAGACATTAAATAATAACGTCTTGACACATCGTACAGACAAAAGTTAAAACTAGAGATCATAAAAAGGGAAAGGCAAAATTACTTTGCCGGCGCTTTTTCCGCGTCTTCCTCCTTCTTTTCGGCTTCATTATTATCCAGAGCGCGACCATCAATACCAATGTTCTGCACAGCGTTCTGGTTATCGCCGAGGTAAAAGTTTCGCATGAAAATCAAAACTATAAGAGGGAGGAAGGCTAACAACGTAAAGCTTTCAGTCACGCATTTCGGTGCAAGAATTATTTTGGACTCACAAAGAATGAGGGCCGGAAGATAGAGGAGGTATACGGTGTCGTTGTATGCTATGTGAATTGTCATGAATAAGCAACAGTCTGTTACATACCGCCAGTTGATACGCACCGTATATAACATTAGTCTTATCCGTCGCCCCGAGGTTCCTAGCACTTTTGATGGATCCAAATATCTTGGCGATCTCAGCGTCCGTCTTGTACGGGAGGTGCTTGTGGAGGTACCCGGGCATTTTACCTCTACCAGCAGAAAAAAAACAAACATTCAGCAAGGGCCATCATCGTCGACAAACTACTTACGTCCAAACTGCGGCAGCAATAGCGTACCCAACACTACCACCAAGGGAAGTCCAAAGGGATATCAGGGAAATTACTTGTGCGAGGTCGGCATGGGGTACGGATGCCTGGGAGGCAACACGCGAGCCTACGACACTGAATGCTCCGCCAATGGCGATGAGGAGCTGGGTCCAAACAAGGGCGACGTCCCTAATGAATTGATTAAAACCGAGGATGTGGATGGTGCAGAAGCCATTTACGTTGCGTTATCGCCTCTGGCGTAGAAAGTCAAGCCCATACCACTACACAGGATATTTAGTTACGGGGGGGTCTTCTAGGAGGAGAACCACCTTACATTATGCGAATGCAAAGACCGGTGAATTGGAGTGCCTGTAACCCAACATTGGTTAAAGGAAAAGGATCGGGGAGACGCGGGTACCTTGTACCGATGAGTGTAGCGTTGAATTAGACCTCCAACGATACCGAATACACAGAGACCGACAGTCAGGGTCTTATTGAAATAAGTCCACTCGCGAGTTGTCCTATACGCTATTGCTTTAGCTGACTGTCGTAAATAAAACCCAACGATGATGACATACCAATCCTTAACGACCCACGTCCAACTCGAATAATACAACGATCTCATGTTTCCAGAGAGCATGTAGAGGACATCAACCGTGACCGCACCAATAAAAGTCCTGTTAAGGACGCGTGCCGGCATAAGCGGGTAACGAGCAATCCATTTCTCATATGCCGCAAAGGCGAATAGCAAAATACCTCCTACAACGATCATGGCAATCATGCTGGCTGCTCGAGGACGTCAAAATGTGCTTTTCTCAATAAAACAACATAAGACGTACGATTTTTCCACCCGCCCTTTGCATCAGCGTAGAGTGTGAATGGAAGGAAAAGTAACGCCCAGGCCGTACCCAGTATGACGAGGCCCATAATGTCGACATGGATGCCGAAGTCCCGGACAACAGTGTACCAGGTGATTTTCTCGGAAGACCCTTCGTGGCGTCGTTCCCAAGCGCTAGACGCGATGGACACCGTACCGTCGCGTTTGGACTTGATCTCCGCCCAGAACAACACAGTAAGGGCGGGGGCCATTACAACAGGAAGCATAATCTATGAAAATCCTTATCAGAAGTCGATTAAAAGGAACGCAAAATGTCGAAGCTCACGATAAAAATTCCATAACCCCACCGCCACTTTCCAGGAAGGAAGCCATTGGTGATTTCAGCGGAGATGAAGGCGTTGACGATGTATGGAGAAGATGGGAGAGCTGTCGCGAAACCCCTCCACTTCAATGGAGACAGGTCGGCGACAATGATGTCGGTTACCTAAGGCCGTTATATCAATCAGCGGGGAAATAACCTCCCAAAGTATCACGGCATACCAAGTCCAAACCGGTCCTCCCGATCGTGTACAACACCTCTCCAGCACAAACTGCACCTACTGTGGAAGAGGACGCGATTACGATATATCCGAGGACGTACTGTAAAACAGTGTTAATATACGTCCCGAGGAAGAAAACGAGAAACTACTAACAAAACACAGAGAGAAAACATAAGCTCTCGGTCTCGACGTGATATCGGCAATTTTGGCAATGAAGGGTTTCCCTACGGCAGCAATAATATCCGCAGCGACTTCTATTGTTCCAATCGACGAATGGGAATTGAAAGCCGAAGTAGCGAAGGGCAGAAAGCTGCTGGTAGTGTTGGAATCGAGAGAGTACACATACGCAATGAGCGCGATACTGAGGTAAAGAATCCACAGGGGTGCGCCTTTCCCGCCAAAAACTTTGTACAGAGCTTCGATACGCACAACACCCGCGACTTCAGGCTCTGGTTTGGACTCGGGAGTCTCGGCAGTATCGCGTTTCTGCTCGATGGAGCTCTCGGATCCGGTCTGGGACTTGGTTTCCTCGACGGTGGCCATGGGAGCTTCGAAGTCAAGAGTCGAAGGAGGACAGAATCAACCGTGATCTTCTTGGTTCATTGAACTGTTCGTTTTATAAGGCACGGGCTTTCAATCCAGCTCCGTTGATTTCCATGTGTGTTTGACATTAGGCTGAACCTGCTCCGAATTCCGAATCATAAGGAACGGGGCCTGCAGGTTGGGCGAAGCGAAGGAGAAGGGTGCTATTTCCCGAGTCTTGAGTGTCCCAAGAGTGCTTGATCCCAGTTACACCTGGAAAGGATACACAAGGAAGATATTCATAACACATATACACCGGCTACGTTCCCAGAACCGAGCAGGGCCTTTCTAATGATACATTTCGAAGCGCAGAACCCATGAGGTACGTTAAGCCCAGACAATTATCTGATAAGCCGACAGTGCTCCGATAACGCGCAAATGACGGAATCTAATCAGATTAGTTCTTCTAGAATCTTATCAGATTAGGCGCTTTTTTTGTTGCTCTATAGCTCAGGGGGCTAAGCCACTGCCAGGGCACGCTAGACTGAATCGAATCGGTGAAGTCAAGAAGACTTGGCGACTGATTGGTAGCTTGGTCCGTCTCCAACAACGCCACAACCTGATCTACTCGCTCTCGGTACCTCTAGCTTTATCTCTTGGCAACGCTTGGCGGTTTTGAAAGGACGTTCCGCTGATTTCATCCAGTGATGTGCATCGGCCGTAAGTACGATGCGCAAAGAAGACAACTCCGATTCGGCTTGGGATATTTTATAACCACTTTCTCGTTGCCTCGATGAGACAATCAATTATTCGCGTAGAGGAGAGTGATTAGGATATGCCGTAAGATACGAACACGGAATGTGCCTGTAAATGATACAACGCTTGAGCTGTCCTGAACGAACGATGGACTATATATGGCCACGGTGTCTGTCAGGGATCTCCCACTCAAGTAGATAGGTACGAATGGAGGCTCCGTCTCCGGCTACCAATGTCTAAAGCCCATTCGTACGCATCCAGTGAGCGTGTTGAAGCCAAAAATAACGCAGAGGGTGGTGCAATGGGACCATCGAAGAAAGCATGCACTACGTTATTCCCCCGGTTGTCGGCCTCCTCCTCATCTTGTCCTATCCACCAGCGCATGAACCGCTGAAGGAGACCCCTATCCTGCGGGCGTTTCTTCTTCGCCTCGTTTTCAACGCATCCGTCATGCACATCCTTTTCATCTTCAACCCTAGGCGAAGGCGGCAACGTATGATCAAAAAGGGTGGCAGTGGGGAAGAGGCTGGTGATAATCAATGGATATGCGCCCGAGGAAACGGCCTCAGCAACGGCGACATCTGTAAGAAGGAGAGGGGGGTATGTATAGCTCATGGTACTTTGCTAGCTTTCAATCCCTTCGAAGGCGAGCCTTTATACAGTATCCAGCTGCAAGAAAGGCGATTGCGACATTGGCACAACACCGGAGATGGACAAAAGGCTCTTTGAAACAATCGTGAATGATATGAGGCAGAGCGGCTTAGCCTTTCTTATTCTGTCACGCTTGGGGCTGCAGCCTTGCAAGTTACGAACATCCTTGTTAAGTGACCCTGGTTGACAAGGCTTCCGAAGACATGACACTAGTCCGTGGCACCGAGGCTCTTCTTTACCGTCATCAGCGAGATCCAGCCCAAGATGTGGCATCTTCGTCCAGACTGATCAAGATAGAAAAGTCACTTCGAATCTAGAAAATGGTAATACAATTAGAGTAAAGTGGTTAATAACTGAGACTTCTGGCTCTGATATAATTATTACTGGGATTTCGAGGAGGCGGCGATGGCCTGGGTGAGGGTAAAATTTTGCCAGAGGTCTCCAACTTGGGCTCTATGGTGGAATCGTGTCCCTTCTGCACCGCGGTCTCCCATAAAGTCTTCAATGGCCCTGTATCCTTCTTGATATTTGTTTCTATTATCATATTCTCCATCTCCTTTGAGAGTTCGTCCATCACGTCGGATGACGGTTCGAGAAGCGGTCTCATACGAGAGAGCGAGACTCGTTCCGAAGAGTTGTTAGCGGAATGGACAGAATGAAGTTCCGTGTGTAAAAGCATTGAAGCTTCGCGATCTGCCATACCCGCAAGGGCGTGAAGCTTCTCAAGTTCGATAGCACTTTCGTCCGGAAGCTCGGGGAAAAGCCTTGGTGCGACGCGACTAACAGCGACGCTCAGAGAGAAAAATAGTTGGTGCAAAAATAGAACGTGTTGGAAAGCAACGCGTTGGGGAAAGAAAGAATTGAGGATCGACGGGTTTGATAGGGCGGTGGAAGGTGATGGCGATACCAATAATGCGATTTCGGAGAAGAGAAATGTGGCATAAAGAACATAACGCCACTACTCAGAAGTCAGAACATATTCTCCGATAGTGACGGACATACATACAAATTTGACTGGACTCTCTCGACCGATAGAAGAGTAAAAGACCAGGACAAGACCGCTAACGATATGAAAGCCCGAAGACTGCATGAGACCTTGCCGTAGGTACTCTCTGGGCGTCGAAAGCTGTCGCCAAGCCAGAACATCAGGTCCGAACCTAGTACATATCAGTATCATTCAGAAGCAATAGGTGGCTTCATCGTACCTATCATACGCGAACCGGACGACCGGATTCTTTAAGGCCTCAAAGGCATCACGAACACTCATGAACATCTCAGCACCCCCAGGGCCAATGCCAGGTTTATCTGGGTGGTACCGTTTCGCGAATTGACGAAAAGCGAGCTTCAGTCCATTGTCGTCAACATCATGTGGGACCCCCAGAATCTGGTAAAAGTTGGGAGGCACTGAGTTGGAGCTCTGGAAGAGGTTGTATAGAAGATATGCGAGCACGACGAAAGCGAAGGTGTAACGATAGTGTTGGACGTACAGTGGAGTACGTGGCGGCGGAGGATTCTTCATTTGGCCGTGAATGAAGCGAAGTGTGTGGGTGGTGGCAAAGTCGGGCAGGACAGACCAGCCAATCATGCCCAGAATTACAGAGTACGCCATTATAGGTATGCCTGCTCAGCGTTGTGGGATGCTCTGCTCATCGTTGTCGGCGTCAAGGACCAAGTGGTGTTGATGTCCAAAATAGGCAAGGGACAATGGCGGTCATTTGTCAGCGAAACGCGTAGTCGGTCCGATATCCGACGAAACCATTGCCAGTCACGGTCACGGGCCTCTCTACAATATCCCTCCGAGACGTATGTTGCTTTGTAAGTATCTGGGCACCACTCGAAGCGAATTCCTTCGTGGATTGACGGATGAAAATCTCGGTTTCGTTTTGTCTCTTCATATCTAGAACTCGTGTCGAGTCGCCCCTGATATGCTGGGCAATGTAGTCATGCATTGGTCCTCAAAACCATCGTTCGAAGACATCGACTTTGCCGTATGAGCACTATGCTTTCTGTTTGAGACTTCTTGAATTACCGGTACTGTTGACACAGAGACCTAAGGGGTCGGGCTAGCAAGAAGCATTTCTCGAGTATCTCTATGGGCATCAACTCCCACCCATCTTTTGTCTCACAGTCTCATCTGAAGCACAAGCGCTCAGTTTAGTCAATGTCTACACTTACGACGTGTCGGTGCAAAGAGATGCAAACAGAGATTGCCGCTGGTAGTACGCAGCGATACTGCTCCATATCTCTGCCCGTCTTGGGCCTTCTTCATACTAATTAAAGCACTGGGCGCTCCGAAATATCGGACAGATGATTCCCCATGATAAGAGTGTTTCATGTATTCAAAATTGCTTTCTATACACTCGCTGGATGAAGGAGAAGGTCAGCAGTATATAGATTTCGGAGGTCAACTGTACAGCAAGGTGAGCGAGAAGTCCAGTATGGTATTCTTTCTTCTCGCCATTATTCACTAAGCGTCAACGCCCCAGCATCTCTTCTGGTGTCCGGTTCAAATCCGGTGAGTCTTAGTTTGAGTATTTCTTTTGCGCTGTGGAAGGAAATCATGATAATCAATTTGATGGTCCAATAGCCGACTGCTGATGAACATGGTTGCAACCCCGGAGTACTATAGTTGGAGTGTGTTTCGACTTTGTGATGCTGATCAGCCTTGGGTAGTTCGGCACCTTCTTTCATAGTTCTCACGATAGCAGTCGAAAATATATGTACAGGCGCTTGCCTTCAGAATCGATGAAACAACCCCCGACACAACATGCACCCCGTTCCCGTAGGTTATCCCATAGCAAGGCTGTAAGTCATAATCTTGAAGTTGGGTGATGTGCTCTGAATCTTCTCTTTTCCAGGTCTGGGCCTACGGCTCGTCAAAATTTCGCTTCTAGTCTATTCAGTTTCTAACGCCGTGGTCGCAATTTAGATCGTTGCCTCTCTTCTGCATTGGGGACTCTTCGGGACTCTGTCTATACAACTATGTGCGTCGTTCTGAATCCTCTCATCATTTATCTGTGTCAAATACACCTCAGTAGACCTGTACTATCTGGCATTTCCGAAAGACAGAAAATTCACAAAATATCTCGTCTATGGCATCTACATTCTCGAATTTGTTCAGACGATGCTGGTCACATACGACGTTTTCGCGACGTTGGGGTACGGCTTCGGTGACTTCGACGCGCTGACTAGAATGTATTTCAATTGGCTAATTGTCCCCATTATGAGCGGTATTGGTGCGTGCAGCATCTTCTGTTCGTTTCCGTTACTCATGACAAGTACAGTAGCGTTTGTCGGACAAGTCTTCTATGCATACCGAGTCTTCATATTATCCAAGTCGCGAACCGTTCCAATACTCATCACATGTGTTCGCCGTCTTGTTCTTGCTCCATGATAATCTAACTCATCTATTTTCAGGTATCCCTGACCAATTTTGTTGCGGCTATAATCACCGGCGTCTTCTGTCTCCAAGCAGGCAACGTTACTAAGATCAATAACCGAAAGATTTTCATCACCTTCGGGGTGAGTAGTTTGGTTGCTGATTAGGTGACCCAGGTTCATGATGCTGAAACACGCATAGATATGGTGCGGGGCCTCTGCCCTGTGTGATGTCATTATCGCTATCTGCATGACATACTATGTGAGCTGTGTCTCTCTCAGTCATTTCGATTGATACTCATAATATTTCATAGCTTATGCGCAGTAATGCTGGCTTCCGTCAAACCCGAATCCTGGTCACAAAACTTATTCGTCTTATTATTGAAACGGGGACTGTGACAGGTATTCACTTTGCACTATTAGCCGCCGCCATAAGATTAACACTGGCACCACATACAATCAGCTCTCGTCGTCTTGGTCACGTGTATCCTATTTTTGGTCTTTCCTCATGAGGCCTTCTACCGCGTGCCGGCCCTCATCGTCCCCAAGCTGTATGCTAATAGCGTTCTCGTGGTACTCAATTCACGATTCCGGATTATGGGTGGACGGGATACCTATACGTCGGCAACTGATGTTACCATCACCAGCACTATGATACGAGATATGACAGCTTCTCAATCCACAGAAGGCACACCTGTGGACGGAATGCAAGGACGGGTGTCAATGGTCACAATACCTAGTAAAGAGGTGTTCAATGATGGTCATGAAATGGGTCGGATGCCTGTCAGACATAGCTGATTTATGTCCTCTATCGGAGCTGACTTTCCCCCAAGGAGAAACTCTAGGACCGCGGTATGAGCGCCACTATTTAGGTGCACTTCTCTAGCACACGTGTACAGGCGCGCCTCTCTAATTTATTTCACGTTGTAATGAACACCGATGTCAATTCAAATCTGACGACTTTATGTGTCTCACCCTGTTAAACCTATATAGCCATCAAAAGGTCACTGTGATCTTTGAGCCCATCCCCATTGTATATATGTAGTTTGCAACAATATCATTGTCAAGGACCGATACCAAACCCATCGACGAAGTCCTTGCTTTGTTTGATTTTATATCGAAATGGCCGCTTATTTATGTACTTAAAAGCCGATACGAAAATGCACGCACAACTCTATACACTTGAAAGCATTTTATTGCTCGTCACATCGACCTTATTGACAACTTGAATGTCGCAGCTACCACCGTCCAAAATTGGAGCATTCAATTTCCTCAGAGATTTCCAGCGCGTTTCAGGCCACAAACATACAGGTTCCAAATCACGATGACAGACACCGAACAATAACGTTAAGTTTCGCTTGCAGACCACAGGGTCACTCGTGATTGTATCTTGATCGTTGACTTCATTTTTGTCGGACAAGCCAAGGTCGCGCATTTTCTCTAGCACGTTCCCGACATCCTCAACACCGAAAGCGAACCAGCCTCAGATACATACACTCGGCTTACATATGTAGTTATGGTTTTTTCGCGTTGAGTATACATTTTTATTTATTGAGAAACGCCCGTCGTTGAGATATCATTAAGAGAAGCGTTACATGGTCATTTTAATTCTCCACGCAACGTCCCTGGCCGACCAAATGTCATGCCCTTTGGTTGATGAACGAGAAGTACGGTATGAGCGAGAGATTTGTCGGAATTTATGTTAGTCAAGATTAACAAGACCTTTTCTTAACCAAATATCGTTCTTGTATCATCCTCCTGCCTCTGGTAAAACCCGTGAGTGTACGGATAATTAAGTACGAATATAATTCTGACTGGAAATTCACAGTTTAAAAAAGCAGGATGATCAATAACCTATTATTCAGCCATTCCATCAGGACAGGGTACACACGCAAACTGCATCGGAGGTATACAATACTATACATGCATATTGTTACAAATGTCCATTGTCACCACCCGTAACAAAATACGTCGGATTTAGTATCCGTAGTGGGCGTTCCAGCAAGAAGTGTCGTAGTACTTCTTGTCATCCTTCTTGCCATCCTTACGGTCCTTGTCATCCTTGTCATCATCACAGTCTTTCTCCCAGGTGTCGATGTCGATGATCTCAACAAACAGCTCACAGATGAACTTGTCATCCTTCTCATCGTGCGAGTAAGCTAGAAAAACGTGTCAGATCAATCGTAGCAGGAGTAATCATCAGACATACCCTGGCAAGAGTTACATTTGTCGTCCTTCTCGCAGAAGCTCTTGCACTCTGAGGAGAAAATGTCAGTAAAATAAGCGAAGAATGAAGAGATGCGCTTACCGATCTCGAAGTTGATCTTGGTGACTTCCTTGTGCTCGTAGGGAGTGTATTTTCCCTTGTTCCACCCCTTGAAGTCATCCTTGTGTTCAAACACAGGCGTCCAAGTGCAGTCGCCACGACCGCCATCCTTGCCCTTGTTTCCGTAGGTGTTATCCTTGCTTCCACCGTCATTGCCCTTGACATTGCCGTCCCTAGCCTGGACGGAAGAGGAGAGGGCGGGGACCGCGAGGACCGCGAGAGGGAGGAGAGTAGCAACTGAGAAACGCATCCTGATGAATGTATGAAAGTAGATAGACGAATATGGAATGTCTGTCTGGAGAATCCTGGAAATTCGGGGGCTCTTTTATATCCCTTCGAATATCAGACAGTTCCCTCCTTTGCCGCTGAACCAGGTGAACTTGAGGAACACCATGTCAATTAGGCGGGGTTTACTGGCCGTTGCTGAATCAAAGACTTGCCAAGCCCTAAAAGATTTCGCTTGTGTGGTGGACACCAAGAGAACGTCAGTGGATAGCGTTAGTCTCGGAAAATAGCTGGGAGCCGGTGGTCGTAGAGAAAGATATTCAAGACAATAGCATGTGTTCCCCCTTAGTCGCGACTCTATGGGATTACCCTTCGACGGTCACGGAGATACCAGGAGTCCGAAACAATGTGACGCCTGACGAGGTTTCCGGTCGCTCGATATTCTATGGAGCTTATGGGGTACAGTTAGTGTCCTCCAACAATAGCCTAAAGGACCTGAACCGTTCATTCGGCTGACAATGCATTGCCGAATATTGTTTGAGACGACTCGCTACAGATTCCCAAAATCCGTCGTGAGAGCAATTCTTAAGCAATTGACCCCTCCAACGAGAGGTGATCCACCCGTTGAAGGAAAATCGGATTTCAAGCTGCCAAACAGTGCAAGAGAGTAACATGGGTCTCAGAGAAGTGGAGAGCGGTCGTACTAGAAGCGAGAGAGCCGATGTTTGTAGGGAAAGTCATTTCAGTTCAGCCAAGGCCGTTGTGTGGAGAATGAAAGTAGTATACGTTGAGGTCGCGTCCAAACGAAATATCGGCCTTTCTCGGAGAAATAAGTGATCCTCGGCTTGCCTGGACGTTGCGGCGGACAGTAGAAAAGCGAAGCATGCCAAGTGAAAATCATGAGTCGCTGGGTAAAGCACACCACCTTTACAGGGTCAAGGCCTCCCATTCGAAGAAAAATGAGAAGTCCTGAGCTGGTGAGTTCAGGCCATAGGCTTCGTATGGGTCTATGAACATGTACAATGTTACTTTCCATATAGAACAGGTAAATTTGTTGTCCTGTTGGCCGAATGGAGAGTAGCGACTCGCCACAGTGATAGCTCAGAGACAGAAGACAGCTACGGCAAACGCCGACATTGCAGCGGCTATCATTTCGGCTCAGCACGTTCCCCTTTCATCAACGAAACTTTCAAGTGCTCATTCTTTTTCGTAACATTTCATACCATCCACTACAGCGCTGACCTCAAAACAATCACAGACTCATTTCACTCATCTCTTGGCATACCCGAAATATCGCTGTTCCACCGATGGTAGGTTTCTGTAAGGTTTTTCCCGCTATATCTGAAACCGACGTTCCCGCCTGCACCGTATTTGGTCACTGGTACTCGAAGCAGGCTCCGTTGAAGCTTGGCAGGTCTTGGAGTGGATTGTGCTGCCCCCATCTTGTGCTCGATCCTGTTCCAATATGATGTTTCTCGTGGTTCGAGACAGCCACTCACTTTGTGGAGGACTATCTGTCTTCGACTAGATATAAAAGAGCCCCCGAATCACCAGGATTCTCCAGACAGACACTCCATCTTCGTCTATCTACTTTCATACATTCATCAGGATGCGTTTCTCAGTTGCTACTCTCCTCCCTCTCGCGGTCCTCGCGGTCCCCGCCCTCTCCTCTTCCGTCCAGGCTAGGGACGGCAATGTCAAGGGCAATGACGGTGGAAGCAAGGATAACACCTACGGAAACAAGGGCAAGGATGGCGGTCGTGGCGACTGCACTTGGACGCCTGTGTTTGAACACAAGGATGACTTCAAGGGGTGGAACAAGGGAAAATACACTCCCTACGAGCACAAGGAAGTCACCAAGATCAACTTCGAGATCGGTAAGCGCATCTCTTCATTCTTCGCTTATTTTACTGACATTTTCTCCTCAGAGTGCAAGAGCTTCTGCGAGAAGGACGACAAATGTAACTCTTGCCAGGGTATGTCTGATGATTACTCCTGCTACGATTGATCTGACACGTTTTTCTAGCTTACTCGCACGATGAGAAGGATGACAAGTTCATCTGTGAGCTGTTTGTTGAGATCATCGACATCGACACCTGGGAGAAAGACTGTGATGATGACAAGGATGACAAGGACCGTAAGGATGGCAAGAAGGATGACAAGAAGTACTACGACACTTCTTGCTGGAACGCCCACTACGGATACTAAATCCGATGTATTTTGTTACGGGTGGTGACAATGGACATTTGTAACAATATGCATGTATAGTATTGTATACCTCCAATGCAGTTTGCTTGTGGCACTGTTCCCTGAATTTGAAGTTACATTCATTTTTCTCCGCTCGTCCTGAATGTATACCTGAACCATATGTACGATCTTAGCTTTTTTTAACTGTGACGGACTTTTGGCCGGACCTTTCTTCTTATTTAATTATTCTATGCACCCGTGGTTTTAATGCCAAAGGTAGGAGAATACGAAAAGAGTTGGACATTTTAGTTCAGCCAAGGTTGCTAAATAAAGAATGAAAGTAAGTATGGACAATTTTGCTGGGCCTGGCCGCCCAAGGAAAAACATCGATCTTTTCAACCAATATAAATGTATATTCAACGTACAAAAACTAGTCTTCGGTATAACTACATATGGTGCCATAACATTCGAATTGGGATCGGTGTTTTTGACGACAGGACAGTAAGTAAGCAGGAACGGATTTCCCGTACACAGAATAGGTCTAACTTGAAAGAAGGAATCGTCCAGAGGTTATCCAGAGAGGCTTATATTGCTGCCTTGTGCCTCTGTTGATTGGAAGGTAATATCCCTTATCATAGTGCTGGTGATGCTCATATCGGTAGAGGACGCATAAATATCCCGTCCGCCCAGAATTCGGATTCGCGAATTTAGGACCATGTAGATGGTATTAACGTACAGTTTGGGCATGAGCACAGCGGGTGCAACGTAGAAAGTCTGGTGAGGGAACGCAAAAAACAGGATACAGGTGATCAGGGCAACAAGAGCTGGACGTGGAGTGAATATTGGGACCACAGCTAGAAATATAGAGTGCATACCTGTCGTAGATCCCGTTTCAATAGTGAGGCGAACTAGCTTTGTCACCAGCATTTGGGTGCGATGTAGACCAGTATTTCTGCGCATAAGCTACGACATAGTATCAACATCAATATAGAGACCCTGGAAGAGAGAAACAGCTCACGTAGTAAGTCATGCAGATAGCGATGACAATATCACACAAAGCAGAGCCTCCACACCAAATCTGCTGTGAATCAGCACAATGAACACGAAATATCCAATTACTTGCTTACACCGCCGGCGATGGACGTCTTGAGGTTATTAAGTTTGGTGAGGTCGTCTGCTTGGAAAGAGTAGATACCTGTAAATGTAGCGGCCGCAAACACGGTCAAGGACACCTGTAAGCAGATAATCCAGATTACCATTCTGGTAGGGAGAAAGGGCATGACAAACACAGATGATGAATACGGGAACGATTCGTGACTTCAGCGACAATATGTAGATTCTGTAGGCATCGAAAACTTGGCCGACGCAAGCAACTGCAGTTGTGATCAACAACGGGGATCTGAGTCGACGATGCTGCACATACTAACAGCGCTGACGACGGGGACAGTCAGCCAATTAAAGTGCATGCCAGTGAGGGCGTCCATATCACCGAAGCCGTAACCGAATATTACAAAAACATCGTGGCTGACGAGCATCGTCTGAACAAATTCAACAATGTAGATGCCATAGACGAGACACTTTGTGAATTTCCTGTCGTTCGGAAATGCCAGGTAATACAGGTCTACAGAGTTGTATTAGATGCAGATGATTGAGGGGTGAAGGAGGGAGCGACGCACACAGTTGCACAGAAAGTGTCCCGAAGAGTCCCCAGTGCAGGAGATAGGCAACGATCTAAACTGCTCTTTTAGAAATCTGATAGACCAAATGCGAAGATTTGACGAGCCATGGGTCCAGATCTGAGATGGGATGGTTCAGTATATAATTACAACTCAAATCCAATTTTAGCGCCTACAGCCTTTCTATGGGATAACCTGCGGGGACGGGCTTCATGTTGTGTCAAGGGTGGTTTTGCTGATTCTGAAGGTAAAAGCCTATGCATTTATGTCCGACTGTCATTGTGAGAAATCTGAAACATGGCGCTCAGATTCCCAAGGCGATCAGTATAGCGCACCGAGATGAACGGAAATACTCTGATTTCAACCACGATCAATAATGGCCCACACATTGGCCCATCAAGTTGATTGTGGAGATTCCGTTCCACAGGTTCGAACTTCGGAAGAAAGCTCCGAACGAAGTATAGGAGGAAAGATACTAGAGTGAAGGGGTTGCTATTCATAGAATACACTGTCAGAAGAAAGAAGAATCTATCAGTCGCCATGCTGTACTTTACCAGTTGGACATCTTTCATCTTCTTCATTGCAATCTCTGTTTCGCAAAGAGGCGAAACCTTCCCGGACCAAGTCGTATGAGTCTCCCCTTCGAAAATCTAATTCCACCGAGAATAGGCCGCTTAGGCTAGGAGATGTGGAAATAGGCTACTAGGGTTTGAGGTCATCGATGTATCGTGAAGAGAATGCATGCGTGGGAAAACCATGGTACTAAAATAGAAACCCTCAAGTTGAAATGAAATGACCAACTCGTATCGGGACCTGGGTGTCTTGCTTGGTGATCCAGAGCTTGTACGTTTGAACCTCGAATATTGACGGAAATCTCTGGAGCGTCAATACATCATTTTTCGACTTCGGACGGTGGTGTTAGGTGGCATTGTCAACAGAGTTGATGTGACGAGCTGCAAAATGCTATGCTACATATCACATAGAGTTGGTGTGCATGCATTTTTGTTCTTGCGTCGGCTCCGAGTCCTAAGAAGTACTGAAATACAGACATCTCGATGAAAGAGCTACCAAAGAAAATACTTCGTCGATGATTTGGGTTAAGGCGACGGTCCTTACGGTAGATATTGTTCCGAGTCCTATGTATATAGGTACTCGGTTATTATGCAAACGCGAGACCCCCCCGTGGGAAATTCTATTTGGGGAATCACGGCATTTGCCGCGATTCGCACACTGGCCTGGGTCGTGGGAAAAATCTATTCGTACACTTCGGCATTGTCCGAGACTTGCATACTGGCCAGGGTCGTGGGAAAAATCTATTCGTACATTTCGGCTTTTACCGAGGCTAGCACATTGGCCTTGGTCGTGAGAAATTTTTATTCGTACACCTCGGCAGGCGCCGATTCTTGCACTGTGGGCATGCAATCTGACGCTGACGTTGGCACACGTGTTGCGTTGCTGACTGGGACCGCTTGCACGGCTGTTGTATGTCTCCTTTCTCTTTCATGCCAATCTTCGTTTTTATTTTTATTTTGGCTTCTGTTGTTGTTTTGGGGTTTTTTTTGGTTATTTTCTTGTAAAAAAAATTGCTCCGGCTTTTTGTATTTGTATCTGACTATTTTTGTCCTTCTTCTATCCTGCTCTTCATCACCCCACACTGTGTGTGTCTTCGTTATTCTGCCATTGTCTCCTCTGGTGTTTCTTCTTCCCATCTGTTTGCTCTGTGTTCTGTCTCTTCTTTGTCTTTGTCCTCTTCAAACCCTATCTTCCTTTTCATCCTCGATGATGACATGACAGCTGTTCCTGCCACCACCTGTTTTCTTTCCCTGTCTGCTCTCTTTGTATCCGGTGAGTGCCGCATCTAATTTCATAACATTTTGCTCACCATGGCTATGTTGCAGTTCACCATTAAGTAATCTGCAGTATGTTATAAGATGGTGAAAACATGTATGATGCAAGCAGAGAAAATATATGCAAAAACTGTACATGGCCGATCAAAACAATTACTACAATTCTTATGAAAATACAGAAGACTTTGTTATTCAGAGCGTTCTCCAAACACGAGAGACTCAGAGGTGAGAGAGAGGAGCTGGAAACACTCATTGAGGCATGGGTGACACCGAACAGGTTTATAAACAACGTAGCATGGAATTGTTGCTGATCCTGCCTGAAGGGTCTTAAATAATGTTTCTCTATCTTAGTGCATCAAGAACCGCCATAGCCACTTGTTATTCTCTGCCACCTAACTGAATAAATGGTTATTCAGGCTTCTTTGTAACTTACTGACTCCCCTTGTTTCAGTACTTAGACCTTAGACTTGTCATCCTGGATGTCATGCACTCATCATGATCAACGTGCACAATTTCTGTGAACTTTAAAGTATCCACCTTGCCCTCCCAGACACCTTTTTCCTGGAAACCCCGGTGGTGCAGCATGGGGCCGATTGACATAACATTCGTCCTCCATGTCGCCACTGCAAAGCCCTATCAATTTATCTACCACATCAGTTATTCCATTCGTAAGTGTTCCACAATTTTCGAGATGTTTTAGCTCATGGATTTCCAGATAGAGCATGCTGCCCTGGATATCACCCTATGTCGAAAATGTCAACAGTACATCTCGTGTTCATGATCATGTGCTGCCATCTTCTCTTGTTAGACATACGCGACGGTATACAGATACGTGACGACGCTCATGTCGAGCCAATAAGGCAAACACTTAATGGTCTACAGCTAAAACTATGTGAGTACGACACAGAAGTAGAGGCATTGGAGAATACCCTGACAAATCTCAAAAAAGGCCATGCCAGCCTCGCACATAGCATACAAGTCTACAAGCCCTACCTTGCTCCAATTCGCAGACTTCCTGTCGAATTGCTCAGAAAGTTTTCTAGGAAACATGCGCCTTTCCCTTTGGCGAAGCCCTATACGAAACTCTCCCCTGGTCACCTCACTCCTTATTGCCACAGTTTGCTCTTACTGGCGAAGTATTTGCCTATCTTTGCTGCAACTCTGGTCCATCATGTTTGTTAACGCCGACGAAATTTTTACTTCCATCATATCAAGAAAGGGTATTCTCCAAGCTAACAACTATCGGAATTTCAGTGCAAGTCTTGCAAAAATTTTGGGATACCATTGGCACGGATGATGATGATGATATACCCCTTACATGTCTCTGAGAGAGATTTATTGTCGCCATCGATCTCTTATCAACCCGAGCTCCTGCTAATCATTGATCCTAGATAGGTTTGGTGGAAAGAGCTAGAACTCACCCGTTCCTCTCCTACTTTTGCATCACTAATGTGATAGAAGAAGGGAAAGCTTTGAACGTCATTACGAGCCGCCGTGGAGCGCTTCAATCTGCGATTACAGGTATGCAGTGTGGTGGAGAGCTGGATAGAAGCTTAAACAGGATATGGTGCAACACTCAAGCTTGGATACTGCTGCTTGACTGGCAGAGTGGTGAGCTGGCAAGGATATGTGACGTGACACGCGACTCAATCCGTAGGACTTATGCTGACACAGTGTGATTTACATAGGACTCGGTCCTGCCACACGTATGTGTTGGCCCTCACCAACTAGTTACGAACTTTGCTAGTAACAGGAGTTGAGATGAGCCCAAAGATCATAGTGAACCTCTTGACGGCTACATAGGTAAAACAGGATGAGACGCATAGGTCATCAGATTTGAATTGACATCGGTGTTTGTTACAACGTTGCCAGACAGTAAATAAATAGAGGCGCCTCTGCGCCTGTACATGTGTGTCAAAAAATGTACTCGAACAATGGCGCTCATACGGCCGTCCTAGAGTTACTCCTTGGGGGAAAAGTCAGCTCCGATAGAGGACATAAATCAGCTATGACTGACAGGCATTCGACCCATTTCATGATCATCATTGAACACCTCTTTAGGAATTGCGACCATTGACACCCGTCCTTGTATTCCGTCCACAGGTGTACCTTCTGTGGATTGAGAACCTGTCATATCTCGCATCATAGTGCTGGTGATGGTCATATCAGTTGAAGACGTATAGATATCCCGTCCACCCATAATCTGGAATCGTAAATTGAGTACCACGAGAACACTATTAGCATACAGTTTGGGGACAATGAGGGACGGTGTGCTGTAGAGGGACTAGTGAGGAAAGACCAAAAACAGGATACTTGTGACCGAGATGACAAGAGCTGGTGGCATGCATTGTTAATCTATGACGACTGTTAATAGTGCAGAGTGAATACCTGTCACAGTCCCCATTTCAATAGTAAGACGAATAATTTTTGTGACCAGGATTCGGGTTTGACGGAAGTTAGTATTGCTGCGCATAAGCTGCGAAATAGTATCAGTATTAATCAGAGGTAAACTCTAAAAGAGAGAGAGGGGGGAAAAACTCACATAGTAAGTCATGCACAAAGCGATAAAGATATCACATAGGGCGGAGGTTCCGCACCCTATCTACGCGTGGTTCAGCATGATGAAACAGGGGACGCTTAGTCGGCAACCCAACCACTCACCCCCACGGTGATGGACATCTTTCGGTTATCGAGTTTAGTAACGTCCTCTACTTCGAAACAGAAGACGCCGGTGAGTATATCCGCAACAAAACTGGTCAAGGATATCTGTAAATAGATGAGCAAGACTATCACACAGAAAGAGCACGGCGACAAACACATGTGATGAGTATCGGAACGGTTCGCGACTTGGACAATATGAAGATTCGGTACACATAGAAGACTTGTCTGGCAAATGCTACTGTACTGGTCATGAGTGACGGAAACAAACAGAAGATGCTGCACGTACCAATACCACTCATGATGGGGACAACTAGCCAATTGAAATTCATTCTAGTCAGGGCTTCGAAGTCACCGAAGCCGTAACCGAACGTCATGAAGGCGTCGTATGTGGCCAGCATCATCTGAACAAGTTCAAGGACGTAGATGCTATAGACGAGATATTTTGTGAATTTTCTGTCTTTCGGAAATGCCAGATAGTACAGGTCTGCCGAGATGTATGAGACACAGATAGATGATGAGAGTATTCTGGGCGACATACATAGTTGTACAGACAGAGTCCCGAAGAGTCCCCAGTGCAGAAGATAGGCAACGATCTAAATGGCCATCACGGCATTAGAGACTGGACATACTAAAAGCGAAAATTTGACGAGCCGTAGGTCCAGACCTGGAAATGAGAAGATTCAGAGCACATCACCCAACTTCAAGATTATGACTTACAGCCTTGCTATGGGATAACCTACGGGAACAGGGTACATGTTGTGTTGGGGGTTGTTTCACCGATTCTAAAGGCAAAGCGCCTGTACATATATTTTCGACCGCTGCCATGAGAACTATGAAAGAAGGTCCTGAATTATCCAAGGCAGATCAACATCACAAAGTCGAAACACACTCCAACTATAGTACTCCAGGTTTTCAACCATGTTCATCAGCAGTCGGCTATTGGACCATCAAATTGATTATTACGATTTCCTTCCACAGCGCAAAAGAGATATCCGAACTAAGACTGACCGGTTTCTGGAAGAGATGACGAAGTGTTGACATCGGGTTGATTTTAAAACACCTCTCCCTAGCAGACTGATATATCAATCACTGTAGAATAGCGTTAATCGTAATATATTAAAGGCCTGTTCCTGCAGTGACTGATTGATATATCAGCTGCAGTGGGGTCTAAAATGGTATTCTTTCCCCTCACGAATCGATCTAGCTGTGCTCATCATTAGCAATGATGCCTACTCATCCTCTGCGCCTTCCCTTGACCGACGCTTGCCGACTCGTCCAAAAACAGTGGTAGGATCGTGCCTAGATTGTGTTGAGATCGCGCCAGGCACAGCAATCACTCTCAAATTAGTACACCAGGTACACACGTCAACAACGTTTGGTTACTTCCCAGGGTTCTCAGTCTCAATTGGTCTCACTATTACATGTCTTTATCATAGCAAAAAGTATGATTAACAGAATAATGTCATTTTTTAAAAATGTGTGAGTGAAATAATCAATTGGCTGCAAAAAGATCATCAACATCACATGTATCGCCAATTCCGCTCAAAATACTGACAAATATGACTGCGTATAACAGCCTGACTTTTTCATATATATCAGTATGTTTTATATTTACAAAATAAGATTAGCAGCCCAGTGTCATTTTTATAAAACATACAAATGAAAGATACTAAGGTATCCCTCTTGCTTGGCTTCACTCAGCTGCCAACATGCACATTATCTCTTGTGTTCTTCCCTCTCCTCATCACTCAGGGCTACTACTGTGTCTGTCTCCCATGAGGAGTCGGACTGAACCTGGGTGTGACGGACTCTGGAGGTAAGCGTGATGAACATGGTCGTATTACAATGATGACATCACCACCACATGAGCAAAAAACTATCGCTCTATGAGGGAGCTGTTTTGCTGTACTTTGCCTCAATTTTCATATCAGTTGACTCCATCTGACAACACCATTCAGCTTGGCTAGTTTTCTCCATCAAAAACCACCTCCGGAATTTTCGTCAGACAAAGATGCCATAAAGGCAAGCATTCAATCAATTGCTGTGGTGTACGCTGACTTCGCCAACATCTTTATTGGTGGACTGTCTGCAAAAATATCTGATTATTTTCAAAATTTGAATAGCTATCCTCTTATGAATGCTTTGCATTGTGGTAAGTGCCAAAATCTCCTTTTCACATTGCAAGCATTGATAATTATATTTTCGCAAGGCAGTACAGTGCAGCGCAAGGGAAGCTTTTTGATGAAAATGCTCACATGATAGATTCAAACGCGATCCAACCTAAATGGTGTTGGTCCAGCATACACCTGGTCCATGTTCCATCCGATAATGTCTTAATTTGTACACATGTTTCATAGTAATTGGTTTTTAAAAAATTTTATTTCATTTGTTTTATTTATTTTCCGAGCTTCTAGACACTTTCTTGGCTCATGATTTCATTATTTTCGTCTTAGATATGATACAGCATTGTGCAATTGGTGTTTATAAATTATATTGACATACATAAGAATGTATGCCATAACAAATATGATGTGAATGTGGTGATTACCTATTTTTTGAGGGTATGACAGATTAATGAGGATCTAGGAACAGTAAAGAATCGGAAGAAGATGCCCACGGTGCTCAGTGATCATTGATGTCAGGATGTATATTAATAAGGTAGGCGTCATCCAAAATCCACTAAGGTCAGGTGATGTGACTAGTGTTGCCACGACTCGGCTAAACTTGGCTCAGCTAGACTAATGCCGACTTTGGTAATTCCTCCTAGCCGACTCAGCTTTAGTCACAATTATTACCTGAACTCAGGCTAGACTCCGGCTTTAGTCGGCTTGAGTCCGGACTAATGTATAAATAAGGCAACTGATGTATTAAATTGTATCACGACCGTTTTCTAAGACAAGACCTTTGATAAATGCCTGCATGTCCTCCAGAATGGATGTCTGTTGCTCAATTAATAACTCCAGCTCCCGGATCTCTGACTTTTCATCTGTTCCCTCTGTGAAATTCAAGCCACGTCCTTTTCTTACTGAATACTTCAACATCTGCAGTGCTTCCATGGCATCAGCACCTAGCCGATTCTGTCGCAGAGTGTCAGTCTCTTTCCCACTAGAGAATACCCACTCAGAGGGCACAGAAGTGCCTTGTATGGGCAGAACATCTAGTGCAAATGCAAAGATTGTAGGGTAACGCTTCTGATTTTCCTAATATAACATATCAATAGTGAAGATTAAATAGATCATTACATGCTTACCTGCCAGAACATCAGAATCGGTATGTCACTTCTAAGCGGATCTGAGAGGTATCATTCAACCTCAACACCAAGGCTGTGCTGTGGTTCCAAGCTCATAGCATTAGCATGCTTGTCCAGACGCAAAATGTTTCTAGCACGAGTAAGTGGGTTTGTTGAATCTGAGGTTGTCTGTGGTGCTGGTATTTGAAGATCTGGAGTGTTCTTGTATTTCCGAAGCTATTAAACCATGTTAGGGAGGATCAATAATAAATGATGCCAATTCTCATACAGTGTTTATAAATAGATTCTTAACCTCAAGGGCTTCTCCTGGCAGGTTTCTCTGAAACCACTGAAGCTTGTATGCAGGATGGATAACTGCAAAGGTGTGAGTGAAGAATTTGAAGCTAGAGAATGACATACGTATTGCCAAGGAATAGACTGGAACAATATCCACTCGATCGCGGTACTCGGCAAGTTTCTCAAGACCTTTTGCAATAATGTCAGTAGCATGAGGCATTTCCTTCTGGAGTTCCTCCCATGTAAATTGCATTGCTTCAAATGCTGGGATAGTATCAGAAATACAAGGTGTCTTTTCACATGAGAGAATTTGCTGAAACGCATGTGGAACCTGGGAAGCAATATCAGCTAGGAGGTCCCTCAACAAAAATAAACGCACTGCGAGTATATTTTGGAAATCGGAAAGAGCATCCCACTCTGCACTGCTCAGCTGATACTTGTGAAATTCCGGAAAGTCTCGAGAGCTAAGGAAGCTGTCAATTGCCTTTAATCAATTGGTCAGAGCACTGCCAATATAATATAAGAAGAGAACTAACTGGACGCAGGTATAGAACACGTTCAATCATGAGTAAGGTTGATGACCAGCATGTCATGACATCTCGCAGTAGCTGAAGGTTATTAACATCATGCAGAGATTCAAGGATCTCTGAGAAGATTTGTCGCCTTATAGATGAGCCACAAATCTGAAAAGCAAATGTCAGACCATCTAGAATTGTCATAATCTACCAAAGACTTACAAGCCATACAATGGAACAAGCAGTAGCAATTGGATCACGTCTACATGCTGCCATGAAATTTGTTGGTCGTCCTGGTTGTGGAACAAAGTCAGCATCATCATGGGCATAATCAATATTTGTGATAGCTGTTAAAACAGCCTTGCAAGCCAGATTGACAATATGGGCAAAGCACCTGACAATTATTAGAGTACAAAATAAGGGCTGAAATGATTGACATACCGGATATGACGTTTGATCACATCAAATTCAATTCCACATTGTGCGAGTAGCGTCTCAAGGAAAGCCATCATTGTATCATTGTTTGATGCATTATCTAGGCTTATCCAACCCATCTGTGAACAATATAAACACAAAGTAATGATCATTATAATGATATACCTTAGATGCAATTTGAAGCCGGTCAACAATAAAAAGGAAGGCTCGTGCCAAATGTTCTCCATCATGATGGCCAGGTACACGATGAAAACCAATCAAATCCACCCGCAAAGAAAGGGCTAAATGTGGATCACCACCATTTGGAGGATGGACCTCCTTGGTTTCAATCCAATGTGCCGTGACGGCCATGAAGGGCACAAGGTTGGTGTTTGACCACATGTCACATGTGAAGGAGATTTTACCTAATGCACCCTGCACATATATGAGCGAAGAAGACCCTCAAGTATTTAACAGCACACACACCTGCATTTCCTTAGAAAGTTGCTTTAAATGATCCTCCCATATTTCCATAACACGCTTCCGAATCTGTGTTCGGCGGGGAATATCATCATCGGTAAGTTCCTCACGGAGCATCAAGAATATGTGGTGGAGCTCCGGAGACTCAACAACGTTGAAAGACTATTGCTATTATTATGGCTGCAACCTGATTAAGACAAGAAAAGCTTACCTGGTCATTGCTAACAATAAAGGCAACTAGTCCGTCAGCAAATGCTTCTAAGGAGAAGCCTGGCACCTCATCAACCCCATCAGGAATGCATGAATTCTGTCTCGAGTCCTGTCCCTTCGACTCCCGGTATGCAGCGACAGGACCCTCAGCATTGTCAGCAGTAATCTTTACCTTCAGTTTGTCACAAGCCTCTACCCAAAGCCCCAAGTGCTTTGTAAGGAGGTGGCATCGCCAATTGCTTGTGGAAGTTGTTGCACGACCAAACGACGTTGACTTCTTCTGTGCACTATACCCACCCAGAGTCAGTATTACTGCATCTCAAAGACCGATACTCACGAGCAAAAGATGCAGTGTACTCGACCTTCACGGACTTGATAGAAGGGACGAAGGTCAGGTATATCTGGCATCTCTGAACCTGTTGTGTACTTAGTACGTTGGCACCTTCGGTTGCTCTTTGGTGTGGCAGCCACTGGCCGCAACACCGGTGTAGGTGTTGTAGGTGTTGACGGCTCAGACAAGTCCTCAACGTTGAAGGTTTCGGCACCAGAGAACTGCACGGTACGGTGAGGTTGAGCAAATAGGCTGGAACTATGTTCGGTGGGGGATGTGAATGGGTTGTCGCCATCAGCATCAGCAGGATCAGCTTGATGCCTACGACGAGCGGATTGTTGGGGTACCAGTGTCACAGGTGGCGGAGGTGTCGGAGGTGTGCTGTGTGATGTTGGAGGGGGACTAGCTTGAGCTGGACTAGAGTGATCTATTTATCACGGAAATATAAGTGCGTGTGGTAGCTATTGAAGATAGAATACATACCCAAGCCTGGTATAAAAAACTGCGCATTCAATGCACCTCCCAGATGTATGGTCACAGTCTCAGTTGGCCCAGGACCAGTATCCGCATTGTCAGGGACTGCTGCCGTAGGTTCTGCGTCGGGGCCACGTCCTTTCCTGCGAGGTCGTCCACGAGGTCGTCCAGTTGGTGCCATCAAGTAAACAAGCAGAGGAAGGGATGAACGAGATGGGTAGGTCAGTAATACACTTGCAGTGAGGGGTATTTGAGGAATTCGCGCGACGTGGGGTGGTAAAACAGAAGGTATATATTCCATAAATTGTATACAGCGCATTAGTAACTACAACAACATCAGCCAGCTATCGGTACCTATGGGAGCTTCAATGAGCAGAGCTAGACAAAATAAGAAGTGTAATAACGCACCATCTTCATGAAAACTGCTCGTTCTACCATCATTCACCCTGAAACTGCCTTGAGGTTGCTTGAGGTCATCGGCTAGAATTTGCCACAGCGGAGATGAATAAAGCATGGTGATGGATGAAAAAGGGTGCCCCAAGGTTCGAAGGTGGTCATAATTTGATCCTACGTTGAAGGGACGTTGAGGGAACGACGGCTAGTGAGGGAGGAAGGCAAGAACGAAAGTTGTTTATCAATGACCAATCTGGTCATCAATAACCGGCTTAGTCAGCTCAAGCCGAACTCAAGCCGACTCCAAAAGGGGCTTGAGCTCGTAATTAGCCTGAGCCAATCTGAGGCTCAGACTGGGCTTAATCCGACTCAGCTACGCGGCTAAGCGACTTTTAGCCGAGTCGCGGCAACACTAGATGTGACTTTTGCATGACACCTATGCCCAAATTGAGCGAACCAGATGCTCGAGGAGACGTAGGACTTGCTACGGGCTAGATATTTCAGATATCGAAAATAGAAGTTGTTTAAAACAAGTATAAGTAGTCACAAATGAAACAGATTTGCAAGAGGTTCCATATTTGTTGAGTAATTAAGGCTTTATTACTAAAATAGTGTGGTTATGTGATATTCTCCTTCTCTAATTCCTCGATTGCAAAGAATGTGTCATCATTTGAGGCTGGATCAAGATCTACAGGCATCATAGATGCTGCTGCATGTACAGAATTATCATGCTAACATTGTAAGCCACTAACGTGCAATGAGAGGCGAATACACACACATTTTTCTTGTTATCAAAATTTCTTTTCTTTTTTTGGGGAGACAAACACTCTATTGTCTGCTTCACTCCATTTTTAAGGGCTTCTACAGCTTTTCCTATGTTTTCTAGTCTTCTTTTGAGATGATTTGACTTTCGTGCCATTCACAAGAAGCTTTGCGACGCATCGAGACGCGTATATTAGTGTGGTGATGCTCTAAATCCGTAATTCCTTCTTTGGTATGGTCTTTCTGGCCAAATTGTTATTGTAATCAAATGAAGTAGACTTCAATACATAATACCTATTTTCTACTTTCGATATATCTACTTGAGGAAGTGAGATAGTTAACTTTTTATCTGAGAGTCGCTCAATTTGGTCATGTCACAAAAGATCATGTGACCTTAGTGGATTTTGGATGACGCCTACCTTAACAGAGAGTGCAATTGCAATTGTTTTATTTTTAGCCCAGGGCACACACCGACGGGAGTGCTTGTCGATGGTGGCTAGCGGAACAGCCGACGTTCGTGAGCAAGCGATTTGGGATGGAGGGTGTGGTCACATGATACTTTGCCGTTGTTGATATATCAACCCTTGACTGCAGGAGCAGGGCTTTAATATATTACGATTATGTATAACATACACTCTTTGATATATCAATACGTTAGGTAGCTCTGCTCGGGTATTGTGGTGAGAAGAAATCATACTGGATTTATCCCTCACCATGCGGTGCAGTTTGCCTCCGACATTCATTTATCTTCTCCTTCATTCAACAGATGGGACGAAAGCAGTTTCGAATGCCTGGAATTCTCCCATCATCAGGAATCATCTGTCTGATATGTCGGAACGCCGGTGTTCTATTAACAGAAGAATATAAATAAAGATCTCAGTCGGGCACAGTGTGGGTGAAACGACTGTATTGAAGGTACTGTACCTATTAACAGAAGAATATAAGGAAAGATCTACGAGCGAATGTGAGTAATATAGTATGATGGACAGTAATGATATACATACCTCAGTCGGGCACGGCGTGGGTGAAACGACTGAGGTATACGGATATATAGGCGATCGAGTAAGGACAGGAGTTGTATATATATGGTAAGTAAGAACGAGTGACGATCGAAAGGTAAAGTAAGGGTATACATACGGATATCTTCAACATGTTCTGGTATGGAGAAGGCTGAGTCAGGCAAGTGAAGGTTTCGACACGGGACAGTGTCCCTGCGTACTACGAGTGTCAATTTCTGCATCCATCTCTTTGAACCGACACATCTCTGCCGACTCTCCTCTTGGCGGTCATACTCAGAAGCGGTCAAGAAAAGGTGGTCATCACAAATCCTAGAAATCGGGGGTCAAAGCAGACTTTGAGCGCTTGTGCCTCGGAGAAGACCGTGAAACAGAAGATGTGTGGGAGTTGATGCTCATAGTGACATCAAGACATGTTCCTCGATATCCTTGACTCCTTCAGCCTCGTCGCCAATTTTCATAGATTCCAGAAGTCCGAAATAGTAGGCATAGCGTTTATATCGTATACGACAAAGTTACAGTCCTCCAACGATAGTTTGGAGGACCTGGATTGTTCAATGATGTTGGTTGTCAATGCATGACCTTAATTTGTCCGGTACATCCGAGACGAATCGTGACAAGTCCTATAAGTCCATCATAAGAGCAGGCCTTGAGCTTGAACTGAGACTTGAGAGACAAGACGCCAAGGAGATTTGGACCGGCCAAGCCACGAAGGAACGAGGAATATCGGTCTCAGAGAAGTCTACCAGAAGCGAGATGGTCAAAAATCAAAGTGAAAGACATTTCAGCGTGGCCAAGGAGAATGTGAGTAGGGATCTAGGTGAATACATTGAGCCCGTAGTTCATTAAGAAACATCAACCTTGCTCGACGAAGATCGGTGATACTCGGCTGGGTTGGGTTTACCGAGCGACTCAGGAATTCACTTGGCAGGTTTAGTTAGTGAATCTTGAGTGTGACGCCTGTACGGAGTCACGAGTCCTTCAATTCAAAGGACGGTGGTCCTAAGCTGCTAGTGTTGTATCAGGGTAGTCAGGGCTTCTGAGCATATCCGGGGTCGCTCGCCATATAGAAGGACCAGATTTGCTGTCCTAATGATAGGCTGATATTCGTATGGAGAGCCTCCTTTACTGACATGACCATGAGAGACAAAAGACACTACGGCAAACGCCGACATTCAAGCAGCGGCTATACTCGGCTCACGTCCCGATCGTCAACGACTTCGAAGTGCTTACACTCAGTGGTGACATTCAGTAAGAATCTGACCTCCAAGCAATTACCTACTGCTACAATCTAGTCCCACCCGTTGGTCTTGGCATACCCGGAGACACTGTCGCACAGATGGCGGGTTCTCAGGCTCAAGCTTTTCCTGCTACATCTGAAACTGACGTTCCCGCCAGCGCTGTATTTGGTCGCTGCTACTCGAATCAGGCTCCTTTGAGGATTGGCAGGTCTTGAAGTAGATTATGCTTCCCTCGTCTTGCGCTCGATGCTATTTCAAACTTTCAATATGGTGTTTCTCGAGGTTCGAGACAGCCACTCACCTTGGGGAGGACTATCTGTCTTCGACTACATATAAAAGGGTTCGAAATTTACCAGGATTCTCCAGACAGACACTCCATCTTCGTCTATCTACTTTCTTACATTCATCACGATGCGTTTCTCAGTTGCTGCTCTCCTCCCTCTTGCGGTCTTCGCGGTCCCCGCCCTCTCCTCTTCCGTCCAGGCTAGGGATGGCAATGTCGACCACAAAGGCAAAGATGGTGGAAGCAGGGATTACAACTACGGAAACAAAGGCAAGGATGGTGGCCGCGGTGACTGCACCTGGGAGCCGGTGTTTGAGCACAAGAATGACTTCAAGGGGTGGAACAAGGGCAAATACACTCCCTACGAGCACAAGGAAGTCACCAAGATCAACTTCGAGATCGGTAAGCGCGCTGCACATCTCTTCATTCTTCGTCCATGTCACTGACATTTGCTCCTCAGAGTGCAAGAGCTTCTGCGAGAAGGACGACAAATGTAACTCTTGCCAGGGTATGTCTAATGTTTACTCCTGCTACAAATTATCTAACATGTATCCCTAGCGTACTCGCACGATGAGAAGGATGACAAGTTCATCTGTGAACTGTTTGTCGAGATCATCGACATTGACACCTGGGAGAAAGACTGTGATGATGACAAGGATGACAAGGACCATAAAGATGGCAAGAAGGATGACAAGAAGTACTACGACACTTCTTGCTGGAACGCCCACTACGGATACTAAATCCGACGTATTTTGTTACGGGTGGTGACAATGGACATTTGTAACAATATGCATGTATAGTATTGTATACCTCCAATGCAATTTGCATGTGGTACCGTTCGGTGGATATTGTGGCGGGACATCTCAGTGCGCTCAAGAACAGTCAGTAATCTGGACTACTCTGCCTGTAGGTTTTCCACCAGGATCACATTTGTCTCTTATGAATGAGCAAGCAACAAGTATTAAAGAATCCCACCGAAGGGCTCATTTTCAACTGAGAGGATAACATCTGTTTCGCCATATCGCAATCGTAACTCTTCTAACAATACACATCATGTCTATGAATACAATCTCTAGTATCTACTCCCGCTGTTCGACGAGGTACTCTAACCCTTCACGACTCAACAAGCCCTGCCAAGAATCCTCTAATCCGCTAGTATCATACAGTCTTTATAACGTCTCTACAGTTCCTCCGACAAATTAACCTTAGTGCTACAGCAAACGCATTCACTCTTCCGACAACCAGGACCTTCCCTGACGCTGCCACGAAGAAATCTGATTGTGACAGAGTGGGTACGCCTCGGTCGGTCTCCCCTTCGTCCTCAACGCGAATTACAACCCAGTCCCAATCCTGTACGTCCACCAACGACTCGGAGACATACACATCCGTTCCCTCTCCCAATGCCTGTATACGCGTGTATTGACGTTGAGACTCTTCCACAACCCTGGGGGAACGTGCAGGATATGTTTTTGCGCTCCCTTCGTTGCTGCTTTTGCTCTCCTCTGTGATGACCTTCCTCTTCGTTACCCTTCGTCGTGGTAGGTTGCTCATATGCAGCTCGAGGTGTCCCTTGGGCTTGACGGTAACACTGTAGTTGAGGTTTTGGGGGTGGCACGACCCGGGGCTGACGAGCGTTGCTGAAGATGCCGGTGAGGGGATCATCGTAGCGACTATAGCAAGTCCACTGCGCGTCGTTCGTCATCGGAACAAACAGTGGAAGTCTATTCTGTGCACGTAGAGTCGTGAATGGCAACGTGTGGTAGCAAACAATGCAAGGGTGTTCAGTCGATGATACTAACAAGATAAGGTGATTGTGGAGACGAAAGCTAGAAACAATGAGCGCACTAGTAGAATGTTGGTCCAAAGGCAATGAATTCGTCAACGTTTCATTGAGAAGCCATCGATAGCTGGGTCCTTCAACGACAACGGCTTGTCTATTCCAAATTAACCATTGCAAGAGGGCGAATAGAATGGACAATACGCACTGTAACAGTCTTTCTGCAGCGCTGCTGACGTTACGCCCAATGTCAATCGTCCCTCAGATATGGTACTTTCGTGTCGCTGCAAAGCTAGGTAGTATCCCGAGTAATGAGGAGAGTCGTAATTTTGAGAAAGTAAGTGGAAGATAGTGGAGTCGTCTGGTCTCCGGATTTGGGAGTACTCCGCATTTCTAAGCAGTGGCGCTTCCACCACCAGTCCTTCCTTTGCAGAGGTCCTTCTGAATCGTAAGTATGTATTTACTGTCCGCACATTTTTGACCCAGCTAATCAGTAGGAATTGTCAGCCCACAGACTTTGACAAACAAAGGCTCTGAGTTCTGTGACAGTATGACACTCTGGCTCACCGACAACCCATCTCCATTCCGTGACCTGATCTCTGTCAATGGCGTCGCCTCCGCCAAGGATGCCATTCTCATCAACGATTACCTGCAGAAGGTCCACGGAGAAATTCAGCGCTTCGAAGCCATCCTAAAAGAGGTGCAAGAGGAGAAAATCCGTCTCCAAAGCGCTGCCGATAGCCACTTGGCGCTGATGTCGTCCTTTCGCAAATTCCCCCCAGAGGTTCTCGCCACAATTTTCCAGCGCACCGTTATTATCCCACCGCTTGAAGACAGTCGTTGGCTCCCTCGCGACATGAATTACATCTACAAGGAGCTTTGCACGCTTAGTAGTGTTTGCCGGGAATGGAGGGCGACGGTGTTGTCAACACCCTCATTATGGGCTCAAATTTGCATTGGTATGCCATGGTTCGGACGAAGTGAAAACCGAGTCCCGTTGTTGGAAACCATGCTGGCCAGATCTCACGAGGCCGATTTGAGCATCGGCTGCAGTTTGATGGAGTACAAGCAGTTGGGTTTGGGCAAACAAAACATACTTGCTTTGCTCGAGTGTGTGGTTCCCACAAGTTACAGGTGGAAGCATGCGTCGCTCGAACTTAACAGGGTGACGGTGGACATTTATGAGCAAATTCGAGGTCGACTTCCCTTGTTGGAGACGCTGAGGCTTTCTTCTGAACCTTTGTCTGGAGTTGTTTGGGAGTATTTCTGTGCTTTCGAGCGTGCACCTCGTTTGCGGGAGTTGGCTCTGGGAGAAGGCCTATTCCCTGTGAACGAATTCCCTCTCCCTTGGTCCCAGATAACTAGTCTATACGTAGACTATCAGATCGAGCCCGACGATCTGCTTGCTGTCTTCTCCATCACTCCCAATCTACAGTTCCTGCGTATGTCCAAGCAAGATGACGATGGCAGCGACGGTGCTTGGCATGACGACTTCATTGTATGTTCAACTCTACGACAACTCGATGTCGCGGACCCATCCCTGTTCCACCTCGCCACATTACCCTCGCTGGAAGAAATCTCCGCTAACCTGTGCTATACTGATGTCGAGGAAGATGAACAATACGGAGAGGATTTCTTCCACTCTTTCCTACATCGCTCGCAATGCCCGATACAGAAGCTGACGCTTCACTTCAAAAAGAGCTTTTCATCTTTTGACTGGTTATTTGACCAGGCATTCAGACTTACATGTTTGGAGGTCACTCTGTATACGATGGACTCGACACTTAACTTGTTTCATATGCTTGCCGACACCCCAATCCTTCCTCAGCTCCAGTCTTTGAAGGTGGTATGGATAGCTTTGGAGATCTACAGTGAAAGAAAAGACGCGGGTCTCGGAATAAGTGTGGCTGACCTGTTCCTATCCCGATACCATAGCTCCGCGGCTACTATACTGTCGGTTCACCTCAAAGTGATACAGGGTAGCAGGATGATAGATGCCCCGCCGCAGTATGTGTACGCACTAGGCGGTTCGTTCTTATCAGAGGATTTCTGGAAATGTTTTGAAAGCTATCTGAGAAATACACGGGACCTACGAAGTCGCATTGTCACTGAAAATAAGGAGTGCTGTGAGTCTCTTGGCTTGTGATTGTACTCCAGCGATTTCTCTGATCTCATCCATCTTTAGGTGCTATAATATGCATGAACAAGACCACTGCCTGATGTATGACGGCTACAGACTTATCCTTCCTTACTTGCGAGTACCTCCTCTGTATCTGTAAAGGTAATAGTCAGTGATGCAATGTGATATGATATCAAAATTGAAAACACTCCCGTCATCGGTCGGGAAGGGATGACGGGTCGGTACAAAAGAGTACACTGCAGAGGTTTCGCGCTGCAGTCTCGCGCCTACTGTGGACCGAGGATGTTCTCAACATTTGAGCGACAAGTTGTGCCTTCATTGGGATTCGGAAGCAAGGAATCGAAACCTACCGTTGTCGCGAATGAATGAAAGACAAGTTAGCCGTTAGACTCATCTTGTAGACGAAATCAACTCCATTCCAGCATCCGCGCAGGTGATCCGTAACACCGAACAGAGAACAATGATGTTTCGCAATTTCAAAAGTCCTTGTATTCAGATTTGGATGGGGATACCCGGTCACGGTATATATTGCACGGCTCCGAACCTATACCATTCCCACTACTCGTTTGCAGACTTCTTATTCTCTGAATGGTGAGAAGTATCTCTCTGGTACTCATATCTTGACTCAGCTAATCAATGGACGGCACAGACTTCGACGAACAAAGCCTCCGAATGCTGTGCCTTATGCACCATACCACGGTGGCTCACTGCCGACAATCCATCTCCATTCCATGACCTGATCTCTGTCAATGGTGTCGCATCAGCTGAGGACGCCAATCTCATTGATGATTACCTGCAAAAGGTGCATGGTGAACTTCAGCGCCTCGATGCCATCCTGAAAGAAGTGCAAGAGAAGAAAATCCGTCTTCAAAGCATTGCCGATAGCCACTCGGCACTGATCTCATCCTTTCGCAAATTCCCGCCAGAGGTTCTCGCGACAATTTTCCAGCACACGATCGTCATCCCACCACCTCGTGATCAGAGTCCCTGGCTCCCTGGCAACATGACGCGCGTCTATGCAGCGCTTTGCACGCTTGGTAGCGTTTGCCGCGACTGGAGGGCGACGGTGATGTCTACACCCTCATTATGGGCATACTTCAGCGTTGTGTTACGGACTGACAGGGACGACGGGTGTGAAAACAAGTTACCACTCCTGAAAATCATGCTGGACAGATCCCGCGATGCCGATTTGAGCATAGGCCTCTCTGTTTGGATAGACACTCCTTTCGACGAAGAAATTACCCTACGTGCTTTGCTCGAAT
Organism: Armillaria novae-zelandiae; assembly: GCA_030435655.1. Taxonomy (NCBI): domain Eukaryota; kingdom Fungi; phylum Basidiomycota; class Agaricomycetes; order Agaricales; family Physalacriaceae; genus Armillaria; species Armillaria novae-zelandiae. Next base: position 2,342,765 of record JAUEPR010000004.1, on the reverse strand, counting down.
GTTTGCTTCCTACAAGTTGCAGGTGGAAGAGTGCGTCGATTCACATTGACTCGGAAGACGAGAGCGAGAGCGAGGATCTGTATCAGCAGATTCAAGGTCGTCTTCCATTATTGGAGCGGCTGGAGCTTTGTTCTATAGACCCGGATTCGTCAAACATCATTTGGGATCATTTCCGTGCCTTCAAGTATGCGCCTCGTTTGCGGGAGTTGACTCTGGGAGAGGGCCTGTCTCCTGTCCAGAGATTTCCCCTCCCATGGTCCCAGATAACGTGTCTTTATATAAACCATCATATCACGCCCGATGATCTCTGTGCTGTCTTCTCCATCACTCCCAACCTACAGTCTCTGCGTCTGTCCGAACAGGATGAGGAAGGTGACACTAGTACTTGGAACCCGGACGAGTCTAGCGTCTTTATTGTATGTCCAACTCTGCGACATCTTGATGTCGCGGACCCAGCCCTGCTTCGAGCCGCCGCACTGCCCTCTTTGGAAGAAATGTCCATTGGCTTTCTCTCTGCCGATGCGGAACAGGAAGGCGATGGGAAAGATGGGAAAGATCTCTTATACGATTTCCTATATCGTTCGCAATGTCCGATGCGGAAACTGACGATTCAACTGGGCGAGGACTTGGATGATTTCGCACGGGTTTTTGACCAGGCATCCAGGCTCACATGCTTGGACATCGCATTGCATACGATAGTCTCTGCCTACGACTTATTCAATGCGCTTGTCACGACTGAACTCCTTCCTCAGCTTCAGTCTTTGAAGGTAGTAGGCATAGCTTGGCACTCCGACAGTGGATATGATGACGATACTCTAGGAGAGATCGTTGCTAAGCTGTTCTCATCCCGATATATTTCATTCGCAGCTGACATACTGTCGGTTCATGTCGAAGTGGTACTAGGCGGTGAGATCGTAACCAACCCGCAGCGGCCCTATGAGCGTACACCAGACGGTCCGTTCTTATCAGAGCTATTCTGGACATCTTTCGAACACGATCTGAGAGATGTACCAGAGCTGCGCAGCCGCATGGTAACTGAAAAGAAAAAACGTTGTAAGTCTCCTGGCTTGTATTCTAGCGACGCGCCTGATCCCATACGTCTTTAGGTGCCATAATGCGTGTGAAGCCAGCCATTGTCTGATGTATGAGGTCATGGACTTATGTTACAACATTGTTGAGTACCTACTCTGTATCTGCAAAGAAATCCATTTTGTGGGCATACCTAAGGTGATATTCAGTGACACTATGATAAAGTCTAGCGCAGTGAGGAAGACCACATCAAATATTACTTATCATTAGGTCTCTACAACTCAGAAGATTGATTCTTCGCCTAATCCGCCTGTTATATTCGGCCTAGGGCGACTGCGAGGTCTTTAAATACTTATTAGGAGGGGGTCCCGGGTGGGCAAGAGCGTGAAAGTGATTTGTTACATTTCGAGTCGTGTAGAACAGACAGAGCTTGGAGGCTCGATATGGAAGGATAATCAACATTTAGGTTCGTTGCGTAATGATTTGCAGGAAAGTAGCGGTTGCGGTGATCATGAAAAAGCCCAAAGGAAAACTTTGGTTCTTAGCGTGTAATCCACGCCGAACGCTTTTGCCATGACGCCCTTTAATCGCGATCGTCATTACATGATATCTAACGCGTAAAGACATTTATTTCTTTGTGTAGAGGCGACATTCGCCCTCATCGATGAAGGATCGCACAAGAATAGTTCTACGTATACGCATGGGAAATGTCGCCAGGACAGGACAAAACATACCACACACCACACACATTTCGTTCGGTGGTCGGTTCTCAATTGCATGAAAACGGGTTCATTTTCTCAGCCACCTGAAAACCGCCGTCCGTATTACGAAAAAGATTGTCCTCGAGTCGGACACCGAGTATAGCGAAACCTGCACGAGGACGACGACAACACCGATATACCCGTCATGACCTGCGGAGCGGGCTGAAAGTCGAGTGAGAGCGTCATTCGTAGTGCTCTGCTGATGAAGCTTGATGAGCAGTCGACTCGGGGTTGTTCCTGTGCTGATGCTTTCTTCCTGCGCCACAAAAGATCAGCCTGCTTCAGAGCGCCTCAATCTGCTCTTTGGAATCGGATATGTTTAGAACGATGTAAACGAAACGAAGGACGAATGAAGCGAGATGTAGCAAACAAGGTTCCATAAATTGCCTAGAGCCTTGTCGACTTCTCCTAGCCTTGAGGAGAAGTTGGCATCAGAATTGAGATGCTGTGAAGAGCATCCATACCGTGCCTCCACATTAACCCGCCACAATCAAGGTTCTCGGCACACAAATGGTAAAGATCGAGTTGGAGGACCTTTAGTACGGAGGCGGCGCAATTCAGTTATCAGGTAATTATAGAGTGAAGGTTAAGCCACGGGTATCAATCGAATATCTACACTGGCACGGTCCTGCTCTTGCTATTCAACAAAAAACAGAGAAAGTGGGGTCAAAAAACACAGATGAATCATTTAGCAACTGAATTTGCCTACTAGAATCGTAAGAAATAGTTGAGCCCTGCACGGGATACGACGAGTCGAACAGACGACAATCGGCAGCACACTTTTTGTAGCCTAGTATACGCGCTTTTTCGTTCCGAAAGTTAGGGCCAAGGGCGGCAGGGCAAATACGAAAAATGCCTCACCTGGATGCAGCACCCCAAACGCGCCGGGCTGATGGTCGTATGCTGCGGCGACGAGGGTTGGGTAAGCAGCGGAGAAACGCATCTCCTTCGCTGACCACCATCACCACATGCGACTGCTATCATTCCATGCCTCCGTCGTCGCCAAGCACGACGAGCACAGCATGAAAGCTGCGAGTAGGTGTCTCGTCCGTAGGTTTCTTCGTGGTGGTGTGCATAAAGGCGTTCGATAGCCAGTCGGTTGGCAGTCGGTCGTCAATCTTCGTCCTTGTCTGCGACGCCCGGTATCGTTCTGTATGTTGAGCACGATGCAAAATTGGGGGTGATCATGATGGAGATGGAGCAGATGGAGATCCGAAGGTCACGAAAACGTGAGCCGAGTGACAGAAGTAGGGACTTGCCTTTGTTGTCGTTTGCCTTCTACTCTGCCCACGCATGTCCTTCCAACTGTAACGACAAGGTTTCTCTATCTGCCCCATCTGTGATCATCTGGCCTGTACAAAGGACGTTCAGTCTCCGTCGTCGGCCGTAGCGATCCCGTGGTGAATCATCTCTCTCACATCGAGTCACTGCACCACTTACCGCTTCCTTACAGTCACCATGGACGATGACGATGGAAGGATGCTGATGGATGACGACCAATGGCAAATCATTGACGGCGAGGACTGGTGGCGGACCTCGTATTCGGCGGTGTCCTGGGCCCCTTCGACAATGACGACAGCCAAGAAGGTCGCAGTCCTACCACCGCTGACCGTCGATGAACAGCCCGCTGTCCACGACGACATGGATCTTTCCCTCAGCAGCTCGCTGCCCGGCGTCCAGGCTGCTCTCGGTGCCCTTGGCCGGTACGAGGCCGACGTTGGTTTTTACTTCTCGCAGAACAGCGAGGCGATGTCAGTGTCTGACGCATGTCATTGCGATGGTATGAACACAGGCCGATGGAACGAGCTCATTGCAGATCTGTTTGGGGACATTCCAACATATGCCTCGTCATCGTCCGCCTCGTCCCGTGGTACCCCATCACCATGTCCAGTCAGCGTCCACGTCTTCCGCCGCATCTACTACGTCCGCACCAAATACCCCTGCGACAAAGCTCAACGCTTCGGCAAACTCGTTCGTCCCTACGTTCGTCTACCCCGTTCCTTCCCAGAACCACAAGATCAAGATTACAAAGGACGAACAGGGTTTCTATATGGGGGTGGATGAGGAAGATGAACGGGATGAGATAGAGGAAGAGATTCGGAATATCATCGGATCTTACGAGGAGAAGGCTCACAGTGTCTTCGCGCCTTTCGCTCCAGACGAGCGTAAGTCGCCGGATTCTGACGACGATGCCTTCGTCGTCAAGATGCCCAAGCGCCGAGTGCTGGAAGACGACGAGGGTTGGATTGGCTTTGGGGAGAAGGACAAGGTGCAGAGGAAGAAGGACCTCTTCGACGCTCTTACACGTCGGTGTCGCTCTGCGGTACCAGACAAGACGTCAACAACCGAAGGGTGGATTGAGCCTAAGCGCCAGGCTTCCGTGGCGCCATTGACGACTTCCCCAGGCTGGATAGAGCTCGGGAGCGCCAGTCCGCCCCGGGATCCCAAGCCGCCTGCGAAGGACCCTTCCAAGCAGGGGCAAGGTCAGGGCAGGCGGTCGAGGCCGGCTCCCAAGACACATAAACGCGGCGGCTCATCAGTCTCCTCTTTCTCTTCGACAGTCCTCGCGCTCGTCGTCCCTGCATGCTCCCCTATACCACCTTCCCTCTCGGTCTGGCTACCCCCCTTACCCTATCTTCAACCCCCCAGCGTATGTGTATCGACCGTACTTCTACGGACCGCATCCAGGATACTTCCAACCCGTGATGAACTTCCGCCCTATGGCTGGGACGCGCATGTGGTGATCCATCCGTACTTCTACTGACCGCATTCAGGGTACTACCGCCCTAGTCGCTGGGACGCATATGTGGTGATCGATCTGCATTTTTCCATTCCTCTTATTTTCATTCATGCATCTATACATATCACCACAGACCTGCATTTGATCCTTTGTTTTGTGCCACTTTTCTTGTTGCTTTCTTGTGATTACTTACATGACGAATATGCGAAAAACCATCCTTGTTTGATGTATTTTGTACAAGTAATAGTATACTGACTATATGAATTGAAGAATTACTTATGATTGTCAGCTGTCGAAATATGGCCTATCAAATCAAGGTAGGCGAGGATCCAATGTCCAAATTGAGCGACTCTCAGATACAAAGTTAACAATTTCACTTCCTCATGTAGATATATTGAAAGTAGAAAACGAGAATTGTGTATTGAAGTACATTTCATTTCATCACAATAAAAATATTGTCAGAAAGGATGGAAGAAATAATTACGGATTTAAAGCATTGGCCCCGCTCACATATACATGAGTCGTGACTCGACGCGTTGCAAAGTTTCCTGACCATGGCATGAAAGTCAAATCAAGAAAGCGCACCAGCAACTTTGGGAGGAATCTGGCCGGTAGCAAGTCCATTCATCGTTTGACAGTAAGAGATAAATAAATGGGTATCTATTTGAGATAGGTTACGTCTCCTCAAGCGTCCTGGTTCACTCAATTTGGACATGCGTGTCACGAAAAGCGTCACATTACCTGTCCTAAATGGATGAGTCAGGATGACGCCCTATGACGCTTACCTTGAGTTGAGCCCATGACACAATTACGGGCCGTAAGGGTGGCAAGCACAAGCAAATAATCGCGTCGCGTCTTCACCTATTACTACGAAATGCTGCCCCTATCTGATATCTGAAAGGTACGCATACATCCAACTGTCTGTGCTTGGATAACATTGTTTCTACTGTAGATGAATTACTCCCAGAGAATCGACAGCTTGGTCAACGTCTTCGCGGATTCCATCTTCAAAAATCGCCTACACGACTGTTGACTCTGAAATCGGCCTGTGTCGAATACAACCCTGCACGCGTTCTCAGCAGCAAGTCCAGCACCATAGCCTTATTTTCGGCATTCCCCTCGAACTTTTGTCAGAAATTTTCGGCCATTGCTGCACGTTCAGCGTCGCCATAAACCACACCCATCTTCATTGAGCCCACCGCACTTTCATCTCTCGCAGGTCTGCTCCGTGTGGCGCAACATTGTTATTTCGATGCCGAGGCTCTGGTCGACTGATTACGATCCACGGCGCCAACGTCCACAAGCGCCCTCTTCCCGCGAAGCGTCTTCTTTGCACGTATCTCGCTCACGCCGCCCACACCCCGCTCAATCTCAGACTTGTATGTGCATCAAGCTCTCCTAGTCCGGAAGACCATGAATTTCTCGATTTCCTGCATACCCTTCTCCATTGGTGCAAAGACTGTCGCGTGTCTTTAACAACCGGCCTCGAGAATTCCAGAGCAACCTTCATTGCGGCCTTCAACCTTTTGTTCACCCTGCACGCAGCAGACATTCACGCCGTCACGCTGCTTCCTGGACTGGGCCTTTTCATCCTCTTTTATCCAGACCTGTCGCAGCTCACAGGTGACAAGACCCACGCACTGGGATATGATTTCGCTCGCTTTGGCGAGTTCTTCGATGAACGTTAACCGAATTGACTTTGTCGACTGCTCAGTTGCGGATATATGCTCTATCGGCTCTGTGTTTCCCAACCTGACCCAGATGGAAATCCAAAATCCACTCCGCAGTGCCTCGCCCGATAATACGTGTATCCCGCTTCTCCTCTCCCTCACAATCACACTTTCCAAACCTCATCTCCAGCCGCTCAATAACATCTTCGAAACTTTCTCTCTTCCCAATCTGATTTCGCTGACTATCTGCGCTTCTTCGGTTCTTCTCCCTGCTGATACGCTTATTGCTTTCCTGGAAACGTCTCCCGGTCTGCGGGCGTTGACCGTGTCTTCTTGCGTCTCAAACTTGAGCCTGGTCATCGCAGCATCGAAGAATCTTGCGGTGTTAGACATTTACGTGCTTGAAGAGTGTTTGGATGAGATCTTCGATGTTATCGGGAACAGCGGGCGGCCATCTGAAGCGATCGTACTGCGCATGATAGAAAAGAAAAGTGAAGATGAAGTACGCGTATCTTGTCAGGAAGATAAGGATTTTTCCGAGGGCAGCCAAGACGAAGAGAGTGATTCCGAGGATGACGGCGACGAATCAGACAGTGCGGAAGAATCGGACGAAGAGGAAACCAAGGCCACCTACGAGATGGTCAGTACCGAGGTTATTCGCGACGCTCGTCTCAGATACCACCATCGAATGCGAACATTCCGCGCTGCGGGGCGCAGGATTGCTATCTGCTGAAAAAAAAAATTAGGTCACCAAAGGTATGTTAACGTCAATTTCTCCTCCTCATGCGCGTCTTATGTATGGTAGCAACCACGATAAAAATGGATTTCAATTCAACGAAAGTTCTATGCCATACACTTTGCCGTCATAGCGCGAGCCAAACACGAATTTCCCACGCCATCCAGTTGTTGACTTCCTTCCATTTTGGGAATAGCCCGATTCCTTTCGACCGTCCATCCTCATTGAAACGTCAAGGTGTGTATCGCATTCCCCCGCTCCTCTTCAATGATGCTTTAGTAAAAGGGTCGAGCCTCTCACCGCCTCCGTCGAAAGAACCTACGTTACTCGCCCGAACCCCATAACGCGTCTAAATTCCCAATACACTTTCCTCGCAAGTCCTGCAGAAGTGTGTTGTAAAGGCTAGACCAACATTTGCAGACTCTTTTTTCGCTATTGGCTGGCATGGTCTAGAGATCCACGACGTGCTAGTAAAGGCAGAGTCTCACATTCCCCCTCTCAGCCGAGCTCGTGCAGATGCAGCTCTCCTCTGCTTCGAGTGGTCCCCTAGATGTGGTTATTCACTAGTTTCTGGGATGGTATATCTCTGCGAGGATAATCAGCGCTCAAGGCAAAAGACTAATCCTTACCTGCGTGTGGTTCCGTGCATAAATAATGCGGGTTCGGGCGATGTATGGAGCTTTTCCGGAGATGAGGGTGCTGTGAGATCATCCGTAGTTTTGCACTGATTTTTTCTTTCTTCTTCCGAATTCTGATCTCACGCTGATTGGTTTTTTCTGTGATAGGCTTATCTCGCAGATAACGTACGAGGCAAGGTATCCACTACTATTTTACGCATCCTTGATGTACCGGTACCGAATTCCAGTGCTTGTTTCGACGGTTATGTTCGGTCGCCGAAGTTTTCGGCGCCACGCATGAGTTGAACAATGAGTGTGTTGAGCAACTCTGACTCTTGACTCGGCGGGTGTTTGCATGGTGATGTGATGCCTGAATGTTATGAAAACTGTCAACTCTATCAATGATATGCGCATGTGTGAATGAAGGAACGTACAACATGGCGGAGGGCTTGCTGTGCGTACGCATTCCGTTTCTTATGGACTGAACTGTCTAATCGGCAACATGACATCACGGCCTGGAAGATTCTGACGTTAGGAAAAGTCTATCGCAGCTCGACGATGACATTACAACCTCCGTGCAAGCTTTTTCCGCCAAGCTCCAAGGCGCTCGAAAACCATCGTTACGCCGACCAAGTCCCGAGCGGGCCCCAAGAGAGAAACCGACCCATACACCAAATAAGGAACTCTCCGTTGGTTGCCATACGACGAGCGCAGTCTACTGTCGCTACGCGATCTATTTCCGGCCAGGCAATGGAAATTCTCCGTCGTCGTTCTCTATTTGATAATATGCTGAGAGATGGTCGCGCAGAATACGTCTTCATCAATCCTTCATTCACCACTTATACCAGCCCCCCACGATTCCTTGCTGGGTTTCTCTATACCCGTCGAGATTCCCCTCCCCGGCTGTATCTTTTTACTAGAGACTCGAAGCTCTCACCAAGCTGATTGTCTCACCCCACACTCGTTAATTAATGGCAGCGGCAGCGGTCCGCGGACACAACCTGCTTCAAGTTCTCCTCCTGTGGCTCTTGTTATGCCAGTTCTCTTATGTTCACGCTTATGTCGCACCGGCCCCGGGACGACTCCTCCCTCGGAAGGCCATCGTCTCGAATTCATCTGGGATCGTCCAAGTGGTCGATTCGTCTACGCAGGACATCATCGCTCAGGGAGAGGCGACTGATGGGGCAGGTGCAAGGTTCTCTCCCCCTGCGATGCTGTGGATAGGGTGCTGCTTCCTCATTGGCGTGCCCTTGTCTTTTGCGGGGATCAGAGGATGGAGACTCACGACCGGTGCTGGTATAGGCCTCTCAGCAGGGGTTTTATGTAAGTCCTGTAGCTCATCGCATAGACTTGTGACTGACGTTACCCAAGCCTGGGCCGCTATCATCAACAGCATCAACAATGACGGCGTATCCGACATCGTACTCACGTCAATCACTCTTGGTTTTATCTTCCTGGGCTGTTGTCTGGGTGCATTCGAGTTTGCGCGCCTAGGAGGGATCATCCTTATCGTGCTCAACGGTGGTCTGGCGTTTGGGATCAGAATCGTGCTGTTGAAAGAGGGGTTGTTAGGCGGGAGCTCGCTCCATACCAACTGGGCGATCGTTATCGTGTTTCCCATACTTGCCGGGCTGTCGATGATATGGAAGCAGAGGCCTCCTTTGGTACGTCCCTCACAATTAAGCTGACTTGATCAGAATTGACACGCCGTGATTTGTAGCTTTTTGGATGTGCATCTGTTGGGTTGTTTTTAATGGCCTTGGGCATTGACCTTATAGTTAACAAGCAAGACGGCATGAGTCGTGGACTACGCTACTTGTTTGATCGTAACACCGCTCACCTGGCAGTACGTACGCCGCCTTTCAATTCCTGTCCCCAATTAACAGTTCATTGACAGGACATTATGACTAACGGATACCATCCCAAAGTATCGACGCGAGTAATTGTGATAGCGTCTCTAGTAGCAACGTATGTGTGTTTCTCCGTCGTCCCTTGTCATCTATGTCTGACAGTATCCACAGACCAATGTTTGCTACCGCCCAACACTACGTATTTCGAAAACCATTCAATCGCCACAAGGGTCCACCGAGTGATGCGGAGCTCGCCGTTAATTACCCAACTACCTTCGAACAAAAGAAAGTTTCAGACTTTTTCATGGACATGTGGCAACGGGGAAGTGCTGTCCTGGAGAAACACCACAATGGTAGTCGATTCAGCTTATAGATTCTCGTCGTCCGCTCTTTTCATATCACTCTCGCTTTTCGACCTCAACTGTACCATCACGCATCATCATCCATCTCCCCCCTCTCCTGTCGATAGAATTTCTTTACAGATACCCGCGCCCCTTCTTTTTCGCCTGAGGCCCTCCAGGTGAGGGCATTGGCGAGGTCATTTGGCGCCGTATGGTACATACCTTCGAACATCTTTTCGCATTACTACCGCAGTATTGTGATCGTTATCTAATACGAACCCCAATCCATTGTGCCTGGCTTTGCCCTGATTTTCTGGCATATAGTTAAGCGACGATGCGTCGTATAGACTCTATCCAAGGTATGGATTGACTGGGTTTCGATGGGGCTAGTATCCTTTAAATACTTAAGTTTGTGATACCCCGATGCATCGGCCACAACGTGTAATTCGAAGTTTAAAATCAGAATCATCAATACGTGTGACGGCTTCGTTTCGAGATTGACAACGCCAAGGAACCCGCTCAAGTTGACTTGCACAGCATGGGTTGGGCGGAATCTGCTTGGTGACGCCACATTCGAAGGACGTGGCTGTCAATTATGCACTGTACGACGAACGCAATAGCCAGAGGCTGGCAGAGATGTGTGGGAAGATCATCAAGGTTCGGATCTTCCTGGGAAAATGAAGCGTCTAATCAAAGAATCACGTCAGAACATAACCAAAAAAACATGATGGTACCATACGGACCACAGTAAGTACGACAACCGAAAACAAACAGAAAAGTAGAAAGTGAGGGCCCGCTCGGGACCGGAAAGCAACAAGTAACCGGATTTGTTTGGTCCAAGCGGCAACAGCCCAGGCAGAATACAAGAGGACCCTGAAGGTACTCCCATCATCACCCGTTTTTCAAGATTCATCTTATAAATACCAGCCCTCAAGCATGCTCAAGGGCTCCGCTACTCGAGAGAGGCGGTCCTGGACAGACGAGGAAGACCGCCTGCTACGCGAGGCCGTTAAGAAAGGTGCGCTGCTGCCGCTGCTCGAAGCGGCACTCCGGCCCTAAACGAATGATATGTTTCCAACCCCCAGAGGACCCCAACAGCGCGAGCCCGTCCAAGTGGTACGCGATCGCCAAACATGTTCCGGACCGAACAAACAAAGACTGCCGCAAACGCTGGTTCGCCAAAATGGCCTCCGACGTCGTCAAGGGTGGATGGTCCCCGGACGAGGACGCGAGACTCGTCAAAGCGATCGAGCAGTGCGGCACGAGGTAAACTGTGTTTTTATCCGTTATGTTTCGAGTTCGTGACATTGAACATTTCTCTCTTCCCTCCCTTGTCGCGTCCGGTAGGTGGTCCATGGTAGCTGCGATGGTGCAGAGCAGGAATAGCGACCGTTTGTCGAATTTTTGGTTATGTGGCGCCTCTGACTGAAGGCATACACAGAGTGCGCTAAGCGCTGGACGGATACCTTGAATCCAGCGATCGACAGGACTACCTTGGACACCCGAAGGGGCAAGTCAATTAAAAAGTGACATCTTGACGTCGCTTACCATTCCCCCCAGGACGCACTCCTCCTAAAGGCCGTCAACGAAGCACGGCAAAGTCTGGACAAAGATCGTCAAAACATATTTTCCAGGAAGAACAGGCCTCTCTGCCAAGAATAGGTATCGCTTGTCTGAATTCTTATTTTTATTTTTATATAGACGCTGAATCAACATCTGTCGTAGATACAACAGCATAACGCGGGGTAATGTTGATTCGCGACGTAGTCAAGGTCACTCCGTGTCGGCGTCGGGTCCTGTACCGTACGTGCAGAACGTGCAGCCCTCGACGACGACATCACCGTCGGGTCCGGTCGTCGTGCACATGTCCCTTCCCCCGGCTCCGATACCACAGCTCCCTCCCGCCATGTACAACAGCCCGTCCCAAGCCATGCGCCTACCCTTCCCCATATCATAAGACGACAACTATGCACCACAACCTTTAGAAGGAACCCACGAATGTAACTTAATCATCAAACGCGAACGCAGCCATGTATGTTTGTACGTTGAAGAAATTGTAATATGGACACTTTCCCATCACATTCGGTGATGCAGAAGACTCGGTTCTTGATGATTGACTACTTCTCCCGTGGCTCGGAGTGGTTAGCAACGATATTGACAGGTAGATGGCACTACTCCAAGCGTGATCGTGAACTCTCCCATTATAGAGCATCGAAGGGGGTTGTGGCTTCGTACTCCGCGCCGCTCAACTCGTCATGTTCACCCCAGAGCTCAAGAGTCGTAGTCAACACTAATCAGCAAGGAAGGGAACTTCCAACGAGCATCTAAACATGTACGAACAAATTATTTACACCAACAACCGGATTATACAACTGCTACGCTACAATATATCCAGAACATAAGATAGAAGCCTCACGTATCCGCAAAGTCTCTAATAATTTCGCGTAAACCTACCTCCTTCCTCAATCTTAACACAATCATAAGCATCAAGTATCCCACGCAAAGGTAAAAAAAAAACCGACCTGCTGTCTAACCAAATCATCGTCCTTCCCTAACGACGTGCCAAAAACAGCATCAATCTCCTCCAACGAGACATTCGCCGTCTCTGGGACACTATACGTCGCCCACAAATACGCAACAAAGCACGCAGTCGAGAAAATCATAAATGTCCCACTGAAAACGTCAGCATATATGCGTCACCAAGCAAAAAGACGGCATTTACGCAGCAGAGTACTCGATAAGCATCGGTGTCACCAACCCGATAAGGACTACGGTTGTCAGCGCGGAGTGTTGGGTGGGTGGAGGTGCACTCACAGTTGTTAGTCCAATTAGGAGGCTGTGGACAGAGCGACACCCTTACTCCGTATGGACAGAGGGAAGACTTCGCTTGGAAGCACCCATCCGATAGGGACCGAAGGAGACACCGTAGGACGCGGTAAACATATAGATGGACCTGGGCAGCGGTAAGGTGAGAGCACAGACATACAGGTGCGGGGACATACGCTACCGCAAACCAAGCTGCAATGGAATGCGAGGGCCAATCCACGCCATACAGGAGGATCTAAGGAAAGAGTTCATCGCGATAGATAAACCGAGGAAACCAAACTGACCAAAATGGCAATGACAAAATGGGAACATGTCATTACGGCGGCTCCACCTAACTGGAATTGAGCTCCTAGTTAATAGCTACTCTCACGCGACGCACCTCTCAGCAAAGGTTTCCTCCCTAAACTATATCAGAAACCAGAGAAATGAACGCATTCTAGGTACGCACCAATTCGATCGATCTGTGAGATGGCTGGTATGACTGCGAAAAACTGAACAACGCCAATGCCCCCGGAAACCAAGAGTGTGACTTTTTCTCCTGATAATCCAACGCTCTTGACAAGAATCGGGCCATAGTACAGTAACGCGTTGATACCGCTCCATTCTAGGATGATATTCAGCTTCAGCTATCCCACAGACAAGATATTCGAACCTACGCTGAAATACCATCATGAGCACACCAACGACCGTACGCGCCCGGTACTTCTTTGTGAAGAGCGCTCCCCAGGATCGAAGCTCGTCGAGAATTCCATGAGGCTTCAAGTCTCCAGCCATGGGGAGACGTTCGTTGAAGAAGGGTAGCCTCAACGCGCATCTCTAAAAGCTCGATCTAGAGCAACAATTTGATTGGCTGACCAAAGGAAGAATCGTGCCTGTTTACCTGAATCAATGGATCTCTCTTGGCTTCTATGGGCGTTCGCCGTCTCAGCTTCGCCAAACTGGCTAAAGCTTCTTCGTACCTGCCCTGAAGAACCAACAAGCGAGGCGATGCAGGAAGGAATAGGCATCCGACACATAAAATGATGCCAGGAACGATCTGGACGCCTAATGGTATCCTCCAAGATGCTGAGCTGGGTACTGCGACACAACACGTATGTCAGTGAGCCTAGGGCGGTAGTGAAATCAAGACTCACTTGATCGCGTGAAGAACCCGATCCAGAAACCACATACAACTCCCAAAACGATGGCGAACTGTTCCAGAGCCATAAGAGATCCGCGTAATTCGGGGGGACTGATCTCAGCCATGTATAATGGTGAGAGCATACTGCAGTCACAGCGTGTTAGTAGTAATCACTAAAGCAGACTGAAAGGTGAACCCCACCTTAATGCTCCTACGCCTAGTCCCCCAACGGCACGTCCGACGAATATATGATACAGTTTCCAAGCACCGCATTGGAACACAGAACCTATACAAAATACAACTATACGGTATTATTCAGACGGGAATCCACCTGAGACGACATAAACACACCGCATGCAATGAATATCGAAAGTCTCCGAGAGCACCGGTCGGCAAAGAATCCTGATAACAGAGAGCCAGTCAATGCACCAAGCTCCAGGATAGCGGCTACAAACGAGCGTCAGAGTCGTTCCGATGACATAACTAGAAGCTCAACTCATAAGGCCCTCCTGGAAGGGTGATATAGGCCAGCGCTCCGTAAAGTCCTTCATCACCAGTACATTGGCAATCTAACACTCAACAATAAGCATGGAAACAAAGAAACAAAAAAACATACACATACCACGCCTTGGTCATACCCGAAACTCAGACCTCCAATACTGGCAAATATCACACACCAAAGTGTGTACTGGTTGCTGAACAGTCCAGTGAGACCCTTCGGACCGTAGGAATAGGTATACGCATGTCCGTCTGGATGAACCGTCAAGCTGCCTCCATCTCGTAGTCGTGTCCAGGGTTCCGAGTTGGGATTAAGAGCCGCGTTTTCTGAATCGGACTCTGGGATATTGGTATAGTCCTGGTTGCTCGTCTGTCCGATGCATAGAGTCAGTGTTCTGCAGGAATAATGCGAAGCTACTCACAGCGGTCATGCGATATTGGGACGGGGCTATTGCGCCAGGTGGGGAGGCGACGGTGACGGTAGGAATGCAAGTGACGTTGGCGGCGGCGACCACGTGCACGAAACGCGACGGGCTGATGGCCAGCTCCGAGCGAGGCTGCCGGTGACCGTAGTCAAGATTCAAGATGAGTTGGCACGTGAGCACGCGCCTCTTGCAGCTACCACCAACGTGTTATGCCGATAGAACAGACAGTCGGACGACGACAAGCCTCATCGAGCAGATCGCAGTCGAGGACCCTGTACCACCGTTACGCGCCCCGTCATATCACCAGAAGAAGAGACTGACTTCATAAAAGCGCTCGCCAAAAGTCTGTTAATCTTTAACATTCTAAATCTCTAATTTTTCATATCCAGAGTACAAAAGTGTCGTCGCCAATACCATCCAGGGAAAAAGTCCGTCAACCAGCACCCAACGTGAGGCTTATAACGCACTGCATCAAGGTAAAGGCCTCGCAATTCTTGATGGGTGCTGCAACGCAGTCTCAAACCAGCAACCGATTGCACCACCTATCGAGATTTTTCACCCTGTCCTTGCTTGATTTCGTGCAAAGTTTGCGGACACAGATATGGACATCCCCGAAGACATTATTCGTGACACCACGAGCCTCATGCGCTCGAGCTCTGCTAAGTATCTGCAGATTCGCAGTGAGGGCTGCTGCCGTCCCTCTTTCATTGTCGGATTAGCAAGACCATGGCTAATAATAGCAGGCGCTATGTTCACTAGCGAAGTCACCGTCCAACGTCTTACGGAATACCTGTGGCTCCGGGCTCAGAAACAATCCTGTTGACGAAGACGACGACATTCTTCGCATTCCCCACATCCTCTACTCCCTACAAGATTCGATCAAAGAGCCACAACGTTACTAGAAAACTCAGAACCACAGCTTCTTGAGGCGAACAACCCTCACCCCCGCTTTTTCCCTTCAACCACCTCTTATCGAACCAACGACAAGATCATAAGCTTCACCTACACTTCCCCGCTGGAATTGAACGATTATTACGGAGATCTTCGTAGGCAAAATATCATGATTTCAGATGCGACGGGCGAAATCTGGTTTATAGATTTTGACTAGGGCAGGAAGGTTGGGAAGACCAGGTACCCATTGCATTTGACTTCTTGCAAATGCGAGATCTTTAACGCGTTGGAGTATGATTTCATACTGAAAGAACATGATACGAAGATCCTGGATGCCTTGCGATGCTTGCGGTAGGATTCATTTTTCTTGTTGCATTTGTCGTACCAATCGGGCATACATTGCTCTCAAGGTTCCGGACGGCCATTGCACTCAATACGCCGCAAAATCCACGAGTTGGGAACTTCTAGCTGCCGATACTCCTGGTCACGATCCAAGTCCTCATTGCTACGACTCATCGATACTATATTAATGCTGCTCGTGCAATTTTCTTTAGCCCATTGATATAATGGGTCTTGGTTTCGACGCCTACTGGTTGATATACTTAGATCACCCGGCACCGCCAGATTCGGGGCATCAATTCTTCGTCCGACCGAGAGAAGCTCCGCCGATTGACTCGTAAATCTCCACATAGGCTGGTAAATTTATCACACCTATATGCTGTGATGAGAAGCCGGGACCAAGTGTCGAGACATCCCAGAATGCTTTGAAGCACTGGTCAGCTCGTATTATAGACGGCTAAAAGGTTATCTGATAAAATTGACCATTATCGTGGATTGGACGAACTGAAAGTCTATGGAGTAACTCAATACTGGGGCTTCTTACTGGTCCACTGGATTGTCGACCTTCACAGCTTTACGGCAGATCATGTATGCTTATTGAACGCAGTCGCGCTATAAACGGATCTCTATCCTAGTGCTTCCCGCAGTCGAATTTGCCGAACCAATACGATGCTCAACTGATGCACCACAACTTCGACAATTCATTCATTGCTTCATTCTTAGCCACATCTTCAAGCCGGCCAGACACGCAGCTGCCGAGCTCGTAAAGAACTTGACTAAACGGTTAATCGTTCGTGCAAGTCGATAGTATATAAGACCATTTTCAAGTGACAGCTTGTATTAGCACAAACCACACTTTCATCCTCAATCTCCGATGGCCAAAACCGCGACAGTACTCAACTGGGGCGCTCCTCCCACCACCCTCGCCGACTGGGAGCGATCCGATAACTATCATAATTCCCACCTTCTACAGAAAGACCAAACTCTCGAATTTACGCTCCAGAACAGCGACGCAAACGGCTTGCCCACCATTGCCGTCAGCCACGCCCAAGGAAAATTCTTATACTTATTGGCAAAGTCCATTGGCGCGAAAAGGATCCTAGAAGTAGGCACGCTTGGAGGGTCTGTGGTATAGATATTGTTTCTTGTTGAAGTCGGCTTAATATTCAATAGGTACTCCGCTATCCACCTTGCGAGGGCGCTCCCGGATGACGGGAAGCTCGTCACTCTGGAGCTGGAAGAACACCATGCCAAGGTAAGCAGACTGGTTCTCGCAGCCACGAGCCTGACGTACGCGTTACTTCCCAGATCGCCACCGAGAACATCACCAAGGCAGGATCGGCCCCCAAAGTCAACGTCATCGTCGGCCCCGCCCTCGCCTCGCTCCAAAAAATAGCATCGGAACCAAAATTCGACTTTGTCTTCATCGACGCAGACCAGGCCAATATCTCGAATTATCTCATAGAAGCTAAGCGACTCGTGCGGAAGGGAGGGGTCATCGTATGCCTAATCTATTTATCACCTTTCCCTTAAGCTGACCCTCTATGCAGGTCGTGGACAACGTGGTTCAAAATGGACGTGTCGGGAACCCCGCTGATACTAGCGAGTCTGGTGCTGGTGTAAGGAAGCTCCTTTCTGCGTTGAAAGACGATGACGAGGTAGAGGCGACTACGATCGGCACTGCCGGTGAGAAAGGATACGATGGGTTTTTGTATGCTGTCAGGAAGTAGCGCATAGTATAGCTGGAATTTGTTCCACCAAATGATAGATCGCGTAACTAAACCTAGTAGTTCGTCCGGGTAACGGCCTGGAACCATGTTGATGCAGGAGTGATGCAATGCCTAGCGTTAGTGAGTTTGAGAACCAAAGTGCAGGTGACGGTAAGAATGCGAGTGACGGCGACAGTGCGCGCAGCTGGTCGTTCGTGCAACTTACTCTACTCTCCATGCCGTACATTCCTTCTCGACACAAGTTCGCATGTCAGTGCATTATCCACATCTATTAATTATTCATGTTATGGTCCACGCTTGAGTATTACTTGTCATGATCCCTTCTAGCACGTCGCCCGGTTAATACCTGCCAGTGAAAGGCCACCTGAAGCCACCAATCGCAGGTAACCCACGATGTGTGCAACAAAAGGCTCCGAGCTATCTCCTGCAACATTTGTTTGGTCCATGTCTACAATCGCGACATCCCCATTAATGTCCTGGGGACGGAAGATCAACGCTGGCCTTTCAGGCAGCTTATCCCCGAAAGTTGAACCCAAAACATCAAACTCGTACTTGGTCTCACTCCCGCGATCTACTAGCAAAGTATTTGCTTCCCACTGGTCGGCGACACGCAGCGTTATAAAAGATGAACCCTTTATACGTGGCATGCAAGCCTTCCGAGTCGCATGTGCCAGGTGGTCCGAAGGACTCCAACTGAAAAATGGGGAAATTGAGAAGAGACCGCGGAGCCCATCGATACGGAGCACGACCTATTCTCTCCCAATCCCCAAAGACAATATCACTCGGAACGTCTCGTGTCATCTGGAGAAACTTGGCCATTCTACCATCCACATCCGGTATGTCAACCAAGTCTTTAACATCCATCCCCAAAGTAATCGCTAGAATGACCGCTTCATCTTCCATTTTACTCGTGGAGCGATGTTTCACGGCAAAGGAGAGAGACTGGAGAGCAGTTCTTGTTACGACAATAGAAAAGCCGCCTGCGAAATTGTTTGTTTCGACTTTCGGTGCTCTTTCGTAAGACGGACTAGAGGGGGTATTCTGTCGCGGATAAGCTCTCCGATATCCTCACGACAACACACCTGCGAGACGAGCATCTCCGTTTCATCTAATGCAGGCTGCATTGGTTCCAGCCCATTAAGAACCTGAACATGTAGCTTTTGCGCCAGTGCTGCCTCCTGCAGGGTCCAAAGTCGTCGGGTCCAGCCTACAAAAGCCAGGACAATATCCAACTCCAACTGGTGATACTCGCTGAGTATCTACACGTTGGAGTTCCCGATCGAGGACCAATACAGCGTCCGCACATCTATACGTGTTCCCCATTAACTCGATTGCCTTTTTCCTGTATGCACGAAGATGTTTGGCGACAGGAATACAAAGAGTGTCGATCCAAACAGCGGGCCGATATACTTTCTGCCCCTGCAGGCTTGAGGTATGTTTACGCAGACGACGGATTTGGCACAATGGGAGAGCATTTTCGCTGGGATTCCCAAGACCGTGAGACCCTTGGACATAACCGTCAGTTACATTATCACTATCAACGAATGAAAGAGATTAACACTTACAGACGTGCGAAATCGCAACATAGTGATGGCCCTCGCTCACAGTAAGCTTATCGTCATCCTCAATGAAGACCCTCGGCACCTTCCCCTTCTCCAGAATGCTTCTCAGTTTTTCAGGATCCAAGACAACCGATTCGCAGCGACATTGCGGTCCCACGTGTGCTTGCACGTAGTGCTCCTCGTTAACTTGATCTGCTAAACACATGAAATCATTGCATCGGCTATGGTCCATCGGCCAGCGTGGTACGCGTGTGGCAAAAAAGTTGTAAGTGCCATCCATGCGTTCCAATAATTTGCATTCGCTTCTACACCAGCTACTGGCCACTAATTCTTTGCTCGCGAAATCCTTCAGCTCGTCCCACCTGGCGGGAAACGACTGCTGGATTTGAGGATTCATCAGAAAGCGAATCTCGGACATATCGCATCGCCTCGATTTGAGCAAGGTCAATAGGACCGCCCGAAAGGCGAGGCGTATCGAGAGAAGAATTCTGCATTCGGAGTATGCCAACGCTCGGGTTTCTGCCTTTTTTGGATCGCCATACGTGGAAATGACAGTCTGGAGGGACATGACGTGTTTAACGACATTAAGTATGCGAGCTATTCGGTCCGCCTGCTCTTCAGCGCCATAAGCATTCAGAACGGCCAACTATTCGGTCACCAGGTCGTCCAGGACTGAGGTCGAGACCATGCTTGGTCCGTCTTGGACAAAGTTGACACATCTGGTTTCAATGCTTGAACCACATAACCCGCAGATTGAAGACACCTCCGCAATTACACCAAAGAATAGCCATGCCTGAAGAAAAGCGACTTCTTCTGCCAAAGTCGAAACGCTTCCATCTGTCCGATAGCATTTGACTGTTAGCGAATCCTGAGGCCTCCTGGCAAGCATTTCTTCTGGAATAGATCGCCTTCGGCATGCATATTGGGAATCCAAGTCATGTAAATCCCAAACAATTTCATTGGGAAATTTTCGATGTTCTCCTTTGCCATCAAGCATCCAGCCTTTTCGTTCTGGGAAGTCCCAAAACCCTTGTGGGTCGTAGTCGTATGGAACTAAACGACACAGGTAAGGAACAGAGAATGCAATGAAGTGGGGGCGAGGCGCATGCTTCCCGTTGCCTTTGAAGCTTGGGGTTGATCTACCTTGAAGTAGGCGTCGACTCCAAGTTTTACAAATCCAAGCAGAAAGAGCTATAGCAAGGAGCGCGGAGAAGACCAGAGCGGGGGTCTACAAATGTATAATGTGAGCGCATGAATGCAAAAGTGAAGACAGAAATTACGGTCGAATAAAATGAGTTGCGACTAGGCATTTTCTATGTGTGTTCAGACGAAGAAAACGATAACGTCTATGACATGAATGTCTTAATGAATCTGAGTGAGAATAAAAGTGGTGAGATGTTTAATTGACTCACGACGAGTATCCCTTGTTGAGGTAGACGTGCACGTTTTCATTCAGAGTTGGCATGAGCACCGCGCGCCATAATATTAACCCAATGCCAGTGCCTCGCGAAGGCATCGTGGAGGTGCTCAACAGGAGGCAATTGAGACACGTGATCCGGTCTGACGCCCACGTGAACCGAGCGCGCAAATTTTCTTTTCCCACCATCGCACTCAAGTCAAATTATAGTCCTCTGACTCTATATCCACAGCTGGTTTGTGCCAAAGCAGCTCGGAAAAAGATTCGTATGTCTTACTGCTCTGATTTCACAATCTCGTTCGTCGTCTTCATGACGGAAGCTCTAGACTCGGAGGCTATCTGTTCGCATGCTCTTTCACTGCTATGAATGATCTTACTATCGATGCTTGTTTGACTTTCCACAATGTTTTATCTCTTCATCCCGTCCCCAATTGCCTCACATCGCGGACGCCGGACTCTGACCACCTTGCGCACCCTGAAAGCCGATTCAGTGCCCCGAAATGTGCTGTTGTCATCTTATGTCAAAAGACTCTAGATCAAGATATCTAGGGCATCCCCAAAATATACTTTCTACTTAGTGTTGCCACTAGCGTAGTTCGGCAAAAAGGATGTGTTGTGGACTGCTGCGCACTGCTTACTGATCATCTTTACCGTTATCGTTGATCAAGCGTTATCAGATAAGTGGTAACTGTTTAGACTAGGTCCCCCTGGATCCCTCGAGAAGTTATGCTGGCTTGCCTTTCTGTCCTCGGACTAAGTAACAAGCGGGGTTTTACCGGCCGCGTGCAGACCTTTCCTTTCGACTCTGAGTAAACGGAGTCGGTATCCTGCTGTTTTCTGCCTTCATTCTGTGCTGCAATTGCAAATGCAGGTACCCCACAGTCCATCTTATTTTCGTTTAGAGTCCAGCGGCTTCTTAACTTCGAAAACTGCGCATGTATATTAGACGCAGTTTCAGTAAACACAAAACTCTGTCCAAGTGCTTTGCCGACCTTCGGTTTGACGAACAACGCACACCGTCAAGGACTCGTTCACTGCTTCGTACTCTCATCGTATGTTTTGAAGCCGCGACAAACTAGCTGCGGAACTCGTAAAGAGGTTGACTAAGAATCGAATTCTGGTTAAATCAACACATGGTAGGCATTTGACGGGTTGTATATAAAGGGGACCCTCACGGAACAAATCATCCAGTATCACATTTCACTCGTACTATCATCAGCCTTTAATGGATCATCAGACAATGGCGAAAACCACCTCGGCACAGAGACCGACCTCCCACCACTATTCGTCGACTGGGAACGATCCGACAACTTTCATAACTCCCATGTGTTGCAGAAAGACGAAATCCTCGACGCTGCAATCCAGAACAGCGAGGCAAATGGCTTGCCAGCCATTTCTGTCAGCCCTGCTCAAGGGAAGTTATTGTACCTGCTGGCAAAGTCCATTGGCGCGAAAAGGATCTTGGAAGTGGGTACACTTGGAGGGTCGGTGGTCTATCTTGGTCCTTCGCGGCATCATCTGAGTCATTGTTAGGTACTCTACCATCCACCTTGCGAGGGCGCTCCCGGATGATGGGAAACTCGTCAGTTTAGAGCTGGATGAGCACCATGCCAAAGTTAGGAGCCTGGTACTCGCAAGTCATGGATCCAACTTACGCGTTATGATTGCCAGATTGCTACAGAGAATATCACTAGGGCAGAATTGGCTTCTAAAGTCAACATCATTATTGGCCCCTGCTCTTGATTCACTTCAAAAGATGGACTCAGAGCTGAAATTCGACTTTGCCTTCATCGACGCTGACAAGACCAATATGCTAGAATATTTCGTCGAAGCGAAGCGCCTTGTGCGCAAAGGAGGATCTATCGTATGCTAGATTCTTTTGTCTTCTATTTCCTTGGCTCAAGCACATTGACAGTATGTGGACAATGTTGTTCAAAATGGACGTGTTGCGGATCCCAACGATACTAGCGGGTTCTCCGCTGGTGTGAAGAAGTTCATTATTTCGTTGAAAGAAGACGATGAGGTAGAGGCGACTACAATTGGCACGGTGAATGGCAGAGGGTATGACGGATTTTTGTATGCTATCAGGAAGTAGGGGTCAGGAAACGAACTGCCAGGCCGCATGCCCAGAACATAATTGACTGTCTGTATTGCATTGATTCAACTCACGCCTTGATTCGACCGCTATTATGCACCTGATTTTCAGAGAAAGTCGTCAAATGACAAAATGTATGTGTAGGAGTTTGATTTACGTGGCACTCAGATTGGTTAAGAATCGATCTATCCGTCTACAGCACTTCGTATCTACGAGTTATCCTCAGATGTGTAATAAGGCTTCCACGTCTACGTCTTTAAGCTTGAAATTTTGCGATCATCTGCTAGTATGTTACAGCAATGTTGCCGTTTCGACCTTTGTGTGAGGATTAGACCTATAGTAACCGCCCATCGTCATGAATGGAAAGCAATCTCACGAACTGGATTTACTTTCAGGCCAGTCTCTCGTGGACACACGCTACGTTAGGAGCGATGCTGTAGAGACCTAATGATAAGTATTACTGATTCTTTCTTCCTCGGCACGAGAGCTAAACTTTATCGTCACCTCACTGAATATCACCTTAGGTATACCCACAAAATGGATTTCTTTGTAGATACAGAGTAAGTACTCAACAATGTTGTAGGATAAGTCCGTGGCCTCATACATCAGACAATGGCTAGGCTTCACACGCATTATGGCACCTAAAGACGTATGGGATCAGGCGCGTGGCTAGAATACAAGCCAGGAGACTTACAATGTTTTTTCTTTTCAGTTACCATGCGGCTGCGCAGCTCTGGTGCATCTCTCAGCTCGGTTTCGAAATATTCCCAGAATGGCTCTGATAAGAACGGACCGTCTGGTGTGCGCTCATAGGGCTGCAGCGGGTTGGCTACAGCCTTGTTGCCTAGTACCACTTCAACATGAACCGACAGTATGTCAGCCGCCAATGATATATATCGGGACGAGAACAGCGAAGCAAGAATCTTTCCTAGATCTTTGTCGTCGTATTCATTATAGGTCAACCAAACTATACATACCACCTTCAAAGACTGAAGCTGAGGGAGGAGTTCCATCGTGACAAGCGTATAAAACAAGTTGTAAGCGGTGTCCACCGTATGCAATGTAATGTCCAAGCATGTGAGCCTAGATGCCTGGTCGAAAATCCTTGAGAAATCGTCCAAGCCCTCGCCCAGCTGAATCGTCAGCTTCCGCATCGGACATTGCGAACGATATAGGAAGTCGTAGAAAGAGGTCTTTCCCTCGTTTGCCATCGTCTTCCGCTTCAACAGTGAGAAGGCCAAGTGAGATTTCTTCCAAAGAGGGCAGTGCGGCGGCTCGGAACAAGGCTGGGTCCACGACATCTAAGATGTCGTAGAGTCGGCCATACAATCAAGACGTCGGACTCGTCTGGGTCCCAAGTACTACTGTCGACTTCCACATCTTGCTCGGTCAGACGCAGGAACTGTAGGTTCGGAGTGATGGAAGAGGAGGCAGCATAGAGATCATTGCGGGTGATATGATGGTTTATATAGAGACAGGTTAACTGGGACCAGGGGAGGGGAAAGCGTTGCACAGGAGACAGGCCTTTTCCCAGAGCCAACTCCCGCAAACGAGGTGCATCCTCGAAGGCACGAAAATCCTCCCAAAAGACGGTATCTGAATACACAGAACAAAGTTCCAGCCGCTCCAATAATAGAAGACGGCCTTGTATGTGCTCATACAGATCCTCGCTGTCGTCGTCAAAGCCGATCGACGCACTCTTCCACCTGCGACTTGTAGGAACCAAACATTCGAGCAAACCACGTAGCGTAGATGGTCTGTCGAAATCGGCGTCTATCAAATCGGCGTCGCGGGATCTGTCCGGTATGATTTTCAGTAGTTGCACCCGGGTTTCGCACTCGTCTTTCCTGTCAGTTCGTAACCCAATGTTGAAGTGTGCCCATAGTGAGGGTGTAGACATCACCGTCGCCCTCCAGTCGCGGCAAACGCTATCAAGCGTGCAAAGCGCTGCATAGGCGCGCGTAATGTCGCCAGGGAGGCAGGGACTCTGATCACGAGGTGGTGGGATGGCGATCGTGTGCTGGAAAATTGTTGCGAGAACTTCTGGGGGGAATTTGCGAAAGGATGAGACCAGTGCTGAGTGGCTATCGGTAATGCTTTGAGGACGGATTTTCTTCTCTTGCACCTCTTTCAGGATGGCATCGAGGCGCTGAAGTTCACCATGCACCTTTTGCAGGTAATCGTCAATGAGATTGGCGTCCTCCGAGTCAGCGGATGCGACAGCGTTGACAAGGCCACCTAACGAAATGATATATCAAAGACTGGTCAATATACATGACCATGATACATCAATGCACTGATCCTGCAGTCACGGTTACGATATATCAGCTGCACATGGGCATCACGTGCCCTTGTCCATAGCCAGAATCTCTTGCTCGCTGTACGTCGGTTCTCCGCCCTTACCCATCGACGAGCGCTCCCGACAGTGCGCTTATCTGTCTAAAAATATGTCCTGCTAGCTGTCTATAAATACTGCGAACCCTGGATCAGAATCCATTGATGGACGTTGTCTTCTCTCTCCTGCTGCGTGTGTACCTGGATCTGCAATCACTGTGGTTGTACTGTGCCAAACCCGGATCACAGTGAAAACTCAAAACATTTACATGTTTGTTATTCTCTATGTTATAGCAATTTGTTTCCCTGTACATACATAATCAGAACAAATCAAAAACAAATATCTATTGTTTTAACTTTCATTACATGTAGATGGTCTATTGCTAGCATGCACCGATGCTCAAATATAATAAAACATATTACGAAAAATAAAAATGGAATGATGCAGAAAAATCATCATAAAGCAAAGTGACTAATCCGCTGCCATGAGCAGTGGCAGCAAGGTACAGAATTGATACAGGCATACCTGTCGACCACTGTCGCTTCTCAAAGTGCACGCAGATGTGTTAGCTGATACATTGTTGGCGGCATTTTTTGATTCCTCTTTCATGGTTTGAAAATATTCAGCAGATTTCAAGCAGTCTAGAGATGCAATGTACCTAGTGTAGGATCTAGCACTGCTTTGAGAATGAGTTTGATGTTGTGCTTTCTAAACTTGATATTTTGGGGGATGGCTTATGGATGCAGGCATCGAGAATACAGATCAAGGTGCACATTTCATTCAAATATTGATGCAAATTATGTTTTGTCTGACAAAAATTGCTATTGATAGAAGAATGAATGTAAGAACTCAGTCTGGCGCAGCGTAGGCGAAACGACTGAGGTATGGAGTAACTATGGCGAGGTTATATAACTAAGATCAAGTAATGACAGGAGGTATGATATAAAAGGTAAGTAGGAACGAATAACGATCGAGAGGAAAATAGTATATGATATAGCGCACAAGCGGAATGGGACGGATATCCTCCAACACTCCCCCATATCCATACTATCCAATAGATACAACGCTCAACATGTCGAGGTAGCCATTGTGAGCGTCGCGTGGTAAAGGTTTGGTGAATATATCTGCAGGGTTTGCATTTCCACGTATGAATTCGACACGAAGCTCGCCGTCCTTCACTAGCTCCCGAATAAAATGCTCTCGAATGCGGATATGCTTCACTTTCTGGTGAGAGCGGGTGTTTGTCGTTAAGGCCACGGCTCCTTGATTATCGCCGTAAAGTATGCCAGGGCATGGCTGGGGAAGTTGAACTTCGTCCATCCAAGAGAGGATCCACATCATTTGTTGTGCTGCCTGAGTAAGCGAAACATATTTGGCCTCAACGGTAGACAGGGCGACGGTCGCCTGTCGCTTCGAACTCCAGCATACCGGTCCTCCAGCCATCATGAAAACGTAGCCCGAAGTCGAGCGCGTAGTGTCTCTGCACCCCCCGTAATCTGCATCCACGTATCCAATGGGCGTCAATGGTTGGTCGCGCGAGAAGACTATGCCGAGGTCCATCGTTCCCTTGACGTATCCGAGGACGTGCAATAAGGCCTTCCAATGTTCCATGCCGGGGTTGGACTGAAAACGAGCAAGCAAGCTCACAGGAAAACACAAATCAGGGCATGTTGCGAGCTGTCCCCACATGACACGGCCCAGCAGTCATCGGTATGGTAGCCTTTCCATTTCATCCTTCTCTGCCTGGGTCGTGGGTGACTGCGAGCTATCGAGGGCAATACCAACTGGCAGTGGTGTCGAGCGGGGACGGAGATATCCCAGATTGAAGTCCATGAAGAGGTTCTCCCAGTATGGGTGCTGCGAGAACTTGATTGTACCTGCCTTGAGGTCCTGATCGATCTTCATGCCTAGGAAGTAATGATTCTCTCCCACGTCGGTGAGCTCCCACTTCTCCTCTAATTCCTTCTTCCGCTGACTCGCCTCCTCCACGCTCGACGATGCTCCCCATACGTCATCAGTGTACGTATCCGTAATGGTGTACTCACCGCCTGGCTCTCCAATTGTTCTAACACAAGGGTCTGCCTTTGACGATCGATACCCAAGGTCTTCGTACGTCTTCCCAAGTGTTTCAAACCAATCATGACCGCCCTGCATAGTCCCATATATCATATGAATGAGTTTGCACACCTTTTCTTCCTGCCCTTCCACGACATACCCTGGAGGCTGGCGCATGTATATGTCTTCTTTCGTCTCGCTATTCAGATATGCCGAAACGAAGTCCACTTGCCAGAGGACGAGGTCGAGTTTTGCTGCTACAGCGGCGGACATGCGAACGGATTCGAGACGCGTTACAGCGGCCCAGGTGTCGTTATAATCGAGGCCGTATTGCTGAGTGTATCCCTTCCCAACGAGCCTTGCCTTATCTCTGAGCCAGTTACCATCTCCGTCCCATTTCATACCATATACCCACTTGCAGTCCATCACATTTGCTCCCTCCGGTCTGTCAACAAGGTCCCAGGTGTGTTTTGACATATGCATCTGGTACTCGACATCCATAGCAGCTTTCCAGCGAGCTTCATTGACGCGCAACACATCCTGGTGGTTTCGAGGGATGTAGGGGTCTGGAGAATTCCCGGAGGCTAAGGAAGCGCATGGTTGTTTATTATTGGTCACCCAGTCACTTCTGCTCGCACGAGCATCGGCTTCACGCTGTTCTGATAGCAATGATTTGGCAGCCTCGGCACTAGGGCGCATGAAACGTGTGGAACGGCGAATAGTAGGCTCCATGGGAGGAGTTGGCGTCGCAGTGGTTGGTATATCAATAGGCGTCATGCTTGGGGTTGAAGAAGTTGTCACAGTGGTGAGTGGAGGCTCATCCTCTGTCTCCCCCACACTCATACTGCGATGTGCAGGTCCCTCGTCAAAGATGACATCACGAGACATGAATACGCGTCCCGATTGATCGAGAACGCGGTAGTTGGACCCTGCATAACCTAAAAATACACACTTCTTGGATCGATCAGCCAATTTGCTTCCGCCGTCAACGAGAATACCACCAGACGTTGGCTTCTTTGCCCAGCAGGTCGATCCAAAGACTCGAAGAAATCCCACGTCTTGCCTACGCCTCGAGAACACCTCCGCCGGTACCACTCTGGGGTGGCGACTCGAGGGAGCAAGATTCCGTGTGAAAATCGACATCGATGCTGCCTCTGCCCAGTAGCGATCAGCTAGGCCCGAATCACTCAACAACGCCCTCGTGTCGTCCATTGTCGTGCGCAATGCTCGCTCAGCTAGCCCGTTCTGAGCCGAGGAGTGGGGAGCTGTCAATTCCAGAATAATTCCATGCTCCTCACAGTACTTCGTCCACTTCTCCCCTGCGAAAGCCCGATCAGCTCGCACTCGTTTAATTTTTCGACCAGTCTGGGTCTCGGCCATACGTCGGTACCTATCGAACGCTGCCAATGTGGTCTCATCAGCCTTATCCGCAAGGAACTCCCCTGCCTTGAAGGACGTCCCACTGTCCACAAATACCATCATGTATACTTTTCCACTCACCGAAGCTGTCCTTGAAGGTCCCCAGAGGTCTGTAGCCACCAACTCTAGCGGGTCAATGGCAGGGTCGGTTGGTTCGTCGAACGGGCGACGTGCATGATGTGCAACGATGCAGTCCTCGCACCGGCCTACTAATGGGTCTGAGGTGATGCTTAGGCCGTCAACAAGGTTCTTTGACGCCATTTCCTCAATCTTCTTTGGGCTCATGTGGACAAAACGACGATGCCAGGTACAGAGGGAGGTAGGGGACAACCTTGACGACATAGCTTGAGGGCTGGGAGTAGCATCCAGGACGTACATGCCATCAGCGCCTCAGCCTGCAAAGATTTCGTTGCCAGATTGGTCACGGACGACAGCTCGACCATTGGAGAAGACTGTGGACAAGCTGGCTTTGTCTAGTGCGCTTACAGAGATGAGGTTGGCCGCCAACGAGGGTGAGTGCAGCGCATTCTTGAAGGTGAGTTTGACATCCTTCCCATCTAGTCTGAAGGTTTTCGTTGCAGTCCCTTGCCCAAGAATTTCAAAGGTACCCTTTCCTTCGACGGCGGACGAGCCAGTGCGAAACGCAACAGGTTTATAGTTTATAAAGTCCTCCCGGTTTCGGAAGAAGTAATCACTGGCCCCCGAGTCCATGAATGTCAGGGTAATTGCTGGGGTGCGTCCTTCAAACGTCGTGGTTACGAAAGCTGAGCTGGCAGGTTCAGCTTCGCACGTGAAGTGTCCTGTGGGCAGCTCGTCCTCGTCGTCGACCTCATCAAGCTCCTCATCGTCGTCGGTCACGGAGTCCATGTCACTCCCCAAGGTACTCCAATCTGAAAACTCATTGCTCGTTGTTGACTCAGTGTCGCCGTCTAGCTCATCCCACTGCCAGAAAGAACGTGTTCCATTCCACTCATAGATCTGTTCTCCCGTACTCCCATCCTCAATTATGAGGCCCTCATCATCACGGTCAACATCGACAGTAGTCATGCACGCTGCAAGGACAAAGTGTCTCATACCATCGGCCGTGTTGTTGCCCGAGGTCGCTTGGTTCGCATGTCTTGGTCGGCCGAAGTTAGGGGGGAACTGTCCCTCCTTTCCTCCGCCGGGCCAATAACAATTTTCTGTCGAGTGTCGGGTCTTATTGCGGGCCTTGCAATCGGGGTTGTGACACCCATGCGCAGGGGTGGGAGCTCCTGCAGCCGCGAGTGCCTGGGATTGGGATGGACCTTTACCCGCGGCACGAAGTGTAGCCGCATGAGTCTGGAGGTGAGAGATGACATTGCTAGACGTGGGCATTTGATATAGGCTCAGGAGGATAGGCATCCAGTTATCCGTAGGAACAATAGAACAAATGATTATTCCTTTGAACTCCTGGTCAGTGAGTGCTGCCGAACGAAGGTCATTTACAGCTCGTTGCTTGGTTCGTAAGTCAGCGACGTGAGCATTGATATCGGTGCTCCCGTCGAACTTTGTGGCGTTCAGCGACGCTTCCGCTTCGGATAGCGCCATATCTGTCTTCTTGGCGTGTTCGGCTATGATCAAGTCCCAACATTGTTTTGCTGTCCCATCGGTCCTGACCCCTAGTCCAATAGGGTCGAGAACGTTGAGTACAATGTGGGAATGAGCGAGCTGGTCACGAAAGCCCCATTCATCGTGCGATGGAGTCGAAGAGTAGATGGGAGTGGGATCTGGTGGTAAGGCTACGGCTGCTGGTGTGGTAGTGGTAGTGGTAGTCCCAGGGGCAGTAGGACGAGTGGTGGTTCCCTCAATGTAGCCCCAGAGGCCTTTTCCTTTCAGCAATTCGGTAATCTGAAGTTTCCAGGAGGCGTAGTTCTTCCCATTGAAATGACTGCTCGTATCAGGGAGTATAGTGACTCCCGATGTCGACGACATTGTTTGGGGGTGTGTGAGTGGTGATGAGGACCGTGGTGTGGTATGTGTGGTATGTTGAGTCGAAATCCGCTGCGTATTCTTCGTGACTGAATTATGGGCAACGGGGCCACATAACCTATTGATAGAAGAATGAATGTAAGAACTCAGTCTGGCGCAGTGTAGGCGAAACGACTGAGGTATGGAGTAACTACAGTGAGGTTATATAACTAAGATCAAGTAATGACAGGAGGTATGATATAAAAGGTAAGTAGGAACGAATAACGATCGAGAGGAAAATAGTATATGATATAGCGCACAAGCGGAACGGGACGGATATCCTCCAACAATTGCAGGGCATAATTTGGCTGGGGAAAGCATATAATTATGAAAGCTATTGGTGTCCTGAGTGTTTCTGAAAGGTATTGCAGGCTGATCAGTGTGAAGTGGTGTTAAACAAGCGGTAAACTTTTGTCATGGCTTTATGATAATGACATCACTGAATGACCGGACCATATAGTCCGAACCATGTGAGCTGTACTCGTAAGAGCTGGCCACGCATTGAATCGATTTGATGCCAATTTTGTTTGAATTCTGTCCAAGCAAAAAAAAAAAAACAGAACAAATCCAAAATGGAAACGGCCACCACGAGCCATGTCATTCCTATATCCAACTGTTGCGGATCTGTATGTTGAAATGGATGTCTCTCTGACTCTCAAATGCACCCTCAAACATGAATGAAGATATTTCAATGACCGGATAATTTCTGTATGTTCAAGCACAATATTATTCTCATTGTCATACTATAATATAAAAAGTCACTGTATGTGGCAGATTGAGAATTTAGAAAGAGAAGCAGGGTGAATGTAACCAGTTTGGACAGGTATAAATTTGGTAAGGATCGGCGATCCATAATAACCCCTGGCGCGATCCAATACTAATTTTGGGACCATATCGGTAACTGTCGGTCTGGCTGAGGTGTGGACGAGCGAAGCTCATCATCATTGACAGTGAGCAACGGTGTTTTGATTTGGTGCTCCGTTTTCGACCCATTTTGGATGTGACTGTAGGTGATATATCAATCAGTGACTGCAGGAATAGACCTTTGATGTATCATGGTTAACGGTATCTCACAGACTCTGATATATCACTCTGTATGGTAGTGGTGATCAAGCCACAACTTGTCGCTCCAATATTGAGAACATTCGTGGTCAACAATACGTGTTTGCAACGCAAAACCTCTGCAGAGAAATCTTTTATACCGACCTGTCATCCCTCCCCGGTCGGTGACGGGAATGTTTTCAATTTCGATATCATATCATATGGCTCCCTGCGTATCACCTTATATATACCAACAAAACACAATATAGATACAGAGGGAAGTACTCGAAAGTAACGATGGATAAGTCTGTAGCGTCACATATCATGCAGTGGCAAGTTCATACACATTGTAGCACCTAAAAATGGATTAGTAAGATCAGAGAAATCGCTGGAGTACAATTACAAGCCAAGGGACTTACAACGTTCCTTCTTTTCAGTTACAATGCGGCTTCGTAAGTCTTGTGTTTCTCCCAGATAGTCTTCAAAACATGCCCAGAACTCCTCTGATAAGAACGAACTGCCTATTGATGCGTGCACTGACACATGCTGTGGTAGGGTATCTACCATCCTGCCACCCTGTATCACTTTGAGGTGAACCGACAGTATAGTAGCCTCGGAGCTACGGTATCGGGATAAGAACAGGCCAGCCGCACTTATTCCCAGACCCACGTCTGTTAATTCACTGTAGATCTCCAAAGCTATGCATACCACCTTCATATACTGGAGCTGGGGAAGGATTGGGGTGTCGGCAATCATATGAAACAAGCCAAGTGTCGAGTCCATCGTATACAGAGTGACCTCCAAACATGTAAGCCTGAATGCCTGGTCAAATAACCAGTCAAAAGATGAAAAGCTCTTTTTGAAGTGAAGCGTCAGCTTCTGTATCGGGCATTGCGAGCGATGTAGGAAAGAGTGGAAGAAATCCTCTCCGTATTGTTCATCTTCCTCGACATCAGTATAGCACAGGTTAGCGGAGATTTCTTCCAGCGAGGGTAATGTGGCGAGGCGGAACAGGGATGGGTCCGCGACATCGAGTTGTCGTAGAGTTGAACATACAATGAAGTCGTCATGTTCTTCTGGCGCCCAAGCACCGCCGCTGCCATCGTCATCTTGCTTGGACATACGCAGGAACTGTAGATTGGGAGTGATGGAGAAGACAGCAAGCAGATCGTCGGGCTCAATCTGATAGTCTACGTATAGACTAGTTATCTGGGACCAAGGGAGAGGGAATTCGTTCACAAAGAATAGGCCTTCTCCCAGAGCCAACTCCCGCAAACGTGGTGCATGCTCAAAAGCACAGACATTCTCCCAAACAACTTCAGATTGAGATTCAGAAGAAAGCCTCAGCGTCTCCAACAAGGGAAGTCGACCTCGAAATTGCTCATAAATGTCCACCGTCACCCTGTCAAGTTCGAGTGACGCATGCTTCCACCTGTAACTTGTGGGAACCAAACATTCGAGCAAAGCAGGTATGTTTTGTTCGCTCCCACCCCAATTGTACTCCCTCAATTTGCAGCCGATGCTCAAATCGGCTTCGCGAGATCTGGCCAGCATGGTTTCCAACAACGGGACTAGGTTTTCACTTCGTCCGAACCATGGCATACCAATGCAAATTTGAGCCCATAATGAGGGTGTTGACAACACCGTCGCCCTCCATTCCCGGCAAACACTACTAAGCTTGCAAAGCTCCTTGTAGATGCAATTCATGTCGCGAGGGAGCCAACGACTGTCTTCAAGCGGTGGGATGATAATGGTGTGCTGGAAAATTGTGGCGAGAACCTCTGGGGGGAATTTGCGAAAGGACGACATCAGCGCCGAGTGGCTATCGGCAACGCTTTGGAGACGGATTTTCTCCTCTTGCACTTCTTTTAGGATGGCTTCGAAGCGCTGAATTTCTCCGTGGACCTTCTGCAGGTAATCGTTGATGAGAATGGCATCCTTGGCGGATGCGACGCCATTGACAGAGATCAGGTCAGGGAATGGAGATGGGTTGTCGGTGAGCCAGAGTGTCATACTGTCACAGAACTCGGAACCTTTGTTCGTCAAAGTCTGTGGGATGACAATTCCTACTGATTAGCTGGGTCAAAAATGTGCGGACACTCAATACATACTTACGATTCAGAGGGACCACTGCAAAGGAAGGACCTGGTGGTGGAAGGGCCAGTGCTTAGAAATGCGGGATACTCAAACGGTCTGCTACTTGTTTCCGATATGGTGTAACGGCTAACATTGCCGCCTTTCAATATTTCCGCGGCAGCTCGGGGTTCGATTCCCGGTATCCGAAATAGTGTATACAAGGAGACGTTTCACTTTTGATTGGCTTGGTGGAAGACTCAAATGTTGAATTCCGAGGTGGGGTAAATCATCTTGCCAAGTGCATTGTTGCTCTGTTGAAGATGCTTTTCTACCCTGTGGGAAGAGTCAACTGTTTGCTAAGTCGGCAGCAGAAGCGGGTTTTCATTTAATATATTTCATATTGTCTCCACTTCCTTTCTTTCCTTTTTCTTTGGTGGGGGCTATCGCAGAGGCGGTCCAGTGACACAGCAAGGTGCAGCCAATTACCTTTCTCCTGTGGATTTCAAGCCAAGCATCGGGTAATGATTGCGATATGGCGAAATAGATGCTATCCTCTCCGTTGAAAATGAATCCTTGGGTGGGATTCTTTGATACTTGTTGCTCGCCCATTCATTCGAGGAAAAAAAACCTACGAGCAGCGTGGTCAAGATTACTGATTGTTCCTGAGTGCACTGAGATGTCCCACCAAAATATCCATCGAACGGTACCACGTACAAATTGCATTGGAGGTATACAATACTATACATGCATATTAATACAAATGTCCATTGTCACCATCCGTAACAGAATGCGTCGGATTTAGTATCCGTAGTGGGCGTTCCAGCAAGAAGTGTCGTAGTACTTCTTGTCGTCCTTCTTGCCATCCTTATGGTCCTTGTCATCCTTGTCATCGTCACAGTCTTTCTCCCAGGTGTCAATGTCGATGATCTCGACAAACAGTTCACAGACGAACTTGTCATCCTTCTCATCGTGCGAGTACGCTAGGGAAACATGTTAGATAATTCGTAGCAGGAGTAAACATCAGACATACCCTGGCAAGAGTTACATTTGTCGTCCTTCTCGCAGAAGCTCTTACACTCTGGGGAGAAAATGTCAGTGACATGGATGAAGAATGCAGAGATGCGCTTACCGATCTCGAAGTTGATCTTAGTGACTTCCTTATGCTCGTAGGGAGTGTACTTGCCCTTGTTCCACCCCTTGAAGTCATTCTTGTGCTCAAACACCGGCTCCCAGGTGCAGTCACCACGACTACCATCCTTGCCCTTGTTTCTGTTGAAGTATTGCGCCTTTCATGTCAACGTTGTTATAATATTACATAATCGTAGCTACCAAATACTGGAGATCGAGGTCAACGCTCCTTAGCTTTTGACCTTCGTCTCCAGGTATGTATTACACTTTACTACTTAGAATGAACTAAGCTTTTGACCTTCGTCTCCAGACTGGCTTGTACTCGCTGCGCTACTGACCTGCTCGCAACAGGTTATGGGCCCCGCGCCTAACTAAGCCAAACAAAATTTTCGTTCCCTCTCGTGAACCTCCTTGTTCGACGTCGACGTCTCGCTCACACTCTCTGAAAGAACATCGCTATCCATTCGGAAGTCATATCCACCATCAAGGGCCCATCTTGCCTGATCCCATCGGTCTTCTCATTCCCACACCGAAATGAACGACTCAAATGCCGACATCACCAAGCGTGGATTCCCTAACCTCCATGCGGACAACTGGAATCAGTTCGCACCTTCTTTCGAAGCTTACATGTGCATCAAAGGGCTTTTTGGCCATTTCGATGGCACTGAGGACACGCCGGAACCAGAGGACCCTGACAACCCTACAAAGGCCGAGAAGAAGGAGATGAAGGCTTATCTGCAGGATCGTTCATCTGCCGCTGGATACCTCTGGCTCTGCATCGACGAATCACAGCGCGCTCACATCGGCCTCCTTATGGGCAAGCCTGATGCCATGTGGTCCAAGCTGAAGGACATCCACCAACAGCAAAAACCCGGTACTCGCTTCAATGCTTATGATACCCTGTTCAGCATCCGAAAGGATGATGATGAGTCCCTCTCTACCCTCGTTGGACGTGTCTCCAGAGCTATGCAGGACATCAAAGCCCTTTGCCCTGCGAAATTCACCATTGACCAGCTTGACGAAGAGCTCCAATCCATGACCCTCATCCGTTCCCTTCCATCTGACTTTGACAACTTCGTGTCATCTGTCCTCCTACTCCATTCTCTCAGCCTCGACAAGCTTGTCGCCGCCTTTCATACTGAAGAGACACAGCGCCGCTCTCGCGATACTGCCTCTGCGACATCGTTCAAAGCGATGGCTGCCAAGGCTCAAGCTGCCCTTATAGCTTCATCCGACACCATCTGTGGGTGGTGTACAAATCCTGGGCATACTGAGGAGCAATGCTTCAGCAAAAAGAAAGCCCGGGAACGAGCTGCGCAGCGTACTCAGGAACGTCAGGCCATGAAATCAGGCAGGAAGGGTAGGGAGGGAAAGATGGAGAAGTCAAGCATTGCAGAAGAGACTGCCAGCCAAGCGAGTATCGATCCCTTGTCTCCAGCATCATCTAACTGGAATACGGATACAGGCGCTTCATCTCACATGAGCCACCGTCGCGATTGGCTCCACATCTGGACACCACATGTTGTTCCGATTCGGCTAGCAGACAATTCAGTCATCTACTCAGCTGGCATGGGGACAGTTGTGTTTGAGCCGAAGGAGAGTGATGGAAGGGTCAGTGAAGCTGTTGAATTTCAGGATGTATTGCATGTACCCGATTTGCGCAATAATTTGCTTTCCCCCTTCCATCTCACTCGCCATAAGGGATATGAGATCAGCATAGCTGGATCATCTGTTCAGTTCTTTCAAGACAAAGTGCTTCGTTTCTCTGCCACAGTCAATGACAACAATGTTGGATACCTTAATGGTACCACTCGTATCTTGGGATTGGTAACCTCGAATGCTGCCAGTACTTGTCCACTTGATATAACTCTCTGGCATCGACGAACCTGTCATAGAGGCATCAACATTGTCCGGGATATGTATGAGAATCAGCTTGTCTTAAATATGAAGATGGATGACACGAAATCCAGTCCAGATCCAATCTGTGAACCCTGCCTCATGGGCAAGCACAGGCGACATAACATTCCTCGTGGTCCCTCACTCCTTCCTACACGCCCTCTTGCAATTGTATTCTCTGATCTCAAGGGACCTATGCCTGTCTCAACGCTGGAAGGTCATCGTTACTGGATCACTTTTATATGTGGTGCCTTACAATTTTGGGTTGTTGCACTGCTAAAGCAAAAGAGCGATGCACTGGCTGAATTCAAACGCTATAAAGCATATGCTGAGAATTTCCATGGCCTGAAGATTTTGGAAGAACAAGATGATGGTGGAGGGGAGTACATGGGTCACCAATTTGACCAGTTATGCATAGATGAAGGAATATCAAGACGTCATACCGAGCCAGATGAACCTCACCAAAATGGGATTGCAGAACGTGCTAACCGTGATATTGCTGAAGGAGCTATTACCATGCTCTATGAGGCCCACCTTTCTCCCTCCTTCTGGGGACTTGCAGTGCTTGCATTTGTACATGTGCGCAACTGTTGCCCTACAGCCCCACTTCCTGGAACAACACCTTATACTGGCTGGCACAAGAAGAAACCTGATGTCTCTAACTTACGCGTTTTTGGCTGCTTGGCCTATGTCCATGTCAAGAAGAATAAACGACGAGGTTTGCAACCCCGTACCACCAAATGTATATTTGTTGGGTATCCATCAGGTACAAAGGCTTGGAAGTGTTGGAACCCTGTGACAAAGAAATTCATCATATCCAGCCATGTCATCTTCGATGAGCGCGTCTTCCCAGGAAATACACAAACACTAACCAACCCTTTCGGTGACTTATTCCCTTCATCATTGGATCTGTCGGATCATCCTGCACTGCCCGATCAAGGGGGAGATGACAACAATGATTCTGATGATCTTCCACCTCCAGACAATCCTCCACCTCCACCAAGTCCATTGCCTCCAACATCTCCACTTCCTGATATTATGACACCCCCTGGATCACCATTCAATGGACCTCTCCCAGAGCTGACTCCTTCACCACCACCACCACCTACTATGGGCCTAGGCAAGCATGAATATAGAACACTCAATGATGGCTTATATGATCCTGGTCCTGGTTATGGCCGTGGAATGCGTCAAAATAAAAACAGTGATCAAAATGCAGAGCAGGCACATACCGTCTTCATGCCAGATGAGGCCATTCTTGCAGGCATAGCATTCTCTGGCCAGTCATCAGCCTTCTTGACAATGGAAGAAGGACTTGAAATTGCTTTTGAGAGTATCACCCAAACAGCTCAAAAGGCATCTACACATGACGGTGAACCTAGATCCTTCCATGAAGCAATGAGGCGTCCTCCAGATGAGGCTGCAAACTGGCATGAAGCAGCTGTACAGGAAATACAAGCACTCATCGAGAATGGTGTGTTTGAGCTGGTCAAATGTCCTCAGGATCGAAAGCCGGTTGGCAGTCGTTGGGTGTTCAAAGTCAAGCGCAATGCAGATGGATCAATTGAACGCCATAAAGCACGACTAGTTGCAAAGGGATATTCACAACGACCTGGTTTTGATTATACTGAAACCTTCTCCCCAACACCAAAATGGGCTGCCTTACGAGCTGTACTAGCACTTGGTGCTCTTGAAGACTTAGAGCTTTGGAGTGTTGATATCTCATCAGCGTTCCTCAATGGCGAGCTAAAGGAGGAGGTGTACATGGAGCAACCAGAAGGGTTTGAAGAAAAGGGAAAGGAATGGGTCTGGCGCCTTTTCAAGTCCTTGTATGGATTAAAACAGGCTGGGAGAGAATGGCACAAGAAACTACATGCGACCTTGACTGATGCCATGGGATTTGTGCGAGTGAAGTGTGAACACAGCATATGGGTTTATAGGAGAGATGATGAGCGCATCATTGTCCCTGTCTTTGTTGACGATATGACCATTGCTGCAAAGACACCAGAAAGTGTCACAAAGGTCATCGATGATCTCAGGAAGCATTTCAAGCTTCGTGATCTTGGTCCAACATCCTATCTTCTTGGTGTTGAAATCAAGCGCGATCGAGCCCACCGATCTCTCTCTCTCTCTCAGCGCCAATATGTCCTAGACATTCTGCACCGTGTAGGGATGGCTGACTGTAATCCTGTTCTGACACCTCTGGACCCAAATACAAAGCTCACAGCAGATCAATCACCAAAAACACCTGAGGAGTATGAGACCATGAGGGGAACCCCATACCTCAATGTCCTTGGTTCAGTAGCCTATCTTGCCATTGCTACTAGACCTGACATCGCCTATCCTGTGAGTGTACTGTCACGGTTCAGCAAAAATCCTGGCACAGCACATTGGGAAGCACTTAAACGACTTCTGCGTTATCTGAAAGGGACTCTTGACTATTGCATAGTCTATTCTCCTGACATTAGCTCACAATCTCAGGTCTTTGACTTCAAGACCTACTGTGATGCAGACCATGGAGGAGACAAGGACAGTGGACGTTCCACAAGTGGTTATGTCATCAAAATGGGGACTGGAGCCATCAGTTGGATGAGTCACCTTCAGGCCTTTGTGACTCTATCAACAACGGAAGCAGAATATGTGTCTGCTGTGTCTGCTGGTCAAGAGATTCTCTGGCTTCGCAATCTGTTTACTGAATTTGGATATTCATTCCCCCATGCATCAGTACTATACATCGACAATGAGTCAGCCTTATCAGTCGCTCGGAATCCAGAACACCATGGTCGTGTTAAACATCTTGACCTTCGCTTCTACTGGCTGCGCGATGAGGTTGAGAAGGGGAGCATCAACGTGGTTCATTTGCGGACTGAAGATATGCCGGCAGATGCCCTGACAAAAGGACTGGGAAGGGAGAAGCTCAAACACATGGTCACACTACTCGGACTGGTCTCAATACCTCCATAGACATGTTCAGTCGAGGGGGAGTGTTGAAGTATTGCGCCTTTCATGTCAACGTTGTTATAATATTACATAATCGTAGCTACCAAATACTGGAGATCGAGGTCAACGCTCCTTAGCTTTTGACCTTCGTCTCCAGGTATGTATTACACTTTACTACTTAGAATGAACTAAGCTTTTGACCTTCGTCTCCAGACTGGCTTGTACTCGCTGCGCTACTGACCTGCTCGCAACAGTTTCCGTAGTTGTAATCCTTGCTTCCGCCGTCTTTGCCTTTGTGGTCGACATTGCCATCCCTAGCCTGAACGGAAGAGGAGAGGGCGGGGACCGCGAGGACCGCGAGAGGGAGGAGAGCAGCAACTGAGAAACGCATCGTGATGAATGTAAGAAAGTAGATAGACGACGATGGAGTGTCTGTCTGGAGAATCCTGGTA
The DNA here is from genome assembly GCA_030435655.1 of Armillaria novae-zelandiae. Lineage (NCBI taxonomy): Eukaryota > Fungi > Basidiomycota > Agaricomycetes > Agaricales > Physalacriaceae > Armillaria > Armillaria novae-zelandiae. The sequence continues at coordinate 2,302,787 of JAUEPR010000004.1, read as the reverse complement.
AAGTTGGAGCCCTTTTATATCTCTTGAAAGGCAGACAGTCCCCCTCTTTACTGAGTCAGGCGAACTTGAAGGATGTCATGTCGAAACAGCGCTCGTGTACGCGGAGTGTAGTGGCCGTGGGTGAATCAAAGACCTGCCAAGCAGTGAAAGATTTCGCTTGGGCGGTGGACACCAAGCCCATTGGTCGTCAGTGGCCAGTGGAAGTTTCGGAAGATGGGTGGGAGTTGACGCCCATAGAGAAGGATATTCAAGACAGTAGCACGGGCTCCTCGCTAGCCGTAACTCTACTAAGGTCCCCTTCAGTCACGGCGACACCAGCAATCCGAAACACTATGACATCGAACGAAATTGCCGGTTGCTCCAGGCTCCATAGCGCTTAAGTATAGGGCAGAGCTAAAGTGTTGTTCCAACGATAGTTTCAAGGGTCTGAACCATTTGTTTAATGAGCCCTGCTATCCAAAGCATTGCCTCGTATTGCTTAACCGCCACAAGCCCTAAAAACCCATCGTCAGAGCAAGCTTTGAGTAACTGAGCTTTCGATGAGATTTGAGAGACAAAAGTCCACCACAACGTGATCCACCCGTTGAAGGAAGTTTAGACTTGCCAAGTCGCAAAAGAACCCGCTTTCCAGTGGGAACAAAATACGGTGTAGGCGGGGAACGTGGAAAGCGGCCGGCCCAGAAGCGAGAGGGCTGACACTCATAGGCAAAGACATTTCAGCTCAGCCAAGGCCAAGGATGCTGTGCGGAGAACGAAAGTAGGCCCTAGGGACGTTGCAGGCGTGCAACAAGAGACATCAAGATTTCTTCCTCAGCTGACTTCGACATCGCGGTGGACAGTAGAAGAGCGAAACATGTCGAGCGGATTCATGAGTCGCCCAGTGAATGACGACGCCTGTACATATTCAGTCCTCCCATTCGAAGACGAAGACAGGTGCCACTGGTCTGAGCACATGAACCGGTGCGTGTGAAGTCATATTGGATTTTTTGAGGTTATGAGCATAGTCGACGTCGCTCGTCATGTAGAAGGAGTAAATTTGTCCAGATATTTGAATGGAGAGCGTCACCGAGACAAAGACACTACGGCAAACGCCGAGATCGCAGCGGCGATACTCGGTCACGTTTTGTTACCCCTTCATCAACAACTTCAAAGTCCTCATTCTTACTGGTAACATTCCGTATGGATGTGACCTCAAAGCAATGACAGACTTTTAAATTTTCATCTCACCCATCATTCTTGGCATACTCGAAATATGGACAGCTGACAGGTTTCTCTACTTTTTCCCGCTACGTCTGAAACTTCTGACGCTACCACATCCACAGCATCTTTACTATTTATCCACTGCTTACACAACTACGGCCTTTCTTGTCGCCGCAGCATACGGGTATTGCCATGTTTGGGGTGCTGGGAGTGCCGCTACATCCAGGCGAGGCCGTTTTCATATTTGCCTTACCACCTTTTGCCCCGATTTTTGCGCATATACCAGGCTACGAAATGTGCTGCTGATTGTCTGACTCTGTGCGTACGCGTATCCCGCGTCGGACTGGACTATTTCTTACAGCACTCAGCAAATTCAATGTCTGTGCTTTTGACTTCATTTTCTCTTGGAGCAGCAGGGAAAAGATCATCACTGTATAAGCATTCGATTGACCTTGGATCTATGATTACCCGACAGCTATATACTCCCTCTGTTCTAAGGTCCTCCAACTCGATGTTAACCATTTATGTATAGACTACCTCGGTCGTAACGATTAATGAATTAGACTCGTAGGGTGGAACACAAGTCTGGAAATTCTGTTGTTAGTCTCTTACGGTGACGGTACAGACTGGTTCTCACAATTTGTGTAGTTGACAGGTCATGGTCGCGTTGAATGAGACAAGTGAAACATTCGGGACGAAAGAGTGTCGAGAGGCAGTCGACTCGGTTACTTATATGTACATGCCTATAACGTTGCGGGTTGTCAATCAGTTTTTCGCCTAGTTCCACTTTGACAGTACGTCAGGTGCGAATGTAAAGTATCGGGATCTGAACAGATCAGCAATACCCTCTCCTAGTTCTTCGTCATCGCATATCGTAGGCCTCCCAAGCTATGCATACCACCTTCAAAGACGTAAACTGAGGAAGGATTTTGGTTGAGGTACTATGCGTATGAAATAAATTCCTTGCGCCACCGTATGTAGTCTACTGTCCTCATTCACGTGGCACTATCTTGCCTGATACTCGCAATACTACATGTATTTCCTGATGCTGCGTTACCTGTGACCGTGAAGGGCTGCGTCGACAATATAAGCACGATGACAACCGAGTTAGTAACAAACGTCTTACATAGCTTCCAAGATGTGGCCATGACCCACACCACCCTGATGCAGCTGTTGTCGCAGTGATCTTGATATTACTGTAGACGATCGGCCCGAAATCGAAAGCAACATCGTACAGCTGAGAGCCACATGAATAGAAAGAAGACCGGAGAAAGTTTCGCACATACCTCGACAGCAAATATAGCACTAGACGAAGGAAAAGGTGATGAGAAGAAAGAAAAATGGCAAATGGCAAATAGGTACCGATTCATAGTGTTTCCAGTGACATTAAGTACCGTCGACGCAGAGTTGGAACCAGATGAGAGGGTACACGTCCATTCCGTCCCACTCTGTACAAGCGGTGTTCATATATCTAAATTCTGGGAGGCATGCGACTCACGACGCTAAACTCAAAGTGCACTGTATCCCCGGGGTACACGTTGAATCCGTTACCCCAGGAGAGCGAGGGGGTACCATAGAACCCATCACCAATCCACCATGTCCCGCTTCGCCCGTCAAGCACGGCTTGGAGCACGCCGTTGTTGGACTGTAACCCTGGCCAGACGTAAGGTGTACCTCCGGGCGTCGGCAGATCGGGGACGAGCATATCACCGGACATGGCCGTGAATGTGCTGAAGACAAAGGATGTTAGAATAGAGCAGGAAGGAGATAGTAAATGACATACGTAGCATCCCATTCGACAGTATACCAGTCTGCTGCTGCTGTTAGGGAGAGAACACAGAAGAGGACAAAGAAGTATCGCATCTTTTACCAGCTGCTCCGTCATATCCACTGGCTTTATAGTGGATAAGACGGGCCCGGACCGTCAGTCATATGCAACGTCCATTCGTACGCATGATAATATTGTGGTAGCATTCCTTTGGATGTTCCTCGGAAAGATCAAAGATATATCAGTGCAACGGAGAATCTGGAAACGAAAGCATAGATCATATCCGGACTATTATAATCTTTCTGTAAGCCCGCGAGGCAGAAGATAGGCATTTCTAATCCAAAACGTGAGAGGCGAGGCCTGCCTGCAAGGATGTGATAAAGGCAGCTTGCCGGACTGCCACGAGCGTCTGGAACTGAGGCGCATGACCGCCGCGTCACCGGGATGTACGATTTCCCCAGATCTGAGCACCGACTGAAGCGCCTGTAACACAACTGTGCGAGAGATTAGTCTGTCGCTATCGAAGGATACCAAAAAGGTCCGTCGCAAGCATATTTTGGATGTATGCATGAACATCAGTGAACCCATCGAGCACAGAATTTTCGGTGGCACTGGAATTCAAAAGCCAAACGGAGCGAAGATGTATCGACGAAGAATGTTTTTGCTATTCCGTGTGCTAGTACTGCAGTATGGGCACTTTCATTACGGAGGAAAATTCAACTGAAGACGAGTTAACTGTTGTCCGGGCGATGGAAACCGATCCTTGCATTTTAAGGGGCCTGCAAGCAAACAAGATGACCTTTTTTGTGAGCTCTATTCAAAGAGTCAGGAAATGTAGTGTGCAGCGACTGAACGTCAAAGAACAATTCGTGTGATATATTTGATCTCGACCTAAACAAATAAACCCCGCTCCAGTTGCTGAGTCTCCTTGGACCTCGTTAGACCTACAATTATGGAGGTACCAAGGAGGTATACTCATGGATGGTTCGATCCAGCCTTAGTGTAGGGACGTAGATGATCTCCTTCCAGACGAAGGGTTCAGACTTGCACTTCGTCCTTTTCTCGACGTCGAGGGTACCGAAGATGTTGATATATACAACCCAAGAAGCGCCGCGCCATCGATTCGTGCAAGTACATCTTATATGAGATTCTAGAGAGAGTAGGAAGACTACTCACCGAGTAACGAACGTTCGTATTCATTGAAGCAGAGAAGAACCCATCAAGCTCGTCCAGGGCCAAACGGATATTACTCTTCGCTTCGTCGATGTCCTCAGGTTTAGCACTTCGAACCCATGCAACGTCCATTTCTGCTGCTTAACGAAAAACTCCCCTCCATCATCTTGCAGTAGATTTCGCAATTTCCGACGACATGGATATCAAGACGGATCTGACGGTCGAAGACTTGCCAGTGCTCGTATGTCGCCGCAGATGTCTCCTGATAGTCGAGCTTCAAGTTGTGGTGCTATAATACTGGCAACTTCGCTGAACGCGTTCCACCCGTTAGTAGCCAAAATGCAACATGCCAAAAAGAGATTGTCGGGCTCGTGAAGATGGTCCAGATGACGCTGGGAGTTGATCAATGTATGCGATGATACAAGTCCAGCAACATATCCGTTGATAACACGGACTAGTGATGGACGGAAGGAGTGCGCCCCGGAAACATCTAGACATCGGGTCTCGAGGAAAACGTCGTAGACAGTTTGCACGCCATGCCTGAGACCGAATCCTAAAGTATCGCACATGGTGTCGAATGGTGCATGCGTAATCCAAAAAGCATGTGGTGCGTCGTACTGATGGATCAGGGATTCAACCAGTGGTCGTAGAGCGGGCCAGGAGTTATGCCTTGGGTGTAATGACGAAGTACCAACCATCGTCGAATACATGTCCACCAGAGATATTTGAGGACTCGTCCATTCAGCCTCAAGCTTGAAAACAGGGCTATGAATGACGATGTCCTCCACGAGATCGGAAAGTGCGGCGATCTGTTCTTCATCGTTCGACACGATATGGCCCTCAAGGCAGTGCAGTACTGTTACGAAGGTATATTGGGTGTCGGTGTCAGAAGAAGGCAGGGAGATTCGATGAAGTAGATATCGAATGGCAGCCAGAGTCAAAGTAAAGATACTCGGAAACGATGTTTTATGCGCAAATTTATCAAACGCTGAAAGCATGTTCAACAGGTTGGCTGTGAATTCTTCGAAGAAGTATTGCTGAGCTGCGGTTCCAAAGTAAACACATGGCGATGTGTCTTCTATCATCTGTAAGATCAAAGGACCGTTGTAACTTAAACTGCACAGATGTGTAGGAAAAACATCCGGTGAGTCGATGTCGATCGGGGCGAAAGCACCATCATCTTTAGCCGTCCACATGGGCCCAAGCCAGATGGCTGGAGGTAGCATCACTGGATGTGAGTGTGTTACCTGCCGGAAAAATGCGGTGGAAGTCGATGAATCGGGTGTTTTGTATATACTCCTCTGAAGCGTCTTGTTCGCTTGGACAGCGATGGTGAGTCCCTCGTCGCCGGCAGCATCAACGTAGATTCGTGATTTGGATTCGTTATACAGGTGATTATCCAATGGGATGAACAACTCGAAGCGAAGTAGACGCTCGACTGTGGACTCCATTCCCGGCCATGGCTTAAAGGTGCGATCCCCTTGGTACTGCATGCAACCATGAAGCAGAAAGTAGTGGGCCTCACGGATATGTCTGGCTTCTCCAAAGACTTTCTTTACTGCAGCCCTTGCTGACAGCGGTAATCCGCCGATGGACTGGATCGCAATCCCACGTACTGTAGAATTGGACGAGGATGAGAACAACCAATGCAACGCTCTGACTGATAGAGCTTCTGATTCTTTTTGTACCACTCCTCTTTCAAGATCATCCAATGAGCTGATCTTCGCTCCGGGCTCGTCATGAGAGAAGCTAGGCCGTTGTACTTCTTTCACGAAGAGTGGACGAACGTGTTTACGGAATAGGTCCTGCGCAATATAGCGGTAGGGAAAGTATACGAGATCGGACAGCGGCGTACGGTAGGGGCATTGCGGGTATAGAATAGGTAGGAAGATAGTCATCAGATACGTTGCATATGCCGCCACAGTGCCTACACCGAAAACCCAGGAAAGGCCTGGTCGAAGTGGTACAAGGAATACGGTCAATCCAACGAAGAAGATTCCCAGCGCCAGATGCATGAGACCGGGGAGAAGTACAATGATGACGAAGACATGCCACTTCTGGAATCCCCCGTAACGAAATTGTCGAACATGGCTTCGCTCTTGAGGCGTTCCCGATGGGAGGGCGAGGTAACGGTGGAGCCACTGTTTCACGAGCATAGCAACCAGGGCGGTGGCTAGGCTAAGGGAGAGGCTCGTGAACCAGAGCCCGTTCACCCATACGTCCGTAGTCGCGGGGGTGAACTTGGTATATGGATTGAGTGAGGACACTGGTAAGTTGTCGAGCGAGGAACCATTCGCGACGGCACGCTGAATGAGGACCATTTCGAAGAGCAGAGAGGCCGATACCTGAGCATAGTCTGCCTGTAAGTTCTGCGATGTTTGTGATACGAAGGTTGTCACCACCGCTGAGAAAAGACCAGCCTGAAACATCGTCAGCGATGAAGAATGATAGAAAATGTTCGATGCTCACAAAAACAAGGAGTACGTCGACACTGTCCCTCGACTCCCCGACCATCCTGACATCGTGATTCTTACTCTCGTCCACATATGTCCTCCATACTCTCGCATTTGGGGCTGTTTCTTCGTAGATTTTATCTTCGGGGTACTTGTCCTCGTAATTGTACCGGTCATTGCCTATAGATAGCCTTCATTAGGCATCTTTGTAATAGCAGGGAACTAAAGCAAGAGCAGTAATACCTGTCTTTAAATCAGCATCTGGCCTGGACTTGGCCGCACCTCTGTCATCCACGACGCCAGCCTCTTTCTGTATTCCGTGGCTCGACAATGGTTCGACTCCAACACCATCTGAATTGACGTTTTCCTTGTCAATCTCCATTTCCTTTGGCTTCCCTTCGTTGTTTTGGTGCAATTTCGAGCTATTGTTCTGCGACGATCCTTCTGGGAAATCCTGTACACCGGCGATGCCTTCAGAAGAACGTCTGCTGGATACTTCGTCGACTTGGTGCTGGTCAGATATGACTGGTCTACGGCTGCCCATCAAGATGGAGATGAAAAACCTTCCTGTTTAGCGCCGTGGCTGAAACTGGATGTAAGCGCTAGATGTCGTGACTCTCCTTTTTGTAGGTAACGGCCCTGGATAGCATGATAAATTGAGAGAAAGGACAATGCCTGCCGGTTAGGTAAACCCTTGACTTCTTTCCGCCAGAAACCAGGTCAGAAACGGTCAGAAACCCCAGAAAAGTACGTCGCCGTTTTTCACCAGCCAATACTGAATAGGATGTTTACTTTTTTCGTGACTCCTGTGCGTGGAAGCCACGGAATGCGGTTGGTATCAGACGGTATGCTGGCGGTACGGATATGTTGGAAAGAGTGAAAGGGTCGGGAAATGTCAGCCAGGTAAATGGGATTGAACGCATCTGTGACGAGGATGGGGTCAATACACTGGTCATATCAAGCTCAGAGCAAGGGTAGGTCTTGGTGGTATCGGATAAAGGTCAGATGTCGTGGGAATAATACTTGCCTTACTCTCTCACTCCGACGTTACCCCATCTCGCCTCCTGGACCGCGTCGGGATAATGCAGGATATTCACTAAGCATGTGCGAAATCACAATTTTCTAATAACGCTGGTCACTGGTTCAGTAATCTCTCGCTCTGGCTGGCTTTCGATTTGACCAAGAAAATGCGCCTTCGGTGAGCATGGCACGTTTGTCATTCTACGTTATCTCACTGTAGCCGTAGACGACGAGGAAGGAGAGAAAATCGCCGATGATGCCCAGGATCTATTGCAAGCGTGCACAGGCATAGCATGAAGGAATCTGGTATGATTTCGACGTCCGATTCCTCTTTGTGCGCCTTCTTTTCCTTCGTTTCACTGCTTTACATTGATCTTCTCGCAAGGCAGCTCTTTTCTATGCAGTCGTGGCCAAAATACACCATTCAACCTCATGCCTTTCCATCACAATTTCCCGCTTGCAAACGATCATGAACAACCGCTAGCATGGCCCATACTGGCACCGCTACCAACGCGCCCCTCAGACACGATATAATTCGTTGACTAGCACGCATCCAAGACTTTTTACCCAAGGCGACACTGTATTTCAGCTCGAAGGTACACTAATCAGTCAATTGCGTTTACATTTGGTTGATTTGGGTTATGTATGCAGCGACAACGAACTGTACTTTCCCAGAACGACCCTCCTCTTTTAAATTCGATCCCAAGGCTCCGACACTTTTGAACCTCTCTCAGCCACAGTAGTCAAATGTGCCATGCACATCTTCCACCGAAGCATATTTATTACGACGCTGTACGTGATATCCAGGCAGGCCATTTCTCGGCGACCTCCGATTGGGCTAGCCCCAAGCCTCGATTCTTATAAAACGGCCTGACCAGTTAGCTCTACACTATGCATTGACGGAACATAGAGCGAAGCTACACGTCGCTCCTCGGACATGCCGGTTACTTCATTTCCAAAAACTTCAACACTGCCCTTTCTGTGCCACGACCTTCGATACTCGTTTATGACCGAGCTTTCAACCGCGCCCTGCTGCGACAAGCGATGTGATAACCCATACCAACGCGTACCTTAGCGATGTCTTGGACCGTGGTATCGCTCGTCTGCCTGTACTATCGGACCGCCCGATCAAGACCTATTTGTAGGGAGCGCACACATGAAAATGATCCTCTCCCTTCACGCCCGAGTCGCTGTTCCCTGCCTACGTAAAACCGCCGGCACCCTAATCCCATGGCAGATGCATGATTGCAACCTTTTGTCCAAGGACTGGACTTCCTGGTCATCGCCGAAAAGGGAGTCGTATGGTGGCGGTCAAAGGAAGAGCCATGACCCTGAAAATCACGGGGGACCCTCTGGCGACAGCCCTGAGAACCATAGAGAATTTCTAGCTACTGGATTGAAACAACGAGAGCAATTCCAAACATTGGACCGTAGGTTGATTCCGAGCTGGGTCGTTAGACACGACCTATATGGAACGATAAAAATTACATTAACAATATCTCAAAAACCTTCTCTTCAACCATTTCATGATCATCGGAGTGATCGCAACCGCCGACCCTCTGACACCCGTCCTTAAATCCTGTCCATAGACCGTGTGTCTTCTGTCGATTGGGTCATTTCCCTTATCATCGTAGTCGTGATGCTCATATCAGTAGACGACGTGTAGGTATCCCGTCCGCCGATAATTCGGATTCGCGAATTCAACACCATGTAAACATTATTGGCATACAACTTGGCTACGATGAGAGTCGGTGTTCCGTAAAAGACCTGATGAGGAAATGCAAAGAAAAGGACAAAGCTGAGCAGAGCGACAACAGCTGAACGCAGGTGGTGTTATCCTCGCGACGACGATGGATATTGGGCAGTACATACCTGTCATAGATCCGGTTTCAATAGTAAGACGAATCAACTTCGTGACAAGCATCTGGGTACGACGGAAGCCAGTGTTGCTGCGCAGAAGCTACGAAATGATATTAGCATTAATTAAGATAACTTTGTAGGGCAGAAATTTAACGTAGTAAGTCATGCAAACTGCGATGATGACATCACATAAGGCTGCGGCACCGCACAATATCTGTGCATGGAATAGTAGTATGATGAACTTGCGACACCTGATCATTTGCTTACCCCGACGGTAACGGAGATCCTCGGGTTGTTGAGTTCAATGACGTTGTCTGCTGGGAACAACCAGACGGATGTGATTATACCTCCCACAAGGCTCGTCAAGGACACCTGCAAACAGATGAGTTAGACTGCCACGAAGAAAGGGGATGAAAACAAACACAGATGATGAATATCGGGACGATGGGTGACTTTGACAATATGAAGATTCGGTACGCATAGAAGATCTGCCCAATACAAGCTGCTAGACTCATGATAAGCAACATAAAAGGAGCATAAGATACTGCACATACACACGGAGCTCATGATGGGGGCAGTGAACCAAAAAGAATACATTCCCGTCAAAGCTTCGATGTCACTGAAGCCGTACCCAAACGTTGCGAAAGCGTCGTGGGTGAAGATCATCGTCTGAGAAAATTCGATGATGTAAATTCCATAGACGAGATATTTTGTGAATTTCCTGTCCATTGGAAATGCTAAATAGTATAGATCTGACGAAGATGCATGAGAAACGATCTATTTGAGATTGGTTCGAGGCAACGCACATAACTGCACAGAAAGAGTCCCGAAGAGCCCCCAGTGCAAGAGATGGGCAACAATCTAAAAGAGTGTTAAAAACTGATCAGACTAAAAGCAAAGACTTGAGGAACCAAAGGTCCAGACCTGAGATGAGATATCTGAGTCAGTACAGTACCACCCAATTTCGACATTATAACCTACAGTTTTGCTATGGGATAGCCTGCGGGGACTGGCTGCATGTTCAATTTGTGTAGCTGCGGTAGTTCTACCCATCCAGAGCGGAGAGACCCTGTAAATATATACTTTCTGCCGTCATCGTGAGAAATCTACCCAAGGCGGATCACCATCACACTACAGAAATGGAGGTAAAAAGCAACCCAACTACTCTGATCTCAACCGTTGTCATTCGAAGTCGTCGGCACACGTTGCCTCATCAATTTGATTATTATGGTTCCATTCCACAGGTCCGAAAAAACTCCTAAGTAAGGTATAGAAGGAAAGATACTAGCGCGTTGGTATCACATCGATACTGAAGCTTCCCTCGAATAAACTGTAAGAATAAGAACGGATCTATCACTCATACAGCTGTATCCGATCTATATCCACCTTCTTCTCGTCCAATAGAAAGCAGCTTCTGATACCCGAGAAATTCCTCATTGGAGAGTGGAGAACTTCCTGGTCTGTTACAGTATTCATTGTGTTTGTTAATAGGAAGAAGCTCCGCTGCTGGCATGGGATGCGATGTCAACTTGATTGTACTATGCCGGTGGTGGTCTCTGCGCCTCTTGGCACCGAAACATTCTTGAGTAATGATTTCTGATTCTGCCTAAGTTGTACTCGATCGAGAGCGGTCCAAGAGGTATAGAAATACCGGGCCAGGGCCTGAGTCCTCATCGTGAAGAGAATGCAGGTGTGGGAAAACAATACGCACTCAGGCTAGCAGCCGTATATATAGTTCCAACAGTCATCGTGAGACCGGCATTACTGAATTGTGATCTTTCAAGTCTCAGCATTACAACATAGTAACTGCGTTGAATGGCAGTTGGCATTCAACTACGATGATTTCACTGTACTCATCAGTAGTCAACGCCCCATCAAATCCATTGTTATAATTATGTTCCACTGTTTCACTAAAAAAACCTAGGCATTGCGGAAGAGCCTGAGATTCTGGCGGGGTTGAGAGAAAATTTATATCAAACTACTCCCAAAATAAACAGCCACGAGAAGGAGTATAGTGGACAACTACGATCATTTCACTGTACTCGTCATATTTGTTGCGCCCGACAATCTATGTTATCCAACGTAATTGGGAATCTTCCTAATATATCAAAGCAGTAAGCGTTTTGCTGGTACGAAGAAGTCCCGCAGCCATCGGAATGCGGCCGGGCTTTAAGTGCCATTGACTCTGCTGGTGTGTCCTACGGGCGGCAATACCTACATCTGCCACTTTTCAACGAACCCTTCCTGGGATATGTCTTCCGATCGTACTCCGCCCAGAGCAATCAAAGAGACGTAGAACTGGGCCAAAACTCATCAGTGAAGGAGATGCTACGTCAATATGTTCTCCCGCAAACTCTCTAGTACTCAGATGCCTACTCACGATGGTACAAATATTCGGATGGCGGTGACTGAGCTGACTGCAAGATCCTTGATCCCAGATCCCGGGGTTCTTTCTGGGAACCAAACACGTTTCAAAACTCTGAATTCTCCCGAATGATCAGCTGGAGGCAAGTCTGCGACATTGACTGCAAAAACGGTCTATACCGCCCGCAATATCCTTGCATACACGAATATGGTATCGCGCTGTCAAAGATTCGCGTGAACGCTTGTATAAAAACATAAATACTTGATCGCACTATAAGTTTTGAACGTAACAAATGCAAGGGATTTCAGCCTTTGTCGCTGTTCCATTCTTGAGCAAGATCTTGCCCCCCGAAGGTCCGCTTCGCTTGCAGACGACATCCTCTCCTTCAACGGAGCTCAAGGCCTTGCTCCAAAGGGATTTGTCTTCCACGGCTATGACATTAGTTTTGGTCGGCTCCAGGTCGATGCGGCAACGGTGCAGAGTGTTCGAGGTGAGCCAAACGGGGGTATAGTGAGAAAGAGACAAGAAATCCCTCCAGTGGTGACGTAGTAAGTAAAAGAAATTACCTTGCTTGGTAATTCGAATTGCACACTGAACGCGGTACGTCGGACCGACCTATCCGAACTTAACACTTCCTAACACAATACTAACGAGTCTAACAAGTTACGGGGAAGTATGAGTAAGAACGAAGCTATGAAGACTTTCCCAGGACCTTCAGTGCGTTCCAGCTGTTGGAATCTTGGGGCCGTTTTCACATGAGGTGAATACCAACACCAGTTGGCAACCAAACACCAACACCATCTCTTTGCCCTGTGCCTCGAATGTTCCCAGCATCGAATTACTGCGGATAGTTCCGTCTGATGCATCGCAGTATGTGTTATCTCATGTTTCATCCCAACATCATCGGCGCTCTCAGAGAACTCGCTCGTGACACCAGCTGAACCGGCTAGTCCTGAACGATGAGACTTGGATGCGTTAGAGGCTAGGGACTAGTGTTTACTACAACAAGTGAAGATAAATAAGTCGAGGCAGGTTCTGGTATGGTATCGCCTCATTGAAGGATGTAAGCACTTTATCAGTTACGCGGTGAAAGTGCGGCGCGGGGTATGTCCCTGGGGGGGAATCAGCTCTAATCAAACGCATGGATCACCGTTACTCACTTTGTCAGTGCAACTCATCTCATAATCGTCGCTGAATACCTCTTTCGCTCTTGCGAAATACTGGCGCCCGTCCTTGCATATCAGTAGGCCACGCGCCTTCCATTGATTCAGAGGCAATATACCTTGTCATTGTGTCCGTGAAGCTCATGTCGGTTGAAGACGTATATGTATCCCGCCCGCCCATAATTCGAATTCGCGAATTCAGCACCATGTAAACGGTATTAGCGTACAGCTTGGTCATGATGAGGGCAGGTGTCCCGTAGAAAGTCTGATGAGGGAATGCAAAAAAGAGAATCAGGTTTAGTAGGGCGACAGCAGCTAAATATGTCGTGTTAAATTTGCAACAACGGCGGGTGCAGGAAGTAAACACCTGTCACAGATCCCGTTTCAACAGTAAGACGAATCAACTTCGTGACCAGCATACGGGTGCGACGGAAGCTGGTGTTGCTACGCATAAGCTACAAAATAGTATCAACGTTAATTGACATAACTGAGAGATAATTCACGTAGTAAGTCATGGAGATAGCGATAATGATATCGCATAGGGCAGAGGTTCCGCACCAAATCTAGGCGAGAATCAGCAGATGAACACGGGATGTCTGATTGGCTACTTACCCCAACAGAAATGGATGTCTTACGGTTATTGAGTTTAATGATGTCGCCTGCTTGGAAAGAGTAGACGCCAGTAATTATAGCCGCCACAGAGCTGGTCAAGGATACCTGTGATAGATGAGCCAAACTGCTACAGAGAAAGGACACGGCAACAAACACAGATGACAAATGCGGGGATGGTTCGTGACTTTGACAATACAAAAATGCGGTATGCATAGAAGCCCTGTCCAACATACGCAACTATACTGATGATGAATAGTAGAAAACGAACGGAAGACGCTGTACGTACCAGCGGCGCTCGTGACAGGAACAGTGAGCCAATTAAAATGCATGTCCATGAGGGCTTTCATGTCACCGAAGCCGGAACCGAACATGAGAAAGGCATCATGGGTGATGAGCGCTGTCTGACCAAATTCGACAGCATAGATGCCGTAGACGAGATATTTTGTGAATTTCCTGTCCTTCGGAAATGCTAGATAGTATAGATCTATCAAAGACAATGTATTAAAAACAACATTACTAGAGAATGAACGACGCACAAAGCTGCACAGTAAGAGTCCCAAAGAGTGCCCAGTTCAAAAAACCGGCGACGACCTGAATTTCTGTGTTAGTGATCGAATTGGGACATGTAAAATATGAACCAATGGTCCGGACCTGGAGATACGATGATTCAGTGCATAATATTGCTCGAATCCATGATAATAACTCACAGTCTTTCTACGGCATACCCTGCAAGGACAGGTGGCATCTTGTTTTCTAGGATCGTTAAGTTGGCCCTGGAGGGAAGAACCTCTTCATATAGTTCCAACAGCCATCGTGAGAGTGTTGAAAGATCACGAATAATTAATGCCGGTCAGCGTCACAACATGGCAGCTAAGTTGAATGGCCGTTGGCAATCCAGCTACGATGGTTTCACTGTGTTCATCAGCGCTCAAGGTCCCATCAGATAGAAATTTAACAAAAACCTAGGCATTGCGGAGGAGAGAGAAAGCTGATATTAAAGTACTCCCAGAATAAATTGTGATAAGGAGGAGTATAGAGGATTTATCACCCACCAGGCTATGCATCTGTTGCGCCCGACAATCTATCTTGTCTGACTTCATTGGGAATCTTCTAATATATCAAGGCAATCGGTGTCTTGTTGGTACGAATACGTCCCATAGCTATCGAAATGCAACCGGGTTTTAAGTGCGACCGACTCTGCCAGCGGCCCTACGGGCGGCAACACCTATATCTGCTGCTTTTCACCGAACCCTTCCTAAGTTATGTCTTCCGATCGTACTCCACCCAGAGCAATCAAGGAGACGTAGAACTGGGCCAAAGCTCATCAGCGAAGGAAATGCAAGGGAGTCGGAAAGCACTGCGCCATGTTCTAGAATCGAAACAGACAAAAAACGGTCTACGACTTCAAGCCGTAGAGATATTCGGAGCTACTACGTCAGTGCATTCTCCCGCAAACGACATCCTCTCCTTCAACACGGAGCTCAAGACCTTGTCCCAAAGGGCATTGTCTTCAAGTTTCACAGGTATGATGTAGATTTTAGTAGGCTCCAGGTCGGTGCGGAAGACGTGTCTGAGGTAAGCTGCAGGCGAATACTTGACGTCCTGTAGGGAATGAACTTTCAAGAGGTAATTAAAACTCCGCAAACGTTCTACCTCGGCCCGGGACCGACCTCTCAACACAGTACTACTTAACATGCATATGGCACGAGCAAGTACGAGTAAGAACGACCCTTTCAAGTTCCTCGACACCATTCTCAAACGAGGTGAGTAGCGAAACGGTCTACATTTGTGGCATATACAGGTGATCATGTGACGCGTGGAGTTGGCATGGAGGGACGGCTTTTTCTTCGATGGGTTCAATACCATCGCGACTCAGCTAGGTAAGACCTTCACCATCATCGCCAAGTTCGACAGACGTTGAACAGATCATTTCTATTCCGGTCTACGGATGTGTGGACGTGTCGCAGGAAAAATCACGGTGAGGAGTCATTTGTCATCAAGCTTGTGCCGAAGGCCCACTAAGGCATGATCTGGCGGCAGTTCACCATGTATGATGTGGTCCTAAAGGAATGTTCCCTCGTTCCTAGGTTTCATGGAATGTTCCAAAGGCCTGTCGGAGGTTGGTTCGCATTCTGCCTCGAGGACGTTGAAGACTTGAATCTGGAAAAAACATATGGCATAGAGTGGTCGGAGGTAAAGACATCCATGCCCAAGATACAATGATAAGTGAATCGTACCTTCGAACTTGAACCTGCATTGATGTACTCCTTTACTGGCAGGCAACAATTAGTATACCCTATGAAGCAATCACATCCACTGGGTGTCTTCCATAGCAATCTTGAACTTTGAAACCTTTGATTTGGACGGTCGGAGTTGCATCATTATCAGGCTCACTGTAACGAGCTGCAGTATTTGCCGACTGTGTAGAGTTGCCGTGTATGCTGATTATTTTTTTAAATCAATCGATGCGAACATCTTCAATGTCATTGCCTGTAAACATCGGCCGTCTTCGGAAGAAGCCGCTACCTTTTGTTCCCGTTTGGTTTGTACCTCACTCGAATTCTGACTATGGATTTAGTCCATGTCTCATATTTACATGTGAGATCGAAGCAGGCAACGGAATTTATTACAAGAAGAATCAGTCCAGGTTTCCGTACCCGGCGTGGCTAGAATAAAGCACTCTAACAGTTACGCAGTATAACTTTCGTCCTGTGTTTTGTTCTTGGGGGAAAATTAGCTTAAATGAAGGATATGAATCGCTGGGACTGACACTCATTTGACCCATTTCATGATCACCGCTGAATTCCGCTTTAGTTATCGCAACCACTGGCACTGCCACCTGTCTCTGCATCCCATCCGCAGATTGGGTGTTTCTCGCAGATTGGGAAGCAGTATTCATATCAGCTGCGAAGCTAATATCTGTTGAAGATGTATAGGTATCTCGTCCACCCATAATCCGGATTCGCGAATTCAGTACCATGTAAACCGTATTGGCATATAGCTTGGGCATGATGAAGACGGGTGTCGAATAGAAAGTCCGACCAGGAAACACGAAAAAGAGGATAAGGCTAAGCAGAGCGACAATAGCTAAAGACGGCGTTAATCTTACGACAGTGGATTGTAGGTAGTACATACCTGTTACGGATCCTGTTTCAATGGTGAGACGAACCAGCTTTGTGACAAGAATTTGGGTCTGACGGAAACTCGTATTACGGCGCGTAAGCTACGAAATAATATCAATGACAGTGAAAATGGCTGAGGGAGAGAAAGAGCTTACATAGTAAGTCATACAGATAGCGATGATAACATCGCACAGGGCAGAGCCTGCACACCAAATCTATCTGTAAGTTAGAACGATAAAATTCAGGATATCTAGTTAGCTAATTACCCCGACGGCGATGGACGTCTTCCGGTTATTAAGTTTAGTGATGTCGTTTGCTTCGAAAGAGTAGACACCTGTGATTATAGCTGCCACAGAGCTGGCCAACGATACCTGTGAATAGATGAGCTAGATTCCGAAAGAAAGGAGACGGCAACGAACGCAAGTGATGAATGCGGGGACGGTTCGGGACCTCGACAGTACGAAGATTCGGTACGCATAAAAGCCCTGCCCTACAAAAGCAGCTATACTCATGGTGAGCTTCAGAAACCGAACGGAAGACGCTGGACGTACCAACAGCACTCATGACGGGGACGATGAGCCAATTAAAATGTACCTCCGTGAGGGCTTTGATATCACCGAAGCCGTACCCGAACGTTGCAAAGACGTCGTGGCTAACGAGTATTGTCTGAACAAATTCGACGACGTAGATACCATAGACGAGATATTTTGTGAATCTTCTGTCTTTTGGAAATGCTAGATAGTACAAATCTAGCAAAATGCATCAGAAACAATCACTATGTGAATGAGCGACGTACAAAGCTGCACAGAGAGCGTCCCAAAAAGTCCCCAGTGCAAGAGCGAGGCGACAATCTTTGCCGCGTCAGTGACGGAACATATTGAACACAAAAGTTTGACGAACCAAAGGTCCAGATCTTGATAAACGAGATGATTCAGTACATGCGTCGCTCAATCCTACAGTAGTAAACTCACAGTGTTTCGATAGGATAAGCTGTGGGGACCGGCAGCATGTTGTGTCTGGGGAAGTTGGTTTGCCGGTCACGGAGGGAAAGAAGCTATTCATATGTTGTTGACAATCATCGTGAGAGACTTGAGGGAAGGACCACGAATAAACGTTACTGTTACACTATGGCAACTGAGCCGAATGCTCATTGGACGTCTAATTATTCTGATTTCAATCAAGCTCATCAGTAATGGTTAGTGAATCGACTGCCCGAGTTAATTATCATAGTTACGCTTCGGAAGAAAAATTCCCAGACCGTGTTATAGCAGAAGAGTTACTGGTGCATTGACATTGAAAGTTTTGAAACGCACCCCGAAAATGAAGCACAAGGTCAAGGGGGATACCACGCTGTACAGTTGCGGACAGCAGCGTCCAATGCATCGAACGCAGGCTCATGGGAAATCTTTGTAATCTTGTGATCTTGTTGGTTCGAAGAAGTCCCTCAGATCGGAATGCGGAATCGATGTGGACTACGGGTGGCGGCAATATCTATGTCCATCCTAGCTCCACGTCTGCTGGGCATTTCCTAGCACTCGTACTACCCGGCGAGCAATCAAATAGACGTAGGGTTGGGCTGGGACTGGAAAGCTCATCGCAACGAAGAAAATGCAAGCGTGGGAAAATATGCTAAATAGATGAATAAGTAATGGCTGTTGAAGTTCCCTTCGCGGGCAACCTTGGCTGGCGACAAACTCCCCAGTGTTGGCTGCAAACCCGCCCTGGTATACCGGGTGGAAAGACTTCATCTATTATTGGACTCGGCGATAGAATAAGGCAACGCTTTCCCGCTGAGATTATCATTTTCTAGAGTTCTTGACGTTCCGTAATATTACCTAACCGATGTCCCACCGCAGTTGGGGCCATTTCCGTCGACCAGGGACGGAAACAGAGGCCCATCGACCACCGTTAATATCTTGACCACCCCTGTGGATCAACCAACCCTCAAAGGACTAGATCTCAATCGTCTCCCCCCCTCTAGACTCACCGTGACATATTTCACACTTCAACGATTCAAATTTTAGCTATTGGAGATGGGTCTCTTCGGTTGATGCCGTGGAATCTTCACCTTACGCGAATATTAGACGAAAAATGCTGGAATCTGTATGGCGTTAATGTTTATGCTACCAGAACGATAGACCCCGTTGCTCACACCTGTGCTGAGTCCACATCTCCGTCACAGATTCCTTCTGTCCGATTAACATCTTGGAAATCTCTATTTTCATGGAAATAGTACTTGACTATCTCGAAAAATAACGCCGTCGGGGAGGAAGACATCAAACGTATCTCAGTCTGCTCAGACGAAGATAAAGCATTCTTAATCCTCCTTTCGAAGGCAGAGCAGCTCAGCTGGTACATGTGTCTCGACAACGCAAGACGGCGCCGCCTCCATAGCCATCAAGGTTTGTCTCCATCAACTGTTGTCCTATGTCACAATCTCGCACAGGATAGCGTTCCATTACCGATCATCACTTCACGTTTACCCAAAGTGTGAGGGTCTTCCTGGACTCATTGCGATTTCAACCCGGCTAGATGTCCTTTGTTTCTAGGCTCGATAGATGTTACACCGTTCATTCTAGTACGGTGTACGGACAAGGTTCGCCCTAGATGCATTTCTATCTCCATCACCTACGTTCAGACTTTCGAGATCCCTCGTTATGCCGTCCGACTTTTTTAAAAAGGACTTTTGCAGTTCTGTGTTGACGTTCGGCCCGAACCATTCCTTGTTAGAGTCGTTTCCATGATAGTACGTCTGTTGTGTGTCTAGAGCTGTGTGATGCTTACCTTTTCATCGTTGTCTGATGGATTCGATACCTTAGACATGTCTGATGGCAAGTTTATTGAAGATCCGTAGAAATGTCAGTGACTATCACTCCTGTCATGCATGAGTTTCTGCCCGAAGGAAATGCAAAGTCGCACTGAAAAATTTTCCTTGTAAAGTTTCCATCTAGTCAGAAACCGGATTCTCCCCACCAAAATCTGATTTTCAACAGATGGAAATGTGTCCAAGAAGCTTTTTCAGCTCCGCAATACATTTCCGTCGAATTTCCTTTGTGCTAAAATGTTGGGGGACAGGAGTGTATTGTGATGGAATCAGCGACCTTAAAAGGTATCTGTACTTCATCGATGGTTTGTGTCTGTCAGAGACGAATATCATTATAATTACCGAGCTCGTGTACAAACGTGAAATAAATACATAAACTTCTTGAACAACCATATATGTGCTAAGGGGGACGGAATACATTTTAGCACATAGACACATAACATTCAAATTGGCATCGGTGTGTCAAAGAACTTCATTCAACACCATAAATAAGAAGACAGAGGGTTCAAAGACATCATCCTGCCAGTTACGCGAGGAGGTTCACGCCGCCGACCTGTGGCTTATCCTTGGAGGAAAGTCAGTTCCACTAAAGTGCACGAATCAACGTGACTGACACTCATTTGACCCATGTCATGATCGTCGCTGAATACCTCTTTAGTTATTGTGACGACGGCCAACTGTCCTTGCACCCCGTCCGTTTGCTGCACGCCGTGGGTTGAATGGGAGGTGATATCCATTATCATAGTGGGCGTCGTCTCCATATCGGTTGAAGACGTATATGTATCCCGTCCACCCATGATTCGGATTCTCGAATTTAGCACCATATAAACGGAATTAGCATACAACTTGGTCATGATGAGGGCTAGTGTGCTGTGGTAAATCTGATCACGGAAGGCAAAAAAGAGGATAAGGTCAAGGATAGTTCCAATAGCTAAAAGTAGGCCGCGTCAATTTTGTGACAGCAGTGGACGTCGCAGAGAAAATACCTGTCACAGCTCCCGATTCAACAGTAAGACGAATTAACTTCGTGACTATAATCTGGGTTCGACGGAAATGGGTGCTGCTGCGCATAAGCTATGAAATAATATCAACCCAAATAAAAATAAGTGAAAAAGAGAAAGAGCTTGCATAGTAAGTCATGCAGATAGCAACAATGATATCACAAAAGGCAGAGCCTCCGCGCCAAATCTATACGTACATCAGCACAATTAACTAATCATCTAGTGACTTACCCCGAAGGCGATGGACGTCTTCCGATTATTGAGTTTTGTGATGTTGCCTGCTTGGAACAAGTAGACAGCTGTGATTATAGCTGCTACAGAGCTGGTCAAACATGCCTGTAAACAGATAAGCCAAACTGCCACCGAGGAAGAGTACGGCAACATACACAGATGACGAAAATTGGGACCATTCGTGACTTTGACAAAATGAGGATTCGGTATGCATAGAAGAGATGTCCGACACAAGCACCTGTCAGTATTCACATTAACAAACCAGCCTAAGATGCTGCGTGTACAGTGACGCACTGATGGTGCTCAAAATCGGGCCAAACAGCCAATAGAAGTGTACATCTGTGAGGGCGTCTAAATCTCCGAACCCGTATCCGAACATTGCGAACGCATCGTGGCTGAGGATCATCGTCTGAACAAATTCGACAATGTAGATTCCATAGACGAGGTATTTTATGAATTGTCTGTCATTCGGAAATGCTAGATAGTACAGATCTGGTAACGAGAACGTATCAGAAACAACATTACCAGAGAATGGACGACTCACAAAGCTGTACAGAGAGCGTTCCGAAGAGTCCCCAGTGTAAGAGATACCCGACGATCTGAATTATCGTGTTAGTGACTATATGGATTGAGCGCGCAGTTTGACAAACCTCTGGTCCAGACCTGAAATGAGTCGGTTCAGGACACATCGAGAACTTGAAGTTGAAGGATTTGTACTTACAACTGTTCTATGGGATAACCTGCGGGGATGGGCTGCATGTCGGATATTGAGTCGTATTTCTGGTCCTGAGAGGAAAGTACTTGTACATATACTTCTAACCGTCATCGTGAGAGATCTGAAGGAAGTTCTTCGTGTACTCGAGGCCGGTCAGCAGTTGAAAGGCAGTACAACCGCTCTAATTTCAACCGTGTCTGTTAATGGTCCACACGATGAATCAGATCATGAAATTGATCGTCGTGATCTCATCCCACAGGCCAACGTATAGCAGAAGGGATATCGGTACGCTAATTCGGAGTTGATATTGAAACCACGCCCAAGACAAACTGTGAGAACTTGAAGGAGGAAGAACCTCTTACTCACCATGCTATTGGCGTGTCTATTTATCTTCTTGGTGGAGCAGATGAATCATAAGCACTGCTTATGCCTTAGATTCTCCTTCTCTTTGATGGTGCGCGTGTTTTCGTTGGTGTCAAGTGCTGCAACCATCGAAAGGCGGCAGTGTCATTGATTGTCCCTGAGGCACTATGGGCGGCAATCTCTGTGCAAAACTCTTCACACCGAACCATTCCTGGGCTATGTCCTCCAGGTATCATCCTCGACAATTGCATTGCCCCAAGAGCGGCCAAGGAGACATAGAACCGGGCCCAAACTCATCAATGGATCTTCATTACTCAGGGAGAAATGAAAGCGTGGGAAACAAGACACGTGCACAAAAATAGAAATCTCACTCATCCTACAAATCTACAAGTATGCTTTACTTTCTTTCCCGAACGACCACTGGGAATATGCTTGTCAATGTTGACTGCCGATATGCCCTATTAATAGGACTTGGGGCGATCTATTTGCCAAATATGGTGGCAGCCATCAAGGGGGTGGCAGAATGGAAATGACCAACGTTGACATGCCCGCTAGGCGTTTACATGTGTAATTTCGCGTTTTATAACATTAGACACCAGTTGAGAAGTCCCGTGACTGAAATAAGAGAGATTAGAGAAGAGCGCAATGAAATAAGCATAATACCATGAATATTCAAAGTGACTATTGGTAGAGTGCATGCTCTAGCTTAGGGAGATACGAGACACGGTCATCCTAAATATGAGAGCCCAGTGTTTGATACTAGCTGCACTAAGATGAAGTGGCGTGCGTACTCTAAAAAGATAATTGAATACACATGCAATGTAAATGAACTATGAGAGACATTGATCTATGATGCGCAAGGCATGGCTCAACCGGCAACTAGTGCACATCATATAATGAAAGCCCAAGGCCAGATAAAACCAAGATACTACACTTCGGCCAAAGTGCGCAAGGTCTAGGCACCAAGCAAGTCACCTTGCTGACTGGAAGACAATAAAGGAATATGAGCAGAGCGAATCCTGATAGGTGGGAGCTCTGAGGAGATAACATGTGGCAGGTTACATGCTGTGCACACTGCTAACCGATGTCACAACTGTGCACACGATACAAGTCTGGGTCTTAATCAACCTTCTGACCAATGTGCTATGAGATGGCAGGCTCAATGGGATGTGCAGGACACAGACGATTGAGATCTGAGCAGGAAATAGTACTAAAACTGGTTGTATTAATTTGTAGCATGCATAATGTATAAATACAGTAGTATAGAAGTAGTGTACAAGTTTCAAACCCCCAGTGTAACAGTGCAAAGCAGATTAATGACATGCTCGAGCACTTGGAGCAGTTTGTAGCTTCTAGAGAGAGAATACAACCCATATCAGATACATATTGTGTGAATTAAGTTGCGCGCTTGGATAAGACAGTGGCACGGCACTTTGTGCAGTAGTTTTGGTTTTGGTTTGACTTGTGCTCTGTGAAAGAATGAGAGTACAGTGTCTTGAAGGTCACCCTTTTGAGTTCTTGAGGGCATTCATGTGACATGAGGCATTACAGGCGGCAGAGGTTCGAACCCTTTGGTCTGATTAGTGTTTGCTGTTCTGTGTTATTTCTGCAGGTTGGCAAAGGTTCAAACCCTTTGGCTTGTCGGATGGGGTTTCTCTGGAGCGCATAGGTTCAGACCCTGTGACTCTTGTGGAAGTTCTGGGAGTTTGGTGTCAGTGTAGATGCTTCTCCAAGTATTTGTGAAGGTTACAGTTTAGTGCACGAGGTTTTAAAGTGTTGGGTTGATGATTAGTGGTTTTGTTTGGTGACTATTTGAGTTGCGCACGATTACTAGAGAGTTGTGGTTATGTCTATCAGAGTTTAGAGTGTTTGGAAAGCCCTTTGCCTTGAGGCCAAGTGACGAACGTCGCGCCTCTTGTTTAGAGATAACCTTTGGACTTAGTAAAGTCTAGATACGAGATGAGCGCTATCACTTTACATGTATCTTAGAGATATTGAGAATATAGTTGTCTTAGTTCACTACTTTCATCACATTAGAATCTCCCCACGAACTAAAGAGTGTGTTTGTGTGTGTAGTGTTAGGTGTGGGTGTGATCAGTGTCTTCGACACTGTTGCATTTCTAGCTTTGTGCACACAAATGGCACTTCAATGTGACCTACATTAATGCGTTTAAGGCGAGCTGGACCCCCCCCTCTCTTTCCCCTTCTTCCTTTTATAGTAATATTATAGCTATATTTGGTAATGGTATTTCATGTGCTACTAGCCGAGGGCTACATCATCCAGGGGAATGTTTTGATTGGGTTGTTCCTGGCATAATTTTGGCTGGAGAATTGGGTGGAAAGCATGGATTTCAATCAAAATAGCCCTATTTATAGCATATTATGGTGAAAATACTCCATTCTCTCATTATATGATAGCTAATATAGATATGTCGGCTACATGTTTAAGGTCCCTACCCCTCCCCACCCTTACCCCCCTATGTTACATCCCGGATTTACCCGATGCCACCCCCTTGGCAGCCATTGCATGAAATTTATTGACTATTTCCTAGTCCCCACTCATTTACTAATATATATGGGAAATTCTTTGATCTTTGTTTTTCCATTCCAGGCTCGAGCTTCATTTGAAGGTGTCGAGAAACACTCAGGTTTTAGATGTGAAAGCCTCGCAGCATACCATAGGACTGGGCCACCAGTCCGTAGCAGAATAATGTATTATTTATGGTTCCAAACTGTAAATGAAAATGAATTAATGGATGTGTTCTACTGTGATGCAAGGATATAAACGTACCATGCTGCATTATATATTCCACTGTGCTGGCTCCAGCTGGTCATGGGGCACTGTCCCTGCCCTAGTCGTCATTGATGGTGATGAGCTCAGGTCTCCTGTGCATTGGTCTGTGCCTGCTCTCTAAAATGACAGTTGGATCATGCCCATTCAGGAACAAATCTCATGGCAGTGCATGCACCGGAATCCTGATTTTTCCCACAATGGCTACCCCCAGCAGGGTTTCAAATAAGTGTATATCAAACCTTTGGCCATGATCACATAATCTTTTCTCTCTTGTCATTGTATTGCTACCTAGTACTATTAATGTCACTATGTAAATTTAATAATATATGATTTCTCATCAAAACATTGCCTAAACGAAAGGATTATTGATGTCCGCTATGATACTCTCATTCTCTGTATCCCCTAAACTGAGCCACTCCTCAACATATCACCATTTCCACTTGAAACGGGCCTTGATGGCAGTGTGTATTGCAGCCTGGCACCTTGCGTATGCCCCTGCACCTTCACTAGCATTTATGCCTGCCTCTCGTTTTTCAGCTTGGCTGAGCCACAGGATTGCATCGTGCTTGAGGGTATGTCTGACATGTTGCATATCGGCCTTCACCAGCTTACACTCTTCCCTCCAGCAATGCACCCTTGCATGAGCTTTACACCACTTGATTCTCAAATCTACACCCCATTGATCAACCAATCCACATTCTGAAAATCTGTGATGTACATTCATTTACACCACCAGGCACATCACCCAGATGGGAGGTGTACCAGATCCATGACATACCCTGTTCATTGTCAAAAGCTCCTACTGCATTGTCAGATATCTGGTGAACATCTGATTCCTCCAGGACTCGTAATTGGGACTGCCAAGTACAGTCTCCACTCCTTGTTGAAAGTGTCATCAAACATTGCTGAACATGTTGATAGTAGTTCTTGGCTTGGGTGATGCATGCATTGATATCTCTGGTGGTCTTATGGCATTTGAGCTGTTCCTTCTGCATGAGTGTGGTAGTGTCACCATCCTTGTATGCTTTGGCAAGTGCTAATAGGTGACCACAGATTGTATGCAATAGATCAAATCCCTGCCCAATGCGTAAACAAGCTTTGGCACAAATGAGAACATCACCACATGGATGGTCCATTAATAATATTGATGATGGCAAGTAAAGTTGTTGCAAGTATGTGGGGACCAAAGGACCATTGCCTAGGTTGTCACAAGCCTGAAGACTGTGGACTACCAGCATATGTGCTTCCTGCTGTATAAATCACGATTCAATCCTGCAATGAAGATGGTTTGATTTCTTGAGCACTTGGGTTCATTGCAGGTCTGTCAAATGCTGGCCCAACTCCTTGTTGATTCTAGCTATCCTATGTCTACAAGAAAATGAATATATTATTTCATTAAACATATTGAGCAACATACTGAGAGGCCTCAATTTGTACACCCTGAGCAACCATGTCCTTAAGGGATGTGTCAAATAACTGGTCACCATCAAGGCCCACTAGTTCATCTTGAGCATCTTTGCAAGCCAATTGCAGGTGCATGGCTGCTTCTGACTTACCTAAGATGACTATTAGTGACCAATGACAGCAGCTGGACCATATTCCACTTACTAGCCATGGTTTGAGCAAAGGGATTTGGCTCTTCCCTGTCTGCCTCCCAGGCCTCAACCATCATTGTCCACTTTGCAATTTCCTCTGATGGTAAAGTCTTGGTAAAATGTTTGAAGTGGCTCTCATATTCAGCAGTATTCAGGACTGCATCTTTAATCTTTCACAGAAGTGAATCTCCTGCACATCATCTTCATTAGTCAGAACAGAACAATTAAGCTGAGCTATCATACCTATTGAGATGTTTTTCTGCCAATTAATGCTGCCAAGCTTTTCACATCTATGGCCTGGACTCATCTCCTGTGTTGAAGCCGCAACACCATTGGATATGGCCCAACTCCATTCAGGAGCTTTGCCATTGTTGTTCTCAACATGGCTATAAAAGGACATACAAAATTTTTCTTAACAATTCTTGATGTGCCCAGGAAGATGAAACTTTGGGACTAGGTAAAGCTTGCAGCAGAGCGGAGGAGCCATATCAAGACCATAGATCTTGATGTGGTCTTCCAGATTTATTGACCATTGACAGGCGATATTGTACAACATCACAATGCATGGTATGCTGTTAAATTGCCTCACAGCAGTGAGATATCTGTAATCCATCTTGACTTGTCTAATATTAAAAAAGTTCAGTGCAACTTACATAGAGCAAGGTCTACATATGTCTCCCTGACCTGTAGATCCACCATGGACAGCGCAAGCTTCAGTTCGTGATGCATGCAAATGACTCCCCCCACTCCACTTGCTGCCAAAGCTTGTGATCGAGCACATGTCTTCTTATCTGGCTTTGCAGCCTTGTGGTCATTACAGGTGCTCCATGCCTGCAAAATATGCTTGTCAAACATCTTCAAATGATTCTTGAAGGATGTCATATCCACAAAATATCTTAGTCCACTCCCCAGGCCGGGATCCTTTTCCTTGCTAGACACCTCAAACCTCTCTAACTTGAAATTTGCATCCATGCTGACAAATAATGTATCCTCCCAAGCATCCAGTCTATTGAACAAAATTAATCTCAAGATCTCAGCTGTGGTGGACACTTACAAATCAGGATCCACCTTGACAGGTATATTGACACCTGGGTGTAGACAAGCCAA
Source organism: Armillaria novae-zelandiae (assembly GCA_030435655.1). NCBI lineage: Eukaryota > Fungi > Basidiomycota > Agaricomycetes > Agaricales > Physalacriaceae > Armillaria > Armillaria novae-zelandiae. Next base: position 2,275,421 of record JAUEPR010000004.1, on the reverse strand, counting down.
ACAGTCTACCATGCAAGATGCTGGCTCTGCTGCTTTCCATCCACCAGCATTATTCCTGATTCCAGCTTGTTTCAACAAGCAGATGAATGACCACTCCCAAACAATACAAATAAAAGCCTCATAATTATCCTAGAATCAATGTATGAGTACATCGTAAATAGACAGTACTCTGCATACCAATAGTGTACTAGTTCCTGTATTATCTGATAGTCAAGCTAAAGAATGATAGTATTCATAGGCTGAGATTTTGCCCATAAAAGTAAGCATTTGGAACTGCTCTAGAGCTGCCATAGTGACTGCCATGCGAGGCTCTATCACTGTTCCTGGGAAAAGCCAGGCACACTGGAGTTGGATAGCTAGCGGGCACTCATGAGAGCAACTACAGAAAACAAGAGCAACATCATGAACACCATTTGTATCAATGATTGTAAAATGGGTGCCAAATGCAGGTCGTGGATGAGGACAGATGTCACCTAGGAGATGTCCGACTTGATAGGACAAACCAAGCTTGCAGAGGGGAATCTTGTCGAAGTATTTACCATTCCAATGCTTGAATGTAGTGAGCCAGTGAATTGGACCCCAAAGGAATACGCACCTGAACAATATGGGTAGGGAAATTCCAATGTGTCATTACTATACAAGACTTACAGAACAGTCTTGCATCCCGACATGTGACACAACAGCAGGTAAAATCTGAATTCTCACATCTGGTACCACCACAGTATGGCTGGGAAATGGCATTACCTCACCCTTCATGCCTCAAGCTTTCAGCGATGTAGTCATTTGTGGGTGCTGAATGATGATGAACCTAGAGACTCCTGTGAGCAGAAAACACAACACCTAAACAGCAAGTATAATCAATCACAGAATCTGAAGGCAGGTTCTTAGCGAGTCTAGTCAGGCACCTCCATGCAGTGACTATAGGTCCTAAGTTTGTAGCTTATTCAAGGATACTTGGTGTTATGTCTCGAGCTACTGGCTCTGTATAAGACAAGGTTGGTTTGTGAAGTGGTTATTAAAAACTATATAATTCATGAAGGTGTTATTGCAGCCTAGTATGCGGTGTGGTCTACTGTTGCGCTTGTCTTTGAGTGCGATGTCTAGAGGTGTGAGGATGCCAACAAAGGTGAACAACTGCCTTCTTGGTTTATAGAGTAAAGCAAGGGACAGTGGGGTCACAACTTAGTTAAGTGCATTTGTAGTCACTGATTTGTTGGTGTATATGTCCTTAGTGCAAACACTAAGAGTTCTTGTAGTCTTTGGTATGGGGGAGTAGTATCCCAAGCGTATTCTGTTGTTCTAGCTAATACACTTGAGTTTTTATACTTATGTTCTCTAACAGTTTGCATAATCTAAAGGTGTTATTCTTTGTAACTGCAGTAATAGATTAGTGAGCTTCGTGAAGGGTTTGTAACACTATTATCATTGCTATAACATCTCTTACTGAGCTTTATAACATATAATTGTGTATGCCAGTTTACAATGTATTGCGGCATCCTTAGCTGACTGATGGATACTAGTTGCGCAGTGCTAGCCTGGGTGATTCATGAACTCCATTTCTTATTTAGCTTCACGACTGTATATCTGTGTTACAAGTCCCATAGCCGGGCACAGCCTGCGTGCTTATGTGCAGTTGGTGATCACATGGGCAGCATCACATGACCATTATTGCATCATGCCGCCTTTGTTTAGGTGATGACCTGAATTGGATGACTAGTTCGGTGTCGGTCCTGTGGTAACCAGTATTGCTGTGTCCTTTGTGCCATATTGATGATTTATGGTTTGCAAACCATTATTGAATATGTGCTTCATGACCTAAATCACTATTTGGTGGGGATTTGACTTGTAACGGACTTGCAAGGATTGGTTACTTGAACATCCTTGCAAGTAAGAATTTTGTTAAATTGTTTTGTGTGCCCGCGATTTCTGAGCGCACAGAGCCAGGCTCATCAACAAGGTGAGCAGATTGTACTAATAGACATTTGTTAACTATGACATCCAAGTATTTGAAATGCGTACCATGTAAACATGCTTATGAGGTGCCATTGCAGGACCCTCCATATCTCCAGCCATAGTGAGGGCATACACTTGTGGATCCAGGTGGTAAGCATCATTCAGGTTGTCATAGTCAATACCAGTAAGGTCTTCATTGGTTTGGCTAAAGTTTGTTGTAAAGCTAGGTAACTCCCTGTGAAGGAAGAAATCCCTGTCTATGCAAGATCTTTTCTTATCCGGTAAGGGATAAGGGAAGGTAGGTCCACTCTGCTTCAGCGGCTTGCAACATCTGCTAAGACGGTTGCTGATGAGAGGAATGTAGGATCTGACTGGGATCAGATGGTTAAGACTGGTGGCTGATGATGATGTCAGATGTGTCTTATGAGCTTTGAGAAAGAGGAAATGTATTTCTTTGGTGAGAGGAATCCTGGAATAAGGATCTCTATGGGAGTAGAATTAACTAACTAACTATCTTCATCTACACAATCCTTTATACCATCGCCCGTGGTCCGATTTGATTGATTATTAGTCCTTTTTAGGGCAGTTCCGCATACTCGCACGACAGACCCCCTGCGCACTTGCTACACTTTCCTTGGATGGCTCTGATACAAATAGCCTTAACGGGCAACCAGGGTTGCATCCACGCCTATCCACTGGCAGGGACAAATATGACCCCTGTTTGTGCCCAGACCCGCCTCTATCCACGTGGCGATGACAGATCGGTCCAGCATCCACGGGACAGGCAGCCACCAGTTGGTTGGTCCGTGCTCCAGTTGCTGACCAGCCATCCCTTCCTTCCACCACAATGACTGCGAGTGGGCAATGCCTGGGCAAAGTGCATTGCATCCATAGTGATGGCGGAATGTTGTGAAATCCAAAAATGTGCACTCACACAGATGTGTGGCCGCACAACATTGTTCTCTTCTGCAGTGACACTGGGAGGTGGACAACTTTTTGTTTGATTGAAGGTCCAGCTCCTCTGGTTGCCAAAAAAGACCACAATTGATGATGGTGAGGTTGTGAGGTCAGAGGAACATCAGAGGAATCAGCAAACAGTTTCACAGCATGTGAGTGCCATCCAACACAATGTTGTTTGGCCTTCTTGGGAGCACGTAGCACTGCCATGAGCAGGAATCAGCTTTTCCGGCTTTCAAGGATGTATCCTTTTATATCTTCATGCCTGGAGTTTGCAATGTTGCCCACATGCAATAAGGGTATGTATTCCTGTCTGCTGATAATAATATCATTAGTATTCAAGCAATGTATTTTCAATGGCTTCTCTAGCATATTCAACTTATCTTATGGGAGCATGAGCTGGAATGTAATACATTACCCTCCATGGCATGAATCCAGTCCCGAGGGCTTGGTGACTGAGACAAGTTTAATCCCATGGGAAGTGACTGTACAGTTAGGTACATCCCTGGTGGCAGTTTGTCATTCCCCTCCATTTCATTTGATGGCATGCATGAGTATCAAATCCTCCAAGCTGGTATGATCCCATGTGATGTTTAATTTTGCATGCTAATTATACTTTAGAAGACTTTGATGGCACAGCAAAAAGTCTATCTCACCAAATTTGCTGCCTTCTTCCATTTTCTAGAGATGAGATTTCAACTGAAGCATGCTGTTAGGGCTAGCCTTGGGTAATCCAAATGAGAGTAAACTGGTGCGACTATACTGGGTTACACCCGAGTCGGTCAGAGTCTCAATGGGTTTGGTACTGGCCGAGTACTGGCTCAATGACTGGTTTGTTGCGAGTGAATTGAGAGAAGGATCGTATAGATAAACTTTAGCTCAAAGCTGAGTATTACAGTTGAGAGTGTGCTACTTATATACTAAAATGATAGTTCTAATAATAACTATTGGTGATGGTGATGGTGAAGATTTATAGAAGTTGATGTGACCGTTGCAAACGTGATGCATATAGTGCTGATGTGAAGGTTCTGAAGGGTAAAAAGTAAATAAATCGTAACATTACCCTCTCGTTAAGGCAGTCATCCCGACTGCCATTAGGGTTCCTGTGTGCTTTCGGGGTCAACATTGTCTTGGCTTTCATTTTCCCAGTATGTTTTGACTAGTTTCTCCCATCTTTTGCATTCATGGGGTGCTTCTGGGTAGTCTGGCAGATCTTTGACCCAGTGTTGACTTCCATTGGCTGCTTGGGTTTTGTAGCTGACTGTTCCATTGTCGTCATACTTGTGATCCGAGATCATGGTTGGGAATTTGGTGACTAGGATTTGATGTTTCCCTATTTCAATGGTGGATGCGTAAGCTACTGTGAGTCGGCCTGTGTGTTTGGCCTTCTTTTTGTAGTCTTTGATTGCCTTTCTGGCATTCTCCATGTCCTTTTCTCGTACCCAGCTGTTGTGTTCCTGCGTCCATCCTTTCCATTTGATATAGTAGTCGGTTATGACTACCAGGAGCTCTCCTCTTTTTCCTCTGACTTTTCTGGTATGGTGGTCCAAGACTTCTTCTACCTCGTATTCTTCCTCGTCTTCAATTAGGTCTGAAGGTGGAGGAGGGGGTTGTTCCTGATTAGGGAAGGCAGGTGGTGTATAGGGGGATAGGAGCTTTTTGTTGAATGTCGGGTGAATCCTCCAATGAGGTGGAGCTTCCATTTGTACACGGAAGCACCATATTTGTTGAGGACTAGGAAGGGTCTGATGCACTTATCATCGAGTTTTTTCTTTGGTCGGGGTAGGCTGAGATGAGAACTGTCAAGCCAAACTTGGTTTCTGACCTTATAATTAATGGCTGGTCATTTTCTCTTGTCGTACTGAGTCTTCATCCTATCTGTGGCTTCAGTGAGGGCAGCTTTTGCCTTGCTGTGAATTCTCTTCATCTTATCGGAGAAAGACTGGGCAGTAGGGTTAGTGAATGGGTTCGGATGATGGGAGTCTGGGATAATTCTGGGGTTTCGGCCATAGTTAACCATGAATGGGCTTTTGCTGGTAGTGGAGTGAATGCGGTTGTTATGGACGAAGGCACCAATTGTGAGCCATTCACTCCAGTCATTCTGAAGATGATTGACAAATATACAGAGGTATTTTTCAATTTCCTGATTTTCCCTTTCTGTTTGGCCATCGGTCTGTGGGTGGAATGCTGTGGATGCATTCAGGGTTATGTCGAGGAGTTTATAGAGGTCTTTCATGAAGTTGGAAACGAATTGGGGACCTTGGTCTGAGATCACCACCTTGGGGATGCCATACTGGGTATATATGTGGTCCCATAGTATCTTCATGTATCCTTCTGAGGTTAACTCTACGTTGCAGGTGATGGGGACCATCTTTTTGGAGAATTGGTCTATGATCATTAGGATGGCATCGAACCCATTCGAGTCCAGGAGACTGGTTATCATGTCTACCAAAATGTGAGTCCAAGGTTTGGAAGGGATCTCATTGGGGTGGAGGGGGGCTGCCTTTGGTTGCGTGATTGCTTTGGTTTGTTGGCAAGTCTCACATGCCTTGACGTAGGCCTCGACATCTTTGTGGAGTTTTGGCCACTAGGACTCTCGTTGAATGGGCTCCTTTGTTTTTGCAATCCTGGGGTGGCCAGCGGTGATGTGGTCATGGGAGCAGGCTATGATCTCACCATGAAGCATGTGGTCTCTGGGGACATAGATCCAATTGTCGTAGTGGAGGAGTCCATCTTTTTCAGTTATCCCTCATTCATGATTGAGGGATCCCGCAATTCCTTGGTCCCACTTCCCATGGTCTCTGGTGGCATCCTTGATTTTAACATGGACTTCTTCATTGGTGGGCATGATCATCACCTGGAAGTGTTCGGGTTTGAGGACAACTATGTCTTCATTGTCTTCCTTACCCTGGCTGTGGTCATCCTGTCAGCTCAATAGGTCTGCCTTCCTGTTTGCGGTACCAGCTTTGTGGGACAGGGAGAAGTGGTATTCCGCTAGTTCCGTTACCCAGCATACTTGTCAATGATTCAGTTTCTGGGGTTTGCAGAAGTATTGCAGGTTCTGGTGATCCGTTGAAGTGTCGTTTGCGTGCACAAAGCTAGATGTGCAACAGCATCGAAGACACTGATCACACCCACACCTAACACTACACACACAAACACACTCTTTAGTTCGTGGGGGGATTCTAATGCGATGAAAGTAGTGAACTAAAACAACTATATTCTTGATATCTCTAAGATACATGTAAAGCGATAGCGCTCATCTCATATCTAGACTTTACTAAGTCCAAAGGTTATCTCTAAACAAGAGGCGCAATGTTTGTCACTTGGCCTCAAGGCAAAGAGCTTTCCAAACACTCTAAATGCTGATAGATGTAACCACAACTCTCTAGCAATCGCGTGCAACTCAAATAACCACCAAAAGAAGCCACTAATCGTCAACCCAATACTTTAAAACCTCGCGTGCTAAACCGTAACCTTCACAAATACTTGGAGAAGCATCTACACTGGCACCAACTCCCAGAACTTCCACAAGAACCACAGGGTTTGAACCTATGCGCTCCAGAGAAACCCCGTCCGACAAGCCAAAGGGTTTGAACCTTTGCCAACCTGCAGAAATAACACAGAACAGCAAACACTAATCAGGCCAAAGGGTTTGAACCTCTGCCATCTGTAATGCCCCACATCACACGAATGCCCTCAAGAACTTGAAAGGGTGACCTTCAAGCCACTGTACTCTTGTCCTTTCACAGAGCGCAAGTCAAACCAAAACCAAAACTACTGCACAAAGTGCTGTGCCACTGTCTTATCCAAGCGCGCAACTTAATTCACACAATATGTATCTGATATGGGTTGTATTCTCTCTCTAGAAGCTACAAACTGCTCCAAGTGCTAGAGTGTGTCGCTAATCTGCTTTGCACCATTACGCTGGGGGTCCAAAACTTGTACACTACTTCTATACTACTGTATTTATATATCATGCGCTCTACAAATTAATACAACCAGTTTTAGTACTATTTCCTGCTTGGATCCCAATCATCTGCATCCCGCACGTCCCATTGAGCACGCCATCTTGTTGCACGTTGTTCAGAAGGTCGATTAAGACCCAGACTTATCTCGCATGCATGGTTGCGATGTCGGTTAGCAGTGCATGCAGCACATAACCCGCCACATGTTATCTCCTCAGAGCTCCCACATATCAGGATTTGCTCCACTCATATTCCTCCATTGTCTTCCAGTCAGCAAGGTGACTTGCGTGATGCCTAGACCCCACGTGCTTCGGCCACAGTGTAGTATCTCGGTTTTATCTGCCCTGGGGCTTTCATTATATGATGCACGCAAGTTGCCAGTTGATCCGTGCCTTGTGCATCATAGATCAACGTCTCTCGTAGTTCATTTACATCGCACGTTGAAGAGGCGTCTGAGTGCACAGAGCTAGAAATGCAACAGCGTCAAAGACACTGATCACACCCACACCCAACACTACACACACAAACACAGTCAAGTTCATGGGGGGATTCTAATGCGATGAAAGTAGTGAACCCAAACAACTGAATTCTCAATATCTCTAAGATACGCAGAGCAAGAGCTCTCGTATAATATCCAGACTTCTCTAAGTCCAAAGGCTTTTCTCAGAACAAGAGGTGCGACTTCCATCACCGGGCCTCAAGGCAAGGGTGTATAACACAACACAACTTCGTTAAACATCTCTACAACTTTCTAGGAATCGCATGGGACTCTAATAACCACTGCACCCTATCTATAACACCCTAAACACCACTTAAACAACTGCGCTCGAAGCAAAAACCAATTCCTATTAAACAATCCACAAGAACCACAGGATTCTAACCTACGCGCTCGAGTTTCCTAACCGATCGTAGACCCACAGGATTTGAACCAATGCGATCCAGAGAATACACACAAACACAGGGAACCCCGTCCGACAAGCCAAAGGGTTTGAACCTTTGCCAACTTGCAGAAATAAACCAGAGTGAGCACTAACCAAGCCAAAGGGTTTGAACCTCTGCCACTTGTAATGCCTTGCGTCACATGAAACCCTCAATCAATAGAGTAGTGCCTACACTGACATGAACCTCTCAATCCCAACACAGAGCTCAAGTCAAACAATCAATGCAACTTAAGTATGGAGTGCCCTGCAAGCCTTATCGGCCACACTCACGACTCGAATCACTCAAATTAATATCAAAGACATCTATATTCTCTCGCTCGAAGTTACAAACCACTCCCAGTGCTAGGGTGAGTAGCTATTGTCTCTTTGCACCGTCACAATTGGGGTTCAACACCTCTGACTCATCACTAATGGACAAAGTGCAAGGCTCAAACAGCTCCAATGGAATCACACGCATATCAAATAAGCTTGTCACTATTACACGGGGGGTTTAAAACCTATGTTACTCTATCTACAATATCGTATTTATACATTTCTATGTCCTACAAGTCAGTACAACTTAATACACTACTGTTGCAATGCTGGAACATCATCAATTGCAACGTGCGCATGTTGTTATAGCATGCCTGAGGCTGGACACTCGGTCAGAGGTCTATCTTGAGACCAGACTCTATTTCCTCATGGTTGAGACTCCACTCGCACTGCACTCTATTGGTTGGCATGTCACTCGTTATTTCTTCAGAGGATACCAGGAGTAACAGCCGGTCATATAGGCTGTATCCTCATTTATTCCTGAGTTTCTAGTTTTCTCTGGTAGGTGGGGGATACCCATGGTAAGCCTAGGCACTGCACTCTATGGCCAAATCGGGTTCCCTCGGAGTTCTCTATTCTTAGCCATCATTTCATACACACGTGCGACTCTTTGATTGATCTCTGCCCTGTGGGTCATAGATCAGTGTGTCATGTAGTTTTCCCAGTATCAGGTATGTTTTTCATTAATGCATTAGAGTGCATATGCAGTCTGTTTCTAGTGCATTCAGTATCAAATGCTGAACTCTTGTACTTAGTGTGACCGTATCCCATATCATTCTAAGTTAGAGCATGCATTCTACCAATCGTCAGTTAAGACTGATACACGTGCGTATTGTATCGTGCGCAATATGGATATCACAGCGTCCTATGTGTATTACACTGCACTCTATTCATATTATACTGCACTCTATTCATATTCCTTGTTATCTCAATGCCAGGATGTTGTAAAATGTATATATTGATACATTTCGCGAAATTACACTGGTAAACACTTTGAGAGTGTGTCAATGTGTATTCAATTACCTTTTTAGAGTACGCGCACCACTTCATCTTAGTGCAGCTAGTATCGAACACTGGGCTCTCATATTTAGGATGACCATGTCTCATATCCCCCTAAGCTAGAGCATGCGCTCTACCAATAGTCACTTCGAATATTCGTGATATTATGCTTATTTCATTGCGCTCTTCTCTAATCTCTCTTATTTCAGTCGTGGGACTTCTCAACTGGTGTCTAAGGTTATAAAACATGAAATTACATGCATAAATGCCTAGCGGGCATGTCATATCCCCCTCACTAAGCTATGGACCTTCCACGGTCCAATCAGTGGGCTTCGGTGTACACATGTGGGTCCTCATCATTCTGAAGTTCTTATTTTCAATGAGAAGCTGTCGAGTCATTGTTGACAGCTTCTTCTCTCACATGCGTGTGAACTTTTATTAATAAAAGCCCGTCGTTTTACATCATGTTGGAATATTTGGACTTGTCAAAGTTCATTCCCATTCTTTCTTTCTCTCTGTCACCTCCACTTGACTTGTGCTCTCTTTGCTCAACTTGTTACTATGTCTACTATACAACTCGTCCCCGCACTCGATGCTCCATTGGATGATATCTGTTATAACTTAGTGCAAGCGCGCACTGTTACTGTGCAGTATCTCAAGGTTACCGCTCGGAACGCCGCCCCCACTGGTGAACTGATCAGGGTGGTTACCCAGGCTCATGTTTATCTCGTATGGTACTCCTGTTCTGGTCTACATTTTCCTGACCTCTCTCCAGGATGCACATATCGACATCCTGCAGGATTTTAAGTTTTCCGATTCGGTGTACGGACTGGCTTTGCACTTGCAAGTCTACGTCACTGCTTCCCGCATCCCTATGGACCTTTGTCATCCAATATGGAAAAAGTGGTACTTGACCGATGCTGAGGCGCTCTGTCACGAGGCGCGCTCCCTTTTTCTGTCTCTTGCTCCTTTATTTAACTCCGTTCTCAGTATGCCCTTGATGATGAACTCCTTCTGCCTAGTGAGGAAGGGTACAAGGCTAATGGCCCTGGCTGCGTCCCCGAGACAGATTTGTGGCCTTTCTGCACCCTGGATTTGCCCCCTCCCCGTCGTCCAACTGCAACCCCATTGCCCAAGAAGCCTGTGGTGGTTCCCCGCAAACCAACACCTCCCGTGTAAGCGGCTTTCATTCATTCCCTATTATCTCTATTGATTTTTGTCCTCTTTCTTAGTCCAAAACGGCCTAGACCCCGGATGATTCATACCCCCGAGCCTCCTAAGGAACTCAGTATGTTACTCACATGCTCCATCTGTTGCATGTCGGTTGCTAATCACTCCTCACAGCTTTCTCAGCTCCTGGAAGGAAGCTCCTCAGTGTCCTTCTGCCTCTTGCCGGTTCTGGTTTAGTGAGTCCATCTTCTTTTATTTCCTCCTCCTTTCTCAATGTATTCTTTTTACAGAGTGGGCCTACCACACGCAAGCCCCTGCACGATCAAAAGGCAGTCACCGATACTCCCGTACCCGTCTCCCATATTCGGTAAGTTCTCTCTCTTGAAGTATTACTTTCTTCCTTTACAACGATTTTACTAGTGCTGAGCCCGTGGCAGCACGTGTGTCTCGCAAGATGGACCCCAGTAAGCTAGGTGGACCTAGCACTGTTTCGAGGCCCAAGCCTCGTAACACTTTTAGAAAGTCTCCAGTGCCTAATGCTTTTAAGCTCCTTCACGCGGCTAAAAAGCCTCAGTTTTGTACATCTTTCCTACACTATTTCTCCTCATGGTTTCCCCCTGACCTTTTTCTTCTCAGCTTCCTCCTCAGAAAGTGATGTCCCCCCTTCATCGGATGATGGCGATGCTCTCACTACCCAGAAAGAACCACTGTTCTTCCCTAGTGACAGCGACACGATTAGTGATGCGTTCCTCCCTCCTATTTCCAAGCATGCTCGCGTTGAGTCTCCGGCTCCCGAGGAACCCACCTTTTCTCCTCCTCATGCATACCATCCATTAACTGGGGAGCTTCTTCCCTCTCTGAGGTTTACTCCTCTTTCAGCTCCTTTGGTACCTGCCCCTCCTCTTCCTGTGGAGGGTCTCTCTACGAAAGCCAAGGGTAAGCAAAGGGCCACATCTCTTGTTTCACCTTGTACTTCGCCCGCTCCTGGTTCAGCTACCAAGGTAGTTAAGCAAAAGCCTGTTCCAGTACCATCAACTTCACTTGCAGCTTCTGCTGTCGCTGCTACTGTTGCCGGCCCCTCTAATGTCCGAGGTCGTCGTGTTGACCAAACTATCTATGTGCGGGCCTTCCACCCCGATGTTGACGTCCATTTCCACAAGCCTCCTTCCCGGGATGCTCTCGCGCACCTTAAGATGTCCGCTCTCCCTACGGCCCCTACTTCTCTTACTAAGTCCATATTTTATTTTCTTGCTAAACCTTGCACGCTAAATGTACTTGACTTTTAGACCGGTTAGCCAGCTCAGGGGTGGCCGCGAGCATATTTATCAGTGCCATTCAGATGCAAATCCATATTTCATCTGTCCTCCCACTGTCTGTATCTCTTAATTTCCTCTTTTTCTTCTATTCTTATCCTTGTTCCATTATCTAGCTCAACTGGCCCTGTTTTAATTGTACACTCGCCGGTTTCCCTGACGAGTGCGTCTTTGAGGGCAACATTGGGGAGGAACAGTGTACCAAATGTAAGGCTAACCGTCATGGTCCTTGCTCCGCTCGTTGGGATGCCAACCAGCTGTGCAACACGGCCACCCTTCTCGATCCGCTCATGCTGAGTGGGGATGGTGGTGCGTCATTCTTTTCTTCTCTTTCTTTGTCTTCCTTCTTACCATGCTCTTTTTAGCTATTGCTTGGGGCCTCGCGTGGGTTGAGGGTATCAACACTCAACTCAAACTCCTCAGACAAGTTGTCAACAATCTGCGTGCTGACCGGGAGGTGGTCATTAGTGAGCTCGCGGATGGCCTTGATGCTATTGCTTCTTGTGAGCATGGCACCGACATTATTGATGCGTACGCCAGTGTCTCCAGCTTTCTAAAGTCATTTATTGTATGGGTTGGTACCTCTGGTGTAGGTTCTAATGGCACGGGTGAGTTGGGTGATGGGAAGAACGTGGTCAAGTCTGTTGGTGACACCGTCTAGACCTCCTAGATTCTTTTGATCCATCTTGGACTCGTCTTTATCTCATTATAATCATGTTTCTTGTTTTTCGGCCTATAGGGCCATGATATTACATGTACAGCCTGTAGGGCTCCTCAAAATGTGTATAATTTGCATTTCTTGCTGTGCTCTTTTCTTGTGTGAATGCACGTGATATCTCTAAGTCTTTTTACATGTTTAAGTGGTTCATCAAGGTAGCCCTTGATAGCTCTGATTGGTGTTGTAGGACCTCGCTCGTTATTGATCCGGACTTTCTTCTCAATATATCTCCTGTATGATTGTTTCATAGCGCTCTCATATCCACGTGTCCCTGTTTCCGCGGTCTTTCACTATGTATATGTTGCGAGCTCTAGAAACATCATCTTTTCCCTGTTGCTACCGCCACTGTGGCGCTCGCTACTGGTTTTTTTCTTCTGTTATTGCAATTTAATTTATTCTCTTTGCGGCCCTAGATACTAAGTCCCGTGTTCTGTATATTCTGTACACAGAAATCGCAAATTTTGTTGTATCTTTGTAGGTCATAGTCTGATCCTTCAGGTATACCACTATCTCCCCCTCACTAAAAGATTCTGACTGTCCTCAGTCCTAAAATCAAATATCTCTTCATTTCCCGAAAGACAAATATAATTTTTCTAATTCGGATATGTCACATGGAATATTAGCTATTCCCGTGGGATATCGCTAAGTCCCTATTTTGACTTTCAGAAATTTTCTTCTTTTACTGTTAAGTATTCAACCGTGCGCTTCATGTGATCATGTATAAAAGCTGTTGAAGATGCAAGGGAGACATTATCCCAAACCTCATTCACCTAAACAACTATTCTCTTGCTTAACAGCTCATTCTATTCTTCAATCTCTAAACATGACTCCCTCTTTCTTAGTAGTAAAAGCAGTCATCATCTCTTTGTGCAAGGACCCAGCTACTACTGCAAATGATAACCTCGACCAGTTCCAAGAGTATGCTGTGAGTCCTGCGCGTTATTCTTTCCATTTGGTACTGACTGCATGTGTTATAGGGTTATCTTGAACGTTACAAGCAGGAGCTTATCCAAGACAAGGAGCTCAAAGACTCTGTCTTTCATGCTCGTACTGCCGTCAAGAAGGAACACCATACCAATGCATCGAAGCAACCTATTCACAGGGTGCTCAAGGCAATCACAGGTTGGATTCAGAGTGAGCACAGTCAGGTGACCAACAGTCCTCCTGCTGGTGCTCCCACTGGTCCTCGTCGTGACCCCAAGTTGGTCAGTTTTCTTCTTATTCTTCTTCTGTTATCATATTTTCATGCGCGCATCTCTAGGCTGGCCCTACTACTCGTAGCAAAGGCAAAGGTCATGCTACTCAGCAATCATGCACTACCATCGACAGCGATTCTGATGAGGATGATGATGGGCCTGACCAGGTAGCTCCTCATTCTGATTCCGATGCTGAGTCTCTTAAAGTATGCACAGTCTATGTGCCTCATGCTTGATGTTCTAACCACCAAGTTTCTAAAGACGGCTGTCGATGAGTGCAGCAGGGAGACTTCCAGGTCTTCCAAGGGTATGTCGGAGATTTGGTAAAGACTAAAAAAGGCAAATCGATCATTAGGCCCCTTGATAAGATTTTAATTGACATTATCAGAGGTCATAAAGTAATCATAAGCTGCTTGATAAGATGATTTTTGTAGATAAAGATCCTTGATAAGATTATAAGCTTGCTTTGTCATTTTTTTAACATCTTAATGTCATCAGTGATAAGATAATATTCTTGCTTTGTCATTTATAATGTGAATGTTCAATATTTTAATTTCCCATCACACTTATAAGGTATTACAATGTTAGGCGCTGACTGGCAGAACAGTACATGAATGACTTGCGAGAGGCCTAGGAAGTATATTTGCCAAGAAAAAATATGAAAACAAGCTGTGCTGAAGGCTGAAAAATGCAAAAAAAAAAAATAGGTAAAATGCAGGTCCATGGTCCTCGAGGCGAAAAAAAGCAAGATTAGGCGGAAGGAAAGGCAGCAACAGCCTATCTACTGAGTTGTGCGAGTTGCCTTTCCTACATATGATAGATTTTGCATCCGCAGAAACATATCGGCATCAATCATGTCGACAACTAGATAGTCCTTTGTCATATGCACTCTCCTCGATTGTTCGTTCCGTTCATTGCCACGTCCTCAATCAATAAAGCACCTCATGTGACTGAGTAGATGGATACGATGAGAGGATTGCCCATCATTCTGGTTCTGACCTGATAAAATCCTAGGTCATGATCTTTCTTCATAATCGGTCCTATGGCTTCCTTGAACGGCCGAACCAGCATAAGAGGATACACCTTTTCATGAACGACGCATTCGAAAACGAGAACAAGCTGCGCAAACATTGGTCCTTGGTTGGTCTCCAGAAGTACAAAGTCATAACGAGGATGATAGTTGAAGTTAGGCGAACATCGTAGTATGTCGGTTGTGTAACTCCAATCAATGATGCTGGAGTAGTTGACTTTGATCATTCCATATAACGATATCTGAAACAGAAGTATTAGAGAAAGTGTGATGTAACAAACTAAAAACAGGCACAAACCTGATCTTGACACTTAAAGCCATCAAATTCTGCAGGGACACCATTGTCCGAAGGGAGCTTTTCAGGGTGAGACTCGAAATACTTCTTCATATGCGTAGATAGACGGTTTTCGAAAATCACGGAAATCAGAATTATCCACCTGCCTTGGCCTCGACTTCTGCCATTGATAATTTACCACCCCCTTTTCCATGGCCCCCATGCAATGAAGCGGTAGCAGCATAATCTGCCTCGCTGCTGGTAGACGACGCGGGAACCAACTCATCTTCAGTTTGAGTCTCCAGTCTCACCTTCATCATCCTTCATCTCCCTCCTTCTCAATTTTGTCATGGTGATTGACTTGTTGTCGGATGTATGTCATGGCATTGTACCAGTCGTCAACTCGAAGAATCTAGACAAACATAATTATAGATATGTATTAAAAATAGAAGAAAGTAGATCAGTTACAGGCCTGTTCATCAACATTCTTGAAGTTTGTACGGTGCTGGTACGACTCCTTGAAGGAACCATGCATGCTTTCATTGGGTTTTGTATTGTAGTTCAACATGATCGCCTTTTGCTTCGATGTCATTCGAAGAGATGTTGGTGGGAATGAGCCTTCGGAAAATTCCAGCACTTGAGTTTCTTTTCTTTCGGGATTTTGTCGGTGTGGGTAAGAGTCCGCCACATTGCCTTATACTTGTTTCGTGTGGCTTTCTCATACTCCTAATGTACAATGAACAGCTATTCATTAGAGCTTAACATTGCAAAGACATACCTCAATTACACCTGCAAATATTGGTATCCTCACCCGTCCATCTCGAAGAGTATCAGATGTGTGGAGAGTAAGACTAGTGTAAACATCCAACTCCATGTAGACACGCAATGCTCGAAGAAGAATATACCCAATAGGATCATTCGCTGCCATGAAAATAGCATGCGCAATAAAGATCAGCTGCTAAGAGAGGGTCAGCCAAAAAAGAACGACTGGATATCTGGATGGGATTATACTTTTGAAAGAGCTTCATATTTTCGTCCATCGGTGAACATCACATTCATAAATCCTTGCTTGAAATGATACAAATCTTTCCAAGAAGGAAAGGCTTGCAATCTGTGCGAGTCATGAATTTATAGTGTCATAGGGCATTGTTCAACGTACAGTTCGTCTACCAGTTGGGCATAGGAGGACCCTAGTTTGATCATTCTCTTCTTGATCTCCTCAAGGAGATGATCCACAAAAAGCCCATTATTGAACACGTGCAATCGATCAAATGAGAGTGCCCGATAGATGTTGCAATGCATGATATCCCAAAAAGTGTTCTGGCAAATTTCTATTAAGAATATAGATACTATAGTGATGAAAAAAGACATACTTTGACAAAACGCAGGCTGAACTTCTGAAGAAACGTGTTATGAGCAGTAGCACCTCTTATTTTCTTCGCCTCTTCATAAATCTCTTGCGCCCCAGCCTGAAGTTCGTAGTTCATACGTTTCATTGGTGCACGATACTGTGTTGTGAGTGGAACCATGCATATATTGCAGGGAAAATATGTGCATTGCATCCATGAGTCAAGGCCATCATGCATCTAATAGGATGTTGGTACAGTGGAAACATGTATATTGACAGACGTACTGCTCTTCGTAATCTGCAGACAAGATCATGATAGTCAGAAACAAGTATAACTCTGCTGCTCCGGCAACTTGTACCCAAGCACCGAATTTTGACTTGTCCTTGATTGTCGAAAGGATAAATTTGAATGCCTTGTGCCAGACGGCCCTCTTGAAATTAGTGTAGTAAGACTTTCCTGTATGCTGGGGTTCCTCCTTGACCTGATGAACACGACATGAGTAAATTTACAGGACGATACAGAATTAGACTTACAATCGGTAGCCAACCAATGACATGCCCCCCTCCGACGCCTTGACCATTGCGAATATGGGAAGGAAGATTTCCCAATCTAACAATGATGGGATAGCCTTGAACCAGTACCAAACGAGGAAAGCTGCGTCTTGTCAGCATATATGATATAGCAAATCAGTTTTCCGCCATTAGGAAGAGTGGTCTGTTTGTGAATTAGTTGTATGGTGTTATGTAAATGATTATGAGCATGAAAGACTAACCTGGATTTCCCAAAACATATTGCCGGTGTGAGGCTCCATGTAGAATCGCTGAGACGTACTGCCATTGACTTTGAACAGTTGTTGAGCATCCCAGTTGAGGTAAGGAGCAAGGAGAGGGTCTTGAAGGATATCCAACGTCCAGGACCATAAATCCCTATGGTATACAGTGAATTCACAGGATTGGTCTTGCAATGGCACAGTGAACATTGAAGACTCAAACTATGTCAAAGGTCAGGTGTTAAAATTTGAACCAGAATGAATAGCAATACGAACAGATGTACAAAGGTGCGCGGCTTTTTTCCACATAGCAATTAGTTCTCGATGGTTTCGAAACAAAGGTACTTGGCCCCCTCGTTTGATCATCATCGTTAGAAGAGCATCAATGTTGCCTTGGTTGATACCTGGCTCTAAGATCCATTCTGCGAGTTCAAAATCGTCTCGTGAGCTGAACGGGCTCCAGGGTTTATCTTCCGATGCGATTGTTGACCTTGATCCCATTTGTGCTTGAAATTCTTCAACTTTATCGAGTCTAGGTTGTCGACCGCTGTGGGGATGATACTCTGTACGGATATAGTCGGCAGGAGGTTCTGGTTCACTAGAGGGTGCCATTTCAGGCAGAAAAGGCGGGGCATCTCCCATGTCATCGAAATCTTCTGAGAGGCCTAGTCAGACCGATAGTAAGAAGCAGAAAACCTGAAGTAAATGTACCAGTTGCTAGTGATTGAGCCTGTTCCAAACACCACTGTGAGGTAGTAGCGTCAGGAGAGGAAGGCGACACTGAAGGGGAATTGAGACGAGGAGGTAATGCTGGAGAGGGATCAATGTCCAAGTTTGTCAGAAGACCTGTACAACATACATCTGAATTGTTCTCCATACTGAGCTCTGCACTGGGCGCTTCGTTGACATTCCTGTATCTTCCGAGAGCAAGACCTTTCATGCGGTGTAAATCCTTGAGCGTGGAAAGTGCCTTGGCAGTGGGGACAGATTTTCTGTTCGCTCTCCTTTGCCTTGTGCATAGCTCTGTTAAAACTGGAAGATAGGTATTACTAGTCAGTAAAGCTCTGGCACAAAGGAAATCATGAACAGGAAATATAGATTAAATCTATCCGACAACCCAGGACGTAGCTAGTCAGAATAGTATACATGTCACGTGTAACCTTTCCCAGACCCGCCAATACACGTCTCATGTATCAGTCACTACACATAACACATCTCATGTTATGTGGTCTGTTCTAGCTAGTCCGAGGTTGAGCTTGATCCTTGGTGTTGCTGAAGCTGTTGAACTTTCGTTTGAATGAAAGGCAAAGACAGACAACAAGAACAAGTAGAAAAAAACTCCGAATTCTGACCGACTGTCAATCATGTGACTTTGAATTGACTGACTATTATTATTATCAGTCCCCATGCTACTGTCCTTTCTCATTGTGTGCTTTGTCTAAAAAAACAAAACATGTTGTATGTAATGTATACAATGATACATCTTTTAATTGAAGAAAATTTTCGAAATCCAGCAAAGAAATACCACCAAAAAACTTAAAGTATTATTATAATATTGAAATTCACACAATTGAATGAAAGCGGTGTGCAATTTCTACACTACGCTAAACAGGCATGTTCTACACAATACTACATAGGCGGGGCACGCGAATGAAGATTCCGGCCTCTCGGTGCATTCTGCACACTCTCAGTAGCCTTCTTCTTCCCTCCCTGACATTTACTACCCCATTTACCCCCTCTGCCCCGAGTTCCTCCACGAGTTCCCATGCTACCCTGGGTTCCATTGCGAATGACCATGCGACCACCATTCAGGGCTTCTTGTACAGCCATGCTACCTGTGGCTTCGTTTTCTACTGGTTCGGCAGCCTGAGTGTCAATGCCTGGAAGCATGAATGTCACAGTTTTGGTGTGCATCGCAGGATCTTGAAGCCGAGCTGTTTCCGCTGTGACTGTGATGGATTCAATAGGCGTGTTAGGAGGAGTGCCGTTAGCCATAATCTTGTCCTCGTCTTCGTCCTCGACGATGTCACTGATGTCGTCATTGAAGATGTCGTCGTTGTCGTCGTCAGAACCAACTTCTACATAATTTGAGGTGAGGAAAGTGCCCGCAGTTACAGTAGGGGCCCTCAAAGTCAGCTGAGGGGCCAGAAATGTGGCGTTGGCAGCTGTGTCTTCCTCCGAAGAGGCAATGTCCGTCTCCCTATCAACCTCGGTTTCATACAACCCTCTGACAATGGCCTCCTCCTCTTCATCTGATGCCTCCTGAAGGGATGCGACGGCTAACCCCTTCATGCTCCTCTTGGGCAAAAATAGGTTTTTATCAAAGAATTCGAGGGTTCTCTTCATTGAGGAGAGGCTCAACGTTGCCTCTATGGTTCAGATGTAGAACCGACAATCGGCAGCATAAGGAATTTTGGTGGATTCTCCTATTTCAGTGAACGTGTTGTCCCTGCTCAAAAGATATCGGGCCTGTCAAACAACCGTTGTCAGCAGAGAGCAATTTTTGATTTAGGTTTCATACTTACGACAACAGCGGCATATGCAATTGCCCCAGGGGTGATCGCAGTTTTCTCCCAAAGGATGGCGTTCATCGATCGGGTTTTTTTACCTGTAGTAAGAGAGGATGGCCCCAAGAGGACATGGCTCAGGACCTGAAACAGTGTTAACATAATATTATACATACCAATGATAGATATTTTCTTACCTTCACCAGAGCGGGAGACCGAAAGAGAGCTGGCCCATGTTTGTGGCCTTGTCCAGGAGGAAAGAGAAGCTTGGGGCACTGAGCATATCGTTGTCTAATGCTGTCGTATCCAAGCAAGGTCAAGCAGAGCTGGTCAGTACTCTGATCGTGTCCATTGGCAAAGGCTGTGATGGGAACGATGCCCTCAAAGATAATGTTGGCAGATTTCTTCATGTTGAAGACACTGGTGGATCGAAGAGAAGAAGCGGCATCTTTCATCTGTAAAAAAGATTAGCCTCTGGCGCCGTGATAGGAAGGAAACGGAACACACCGCCATGGTCAAGTGAGTATAATCAGACTTAATGAGGTCATGGTACTTTTCGGGGACCTCCTGGTAAAGAGCTTCGACAACGCGCAGAAGGTCTAACCTACTTTCCGCTTGTCTTTTCTTCACGGTGAAGTTGTTGATTGCAGCCTGAGCTTCCTTCGGTAGAGCATACCACTTGGCAAGTTTAGCACGAAGAAGGTCCAATTCCTCCTGGCATTGGCTTCTGTCGAAACCAAAGACGGGGAGCTTGTCCCACCAGAGGTAGCAAAAGATGACAAGGCTCCGCCCATCCCTCTGAAGCCTCTTGACATCCTTGGCGTCAAGGATACTTTCATTGTCATCGTCCGCTACTTGTTTCGGAGCCACTGCCTTGGCTTTACCCTGGGGCATGTGCGTCACCTTCAGGGTTCGGTTTTCTTGCAGGAGGGCCTGGTTCTGCAGCTAAAGGTTCTTCATAGCCTATGGGGCAGTGTTAAATCAGTAGAAGACGAGTTTCTGTGAAAGAGCCCTACTTCGACAAGTTCTTCACTGGAGAAATTGATGTTGTTCAGGTTCTTGGCGGCAGATAGTACTGGAGGTGCAGACATGTTGAAAGCTGGTTTGTTTGTGGACGAGGCGAAAAAATTTGACAGAAAGAACAAACTGCCAAACTGCAATTGGCACGTGCCAGTGCCACTAAGTCCGTAGAATTAACGCGGCGAGGACAGACTTTTCTGCAGAGAATGTTGTACCAGTCGCCTTTAATGTCAGCATTGATGAGGTATCGGGATCTGGACAAGTGTTAATGAATGATGACTGAGTTGTTTAGCGGACGCACCTCTGAATTAGGGTCGTTCTCTCACCTTGGCTTGTTCCGTCGAATCACGGAATCCATTGAGACCACGAGGGATACTACGATGGTACATCTGCAAAGTACAATCCTTTGTCCAGAACCATGGCATTCACATGGGCAGCTGACTATACATTCGTCATTTCACGGTTGTAGGATTTAACTTGCGGAACGTATAAAGAACACCACATCCAGATAGGTTGAACGAGGCCTTGGTACGTCCGAGAATGAAGAAATGATACCATGAGAGTGGCTCGAACAAGCGTTGGGTTAACTGAGCACCGTGACAATGCTGCCGATGATATAGATACAAAGAGAGATATTATGTGACATTCGTAGGCCAGTTTCTGAAATACCTTCGAGATCGAGCATCAGCACCACAAGCAGCAATGAATCCAGATGAAGTACCTACCCTGAAGATTCCGTGTCTTAAATCTCAGCTCAGCTCAGAACTCATATCTTCCCTACTTTCGCAGGAGTTCTTCTCTGAATTTGGCGCTCCAGACATCTATACAGGCAGAATCCCCGAAATGCTGGTTCTTCGGAACACATTCTCTCTGTTGCTTTCTGTTGCTTTCATAGTACTGACACAAGGTAGGACCTAGGGAGAAAGAGAAGAAGACTACAGGGATCATGAAGAAATGAGAAGATGTAGCAGTTGCAGGTGTGGAGGAAACGATCGAAGCTTAGCGAAGGCTCTGGAATCTGGGGAAGTAACTGTCATTGATTGTGTCAATTGAGAGACAAATTGCGTACATTGCGTTACAATTAGATTTGTGCAGGGATTTCGCTAGAATTCATGATGGCTTGACTAAGATTTGTGAACCCTGTGAGAATCAAGGAAAGAAATATGCTTTTACCTACAATGTACAGCATTAGAATGTGTTGGGCAGGTAGAAATATAACAAACCAGCGCCCGAAGGCTCCTGCAGAGCGAGGTGAACCTACCATTATCCATTAACCGAGTGCGTTGCCTCACCATGGCTGTGAGCATGGTGTGAAGGAATCTCCTGAAGATATCCCTCTGATGTCACATCAGAGAGTAGGAGGTATCTCGCATCGCGCGAAGACACCATCGTCACATTAACATCTCATCAATGCATTTTGAGGATGGAGGAAGAGAGAGATTAAAGATGTATAGAGAGAGAGAGAGAGAGAGAGAGAGCATAGAAGTGACTGAGTGAGTGATCGATGGACATTCAAATGGAAGGTAGCTTACTAAGTTTCACCAAATTGGGATCATAGACCGCGATTCAATACTCTATTCTAACGACTCCCTTCCCTAACTGGTAAGTCCCTCACTTAGTGTTTCTACTAGCCAGAATTAACTTAGTTTCAGAACAGAAAAACTCTATTTACACCCAACTGCGACCTAAACAAACTACGAGAGTATTTTGCTTTTGGTTAGCTGACTGCACAAGACGTGCAGTTGGTTGGCGCAGACGATAATTGTACTGTGACATACTATTATCTTGTTAACGACACCAACCTCCCACTGGATTTCTGTCTTCCTTTCAGGTGAATTTTTGTCCTTCGACAACTATGGCAATGCAATCATCTCGTGCCTTTCAGCTGCAGGATCTTTTGAGTAATGCTGGTGACTGCAAGGATGGCAGTAAGGGCATATATTTCTTCTGATAGCTAACCCTTGAACTTGCCTGTAGAAACATTATCTGTCAACGATGGACGCGTTGGCACCTATATTGAAGAACACAAGATTTTTATCACTACGCCGAATGGTTCTTTCGTCCCTAGCCCTCCAAGTACCACAGAAATCCTATTACATGAGGACGGTCGCTTCGGTCACCATGACCCAACTCATGCTCCCCAGTTTTTCGACTCAAAATTTTGTCATTTCCCTGTCATTCCGTGTCGCCCAGGTCCCAACGACGACACACATCTGTATCGCAATTGGCTGGACACAATTTGGTATGACGTTGTTGACGCTGATATTGTTCATTCGACTGGATATCTTACCCATATCGGCCTACTCAGTCAGGGATGTACATTCTCGGTTCCAGCGTGCCTTCGACTATATCAATGAGCACTCTTCTGCTGCTCATAGCTCGAAACGGTATTCAGAAGGGTTTGATGTTTTTTTGGGCATTCGGTGTGCACATCTTGAGGCGTTAGTCAATCGAACAAGGTCTGTAATGACAGACTCTATGAGCATTCGTGTGCAGGTGGCAGCGATGCAAAGCTATTGGCTCGAGTTGGTCGCTGGACTGGATTACATGGAATGCTATCAACCGGTGATGAATGGCAAAGCTCGACGAGACGATGCCTCCAATTCCAGCCATTTGATGGGCACCTTCACCATCAATCTCGACATAGCCGAGCAGCATATCAGAGCTGGAATTCCCGTGTACCTTGTTCGACCCGTGGATCAATTTAACAATCAGGTCATTCTCAAGGCAGAGAAACCTGTGGTTTTCCCTCTTAATACCTCTCTTCCTGCCCCTCCATTCCCTGTCATTTTCAAGGGGGACCCATCCCATCCTCAGAAATTCTACGCAATGCACCGTTTCACACAAATCTTCAATACTTATCGAAATCCATTCAACTTCGTCACTGTCTCCCAGTCTCCTGTTGTACATGCTGAGCACACCCAAGCTGCGGCTTCCGGTTCTTCATCTATCTCTGCCACATCTTGTCATCCGACGCGCAATCAGAGAGGAAAGGGGAGAGTGCTTGGGCCTCTTGCTAGTGCTCAGGCATCCTGAAAGAAAAAAAGTAAGATATCAATACGTAATAGCTCTCATTTCCTAATCATAAGCCATTTGTTTAGAAACAGACAATCAACAACGAGACAAGTTTATGAACCTTGTTGGAACATATGCTCCTCTTCTAATACCTACATGGGCAGATGCAATTGCCAATATCGACAAATTCTCTGAATGCTCTCAAGAACACGAGGAACGTAGTAGGCTCGCCCAAAGCCAAAGCAATAAAGAAGGCGCAATTGCACCAAGCCAGGATAAAGGCTACGTCTTTCCTGGATCCTGCCTTGCTTGTGTATGCTTCTGCTGCTCGGCAGAGTTCATTCTTTCGTCAGTGGGAGCATTGTCGAGATGCTCTCATTTACCGCATTACCTTCATCGTCTTCAAATGCCAAGCCACTTCGACCGCAACTCTGGTGTGAGCTACTTGCGATGGCGTTCAAGTCAGGGAATGCACAGGGTACCAAGGCTCATGATCTCATGACTCAGGTGTTGGGCTCCTGCCCTTGAAGCCCCTGGTTCAAGGACCACTATTCTACAAGCTCCTGCACCTGTCTGCGACCAACCAGTTGATGTCGAGAAAGGAACGTATCTTGTATGGGAGCTTTGCGAGCTCAACTTTCGTCAGGAACTACTTTTGCTTGATACGCACCTCACGCATCCAGATTTGTCAGCAAAAGAAGAGGATATCATTAACTTTCGACTTGGATGCCAAGAACGAATCATGGGTCTTTTCTCCGATGGGTCATTGGTTCCGTCGACATCAACTTCAACAAACCGTCTCGTACTGCATACTTGGCCGGAACGATTCGAAGCATTAAAATCATTCAGAGACGTGATGCGAGCCTGGAATATCCCTCTCTCCTTTGCGGCCAAAGGCCATCTGGGTCCATTGGGATCTGAAGCATCTTTGAAGATGGAGGCAGCCTTGGCGGCGCATTATGTGCAAACATTTTTTGATGTCTTTGGATGGCTGCCCGTGCTTCCTCATCTACGACCATCAGGAGAGATGTCTTGACGATTCAAAGCCTTGCAGACAGTTGGATCTGAAATCAAAATTTTATCTCGCGTTGTTTTTGATCTTTATTATTTACAGTGTCAATATGAATGAGTTTTTATGTCCCTCCCTCTTTCGTGTGCTCTGCCAGGCATCAAGATGAGCGCGTGAAGTTATCTTGACGCGTAGGTTGTCGGGCAGGTGGGATTTGCCCAATCCATGGTATAAATAGGTGTACATCACAGGAAACTATGCCGACTGCTCTTGTCACTCGACTACTACATCCTTACGTGCCCTCCTCTTCTATATCGCGATGCGATACTATTACATGCAGAGTCTTCGACGACAGGATCCCTTTTTCGGCGACCCTCAACAAACTTCCAGTCGTTCGTCGTCTTTACAGGACATTTTTCCAGCGAGGGTGCTTCTCGAGGCGGAGATGAGGTATGCGAATGTCCTCGCGCAAAATGGAGTTGAAAAACTCTCTATCTTGTGAGTTATTTCTATATCATCTTTCGAGTGATTAATATTTGTAGCTGTGGTTGGCATCGCTCCCCACAATATCGGGATGAACACTATACGTTACGAGGCTATGATCGTGCGGGGTGGATGGTCGTCACACTGGAGATGAAGGTGGGGAATGCGGGGAGGTGGTTTGAATATGGGCCTCGTGAACAGAGGCGGTGGTTGCGCAATGCAAGGAATGGGCGTCCCCTGGCGTCCAAGCACTTCTTCAGAGATAGGGACCATATGGAGGTAAGTTATCGCTACCTTCTCTTTCGAGTATGACTGACATTTTTTCCAGGTGATTTAGACTTCAGGGTTGCAAATTTGTTATATAAACTCATGTACAATACAGTCACTAGGCTTGGGGAATTTGGGATCGAGTATCTTGTCCATTGGCAGCTGTGAGTAGGCCTCACCATCTTTGTTGCCCTCGGATGCTAAAAGTAGCCATAGCTCGACATACTGACCCTTCGGTCACAATGGATGAGTGTTGCAATTGTAAGTCTTCCGATTGATTGACGAAATACTACCTCGATGATGCATCAACAGGAAGTCCCGGTCGAAGACTTATTTGTGGGATATATGATTGCCCAGCTTTGGTACATGTCTTCTCTGTCCAAGGACGTTCACTATCTGTGTATTTTTTTTAGTAAACCTGAAATTGCACATCTTTGACAAACTAAAGACAAATTTAAATGGGCAATAATAACAATCCTTTACATGTTCGCTCTACCTAATACTTCTGCTGGTTGGATATTACAAACAAAATTAATCCTTATGATTTTAATTATTTAATGTAAAATGTGTAATGAAAAATAAGCGGTGTATTGATGTCCTCCGAGTAAATTGCCATGAAGATAGTTTGCAGCCAGTAAAACATATATATGCATGTGTTGAGTTCTCGCAACTCTAGGTCGTTTCCGTATATATTAACTCATGTCGGCTATAAATCTAAGGCATGTTAGTGCAATGGCTATACTGGCATGGAAAAATATGGGGTCACTGGTTTGATTCCTGCAGAGTTCACTCTAGTGTTCAATCTAATCTAATCATTACTGCAGTAGCTGGTATTTGGTTTGTAATATTTTGCTGACATTTCCTGAACATTATCATCTGATTATAATCTCATGCTGATTTCCGATCGGGTGTCTATCATAATCAGAAAATAATACCTTAAAAGGTGATTAAAAAATAGAAAATAATCTGGCTAACCGACAATCTAAGGTCATTATTATCTGCATTGTTATCTATTATGATCTGCCTTCTAATCCTGCTTAGAATACCCTTGATAACATGGTTACCATACAGTCATAATAGCATAGTAATGCTGTCATAATGCTGTCTTAATGACATTAAAATCACTGACTCTTTTTTTAAAATCCCTTATCAGGTGCCTCGGCCCATTATGGCATTTTAGGCATTATTATGTATTATAATGTTAAAAAAGGCAAATACAGAATCTCTGACATAGGTCTCACAATGCTTCTGTCGGGGACAAGCACAAGGAGTCTTCTAATGTGAGATATTCACTGCTCTCAGTTGATATCCCCTGCACTAAATGCTTTTATCTCTAGGACAATCCTTCTTGCTGCATCTTCTGCAGCAGGAATACTCACCCACCCTCTGAGTGTCCTGAGAGGGCTTATGTATGTATCTCTTTCATCACATGCTCTTCTATTCTAACCATTTAAGTGGCTTAGTCATCTTCCTGAGGACATGGCAGCAGGGACGGTCCTCACAATAGCAAATGCGCTAAGTCATCATTCCCACTCCCATCCGCATGGGAATACTACCCTCGTCGTTCTCACATGAGTGGAGATAGGCAACTGGCCTCAGCTCTTGGACTTGTTAGTACCGGTGCGTATCCCTTTTCTCTTGCATGCATCTCAATTTCTCATTTATTTCTTTCTCTTCTAGCCCTTGGAGATGGCAGAGCTCTTCCCAGTGTCAATGTTCTGCACAAGTCTTATACAGGACCGACCTTGGGTTCTTTCACAGTGGAGAGACCAGAGCATCTGGCCAAACTCGAGAGTGCCCTCATGGGAAATGTCCTTGTGCTACAGCACACTCTTGTTGTTGCAGAGAGACAGCACACATTCCTTCTCGATGAGATCGAACGAATCCAGCTCGCACTTCATCCTGGAGTGGCTGAGGTACCCGATGCTGGAGATCCTGCTCTTGTGGAGGCCGAGGCTGCTCCAGTGCCTTCCACCTCTGCTGACTTGGATCCTCCCTCTGCCTAATCCAAGGCCTGTAGTTCTGGTCATCTATGGTATTCATCTGTTTTCTAGTCAACTCTTAGCTGTATATAATGGACTTTGTTTCTCATTTTCTTTCCCTGACTCTGATGTCGAATTTATCATACCTATAACTGAGTTTACTCTACTGCTCTTTGCAGATTTGAGTAACCAAGTAGTACAAGGTTTTAAAAGCACATATCCGTAGTCAGTCTCTCTTTATATCGCAACTACAGCAGCTAGTACTGTACATCCTGTCGCTACTTGTAATTCCATGCCCACAGAAGGTGTTTCTGCATAGCGCACTAGTCCTCATCTAAGTTCACTGCTTCAGAAACCTTTGGATTAGCAACCTCTTCAAATTCTTCAGTGAAGTTTGATGGCCATTTGTCTTTCGGTTCTGGTGAATCAATAATTCTTCTCAATTCCATTGAATCTTTTCTCATCCAATATAACACTCTATCATTGATGTCAATGGAGCGACACACTGAAGAGCTGTCTAAATGCACAGAGCAAGAAATGCAACAGTGTTGATGACACTGATCACACCCACACCCAACACTACACACACAAACACGCTCAAGTTTGTGGGGGGATTCTAATGCGATGAAAGTAGCGAACCAATACAATTCAATTCTCAATATCTCTAAGATACATGCGCAGCAATAGCGCTCGTATAATATCTAGACTTCTCTAAGTCCAAAGGCTTTTCTCAAGAACAAGAGGGTGCGACTTCCGTCGCCGGGCCTCAAGGCAAGGGTGTATAACACAATACCACTTCGTCAAACGTCTCCACAACTTTCTAGCAGTCGCTTGGGACTCTAATAACCACTGCACACACTCAGTAACACCCTAAACACCACTTAAACCACTGCACTCAAAGCAGAAACCAATTCCTATTAAACTCAACACACTAATAAACCTTGCACGTCGCGCGCTAAACCAAAACCTTCGCAAACACATGGAGAAGTGTCTACACTGACACAAAACTCCGAAACTTCCACAAGAGCCACAGGGTTTGAACCTATGCAATCCAGAGAAACCCTGTCCGACAAGCCAAAGGGTTTGAACCTCTGCCGCCTGTAATGCCTCGTGTCACACAAATGCCCTCAAGAACTCGAAAGGGTGACCTTCAAGACACCATACTCTTATTCTCTCACAGAGCGCAAGTCAAACCGAAACCAGACTCTCTGCACAGAGTGCTGCACTATTTTCTTATCTAAGTGTGCGACTTAATTCACACAATAGATATCTGATATGGGTTGTATTCTCTCTCGAAGTTCCTAGCTACTCTAAGTGCCAGAGCACATGGCTGAAAAGCTTTGCACTATTACACTGTGGGCTCGAAACTTGTACTCTACATCTACACTACAGTATTTATACAATTCTACATCATACACGTCGATACAACTTAATACAGTACGGTTAGAACCTCAGAACATTATTCCTCGCAATGCGCGCACGTTGTTATAGCATGCCTGGGGCTGGACACTTGGTTGTAGGCCTATCTCGAGACCAGATTCTGTCTCCTCATGGTTGATACTCCACTCACACTGCATTCTATAGGTTGGCATGTCACTCATCATTTCTTCGGAGGATACTTGGAGTGGCAACCAATCCTATACACTGTATCTCATTCAAATGTTGAGTTTCTAGGTTTCTCTGGTTGGTGGGGGATACCTGTGGTAAGCCTAGGCACTGCACTCTTTGGCCAAACTGGGTTCTCTCGGAGTCATCTATACTCAGGCATTATTTGGGACACGTGCACGTGTGCCGCGCGATCAGGGCCTTGTGCATCATCGATCAATGTGTCATGTAGTTCTCTTGGGCTCAGGCATGTCTTTTATTATGTCTGCGGATCATGTATGCAATCTGTTGATAGCGCATTCAGTATTGAGTGCTGAGCTCTTGTACTTAGTGTGACCTCAATGAAGTATCATACTAAGTTAGAGCATGCACTCTACCAATAGTCACTTCAGACTTGCGCACGCATGCGCGTGTTGTTATACCACGCGCTATGTTGATATCACTGCACTCTATGGCTATTTTTATATATGCGCGCAACGTGTGTGCCAGATCAATCCTTCGCATATCATGTCTGTCTCTCATCAATTCATTGGAGTGCGTATATGATCTGCCTCTAGTGTATTCAATATCAAGTGCTGAGCTCTCATACTTAGTGTGACCTCAACCAGTATCATTCTAAGTTAGAGTATGCACTCTACTAATTGTCACTCAAGGTTGTACTGCGCACGACTCGGTATCGTGCTCCATACGTATATTACTGCACTCTGTGTGTTTGACACTGCGCTCTATGCATATAGTATTGCGCTCTTTCTGTATTTTGTGTTACCTCAGTAACTAGCCCTTATACCATGTATGTATTCATACATATCGCAAAATTACATGGGTAGACACATTGCGAGCGTGTCACTGGCCAATATGACCATCACTCAACGAGTCGAAGCATTAATTGCTAAGACTGGGTCCATTGAAAAAGAACTACAAAGTCTACAAGCTTGTGCAGATGCCTCCAACGATGAATCACTTAAAACCTGGTTCAAACAAGTTGAAGTCCGTGTACCTTGCCTAACACAAAAGACCAACCCTGGTACTACAGGTGAAGTTAAGGAACCAAAGCCAGTAGCCGACGTTCCGTCAACTCCAGAGCATAACAACACCATGGCAAGAAATACCCGCAGTAATCAGAAAGTTCGCGAAGATGTTGAGAAACCAAAATCAACCCCGTGAACTTCATTCAGAAAAGAAACACACGAGCAAGAAGCTCCTCCAGACACAGATGACATACCCGCACTTGTTGACTTATCAGATGACAGTGACTTGGAGATTCGCTCCCTGCAAACTCAAGCAAAAGATGTTCGTGAAGCAGAAATAATTAAATCATTTATTCCTGCAGTACAAACAAGTTCGCATGCCAATACCGCAGTATGGAATGTGCCCGTGGCAGAACAAGACTCCATGCGGCAATCAAAGAATGGACCGACCCTTGATGAGGAAGGGATCCCCAAAGATATACACCCATTTGCTTCGGCACAACCAGCTAATTATGCCCCACCCATTGATCGCAACATTGGTGCAAAGCCTGATTATTGCAGGAAAGTTCACGAACATGAACTGGCATACCATACCAAAGCCCCTATAGAGGGTGTGTTGGTAGCCAGACATGTGTATGAAAGGACCGTGGATGCTCCTGTTACCTTATCCCAACGTGAACTATATTTGTTATCCCCAGAAATACATGATATGATGAAGGACGATATCACAAAACGCAAGGTGCCACCAACTGTCGAACAATTTAAGAATGATGTTTCATACACTGGACCCGGTACCGTTGAAATCAATGTCGCATCAGAGGATTCTTCCATAAAAAGTACGCTACTATATGGGCAACCAAAGCCTCTAGTACAAACATTCGAGCAAGAGCGGATCAAACAAGTTTGTGAAAATCCTCCTGAAGGGGCTTTTGTGGTCCAGGATCCTTATGAAGATCACATCAAGAAAGGAGAAAAGATTGGCCCACTTAAGTGTGCAGCTGAATCAATCGCCTTACAATCTATACTGCCTATCGTGGATCATCAGCTGAAGATTGAGTGTATCATTGACCTGGGATCACAAGTGATTTCGATGTTGGAAGCCATATGCCATCGCCTGGGGTTAACCTATGATCCCATGGTAATAATAGACATGCAATCCACCAATGGAACATTGAATAGTTCACTCGGACTTGCCAGGAACATTGCATTTTTATTCGGAGACATCACCCTGTACCTGCAAGTGCACATCATTAGACAATTGGTCTATGACATCTTACTTGGGCGTCCCTTTGACACCCTTACTCGGAGCATTGTTAGGAACTATGAGAACCAGGATCAGACCATTACAATTCATGATCCCAACACAGGAAAAATGGCAACCATACCTACCAGGCCTAGGGGCTGTGTATGACTCATGACACATGATATGTATATGGAAGAAGATGATCCTTGACTAGAAGAAAAGCTACACGATCAAGAAGAAGTGGCACTAGTCATTGAGTAAGACAAGAATCAGAATCCAGTTATTTCTGCCTATGCTACATGAAACAAGTTCGAGAACTTCCACACTGCCACGCAATATTTAGCTGTGTGTGATCCAACCCAACTCCACATCCCTTCAGTACATGATATAACCACTCTAAACGGACCCTTAGATAGTCCACACACTAGAACTCATGGGAGAAATATGCCCATCTACATGCAGCACCATGTGAACACCCCTTCTAAACACATCTCCAAGCCTCTCGAGTACATGTATAATCTATATGGCTCAAATATAATTGGCGATGAAAACTATGAACCATGGTTTGAGAAAACTGCTTCAATATATGCCAGCAAAAAGTATAAGCCAGTAGCCTTGAAAACTAAGCCGGTACTAGCTACCTTACCAGACAAGTTCAGGATTATTCAAAATATTTGAGGAGATCCCTTGAAAGACATGCCCGAACTTTCATCACAACCCCCAGAATTCAAGCCTTCACAAAGATATAACACCAAACGAAAAGAATATATCGACTCAATACATAACAATGGATTCCTCTGGAGTGAGGAAAGAAAATTAATGCACCACTTCATGAGTCTACAAAGTCAAGCATTCACTTGGGAAGACTCTGAACGAGGAAGCTTCAGACAAGACTTCTTCCCACCAATTGATATCCCAGTGGTAGAACACACTCCCTGGGTACTACAAAACATACCCATACCACCAGGAATATACAGTGAAATCTGTAAAATCATTAAAACAAAGCTTGACGTGGGAGTATATGAACCATCAAACTCTTCATACCGTTCTCATTGGTTCACAGTCCTTAAGAAAGATGGCAAAAGTTTGCGAATCATTCACAGTCTTGAACCACTCAATGAAGTTACCATCACCCATTCCGGTTTACCACCCACCACAGATCAATTAGCAGAAAACTTCGCAGGCAGAGCTTGTGGGGCCACACTAGATTTGTTCATAGGATACGATGAGCGAGTGTTAGCTGAAAGCTCAAGAGACCTCACCACGTTCCAAACACCTTATGGAGCCCTAAGACTGGTAATGTTACCTATGGGGTGGATCAATTTGGTCCCGATCTTTCACGACGATGTTACCTACATCCTACAACCAGAAATTCCACAATATACTATCCCTTATATTGATGATGTACCAGTCCAAGGCCCTGCTACAAGATACAAACTAGGAAAAGCCTACAAAACCATACCAGAAAATCAGGGCATTCGTAGATTTATTTGGGAACACTTCGCCAACTTAAATAGGATTGTGCAACATATGAAATATTGCAGGGGCACGTTCTCTGGAAAGAAAGTGTACTTATGCTGCCCAGAAATTGTGGTGATAGGCCACAGATGTACATATGCTGGACGACTACCCTTACCAAGTATCGTAGAACCCATACTCAGGTGGGGGCCCTGCAAGGACATCTTGGACACATGAGCTTTCATTGGAACAGCGGGAGTACTACAAAACTTCATTGAAAACTTCGCAGAAAATTAACTCCCTCTAACGAAACTGTTCCACAAAGATGTTGAATTCAAGTTCAGGAACAAAGAAATAGCAGCACAAGAAAAACTAAAAGAGGCAGTGCGAAGTAGCCCAGCCTTATGACCTATCAATTATAGTTCGTGAGGGGCTGTTATCCTCGCAGTCGATACAGGACCAGCAGCCATTGGTTACTACCTGGCGCAATGTGACCCTGATGAACCATCAATCAGGAAGTTTGCAAGGTTTGGATCGATCACCTTGAATCCCTGGGAATGTGGCTACTCACAAGCAAAAAGAGAAATCTACGGGCTATACAGAGCCCTAGGAGATTGTAAGCTATACCTTATAGGACTACCCACATTTGTGGTAGAAGTGGATGCAAGCACTATAAAGGGAATGCTCAAAAACCCAGACATTGCACCGTCAGCTGCAGTAAACCACTGGATAATAGGGATACTATCCTTTCATTTTGTACTAGTACATGTACCCGGAACTAGGCATGGACCTGACAGTCTATCAAGGCATCCACCTCAAGAAGGAGATCCGCTGCCGTCAGGAGATGGTATGGACAATTTCTTGCATACACACTATGGTCTACTACAAGGTCATGTACATGCTGCCCAAGCCACATATTCAATAACGCTCGAAGACACCGAAGAGTGGGAGGAACAAACAAGTTCACTAACTTATAAGGATGTACCACAAACTGCTCAACAAGTTCTACGAGATCAATGGTTGGATTATATTCTACGTAGGCATACAAACTTGGAAAGGCCGCCAGGAATGAATGAAGAAAACTATGCAAAGTTCATGCGATATGCGATGAATTTCTTCAAGAAAGACAAGAAATTATGGCATAAAAACTTGCAAGGGAAACATCAGCTTGTGATACCCCAGTACAAAAGACTTGAAGTCATGATAGCATGTCATGACAGAGTAGCACATAGAGGATTCTACGCGACACATGAATTAGTCAAAGCAAGATATTGGTGGCCAGACATGAAAGCAGACATTGCTTGGTATGTGCGCACTTGCCACCTGTGTCAAGTACAACAGACAAGACAAATCTACATGCCTGCAACTGTGGCAGTTCCTGCACCATTGTTTTCGAAGATGTACATGGACACCATGCTCATGCCAATATCGGGACAGTTCAAATATATTGTCCAAGGGCGGTGTTCCATGAGCCATTACCCTGAATTTAGATGTTTGTGAAGAGAAACAGCAAGAACAATAGGAGAATGGATTTTCAAAGATATCCTGTGTAGATGGGGAGCATTAGTGGAAATTGTTACAGACAACGGCAAAGCTTTTGTTGCTGCCTCTGAATACCTTGGGAAGAAATACCACATAAATCACATCAGGATATCAGGATACAATTTTTGAGCAAATGGAATAGCCGAGCGACCTCACTTTGATGTAAGACAAGGCTTATTCAAAGCCTTCAATGGAGACCAGAAACAATGGAGTCAAAACATGCATTCCATTTTCTGGTCAGACAGAATAACTATGCGAAGAAGAATGGGTTGTTCGCCATACTTCGCGGCCATGGGCACTGAACCACTCCTACCACTCGACATAATCAAAACAACATGGCTTATGCCACCACCAGAAAATATCATAAGCACCACATCCCTGATAGTTTGAAGGGCGATCAGCTTGCAGAAATGTGCAGAAGACTTAGCACATATCAAGTCGAAAGTCTACAAAGCCAGGCATAAGGCAGCATTAAAATTTGAAGAAGATTATCAATACTCTATTAAAGACTTTAACTTTGCAAGAAGAAGTTTGGTTTTAATGAGAAACACACAAATAGAGAAAGCACTGAATAGGAAAATAAGGCCCTGCTATTTAGGACCTTTGGTTGTCCTTGGAAGGAACTGGGGAGGGGCCTACATCCTGTGTGAACTTGATGGATCAACCTTTGCAAGACCAATCGCAGCATACCGATTGATACCCTACTTCGCAAGACAAAAGATAGACTTGCCAGAGATCAGCACAATAATTGATATACCACAGGCCCAAATGAAACAACTCCTAGAGTCAGGAAAAGAAGATATCTTCGACGAATTACCAGACAACGAGGAAGAACACAACAAAGTGGAACTAGCTTAAATTACGCCAAAAGTTTGGGAGTTGAACCCCTTCACAAGCTTTATCTATAAGTGAGGGGGGGGAGTGACCATACAAACTACACATGGTCCTTACAAGTTACACGAAAAACTATGACATTGGTTGAACAACGTTTAACAACTACTAAGACTAAAAGTACATGACGGACTCACAACCAGATCAAGTTCATGAAGATATCCTACCACCAGCTAGGCTCCTTTCCCTTGGAGTTCGTTTTGACGCGAACATTATCTGAAGGAACTGCCCAGCTCAGCACGCTTCTCTTCTAACTTGGCATGCACGATGCGGTACTCGGCAGTGAGAGTAGCATGGACCTTCAACAACGCAAGAAGTTTGTGAGTGTTGACTTTGATGCGGGAAAATAAAGTGTTGCAGGAAGCAACTAGCGAGGGGAGCGTCTCGGGACCATCAAAAGTCAACTGGCGCCAGTTGAGAGCCACATAAGCGCGGGCAGAATCCTCCACCTCTTGAGCACGAGAAGCCTCAGAAGTGGTAGCACCAGCTAACAAGAAAACAGATATCAAAACAAGTTCGCGAACTTAATTAACAAAACATACTGCCGATTGGACCGTAGGGAGCAGCCGACAAAGTCAGGGCATCAATCTTGGCCAGAATAGAATCAATGTTTTCTTCAGGCTTCCCTTGAAAGGGGAAAGCCAACACATTGCGATCAGGAATGCCACCAATGCACCCTCAACCCCAATGACGAACACAATTAGTACACTCCACCTTGAGACCAATATAGACACACTCCTCATTCCTAGCTGAACAAGATAAGCAAGGGTGATGAGCCTAACAAAGAAAATCAAAAACAAAGCTAGAGGAAACAAGTTTGTGATGCACCTTCACTGAACGAGCAGGACATTCATGCAGGGGGTGACAAGGTGTGCCAGAACAAAAAGCGCAAAAGCTAGCCCTGAATTGTTGCCCTTCAAAAGGGACACAAGGCGACATCCTTTCAGAAATCTTCTCAGCAATTCGCTGAGCATCCTTCAAGGTTCCTTGACAAGCCGCAAGACTCTCAAGGTTGGGAGGCTCGTCCCAGTCACCCTCAGGCAAGTCGTTGATGAACCTAGACTTCTGTGGCAACGGCAAACCAAAACTCAAAGAGTAATGATTAATGACGGTGTAGACTGGAGATAAAGGTACTGTGTTGTGCAAGTTGTTCGGGGCACCTCCGTGCGACCTAATCACTTCCTCTAGATGCGAGTTTATACTGCGACTTTTCAGTCAAGCAAGTAGCACTCAAGCAATTGAGTACTAAAAGGTATTGGCTGTAGGCTGGTGATAATCTCAATGATGAGATTGAACGGTTTTGGGTATGACGTGAATACCGCAAATCTGGTGTAACGAGGGGAAATGAATAGACGAGGTCTCTAGACATTGGTCCTATGAAAATAACAGTGAAAATGAAGCTAGGTGTGTGGTAGTTGGTTTATAACCGGTGGAGTGTCGATGTACTGGGTGGCGATCCTAATAATGCCAGTTAATGTGGGCAAAAGTGTGAAAATACATTTATGTCTGGTGGGGCACGGAGATAACAAGTGTTGATCCTATATGAGGCGAAGTATACTGAAGTCGATGTTGAAAGCTGAGTCTACTCGGAGACGTTCCTATCCTATGTCAATGTCAAACCTATGAGTCCTCTCGAGGGACTATCCTATCCAATCCTATCCAATCCTATAATGGTCCTAAATGGTGTTGAGTCCAAAACGATCCTATGTTGACGATGTCAATTCCTATAAGTCTGCCAGAGACTACCCAAGTGGGCTGCGATAAACGATGTTGAATATAAAGCCGAATAAAACTCCTATGGTACAAAGATGAAGATGGTTCAATCCTATAAAACAAAAGAGGTGGTGTACGATGTGAATGCCAGTGTTACATGCTAGATGCGAGTATCAACCGCTAATGACAGGGTGCAAGCTAACGTGCGATGTGCGATGCCAGAGATAATTCCTAAAACCAGTCAATCATGGTTTAGAGTGTTTCTCAAGGAGAGCGTGAAGGAGTACGAAGCTCAGACGGTGTAAAACCAGTCTCTGGCTTATAGCGAGCATATGGGGTGCAAACAATTACTATTGTTCATATACTGTGCTATGCATGGAGTATGGTTCGTTTTAAAACCGGTGCTAATGACTGTAGCAAGTGTGTAGAGACGAGATTATATCTGGTGACAAGCGTGTAGCGAGGCTAATGGCAGAGTAATGGGTGGTAGTTGATTAACTACTGTACTGCAATTTTCTACCCACTTTTATACTACCGGAGATAATTATTAATAGCGGTACTTAGTAAAGCTACAAGGCTGCGGCTTTGTAAAGATCCTAGCGTCCATACATATCTCCGTAGTCGCTTGTAACAGCCAATCCTCTGCATTACCGAAGGAAGGTAAATTTCCTAGATCATGGGTCTTCTCCAGCATGGTTTTTGAGGTGCTGTTTAACTGCAGACTGGGAGGGTACGGTCGATAACCTGAGGTGTATGAAAGGAGTATCGAGCACTAGTGGCCTTGGCACGGTTTTATTGGTAAAACCGGGTGTCAAGCTGACAAAAACCTGGTGATTATTGAAGCGGAATAACGGTCGACGAGTATGACCTCATATAATTAAAGGATCAATGCCGGGGTTTTATGCCATGATGCGCTAGTGATGCGCTCTGATGTGTTGTATGATTTATCTCTGGTGGTCGATATTGGTGCCTAGCTGTGATGGCATACGATTTGAGCCATGAAACAAGTTGGGATGGATATTCTCCATTATATCTGGTCGTTGAAGTGTCAAGAAGGTCCTATAGTAGCGTGTGCACACTGGAGATAATATTATATCCGGTGCTAAGTCAGTTGTCACTTAGAAATGACAAAGTTCACGAATTCTGAGCGTACAGAGCCCTGAGGCTCATCATCGTCCTACAAAGAAAAAGTTTAGACAAAACAAGTTCGTGACACTAAAAATAACACACCCAAGGGTCCACATCGGGTGAATTGGTTTCAGCCTGCTGGGCTCGGCCAATGTCAAACTCATGTTCAGAGTAATGATCAGCTCTGGAGGGGGGACGTGCGGGGGAATTAGACCAAGAGGTCTTGTTCCAGTCATACTCATGGCTATCTGGAACTGGGGATCCCATAGAGAAGTCACCATCAATAGTAGGACCAATGGCAGGGAGGTCTTCAATACATTCAATAATCGAGGGTGTTGCCTTAGTAGCAGCAACAACACTGGAGCTGCAGAAGGTGACTCTGCCATGACTGTTTTGTGACAAGACAGCCCACTCGGAATGATACTCATGAACACGAAGATATCGCTTGAGACGCGACATGAAACACTTGAATTGAATATTCTGGTGGAAGTCAGCATAATGGATGGAAATCAGAGTCTATTAACAAGTTAGCGAACTTCTTTCAGAAAAGAAACATGACCTCGCACCTCAAGATCCTTGGCCTCATGGAACCAGAAGCCGATGGCAGCCTCAGTCGCACTCTTTGGAAGAGTAAGGGATTGCAAGCGCTCGAGTCGAGCAACAAGCTCGGACAAGGCAGGAGGTTTGGGAGGGAACACAATGACAGTCATTGACTGGATGAAGAAACAAGTTCGTGAACTTCATTGGCTTTTATAAGAAAAGAGACACTATGTGTACAAGTCAAAAAACAGCTGATTCCAGCATTCATCGTGGACTTGAAAACTATTCTCATCACTGCAGATCGAACTATAAGGACCTGAAGAACAAGCAGATACTCCAACATTCATGTTCCGACATCATACCTATCATTGAATATTAATCCTCATGACTGGAAAACTGACTAATGAATCAAAAACATGGAAAAATTAAAGTCTGGAGGGGGAACATGGTACACATCAAGATATTGCATAATAACATACACACAATCATTCAACAAAAATTCATGCCATAGTATGAAAGAAAATTACTCAGAAAACTACAATCTCTCATATACACCATAAACAAAAATAACATGTTTTCTCTCGACCTAGGCCATACAAAAATACCTAGTGAAAGAGAAGCAGTAACAAACGACATCAGTAATGAAATCATGACCACGTTAGGCCTCGGAAAAATGATGAAGGCACTGGCCTACATGAACAGCATCCTGGTATCTGACATATCAAAGGATCTATTCATAGAAATTGGACTTGGCAAATTAGTGCCAAAAACCGGCAATCAAGCATCATTAGCCAGTGCACACATGACCTATGAATGGAGAAGCAAAGAAATTCACTAAGTCACAAAATTTCACTCAGAAAACACAAGATACAAGTCAAAAGAGTCTATTAAACATTTTGTGAAGGCAGACACAAGCAAAAAGACAGGGCTAAAAAGGAAGGACAACAAAAGAAATCATTTGAAAACCCAAGAATACTAAAGCGAACATCTTTTAAGAGGACTCATCCTCGTCCTCATCCTCATCCTCACCCTCAGTCTCAAAAGCGACTTCCAAATCCACATCAACTAAATCCTTCCATTCCTTGATACCGAGTTCAAAAATGCCCGACAAGTTCTCGATGTTCTCAGCATGAGTACGACAAAGGGCAGCAGGAACCTTGCCCTGGTAATCAGCAATCCGAACAGACTCCTCGAGGGCTTGAGCAAAACGAGCACAAAGATCTTGAATAAGCACTACAAGAAAAAGATAAACAATGAAAACAAGTAGAAAATAAAATAAACTCACCAGGGTGAGGAACAAAGACTTGACGAGCCTTGTTGACCATGCACTCTCCATGAAATAAGCAGGCATGCTTATGAATGGCACACCGGAAACATTTGCAAGAGCCGGAACGGATAGTCCTGCATTGTGCTCCGGCAGCGCTGCAAGCATCGCACGGCTCCACCATCTATAACAAAAGTCAAAAACAAAGTAAACAATTTAGAAAAGGAAAACTCATGAAATGGCCAATGAGGTCACCTAAGGAATGACAGAAGTAGTGGCCATCACACCCTACGAAGTCACCATAGTCCTTGTCAGGGACTAGGAGACCTAACGGCATTAGGGCCGGGTCCTCCACCTCAACCGCATCCTCAGGGGTTTTTTCCCCAAGACCACCCTTGACTGCGACCTTGTGAACATCTTTCGTCACGGCAAGCGAGCAACCTTGTTTGGTAGTGATACGGGCTAAAACAAGTTCACGAATCAATACAGACACAAGCAAAGACAAAAGAGCAATGTACCAGTGGAGGTCGCGCGACCTTTTCCCTTTTGTGCTGCAGTCAAGCAAGGCGGCGAAGTAAGATGAGCATGTTTGTTAGCGCCGTCCTCATCAACAGAAGCTGTAAAGAAGCTAATAAGACAAAGACACCAAGAAAACGAAGAAAAAACTCACAAGGAACCAAGGGGTGCTTCCTTGGCTTACTAGGCCCAGCAACAGGAGGAGGCACGGGTGTGGACCACGAAGATCTTAGAATGTGCCCAGTGGGGGCTGCACAAGAAAAATGATCAAAGAAGTTCGCGAACATAATCTAACAGATCACGCACCAGCAAGCTTTGCCAGGGGAGGCGCCAACTTGAAGTTTTTAGGTGGAACACACCTCAGCAAAGCCAAGGCAAGCGCAGCCAGGGAAGGATGAACCATATAATTGTTGGACGTGATGGGCAACACCAACGGGCAAGGGAAACTAGAGAGCATGATGAAGGCAAAAGGAGACAAAGATGAAGAAGGAGGCACTAATTTGAGGGCCCTGGGAGAAGGAGTCGCCAGAGGAGGGGACAATGCCAGCAGAGGGAGTGCGAATGGCATAGGCGAAGGCAGGCAAGGAGAAGGAAAATCAGAGGCGCGCCCGGGCACCAATGGAGAACTGCCAAAAGAGAGAGGAGCAGAGGAGGCAGCCACCTCAGCTGCATATTGAGTCAAAAGAAGTTCGGGAAGCGGGTTGATGGCGACCCTGCACTTCAACTAGAAAAAGGAATTAGCACAAAACAAGTTCAGGAGAAAGTCGACACCTACTGCCTCGGCAACTAGAAAGTTGTACTCCTCCCCCGACAAATGCACTTCATCCACCGCAATCTGTTGAAAGGTGGCCCACAGTACGAGTTGGAACTCCAGCCACTCAATGGGGCTGGAGAAAAGGAGGTCCTTGCGACAAAAGGACTGGGAGAGTCAGGACCAACACTTGAAGGCATAGAGGACCCAAGCATTGGTAGTCAAAGACGTCGACGAGCAGCCAGGAAGAAGATTGGCGCATGATGAGACGAAGGTGGTGGCCTCATGCACGTGGAAAGAAGCAGATTTGACATAAGAGGGAGCCATTGTAGAATAAAGCAGAGATTTCCAGGGGAAGCGGCGAAGATAATCCAGACGGCTTTTAAAGCTTGACCTCTAGCAGGACCCATACCCGACACTGACACAAAGATGTTTCAAGAAACATGAACGGCCCTGAGCAAGTTCACGAAACATTCCAGTGCTAAGCTAAGAATCATTAGTAGCAGAAATCACTCAAGTTCTTTGAAAATGAGCAAACTACTACCAGGCACATATCCATCCACATTGAGCAGTCAGGAAGATCCACCTAACAACCAGCATCTCCCATGAATGTGAAAGGCCTCGGCCAGTACAAAAAGAAGTGTACAGTGGGAAAAGAAGGGAGCAAATCAATAAAAATTAAAGTTAGGGGGAGATGATGAGCCTGGTGGCTCTGTGCGCTCAGAATTCACGGGAAACATACAACAATTTTATTGATCTATTCATAGGTTGGCACCCTAGCCAGATAGGGTGTGCCGGTTCAATGCCGGTTAAACCATCCAAATCCATAGGCAATGCATGAAGTTCATGAGCTATGACGCATAGGTCAGCTCTGACATGAATCACCGGCATCGGCCCGACACAATTAAACATACACGTCATATGCATCTGATGCGGCAAGATACGGTACCTAGCATGTGACCAGACCCATGTGGTCATAGGGTCTCCCGACACTCATGTAGTATGCAGCCAAAGGGATTTATAATAAAGAAAGCTCCAGGCACACCGATGCGTACATGATCCGACCAAACAAGTTCGCAAACTTGTGGCAGTAGTGACTGTGGAACCACTAATGGTTAGTAAGGTGGTCCTGCCATTAGGCCTCATTAGACGGGCAGACAGATATCCATATGACCAAGCTATTATAAGGAAGATAGCACAGTAATAGTGTTATGAATAAGTTCGCTATGCTCAATAAGCAAGTACTGTGGCTGACAACAGAAGATTACACTGTAGTATAGAATAGTAGTATAAAAGTAACAAAGTATTCAAGCTAGAACAATAGAATATACTCGGGACTACTACTCCCCCACACAATTGACCCAACAAACTAAGGTCTTCATAGTCGAAGACACACATACACAATGACTCAGTTGATACACTAGTGTGTTGCAAGTCCATCGTGAGCTTGATTACACTTGTGCACTGTACCGCTGCATGCCCATTGCCTACTAGCTTAAGTCTATAACCAAAGAAGGGGAAACTCACCTTCATTGGTGCTCTCAGCCTTCCACCCGCTACTAGCTAACTTCAAGGGTAATCCAAGATAGGATAATCACCCTTTAGTTACTGACACCTACAGATACCATTCGATTCACAAAGAACGACACCAAACCCACTAGTGAACTTCTTTCACTCGCCTAGTTCCCCAGTACCAACTCATTACTGAAGTAACAACAGAACGTTATCAGCTTAGGAAGGATAGTCATTGCATGGAGGTGCCCGACTAGACTCGCTAGAACCTGCCTTCAGATTCTGTAAAAAGGATACCACTTGCCATTAAACGGTTTAGTTGTTTTCTGCCCGCAGGAGTCTGTAGGTTCATCAATGTGTATGGTATAATAAGTTGCCAGTTGTATACACCCCAGATGTGCATGAGATTCACTAGCGTATGCATTTCACTTGATGGCACTATTCTCATTAACAGGCTTTGTGGACTTGTAAATCAATATTTCCATGTTGGCATCTGTGGCTCACCAGACCTCACAGGTGCCTTGGATAACTTGTTCTCTGGAATTATATAACCTTAGCTCAGAGGCATGGCTGGATCGAATAATTACGATGATTTTCACTGGCTGTCTTTCTCTGGTAGGATTACTATTATATACCTCTGGGATCCCGAATCCTCCCAAGCAATCAGCATGTTCTATCTGTTGATTTGTCCCCACAGTAGGAGGCAAGAAAGTGCTGCCAGCATCGCTATTATTTTTAACCTTCACTGACCATTGTCCT
Organism: Armillaria novae-zelandiae; assembly: GCA_030435655.1. Taxonomy (NCBI): domain Eukaryota; kingdom Fungi; phylum Basidiomycota; class Agaricomycetes; order Agaricales; family Physalacriaceae; genus Armillaria; species Armillaria novae-zelandiae. The sequence goes on along the minus strand of JAUEPR010000004.1, from coordinate 2,232,299 downwards.
ATGTTACAATATCACACAGGATAGTTTGCTTTGCCGATGATTATGTCACATCTAGCTTGAGAGTGCGAGCTTTTTGAAATTTCTCGATGGGTTTATTGCAATTTACCCTAGCTAGGTGAGACCTTCATCGCTGGGCTCAACACATTTCACCATTCACTTCTAGTCCGGTCTGCAGATATATCCTGCCGGGACATTTCCTGTTTCTATCACCTGCCTTCAAACTTTCCATAGTACCCATAGTACTTCCCGACTGCAGTCAGAGGCCAATGTTCAACCCAACTTGAAACCATCCCTGCTTATAGTCGCTATCATCATAACTTCTAAGCCTATTTTCTTTTTATCGTTATTTGATGGGTTCATCACTTGAGAAATGTATTGACTACAAAGACCCACCGAAATTTCGGTTGCCAAGAATCAGCGAACAAGGGCTTTCGAACCTCAACATCTTATGGAGACAGACATTGCTCTTTGACAAAATATCGTTACCACGATCATCTATATAAGGTGAGGAATACATAAAGGCATACATTGAATTGGTATAGGTGTTGTAACAACTGGACAATAAATAAATAAGACGGCATGGGCTCAATGAATGCACTCTGACAATTAGGCAGGGAGGCTCATAAAGTCATCTTGTGGTTTCTCCTAGGAGAAAATCAGCTCAAGTAAAGTGCATGAACTGATATGACCACTCATTCTGCCCATTTTATGATCGCCGATGAATCCCTCTTTAGTTATTGCGCACGTTGATGCCTGTCCTTACACCCCATCCCCTCGCTGCATGCCTTCCGTTGATTGGGAGGTGATATCCCTTATCATAGTGGTCATGATACTCACATTGTTTGAAGACATATAGGTGTCTCATCCACCCATGATTCAGATTCGCGAATTCAACACCATGTAAACGGTATTAGCGTACAGTTTGGGCATGAGCAGGGCAGGTGTTGTATAGAAGCTCTGATCAGGCAATGCAAAGAAGAGGATAAGATTGAGCAGAGCGACACCAGCTGGACATAGGTGGCGTCAGGCTTTGTAAATTGTGACAAAGGCGGTAGTGCACATAATGCAAAGGAACTTACCTGTCATAGATCCTGTTTCAATAGTGAGACGAATTAACTTTGTGACAATAATTTGAGTGTGATGGAAGCCGGTATTGCTGTGCATAAGCTACAAAATAGTATCAATGTCAATGATGAAGGTGACTGAAAGAGAGAAAGAGATGACATAATAAGTCATGCAGATAGCAACGACAACATCACACAAAGCAGAGCCTCCGCACCAGATCTACGGATGCATCAGCATGATGAAGATGAGATATCTAATTGGCTAATTACCCCAATGGTAACAGATGTCTTCCTATTATTGAGTTTTGTGATGTTGCCTGCCTGGAACGAGAAGATGCCTGTGATTATAGCAGCCACAGAGCCTGTCAAGGACACCTGTAAATAAATGAGCCAGACTGCCAGTCTCTGTTTCGACCATTGTCATTGATAGTAGTGGGCGTGCCGACCCACCAAATCAATTATCGCAACTTCATTCCACCCACTCAGAAAAAAGTCTTTGAATGAGTTCTAGTAGAGCAGATATTAGCTCGTTGTATCAAGCTCACACATAAACCGACCCTGGAATTAACTGCAAAGGAACCTGTAGATATCAGTTATCGCCTCTCATAGCTAGTTGTCCAAAAAGGGCATCAAAACTCTGTGAAAACAGAATCTCCCAGGATCTTCCGGTGCTTCACATTCCCATGATCCTCTTGGTTCGAATGGCAACTACTCGGAAAGCGAAATCAATGTGGTCTATGAGTGGAGATCGTAATATCTGACCCTTGCACCAAATCATCTCTCTTCGTCATATCTTTCAGGTAGCCTCTGATAATCATGCTGCATGGGGAAGGCAGTCAAGGAAATATAGGACTGCATGATTATGAGTCGAAGTTTGAACCCCTTGGAGGCTCATCGAAGATACGTCGAAGGAAATGCAAACGTGGGAAAATGATATGCCACCAGAAATAGAAATCCCCACTGACAGTGACCATCTAAGTATCCCGGTACATGAACTCATGACTTTCTTTCCCAAACAATGCTAGAGAGAGATTTGCAAGCCTCAACTACAAATATGACCTGGTATGATAGGTGGAAGGACCATATCTAAATGTACAGCTGATACAATCACTTCAAAATTCAAACTTAGAATATGGGATGTCAGGACTTTCAACCTGCCAACATTCAAGAATGTTCCTTCTTAACCCACAACAGCCAGGTCCCAATCTGTCGGTAGGAACCTTAGTAGGGCTTTGGATTTGAAGGAAAGAGCAAACAGAAGGACCAGGGCCGCCTTGCTTCCTGGTTAGCCGACGGAGATGCCATTTGTGGTGGGCCTCTCATCTTTGGGAGCCCTTCTATTTAAGAACATCATACCAGCACCAGCAGGGATTTCGGGTATTTGCATCATTACCAAAAGGACTGAGCCTTTATTTGATGCTCGTGCTATCGTGATACTAGGAAACAGTAATGATTATTCAAGGAATGTCTAAACTTAGCCTCTTGAGTTTTCTTAGTTGCTCCATAAGTGGTGAAAATTCGAGAAAAACAATGACAAGATACCTCAAGATCCATGAGTACCTATGTATGGTTTTACTGGACTTAAATGTGAGATCGTGCGAGATCACGACAGTAATACCCAGCATAGTACCTTGTCAGGCAAAGCACATTGCTTGACACCCAGAGTCTCCAGTAATGACAAATGGTAGTTTTCGATATGATATAGTCCAATCGTGTGAGACCTGAGCTCAGGATATGCTTTCTCCCGGTTCAGCCAGGAGGGAATTGCAGAAACATCAAGGTCTGTTAGGTTTGCCCATGAAGGCTATTGTCGATCCTTTGAGAGTCCCACAAGCATGGGGAAGTTTCTCGATGACTTGGGCATTCGACATATCCCGTGACTCTAGAGGTGATAGGCCAGACATGCATGCACTTTAGCTAGATGAGAGCTACATGTGATTCCCGGTGCTGAACACGCCATTGTCCTTGTTGGATTCGGTAATTTGTGATTTGATGCGACTCTGACAAGTTCACCGTCGGTGAGATATTATCCACTGGTTGAGTACTGAGAAAAATTGGTCATGATAATATGAAAGAAAGAGAGAAAAGCTTAGGATATAGCTGATGGCTGTCCCAGATAGGGAACCTCCAGCATCACCCATTCTTTGGCACTGTGTTGGGGTCCTGGCATTCATGTCCATATTAAGAATTTCCCTCAGAGACTGTCGTTCGGGCCATTTCTTATGCCGCCAATCTCAGTAGTAGATTCGAGCTGTCCTGCATGCCAGTCAGGAACCTCGTGTGCTCGCAGAATGGTCACTTTACTATACCTCTTATCTGTGAAAACAATAGCATTAAATGTATCCCAATCTGCTCCGACGGGGATAATGCATACTCGGCATTCTTTTCGAAGACAAACCCCTACTCAGCCAGTATACTTGTCTCGATGGCACAAGAAGGTGTCGTCATCATCAAGATTCAAGAGTGCGGTTTTTTCTTCACAGGCTAATTGAAATTTCAAACCATGCTATAAGTAATTGTTATTGTTAGGCTTGACAGACATTTCTCTGTTCATTCTAGTCCAGTCTGGGGAAACGGGATGGGACGTATCCTGCTGTTGCCTACCACCTCTAAACTGATGAGTGTTGCTCTGTGAATAAATATTATTAGCAAGCTCGCGTATGAACATGAACGATAAGTGCAAAAATCGACCATTTAATAACTATATGCATAAGGGGAGAGGGACACTGTGGCAATATAACAAGGCGAGGGTAGTGCGCAATGCGAGGCTACCCCACCAAGTACGATGCCCTGAAGAAAGCCAAAGTGTAATTGCAAGAAGATTTGAATGCTCCTTTGCTTGCGTTCTCCCATTATCTGAGACGTTCAATCAAGCTTCAACGTGATGCTATGACGTACGCATTGGGAGTACGCTCAGGCTGCAACCTTTGACTCGACGGAGAACCTGCTACTCCCTGCTCAGAAATCCAATGCGCATCCGTGACCTGTTTGGCTATGCTTTCCATCAAAAAACTGGGGTATACTCGACCTCGAGATAGTCATCAACCATGAGCAGAGGATGGACGCCTCTTCTGGATGATTTATCATGTTGTTCGGAACAGGGTGCCAGCTACTAGATCTTCTGGTTCTCGCTTCCACTGCTAACACAACTGCAAGCGTCATATCAGGAGAGAAATTCCCATTGCGCCTTACAGACCCGATCTCTATCAGTTGGGAGACAATACATGCCGATGTGTATCGTGATGGCACGTACATCTTCCGACCGCCGATACAATTTATATTAAGGCGAGAATACTAGAGAGAGAAGGCACTAATGAGTCAGATTCTCCTCACTCTGTTCGTTGACCCTTATTAGCAATACGATGGTGTGGAGCGGCATCTGTATATGTTCTACTTGATTTGTCGAGTCTTCAGGTCTCTATGAAGAAAACTAACGAGACCGTAAAGTTTTAAAACTGGAGGTTGACTGGAGACCACATGTCGACTGTGTTCATTATTGATGCATTATGGATTTCATTGGATTCCAGAACACGAGTTTGAAGGAAGATGCCGGTATGCTGTGCTATCCACCCGGATCCCCAAAGATAGAATATGATACGGAGAAATGTACATGATCATCGGATCCTAAACCCATCAACTTTCACCAGCGCTGGTGTTTACGGCTTAATCACAACGTGAAGATTCCTAGTTCTTTGATGTAATCCTTGTCCAATCCGACTGTATTCCAAAGAAATGCCAAGCCTTCTTCCCTGGGGTATGTTTCACATCGAACTACTCAAGAATTGTGCATCCGAGGCTGACGCTACTGGAATATGACTGTTGATGTAGCTCCAAAATTCAGCCCATCTAGTCTTCCGCATCGCACATCTTTACCACAAAATAAGCTAAATATAAATCTCATTGCATTCAAATTTCAATACAACTGTGTTTCTCTCGTCTTGTTTCACGCCATGTGATCTCAAGGCGTGTGAGCCATTGTTTCTGAACTGATTACCCATTGTCACAGGATCCCTCGGTAGGCTCTGGCGACTTCGTCACATTCATCTATCTCCGTCGATCTCATATACCATCCCGTTAACTAAGTCGATTGGCACTTCTATTTTGGCTATGACGGATGCCATGTTTGTTCTTATACGCGTTTTATTTGACCGTTGTATACATCACCTCATAAGTGTTTGTAGCAGAAGTCTGCATAGTCCCCATTGCAGATAAGTAAATCCAGTTGATGGGTCAATCGCGTACTGCTATCCAGTCTGTTTAATAGGTATACGGCGAGCTTACTGTAGCATCCGTTGTGTCCAGCACGCAAACACGCCAAATTTGACGGCGGATATTCAAAATGCATCAAATACCACGTCGCACAGGTGAGTGAATGATATCAATAGAGCCCGGGTGGGAAACTGTCGAATATTAATGGGTCCTTCGAGGTGGATTCAAAGTCGCGGCTTACAGAAGCGTCAGATGTGTGGGTTTTTGTACTAAGTCAGTTGATACCTTTTTCATCGAACATGAACACCACTGCTTGAACAAGGACCATTCGTTTGAAGTTGGAAAGAAAACCTCAACAGGACATGAGACTATACCATTCAGCATCGGTAATTATTACAACAAGACAAACATAGATAGATCGTGGGTACTTATACATGGTGTTATCTCAAAAGGTGGACTCGAACAATGATATGACAGACCCCATGCCCGTCTTATCCTGGAGAAAAAATTAGCTCTAATAAAGTGCATAAACCGCGATGACTGACTTTCATTTGACTCATTTCACAATCACCGTTGAGTACTTCCTTAGTTATTGCAACCACCGATGCCTGTCCTTGTCTCCCATCCATTCCCGGTGGTGAATAAGTATTAGTATCCGACATCACAGTATTACCGGTCGTGATGATCATATTGGCTGTAGACGTATAGGTATCCCGTCCACCCACGATTCGGATTCGGGAATTTAGCACCATGTAGACGGTATTAGCTTTCAACTTGGACACGATGAGAGCAGAGGTCCCATAGAAAGACTTATCCGGGAACGCCAAAAGGAGGATAAGATTGAGCAGAGCGACAACAGCTGAGCATAAGCAGTGTTAATCTTGTAACGGCAGATGGTGTGAAGTACATACCTGTCACAGATCCCGTTTCAGCAGCAAGACGAATCAACTTCGTGACAATTATTCGGGTGCAACGGAAGCCAGTGTCGTTGCGCATAAGCTATGAAAATCAACGTCAGCAAAAGGTAGATGAAAGAGAAAAAGAGCTCACGTAGTAAGTCATACAGATAGCGATAACAACGTCGCACAAAGCAGCAGCTCCGCACCAAATCTAAGCACGGATCAGTAGAATGAACACGGGACGTGTCAGTCAATTATCTACCACGACAACGATGGACGTCTTCCAGTCTTGGAGTTGTGTAATGTTGCCTGCTTGGAAAGAATAGACGCCTACAAGCACAGCTGCTACAGAGCTTGTCAAGGAGATCTGTATATATGTGAGCTAGACTGCCGCAGAGCAAGACTCAAGAGCACATCAACGAACACATGTGACGAATATCGGGATGATTGGGGACTGTGATAACATCAAGATTCGGTCTGCATAAAAGATCTGTCCGACACAAGCAACTACATTCATATAAGTAACAGAAAGCGAGTAGATAATGGCACGCGCACCAACACCGCTCATGAAGGGGCCAGTGAGCCGGCTAAACTGCATTCTATTCAGGTTTTCGATGCCATCGAAGCCGCACCCGAACACTGCAAAGGTTTCGTGGATGACGAGGGTCGTCTGAACAAATTCGACAATGTATATGCCGTAGACGAGATGTTTTATGAATTGTCTGTCGTTTGGAAATGCCAGATAGTACAACCCTAGTAACGGAAATATAAGTAGAAACAGTATGACTAAAAAACGAGCGACGCACAAAACTGTACAGAAAGAGTCACGAAGAGTCCCCAATGCAAGAGACCGGCGACGATCTGGATATCCGCGTCAGGGATTGAATTGCCTAACCACAAAAAAAGAATGAACCATAGGTCCGGACCTGAAATAATAATGATTCAGTGTACACCGGTGCTCCATTCTAATGAGATGACTCACAGTATCTCGGCGGGATAGCCTGCAGTGACGGGCTGCATGTCGTACTATCTAGGATCGTTTATCTGTCCTGAAAGGAAAGAATTTGTACATATACTATCGGAAATTATCGTGAGAGACTCAAAGAGAAGGTGCACGAAGACCCAAAGCTGGGAAGACATGCTTCATCATGCCAAGGAAAAGCAGCGAGCCAACGACTGAAAACCAGAGTACTTGTGATCCTAACCATTTCATGATGTACCTGAAGTCCCGATTTGGAGCACTGGCAACTTCGCATCGTTAAACAAAATCTGAGATCCCTGCAGCCGCTTGGAGCCAGTCGCCAACCATCGGTCCATTCAAAGCGCAGAGAAGGTGACTCCATGTCGCAGACAGTGAGCAAGCCTGGATTGATCGGTCGGAACGAAATGCATCCTTATTGCCCCTTTTGATCAGCATCTGCAGAAGATATATCAAACACTCACATTAGATAGAACTAGGGGACTGATTTACGACTGATATGTCAGCCTCGTACTGATCCGTCGACGATGTTATTGTCGCGGTTTCGATTCACGGACCATGGTGGTGGCTGAGAAGAAATCTTCGAACCGAGTTAGCCAAGGGGCCTGCAAACTTTATTACTTTATCGATAAACCATGTGGAAGAAGAGATATCAGTGGAGTCCTTAGCACTGCGTTGCACAGCTGATGAAGTACCAAGCACGGTCGCATGCTCGGGAACCCCATGAACTCTTCTTCCTTTCCGGATCACCCGGAATGCAGTTCTGTGCTCGTTAGTGGGAGAATCTGGCGCTAAAATGTATCACAAGTTCTGATCTATCAGATCCACATTCATCCGCTGAATTCCAAGTTATTCTCGTCACCAATACCCTAGCGATGTGAATGTCCGCCACGCCCTGATAAGGAATTCAGTGGTATCACAGTCATAATGTGATGGGAACGTTTGACTACCGACGAGAAAGGCTACAAGGCGAAAAAAAGCCTCCTGGTATTTTAGTGTTGAATAACATACAGATCATCCAGAAAAATTACCGCGCCTCGAAATCGAGACTCGACGCTTCCACGACCTGCGAACATTGGTGGTGGCTTGCAATGCTATATCACAATGAGGAACACCTCTGGCTTCTGAACCATGCGGTACGAAATTCCTGATTGTGGTAGCCAATCCTGTAGTAGTATTGTTAATGCCTCATGAGAGTAATCCTCCCTTTCGTCTTATCCTAAGATCCTGTGATTCCTTCCTCGCCAAGCAGGCAAGATTAGAGGCACTGACCGCTATATCTCAGTACCGTATTTCTTCCTAATCATCAAGCTCAGATTGTAGACACAATGTAAACGTACAAAATTCATCCAGAGAAACGAATGCAGGAAGAAGGACACGCCAATTAAATCAGCCGCGTACTCAGTTGATGAAATTGGAGAGGGGGAGGGCTGGAAGGCTCTACGAGTTTTCCATAATACGGAGTAACAGATGTTGCTCCTATGGATTTAGTAAGCTGAGGTTGGATTTCCCGGTCCCGGTTCTGCATCAACAGTTGAAACATTTTGCCACTCGTAAGTTACTGAAGAGAGCTCGCCACTTTCTATGCCGCCCAAAAAACTAGCGAAGGAGAATCACAGTTTCAGTTGCTCAATAATCAATCTTATAGCGCAACTGCTACTGCTAGTGGGTTTCAATTCCGCGATCCAAATTACCAAGACGAGTTGTACACTCTGGCTGACTGCTAGAATTGCCGTGCAACGCAACCGGGAAATTCCTATAAGCGTCTGAATAATTAGAACGTAGCGTCAATGAGTCGCACCTTTTGCAGTTGTCACCGCCTGAGTATAGGCTCAAGTTCTTCTCCTACTTCGCGAGCTATGTAGACAACCGTAGCGAAAAGAGTCAGAGCAGCGACTCCACATGTGCCAGTCAAACGACAGTCACCAGTCGCCTGCATCGACAGATACAGTGCAGATCAATGTCAGCATGGCAAGGAATCGAAGACATCATAAAGTACCGCCCAGCGCCAGTCTATTGAGAGCCCATGCCAGGCAGTCCTTCCTCATGTGACAGCGACCAAGACAGCCAACTGAGATTTGGATGGTCCTTCTGTAGTGGCAAATGAAGACGGCCCAAATGAGAAAGGGAAGGCGAACCAAGGTCTCGGTAGTATCGTACGAAGGAGGATTATTCCCACGATATCGGTCCGGACTGGCCTTATTCAAAATAATATTGGATTCACTGATACATGCAGACCTCTTCGGTGTTCTCGTTCTGGCTGACTTTGGATGTAGCTCGTGTTGTTCTTGAGGATTGAAGTCTTGTTTTCATTGACTTTCTTGCGAGGCGGCTCCAACTCTTTGTGCCATGACCTTCGATGCCCCCCATTCGAACAGTGACCCTCCATTTGCCAGTAAATGATCACGCCGCACTGACCGCGACCTGCTGCGCAAAGCGACACGATAACTTATATCATCGTTTACTTCCGAAATGCCTTGGATTGTAGTGTCACTCGCCCACCTATAGTGCGAGGTCGCCTATCGATACTGGACTTAATACTATTCGTGAGCCTCCACACGAAGTATATCCCCTCTTCATATTTTATTTCGCCATCCCCATGGTCCTGCCCTCGTAGAATCTCTGACGTCCATACCACACGGGAGGAGACCGAGCGCAGAAATCGGTTCTTCGCTTAAGAACCCAAATATACAGATATGACTTCTCAGTGTAAGGATGAGACTGGCACCGTTTTTTTGTTTCACTGGCCATCGATTTCGGAGGGAAATGGACACGATGAATCGCGACATGAATAAAAAGCGCTTAATTAATGCATGCTGAAACATTGACTTCATTGCTACTGCAGCAAGACGAGACAAGTAAATCGGACCCGGTTCTTATGCATAGTATTTGCTCAGAAATGGTGCTTGAACAGCTACACGGAATATCCCATGCCCTTGTCCTGTGGTTTATGCTTGAGGAAAGTCAGCTCCGATTAAGTGCATGAGCCATAGAGACTGACACTCGTTGGACTCATTTCATAATCACTGGTAAACTCCTCTTTAGTTATCCTGACCACCGAAAGTTGTCTTTGCACCCCTTCCGTTCGTTGCGTGCTGTGGATTGAGTGGGAGGGCATATCCCTTCTCATGGTGGTCGTCATCTCCATATCGTTGGAAAATGTATAGGCATCCCGTCCACCCATGATCCGGAATCGCGAATTCAGGACAATGTAGACCGTATTAGCATACAGTTTGGCCATGACGAGGCCGGGCGTCACGTAGAAAGATTTATCGGGGACTACCAAAAATAGGATAAGACTGAGCAGAGCGACAATAGCTAAAAGTGGAAAGCGTTAATCTCCTAGGCACTGTGTGAAATATAGGAATAAATACCTGTTACAGATCCAGTTTCAATGATGAGACGAATCAGTTTTGTGACCATAATTCGGGTTCGATGGAAATCAGTATTGCGACCCAGTGTGAGCTACGTCATAGTATCAATGGCAGTGATCATCCATGCATGAAAGAGATAGATAGCTCACAAAGTAAATCATGCAAATAGCGATGACGACATCACACAGGGCAGAGGTTCCGCACCAGATCTACCCAAGATCAGCACGATTAATACAATAAAAAGGCAGCTATATACACCGATGGCGATGGACGCCTTCCGATTATCGAGTTTAGTAACGTTTCCTGCTTGGAAAGAGTAGACGCATGTGAATAGAGCTGCCACATAGCATATCAAAGATAACTGTAAACAGATGAGCTAGATTACCAAAGAGAAAGAAAACAGCAACGAACACAGGTGACGAATATTGGGATGATTCGTGATTTTGACAATGAGAAGATTCGGTATGCATAGAACACCTGTCCGACACCAGCAGCTGTATACATGATAAGTAACATCAAACGAACAGAAAATGCTGCACGCACTCAAACCGCCCATGACAGGGATAGAGAGCCAATAGAAATGTATATCAGTGAGGGCTTCGATGTCACCGAAGCCGTACCCGAACATCGCGAAAGCATCGTGAGTGATAAGCATCGTCTGAACAAATTCGACAATGTAGAGGCCATAGACGAGACATTTTATGAATTGTCTGTCGTTCGGAAAGGCTAGATAGTACAGATCTGGTAGCGAGAGTGTATTAGAAGCAACTTAATAAAGATCACATAGCGACGCACAAAGCTGTACAGAAAGTGTCCCGAAGAGCCCCCAGTGCAAGAGATAGCCAACGATCTGAATTGTCGTGTTAGTGACTGCATAGACTAGACGCATAATGGGACGCAACCACCGGTCCAGACCTGACATGAGATGATTCAGCAGAAGTTCAACTTGAAGATTATAACCTACAGAATTTCTATGGGATAACCTGCGGGGACGGGCTGCATGTCGTATTTGGGGTCGTTTGGCCAGTTCTGAACGGAAGGAACCTGTACATATATTTCTGACCGTCATCGTGAAAGATCTGAAAGAAGTTCTTCGAACACCCAAGACCGGTCAGCATGACCGACCGAGTTTAAAGACAGTACAACTACACCGATTTCAGCCATGTCTATTAATGCCAATTGGTCCACACATGATGTTGATCATACAATTGACCATCGTGACTCCGTTCCGCACTTTCATCATCCGAGTCAAAGTATAGCCGAAGAGATACCGGCGCACTAATTCCAAGTTGATATTAAAATTATGCCCGAGAAAAACTGTGAGAAGGAGAAAGAGTCTTTGCTCACCATGCTATACCGTTGGCACGTTTACCTATCTTCTTCCTCTTCCTCGTCCAAGATGTAGATGTATTGAATACAACTTATTATGCCAGATATTCTCCCGTCGTGAGAAATATTTTTGTTCTATCATAGTCGTCTTTGCTTCTGTTGTTCTGGTGTCCTACCCAAGTCCTACCACCATCGAAAGGCGGAAGTGTCTTTGATATGGGCGGCAATCTCCGTGTAAATCTCTTCACACCGAGCTATTCCTGGGTCGTGTCTCCGGGTCTTCCCATCGATGATTGTGCTGCACCGAGAGCGATTAAGGAGACATAGAACTGGGTCGAGCTCATCGATGGATCATACTTGGAGGAAAGAGAAGGCGTGAGTAAGCACGACACTCTACCAAAATAGAAATCCCCAGACTTACGTAAAGCTACAACTTCGACAACGACGACGATCTATCCCACCAATCTACGAGAATTCTGTACTTTCTTTCCCGAAATATCTGGAGATATGCTTGCTCACGTTGACTGCCGATTCACCCTATTGTCAGGGGTTTACTCGATTTATTTTGAAGCCGAAGACAGTGGCCGTCGCAGCAAAAATTTGACTATTTGCCTGCCCGTCTTTTGCTGCTATGCCAGAATTCTTGATGTTTTTCTCGTTCCCAGCCAAGCTTTACTGGAATGTGTCGAGAAGCGCTCAGGGTTTAGAGTATGCGCTGTAGGAGCGGACCACACGACCCGAGGAGCGTTTATGAGAATGCCAACCTTTCTACAACTTATCATATCTCCTTCCCGCGGACCGCCGCACTGGGTTAACGTTCAGTTTCTGTTTGAGAAGTTCGTACTATAATCTGCTACTGGGTCCTCTAGCTAAAGATATAGCTCTCCATCCATTGTGCGCGCTCTGATCACAGAACTTATTCTTGCATGTGTGACTTCGTTCCCTTGGACAAGTTCGACTCGGGAAGTTTGTGGGGCCCCTACACATCCAAGAAGCACTTCAAAGGTATCACGGATTTTTCGTTCTACCCAAACCACCGCCGGATTTCCAAGTCGATCTATATATCCCCGGAATGAAATTGACATTCTTGAGGAGCTCGACTATCTGGACCATAACAACTCTGGTCTCAAAACCGTCTGAGGCGAGTTCTAGATTGACGAAGGCCTGGTGAAGATCTGGACGCTGCGCCTGAGTTTCACCGGGATATGTGTTTCGTCTTGTCATGCCACTATTCTCATTAAACGGCTCTATAGACTTGCAAATCTGTACTTCCACATTGGCATTTGCGGCTCACCAGACCGCACAGGCGCTTCGGATCTCGTACAACGGCATTACACCCCCTTGGCTCAGGAGCCTGGATGCACTGAATTTGGTTTTTACCGTCGGTCTTTCCTTGCTCCCAGACCCTCGAATCCAGTTAGTGCACTTTATCAGTCGATTTCTCCGGCGCTTAGAGGCAGGAAGGCGTCGTCGCCATGGCTATCTTGGTTAGTTTGCATGAAATATTGTCCTATATCGCTCTCTCGCACAGGATAGCTTGCATTAGCAACGATTACTTCACCCGTAGCCTGAGGGTATGGGTTTTTTGCTCGATGGGTTCATTGCAGTTTCACGCCAGCTAGCTTCATCGCTGGGCATGACAGACAATCCACTGTTCATTTCTAGTCCGTCGTCACCTGTCAAATCTTGAATATGTATCGATACCGAGCTCGAAATTCAATCTTTGATATAATTATATATGTAAGGCGAGCAGAACACAAAGGCGTAACATTTGAGTCGGCATTGGCGTTTACATCAAGACAACAATAAATAACGATAGAACGGGCTCAACCTGCTAGTTACACAGAGAAGCTCATGACGCTGTCCTGTGATTTCTCCTTGAACGAAAATCAGCTCTAGTAAGTACGCGAATCGACATGACTGACACTCATTCGACCCGTTTCATCATCACTGCTGAATACCTCTTTCGCTATCGCGACCGCTGGCATCTGCTGTGTGCCCTGCGTTGAATGGGAAGTGATGTCCCTCATCATAGCGGTCGTTACCTCCATATCGGTCGAAGATGTATAGGTGTCCCGTCCACCCATAATCCGAATTCGCGAATTCAGTACCATGTAGATAGTATTAGCATACAGCTTAGATTCGATCAAGGATGGTGTCGCATAGAAGGCTTGATGAGGGAACGCAATAAAGAGGATACAGGTGGCTAGAACAACAACGGCTACAATTCAGCGGGGTAAGCTCGTGGCAACGGCGGATGTAGATAGTAAAAACCTGTCACAGATCCTGTCTCAATAGTGAGACGAATTATTCTTGTGACCAGAATTTGGGTGCTCCGGAAACCAGTTCTGCTGCGCATAAGCTACGACATAGTATCGGCGTCAATGAAGACGACTGAAGGAGAGAAGAGCTCACGTAGTAAGTCATGCAGATAGCGATGATAATATCACACAAGACAGAACCTCCGCATGAAATCTAGGAGTGGATCAGCACGGTGAAAACGGCCTATCTAGTTGACTATCTACCCCCATGAAGATGGTTATTCTGAGGTTATTGAGTTTAGTGAGGTCGTCTGCTTGGAAAATGTAGATGCTTGCGATTAAAGCTATCACAGAGCCAGTCAAAGACACCTGTCGATAGATGAGCTAGACTGCCAGGCATCAAGAGCACGGCAACAAACACAGATGATGAAAGCTGGGATAATTCGTGATCTTGACAGTATGAAAATTCGGTATGCATAGAAGCACTGCCCAACAAAAGCAACTGTACTCACGATGAGTAGTAGAATACGAGTATAAGATTCTGTACGCACCAATAGCGGTCACGACGGGAACAATGAGCCAATTCAAATTTATTTCAGTGAGTGCTTCCAAGTCACCGAAGCCGTAGCCGAACACTGTGAAAGCGTCGTGGGCAACAAGTATCGTCTGAACCAATTCAAGAATATAGATGCCATAGACGAGACTTTTTACGAATCCTCTGTCCTTCGGAAATGCTAGATAGTACAGATCTAGTAATATATATATATTAGAAACAACATCATAATAAAATGAGCTACGCACAAAGCTGTATAGACAGTGTCCCAAAGAGTCCCCAGTTCAAGAGATAGCCGACGATCTGAATTGCCATGTTAGTGAGTGCATAGACGAAGTGTACGATTTGACAAACCGCTGGTCCAGACCTGAGATGATATGATTCAGTACACAACACTTAGTGACGATCATAACTTACCACCATTCTACAGGATAACCTATGGGGACGGGCACCATTTTGTATCCCGGGGCTGTTTGACAGATTCTGAAGTGAAAGCACCTGTACATATATCATTGACAAGCATCGTGAGAGACATGGGAGACGGCAAACAAACACCATTAGGCGGGCCAGTATCACATCACAGAAGACGAGGTGAAAGGCAGTCCTATGAAAGCCGGCATGTACTAATGAGATGAACAGTTCAATGATTATCTCGATTCCGTTCCACAAGATGACAAGAAATTTCCGAACTAGGATACAGCGGAAGAGATACCCGTGCACTAGTATCAGGTTGATGAAGTGTGAGAAGAGGTCAGAGTTAGTTACCCATCATACTATACAATAATTACATCCGCATCTATCTATTTTCTTCCTCATCCAACCGGTGAATTGAAAGCAGCTTCCTATGTTTGATATTTTCCCGTCATCGAGAGTATTTTTAGTATATCAGTGTCCTGACGGTACGAAGTTGTACAGCGACGGGACCGCGGCAGTGTCCTTGATTGTCTTTCCTCGAAAATCGTACTGCAATGAAAGCCGTCAAGGAGACATAGAACTGGGCCCGGGCTCATCGATGGGTCATGGCGTAAGTGTGGGCAAGCAAGAAGCAAATTTTAAACCCCGTGATTTCAGTGTCCGATGTCGACTAAATGAAGTGGAAGATCTAGAAAAAAGATATGAGGTCATGGAAGATCGATGATGCGTCACTAGGAAGACGTAAACCTTTCGGGATGATACGGAATGACACGTGTTTTCATTCCCGCTCCTTCGTCTTTCTTGACCACCCACCTTCAGTGCATGGTGTTTCCAGATTTGGCGGTTGTCCCATTTTCTGGTCCACCGCGCGCTCCAGACTTGACACACGAGACAGTGATAACTGGCGCTGGTATCGCTCTTTTTGCATGTTTTCGGCTTGACCACAAACGTGAAGATTTCAAGTTCTTTGTTGTAATTCTTGTCCAATCCGACCGTATTCCAAAGAAATACTAGGCCTGGGGTGTGTTTCACATCCAACCACTCAAGCTCAAGAACTACCCATCGTTGATACGTACTGGCACATGACTGTCCCGGAATTCAGCCTACGTATCTAGTCTTCCGCATTGCACCCATCTTTACCACGAAATAAGCTAGATATAAATCTGTTTCTCCGGTTTCATTTTACCCCATGTGATCTTAATATTAAAGATGCGTGCGTACGTGAGCCATTGTTTCTGCACTGATTACTCATTGTCACAGGATCCCTCGGTAGGTTCTGGCAGCTTTGTCACGTTTAGCTGATTTTCACCAGAGCTGCATCTGTCTCCGTTGATCTCATATACCAGGCTACAAATGTCTTCCCGGATGCTGTCATATCTCAAAGCTAAGGTACGTCCCCGTTCACTAAATCGACTGGCCCTTCTATTTGACGGATGCCATGTTTGTTCTATACGCGTCTTATTTGACCGTTTAATAGATCACCTCATGAGTATTTGGGAACCTCGTGCAGAAAAAGTCTGCCTATCGCAGATAATCAAAGCCAGTTGATGCCTCAATCGTGTGCTATTCAGCCTGTTTAATAAGTATACACTTCCTCTGGCATCCGCTGTGTCCAACACGCAAGCACGCTGAATTTGATGATAGAGATGTAAAATGCATCAGATACCAAATCACACAGGTGAGCAAATGAGTTCGCAACAAGCTCATCATCCTAAGCTAAGGCTTTGAGTTCCAAAGCCAAGGACTTCTTCATCCACCAGGTTGAGTGTATAGTACCTATCAGCGATATTAATAGTGTCCAAGCTGGAAACTGTTGACGGGTCCTTCGAGGTGAATTGAAGGTCGCGGCTTACACAGAAGCGTCAAATGTGTGGGTTTTCGTACCAAGTCCGTCGATAGCTTGTTTGTCAAACATGAACACCACTGCTTGAATAACGACCATTCGTTCGAAGTTAAAAAGAAAGGCTAATAAATCGGGCTGGGTATATATGGTGTTTCTCAAAAAGTAGACTCGAACAGTTACAGAGCAGATCCCCCGGTCTTATCCTGGAGGAAAAATGAGCTCTAATAAAGCGCACGAACCATAAGTAACCGACTTTCATTCGACCCATTCACAATCACCATTGAGTACTTCCTTCGTTATCGCAACGACCGATGCGTCCTTGCCTCCCATGCGTTCCTGGTGGTGAATAAGAATTGGTATCCGGTATCATAGTGCTACCGGTCATGGTGATCATATCGGGTGTAGACGTATAGGTATCCCGTCCACCCACAATTTGAATTCGGGAATTCAGCACCATGTAAACGGTATTGGCATACAGCTTGGGCATGACGAGGACGGGTGTCACATAGAAACACTTGTGAGGGAATGCCAAAAATAGGATAATATTGAGCAGAGCGACAGCAGCTGATATAGGCAGTGTTAGTCTTGTAATAGCGGTCGATGGTTCTTGGTGAAGAGTAAATACCTGTCACAGATCCCGTTTCAACAGTAAGACAAATTAATCTTGTGAGAAGCACTCGGGTGAGACGGAAACTAGTATCGCAGCGCATAAGCTACGGAGATCAAGATCAGTGAAGGTGATCGAACTCGAAAGAGAAAATAACTCACGTAGTAAGTCATACAGATAGCGATGACAACATCACACAAAGCAGCCGCTAGGCACCAAATCTAAGCATGGATCAGCACGATGAACATGATACGTCAGACAGTTACACGCCGCGACAACGACGGACATCTTCCGGTCTTGAAGTTGTGCGTCATTTCCTGCTTGAAAAGAGTAGACGCCGGTGATTATAGCTGCTACAGAGCCTATCAATGATACCTGTAAACAGCTGAGTTCGACTGCCACAACCTGAGGGTAAGAGCACGTCAACGGACACATGTGACAAGTATCGGGATGATTTGGGACTTTGACAATATAAAGATTCGGTATGCATAGAAGCCCTGTCCGACAAAAGCAGCTGTATTCGTGTTACTAGGTGATAGAAAAAGAGCAGAAGATGATGCACTTACCAACAGCGCTCATGATGGGGCCCGTGAGCCAGAAAGAATGCATTGCCTGTATGTTTTCAATGTCACCGAAGCCGTACACGAACACTACAAAGCCGTCGCGAGTGAGGAGCATTGTCTGAACAAATTCGACAATGTAGGTGCCGTAGACGAGATATTTTATGAATTGCCTGTCGTTCGGAAATGCTAGATAGTATAGATCTAGTAACGAGAATGTAAGTAGAAACAGTATGACTAGAGAATGAGCTACGCACAAAGCTGTACAGAAAGAGTCCCGAAGAGTCCCCAGTGCAAGAGACCGGCGACGATCTGAATTTCCGTGTCAGGGATTGAAATGCATAAACACAAAAGGAATGAACCGAAGGTCTAGACCTGAAATAAGATCATTCAGTACATATCAGTGCTTCATTCCAATGAGATGACTTACAGTATCTGGATGGGATAACCGGCGGGGACGCGCTGCATGACGTTCTATTTAGGACCGTTCAGTTACCTGACCTGAAGGGAAAGAATCTGTACTTATACTATCGAAAATCACCGTGAGAGACTCGGTCTGTCAGCAACTATCGGTTACCCCAAAGCGCAGAAGCGTAAACTGCATGCCGCAGGCAGTGAGCAAGCCTGAACTTGAATTGATCACTGGCAGTCGGATGAAATGCATCCTTTTTGACGTTTTCGATCAGCAACTGCGGATGATATATTAAACACTCGCATTAGATAGAACCAGGAGATGAATATATCACTAATATGTCAGCTTCGTATTGATCCATCGACCTTATTGTCATGATTCCAATCCATGGTAGTGGTTGAGAAGAAATCTTCGGACCCAGTTAGCCGAAGAAGTTACGACGCGTCAATATCAAAAATAGGACCTACAAAATTTACCGTCACTCCATCAAAAACTTGGAGGAAAAATAAATATTAGTATATTTATTACCTACCATGCTACATGGACGTTGAAATATTTGATGAGATCGCCGCAACATTCAAGCAGGATGATCGCTCGCTGCGAGGGGAACCTCGCGCACTCTTCTTCCTTTCCAAGTTCCTTAATGGAAGAATCTGGCGTTGAGATGCATCACAAGTCTGATCTATCAGATCCGCATTCATCCATATATAGACGTACAAGTTATTCTTGTCACAAATACTCAGCATAGTAAATCTCGACCACACGTTGATGAAAAACTTAATATCAGTCATATTCGATGAAGGCACCACCTGTGAAAAAGTGTTCAATGCACAAGACTCTCTTGTGTTTTTAGTCTTCCATAGCATATAAATCATCTAGCGAAGATTACCGCGCCTTAGAATTGAGACTCGGTACTATGACCAGTGAACTTTGTTGGCGCCAAAACAAGGGACATCTCTGTCCCCGGAAACAAAGTTCCTGATTGCAGTAGACAGTCCTATAGTAGCGCTGTTAGTGACTTATGAGAGTAATCCTCCCTTTATTACCTATCCAAAGATCCTATCATTCGCTACCATCAAACAGGCAAGAGTGCAGTGCAGATTGAGTTCAGACTCTTCTAGAAAGAGAACCGACGTGAGTAAAGTGTGGATGTAATATTCTGTACTCGATTGCCTCCTCAGCAAATATAATCTATTCACTGGGCAAACATGCCTGAATACACGATGCGTGTGTTATCCAATATCAAAGAATCGCCTTCTTGTCGTAGTGCTTAGGCCTCAGGGCCTCAGTCTCAGTGGTATCGGACAGAAGTCTGATATCGTGGGAATAATACTGGCCCGACTTCACCCTGGCCACTACGAACACCCTTTCCTTCGACCAAGAGAAAGTTGCATAATTAATCACATCGAAATAATACTGGGTTCACTAATACAGAACACCGGTGTCCTCACCATTTGACCGACTTTCAATGTACCAAGCGCGCGCCGCGCAAGTGTATCGCGTTATTCGATTCTTTTTTCTATCTGACGGCGACAGGGAACGAAGAAAAATCGTTGGATACTCAGGCCTAGGATGAAATTCCTGGATAAAATAGACGGTTAGTTTCTCTTTGTGAGCCTCCTTTTCGTTCGTTTCTGTCCATATCGACTTTCTTGCAGGACGGCGCCAACTCTTTTCTTCATTGTCTCAAGCCCTTCCACCACTGTTTTTTCGCTTGCAGTGAAATTTCCCGACATGAAATTCATGGCCTTCATGACGTCCAGCTGGGTGTCAGTGTCGACTCTTATGTACTGGCGCGGTCGGCAACTCTGCACTCGGCTTCATCGGAACGAAGACGATTCCATCACAAGTTTCTACGACATGGCCCCGATATCCCGTTGATTCTCATCCATGACTGGCGTTCCATTTGAGTCGTCGCGCGTCAACCGCGACCTGCTATGAAAAGTAACACGATACCTCATATCAACGTATACCTAACAGATGCCCTGGACTGCAGTGTCCCTCGCCTGACTGTGCCGCGAGGCCGCCTATCGATACTGGTCCTAATGCCATTTGTTGCAAGCCCCCACACCAAGGCTAACCCTTCTTCATCATTTTATGTCGCCGTCCCAAGGTGCTGCCTATGTAAAATCGCTGATGTCCAGGCCGCATGGGAGACGATCGAGCGCAGAAACCGACCCTTCGTTTAAGAAACCAAATGTGCAGATACGATATTTAGGTGCAAGGACAAGACGAGGGCCGTTATTTAATTCCACTCGCCGTCAAATTTGGAGGGAGATAGGCACGCGTGTTCTTGGCGAATCGTCGGAGGCATAGGATTAAAGCATGTTGGGCTGGGAAAGAATTATTGGCTTTACTCTTAATTATCACAACAAAACGAGATAAATGCATCGGAACGGGTCCCTATATACTGTGGTGTTCAGTCCGAAAATGTGCTTGAACAGTTATGCGGAATATTCCATGTTCTTGCCCTGTGGTTTGTCCTTAGAGGGAAATCAGCTTCAATAAAGCATGCGAGACAACATGACTGACATTTCGCCGGACTCGTTTCATGATCATTGCTGAATGCCTCTTTAGTTATCGTGACCACCGTCACCTGACCTTGCACCTCGTCCGCTCGCTGCGTGCCCTCCTTTGATTGGGAGGCGATATCCCTTATCATGGTGGTCGGGCTACTCATATCGGATGAAGACGTATAGGTGTCTCGTCCACCCATAATTCGGATTCGCGAATTCAACACCACGTAAACGGTATTGGCATACAGTTTGGGCATGATAATGGCAAGTGTCATAAAGACAAATGTTTGAGGGAACACAAAAAAGAGGATGAGGTTAAGGGAAGCCGCAACAGCTAAAGGTCGGCCATGTTAGTCTTGTTACAGTACCAGACAAAGTTGAGTAGATACCTGTCACAGATCCTGTTTCAATAATGAGACGAATCAGCTTCGTGATCACAATCTGGGTCTGACAGAAACCGGTGTGGCTGTGCATAAGCTATAACGTGTTATCAATATCTATGAGGTTAACCGAAATAATGAAAGAGCTCACGTAGTAAGTCATGCAGATAGCGATGACAATATCACACAAGGCAGAGCATCCACACCACATCTACACATGCATCAGCACTTGATCAGCGCGAGGAGGGGCATATCTAGTTTGTTACTTACCCCAACGGCGATGGACGTCTTCGAGTTATGGACTTTTGTGAAGTCGCCTTCTTGAAAAGCGTAGACACCTGTGATAATAGCTGCCGCACCGCTGGTCAAGGATACCTGTCAAGGGATGAACTATACTGCCATGGATAAAGATGGCAGCGACAAACACAGATAACAAATGCGGGGACGATTCGTGACTTTGACAATATGGCAAGTCGGTATGCATAGAAGGTGTGCCCGGCAGACGCAGCTGTATTCATGTTAAGTAAAAAGAAAGTGAGTAGAAGATGCTGCATGTACCAATAGTGCTCATGAGGGGGATAGTGAGCCAATCAAAATGCACTCCAGTCACGGCTTCCATATCACCGAAGCCGTACCCGAAGATTACGAAAGCGTCATGGGTAACGAACATCGTCTGGACAAATTCGACAATGTACATGCCATAGACGAGACATTTTGTGGATTTCCTGTCCTTCGGAAATGCTAGATAGTACAGATCTAACGAAAATGCCTCAGACATAATTCACTGCTATGAATGAGTGACATACACAGCTGTACAGAGAGAGTCCCGAAGAGTCCCCAATGCAACAGATAGCCGACGATCTAAATTGCCAGGTTAGTGACTCGTTTTTAACGAACACGTTTGATGCACCAAAGGTCCAGACCTTGAACATGATAATTCAGTACATTCCCTGCTAAATTCCGTGCGGGCGACTCACAATCTTTCTATAGGATAACCTGTGGGGACGGGCGGCATGTTGTATCTGCGGTCGTTTTTGGGGTTATGACGAGAAACATTCTGTACATATAATACTTCCAACCATCGTGAGAGACTTCAAGGAAGGCATACAATACCCGAGACGGGTCAGTGTCACCGCAGAAACTGAACGGAAAGGCTGTCCAAGTACTCCAGTTTCAATCATGTTCGTACGTTAAAACATTGACGTATTAAATTGATTATCATGATTTGGTTTCCACGGGTTTAAAGGAAATCTCAGAGCCAAGGTAGAGAAGAGAAAAGGTACAGGTGCGCTGATATCAAGTTGCTATTGAAACTGCTTTCAGAACGGACAGGAAGAAGGTTAGAAGATTTGTTATTTACCGGGCTCGCGTCAGACCTATACCTTATCTTGTTCCTCGTCCAATAGGTGAACTGAAAGCAGTTCATGTCTCCTGATAATCTCCCGACATCAATAGAGGTTTTTATATCGCACAGTGATCTGTGTTCTTGTTGGTATTGAGAAATCCTATCGGAATGCGGCCCTCGTGTCCTTCAAGATGATTGTTATGCATGGCAGCTTTCTCTGTGCCTACTATCTGTTTGGACCGAAGCATTCCTGGATCATGTCTTCGAAGCCTCCCCCTTGACAAACGTACTGCACTGAAAGTGGTCAAGGAGACATAGAACTAGGCTCGAGCTCGTTGATGATGGTTTTGGTATTGTTACCGGCACCAGGTCCCAATAAGGAACGGCCGGGCCCACAGCCCTGACGCCAAATAATGGTACATAGTGACATATTGAATGTGCGCACGGACCTATGAGAACCCTGTTGAGCACAGAGGAAATGCTAACACGATGTCAGCGAGAGACTCCGTCGCGATACGGAAGCGGTGGCAGGAGCGTTTCTCCTGCCATGATTGAAAATCACACCAGTAACCGGAAACTCCGTCGCAACACCGAAGCGGCGGCAGGAGTTCGTTGTTGTCATTACGGAACACAGTCAACGGCAACCTTCGAACCAAAGCGCAAGGAAACAACAAGAACTTCGTTGCGACACCGAAGCGGCGGCAGGAGTCCTCATCATTGTCCCGACCAAAAACATTGAACCACAATGCAAGCCAGACACAAGAACCCCGTCGTGGCGCCATCGACAGTGAGGGCTCCGTCGCAAACGTGCAAAGTCTCAGTAGGTGGTGGTGGTCAGTACTGTGTTAGACACCCGGGCATGTGTCTCCTGTTAAATCGGTATGTTTACATAGGAATAAGTACGAGGCATTATAATTGTGGTGAAAGTGAACTAAGAGCCTCAGGTGAAGGAAAGAAATGCGAGCGTGGGAAAGTAGTGCACCATACGACTTTCTCCAAATAGGGACTTTCAGTATTAGCTCAAAAAATGTACTCCGACAGCTACGAGGCGTATCCTGTATTCTTGTCCTAGGGAAAATCAGTTCCAATAAACAATAAAGCCCGTGTCCATAAAGACTGACATTCATTCGCCCCATTTCACAATCACCGTTGAGCGCTTCCCTGGGTATCGCAACTACTGACGCCTGTCCTTGCCTCGCATCCGTTCTCGGAGGACTTTGTGGCAAACAAGAATTGACGTCTCGTAGGATAGTATTACCGGTCGAGATGACCATATCGGTTGGAGATGTATATGTATCCCGTCCCCCCACAATTCGGATTCGAGAATTCAGCACCATGTAAATGGCATTGGCATACAGTTTGGGCATAAGCAAGGCGGGAGCCGTATAGAAACTTTGGCCAGGCAACGCAAAAAAGAGAATGAGGTTGAGTAAAGCGACAGCAGCTGGAAGTCGGCAGTGTTAATTTTGTGACGTCGGCGAGCAGTGCGGAGTGAATACCTGTTACAGTTCCCGTTTCGATAACGAGGCGAATCAGCTTCGTGACTAGAATTTGGGTCTGGTGGAAGCCTGTATTACTGCGCAGAAGCTGTGAGATTTTATCAACGTCGGTCGAGGTAACTGAATGAGAGAAAGAGCTCACGTAGTGTGTCATGCAGATGGCAATAATAACGTCACACAAGGCAGACCCCCCACACCAAATCTACGCATGGATAAGTGTGATGAACACGGGGCATCTAGTCGGTTACTTGCCCCGACAGCGATGTTCGTCTTCTGGTTATAAAGTTCAAGGTAGTTGCCTGCTTGGCAAGAGTAAACGCCTGTGATGATAGCTGCCACAGAGCTTGTCAAGGACACCTATAAACAACTAAGCCGAAATGCTATGGAAAGAAGTACGGCCACGAACGCAGATGACGAATATCGGGACGATCCGTGACTTTGATAACATGAAGATTCTGTATGCATAGAAGATTTGTCCGACGCAAGCAGCTGTATTCATGTAGGTGACAGAAAACAAGCAGAATATGCCACACGTACATGAAGCACTCATGATGGGGATAGTGAGCCAATTGAGACGTACCTCAGTGACGGCCTCAAAGTTCCCAAAATCATACCCGAACAACCCAAATGCATCGTGGCTAGCGAGTATCGTCTGAGCCAATTCGACGACGTAGACGCCATAGACGAGATATTTCGTGAATTTCTTGTCATTCGGAAATGCTAGATAGTACAGATCTAGACGAGAATGCGTCAGGAAGAATTTACTACTATGGATGAGGGACGTACACAGCTGCACAGAGAGTGTCCCGAAGAGTCCCCAGTGAAGCCAAGAGGCGACAACCTGAATTGCCACTGTGTTAGAGATCTGATTGCCTGAAGGCGCAGAAAAAGCGAACTATAGGTCCGGTCCTGAAATGAGATAGTTCAGTACATCGACACCACTACTTGATTCCAATGACAACTCACACTCTTGCTATGGGATAACCTGCGGGTACTGGGAACATGTTGTATGCGAGGTGGGTTTACCTGTCCTGAAGGGAGAGAATCCGTACATATACTATTCCTGACAAGGATCGTGAGAGACTTTGAAGAACGCGAACGAAAATCCAAAGCTGGTCAGCCAGGTTCATCACGTCACGGAAAAACCAGCAAAGTTCGAACCAACGACTCAAGACAAGGTACGATATCAACCAGTGTTCAGGTGTCCAGCCTCGTATTGATCCATCGACTGTACTGTCATGATTACGATCCACAGCAGCGGTTGACAAGGAATCTTCGAACCAAATTAGCCGAAGAAATTCTGGCAGGTCGATATTGAAAACGAGTCCTGCAATATTGAGGGATAGACTATGAGAGGAAGAGAGTTTATCAGCCATCACAGAGGTACTGAAATGTTCAGTAGACAAGGTCGACCCGGCATTTATAAGTAACCAGGGAAGATCACAGTCCCGGAACCCCGTGAACCTTTCTTCCTTTCTGAGTTATTCTGAACTCGTTAATGAAAGTGACAAGCATCGCAACTCTGACCCTTCAGATCGACATTCATCCACTGCCTTTCAAGTTATTCCAGTCACAAACACTCCGCAATCTACATCTTCGCCACATGCCGATGAGGAACTTGGTAAGGATCGCGTCCGTGATACGAGGGGAATGTTGGACCCACCACCAGTGAGGAAGATTTAAGACTTTTTTCTTGTGCTCTATTCTAGTCCTGTGTGACTCCCAGGTCATCTAGCGAAAATCTTTGCTCTTGGAATCGAAAATCGGAGCCGCGAGTACATCAAATGTGGCATCATAACAAGGAACAACTTTGGCCTCGGGACCATGCACTATCAAGCACTTGATTGTGGCAGCGCCGTTAGTGAGTACATAAACCTGAGAACGATCGTCCCTCTGGTACCTATCCGCTGGAGATACTCCCCACCAAGCCAACATTAGATACGCTGATCTGATGAATATATTTCGGCACCGTATCAAACCTTCAGTCCTCAAGTTTAATCACAACATATTGAATGAAAACGGACAAGACTCACCGACAGGGACACGAACACAGGAAGGGGTACGCACCGATGAGCTCCTGGTTTGATGGATACAGAAGGAAGCTGAAAACGGCATGAGAGCACATCCTAGGAAAGAGGCTCCCCGACAGCGAGAAAATGAATTGCACTCTACTGGCAGTCTCTTAGTCAGGTCCGGGGAATCAAACCGGACTGCAAAGCAACGACTGCATTCATTAGACCATAAATGAATAACTGTGTTCCTCCTTTGGTTGTCAGATTAAGGCCGGGAGTCATCGTGGAATGTGATACACACTCAGTCACTACAGTGGACAAAGGTAGACGACGAGCTATGAGTTTATCGTCCCCATTGTTGGATCTCGTTCTCCGGCCAGCGTTTGAGATTCCTCAGACATTGCTTATTACTCGTTGATGAGAGACGTAGTAGGCAACGGTGGATGGCCGTCCGCGAAGTGATGCGCCAAGTTGGTATCGAGGGTTTTTAATTTTCAGTGACTCAAGGAGGTTCGTGACAAACGCGAAGAGCCTGCAGTCGGCCGAGTAGATGTTGGAGTTGGGGTCCGTCGGTCCGTTTTGGATCGACGCTAAAGCGAGCGACTCGAGTTCAAGTAGATCTTGGTGGTATCGGGCGAAGGTCCGATATCGTGGGAATAACCCCGGACTTATATGACGTCCACTCTCTACGTCTTCCGGTTACTGAGTTTAGTTGTTGGCTTCGAACGAGTAAACCCCTGTGATTATAGCTGCCACAGAGCTGGTCAACGATATCTGTGAATCGATGAGCTAGATTCCCATAGAGAAAGGGCACGGCAACAAACGCAGATGACAAATGCGGGGATGATTTCTGACCTTGACAGGATGAAGATTCGGTACGCGTAGAAGCCCTGCCCTACAAAAGAAACTGTACTCACTGTCAGTTACAGAAAACGAGCGGAAAATGCTGGACGTACCGACAGCACTCATGACGGGGACGATGAGCCAATTAAAATGTACTTCAGTGAGGGCTTCGATATCACCGAAGCCGGAACCAAACTCTAGAAATGCGTCGTGGGTGACGAGCGTCGTCTGGTCAAATTCGACGACATAGGCGAGACATTTTGTGAATTGTCTATCTTTCGGGAAAGCGAGATAGTAAAGATCTGACAAGAACGCATTAGAATCAATTTGCTCCTGAGAATAAGGCGGGCCCACACAACTGCACAGAAAGGGACCCGAAGAGTCTCCAGTGCAAGAGAACGGCGACGATCTGAATTGCCGTACATGAGAATTGGAGCGTCTCACAGAGAGAAAAAAGGAACGAACGATGGGTCCAGTCCTGAAATACGCTGCTTCATTACACACCAGTTTTCGATTCCATAATGATAACTCGCAGTCTTTCGATGGGATAACCTGAGGGGACGGGCTGCATGTTGTATCTGCGGTCGCTTTACCCGTCCTGAAGGGAAAAAATCCGTACATAAATTACTGTCAGTCATCGCGAGAGTGCTAAAAGAAGGCACGCCAATACCAGAGCGGGTCATCCATATTTCATCACGCAACGGAGCGTGGGAACCAACGACTCAAAACCGAGTACGATCTCAGCCATGTTCAGGTGGTCAGACTCGTATTGACCCACCGATGATTCTGATCCATAACGGTAATTGAGAAGAAACCTTCAACTAAGTTAGCCGAAGAGATTCTGGTAAGCCAATATTGATACCAAGTCCTGTAAAATTTAAAGATAGACTGTGAGAGGAAGAAGAAGTGTCAGTTGATTCATCACCCAAAGTCGAAGCAGATTGTACGAGTTACTCGAAGTCGAGTTCTGAGCTCGTTCTTTGAAGAATCTGACGTTGATATGCATCGCGTGTCCGCTCTATCAGATCCAGAAACTTCCACTGAAATAAATCTAACCATAGACATTCAATATGTCAATCTCAACCACATACTGATGAGATACTTAGCATTACGGCCATGATGCGATAGGTACATTTGACGCACCATCAGTGAGAAATACTCCAAGGTCGAAAGCTTTCTTGTGTTATATTCTTTTATGCCTTGCAGACCATTGAAAAGATCCTCCTCTTTGAAATCGAGATGATTTGGTGACACGAGTACTAGTAGTAAAATTTGGCGGCATCGAATGTGGTATCAAAAAAGGAACACCTCTGGACCCAGAACTCTGCGATATGGAGTTCCCATGATTGTGGTAGCCAGTCCTGTGGCAGCGCCGTTAGTGAGTACAGAAACCAGGCTGCTTCATGGGAATAATCATCCCGAATTATATCGCTGTGATTGTGTCGGCTAGTGATATGGTCTATTTTCTATACTTATGATGCCGCCTGAATGCAAAGGAGGTCTGAATCCGAACATGGGAAAAAGCTCCAACTCGCTTTTGGCCGAATCTTTCTTTTATCAAGGTCGCCGTCTACCCCACCAATATACAAGAATTTTTGACCTTCATTCCTAAGCGACTTCGGCTTGATCTTACAGCCTAAATAGCGACGAAAGTTACTCCATTCACTGGACAAAAATACCCCCCCCTGCTGAGGACCGAAGGTCACTCGATCCAACCTTCATCCCGTATGCGCGTTTTGTCAAGGATGAAATCACTGTCAGCTTGTAATGGTGAATACATCAATACAGTGATAAATCCTATCGTCAGTACCATCGCAAATGTTGCACATCTCTCCGGGAATACTGTTGTGGAGCGTTCTCTCAGCAAAAACAACACGTGCGCCCAGAAGAACCAATACAAATTCACAATCATTCGAGCAACAAACGAGGAGAAACTGACTCGATTGTATATTCTACTCCTATCGCCCGTTTAAACAGAACAATGAGGCCTTTCCGTACCCTGACCCGGAGAAGCCACTTACTGCTGATGTTCAAACAGAGCCATTTCTTGCTATAGTCGCTGCCATGGTATGCTCAAATTGATTCCTGGTCGCAGTTTTGCAAGTCTTCCTTTGGAACACTTTCTGCCTCTGCCACTGAAGGAAAAGAAATGAAACGGAAGCTAATAAATATGTACCCAATAAGACTAGCGGTCCGACTGCGGATTAAATTTTGTTCCTGAAATAGTGTGAGCCTGCGTGAGAGATCGTTTGGAAGACATAAAATCGTTAACCCATTGTACCTATTCATCCAAGGTTGGCTGTCCGTTCGCTCATGTGTATCCTGAAAGGATTGTATAGAATTCCAATGAAACAGCACCTAAATATCTGACAACGATTTCTTCTGTCAGCCATCGAATATGTAATCGTGTAGTGATAGAGTTCACATTGATGTCTGAGAAGGGTGCTGAATGCCCTATGCACTATACATGCTAGAGGACGAAAAACAATGACGTCCTGCATGTTGATCACACCTTGAACATATCCTTTAGCCTGCTTTCGAAGTTTACAAGACCGTCGTGCAGCTTGGCCAGACATTCAAACCGTCGTTACCGAGATCGTGTATGGACTTGAGGCGAGAAGCATGAAATTTCGCTTTTTAAATAACTGTACGTGTAAACGGAGTGGAATGTATTAGCACATAAACACGTAAGATATGGTGGTATAATTACAAGCCAATAAATAGTGGGGCAGCGGGCTCAAAACATGCACTCTAATAGTTACACGAAATTCATACCAATGCCGTCCTGTGGGTTCTCCTTAGAGAAAGATCAGCTCGAGTAAAGCGCCTGAATTAACATGACTGACACTCATTCCACCCGTTTCATGAGCGCCGCTGAATACCTCTTTAGTTATCTTGGGTTCGCTTTGCGGCCTGCGTTGAATGGGAAGTGATATCCCTCACCATAGTGGTCGTGATCTCCATATCGGTAGAAGATATGTAGATATCCCGTCCACCTATAATCCGGATTCGCGAATTCAGCACCATGTAAATAGTATTGGCATATAGCTTAGATACGACCAAGGCTGGAGTCGCGTAGAAGATCTCGTGAGGGAACGCAAAAAAGAGGACGACGGTGAGAAGAGCAACAATAGCTAGAATTAGGTGGTATTCAGCATGCGACAACAGCGAATGTAGGAGGCAAATACATGTTAGAGTTCCCGTCTCAATAATGAGACGGATTAGCTTTGTGACCAGAATTTGGGTAGGACGGAAACCAGTATTACTGTGCATAAGCTACGACATAGTACTATCAATCCCAATGAACGTAACCGAAAGAGAGAAAGAGCTCACATAGTAAGTCATGTAAAGAGCGATGATAAAATCACACAGTGCATAGCATGCGCACGTAATCTAGGAGTGAATCAGCACGATAAACACGGAATGAACTAGTTGGATAATCACTGCGATGGGGATGGCCGCCTTCCGGTTATCAAGTGCAGTGATATCGTCTGATAGGAACATGCGGACCCCTGTGATTATAGCTGCCACGAAGCTGGTCAAAGATACCTGTCGACGGATGAACTAGGCTAGGCCATCATAGATGAAGAGTACGGCAACGAACACAGATGACGAACGCGGAGACAGTTGGTGACCTTGACAATACGAAGATTCGGTATGAATAAAAGCCCTGTCCAACAGAAGCAGCTGTATTCCTGTTAAGCAGCAAAAAACCCTCAGAGCGGAAGAAGTTGGACGTACCAACAGCACCGAAGATGGGCACAACGAGCCAACTAAACCGTATCTCAATGAGGGTTTTAAAATCGCCGAAGCCGTATCCATACGCTGCGAAAGCGTCGTGGGTAAGGAGCATCGTCTGAAGAAATTCAACGATGTAGGTTCCATAGACGAGATATTTCGTGCACTTCCTGTCCTTCGGGAATGCTAGGTAGTACAGATCTATTAAAGAAGATACATTTAAAACGGCGTTACCAGAGAATGAGCGACGCACAAAGCTGTACAGAAAGAGTCCCGAAGAGTCCCCAATGCAGGAGATATGCGACGAGCTGAATTGCCATGATAGTGACTGCATAGACCAACCGCACGATGTGACAAACCTGCGGTCCAGACCTGAAATGATAGTATTCAGTACACGACACTCAGCCTGAAGATCGTAGCATACCACTGTGCTATGGGATACCCTGCGGGGACGGACGGCATGTTGTATCTGGAGGTTGTTTTACAGACCCTGAAGGGAAAGGACCTGTACATATACTTCAGACAGTCGTCATGGGGGACTTGTAAGGAGGCACACAATCACTCAGGGCGGTCAGCATCGCTGAAACTGAGGTAAAAAAAGCAGTACCACTCTGTTTTCAACCCCCTTAATTAAGATCCATACATTGACCAATCATGATTCCGTTGGGCAGCTTCGCTTCAGAGGATATCTCCGAACCAATGTAACTCATACTGAGGCTCCGCCAAACCCAAGCTTATATGAGAAATTATCCCCGGAATACACTGAAAGATTTTTACTCACCATGCTACACAGGTGCATATCTATCAGATATATTCATCCGTATCGAACAGTTGAATTGAAAGCAGCTTCTTGATTGTCTCTGCGATACAATGAAGGGTAGCAGTAACCATGAAAACCGCTTTGCACCGAACCAATCCTAATTCATGTCGTCTGAGCCTCATCCTCAACAGTCACTGGACCATGACTGGTATAGCCTTAGATTGGCAGTTCTTTCGCATACTCGATTTCGAGATGAAGTCGTTGGACGAGAGAAAGTAAGACTGCCAGCGTTTTATTAGTATCAACCTAGTGCACGGTGGACTCAGTAGATCTTCCTACTGCTGGCACAGACATTGAGATGACGATAGCAGAGACAGAGTATGCTCACTAACCGTTCTGCCTATTGACTTGTATACATTAGTCCCTATTATTAGCAAATGCAGGATTTCTGCCTGTCGTCCGCTAGGCGTTTCTTGCTACACACGGACGAATAATGTTGCTCCCTGGAATGAAGATACCCCCGGAACAAAATCGCGCTGACTAGGCCATCCAAATTCCGTTTTGGAAATGGTGATCATCATAGTAAGAAGGCAAGAACGTGGCGATGCCGCTGCAGCTGCGCACAGCCGACGATCTCTTTTCCTTCGACCACCATCTGGTCAAGATAATGTCTCGTCTAGCTCGATATACTATCCTTATCCTAGCCGTTATTGTACGCACCTTCAATGTTTTCTGTAATCCGGCAGCTGATATTCCCAAGGTAGGTGTGCACTACACACTCTCTTCCATACACGACGAATACGGCCGAGCCACTGCTTTCTCTAATATCGCCTCAAAATTCCAAGGTGGCGACGACTTGCCCTACGACGAAGAGTCAACGCCCAATTCTGGCACTCCACGGCCAAATCCAAACCCGGAATCGCAGCCGAAGCCACGGCTGGCCAACGCGACATTCGTAATGCTTGCAAGGAACTCCGACCTCGATGGCGCCATGCGGGCTGTTCGTGCAGTTGAGGACCGGTTCAACACACGCCATGGGTACCCGTATGTCTTTTTGA
The DNA here is from genome assembly GCA_030435655.1 of Armillaria novae-zelandiae. Classification (NCBI taxonomy): domain Eukaryota; kingdom Fungi; phylum Basidiomycota; class Agaricomycetes; order Agaricales; family Physalacriaceae; genus Armillaria; species Armillaria novae-zelandiae. The sequence goes on along the minus strand of JAUEPR010000004.1, from coordinate 2,199,644 downwards.
ACGACGTTGAGTTTTCGAGCGAGTTCAAAAGGTAACCCCAGCCTGCCTGGTTTGCTTCTCGTCTAACTGGTCGGGCCAGACGGATGTCTGTACTGACGGGATTCAATGCAGCTTTCGGCGTCATACCGAGCAACCATTGGAACCAGCCAGACTGGATAGACGAGGACAAGGCGACGGAGGCTAGGAAATCTATGGTAGCTGCGAATGTGAAATATGGAGGTACGCACGCAGTTATCTGCTCTAGTGCATCACTGGTTTACAGGTGCCGCAGATAGCATTCCGTATGCTCATTTTACTCAGCACAAGTTCCTGATCTCATTGATCAATAGCTATCGAAACATGTGTAGATTTAACTCCGGAGTGCGCCACTTTCATTGCATCCTGATGGTCTGATCTGATCTACGAATTATAGTTCTTCTTCAAGCATCCTCTGTTGCAACAGTACCGCTGGTACTGGCGTATCGAGTGCGTATTCTATCCTCATTTAAATTCTCGTCTTACATGCCTAGGCCGAATGTTCAATTCCACTGCAATATCTTGAATGATCCCTTCTTATTCCTTGAGGAAAACAACAAAGTATATGGCTTTACTATCACTGTGTACGAGATCGCTGCCTCTATACGGTCTCTATGGAGCCACGTCACAGGTCCGTTGCTCTTTCTGCGGGTGTCTACTTCTTTCACTGAGTGGATTACTTGCAAGACTTCATCGCTCAGCACCCTGAACACATTGCCGAAGACAACTCTATGGGCTTCCTCTCAGGAAACCGCGGCAGGACATATAACACTTGTCACTGTTAGTCTGATTATTCCCTCTTGCCGTACTTGTCTACTAAATCCTCCAAGTTTGGAGTAATTTCGAGATAGCTGACATGGACTTTTGGCGCGGCCCCGCGTACACTGAATTTTTCGAGCACCTGGATAAGACCGGCGGTTTCTATTATGAGGTTTGTCCTTCCCTGACTCCCAGTTGCCGTAGATCTTATAATTGCTATCAACAGCGCTGGGGTGACGCGCCTGTTCATAGCATCGCGGCATCGCTCTTCCTCCGAAAGGATCAAATACATTTTTTCGAAGACATCGGATACCAGCATGATGACTGGAGCCATTGTCCTCTTTCCGAGGACCTATGGATCAAAGGCCGGTGCTCTTGCGATCAGAAACATAGTTTCGGTATGTCGACAATTTTCCGTTGGTTGCAATTGCGGATCTGATATTCTTCGCAGACTATGATGGGAGTTCGTGTAAGGGAAGGTGGGATCGATTTATGAATGGCTCGTGACGCACCGTATGACCACTATTTATTCTACGCTACTTTTCTATCATCATATATCGTTATTTTTATTCCTTCTTTTCAACAATCTGCTCATGATAACATTATCAAAATCAACTTCTAGGTCAAAACTCTCTTTCGCGAACCGTAACGTGGGTCGCCGTGTGAGCCAACGGCTCATGATCACTTTTAACGCTATTGCACAGGCTACTTATCAGAAGCATCCGGTCTAGGACATCTCGAATGTTTTCATGAAATTTCACTATAGCCGGTTTCAAGTTCGACGCTAGAAGCTTCAATGATCTCATATCATCTTCTCGTAACGCGTTTCTGGTAACCGCTCTCAGAAAATCTCCAAAAGCAATTCATCACACCCCACGGTATTATCCGGGACTATTCTTATACAGATCCGCACCACAATATCCGACGCGTTTCTCTAAATCTTTTCTCAATATTGACCCTACTAGCACACGGATGGAATGAAACGGCGGCAATTATGATAGAAATCGTTCTTCCGGCCCCATCTGAAATCCTCTGTGGGGTATAAAAACGCCTTTGCAAGGTTCGTTTCTTCCCTATCCTCACTCACTCTCACCGGATCTCACCACCGTCTAACAGCTCAAGACTCACACATTCTTTTCTTGTCGACAATGATCGCCTCACGCCTCACATCCATTCTCTTCTTCGCCGTCGCGTTGACCTCCACGCTCGTCGCGTCTGCGCCTTTCCCCGCCAAACGCCAAGACACCTCCGTCTCCGACATCCTTACGACGCTCCAGTCTGAATTGAGCTCTGTCTTGCCTCAGATTGGTCAGTCACATCATGTCTGCCCGTCTTAACATTTGTATTCATCTTTCGAATTGCAGAGACCCTTGTGTCTTCTGCCACCGCTAATGACAGCACTATCACTCCTCTGATTCAGGAGGTTGTCTCTGCTCTGGATGAGGCCTCGTCTTCGCTTTCCGGCCTCACGGTGGTAGCTGCAGAGAAGCAGGAGGTCGCTGGTACTGTTACAGTAAGCCGTCTGCACTTATGGATATTTTAGTAATCCTCAAGAAATTATTTTTAGGACGTTGCCCAAAGCCTTAGCCGCCTCCTCAGCGTCGCTGACGATATCCCTTCGCTCCAAGGACTACTCTCCAGTGTTGACACTTCGTTGAGCCAGGTTGTCGATGTCAGTGGAACGGTGTCTGAAGCCTCTGGAATCCTTAGCCTTCTCACTGGCCTGTACGTCCACATTTTGAGTTTATGACACCAACTTACGATGTTTGCAGCATTAATGTTCCCATTCTGGAGTCCCTTGGTTTAAATAGTACATTGGCTTCCCTGGGGTTGTAACCCGTTCGGCAATCATGCTTATACCCCCCTCTAACATTCGAACACTGGTAGTTCACTTGGCTGCGGAGTGTACATAATATTCTTACTTTAATCTGTCAAATTTGCATCCGACAATGTGCGTGCCGGGTTAGAGTTCTTCTGCGCTCCAACAAAAGGCGAAAGTCGGAAATAAGTTCGCATGAATAAAGAACGGCGTGACACCTTTCGCGTGCTATAGGATGCAAGGCCAAGATGCTCCCGGCACATGCGAGAAAAATTACGTCGACGTAAAAGAATCCCGGCGAGGAATAACCGTCAGAGCTCCATAGCTCCGTCACGGAGACATCAATCGCTCCTTCACAACTCTATGCCAAGGGAAGGATGTTTGAAAGGTGATATGGCGTTCTACTATCAGTAGAAGGAGCACCGGAGGAATACCGCGAGACCGTCTCAGAGAATAGGGTGCAATCATAAAACATTTATCAACACTCCTGGTATGTCGGATATTGCACCACGAACCGACGATGGAGTGATTTATTTGCGTCGACATTTGACGTCGAGCGGCTAGGTCAGAATAATGAGACAGAGAAGTACATGTATTGGCAGCACGAAGTACCTGTAGCGCTCGAACCAAAGGGTAAATAATCCGGTAACTCGATGAGTCGCCAAATGTAATGGAAAAGTGTATAATGCTATGTAATGCCGCATCTTCCCGAGTATTCTGGTAAGAGAAATTGTGTCAATTCTAGGGTGGTCACCGTTCCCAGATGTCCCAACTCCCAGCGATTATGAAGTAAACCGTCGACCTGGAGGAGGACGGCGCCATAACCCTTCCCATTCCTGCAGAGCCTGGACGAATCCAGGGTTTGGCTTTATGCACGCGCGCTCTCGTTTCACGAGGGAATATGCACTATCGTAGGACATACCTCGATTGCGAATTAGAAACGCGATGACAATGGATGCGCTCCGAGATATACCCTGCAATACCCATTTGAAAACCAGCACACATATTACAATGTGATCTTGGACGAACCTGCTGACAATGAACGAGAACGCTCTTCCCACCACGGAGGGCTCTTTCGATATAGTTGCACGCGTCTTCGAGGTGGGGCCTGAGGTCTGAGGAAGCCTGGTCTAGGATATCGATGCGATAGCAGCTGAAACCATCCTTCTCGGAGACTGGGAGCCAGGGTACATCTAGAACTTGGACGAGGTGGGTGATGTGGTGCTCTCGAAGGAGGTCTTTCTCGCACACGGCGGCCAAAGAGCCCAGGTATAACGCGCCGGTGAACTTGGAGGGATCATTTGGTAGAGGGGTGGGGGCAAGGATTCGATGCATTGGAGTGCACATGGCCTGTTGGACTTCTAATGGGATGCTGTCGAAGCGAATCATCTCTGCAACCAAGTCGTGGGGGGCTTTAGAATGAAGATATTGTGAGTTTCACTGGAACAAAAGGAGCCAAGAAACGCACGGGCAAGAGAACAGGGGGTGTTAGTACCAGTGGAATTATTTGGAGGTGCAGAAGAGAGAACAAGAGACGTATTGGAACATCAAAAGGTGAACTGTGGGGAGGCTCGGGTAGCAGAAAGGATGGAGTATATATACCGTAACGAGGCGGACAAGTGACGTCACGGCTATGTTCCATTGTCGCTCGATCAGTCAGTCAAGTCGCGAATCTGCACAGCTTGTCACTGACTCCGCCTGTGCAAGTCAGACAACAGCCTATGCACCCTAGGAGCTGCATTCCAAGGCAGTAATTCACCATCCAGCGAGACACTGCAGTTGTACCCGACCGATGAGACAGTACCAGTCGTACAAAGGAATACCCAGAGTGGTTTCAAGGATAGCCCAGAATTCTAGAGCATAGAAGGCAAGAGTCTTCGAGTTGCTCCGAGTCGTAGTACCCATGACAGGCGTCTTGTCACTGCACCCCAGAGAACGTATGTGCGTGCAGGAGAGGGCTAGCAATGTCAGATATCCTACATAAATCATTGGCAAACACAATTCTTCGAAGTAGAACCTCAAGCAATTTTTCAGCTCGCGGTCTGTGCTGCTATTGGCGTACTAGTAGATGATGACGAGTATCGGGAGGTTCCGGCGGCGGCGGGCGCTTGATAGCCTAGAATTCGAGAGTCTAGAACCTGGCGACTTGTTTGGACTCTACATTTATAAATCGCAACAATCTAGCTAACCACCAAGACGCATTATTCCGTGTTCTCTGCATTGTGTCGCTCAGTAATCTGCTGTATAGAATAGCATGTGTGGGTACTATAGTGCGCCATGTAATAACGCAACGGACTTGTCGTCTTCAACGATCTGGAGCTACAGTTAGGCTCCGAGATTCCCCCGTTGTGAATGAACACGGCTTCTCAGTGAACTAACCTCAAATTGCTTCAAACAGTGCTTGCTTCACTTCGAGTGGCTTGTGACATACTACACACATGGTCAACCAGACGCCACCTTCTCACAGAAAGTACGATAGCCTAGTTTGCTAGCGGCAATGGATAATGAATTCAACTACGACTACAAGGTATCTAAACTTACAATACATATACATTTTGTACAACAAGCTAGAAATCAGAAGTAGTACACTCAAAGCTTCAACGAAATAGGACCATTCGACGACCTCACCAAAACCGTCCCCCGTCCCCTGTTACGTTCATCCCAATAAATCTCCCCAACAGTCTCTCCCCTCCTTACCGTGTTCTGTTTTACCACCCTGCGCCTTCCTCTCCCCGCCGGATCAGCCATCTCACCCACAAGCAGCGCCGGCTGCATATGCGTCGTCGAGAGCGAATATGCACCTTCATATGTCGGAGGCAGCGATACCTCAGCGAATGCATTCGATGTTCGCGCATCAAATTTCACTTTCGAGTCTACGGGAGATTCGAGGACCTTGATCTGAAGAGGCCCGTTGGAGGTACGCGCAGAAACATCGCTAGATGGGCTGAATAGCTTGATGCCAGCTTCGATGATGCTAGAGATACGTTGTGATGAGGTCGTGAATATAGAAAGGATACGTAGGAACTCACTTGTTGCTCGTGGTAAGCTCCAGGGTCGACTTTGTCACATCCATATCTCCCAAATCCACATCAACACGTATAGGCGCATTTGATGTCCCCAGGACGAGACTCCCGGAAGCGGCAAAGTATCCTTGAATTGGTGCGTTGGTCGTATGGACATCAGCGCCTACGGCATCGAGGGACTAGTAATGGATGAGCGGAATGGCAGACAGAATCAAGATCTTGCGCTCACATTGATCTGAATCGGAGCATTGGATGTTACGATTTTGCCGTAATCAAACTCCAGTGACTGAAGCGACATCAGATTACGCTCCGTTACAACATGATGTTGCACTTGCCTCTGCACGGATCTGCATGTTGGACCCCTTCAAGGATATCTTGCCAAAATGGACGCGACCCTCAAGATCTTGCAATGATTGAGAAAAATTTGGGACGTCAGTCTCGAAATTATTGATATTGGATGCAGAGGCGCTCGATGGCTCTGGAATGGTAACGGTGATGTCAAAGTGCGGGCGATCTTGGTAACTGGGATTGTTGAACCACCTCGGAGTCTGTGTCAAGGTCAGCACGAAAGAAAGGAGAAAGGAAATTTGCACATACGAAGACGCCCACACCATTCTCGCCCTCCTGTCGCTGCAAGAGACAGACCCTGGCATAGTCCAGCACCCTCTGTCTGTAGTACTGGATCGCAACATCGACCCTCACGACGTCTTTAAGTGTCGGAGAGGTCACAACATTGACGGCGCCGGAGGATAACGAGCCCTGAGAAAGCAAGAAGAGCGTCTCCGAATTTAAAGGCAGATCGAACGATGTGTGCCCAGAATAACGTTGCCCAGGGAAACCTGCCCCCGATCCCGTAGAAGTCCAACCTTGTCCTCGAATGCATTCACGAACAGTATAGCCATTGGGAATGGGAAAGTCAGAATCAGGGAAGTCCTGTAGGTACTATTGATAAGAATCTGATCAGATCCTTTGCGCCAGCACATGGAAATGGTGCTTACCCCTCCTCCACGGCGAAAACCGCCCACGTTCACAATACTCGACGTGAACATTGCAACTAGAAACCAGATCAAGATAGCCGCGCAGAAAGCCTTGAGGAAGCGCTTTGTCGGCGACCTTCGGCAGGGAGGTTCTGACTGCCTGAGATACAAAGTTCTCGGCGGAGCTGGATCGACGCGTCTGGGGAAATTCGAGCTGGTCGATCCATACGCTGGCGGGGGCGTCGAGTATTGCAATGGTAGATTGGAGGATACCGTCTTTGCAGGGGATTCTGGGGTATCGTCTGCTATTATCATGGTCGAAGGGAATAAGATCTCTTTATCAGAGCGCACAAAAAAGCTTACCGAGGTATTTATACCAGGCTATGTTCCTTGATCTAATCATGTGGTGAACCTTGGTTATTCAATCGACTCCGGATATCCGCATGGCATGCTGCGCGGCGCTACGCCCAACTGCGGGACATCCTATCTTCTCTGCCATGCTACCACTTCGATGCCAAGTTGCTGATAATGACGGAAATTTGTCGCTTTCTAGGGGTTCTGTCAATATCAGCGATATACCAGGAATGGATTTGCGCTCACAACTGCCTTGATCCATGTATAATGAGCGACATTAATTCCTGCAATGACTGGGTGGACTACTCTACCGAAGCCACAGCTGGGCGCCCTGGCAATGAGGCATTCGGTTGCGCGCGATTTCGAATTGTTCGCCATGATAGCGAGATTGAGTCATTGACCCTTCCCACGATGCCTAGATGCGTATCACTGGCTCTCTGATTCTATGTCCAAGTCGATTCCTGAAGAGTGCTAGGGCCTGAGGCGGTTGAGCGACTACGACTTTTTTCATGGGCGCGACATACTGAACTCGTCATTGCTGCGAGATAAATGGAGAACACAAAAAACCTGTTCTCGATGAGGGCTGCAGAACTGAATGCGGGCGCTGTACCGAGGTCGTCTCTGGAGTGATGCATGATGGGCGAAGGAAAAAGACTCAGGACTAGTTAAAATCCTGATCGACTTCGTTCGACCCTCGGGCGGCGCATTAAAAAATCCTTGTATCTCTCAGAAATTATTCTCCGCAAAGACTTTTGCGAGAGGGGAAACCGCAAAGACTTATATATATGGTTTTCTCTTTTCAGCGGGCTGGTCGCGCCAAGCTTGCGTAAAAAAATATTTTATTGGCAGCATATATGCAGCGATAAGCAGAACGACAGCTTGAGACGGATTGGTATCGTATTCGATGATAAGCATTAGAACCATAAAAAAGCAGACTGAGAAAGGGATTGCATGCATAAACTTGTGGGCGGCCAGTCTCATAACGAGCAACTTGAAGATTATGCTATTGGAAGGATGTAAGCTTCATATCAAGGCAAAGCGAAATATCTGACCCAAGGAAGCCTAGTCGTCCCTCGAATTTTCTGTGTCATCATCGTCGCTATCCTCCTCCTGGCCTTCTTCCTCATCGACGGACCCAAATACTGGTTGTAGTCTAACGTCCAGTTCAAGTCCTTCGGATCGGAATGGAGCGAGAACAGCTAGGCAGATAGCCCGTTCTTTCTCGACGAGCTGAACGTTCACGTCCTTCCGTAATGTGACAGACTCCAACCGGCAGACCTGCGAAAACTGGGACGTGCACTTCCATCGAGATTCAATCATAGATGCATACATGCGCATGGTGAAAGTGAAGGATCCACGGAGATACAGAGAACGAAGTCGGGGAAGTAAAGGTTTTGTGTCACTGTCACGATACACCAGTGTCGCTAGCAGCTCGTCCGTGATCGCTTCAGGTCCTACATCGACGAGTTTCACCTCTTCTAGCGTTGGGGTTTGATCGAATACGTAGTGTAGATCGTCGGAAGGCACTGCGCCTTGGGAGAAAGCAAGTGTTGTCAGTTTACACCAAGAACGTCCGATAAGCCTGATTATAGAGCCAAACAGAACATCGCTCTCGCAGCCCTTGACTGGGCATGCGACTCGCAAGGATAAGAGAGAAGGCAGATGCAGGCGATCGATGACTTGGCTTATCGCTTCCGGCTTAGAGAGATGTCCTGACACTATCTCCAGCGATTGGAGCTTCTGGCAAGCTATTGGCTCTTCTATACTTGCCAGTCCATCTTCACATGACGCTGGTCCGCATCTCCAAAAGCAACTTGTGAGATTTTCCATGTCCCCTAGGTTCTGAAGAAGGGATTCCGGGCAAGTGAGCCCGAATGTCTCTGTGGGATAGTAATCGCATTCGTAACGGGTAATGCTTCTCCATGAAATAATGAGCGAGAGCGAGAGGTCGGTGTTGATGGTTGTGATAGTACGTAGTTCCTTGGATAAATCGAATATTTCGAGCTCGTCATCTTGGATTTCGTCGTCCACAGGCGCGATGAGAAGTGTTCTCAGCTGGTGAAAGGAAGAACGTAGACGATGTAATGAAGAAATTATCCTTGGTGAGAGATGAACATGAAGATGATGAATGCGATGGGCGAATGAAAATAAAGATCCGAACAAGTTTGGAGGCAACTCGTCGAAAGGTAAATCACCATTTTCGTAAATGGCAACTGATAGAGGACGAGATCCAGAGCGGGATAGGTGGAGATTGACGAAGCGTAGGTATCTATAATCGCCTTCTTCGAAGAGTTCCTCAGTAACAGCGATATTGATAAAAGCCCAGAGCTCCGGGAACGAAAGTGCAACTTCTCGCCAACGTCTTGACACAGAAGCAATGGACCAGGGCGAGTCAGCGTCGAATTCACGATCAAGATCAAAATGCCTCCAATCCTCAGTCGTATCAATGCACTTCCAGGGAAACTCGATCGTCTCGTGAAAGATGCGTACCAAGACCTCTGCTGGCAACCGCCGTACAGGGCTAAGCAAAGCTTTCCTGCCTCGAATACGTTCGTCCAAGGCTAAGCGTTTTTGACGAAGGATAGAGGTCTGCTTCTCCAAAAGGTCCACATCTTTGAGCGATTCCTTCTTCAGTGCCATCATCTCCTTAAGCTCTTGGTCGATAGCAGCAGCAGTTTCCTTCGAGTCAAGGATCGTAGAACGCAAGGACCCTGCTTCGCCAGGAAGAGGAAGGTCGTTGGAACGCTCGAGATGGCTGAAATCGGGCAGGGAATCAGTTGGACTATCATCATCTTCGTCCTTGGATATATAGATGGGGATGTGATGGTTGGGACACGCGCAGCCTGAGCAAGACGACCATGTATATCGTTGCGAAAGTCCTTCCATAGGCATATCTAGACAGACGTGAGTGGTTGTAAAGTATTTCGTTCCTGAAGGGATACCTATTCAACCGAGGTCGGTACCAGCGACAAGCTGGCACGGCTGAGAATGTTAACCTTGCAATTGGTTGATGAGGGTAAAAGTAAAGGAAACAGATCACGCTTCACGCGTCGCGTCATATTTTCCCACGATATCAGAAATTTGTAAGGTGCAACGATGGTCAGCCATTCGGCGAACCTTCATTGACTGGTACGAGGTCATTACATCGGACAGTGATAAACAGAGACACAAAGGAAACATCCTGAGGTCTGATTAATACTATGTATTGGACTCGTATTCGATAATGAACATTATAATCAGAGAGCGGAGCAGGCATGAAAAGGGCATGTATAAACTTGTAGCTTGCTGGCCACAGCCAGGAGAAGCAGGGATTGTGCTGATGGACGAGACTAAGCCTCAGATTATGGAAAAAAACAAGGTAGCTGACCTGAGAACGAAATATTCAATCATTTCCAGAACTTTTTGTGTCATCTTCATCTTTGTCGTCGTCGTCGTCGTCCCACCCCTCCTCACCCTCACCCTCGGATCCAGATATCGATACTATGCGAACCACCAATTCAAGTCCTTCCGAGCGCAATGGGGCGGGGCGTTGACAACCGGCCTGGCAGATAGCCTGTCAGATAGCCTGTTCTTTCTTGAACAGCCAAATGTTAACATCTTTCGACAGCGTCAAACACAAGCATGTCAATTTGTGAAGACAGATGTGCACTTCCAGTGGGATTCAATCATCGACGCGTAGATGTCCATAGTGAAAGTGAAGTGGCCATAGAACGCAAGAGAACGAAGACGTGGAAGTAGATGCTTGGTATCACCCTCGCGACATGTGAGCCTTGCAAGGAGCTGTTCTGTGATTGCATAAAGTCCTACATTGAGAAGCTCCACAACTTCCGGCGTCGGTGTTCGCTCAAAGATGCAAAGTAAGTCTTCGGAAAGAACCACGCCATTGGAGAAAAGAAGTGACGAGAGGTTGCACTTGGAACGCTCGATCAGAAGGCGTACAGACTAGAATGTAATGTCGTTTTCTTCCTTGAAAAAAGCCGAGACCCTCAAGGTGGAGAGAGAGGGTAATTGTAGACGGTCAAGGATCTGGCTTATTGCTTCCGACTCACAGGTGCGGGAAGAATCCATTGTCAGTGACTGAAGGCTTTGGCAGACAATAGGGACATCCATGCCCTCGAGATCATCTTCCAACGACGTCCACTCGTATCCCAGAAAGCAGGTAATGGGATTTTCCATGGCTGCTAGATCCTCGAGAATGTCGATAGGTGAAGGCCCGGCTGTCGTGGCAATATGATAGTTTTCGTAATGTATAACATTTGCCCATGGGAGAATAAACGGTTTCGAGGGGTAGGCGATGTTAATGGTTACGACAAAATGCAGCTCCGGCGCAAGATCGAATATTCGGAGATCAGAATAGTGGTCCATAGTGTCATTCATGGACGCGATGATGAGCGTCCTCAACTGTTGGAAAGTGAGTCACAGAGGATAAAGTGATGCGATTATGCTTGAATGAAGGTAGAGATGAAGATGATGGATGCGACTGACGAACGGAAATAGAGAACCAAGCAAGGTTAAAGGTAATTTCTCGAGACGAGTCGCCATTGTCATATATTGCAACTGATAGTGGACGGGTCCGGAGCGTAAACGATGGAGGCCAATGAAACGCAGATATCGATATTGGCTTTCTGCAAAACGTTGGTCTGTGAGTGTGATGTTGACGAATGCCCAAAGGTCTGGGAAGAGAAGCACCGTCTCTCGCCAATGTCTCGATACAGAAGCGATGCACCATAGCGGATTCTCAAATGCGCTTCAAGTCGAAACCATCCCAGTGGAGGCTACGTGAGAAGACGCTCTTTCGGGGAAAATCGAGTCTCGTAGAAGATAAGCGCTAAAACTTCTACCAGCAGGCGGAGCACAGGGCTAAGCAAAGCCATCCTATATCAGACACCTTCGCGCAGGACTCAGCGTTTATGGCAAAGGACAAATGCCTGGTTTGCCAGATGGTCCGCATCCCTGAGTAACACCTTCCTCAGAACACGCAGTTCCTCGATTTCTTTGCTGATAGCGGCAATGGATTCTTCTGAGTCGAGGATCAGGGATCGCAGGGTCTCTGTTTCACCAGGAAGGGCAGGGTCGTTGGAACGCTCGAGATGGTTGAAATCAGTATGAAAACAGTACGACTAGCGCCGGCCGTCGATACAAAGATGGGAGTATAATTATTAGGGTACGCGCAGCCTGTATATCGTTGCAGAGGTCCTTCCACTGGCATATCTGAAAAAAGGTGAGTGATTGTAAGATATTTCGTTTCCTGAATGTGATACCTATTCAATCGAGTAGGGATTATTGATCCTAGGCTGGTAAGCAGCACCAGCAGGACCTATTCGCCGCTCTGAGATATCGAGGCAGGATACTTCCCTTGCGATTGACTGATGAAGGTAGGAGTCGAAGAAAGGGAAGGTCCCTCAGGTCACGCTTCGCGCGACGTGAAGTTCGCGTCATATTTTCCCACGAGGCTAACATCAACTAGCACTGCCCAGCCCTTTCGTGCCTATCACCGAAACGGTGGCCAGGGTGTATTCCGTTCTTCGTCCCCTCGTTAGACTGACTCGAGTCTAGCCCCTTCGTTGACGTTCTTTATAGTATATCCCGGAAATTTTTTTACGAGTTTGCGCCCGCGCGAGGTACCATTAAGGGCCCAAAGTATCCCTACGCCCATCCATGACTGTGGGTTACTTAATTGTTTCAGACTAGTATCGCTAATGACTCGTACGCCTAGAGTGTGTACTTTTCAACTGTTCTTTTGTCTTTTAACAATCATAACATGCTACCTGGAGAAGACTGTACTACCCCAAATGGATCAGCGACGATCCTAAAGAGCTCAGTCTTGCAGGTTTAACCGGTCACACAATAAGTCGGAAGTGTACTCTCACGAATGAGAATCTCAACAAGTAAATTGTAAACGTAAGCTGTTACTCTCGCTATAACAAAAGACGGTCTTTGAATTTCAATTCATCTCATGAATCAGACTTGCGCTCATCCAGGGTTTCCCGCGCCGCCGCTGAGGCCAGACAAGCGCTGTCTATCCAGCTCAGTCCACCCTTCCGACTGGTACCTGCCAGCGCTCCGACGGCGTACGTGGCTGTGTGTTTCGGCGTCGGTCTATCCATGACAGCCAACCCAAAGCTCTCGCCTATCCATCAAATGGATCTACATTTCAACCCTATCACTTGATGTTTCAGGCCTTTGTGGTCCTCCGTGATGGCAATAGAAAGACCATCAAACCCGTGCGATGTGTTTACCGTGGACATATGTCGCAGGGATTTGTGTTGCCTTGCAGATTGTTGATCTCTGTCACCGAGAACCACGTAGAAAGGTTACAGGCAACAAAATCCAACCGTCTCAGCGCCATGTTTTATAGGTCGGTCCATTTTGTAATCTGGTTGTTACTTCCCGCTTCAGCGTGTCAGCGTCCAAGGAAGTACTGAGTGGCTTTAATACGTCACGTACTGGGTGCACCCATTTCCTTCTGAAAATTACCCGTTCCCATCCATCCTATCATGCTTATCCCATACTTTTGTGCGTTGACCACCCTGATTCTGTGCACAGATGCCCGTCAGCCTGCGGAGTTATTCGATGCATTCGAGGATTTTATTGCTGGGTATGCGACTTCATGTGTACTGAAAGTTTCAGCAATCTAATGTAATATCCAGGTTACTTCAGCCTTCGTCCGCAGTAGTTTCAGGAAACAGCTCAGCGCTGTCGCCAGATGTCGTTGGCCGAGTTAATATGATGATGAGTACGCGTTTATACGGTCGTCGGTCTGTTCCGTTCCCTAGTCTAATCCATTTGCAGCGTTGAACGGTATCAAGAACAATACTGGTAGGTGTTAATTCTTAATCTAATACGTCCGATTTACACGAACTGTTTTGCAGAATTTCTATATGGCGTACCTATGGAAGTCATACAAGCGAACACCACTCAGATAATCGGCTACCCCACAAACGCCTCCGTTGAGTCCTTGTCAATACAGCATTATGTTGTATCCGCCAGCGTCGTCTTCTCAATGTATCATGCGACAATGTCGCTCACGACACCGCTACAAGTCGATCTGTGGCTCAACTTCGACGATGACTTGCTGATATCGGCTTATGATCTTACAATCCGGAACCTCCCCAAGGCCTTTTCGTTTTTAGCATCTGTTCTGTCTGAGCAGATCGCTCATGAAATGCCTGTCGGTAACTCGACCGACGCGGCGAGTTCAAGAATGGCTGCAGATATCTGCATGGCCGCCACTGAGTTCTGCACTGGTGGGAACCAGCAATATGACTCGTGAGTATTTTGATAGTTTCTTGATATCCAACTCACCGCTCTTATCATAGGTACGATTCCTGCTTCGAGACCCTTTCACGAAACGTAACGATGGACAGCCTCGACCAATCATTTTGCCGGTCAGTAATCAGTTTGTCTGAGTGAAGGCTATTGTTGGAACAACGTTAGATACTTTGTCAAGGACATGGTCCCATCTCGACCCAGCATTCATTGCCCTAGCCTTGGTCCTTCCGGGGGAGATATGTGCTGTAAGTGATCCTCCGCTGCTTTCTCCGGATGAATTAAATGATTGTTTGGATTTTAGTCAACGCTAATTTTGCCGAGGAAACCACTACATATCCGTTTGCTTCCAGCTTTGTAGCAGCCAATGTTTCTAGTGGCGGGACTGAAGAGCTATCTGATGACATCATGGTCGAACTTATGAGATTTGACATGCAAGTCATATATCCCACCACCGTCGCATTTGTGCGTGATTCTTCCAACCTTACCCACACATGCCTTACCTTGTCTTCTACGGTCTCCTAGTACTCAATTTCAGCGTTCCTTTACCTGCTCCTTCTATATGTCAACGGAAAGGGAGTAGATTTCCTTCTTGACCGCTTTTCCAAAGAATACGCCGTTCTGTCGTTCGACAATAAGCGGAACGTCGTTACTTGTGGGTGCTAAAATATATGGGCGCGACATTGTGCTGATCTTCTCATCTTCGCTTAGATTGTCTCAACACCTTTTGGACGACGGTCGCGTTTATCCTGCAGATAGTAGCATCACCCATGTTGGGCGGATACTACACATGGGATCGCATAGGTGAGGCTCGTATGGCTGCCGTCATCATCTCTGGCTTGTGTGAGTGCCACAGACTTTGTCTCAATTATGATATAATTATTCGTCCGAACAGACATATATGAAATGGTGTTCCGTCCGAGTATGCGATGGACTTTGCTTGTTCATCATTTTTGTGTACGTTTCCAGCTTTCTCCCTGCCTCCGAGATCTTCTCTAAATTCTCATCTTGTACATCTAGACTTTGTTTGCAACTATATTCATTCAAGTAGCACTTCAGATAGCGCTCCATCCGGCCATAGCATCTGCCGGACTCATCTGGCTTTTCCAGGCTACAACTGAACAATCCGTGTTCATTGGTCTCATACTTTACCGTCTACGATTCCCGAAGCATGTTGCGGCGCCTGTCTTGAAGTTTTCTGCGGTACAATCGTTGTAAGTCCACACCTTTTAGAGCTACGATATTTTAGGCTAAAGAAGTTTCAAAGCATCTGTAAGATTGCATCAGCAATCTACTTGCTTGTCTGGTGGGGCATCAAGCTCGCCAAATTCCACCGCCAAATTGACGTCGCCCTCAGCGTCATGCTAGTTCTACTTATCTCCGTTCTCATGGCTACTCAAATGTATGTTTAAAGTCCAATCTGCGTGACAACCATACTGATATTTCTTACCATGATATAGACAAGGATCGTACGCCGTGTGGTGCATCGCGAAGAACATGCACGGACAGCCCTCAAAACCTGTGGTCATCCCAGGTCCTTCTTACTGGGTCAACGATTCTTTCCACCATGAAGACAGGGGTCTGGGGCGGCAGGCCTCCGAATCAACCCTTAGACCCTTAGAACTGAGTAGAGTGCTTTATCAAGTTAAGGTGGAGAAGTCGTGAAACAATGGTATGCTGGTTTACCAGTACGTTGCTCAGTATCAGTCGAGAATCGACTAAACACCGGCACATTGAATCTGCGGGTGGTTACTGGCCGCCTCCATACCTACATTTTATCTGTTGTGGTAGTAGTTAGGGTGCTTATTATGGACTCAGTTGATGAGGCATGGACCCCATTTTCTTCATTCAAGTTATGTGCATTATTGTAGACAGCCATGATGCAAAAGGTCGTTCAAGGGCTCCTGAGTTATAAATGGTCATATGCTGCCATGACCCCTTAGCTCAGTGGTAGAGCGTGTGATTCCAGCTTTGGGGAGTCCACAAGGCCGTGCGTTCGATCCGCCCAGGGGTCATCTGTTTTTGTTCCCTCTTGTAACAATCACTCCCAATTACCTAGTTTTCCGACAAAGTGTGTAATGCACTAGGGTTGCACATGAAACCCCCAGTTTTGATACACCCCGGTTTCGGACCGGTAAGTTACTGGTAAGAAACTGGTAAGAAACCACAGGTCAGTGGAGCATATTTCATTGAGGTAACTTACCAACCACATGACAATATTACCACAAATCTTTTTATGATTTCACTTTGCAGAGCAGTAATAAGTAAGAAGACGTAGCCAGAGTGTTCCGATGGGTATTGGGACGGAATTCATGAGTATTTGAGGTATGACAATGAGGCAGCATAGCGTCACGGCATCGTAGAGAAGAATTTGGAAAAATGACTCCGCGGTGGTCACGTGAATGGTCACATGACTGGTAAGAAACTGTAAATTACCGTACCGGTAAGAAACCCCCCAGGTAGGGTGGGTACAAAACGGTATCAAACCCCGCCTGGAGGTTTCGTGCGCAGCCCTATAATGCACTGGTGCAATTCCCCTCTGTGGTTTTGTCTGACTGGACAAACATTTCTCCCTGCCAAGATCTGGTTTGCAAAGGACAGAAACACCTCCAAGGACATGTTTTTAGCTTCATGAACATTTTCAGACAAGTTTCCTTTGGGTAGAAATAATTGGGAGTCAGGAGTAAATATCCCTCAGCTTCTGACAAGGAAGGTAAGTTATCATGTTGCTCACACTGCATGGATAAGCTAATTGTAGCCTGAGGGAATATAGTATAATATGTCTTGGTAGTCTGAATGTGTAGTGATAGTGAATGCAATGTTGTACACTGGATATGTGGTAGGGATACCTGCGCATATGGTGAGTTGTCTGAGACTTGGAGTTTGCAGATGGGAATTGAGTGGCCAGAGGGAAGGTGGCATGATAATTGGGCTGACTTGTTGAGGTTCTAGAGTTGGGATAGTGCTGTGAAGCCTCAAGTCTAGAGCACTCAGTGGACCAGAGAGTGGAAGTACTGAATCTGGCAACACCAAACACTGAAGGGAGTAGGTGGGTAGGTTGAAAGAGGATGAGATGAGAATACTGTGAGTGAATGCTATCGAGCAAGGAGGAGAGAGCCTAGTGATGCATCAGATCACTCAGAAGACACTGATGAACCTATTGACTCCTGTGGACAGAAAACACAACACCTAAATGGCAAGTATAATCAATCACAGAATCTGAAGGCAGGTTCTTAGCGAGTCTAGTTGGGCACCTCTGTGCAGTGACTATAGGTCCTAAGTTTGTAGCTTATTCAAGGCTACTTGGTGTTATGTCTTGAGCTACTGGCTCTGTATAAGACAAGGTTGGTTTGCAAAGCAGTTATTAAAAACTATTTGGTTCGTGAAGGTGTTATTGCAGCCTAGTATGCGGTGCAGTCTACTGAAGTGCACGTCTTGGAGTGCAAGGTCTAGAGGTGTGAGAATGCCAACAAAGGTGAACAACCGCCTTCTTGGTTTACAGAGTAAAGCTAGGAATGGCAGGGTCACAACTTAGTTAAGTGCACTCGTAGTCACTGATTTGTTGGTGTATATGTCCTTAGTGCAAACACTAAGAGTTCTGAAGCCTTTGGTATGGGGGAGTAGTATCCCGAGTGTATTCTATTGTTCTAGCTAAAACACTTGAGTTTTTATACTAATTTTCTCTAACAGTTCACATAATCTAAAGATGTCATTCTTTGTAACCGCAGTAATAGATTAGTGAGCTTCACAAAGGGTTTGTAATACTATTATCGTTGCTATAACTCCTCTTACTGAGCTTGTAACATATAATTGGGTATGCCAGTTTACAATGCATTGTGGCATCCTTAGCTTACTGATGGATACTAGTTGTGCAGTGCTAGCCTTGGTGATTCGTGAACTTCATTTCTTATTTAGCTTCATGACCATATGTCTGTATTACGAGTCCCCTAGCTGGGCACAGCATGTGTGCTTATGCACAGTCAGTGATCATATGGGCAGCATCACATGACTAATATTGCATCATGCCACCTTTGTTCAGGTGATGACATGAATTGGATGACTAGTTTGGTGTCAGTTCCATGATAGCCAGTATTGCCATGTCCTTTGTGCTGTATTAATGATTTATGGTTCACAAACCATTATTGAATATGCACTTCACAACCTAGATGACTGATTGGTAGGGATTTGACTTGTAACAGACTTGCAAGGACTGGTTAATTGAACATCCTTGCAAGTGAGAATTTCACTAAATTGTTTTGTGTGCCTGCAATTTCTGAGCACACAGAGCCACGAGGCTCATCAATGCATTCAATTCATTGGGGATTGGGATATTGGTATTTGTATATGTATTGTATGGATGGCTGAGGCCTCTTACTTGCTTGCTTAGCTTATCCTCTGATAAGCCCTCCACTTGTGCCTCGCTGCAGGCTTATCTTGGAAGAATTCAATACTCTTGGTCTAAGATCATGCAAGAGTGCTTCTACCCACATTTGATCTCTATGACCTCAAAACCAAAAATTTTATCCTTTCATGTCAGGGCTCGTTGAGGTGCCTTCCTATCTCATCTGCTCGATCTTCACAATATTGTTGCAATATTATTAGTCAACACATGCATTTTCTTGTGTAGGAGGTATGTTGAAATTTGAGTGCATTGATGAGCCTCATGGCTCTGTGCACTCAGAAATCGCGGGCACACAAAACAATTTAACAAAATTCTCACTTGCAAGGATGTTCAATTAACCAATCCTTGCAAGTCCATTACAAGTCAAATCCCCACCAAATAGTCATTTAGGTCATGAAGCACATATTCAATAATGGTTTGTGAACCATAAATCATAAATACGGCACAAAGGACGTGGCAATACTGGTTACCACAGGACCGACACCAAACTAGTCATCCAATTCATGTCATCACCTAAACAAAGGCAGCATGATGCAATAGTGGTCATGTGATGCCACCCATGCAATCACCGACTGCGCATAAGTGCGCAGGCTGTGTCTGGCTATGGGACTCGTAACACAGATATACGATCATGATGCTAAATAAGAAATGAAGTTCATGAATCACCCAGGCTAGCACTGTGCAACTAGTATCTGTCAGTCAGCTAAGGATGCCGCAATACATTGTAAACTGGCATACACAATTATATGTTATAAAGCTCAGTAAGAGACATTATAGCAATGATAATAGTGTTACAAACCCTTCACGAAGCTCACTAATCTATTACTGCAGTTACAAAGAATGACACCTTTAGATTACACGAACCGTTAGAGAAAATTAGTATAAAAACTCAAGTGTATTAGCCAGAAATACAGAATATGCTCGGGATACTACTCCCCCATACCAAAGACTACAGAACCCTTAGTGTTTGCACTAAGGACATATACGCCAACAAATCAGTGACTACGAATGCACTTAACTAAGTCGTGACTCCGCCGTCCCTTGCTTTACTCTATAAACCAAGAAGGTGGTTGTTCACCTTCATTGGCATCCTCACACCTCTAGACATTGCACTCAAAGACGAGCACAACAGTAGACCGCACCACATACTAGGCTGCAATAACACCTTTGCGAACTAGATAGTTTTTAATAACCGCTTTGCAAACTGACCTTGTCTTATACAGAGCCAGTAGCTCAAGACATAACACCAAGTAGCCTTGAATAAGCTACAAACTTAGGACCTATAGTCACTGCACAGAGGTGCCCAACTAGACTCACTAAGAACCTGCCTTCAGATTCTGTGATTAATTATACTTGCCATTTAGGTGTTGTGTTTTCTGCCCACAGGAGTCTATAGGTTCTTCAGTGTTGAAGTCCAGAATTTATTCGCCTTTCCTTTTTTGTAGTCACACCACTACTCAGATCAGAACTCACCTGTGAAAAACAAGTGTGAGAGCTGGGACACATTGAGGACCTTGCCAGACAAATATTAAGTTCTACCAGAACTCATATCCAGTGTCTGCCCACCATAAATGAGACCAAAAGGAACTAGGAATCAAAAATAAACTCTGTGAGTCAATCTTTGTTTACCCCATACAGTCAACTCAGATTTGATGGAAACTGGACAGCATTCTGCCTCGTGGCGGGGGCGAATCCTGGCCAGATCCTCGCGGCAGAGGGAACTGGGGAACTTTGACATCCACCTCTGTGATCAACCTGAGGAACTTGGCTCTGTTATGATTTATTCACATTTTCTCTGATTTTCCTCATATAAGCGCCCAAGTGTTTATCTTCGTTATCTAATCACCACTATCTGATCCCTGCTGTCATATAACTGCACCATCTCCACGCCCATAAACCATCAACAACCGCTCACCCACTACAGCTTGCTTCCATCAGCTTCCATCATGACATTACCACTCAACTTACTCGTCATACACTCATTGTTCACTCGTTGTCGCTTACCAATAGACCTATTATTAGCATATGGACTTTAGTATATAAGTAGCATGACTTTCGCTGTAATACCTCAGCTTCGAGCTATAGTTTATCAATACCAATCTTACTCTCTCAATGACTAGCACCTAGTGCTGTGTCTCAATGAGTCCATTGCTACAGCTCTACTTGGGTCGTCGGTGTTTACTGGTATACAACTCTAAGTTTGCACTTGTTTGGATCATGTGAGATTTGGGTCTAACAGTTAGCTCAAAGCTTCCCTATGGTTCCTCAGTGCTAGCCACAACAAACCAAATCCATGTCCCCAGATCTCAACCAGAAACAATCCATCGCCCTCGACGTAGCCATCCCAGCTGCTTGTCTCATCATCCTTTTCACCGCGCTTGTGGTCCACGCAAACCGAGACCATATCAATGAGTTCCTCCATGAATGAGGAATCCTCGTCCCCCTCCAACCAAGGCCCACCAGGAGGCCCCCCCTCCACTATCAACCAGCAACCCCCTGCCACCACAAGGACCCCACCGGGGGCCTACCCTGAGGCCGAGCCCCATCGCTCGCAGACCCAGCATGCAAGGAGGTGAAGCACCCCGCACCCCCGTGGTGACGCTTCCTCTGACGAGTTCCCCCTTCACGAGGGGACAGTATGTGCACCCACTCCGGGCCCCTCCAACACCCACATGGAAGACGAGGCCCCAGAGCGGTCGAGTGCAGCCGAAGAATATGGCAGGGAGTTATGGACTAGGTTCCGTAGCCCAACCCCGCCCCCAGCCTACACCCCAGCCCGCCCAGCAAGGGTGGAACAACCCACCATTCCCCGTGGAGGGATATGTGTAGCCCCAAGACAGAGCCAGGCCCTCATTCCCTGGCCCACCAAGGACTCCGACTCCGACTCCTCCGAACTGGACGTCTTTGCAAGAAGACATGCCAAAATCATCAGGGTCCGGACACCTGAGCCCACTCGACTGGTCCCCATTGAGGACCCCGAGCCCATTTGGCTCCAACTCATCGACCACGAGCTCTTCAACCGCTGGAGCCCAGACTGTCTTTGGCCCGAACTCTCTCCAGTCAACCAGGACCTACTTGGCCCCATCAGAATCGAGGCCTGGACCCTCTGAAGGGAGGATGTCAACTCACAAGCCCTTGTACGGCTTGAACATGAACCAATGGGGTACGTCATTGCCTGCAACCACTTACGACCAGGAGTCACTGAGGAGGACTTTCCCCTCTTTGTTCGGGGCAATGCAGCCCGAAACCTTCATGGACCAGAATTGGGCCTGAGGCTTAGGAACTGCACCAGGGAGAGGAGCGAGAGGCGAGACAATGAGTTCAGCAGGAGACTTTACGAGTTGGAACATCGCCCCGGGTGGAGGGGCCCCGATTAATTTTAGCACATACATACCAGATACGTAATATAACACTTTCACAGCATACCACCCCCCCGAACCACAATGGCCGACCCAAATGCTGGACTCCCCACCGGCCTGAACCCGAAACCAGGGATACTACCCCTATCCCACAACAAGCTGACTATTCGGCGCGGCAGGAGATGCCGCAATGGATGAACCTGTACCAGCACCACCGGATCAACCCGCAGGCCCAGGCCAACCCATCAATGAACCAGACCAGCTAACCAGAATCCTGGCCATCAACCAGGAAATGGGATGCCAACACGAGGCGGCCCAACAAGTGAGGAATGCATACAATGCTGTGCTGGGAGAAGCCAATGACTACGCAGACCTCTATCGCCTACACAGGCTACCAGACCAAAGAGGAAGGTCAGAAGCACCCGACAACGCACTGGCACCACCGGCTGCCCCACCCGCAGCACCACCAGTACCAAACAAGCACCAACTACTTCACAACCGAGATGATCACCATTCAATCCCCAGACACCCAGACACCCAGACTGGCCCCATGCACCCCACGACCCACCGGTAGGAAATGGACTACCACAAGCCCCCTACTGGGGAGTAAAACCCACTCTGATCACCACCCCAAAACCATTCCATCAAAAGCATGACAACATCCTCCAATTCGTAGGTGACAATGTAGCCTACTTCGAGATGTTCTGACCCTTCTTCCAAGAAGAGTCCCAAATGGTGGTGTTTGCAGCATCACACTTTGATGGGATCATCCAAGACTGGTGGACCCACAAATGACTGTCACTCTGGGATGGGTATGGCCAGAGATTCCGATATCCCTCCTGGACAGAGTTCACCACAATGCTCGAGGAGTGCTTTAAGGACCACGCCGTCGAGCAGGTCCATGAGAAGAAGATGTTTGAACTCCAAATGGCCAGTGGAACGGCTGAAGACTACTTTCAGGAGTTAGAACAGGAGGCAAAGCTAGCCTGATGCCTTACCGATGAAAGTGATCATGGACTCCTCTGCAAGGCTGTCCAGATCGGGATTCCCCAATCCTACTCCCATGCAATCGCAGATGGTGAAAACACCCCAGACAGCTATCGACAATGGAAGGCCCGAGTGATCAAGATGTACAAGAACCGTACCAAAAAGAGGATCTTCAACCAGACCATTGGACTCCAATATGGAAGCAATAGCCAGCGACGAGATGACCACCGACAGAACCACCCCGCCGGTGGAAATAACAAAACCACCAGCATGACAAGTCTGTCGACACCCCCGCAGGCCGCCTCCAGTGGAGACAAGAAGACAAACACCGGAACCACGTATGGGGGCAGGGGCCAACCAATGGAAATCGACCGCCTCAAAAAGGAGGGATGATGCTTCAACTGTGGAGAGAAGGGACACATGTCCAGGGACTGCCCAAAGCCAAAGAAGCCGTGGAAGCAAGACTCTCACGGAAGATTCACTAAAGCCAAACTCAGGACCATGTTAGCAGAGATAGAAACGGAACCCAAGGAGAAGACGACCTCGGGCATTGAGGAGGTAAAAGGCGAGGCCAGCGAGTGATCGATTCCACTCGACTGGCCAAAGAACATTCTTCTGGTATGCACTCACTCCCTGGTGGTCGGACCCATAGTACTTCTGTAGTTCCCAATAAATACCTGCATTCAAATACAGCATTGTTGATACCCCCCACCATGAAACCAGTAAGAAAAGAATCGAACCAATATGCTCTCCTCACCGATGACAATGAGATGCCCTCTCAAGTGCCCACTAGGATCAAAGGGGCTGAACAAGGGACAGAGTCCCTCAAGTCTGCTTGCTAGGGAGGCCACTGGACCAGTCCGAAAGGCACCCGGTGTTATGACTGCATACATTCCAGACGTGTAATTTTGCGATCTAATGAATATACTTGGTACTACAGTACAAGGAGAGAAGCGGGCCTAAGGACTAAGCGAGTGTACATAATAAGTACCTCTAAACAATAATACTACCTGTCTAAATGACACAATGCGACAGACCCAAACCGGGACTTAGTTACAGCTTGTACTTGACAGGCTAGCTTGACAGAAAGTTCATAAACCCTGTTTGGCCATCGGTAGTTGTCCATTACCAAGAGAGCTTGCTCCTTTAAACCAAGATGAAAAGGATTGCAATTTAAAACAATCGGCACATACTAAATTAAAGTGACACACTGTACCTGAGGAGCCCGGTCCAGAAACCACGCGAGAGATAAGATAAGACGATAATCCGATGTGCAAGCCATTGTATGACGAGTGCCTTCGTGGTTGTCACACTGTCGAGGAACCATTGCCAGTAAGAATTACTTCTGGAAGACTGACTGAATAAGAACTGGGGCTAGACACGGCACAACCGCTACCAGTCAGGAGATATGTCCTCAGACTTGAGATTAGCGAGCACTTGTAAAACCTTAGCAAGCTCGACATGGAAACTAAACCACATATGGCAACACTGAGTCAGATGCCAAGCAGGACTGTGGCAGCGGTGGGCTGTACGCATAGGAGTCTAGATTACCTGGGGACTGCGGTGCTATTTGTAATTAATATTTGTTTTAGTATAAGTAGCTAGAAGTCCGGTGTAGTATACAAGTTTCGAACCCCCGAGTTGCAGTGCACGCATAGAAGGTGAGTACTGTAATAAAGGAATAAGTTTGTAGCTTCGAGCGTCGTATATAAAGAACGAGCTCACCTCGAGGAATAGAGATAACTTCAGGATCTGACAAGTGTGCTTAAGTTCTGAGTGAATAAGAATCAGTGTCGCTGTTCTGTTCCATCTGAGTACTGCCGAGGTCTGTTTTGGAAAGAGTATGAATTGAAGTAGAAGTTCTGAAACCTGTCTGTCTGTCTGTTCTGTTCTGTCAGTCTGTTTCTGAATCCGCTTCTGTTCTGTTTCTGAGTTGTTTCTGTTCTGAATTTGTGAACTGTTGAAGAGTCAGAGTCTGTTATCGTCGTCGAAGTTAGTTTTGACAACCCTACCCCTAGGGGAGTAGCAAGCTCACTAAGTCAGTACTTGGTTGAGTGGTCTAAAGAGTGAGCTCGGTGTCATAGTGAGGAGTTTCATGTTCTATTGTGTTGTAGGACGTGTGTCCTAGTGTAAATTTGAATATTACCATTCGCCTAGAAGGTTGCACCTCGAAGTATACCTTCTTGTAGAAGATTCTAGCTATAGGATCAATTAAAACGAGTAAACACTGTACTGTGCCGAGATAAAAAGGAGCTTTACGAGTTCTAAAGTGTTAATAACTGCAGAGTAGAAATAATCTCATCCCCCCATGCACTTACGAGGGTGATTGTATTATTGCGTAGTTGTGTGAGTGTGTGTGTGGTTTGGTGTGTGTATCACGCCATTCTACGTGCTGTTCCACAAGTGCCCACAGCCAGCCTCTTCATCGGCCCGACCACCTGGGACCTTCTGGTACCTGTGGTATCAAAGGTATGGATTGTATAATATGTATCATGTATCACCTGGTTTGATACATGTATTGTATGTATTATACATGCATACTGTATCATACTGTATAATACATGTATGATCCATCAGAAGTCGATGTCTGCCATGCTAAACTTTTCCAGAACCCATGGTGCTGACTTCCCACTTGATTTCTGCAACAATGTTGACGATTTCTTGCTCTCCTGGACTGCCCCACCATTGTAGCATGCAATAAGCCTTGGCTGCATCAAATCAACAAGATTGTCAATAATCAGATGTGGAGTGCCTCATGTCACTGTCTGCTCAGCTTCATTATCATCTGATTCGTTCCCATCATCATCTGTAAGCTCGTCGATACCATAAGGATCCGGATTGGCAAAGAGTGACTCAATGTCAACATTGGTGGCTGGGTTAAGCAGATCTTGGAGTGTGGGGGTTGGAAGGTAGGCCTTCTGAGACTTGGCAGACTGCAATGGGCCCTTGGGTAGTGTCTCGTGTGTCTCGTGTTGGTACCTTGGGGAATTGAACCTATACATCCAGTGCTATTGAAGCTGTGCCATCTCAATGATGTGTTGCCCAGTGAGCCCATTTTGTTTGGCTGTGTTCAGAGCCATCATTTTGGATGCAGTACATTCATCACACATCTCAGATGGCGATACTGAGAACAGTTTGACTCCCAACAACTAAAATTGCATTAGCACTCCACATTCAAGGCCAATGCACAAGTACAAACTCACTGCCAACACATCTGAATGATTATTGTTCTCTCGGCCTTGCCACCAGGCCAGTCGTGTCTCTAACTGGCTGCATGGCTCATTGAATGGTGACTCTGAGTACAACCATCCTATAAAAATTTCAGCGAAGAGCTCACTGAGAAATTTTGAGACGAGCCTGTCAATTGAGCAATCAACTCAGATGCCTGCTCCTTTCCACCTGAGTTTTGATGAAGCTGCTCATTCTCTAGCATCAATAAGGCTACCTGAAAGAGTCACATCACTAATGGTGGTGCTGTCATCTTCAAAAATGAGGGACATGGTGGCAGATTGAGATGCAAGGCCCAGTCACTATAATAGACTAGTACAAATCACTTGTTAGCAACTGCTCACTGGGAAAAGCATGAGTATTATTTACCAGGGTCCAAAAAGTATGCAAAGAGAAACATATCACTTGTTGATTCTGTCATGAGTATAGAAAAACAGTGATTGAAGACATGGTATGTGTCAACCTGATGCCCAAGCAAACACTCATCTACATGACAGGTTAGATGACGATCAGCCACACATCATTTTACTTGAAACTCACCATCTTGGTTGGTTTCAAAGATACGCATAAATCTGATTGAAATCCCAATGTAAACAAAGAAGACATCTGAACAGGTAACATTTTGTCCTTCCAAGGTTTTGAGGCCACGGTCAATGGGTGTTCGCAGCACATTTACATTTTGAAGCTTGGCCATGTATCACATTGAGGCTCCACCATCCTTCAAGTATTTTTCAATGATTTTTGTCTGCCAGGGTCCAGATGTCAGTTACAGATTGGATGAGAAACAACAACATACAGCTTTTGTATTGAACTTCAAGTTCCCTGCTCAGTAAGCACACTTCATTGGCTCGAGACATCGCTGAACACTCTTTGCATTGCTTGAGAAGCTTGAGAACTGGGTAGCACCAGCTGTTTCAATGCCACATTTATTTGTCTCTTTCTGAAGTTCCTGTCAAAGCCACAATTGACCATAGTTGCTGTGTGAGAAGTAGGTTGTGATGGTGGAGATGGCAGATATGATGTCGGCAAAGGGCTTGATCTTTGGATGTCTCTTTGAACCCACAATAAGATCCTTCACCATCAAATTGAGCTGATGACATGGATCACCACAGTTAAGAATCCAAGGAAACTTGGCACAGATCAGTTCTTGAGCCTTCTTGACATTCCCAGTGGTATCAGAGACAACAATTGAAAATGCAGCTGCACCATAGATGAGGATCAACTGGACAATAATTAGTCAAGGACAGTGTATACCAATGCTAGACTCACCTCAATAAGCTTCATAGATAGTAATTCACTTGTCACTGATTCACTGGTCAGAACCAGACCTCCCACAAGAAAAGATCTCTGAATTGCTGTGGTAATATGTACCATGTAGATGTCATCATGGACTTGACTTGTCCAGCCATCAAAAGAAAGGGTAAGATGGAAAAGTGTACTTAAATATTCAATAAGGGTTTTCTGCAGTGCACTAGCCTCAGCTGCCATGTGGATGGAGAAGAAGTTGGAATGGCTAGGGACATTGTATGCAGGACACCTATATGTGATATCGCAGATCAGTACAATATCAGGAGCAATGGAATTGACTTACAGCACTGACACACCTGCTAGGTGTTTACACATGTAATTTTGCATTTTATAACCTTATACACAAGTTGAGAAGTCCTGTGACTGAAATAAGAGAGATTAGAGAAGAGTGCAATGAAATAAACATAATACCATGTATATTCAAAGTGACTATTGGTAGAGCACATGCTCTAGCTTAGGGAGATATGAGACATGGTCATCCTAAGTATGAGAGCCCAGTGTTCAATACTAGCTGCATGGAAATGAAGTGGCATGCATACTCTAAAAAGATAATTGAATACACGTGTGATGTAAACAAACTATGAGGAACATTGATCTATGACGTGCAAGGCACAGATCGACCAGCAACTCGCGCATGTCATATAATGAAAGCCCAAGTCCAGATAAAACTGAGATACTACACTTCAGCCGAAGCATGCAAGGTCTAGACACCAAGCAAGTCACCTTGCCAACTGGAAGACAATAGAAGAATATGAGTGGAGCAAATCCTGATAGGTGGGAGCTCCAAGGAGATAACATGTGGTGGGTTACATGCTGCGCACACTGCTAACCGACATTGCAACCATGTGTGCGATATGGGTCTGGGTCTTAATTGACCTTCTGACCAATGTGCTATGAGATGGCATGCTCAACGGGACACATGGGATGCAGACAATTGAGATCTGAGCAAGAAATAGTACTAAAACCAATTGTATTAATTTGTAGAGTGCATAATGTATAAATACAGTAGTATAGAAGTAGTGTACAAGTTTCAGACCCCCGGTGTGATGGTGCAAAGCAGATTGGCTATGCGCTCGAGCACTTGGAGCAGTTTGTAGCTTCTAGAGAGAGAATACAACCCATATCAGATACATATTGTGTGATTTAAGTTGCGTGCTGGGATAAGACAGTGGCATGGCACTTTGTGCAGTAGTTTTGGTTTTGGTTTGACTTGCGCTCTGTGAAAGAACAAGAGTACGGTGTCTTGAAGGTCACCCTTTTGAGTTCTTGAGGGCATTTGTGTGATGCAAGGCATTACAGGCGGCAGAGGTTCAAACCCTTTGGTCTGATTAGTGTTCGCTCTTCTGTGTTATTTCCGCAGGTTGGCAAAGGTTCAAACCCTTTAGCTTGTTGGACGGGGTTTTTCTGGAGTGCATAGGTTCAAACCCTGTGGCTCTTGTGGAAGTTCTGGGAGCCTGGTGTCAGTGTAGACACTTCTCCACATGTTTGTGAAGGTTACGGTTTAGTGCACGAGGTTTTAAAGTGATGTGTTGAAGTTTAGTGGTTTCATTTGGTGACTATTTTAGTTGTGCACTGATGTGAATGAGACCTCTCTAGGTGCTGGAGCGAGGCCTCATTCTGCAAGTTCTTTGGAGAGAGGTGGTGGTATGAGTCAAGGGTGGATTGCTGATGTAATCTACTGCTAAACTCGGACTAAAGCTACTTTGGACTACTGAATCTGACTACTAACTACTACTATGGACTACTACTATGGAAAGGAACATAATCCGAGCTCAGAACAGGGTACACCCCATCAGTGCAATTACTAGAGAGTTGTGGTTACGTCTATCGGCATTTAGAGTGTTTGGAAAGCCCTTTGCCTTGAGGCCAAGTGACGAACATTGTGCCTCTTGTTTAGAGATAACCTTTGGACTTAAGTAAAGTCTAGATACGAGATGAGTGCTATCGCTTTACATGTATCTTAGAGATATCAAGAATATAGCTGTCTTAGTTCACTACTTTCATCACATTAGAATCCCCCCATGAACTAAAGAGTGTGTTTGTGTGTGTAGTGTTAGGTGTGGGTGTGATCAGTGTCTTTGACACTGTTGCATTTCTAGCTTTGTGCATGCAGATGCCACTACAGTGCATTTACGAAGTCAATAAAAAATCTGTTATCGATTACCAAAAAGGCAATAGCACAGCAGATGATGAACCAAAGAAGAAAATAATTGATACATGCCTGCTGACATGCCATGAGTGTTTTGGGGCCGATGTGGTCAGTGATCTTCCCTTGCTCTGCCTGCAATGGAACACAGCCATGATTTACTTCAGAAACCTTCCTTTTTTTGGTCCACACAGCAGGTGTTTCTCCCTCTCCAGACAGAATAGACATAGTTGACTGGTCAGCAAGTGTGTCAAGGACTTTTTGATGGGTGGAAGGGAATAAATGTGCCAGTAGTCCACACCCCTTTGCATGGGGATAGCAGCGAGAGCTGGCATTATTTTGCCAGCTTTTGTTGCATCCAATACAGTAGTAAATCTTAGTCAAGACTCGCTGTGAATTCTTCTCCCTGGACTCAATAACAAGCTCTGCAGCTAAGTCACTGAAGGGTGCACCAGTCTCAGCAGCAACCTTGGGTGACATGTTGCCATTCAGCTTTCAGGCTTGATGCTCTAGGTCTCATGCACTTTTGTCCTTGATCGCTAATGCTGATCCATCATTGTCATTGATGGACTGCATGGAAGTCAGAGAGGGTGCCATATTGGTACTCATGACCAGAGATCTATTGTCAGCATGTGCCGGAATCTATGTATGTTAATGCCACCATGTTTGCCCATATAAGGATATTCTAACCTTGGGAACAGACACTGTTAGACCTTCTCGCCGCTTCTCCTCATAGTTGGCCAAGTTGGTCCAGTATGAAGACCATGCCTTCGCATTAGGATCATCCAAACGGGTTTGGTAGCTCCCAAAAACCATGCTCATAACATTTTCCACTTCAGGATGACCAAAGTTGCTATCACTGAGGAATGCTTGAGATGCCTGGCAGAGTTTTTCATAGTCATTAGGCTTGAGATCTTTGCCCATGATGGATGAGAAAATTGATGGGGCTAAGGAGATCAGGTTAAGCAAGTAAAATTTCAACAGCCTGAGGCCTTGACAAATTTTAATTAATAAGTTATCAAGATTCACGTTTCAAGGAACAGTATCAGCAGGTACACTGGAGGTCTGGACTCCGCAATGTGCATTTACTACTAATCAGGTGATCTTGAGTTTGATACATTTAATACATGAAAGTTGGACCCTCTGTTGTATTGAACATATAATACATGGTATCATACATCATGTATGATACACCCGGGTTCGATCCCCAGCACTAGGTGTTTGTGGTGAATGGGATCTTTCCAGGGATTTCAATGATGCCTAACATGGCAGAATAAGCCTAAAGATTTGGTTAGAAATCTAGTAAATTTTTTCAATTTTACACGTGACTCTCCCTGTAACCCATACTCTCTCGTAACCCATAGCTCTGAGGGTCCACCGATCGCTATGGGTTAAGAGAGCTTCGACTGTATTACTTCAATATTTTGATTTGAAACTCTGTTAAAAATAAATAACTTTCAATTTCAGTATTTTAATCTTAAATATCGAAGCTATCATGTAGTGCTACTAGTATCGTTGTAGGATCTGTGATCGCAGTCGAGCATGTTTTCTCTGGGAGATGGACACTATTTCTATCCGTTGTGCTAGCCTGAAGGCCGACACAATCAGAATATTGACATTGGTAAAGCACCGCCTACATATGGCTTGCATGGCCATCAATGAACTTTTAGATACTTCGGTTAAACTATGATAGTACGTTCTACATAAGTAATATATTCAACGGCCGTCTACTTACCAGTACCGTACCGTCGATACTCTCAGAATTAGGCTGACGGTACGGCTTGTGTACCAACCGTCACCGTCACTGTACCGTACTTATACGGCCGTATACCATATACGGGACGGTGCGAAGCCCTAACATTGGTCAACGGGTGTATCCAGAATTTAAACCTAGGTTTTGTGTTACCGATGTCCGAGTTTCTTTGTAACAAGCCCCACAAGACAAGTCGATTCATCGCAATAGGTTCGCTGGATACTCACCATGTCAAGAGTTCAAAAAATACACTTCCCATGGTACTTAGTAGGATATATATCTGATAGTTTGTGGCCCGTAGTACTGAGAGACTACCTCAAAGAAAAGAAATACACTACATTCAAAAATTTAGGCACACACTGAAAGTTTTACTGCTTCTGGGCACTGAACTTCCCGATTACAGCAGAAAATAAGAAGAGTATAAACTGGAAGGTGGCCCGGGCTTGGGATATCATTACCCTGTACGCCACAAACTGTTGGTGCCGCCGGCGTATAAGGCTACTTCGCCATTGACGGTAGAGAAAGAGGAAAGGCCACGTCCAGATCGTACAGCGGCACCCGTTTGCGAGTACTATAGAGCTTTCCCAATGTGCGATTCAAATCACGATGGTCGGATCCCGCCATGATAGCAGCGATGATAGATGGAATGGCATTTCGATACGATAGATACCGAAGGTGTCACTTGAGCCAACCAGAATGGAGCCTGCACGATCTGTCAGTGGTGGGAAGCAAGAGAAGGATATATACTCTCCTTCGATGTCACGAAGTTCGAACGGAGATGAAGGCCAGAATAGCCGTTTCTTCGATGCCGTCCGCAGAGGACTCCAAAAGGTTTTTTAGATCGTAGTTCACGGTTATAGCGTTTGCACTGGAGCGCAATTGAGAAGATAGTCAAAGTATGATCACCCATAAAGAATTCCGATTATCGTCCCAGATGCATGTACTGAGCCGTAGCGACTGCCAATTCAAGATGGAGTACTTTCAAAGATCGCCGGCTCAGACTGGAAGTGCTGTCTCCGCAGAGATCATCGAACAACTCGTTACCTTCTGCCTTCTCGGAGCAAAAGTGAGCGCGCTGGACACGAGAAGCGAGGCAGTTATTCAGTGGACTCCTAACCGACAGTAAGAGTGTTCAGGAAAACAGATACGATAGTTACTAAAATGACTTGACCAACCGGTCAGACCTGCAAAAACTCGTTAGTCTGTTACAATATGTAGTAAGAGCAAATAATACGACGACGAAGTTGAACGGCGCACCACATTGCACTATGAATCACGACCATCCGTTTATTTATTATCTACAGTATAGGCGGTTACCGGAATCCGGAACTGTGACCCAACCCCAATTGTGAACATTCTCACCGCCGTGAAAATCAAGCGGAAGTGTCCGCAAATTTTTTTTCATCGCTTCAGGTTCTGGTATCCATAGAATCGTACCTCATGACTGAGACGTAAACGACGGATGAAACACGAATAAAGACTTCGTCCAAATGTTTGAGGTGCGTTTGCGGGGCGGAGCCGCCACCGCCACCAGCTTAAGGGTTTTCTTTCAAGTGTGAAGACGACCACAAGAAAGAATATAAGGATTAAAAGAACAGTCGGCAGGCGGCACTACTTGAGCGTCGTCAGGAGGGTTTCGTTAGAGCCAGCGAAGTGCCGAGGATTTTGCGATATTCGAGCGAGGCTCAGATGAATTTTGCACTAATATGTCGCGGTCGCTATTAGACGAGACAACCACAAAGACGGTGAGCGACGGTTAGAGACTCACAACTGGCGGCGTGGGAATTTTAACGCCAGCCCGGTCCGAGTCGTGCCGTGATCATACCAACGCCTCTTCAACGTTAACGGCGAATGCTTCTTGTCCGTAAGCTGAGGATGGCCTTCGTTTTCTTATCGATGCGTTGCATGATCATTGAACTCGACCATTGGACCATGGGTCGTCATGCTCCCTGCTTCTCTATATGTGAGGTCATCTTTTCCGAGCCACGGAGATGCAGTGAACCTCTAATTGCAGGATTGCTATGACAAAAATCTCTATCTTCCAGCACGAGACAGCATCCGACTCCTGGAGGAAGCAATTTCTCTTCCAAATTGATGTGCTCTAAGTTCTAACAGCCAAATACTCTCTTACCAATTTGACGTAAAGCGCCTTTAGAAACCACTTCGTCGACACTTTCTATGCTTGATTTAGCAACTTTGATCCCTCGGTCGTCAATCCCGGATTTCCCAAGTACGTGTGTTATATGTATCGTGTAGTTCCATCTAAACATAGCGCAGCCATTTTTACATACGGAGTATCTATGGATCCGGAAATATCAAAGGTTTCAGCTGTTTATTATATGAGTATCTTCAGACGATCCATATGCGTTTCTAGTCGCTTAATTATAGTGGCTTTATGCCGCTCGTGGGCGCGCGACGCGTCGTGATCACGTGTAAGCCCCACCACTTAACTATCAAAGGCATCCCCAGACACCAGTGTCATCTCCTGAAATTTCATCAATCTCGTTATCGCAGCTGTCTCTTGGACTTCATCATCAAATTTACATTTCCACCTTGGGATAAGCGCTTGGCACGGTGCTGGTGAGAAGTTCTTGAATTGCAATTCCTAAATAGCCACTGATTAACCAGTCCTTACTTATATTTTCTCCTTTAGCCGGGAGCTTTGCTTCTTCTGTGACTTAACCTTCATGTAACTTTATTGCGATCGATCGCTGCTCATGGTACGGAAGGGTGGTGTTAAGGTGAGTCCGTTCATACTACCCCGGCGATCAATGCTATTCTTCCTCGACCTAAGTCCGCGTGTACGCTTTGAGACCCGCTGCAGGACTTGCTGATGCTCTGTTCTCATAGCAACAAGCCCGTCTTACGATTGTAAAAAAGGAGGAGGGAAAACTATCTTCGGACTGCTGATGTGCGGCTGATAGAAGCTGATATCTAGTAAGCTCCACGATTCAACACTTCTACTGCGCATCAGGGCATCAGAAGGTACATAGGTCACTGATACATACGTGGTCGAGTATTGGCCGATTGTGGTATTTGCCCAGACCTTCCGGCTTTCAGTCGAAGGCTCTCCTGATGCAGGTCCTGGGCGGGGCCCGTAAGCGTACGGCATGACTCGTCCAGTCATCCCAATTACACAGAAAGGTTCAGGCGAACATGCCCCTCAGGCTGCGAGGACTTTCGTCGGTGTTTCGGTGCGCAGCCGACAACTCAGAGGGGAACGCCAGGTACAGGAACTACATCAACAAAACTGAAGTGCCCAGTCCTTGGCGGCAAGTTATCAATCAATTTCTAGGGATGCGTTGCCATTTGCAAGGGTCAGCAAAGTTGCTGGAATCTTCGGCCTGGATGACCCTGCATGGGACGATTGTTCTCTCCAACATCCGACCATCCTCGCCGACGCGGGGCCAGCTTTCAAGACTATCCGATGTGCAGAGATGGCCATAGAACGGTCACTTTTAATTGACGAGTGTGTATTTGTCGTATTGGACAATGACGCGTCCTGACAGACATCTACAACTGTTATGCAGATGATTACGCACCAAGATGAACGTTGAACGCACGTCGCTGCCTCTCCCCAGAGACGGTACCTTGTTCCTCTGCCATCTACTTGCGATGATTGATATGACTCGCTGTTCTCGGGCAGGGGTATTATTTGCCCATTTGCTCCTGCTTGCGTGATGCTGGTTTTTCTGTCTTACGGCTCCCTTTTCCCCCTCCTTGCCGCTTATGCTTTTCTGGTCCGGCCTACATCCCTCGACTTTCTCCCGTTTCTACACAGGTCCCAGAGGTTTAGTTTCAAACTTCAATCTGATTCTGAAGTTCCCTAGTTTTCACGCACAGCTTCGCGAGTGTTCTCTGTATTGAAACAGTTGGAACCGTTTGGCTATGCTCGAAACTCGAATGCATTAGATCACATTTCGTTGGAACAAAATCACATATCAAGTGACTCGTTGCTCATCGTATACTTGGGCCGGCACGTCTTTTGAGGATTCAGCAAGGTGCTCTCGTATCCATCATGTACGATCGTAAGTATTGTACAATTTATAACGGCTCTCCGATATTAATGAAGACTTGGTTTTCTCATTAGTGTTACATATCTGATTGGTGCCGACTAGGGCAAGATTCCCCGTACCGAACATTTGTCTTATCGCACCACTCAGGGAGATCTATCTGACGGATCAGTATTCGTTCTCTACTTGGAAAAAGAAACGCGGCGCAAATGTTCCTGCACAGCTATCCACTATCGAAAAGATCCGTAGAAACTGGGATCACCTTCCCGTTGAGCCCGGGTTCACCATGACGTTTCTAAGCGCGTAGATCGTGGCTTGGCGCCCTATGATAGATCCCCTAAAACATGGAGAATGGTTGGGGAAATCTCGCAGAGCCATGTCAATAGCGACACTGTTTATCACGATGTGGCCTAGGTAATGAAGTCATTTAATAGATCGACTACGAGCTGCGTTCTCTGAGGCTCTCTACTGAGAAAAAGTGTTTGCAATGGCTATGTTACGTGTGAGTCTGACCGAAGAATAAAGCTGCCGACAGAGCGTGTTATCTTGGCCATACAACATTCTACAGTCCGACGCTCAGGAGGCATATCCTGTGTCAAAAGATCGGGAAAGCTGCCACGGCTGGCGATGCCTGGGAACACTGTGGAAGGGGGGACAGCCAGGGTAAAGTACGCCTTTTTTCCCGAGAGGACTTTAATGAGGCCTTGTGAGGCTACAGAGCGGCTGTGACAACGCGAGAAGGATGTGGCGGCGAGAAAATACACCATAAAAGGATGAATGTTCCTGTGGCGTGACGACGTGACAGGCACAAACAGAGGTAAATGTGCCTGGATGCGAGCGTTGCTCATTGAATCAATCTCTGCTGTTCTGTGCTGCCCAAGCTGCTCGCCCTTCCTGTTCCACAGCCATGCACAGACAGCCTACGTCCTCCAGCCTGCGACCGACGACGTCAAGGCCAGTGACAAGTGCTGGCCCCGGTCCTCAGTTGTACAACGATTACTACGACGATGTCGACGACGACGAGGAGAGCGACGACGGAGACGTCTTTGCATTTCTTCCCCCCAGCACGGCAGAGCAGCAACAGCAACAGCAGGCTCAGCAAGCCTATGGCTACCCAGAGGAGCCTCCACGCACGGGCTCTGCGCCTACATACCCTTCCCCGATATTCGACCCATATGCTCGTTTCCCAGCTGATTCGACCCAGGCGGGTCGCGTTATTCATCAGCCCTTGTCGCAACCACTAACTCCACCTTCAACCGACTCACAGTCTAATGACGATCCCTACCGAATGACAAGGATTCAGCGACAGACACCCCAATCGTCCGTGGAGGTGCATGTGTCGTTGCCAAGTGGTGGCAGCGAGAAGGACATCGAAGCGGAGGCGGAGATGCGACTTCACACCAAGTCGAGCAGGGGGAGCCCCAGCATCGGGGAGAGCTATGTTGACGACGATTTTGACGATATTGACCACGACGGCGGCCGGGAAGCGAGTATCAAGTATGTCTTCCTTCTCTACCGTTCCCGACGTGCGGGCGCTTATCACTGACACAGAATGGACTTTGACTTCGATGCTATCGAAGAGGAGGACTCGCCGTACCCTGAGGTCCGGGCATCGGTATCGAATATCGACGACCCGGACATGCCCGCCCTAACATTTCGTATGTGGTTTGTTGGGCTCTTCCTGTGTCTAATCAGTGGCGCTCTTAACGTGTTCTTCAACTTCCGCTCCCCCGCGCCTACTGTCGTTCCTCTGGCCCTTCTACTCCTTTCCTATCCCCTTGGCAAGTTCCTTGCTTTCACACTCCCTATCACTGTGTACCGCATACCACTCCCTTACATTCCCTCTTTTCTCATACCCGCTCCGCCTCTACCACCGCAATATCAGGCGTCCTTCTTAAATCGCCTGGCGTTCATCCTATCACCGAGAAGAATATCGCACACGCTCTTTACTCCTCTGTCTTCCCCGACTTCCTTTGAATTCTCCCTCAATCCTGGTCCATGGAACATCAAGGAACATGTGCTCGTGTTCATCATGGCTAACGTCGCCGTCAGCAACCCCTACGCTCTTTACGCGATTGTGGTCGCCGAAGTATACTACGACTTGAAATTGGGCTACTGGTTCAGTCTGGTTCTCGTTTTGGCCACCCAGCTCACTGGTTTCGGTTTGGCCGGTGTATGTCGACGGTTCTTGGTATGGCCTGCTTCTATGGTCTGGCCACAGAACCTTGTAGCGTGCACTTTACTTAACACGCTGCACGCCGAAGAAGACTCTGATGAAGTTGTACCGAGTATCACTGAAAGGACGATGGGAATGACACGATTCAGGTTTTTCATGTGGGTTATGATTGCTATCTTCTTCTGGTCTTTCGTGCCCGGTCTGTGCGGTTTCACTTTCCCATGGTTGTCGTTACTTACTCGACCTTCACAGGTTTTCTATTCTCTGCCGTATCAATCTTCTCCTTCTTATGTTGGGCTTGGCCGAACAATGTTCCCGTCAACCAGTTATTCGGGGTGTACAGTGGTTTGGGCATGAGTGTCTTGACATTTGATTGGACTCAGATCAGCTGGATTGGCAGTCCGCTGATGGGTCAGTCTCTTCCTTTCAATTCCGCCCCGGACCGATTCTGACGACTCTTCTACACAGTACCATGGTGGGCCCAAGTTCACGTAGCTG
Source organism: Armillaria novae-zelandiae (assembly GCA_030435655.1). NCBI lineage: Eukaryota > Fungi > Basidiomycota > Agaricomycetes > Agaricales > Physalacriaceae > Armillaria > Armillaria novae-zelandiae. The sequence goes on along the minus strand of JAUEPR010000004.1, from coordinate 2,161,558 downwards.
TTGGGTTCGTTGTATTTTACTGGATTCTGACCCCCATCCTGTACTACACCAACGTAAGTCGCAACTACGTTCCAGAACCATACTTTGTCTGACATCCGGAATGATCCTCTCCAGTCGTGGGATCTTTCCTACTTCCCCATTTCAGCAAACGAGCCATACGACCGGTTTGGAAATATTTACAACGTCTCTCTTGTCCTCCGGAAGGACGATACTTTCGACAGCGAAGCCTACTATAACTATTCGCCTCTCTATCTCCCAGCAACGTATGCCATGTGCTACTTAATCGCGTTTGCGCTGTCCACATGCGTCATCACCCACACCATTCTATATCACGGCAAGTCTCTCTTGAACGGCGTGAAAAAGATGCGGATCGAGAAGGACGATATTCATGCTAAATTAATGAGGAACTACCCCGAAGTCCCTGACTGGTGGTATATCATTTCATTCGTCGTTTTCTTCTGTCTAGCTATCGTTGCTGTCGAAGTATGGCATATCGGCGTACCAGTCTATGCGTTACTTCTGGCGCTGCTTTTACCGATCATTTACATTCTCCCAAGTGGTTTCATTTACGCCATGACCGGTCAAGGAGTGAGCCTTACTTTAATTGACCAATAGCGAGTCCTGACCATGCGTAGATCACTTTGAACATCCTGGCTCAAATCATCCCTGGAACACTTGTACCAGGAAACCCGCTCGCTAACATGGTGTTCAAATCGTATTCCGTCCAGACATTGACGGAGGCCACATCGTTCGTTCAGGACTTGAAATTGGGACACTATGTCAAAGTGCCGCCAAGAGCGACGTTTGTTGGTATGTCGCCTTCTTTTCACTATTCATCAATACTAACTTGGGTACAGTTCAATTGGTGGGCACGTTAATGGCTGCGTTCGTGCAAGTCGGCGTAAAGACTTGGATATTCGCCAATGTCCCCGACATCTGTTCGGATCACCAAAAGAGTAACCTTACCTGCCCGCATAACCAGGTCTTCTATACGGCCTCAGCGGTGTGGGGTCTTATTGGCCCTACGCGACAATTTGGTACCGGCTCGATCTATCATCCTCATCTATACGCGATCATCGTCGGTGTTTTCCTACCACTGCCGTTTTGGTTATGGCAACGGCGCCGTCCGAATTCGTGGGCGAAGTATGTATCTACACCAATCGTACTGAACGGTGTCTCTGGGATCCCTCCTGCAGCTGGTATCAACTATTCAAGCTGGTTCGTCGTCGGTGTCGTGTTTCAGTATCTGATCAGAAAGAGGAACTTTGCGTGGTGGAGCAAGTTCAATTACGTTACGAGCGCAGCTTTGGACTGCGGAACGGTGCTGGGGCTGATCTTTATCTTCTTCACTCTGCAAGTGAGTACAAGCGCTGAAGATCGGTCTTTATGTACTGAATATTTGTTTTAGTTTCCGAATGGAGGCGTGTCATTGAATTGGTGGGGAAACAATGTATACGTGAATAGTAAGTATGCGCCACTCCTTCTCTTGAAAAAGAAACTGACGAAGCTCTACAGCGGCTGATTACAATCGAGCTGCGCTAAGAACTATACCTGAAGGCGGTATACCCTGGCCATCATAGTATTGACGGTGGGCGGTCCCCACCGTGCTTGACATCCGTCCTATCCTTCATTTTTATATCTCCTCATCTCTTATTTGGAAATAGTGTGTGTACCTCTGTGTGTTTAGACCGATTTACTTTCGCTACCTGCCCACCTACTCCTAGCCTTATCCCCTACGCCTAAAAGAATCTAAAGATGGGTATATAACTATTCAATTCTGTCTTATACTAAATAGCTTGTAGCGAGAGTGAATGAAAGAAGATATTATATTATCAATTTGAATGCATGATTAGATGAATTCGGGGTCTGCTTCGCGTCGGCTTTCTCGGTCAACACGGTCACGGGTATTGCCGAGGCTGCCGAGTCCCACGTTTCCTTGCCTCCTTGCCTCTAACATCCATCATCCATCAGAGCGTTCCATGCCGCCACCGCGCAAGTACCGCAAGGCCGTCGACGACAAAAGCGAAGAGAACATTCCTGTGAAGGACGCTGTGCGGACCGCCAAGGGTGGCCGGCGCTCTGCAGGAAAGCTCTCTGCGTTCGTGGAACTGCCTCTAGATATCCTTCTCGAAGTGAGCGCTACAATCCATTCCGACATCTTTCATGCGTAATGAAGCGAGGATAGGTTTTCGGCTTGCTCAATCCATTGGATCTCCTACGTCTGGCGCGTCTGAGCAAGGATTTTCGAAAGGTGCTAATGAGCAAGTCGACTATATGTGCATGGAAATCCGCGCGCTCGAATCTTGAAGGGTTCCCAGGGCCTTATCCTGGGATGTCGGAGCCTGCATGGGTTAATCTCGCGTTCATGCCAGAATGTCACGTACGTGTGCAGCATAGGTCTCAGGCTGTATCTAACCCGATTCTTTTTCAAAGTACTGCACTAAGACCGTTCGGCACCCCGATATGTTTCTGAAGACACGCCTGTGTCCTAGCTGTGCCAAGACACGGTGAGTTGCGTCAAGATTAAGAGGGATTATGGCTTGGGGTTCTGATATGCTTGGGCTTTCAGGCTGGTGGGACGGGAGGAACTTATGAATGGTGCTCCGCGTTCCGAGGAAGAATTGATTCCCATCGTCTTCAAGCTTATCCCTACCCATTTTACGAGTGCGTCATCTCATTTTCGCCGGTGCAGACAGTGGCTGACACATTGCTTAGCCTACCAACGTCAGCGTCACAGACATCTTGACCTCTTCGCTCTGCGAAGTGAATACGACGCAATTCAGTCTCAGATCTCAGCCGCCTCGGATGATGAACTTGTACAATTAGAACTGGAACGATCTGCATTTATGATCGAACATCGCAAAGTAAGTTCTACTTTTTCTTGCCTTCCTTCGGATATGATTTGACTCTTCGATAGCATGCAGCTATCTGCACAGAATGGCACGATCAACGTGTAAGTGATCGACAAGACGAGATCGACGAATTGAAAATGAACAGGAAATTAGCGTCAGTACACATTACCTGTTCGAGAACATTCGATTCTGATGAAGATATAGTATCTACGATAAACTCAAGGAGCTTGGATACGAGGAAGATATAAAAAGCGTCAGATATCCCGATCGCTTTGCGGAACACGCTCTTGTGAAAAAGAATAGCCCCTTGACTGATCGTGGTATGTTGTTGGTGTAATCCGTGAGGTTTTTATTGATAGAAATTCGCAGCCTGGGCCAATATCAAATCCGAGATGGTCGGCTGGGCAGAGTCAATGAGGGTGAAACGTCTTGCCAGAGAGCGTGAGGCACTGATCAATACGCGCAAATCAATCGCCGTTACTATACTTCGTGGGTACAAGAATGAATCGACGAATTATCCTCTCAAACACATCTTCCCCACCATCGCCGACTTCTGTACCTTCCCTCCCGTGCGCGAGGTTTTGGAGCTCCCTTCAGAAGTGGTGGTGAACGCACAAAGTTTCTCCGAGGTTCTGCCCCAAATCCCCCATCTTTTCCGACGGTGGCGAAGCCACGTCCGTGGCATGTTGTCCCAATTCATTCTCGGACCCCCCTCACAGACTCCTCCCGAAGACCGCCTTACACCCTTGAAATTAGCACGTAATGTGTTGATTTGCAAATCTTGCAGCATTTTCCCACACTCATCCCAGCGGCACAGGGACGCAGAAGATGGTGATGAATACGAGTTGGCGCCACTCTTTTACCCTCAAATGTTCTCTCATGCATGCACATCTCTTGGTTATAAACGTAGTTCGGTGACAGACGAGACTTCCAACCTCGTTCATGAGCCCTGGCGCTGGCGAACTCCCTGGGATACGACCTGGCTTGCCAAAAATGAGAAGTTCAAGGCGATAGTCGAGACTACCATACGAATGGTGGAGCTTGACCCAAGCACTGCGACTGTTCAAGACATGGATGATGCAGATGTCCGATTCAAATGCCTCCTCTGTGAAAACGAGCCAATTGCTAGATACTCGGAATTGTTCATACTGTACAATTGGAGAGAATATGTGAGTGTGGCACAGGCTCTCGGAACAACAACTTACTTGCTTTCCTCCAGGCTCAACATATATTCGAACGTCATTTCTGGGACAGTGGTAGATTCTCGCGACATGTTGAGATTTTCCTTTCAAGCGTCGACATTCCCCCTACCTATTATAATATTCGACCAACGGGAACAACCGTTTGGAATTGTGTTCATTGCCATGACCTTCCTACTGAACGTCTTGGTGGTTACAGAGGCACAGGGCCGCGGAAAGTGATAGATCATGTTATGATAGCGTATGTGTCCCGTTTGACCGAACCATATCTTCCTTGTTACTGACGTACATAAAGGCATGACATCCAAGAGCCGCAGTTGGACCAGGATTACTATGTGGCCTACGGGACTCCAGCTTCTGCACGAGAAGGACAGATGGTAACCATGCATATTGCATTTGGTGACTTGACTGCCGATAAATACCCCTGCCATCTGCTTGACTCGTATCGTGGCATATGGGGAGAGTTTGATTCCGGCTCGGACATGGAATCTGATTCGGAATTTGACACAGATTCTGACGGCTGACATGTGCGAGGAGGGCACTGAAGAAGAGCAGGGGGAACACGACAATGCAGAGTCGAGCTGATGCATTGAAATCTGAAAAGTAGATGATTTGACGCCTTCTCTGGACTTTAATCTGTTGAGTGTAACAATGCGTGACATCACTTGTGCGTGACTGCTCGTACATCGTTTCCTGTTCTTCACCTCAGTCATTCCAACATGGCTGAGGTGAGATCCGTTTTTATCTATCCTGTACCAACCATATCTGACTTCATAGTAGATATGATTTCCCTTGTGTGTACAGATTTTAACATAATCATCATTGTATCTGCATTAGATTGGCTATAGGTTGGGAAGTTTTATCTGGTCCAGCCATCTTCGCAGTAGTTGCTATGTATATTCCTACCGTCACTCTCACCACCAGGAGTACCAGATACAATGTTCCTGTTTCGACCGTGAGAGCACCTCCAGCCGCCGGTACGGTGCTGCAACGGAGGACGGTCTTGCTGCTTGTGTTCCGGTTTCGTTTAACGAGAACACCTCCCGCCGCCACTTCGACGCTGCGACAGAATAAAAAACTTGGAATATATTTTTAATATTTGGGAAAATTGCGTCAAACCTCAAGAAAAACAAGTACTAAGATATTTTAACTACTACCTCAATATTTTGAGTTGAACCATTGCTAAAAATAAATATCTTTCAATTCCAATATATATTTTCATCTTAAATATCAAAGCTATCATGTTCCCCTGGTTCATTTGTATAAGCTTTCCCTCCAAAATGAATGGGACATATTCATACTTCGTATCACACAAAGATACTCTAACCCGTGAGACGCACTCAACAGTGTGATTACAACGGCAAGAGTCTTTGTGGCCGCAGCGCATGGCTCGCCATGTCAGGGCTGTGGACCCGTCCGTTCCTTATTCGGACCTGGCGCCGGTACTAACAATACCAACAATACCAATACCATAACTCGAACAATGATATTGATAAGCGCCAAGAACCGCCCCGTTTTCATAGATCACTCAGCAGAAGCTCACTCAGCAATGGATTATTCATCCTCGACTTTGACTGTGGATACATTCTAGCCCGATACAAGTGTTAAAAGCATCTAGTCTAATGTTCAGTAAAATTCATTCAACAGGACATGGCCCTTCCTGCCAACGCAAATGTTCCTGCGCCTGGCATTTCCTTCTTCACACCAGAGCAGAACCCACCCGCAGGAACAGCTGTCCTTCCTCAACCAGATGGCAAACCACCCCCAACTCTCTTCCAACCCCTTACTATTCGCGGAGTGACATTTCCAAACAGAATTTTCGTGAGTTTTCGAGTTGTCGTACTTTCTGTTTCTTGATGATGTCTTCCTAGGTTTCTCCGATGTGCCAATATTCTGCCAAAGAAGGCTTTGTGACTCCGTGGCATACAGTCCATCGTGTGTAGAGGCCTTTGGCTTAGCATCGTCGGGCTAACATTGTTACCTTCTGGTCAGTTGGAGGTATCCTTACACGCGGCCCGGGTCTCACCATCATGGAAGCAACGGCTGTTGTTCCGGAAGGCCGAATCACACCCGAAGACGTTGGTATCTGGTCTGACGACCACATAGCCCCACTCGCCTCCATCGTTGAGTTTGCGCACTCTCAGAACCAGAAGATTGCCATACAGCTCGGTCATAGCGGAAGGAAAGCTTCCACAGTCGCGCCGTGGATCGTCACGGGAGACTTTACTGCAGGTGAAGACACCGGTGGATGGCCTAATAATGCTGTCGCGCCATCAGCCATCCAGTGGTCAGACGAGTATCCGATGCCAAGGGAGCTGACCAACGCAGAGGTTAAAGGAATCGTGCAATCGTTCAAAGATGCAGCAGCGAGGGCTGTGAAGGCAGGCTTCGACGTGATAGAGATCCATGGTGCCCATGGATACCTCTTGACCTCATTTATAAGTCCGACAAGCAACCATCGTACGGACGAGTACGGTGGCAGCTTTGAGAATCGAATCCGGTTCCCATTGGAGGTCGTTGATGCGATAAGAAGTGTGATTCCAGAGTCAATGCCACTTTTCTACAGGTAAATTACTAGTTCCATCTGCTAATCTTCGTGAGCTGACCAGAAATTGGCAGAATTTCTGGTAGCGAAAATCTGGAAAATGTTTTACCTGACGTTCCGTCTTGGAGGTCCGAAGACACCGTTCGCTATGCCGCTATTCTCGCCCAACACGGGGTCGACTTCCTGGATGTCTCGTCAGGAGGCAACAATTCGCGGCAGAAGATTACCTTGGGTCCCGCATACCAAGCACATTTATCGCATGCCGTGAAGAAGAGCGACCCAGGATTGTTGGTCGGAACAGTGGGTCGGATCAGCGATGGGCTTATAGCGCAAGAAGTCCTGGATAAAGGTCAAGCAGATGTCGTACTAGTGGGTCGGCCGTTCTTGAAAAATCCAGGACTAGTGTGGGCTTTTGCAGATGACCTGGGAGTGAAGATTAGGGCTGCCCACCAGATACGGTGGGGTTTCGGTGGAAAGTGGAACCTATAGTTGCTCCAGTTGTTCATAATATTTAGATTTCAAGTTTGCGATAGAATTTTGCTTGTCGAGTGTTAAGGCTAAGAAGGACTCGGGGACCAATGCAAGGGCACCTCGCGACAGGGCTAACACCGACGGCGCTCTGGGGAGTCAGTGCTCAGCGACAACGTCAGGCATTCGAGAAATGGTCTAGGCTGTTACAGTAATACAACGGCATACACAGTCCATCCTAATATACAGGTTCTAGATGAGAGATAATAGTACACATATCCAAGGGTTTCATCCATTATTTGAGTGATACAAGAAAGACCCCAAGTCATAGCTACAAAATAGTCAACACAAGTTGATCAACAAGCCGACGTAGACTACTTACTCAGAGGATACTTCTGTTGGCCACATGTCAGGGAAGTATGGTTGAGGAGCCGGCAGATAACCCGTCGGATACGGAACGTAAGTGGCCTGTGTATTATATTCCGTCGATGGTACGTATACTGTAAGGTCCGGTGCTGATGATGGGTATAACGCTGGTTGCTCTGTCTCTAGCGGAGATGTCCATGAACCAGGAGATGCATATTCAGGGGACAACGGTTGAAATTGTGTCGGATAGGGATACTGGGGCTGTATAGGGACCTGGGGATGAGGAACCTCTCGAGGTCGCTTTTTGTGTACTGATCGCTGTGTAAGACTTGGACCCGCGGATTGGGAGACCACGTCAGTCGGTTCAGAAGATACCAACTCCGAAAACAGGTCCCTGATAAGCTGTGGTATCATCGTAAATTTTTTGGAATCGTATAGTTACTCACCAGAAAGCACCCGCAGAAGGAAGTCTACACTCCAATTAGATATATTGGTTTTGAGGGACGAGATGCGCGTACCGGTTTTCGATCGCCTTCATCATCTCCATACTTATAAACACACTCTGCATTTCCCTACTTATAAATGGATCGCTGCCGGAACCGTACCCGCTCCAAACAATTAGCAAAAGTGTCAAAGTAACCGAGTTCACAAAAGCCTGTGCCACGATCAGATCACGATCAATAAATATTAATCAGACGTACCATCACATTCAACGACTCGATGTAGTATCCTCTCTGTTTCTGCACGTTGACTACATCCAAACACGACATTGCTGCTTCCAAGCAGGTCGCAACCGGAGGATATGAAGTCGAAGTAGTTTGGCTGTCGAAAGTCCGCGGTATGTATGGTCTATGTATTAATATTCGGGCGTATTGATAGGTTATATATAAGAATCCAGACTGATTGAAGAAGGGCTGTTCCTTCCGGTTGGGGTCCCATCGCACTGCAAATTTTGAGCCTGGCTATTCACACGGGACGGAGGGAAGTACAAACGGTGGCCTGGGATAGATTGAATCCACCGTTCTAGGACGGAGTCGAGGTTTGATATAATCTCAGTCTCAGGAGGACGATGTTGACCGCCAAGGACTATCAGCGGTTTTCTAGAATAGTACTAGTGTGTTCTCAGTCTTGCAATCAAGAAATACCAAGAGATACACGTACAACAGTATCTTTAATGTAGCTCATTATATTCACCAATTTCAACAGATTCACGAAAAAAGAGATCTCGCTGGGTTGCTCGGATGGTTGAGCAAAGTTTTGTGCAGGATCCGGATGGTCCCAAAACATGTCATCGCATTCCAGTGGGAAGTCGAGATCAAAGCTGAAGATAGGCGTTCATAACAGACACAGAGGGAAAGATAAGTGCTTACTCTTCGTAGTGCAGAGTGACGGCGTGTCCAAGAAGACATGCTAATGATACGTCCAGGAACATAAGGACCCTACCCAACGATTAACGTGAGCCGGGATGCAATTGAAAATCAAAATACCAAAATGCACGTTTCCACAGTTCATCTCTAGCATTTGGTGGGTTACTGCGATGCATGTGTGCTCCGACGTCCTGGGCCAATCCCAGCGCTAAGCCCACTTGGGTCCAAACAGACTCCCAGAGGCCTACCGACTCCAGGTACAGCGATGATAGCTGAAGGATGAGTTAGCTAGTGCCCCGCACTAGTTGAATTACAGACAGCAGACGTACGCAGTGTATCTGAAGTTCGTAAAGGGTTGTCGTACTTCTATCCTGCAAGGATGTTCGAAACGGCGTTATTTGCTCAAACCATTGCCAACCTGCTTCCTTGTTACACCCGTCAAAGACTCGTGGGTCATACGAGTTTCGAGCGCCGAGGGCACATACAAGAAGCACAGTCCCCGCAAACATATAATCGATCCGGTGCAAACCGGTTTTCAGGTCGTTCTCAAACGTTGGCCGGTGCAGAAGGGGCAGATAGCAGTTGTGATTGGTGAAATAGAGATTTACCAGGGACAACATGAAATCTTCTTCAGGGAAGTCGTAATCGGGCAGGGAGTCGTCTATTCTTAGAGAATAATACTGTCACATTTATTTCAACGAGAGTTTTGGATAATTGACGAAATGCACACACTGATTGGACATCCCAAAATTGTTCTCGCCGCTTCATGAAGAGCGTTTGATGTATCGGATCCGCTTTTTCCTTTCCGAGGTATTGAGCTCTCTTTTGCATGATCAAGGGAGTGTAAGGGATGCCGCTATATACGGGAGATTAGTGGCGAAGTATGATCATTCACGTAAAATAAGTCCTACCTTGATTTTCCAAAGAAACGCTTCTCTGCGGAGTTTGAGAGAAGCTTATTCACCTCCTTGCCGAGAGCTGACACACTTGGGTCATACTCGTTCCGCGCAATTTTTGAACTAGACGATTCCTCGTCAATAGATCCTTCTGTCAACTCGGTGCCGATATCGACTTCGGGCAGGTACTGAGCAAGGAGATGAGTACATTTTCCAGAGGTGGAAAGAATGACTTGCATGCTTGTATAACAACTCTAGTTTTCCGAGTCGTCTTTCAAGCCGTTGCACATAGCTAGGACAATTATCACCTCCCGTTTAGCGACCATTAGGCAAAGGAAGCGTACCCCTTAGCCGATCCCATACTCTGACGTAGGACATATTAACAGTAAATCAGGAACAAAAAATCCGACTACGTTACATTCATAGCTTCGACGTGTGTACACGGGTAATTGAAGCTTATGCAGTTCGTGCATCGTTTTCCCGGCATTTGTTCGCTGTCACCTACGGACCACAAATTTAGAAATGCGTGCAAGGAATACCGAAGTGCCGCGTACATCGAACTGAAAGCCAGGCCATCATTTTATCAGCCGGCGGTTCAATGTATCAGTTAAACGCTACCTTTCTTTCGTTTACACATATCGCACGCCCGCGGCAGGCGGCGCTTCTTGACAGCAGCAGCAGACCCCGAGCTTGAAGACTCGCCCTTGCGCATCATTGTGGTCGAAGATGGAGTAAGGTCGGGGGGTGAGAACAAGGCAGGAGATCCAACTCGTCCTGCCAAAACCCAATATCACGAAAAGGATATGAATCAATCATTCACATGGATCCCAGGGCCGGAACCTCATCAAATCCGTGTTCAGGCTTTCCATTCTGCGGAAGACTGCTGGGTACGAAAGATCTACGCTGTGGGGGCTGTGGAACAGGAAAAAGTACTTGGAAGAGGTACGGAAAATCCCTCAGGTCGAATTAGAAATATTTTGGGCTTCCTTCGGTTCGCCAACCGTGGTGAAGGGACTTCCAAACAAGAAGCGGCACAGTCATGCCGCGCCCAAAAAGATTCGATCGAACTGATGTCGGTTACTTCAGAATACACCGGTCGCCATTTGCTTACGGGAACTTGGGCCTAGCCCAGAGGGTTTGTACACTTATCACCAATATTCCTTGTATTACGGAGTCATTGGACTGATTGTCGGTATAATCCTCGATCTGAGCGAGAATCTGAGAGCTGTATGACAGTTACATACCAGGTTAATACACAGACCACCGGTGTGGTACTTTCCGGTCAAAGTTTTACCTGAGGTGTCAGCCCATCTGTTAGAGGATTGCCACAGATTTTACCGTCTTACCGTAGGAATTCAAAGTGCCCCTTCGACCCGGCTGTCAGCTTCCTGTGTTTACGGGAACCCCAAATATATTTTTGGAAATGCACACAATTGTTGCCGAAAAACAATCCTTGATCTGGTTTCCTCCCAAGGCACAGAATAACATGGGAACCTTCGCTTGTGTGACCGTAAGCTTAAGTACTGATATGATCGAGACCGGACGACGATATGGAACAACGAAGCTTGATATCCCGCGAAACCAACAGTAGAAGACAACCTGGCAAACACCTCAACTGCGATCAGAAAGGATCAAATGAGATTAGACGGAACACTCAAGAACCGTACGTCAACATTCTTGGCTGGCGACTTCGCGTGACTCACTCGCACTGGTCAAAATACAATTGAAATACAGATGAAATTTCGAGACATGCTTCGACCACAAAATAGGTCAGCTTCATGATTAAAGGGGATGCTGACTCGTTTTGCTGTGGTCAAAGAAGCCTGGGCCAAAAGGATGTACGTTATCCATTCGTTTTCGCCGCTTTCTGCGCGATCCAAATAGCTGCTTACTACAGCAATGATTATGATTCCGAAGTAATCGATAACCCCCATAAAATTAGTGCGCTACCGACGTCACCCGTGTCTTTGAAGGATAAACCATATGTGGAGATCTGTTTCATACAAAGATGTATCACTAGAAGAACCACGGAGAACTCACTCCTGATAAGCGGCTATTTCGGAGCAAGCAAGAAGCACGGAACATGAGTCCAGGGTGGATGGCGTATAAAACTGACGGCCGGATGCGTCGGGATTTCATCTCATGGTGAAGCCGACGGATTTTGCTGGGGTCAAAAGGTTGCGTCGGAGTTTCTCCTCTATTCCAGTCATTTCCCTAAGTGCTTGCATTTTGGCAGGCATCTGCCCGTGAACATGTCAAAAGTTATAATCCCAGCCATGAATAGCAGCGAGTTTTTCCGAAGTAAACCCATAATAGCAGTTGCCCAAGCATGGTAATGTTTACTGTGCGCTGTGGACTGATGTAACGTGTTCAATAATTCGCAGCTGACAGGCACGAATCGCGGCAATCAGTAACACAACTCTCTTGTGGTACAGGGGAACCGGAAAGCTGAAGCTGGCCTTGTGCCTGCAGACATAGTACGCCGCTCAGACATTTCCGAGGCGTCGTTGAAATCAAGCCAGGAAGCCCGATAACTTGTAGTAAAGGTCTGAGGGCACAGGGCAGACTTTGAACGACTCACGGTTCCGTCAAGTTCCATCCTTGAGTGAGGTAGACTGAGATGGAAGTATTTCTATAGTCTAGACAAAGAGTTAGAACACAAGGTCATCAGAAAAGACTCTTAACTGTACAACCGGTGAAACAGATAAACGGATCCTTCAATAATTGTCACGGACCATCAGAATAATCAGAAAAAGCTGAACGTGTAGGTATGGCATCTGTGCTACGGTCCAGAGCTGGTGACATCGTCGACGGATGCCCCAGCGGCAGGTTGCGTGAAATTCTGAGGTCGTGTGTCTTTATAGAAACCACCATAGCAAACTCCCAAAGGACCTTTTGGCTCTCGCTCAACACCTAAAACCGAAACATTATTACGGCACAACATCGATAACTAAGGGATTAAAGGTACACACGGAGTCACAGACGCAGCGGTAGTACGAATTCCGCGACTTTATTGAGGATCACAGCTCTTCAATCTGACAGGTCATATAAAACAAACGACGACAAAGAGATGAAACAAGATTATTGTTCGTCATTTCTTATCAACTTCTTTGAATGTCTTTCAAGAGGCACCGACTTGTACATCCACATCACACAATGTTCTCCGATGCCTTCGGGTAACCTTCTTCACACCGTCGCCACCACCCCCTTCCTTTATGTGCAAAACCAAATGCCGCAGCCCGGTATATGAACACAGATAATCGAACACCGCGGGTTCAGCGTCCCATGTCGTAAGCGCAAACTTCTCCTCGATATAAATCTCTTCCCGCCTCAACGACTGCCAGAACTCGCTCGGGACAAAGTCCATATTGAGGGAGAGTGACTGGAGGTTACGGAGGCGCGGAACGAGCGAGGGCACTTCTGCAACGCTGAGGGAGAGATTGCCGGAGAGGGACAGAGCGGTGAGTGAGCTCGATTGGGAGCCACGGAACAAAATGAGGACGGAAGGGGAGAATGGATCGAATCGGTCGTCAGGGTGGAGGGAGTGCTGTACAGAGAGCGAAGTGAGACTAGTGCTCGTGTCGATGAGGGTGCTCGCGTATTCGAGACATCCATAACCGGAGAAGGTGAGGTCGGTAAGGCCAGGAAGGCGGAGATTGGGAGTGGACTTTCTCTGTTTGCCGTCCCAGCTGGAGATAGACAGCGAGGTAATGTGGCTGAGACTGCGCCAGAGGGCAGTGTTGGTGAATATTCTCTTCTCGGAGGCTGAACAACTGGGAGCACATTAGCTAGGCTTAGAAACACGATGAGCGACTCACGAGATGGCCTTCAATGATGTCATGTACGGTATAGCAGTAGCGAGAAGGTTTGTCCACTCCTTCTCCTTACCCAGACTGAGGAGTTTTCTTGGAAGTTTGAACGAGACTAGGTGGATGTGCTGGACATATCTCGCTAGTCCATCCCTTGAACAGAGGTTCCTGAGAAACTTAGAAACATGGCGTTTGTTACGAGTATCGATGACCAGGTTCTCGAAGACAGGCGGCGTGGCGATCAGTCCCAAACGCAAGCACGTTGATCGGAGTGCTTTCTGCGTAGGGGTGCTGGACTATCGTGCCTTTCAGATACGAGATATAGTCAAAGTAAAATGGCAGCGCACCTCTAATACGACGAGCTGGAGCAGCTCAGCAGGGAGGGATAGCAACAAGGAAGACATGGGAGAGACGAGGAGGATTGGGGATCGCTTTTTACTCAGGCCCAAGCATTCCCAGTTTGTCTATTACCAGTGACAGCATTCCGTCGGCAGCCTCGGACAACGTTAATCAGATTACCATGACAGGCTGAGCATAATTGATAATAGAATTGCGATGCAGCCACTCGACCCTGGGACGTTTGTTCGATCATGGGATACGCCGTTTTTGCCGTTTTGAATACCTGCACCATCTGCATCCTGAGGCCAAAATTCCCACTAGCAAGTGCGCGTGACGCGTCTACATCCTTTAAGACGCGTCGTTGTCGCTCTTCCAATCACGCAATCCTCATTGGTCCTTATAAATCTGGTCACGAGATGAGTCCGTTTCCCCGCCCGTTAGTCGGTCACTGGCCTCCGTGCTTCTGACGACTCGGTATTTAGTCAGTACTCACAGTGTATTAGAGAAAGTCACATTACCTCGTCTTTACGGCATAGCGGATGGATTTCTAATGCACAGTACACACTGCGCAGTGTACCTATCTTTCCTATGCATAGCACTACGGCATTGCTATGTCCTCGATCTTATCAACAACGATCCAGCGACATTTATCCAGGGGCCTACACCCTGCCTGCCCTGGACAAGGTTAGACCATTCAAGATATGAACAAAACAACAAGACCTAATCCTTACCAGGCACAGAAAGTACACTTCAAAGTCTTCCACGCCGTCACTGGGATGCTCCAGGACAACATGGTATAAGAACACGACGTTGCATTGAATTCTCGCTTATGAGATCCTGCACAACTCTGGAGGCGAGGACATTGCTGGAGGAATGTATCGCACCAGATAGGGCTGTACTGAGGAAGCGATTCGAAATCCCCATTGGACTACAACTGCAGAGCCCAGGAGCAAGTTTCAGGGGAGATTTGACGTCGCTTCAAATTGACCTCGGGAAGAGAAAGATGCCTAGCCCCTTCTTGGAAGCAGCTGTAGAAGCTTCCCCTTCGTTTCACCTCATGCCGAAGGGCAAAACTCGTTTAAGCCCGGATGTCGGAGGTTCCGTTGATTTAAGCTCTTAGTTTTGGTAATCCGAGGAATGGGTTTCGTTAGTACAGAGCGCTGAGGTGAGACTCCACCCTAAGCAGGATAAGGTAGGGCTAATAATTCCCGGTGGTGTTAATAACATATTATTTAACATCGGTTCGCGGAGGGTATTTATTCACTAGGTTATTAACTGTTAATAAATCCTGTGTGAAATAATATTAATAATACGTGAAAAATTGACTTTTTAACAGGTTATTAACAAAAGAGCGGTTAAAAAAATCAAGAACTGATTAAAGCATGTCCCAATCAATCCCGTTCACATCCTTTTCGGCTCCATCAACATTGCTAGCAGGCTTCGGTGCTGCCGGTGACTCAACAAGTGCCGCAAAGACCACTGCAGCACTGGCCTCTGAGGCTGATGTGGGAAGGACATTCCTTAGACATGGAGCATTGAGATTGATGTCGGGATCGAGTTCAAGTACGTCCAAGGTATTCCCTACTTTCAACAGGTAAATCTGGGAGCTGGATTGTTATTCAGTATACTAACATCAATCACTGAAAGAAAGGATATTTACCCGGTTTATTGTGAGTATGATAGATTTTCACACAACCAGCAGATATATCCTCTACCAATTTGACCAGAACAGCATTGGGACTCCCCTTCTTATCCCTATATTTTTTGAAATAACCCTCAACAAGGTCAGCAACAGCACCAATGCCATGCTTCCCATGTTCTTCGATGTCAATGATGCCATCGCCTGTTGTACGTGTTCTCCAGCCAAATATTGCCTTGCAGGACTCGTTGATAGCTCCAACTTCATCTTCAGTGCATTCAAGAATAGCTTGATCGATGCAAAATGTAGCAAATGGATAGCGAGTGAATTCTCCCTTCTTGGGGGCATGCAAATCTGTTGGCAAGTTTGACAGTAATACACGAAGCCAAGCAAGATCAGATGCCATGGGTTTGGATTCTTGCGGTCTATCAGCGCACAAAGAGTCCGAGCCTGAGAAAAATGAGGAGAGCTAAAATTTCGTGCCTTGCGGATTGTCAACAGGCAGCATAAGCCTGGCAAAGTGTTTGATATTTATTCACATTTATTAACTAGGGGTTTTGGGTGCTCTGTTAATAATTTGTTATTAACAGGTTAATAACAAGGTTAATAAACCGATGTTAATAATTCCCCATTTTTTAGCCCTACCTTAAAGCAGGATATGTATGGTATCTCCGGTGGTCAAGGGTGGAATACGACGATAACGCGAGACGCCATGATCCTTGAGCTTGACCCTCTGGGTTGCTTTGTACCCGCGGAGGACGCCATCCCTGCCAAGCGGCTTTTCGAAAGAGTGAAAATTAACCCAGGCTGGTGGAACAATAACATCAGGATTGTACAGCACAGCACCGAGTTAGACTCACAGCTGCGGAAAACCAACAGTTCGGTGATCGCCCACTGGGGCTTGAGTCTCGCCAGCCTCTTCAAGAATCGCGTAGGCAAGGGTACCTTGGATCCTGGACATCGGCTAATCCTATGCGAGAATAGCTGGTGGAAGAGTAAAATATGTTCGGAGTTAGCCGGATGTACTGCGGGTCCCGATCACGTGGACGTTCTCTTGCTTGCCAGCCGGCGGCTCGAATCAATGTCTTGTCCCAAGCAGAAGTGTAAGCATCAGGCAAACTCGTGTATCTCAAACTGAAGTTCATGGACAGTTTTCTTTTCTCTTGCAAGGCACAAATCCGGATTAATGGCCACATTGCCGACATATTTTAATCCGTCTTGCTCCAAGAACTGCACCAGAAGTTTTGAACTTCCCTCCTGAATCTTCTCTCATTGGAATTGGAATTGGCCACACCCGCAAACGATCTCGTATCTATCACTACCATTCTAATTATCGAGCTGAACTATGTAACAACGAAGATGCTATGAGTTTTGCTGCGGCGTTTTGTACCACTTCCTCTGGATTCCCCTTTTTGTTACTGTCCCTCGCCGCTTCATCCTGTTGGTGCGGTGAAAGATTCGGGGACGGTGTTCTCAGGTCGACCCTCTCGAGGCATCTAACAATAACCGAGGCTAGTTTATGCGTACCATCGGCGATATCATTCTCGCCACACCGCTTGATACAGATGTACAATGGTAAAACCACTGGAGCCGACTTCTATTCAATGATTAATTGCCGAAGTCTCTTTGTCTCAATCTGACAGTGGCTCAGTGGTCCTGAACTCTGGTCCGCGGATACAAATACCGGCTATTTCGCTTGTTCCTTTCTTCTAAACGCATCGCCAAAGCGGCTGGACCACAGGTAGGGCCACTCGTACCACCCCTTGGCGAACCTCACTGAATTTTTCCTTACCTCCAGGCTGAAAACACAATGAGCACCCCGTTGCCTCAAGAGCTAATCGATCTAATCGTGGATGAGTTGCAGGACGATCACGCGGCGCTCAAATGCATGTCTCTTACCCACAGGGCTTTCCGCCTTCGAACGCGTTTCCACCTGTTCAGAAGAGTAGAGCTGTTCGAGGACAAACAAGCACAGAAATTTTCCGCGTTATGCCGCGACTCTCCGGATATCGTGCCTTTGGTTGTGTCCCTCGAGACTGCATACTGTTATTTCAATGACGAGGACTCAAGGATACCATTTCCATTTTTGCCTTCTTTAAGGCAGATAATGGTCTCCTCGGCACAGGACTTTGACTTTCAAGTACCATTGGCATTATCCTCGTCTAAAAAATCCTACGTCTCAGCGGTGTTCTGGCAACTTGAAGTGGATGGGCTTTCCGAAATCTTGGAAATCATAGGAGGATCCTCTGAGCTTCAGCACTTGACGCTCATGCACCTAACCTCTGAGACAGAACCCCTCACATGCGCGGAATATGAGGACTACCTATTGGAAGGACGTCCCTTATGTCCCGAAAGCTTTGCCATCGAATACACTTTCCCGAAATTGTACGATCTCCTGCTACCACAGACTATCATTTCCTTCGAACGCCTTCGTGATTTTGCTGTGTCCGTTTTCTTTGCCTCAGGCGTGAGATTCGCCGTCGCCGTCATCAGCCTATCACTTAAAACCTTGCAAAACTTGAGGATACAGTTTTCCAGTGGTGAGTGCTCGCCGCTCTTCTTCCCTTCTTTTGTATAATTGTAAATTCAGACATGAGGTTTCCCATCTGGCCAGAGGAGTTTACCTTGTCGCATATCCGTTCCATTGATATAATCGCATTTGACCCCGATCAGGCGCAACAGGGTTGCTCGTCTGACTTGCATTGTTGGATGATAGACTGCCTCACCAGAAAAATCAACCGGCTAGAGAAAGCTACGATTCGTATAGCGACTCCGGATCTGAGTGCCGATCCTCCCACTTTTTCAGACTGGGACTGGGTACTCACAGGAGAGTCGATGCCATCGCTTCGCTTTCTCACCATTCAAGTGGTTCATTGCCATGATGTTCTTGATCCCACTTTAGCGGGAATATTCAGGTCGAAGGTCGAAAACCAATTTCCGATCCTGCAAAGCCGA
This sequence comes from Armillaria novae-zelandiae, assembly GCA_030435655.1. Classification (NCBI taxonomy): domain Eukaryota; kingdom Fungi; phylum Basidiomycota; class Agaricomycetes; order Agaricales; family Physalacriaceae; genus Armillaria; species Armillaria novae-zelandiae. Next base: position 2,143,123 of record JAUEPR010000004.1, on the reverse strand, counting down.
GGCTGGCTTGACGTCGAGTTTACATATAATGACAGAGATGAGGTCAACATGCTGAAAACGTTCGCTCTAGCTCCGTATTAGAATATGTCGGAACAGCAAGTACGCCCGTAGTCGGGCCCGATTGTACCCAAGGACGTATTTCCGTTTCTTTCTTTCTATTGTTATTTACCTAGTATCCACAACAGACTCCGTAGCTACCTATACCGATGCACCTACCTACGAGCACCTCAAACGTTCTCTTGTATCTCGAGTGCGTTACTATTATCATAGATAACTATTTTCACACTCTAAGCTAAATGAAGTTGGCAACGATACTTATATAGAATTGCAAAAGATTGACCATATGTGGCCGCGCCAGATGATGCCGGCCGCTGAGCTCGGTTGCTAGCCAATCTTTTGGCTCTTTTTGCCAGTGGCTCAGTGATCTTGAACTCTGGTCCGCGGATACAAATACCGACTGTTTCGCTTGTTCCTTTCTTCTCAACGCATTGCCAAGGCGGCTGGACCACAGGTAAGGCCACTCGCATCCCCCTTGACGAGCCTCACTGAATTCATACGTTACCTCCAGGCAGAGACCACAATGACCACCCCGTTGCCTCAAGAGCTAATCGATCTAATCGTTGATGAGTTGCAGGACGATCACGCAGCGCTCAAATGCATGTCTCTTACCCACAGGGCTTTCTGCCCTCGAACACGTTTCCACCTGTTCAGAAGAGTAGAGGTGTTCGATGACGAACGAGAACAGAGATTCGCCGCGTTGTGTCGCGACTCTCCGGATATCGTGCCTTTCGTTGTGTCTCTCGAGACTGCATACTGTTATTTCGATGACGAGGATTCGGGGATACCATTCCCGTTTTTGCCCTCTTTAAACCAGATAATAGTGTCCTCGGCAACCGACTTTCCTTTCCAAGTACCATTGGCATTATCTTCGTCTAAAAAATCCTACGTCTCAGCGATCTTCTGGGAACTTGAAGTGGCTGGGCTTTCCAAAATCTTGGAAATCATAGGAGGATCCTCTGAGCTTCAGCACTTGACGCTCATGCACCTAAGCGCCGAGACAAAACCCCTCACATGTGCGGAATATGAGGATTACCTATTGGAAGGACGTCCCTTGTGTCCCGAAAGTTTTGCCATCGGGTACAGTTTCCCCGGATTGTCTGATCTCCTGCTACCACAGACTATCATTTCCTTCGAACGCCTTCGTGATTTTGCTGTGTCTGTTATCTGTGACTCAGATGTAATATTTGCTGTCGCAGTCACCAGCCTATCACTCGAAACCTTACAAAACTTGAGGCTACAGTTTGAAATTTGTGAGTGTTCGCCGCTTTCTTCCCTTCTTTTGTATAACTGTAAACCCAGTCAGCGTCTTTCCCATCTGGCCGGAGGACTTTACCTTGTCGCACATCCGTGTCATTGATATAATTGCATTTGATGCCGATCAGGCGCAACAGGGTTGCCCGTCTGAGCTGCCTTGTTGGATAATGGATTGCCTCACAAGAAAAATCAACCGGCTAGAGAAAGCTACGATTCGCATAGCGACTCCGGATCTGAGGGCAAATCCTCCTACTTTTTTAGACTGGCACTCTGTACTCACAGGGGAGTTGATGCCATCGCTTCGTCTTCTCACCATCCAAGTGGTTCATTGTCATGATGTTCTCGATCCCACTTTAGCGGGAATATTCAGGTCGAAGGTCGAAAACCAATTTCCGATCCTGCAAAGCCGGGGCTGGCTTGACGTCGAGTTCATACCTAATGATAGAAAAAAAGTCAACATGCTGAAAATGCTCACTACATCTTCGTATTAGAATATCCGATATGTACTTGCTTGATATGCTGCAGCGTCAAAGACAAAACAAGTCGGCAACGATACTTATATAATACCGTCTACGAATGCAAGACTTTTATAGGGTTTTTTATCTTTCTAGCACGACAAAGGTCACAATACAACAAATTGCACAATATTTGAGTAAGAGGAGCCAAATTGAAGGTTTGACATATGTGGACGCGCCGGGTGATGCCGGCCGCACTGGGGCTATCCATTCTTTTGGTTCACCCACTGCGGCATGGACGACGTCGATGCCAGGAGCACTCGCAACGCGGCTCTGTCCTACATTCGCAAGGAATTCTTGGATATCTACAACCGTCTCCACTCAATTGACGAAGACATAACTTTTGTGAATCAAGTCCGACTTGCCTACAAAGATCTTCCGATTCTCCGTACGATGATGGTCGTCTCATCGAGCAGACAACGCTGAACCAACATGGCATACAGCGAATTTACGATGCGGCGCGTGGTACACAGACCCCAGCACGGTGCATTTTCATTGCATCCTGTTTTTTGCCGCTCATCGAAAGCGATATCCAGTCTGTACCCATCCCTGCCTACTTCAAGTCTACCGATGGCCATTTTTCGAACTGGAGCTTCAACCTGAGACGTCCAAACTTGCACCTACTGGCATTAGTGGAGGAGCAGAAAGGGTTCGTGGCCACTTAGGGCAATACTCTAGAAGCTTATGGTCGCGCAGGATGATCCTGGTCGACTCAACAAGGGCAGGAAAGAAGATACCGGATGCACTGTCCAAGACGGTGCCCATCTGGTGCGCAGTCGTCAATCGAGCCATGCGAATTCGGCATCCGGAAATCACTGTCAACTGGGATACGGAACTCTACACGCCACCTTCAACCGTCAGTAGTCAAGAGCACGACCAGATTCTCCCGTTGCTAGATGGTTGGGCAGAGGCGCTTGCAGTACGTCTCCCTGCATCAACAAAAAAATGCATTGGTCTGACTGCACCCGGATAGAAATCCTCTTACGCCCTCCCCCGGCTGCTGTATCCCCTTCGCCCAATGTGGATTACCCCGTCAACCTCATCATTCCCTCAAGTAGGCTTAGATCCTGGTTTCTATCCTGTTATATGTGTATCCGTGTCGAAGCAGGTTGAAGACGGCCTAGAGCGCCGGTCAAGCGGGTTCACGTACATTCAAGGTTCTGGTGACGACCACGAAGCATGGGGAATGGTGAGTTGCTGTTTATATTTCTCTTCACTGGTTTTCATAAGAAAAAGTAGGGCCTAGTCCCGGAGATGTTCTGGAGCCATAAAGCGGAACTTTTAGCATCCAGCCAGACGGAGCTCCAAAATCTCATTGTATCCATTGTTGCAGCGTCGCCTACGCAAAAGGGAGAACCTCCGACAATCCTTTCCAGAGTCGGGTCTCGTCTTGCAATATGCCAAAATTCGGGGTTGCCTAGCTCTTCCCTCGGAGACGAATTTGTGTATCTCATTCTTAGCGAGAATGACGTCGAGATCGGAGGCCACCTGCAAGTCGAGCAGATCAAAACATTACCAGGCAAGAAAGGGCAAGCTCAGTTTTTGAGCATCGTGCTTCCTCGGGCCATGGCGTTCATTCAGTCGGCCTTAGCCAAAGGACGCTCGGTCTGTGTATCTTGTGACACAGGCAAGGATATCAGCGTAGGCGTCGTCGTCACGGTGCTGCAAATACTCTTCGACGACAATGGCCATCTTGCTGGTCCGCGAAAAGGTACGACCGAATACCATTCATATATGTCGGCTGTGCTGAGAGCATTACTACCAGTTGACAAGCAGTCTATTCGCACAAGACTTCAATGGATCATTTCGGAACGACCTCAGGCGAATCCATCCCGGAGTACTTTAAAGAGGGTCAACGAGTTCCTCCTTTCGCCAGAGGCGTATCGGAATGCTCAAAGTTAAGCAGAGACGAGTAACAGGGCCGCGGAGTAATATCGGATGGGCCATGTGGGATGGGTTCCTGTAAGCGGGAGGATGAGAAGTGACATCCTGAGATGATATCAAGTACTAGCAATGCATGGTATTCATGTCCGACGACTCGCACTTGTGTGGACGTTGAGACCATTTCGACTTCATCTGAATCTCGGGTCATTTACCTCCATTCAGCGCCCCGTTATCTGCGATGGTTGACGCCCGAGATATGCCTTGGAGAGCACCGCTGTGCCCAAGTAGCAACAAGTAAATGCTCGTCTTTGACGGCATTGCCTGCGGGGGACGAACCATGAAACGATGAATTTTTCCTGACCGCCGTACGTTGAAGCCAAGAAGCTTGCTCTCCTACGATTGAGTCCTGGGATTCCACTTCTCTACCTCTCTTGTATTGATGGACGAGTTCACGTGTACACTGCGTGCAGAATGAATGTGCCTCCTCGGCCCGCTCTACGAAATTTCCAGCCAATACATGTACATTCCCTAGCATTGATGCCGGGAAGCGTGTATATAAGGACATTGATAATCGGAAAGAATGGCCTTGCATCTGCGCAGCTAGTATCACCATTAATGCACAAAGTACTTGAAGCGTCACGTTTGCTCTTGGACGCCAGCTCTCAGTATTTTACCTAGTCATGACGCAAATGCTGGCTAAGCTCGGTACCTAGCTGGCTGCCAGGGAGTCTACTATTTTCGATGATGGCAATTCAGCTGGTGTCTATGAAAGTAACGAATTAACGGAGACCTTCAAATGGTAGATGGTCTGGCACCCCGTGATCCGACGAAGCTGCTGACGCCTATACGCCTAGAACATTTTAAATAGTAGTATACACGACAGAACGACCCGCCCGTAGGTCAGCGTGTAGGATGTACGTGCGAAATCGTACATGCCTAGAACAAAGGAAAAATAAGACGATAAATAGTAAGGCGGGTGGGCTCAAAGAATGCACTCTAATAGTTACGCGAGGAGGCTCATATCGCCGTCCTGTGTTTTCTCCTAGGGGGAAATCAGCTCTAGGAAAGTATGCAAATCAAAATAACTGACAGTCATTCGACTCGTTTCATCACTGCTGAATACCTCTGCAGTTATCGCGACCACTGGCGGTCGCTGTGCGCTCTACGTTGAATGGGAAGCGATATCCCTCATCATAGTGGTCGTAATCTCCATGTCGGTAGAAGACGTATGGGTATCACGTCCACCGATAATCCGGATTCGTGAATTCAGTACCATGAAACAGGTATTCGCATACAGCTTGGCTATGACCCAGGTTGGAGTTATATAGAAGGTCTGATGAGGGAATGCAAAAAAAAGGACAATGATGGCAAGAGCAGCAATAGCTGTAATTGGGCAATATCAAGCTTGTGATGTTGAACGGTAAATATAGGAGTTACAATTACCTGTTACAGATCCCGTCTCAATAGTGAGAAGAATTATTTTTGTGACCAGAATTTGGGTTCGGCGGAAACACGTTTTGCTGCGCGTGAGCTATAGCGTATCAACATAAATGTAGACAACTGAAAGAAAGAAAGAGTTCACGTAGTAAGTCATGCAGACAGCGATGGAAACATCGCACAAGGCATATCCCCCGCACGAAAGCTAGAAATGAATCAGCATCATGAACACGGAATATCTAGTTGGCTATTTACCCCGACGGAAACCCTCCGGCTTTTAATATTAGCGATGGCCCCTTCTTGGAAAGTGTAGACGCCTGTGATTACAGCTGCCACAAAGCTGGTCAAAGACACCTGTCCGAGTCGGTGGATGAGCTAGACTGTCATGGGTAAAGCGCACGGTAACAAACACAGATGATGAATGCCGGGATGATTCGTGACCTCGATAATATGAATATTCGGTATGCGTAGAAGGCCTGTACAACAGAAGCGGCTGCATTCATGTTAAGTAGCATTAACCGAGCGGGATGTACTGGACGTACCAATACCACCCATGATAGGGATAACAAGGTAATTAAAATCGCCATCAGTGAGGGCATCTGAATCACCGAAACCGTAGCCAAAAATTTTGAAGGCGTCGTGGGTAATGAGGATCGTCAGAACAAATTCAATGATGTAGATGCCATAGACGATATATTTTGTAATTTTCCTGTCATTAGGAAATGCCAGATAGTACAGATCTTGCAATAGATATGTATTACAAACAACATCATCAGAGAATGAGCGACGCACAAAGCTGTACAGAAAGTGTCCCGAAGAGTCCCCAGTTCAAGAGGTAGGCGACGATCTGAATTGCCATGTTAGTGGCTGCATAGACGAAATGCACAATTTGACAAACGAGCGGTCCAGTCCTTAAATGAGAAGACTCAGTGCCCAGCATTCAGTAGATATCATAACTTACCGACGTTCGATAGGATAACCTGCGGGGACGGGCACCATGTTGTGTCTGGGGGCTGTTTTACAGATTCTGATGGGAAAGCACCTGTACATATATCGTTAACAGCCATCGTGAGAGACTTGGGAGACAGCGAACAATTATCTAAGGCGAGTCAGTATCCACTCACAAGTCCGAGAGTTTCAACTGGCATCCGTATAATTCGGGATCAACACATAAACTCACCCAGGTGATCATCTTGATACCGGACCACAAGTTGAAAACAGATCTTCGATGTATAGCGCAGGAGCCTATGCCGCATGCTGTCACGTCAGTATCAAATTGATGAAGAAGTCGGGGCTTTTACTCGCCGTGCTATACAAAATGTTGTGTCCGACATCTATCTATTTTCTTTCTTCGTCCAAAGTGAATTGAAAAAATTGGCTTCTTATGCCTGAAAATCTCCCATCATCGAGTGTGTTCTGACATATCACAGTCAGTGTACTGATACTGTGAAGTTGTACAGCCATCGAAAAGCGGCAGGGTCCTTGATCGCCGTTGAGATACTATAACTTGAACAAACTTCTTGCGCCGAGTCATTCATGTCGTCTGAGGGGCCCTCCCCCTCGACAGTCGTACCACAAAGAGTGCTGTCAAGGACACGTAGAACTGGGCCGGAGCTCATCGATGGTTCATGGTTCGGAAGGAAATGTAAGCGCGGGAAAACAATGCTCCTCCTGCTTACCAAAACAGAAATCCCGAGATTCAAAGGATGACGACCATCTATCCTACCAATCTACGAAAATTCTTTACTTTCTTTCCCTTAGACGTTCAAGCACCAATGCAGCTCAATCCTGGAAGATTATAGGTACCCTGCACGTTGAAGAAGCGCTTTAAAGGTATAACTGCCAACTTCACGTTCCATCAAAACCATCGTCGGAGTTTTTCAAGTCGATTAATATATGCTCGAATGGAACCGACGAAATTCAAGTTGAGAAACACGACTATTGAGATCGTACAGACCACATGAGTCTGGTCTCGAAACTGTTCGAGACGACCTACCGATTAACAAAGGCCTGGCGGAGATCTTATATGTTCATCTGATTATCTGGACGAGTATGATAAGTTCAAGATAAGTCTATTGTATCAGCAACGCTACGGGTACGTGGTTTTTTCCCGATATATGTTTTGCTTTATTACGCTATTCTCATCTTACGCACCTACAAACTTGTTAACCTCCGCACTGTATTTGCCACATATTTGCGATCTTCATATGCCTTTTCTTTTGCTCTAAAAAATATCAGCTGCCAGGAATTTCTCGAAAATTTGTAGCTGCCATTCGTTGGTATCACTCTGCTATTGTATCGGATAAAGATCTAGTTTACTGACAGCCGACGTCAAGTAGAACGAGTATCTACCTCTCCATATTTGCACATCGAAGTACTGAGGAAACCTGCGCCGGCACGCTTCTATGCTCAAGACTTAATACACTTCGGCCGCAGCTCAACTTCTACTCCCGAGACAGAGCTATAAACAATCAGTTGGAACGCAGCTTCGATTCCCGGATTAAACGTCGAGGGTATGATCCAGTACTTCCCTCGGTTGAGGGATATCTGCGGCGTGACAACGCCAGAGATAGCATCGTCATACGCACCAGACGTGGCTAGATGCGAAGCGGTATATTCAGATGCGCCACCAGGGTATATAGTGACGTTAAGCGGAGAACTGGATGAGGGACGAACGAGCTGCAGTCTGACTCTGTGAATTCACTTTTATGAAAAAATGTGTCTGGGATAATATTTAAATGTGCCTACTTCATCTGAGCGGCTGATGGGCAGTCGACTTCATATATGGGGTTGTGTGCGTACTGCTTGAAGCTAGGGCCTCCCACTGCGGTGTCAACGTCCCTAGGTGCACGTATCAGAACAATATGATCGCCTAGAGTAAGTGCTGACCCACCATGCACCACGTATTACCCTACTATACATCCCGACGCCTTCCTGTGGAATGGGAGTCAAGTCAAACCGCGAGGTACTCTCCACCTTCAGGAGATAAGATCCGGTCTTGTGTGGCTCAAGAGCCGAGAGTATGATGTTGTAGTCCCCAGCTATGAGTAGAAAACTGATGTCAGTTCAAAATGTATTTGAGCCTGGCCCAATCATCCTACCTCCTAGCTGTTGCGAAAGCCTGGCTAAACCGTAGCTGTATGCACCTGAGCTGGAAACAACGTCTTTCTCAGCGAGCCTGTTTACTATTAGTACATATGACAACTAAACATGTGAAGTCAAACGTACTCAAACACGCGAAGACCCTGGGACCATACAACCGTTATATTGACAGGTAGATCTTTCGCCGTATGCATGGTCAAGTCGACTTTGGATTTGCTCCGAATGTGTGCCATCGGGTGGATTTGTAGATGATATTGAGGGTTGACCATGTATGTCGGAAATGTAGAGTTTCCTCCTGCATTTTTCTGCGTGAATGAACTGTCAATCTGGTTTCACTATGAGCAAAGCATTCAATGTGAGTATCTATACAAGGCACCTCTGTAGTGAACGGCGGTATCGGAACGTTGGTATCCCACGAGACTGTGACAGCAGAACGGGCATACACTGTCAACGTAAACCCGACATCTTGAGACTTCCCATCGTACGAGGCAAGTATAACTAACGTTCCGGAAGGTTGATGTTTAGAAATTCTAGACTTAACCTGGATTATTGATGTGAGTGTTGCGGTTCGTGTATACACACGAAAACGTACGAGCACATGGGTACTATTTGTGTACACCCCCTGCAACGAGCGTGAATGAACAGTAGGGAACAAACCAACTTGATATCACCTTTGCAGAGAGCAGACTGTTGTCGCAAACCTTGATGTTGTCGTCATCTGTTTCCACTTGTAAAGCTATAAATTCAGACGTCTCCCGGCTCGTTGAAAGATGTCGCGTTAATAAGACCCAGATCTCGTCATCCGTGACTGTGTTGTCTGTAAAACTGAAGTTGGCTCGGAGTTGACGCGTGCAGCCTGCAAGAAGAATGAGGCGAATGGCAACGTTGTCAATCAGCTTCTTACCATTATCACATGCTTTCTTTTTCCATCGTCTACAACTGGAGTAAATAATAGCAAGCGCGATCAAGGAATCATTGTACGAACCCGTGAAATGTCAACGAGTTCTTCCAGCCCTGCGGATCCCAACTGAGATAGATGCCGTCAAAGACAACAAGGACATCCGACCATGGTATGCGCAAGATTCCTGGTATATTTGAGAAATCTTCTTCAACGCACAACGACTCCACTAACTTGTCTCCTGCTTATCATCGTCTGGGGATATCCACGGGTCCAAGACGGTTAATACTCGCTCCTTGTCATTCTCCTCAACGTCTGCGTGATGTCGGTGTTACAAACGTTTCAGCTGTAACGAGAGCCCTGCTCACCTATTACTGCATAACTGTGGGATGACAGAATGTCTACTGAGTCCCAGCGTATGCCGGGTCTCGCGCCAGTCCCTAATGTTAAAACACAGTCACCTTTCGGGACGATGAGAATCTGCATGATCTAAGCGCCGCGTGCGACTCACCGCGAGTGAAGCCTTCTAGAAGTTTGGACCAAGTCTTTTCACGTTCGAAGTTGCTGCTGCGGGCAGCTTTAACCGCATACTCCGGGAATTTTCTGTGGGATGCCTTACCTTTCGATATCTAGCTGCTCGGGTATCCATCCGCCAAAAATGCTACCGGGTTTTAGAAAACAAGAGGCTTCGGCAGCGGAAAGACTGACTGAAGGTCGATACACGAATTTCTAAGCTGCAGAATTAAATCGATGAAAAGGTGAATGAGAATTACAACGCACGATCCAGGGAAATCGTATCCTCCCATCAACTTCATGTACTATTCGCTCATTCGTAAGGGAGGGCACGTGGAACATGAGAATCAGAACAACATACGGCTTTCTCGATGAGACTCGGCCAAATCACCGACCTCGGTGAATCAGAGCCTTCTTGGACACGACAGGTCATGCACATCAAAGAAGAGAGGGTAGGATGATAGGGCAGCTTATCATCAATGACTGGGGTACAATTTATGAATCAAAGATAACAGTGACTCGGGAAGACAAACCTATCTATAGTATGATCATGTTGATCAAAAACTGAATACTGTAGAACGTGATACATACGCGTCGGCTAGTGCCATTCAAGAGAACCTTTACATCGCAACGACCAGTCTTTGAAGAGTAACGTAGACACGAGGACGGCTTTCGGGAAGCTATCAGCTCGCGGGCGCAAGGTAGCTTACGACGGACTTACTCTTAAAGGAAATCTGCGACTATGTTCCAGGCTTACGGATAAGGACGCGCACACTGAGCAGTCCGTGACAACTTGCTGCACTATGTCCTGGGGCCTGATTGGAAGCGCCTTTTGGTTCGAGCCCAGGGATAGGAACTCAGCATCCGGCCGGCGCCAAACCGTCGATAATTCTACTTGTTCAGGAGACAAACTAGGCTGGCCATCAGGATCCCTGTCGACATCTCAAGGACTTAAATCTCAAATAAATAGACAGCAACGTACTCGTACAACAAAGTCGACTTTGAACCCGGATCTTCATTCCACATTGGGAACTTCAGCCCATTGACAACGCTGCCCTTCCGGAGTACATAATACTGTTCACCTGTAGCCCATTTGTTCAGTACGCTAATATCGGACAGCACGACTTACGTTCTGAGAAGTGGTCTACCCCGACGGGTGTCAGGGTCATGTTCGAGCGATTTTCGGTCCCGGTTGATTGGCTACTCGACGGCGAAGTAGCTTTCTGCTGCGTGAACGCCTTGATCTTCTCAGCCCTTTCTAGCGCCTTAGAAGCACTGGTCTTCCATTTCGACCTTTCCTGCTCGCGTGCATCGTTGGATCGACTGAGGTGCAGGAAGATCTCGGCAGCTTTGATGTATAAGCGGAAGGCAATGTCGTATTTCTTTCCAAGCTCTGCCTTTGCAGCTTTCGAGTAGGTATTCTAGCAGGACTATTTGAGTGGAGACTGTGGCAAGGGTCAGGATATTCACCTCGGCTTCTTCACTCTGTGGGGATTTCGTGGTCTTCTTCATGAGTTGACAGCAGGGTAGAAGTCCCGGTAACTTGCCGGTAACCATCGCGGAACTCACGGGCCGGATAGTGCTTTCGGTGGATCACTATTCTTATCGAATCCCAACTTTATCCTTTCGTCAAAGTAACTACGCGAAGGAAAAAAAAGATTTGCTAAGGATTTGAAGTCCTACTTATCGCCCCTTTCGCGATATGGAACTTGAAACAAAGGGAACTGCCGTAAAAATCGAGAAAAATTCCAAACAGGACGGGCAATTGGTAACTAATTTTCTCGAAGTCGCTTCACTTGATCGAGAATGCGAATTAAACTCGTCCTTGGCCCAGTATATCCCACTCCAGCGCAACCAAATTGTAGTCTTCTATCAACCCATACTCGTCGAAGGGAAACAAAAACGAGGAATCTAAGTTTGTATTCAACCTCAAGACAGGTATGATATTCTGAAGGGTATGTTGGAATTTACGGTCCTCCGGAGGTTTCGCACAGGTGAGGTCGAAGCAGATGTTGTAAAAAGGTGCAATGCTCGCCGCTAGGGCCACTGTACTAACGAAACTTGTAGATCAGGGTGATTTTGGCAGTGGTAGAAGAACTTACGGCATCGTCTGGAGGGCCCAGAGGCGGGCCATCATCATGAGGCTATGGAGAAATGAGACAGAGGAAGCGCCACATCTTAAAGAAACGCCTACGCTGTCTTCGCCGTCTGGAGGCCCCCGAGACTATACCGACATAAGAACGAGTCACAATATTATTTTGGAAAGAAAGACATGCCTTTTCTTCTTCTTCTTCTGGAGGCGGCGCACGATGTTTACGCTAAGTTAAGTTGAGTATCAGTTAGGGCGTCCCAGAGCAATTCACTTACGCCATCTGGAGGCGGCCCTGGAGGCGGTTTTCTCTAAACAATGGATATAAAGATCAAATTTCATGTCGCGCTATGAGTTGTAGCTTACCCCGCCGTTGCGCTAACAAATACACAAGTCAACTGTAGCACCATAATACCAGTAAACGAACGAGCTTACCACAAGTCCACCGGGTGCAAAGAACTAAGTCGTCTAGGTCAGCGGTATTAGACTTTGAACGGAAAAATACAACGTACGATGGCAAACGTTAACCAGAATACAATGCACCCTGTAAGAGCCAAGAACAGCAGCATCATATGAACTCTGTGCTTATTCCTCCTTCGCCGCTTTTTGTCACAAACTCGGTCCAGGGACTCCAAGCTCAAAGTCTCCGGGATGGGAATAGCATCGTACGACGGATGACGACTGAAGGGATTACAGACAACCGCTTCATTGTAAGAAGGTGGTGAGTCGGGTGAAGATAGTTGTGAAGGTGAAGTAGGAGATACTGGTGTCGTAGAGTCTCCCTTCAAAGGAGTACATTCATCCTCTTCCAGGATAATCATGGTCGGAAAGAGACACCGTCCTTCCTTTCATGTTCCTGCTGCGCGCCCCATCCGCAGTGATGGTTCTGGCGCGCTCCGGATCCTGATAAAGGTCATTTCCGGGCAAAAAAAGTTTTGCGATGTTGTGTTTCCTTTTTAAGGAAGACTTTGTCAGGGCCACGGCATCCTGAAATGGCATTGACCGCTCGTTCGTCTGCACACTGATGTCCTTCTGTAACGCTTAGCGACCGCCGATGCTGCCCCTGCCTAGGTCACTTCTGAGTTTCACTTTACTAGCTATGTCTCTTCTGGCTGTGTATACTCGATCGAAATTTCCGAGACCATCCGTTCTATTTGCATTCAGACCTCAGACCTGCGTCACTCGAAAGAATATAAAAACCTCGAACCTCGAACACACTCGGCTGTACATTCTTCTTCTCATATAATATGCGTTGGCACCATTTCCTTTGTTGTTTACCTTTGCGCCTGGGCGTCGTGGTGTGTATGCTCCTGCTGTGACCTCTGCACACCCTAAGATTTACCCTCGCACAGATCATTGCGGCATTGACGTTGCTCGGTGGCATTCTTGTCGCGATAGGAGGATGGATTAATGTTAAAGACATCTTGAATCACTCTCTTGTCCTAAGCAGAAGCCACGAAACCATGGTGTGGGTCACTGCCGGTCTATACACCCTCATCGTCCTCATCTCTCTCTTCGGGTACGTCGCCCACCCCTCTTCTTACCAAGATGTTGACGATTTTTTAGTTTGATCGGGGCACTTACCGCAAGAGTAAAGTTGGTTGCAGCTTTCAATGGCATGCAGATCGGCTCGTTCATCGCCAGCTTGGTCCTAGGAGTCATTGCTTTGATACAGCTGTACAGCAACAAATACGATAATCAAGCTAGCGCAGACTGCAAAGATTCTTTAGAGGTCGATGTCAACGCAGAGGATGTGGCAAGTGTGTGCCATACTGCGCTGAACGTATCGAAGGTGGCAATTACTGCGATCTATGCCGTCATATGGTTGATCCAATTCTGTACGTTTGACGGGAGAGATTCCTATTGTTCTAGGTCTGATGCATGTTCTCCCACAGATGGTGTATTCATCGTGCACAGCTACGTCCAAGAATTAAGGGAGAAGAGGTATCCATCCATCAAGTACACAGTCGTCAAGGTGTGAATCATAAGGCGCTACCGTATTCTATGAAGGGATCTGCTTATGTGTATTCTTATTGATCTTATCAACGAGCTTTGTTTCATCCTAACTACAAGGTGATTTTTTGAGCCACCAGCTATGTACTATTAGTATTAGTCTTACTTTTCGATCCTTCAACTTAAGGGCGAAAACAGGTACTACTTCGCAGGTCTAAGGGGCTTCTGGATGAGGCGTAACTTCTCAGCAGAGACACCACGACGCAGGACATCCATGATCCTTGGCGCCTTGTTGCAGTACGATCATCGAGGGGGGCTCGAATAGCATGAATCAGGAATAATACGGTGCAAAGAAATTGTCGCGTGGATTGTTGCTCATCATAGTACAGAGATAATCAATCGCACTGTCTCGTTCTAATATGATTGTTCGACTGCGTACCATCAGAACATAAGTCACTATGATGTATCAAAAACATTTTCAATGCCGAACATCGGGCACCAAATTGCTTTCAATTCATCTGTTGAGTGAGCAACACTGCAAGGTAGTTTTGATATTTGAACCTGAAATATTGAATTTGAAAGATATTTATCTTAATCATGTTTGAGTCTCAAATACAGTGAAGAAACTTTGAATATACTTTCAAGATTTGGGAAATTCTCCTCAAAACTCGAAGAAAAACAGGAATACTGAAAAGATATTTCAAGTATTGCTTCAATTTTTTGAGTTGAAACTTTGCTATATCTTTCAATTTTAATATTTTAATCTTAAATATCAAAGCCATCATGAAGTGCAAGAAATAGATAGATCATAACAATTGTATAAGATGTTTTTAAGATTTAACACCCGCAGTATAGGAAAGAAGAATGGCAAGCCCGCATAGTGAGTAATGGAATTTGCCTTCTTCTGCTCACACTTTATTCTGGGAGTAGTTTCAATACCAACCTGATATTGGCGAGTATCTCTTCCACTATATTACCATAGCTCGGAGTTTTTATTTTTCTCAACTTGTAGAACAGAATCAATTTGATGGGTCAATGCGCTCTAACGTATCAGAAGATGTTGAAGTCAGAATGCTTGGTCCGCTTTCCACCTGATGTCTGCCGTGCGCAGGCCGTCAATTAAGTTTCAAACTCGGTCCTATCCACGCTGCATTTCCTGATCCATCGTCGACTGATGAGCCCGGGCCCAGTACTAGTGTCTCCCTGATGTCTCTCGTTGCAGTACGATGGTCGAGGGTGAGGCTCAGATAACATGATTCAGAAAATATTCGGCGCAAAATAAATTCGTGTCGAGATTGCGACCGTCGCAGAGACGATGATCAAGGACACTGCCGGGGTCTGGGCCGCCTGGCCGTACAACTTCATACCATCAGGACTGCGATATACTATGGAATTTACTCTCGATGACGGGAGGCTATCAGGTATAAGGGGATGCTTCCAATTCATCTGTTGGACCAGGAAGAAAATAGATAGATATGGATGCAGTAAATGTATGGTATTAATGATGGTGAGTAATCAATTCTGACTTCTTCTCACACTTTATCAACCTGGTACGCCGGTAGTTCGTCCGTTGGTTCCTGACTCCGGAATCAAGACGATGAATTTGAAATGTTAATTCGCTAATGAGGATATCAGTTGAAATTGGGGTCCTTGGACTGCCTTTTACCTCGTCTCCTGTGATATAATCCTGCCCGCCTTGGGTATTTGTTTGCCGTCTTGCAAGCCTCTCACGATGGTCATTGTCAATGATATATGTACCGGTGCTTTCCCTTCAGAATCTGTAAAACAACCCCAGACGCAGCATGCAGTCAGTCTCAGCAGGTTCTCCCATAAAACTGTAAGTTATGATCTATGCCGAATGCTGGGTACTGAGTCATCTCGTTTTAGGTCTGGACCGTTGGTTTGTCAAATCGTGCGTTGCATCTATTCAGTCCCTAACACGGCAATTCAGATCATTGGCTATCTCTTGAACTGGGGACTCTTCGGGACACTTTCTGTACAGCTTTGTGGGTCGCCCATCCTCTAGTAATTCTATCTCTAATACATCTTTGTGACTAGACCTGTATTATCTAGCATTTCCGAAGGACAGACAATTCGTAAAAGGTCTCGTTTATGGCATCTATATTCTTGAATTGGTTCAGACAATACTTGTTGCCCACGATGCCTTCGCAGTGTTCGGGCACGGCTTTGGCGATTTTGAGGCGCTTGCTGGGGTACATTTTGATTGGCTCATTGTTCCAATCAATACCGGTATTGGTGCATATAGAATCTTCTACTCGCATTCTACTCCTCATCGTGATTACAGTTTCTTTTGTCGGGCAGTGCTTATATGCATACCGAATCTTCATACTGTCAAGGTCACGAATTATCCCAGCGGTCGTCATCTGTGTCTGTTGCTGTGCTCTTGATGCGCAGCAGTCTAGCTCAATCATTAACAGGTGTGTTTGACCAGCTCCGTGGCAGCTATAATCACAGGCGTCAACAGTTTCAAAGCAGACGATCTCACTAAACTCGATAACCTCAGAATAACCATCTCCACGGGGGTAAATGGCCAACTAGATGACCCGCGTTCATCGTGCTGATTCACTCCTAGATTTCGTGCGGAAGCTCTGCCTTGTGTGATATCGTCATCGCTATCTGCATGACTTACTATGTGAGCTCTTATCTCCTCCAGTTGTCGTCATTGATACTAATACTATATCGTAGCTTATGCGCAGCAATACTGGTTTCCGGAGCACCCAGATTCTGGTCACAAAGATAATTCGTCTCATCATTGAGACAGGGTCTGTGACAGGTTTTTACTACCTACATCTGCCGTTGCCACAAGCTTACCCTGCTTAATTGTAGCGGTTGTTGTGCTAGCCACCTTTATCCTCTTTGTTGCACAGCCTCATCAGGCCTACTATGGAACCCCATCCTTGATCGAATCTAAGCTGTATGCTAATACCATCTACATGGTACTGAATTCGCGAATCCGCATTATGGGTGGACGGGACACATATACGTCTTCTACCGATATGGAGATCACGACCACTATGATGGGGGATATCACTTCAACGCAGGGCGCGCAGCAAACGCCAGTGGTCGCGATAAGCAAAGATGTATTCACCAGTGAAGATGAAATGAGTCGAATGACTGTCAGTTGTTTTGATTCGCGCACTTTCCTGAAGCTGATTTCTTCCCCAGGAGAAACCACAGGACGGCGATACAAGTCTCCCCGCGTAACTATAAGAGTGCATTCTTTGAGCCCACCCAGCCTTACTATTTATGGTCTTGGTTTTATGTTCCAGGCTCGTACGATTTCGCACGTACATCCTACCCGCTGATGGAATTGTATTGTATCTTCTTCTGCTACACTGAGTGCCGCGTTGGTGGTGTTTACTTTTATCGTTCTTCCTCTTCTTCGATGTCAGTCTGAGAGTTTGATATATAGATAACGTCAGAGTCCAATACAGGTTACAATGTGGGTATTAGAAAGTTCCTGACCAGGTTGGAATTAGAACTTCATACAATTAGGACTGTGATATATGGAAAATACCCTCAATAACGGGAGACTGTCGGGTATAAGAGGCTGCTTTCAATTCACCTGTTGGACGAGGAAGAAAATAGATAGATATGGATACAACAATTGTATAGCACGGTTAGTAATCAATTCTGGCTTCTCACACTTTATTAATCTGATACTAGCCTGAGTGCGTCTGCGTCTCTTCCCCTGTATCCTGACTAGAAAATTCTCTTCTCAGCTTGTGGGACGGAATCAAGATTCTCATTAATCCGTTCATCTCAATTGAGGATGCCGGTTTTCCTTGAACTGTCTTTCACCTCGTCTTCTCAGGCTGTGATGGGATACTGGCCTGGGTTTCCAATTTGTTTGCCATCTCTCAGGGCTCCCACGGTGGTTTTAAATGATATATTTACAGGATCTTTCCCTTCAGAGGCTGTAAAACAGCACCCGTATACAACGTGCTGTCCGTCCCTGCAGGTTCTCCCATAGAACAGGTGTAGCTTACGATCTTCAAACTGAGTGTTGTGTACTGAATAGCCCCATTTCAGGTCAGGACTGTTGGTTTGCCAAATCACGCGTTTCGTCTATGCAGTCAGTGCCAGTCACTAACATGGCAATTCAGATCGTCGGCTATCTATTGAACTGGGGACTCTTGGGGACACTGTCTATACAGCTTTGTGGGTCGCTCGTTCTTTAATGATGTTGTTTATAATGCATATCTATACTAGATCTGTACTATCTAGCATTCCCGAAGGACAGACGATTCGAGAAATGTCTCGTCTACGGTATTGTTGAATTGGTTCAGACAATATTTGTTGCCCACGATGCTTTCGCAGTGTTCGGCTACGGCTTCGTTGATTTAGATGCCCTCACTGAGACACATTTTGGTTCGCTCGTTGATGCTATCATGGGTAGTATTAGTACAGAGTCTGTTGTGGATAGCACATATGTTAAAAAAAATTAGCAAGAAACGTAAATAAGTCCATGGGTATATACGAGCCCCAGTATAATTCATATTATCGAGGTCACGAATAGTCCCCGCAATCATCATCTGTGTGTGTTACCGTGCGCTTTACCCATGATAGTCTAGCTCATCCATTGACAGGTGTCTTTGACCAGCTCCGTAGCAGCTATAATCACAGGCATCATCAGTTTCAAAGCAGACGACCTCACTAAACTCGATAACCTCAGAACTTTAACTATCTCCACGGGGACAAATGGCCAATTAGATAGCCCGCGTTCATCGCGGTGATTCATTCCGAGATTTCGTGCAGAAGCTCTGCCCTGTGTGATCTTGTGATCGCTATTTGCATGATTTGCTATGTGAGCTCTTCTCTCCTCCAGTTGTCGTCATTGATACTGATATTATATCATAGCTTATGCGCAACAATACTGGTGTCCAGAGCACCCAAATTCTGGTCACGAAGATAATTCATCTCACTAAATGTCGAGACAGGGTCTGTGACAGGTTTTTAGTACTACCTACATCTGCCGTTGCCACAAGCTTACCCTGCTTAGTTTTAGCCGTCGTTGTGATAGCCATCTTTATTCTCTTGGTTGCACAGCCTCATCAGGCCTACTACCAAACCCCATCCTTGATGGAATCAATAGGTTCTCAAGTCGTAAGATGAGAATAGTGCAATGAAGCGAACCACATTGGTAGTGATAATACCCAAGCGCCCGTAGCATAAGTTGTTTACAACTTACTAATTTCTTACCTGTAACCATGCTCGTCCGAATGAAGACGTGCAGGGGTGCCACCCAGTCGTTGTCAAGTGGCAAGCCGCCTTGGGAGGTTTGAGGACCAGATTTGTACGCTGTGTAGGGTACAAATAGAGTCGTACTTGTTTGGATTCCAGCACATGCCCGGACAATTCTTTCCCACGCTTGCACTTCCTTGCGTGTCATGATCCTTCGTTGAGTTCGGGCCCAGTTCTATGTTTCCTTAACCGCTCTAGATATAAATTATCATGGTGGTGGCTCGGAAGATATAATCCAGCACTGGTTCGGTGCAAAGCAATGAAACTTACACTACCACTTACAGTGCTAGAGTCGGACATTGCCTCGTTCCGATGTTCATAGCGCTTCTTCATAGTACCCAGAAATTCACACACCACTGTGATATATCACAAGGGATTTTCGATGGCAGGAGAACATCAGGCGATAAGAAGCCTCTTTCAATCCATCTGTTGGGTGAGGAAGAAAATATCTCAGACCCGCGATACTTGTATAGCAATGATTCGGACTAAAAATCCTCCCTCCTTCTCACAGTTCGTTCTAAAGACAGCTTCTCAGAGCAACTTGAGATTAGCGCTCGGGTACGTCCTCCGCGCTGCCTTGATTTCTTCTCGACTTGTGGAACAGAATCAAGATAATCATTGATTCGTTCATCTCCATTGAGGATGCTGGTTATTCTCTTGTGCCTTGAACCTTGTTTTCTGTGATGCGATACTTGTGTGATATTGGACCGCCTTTTGGAAATCGTTTGCCGTCTCCCAAGTCTCTCACGATGATTATCAATGATATATGTACAGGTGCTATCCCTCGAGTAATGTAAGCACTGCTTACAATGATAGCCCCGCTCGCGGGGACAGATCGGACAGCACGCGAGATCGGATCGAGAACGTGATATACATTATATATAGATGTATATATATACGCACATGTACGTAGTCGTAGTCTAAGGTCTTCCTTCTTCCCCTTCCTTCTCATAGACACTCCCCCATAGACTCACCCTGCTTTTCAATATACCCTGTTTCTGTTCCATTGGCGTGATACATGAGTCTTTAACCTAGTGAGGTTCTCTTTGGAAGACAACAGCCTTTCACCCGGATACAAAATGGTGCCCATCCCCGCAGGTTATCCAATAGAACGGGTGTAAGTCATACTCTTCAAACTGAGTGTTGTCTACTGAATTATCTAATTTCAGGTCTGGACCGCTCGTTTGTCAAATCGTGCACTTCGTCTATACAGTTACTAACCTAACAATTCAGATCGTCGGCTATCTACTGAACTGGGGACTCTTCGGGACGCTTTCTATACAGCTTTGTGCGTTGCTCATTTTTTAATGATGTTGTTTCTGATACATTTCTGTTATTAGATCTGTACTATCTTGCATTTCCGAAGGACAGACGATTCGTAAAATGTCTCGTCTATGGCGTCTATATCATTGAATTGGTTCAGACCATACTTGTTGCCCACGATGCTTTCGCAGTGTTCGGCTACGGCTTCGGTGACTTGAAGGCACTCACAGGGATGCATTCCAATTGGCTAATTCTTCCCATCACTATCGCGATTAGTGCGTGTAGCATCTTCTACTCGGTTTCTGCTACTCATCATTGCGAGTACAGTTACTTTTATCGCGCAGGTCTTCTATGCATACCGAATATTCGTATTGTCAAGGTCACGAATCGTACCAGCATTCATCATCTGTGTTCGTTGCCGTTCTCTTGATCCACGACAGACTAGCTCATCCATTGAAAGGTGTCTTTAACCTGCCTTGTAGCATCTGCAGTCACAGGCATGAACGCTTTCCAAGCAGGCGACGTCACTAAAATCAACGACCGGGCGACGTCCATATCCATCGGAGTGATTATCAAACTAGATATCTTGTGCTCACAGTACTCATTCACTCCTAGATTTCGGTCGGAGGCTCTGCCTTATGCGATGTTATCATCGCTGTTTGTATGACTTACTATGTGAGCTCTTTCTCTCTTCCGATTACATCCGTTGGCATTGATGGCACTATGTCGTAGCTTATGCGCAGCAGTACTAGTCTCCGTAGCACCCAAGTTCTGGTCACAAAGTTGGTTCGTCTTACTATTGAGACAGGATCTGTGACAGGTATTGACTGCTGCATTTGCCGTTGTCACCAGCTTAACATCGCCTAATTCTAGCTATCGTTGCTCTTCTCACCTTGATTCTTTTTTTTGCGTGCCCTCATCAGACCTTCTATGTGACGCCAGCCTTGGTCACATCCAAGCTGTATGCTAATACCATTTACATGGTGCTGAATTCACGATTCCGGATTATGGGTGGACGCGATACCTATAAGTCCTCTACTGATATGGAGATCACGACCACTATGATGAGGGATATCATATCACATTCAATGCAGGAAGTACAGCCAAGGCAGATGGCTGCCATAACTGAAGGGGTATACACCAGTGAAGATGAAATGGATCGAATGAGTGTCAGTTATTTTGACTCGCGCTCTTTACTGGAGCTGATTTTCCCTCAGGAGAAATCACAGGGCAGCGACATGAGCCTCCATGCGTAACTATTAGAGTGCGTCCTTTGTTGTACAATTTCACACGTACATCCTACACGCCGACGTATGGTCGGGCCGTTCTGTCGTGTATACCAGGTGTTCATGTAATAAATATTAGCGAATACACGCTTTGCTGCTTGTGCAATATTTCGCCTCCGTCTCCCAAAAATCTCCCTTGATCCACCGAGTAAGTCAGATATTTGGATGGAGTTGTATCGTGTCTTCTTCTTCTGCTGCGCTGAGTGCCGTGTTGGTGATGTTTACTTTTATCATTCTTCCTCTTCTTCGACATCAGTCTGAGAGCTTGATGTATAGATAACGTCGAAGTCCAAGACAGATTACAATGTGGGTATTAACAAGTTCCTGGCGAGGTTGGAATTAGAAACTATGAGATTCTTTCCAAGGACAAGTGATCCAGCTCTAGGCCATGAGACAAAGTTCACATACTTTGCTACTCATCCATCCCCTCATGAAGGGATCAAAGTAAGTCGCCAGTGCACTGTGGAAGTATAGGTTAACAGGCTGCAAAATGAGAATAGTGCAATGAAGCAAAACACAGCGATAATCCCCCAAGCGCCCGTAGCATTGTTTACAACCAATTTCTTACCATGCTCGTCAGAATGATCATATGAGACATGCAGGGGCGCCACCCAGTCGTTGTCAATTGGCAAGCCACCTTGGGAGGTTTTAGGACCAGATTTGTATGCTGTGTAGGGTACAAATAGAGTCGTACTTGGTTTGATTCCAGCACATGCCACAACTCTTTCTCACGCTTGCACTTCCTTCCATGTCATGATCCTTTGTTGAGCTCGGGCCCAGTTCTATGCTTCCTTGACCTCTAGATATAAATTATCAAGGTGGAGGCTCGGAAGATATAATCCAGCACTGGTTCGGTGCAAAGCAATGAAACATACACTGCCATTTACAGTGCTAGACTCGGACATTGCCTCGTTCCGACGTTCATAACGCTTCTTCATAGTACCCAGAAATTCACACACCACTGTGATATATCACAAAGGATTTTCGATGGCAGGAGAACATCAGGGGATAAGAAACTTCTTTCAATCCATCTGTTGGGCAAGGAAGAAAATATCTCATAGATCCATGACACCCGGGCCTGCACTGCAGAGAGGGAGGAAGGTTTTTGATACCGTTTTCCTGATGGCCTTTTTAGGACTGGCAGAGGCTTCGCTATATCAAACCCTTTCAAGGTTTCATTTTTTTACCAGCCAAAATGCACTTGCCTCTGCTGTGCTGTATAGCAATGATTTGGACCAAAAATCCTCCCTCCTTCTCACAGTCCGTCCTACTGCTGCTCAAGGCAACTTGATATTAGCGCTCGGGTACGTCCTCCGCTGTGCCTTGATTTCTTCCCGACTTGTGGAACAGAATCAAGATAATCATTGACTCGTTGATCTCCACTGAGGATGCTGGTTATCCTTGTGCCTTGAACCTTGTTTTCTGTGATGTGATACTGGTCCACATTTTGAAATTTGTTTTCCGTCTTCCAAGTCTCTCACGGTGATTATCGATGATATATGTACAGGCGCTATCCTTTCAGTATCTGTAAAATAGCCCCAGATTCAACATGCTGCCCGTCCCCGCAGGTTATTCCATAGAACGGGTGTAAGTTATAGTCTTCAAACTGAGTGTTGTCTACTGAATTATCTAATTTCAGGTCTGGACCGCTGGTTTGTCAAATCGTGCACTTCGTCTACAGTCACTAACTTGACAATTCAGATCGTCGGCTATCTATTGAACTGGGGACTCTTCGGGACGCTTTCTATACAGCTTTGTGCGTTGCTCATTTTATAATGATGTTGTTTCTGATACATTTCTGTTATTAGATCTGTACTATCTTGCATTTCCGAAGGACAGACGATTCGTAAAATGTCTCGTCTATGGCGTCTACATTCTTGAATTGATTCAGACCATACTTGTTACCCACGATGCTTTCACAGTATTCGGCTATGGTTTTGGTGACTTTGAGGCACTCACTGAGATGCATTCGAATTGGCTCATTCTTCCAATTACGATCGCGATTGGTGCGTGCAGCATCTTCTACTCGGTTTCTGCTACTCATCGCTGCGAGTACAGCTACCGTTGTTGCGCAGGTCTTTTATGCATACCGAATATTCATATTGTCAAGGTCACGAATCGTATCAGCATTCATCATCTGCGTTTGTTGCCATTCTCTTGATCTACGACAGACTAGCTCATCTATTTACAGGTGTCTTTGACCTGCACTGCAGCGTCTGCATTCACAAGCATCAAGTGTGTCCAAGCAGGTGATGTCACTAAGCTCAATGACTGGGAGACGTCCATCTCCATCGGGGTGATTATCAAACTAGATATCTCGTGCTCACAGTACTCATTCACTCCTAGATTTCGGTCGGAGGCTCTGCCTTATGCGATGTTATCATCGCTGTTTGTATGACTTACTATGTGAGCTCTTTCTCTCTTCCGATTACATCCGTTGGCATTGATGGCACGATGTCGTAGCTTATGCGCAGCAGTACTAGTCTCCGTAGCACCCAAGTTCTGGTCACAAAGTTGATTCGTCTCACTATTGAGACAGGATCTGTGACAGGTATTGACTGCTGCATTTACCGTTGTCACCAGCTTAACATCGCCTAATTCTAGCTATCGTTGCTCTTCTCACCTTGATTCTTTTTTTTGCGTGCCCTCACCAGACCTTCTATGTGACGCCAGCCTTGGTCACATCCAAGCTGTATGCTAATACCATTTACATGGTGCTGAATTCACGATTCAGGATTATGGGTGGACGTGACACCTATACATCTTCTACCGATATGGAGATCACGACCACTATGATAAGGGGTATTATTCCCTATTCAACGCAGGACGTACAGCCAGTACCGGTATTTTCAATATCTAAAGAGGTATTCAGCAGTGGTGATGAAATGGATCTAATGAGTGTCGGTCATTTTGATTCACGCGCTTTACTGGAGCTGAATTTCCCTCAGGAGAAATCACGGGACAGCGATATGAGCCTCGTGTAATTATTAGAGTGGATTCTTTGAGCCCACCCCACCTTACTATTTATGGTCTTATTTACTTCTTTGTTCTAGGCTTGTACGAATCAGATGAGACGGGTAACACCTCCAGCATGCATTTGTCAATCGTCGGGTCTCCTGGTACAGTTTCAGGGCCAGACTCGTGTACGGTCTAAATGGTCCTGCTCCTCAATAACGTCGTTTCATTCCTTCTACATTGATGAACTTGAAAAATATTTGGTGATACCTTTGAAGCGCTTTGCTTCTTCGACATATGGAAGTCTCATAGTACTAATCTTCCTGAGTTAAGACTTGAGCTTGAACGTTGAACGTCCAAGGGAGTAATTGGGGAGTAACTCAGCCTGCATACTGTTGCCGGTCGGCATCAAATAGATCACGCCAATTCCTGAAGATGGGCCACGTTAGCAGTTAACTCATCTGAAGTGCTGCGTATGAGAAAGAACGTGAAGAATTCAGGCAGATTAACTAGCAAGATAGATATTGAGGTCGTCGTTTTGGTGAAATTAGTGCTGCCGTGCGCCTGTCAACTAAAAGGGCCATGGTACGTTTGCCGCCGCTCCGGCTAACGAGCCGGGAAGAGCCGAAGGGACCCGAGTTTGGTAGCTTGGCCGCTTCGTAGGGTCAACTCGGCTTGGGAGCCGGCTTCCTTCAACTCAAGCCGGGAGGTTGGCATTGCACATGCATTTTCTCCCTTATCTTTGACTCTATGGTCCACGTAGTGAACTAAAAATCATCAAGCATGACCTTGCCGCTTGGTTCAGGCAGGTTTTGAGGGTTGGCATAGATGCTATGTGATTCATAGGTTTTACCGCAACTGAGTCCAAGCCGAGCTGAGAAATAGTATGGCAACTCAATAAAAAGGCCGGAGCTGGGAAAAGCCGAGCGGTGGCAACCCTATTTACCGCCCCCATCAAAAATCACTCGCGATGTTGACCTTGGATCTTTTTCGTCCGTTTCATTTAGTCGATGCCGGAGTCGGACACTGAAATCACAATTAAATTTTGCCTCTTGCTTGCCCACATTTGCGCTGGTTGCATGATCCACCAATGAGCCCGGGCTCGGTTCTATATCTCCTTGACGGCTCTGGTTACAGTACGATTGTCGAGGACTCAGGAGGCTCAGACAACCATTGCAAACATCGTCAAGGACACTGCCACGGTTCCATCGCTGTACAACTTCATGCAGGACACTGTCGTACATCAAAAATCCTCTCGATGACAGGCAAGTTGTTGGACGAGGAAGAAAATAGATAGGTACGGATGTAATAATTGTATAGCATGGTGAGAAATTAATTCCAACTTCCCGCGCTTCATCAAGATTCAACCTGATGCTAGTGCGTCTGTATCTCTCCCCCTGTGTCCTGACTTGGGTATTTCTTCTCAACTTGTGGGATGGAATCAAGACAATCAATTGGAGCTGTTAATGCGTTGATCGCTAATGAGGATAAGTATCAGTCGAAATTGGGGTACGTGAGTCGCTTTTAACCTCGTCTCCTGTAAAGTGATACTGGCCTGTCTTGGATATTTGCTCTCCGTCTCCCAAGTCTCTAACGGCGATTGTCAACGATATATATACAGGTTCTTTCCTTTCAGAATCTGTGAAACCTCCTCCAGATACATCATGCTGCTCATCCCTGCAGATTATCCTGTAGAACAGCTGTAAGTTATGGTCTTCGAACTGAGTGTTCTGTACTGAATTGTCTCGTTTCAGGTCTGGACCGCCGGTTTGTCGAATCGTGCGTTTCGTCTATGCAGTCACTAACATGGCAATTCAGATCGTCGGCTATCTCTTGAACTGGGGACTTTTCGGAACTCTTTCTGTACAGCTTTGTGCGTCGCTCATCCTCTAGTAATATTATTTCTAATACATTTCTTTCACTAGATCTGTACTATCTAGCATTTCCGAAGGACAGAAATTTCATAAAAAGTCTCGTCTATAGCATCTATATTCTTGAATTAGTTCAGACAATTCTTGTTGCCCACGATGCTTTCGCAGTGTTCGGCTACGGCTTCGGTGATTGGGAAGTACTCACTGAGATACATTTCAGTTGGCTCATTGTGCCCATCATCGGTGCTGTTGGTACGTCCAGCATCTTCCGCTTCGAGGATTTTCTGCTGCTTGACATGAATACAGCCGCTTCTGTCGGACATGCCTTCTATGCATACCGAATCTTCGTGTTGTCAAGGTCACAAATTCTACCGGCATTCATCATCTGTGTTCGTTGTCGTGCTCTTTATCCATGACAGTCTAGCTTATCCATCGACAGGTATCTTTGACCAGCTTTGTGTCAGCTATAATTGCAGGCGTCTGCGCCTTCGAAGCAAGTGACCCCGCGAAATTCAATGACCGGGAGACGTCCATCTCCATCGGGGTACATAGCCAACTAGATATCCCGAGTACATTATGCCCATTGACTCCTAGATTTCGTGCGGAAGCTATGTCTTGTGTGATGTTGTCATCGCTATCTGTATGACTTACTACGTGAGCCCTGTCTCTAAATTGAATTATCTTCACTGACATTGATATGTGTCGTAGCTTACGCGCAGCAATACTGGTTTCCGTCCCACCCAAACTCTGGTCACAAAACTAATTCGTCTCACTATTGAGACAGGATCTGTGACAGGTATGGACTTCTACATCTGCCGTTGTCACCAGCTTAACATTGCCTACTTCCAGCTATTGTCGCTCTTGTCACCATGATCCTTTTTCTTGTGTTCCCTCAGAAGACCTTCTATGTGACTCCGTCCATGATCCTATCCAAGATGTATGCTAATACCATTTACATGGTACTGAATTCGCGAATCCGAATTATCGGTGGTCGGGATCCCTATATGTCTTCTACCGATACGGAGATCACAGCGGGTGTTACTTCCCATTCAACGCTGCACGCACAGCAGATGCCATTGATCTCTATAACTAAAGAGGTATTCAGCAGTAATGATGAAATGGATCGAATTGGTATCAGTTATTTTGATTCACGCGTTTACTGGAACTGATTTCCCTGCAGGAGAAACCACAGGATAAACTTTCGGCGATATGAGCCTCCTCGCATAACTATTAGAGTGCATTTTCTGAACACGCTCCGCCTTACTACCTATGGTCTTGTTCTTCTTTTGTTCCGGACTTTTACGATGATTTCGCACGTACATCCTACACGCTAGCGTATGGTCGGGTCGGTCTGTGCTGTTTTATATCTTATGTGTGTAAGTAATAAATATCAGCAACTTAAAACTCTCCTCGTTGCGAATTATCTTGCCTCCATCTCTTTCAAATCGCCCTCAATCTACCGAGTAAGCCAAGTGTCGAGATGGGGTTGTACCGTGTCTTCTACTGCTGCGCCGAGTGCTGTGTTGGTTTGTTGGTGGTTTGTACTTTTATCCATCTTCCTCTTCTTCGAATATCAACACCTCGGACCACCCCATTATGGTCTTGGTGTTATACAGACCGCCGATACCTCACTCCTCTGCTACGGTGTCCTACTGCTTTTTCGTACATAGGTATTATCAATTTTGGATTTGCACTGATCTTTCCAACTTCATACCCGGACTCGGTAACGATGGTTTGAACATTTGCCCTGAACTGCATTTGGGCCCCACAACGGGTGCCCTGCGAAGTTTGAATGCAGGCGAAAGAAATGGGATATACTGGACTGACAATGAGCGGTGAAATATCTGATGTTTATTAAGCCCAGCGACCAAGGTCACCGATCATGATGAACATATCGAAGAAAAACTGTACTGAAGTGTTGCACGGTGCGGTACCGGAAATGTCAGTCACTCTGAAGGTTCAATATATGGATAACGCCTAAAGCAGATTACGCCCCTGGTATTGAATTTCTTGACCAGGTTAGAAAGTAGAGATAATAAAGAGCCTCTCGAAGTACAAGCAGTGATCGCTGACCCGGTCCTCAGTATATAAGTACCTTCGCATAATTCAATACTCCTAGATCCTCCTGAAAGGTCGTAAATTACGTGACAAATACAATATGGAGGTGAAAAAGTTTTTAAAGGCGTAAGATGAGAATGGCGCAATAAAGTAAATAACATACTGACAAAATCCACCCCCCGTAGCGTTGTATTCAACCGACTCATTATGATACTGATCCAGATAATGAGATGAGTGTGCAAGATCTTCACCAGGCCTTTCTTAATCGGTAGGTCACCTCTGAACCGGGTTTCAGAGACCAGAGCCGTCTGGTATGTACGATCTAGATAGTCGTGTTCCTCAACAATGTCGGTTTCATTTCATATATCGATCGACTCGAAAAAAATCCGACAATGGATTTGATGGAACGCGAAGCGAATCATACCCACGAAGCACTTCTTAGGGGCGTAGGGTACCTATTCCTAGGTCGGGCCGCACTGGAGCTTGAACGTTTAAGGGAACGAACCTATGCACATGAATAAACCTCAAAACTTGGCAATAAGGCGCACTGACAGTCAGTGTCAAGGGTCTTATCTCAAGTGCTTTCCGTATGGGAAACGAATCACAGAGTTTTCGTCGATTGATGGGATAGATGGTCGTCGTCGGCCTTTGAGTCTCGGGATTTCTAGTTTGGTAAGCACGAGGCGCATTGCTTTCCCACGCTTATATTATCTTCTGAACCACGTTGCATCGATAAACCCCGGCTCAGTACTGTATCTCCTTGGCGGTTCTCGTTGCAGTGCGATTGTCGAGGGGGGAGCTCAGACGACATGAATCAAGAATGACTCGGTGCAAGAGACATTTGTACGGAAATTGCGCCATCGCAAAGACGAATCGACGATCAAGGACAATGTCGCATTCCGATGGCTGTACAGCTTCATACCGTCAGGACACCGTGATACATCAAAAACATTCTTGATGCGGGGAGAATATCGCACATAACAAGCCGCTTTCAATTCACTTTGGATGAAGGAAGAAAACAAATAGACGTTGGACTAAACAACTTTTGGTATAGCACGGTCAGTAAACGTCCTGACTTCTTCTCACACGTTTTGCGTGAGATAGGTTTAACATCAACTTGATACTAACGCGCCGGTATAGGCTCTTCCGCTATACCATGGAGATATGTTCTAAACTTGAGGAACGGAACTAAAGTAATTACCTAGAAGAGTCTATGCGTTGATTCCACCTATGTGGATGCTGGTTGAGGCTTGGGTACTTGTATTGCCTTTCACTTGTCTTCTGTGATGTGATACTGGCCCCGCCTTGGATATCTGTTCGGCGTCTCCCAAGTCTCTCACAATAATTGACAACGATATATGTACAGGTTCTTTCCCTTCGGACTCTGTGAAACAGCCCCAAGACACAGAATGCTGCTCATCCACGCAAGTTATCGCATAGAACAGGTGTATGTTATGATCTTCACTGAGTGTTTTGTACTGATTCATCTCATTTCAGGTCTGGACCGCTGGTTTGTCAAATCGCGCATTTCATCTACGCAATCACCAACATGGCAATCCAGATCGTCGGCTATCTCTTGAACTGGGGACTCTTCGGGACACTGTCTATACAGCTTTGTGTGTCGCTTATTATTTAATGATGTTATTTCTGATATATTTCTGTTATTAGATCTGTACTATCTAGCATTTCCGAAGGACAGACGATTCGTCAAAGGTCTCGTCTATGGCATCTATATTCTTGAACTGGTTCAGACGATACTTGTTGCCCACGATGCTTTCGCAGTGTTCGGTTACGGCTTCGGTGATTTGGAAACACTCACTGAGATACATTTTAATTGGCTTACTCTTTCCGTCATGATCGCTATTGGTAAGTCCAGCATGTTCCGCTTGGTTTGTGCCATTTGACATGAATACAGCTGCTTCTGTCGGACATGTCTTCTATGCATACCGAATCTTCGTGTTGTCAAGGTCGCAAATTCTACCGGCATTCATCATCTGTGTTCGTTTGGTGTACTCTTTATCCATGACAGTTTAGCTTATCCATCGACAGGTATCTTTGACCAGTTTTGTGGCAGCCATAATTGCAGGCGTCTGCGCTTTCGGGGCAAGTGACGTCACCAAATTCAATGACCGAGAGACGTCCATCTCCGGCACGGTAATTAGCCAACTAAATATCCCGAGTTCATCGTGCCCATTGTCTCCTAGATTTCGTGCGGAAGCTATGTCTTGTGTGATGTTGTCATCGCTGTCTGTATGACTTACTACGTAAGCTCTGTCTATAAGTTCAGTTGTCCTCATCGACATTGATACTGTGCCGTAGCTTACGCGCTGCCAAACTGGTTTCCGTCCCACTCAAATTCTGATCACAAAGCTAATTCGTCTCACTATCGAGACAGGATCTGTGACAGGTATGGACTCCTACATATGCCGTCGTCGCCAGCTTATCATTGCCTGATTCCAGCTATCATTGCTCTTGTCACTATGATCCTTTTTTTTGCGTTCCCTCATCAGATCTTCTACGTGACTCCATCCCTGGTCATATCCAAGCTATATGCGAATACCATTTACATAGTACTGAATTCGCGAATCCGAATTATCGGTGGACAAAATACCTATATGTCTTCTACCGATATGGAGATCACGACGACTATGATCAGGGACATCACTTCAGATTTAATGCAGGACGCACAGCAAACCCCAGCGGTCACGATAACTATAGAGGTATTCCGCAGTGATGTGGGTCGGGTGGATGTCAGTCAATTTGATTCGCGCACTTTCCTGGATCTGATTTCTCCCAGGAGAAACCACAGGACGGCAATATGAGCCTCCTTGCGTAACTACTAGGGTGCATTCTTTGAGTCCACCCCGCCTTACTATTTATGGCCTGGTCCCCCCTCGTCTTAGGCTTGTACGATTTCGCACTTACAAGCCTAAGAGGAAAGGTAGATATAGCTAACTACGTATAGGGGAATAATCTACATATAGTAAATAGATTCAGTCGAATATATGAGACGTCCGTACGGCGGGATATGGAGTATAAATTAAATATCCAACACTGATCAGGTTGGAAAGTAAAAATTAAAACTTAGAGATTCTATTGAAGGACAAGTGATCCAGTCCTAGGTCATGAGACGCCTTCACATCCTTTACTGCTCCTGCTCCTGCATCTCAACAACAAGTTCACAGGTCGTAAAATGAGAATAGTACAATACAGCAAAACACATACTAATAAGCCCAAGCACCATAGCATTGTATACAACCAACTTATTACTATACTCGTCCAAATAAACGGATGAGACGTGCAAGGCTGCCACCCGATCTTTTCATTAGGCAAGCTGCCTACGAATGCTTCGAGGCTAGGATCATGTGGTGTGTAGGGTCTAAAGAGTCGTACTTATTTCCCAATAGCGTCGGTTTCGTTCCAGCACATGCCGATCGTCTTGAAATGTCCCAGCAGTGGCTTCGGTGGAATATGAACTAGGTAGTACCTTTGAGTGCTTCTCCAACGTATAGGTGTCTGGGGTCCTAGAATTTTCATGGGTTGAGACCCACTTGCCAGGGGACCGAAGCAATACATCATGAATAAACCGCGTGACGATAAGGCACATTGGCATTCTAAATTGACGACCTTATCTCAAGTGCTGTTCGAATGGGAAAGAATGTAAAGAATTCTCGCAGATTGGTGGAATAGATGGTCGTCATCGTTTGAGTCAGGATGTCTATTATGGTTGGTACATGTGGTGCATTGCCGCTTTTCCCACGCTTACATTTCATTCCAAACCATGATCCATCGATGAGCCCCGGGTCAGGTTCTACGTCTCCTTGATGGATCTCGTTGCAACACGCCGATCGTCAAGAGGAAGCTTAGACGACAGGAATCAGGAATAACTCGGCACAAGATAAATTCATACGGAGATTGCTACCCATTATGTCACGGCGAAGACCATGAAGGATACTGTTGCGTTCCAATGGCTGTACAACTTCATACTATCAGGACACTGTGATATGTCAAAAATATTCTCGATGAGGGGCACGAAGCCGCTTCCAAATCCCTTCGAAAGAAGGAAGAAAATAGATAGATGTCGGACACCACAACTTTTTGTATAGCACGGTCAGTCAAAATCCTGACTTCTTCTCACACGTTTTGTGTGAGACAGCTTTGACATCAACTGGATACTAACGCGCCGGTGTAGGCTCTCCCGCTCTACCATGGAGATATGTTCTGAACTTGAAGGATGGAACGCAATCACCTAGATGTTTCTATGCGTTGATCTCGAACCATGTGGATCCTGATTAAGGCTGGTGTACTTGGACTGCCTTCCATTTATTGTCTGTGATGGTATCTTGGATGTCTGTTCGGCGTCTCCCAAGTCCCTGTTCGGTGTCATCCAAGTCTCTCACGATAGCTGTCAATGATATAAGTACAGGTTCTTTCCCTTCAGGATCTATAAAACAGCCCCAAAATACAACATGCTGCCCGTCCCCGCAGGTTATCCAATAGAACGGGCGTAAGTCATACTCTTCAAACTGAGTGTTGTGTACTGAATTATTTTATTTCAGGTCTGGACCGCTCGTTTGTCAAATCGTGCACTTCGTCTATACAGTTACTAACATGACAATTCAGATCGTCGGCTATCTATTGAACTGGGGACTCTTCGGGACGCTTTCTATACAGCTTTGTGCGTCGCTCATTTTCTAAGAACGTTGTTTCCGATGCATTTCTGTCATTAGATCTGTACTATCTAGCATTTCCGAAGGACAGACGATTCGTAAAATGTCTCGTCTATGGCATCTATATTCTTGAATTGTTTCAGACAATACTTATTTCCCACGATGCCTTCGCATTTTTCGGGTATGGCTTCAGTGATTTAGAAGCCCCCAATGAGATGTATTTTAGTTGGCTTGTTGTACCCGTCATCGGTGCTGTTGGTAAGTCCAGCATCTTCTGCTCCGAGGCCTTTCTGCTGCTTAACATGAATACAGCTGCTTCTGTCGGACAGCTCTTCTATGCATACCGAATCTTCGTATTGTCAAGGTCACAAATTCTACCGACGTTCATCATCTGTGTTCGTTGTGCCGTGCTCTTTATCCATGACAGTCTAGCTCATCCATCGACAGCTGTCTTTGACCAGCTTTGTGGCAGCTATCATCGCAGGGGTCCGCGCTTTCCAACCAGGTGACATCATTGGACTCGCTGACCAGAAGATGTCTGTTGCCGTCGGAGTGATTAGCCAATTAGATCATCTCATGTTCATTGTGCTGATTTAACTCCTAGATTTCATGCTCAGGCTATGCTTTGTGTGATATTATCATTGCTCTTTGCATGACTTACTGTGTGAGCTCTTCCTCTCTTTCGGTTACATTCATTACCGTTGACAGTACTATGTCGTAGCTTATGCGCAGCAATACTGGTTTCCGTCGCACACAAATTCTGATCACAAAGCTGATTCGCCTCACAATTGAGACGGGATCTCTGACAAGTATTTGCTTCCTACATCCGCCACTGTCAAAAGCTTAGTACTGTTCATTTTAGCTATTGTTTCTCTGATCGCCCTTACCCTCTTTTTTGCGTCCCCTTATCAGGTCTTCTATCTGATACCAGCCTTGGTCATATCCAAGATGTATGCTAATACCATTTACATGGTGCTGAATTCGCGAATCCGGAATATGGGTGGACGGGATACCTATACGTCTTCCACCGACATGGAGATCACGACCACT
The DNA here is from genome assembly GCA_030435655.1 of Armillaria novae-zelandiae. Lineage (NCBI taxonomy): Eukaryota > Fungi > Basidiomycota > Agaricomycetes > Agaricales > Physalacriaceae > Armillaria > Armillaria novae-zelandiae. Next base: position 2,109,000 of record JAUEPR010000004.1, on the reverse strand, counting down.
ATAATGAGGGATATCACTTCAACCCAGGGCGCACAGTCAACACCAGTGGTCGCGATAACTGCAGAGGTATTCAGCAGTGATGATGAACTGAGTCGAATGAGTGTCAGTCATGTTTCGGATTCGTAACTTTAATGCTGATCTTCTACCAAGGATAAACCACAGAACGATAATATGCATAACTGTTAGAGTGAAAATATTTGAGCACAGTGCGCCCTACCATCATGATCTGGTTCTTATACACTCCGATACAAGTTGATATCTTACGTCTTTGTGCTCAGGTGTTCCGCTCCTTTACACGCATAGTTCTTTAGAAGGTTGATTTATGCGCTTGCGGTTCAGGTCCATGCATGAGCTCAGTAACGATCGTTCGAACCTGGCCAATTTGGCGTTTTACTTGATATGTTTGTGTGTTCGGTGTGTTAGGTTACTTAAATCTACATGTGTTTGCGTTATTTGCGTGCGCGAGAAGATAAAGTGTCGACGAGTTTAATGCGTGCGTGACACAGGTGCGTTAGTTTGATGAAGGGCAAGTAGAAGATGAACAAGAGAACTGTAGTCGAGCTGCATAACGGGTGTCCTGGAAGGTTTGAACCTAGGACATGTCCTTGGGCGAGAGGGAGGGGACGATCCGTAGCAGATTGGACTGAAAATGAATTGTGAAAAGACTGCCGAGCCCAGAAAAGACGGACATCGAGCCTGGTTGGAACTGCGATGAGCCCATCCAAAAAGAAACTCATACTCTTATAAACCAACACGGAAAGTTTGCAGTGAGGTACTGGAAACAACTGTCACTCTGAGGGATTAGTAATATTATGGATAACGTCCCAAGTGAATTACAACGTCGCTATCAAATTTCCTGACCAGGTTGGAAAGTAGACATCATGGGAATGTTCTCTCGAAGGACAGGTGATCCAGTCCTCAGTCCATGACGCACCTTCGCATAATTCGGTACTCCTGTGTCCCCCTCATAAAAGCTTGAAATTATGCCGCGAATTTAATAAAGAAGTATAGCTTTACAAGTCATAAAATGAGAGTGGTATGATAACGCAAAACGCCTGCCGATAAAACCCACGCGCCCGTTGTGTTGTGTACCACGAACCCATTACCATACTTTGTTCCTCAATAACATCGGTTTCATTCCAGTATAGTATATCGATTGGCTTGAAAAAATACTGCAGTGGCTTCGGTGGAAGTAAAGTCTGTGATACCTTTGAAGCGCTTCTTCGATGTGTAGGTGTCCAAGGGGTCCTTCCTGGGGCGAGACCTACGGACCGAAGCTACGCATACAAATAAATCATGTTAAACCCTAACATTAGGACGCAATGGGAATCAGAGTTGACGACAGTATCTCTAGTGATGGATGCATGGGGAAGAATGCAAATAATCCTCGTACATTGGCGCGATAGATGGCAGTAGTCATCCTTGGGTTTTCTATTTTGGTACACGGTACAATTATTTCCCACGCTCAGTGCCTTTCCTTCCATGTCATGATCATGTTTGCTAACACTTCCACCATGGCTGGCAGCACTTCACCCACTGGCTGGTACAGACGCGGCACTGCGAAACAAAATCATTTATGCATTCTCTTCTGTTCCCTACAATACGTGAGTGGAGGGTCTAGTGGATTTGGTCAAGAAACAAAAAGGACTCAGTTTACGTGTTCGGCCTGAAGATATCGACTCTGAGTCTGACTGTGGCTACTACAATAATGGCTTAGGCGATTTACTGCACCTTATTGCTGGCAGAGGCGGCTATAACTCTTGTCATCGTGACTCTCTTCTAAGGCCTGCCGGTTCCCAACTTCATGTACATGCCATCACAGCCTCCGGGAACAGCAGTACTAGTTCCAAGTCAACGTGAAGCTCAAACTTTGGCCGCACTGCCAAAATCTAATGCTGGGCCTGCTCCGACTCGGAGTCGACAACCACTGACATCATTCAAGTGTGGTATGGCCACTCTGATGACTCAGAGTCCACTCACCGGACTCGTCGGAATTCGCCTTACTTAGCAGTGAGGTCTGGCAATCCTAGTACTGATGACTATAATATTTGTATGTATCTATTCAAGTTTACCGATTGCCATACAATTACAGTACTGCTGGGTAGTCTCCGGTACAATGTTATAGCAACCCATGTCTATGGTTGGTCCAAATCTACTGCGGGAAAACCGGTTTTCCTGATGAGTCATGATTCATCGACAATTCGCCGATGAGCTTGGGCACCACACTTTGATGTTCTCGTTGCTTCCCGGATCACGGGAGGTATAAGAAGCCGCCTTCGATTCAATTGTTGGACAAGATGGAGAAGGCCAATTGTATATAGTACGGTCAGTAAAACATCATTCCCAGAGTTTATTTTTGGGACAGCTCCAATATTAACTTGATATTAGCGTGCCGGTATGAATCGTATGATCCCTTCCGCCAAACCTTGGAGAATCGAGGACGCCGGTTGTCCTTAAACTGCCTGTCTCCTCGTCTTATGTGATGTAATGCTGGCCCGACATTTGGTATTTGCTTGGCGTTTCAAGTCTCCCACGATGGTTGTCCCAAATGATATATGTACGGCCTAAAGTTCTTTCACTTCAGAATCTGTAAAACAACCCGGGACATAGCATGCTGCCCGTCCCCGCAGGTTATCCTATAGAACGGGTGTGAGTCATAAGCTTCAAACTGAGCGTTGTGTACTGAATCATCTCATTTCAGGTCTGGACCGCTGGTTTGTCAAATCGCGCGTTTCGTCCACAGTCACTAACTTGACAATTCAGATCGTCGGGTGTCTCTTGCACTGGGGACTCTTCGGAACACTTTCTATACAGCTTTGTGCGTTGCTCATTCTCTGGCAATGACATTGTTTCTAATACATTTCGTTACTAGATCTGTACTATCTAGCATTTCCGAAGGACAGACCATTCGTAAAGAGTCTCGTCTATGGCATTTATATTGTTGAATTACTTCAGACAATACTTGTTGCCCACGATGCTTTCGCAGTGTTCGGGTACGGCTTCGGTGATTTGGAAGCACAGATGCATTTCAATTGGCTCATTCTTCCCATAATGATCGCTATTGGTGCGTGTAGCATCTTCTACTCGGTTTCTTCTACTCATCACGAATACAGCCGCTTTTGTCGGGCACGCCTTCTATGCATACCGCATATTCATATTGTCAAGGTCACGAATCGCACCGGCATTCATCTTCTGCGTTCGTTACCGTGCTCTTGATCCACGACAGTCCAGCTCATTCATCGGCAGCTGTCTTTGACCAGCAGTGTAGCATCTATAATAACAGGCGTCAAATCTTTCCACGCAGGTGACGTTACCAAACTGCGCCAAGCGTCCATCTCCGGCGGGGTAACTGGAGAATTAGATTCCCCGAGTTCATCGTGCTGATTAACTCGTAGATTTCGTGCGGAAGCTATGTCTTGTGTGATGTTGTCATCACTATCTGTATGACTTACTACGTGAGCCTTGTCTCGAAATTTAATTGTCTTCCCTGATATTGATACTGTGTCATAGCTTATGCGCAGCAATACTGGTTTTCCTCGCACCCAAATTCTGGTCACAAAGATAATTCGTCTCACTATTGAGACAGGATCTGTGACAGGTATTGACTCCTACATTCGCCATTGTCACAAGCCTAACATTGTCTAATTCCAGCTATTGTTGTTCTTGTCACCCTTGTCCTTTTTTTTGCATTCCCTCATCAAACCTTCTATGTGACTCCATCCTTAGTCATATCCAAGCTATATGCAAATTCCATCTACATGGTGCTGAATTCGCGAATCCGGATTATGGGTGGACGTGATACCTATATGTCTTCTACCGATATGGAGATCACGACCACTATGATGAGGGATATCACTTCAACCCAGGGCGCACAGTCAACACCAGTGGTCACGATAACTGCAGAGGTATTCAGCAGTGATGATGAACTGAGTCGAATGAGTGCCAGTCATGTTTCGGATTCGTGGACTTTAATGCTGATCTTCTACTAAGGATAAACCACAGAACGATAATATGCATAACTGTTAGAGTGAAAATATTTGAGCACAGTGCGCCCTACTATTCATGGTCTGATTCTTATACATACCAATATTACTTCATATCTTACGCCTTTAGGTACTAATGTGTTCCGCTCCCTTTACATACAATAAGCCACCAGTAGACACTGACCGTGGTTATATATATATGTTATTTGGAAAGTTGATTTTCACGCTTATAGTACCAAGTTCATACACAAGCTCGGGAACGATGGTTCGGGCATGGCGAATTTGGCATTTTAATTGACGTGTTTGTGCGTTCAGTGTGTTTGCGTTACTTAAATCTACACGCGTTCATGTTATTTACTGCGTGAGACAAAAATGTGTCAGCTAGTTCAATGCGTGCGTGACACAGGTGCGTTATTTTGATGAAGCAGGAGACGGACAAGAGAACTGCAGTCGGGCTGCATAACGGATGTTCTCGAAAAATTCAACGCAGGCGATAGAAGTCGGATGCGTCCTCGACGGGAGGGCGGGGACAATCCGTTGACTGGACCGAAAATGAACTGTGAAATGTTCTAGGAAGAGTAATGTGTAATGAAGCAAAACACATACCGATAAAACCCATGCGCCCATAGCGTTGTATGCAACGAACCTATTACCATCTTTGACCATACTTATCCAAATAATGGAATCAGACGTGCAAGGACGAGTTCACTAAGCCTTGTGCCAATCGGTAAGCTGCTTTGGACGGTTTCGAGACCTGATTCATGTGGTTCGTACGATCCAAATAGTCATATTTATTCCTCAAGAGCATCGGTTTCGTTCCAGCACATACCAATCGACTTGAAAAGTCCCAGCAGTGGCGTTGGTGGAATATGAAATAAGTACTACCTTTAAAGCGCTTCTTCAGCGTATAGGTGTCCGATGGGTTCTATAATTTCAATGGGTTGAGACCCGCTTTCTAAGGGATCGAAGCGATGCACATGAATAAACCACACCCTGACGATAAGGCGCATAGGCCAGGCATAGGCAGTCAAGACTCAACATTGAAAACCTTCTCTCAAGGGCTGTTCGCCTGGGAAATGATGTAAATAATTCTCGTAGATTGGTGGGATAGATGCTTGGTCGTCCTTGGGTCTCGGGATTTCTATATTGGTACATATAGTGTATTGCTTTCCCACGCTTTCGTTTCCTTCCGAGTCATAATCCATTGATGAGCTCAGCTCTAGGCCTCCTTGGCAGTTCTGCTAGCAGTACAACTGTCGAGGGGGAGGCTCAGACACCATGAATCAGAAATGAATCGTCGCAAGAAAAGCTTATACAGAGATTGCTACCCATTGTGGTATCATAAAGCCGGTCAAGGACGCTGTTGCGCTCCGACAGTAGCTGTACAGTTGAACTGCATCCCGTCACGGTCAGGACACTGTCCCGGTGATATGTCACAAATACCCTGGATGACGAAGAATATCAGGCACAGGAAGCCGCTTTCAATCACTTTAGATGAAGGAAGAAAATCGATAGATGTCAGACGCCAACGATTTGCATAGTAAACATCCTGACTTCTTCAAGTTCTCACACCTTTTACTTGGGATAGCTTTGGCATCAACTTGATACTACTGTGCCACAGGATCTTCCGCTACACCTTGGAGATCTCCTCTCAACTTGTGGAACGGAATCGAGACAATTATTGATTCGTTTATCTCAATTGGGGATGCCGGTTGTCCTTGGATAGTCTTTCACCTCGTCTTCGGTGTTATGGAACTGACACACGCCTCGGATATTTGTTCTCCGTCTCCCAGGTCTCTCACGATGAATCTCAGCGATATATATACACTGGCAGGTTCATTCCCTCAGGATCGTGAAACAACCCCGAGATACAACATGCCGCCCGTCCCCGCAGATTATCCCATAGAACTTCAGTAAGTTATGATCTTCACTGAGTGCTGTATACTGGACAATCTCATTCTAGGACTGGACCGCTGGTTTGTCAAATTATGCGTTTCTTCTATGCAGTCAGTAACATGGCAATTCAGGTCGTCGGCTATCTCTTGAGCGGGGGACTCTTCGGGACACTTTCTGTACAGCTTTGTGCGTCGCTCATTTTCTAACGACGTTGTTTCTAAGATATTTTTTGCTACTAGATCTGTACTATCTAGCATTTCCGAAGGACAGACAATTTGTGAAAAGTCTTGTCTATGGCATCTATATTCTTGAATTGTTCCAGACAATACTTATTGCCCACGATGCCTTCGCATTGTTCGGGTATGGCTTCGGTGATTTAGAAGCCCCCAATGAGATGTATTTTAGTTGGCTTGTTGTACCCATCATTGGTGCTGTTGGTATGTCCAGCATCTTCTGCTCCGAGGCCTTTCTGCTGCTTAACATGAATACAGCTGCTTCTGTCGGACAGCTCTTCTATGCATACCGAATCTTCGTATTGTCGAGGTCACAAATTGTACCGACGTTCATCATCTGTGTTCGTTGTGCCGTGCTGTTTATCCATGACAGTCTAGCTCATCCATCGACAGTTGTCTTTGACCAGCTTTGTGGCAGCTATAATCGCAGGGGTCCGCATTTTCCGAACAGGCGATATCACTGCATTCAATGATGGGAAGACGTCCATCGCCGTCGGAGTGATTAGCCCACTAGATCATCCCATGTTCATTGTCCTGATTCACTCCTAGATTTCATGCGCAGGCTTTGTTTTGTGTGATATTATCATCGCTCTTTGCATGACGTACTATGTAAGCTCTTCCTCTCTTTCGGTTACATTCATTGCCATTGATAGTACTATATCGTAGCTTATGCGCAGCAATACTGGATTCCGTCGCACACAAATTCTGATCACAAAGCTTATTCGTCTCACAATTGAGACGGGATCTCTGACAGGTATTTACTACTTCATACATTCGCCACTGTCAAAAGTTTAGTACTGTTCATTTTAGCTGTTGTTGCTGGGATCGTCCTTATCCTCTTTTTTGCGTCCCCTCATCAGTCCTTCTATGTGACGCCGGCCCTGGTCCTATCCAAGATGTATGCTAATACCATTTACATGGTGCTGAATTCGCGAATCCGGATTATGGGTGGACGAGAGACCTATACGTCTTCTACCGACATGGAGATCACGACCAATATGATGAGGGATTTCAATTCTCATTCAGCGCAGGGGACACAGCGAACGCCAGTGATTGCGATAACTGCAGAGGCATTCAGCAGTGATGATGAGCGGAGTCAAATCAGCGTCAGTCATGTTTCGGATTCCTGGACTTTAATGCTGATTTTCTACCAAGGATAAACCCACAGAACGATAATATCACGCAGAACTGTTAGAGTAAAAATATTTGAGCAGTCCGCCCCACTATTCATGGTCTGGTCCTTATACACACCAAAATTACTTCATGTCTTACGCCTTTATGCGCTAATGTGTTCCGCTCCCTTTACGTATAGTATGTCACTAGTAGACACTGGCCGTGATTGCATATGTTATCTGGAAAGTTGATTGTCACGCTTACGATTCCAACTTCATAAACGAGCTCGGCAAAGATGCTTCGGGAACGGCGAACTTGGCGTTTTACTTGATGTGTTTGTACGTTCGGTGTTACTTGCGTGCGTGAGAAATACGTCGACGAGTTCAATGTGTGCGTGATACATGTATGGCAGTTTGATGAGGGGTTACGAACAAGAGAAATGCAGTCGGGCTGCATAGCGGGTGTCCTCGACGGTTTCAACGCAGTTGATAGAAGTAGGATATGTCCTGGGCAGGAGGGCTGGTACGGTCCGTAGACTGGACTAAAAATGAACAATGAAATATCTGTCGAGCCCAGCAAAGGTCATTGAGCCTGGTTGGAATTGCGATGAGCCCGTCGAAAAAGAAACTCATACCCTCATAAACCAGCATGGAAATATTGCAGTGAGGTACTGGAAACGACTGTCACTCTGAGGGATTAATATATGGATAACGTCCAAGGCAGATTACAACGTCGTTATTAATTTTCCTGACCAGGGTGGAAAGTAGACATCACGAAAAGGTTCTCTCGAAGGACAAGTGATCCAGTCCTCAGTCCATGAGGCACCCTCGCATAATTCGCCACCTCCATGTCCTCTCATGAAAGCTCGTAAATTATGCCGGTAGTTCGAACTTTTGACCCTGTAATACCCTAGATAGACAGAGATTCATTTTACGTTGCAACTCAAAACGGACAATACTTACTTCGTGAAATATACGTAGAAGAAATCAAGGTAGAGTCCAGTCTGAACAATTCCGGCTGTCACGGCTATGGGATCGACAACGCCGTCTGTAAAGTAGCTGTATGCCATGTGTAAGCCACGAGTACAAGAAGCCTAGGGATCGCTCGAACTCACCGGTATATCCAATTGGGAATATACAATGCACGGTAAATGCCCAACGCAGCCAAGTAATGGGTTGTAATCGTCTCGGCTTCGCCTGTTCGTTGCAACATGAATAGCTGAGGCAGGATTGCTACAGACTCGAGGAAGATGGAGAACGACCAAAGGATTTCCGTGAAAGAAAACTTGTAGTTGAAGATGAATGAGAGGATTGCACATGGTACTAGGAGATACTCGATGCGGAATGTGTCTATAGACGGATCGTGGGTTGGTCTGTACGCGTCTGTTAGTACGAAAAGTGGGTCCACTTAAGCGATACGCACCGGAAACGAAAACGCATGAGGTAGAGGATGTAGCAGCTGCTGGCAATGAAGAATAGCTTCATCACAAAGTTGTATATGGAGACCCAGCGGTACAGCAGGTCAAGATAACGTGTGACGAAAATGCCGACATAGAGTGCTTGAGTTTTGAACGATATGCCTACGCGCGAGGAAGCATTAGAGCACGCCGGCAGCAAAGGGCAGCGTACGTACCTCGACATGACCGGGTGGTCCGAATTTTATGCAAGAGTATGAAAATTGAAGCCAGGTGAGACAGGTCGCCTGTATTTCGTCGTCAACGGCCAGTCGTCGAGCATAAATGACCTGGAGGACGTACCAAACAGCCGGAAGACGTTCATGGTTGGAACAGACGGCGACGGGAATGCAAGAAGGATGTCTGTATGCAGTATCGACGTGTTCGCTCTTTGCGTGCACGATGACTAAGCAGGTGTTTGCATATGTTGTCAAAAACATTGAACCGGCCCGAGATCTGAATGTTTCCTTAATCGTTACCTCCATGTCGTCGAGGATTTCTGGTGCTCCCAAGAGGTGTAATGGAACATGCTATACCAAATACGACATAGTGGTCTAGTATGACAATAACGGTCAAATGGACGACTAGAGAGATGTGACGACTTAGTATTGACTGTAATTTTCAGCGTTTGTTGGCATCATCCACGCGTTGATCCTGATAACAGACATGATTGGCCCTCCGCCCGAGCGTATGTCAGCTCAGAAGGGGCATGTTAGTCAGGCTAAACATAGTGAAGGTACGCGGCAATTTTAGTACCAAGAGTTATTGTTGATGTCCTATAGTATACCCTGCCGCAATATGCCCCCAGAGTAGTTCTGGTTCTGCAATCCACGACGAAACTCCCTGCCTTTGTAGTCATCAAGTAAACTGCAACCTTGGTACATCAATAACCTCTGAAAGAAGCTCACAAAAGGCAACATCTTCAGCGGCGACGGTCGGCGTCCGAGGCCCTCGTCTTAAATTAGCATCAGTGCGACAATGATGGACGCTTTACACGAGCGTCCGGACACTGTACTCGATAAGCGTGTACCTGGTCCAAGATTTCCCCTTGCCAAACTTTGATGATCGTCCACATCGTAAGCACTTAAGGCTTTCAGATGGAATCCCGGGAGTAATAATTTCTGAGGACGTTGGCTGGTTGGAGGTACTAAAGACTCCTGCTCAGGTATTCCCCATCGTAGTGTGACAGATGACGAATACGAAGAGTTTTACATTCCTAGCGGTATGTTCCAGCGTCGCAAAGCCTTGTAACTGTTCTGACTATGCACTTTCTTCAGGGCGCAATTGTTATGACCAGTATATGGTAGGGCTTGTATAATAGATATTGTCTATTCAATATTACAAGGCGGTCTTCTGCGATGAGAAGGACTATAAAACCATACAGTGTTCGTGACAAGGAAGGACAAGAATCCAATGGCTGCATTCGATTATAACTGGCCGACGGTTCGTTAACTAATATTCATGCATCGCTTGCACTAAGACACATCTTATGTAGCGTCTGCCGCAGTCGACACCTAGCATTGAACACACCTGAATTGTCGTCGCATCCATTGCATAGACGTTATCCATTATTCCAAAGTCTGTTGGTTCGATGGCCGTGTTATTGAACCTACAGTCCGCTGAAGGAAAGTCAGTTCGCCAGCAGATTTATAGATGGACTCAGACCTTCCCTTTCAACTGTAAATCTTACGTGCAAGAGCCTAGCTCCCCTCGCACAATCGAAGCTCGGTCTGCCCAGGCTAAGATTCAGATCTGAGAGTCTATCAGAATAGATGATCATATTTCCTTACGGGTAAAGCCGGTGACGGCTCTCCTATTGTTCTCCCAAAAGAGCGATCACCAGGTAACATTGCCTTTTCTTTGAACGGTCACTCCTTCCTGTAAAGGGGCGACTCTGCGCTTTGTATTTCTCTTCACGTTCTTGCAATGCGCCCTGCTCAACATAAATACCCATGCCGACCAAAACTGATCCCCCAAATTCAAACATGATGCTCTCTATCGATACTCCCAACATTGCCAGTATTCCCGTCAGGGCGGACTATTCCTTACTTGCCAAGGACCTTTTCCAAGCCACTCCGAATTTCGTGCTCATTGGCGTTGAAGATAGTATCAACGACGATTTGAGCACTATGGAAAAGTTCGAGAGATCTAGGGCTTGCGATATTCGGTTTGCGGCACTACCTAGCTTTGACCAGCAGGGAGGAGGAGCGTGGTCTTCTCTCGAGTTTCCTTTGGAGCCTCGTGAAAAGATTCGGACGTTCAGACTGAACGAGATGAATGGATTGTTGGCTGTCATTACTTGGTGCGAGATGCTTGTCTGAACTACATTCGTTATCTAACACGCTTCCAGGTTCGACGAGCCCGTGTCCAAGGAAGGCACACTACGAATGCGCCTCCGACTAACGCGATTTCCAAACTTGGTGCCCATGCCAGGCGCCGCGACCCAAGAGTTTCCTTTCGAGATAATGGCCCGCAATAATGAATCCTCACCTGACGCCTGGGTCGATATCCACGAAGACCTCATTGGAGTTCGTGTTCACGAAATAGAGGAGTCGATTCTTCGCGTATATGATTGGAAAACAGGCATGTGCAGATTGGTACGTCCTCGTATTTTTCGTGTTATTGTTCTCTTCTCACTGGTCATGTACAGGAAGACCGTTGCGCTCGAGGCTCGCAGGGAACTTCCTTTGTTTTTCTCCGAGATGAAGCCATCGCTGTGGCCTGTCGCGACAGTGCCTCAGTGAACATTCTAGCCATCCCAGACAAGGACTCTGCCACTGCGACGCCGCCTTACCCAAAACTTGCTGCCGCCATCCGGACGCTCAAGATATCGCAGCAGTACCTATCGTCCACAAGCCCAAATAGCTTGTTTGCCCCATTCGATGATGACCTTCCGACATCCCCAGAGGAGGAACTAGGCATCATGTTCCACTCTCTCAATTGCTTCTCCTCCGTCGACTCCAACATTGTTGTTGTCAGCATTATCAGATTCGGGGAGTCCACAGATATCGCCATTCACCGTGAAACCTTGCGTTCTTTCTCAGCCTACGCTTCGCCTTTGTTCCCTAGCGTGTCTGTTGGGCAGTATGTCGGAGATACAGGCAGTGTGGGCCAAGTCATTATCCCGTGGGAGGAGTGGGGCGAGGGTAAGGCGGAGGTGTTTACTGAATTATCGGGCGAATCGATGGTGGATGGATCTTGGTATGCCACACTGTCTAGAGACCGCCGGTTGAAGATCTACGACTTTGGTAGCTGGTGGGGCGCGGGGCCGCAGCCTACTGGGAGCGGCGGCAAGGTAATCCTTGACAATTTTGTTAGTTACAATGATGCCGTCGTACAATTCAGGGAGAAACGGGTGTTAGGCTTGATTGTGAGAATTCCTGCCGCCTTTCCTTTTCCCTCTACTTATCCGCCATTCTAGTTAAAAGAACGTGGTGAAGATGGCTGGTTCTCATCGATCGATGTATATCAAATGAGCGATTCGAGAGAAAAAGAAAATAGGTATGGTATACAACCACCAGGCTTTTCACAGTTTACTAACGCCATTGCGCAAAAGCGATCCTATTTATGACGATATCACACCATGAGGATCCAAGCTAACAACTACAAGTTAGGATACATCATAATTCACATTATTTGCCTTCTTCCTCCGCCGCTATCCATCAGATCCCAAGGTTTGGCTTATGCTTGGCCGACTGCTCCTCTGGCTCATTGAAGACATTGACATTCCAGTTGGGCTTGGAGTAAGCGTATGGAATGTTAAACCTACGCGTCCAGGTCAATACCATGTTCAGGAAGTCGGGACGAAATGCAAACCTCGTGTGTTCCTTGGCACCCAGAGCTGAAATCTTCTCGTAATCCTCCTTACCAAGTTCAACCTGCTTGAAGTTTGAGACTAGACGCCCCTCCTGCACACTCTTGGGAATGACAGAGTATCCCCGGTACACACCCCACGCAATCAAAACTTGGGCGGGGGTAGCACCCAACTTGTTGGCAATTTCAGTGACAACAGGGTGTTCAGTTAGTTTCGGCTTATTGAACACTGTATACAGTCGTGAGGCCGGCTTTCCTCCCTCGCAGAAGCGTCAAGAGACTCACTGTTGTTACCAAGGGGACTGTAGGCCGTGATATGGATCTTCTTTTCATTGCAGTATTTGACGAGGTCGTCTTGGGGTAGATACGGGTGTGCCTCGATCTGGTTGGCAACCTGTGAACAGCTGGATTTCAACATTATCGATCAAGTAACGCTGTGCACAATTCTTACCGGAACGACCCCAGTCGCCTTGATGATCCCCTCAAGGAGCTCAATATTGAAATTGGACACGCCGATGGCTCTGACCTGCCAATATGTATGGATGAGAAACACGAATGGGACCACAAGTATGGCAGACCTTGGATTTTGGGAGCGCGATCACTGCTTTCCAAGTTTCGACGATGGTCGTTTCTAGGTCGAGCTCCACAAAGTTCGGGTCTTCTGCACTGGCAGGCTCCAATCCCCTAACCTTATCCGAGGGTGCAAAAGCAACGGGCCAGTGGATCACTGACAATGATGGTCGATCAATTTCCGGTCCGAGACCGGGTGGTCACACACGCACGATATAAATCCAAGTAATCCGTCCCAAGCTCCTTCAGCGTGATGTCCAGCTCCTTCTCCACCAGCTCGGGCTTGTGAGCGGTGTTCCAGAGCTTGGAGGTGATGAAGAGATCCTCTCGCTTGACGACGCTTGGGATCAGTTTCTTCAGTGCGGCCCCGACTTCGTCTTGGTTGAGGTAGATATATGCGAGATCGAGGTGGCGGTAGCCGTTCTTCACGGCGTACTCGACCTGTCATTATATCGATCAATCCATCGTCGAGTTGGGAAATTCAGGAAAAGTAATAACGTACGGCGTTTTCGACTTCCTTGGGCTTGGAGAGCCAGGTACCCAGGCCGACCTGGGGAATGGTGTATTCAGGACCGAGGGGGACGCGTTTTCCGAAGGACATGGTCAAGGTGGTGGATGGGAATGAGTTAACGGAAGTAGGGAGTCCCTTCGAACTTTATATCCGAACCCATACTACCGGTCCGGTATAATGCGTCATCCGGGCCGGCGATCACTCCATGATGAGCAATATCTCTTACGGTACAGAACGCGCTAATTTTGACGCGTTTGATGTCACGATTCTTTCACCAGTCAAACAAATTCTATATCTCTAATTATTCGCATCTACCTCCCACTCGAAAATTTCCTCTGCTTCTTTGAGCCGCTTGCAGGCAGCTACAATCTTTTCGTCGTCTACGTTAGCGACCGAGAATCTTATCCATTTGCCATCATTGGCATCGCCATCTTTGAAGAACCCCTCAGGGAGACCGACCACTCCTAGCTCCACCGCTAGCCTCTTAGCTACCACACCTGCACCAATATTGACGAAGGGATGCCGTACGAATGCGTAATATCCTCCTCTTGCTGCTGCGCCAACCTTCCACGCTGATGGGAGCTCTTTTCGGAACAATGCGTGTCTTTTCTCGAGCTGCTCAGCCATTTCTCTTATTGAATTCCTCAGTTCCGGGAGTAAAGGCCCTAGAGCCAGCTGCGGGGCACGGGGCGCACATATTTGAAGACAGTCAAGGACTTTGTTGATCTCCTTCAGTAATGAGGGTGCTGCGACCAGGGCGCCAAGGCGATATCCTGGGATACGATAAGACTTGGAGAAGGAGTAGAGATGTATGAGAGTCGTGCGCCAGTCAGACGATGATGAAAAGAGTGCATGGGGCGGGCCGGAGGTGATGAAGTCACGGTATGTCTCGTCGATGATGAGCGCGACATTGTACTCTTTGGCAAGTGCAAAAAATTCTAACAACAAAGAAGGGGGATAGAAGGCGCCGGTCTAATGAGAAGAATATCAGCAATGCCATCGACAGGGTTTTCGTGCTCACGGGATTATTCGGCGTAACAAGAGCAATTGCTTTTGTACGAGAGTTTATGAGGCTTTTGCATTTCGCTACGGAGGGGAAAAACCCGTCCTCGGCCGACGTTTGTAGCAAGACGGGTGTTATCCCAAGGAGAGTCAATGTCATTCTACGGCCTTTTATTAGCGAAATTTAGGCGGTAGCATTCAACGCACTGATGGTTGAAGTACCTATTCAAGTTTAAGTTGGATTGCTAAAATCATACAAAGAAGACACCCAGTAACTCACCAAGGAATTGGCAAAATGACTTCATCACCGTTGTCTGCGAGGGCCATTACCGCAGCAACGAAGGCCATATTACAGCCGGCTGTTATCGCCACGTCTTCCGCGTTCACGTCGGCGTCAACAATTCCTTCTCGATAAATTTGTCTTATCTCTCCTGCTACACCTTCCCTCAGCACCCTCTCACCCTCCGCGATACAATATCCCCACGCGTTGGACGCGGAAGAAGCCACAATCGCATCTTGCAAAATCTTTTCCGGTGCGGTTCCCGGCACACCTTGGGAGAGATTGAGTAAGGGCCGGGTTGGGGTGGGGTCGTACATTGAAGCCCATTGCGCTCCTTGAGGAATCCTAGCAGACACGGGGTACGTTACAGAATGTTACGAGACGAAAACGGGAAGATTCACGGTGATGGTACTGTTCCGAGGACGCCTTTCGAGGGGCGCAATAATTGGGCCATCGTAGTACTGGATAAGAAACGAGGATCGGAAATCTTCCGGTTGATCGGTCCACGGACCGTTCCTCCGAGTACCATTTTCCAAAGCTCAAGTCTGTTCCACGACATCGAAGTCCACGTCGGGAGAATATTTTATTGCTCTGCGAGTCTCCAATGTTTTTCAGGACGGCACTCCACCTAGCGCGCTATGGGATGTACTAGTATGAACTTCAAGAATCAAAAATAACTATGCAAAAGCACTTAATGGTATGAATGTCCTTCTTGTTTTGTGTCTTGACACTCGCTGAACACGTAGGTGGAGTACCTGAGAGGATCCTGGGACGTTCGCGGTCACAGGCAGAAGCCAGAAGTATCCGGTTAAGCCGTGCCGACGGCAGGCATGTTCGCTTCCATCCCGACATCTACTGATGGGACGACGTCACATAAACAAAGATATCGTGATACATTTTATATTTCCCGCTTCTTTTTGGTAGATAGAAAGGACTCATTTTAACCCCAGTTCCGGTAATATGAGGGAAATATAATTTTCTTCCAGTTTCAGGTGGAAACTAGAGCGGAAAACTGTCCTTTTTATCTACCACTGTATGGAGATTTCAATATCTCAAGCTGAAATATCGAATTTTATAACTGTGTATTTTTCCGGAAGTCCTACACTGAATGAAGAATTCTATATTCCAGTCCATAATATTGAAATCTATAACTGTATTTTTTTTTTGGAAGTCTTGCCGAAAATATCAAAACATTATTCTTAATATTATTTCAATAAACTTGTTTATCAAAGCAAGATTGAAGATCTCCCAAGAATATTGTTTTGATATTTTAGGCAGGACTTCCAAAAAAATATACAGTTATAGAATTCAATATTTCAGCTTGAAATATTGTATATAGTGATATTATGTCAATATTCTTGTGTAATATATGAAATTAATATACAGTTATAAATTTCAATATTATAGACTGGAATATAGAACTCTCCATGCAATGCAGATTTCCTAGATCTTCTGGCGCATACTATATCCCTATTATTTAAAACCAGTAATTTTCACTCTATTATATCCTCGCTGCCTTCCATTGAGCTGGCATGTAAGAAGGTATCTTGATCGAGATCATTCAAATTTATAACCGATCGAGTCAGGAATCAGTCAAGGAATCGAGTCACAACTTTTTCTCAACCATCAACCATCTCATCCAAAATGTCCAAGCCCAGTCTCTGGCTTCGCTGCGAAAAGAAGGAGTTCGAACGTCGAACTGCATTGACACCGGCTACGACCAAAAAGCTCATCGATGCCGGATTCGAAATCTTTGTCGAACGAGACGAGCAAAGGATTTTCGTTGACTCGGAATACGAAGCGTTAGTGCATATATTCTGTCCTTGCTCACTCTTCCTGAATCATTGCTGTCGTAGTGTTGGATGCAAGCTGGTGGACAACAGTTCTTGGCCATCGGCTCCGGTGAACGTCCCAATCATTGGATTGAAAGAGCTCCCCGAGTCCACAGACCCTATCCCACATAGTCACATCCAGTTTTCTCACTGTTACAAGCAACAAGAGGGATGGGTTGACATATTGTTACGTTTCCACCGCGGCCGAGGTGCTCTGTATGATATAGAGTTTCTGACCGATGCCGACGGCCGACGGGTAGCGGCCTTTGGTTATCATGCTGGGTTCGCAGGGGCTGCTGTCGGTGCTCTTGCAGTCGCATCGCAGAGAAATGGTGAAAAACTGGGGCATCTCAAGTCTTTTGAGAGTGAAGATGCGATGATCAACACCGTCAAGACCGCCTTGGGTGGGAGTGGAAAGGGTGTCAAGGCCCTGGTGATTGGTGCGCTGGGACGGTGTGGACGCGGCGCCGTCGACCTCTTCAGAAAGATTGGTTTGGATGAGTACGCATATCTTTCGAGTCACTTAACATCATGACTCACGTTCCCTTTCAGGGACGACATTCTCAAGTGGGACATGGCGGAAACGGCCAAGGGCGGCCCTTTCTCTGAGATTCTTGACGTCGACATCTTCGTTAATTGCATCTATCTCAGCTCCAAGACTCCCTCATTCTTGACTCGTGACCAGCTTATCTCTGCTGGGAAGGGTCGGCGGTTGTCGACAGTCGTTGATGTCAGTTGTGACACTACCAACCCCTTCAACCCGATCCCTATATACACAGTCAATACAACATTCTCTTCCCCCACTGTACCTGTCGATGTCGGGTGAGCGCGTTATTTTGTGCACGAATACGCCCTTGTATCCTAACCCATGAATATTTTCAGGACTGAAAACCCGCCTCTGTCTGTGATATCCATTGATCACCTCCCTTCCTTGCTTCCAAGAGAAGCCTCGGAGCAGTTCAGCTCGGACCTTTTCCCCTCCCTGCTCCAGCTTCCCGATCGGGAGACCGCGCGAGTATGGACTGAAGCCAAGGCCCTTTTCGACAAGAAGGTCATGGAAGCCGTTGGAGCGGCTAAGTTTAGAGGCGTGTAACTAGATTAGTAGAGAAATATTGCCAAAAGATGCAGGTTCGTATTACTTACGGTTGTCGTCTTGTCAGGACGTAACTTAATTGGACATGCAAGAGCTGGCAGTTCCGAGATCATGATATAAATATCCTAAATTGTCAGGTTTCGACCTATAGGCGTACAGCGCGAGGTGATAATTAAAGACATGGAAAACTTTATGAGACGGAACCGTCAACTTAGATACACCTCCATATTACACTTACACCACTGCCTGATCCGCTGGCAAGTTTATCGGCGGCCTTGCCTTCATCCCAGGTATACGAAATCTTTTCGCAAGAGTCACGGGCAGCTTATTCCAGTATTTGACCAGCACCGCGAGTTTGGACATGTAAGAAACATGCACTTGCTTGATCTCCCAAAACGCAATGATGCACCAGACTATGAGGACACCGACGACTATCCACGTCCCACCGACGAGCATTCGGTCGGTTAAACTATTGGCAGTGAAACAAACGATACTGAACGCGACCAGGAAGGAGACCACTCTGAGATTCAAGTCAGAATCCGGACAAGACCAAGTTAACAGATACGCACGCCCACATGAGCAAGGCAGTAGGTAGGCCGTACATAATGGCCAGAGTCTCCATACCTCTATTGTTTCGTTTTTGCAAGTGCAGGTATCGACGCTGAGAAAAAATTAGTTGTACTTAGCTATACTGAGGTGAAAGTGTTCACTTGCCGAGTCTCCGGACGAGTCGTGGGCCCTCATACGGGTACCTAGGACGATACTGCCTATGCTCGCAATCATTGAGATGTAGCTCGCTATTTGTGTCGATGAACGTCCTCCGTCAGCACTAGCATCATCGACACTCTGAATAGCCAGGAAAGCAACGTTGGCATTGAGTATGACAGTTGCCTGCATTAATAGATCAGAGAATCTAGCAGTATCTATATATCTCGGGGGACTCACGTAAAGGGTAACTTCCTGCCATTCGGTATTGAGTTTCTGAGTGAAGTTGGTCCAAGACGCCTTGTGGGTGTGAACATACCCGTCACCCCCGATCTTTTTCAAAGTTGCAAGATGAATATCGGGTGTGAAGAATAATAACGGCGAAAGTAGAGTGACGAGTAGGGTCCGTTTGGACGATGTCTCATAAATCAGCTGATCACGCGCAAGCCGGGCACCAGGTTGACCATGAAAGTTGATGAATCGGTTCCTGACTAGAAACTGGTCAGGCATGGCTCATAGCCACAGATATCAACTCACAGAAAATGAACATAAAACGGCCTTTCAAGCGGTTAGTGCATATTTCGCTTGTGACAACTAAAGGCCTTCTCTTACCAATGCTACCCACGGATCCTGGACGTCGAGGCAGACCAGAGGCAATAGATTCTAAACAGGAAATTGTTAAAGATTGACGCACAGAAGTACTGAGTTCTTACTCTCGACGAAATTTGTAATACTCATGATTTCTTGCAGTTCAGACACGCCATAGACGGAGGTTGAAAGCGGTGAGGTCATTGTATCTACATGGTGGAAGAAATATACGTAAAATAATTCAACAAGGAAGGCCTACCTCCCATGTAATAAATCAAGATGTCTCTAAGCTCCTCGATTATGTCCATGGTCATTTCCATGCATGTCGGGAACAGTTGGCAGTGATACCTTTTTGCAGTCAGCGCAAGAAAGGCACGTGCGATGGCAGGTACGTACCAATACTGAGCCTCTATCTCAAGGCGAACATGAGAAGGTTCCGTGACGCCTTTGACCTCCTCCTGGGCCCAGATGATAAGGTTGTTCGTGTCGAAGTCATCCAGCCAAAAGACGGAACGAGTACCGTGGCTTGCAAAGTAATACGCGCAACACTCGTCGCCGCTGTCCGGGTCTCGGACGAGCTCAAATACGAGATCAACGTTTGCTGGAATTATTATATGATTCTTGCGAATGAACTCATAAATAGTATCAAGATGATTCATGATGCGTTGCAGCTTTGCCTGGTTACGCAAATCAACACCGGTGAATGTCCTCTATGATGGATACTCAGAAGCAGATCAGAGCACTGTTACTGAAAATACCTTTTCCTGATGAAACCAATAGAGCGCACCTTCGGGGTGCGCGAAGGGCATCCAACCGTGTTGAACATGATGGCTTGATAGAAAACATGAGATAAAGAATCTTGGAAGAATCCGAACGTACGGAGGAAACAATGTCGTCAGAGGATCGATCCAATATGTGCTTTCGTTCGGTCTTCTAAGTTGTACATGTTAGTATTGACAAGATAGATATATAAAAAGGAACACAAACATGATAACTTCTCTTCCGTATCTCTGAATTTGTTCTGGTGCCAATGGCCAAAAGGAAGGATACATAGCAGTCAATGCAGTTGATGACTCTCTAGGAGTGCAGCTGGATGCTAGAGGATTGCTTATATCATCCGCTTTGTCCTGCATGGGGAGTGGAGGGAGCGGCCGAATATCCGTTGAGGTCGTAGGGACTACGCAGTCAGGATTCCAAGGAGGATCGGGGTGTGTCGTAAACCCAGTGGTCAGGGAGCCCGGAAAGTGAGGAGATGCAGAGTTCGAACATCCGAACGACGCTGCGTTGTAGTCTGGATGACAGTCGGATGGGGAAGACGAATTTAGTGCTAGAGAGGAGCGACTAGGAAGAGAGAAAACGGGGGGGAAATCTTGAGCCGGGACGACTGATGTCAGTTTCTCTACATTACCGTCGTCCGAGAGCTTTCTCGTACGCCCCATTCGCTCTTTGCCAGATTTCTTACCAGCAGCTTGACTGTTAAGAGGTAGCATACCCTTCGCATGGACTCTGTTGCTTAGAGCTCGGAAATAACGCCGGAATCGATGTCGCAAGAAAGCCGAAAGGGGTGCCTTTAACGATGAGCAGCCACTTGCATGATCACGAATGGCTCTCTGGTGGTCCCTTTAGCAGCCCGTGAAGACAACGTGTATGCGGCCAGAGGACAAGACGAAGATGTCGTTGTAAGCAGCGTGTCGACGACAAGCACGCGCACGCACAGCATTACCGAGTAGTAGGATTCAAATTAATGAAGTGTGCGATGTTGTGGAGGCAGTGCCTTATGCATGCCCCGCGTGCACTCGATGACAATTCCTGCGCTTGGGGACACTCACAACACGTAGTAAAAACGTAAAAAAAAAAAACGCATGTGAGCGCTGTGACTTGGTTAGTAGCGACTCTATCAGCGATAGGAAGCACTTCAGAAACTCGGTTAAACTATTAGCAAGGATATTACCTTCGGACCTGCCTTGAACTTGATATTAGCAAGGGAACATGAACATTTACATCACTCACCCCCTCCGTTTTTGTACTGTTGATATGTCTCGACCCCTACCAAACCGAATTAAGCAAATGCTCATCTCGTCGAGAAGAAGAGGCGCCAGTAACACAACGCTGGACCAGGGCCTTCTGCAGGACAGGACATTCGGCCTTCCTTGGGCCGCAGTGACTTTTGCCTGAAGTTGTTCATTGGGCGTTGGGCGAGGTTTTTTCTTGGTCGCCTCTGGGGTCAATCCGGTAGGTTCGTGGGGGGGGGCTTGTTCGCAGACACTGCTATATCTGCCTGCGAAGGGCCAGCCGAAATTCGTATTGGGCCATGGCGTCTTTCGGGTTGGCTCTGAATAACTCTTGGACCAGCGTCTCTTCCTCTTTAGTCCCTTTCCTCATCTCCCCGTCCAACCCTTCACTGGCTCGCAGGAATTCCGGCAACAAGTTGCTCCCATCACTCTCCGACATTACGAATAATCTTTACACTTTGTGGGTCTGGTTGACTGGAAAATAACGACCCTATTGTCATTTGTGCCATAGAATATGGTTTGAAGATGACGAAAGGAATGTAGTGATTCAAACCATACGAGTTCGGGACGAAGGTGACCGGGTAAATCCGAACAACAAAAATCACACATTTCTAAAATTGGAAATCACCGCCAATGACGAGATGCCTGTGTTCGTTAGGGAGCTAAATATATTGTTTGGGATCAAGGTAACAGAGGGTAAGGTGATATTATAGAGAGGTATAAGTAGTGAACTGGCGATCGAAAAGTAACCGAAACAGAATAGTAATCAGAACGGATATTTAGTATGAAACGGAACAGGGTCCGAGGTCGGGCTTTAGGTTGTTCATGATGACCACTATTGCATATTTGCAGTCGATACAATGAGATCATCCGGCTGCTCTGTCTGGGCTTCAATGTCCCTTTCAAGGCCTCCTGCTCTCTGCGCGTTTGATTCCTGTAAGCTTGAAGTAACTATTTGTGAAGTTCGAGAAGATTGCAAAGACGTCTGGAAACGAAGAGTCGATACGGTCGTGATTTCGTCATGGTCTTCGGTTGGGCGTGTGTGTCCTGCCGCTGCTCTTCCAACAAGGAGCGTGGGCGCAATTCCCTACACAGAGTGTTCGGTATTCGGATACGAGGGAGTCCAAGATAGTGAACGCACCTTTGCAACACTAGTTACTGCATCAGCGTAGTACCACCCAAAATTATTGCAAAGGAAAAAAGCCAAGAAAAAGATCAGAGCTATTGAATAGAGAGCGGAGGACTCCACAAGCACTTCAATAAAACGGCGATATACTCGCAATCGACCGTCTTCTCCTTGTCTAACCCCGGTGACAGTCAAAATGCGAAAAATGATGAGAACCGTGCACTATAATGTCGTTGCAAGGGTGGAAGAAAAGTAGACCGTCACGAATATTGAGCTCGATATACCGAGGTACTCATGATGTATCTCAATGATTTTCGACACTACACGGAAGTTTTAGATATATGAAAAAGGTAAATGAGATTGGACACTTTACCAGTTGCGGAAGTTAAGGAAAGGATAGGAAGCAGAACAACAAGCCAGCGCCGTCCCCAAACCTCCCAGCAGCACCAAATCTAGAGTCGAAAAGATGGTAAGCTGACATAGGTAATCACTAGTAAAATAGCACACAATATATGAGTCCGAGAGCATAGTACTCATAGAAGCTGCTATACCCGTCTCCAAATAGGCAACTTGGTTTATACCGCCAAGCTTCGAGTATACAGTCCAAAAACTTTGCCCGTTTTCGACGAATGCAGCACATGTAAATGCCCAATTGGTAGCGAAATTGACAGTGATCAGAACATGGAGGAGAATAATGATGACGACCAAGGCTCGTTGCTTTGGCCAGCATTTGTTGATGACTATCCCTCGCATCAGCCGAGACTCGGATGACATGGTAGAGATACTCCTGGCTCACAGATATTCCACAGTATAACAGCAAGAATTCCGGTGTATATACCTGTCATGATCATGAGTCAATATTTATACGTAAAATCGTCAAGCATCGTTGCCCACCATGTAATAACGCATATAGAATTTGGTAGTTCAGATTAGCGTCGAGAGCATCGAGATATTGAGCCATGAAAGCTTTCTCGTGGTCTGTAAGCTCTGGTGGAATATTTGCCTGAGTCGCCATGAGGCAACTGAAGTAAGAGAAATGTGGTATGGGGCTATGAAAGCTCCACAAACCGTCCTCTTAATATAATGACATTTTCTGACACCTTCATTGGCTGCTGCAAAGATAATCATTGGCGTAGAGTTAGATCAGGATTCTTATGTACAGAATCAAGGAAGCGATACCGGTGGAATTTCAGCTCTGGTTTCATATCGAATTCGTTCCATCATAGCGTGAGATTGTAAAAGTTGGCTGCCAGATCGACAGAAAGAAAGAGGGCAGGCTTCGATGTCATGTACGAAAGTGATGCTGAGGGCTCCTGCATTCTGGGAAAGGGATTAGCAAGGTTAACTATCGGGGTCTGTCAAGTTCAACATGGACCGTACACAATAAGCGAAAGTTTGCCACGGTTCACGGAGATAAATCATCTTCTATGGTAAGAAAAGTGAGGTAAGACAATACAACATAAGTTACATAACCTATGATGAACTCCACGAACCTAAACTCTTCCAGAAGCACTTTCCCTTGTCAATACCATCTTCGGAAGTAGGGTGTTGCTATCCGAGTCTGAACGCTGATCTTAGGTTCCATCGTCGGTTCTTCATCAACCATCACCTGGATATTGAGATAGGCAAAGGCGGTGACAGGCCAATACTAAGAGCTGGGAGAATCGATGGGATAGGCAGCGTCAACGACATGACACGACGCTATAAGAGGACAGATGAATTAAATTACTCGGAAGACTCTCCAGACACCTAGATAGAATCGGACAAAATGGCGTCCAGTCATTGCGCGATGGGCTCATTGCTCCCGCGACCGGAAGTTGTGGAAGGCAGTACATGTACTACTCCCAACATCCAGGAGGCGACGCTGTAACTCGCAGCACCTTTGTTGTTTCAAATGATGCCAAGAATACTACAAGATAAAACATTGGAATGGTGATTTATACGACTTACTTACTGTTTGAACCTCCTTCGCTGCCTTGTAGATTCTATAATATCGGTTTTAGCGTTCATTAACGCTTAATTTGGGCGATCTCTAACCCTCCCGATGCGTGCCCTTGTTTCGAATCCTTTGTTCATCCTTGTCGTCCTCGCGCTGCCACTGTTCGTCGTCAAAGAAAGGATGATGCAAGAGAAGATGGTCCTTCCGAACACATCTACCAATTCTGACTTTGGATCCGCATCTCTTATGCACTGTACAGTCGGGGAAAAACACCGTCTGGTCACAACCATACGAAAGTGTCTCCTTCCCTGTCTAATGACTGTCCTCATGCTCAGAGCCTGAGAGGGTTTTGTCTTTACAGCCGAGATAATTCCTTTCAGGGATGGTACAGACACATTGAGCCTATCGAGTGCGTCCCTAAAGGAAGGAGGGTAAGCCGCAGGCGCAACTGCTTAGATTCCGTTATGACGGTGTAATGGGAAGAGGTTCGAGATGTACTCTTGTAGTCTCAGCTACTGGCTAGAGGCCGTGGTGTGTCGACTTGGTGTGAGCGACGAACGTGTCATAGAGGATCAAGCTGGCAGAGCAGAGAGTAGCCAATTCGACAAAAGAGTTCGACTGTGCAATGATACTATGACGGCCTATACTCCGAACTGCCTTTCTCTTGAAGGGGCATGGAAAGAGAGCTAAGTATGGTGGTACAACAAGGGGCTGTAGCCATAGTGAAGGACACGTAGGATCGCCAAGGGGCGTGAGCAAACTCGTCGTGTAATTTGCTC
Source organism: Armillaria novae-zelandiae (assembly GCA_030435655.1). Classification (NCBI taxonomy): domain Eukaryota; kingdom Fungi; phylum Basidiomycota; class Agaricomycetes; order Agaricales; family Physalacriaceae; genus Armillaria; species Armillaria novae-zelandiae. The sequence goes on along the minus strand of JAUEPR010000004.1, from coordinate 2,084,072 downwards.
ATAATGAGATTTCCAGGGCTGTCATCAAATTTAGATGGAAGGTCAAATGCCAGAAGGCTCGGACGTACCGACGGTGCGGGCGAGGGGTGGCACGATTGTTCCAGTAGTCATGGTTTGAAATAGTACATACTATGCTGCTCCTTCACTCTTCAACTCTTCAACTACTCATGACCTCCATCCGATAAAGTCCAGCTGGCTCTACCGATGCATTGCGCCGCGGAAGGTTGGCCAAGGAAACACGGACATTCTGCCTCCGTAATCCGTTTTGACGCCCGAAGAACAGGTGTCGGGTGAATCTGAAAATCGCGTGCCTCCAAAATTGAAAATCATCGCCAAAACTAAGATGGTGGTCGAAGCCAAGTTGGAGCCAGTCAATTCCCACAACGAGATGAACTAATGGCAACTTTCCTATTCTATAATGAACTAAGTATGAATCTGTGGGAACTACGGTCTATTTTAAGGTTTCTTGGATACTGCTCTAGAAAGATAGCGGACAGGACAGACCAATTACGATGATTAATCCAGTCTTCACTTATTCATACATGTCTGCATCGGCCTTCACCTCGATTCCAAATTTGGGCCACATGGACTTGGCCAGCATATCATAGACTCCATTATTGATGGACTTGATAACACCGTTCACTTGGTATATCCTTTTCGCCTAGAGGGCTATCAGCACATGCCAATCCCTGCGTGATAGCGACTTACAATGCCCACAGACACCTTGATGGACGGAGGAGAAGGTGTGTACATCTCCAACTCGTCTTTTCCAGATCCGTTGATGAGCTTCAGGATGTTCTTGGCTGCGATGTCAGCCTGAAAGGACAGTTAGCATAACATACAATAGGAGTAAGCTCGAAAGCTGAACCTGAGCGTGGGCATTATGTCCAGCCTGGATAGCACCGAATGCGTCGGCTGCGTCTCCAATGACGAATATGTTTCCATAGGGAGTATCTTCAAATTCCTCCTCGGAGACAGGTGTAGAGGAAGCAGAGGATACCGACTCCTCAGAGGCAGCATTAATTTCATCCAACGCAAGCTTTTCGAGTGCGGCCTGCAGCTTGGCAGCGTCGGAAATCATGATTGAAGGATTAGCATCAACGGAGCTGGGCGATACAGGGACAGAAGGCGTGATTACACCAAGCTGGAGAGTCCTCAGCACATGGGCTAGCGAATTTTCGGGGTTCAAAGTAGACGCATCCATCTCCTTCAACAGTGCAGTGTTAGGAATTTGTCCGGTACAGAGCAACTAGTGAAAAACATTAGACTTTCGGTATCTCTGATAATCAGAGAGACTAGCATACAAGAACATCCGCGGCGATTTCTTTCCCAGACTGTGTTCGCACAACACGCTGTCCCGCATCGTTGACCTTGTCAACAGAACTCATATCCAGACGCTCCCCAAGGATCATCTCGACGTTGAGTGCTATCAAGTTTTGGACGACTATTTGCATCGTACGTCAGCCACAAGAAGTAAACATGAGAACACGTTTAACCCACTCTCGACATGCATTCTTTCGTCATACTTGGGTAACAACCTCCGACGCGAATGGAGCAGAGTAACCTTTTTAGTTGGGTGAACATCAGCGATGTCAGAGGCCAATTCTGTACGATTCCAATGATCAGCAAGGCTTGGGCGAAATAATATGAAAGCGGCATACGTATTCCTAAGGCCCCACCTCCCACGACGAGGACGCTGCCGGCCGCTGCGATAACCTTTTGGCTCGTCTGGAGCCAGCTGATTCCCTCCGCCTTGGTTCCGTTGCTTTCCGTCCTTTTTTTATCTTTGGAGTCGAGCCGGGGACCACGAAGATTGACGGGATCGGGTAACTGCGACCCGAGAGCGTACACAGCATAATCAAAGTGGAGCGTGGTGGTATGGACACCAAACTCCGGGAACGACCGGGAGAGGACGATGTGGCTTGGATGGAAAGACTCCACTTGGGCGTGAAGGACAATATGCGGCGACGGGGCTGAGGGATCTGGCAGTTGGAAAATGTTGCGTGTCGGAATGACTGGTCATGGGTTCAGTTACGAGTATCGAGGAGGAAAGCAACACATACACGCTTTATGTTCATGACCAAGGAGGACAGAGTACCGGGGGAAAGTGTACACGTCTACAACGATCAATTAGTTGGAAGTAGCTTGTCGCTTCGGGCCTTGCGACATACGGTTTACGTGGCTTCGAAAAAGAAGAAAGTCAGGGCTCAGGGGCGCAACAAGGAAGCTATTCTTCCACGTACGAGTTTCTGTCAACGACAACTACCCTCCATCCTTCTGGAACCGCGTTTGCGAGGAGATGTGCTGCGCGAGCGCCTACATAGTAGCACAGCTTTGAGGAAATGCAGAAGTACTGATTGGGTGTACTCACCACCATATGCAGCGCCTAGAACGACAACCGTTTTCAAGGGGGCGGGGGCGGGAGCAGGGGAGACCGTGGTGGGGGCCATTCTAGATGTTGATCATTCGATATGGGGATTTTTATCTGATTAGATGTTTCATTACAAATGCCAAGATAAGAAAGATAAGACCGAATTATCGGTACTAAGACCGAGCCGAAGATGATGAGAGATGATCCGAGCAGTTTTCGAAATTGCGGTGGGACTGCGATCTACAACGCAGGAGGGAGTCGGACGGTGATGGTAGTAGAAAGTAGCGTGATAGGTGCACGACTTTCTGCCCCAGTGGCACGGCGTGCATGCGTGGATGAAGACGCACATGCCAGATGGCACGCGGTACAATACATGCGCTTCAGGCTCAATCTTTGGACTGCGCTCCATGGTACGGTACGTCGCATCGGTGTGCTTGGTAACCTTGATGAATCACGATACACGTCAGGCTGGGATCGTATTGAGTGGATAGGTCAGCAGTTTGGTACAGTCGACTCACAGATCGACGTAAGAATCAGTCTGATTGAGCCAGAACGAAGGCTTTAGTCTCCCTCCGGTGGAAGAACGAGGATCTGAGGGGGTCTTCTTTTACCCTAGGTCAAGCATCTTCATTTGCGCCTTAATTTAGTGGGATGACGAAGGTTTGCCGTATCAGACCGTGGTGGCACCCTGACCCAACGAAAATCGATACGTCTACATGCAGAAGAGTCAATCTTACCCGAGGATCATGCCGTTCTCCCAAAATATAGTGTCAAAAGTCTGTTCGAAAAAAACTATACCCTATCCAGGAGGTTCAGCAGGGTGTTCGGCTTGTTGTTCGGTGTAATGTCGCCACAGGAAGAACGGGAATTATATGCTCCAGGATACATACTCCCCGTATGACATTTACTTGCATATCCTTGTTGCAAACAGGGCCATCCAATGAACCTGACTGATGGGAGCGGTACGCGCAAATGCGAGTATTAAGAGCCATGATGCAATTGTACGACAATCTGCAGATAACAAAATCGAACTGCCACTGGAATCAAGTCCTAATAGTGGTGCTGCAGGTCGGGAAGCAGCTCAATCGTGTGACGACTAGGAAAGCTCAAGTTAAAGTGCTTAATTGCCAAGCAGATCACGTTGGGCGTACCTGTCGTCAAGGATGGACACGGGTCAGAAGTAGAACACCACAGACACGCAGTTCCTTGGCAGATGCTGCTGCCGCTACCAACGGAAAATAGCGCTAGATCGAGATGAAAGCATTCAAGAAAACGTATGTTATATGGAACAAACGAGGCTGACTTTCTTTGATGATAATTCATAGTTTCTGCTATCTCGCCAACAGTTCCGACCGGCTAATCGAACTCTCTTTCATCCATCATGATACCTGATCCTACTTTGAGTGGATCCAATACACGAGAAATGCTATGTCCATGTACCATTTCTTGCGCAAATACGGTCCTAGTGCTTCCAGCTTCAAGGTAAGTGCACGGTTACTTGTCTAGCCCCTACAGTCTCTAACGTCCCAAGGACTCTAGCGTGGGGAACGAAGCCGAGAAATGACGCTAACTATTCAAGCGAACGGCAGCAGCTATCGTAGCGCGTACGGCATCAACTAGGAAACACTGTATGTCGATGTATCATCAGATTTCCTAGCTCGAATGACAATCGCAGCGCAGTCGTCGCGTCGCTACGGGGCGCAGCTGGAGCAGATGCTCGCCTAGAGGATGGATGTTTGGCCTGAATGGCGCCAAGCAACAAACACGTGGAGGTCGCAGCAATTAAAAATAAATAATAATTTGTTTCCGACTCTCATCTGGGATGGGCTACGAACGAAAACGCTCAGTCCCTTTCCTTTCTCAACCTGGATCGTCGAGCACGTCGTCTTTCTCTCGCCGTGGTCGCTCTCCTCAGCGGTCGCCCTCGCCGCCAGCATCCACTTATTTCCCATTACTAGCCTCAGATCCGGAGAATGCGCGACTGCAACCACTCCCTGATGCTGAGGCACACTTTTCTTACAGTACCACCCTTCGGAGGCACCATCTCGAGGGGTCTGTCACGACGCCGTCTGAGCTGGCATCGGCGGTGAATGCAGAAGCGTCGAGTCTCTGGTCGCGTGTGCTTGCTTGGATCACTGGACAACCAACAGACGATCACTTGGAGAGCGGAAGGGGTACGCCTAGACCGGAGCCGCCAAAACACACCCTGTCGTCGCAGTATGCCCATTGTTCTGTAGAGGTGAGCATTTCTTTTCCGTCGCTTGTATTGCTATACGATAATCAAAGTAATAGGATACAATATCACACTACCGCACATCCATTACCGACGGTTTGCTGAAGTCCGACATCCCAAATTTGCTCGGGACACACGGATATAACGAGTTCTCTGTTGCCACGCCAGAACCTATTCTCCTTAAATTTGCCAAAACAATATACGAGAGTCCGCTCATTCTCCTACTATGCGCCAGCGCGATCATAAGCGCTATAATTGGCAACATCGACGACGCTGTTAGCATTACTATTGCTGTCCTCATCGTACTCACCGTCGGCTTCGTGCAAGAACAGCGCTCAGAGAAGAGTCTCGAGGCATTGAACAAGCTCGTTCCCCATCACTGCCATGTCATTCGCGACCGGGAAACACTGCACGTTCTGGCCAATGAACTTGTTCCTGGTGACATTGTCACTTTTTCCACGGGTGATCGGATTCCTGCGGACTTGCGGGTGGTTTCGTGCGTGGACGTGGAGATTGACGAGAGCAGTCTGACAGGCGAAACGGTGGCGCGTCAGAAAAGCACAGAGGCGTGTGTAGGCCCCTCCCCCGCTGCGTTGGCAGATAGAACATGTATTGCGTACATGGGGACTTTGGTTAGGAACGGTCGCGGGATGGGCGTGGTGATTGCCACGGGGACAGATACAGAGTTTGGCACGATCTTTACCATGATGCAAGATGTAGAGGAAAAGAGGTCGCCGCTGCAGTTGAGCATGGACGAGCTCGCACAAAAGCTTTCGATGATTTCTTTTGGCATAATTGGCCTTATATGTTTGATTGGTGTGCTTCAGAAGAGGTCGTGGCTGGAAATGTTCACCATTGGAGGTATGCCAGTAGTCTTTCAATGCGCTTGCGGTTGTTTTTTTGAATAGTTTCTTGCAGTTTCTCTTGCCGTTGCTGCAATTCCCGAAGGTCTTCCCATAGTAACCACGGTCACTTTGGCACTTGGCGTTCAACGGATGGCACATCGAAAAGCTATTGTCAAGAAACTCCATTCTGTTGAAGCCCTGGGATCAGTGTCAGTTATATGTTCCGACAAGACGGGTACTTTGACGAAGAACGAACAAACGGTTATCGAGGCGTACTCCGTTGACGAGGTTATTCAGCTCGATAACGAAGCCTCCCCTGTGTTACCTCCAGCTGTTCGTATGGCAATCGACATTGGTGCACTATGTAACAATGCCTCTCTGAGCCGGAACGATGACGGGAGTTTCGTCGGGCAGTCTACCGATGTTGCATTGTTAAATGTGCTCTATCAAGTTGGGCTGCCTGACCGGAGAACGGTGGGTTTTATCTTCCTCCGCATCTTACTCCACAGTCTCATACCTCGCAGACCTTCCAACGTCTCTCAGAAAAACCGTTCAACTCTGAACATAAATACATGGCAGTGAGCGGCATCCATCAAGACGCGTCATCATCCGGGAGGGAACTATGCTATCTCAAAGGCTCTATCGATGTAGTGCTAGATAGGTGCAAGTTCTACTATGTCAATGACGAGTCGACACCTGCGTTGGACCAGAAAGCACGGAACGTCATACTGAACAAGGCCAAGGCAACTGCGTCCAGAGGTTTACGAGTCGTGGCGATGGCGTATGGGTATGGCAGCGTTGACTTGACTACTACGACAGCTGTGAATGGTAATACCATGCTCCCTTCAGCTCCCCCGACTCGCACGTCTTCCCCCGCCCCAGGATCGTCTAATATGGTCTTCGCAGGCTTCCAAGCTATGCTCGACCCTCCAAGGAAAGGCGTAAGCGACTCTATCGCTCTCCTACAAGCGGGTGGCGTCCAGGTGGTAATGATCACCGGTGACGCCGAGGAGACTGCACTCTCAATAGCGCGTAAGCTGGGTCTGAAAGTCAGCTCTGATGGGAGCGGGTGTTTGACGGGCGCTGCTATCGACAGGATGAGCCAGGAGATGTTGATGGAGAGAGTCGGACATGTGAGCGTCTTTGCGAGGACGACGCCGAGACATAAGATGGCGATCGTAAAGGCGTTCCAGGCGAGAGGGAAGATTGTGGCGATGACGGGCGATGGGGTCAATGATGCGCCTGCGTTGAAAATGGCGGATATTGGTGTTTCAATGGGGAAGAGCGGGACTGACGTTGCAAAGGAGGCGGCGGATGTGATATTGGTGGATGATAATTTCAGTACGATCTTGCCTGCTGTTGAAGAGGGTGAGTATCTAGTTTTCCGTGGTTTTCTCCTTCTGACCGATGTCGCCAGGAAAATCAATATTCCATAACATACAGAACTTCCTTTCGTTCCAGCTGAGTACGGCTGCCGCCGCGCTAACGCTGATCACGCTCAGTACGATGCTCGGGTTGAGCAATCCGTTAAATGCAATGCAAATCCTATTTATCAATATTCTCATGGATGGTAAGTTCTCACTTCGATGATGTAGGAGACGGTATTCATTTCTTCTTAGGTCCTCCAAGTCAGAGTCTGGGTGTTGACCCGGTAGATCCCGCTGTGATGCGACGACCTCCTCGAAAGAAAGACGCGTCGATTATAACGAAGCGCGTCCTGTATCGTGTCCTCTTCTCGGCTTCGATTATTGTGTTTGGAACGTTGTTCGTGTACATGTTCGCTCTTGAGGACGATAAGATGTCAAGGAGGGAGCAGACGATGGTGAATTACATCTCTTCTCTTCTCTGTACGCACATATGGGACTCACAAGGATATTCCTTCGTAGACGTTTACGGCTTTCGTTTTCCTTGACCTTGTTTCGGCGATCCAAAACCGCGGTTTGGGATGCGGGCTCACGCACAACAAAATGTTGCTAACGACAGTAAGCATATCCGCGATAACGCAGATAGCGCTCGTATACGTCCCCCTCATGCAGTCTGTGTTCCAGACGGAGGGGCTGAGGATAGATGATTTGGGCGTGATTCTAGGGCTAGCGGGTACGAGTATGGGTCTGCATGAATGCAGACGAAGGTGGGAGAGGAAAGGAATAGAAGAGAGCGAAAGGTGGGGTAGAGTCAGCGAGATGGTCTAGCGAAATTTTATATATAGGGACAGTTCTTGGTTTATATTTGTATAGGATAAGTAGAGATAATTTATCTTTCAATCATTCACTTAGTCCACGAGGCGAAAGGCCCAATTGGGAAGAATCGCGTGTTCGACGCGCGTGAACCTGGCGTAGGTTGCCCGTCTCTCTTGCCTACTACTTTCGACATTGACAACCATGGTAGATAACCACTCTCAAGTGAATTCAGCGCTATTTCCCTCTGGAGAACCCGGCAGTACCCAGCACGTTCCGATTTCAGCTCGTAGCCAGCCTACTGGTACCAGCGCAGGCACGGTTCCTACTCTAGGATACCGGCGTCCAGCTGCTCGTCCATCTATCACAACTTCAGGATCTCGAAATTTCCATACTACAGACTGGAACTCACAACCGACAACACCCCGCACGTTTGACTACACCCCTGACAGACCGTCACAAGCCTTGCCCTCTGCTACTGGTGAGATTCTCTCATCTTCCGCTGCCTTTCAAAGTTGACTGGCTCTATTCATAGAATTTGATGCACTCGGGAACAGCTATTCTGAGCCACCGCGTGCTGGTGTCGACCCAAAGTCTAAACTCTGGGAGTATTACAACAACGAGGCTCGCGTAGCAGATAAAGATATGTTGAGACGCTGGCAGGACGACATGGCGACGCTACTCATCTTCGTACGTTCCTCCAAACCGCGTCACTTCTCAAACTCATATTGTCTAGGCCGGTTTGTTTTCTGGCGGTGTCCTCACCGTCTTCCTTATCGAATTTTACACGACCCTTCAGCCCGACTATGAGCAGATATCGGTCCGACAGCAGTGGCTCATCTCGGTCAACCTTCAAGCATTGCTCAACGCGACTGCAGGTGCTCCGACATACCCCATATTCGACACGACCGATGCGCTATCGGAATTTCGCGTTCCACAGTCTGCCTTATGGATACAGGGCTTATGGTTCTCGGCCCTAGTCTGCGGTATATCAGTCGCCTTACTTTCCTGGCTCGTGAAGTCATGGCTGCTCGACTACGTGAAGGGTATGAATAGTGGGAGTGCCTATGACCGTGCGCATCGCCGCCAGCATAGACATGATGCTCTTCTCAGTTGGCACGTACCGGCAATCATTGCCTCCCTCCCGGCACTCATGCACCTCACCGTCATGCTCTTCTTGATCGGCCTCGTCATTCTGATGTGGCAGCTAAATCGTGCTATAGGGTGTATTATGCTGAGCATGGTCATCCTACTAGCCTTCATATATTCCATATCAACTCTGCTGCCTCTATTCTGGCCCTCATGTCCATACAGAAATGTGGTCCTGCTACTTCTTTTGGAGATTCTAGCCCCCTCTGCTCAAAAGCTGTTCAAGGCTGTCATTGATCTATGCTTGAAGCTTGCTGACTGGGCTCGAAAGCATTCTGTTATCATTCCCCAGACATTTGATACATGGTTACTGTGTTGCAAAAGCCATCATTATGATCATGCTAGAGATGAGCAGAAATGCATTCAGCTCACTGATTCAGAATTGACTTGGAGAAGTGTTATATGGCTACTGAGATATTCTCAGAATACTACAACTGTAGATATATGTCTGCGCTCTATAACTGGGCTGAAATGTCTGCCAAAGATGATAGAGTCTTTACTCAAAGCAGAAGTACTCAGTCTTCTGCTTTCTCAGATTGATATTACACTCCCTCCATCTGATGATGATTTCTGGAAGACACTGGCTCCTGCTCCAGTTGGATACATGACTTCTCATCTATCCTATCAATATATGCAGTCCATATTACATCTTTGGCAGCTGGTTTTATTGCAGCCCCAGGAGACATTATCCTTGTCTTTGATTACAGAAATTACTCAAAAGCAAAAATATTCTCCTTTGTATGGAGACTGGCTACATTTATGCAGGAAACTGGTAGAAAAGCTTTCCTTTGCTGAGTTGTCTGATAATGGCTACAATATGAGAGATATAGTTACACTTATCTGCACTGAGTGTCTATATTATCATCTACATCCAGAGAATCATCTTTCAATGCATGAGATAGATGTATTAGATAAAAATCCTCTCTTGGATCTTCACACTCTTCTGGAAAAGCATTTTGTGGAAATATCAATGTCAGATATTCATTTCAGATCAGGTTTGGATCATTTCACACTAGAAATGATCTTGGAAACTCTCTGCTATTCAATCTCAACAACAAACTATCAGCAGTTTCTGTTTGAGAGAAAGACCTTGTTTGTTCTATTCAATCTGATGGGTTCCTTGGGGAAAGAGGATAAATATCTTCACAACTCATTTGCTTTATGCCTGATAATGCTTTCAATGGACAATTGTGATATTAAAAGAGGACAACTATTGGAATATCATAATTTAAAACAAAACAAATCAGATCTTGCCAACCAGAATCCATATACAAAAATCATCTCAGCTGTGAAAGAAATACTGTGGAGACATCCTAAAATACAAGACACAAATTGTGATGCAGAGGTCCTACAGCTGGTTCTGCAAATTTTCAAATTTGCTTCAAATACAAATGTGACTGCAGTTGCAGTAGAGCATGTCTTGTTTGAATTACCAGCTCCTTATATTGATGCTCTAATACTTCATATTTATGAAGCTGGAAATGACTGCTGGCAGCTTGAGTGTCTTTCTCCAGAATGGTACATTGATCTGTTAGTTAGAAGCTACTCTAATGATATCTTATCAGAGAGTAGTAAAGAGAAGATAATTGAGCTATTTGGATGTCTCATAATGGATCAATGGTCTGAGAAAAAACATGCAGCAGTTTGCTCAACAATACTCCAGTTTCTGAAGAAGTGCATGCAGTCTTCAGAATATACTCTTAAAATATGTGAAATGTTGCTAGACAATTTGGCCAATACAATGGCCCAAAGAGACAGAAGATTGCTAAAAGCATTTATAAAGTATGGTCTGAGTGACCCAGTTGCTGCATTTCTTTCAAAATTGGAATCAAATCAGATAATTGGAAGTTGGCTTATCTTCTTGGACTTATGGAAGTCTGATACAACAAACTTTACTTATATGGATACAGAACTTCTTGTATACCAAAGATTATACAATGCCTGTCATCGACAATGTTAGTGTTAAGTAGCATACATTTTTACCACCTCTCTACAATCAAATGAAATTGGACTCATAAAAACCAGTGAGGATACTATATTGATACTAGAGTCAAAGATAAGTAAAGAGAAGCACTCTCTGCATTGACATTCCTTTACAGTTATGGGACTGGCATTTTGGCGTGCAATACATAGAGGTCGGGAGAGGAAAGCATATGTCGCTCAGTGATATATATGGTATCTCGTTCAAGGCCTGAGAACTGAGTTCTACCCAACATCCAGTCAATCAGCTGCAATCCAAAGCCCTCTTCTGGTATGAGCTGCTTCCTCGCAATACTAGCCTCCATGATTGATGCTCTGTACTGGGGAGAGATCCTATCAAGTTCGACCGGTTTAAGAGTAACCTGTAGATAGAAAAATATCCCTAACAAGACATCACCGACAGTAACTCCTACGTTCAAATCTCCCGAACGAAGATTAACTATCCATGGGAAGGACGGGGAGATAACATTGAGAATTGTCAGACGTGGAAAGCTAGCAGGTTCATAGCGAAATGCATCAAACGGTTGTTCGAAACCATCGCGAACACGTTTGGCAGTCGATGGATGAGATATCATATTCCAAACAATATGGTCACCCTCGGACAACGGTGCAAGTAAGACTGGATTCAGGACCGGAAGGATTTTCAGACTGGAAATAACGCGAGGCTCGAGAACAGGGCCATCTATAGAGAAAAGTAGAGAATAGATTGAATGCGATTCGAGATAGATGGAGAAAACAACGTACAACCAACTCCGATAGGCCATTTACCAAGCATAACAGTCTCGATCTCTGGACATTCTTCCGCCTTCCCAGTCGGGCGGGTAAGTGGTGGCACTAGCTCCTGTCGATTAGCGGCAGCGGGATGCGATAGGGATCGCGGTCGCGCAGGCTGCGGGGTAGGAGGATTTGAAGCTTGTTGGGAGCGAAGCTGCTGCGCAGTCAAGTCCTCCGACCTAAGTGCGTGATGACTAGGGACTTTCCCGCGCTCAGGCATTCGCGATTGAGGGGAAGACTGTGGGTCAGCAGTGGCAGGCCTTGGCAATGGTGTCGGAAGCGTCTCAAATTGAACGGAAGGCCCGTCACTGCGACGCGAACCACCATCCCTAGTCCTCAGTATTGGACGTGAGGGGTGCACATTCGGGTCGCGGTGACGAGGTGAATGGCTGGGATCCATTAAGAAACAATGTTTCTAGGTAAAGATCAACATTAGATGAGGATCTACGCGTTCGTTACTCACCACAAAATACACCAAGAGGAATCAAACTGATATACAAGAGATTACAGAGCAATCATGAAAGAAGGGTGACATCCAGAGCTGGTAGGACTTGTACGCCAGAGGGCCGAAGCCGGTGGGCGTTGAAGGCTAACATGGACGCGATCAGGTTGTTGACAATGGCAGGACAAAGCTACGTCAACAAAGCTTGCTTGTCTTTTGCCTTATACCGTCACCATCGTCAACCCTCCCCCTCCGACGTTCTGTTCTTTTGCGTTCGATATCGATGGCGGTGACAATGGCAGGCGGCTTTAAGGAATCTAAAGATTCTTACCAGGGTGGTATATGGTGCGCATGTATCTCCCGGATCGAGAATTGTCGCTGACCTTAATTCCAGTTTCTTTTAGTTTACCTACGACGTCTTCTGAGAATATAGTTGTTGTCTTGACAAAATGTGATGCACGAGCGCAATTGCCCTCCATACGACTCTATGGCACAAGCGACCGAGCCCTGACAACGGACGCTTAGCAGGCGGATTTTTCGAACACAACTGTAAGGAGAATACCCAGAAAAGCACCCTCGCACAAATGGCCACCGCGACTCTCCCGAAAATAACCCTCCTTTCATACGTGAGTTGCGGCAGAGTACTACCACTCTAGCTCATGTTTCCTCATGCTCGAGCTCCCATCCACCTTCACCCTGCACCCCACATTCCCACCCTCGCCTACATCCTCGTCAAACAAACCCGCATGGCCCTTCGATGTCGACGAAGAGCAAAGACCCAAAGCGGACGGCAAGATCGGGGCCGCGTACCTGGCCGGTTTCAAGTTGCAAGACCGCACTTCTGATTGCCACCTGGAGATGAATCCGATTAAGAGAAATCACCATCATCCTGAGAGGCAGGGTCGCAGGGACACACTAGTGCAGAAGTTTGATAACCGACACGACAGTCTCGGGGCTGTACTCATCGACGCCTCAGAGTATATTTGGGCGACCCTCATCTGTAGCCGAAGGAGACATTAACAGGGACCATGAGGCGGCCGGGGGATAAGATAAGTGTCAAGTATGCAAATGCCGTCTTGGACAGTGTGTGAAGAGTTTCACGATGGAAGTTTTAAGGTTAATGAAGGAGATACAGGACGGTTTTAGCGCGGTTCATTCGTCTTTGCGCTGCTGGCGTTTTAACAAATTCTGTATGGTAATTTGATTGAGAATAGGATATCTTGCAAAATACTCTTAGAGATGATGCGAGGACAGGCCTGGGCCTGTATTCACATTGACCCCGCCCTCGTCAGTACCATGGTCGCCGGTAATCATCACAGACGACCTTCTTTTACTTTACAATGATATATATCATCCTTGACGACACGCGTCTCTCGCCGCCTCTTAGAGGAATAACCTATGCTCTGACCTGCGCTTTCAGTCTTTGTGATCATATACATGATGAGATTTTGCTCACCCTTTAGATCGTAGACCTTCAAGTCTAGACCCTCTTGCTTGAACGCAGTCAGACGCTGGATATTATACCTAACCGCATCTTCGCAATCGGGCCGTGCATTGGAGATCTCTTTCGCAACGTGTTCACCTTCTATGTGGACGGTTCGTAGTCGTGGCTCGACCACCTGCCAGCGATACTCGATCAAGTCCACCAAAGCGGAGTCGCAGGCGATACAGGATTCCTCCGCCATGAAAAGGCGTCGCGTCTTAATCGTCAAAGACGTCAACTTTGGGAAACCCTCCAACGCGATTTGTCGAAAAAGCTGACTCGGGTCGTCCTCGTTCTTGAGATTTCGGAGGTCGATAATGAGCTCCGTCGTCTCGGAGAAGACTGGGAGAGGAATGTCGACGGATATAGGCCGCTTACACCCCGGTTCCTGTGAGGGGATTAAACAAAACTTTCGCACCTGGAAATGAGACCGCAATTGCATCATCTCCAATGCTGTACTCGTTTGTTCATTCATGACATTGGAAGGAAGGGTGAGATCGTCTAATGATGGACAAGTCAGATACTCGAGGATGCAGGAGCTTCGCAGGTGAAGGGAGCGTATGGCAGGAAGTGTTACGATGTCAGTATCCGCGCTACTCCAATCCGTGTCCGTATTTTGGTCCTCAAACACCTCAATGCTTGGACAAAGTGCCAATGTGTCTACGCATTTTCTGACGACCCCGGGATTTCGCAGGTCCAAGACTAAATGAGTCAACTGGGCCCAAGGTAGCTGAATACAACGCGGCCAGAGAAATTGATGTGGAACGGACAATCGCAACGTCCTCAGCCGAGGCGCCTCTCTAAACACATTACACGCGTCCGTAACAGAATCCAAATAAGTCGGCTCCGCGAAGCCCAGGCTCAACGAAACCAGCTGGAATGGCTGCGGATGAGCGCGCTCGGAGAAAGAGGACACTATGGCATCTGGTCTGGTATGCACGAAACTGGCACTTTTCCACCGAGAAATATGCGGTAAGAGGCAATCAACGAGCAGTTTGTGGCTTCCGCAGAGGTAATCAAAATCCACGGCAAAAGTCAGATCGGCACAGCCGGACCTTTGGAGGACACCGTTCACGAGCGCTATGCTGGCTTTCTCTTTGGAAAAGGACAGACGGGGGACGTAGAAGGACGTCCAGAGCGCCGGACATGACCAGGCGATGCGACGCCAGTCTCGGCAGACTCTACCTAGGGACCATGGCCCTCCGGTGAAGACGTTGAACGGACGCTCGATGGTCAAGGTGAATATCTCGAACATCAGCTCCAGTGGCAACCTGTGCACGAGTGCCAATGGACGTGCCGCGCCCGGTCCAGATCCGTGGTTGCCTGCGAGCGGGGCGGGGGGTCGTAAAGTGGCGAATGCATGGTCGCTAATACGACGCTTCTTGGACGAGGAGCCCGATGGTGGACTAATGACGAGAACCTAGAATGAAGACGCGTAAATGCGCCACTGCGACCTCGATCGTGGGTAAGTATACACACCATTAGCCTGGGATCAATTTAAATCCTTTGGGCTCTTGGATGCGAATAATGTTTTTCTTGTGAAGAGTTAACAGTGGTGCAGAGATAGCAGCGACGTTGGATGAAAGTTGAGAACAAGCAACCGGCAGCAAGTGCCCAGTACAAGAGAAACTAGTACTAAATTAGAAGGCACGTGGTAGGCAACTCTGCGCGCCACTAAGACTTCCTCTAACTCTATCCCATACGTTTACGCAGAAAATTCTCTAATTTGCGTAGATCGAATGGAGACTAAGTGCCTCTAGCGCCTCATTCCGTCAGCCCGGTACCTTGGACGCGACAATGACCCCAACAACAACCTGAAAACCAAACCTTTCTGGAGTGAACGATCCAGGTCCCAGAACTAATATCTGAGCGGCCAGCCGCCTTCTCTTGAATCCAAGAAGGATAAGGGGGAAGTCGCACATACGCCACAGGCACCGTTCATAGCAGTAACATCTCGACAGAGAGTCGGGCCAAAATTCCCACTAAGAACACGGATAACGCCCTCGAAGCGCCATGGCCGGCGGAGCAGCACTCTGATACAGGAGTAGAAGTGTACCGTACATACCCCGACACAAGCCTGACACCCCCATTATGTCAAATGAGTTCTGAAACAACTTGGTGGTACTAGGTAGGGGCGGCGCGCCCTTGGAACTGATTCGGACACCCCGGCGAGACCCGCAATGGAGATAGCATTCACGTTATTGCAGCATCGTCACCCGTGGGATGGCCGGGTAGCAAACGTCGGGACCGTCGGGTGTCGAGGAAAATGATCAGAGATCATGACAGGCGCCCTGGCTCCCCCCCACTTGCCTCCAATGAAAAAAATTCATCGGCCGTGATGCCAGGGATTTCCACTTGGAGAACTGAACGGTCAGGGCTCCCCTCGGTAAATTGCTCAGTCCAAAGGCACGTCGGAGGGTGGATCATTAATAATGAATTAATGAAATCACTCGTCTTCAAGTTTGCGGGCCTGACGTACCACGATAACACGGAGTCTTTCCATTCCTGGACCAGATTCACATCCCCAGTCTCCAGGACATGCATATATGCCTGCCGAAACCGCTTTCCAATGTGAACCGATGGACTCGGTTGCGATGGAAAGAGATGGCGTGCTTTACAAGTAACGAGGTCGGTTAGAGACAAATGAAAAAAATATCTTCCGTTTGCGAGGTTGGTTTTCCTGAGATGTTAGGTAATGAGGATGTTCTGACAAGATGGCTGTCGTCTTTGTAGGTACCCTAGGGATGAGATCCAAGGGGGCGGTCGAGTCTCCAGCTTGAGGTCATGGGAGAGGCCCAGGCGAGGGGGGAAGGAAGAGCATGTCAGGTCATGCTCATAAGTATGGGAGCCCCTGCAATATCGACGAGACCCTGGCACTGCACACCCTGAGCGCGGTGACTGGGCAATGGGGCTCGGACCAGGCAGAGGTCTCCATTTACCGACACCAGCAAACACTTACTGGAGTCCTGTCACTACTACGGACTCGGAGATTAGTCCTGAAAAACGATTCACCTTGCTGCGGCCCTAGAGCTGATCACAAGTGGCAAGATGGTCAGTAGTCCGTTTCCAGTTTTCCTGAGCGGCCGCCAGAGTAGTAGTATCGCGTCCAAGTCAAAGGCTGCTGGCAGTGGTATAATAGGCCGTGAAGAAACCGATATTTCCCGTAGTCGTCGCCAGCATCGAAGCGAGTCACCCAATCCAGAGAGAGCAGAAATCCATGGCCGCCGTTACGCGCTAATAGTCCCGCCCAGTCACGACTTAACCAAGTATTCATATTCCAAGAATAGCCACGTGGCTCTGCCGGCACATCCCTCCATAAAGCCGACCACGCGCCGTCGGGCTCGGGATTACCACCTATGGTCTTTTTAACCCGCGACATAGACGGGAGCAGAACTTTTTGTTTCTGCACCCCGTTTCTTCCACTTGACAGGTTCTCATTCGATAAAAACAACTTGTTAGGCTCCGCAGTTCGGTAGATGTTTTAAATCATCTTCTTTACAGAATGCACAGCAGTTCCATGGGATTGGATTTTTGGACAGGTTATGGGTTACAGTTACTATATGCTAGTTGGATCCAAAGGCAAAGCGAGTCCTACCCTGATTGTTTTATGTACAGAACGAAGAGATCAAAGCACAGGAGACGAGGATAAGAGTACACAAGAGTAGTAGGTGCGAGCGGGTAGGGTATAGCGTATTCGACACAGCAGGATATAAAGCGACGTTAAAAAATACAGACCTTGGGACACCAAACAGGAAACAAATGTAAATGAGGACGATATGGATTATATTGGACGTGCTAGATATTCATCTGCTTCTGGGTCCAGTAAATCGATGGGAGACGTGAATGTCATGATCTGGACAAGAGGGTGTTCAGTTAGACAGATGATAGATAGATAGATGAAGAGCCTGCGACGCACGTATGGATGGACAGCCTGCCCGGGGACACTGGTCGAAGCTTCGTCTTCCAGAGAAGTCGATGTCATAGGCTGCATACGTGCTTTGCTGCTCTGCGATGTACCCGGACGCAAGTCCCACGTCGCATCCGAACGCTCTTCGCCTCTGTGGTATTCGGACGCATCAGGCTCGTGGTCAATGTCAGAGTCGGGCGACGTCACGTCTGCGTCTTCTGAAAAATGCCGGTGATGGTGATGTGGTGGTAGATGTGGGCAGTATAACGAGTGTTGCGTATCGTTGGGAAAGTTGTAGATGTAGCCGTCATCCCCGGATTTCGGAGATGATGGATCTTGAAATTGATAACGAGGTAGTGAGCCGGAGTTCATGGTGAAGATAGGCGCTGTTTGTGGCGCTGGAGGTGAAATATTCTTAGACATATAACCAGATTCTCGGGTAATAGATCGGGGGAAGAATATCTAGCAAAGGAATTAGTCTCGAAATTTTTTGTGCTATGTCGTTTCAACTTACTAGTAGTGTGATCGCGGAAGAAACGAAGCATCCAATTCCTCCAATCATGATCAAGAAGTCTTCAAAGTCGGTGTTCATCAGTCATATCGATCAAAATGATCAGCGCCTTACCTGGCCAAAATCTAACAAGAAAGGATGAGTGGGTATTAATAGCGTCGAACACGGGACTCACGGATGGTTGAGAACCGGATATGGCCCGGCGATGCCATCAGCACCAACGACAAGAAGAGGAATATTGAACAAGAAGCGGAAGATGACCCGAATGATCTATTTCGTACAAGGTGAGAAAGAAAACGCTAATGAGTGACTCAGACGTACATTCAGATGATAAAAGGTGGCCAATCTGATAACGACATCGGGGTCAGCGCCCTCGAGTTTTACATGACGAATGAACGCTGGGAAACGAGCAAGAACATAGACAAAACATAATGTCGTCAAGGACCCTGCAGAAGAGCCACTGAGGAAAATCCAGGCCACGCACTAGAATCAGAATAGGTGAGCTCTGAAAATGCAGGAAGACAAATGAGAAGCATACAGAATCCAAGTCTTTTCTTTGGACAAGGGCGGCGAGAGGCATCCCGAGAACGGCTACCATACTCCCTGTAAACAAAGTGCCAATGGCTGGTCGGCAAAAGCAAATTTAAAACAAACGAAATATAGACTTACCTATATACCACACGCGGAACTCCCAGCTATCGAACCAATTGCGCTTGCTGGGACCTTGATGAAGGAGAAAGAGCCAGAAGGTTAATTCTGTTGAAACTCGGTCGTCAGGGATGGAACTGATACGGAAGCAGGGAATGATCTAGCCTTCAAGATGGGTTACGCTAGAAAATGGGTTGACATATCAATCAATCGTGACGGCGGAGGTAAGAGAGGAGAGGTACGGACAGCTCGAAAGCCCAGGCAAAACTGAGGACGAAGTAGAGTGGGAGAACCCATTGGATATGGTTGTGGTGCCAGAGAGCGAGTGGGGTAGGTAACACTGCGAGAGCAGCTAGTCAATCGACAGAGAATAGACGTCAGACGACCGAGTACGGACCAGTATCCAGTAATGTCACATATCCTATTTGCAACGGCTGGTGAGTGCTGGAACCAGGTGATGGAACAGAACACGGACCTTCCCTGTATTTGAGGATTGTCACTGCGACACTGAACACGACGAGGAGAGGTACGGTAGCAACGTAGGAGTACCTAAACAAAAATAATAAGGAAAACGCGAGCGGTGGTAGAGGTGTATTGATTATTCACGTCATGACCCGCTTGAAAGCGCCAGGCTGTCGACCGGAGGACCATTTCAAACATTGAAACCTATCGTAGGACCACAGGTGAAGAGTCATGAAAGCCTGAAACTGCAGATACGGTGAGCAACGCCTCGTCTCCCTGCAACCCAAAACGGTGCGCTCACGGTGCAAGCCAAGACGGCCCACAGAAGATAGGCCGGTGGCGATCCAGAGCTCATGAAATGTCGCGAAAAGAGACTGAAAAAGTCGTGAAAGAGGCCAGTTTTGAAGAAACCAAGAAAGAAAGAAAAGGGAGTGGAAGAGACCCTGCATCCACGAAAGGTTATGATATTCAGCAGAGCTTGTCGCTGTTGTCCCTGTTCGGTCTTCCCCGGCCCAAGGCACCGGAATTGGAAATTCGAACCCAAGGCAGCCAAGCCGGCTTCGATCACGTCTACCGGAGGCAAATGTGCATCTGCCGCACAAAAATACCCGTCCATTGCCCTTCCGCTGCTTCTCCTGTACAGCCTTGCATACTACTTTCTGTAGCTACGTTCCCTCAGTCACAGGCAGTAGAACGCTGTTCGTTGCAAGAACGCCTTGGAAACCGTCGTGTTCGTTCTATATACGAATTTGAATCATCTTTAGATCGCCGACTGCGATCCGTGTTAAATACTTACCCTCAACTTTGCCCGTCCTCCCTCAAAATATTTCACCCACCCACCAGAACGGAGGTCGACGTTTTGACCTGCCAAAGCCCCCCCAGAAACGCTAAAACAATAAAGTGATGCTCCCCTGTACTGCCAAATGCCACATCATTCATTCCACGGTACGTGGACCCAACTGTTGAATCAGTTTTCTATGTTGGGTCAAAAACGAGGCCGACCGACACCCGAGTGTAGACTGACTGGGGTAAGCAAAATTCCGAGCCGAAGTCACTCCGAAAGTCGGAGCTGGTCCAAAAAGTCCCATGATGACACTACGACGGACCGTCTTAAGAATGAATAACGGGAAATACGCTCTTTCAGGTGACCCACGAGGGAGACGGAGGGGACGGAGGAGCGCTAGATTAGAACAACCAGCCTCCAGATTCGATAGCATCACTAAACAACAGAATACATCCCTTGATTCCCTGTGGCGTACATTAATTCTATTGTGACCAAGGTCCCCGTTCGGGAGCAGTCAATGCCTCTTTTCTGCGACAGCAGCATTTTAGCCACCATATAACGCAGAAGCAAGCTAACAAATGACGTAGTCCACTCGGAATGGACCAGGTCTCCCATCGCTGATCCAAGGATCATTGATGCGACGCCGAGACATCAATTTACGCCCCCAAGTCCAAGTCCAAGTCCAAAAGCCTCAGTCGCCAGTCTGCATTACGTCCTAGCTCAGGCTTAGGCACGGAATCAACAGGATTCACCCGTTTCGCTTTCTCGACTTGCTCCATTCGCGCAGCCCAGGAATCTGTCGCCGTTTCAACCTCCTCAGGCTTCTTCCAGATGTCCTCGACTGTCTCTTGGAGCTCCCGCTCGAACGCATCGACCTCCTTCTGAAGATTGGAACCCTCTTCACGATGGTCGGGTGTGAACTCGAAAAGGTGCGGAATAAGGCTTCGGGCTTCATCTGTAACAATAAAGAACCATCAACACCTCTCTCCGATGGTAACTCGCCACAAACCTCGGGTGGTGGTAAACTTTACAACAAGCTTTGCCACAGACTTGAAAAGATACTCCTCTTCGTCCGCCGTCCCCTTCCTACCCGACCCCACCTTCCTCTCCTGCTTTCTCTTGGAGCGAGAACTCTGCCTATAAATATTATCCATCAGCCGCCCAGTAAACACAAAGATTGATTAAAACGCACTTGGACGACCGGGATGTGGCTGAGGGAGCTGCCGTATACCGGGTGAACGCGGTATAGGGCATCGATACGTCAGTCATCACATCCACATTATGTAAGGCCGTGTCTTCAACACCAAAGAACGCATCTATCGAAACGATCAAGAAAACTTCATGAAAAGCGGGGAAGCGAACGGCTTACCTGGCTCCTCCACCTTCTTGATCCGCAGCTCCTGTAGTCTAGAGAACTGCTTACGCAGTTGTTCCCGCATTTCGTTCATGTCCTCCTTGATCTGGTATCGGCTTTCTAGAGCGCCGGGATAAATGACATCAGCCAAGAGCTCAGGCCTGCGGTGAAGCGACATCTACAAATGCGTTTAAACTTAATAACCGATTGGAAATTGAAAGATGATCCCTTCACGCACAATTCGGCGCGCTTCAGCAAATTCATTGCCTTGAACAAGTGTAATCACCGTCTCTCGAGCGTCTTTGGCGTAGTCGAGAATCACACGAGCAGCTTCCAGGTATCGCTTCTTTGATGTTAAATCCTCTTCACCGGAGCATTAGCAAAAGACCAGAGCCAGGAAGCCCGCGCACATACCACCAACACGATATCCCATCGCAACAAGGTCCTCTTCAGGCATTTCTGTCCGGACAGCCAGGTCGAAGAGACATTGCCACTCCAACGCCTTTTCGTACGCCACCATAGCCTTAGAAAGTGCCCCAGATTCTACAAATACTACAATAAACAGATCAACCATTATTCACGTCAAGAAAGGTTACAGGCCACCTACCTGACGCGGCCTGTCTAAACTCCCTTCTTTCAAACAACCAATCACCATATACAGACAGAACAGTCTAAAATGAATTGAAACCAACCATAAATATGAAAATACGAGACTCCGCTTACGTTCTGCCGCTCTGTCCCCTTCCATATCGATAATGCAATCTCATACAGTTGGTGACGCTCGATATAGGCTATGGCCTCATCAAAGTGATCATCTCCTAAAGCCGCATCAGGGAAGTGAAATTCAAACTGTACACAGCGCCTACCTGCGAGGCCTAGATTCTTCAAAGCGCTCTCGTATCTCTTCAGATGATCGTCGATCCGGAATCTCTGCACATATTTCTCCAGGGCACGCAGCTCGCGGAGGAAGGGAAGATACTCCCGGGGGTCCTATGCCCATCGCCGCATCAGCAACGAACGGAACATTCAGCAAAGGTGGCAAGCAAACCTTCTGGGAGTGTTGTGCAATCATCAGCACTAACGAGAAGTCATACACCCCCAAAGCGGTATCAAACAGCTTATCGGCATCTACGAGAAAGATGATGTACTTGACCGCATCCTCAACCAACTCCGAGTTCGTATCTATAATGTACGGATGAGGTTAGAGTAAGATGACGATAATTTGAAGGGCATACCCCGCAAACGTAGTAGCAACCCCAGTCCTGACGTATGGTCCGGAGGAGTCTTCACAACGTGAGAAGTCAATATGGAATTGACATATCTAGTCAGGTCTCTCTTCTCCAACTCCTCCCGGACGGTATCACATATCCTCGCAATAGCTTCCGGGGATTGGGAAGAACGGCTAGAGATCCAGGTTAGCTAAACGCGTTACACATAACCGAAACGTACCCAATATTTGTCAGGAAAAGATTAATATGGTCGACTTCTTTCACGTCCTCTACAAACGCGGCGACGTTATCCAAAAATTTCTTCTCGTCATGTTGTACGATTACACTGAGATCGATCCTATGCTTCCTACAGGCCATAAAGGCCTTGCGGTACTTCTGGCTGAAGAATGATGAAGTCCCTGAGTAGGGAGAAGGCAAGAAAGAACCCACTTATTCAAATCCTGCTTCACTACTTCCATAACCAACGGTCGTGGATTGATTGTCTCCAGATTTCCTCTAGGCATCTGCAGAACAAGGCTCATCGCACTGGGCACGGGGACGACGATTCGTGAACCTCTCTCGACACGCCGTTTCTCCCAGCTAGCTTTGAGCGCCTCTCTATCACTCTCGTTCTCCGCTTTGAGATACGAGAATAGCGATTTGATATCTGCGAAAACAGCTTCATGGTTCCCCGTAGTAAATATCAAGAACCCAGAGGCAAGCGCGAAAGACGTCGCGTTAGAGGCGATCAGCGCACTTGAGCTATCCGCCGCGCTGATGAACATCTTTCCAGATTCTGTGAGTCCCAGATACAAGGAGATAGAGCCGTCGATGATTACGCGGTCTGAGGTGAGGCAAAACGAAGGGAAGCTGCAGATAAGCGACGAAGTGTTACCCCGAACTGAAATTAATCAGAAGCGTAAACTCGGGGGAAGTGCTTATGAATGACATGTGAAGAGACTGACGATCAAACAATTGCCCGCTTGATGACTGCCATATAATTCCTTGGTCCACTGAAAGTAGACGGCCGTTTACAGATGGCATCACCATAAATGGTCCCGCCTCTTTCTCGATCTCAATGGGCGTAATAATATCCAACTCGAGGCCGTTATCAGATCCAAGGAGAAGAAGGGAACCATCGCTCCGTAAAATAACCTGTCTATACGACCCAGAGTACGCTCTGGGAGAGGTCCGGGACATGACCTTCTTCGGGTCCATGACCTTCCCTCTTCCAGGCGTCAGCCTTGTTTGAAGGTCCCATACCTCGACACATCCCGTTTCCCATAGAACGGCTAACAGGTCGGAACTGTGGGCGAAACATACGTGGACAGGAATCCGGGATACCTGCGAAGGTTCGGGTAGCACAGCAAGTTGATACGAGGACATCGGCGGGGGGACATTTTGTGTCCTGAATGGCGTCAGCAAGATGTCGGCTGTAAAAGTCATCGTAAGCGGATGAACGCTGACTAAATTATTATCTTACATCCATCAATCACTGCAACGGAACCCGTATCCAAAGGAGGCGCTGTCGGAGAAAAAGATGTAATCCAAGCATAGGTTCGTCGAATAACCTGGGCTACAATTTGACTTCAGTCTAACAGCTACATCTTCTAAATAGGTAAACTCCCACTTTTTGTTGTCAAGATCAATGTAAGCGCGCTCTCAGGATGCCATTCCACTGATGTGAAACAGCCAGGCTGTGATGTATTTGAAGGCGCAACAATTTCCTGTTTGAGGTACCTGAAGAGCTGGTAATCAGTCGCATGTCATTGTACTTTGAGGGTCTTACCAATGGTAATTTCCTATCGTCCAGAGCTGCACTTTATGTAGAAATGAATACAGATGCGCAGTAACACACAGGAAATATTCCGTACCGACATCCCGCTCCTTCCTCGTAATCCATAGCGCCAGTACATTTGAATCTGAGCTCCATCGGAGCTCTCTAACCTTATAACCCCACCTTAATTCTTCTGCCTCAGAAGAATTAACTATATTTAGATCACCGACTCTGATACCAAACTCTCCGTGGCGGAGGCCGTTGCGCTCGAAGAACACAACATCATGGCGTCCGGCTTTACCTATTCCGCCCCCTTCAAATCCAAACCGTTGTGTAGCTGCGATCAGATTTCCCGATGGTCTCCATGAAAGTGAATGTTCAAGGCCAGCCACTGGCTCGGAGGTGGTTTGCAATACTGCCTGACGATCATACACACGGAGAACGCGATGCCTAGTTTCACCCGACGACAGAGAAGACACACAGAAGAAGGCACCATCACCGCGCCAGCTGATGCGAGGGAGCATGTCGTCGTCTGGGCTGATGCCGAGAATTACATTTGTGGGCGCCTGAGCGGCACTTTTACCCGCCGAGCCATGAAACTGCGTTTGCTTGGAGCCCCAGCCGACGTTTATTGGCGCATCTGCACGTGTGTTGGAGATGTGTACGGCACCGAGATATATCAATACGAACCTTCACCGAAATCAGAGGGATGCAGGGATGTTTCAGATAGAACATCAAATGTTGAAGTCATCAATATCAGCTTGTTGTCCCCTGGTTATCGATTAGAATCTGGGCCGGTTGGGTCCTACGAGTAAATACCTGTAACAAGCACAAGTGAAGAATCGTCTGGGCTCCATGACGCAGCGAAGATCCCTCCATCAACCGTGCCAACAACATCTTCCTAGATAACATGGTGTATTTAACCATTTATCAGCTGAGAAAACGCATCTCGGACGCACCGTCTGACAGACTTCATCTTCTATGGGCACGGTTGCAATATCCCCACTGCGAAGGACCACGACAAACTGTTGGCTGTCCAGAAGCACTCGAAGAGAGATAACTTGAGGGTGGGATTTATATTCTGACAACACGGTGGCATTCAGAGTATAGAAACAAGTTGTCTAAAGTCATATTCAGTTAACTGGGCACGTATTCTGGGGTAGGCAACTACCGTTTCGCCTGATATCGCCTTCCATATTTTCACCTCCACATCTGCGCCTGCAATACCGCGTTCGGAGGTTATGTACGTGATATTTTGGTCAAGATCGATGGCCGTGCAAGAGATAGTTGGTAGGTCCAATGGTAATGCAGACAATGTCGACGCGACCAGGGAGAGATTCCGCATTATAGAGTACAGTAAAATAGCGTCCAGGAAGAAGAATATAAAAGGAAAAAGATCCGAGGGTGTGTTTGGCGACCCCGATCGAGACAAACAGTCATTCACTTCTCTCCCGCGCATTTTGCCCGTATTTTTCTCTTCTTATTAACTCCGTAATGGCACCCTCACGAACATCAAAGGCGACAAGAAAATCTCACCGTCCTGACGGTGGTGGTGGTCAATCTGGTACGCCTGGTGTCCAAAAGATTAAATCGTCGCTAAGACAGACACGAAGACTGCTCGCAAAGGTATGTAATCTACTTCATATCTCTCAACATTTCTTTCATTCAGAATTCTTAGGACAACCTAGCAGCAGATGTACGCGTAACGACAGAGCGCCGTCTAAAGGCCCTGGAGGGGGAACTTGCAGAGGCAGAACAAATCAGGAAGGAGCGAGCACTGGGAATGCGCTACCACGGAGTGAAGTTTTTCGGTGAGTCTCCGACTGAAGACGCCTGAGTATCTGTTAAATTTAGCGCCAGAGAGACAAAAAGTCATCCGGAAAGTGAAGCAGGCCAAGAAGAAACTTTCTAGTACTCCGCAAAACGAAAAGAAAGCACTGGAGTCCTCGCTTTTCGATGCACGCGTCGATCTGAATTACATCTTGGTATGTCAAGCTTTTTCGTATATCAGACGCTGTCCTGACCAATCTAGCATTACCCCAAAACGAAAAAATACATATCACTCTTCCCCCCGGAAATACGACATCCCGAAACGCAGTCAAATTCCACCGAGTCATCGGAAACCGACGCACAGAGGCAACACATAAAAGATCAAATACGGCAGCAGATGCTCGACGGAGAGCTACCCCTCGAACCCGAGCTGCATTTGTCGACAGTCACCGACACCCTTACGAAAAAACGAGTCACAAAACCGAGCAAATCTACCTCCTCTGTTCCCGTGGCCGATGCGGAACAAGACGACGACTTCTTCGGTGACGATGATGAAGATGACGATTAAGGTTTATGAAAAGTTCGTATCATATCGACATATGATATTGGGCCTAGTATTACTCCCAGTTGGTGATCAGACTCACACTCCGACGTAGCGCCCAAGGAATCTCCTCTAAACTTCATATTTCAATGAGCGGGCAGGCGTTGTTGTGTTGGTGACTGATGGATCGTCGCTCAAGGACGAGAATTAATACTGCCTCGATCGACGGAGGAATGAAACTTGATTCCTAAACAGGGGAACATCTTTTCTCTCGAGCATTTTTAACTTTCTCCAAGGCGACGAAATGAAACGTAAGTATTTGAGTAATATCTCGACTATTTCCCTGTGTCCTTCCGTTCCTGGATCGATGCTTCGACGAGCCCCTCAGCCGGCGCCGTTGGAACAGCTAATATTCTGCCACGCCGGTGCAGTAACCAAGTTGTGAAGATCGAGGGGCTCAATCTTCTACCCGTTGGCTTGCAAATTACTTCCGTGGCGAATACATCGTCCATCACTTCAGAGCCTCGATACGCGCGCCACTTGCATAAACGCATATCGAAATTGTAAGCCTGTCCCGTTGTGTGCTACGCCACCGTCATGCATGCTTAAATAGAGAGGGCTCCTGGCTGTAGGAAATGCAGGAAGTCCTTGATTGTGCGTATCCAGGAGTAAGTGGTTTGACAGCGTCGCTCCTCGCATCCGCTATTCGA
The DNA here is from genome assembly GCA_030435655.1 of Armillaria novae-zelandiae. NCBI lineage: Eukaryota > Fungi > Basidiomycota > Agaricomycetes > Agaricales > Physalacriaceae > Armillaria > Armillaria novae-zelandiae. Next base: position 2,056,946 of record JAUEPR010000004.1, on the reverse strand, counting down.
TATGAGAGCCTTCAGACATCCGCATTTTCTAACAGGACCCATAAATAACTGAAAGAGAGAAAATAATGATTGTTCTACGGTAGGTATAATATACAGGAGTGCACCTGAGGTCTATATTTTCGACAGAGGTATCAAACTTCAACTCAGGGTATCCATATATCCGCCGAACTACAGTGATTGCCAGTCAGAATGAAAATGAAATGAAAGAAAGTGGTGCTACGAGCTTGAAGGGTATCATAAATGAAAATGGATGCCCACTGCGCTCAATTACGCGTAGCAGTGTTGGATTGAGAGAACAAACCACAGAACAAAGAACTGGGAGGCACAACGCTAGCACGATTATGTGGCTGCACTTCTGCCTCCTCGAAAGGCGCGACCAGGCGCCTGTCTAACATTGGTGATTGGCGACCCACAGATGGGGTTATGGTAACAGGTTCTACACTCTCCAGAGTCACCGGCTACACAGGGGTGTGTGAGCAAAGCGAATAGAAGACGGATGGATAACGGAGTAACTCACAAGGATGCCGGAAAATATCTCAGCATGCGCGTCTTCCTCGCCAAAATCAACAGGGACATCTTGGTAGACGTCCTCGTCGTGAAGTGACATCAACTCCACAGAATTCTTCAGAGTATACAAATAGACGTCTTGGTAGACATCAAAGGGTGATACGTATAACTCCGCGCCAACCTGATGGAACTCGTCGTCCACGATGAATACATCATCACGGGCGCAAGGTACCGTGTCCAGTTCTTCATGGAAAAGGATGGCAGCCGATTCGCCTACATCTTCTGATAGCGCATCACAAGAAAACGACATGGAAGATGACGGGCGGCAGGATTCCGACCAGGGCGCAAATTCAAAGGATTGCTGCTTCGGGGGAGGACGGTAGAAAGGACTGGTGGAGGGGATGCTGATATATTGCGCATCGTCCTCCTCATCCTCGGAATCAGAGTCATCCGAGTCGACAAAAGCGTCGAAGGGTTCGGCGAAGGAGGAAGAGAAGAGCGATAGAGGTGAAGAAGGGACAATAGCACTCGGAAAAGGTGATTTAAACTCGAGAGAACGTGGCGAGGGTGTCAAGCCTGAAATAATGTTTTCAAAAAGGAAGGGAGACCCAAGATTAAGGTCAAGAACGTCCTGTGCGACAAAAAAAAATTAGCTTGAAGCACAGGAGGACTCAGAGAAAACAAACCTGGCTATCGCCCCCACACCTTGGCAAGCTGAGGAATACCTGTGGGCGCTTGGAACTTTTATTGCCATTACCGATCTGTTGGGTCGCCTGTTGGCCTGCAACGGAGATAGAGTTGAAAGATGCCGGAGCGACCATGATGGTTCAAATATAAAGCAAGGGTAATAACGAATTGAACGAAGAACGAAGGGCCAGCACAGCTAGACAAAGGCAAAGAGTGAAGTCCAGAGGAATGGATAGTGAGGGGAAGTCAAATTGTGACGGAACCCACCTTTTTATACCTGGGCCAAACGTCGGCAAATTGGAACGATCTCGGCGCTGCGTAGACTATTTTGCAAATTCTGGAATGGTGATCTAGATAACAGCCTCACGTGTAGTCATGATGTCGATCGGTAGGATTGCTCCCTTTGACACCTAGGCAACGGACGGTTCGAACACGGCAAGTAATACGTGTTTCAATTCCCTCCTGTTATTTTCGACCTTGTGAGGTCGGGACAGAGAACTCCGGGGAGGGAACTGGTGTCGCTAGTCCGCTGGTACGGCCTTGGGCATTTGTTTTGTCCTTGTCCTTGATGCAACTAATGCAACCTGAGGCTTGGCCGCAGCGTGAGATGTATTATGCTCACCGGAAGCCGTCCTCTCATAGCAACGTAAGACTGCGAGTGAACTGCGGCGTTTGCTCAAGGTTTTGTCTCGGATTGTGAAAACAGTATATGAAGTCAGATGAAGTCTTGGAGTGACTAAAAGAAGGACTTTGTGTGAAAGGAATGAATAAGCACAGCTGCTATAGCATACGCTGCGTCCGTCCAAGTGCACATTGGATGGCCTGGGGCCCGCGTGGAGCCGCGCAGAAAGCAACCATGATGGCATAGATGGCGGTCATGTATCTCATCAAAGAATGGCTGTGAGACCCAAGCTTGCAAGAGACTAGACGATATCAGGTCCAGAGACAGGGCTACGGGTGCCTCGTCATGATTTCGGGGGGCGAGAATGAAATAATCCCCTCCCATTCAATTATCATTGATCAAATGCATAATGCATTGCATCTCGGCCAGGCCTCTTCGAAATAACGGGGTTGTGTGTGTGAAGTAGAGTTGCACGTCTGACGACTTGGCACAAAGAACCATCTGAACACAGTTCTAGTATCTCGTAGGACTCGGGAGGTTGCGGCTGAGTCACGCAGACCAGCATTCAAGTTGAATGAATTACGTACATAAATAACTAAAGGCGTGTTCAGTACTTCATAGCTTGCGGTTGAATTTACCTTTGAAAGACTACGCACACATACATTGATACACGCTGCCTATGAATACGAATAAGATCTTGAGTGGAGCGGCTTCGTTTCTTCTCTTCGGCAAGTTTCAAAAGAACTGGGAACGGATGTATCATGATACAACGCGTGAAAGTTGACGCCAGCGGTGCTCTGCGATGATGAGTTCTCGATGGATGATAGGATGATAGGATGACTGCGTCGGTAATATAAGGACGGGCAGGGTATGGCGATAGGGCTGATACCAACAGGCAGGGCTTGTTCTCAGGCACGATACAGGTAGAAATGATCCAGAGGACATGGAAGTTCAAAAAAATGAAAGCGATCCGGCCCGGGCCGGTGGACCTGCGAGATTGGAGCGGCGGCAGTGCGAGGCACTACTTACCCTTCGCCACTGATCCCATAGGCCCAACACCGCGCAGTGCCACCATTACATGGGCGGACCCACGTCTTTCTCTGCTCCTGTCATGGCCGTCCTGTGTTTCAATGCAGCATTAAATTACAGGGAACTATGAAACTATTAATAATAAAGATCTCTCAGCGCTGTTCTCTAACTCTTGGATTGTTTGACGGTTTTTACTGGCGCCTTTGATGACTAGAGGCGCGTGTGTCAATTGAGTGATAGGGCATAGGTAACAGTCCTCACTGTCTGTTGATTTTCACCCGACTTTACCCCAAGAACCCTCATTAGTTTGGCAGGAGCTCTTCTTATGGTCACCGTGTAGGCCGTTTGTGGTACAGACTCTTCCAAAGAAGAAGTCGAACAAATGGATGTTACTGAGCCCTGCAATACAACGAATAAGATTCTGATAGGTGAATCGAGAAGGTAAGTACCTTTCTCCGCTGGACGTGGTTGCTAGATTCCATGTTTATGACAGCGTGTGTAGACTGGTGTGCGATATCGATTCGACGGGGAAGTCGACCCAGAACGGTCCCCTTTATACGCTGGCACATCTTGGACTCTTCCTTGTTGATTGTTCGCCTCGTATTGTTCTTTGCCGGGATCTTGGTTTGTCTTTGCGCAACTGGGTGGCATCCCTCATCGCTCAACACCTTTTGACTTTGGAACCACCGAGATTAAATACACAAGAGGGTAAAGACACCAGAAAGGACACTAGGGCCAGGACTCCGTTTGTCATGTTTCTGTTTTACACAGGGCCGACGAAATTGTAGAAGCCACTGATACAGTCATAGAAGCTATATGAGGCTGCCGGGACACCTGAACAAAGTCATGCCCTTGGGGATGAATGTATCTCCGACATCGATCATTTATCATTGCCTGTTATAGTGCGGCATTGACCTTGACTATTGGGCAGGCAGACACATTGTAAGTACGCAGACATTGTTCATGAATGGCGGAGATGCCACCGGTTTCAAAACATATAAGAGACTTTATATTCCGAGCACAGTTTTTCTCCATCAACCTCATCTCCATCAAGCCACTCTCCCTTCTTCGTCCACTCACTTTACACCCTTCAAATGCAATTCTCTCGCGTAGACGCCATGGATCAGCAGAGGTTCGATCCCGCCAAAAAGGTTCGTCTCACTTACTTTGATGCCACACTTTATTAAGACTGCTGCTTGTTGCAGACTCCCTCCTCTCCCGAGAATAAGAAGAAGGCCGGAAATGTTCTCGATGAGGCAGTTGAACTCCCTCTAAGCAAGGTCCGTGTTCTGATAGCGGTTCGCGTTACCACGAGATTAATTTCGATCTTTAGACAAAGAGCACAACGGACATTTTAGATTCCCAACGATTTGACCCAACCAGGAAGGCGTCATTGCAGCAGGATGATTCCAGGAGCATCCTACCTGACAGCTTGGACGAGCTCCCTCTGAACGACGAATTCACCATCATCGACCCCCTCGAAGCGCAGGCATGCTTTGTCCATCTTTCATGGCTTTTTGCCCTGTATTGACCCATATTGTGTAGCCACCCGCCACTCCGACGGCTGATGCCACTGTCGTTCGAAAGGCAATTCGTCGTGTTTTGTCGTTGGACAAGGTCTTGCCATTCCGCCCTTCCCCAATTTCGACCGCCTCTTCCTCCAGGCCTTCTACCTCTGCGTCTACTGCTATGTCTTCTATCCTGACTACTGGATATCCTATCGACTCGCAATGCGACGATATTCACCCCGACAGCTATATCGCCACAAAAATGATCATCCCACGATCGCCGTCGATACTCTCCTTCGATGCCTTGAGCTGTTATTCTAGGAGCGCGTTTGAAAACGAGGTCGACGCAGAAGTGGAGCGCATCAAGGAATGCAAGAACATCTCTGTCTGGGTCAATCAAGCGTCGTTTTCGTCTGAAGAGTACCGTGACTTGTGGAGACACAGTTTACAACCCACGCCCAGCGTTCTCCAGGTTGAGTCGCGAGTCGAAGTGGTTTGATTTTCTACCAATGCCGGCCTGTTGTTGACAATGCCATTCCCCCTTTCGTGTATCTTAGCATTAGAGCCTTCTCGTCGCTCATCGCTCAAAGTCCGGTGCTACTACCTTTTGCACTACCTAGTAATTGCTTTTATATTAGATCTTTGAATTTAATACTTGAACTCCGCCATTTTGACGGTACTACTACTTAAGAGCATATACACGTTGACCCGTCGACTTTTTGGATGATAGAATTGTGCTACAAGCTAGAATTTATTGGGCGAGTCGCGACGGATTACTGAGATACACCGGACCGGAATCTGCCGGGTTTTTCTTGAATCTCACCACCATCCTCTCCCACCTAACAACCAACAGGGTTACACTCTACAATTGCTATTGTTGCACCCATTCAAAATATATCAAAACTGGGACCCAGACCTCTTTAGGCAACAAAGTTTGCAACAGCGTCAGCATGTGACTTTACTGGCCTATAAAAGACCAACATCAGCGGGCGCTTGTTGAGTATACAGCTTTCCCAATGATTGCGATGCCCCCCTCTCCTGTGGCTGGTGACCCGCTGAGTCGATCTCCATCGCGGAGAGGACGATCTAAGAATCGGAGTCCAATAAACAGGTAAGTACTAGTCTCAGGCCTTGGCACTCAGGTTGGACTAGGTAGCTCACTGCTATGTTAAGTTATAGATCTTCCAGCGAGTCTGTGGTCGTTCTTCGGTATTACACTCTAGTTTACATGCCTTTCTGGAGCATGCAAGTCTAATACAATCTAATAGGTCACGGGCTCATTCTGAAGTTAGTCGATCACGATCTCGGTCTGTTAGTCGGTCATCGAGCCCGTCGTGGCTCTTCTTCCGGGTCCCCGTGGGTTTAGTCTTGAAGAACCCCAATCCCGTGATCTCATGTTCTGCAGCTACATTCCCCCGATCTGTGTATCAACACCCCTGCCAGTTCATTGTCCAGGTCCTCCTCCGTCAGTGTACGTCGCTTTGGTGAATTCTAATCTTATGCTCATTTGGTTCGTCTTAGCTGTGAAATACCAATGTACGGCATGTATCCTGTTGTCATCGACATACTCATCTCCTGCAAGGTCCGGGTCCTCAGATGGTCACGATTGTGTAAGAGTATTCACTGGTTCATCTGTTCAGCGTTCTCACCGATTTCCCGTTGACAAATAAAGTCCCTGCGCATCCTCGGTCTCTAGTCGTTCTCGTCCTGTTAGTCGTTCTTCACGGTCTTTGTAAGGCTATCCTTTACGTCCATCTGAACTAATGATTGACTACTATACGGTTATGTCAGGACTCCTCCAGGCCGGTTCGTCATTCTCTCTGTTATCGTATTATTTCTCCATGATAGCTCATTGCATTCTGGTCCAGTCCCCTAGGCGTTGCTCCTATACGTGCGTAGACAGGTCGTATACACATTTATCTGAATTCGACAACTCCCGTCGACAGGTTGGGCGCCTATCACCGTTCTTCACCACCCTCGATTCTACTTCCAGGATGGCAATGTCACACTCGAGGTCGGTTTCCTGACGGTTGCCTGACGGTTGCAGTGTTTCTAATCATGCATTGAATACTCTTAGATTGAGCGGATGGGCAACTACACAATTCAGTACAAAATTCACCGTCATTTCTTGGTGATGAGTTCTTCTGTGTTCGCAGAGGAACTACCGCCCAGCGTCATCTTCAAGTATTTGCCTTCTGATGTCGACCAGCAGGCCTTTGAACTCGTATTATCCTTGTTCTACCCGAGGGACTGTTTCAGCGGACACGATATTCAGTCCGAGTCGGATTGGCACAAGGTCCTGATATTTGCGTGCCGATATAAGATGACAGTCATCCGCGATATGGCTCTTACCAAAGTCCCGAGCCTGGATCCTATCGTACTAAAGGCTGAGTTGGCGGCAAAGTACGGATTGAAGGATTGGCTTGTCCCCGCCTACACAGATTTATGCATAAAGGATTTGACGACCCGTAAAGGATGGTCAGCGGACGAGGGAAGGAAGATAGGCCTAGACGGACTTCTGGCTCTTGTTGATCTCAAGCAGGATATAATGGTTCGTTTGGGAGAATATCTTGACAGGGAAAAGGTGGCGAAGACGGTAGAGGAGAAATTGAAAGGCCTGAATATGATTTGAATGTACGAAGTAGTTGTCATGTAATTGTATGATAGAGTTTCTATTCTCTTCCGGTGTATACAAGACTTGAAATTTGTACATTTTGAAATGCTTTTTTCAGTGTTCTTTCTTTACCGCCTCAACGCTACTCAGATAGATCCTATCCTCTTGTCGCACAAACATGCGCCCCAAACCGAAAATGAGTATCCACCACTAACTCTCACTAACTCCGGTTTGCTCTCCGGTTCGCCATGTGACCTCAGCGGTACATAAAAAGGTTTGGGTAACGGGCGCTTAATCACATCCAGCTTTCTACTGATGTTGCTCCCAGTGCTGGCACCACCTCACATTCCCCAAACAGGTCCAATAATTGACATGGCGCCGTCCGAGTGGTCATCCCGATCGTCGACTCCAGTTTCACGGTATTGCTATTTCCTACCGAGTATGTCTTTTCCATGGTACTCACTGCCGTGTCCAGTTCCCGCAGCAGTTCGCCCTGTCGTATCATCGAAGTTCCTCAGTATGTTGATCCTACCTTGGCTGCTAAATCAGCATTAACCAATTTGTACAGAAATGCAGGCACCGCTGTACCTTTCTACTACCCTCCTCCTCCGCCCGTGACCGGGGTATGGTACGATGAGATGAATTTGGCTCGTATTTTTCATGCTAACTGAGTGGTGCAGCATGCATGTATGTCCTAGGTATCGTCCACTTATCCGTATCGTTTTCAGAAATTGAGTAACAATCTGCTTCGTCACTAAAGTTGGCTCGAATCTCGGTCCTCGTCATCGACTCGGAGTTCAAGAACTCGATCCCGTTCACCGCAGTAGGTTCGCCTTACTCTGGCAAGCTTTTCGACTCATACTTTCCGTAGGCCCTACGCAATGGAAATTCCCGCACCGAAATCAAGTACACAATGGTACGCTGCTCTCACAGATGTCAACAGCTAGTTTTTGTTCTCACTCACTTGTTGCGGCTCAGCCCGATACCCATGTACGAATGGTCATTATTTCCGAACCATAACCATATCTCACCTGCCACCAGTTTCCCGCGGACGTATTCTGAATCGTAGGCGCCTTCCCTCTTTCATTTTCATGTTCGGTTCGCTCATCTGCTTTAATACGATGATGGTAGAAGTGACCGCCGCTCTCGCAGTCGCACCCCGAGGAGCTCTCCTCCCTTTCACATCACAGGCTAACGTATCTGCGATCCCAAGAGAGCCGGTGGGGTAACCTTTTCTTTAGTCTCGACTAGCGTACTTATTCCAACAAGTCCTACCATCGTCGTCGGATCCGTCTGTGCGGGATTGCAGAAGGAAGTTCGTTGCCGACCCATTGCTGTAGCCTGTGATATTTTCCTGAATTGTTGAACATAGGTTCCGAACTAGAGGCAGGTTCCGAACTAGAAGCAGATCCCGAAGCAGAAGCAGATCCCGAAGCAGAAGCAGGTCACGGTTCGTCGAACGATAATTGTCGTACAATGCTATTTTATACTTATAGTAACCTGCGATTCAGGAGTATTCCCCGTTACATCTATCCTCAGGACATCTACTCCGGTGAAGTAGGATAAGCTCGCTACATCTAATGTCGTCATCTTAGGTTCTATGCATATTGGTAGGTTGCCCTCATTCCGCTGTTTCTCACCCTCGATATTATTTCCAAGATGGAAATGTAACACTTGAGGTTAGGCGATGAGGCATCACGTTTTGAGGTACAAGTCGCTCATCGAAGATAATAGATTGACCGAACCCAGTATAAAATTCACCGTCACTTCCTGGTTACAAACTCCTCTGTGTTCGCAAACGAGCTATCCCCTCACATCACATACAAGAAATTGACTGGCGACGTTGATAAGTCAGCCTTCGAGCTCATACTCTCGCTTTTCTACCCAAGGATTGCTTCAGTGGACACAACATTCAATCTGAGTCGGATTGGCACAAGGTCCTGATATTCGCTTGCCAATACATGATGACAGACATTCGAGATATGGCTGCTACCAAAGTTCCAGCACTGGACCCCATTCAGAAGGTAGAAATGGCGACGAAGTACGGATTGAAGGATTGGCTCGTCCCGGCGTATGTCGACCTCTGCATGAAGGACCTCACCGGCCATAACAGGTGGTCTTCCGAAGAGGGGAGGAAGATAGGCCTAGAAGGAGTCCTTGCGCTCGCTGATGTCAAGCAAGATATCTTGGATCATCTGGAGGATTATTTGGATAAAGCTAAGGTTTTGCATACTGTGGAGAAGAAACTGGAAGCCTTGAAGCTGATCTGAATGAATCGTGTAAAACTTTTGTGCTGTACGATATGGCGGAGCTCCAATTTATGTTCATTATTTCACCCGCGATGACTCTCTTGACGCAATCCGACAAGAAACCGTGGTATGTAGCTGCATCAGAGTGCAGGTCCGAGTCGTGTCCCTCCCTACTAGTATGCTTTGAATCAGGGTGACCTGGCTTGTTGATAATTACGGAATGATTCCGAATGAGGATAACATGAGGCTTCTATCTTGTCAATACAACTTGTAATTGCTTGGCATCCCCGTATCTTCCACAAGCTATCATGTCCAGTAACACGCGCCTCCTCTTAACCATCGCGAATCATCCTTCTCGTGTTACCAAATGTCGCGGCCTTCGGGGCAGGGAGACATCCCAGACTTTTCGTATCTCAATGAAAAGGCATTCCGCCATGGTGACATCGAGGGCATCCTCGAGAACTTGATTAAATCTGTAGGGGACTGGAGGCTGGTATTCTAGGGTTTGCGAAGTCGATTATGAACTCTGAAGGACCCAAATTTAAGAAGAGTGACTGTTCAAAAGGTGTACTTTGTATGTAGTCCAGTCCGATCGTTGGCGATATCGACTATTGACGAGAATACTAGGGAAATTGGCTAAGGGACTATTCCCAAGCAATGGATATCGCTGGTTTGAGTAAACTAAGTGCCGACACGTTAGTTCTCGTCGTTGCTGTGCTTGGGTTTATGGTAAGTTCCTCTATCTTATAGCCAATCTCAACGCATATGAATTACTCACTACCTGATAGACTTTCGGGTATGCCACTGAAGAATACGAGCTCACGCCTCAACGTCTAGGTGTATACCTCCCCATCGAGCACATCGATAACCCCAAGGGATATGCTGAGAAAGAGGGAGATGCACGTCAATTTCATCCGGCCCTTCGGCCACCTGTGGATCCCCGAGAGCTCGAGATCGATGAGCGCACAGGGATGAAGAACTACATGGCCACGGAGGATCAGGAATGGGATTCTTCGACTGCACATATCCGAAGAACATTTACAGCATGCATTCGAGTACGGCCGTCGTGCAGGAGGCGAGGATGGACCTGATCTATGGGAAGCGTACCGTCTCCTCGGTACAGGTCTTCACACTATGGAAGACCTCCTTGCGCATAGCAATTGGTGCGAGATCGCGCTCCGTAAGATGGGATACTGAGGAGGTCTTTTGCCATGTCGGTGAGAATGTCTGTGTGTGCGTCCCTGAGACAGGTGAGAGAGTTCCATCCTCTCGTTACCGGGACATTTGGTAGTGCAGACTTCATGCACTCGATGCTTGGTGAAGCGACAGACCATCTTAGCCAGGCGAGCGTAACGGCTTTGAATGACAAGATGTCAGAGTCGCAGGACAGTGATGTTACAGAGAAACTGGAGAGGTTGAAGAAGGTCATGAGCTTAGTTGGAGGTGAGGACGACGAAGTTGAGCCACTGGTGAAGAACTTCAAGCTCAATCTCAAGCGTATAACTTCGATCCCGATAACGTCGCGCCGCCCGAGGTGCAGGAGCAGTTGTTGGATCTCCTGCGCTGGAGAGACAACCTTTATAGGAAGATCAGCAGCATCATCGAGACAATGGGTCTGGATGAGGTGTTAGACGAGATGAGCAACGCGCTCTCTGCCTGTGAGAATTACAGATGCATTCCGCCGAGATTAAACTGATCGTATACTAGATGTATACACCGTCATCGCTCCGTGGCTTACACCCATACTATCTCAAGTCACAACTGTGCTCGGAGAAGGAAGTAAAGCCGTCATTGACTCCGATGATCAATACGAGGTCTTCAACAACGCAGACGCTTCTGATCCATCGCACAGTATTTTATCGAAAGATCATTTTGGGCTGATCCTCAATGAACCTGCGGGAAAAATCGCGCAAGTTGTGGTTGTGCATAGCGTGCAGCTCATTGTCCAAGCATGGTCAGATGATAGCGACCCAAATGATGTCATCGACAAGGTGAGCATCCTTTGATAAATTGTGTGACTGACGCTTTATCCGTGTATTTGTAGATACTCGAGGCCTTCCATCATCCATATTATGCAAATGAGAGAAGCCAGATTCAGAGTCAGATGTTCGACGAGCTGCGACGATGGGTAGATGGGTTAGAGGATGCAGCTGCCACAATGAGTCTATTGACGAAGGAGAGCGTCCAAGAAGGAGTTAACAAGAGAGAGGGAGACGAGAGCGTTGAGCAGGGGTATGGTGGCGCCAGCGGTAGCGGGTATGAAAGTCGACGCAGGTATGGTGGAGGAGAATACGAATCCCGAGACCCAATACCAGAACAGGAAGTCGAGTACGTTGAAGCCAGAGAGGAAGAAAGGGAAAATCGGCGATATTCCGAAGAGAGTAGAGAGGAGGAAAGGGCCAGTGAGCCCAGAGAGTCCGATTACGAAGAGGATTATCGAAGCGCAGATGGGGGCGAAGACGAATACGGCCGTCGCTCAGAAGGGTACGAGGATGAGTCGAACTATTAGCACTGCAGTTACCTTGCTGAATGTAAAGACCTTAGGACGCCTGTATGAGAGTAAATTGTGGGTGACTGGCACCGGAATAAACATCATGCGACTCCTAGTACTAGTCACGACGATAGGCCCGCTAGTCAATACAGACAGTATCAGAACCATGTTATCGGATGCGTGCTTGGAGAACGAAGTAGGCGGCATGCAAGCAGAATGAAATGCAGACATGGTGGTCCATGGCAGAGGACAGCGAAGGCCATAATTCATTTTGTTAGGTCATTTTCGGCCTTTCCCGAGACGATCGGTGCTTCGCCCATTGTGAAAGTTTGGTGAAAGTGTACATGCCAAAGTGCACCGAACAACACTGAAGAGCAATAGTCCGACACTTTGAATCAAGGTAGACAGTGAAGTAGTTTACTTCCATAAATACTCAGTGCAGAGGATATACTACTGCATACATCTCGAGAGTCGTTAGCCGATAGATATTGAAGAAAGAAACTGGTATCGCAGAAAACATTGCGTATTTTGTACTCGGAAAGATTCAAACACAATCAACCGTCAAAATAATATTACCTTGATGGAAAACGGGAAATTTTGAGTGAGAAGCGACATGCCATACACAATTCAGATAGATTTTGTCATACATTTAACCCTCGCTACTAGTCTGGTGCTTCACATCATTGAAAACGATGAACTGGTAGAATCTGCACCAAAATTTTAACATGCGCCGTCAATCAGCAGTTCCCTCAGGCGGCTCCGTCACGGTCACATTTGTCTTGCAGAAACCAGAACTATCAGCAATGGAGTTGATAGTTCCGTCGGGCTGAGTCTGGCCTCCCGTATTAGTGGCATCAACTACGGTGTGACACCCAGCGTAGAGCGAGCAAGTAAGATCAGGGCTTCCATCCTGCATAAATCTAGTCAGTTTATACACGCGTGGGTACACAATTAACCAACTTTGCCGTTCACGTCGTGGAATGCTACCAACAAAAAGTTAGAGAGTCTTGTCAACGGATAGACAGACGACCTACGATTAATGAAAAGACATCCCTCGACGCTGTCACAGAAGTCCATGCAAGCTGAAAGCATATGTGAGTAACGATAACTCTAAGTCTGATTTAGACCTACCGTGGACAGTTTCAACCAAGCCAAAAGTGATGAAATCAAGCCCATTAATGGCTGCGGTGAGGTTGTCGAATACGAGCTCGTAGGTTGTGGTTTGGCCTTGCACGAGGGCGGTGGCCGCAATGGCTATGAGGGCGGGAGAGAAGAAACGCATAGTAAACTGAATAGCAGTTGGTAAATCTCGAGCTGCTGGAGGGTAGGAAACCTCTCCTACGTCCAATTTATACAGTCGCGTTCAGGTCCAACCCCGTCCAAGTATATTCGTTCTTTCTGTTTCTTGGCCATTCTCCATAGGTTGAATGTTTTTGCTGCTTGACAGTACCTGGAAGCGGAGTAACATCTCTATGAATACCAATCAGTACCTTGATCCGCGAGCTTTGTATAGGGACCTGACCGGCTGCCCTCGAACCAAAAGTTATCAGCTCAAATCTATTGGTGATTCGCGCCGACTGTCTCCAAAAAATGATCGAAGCCGCCATGACGCGCCCTTTATAGTGCAATCGTGAGAGGTAAAGAACTATTCCTCATTTCTGAGAATTTCTGACGGAGAACGTGCATCAGTGAACGTGACCAAGCGACGAGGGAAAAGCGGACATACATAATTATCGTGCGACCGTTCTCGAGTGCATGACCCTCAGAGCGTATGGATATGTCAAAGCCTGGCTGAAATTTGTCCATGCGTTCCCAACCCTCGAGCCCCAGGTCCCAGTCACGCTCCTACTGATGTCGGACATGGTGAGGAATTATGCTGAATGAACGGCTTGGACAAGACATATCAGTCAGAATCAGAAAGCGTCGGGTGTTATAGAAGAGCGGCAGCGGAGAACTGGAAGCCAGCGCAATGGGTGACTAGGACGCCCTCGACGACCAAGTGGAGAAAACCAAAAACGTCGTGTAATTATCGATGTAGTCAACATAGCAAAACGCCTAAAAGACAAGCAAGACACCTGAGGGAGAGGACTTGGAATTCGAAGTGCAACTATCGAGCAACCCACAGCAGCGGATGGTGTCCTCGAAAAAAAGCGACGGCGACTCCCGGCACTTGCCGTAATTCCGACGCTCATCACGAACGTTTATTCATATCACGATGTTCAGAATAGTTACTATGTCCGCAATCACTATTATCTGTGTCGTACCACACCTTGTGCGACAGCAGATCAACCCGCCCTAATCAATCACAGTAGGGTACCATCAAACCGTATCACCATCTCCAGACTTTATTGACGATTCGAGGAAAGTTTGCCCGCCCTCCGCAGCTACCGTGTATTTCTACGAGGAACAGCTGCAAACCCTCTTGCAGTATCCTGCACTATTGATGATGTAGTCAACGGTGCCATCGGTCTGCACCTGCCCGCCATAGTTGTCGGCTTCCGATAAAGTATGACAGTCTGTATAGACGGCGCAAGTCATTTGGTCGCCTGTATACTACCAACGGCAGTCGGCATTGTGGAATAAGACAATACATGGGATAAACTTACTACCGAGTTGACATCACGGTATACTGTTGCGGTAATCAGCTCAGCGAACAATGCATATGATTCGGAGGAGCGCACCATTGACAAACAGACAACCGTCTATAGCGTCGCATTGATTTAGACACTCTACATTGAGAAGTACCACGGGTCATGATGAGTATACCAGTATGACGCGAACCACCGTACCCTGTGCAGAGTCGACTAGAGTGTAAGTCTGATAATCGCTGGCACGGACAGCTCCAGTATGGTTGCTGAACATCTCCATGTACTGCCATGTCGCTGATGCAGGCGAATGCAGGTGCAAAAATGCAAGAAGCTGCGAGGACTGTAGACAAGAAGTGCATGGTGTACTCGAGAGTCGATGCTTTACGATGTGAGACTGGGGAGGATGGTCATACTCCAAAAAACCTCCACGTTTATATACCGCTTCAATGGGTGAGAGGGATGCGAGGTTCGACGAACAGAAGCCCTTCTGAAGGCGAATCAAAAAAACATGCTCACCGTCCATTCCACGCCTCAGACTGAGAAGAATTGTTGATACGAAGAGATTTGCACTAGTAACAATAAATCAAATGTTTTTTAGAACACAGAAGAGACCTTCGGGCGCGCATGTCAATTGTCTGTCACGTATTATCTCCACAAGATGGCGCTTAGGCAAAAAGGTCGGACGACCTAAAGAGCTCTTGAAGGCGTACAGTGCCAAGTGTCACAGCAGACAGCAACGTATCTTTAAATGGCATGAACCAGTATCTTCCTGAGCTCCGCCGGACATACTGTGACGGTTTAGGGCTGGCAAAGGTAGTTTTTCCCGTTTCCGTAGTCAAGATTTCCTTATCGACTTATTCCATCTCTTGGACTCTGCGAGGGATTCCAGTGTCTGCATCGAACAGGCAAGAACAAGTATGTGTGGGCAATGCGATGATCACCAAGAAAAGATAATTCAGGTAATTTTGGATCATCACTTCGTAACGCCGAGAAGCGTCGAAGTCGTTGAATGCGCATGGGGCAAAAAATATGACTCCGTCGACGGCGGACAAAGAGAACTGGACCACAACTGCGAGGATGGAGTTTTGCGCGACCGAACCGTGGTAAAAACGTTGGATGCCTGGAATTATGACCAGTGACCGAGAAAGTAACTTCGAAAAAGATTAGGGTAGCGTCCTTTCATCCGTATGCTACCTTGGTATTGCCCTTCGTCTTGACGCTGATGTAAGTCAACTTGTTCGGCCCCACGGCAAGCAGTGATAATATTGTAGGGCCCTGTGAGCGAACGATAACGAAGAATTTGTTGGGGCCTAAAACAAAAAATTGAGTGGGTATAGTTTTTGCAATCCCCGGACCCTCTTGTTTTGTGATATCTTTAGAACTGGAAGCTTTGGGTATTGGAGCTCCCGTCCTTCAGATAGTGATCAGCGGTCGGTAAGTGGAACTACATAGAGTGGAAAAAATTATTATTGCACTTTTTCCTTGTGCTGTGGCTCGGCAGGCACTAGCCGACCGATTCTCGTTCGGCATCATCTCCCTTCGTTCATGTTGCGTTTAGGTGGTAAACACAAACTTTAGGTGTCAACACTTCATCAAGCTGGTCACGAGAACAAAGAAAGATCCGAATTTTTCCTGCAGCGGTCCGCTCGGGCCCTCCCTGACTTCGATCTGGACCAACAAGCTGCGGTATCAAACTCGCTACAAATGGGCTCGGAGAAGATTGACGAGCCTCACTTCACGGGTCTTGTTTAGCTGCTAGAGTCTGTCTTATCTCTGTATTTTACCTAAACTACAAAAAGTCTTCTGGTATTTCTTGTTCCCAACGTTACAATCGAAGCTCTGGTACATTATTTGCTCAAATCTGTTCTGGGAACTTGATCGAATCCGGCGTCTCACTGAAGGTCGCGGAATCAAGGTTAGATCTTCCCCAGTTTGGGGTATCTAATTCTCCGAACGTTTGTTCCCATGATGATAAGTTATCCCGCATATTCTCCGTACCTGCTTTCTCAATGTCATTTGCACCCTGCATGAACGAACATAAAAACCGGGCGGACCGTGCAATTAAGTTTGGTCCTGCCCACTTCCGCTTCTGCTACGATGGGGTTGTTCTATCATGTTTTCATAGCCGCCTTCTCTTCCATTGGTGTGTACGCTCCGCTCTTGACCTATAAGATTGAGGAGCGCTGAATACTTTTCCCCTCTATTATCCAGGTGCATTTCTATTCGGGTACCTTCAATTTGATCTTCTTTCCTGAGATGCATCTTGTATAACGCTTTCTCACAGATATGACAGGTAAATATATTGGTTAGCCACAACACTCTTTATTCTAATTCACCGCAGTGGAATTATCTCGTCCGTCATAACAATGGACAAGTATCTGGATAGATTTGGAAGTGACGCAGACATCACAGGAGCAGTAGTGTCTACGTTCAATGGTATGCCGCGTCAAGTAATATATTAAACATTGCCAGTGATCTTACTATGACTACGGTTTAGGTGGGTGCTTTTTTGGGGCCATGCTTGCGGGATGGGCAAGTGATAAGCTAGGAAGGAAGCGTTCTATTCAGGTGAATCTTATCGAGTGTGTTTGGCTGGCTCACCATTATACGTGCACCTCCAGCTAGGAGCCGTTTTTTCGATGTGGGGAAGCGCGATGCAGTGTGGAGCGAGTAATGTCGCTACACTTCTTGTTGGGCGTATAATCGGCGGATTTGCTATTGGGTAAGATCCTAGTCTGTGTCTGTCGGATCTCCTTACCTTGAACCAGGATACTCTCGATGACTGTGCCGTTATACAACGCGAGTTTATGCGATCACCTTCCAGTCCAGCTACTCATATCCCTTGTAGACTGAAATAGCACCTCCAAAGATTCGTGGGCTGCTTGTTGGCTGCACCCAGCAACTGATCGGAATTGGTTTTATTGCCGCTAACTGGGTTGGTTACGGCTGTCAGTTCATTGATTCAGACGTTAGCTGGCGCTTGCCTTTGGGACTTCAAGTAAGGATTAATTCACATGGATCCCTCCATCTAAACCCTCCGTTATCATAGCTTGTGCCGGCAGCATCACTCTTCATTGGAATTCAGTTCCTACCGTTCAGTCCTGTACGCATTGCGCTCTTCTTTGTGTTGAGTTCGTGTAGTTCTAACAACTGAGGCCTTTGTAGAGGTGGCTTCTAGAAGTTGGCCGGGATGATGAGGCGCGCGAAGTAGTGTACAAGCTCTATGGCACCAGAACCCCAGAACTGAAGGAGAAGGCAGACAAGGAATACTCAGAAATGTATGACGCCATCAAAGCCGAAGTGTTTGTGCGGAGCAGAAATATCAAGGATCTGTTCGCCACGTCCGCTATGACTCGGCGGACTTTGGTTGCTTGTGGCGTACAAATATTCGGACAATTCACGGGCATCAATGGTGCGTTGATGACTATGTAAAGCAGGTTGAGTGTCTTGAACTCACATCTTTCCTTTCGTGTAGTCATCAATTACTTTGGTCCACGAATGTATGAAAGTTTGGGCATCACCGGAAACGACAAACTCCTCATTCAAGGTATCTATGGAGCCGTGGGACCCATCGCCAACTTCTTGTAAGTATGTTCTTCGTACTTTTTCACCGAACCATAAATATTTTCGTAGCTTCATCGTATTCATTCTGGACCTGGTTGGGCGGAAAAAACCTCTTCTATTCGGAGCTGGAAGTTTTGTTTGCACATTCTCTATCCTCGCTGCAATTGTAGCCACAAATCCGCCTACTCCCGCGGACAATCCCAACGCATGGCCGGTCAATCATACTGCTCAGAGGTAAATATCAAATATATCCGTGTTCTTCGAGGCTTCCTCGTTAATGATGGCATAGGGCTGGAATCGCTATGATTTTCTTGACTAGTGTTGTTTTCTCTCTGAGCTTCGGACCCGTCAGCTGGGTCTTGGCTTCAGAGGTAAGATGTTCATTCACAGTGAGCAGAGCGTGGTGCTCATTATTTTAGGTATTCCCTACTCGGGTTAGGTCAACTGGAACAAGTGTCGCTACATGTTGCAATTGGGCTTTTAACGTCCTATTTAGTCAAGTAGGTCTGTACCTCAGTTATTGGTCTGCGCTAACAGAATCGGATAGGTATCAACGTTGGCTTTAGACGATATCGGCTGGAAGTACTATATGGTTTTTGTCTGCCTTAATCTTTTCGACTTCATTGTTATCCTATTCCTGTTTCCGGAAACCAAAGGTATATTTTTTTTTCTTTCTCGAGTTTGAATGCTGAGCTCCTTGTCTAGGTAAAACATTAGAAGAGATGAACGAGGTGTTTGGCGACCAAATAGATTCACGCAAAGTCCTCGACGACCATCGATTGCCGTCTGGTGACGATAAAGATCATCACGTCGATTTTGAAGAGAAATTGACGGTAGCTCATTAATGTCTTAATATACGCATCCATATTTATCCCCGGAGATGAAAGTATCATTTCTGAACTTCATAACCATAATGAATATTTCTGGTATGATACACTTCGTACGTGGTCTGCAGTACAGTCGAAGTGCATTATATTCTATATTTTCCTATGCATGAGTGATAATCGTGATGAAATCATCGTATTTGCTATATCTGCTTACTGACTCTCGGTCGCGGCGTTCATTTCCAAATGCGGTTTCCTCAGACACGTGCACCATCGGTATCTCCGGCTTGTATGCTGCCACGACATGGAATTTCTATCGCAGACATATGTCGCGCTTCGTGGGCCAACAGGAGCACCACAGACAGCTTCTGACACTATATCAAGGCTTAGCGACCGTCTCTCACCAGCAACACTACTATCAGACCGACGCGCTGCTGTTCTTGCCCTCAAGGGACTGGCACGAGATTGCAAACAAGATGTTGGCGAAAAATCGCTCCTTGGGATGCTGCAAGTGCTGTATAATGATGCAGAAGTCGATTCAGACATCGGGAAGGCCGTGTTGGAAACACTGAGCTTACTGTGTGATGTGGAGGAGGGGCGGGACTTGGGGTATAAGCACAGCGACGCCGTACTCGCCAGCGACAAGACGGTGCATACGCTGTTCTCCTTACTGGCAGATAACAGCTTCTATTTGCGCTTTGCTACGCTTCAATTCTTGTCGACACTGCTGCACAATCGACGCCAGGTGGTGCAAGGGTATTTCCTCACCGCGTCTGCCGGTCCTACAAGCGTCATTTCTGTGTTAGAGGACAAGCGGGAAATAATCCGCAATGGTGCGTCTAAGTCCAAATCGATCACTTGCTATTTCTTGACGACACGTAGAGGCTATCTCTGTCGTACAGGCGCTAGTGTCACAGAGCCCGGATATTCAGAAGATCCTGGCCTTCCAGGGAGCATTTGAAAAGCTATTTAACATCATTAGACATGAAGGCGGTGTAGATGGAGGTGCCGTTGCTCAAGAGGCTCTGGCTTGTGTCGATACGCTACTCCGGTTCAATTCCTCGAATCAGGCGTGTAATCCTTCTTGTAGTATCATCTATTTCTAACATGCCACAGAGCTACTTCCGGGAGACAGGTCTACCACCTATTCTCTGCACTCTTCTTCAATTTCCCCCGAACATCCAATACAACGACTCTGCCCCTCAAGAGTTCGCGCTCCAATTTTGGGACCAGCAGAAATTAAGCAACGCTTCGTATGTCGTGGCCATCCTTGGCATGCTGGTTGGTTCGAAAGGGAATAGCGTGAGTTTGATCGCCGGTCTTCTTTTGACAACATTGATAAAGCTATCCAGGTGTTATAGGAACAGGAGGCTGCTGTGTTCACGCGCTGCTTAGTGGAAATCGCATTGGCGTCCAATGCACCTACACAAATCAAATCCCAAGCCCTATATCTACTTCCATCAAACCTCAATTTCCCGCTCTCCGAACTCACGCTAACACCATACATGCCTGTACCTGAGACAAACGGTGAAGAGTGGGATCGGCTAGAACCCGCTTCGGCGTTGGATGCACTCGTGGAGCTTGCCCTACATGGGGAATACAACGGTCTCTATAGCGATAAACGTTTCAAAGATGGCCTGGAACTAAGGGCGGCTGCTGCTACTGTGTTTGAGGTAGCTGACCATCTAATCATCTTCATTCCAGAAACTCACATTTTCTGCAGGATTTTGTACGCAAAGATGAGATAAAGCAGGCTATTGTTCAAGCTATGATTCCACCAGAAGAAGCCGCCCCTTCGGAATACCCGCCAACGACTCCGCTTCTTCATTCTCTCGCTGCATCTCCAGATTCGACACCAGCCATCGACTCGGCCAGGGTAACAGGCACACAGTTTGCATCTCTTCTTTTCGCACATCTTCTCCGGTCATCCCCAGGGGCAAAATCGCTTGCACGAAGCATCGTACCCCATCTTACCGCTTCCCCGGAGCAGGGGGGTGAAGGCGGCTTTTTCGTTCCCGCTGATGGGGCTGCTCCACCTCCACCCTCTCCTCCCGAAGCTGACGACGACGAACCTCCACAGACCCTTCTTCAAATCTTGAGCGAAAATCTTTCCCTCGCTCTTCTATCCCGGTCTCATGCGAACACTTCCGATAGAGAATCAAGGGAATGGGACCGATTGATTGTCGGTTATCTGACCCTATTTTCCCAGTGGCTTTGGGACGATCCTGCAGCTGTCAGAGACTTCTTGAACGCGGGGGGGTTGGGTGTGGTATGTTTCTTCGACGACTTTGATGATGCTCTTCTAAATGCAATCAACAGCTAGTAGAACCCATCAACCATATATCTGACTCGGATTCTATCGTCCCTGGACTGTGCGCATTTCTATTGGGCATATGTTACGAGTTCAACAGAGAGCCTGGCGAGATTACGAGGTATATTCAATGTTCTTTGTCGACTGGATCCCATGGTAACTGATCTGGACTAATATAGGCAGACAATCCATCCCATCCTGCATCGGCTGGGCGTAGACTCTCTTGTAGGGTGCGTATCTCGTCTGCGGGAAGATGAGCGGTTCAAATCCGTTGGTCCCGACGCCATGGTATTCTTATATCCTCCCTCATCGCATATACAAACTGGTACCGCAAAATCCGATGCTGAGGTTGAAGGAGAGATTTGGTTCGATTGGGCGTTCGTAGACTTCTGGAAATCAAATTATTGTATGTTTCCGGCTCATTCCAACAAGACTATGAGCCATTCACCTTATTTAATCAGATCCTGTTCAGCGAGGATTCTCTACGGCGCCAGATCAGCTTTCGTCTTCTTCATCTGGACAAAGCGCAGAAACCATGGTGCTTATGGCGTCATTACGGGAGACAATACGGAAGCAGTCTGAGGAGATCACGACCCTGCGGACACAGCTGCAGGAGAAAGCTTCCGGTGTGGACGAGGTAAGACCTGGTCCTTCAGCACCCTATTCTCGTATTTATTCCTGGCAGGTCGCTACATTGAAGGAACATGTATCGTCGTTAACCTCACAGCTGGAGAGTTCTGAGACAAAGCGCAAGGAGGTGGAAAAAGAGCAGGAGGATCTTCTTGTGCTGCTAGACGAGGTTAGCAGTAAACGTAAACGGGATAAGGAAAGGCTTCGGGGAGCTGGTCTAGATGTGTCGGAGGATGAGGTGGATGATGATGATGATGTAGACAGTGGTGAAGAATAAATGTGCGTAGGCAGTGCATCATTCAAAATGTGGAAACATCTTCTGTGTTTTGTGCTAGTTTATCGAACTACGTGAATGTCTTGGCAAAATCATCATCCAGGTCTCTCCAATACTTCTTTTTGATCCACATAGGCCCACGTACAACCCGAACCATCTACAATGCATTGTCAAAGCTGTGCAGGGGATGTTCTGAAGCGCGTAAGACATCCAACAAAACAGCCACAATGTTCTCATTGGTTGGTCGTAGGCGAAGGATGATTCTACGAAGAAGGGAATGTATATCGGCACACCGCAGACGATGTGACGGGCACCTTTCTTCGTCACAAGGCGCGCCGTGTGTTAAGAGAGGATTTATCACTTAACTAACGTTGGTTAAGTGGTAAATCCTCTCTTAACACCGTGCTCTGGACAGATCCCATGATATGATGAGGCATATTTTTAAGAGACGGGTAAAGGGTTCACCCTAAGACAGAGCTCAGGAGCGGCCGAAGAGCGAACAGGATTTGACAGAAAAGGAGCATACAATGGAAACTTGTCGGCAGTCGATAGAGTCATCGCACGCTTGATCTCAAGAAGGCCAGATAGGATAGGATTTATCATCTTTTGGGTCTCTTACGGTAGTTATGCAGAAGTTGAAGACCCAGACGTTATGGTCCCCAAAGTTGAACACGGGGCCGACCAAGAATGTGAGGCCAAATTGTGATAGATCGTCTCTGCTGTCGCCGGCGGAAGGAGCGTTGTTATCGACATAGAAAAGTTAGAATATTCCGTCCAGATGGCAGCGGTCCAAGAAAGCCTAAGAACCGTCGTCTATTCTACACCCCAGGAAAGTCCAATTGTTATGAGGACTCCGATGGCGTCGAATGTTCAGGAACAAAGTCGGGCACCGCAATTCAATCCTGGCTTCTGTGATCGGCCCCGAATTCATTCGACACAACACTACGTTCCACTGGCGGTCATTGGCAAGTGTCCTGACTTCTCCTGGGAAAATAGAACCGCTATTAGATATCCCGTATGATTTTGAAGCGCGCACGCTATGCGAAGGTCGGCAACTAGGAACGCCCCCCTCTTTCTAGAAATTTGCAGACGTCGTAGAATAGGACAATATTCAACTATTCATAGCCAGGAATGACAAGGGGGCCATTTGTGAGGCTACAGGACTCGGCGGAATTTCTGTTTCCCTGATATAGCGACTCCCAAGAGACCGAGTACTGAGGGCTTAGTGTTGGAAGGAAAGCCATGATGGCTTAGCATTTGTATCCGCAACCCGAAGATGTACGACTGCCGACCATCAGTTATCAGCGGAATAGTTAGCCAGTAAGTATCCCAAAAGTATGACACGAGCTGTGCACGAGAGCCTTGTGGATATGCCAAAGTCTTGTGGTCATGACCATGCATCGTGGCTTAAGAACCGACATAGAAGCTTTAAAATACCGCCACTTTCTGCTTCGGGTGTCCTCAGTTTTTCAGCTGACAGAAGGCGACGGCACATGGAGTCTTCGTTTACTTGTTTATCCGGAGTTCGAAGCCTTGAGTTGAAGGGACGCTTGGAAGAGATCGTGTTCCGCCGCCTGACACGACAGCGACAGCTATGGACCTGAGACTAGACGCCTGCTGTGTATTGAAATTTCGAATGTATTGTACCTATCACAATATGTGCTAGTGTGCCATCTGAGGGAGACTTAGAGAACGCACCAACGCTTGCCTGAACTTGAAGGCTCGTAGTTCAAGTAGAGTTTAATCCGACTACCGACGGGATGGCTGAGCCAAATTCGGAATCCCCGAATATCTCGTTGTTGATACTATAGGTATTTATGTAGACGTTTTGACTTTGAACTGCCCTGGCTTTTTTTGCGTTGGAAGTTGAAGAACGGGTTCTTTTGAGGACGGACAAGTGCGAAATCAATTTGAAATAAGAATGTAAAGTAATTTCTGTAAGTACAAGTAGGAGTCCGCTAATTCAGCTAGTAGCAAAGTAGAACATTGTGTAGATGGTAGATATGAACGTGTTGGCGTGGGCGCGTCATTATTGATTATATGTAATATTCACAAGTCCGAGTGATACACAATGTACATCTGCTACAAGTCAGGGTCAGCCATTGGAATGACCGCGTAGACCGGCCTAATACACATACCGGTTTAAGCTGGAGTTTCATTCTAGTCTATGTGATTAAAAGCACGATCCAATCGTGCCGCTTCCGTGGCACCCCTCAGTCTCATACTGAGTGCGAGGTTTAAGTGCCTGCATCGAAAATGAGCACCAACATCTGAACTGTAACATGAGACTCACTTGGACTTCGGGTACGACGGAAGGTACGGGCGAAGATGAGACGAGCATGATCGTGACTAGAGAAATCGATTAGCACAACAGCAGCGAGAAGAGTACGAAGAATAGCGCACAGGACAAGATAATAGTAACAAGAGACAGACGACAGTACATTGCGTTAATAGGGTTTTTGGTTGGCTGCATAACTCGTTCCTCAACGAGGCCTTTTAAACATATGAGGAGGATAGGTGGACGAAAAAGGACAATGTTACCGACTCACGGCACCTCTCCTGAGGTAGCCTTTAATTATAGATGACGCACCTAATTCGCCTTTCGTGTGTATTTCGCTAGCCCGCTCATGATCAACGGATCGGACTGAACTGCGGGATAAGTAACAATAGACGCCAAGAATAAGAGAGCCGATGCAACAGATAACATAAAGGCTGTTCAATAGGAGAGCAAAAGCGTATGTCGGTCATCCTTGCCCTTCAAGCATGCGGTCGCACAGCATAATCCATCATCGTTTCTCAATCACGTCTCCCTTAGCGCTGATTCCTCCTGTTCAAATCAGCTAGCGGTGCGAGTTGGCATAAAAAGGAAAAGCGCGTATATGTTCATTCAAACTGTCAGTCCCACGGCATTGATCCGACTTCCAACTACAAACGGAATCAACTTGCGATTCGTTTAAGGTGATAATTGTTCCAGACTCGGCATGCGCGCGCGAAGTACTGTAGCCCGAGGAACGAATACTGCAATGTTGAGTTCGCATCTGGTCGTCTACTTTGTTGCGGTGTCAACATCGCAATAATCTTCACAAATTTGTGTATCCTGTGCAGTTTTGATGTCGAATCTAAAACAGATTTGCATCAGAAACGCACAATGCCTCCTCTACTATTATCCTCACAAAGCTCAGGCACAACAAGAATATCATCGGCAAAAAAGATGACCCCTGGGTGGAAGGCTATTCACCTAGGGAGACCATCACTGTTTGAACACATTACTCAACAGTACAGTGATCTGGATTTTACCATGAACCATGGTTTAGTTCAATTTCGGCGATCCCGGAGGCACTTGCATGCGCCCGAGGACCCCCAGAAACGGTTTATGATGAACTCTTCTTTCGTCCTTTCGGTTTGACGGGTGCTTTGGATGCATCGGCGGAGGTGCTTTCGGTAAGTGGGATTCTTCAACAGGTCAGTGACGACAATACATTCGCGATCGCTACCATCCTCCTTCCTGGTCTCGACCGTTTGTTCCAGTTGATCAAAAAATAGAAAGTTAGTAAGGGAGCCGACTAGATTACCACCCCAAGAAACAATCACACTGACCGCCATGAAGAATTTTACCTCTTTGCTCGCGCTCGGACGTCAAGTTCCATAATTCATTTGTGATCGCAATAGATCGGACACTGTTACTTTTATTTTTTTCGCCGACTGTTCCGCAAGGACACGGGTCCAGCTGTCTGCATCGGATCCTCCAATCTTTTTGAGGCCGTCATTTCGTGTCCCTTGTAATTTCATCGTATCTTTTAAGTTCGATCGAACTTTCGCTTTGGCCTGAAAGATCCGAGTCTTGGCGTTCGTTGTACTTGTGCCCCTCTGACAGGACTGCAAGAAATTTTTATCCCATTCATTTAAAAAATGCCGGAAATATCCGACACTTACTGAGGGCATCTCAAGAGGGTAGCCGTAACAGTGATCAACACGCAGTATGATTGCGTGATGTCTGCCATATGTATTCACCAGGGAAAGAGGACTAGCTCCTTGACTTGATGAGAGTAAAGTCAATGGCCTCGTAGGGCTGGCGGAGGCTAGCCGGAAGGCTGAAGCACTGGATTTGTTGACAATATTATTTGAAAGCAATGCAGTCATCGTTCCTGAAATAATTGACCGAAAATTGATCATGATTCGCATAAAGGAAGATCTGTCAAAGGGGGCAAAAGGTATGCACAAGTGGAAAGCTCAAAGAGGAAAATGCGATACCTCTCGGATAGCTTGCGACACGCTTCTTGCAGCCTATTATTGTCCGCATAAAAGGTTCAAGCCGTGAATGTTGGATATCAATTACTAGGCAGTGTTCTAGATTTCCATACAGAGGCAAGTGTTCCATGTCAAGATTCCAGGATTTCGAGCACAGCTATAGAGGTATACTTAGCGCAGTGCGCTGGCCGACTGACCATTCCGGATCATGATAAACGACAGTCGGTATAGCTATTGCTTCACAGGGCTGGTAGGAGCAGCAGCTTGACCCAGATCTCTTCACTTGTAGCTGATGCAGATGAATAGAGCGGCATTATACCACAGAATCGGGCTCATCCAAATTGAAAGACGTGGTGGTGGTCGGAAAGTGAAGCACAAATCGGAACCGGACCGGATTTATCGAACAACGGTTACGTCATCTCCAACCTTCTCCAATTTCCCCACCACCTTTGCCTTGCGAGGAGGATCACGGTCGCTATATACACACCTTTCCAGTTCCAAATTCTCGACGTTCTTATCAGAGAGATCTTCTGCGATTGCACTTGAGTTACGCATCTAGTCAACTGGACCCAAAGACAGCGACACCTTTTTTTTCGCGATGGAAAGAATCCCCCCGGCCGCATACCTCGGAAAATCAAGAGAGTGCATTCTAGGCACCTGATTCAGGACGATACAATGTGGCCAAGTGGCTGCTCGCCTTGAGGCTGTTCCTCCTTTGACTTCGCTCATGTGGATGTCAGGTCGGACGAATCATCATCATTCTAATCTATCTGGATCAAGTTTCCTGATTTCGGATTTTGTGGTCTGTCGCGAATATTCAAATCGGATCAGCTTTTCAAAGAGGGCCTTTGCGGTTCAGGGAACAGAATCCCTTCAGCGCCACCGCCATCGTGTAGGATGTTAATATTTTCCAGCAGGATGCACCTCTTCTTGAAGCGCTTGTATGGCGTACTGTTAAGCATGATTACGACACCCTCACTAAGAGCTAGCGACGTTGACGTCCAAAACTGCCAGTTGTATACAGTGCAATGGAGGATTGTGTACTCGATGTTCTCTCCAAGAGAAGCACGTAGAAGCGGCAAGATGTCGTGCGCAGGAGTGCTAGTGGCAAAAGGACTTGGCAAGAAATCTGTACCTCGTTATCGACACTTCGAGGCGCATTCTGCATTCCTTCGGACACGTCCTGTTGGGGGTTCAACATATCAATTTTCATCCAGTCACGTTGACGTAGGAGTGGTTGACTTTTGACAGTGGGTATCCGGACAAAATCAGCGGCGTGAACACAATGAACCTTTTGTCGCCTTTTTCTGTGGATCTAAGTACCATTCACTACCTTACGCAATAAACTGGTTGTTAACGATGACCTCTGCCTGTTCTTATCCCCACCTCTGTATGCCAAGATCCCGACGACAAATATCCCAGTTTACTATCTGGGGGAGCCAACAGAATAAAAAATCCTCGGGTCTAGGCTTCGATTATGCTTCTCGCTAATACTTGCACAATGAAGATACCTAACACGCAATGGGCTCCGGCATATTTCCGTAGTGTGCCAGGCTTCCGAAATCGACCGCCCAAAGCAGTGAGCTTCTTCATGAGCTTTGAATGCCGATGCTATGGAGCTCTTCTCGAGAAGAAGGCCGATGTCGGTACGCGGGATAAACACGGGTATACCCCCTTGCGCATGGCTCCATGCACTTTTAGACGTGATAGTTTTGCAGTACTGTGATACACAGCAATGTATGTCAGTGGACTGCTGTGCGCCTCCACAACATCGTGCGAATTGGGATTCTAGGAAATTGTTAATACGCCGGATTTTCAATTGATTTGCAGATTATCATACGCTGTCGCTAAAAAGGTCTTGGCGGCATAAATCAAAGCCGTATGTCCTTTGGGAATGGTCACCCAGAAAGAACTTATTATGGTGCCTCTCTATGAGCTTGAGAATCGGATGCGCACAATTTGATAGGTTTGATTTACACCTGCGTACCTCTTTTGCATCTGCGGATTGGCTTACAGGCTGCAAAAGGGGGTTGTCGTCTCAAATATTGAAGCGAACCCTCGTCCCGCCTAGTAATACACTTCCTCCAATCCGATTCAATTAGCTGCGGGATACTCAGCACCGCCCTTGTCGAATTTGAATGCAAGAAGAAAAATTGGTATCAATTTGCTATAAGATATCTGACTGTGTTTTAGCCTGCTAATAGCATTTGGTGAGCGTTGAGTAGACCACGGCTTTAAATATTGGCGCAGGGTTTGAACGAGTCCCCTAGTCCACGACGGAGGTTAGTACAGAGCTCTTCTGCGTATAGTACCCCTACTTTCCACTGGATAAACTTTCGATTTCTTGATATGATAGTCGAATTTGAGCTTCGGCATATTGAACGAGGCACAATTTAAATAAGAGAAAGAAAATAGAAGCCGGGAAAGAGCCGGCCCGCAAGTGCGATCGGATATCAACCTATTTCAACCCAAAGCCCCTGTCACGTCTTTGCCTATCTTTACGTCGAGTTTGCTACATTACATTACTAATGCACTTCACGAAGCATGGAGGACATCCAATAATGCTCCGTTGTTGCAGGCCAACGGTCTTTGCCGCCGACAGATGCTACTATAGCCTATCAACACTTTAAACATGAGTAGTGACTTTGTCGTGGGTCCGGATGCTGTCGCATCGTCTGCGTACATCTTGGAATGGACTAGTTCATGAAAGTCACTTAAGGCTATTCTATTCGCTCAATATCGAAGGGAGAAATGAGAATAGGTATGGCCGTCGGATATACCGAGGATTTCAGCGTACGGCCAGTGTTCTGTCACCACATACCGACAATTCGGTACGGCCTACTATCTATGATCAACTCATTGACTGTGTCAATATGTCGCTGCTCAGATGGGCAAATTTTCCACTGGGGAAGAAAATACGACTTAGCACGAGCTTCCAGGAAGGGAGGTTTCCTGATCGAAGCATCTGTTGATTCTGTTCCTGGTTGCTTGAGGTAAAAACACCTCGAGGGAGTATCCCGTATCCAGCAGGGGACTCCCCGATGAAAGACGAGCTATGTCCTGTCTTTAGATACATCCGAAAGTAGCGATCTCCTGGATCATTGGGGAGCTTTCTTCGGAAGTCGCAGGAACGGGCTTCCTAGACATCTTAAGACTCAAAATTTCTAGACCGAACTACTGGTCTCGAAGCCCTTCACCTCGTCGAAATCGTACATGCAGACGTCAAGTCAGACAATAGCCTTATCTTTACCGCAGCACAGTGACTTGATAATCGCCCCCCACGTTGGCGGTGAAAATCTCTGATCTCAGATTTTGTGTTCCCGATACGACTGCTTGGGATCCTGGTGCATGAGGAGCTGAATTTCAAGGAAGCAGAGACTCTATGAGGCGCCTCTGTCCTTGAGCCAGTATGCCAATCTCCCTCAACTAGATCTCTATTCTTACGGAGCGATGATATAGGAAGTTGTCAATGGCAGTGGCCTTCCATTCCCCACTGTCAGCGATGCCAACGTTCCGAGTCTCCAACAAGTCTCCACCGAAAGAGCGCCTGATTTTCTCATCAAAGCAATGCGGTGGAGGTTAAGGGTTTCTTGACAACTATACGGGGTACTGTCCACAGGAGACCTAATACCACGATGCCATGGCAGAACGTCTTAACGTCGCTTTCGACAGCTTGCAACGTCTCTTGTCTCTCTCCGAGTTCCTATCTTTGCACTTTCCATTGTACAAGTATTTCAATCTGCCGTCTTTTCTCTACCCTCGCTCATTGCTAGAAAGTACATCACAAACGCAAATGAATGGCAAATCGCGGCTTAGTGGAATGCCGAAGGTGAATTTTCCATAGATGTGATCCAATTTCACTGTCTTGAAGGATGCAAATCATATGAAGTACGCGCCTTTACTTCCTTCTCTTGAGCATGTGGATCTACTATTGAAAATACGGTGGTGATCCTAATGTCCTCAATAAGCTACAAACATTGCTCTTGCACCTATTAGGGTGACAAAGGACATGCTGGAAATACTGCTCTTATCCAGCATCTAGTGAATGCCAGTGGCGATGTTAACGCCAGGAACGCCGACGATGAAATGTCCTGAGACCGCCGTGGCTATCCTGAAAGCTGACTCCGATCCTCGAATTGTCGACAATCGGGAGATGTGGCCTTTTCACCAAGTCTACCGTTTGTCTGAATTTTCGACTTCTCTGTTCGCATATTGCTGAAGGGCAGAGCCGATATTAATACTACTGAAGATGGAGGGCTTACTTTACACTGTGTTATCCATGTCGGACGTACGAGGAGAGAAGTAGGTAGAGGGTTTCATTCGCTTACAAGGTGGAGAAATGCCCCTTACGATAAACTTAGTTATCCTGATCGATAAAAAAATTCCGACTGACGTTTGAGAATGCTTTAATACCGAACTAAATGGGGTAGGGTGAGAGAGGGGGGGGAAGACCGCGCTGGATATACTGGCGTATGGAGTAAGGAGTAACATCGGCGCCACAGTGGAATCCTTTGGACCCGCGAATGGTCCAAGACCATAAGTCACATGCACATCGTGTTAATATTGAGCACATAAAAAGGTGTTATTATACATGGTTCATACAGCACGGCAGAGAAGTGGACTTAGTTCCCATCGTTGCGGCACTAATATGAATGAGTTAGTTACACACTCTCAAGCGCGTGAGCAGGGACGTACGCAGACTTGGATACCATGTCCATCACAGGAACCCGAATTGGGATCAGCTCGGCAAGCATAGCTACAAGGAAAGCCGTAAGAAATTGCTCCGCAACCCCACACGCTTGAGGACATACTTTTGACCGTTGAGATGCAACCCAGTGAATGTGATGGGGGCAGGGCTGCAGGAAAAGCTGCCCTGTGTGCATGGATTATCGGTAATAACCGTCAGAACCGAATTGCATGAATCGTCATAGACCCTCCCTGAGGGTGGTCAGCTAAACGTGAGGGAAGTAACCCAGAAACATATCGCGTACAAGAGCCGGGGGGTCCTCCTCCAAGGTCGGCAATGCCGAAGCTGAAAATTTTCAAGTTAGCATAGGTCTTGAATGAAGGAATCGGCGTACTTGAAGCCGGGACAGATGGCATTGGCCATTCCAACTGTGGCGGCGAGGATAGCAAGGGTTTTCAGAGTGAATTGCATCTCGAGTCGAAGGTGCGATGGAGGCATTCTTCAAAAATGCTTGGGCTTTTATACGGCGTTTGAAACAGTTATGGCTCCACAGAGGTGCATTGATCCTGGCGAATAGCAGGATAACGTAAGTCGACTCACAAAGGGTCACCCATAGTTTGAAGATGAGTACGAGCTCCATGGAGGTACTGGGCTATGAAACGGGCTCGAGGCATAAGGCAGTACCACCCCTAAAGTTGAACCGTGACGACAGATGTTATGAGGTTGACATTTACCGCTCATCGTCAGGATGAAACATCTGCATTAGGGTCATTTGAAAATACTGGCTCGCGGCTTGACATAAACCTATACGAGAAACAAAGGGTACTTTGACTAGGATGTGCACGTCTGAAACGGTGCGTGACCTACTGCTACGCCACACTCCCTACTCAAAGTCCGCAGACGTTTCAGTCAAGAGGAAAAGGATGAATCATTAGATAACGAAGGTTTTCGACCGCATGGTAATCCAGTGTTCAGGTTTTGATCCTAACTACCATTCAGACATGTTCTACGGTATTACCACTCTGGCTGTAGATTTTCGTGTGCTGACCCCCCCGGGTTGAGAGTCGATAGTCACGTACACATATGTAGTACAGATTGTGCCAGGGGACGACAAAGATGCCAACGAAGCCCGGCCAATAGTGCCCGTTGATCTAGAGTATAAATTATTCTCTCGTGAGCCATAAAGTCCGATAGCGATGCACATGCATCTCTCCATATCATCAGGTGCCACTGAAGAACCGGGTAATGCTCCAGCAGACTGGAGTAAAGAATGAGGCATACTTCAGTGAGCCAAAACAAGTGTGAATCTAGATGTAAAGGAGTCAGCTACTCAAGCATTTGACAAATCATCCATCTGGGACTGCCGCCGCTATCCAAGAGAGGGTTTTGACAACTCCAAGACAGAGCAGTGTCAAGAAACGAATCAGAGCGCAACAAGCACTGCACGTCGCGGAACAATCCGAGGTATTATTCACACGCACAGACCAGTTTCGCGTTAAGAACCTGGGTCCGGCCCCTCCCAAGTAGTGTTTGTTGTTATCTGAATGTTTTTCTTCTTGCACACTTCTCTATCGTTGCCGGCTTCTACATATTGGATTGGGGGAGTAACTACAAATCCGCATATACATTATAATTTACTTCATCCGTAACGGTATTCGGCGTTCGCGACAGAAATGATAAGTGTTGAAGAATCATCATTTTGTTGTATGAGGCAATCTTTGGTTTGAAGTGAAGGCAGCGGTAGACAAGTGATAGAGCGGAGACAGTCACGAGGAAGTCCAGAACCAGGTACAATCTCAAGGCCCGGCTCATTTCGCAATCTTTTGAGCCGTCTACAACCACTATAACAATTGTTTATATCCTCTCAGGTCATTCATTAGTTCGGATATCTACGCGAATGATATATACCAGTTAAATCGTCCTTGGTGTAGATTAACGTCTGGAACTGGCGTTCACTGTGCGGACACTACAGTGTAATACTACCTACCTACTTCTCAACGAAGTCGATGCCTGGATGCGCCGATCAACGCGTGTTCATTGAATTCAACACGAGTTCTGAACAAGTTCCTCGTGGCTTTCTGTCATTTCTGGGCTAAACCATTGTCAAGTACACAAACTACGGATAGTGGGAAGAGAATGTTGTTGCCCATCCTTTATCTTTCTCCACCCGACATTTCATGGAACCAGGGCATCTTGAACTTGCAGAAACTCTCCTTCTGAGGCTGTCCCTTCATCTTCTCCAGCTACTAGTGTGACGACCTGACGTCAAAAGTTCCGTGAACCTTTCCTCACCAACCATTCGTTGAAGCACGGGTTCCTTTAAGGCTGCACAAGTACGAAATTGATTTGAAATAAGCATGTACACTAATTTCACTGAGTTACAATAATGTGAATTCAGCAGCTGTTAGCATAGTAGCACATTGCGTCGAACCGATGATATGGATGTGTTGGCATGGGTGCGCCATTATTAATCGTATGTAATTCACAAATCCAATTGATATACAATGGACTATACTACAAAGTCAGAGTCAGCCATTGAAATGACCACGTAGGTTGTCCCAATACGCGTACCAATTTAAGTTGGAGCTTATTTCAAATCGATGCGATTAAAAGCACGATCCGGGATCACTGCTGCCGTGGCACCCCTCAGACACATTCTGCATGCGAGGTTTTAATGCCTGCATTTAAATAAACACAAGCATTCGAACTGGAACATAAGACTCACCTGAGCTTCGGGTGTGACAATAGGTACAGGCGAAGATAAGACGAGCATCGTAGTGACTAGAAGAAGTGGTAAGTATGACAGCAGCGAGAATACTACGAAGAATATCGCACAGGTCAAGATAATAGTAACCAGAGATAGACGGTAGTACATTGCGTTAATAGGATTTTTGGTCGGATGCACACAAGATGCATAACTCGTTCTTCAACGAGGCCTTTTAAACACATGAGGAGGATAGGTGGACGAAAAAGGACAATGTTGCCGGCCTACGGCACCTCAAGTCATCATCAACGGATTAGACTCGACTGCGGGAAAGTAATAATAGTAATAATAGTCGGTCATTCTTTCCCTTGGAGCATGCGGTGGCACAGCCTAATCCTATCACCTTTTCTCGGTCGCGTCCCTCTGAGCGCTGATTCCACTTGATCTCCGGTGGAAATTACCTAGCGGTGCGAGTTTGGAGAAAAAGGAAAAGCGTTCGGTATTGATCCGGCTTCCACTACAGACGGAATCAACTTAAGGTGATATTTGTTCCAAACTCGGCATCCATGCATGAAGTACTGTCGTCCGAGGAACGAGTACTGAAATGTTAAGCTCGCGACTAACTAGTCATTGACTTTGTTGCTGTGTCAACATTGCAATAACCATAACCTCCACCAATTGCGCATCCTGTGAAGGTCTGATGCTAAATCTAAAAAAAAAGAATTGCATTAGAGGCGCAAAAGGCCTCTTCTACTATTATCCTCACAAAGCATACGCACAACACGGATATCATCGGCGGAGAAAAGTCTCCTGGAAAGGGTCTATTCACCCACGAAGATTACAGCTGTTTGTATACAACTTGCCAACAGTAACATGTGTTTGTGGGAGACGATCTGTACTTCGTCATAAAACATGACTCTGGGACATGAAGGCGCTGGTTTATGGCCACTTCGACGATCTTGGAGGAACCTTCGTGCCCCCGACTACGATTTATGATGAAGTCCGAGTCTCTTTTCATCATCCACGAAGATGCCGTGCATTGCCAAGTTGTACGTGAATGGCTATAGAGGAATTTAGGTCAGCCTATTTGATACTGACAACACAGGTTGGCTGCGAATAGCCTATGGCCAACTGCGTGATCGTAAGAGCTACCTTATACCGGTTTGGTTCGATTAGTGGTCCTTTCGAGGAGTTTTGAGGTATTACTTTCGCTCCGCTGGTCAGAAAATAGACAGTTAGTAAGGGAGCCGACTAAATTGCCACCCCAAGAAATAGTCACATTGACCGCAGTGAGGAATCTTACTGCTTTGCTCATACTCGCACTTCCTGTCGGTAAGTTCAACAATTCGTTTGTGATCGCCGGGTACGGTTGTCTGCATCGGATGTCCAATTCTTTTTCAGGCTGCCATTTCGTTTCCGTATTAAAATTTCACCGTTATGTTCGTACCTTTTGAGTTCGCTCGAATTCTCGCTTTGGCCTGAAATCTCCGGGTCTTGGCGCCGTACGTGTGCCTCTTTGACACGACTGTAAGAAGACAACCAGCCCGATCATTAATAAAACGTCGGAAATATCCGACACCTACTGACTGAGGGCATCTCAAGCCGGCGTAAGAGTGATCGACACCTAGCGTGATTGCACGATGTCTGCCATATGTATTTACCAAGAGAAGAGGTCCTTCCTTGACTTGACGACAAGAAAGTATAAGGCTGGCAATAGCTAGTAGGAAGGCTGTTCGATGGCTGTAGCACCGGATTTGTTGACAATATTCTTGAAAAGCAATGCAGTCATCGTTCCTGAAATAATTGACCGAAAATTGATCATGATTCGCAGAAAGGAAGATCTGTCAAAGGGGGAAAAAGGTATGCATGAGTAAAAGGCTCAAAGAAGAAAATGCGATAGCTCTCGGATAGCTTGCGACAGACTTGCACCCTACTATTGTCCGCATGAGAGGTTCAAGCCGTGAATGTTGGATATAAATTAGGCAGTGTTCTAGATTTCCATACAGAGGCGATTGTTCGATGTCAAGATTCCAGGATTTCGAGCACAGCTACAGAGGTATACTTAGCGCAGTGCGCTGGCTAATTGACTATTCCGGATCATGATAAACGACAGTCGGCATAGCAATTGCTTTCACAGGGCTGGTAGGAGCAGCAGCTTGACCCAGATCTCTTCACTTGTAGCTTTATCAGATGGATAGAGCGGCATTATACCACAGAATCGGGCTCATCCAACTTGAAAGACGTGGTGGTAGTCAGAGAGTGAAGCACAAATCGGAACCGGACCGGATTTATCGAACAACGGTTACGTCATCTCCAACCTCCTTCAATTTCCCCACCACCTTAACTAGACCTTCATCAATTCCACCACCTTTGCCTTGCGAGGGGGATCGCGGTCGCTATATACACGCCTTTCAAGTTCCAAATTCTCAATGTTCTTATCAGATCTCCTGCGATTACATTTGAGTTACGCATCTAGTCAACTGGACCCAAAGACTGCGACACCTTTTTTTTCGTGATGGAAAGCATTCACCCGGTCGCATACCTCGGAAAATCAGGAGAATTTATTTCAGGTACCTGATTCAGGACGATCCAATGTGGTCAACTTGGTGGCTGCTCGCCTTGAGGCTGTTCCTCCATCGAATTCGCTCATGTGGATGTCAGGTCAGACGAATCATCATTCTAATCCATCTTGATCAAGTTTCCTGATTTCGGATTTTGTGGTCTGTCGCGAATTTTCATAATCGGATCAACTTTTCAAAGGGGGCCTTTGCGGTTCAGGGAACAGAATCCCTTCAGCGCCACCGTCATTGTGTAGGATGTGAATATTTTCCAGCAGGAGGGCGCCTCTTCTTGAAGCCGCGGCGCTGGTATGGTGTACTGTTAAGCATGATTACGACACCCTTACCAAGAGGTAGTGACATCGATGTCCAAAACTGCCAGTTGTATACAGTGCAATGGAGGGTTGTGGACTTGATGTTCTCTGCAAGAGAAGCATCGTAGAAGCGGGCTGACTGTCGACCCGTGTACAAGACGTCGTCCGCAGGAGTGCCTGTAACAGAAGGACTTGGCAAGAAATCTGCACCTCGTTATCAACACTTCGAGACGCGTCCTGCATTTCCTCGGATATGTCCTGTTGAGGGTTCAGTTTTCATCCAGTCACGTCTTTGTAGGAGTGGTTGACTTTTGACAGTCGGTCAAATACGCGGCATGAATGCAGTGACCCTTTTGTCACCATTTTCTGGATCCAAGTACCATTCTCTACCCCACGTAGCAAACTGGCTGTTTACGATGATGGCTGCCTGTTCTTATCCCTTCCTGCGCGATGGATTTGCCAGTTTACTATCTCGGGGAGCTAGCAGAATAAAAAGGCCTCGGGTCTAGACTTCGATTATGTTTTCACTAATGCTTACTTGCAGGAAATATCTATCGCGCAATGGGCTCCGGCATATTTCTGTAGCGTGCCAGACCCAAAGCAGTGAGCTTCCCCCTCACGAGCTTTGAATGCCGATGCTATGGAGCTCTTCTGTAGAAGAAGGCCGATGTCGGTATGCGGGATATACACGGGTATACCCCTTTGCATATGGCCCTATCTACTTTCAGAATTAATCGTTTACGGTTCCGTGATACCCAGCAATGTATGTCATTGAACGGCTATGCGCCTCTTCATCCATTCGAGCTTGATGCTGTGATAACATGGGGCGAAGTGGGAAAGGAAACTGTTTACAGACAAGGTAAACAGATGCATCATCAAAAAAAAAATTCGATTCTGCTCTTTCTTGGCGATCAACTGTCTACCTCCTCGCCGGTCAATATTGGCATTGCAATCCGCCGTCTTGTAGACAAGTCCAGTTAAACACTTTACCAATGGAAAGTCTCTCGACCGGTTCCGAGTCATTGACGTCCATGATGTTCCTGTCTACACCACCTCCAACACAAAAGACAAAAGGCGCACCACCTGTCCATGGTATCTCGACCATCAAAAAGCCACTCTCCTCCACTCCTCCGCCCTTCAAGGTGTCTTCCATATTCCCTTGATTGTTCCATTGACATTAGCGGCTCTTGATGAATTCATTCGCCAATTCTGATTGACGAGGGATGGTTATAACACGAGGGACCGAGGTTGTATCACGCTACAATGCAGAGTGGACGGCGGATCGCGGACGAGCACAGGTGGGGTGTGGGTGTCATTACGGTGTGGCACAAGAGGCGGCTGTCGATGACAGATCCAAGAGTCTGGGAACTTTAGGAAGTTATATCGTCAATGCAGAAGTTAGGTTGGTCAGAGCTTAGATCGCTAGGGCAGCCGCGAGTAAAAAGGCTGTTGATTCAGGTTGTATTTTATTCTGCTTTTGTCTCACTTTCATTTACCTCTGTCACTGTGTATCTGCTATCTTTGTTGTTCAATTGGGATCCTGGCACTATGGGGCAATAGGTCAATCGGAGACTGAAAATGAAGATGAAATACTAAGGTATGGAACATTTAACATAGAATTAAAAGTAACATGATATATTGAGATTGTTTAAAATATTTGGGCTGATCTTCTCAGCATATTCTTGCCATATCTGACCTTGATCAAAGATAAAATAGGATTAATATTACATTGCTAATTACAGTACTAGAAAATCGCACAAAAACTTTGCCTATTACTTTGCCTTCTTCAGGATCTACTTGCCGAGTGAATGTATAACATGCTCAGGGTCCTCGGACACTGATAATGCTATAGAGATTCAAAATAATCAGACCATATCCCTAAAGGGTTAAGGCTGACCTCATCAGCCTTTACTCAGGATAAGCTGGGATTTCAGTCCTTTCAAGTTCACAGCATAAGATCAGGCGCTTCCTTTCTGGGAAATAGTTTTAATATTTTACCTGTCAATATGATTTTCAGGGTTCAAAACCTCTAATTAAATTCTAAGTACCCTCCACTTGTTGATTCTGAGGAAGCCAAAGTAATGGGCAAAGTTTTTGTGTGATTTTCTAGTACTGTAATTAGCAATATAATATTAATTCTATTTTATCTTTGATCAAGGTCAGATATGGCAAGAATATGTTGAGAAGATCAGCCCGAATATTTTAAACAATCTCAATATATCATGCTACTTTGAATTCTTTGTTAAATGTTCCATACCTTAGTATTTTATCTTCATTTTCAGTCTCTGATTGACCTATTACCCCCGTAATGTGGGTCGCACGCAACTATTTTTGGGAGATATGTACTGAGAAAGTTATACTTTTGAACAAAGGACTATCTTACAAACGATATTTTCACACCTCGGTTTTCTTGGGCTGATTACGATCAAGGTCAGGGAAAAAATGAAGAGGAATCATAGAATATACGATTTACCAGCGATGAGTTGCACGCACATCTCTTTGACGCACGAAAACGAGCTGCTCCATCAGCATCCAAAATATCGCCTGCAATTCTTAGGCGCCGCATCAGTCATGATGTTGAGATCGGCAACAATCGTAGGGGGGGTTAACAGAATTGGTTGCCTAGACATATCGGTGAACGAGAGACGAGTTCCGAAAGCACTTACACCAGGCAGAACGTCGTCGTGGAGGTCGCGGAAATGTTTCCTCATGTGTTTGTCAGCCTCCTGGCGTTTGGAGTCCAAACGAAACGATGCGGGTGGCTTGACCTCAATAAACAGGACCGGACGCTTGTCCAGTTTGACAGTAAACATGGCGACGACGTCGGTGTTATCCCGTGGAGTAGCAGATACATGGAATTGCGGAACGATCTCAAACGGGCCATCAACGGAAATGCAGATGTGTATAGAGCCATTGAAAACACTCTCGTTAGTAGGGCTGTCGCGAATGGCCGCCGAGAGGAAGGGTTTTTGTCAAGAATTGCGGCCAAGGAGTAGGCTGAGCGTCTGCCATTGTATCCCCTAAACCATTAAGCACGGAGACAGTTGATTTTGGCGGCTCCTGCATGGCCCCAGACTGAGAAGTGTTACGGAAAGATCTAAGAAAACTCGTTGAGCAACATCTCGGAGACATCCGAGGCATTATTCACACGCACAGTCCAGTTTCGCGTCAAGAGCCTGGGCCCGGCCGCCTGAGCGGTGTTTCCGAATGTTCCGTCGCTGGATTCCCCTTACAGGATGGGGAAAGAATTACAAGTACATTTTATCTATTCTTCACTCCGCTCATTAGGCTTACCTATGCGAGCCTGAGTCCCTTCCCAAATCCAAGTGGGAGAATTGGCTTCAAAAATGGAACGGCATTCGCGTTACGCGTATACACTGGCGGCAATCGGGTTTTCGGTACTTTCCTCGTGATCATAGAGTCTTCAGACCTTGTAGAGCTGCAAGGGTGCCGCTGAGGTCTACACGTCACACAGCATGGCGGTAGGCACCTTAGTATCTCCTTTAGTGACCACGGACATACCGCCTAGAGGAGAAGGCGGCCGAAGTCAAGTGGTAGAAGCGGAGAGAGCCGCTTTATATCATTTCGTGGCCAAATCATTGTCAAGAATGCAATCACGGGCATTAGGTGAAATGCTACTGCTCATCCCTTATCTGTACCTATCCGACAGGTCACAAAACCGTACCTTCGCTTTCTCCCGCTGCGACAACCCGACTCAACCGTAAAGTTCCCTGAACCTTTTGTCGTCATAGCCATCTGTTGAAGAATGGGTTCTCTCGAAGCTGGACAAGTGCGAGATCAATTCGAAATAAGCATGTATAATCTGTTCAACGAGTGCAAATAATAGTTCGCAAATTCAGCAGCTAGTAGCATAGTAGTAGAACACTGTATAAGAACATAGATAGATTATATGTAATATTCACAAGTCCAAGTGAAAACAATGCACATATGCTACAAGTCAGAGTAAGCCATTGAAATGACGGCATAGGCAGGCCCAATACACGTACCAATTTAAGCTAGAGTCTCATTCTACTTGACGTGATTAAAAGCACGATCCGGGACTGCCGCTTCCGTGGCACCCCTCAGACTCGTTCTGAGTACGAGAGTTTAATGCCTGCATTAAAAATAAGCACCAGTATTCGAACCCCAACATGAGACTCACTTGATCATCGTGCACGACAGGTACGGGCGAAGATGAGACGAGCATAGCCGTGACTGGAGGAATTAGTTAGCACAACAACAGCGAGAAGAGTGCAAAGAATAACACACAGGTCAAGATAATAGTAACTAGAGACAGACGGCAGTACATTGCGTTAATAGGACTGTTGGTTGGATGCACAAGATGCTTAACTCGTTCCTCAACGAGGCCTTTTATACATATGAGGAGGATAGGTAGACCAAAAAGGATAAGGCTACTGACTCAGATCTCCTCATCATCGACGGATGGGACTGAACTGCGGGAAAGTAACAATAGTCGGTCACTCTTTCCCTTAGCGCATGCGCTCGCACAGCCTAATCCTATCACATTTTCTCGGTCGAGTTTCTCTGAGCGCTGATTTCACTTGATCCCCGATGGAAATCAGCTGACAGTGCGAGTTGGGAGAGAAAGGGAAAGCATTCGGCATTGATCCGGCTTCCACCGCAGACGGAATCAACTTAAGGTGATATTTGTTCCAACTCGGCATCCATGCATGGAGTACTGTCGTCCGAGGAACGAGAACTGAAATGTTGAGCTTGCGACTAACTGGTCGTCTACTTTGTTGCTGTGTCAACGTCGCGTAGCATGTGCTGGTTTGATGCTAAATCTAAAGCATCATTACATTAGAAACCCACAGGGCCTCGTCTACAATTATCCTCACAAGGCACATGCACAGCACATATACGTCATCGGTGCAACGATGTTATCAAAATGAGTTTATTAACCGAGGGAGCCCTCGCCTTTACAGTGGTTTGCATACAACTTACCGATAGTACCATGGATTTTTCAAGGGGGACGAGAGAGACCTAGACTTTGTAATGACCATTCAGGGACATGAAGATGAAGACGCTCATATACGGCGGTCCCGGGGGCACTTCGGGGCCCTAAATCCCTTAGACGCGGTTTATGATGGAATCCGAGTCTGTTTTCATCGTCTACGACAGTAACTCCGACTGCCAACCTGTATGCGAACGGCGAAAAAGGAATTTATGTCAGCCTAAGGATATCCGCAATACCTCGTTAATCTACATCCAGGCTGGCTGCGAGTATACCAAGGCCATCTGCGTGATCGTAAGAAATACTTGTAGCCGGTTTGATCGGTGGTCCTTTCGACGAGTTTGAGACACTACTTTCGCTCAGCTGGTCAAAAAATAGAAAGCAGTAAGGGAGCCGACTAGATTTTCACCCCAAGAAGTTATCGCATTGAACGAAGTAACGAATTTTACCTCTTTGCTCATACTCGCATGTTGGGCCGGTAAGTTCCATTTCGTTTGTGATCGCCGGGTACGGTAGTGTGCATCGGATATTCGATTCTTTTCAGGTTGGAATTTCGCCGTTATGTTCGTATCTTTTGGATTTGCTATTTTTGCTTTGGCCTAGAAGATCGGAGTCTTAGTGTTGTCCACGAGCCTGTCTAATAGGACTGTAGGGAAATTCAGCCCGTCCATTCGGAAATATCCGAGACTTCAAGGCATAGGGTGGTCGGAAGACTGATCAACACGTAGCATGATTGCATA
This sequence comes from Armillaria novae-zelandiae, assembly GCA_030435655.1. NCBI lineage: Eukaryota > Fungi > Basidiomycota > Agaricomycetes > Agaricales > Physalacriaceae > Armillaria > Armillaria novae-zelandiae. Next base: position 2,014,822 of record JAUEPR010000004.1, on the reverse strand, counting down.
ATGTCTGTCATATGCATTTACCAGGAAGAGAGGGCTGAAAAAGCAGAGGGCTAACGAATGCGGGCAAGAAGACTGTAGCACTAGATTTCTTGATAATATTATTGAGAAGCGCTACAGTCAACCTTCCTGAAATAATTGACTGAAAATTGATCATGATTTGCAGAAGGGAAGATCTGTCAAAAAGGAAATAGGCATAAGAGTAGAAGGCTCGAAGAAGAAAATGCGACACACTTTAAGCCGTGAATGTTCGATATCAATCAGATAGTATTCTGGATCTTCATACCACGCCGGGAGTTCAAAAGCCCAAGAGTTCAGTCCCAGATAGCAAAGTATACGCAGCGCAATGCGCTAGCTAATTGACCATATTGTAGAGGACCTCGTCCCAGCTCATGATACACGTCAGTCGGCAGAGCAGTTGCTTCACAGGGCCAATAGACGCAGAAATTTGTCCTATACCTTTTCGCTTTGGGTAGCTGATGTAGACGAATAGTGTAGCATTATACTGGAGAATCTGGTTGCAGCATCCATCCGAAAGACGTGGTGGTAGGGAGAGTGAAGCGCCAATCGGATCCAGGCCGAGGTTATAGAAACCCTGCTTACGTCATCTTTTCCGAGTTCGGCTTCGAACGGTAATCTTCAGTGCCATCTCCTATTCCTCCCTCTCTTCGTCAAAACGGGCACAGCGCCCGACTCGTTACTATTTGGGAGAACGCTCTCTGTGAACGTCTCTTTTCCCTCTCGAATCGAGCAGCTTCACAGGCTCCAAAACACTAATCTATTGGTCGTTCTTAATCCCTCCCAGACATGGCGATATGGCGACGACAGCAGTTTATGGCTACGCGAGCTTGAAGAATCAACTATAAGTAGGCCATGGGACTGGTTCCTACGATCCGACTTGCCTCTTACTCAGCCTGGGGATATTCCTGCTATGAAAGAGCTTCTGCATTTGGATAACAAGGCAAAGCTCTTCTCTATCTAATCTAGCTGTGAAAACAAACGCAGTGGATGACATCTGGGCTCTCCTTCGGAAGACCAACGTCGGTGCCCCGGATAATTACGGCCGTTTGCCCTTACACATAATGATGACAGCGACTTTTGGGCGAATGTTCAAACTAGGCGGCATGCAGTACCAGAGGGATGGACGCTGCTCCTTCTGGTGGAATTGCAGAGCTGCTACTACGGAACGGTGCGCTGATAGACGCAAAGGTCAACGACTCGGATACGCTTTTAAAATATCCATGCGCTTTGCTTTTCGTATGTTGCTCGTCTGGGGGTCAGCCCCGATTCTCGAATTGTTGACAATAAGGAGGGAGTACCCCTCTTCACCTTGTCTGCCGTTTGTCTGAACTTTTCGACATCGCTGTTTGCATATTGCTGGTGGCCCGGAGCCGTTACTCCACTGTATTACGCATGTCGGACGTACGGGGAGAAGATTTCGGCAGCTTAAGAGATGGAGAAGTGCTTGGATTTGGCAGTCATCTTTAGTGAGAAAAGTTCTATTTGACGTTTGATAATGTTGACGAGGTTGTGAAGGTATTGCTTGACAACGGCACTGACGTAAATGTTCAAACCAAAGCGGGGGAGACCGCGCTGGATATGCTTTCAAGGCAAGTGTTTAGAGGGGCCAGTTGATGGACCAGAGAGCGACCCAAGCTTCTCCTCGAGCTGCATCATGGTAGAATTTTGTCACCCATGAGTGATTCAAGACCATGATCGTAGTTTACATGCATAATGTGTTAGTATTCACTGACATTGGGCATAGGCATTGTTCAACATATATGGTACAAATGGTCCGGCAGAGGAATGGATTTAGTTTCCGTCATTGCGGCACTAATACGAATGAGTTAAATTTTCTCTCTCAAGCACGTGAGCAGGGACGTACGCAGACTTGGATCTTGTGTCCATGGCAGGAACCCGACCTGGAATCGGCGCGGCAGGCATAGCTGTGAAAAAACTGTAAGTGATTGATACGACTTCACAGGCTTGAGGACCTACTTCTTGCCGTTAAGGTGCAACCCGGTGAACTTGATGGGGGAAGGGCTGCAGGAAAAGCTGCCCTGGGTGCACGGGTTGTCGGTAATGACCGTCAGAGCCGTATTGCACGAATCGTCATAGACCCTCCCTGAAAGTGGTCAGCAAAACTTGAGGAAGGCAGCCGAGCGATACGTCGCGCACAAGAACCAGGGGGTCCTCCTCCCAGGTCAGCAATGCCGAAGCTGAAGAATTCAAGGTTAGCGTAAGTCATGAATGGATGAATTCGACGTACTTGAAGCCTGGACAGATGGCGTTGGCCACTCCACCTGTGGCGGCGAGGATAGCAAGGGTCTTCAGAGTGAATTGCATCTCGTTGAAGGTGCGATGGAGGCATTCTTCACACAAACCTGGGATTTTATACGGTACTTGAAACAACCATGACTGCAGGGAGGTGCACGGTCAACGGTATAGCGGGATAACGTTGGTCGACGAGCCTGTTCATGGTCATGAGGTTTGAAGCCGAGTAAGACCTCCACGGTGGTCCTGGACCCATGAAACGGGCTCCAGACGAGGGCAGTACGAACCATAAAATACGACAAATTTCACGAGGTTGGTATTTACCATTCATTACCAGGATGAAATACTAAAAATAGATTCATTTGAATATACCAGCTCAAGGCTCGACCTCAACCTATACGAGAAAAGAAAGGATGTGCATGCATGAAACGGTGCATGACTTACCACTGCTACGCCACACACCCTACACAAAACTCCGCACCGGTTTCACTCGAGAGAAAATGGACGGATCATTAGATAACAGAGGATTTCGACCGCGTGGTAATCCAGAGTTCATGTTTTGATCCCATCTACTGTTCAGACATGTGCTATAGAATTCCGTATATTGGCCTCCCAGGCTTGAGTCGATGGTCATGTACACAGCCAGATTGTGGTGGCCAGGTAGGAGACGACAAGGATGCCAACGAGGCCCGGCTAACAGTGTCCGTGGATCTAGAGTATAGATTATTCGGATTCCGATGATATAGTGGTATGCCATTCATCGAGCACCAGCTGAAAATCGAGGTGAAGCTCGAGCAGACTGGGAAGAAAGAGAACTATCCTTTGAGCCAAACGAAAGGTGAGTCTGCGTGTAAATATCAGTCAACTACTCCAGCATTCTACTCGGAATGAGGCTATCCAAAGGAATGCTTTTGGTTCCAGTCCACAGCATATACATAGCCCAAGAGCCAGGAACGCGTCGTGAAACGAAACAACGATGTCACGGAGAAATCCGAGGCATTATTCACACGCACGGACCAGTTTCGCGTCTGGCAATTATTGTGGTTTGTTTGTGTTTCAAGCGTTTTTCTTCTTGAACATTTCTTCATCATCGCTAGCTTCGCCGTCCAACATGGACTAGAAGGAATCACGAATCTGCAGGATGTCTCTCTGTTCTTCATTCATCACACCGCGGCTCACTTGGGTCCTTGTCGAGTGGACAATTCGCTTAAACGGAACGATATTATTTCACATAAGTTATATATTGGCGATAGCTGGTTCTCGGTATGTTCCTCGTATCCATCAGGCCTCTTGGTACTTCCGGGGTCTGCATGTCTCGTACAGGGCGGGTGGTACGCCACCTTTGCTGCATAAACTACCAATGCTTTGCGTTCACCTGAACCCAACCAGCAGGTGATCATGGGTATCCGGCCGCATTCATACGTGGACCTTGTACGTTCATTTCTCATGCGATTATAAATGTGCTCAGAAGGTCCCCTTGACAGGGGAAGAAGGCGAATTCGATCAGATTTTTCTGTGATACCATCCTCCAGCAAGCGTCGCAACAGCAGTTGATCGTCGTGATTTTGGCCGCAGGGTATGCAGTCTCAGCAATACTTGTGTATACAGGACTTATATCTTTTACTCGTTGAACAAAATGAGTTGGCGATCGATATGATAGAGAGTGCACGTTCATGGGACGCCTATTCATCTCTAATCGAGTCGGCATATAGACTGCTAACCGGACAATCTCGTTCTCAAGGCAAACTCTCATCATGCCAAATATCAGTACTATCTTCGGCGCATTCTCATGACAATTATGATGGGAATCGCAACCCGTCAACTGTGTCGAGGCACACACAGATCGAAGAAGATACTGCCTTCCAATAGAAAGAAGATGAGGTTATGTGTAAGGACTGTGGCAGGTGTGAAGGTTTGAGCGAAAGAAGAGCGATGGGATTCATCTGCCATTGGTGCCAGCAACAGTGGATCCGGGTCTTCCAGGAGGCACGCATATCGCCGCTACGGCGCATGTTGACGACATGAGTAGTATTTCGGTCGCTAATTAAGTCCTGGAAGATATGCATTCGAACGCTAAGTTTCTTCGGCGCCTTTCAGCACTCTCTGACTTCGTCACGGGACGACATGACCAGCGTGTATCACAACTTTTGACGATCTGAAGTTCGTTTGATGATCAAGGTCCCTGTTCCATGACTCACACTAGCACTAGTGTGGAAAGACGTATGGATATTTCAAACTTGATTGACGGGGAGAATTGTAAGTCCTATCTGCATTTTCGACACTGCCTTACTAAGCTAACGTGCTTACAGAGATCATTCTCTACTGCCACAACATGAGTGCCCGCATACTAGGTTTCGACCCTGAAATAGATATCTGTGATCTGTTGATCATCTTGGGCTTCCCGAACATTCAGAAGAAGATAGATGTGATGGTGATACGACACAGCATCATTACATCGTCATATACGTACTTGAAACGAAATGGATTGCCAGCTGCTTGCACTCGAACTACCTCCTCACAATACGCCATCCAACTTATCGCCGTTTCTCATTTTGCTATTGGTTCATTTGTGGTGGATCGAGGTGACGAGGTGAGGCTTCAGTAGAAACCTCGGTATGAATGACTGATATTAGGTCCCCAGGGAGACATTAGATGAACCTCGCGTTCTTCGCCACCCTCATCGGCGCTGCTTCTGCAATCTGCTCCGGCTTCACGTATGTTGTCCTTGGTATCGCTGCTGTCCACATATGTTGAACGTGCTCTCCTGTAGCTTTGGCATCGCTGATACCCACGGAGGTCCTCCTGGGTCTTGTACGTCGAGCGCTTCTCGTGGGTGCCGCTTGATTCTTACCACCTCTCTCAGGGCGCGTTTATGATGACTCATGCAAACCTATCTTGACGGTGTTCGCTGACAACCCATGTGTCGCGGGAGCTTTTGGCTGTTCTCCCGCGCCCATCAAGTTTAATGCTCTGCATTTAAACGGATCAGAGTGCGTCCTCTTGAGTGCGGGATGTTCGTATTGATCTAATGCACAGCGATAGTTACACTTGTCTTCCGGATCCTGATTCTGAGACGTGCGAAAATAATGGTATACAAGTCTGTGTGAGTTTATTGCTGTCCTCTTGTGAATCTAGTTTTGATAGCGTGCCGTTGGCAGTGTCGCAAATGATGGAAACTAAACTAATGTAATAATAGTACTCGATGTGATGCTTTAGTTCAACTATGAACCGTTTCTGAACAGTAAACCCATATGCTTGCTATTCAGTTGTAATCGCCACCTCAAATGTCGAACATAAACCCTGGACCTACCGACGAATTTTCTCAGGTGTCTCAAAAGCTGGTCAACACCATTATTGACCATCTTTCGGACGATGCATCTTCTCTTCGTTCCTGTTCCATAGTAAACCGGACATGGACGGAACATGTGCAAAAGAACATCTTTCACCAACAGTGCTTTTGGGTGTCTGACCCTCGAGGCAATCTTCACAAATTTCGAGATCTTCTCCGGATGTCTCTGCACTTGTGCGCCTTCGTGAAGTATATCAAGTTGTGTGCGATCAATTGGTAAAATGCCTACCCGTCTCGAAGGACAGCGAAGTGGAAACATTGTTTCCCGGAGTTTCCCCCCCTGTTGAGCAACACATGAAGACATATTCGTTCGAACTTACCAGAAACAAAGCATGGGACTAGATGGTTAGGGGGATTTTCGCAGATGCGCTCAAGTAGATATTTCGGACGGCTTTGTTCACGGATATTCGTTTGTCCTGAATGGCGTTTAATCTCTTCCGATTTCATACGTCTACTCTCAGATCTTGTCGCTGTTCGCGAGCTCGATGTCTCGGATATCACCATTAGGACGTACGATGACATCAAGCCAGTCGGTGATCATAGGAGATGCCTTTTCTTTATTTCTCTACACACGAATCTGAGCGCTGATGTGCTCGGTAACCGTACGACGATAACTAGAATCGAAATATATACGAAGTGTAACTCGTATATACTTAACTCAAGCAATCCTTGCGCTTCACAATCACCAATATATGTAAGTTCGGGTGTTTCGAGACCGATAGAAGGCCCCTGCAAACTGAATAGTATAAGTTTTCTGAATATTCAACCTTCTGGATGAAACAAAAGAGATAAATTTGCCAATTCGGACTTCAACAAAGCGAGAATATGAGGTATGGGTTGTATAGTGGTGTAGTAGAGTCAAATATATTCGTTTCAAAATCGACTTCGCTCTCAGAGTACTGAGTCGACTCCAAATTCTCGAAACTAAATTGGCTCTTGCCTTAATTTCCAGTTCACTGACTGATATATGGGCGCACTGGCCGCTATCCTTAGCTCACTGGTTTATATCGGCTTCTATGCCTCTTCACTTCTGGTTTCTGTGCGAATATATAGCGGTCTCTGTGACTCGCGGAGTTATTTAAATCAAGTTATGTGCTTTCTATTCGTTGGTGGACTTAGCTATATGCTATTTGTCCGAGGCTCGTTTTACTTCCGCGCGATTCAACCTTAGCTACTGTGCTATATGGCCAAAACTCTGGGGTGGCGAAGCCTCCTGTTTATTTGTAGGTATAGTACTTATATACTACTGACGGTCCGTGCTGCCTCGGCTATTTAGTCATACTACATAATGTAAACTACTGCCGGTTAAACCTAAATCAGCATATTATATCTCCGTGCTATGCAACCTGTTCTAGCTACGTTGTTCCCGGATTCCAGGCCAAATATATTAACTTAGTTGTCTCACAGCCGGAATTCCTACTGCTGCGTCGTCAGAACAACGTGGTTACCCGTATGTCGCCGGGTTTCACGTGGATTCACGATTAGGTGACCACCATAAGCTGTGGCCAACTAGAACTATTCTGATGCAACACGATCGAATAGAATACTCCGAGACGATCGATCGGCAGATAGTATATTCACATCAGTGAGGCGACCCTAGCGATCTTGTCCAGACTCGATTGTATTTTCCGTGTCCCTACCGATGGGGTCGGATATTCTATACGGAACACCAACTTTTCCTGCTATCATAACCATTCACAGCGCACTCGTATATCCGTACTCCTGGTTTATTTGCTAGCTGGCAACAGGAACTATTACGGAGTTTATTCGCCTGTTAGTGGTCTATATTAGGCGGGTAGGTCAGACTCGTCGCGATATCGTTCCTAAGTCCCAATCTCACTTAATATATTTACTGTTGCCAGACAGTAGCTTTAGCTAGCGATCCGGAGGCTCAATCATAGCTCTTTAATAGTCAAGTACAGTATAGATCGGATATGCATATATTATACAAATCGCAAAATCTACGGGTGGATATGTTCCAGTCGTATCAGCGCTCGGCTCCTCGAACTCCGAACACAATGGCTTCAAAGTGATGAGTCACGTTTTGACCTTGGCGAAATCCGTAGCCTTACCCCGCTATCTTACTACGGCTACGACGGTGTTCTAACGAGCACGAATGTACTCGAGTCTTTTGAAACGCATAGACACTGGTGCGGGGGCCTTACATCGCGGCTTTTAGGACATGTTATCCAGTGAGTAATTTTCTCCAGGTTCATTTTCTCGTACGATTGATTCTTTTGCTTGTTGCTCCAGGCCCCTTGCCTAAGTTTGCGTCTCTTCCAATTTGAAGTTCACCGGTTCGAAATCCTCTACCTATGGCCCGGCTTAGGCAGGAATGAATCCGATGTTGATCTTAAAACATTTTTTGCCCAGAAGGGTCCCCCTGAAAATGGTGTTTAGATGTACCACCTAATTTGTATGTCGAAAATATTACGGAGGTGAGCGCATCACGACAAGCCGATGCAGGGACGTCAAATGCATCCAAAGTTTGAGGGCTACTGCGTAGAAGCCCCATCGTCCACGGAAATGATGCGCTGCCAGTTGGCTAACTTTCACTTAGAGATGGTGTGCATACTTGATAATGAACAACGTAAATTTTTTATAGCGGACATCCCCTTTCATCGTGGCTCCACAGTCAGCAATTTACCAGCGGCGATATTGTCATCAGACAATTCAACATACTTCGATGGCCCCAGCTCGCTCTATAAGCTATGCTCTCTCTTATGGGGCGAGCCGCCAGTTACGTTGGAAGGCTCATACAGGTGTCCTGTGGTTTATCCTAGGGGGAAATCACCCCTAATAATGGGCATGAAACTATGACTGACCTTCACTTGACCCATTTCATGATTGTTATCGTTGAATACCTTCCTAGATATTACGACCACGGGTACCCGCCCTTTCCTGTCATCTGCAGACTGTATGCCCTCTCCTGATTAAGAAGTAGCATCTCTGAGCATCACGGTCGGGATACTCATATCGCTTGAAGACATAGATATTCGTTCCACCCATAATTTGGAATGGGGAATTCAGCACTACGTAAACGGTGTTAGCACACAACTTAGGGACGATCATGCCAAAAATCATGTAGGAATTTCGGTGGGGAAATGCAATAAAAAGGATGAAGGTAAGCAGGGCGACAACAGCTAGAAGTGGTCATTGAGAACTGCAAATGATGCGGAATGAATACCTGTCACAGATCTCGTTTCAATAGTGAGATGAATTGTCCTTGTGATTAACATTCGGGTGAGCCGGAAATTAGTGGTGCTGCGCATAAGCTGCAAACTGGTATCAACATCAACGAAGATAACTGAAAGAGAGATAAAGCTCGCGTAGTAGGTCATGCAGATAGCAATGACGATATCATATAGGGCGGAGGCTCCGCACCAAACCTGGATATGATTCAGCATGATGAACTTGTGGCATCCAATAAGTTACGCACCCCAACCGTGACGGACATCCTTCGATTATTGAGTTTAACGACGTTACCTGTTTGGAAAGTGAAAATGCCTGCCATCGTAGCTGCCACAGAACTGGTTGATGATATTTGCAAATAAGATAAGCTCGATTGCTACGGAGAAGGAGCACAGAAACGAACACAAATTATGAATATCGGAACGATTCGGGATTTTGACAATATGAAGATCCGGTACGCATAGAAGACCTGACCGACACAAGCAGTTTGTCTCCTGATAAGCAACAAAAATGCGTAGCAAACGCTTCGCGCACCAATAGCCCCCATGACAAGGACAATGAGCCAACTAAAATTCAATCTAGCCAGTGCGTCCATGTCACCGAAGCCGTACCCAAACGCTTCAAACCCGTCGTGGGCAACAAGTATCGTCTGCACTACGATATAGCGGCCGTATACGAGATATTTTGTGATCTTCTATCGTTTGGAAGTGCTAGATAATATAGATCCATCAAGATTATAGTAGAATCGTTCTGCAGGAGAATGACTCGGTGTGACGTACAGAGCTGCGCCGTCAGGGTCCCAAACAGTCCCCAGTCCAACAGATATCCTACAATCTAAGTTCTTGTGTTAACGACTGGAGAAACTAAGGGTGCAATTTGGACAAAACGGTAGGGTCCAGTCCTGGAATGGAATGAAACAGAAATACGACTGCTCGGTTCCACGAGCATAATTTACAGGGTAATCTGCAGGGACGGGCTGCATAATGATTCTAGGGCTGCTACACCGACACTGAAGAGAAAGACTTTGCGCTGTAAATTCATGGGAGAGTGGTGTGAAAGAAAGCACCAAGACATGCCAGTATCACATTACTAAAACCGAGGCGAAGGCAGTCCAGCTGCTCAATAACTTCATCAGTGTCAGCGCATAATCCATCAAGTTGATCTTCACAGATATCGGGGAAGTAAAGTATAACATCAATATCAAATGGGAACAGACCATGAGGGGCACAGTAGATTTATGACTTACCAAGGGAGCACCGTTGATGTGTGTCATACACTCTTTGCAATCCGTCTTTGAGTCGCCTCGATACTCGTAGTCCGCTGAGAACGATCTCGGAGACTCAGACGTACGTAGAACTTGATTGCGAGATCAACATCGACGGATACTCGTTGAAACCGGACCAGAGCGCTAGATAATGCACCGGTGGGGGTCATGGGAGGCGCAGAAAAGAAACACCGATATCAGTTCTTGAAACAGCTCTCGGTAGAACAAAGCTACTTTCGTTAGACGACACATTGAGTTGCTGCGCATTCTCAAAGTTCATCCGGATACGCACATCCATCAACAAGCGCCTGCGTCCCAGCTCCCCGCTGATACCAACAAGTTAGAACACATCAATGAATAACGTAGAGAATAGGACTCCCATGAGGCGTAGCAAGCTCGTAAAGTGCGTCCCCGGAGCAAGGTGGGTCAACTTTTTCGCCGCACCCACTGCTAGCCCTGACTAATCATCAGCGAACAAACATGGGTATGTTCCCTTCTCCGCCGTTCACCGCGGAACAGGGCGCGGCAGGAATGCGTCGCGTGGGATCCCCTCTTTGTTATGAGAAAGTAAAGGCAGAGAAAAGAAACCGTGATGTTCGTGAAGAAAGACAAAACGAAAGGAAAATCAAAGCAACGTAACGGAAGGACAGATAAAGGAGGTTTTGTATGGGCGCGCGTTCAACAGATGAGGTAATTAAAAAGACTCGGGAAAGTGTGGCGGAGAAGAAACAGAATTGACGGTAGCTCCGCCAGAACTTCCCCGAAGAAGGTAAAAGATGGTAGAAAGAGCTTACCGAGAGGCAGTGAAAGGTGATAGACTGGTATGCCTTGACTGTACGGAACAGTCTTTCCATCTCCCGCATATTTTAAGGGGAGAATTCCAATCGATAAGGATACAGGCATCAGGCATCGTACACACCTCCTCCCTCAGATCCCCCTTCCTTATTGGCAATTGCTCAAAAAATTCTTCTACAACTTGTATCGTCGTGTCCGCGTTGGAGAAGAATGGGTCGTGTCGATAGGTGCCTGGTCCAATGAGTCTACGCGACGAGGACTTGGAAAACTGAGTGAGAACACGAATCATCACGTGGTGCACTTCCATTACACATTGATTGCGAGCACTCTCAGAACAATCTCAGAATCAACCTAGTAGCATGCCCGTTTTTCATGCACTATCTCACTTCATGAACGGGAAATGTACCTCGTTTCTCAAGCAGTATCGACCTTTCTGGCGTTCCGCTGCTATCGTATTCTTTCTGTTGACATGTTGTAGGACTGCGTCTGGACGTCTGGAAGCAGGCTTCTTGCTCAATAATCGTATGATTAAGCTCAGTTGAATGCAAATCAATCATCATCATTAAATCTACACAGCCCATCCATGGACGAGGCCGTCGCAATCACAGAACGTTTGTGGGTTAACAGGTAAATTCCTATTCTCAAGGATGAACGCGAGGATCGAATTGCGTTGGACTCTTTACAGATACTGACGAGAACTCTTTGCCCGGGTTCTAGTGAAGCGCCATCAGATATCGCAGTAGCAAGTGGATAGAAGAAAGATACCTCTCCTACTACAGATTCGTCCGTAACTGTATTCTTCTGGCCCGAAGAGAACTGCATTTGTTCGAAGGGAATAGGATAAGTCCCTGTGTTACCGGCGGCGGCAATGGATCCAAGTGTATTGGAGACGTCGGTCGACCCTTTTGCACGCACGCTGTCACGGACATTCAAGGATGCGAGTAGGGAGTTTGAGTACACTGATTTGATGAAATGTTAGTCAGAAGCGAGCTGGCAACAACAAGACCGTTCACGTTTTCCGAGAGAGAGGAAGACTCCTAGATATATGAGGGAGTTGGGAAACAGTGTGAACTATATATCTATGATTCAGATTGTGGTCGACTGTCAATGGTGGTAGCACAAATTTACCGTGATGAGGGTAGTAGTGGTCGTGATACTGTTATGAAACGAGCTCTTCAATAGTCATGTCATGGTCCGAGAGGTCAATCACCTACGCCGACAGTGCACCAGCATTGATGGAATATATCATCAGGGTCCTCACCATAGAATCAGTCCTGTTTATTTTGTGAGCGTCTAGGGAAAACTCAAAACAGAATTAAGCGAACCTCTTAAATCCCGTGCGATTGGCTCTCAGGAGGCAACACAAAGCGACGGCGATTGAGACATCCGCAGTAGTAATAGATGCTAGTGAGAGATACATGATCCACAGCTAGAGTGACAAAGTTAGCTCAACAATGTTGCTAGTGCGGGAAAACCTACGTCTTTTTCTATAAAAACTTCGAAGGTGACAGCGTTCACCAAGCTAGTCGACAAGTATCAGTATCAATGGCCTAACAGTTCAAGGGAGCTACAGACCCAAGTGTCCCATTCACTATTTCAAGCAGGAATTGTATGATCGCAAAACGATAATATAGTTGTGTGCTCACCCATTCCAGTGGCTAGAGATCAGTGCGTAGAATGTAAGCATTTTTCAATCTTCAGCCGAAGTTGCGATACTTACCAAATACCTCAAGGATAAGGACAACAAATACGCCAGTTAATACTTTATTCCGCCCGCTTACTGATCACAACCAAAATTCAGGCGAGGAGCAGAGATAGCTAAACGGAAAATGACATACAGATGTAGATCCTCATTGTGTAAAAGCTTCCGGTCATATTTTCAATGGGTGAAAGTAATGACAAGACAACAAAGGACGCACGTTCGCACAAGCAAGCCGATTGTGGTCTTCGGAGGGACTTTAGCAGGTGTGTGTGAACAAGACAACTCTCTTACAGTGACATACATCAGACCCTGATACCAGAAACTTCGTTAAATATCTTTCTCGGCGTCAAATGTGGCACATACAAATAAATTCCTGTACAAGAATTGAGAAATAGGTCGATATGATTGAATAAAAAACACACCAAACTGGTATCTGCAAAGACGCAGGATTCATATAGTTGGAAATCATGTAGTGATACAACGCGTTTGCTGACATGATCAGGTTGGTGGTATCTAAAATACTGCCAGCGTATTTTCTGTCAGTACGCCCGCAGAAAATAGCCCAATACTATCTGACGCACAGTACTGCTGTCACCTGTTGAAACGCGTCAATAAATATATGATACCGAGAAGAAGTCACCTACGAGAACTTTGAAGTACCATGGGTCAGAGCGTTGGTTTCGAAAGTACAAGAATGTCTGCATGAGAGTTATGCCATATAACCTACGGCACGCGATCAGACAAAGTTCCGCGGCCATGCACTCGAAGATGACACACATAGCCTCGAAGAGGTTACCAATGTAAGGCACCCCAAGGATGGTGTTTATATTTGGTAGATGGGTAGAGGACATCGCTGGAGCTGGGAGGTATGGTTACATCCTTGAGTTTGGGGTGAGGAATATATATACTTAATACAACAGGATCCAAATTACTCAACTCAATAGGATCTAAATCGTGCTATCAGAGTAACTGTTGCGCTTGGGCAGATCAAACCCCGACCCATCGTTTGATGCATCATCTCACGAGCCACGATGAAAATAGATGATATCATGACCTATGATCACTCGGAGCTTGAGAAGAGTGATCGAACAGCTGCGATAAGATTCAAACCACAAGTGTTCATGATCTGAAATTTACCCCTTTTTCATCGCCATCGCTCAAATTCATTCAAATAATCAATCTTCGGACATTTAGCACCGTGTGTAACCTCGCCAGAATATCATCCTATCAGATTGTGTTTCAATTTCTTACTACACGGTACGAGAGAATGATGTTCGGATAGGGTCACAATGAAGAACAAATGGAAGCACTTGTATGAAGAACCTAAGTCTAGAGCCCAGAATTGATGTGGTTGGCCCCTGGTCGATGCCATACCATCCCTTCATCATGTTATCCTAGAGTGATTGTTTCATGATACATAGAATGCAATTTCCCAACACTCACAAAGGCGGTACGAGGGAGGAAGTCCACCGTCCATACAAACCACCTCTTGCTTCCTTCCCAAAGCCATGCTCGAGGATTGACTTTCAGAGCATCTGGCATGACGTTCTTAGCATAATCTTCAGCACTCACGGCACCTCCGGAGAAGATTTGTGAGAGAATCAGAGAAAAAGGTCGGAAGGACAAAGACCTTGAGAAACCTCCTTTCGCTTTCGAGGACTATAGATTCGATAGACTTGTACAACGAGCTGCTGGGAGGCGGATTCAGCTTGGTCTCGATGATATCGCTTTTCACGCTGCCGCTACATAACTGAAGGAGTAATAGTTTGATTACTAGATGCGTATTCGATTTAAATACGCGACGCTCACATTGACAACCTTGATACTACGATGAAGAATGATTCACGCATTAAATTGAGGGCATTGAAAACGCACTTGAGAGGAGACAATTCAATACGCAGCGTGTTCCCGTATGCGTGAAGAGTGGCCTTTGAGGAACTGTATGTTAACCGAAGGGATATGGTGTTACACCAGCAACGCTACCGACTTGAAGAATACAGGCATCACTTGAAGCAATGAGAAGGGACACGAATGCTTTGACCATTCGCATTGCACCGAACACATTGACGTCATAGAGATCCTGTACTCGCTTCATATCGAGATCAGCTGCGGCCGACAAGAAGGCTAGAGGAATAGATGTGAATGGAGATAGAGGGATACGATTTGAGAAACGGACATACTAATGTTTAGGTAGGTACTGATACGGCACATAATGGCGGTGTTATCATTGCGATACAGTAGTTTAAGTGCGGTGCCACCACCTGCTACAGGCTAGTTGGTACTCTTAGCGATGCGCTACAAGCAGCTGCATATGGGGGACTGTGCTACATAGACTACATACCTCGATGTAGCAACGTAGGTTTTTCCTGATGTGTGTGAGGGACTCAGATTTCTCGCATTGCGTTGTCGAGTATCTCGAGCAACGAAATGAAAGCCGATCTTCAGATGTTCAAATGGACTAACACGGATTTCGTCATCTTCGAGTATCAACAACTTTTCAGGCGATTGTACAACACAACAACGTTTGTGATGACGATGCACTCCAACAATTGCTGTACGGCCGGCCTCCATCATGCCAACGATATCCATGATATTGTTTCCTCCTTTCTTGGCGACGGGGATTCAGCGTATAAATCCACTGCTGGCCTGTAGTTCCAGGCGGGCTGGTTCCCTGTTTCACAAGACGAGACATTGTTAACAGACAGATTCCACTCCACCACCAGCCTGGATCTTATCTCCTTCAGCCCATCGACAATGACACACACTTCCATTAAACTGCCTTCACCCATATTCTCCAACCCCTCGCCCGAATCTTCTTCGCCACCGTTGACGACTTCAGGCCCATCGGCCATCTCTCCCGAGCCTTCGAGTGCCAGTTCCATCCATCAACGGCGCGGGTTCAACTTTCATTTAACGCTGCACCTGCCAGAACGAGACGCTGTATCACATGCCGTTCCTGCTTTGCCAAAGGGGCATCTGCAACCTCATGTGTCAAACCTTCCGAGGAGAACAAGTCGCAAGAGGGTTCAGACATAGCTCAGACTGTATCAAAGTGTCCGTGCCTATTGATTTAAAGTACTATACATATGGATGGTATCAACCCAGAACGTGTATATTCATTAGAAACTGTCCACATGGAAACCCCAAAGCTAAAACTAAGTATGCGTGTATTTAAAAAATAAAAAGAGTGACTCCCGTCTTTATGAAGAAGCTGAATCGCGGGCTGATACAGCAGTAGCAGAACTTGTCTCTGAGTGTGGTTTCTCGGTATCACGAACTCTGGACCGACGGTCCATATTGGTCGCTATCGACCATACAGCGTAAGAGCCATACCTATAACAACAGCTGTGAGTATAGATGCGAGAGAGCAAGCGGGACGGAAAACATACACTTGCGTCGACATAAGTAGGGCGCAAATAAAAACCAGCATCACGCTGAGAGCGATATCACTGGGCGTGTGGAACTTGGCCAACTTCAAGGCCCACCAGGCAACCAGATACACTGCGAATCCAATTTTGCACAAGCTAAAGAGTTCACAACAACATGTGGTTAGCCGAAATACTGAGGAAAGAAATGGAACGTACAATGATTGCACAGCAGCGAACTGTAGCGTTTTTTTCACCAAAACCTTAGGATACTGCAGTCTATACAGGAAGAGTCCAACGAAGATAGACTGCTCTGTCGTTGCCTGGAATAGCCATATGTATCCGGCAGTTGCAAGAGGGGGGTGTTCTGTGATTTGTAGCACGACTTGAACAAATATAATGGCGAAGAGAGTCTGGAAATTCCACATGAGTACCAAAAGGATAGTAAAAACTCGTGAAATAGTTTACACAGAGGTGGTGGATGAGTAGAGGCCACCTCATGTTCGGACGGTATGTTAGCTCGAAGATGTCTAGATGTGTGCATGTTAGCCCACTGTGATGCCTTTGGTTTCGGGCAAGAAAGAAGGCGTACATAAACCGGAGATGATGTTGCCCACTACTCTCACCAAAGAGACGTTGAAAACGGTATAGTTCTCGGTCGCCACTGACCCTCCGACACCTTGGGTGATAAGTGCGACTGAGGTCCAAAACGTATTCATGACATCTGAATACCATCAAGACCAGCTAAGGGATAGTCCAATGCATGACTCACAAGTAACGGTATTCCGCTTATTTTCGAAGGACAGACCCCTGTATGTCGTGTAGAGCCTTGGCAATACGATCTCCACGCCTTTGGCGCAGGCATACAATAGAAGGAAGTATAATATTGTTGGGATAGAGTACTGTTTGAATTTTTTCTTGAGCGGGGGCAAGAATGAGTAAAGGTAACTCACAAATGCGACTGTAGTTGGGTACATCTGCAGCATGCTGAACTTCATCAACTCTGTCACAGCATCCTCAGACAATCCCTTCGTATTATCGACCGTGAAAGAGGCGTTGGGTGCAACCAGGGTCAAGGCAAAAGGATAGTCTTCGGTGACATTTTCGTACGATCTGGGGACTATGAAAATTACAACCATTGAAGGAGTGAACATAGAAGAGATTCGTACTGCACACATCTCCGCCAGAAGGAGAGATATGGGGGCAATGGACGTCAGGGCGGAACTGGACGATGTTCTTGTGTATATATCTGTCCTAGTGTCAAACTGAGCGATCACGAAGGGTTTGGGGAAATCGTACCTGCACATTGTTGTATTCTGGCCCCCTTGCCAGGCTTCTCCAAATGGAACTTCGTTGGTCAGAAACTGCCTACAGCTCTCATTTCTACAACAAGACTCAAAGGCGTGCCAAAGCAATGGACGGACGGAAAACTTACGAATCGTAAACCTGGTTGTCGCCCGTACAATACTCCATCGCCACATTGCAAATATCAACTATAGCTCGTTGGGCAGCTAATGCTTGATTATTGGCATCGGTGCCATTGTAGGATACTCCCAGTTCCTCTGCGATCGTAGGCGCTAGCTTCGGAAGGAGGAAGTCAAATGCCCACGGAAAGCGTCGGAGGGAGATGTCGTAAGATTCGATCTTCAAGTCGTCGTCAAAACGCATCCAAATGTCCGTCTGAAGAGGCAGAGTGTGGGCTATCGTCTTGTAATACGCCGCTAGAATGACGCTTGCAGAGACGATGGGACCTTCAATGGCGAGTGACTGGATAGACACTCCCGAAGGTACCCCGATTAGTTGGGTAGTATTGAGGGAGGAGATGTTGCTGGATACCCCATATAGGTATTCTGGTAGCAAAGTCGGTTTGCGAGACTAGAGGTGGAGTAGCCTACGCACCTGTGTTCAACAAACTACCGTGGAATGCTGTATTCACATTCAATAAACGTTCCGACGAGACGGAAAGAAAAACATGAACTCACTCGTCATAGTATCAACCCTTCCCACACAGTCGTCAGCAAGAGCAGGGCTACTGCTCCCAGATATCACAATACCATCAGAATTAACGAATCTAACCCAACAAATCAACTCTACTGACGAAAATCAACTCCATTGAACAGCTCACCCTTCCAAAAAGCCCTGGAACGCATCCAGATACGCCGAGGGTTGGTGTGCAAGAGCACAAGTGAGAAAAGCAAGAGTCGCGAGTAGACGCGACATTGGCCAAACCTGAACCAAGGCGTAATCATAAATACTAGTCCGTTCAGCCGCCCCTATTATCCATCGGATGCGCCCAAGGGTGATCCGCTAGGAGGCAGGGCCGCTAGCATGCTGGGAGCGATTCGATCTTCGAAGTTTCAACAGCGATCGCGGCCAGTGATTACAAACAAATAATCCAATATTTCTTCTGTCTTGCATCCCGAGTCACTGCGAAGACTTGGTGTGATTACCTTTTGACAAGAGTACCAGTACTGTATCCTTGCTTTTCGGCGAATCATGCCATGGGGATAAGTCGCAGGGACACAATGTCATTTCACATCATGAAACTTCTGCCCTTGTTCCTCGTGCTGACCTGCTTTGGTTTTTGGCGTGCCCAGTCGTCGGGCGCCGACCTCCGTATTATTTATTACGAAGTTGATGAGGGATGATGTGTTTAGAACATGTCGATCGATTCGGGTGCATTTTTTTTACCTTGATCTAGAACGCCGATTATCACTCTTTCGTTCGCATATGAACAAGGTACACACCATCCAATTCCACGAAAAGTAAAGATAATAATACAATAAGACTTATCAATGGAGCGACATATTCAAGTTACAACAAATTGTCCGGTCACCCCAAATTTGTCAGACCAATTGCCTGCCTGGGCGCTAACCTACGGAAACATAGGGAGAAAACACCACGTTGTTCGTGGGAGATATGTCAAGACAAGCACCGGAGGATGAAGCACCGGAGTGTTCATAAACCTTCACATATTCGATCCAAATCGCTTGTTCTTTACTCCTCCTGACATCTCCTCCTGTGATGGACGTGAACTGCGGTCCCGGCGTACTAGTATCGATTCGACTCACCTAGTTCGATGGTCAAATCCAACCAGGAAGGCACCTCTGATTCGGTATACCACTAGACAAAGTGTTTATATTGACTCAACAACAGTTGGAGGAGAACTTACGGCGAACTTCTTTATATCGCGGTCATCTGGATACCGGTACGAAATTTCTAAATATCCGTCTGACTTCATGCAAACAGGTCTGTGAAGACGGACTGCGCCCGCTGACCCATCGAGAACAAGATGGCTTTTGAAAATCCTCGCGAAAAATGTTTTTGAGTAGACAGTTGCTTGCCATACAGGATCATTGCCTGAACGGCACGTCCACGTCAGAGGCCGACGGTCGGAGCAGGGGTAAAAAACAGACCGTTTATAAGCGGACGATTGTCCCTATCGAACTCGTCTTTGAAGATGAGAGTATACTCTCCTGCTTTATTGACTACATCTTGGGCAATTGGGATATCATAACTCGAAATGAGGCTATCAATGATGAGACGTGTGATTAAATGTTTGTACGTAGCAAAGTCACTTACGAAAAGGGAACTTGACTCCTCACTCCGTGCCGGCTATGTGGAATGTTGTCTTCCGCCTGACCCGTCGAGTTGATAAAGGGATTTTCTGCTATTAGCCTGTTTTTATAATTGTGCTTGTAAAACGTCACTATAGGATAAACCACAAAGAGCGATATGATAGCTATCAGCAAGCAGACGAGCGCCGCAACATTGGCCATGCCGCGCGGAGACAGGCGATCCACCTTTGGGTCACTGAGCGTCTTGTCGTCGTCATCGTCGACTACAAGATCGGGTGCCAAAGGGTCAAAGGCATAGGCCACGAGGCCTCGCGCGCGCACGCCATGTACTGCAGAAGGGTATTTCGAATCAGACGACAGGGATAGGACGGAGTCACCAGATGTGGATAAAAGAGAGTTCCGATTGGGTGGGTGGGGATGAAATCTTTTGGGGGGTGCCTCATCTGCGACCCTGTAGAGAATCATAGAGCTTCGAAGTGAAGTGTTGGACGGGTTACATATAGCTCTTATATCCTCCGATGGCATCCTTCTCAACTCGGAGGGCATAGGTGTAGAATGCCGAGCAGTGGATTGGATATTCGAGGGGTTCAGCGGGGACGAGATGAAGCTCCTCGCAGACACGGAGCGTGTAGGTGCATCGGAAGACAGGGATGATTCCTCCGAGTGCGGCAGGCTGGGCAACACTGATATCTCGGTTATCCCTTCTACAGATCCACATGACTCCGTGGACCCGCCAGGACTAGAAAGAGGAGAGTACCTACGCCCGTTCAATCCCACGTCAGAGGGAAAGAGTGGCTTGCCAGGCCGCTCTATCATGGGCGATGGAAGAGGTGCTCCTTCATTCCCAGGCGTCAAAGAGAACTTCGAAGAGCGGCGACGAGATTCGACCTTGACCTCATTGGTGACTGGGCTGGAATTAGAGACCATGGTGGACAGAGTAGCACGGCATTTTTTGTCTTGGGCGTGGGGTTATAAATGAGGTGAATGAGACATGGACGAGGCGATGCCAAGTCGAAAAGAGGAAACGATGCCTTAGACAAGTGAGACTAACGCCCCATTCCTGGCAACCAATTAACGTCTAATGGTCACATTGAGGCCTTGCTCACTGTTGACCGTATGGGCAGTGCACTAGAGTATCGTCGTGTTTTCAAACGCTCGGCTCTGATTCTATTAAGTAGAAAATTGACGAAAAAACCCAAGTTACGCACCCCCATTTGTCCCCTCGAGCCTACGGCGGCATTCCTCCGTGTCGGACGCACAGATGACGAAGACTTTCCAGAATCCACCAAGCCACTCAAGCACTCCAACTGAGGTCCATTACGGAGGAGTGAAACGAAACAGAAAACAGGTGAAGATTTGACACCAGGATCGGGCAGAGACAGAGAAAAGGGTATACTGGTGGTGCCAGGTGGTGGACGATGGAAGAGTTTCGTAACGATCATTTTGGCGTCGTCGATCCCGACGTTCCCACGCCTCAGCGCCACCGAGGTTGACTTTTTAGGCAAGTACACCAGCCGCTGCCGAGTAACTTCGGCAAACTCACGGCACAGTATCGGCTCCGACAGCTCAGCGTTTCGACTTGGACTGAATGCTATGCTGGGATAGCTTTCAATTGGACCTTGTCCCGGTATATTGTTTTCAGCGTTTTCTCCAGCTGACTTGCGTGACAGGTTGGATCGGCGTGACGGCAACTGGCATTTCAAAGGTGCAGCCGTTGAAGCCGAAGCCATATGATCGACATCACGATCAAATCACCACCAAGTACACCCAAATCGTTACTCCGACTTGGTAAGTCACACCTCAGCTCTATTCTCTCCAACGGTTATACAGAAATTAGAGGTGTTTGACGTAGCATCTCTCTGTCCTGGTCCTCTAGGCTGGTATAGGCTTTGATGTATCCTTCCGCCCCGCAGACCTTCTCCCGTATCATCTGGAGCGTCGCGACCATTGTCTCTGGCCTATAGGCAAAAGTAATCAGATATCCGTACCCATCGGAACGAAGAAGAACTGACCTCGAACTGCCCATTTAATTGCTCCTTCAATATTGTCGGGGAAGACCGGGTTTTTCTGAAATCGAGCGGTCAGCAACGGAATGGCTGGCTCGAGACCATGCGCCGTCAGAGCATAATCGTTTACGGTATCCTGATCATCAACCCCAAGCATCTGCCATGTTCCATACGATCAGTAACCCCAGACTGAAAAACTAAACTAAGTACGTGCTGACCATCAAAAGCACCGCGCATACCAGCCCCGTTGGATCTTTCCCAGCTACACGTTCACCGATCAGATGCACTACTAGCCGATAACCGCAGACATCCTGAACCTGTACAATGTGCCAGAGTTAGTTCCTCCGGGTTGTCGATTGAATGTCGCAAGATCGCATGAAATGCCGGACCGGCAATCGTAAGTATCTCTTCGTGTACTTCTAAAAATGTCTGGACAGATTCAACAGACGAAGCCATAGACCAGCCGATGTTACGAACTTGAATTTCATCCTTGTTGAAGGCTTGTAGACTTTCGGTCCGAGTCAGTGCATTGAACGGTCAAAATACGAAGCCGGAGGAGAACCGCAGAGAAAGACTCGCGGGATCGAAGGCATTCTTCTCGCTTATTGCCGCACGGACAGGCGTGACTCCCTCGATCTCAGGAGTAGTGGTATTATAAGAAGATATCTCAGTATCAGAGCGAAGATCGAATATGCGACAGATTCCATGTGATATCAGATGCTTTCTCCCATCTTCTGTTAAGCATGAGAGTTCCCTGATATGAACACGTTGCTAAGCTTAATCCTCGTCGAAGATGTCGTGGTTTTGTAACCTCTAACCATCTGGATGTTTACTACACTCTGGACTTGAATGAAAGGCGGCAAGGGAAAGATGGATGAGTCCTAAGTTGCGGGGTTCATTAGAATGAATGAACCAATCGTTGTTAAGCTTTAAAGGGCGTGATGTTCGTTTGACTCCATGGTGACTTGATGAACTGAGTCACTTTGTTCGGTCCGAGAGGACCGGAGAGTATCAACAGAATTTTCGGCAACCACCGAACCCACAGCTCACCGCCGGTCTTGACTATCCAGCATTGTCCTTCCCCGTTAACTTGTGGATGCAATTTTTTTTTCACCAGCAGCTGCTGCGCTTCTTGTGCGCTTCTCGCCTCAGACTTGTATATATCCTTAGACTAGCCTTTTATGCCCTCGGCCGGTTGGGATCCAATGAATTACCGTGATCATCAGACAGGAATATTGCAATTGTACGTGGGAGTTGGTACAGATATCTCAATAATCTCATCTTGTTGCCCTGCCATCTCCAAATAGGTTCGTCGAGATCGTTTACCCTTAGTCTACTGATATGGTTTTCGCAGGTATCAAAGCGTATGTTCGTGTCTGTACATCCGGGACCTATCCTATTTGGTGACAATGTGCTTTACCCTGGCTTTGTAAACATCATCCTCGCAGATATATGTGACCACCGGGGAAAGCCATGGTATGAATGCATTCCACTACGCAATCAGAATTCTAACCGTTTGTGGTTCCGACGCCCAGTGATCTTGGTCCCGTGCTTCGCTCTGGGCATCTTAGCACTACTCTAGGGCAAGCTAAGGCTATTCAACGCAGAATTTGGAGCACCCGGCGCTAAAGAAGGACAACTCTCGCGTCCTCGGTGTGCGCCAGTTCAACGAAGAAGGCAGGGTGACAGGATCTATCGAATTAATAATATCGAAATTCCCGGGCAGCGTGTCTCTTTTTCTGGAGCAGATTGTCCATGGAACCCCTGAAAATGGCAGTTGGTATCCGTGGGTCCGTGACACGGCTCCGACAGCTCTCTGATCGAGCATAATGAATGCTTTATCGCCGTCCGGGACTAGGATGTCACGACAATAGATAAGCGGAGTACAGGGACGGAGGTAGGAGTGCCTTGAGGGATCTGATGCATAGGGACTGAAGATGAAGAATGAAGAAATAAATGTTGCACGATACCTGGCGGTGGACGCGTCGAACGGCGTTGGGTGTTTGTTTCGTCTTGTTTGACAGGGCGATCACTTCGCTGCCTTCTCTTTCTTTCTTGTTTCCTACAAATTCCCGTTACTGAACGTTGGCGGAGCGCTCACTGCCACCCATCACTTCCCGCATGTATCAGATCTCGCACACCATCGGATACCGCCGAATCTGCATATAAAGTGCCTGCCCCCCCTTTGCGCTACAGCCTACCACCCCCGACTCTGACATCTAGCATGGGCCATTCTCAGTCTCAACCCATTCCCCGTTCAGTACGCCGGAAACAGTCCACCACGTTCTCCCACCTCGCCTGCGCGACAGCCAGTTCCTCCACTCTCGCTTCCGTACCTTCCAGACTTACACCAGAATTACTTCTTGTAAATGAGAAACCTAGCTACCGCGAACATGAAGCTACGCGTCGCCCAACCGAAGCAACCCATGCGTATAGGCGTATATCGTATCTTCCCCCCCAAGACATTGTACCCGAAGATGATGCTGCCGTGGCGTACGATGACTTTCTAAGAGAATTTCCTGGTACGTCGATCTCTTCTGCTTCTGTTTCATGTTCCCCATTTGTTAGCAGAATATCGGCTCACCTGGATACTCGATACCCTCCGCCGAACCGACTTCACGCGACTAAAGTCTACCGGCGAGACTTATGTCGATTATATGGGTGGCGCCATCTATCCCGAGAGCCTTATACGCGTCCATACCGACTTTCTGCATCGCAGTGTCCTCGGAAATACCCATTCTGTCAGCAATAGGTCCGTCCCTGCCCTTGATTGTCTCTTACGTTGTCTAATATATTATTCACAGCTCCAAACTATCCCTAAATTGTGCAGACGAAGCCAGGGCAGCGGTTCTTTCATTCTTTCGAGCGCCTTCCGAGTATACTGTCGTGTTTACATCGAATGCCACCGGCGCCCTGAAACTCGTCGGCGAGTCCTTCCCATTCTCCGGAGACAGTACCTACGTTTTGTCCGCCGATTCCCATAATAGCGTGCATGGCATCCGGGAATTTGCAACTGCTCGCGGGTCTAGAATATGTTATATCCCTTGTTTGCCTCATGGCGGGATAGATCCGGTTCTAGCAAAGGTAGAACCTCTTGATTCATGCCCTATTTCTATCTCAAATCTGACGCTAAACCTCACAGAACATCCTCCTTCGTAATCGCCCTCGATCCAAAGATCTTTCCCCAAATTTATTCGCACTGACCGGACAATCAAACATCACGAATTCCAAATCCTCCCTTTCTCTTATTGAATATGCATCCTCATTAGGGTATAATACGATCCTTGACGCCGCTGCTCTGGCGCCGACATCGGTGGTGTCCCTTCAGGATACTCCGGTTGACGCAATGGCGGTGTCGTTCTACAAAATGTTTGGCTTCCCAACAGGTGTCGGGGCGCTTGTTGTCAAAAAGTCGTTCCTGGCCCGGCTGAAACGTCCGTGGTTTGCTGGAGGAACCGTCGACGTTGTCCAGGTGCCTGGAACCATTTTCTCCAGATCGCCCAGCCCTCATGAACAATTCGAGGTTCGTGCGGTATCCGTTGTTCATGTTTCATGACTCCTAATACCTCCGTCGCAGGATGGAACGATTAATTATCTAACATTGCCTGCGGTCACAGACGGCCTACGATTTCTTTCGGCTTACCTTCCTTTTCTTCCTCTCCGACTTACCACGCTCCTACATTATGTTATTTCCTCACTTACACGACTGCGTCACGACACAACTGGGACGCCCGTCGTACGTATTCTTTCACGAACACCTTCAAAACGACTTCGCTCAGTAGGCGAGCAAGCCGATACTGGCTCAATCATTTCTTTGTTATTTTTATCTGTGAGTTTTACGCTAGTCTACCAGTAGCTCCTCTGACCCAATATCTCTGATAGCCGTCAGGAGAAATGATTCCGAACCCATTCGTCGAGCATGCCGCTTCTCAGAATAAAATATCCCTTCGTACAGGGTGTATGTGTAATCCGGGTGGGGCCGCCGTCATGCTCAATATCCAAGAAGTGATGAAGCAACTATACACCGGAGTAACTCGCCATGATCTCGAGGGCCTCATAGGCCGAGAGCTTGGAGTTGTACGAATAAGCTTTGGACTGGCGAGCAACTTCTACGACGCGTGGCGAGTCATCCGTTTCGCGACGCTGATGTCGAATGAACGGACACGAAAAGTCATGTGGGATCAATGGACGGAGACCTCGGGCGCGATGATTGGCCAGGCTATCTGATTGGCGGACGGAATGTACTATGTCGGTACGATGGAATGGATCGGGATTATAGTATGTGTATTTAATTGAAAGGGTTTTTTTTCAATCATCTCAAGGACATGTACATATTGCATCTTATTATTGTTTTCATGAATTGCATGTATGCCTATTCTTTGATATTATTGTTATTTGCTAGACTTCGCCTTTTTTTACATTGATTAATACTTAGTAGACGGCCATCATCAAGCGGATCAATGGCGCGCAATAAGAAGCCGCCTCGAGGTTACGAGCCTATATTTGGGAACGTGCAAGTGCCGGGGTGGGCTTCTGAATCTTATCCAAGATACAAGGTTCTGTCGGTTCAGTTGACATTTCGAAGCTTACCTATACACTCACGCTGACACCTTGTGCGCTACCAGACGCTTCCCGGCCTTGTAACTTCTTGGTTCTGACTGTTGAGCAAGTTCTAAATCATGATCATTCCCCCCCACGGAACCGGTTCAGCAGCTACTTTCGGGATATAAAGTTCCACTTTGTTGTGGCACCCGTTCGGTACGGGATTCATCTAAGCGATCAGGTACAATGTGGGCATCAATGTGCTCGGTACCGAGCCACCACTGCCGAGTAGGGTAAGTATATGTATTGCGGAACTGCTAACCAAACCCAGGAGTGCGTCTCCGTGACGGTAATGTATGCTGGACTACCCGCCTTGTGATGTGATTGGGACTGGAGGCTGGGGAATGCGGGAAGGATGGCGGTCGAGGCAGGAAAGCGGCCTGTGCGAGGGTCAAGCCTAGCTAAGACTGGTATGGAGTGCTCGAGAAAAGTTTCTGAAACGATGCTAGAATATTTGGGGGGGGCCTTAGGAGAGGTAAATTCGAGATCAGGAGTCGCCTTGTTGATTATTGTGAGTTATTTCTTTTTATATAATTCGAGATCGTTTTGCTAAGAGGGGAAATATGGCAAAGGACCATCTTCCTGGACGCTATCCATCCCTGGCATAGTCTGAGTCCAAACTATTTCTGTTGAATAAAGGTCTGTGGCAAGTTATTCTTATCACCAGTGGCACCCGAGCTCGTACTATAACTTGTTAGAAGCTCGCCGTCTTAGCCACCGGTGGTCAGATTCATTGTGATGGATAGTATTATTGGGTGCTACGAACTCTCCTCAGGTAAAATTTCACGCAGTCGCATCTTCTCTGCCCAGACTGCATCTTCGATCCATCCTATCGTCTTGTCTGCTTTCAAAACCAGTACTTCCATAATCCCACGTGCGCTTTTCCCTTCCTTTCGCAGCGCATCGACCTCACCAAACACAGTATCCAGCCATTTCCGAGCGACCGCGACGTCCTCTTCTCCGTACAACAACGGGAGGCGAAACGCCCAATACACCCTGTCAACACCGTGCGTGATATAACCTGGGCAGCGGAAACTGGGATCGGACGGTACAATCAATCAATCATAGCAGGACATACCATCGGTCTTGCACTGATCAGGCACCCACAGAATCTGGTACCTCAACACAGGATACCCAGAATTCAACAAATCCCTCGCCAATATCCTGACGGGCAGATAAACCTGCCAGTCACTGAAGACATCCCCATAAAACCTTTGCACGTCTACCTCCTTCTGTGGTAGGGGATACATGCGCAAGATGTCCTTCACCATGTTTGTGTCGTAATATCGCTCAAGGTTCTTCTGGACATCATCCAAAGTCCTCACAGGATGCGCGATCGAATAGAGATACCACTCCTCTCTGGTCTCTCCAACAACGACACATCTGACACCCTTTTCCTTCAGCGCGCTAGCAAATCCGGAACGCTGCCATTCCATCACGTCGGGCGTCGAGAGCATCCAGTCGTTATCGACACATCCGCGGAATGTGCCAAATTCGGGACCGACAGCGTCGGTTTCGATGACATGGCATATTTGTTCAGCGGAGACCTTGGACGGGTCACGAAGAGTCTCCAGAATGTCGGGGTCTGTTGGGTCGAGGCCTAGGGCACGGCACAGCGCGTCAAATTGGGGCCGGAGTTGCGGTGGGGTCTTGGGGGTGGCACTATATTCACGATGTCAATCACTTGGGAGCACACAGAAGACAAGGTATACATGATAGCATTGGATTGAATGATAGCGGAATGGAACGGTGCGTTGACTCCTTTGGGGAGGTGGGAAGTGTAGTGAAGTATCTGATGCACAGAATGTGCTCCCGCCGAAAGACCTGAAAGCTGTATGTCGTTTGGGTTACCTAAACATGCATTGAGCTTCAAGGTACAAAGCGTGCGAAGGTAACGCTACCTCCAAACGCCTCGATATTGTCTCTGACCCACTGAATCGCGAGCCATTGGTCTTTGAAGCCGTAATTCCCTTTCAGGTCCACGCCAGGAGCGTCACATGCTAGGAACCCAAACGCAGAAATCCGATACCCCATATTAACCCAAACCTCAGAGCGTTCAGCAGATATGAACTGGTTCTGGCTTTTCAAGCCATGCGGGGAGCCAAATTGCAGGAATCTGAGGACCGTGAGAGGAGGAAGAATAAAAGAAGGTCGTGCTAAGTACCCTCCGTGAATGTAAACTTTGACTAGGAATCCGCGTTTTGCGGGAAAAGAAGGTGGTGCTACGATGGTCACGAAGAGACTTTATGTTTGGGATGAGAAATGGTCGGAAACAGTGTTGGAAATACGAACGGGTCCTCCGTGGGACTTCCGAAGCCTACTACATCTTCCTGGGGAGTATCTGCTGTAGTTTAGCATTAGCATCAAAGTCATCAGTGCTGACTCATACTTCCTCGCTGCCCGTTGTTCGTAGGTTGGGCGGCGACTGCTCGACCAATCAGTCTCATCGAACCTGCAATGGACATGATACCTCACATTTCGACTCTGTCAGGTATTCCTTCCCTGCTTCATATTTCCATCCTTCGGGTAAAGGAACAGGGTCAGCAAACCGTGTTGGCGGCAGGGCGAAGGGGACCTCTGCAGAGAGGAGTCGACTTAGCAGGAGCGTGAGATGGACCTGAACACAAGTTACCCAACCACACAGCAGCTCCATTTCTTGCTCTTCCGCCAGTGACGTTTCCGAACTTGGTTGTGACTGTAACCCTCTCTGTGTTAGTGGCGAGTTCGTCGTGCAGATGTTTGTTGGGGATCGACGACATGGTGTAGAAATGTGAATGATGTATTGATTCTTACATATCTCGAGGGAAGTATTGCAAATCTAGACATAGGCCGCGGCCGTGTCGAATTGCTGGCCACCTGAGACTATCGAAGCACTGCGGGTCGGTAGATATAGGACCGGGCGCTTATCTTCACATCGCTGAGAACATTTTGCTATTCTAAATAAGATGGACATAAATATCAGACGGCTAGATCTGGCCGGCCCTACAGAACTTGTTAAGATGCCAGCAGTCAAAGGACGAATCAAACACGCACCCTAAATCCATCCTGTATCTCCCTCAATGGCCTCAACACTCCGTCATAAAACTCTTCACGCAGACTATCCGTCGTCTTACCAGGCTTAGTGCCGTTTACCAAACATGTCAGGACGACGTTCGCATACTTGACGCTCATCTTATCCCCCAGCCGCCTCGCATATCCCACCATCCGTTCATGGTCCTTCTGGATGTCTTCTTCGCCTACAGACGAGGATGGCCCAAAGATGCCCCGCAGCGTCTTGCGGTAACCTAGCTCGATGAGTACAGCCCCGAGACTGTACATATCATGCCTGATGTCAAACTTCTGCACTAGCGTATCTCTGCCACCCTGCCTCTCAGGATGATGATACTTTCTCTTAATCGGATCCATCTCCGGACGGCGATCGGAAGCAGCATCCTGCGGCCGTGCAGCCTCAAACCCGACGAGGTACGCACCTCCAACCTTGGCGTCCACTTTGGGTCCTCGCTGGTCGTCAACGTCGACGAGGATATTGTCACTCCTGATGGACTTGTGCACCCAGCCTGCGGCGTGGATCTCGAATACGGCGGTGGCGAGCTCGAAGGCGATGCGAAATCGGTCGTCGAGAGATATACGGGTCTGTTTGTCGATGATATAGGCAAGGGTGGGGATATGGGAGTGCATCGTAAAGGCGCGTGGGAGCTCGTAGACAAGGAAACATCGATCAAAACTGTAGTCCTCTGCAAGACCGACGCATGAAAGGAGGTGCATCGAGGTTATTTCTGGGGAGTGGAACACGGCAGCCATTCGGGCGAGAGAGCTCTTCTGGGTGTCCTCCTTGCCATCGAGTTCGATATAGTGGGCTTCGACATAGGCCGGGTGAGCGTTGAACGTAGCGATGAATCGGGGGTCGGAGAAGGAGTCCGTTCCTTGAATAAAGATTGATGATAGTGGATAAACAAGGGATGGGATCTCATTGTCCGATGAAAAAATTCGCTTGCTCAGGGACCATGCCGTCGTCAGGGTTCGCTCGCCTGTGTCAAAGAGCCGCTTGTAGAGCTTGTCGTCGTCTCTGAGCTTGGACACGACGTCCAGTGCGAATACGATACCCTGCACCTCCTCATCCCACATCTTCAGTTCCACCAATAGTCCCTCCACACGCCGCTTGCCCCAGCCCACCCAAGCGATTTTGACCGATACCTT
Source organism: Armillaria novae-zelandiae (assembly GCA_030435655.1). Lineage (NCBI taxonomy): Eukaryota > Fungi > Basidiomycota > Agaricomycetes > Agaricales > Physalacriaceae > Armillaria > Armillaria novae-zelandiae. The sequence continues at coordinate 1,984,501 of JAUEPR010000004.1, read as the reverse complement.
GGGCGAAGGGGGCAATATGCTCATCAACTCGCGCAACAAATCCGAAACTGTTTCAAGTGAGCGGTGAAGAACTTGCTTCCTTCGAAAAAGCATTGTCGACCCGGACAGCTTCAAAAACTCCTGGAACAGCTCTACCCGCACCTGTACACCATCCAAGCGAGTCCTTGTCGCCTTGATGACGCTGTCTGCCTCTCGATATTCGACGCATTTTTCGATGACGAGGTTGACCAGGTCGATAATTTCGAGGGTTGTGGATAGGATATCCATTGTTGGAGAAAAGGTACTAGCGCACGGCGGCAGTAGTAGTATTGACGTCAGTGCAAGCCATCAAGCCATCCTAAACATGAACCAAAAACAGTTCCGTGAGAAAGGCTTTCTTGCTGACACGGAGGCACAACATGACAATGGAGCAACAGGACAAATTTGAAATGTCCGATTCGACTGGGACGTGGCCCTGCAAGGTCGGACAATTGTGGGAATCGTCATTACAAACGCTAATTATTGCCAGAAAAGTTGTTAATTCTTGAAGAAAATGACAAGCCCAAAAGGTGCCGTCGCGAAATACTCACACCCTTAGGAAGTTCTCAACATTGAAAATTATCTTTAGTCAAACCAAGGCTTATTCTCAATCCATCTCTCCACGATTTTCTTTGCAAGCGCAGGCTGATCTTTGACCACCTACATAACTCTCGTCAAACCTCCCCGGAGCAGCTCAGGGAAAGGATACTCACAAAATGTCCCGCCTCATTCAAGAGGACGTATGTCATGTTCCCCGCTCCAGCACCAATGGCGCGAACAGTCGCTTCGCCGTCAGACCAAGGCAAATCTGGTGCTGCGAGAAATTCTTGTTGGAATGGCGTCCGTAGGAGTTTGAGCTACGTATATGTGAGTAAAAGAGGACGTAAGTTACTATCGAGAATTTTTACGAATGAAAGGACCCCTGGCCAGGGGCAGTTGGCATCGCGGGCGCCTATCCAGTCTATCATCGAGATTAAGGCATACGTAAGAAGTAAACGTGTAGGTAGACGCACGAAGTACGCGGATACCACTTTGCAGAAGTGGTTCATAGAGGAGATAATGCCTGTGCCATCTATGTCCTCTTCATCAGGGACAAAGCTCAACATGGAGCAATGACACTTGCTCACATATCCGCGTTCGCTTCAAAGTCACTGTGCACATCATTGCTTAACGACGTATAATTGACATAGTCCGGGACACCAAGTAACGCCTTTGTGGTCGAATTGTTGAAAACCTCAGTCGTCCAAGCGAATTCCGGGTGACACGACAACGGGTTACTGGGATCGGTGGGGAAGCACTGCGGGCGGAAAACATCAAACCAATCTGAGGCATATGTCGGAACACATACCACACGCCGAACGTCCTCGATTACTCTACCGTGGGCATCACCTTCTCCAATGGCTTCGCATAACTTCATCGATTCACGCTTATTTTCAAGAGTTGGGGACATTATCGACATCTCAATACTTTCAAGGCAAGATGGTAAGACAGCGTGCAAATCCGCGCAAGTAGTGGCGTTGTATACATCGGTCAGAGTGCACATGTAGTAGAGTTGCCATTTGTAGTGTGAGGCAGGGTCCTATTACGTCCGTCAGTCATGGCCAACGTGTGTACAGCATACGCCTCGTCAACATACAGAGAAAGGATTGCTGACGAGCAGAGCTTCTAGGTTGATATCGATGGTGCCCGGCGCACGTCGCTGGTTCTGCTCGTGGATAACTGTAGCTATATGGGGCACGTATATGCCGCCGTATGACCCGCCAGAGACGTAGAACCGGTTCTTGGAGAGCTCGGGAAAGAGAAGAAAGAACTTTTGTAAGAAATCGTACACATCATAGGCTGCATCACGACTGTTATTGACTCTTGTTCCATAGGAATAACCAACACCGACTGGCTAAGGAAATCCTTAGTGCATAACACTGATAAGTGATGTAACTTACATGGTCGAGCGCGACGAGGTTGTAGTGCTCACTCCACTGGCTCTGCAGGGGATTGCGAACGAGTCCATCTTTAGTCATCGTGCAAGGCGATTGGCCGAAGACTGGGTTGATTAGTCCACTAGTACCTGGTCCTCCCCCAACGGTCAGGCTGCATTGTATGAAAATTCTCTAACAAAAGGCAACGAGAAGGAAGACAGACATGACAGGCGCATTCTCAGGATCATGCTCCGCAGGGAAGTACCTGCACGATGTTGAGCACTTGGAAAGGAAGACGGAGCGCAGAAACCGACGTACCAGAAGAACGACTTCTTGGGCTTTTCCTCTGTATCACCCTTCAATCCAATATGCCCTGAATAAGTGAGCCCGCTCTCGCAGAGTTCAGAGGCCTTAACATTGGCGAAGAACAGTTCTATAGTAGGCGTCTGTACCGGGTTTGAGACACGAAAGATGGTCCAGGTGAGTAGGCTGCCCGAGACAATGATGATACACAGAATCTTGAAGCTCCAGGATACCGGCTTGTGGTCGTTCACAGAGGTTGGTAACAATTCTTGCTTTTCCTTGACCGAAGGCATCGTAGTCAAAGGGAGAGCATGGGCGCCATGCGGTTATCAAGGGTTACGTCGGGCCGAACGAAGATACGATAAATATAAATCTAACAAAGGGTCGACTCGTGCATGCAGCGTTCTCGGCTAGATGCTTGCGGGTGTAATAGACATTGCCACCTGGATGATACGAATTGATCCCATCGTTAGAGACAGCCTTTTTTCTGGGAAATTATAATCATATTAGCATAAAATCAGTTGGACTTAAGCGAATGAAGCCTCGAAGGGCAGAATCAGACGCCCAAAAGCGCTATTTGCGTGAAGTGTCCTTCTACACATGTTTCGTCCATGCACTCGGTTCACGGAAATGAAGAGTTGTCGTCGGAAAGATAGTCGATAGGAGTATTTATTGACCTGCTCGTCAGGCGACTGAAGAAATTATTCGGAGAGAATTGTGTTCGACATTTGAAGGGGGAATTTATATAGATCTGCTTTTGAAATGAAACAGAAGAAAAAAGTGCAAGTTCGGGTTCAATCTGACTTCGAAATTTTGCGCGGCTTTCGCACGGCATCGTCAGATTTGAAACCCAACGGACACGGCTTAGAAATCAACACCAAACTTGACGCGAACATGGGCTCGAGCGAAAGCAAATTGGATTTCACAAAAACAAACCCCTAGAACAGGAAGAAATCAGAGATAAAATCGCGTTTCCCAAGTGTTATTGCGACTAACGATGCCCATCGCCCATAGCTCACTGCTTAATTTTAAGTACAATCAAAGGCCTTCCTAGCAACTTTGGCACTCTCGAATGTGAAGGGGCGTCCTCCTTGGCACAGATGGCAGCTGCTACGAGCAACGCGGCGGAATATATCATGCGTACTTGATTCTCAGAGTGTCTACGGCGACAGATTATGCAATCCAGCTCTCGCCATCTTGTGTCGGTCTCTAACTCTTCCCGTATCATCTTTCCATGCTTCCACATCTATAAAAGTCAAAATTCTGTCGCATGCCATTCGATTTTGTAACGATGAGATTGAACTGGCTAGTCTAGAACCACTGATGTGTGTAGTCTCCAGAGTCGCCCCGTAACTTGGATGTCATTTTCCATGCCTTGGTCTTCGACTGTCATATCAAGGGGTGGTATTGCCATGGCTCTATCTAGCACAGTCACCACTATGCGATTCTCGCAAACGTCGCTATGACGCATCCATCAACCTAAGTCGATAGTCATCATCAGACCCAACTGAGGTCCGATGCTGACGCCGCTGGTAGTTCATTCTGCGAGTGGTTGTGCATTCCCTTGTATGGGTGGGTGCCTTCGTCTCGCCGCTATAAAAGCCCAACATCCAACTATGTGGACCTCAGACTCGAGCTGGTTCTCTTCTGTCCTCATTCAATCTCCAGAAACTCTTATCATGCAAACGCGCCTCCTTCAAGTTTTATCCATCTTCCTCGCCCTCTGCACTATGAATATCATGGCTACTCCGAATCTTCGGCGCACAAATTATTGCTCCAACGGCGCAAAAATCGACAGGAACGACAACAGATGGGCATCGTCAGTGGTTCCTTCTTGATATCTTCTTGGTCTGACTCCACCGTTGATTAGTGCTGGCTGTGACCCGTCATACAGCAAAGGCCTAAAGAGTGCCCATAACTGCAAAAAATACTCGGGTGGGAAATATTATTTATGCAAGCAGAGCGATACCTGGACGTGCGCTAGGGTGAAGAACATGCTTGGCAAGGAGAAGGGGGAGTGTTTCATATAGTGGCAGAGGACTCATTAAGATGTGCTTACGTGACGAATCTATGTTGTTCCATGGTATTCATTACATTCACGAGTTTCCCCCCAGTACCTCTCTATGCATTCGTTCCGAGAACGTCGAGGAACGAAACATGTGTCTAGATCACCATTAGTTCCTTGATAACCAAAAGAAAACCCATTACAACCTTGTAGAATTCCTAGCTGAAGCCCATGGTCCACAACGATATTCGCATCCTCTGTTTACGTGCCTTTGAAGGGCGAAGCTGAGGAGTAAATATTACCGTTGCGGCATGGTACTTACGCGAATCTACGATGCTGCGAGGCTTCCCTTTTTCGAATTCATTTCACGCATGTGTCGATAAACATCCGGGTCAGCGCTTCTCCTGGTAGCCCACTCGAAATATAAGTATACAATTCGATGCTCCACGGGCATAACTCACTTTTCTCGGAGAAGGTTTAAAGCGTTCCAGCGGTCCTCATCTTCCATAGTAGTCGCAAGAATATTGTGTACTTCCTGTGTAGCGTTGGGCGTACCAACACACTCGTCTCGTTGGCGTGATGAGGTGGATCGATCCTAAATTATTGTCAAATTATGCAAAGGCGAGTTTATTTGGATGAAGCCACATACAGGCACTTTTGAACCGTCTCAGGAATTATTGATACCAGGATTCTTGCTCCGACATAGAAACAACACGTCAATGAATCGAGGCTGAGGCAGTGACACGCCTGGCTTGAATGTATAAGCATATCGACCTCTGAAGGAACTGGTAACGACTTGCCTCGGCTTCTGCCCATGTCATGAAAAAGATCAAATTTACCGGTGTCAGCGTCCATCACGAAGGCATGGAGGCGGACTTTACTGTCGTATAATGTATAATGTATAGTAATGACTGGCATTTGCCCCTTGATTGAAGCCAAGTCAAGTTTCCCACTTCTCTTCGCCTGCTATAAAACTTCGAAAAGGTTCGCGAGAAGCTCGTTCTGAAAATTGTAACAACATTCTTGTTGGCGGCCAGAGACTACTTATATGCCTGTAACTGAGGCACCTTTGACAAAGCTGAGGGTCGTCGAAGTAGAAATGAGTTTTTACCTTTTTGGTACAACAATGGTGTACATGCGGTCACGTGGATGCGGAGTTAGGCTCAGTTGTAATTTAAATTTGCATCTTGCAGTCAACCATCAGCGCAAACCATGGCTCCTCCGCGTCGTTCTCAGCATGAAGCAACCAAGAGGACCTACAAGGATATTGAATCCGAACCTGAAGATGACCACAGCAAAGATTATGCAGGCGAGGCGCCTGTCAAGAAGCCTAGGGTCAAGAAAGTCAAACAAGATGCGGGAAATGCTACCAATGCTGCTCCGAAACATCGTCGACTGCGTGGGCTCCTTCAAAAGGTGGCAGAAACGCCGTTAGACATACTTTTTGAGGCGCGTCCGATGTCGACACATGTTGCGCCACCGCTAAGCCACAAATTCTTGTTCTCTAGATTTTCTCCAAACTCGACCCGTTGGATCTTCTCCGACTCACTCGTACTACCAAGGACCTTCGCGCACTTTTACTTCAACGCTCTTCCACTTTTGTTTGGAAGAGAGCCCGACAAAACATTGAAGGGCTGCCGCCCTTGCCAGAGGATCTGAGTGAACCCAAATTCGCTCATTTGGCTTTTGATAAATATTGCGAGGTAAGCGACGTCATCTCCTGTACTTGTCCTGCGATCTCACATCACCGGAAGAACTGTTTGCGTTACACACCATATGTTCAGTGGGAGCCAAGGACCAAATTTTGCAGAAAATGTCTTACAAATTCTGCACTGTATGTCATTTCCTTCCGATTTCTGTGTTGTTTGTTCTAAGTCTGATTCCTGGAGTTATGTTCGGAGGCCACCCGAATATATGGCATCCCTTGTTCCCTCCTATGATTTCTCGTCTTCGTCAAGCCGTAGTAAGCACTTCTATTGCATTTACCTTGCGCTCTGACCAACCGGTTGCAGGATTTTATCACTACTATGTTCCAACTATCACGGCTTTGCTCCAGGAATCCGAATCATTGTCCGGCGAAATGCGGGATGCGTGGGTGTTGGGGAAACGAGATGCGTTCATGACTCTGCAGATTGTATGTCCCCGCACATGGTTCTCCTGGAATTCATGTGACGAAATTTACAGCATGCACGATTATGCGACGATTGGGATGACAGCCGTGCAGAAATTCGCTCCAACGAGCTCGAAGACCTCCGCGCTCGGAAACTAGAACAGTAACTCATTCTTTTTTTCTATTGTAATTCAATCTCACTCCAGGCATTTTAGAGTCATTGAGCGTCTTACTACCTTAGGATGGGACGAGGAACTGCAGGATCAGCGCCTCATTGATGAACTAGCATGTCATAAACTAGTGAGGCAGTCACAGCAAAAACTTTTGACTGAGCGGGGTGTGTTTCTCATCCGTGTCAGCCTGGGCGATTCTTGACTGATGCCTACTGTTCCAGCCTGGTCCACCATGTCAGATCCTCTGATCTCCATAGTCAAACAGCATAGAAAAGTTAGACTTTTGGACGTTGTCGAGACGAGGATGAGCAATTTCCGTACGACCTATAACAATGCTATACGTGACGTTCCCCTGCTTCCTATATATCCAAAAGCGGTGGACGCGGCTGTGTTAAAGCCTTTCTCAAAATTATTGTTCGACACACCCTTGGATCAGGATATCACTGAGTCCGTGACGGCGGCATTGGCAGAACTTCCCAGAGTCGCGGACAAGTGGCGGGAGACCCAGAATTCCTCACTACAAGCTCTGATGCTGAAGGCGGGTTTGGAACCGAATCTCATCCTTGCTACGTCTTTTTTCAAATGCAACCTTTGCCACCTCCTCTACCAATATCCTTATGTCTTGGCTCACCGCTGCTTATCATCGCCGTATCCTCACACCTACTTCTCCGATCCCGATAACTGGAAGGACTATGCGCTGGATTATTTGTTGCAATGCGAGCGGGGACCGATCTGGTCAGTGAGCCAGTACAAGGTCGATGGAGAGGCATTAAAAAGGGTGCAATCTATCATTCAAGCGTGTGGCCTGAACCCAGAGACTGCGACACATGAAGATATGGAGTCATTGAACTGCCGTGTAACATGTAGCAACGATAAGGCCCGGTCGTTTGTCATGCAGTGGCAAATTGCTGCGGTCGGTTATTTTGCTATTGATGCATAACATATGGCTGATTGTCCTTCAACAGTGTCACGAGAAATACCCAAATGTCAATTCACAAGCATGGAGACTACTTGACGATGCCAGAGAGCTAGAACGTGTCAAAATCCTGGAGAAATTGGAAAAGGTAACTGGGTACAGAGCAAGCTCTTATAGCGATAAATTTATATGCAGCCATTGCACATTTTTGAGAGGCAAAGGGAACGATTTGGAGCAGCATTTACTTGAAGCGTAAGTACCGCAATGTTCTCCACATGTTGGTTGTCCTGACGCGATATGTACCTTCCCAGACATGGTGTGGATAGGATTTCTGCGGACGATTTTGATTGGCCTGTGGGCCAGTATTCCTCCACCATCAAAGGAAAAGGTGTATATCTCGATACTCGCGTCGAAACTGACACTACAGAGGAAGCCAGGTCTCGTACTTACTTTATCTATTAGTATCACTGTATTCCAGAAACCTAACATTGAGCTCGATTTGGTTCCCACTTCTTCGATATGCATTGGATACGCAACTTGGTCCATGATGGTTTGGCATCCCATACATTTTTTCGCCTTTTATCTAGTGCTTGTACACAAAGTTGTCTTCGGAGCATAACCACCTGAAAATCCAAAAGATACAATGACGTTGAGCTTGTAGAGTAGAGATTTGCGTGCTTACCGGCATGACATGGTGATGATGGTGGCGATGGACACTAGTTTGCACACTTAACGTGATCATATTGTACATTTCTTCCTGGACTTGGTCGTGAGAGTCGACGCGCCTTGAGGCTCCTTCCTTTCTCGGATTTGGAATAAAACTGTAATTTTGGTCCTTTTTTTTTTTTGACAAACTCTGGGAAAAGTTGATGCCTATCCTTGTTCTTCTACGTCCATGAGGCGTGGCGCCTTCGACAAGCGCTATGTCCACATATATGTGCGCAAGTCTTTGTCCTTGACCCTTGCGACGGAAACTGCCCTGGAAAGAATTGAATTCCCGGTACCGTTCTGGGAAGGAGCAGCAACAGCAGCATATTGTCTTTGGTTTCGATTGCTGTTTCCAGGGGAGGGCTGCTTGCTTTGGAAAGCTCGCTATAGTGCGCTTGTTCCCTTTATGTCGTGCTCTGATTTGTCTTTGGAGGGCCTCGTTTTACTATATATGAGTCGTATGGATCCGCGCAATTTACTACTACACTCGCTGTTGGATTCAGCATGCAGCACGATTCACCTCCGAATGACTGGTTATGGTTTGCTTGCGGTAATGCTCCAGTCATCGTAAACAACGACGTTGGGTACGAAGACAACTGCGACCATGTCGACCGTAACATGGAACGACGACGTCGACGCAGACGTCGGAATCACAGTCACGACCGGCGCCTTCTAAACAACGATGGCAATCAGATTGCATCCGATTTCTCATGGCGTCACGGGCCAAAAGATCTTTCTACTGGATTCTGTTCTTGTCCCATATATGACCATGTTCATAATCCCACTGTAACAGCTTTCCCTGCAATGTTCACCAATTGGCAGGCACCCATTGTCCCTGGTACGCCTATTAACTGGGGCCTGCGCTCATACGATCCCACGCCTCCAGTCGTTCCAGACGAGTATATCGATGATTCGAGTCGACCCGCTCCGCCAGTAATACCTGGCTGGACTCCTCCAGACCCAGTTGTTCCGGATTTACCTGATCCTGTGAGCCCACCGACTCCCAGCACTCCCCCGGTCGTGCCTTTCATACCCCCTTCCCCCGTGATACATACACCACCGCCTCTGAGTGAAACCACACTGCACTACCAGCTTCGACAACAGCCCCACGCCGTCCGTGTGTCTTACCCTGGTTTTATACATTTCCCTGCATTGCATTGGGACATTATTCATCCTCCCAATACCGCGCGCTTCGTAAACAATCCTACAGCATTTGGAGTGGTATCACCCGATCTACACGCATCCGCATTCATGCCTGATACTGTCCGAAATGTTCCTTGCACCTCGAGACACCCCATGCTACAGTACTGGATGTCTCCAGGACGGTGGGATCCTCTTGTTATTCGTGGCTTTGACACGATAACCGTACGAGAAGTCTTACAGCAGATATTCATGTATCTGCACACTCCATTGACTGAGGTGGAAGTCAATTGGATTTCCCGGACGCCTCCGAATCGGAATCGATTGGAACTGGCGAAGTTTCATAGAAATTTTGATGTTTTCGGATGGCAGCCGTTTGGTGGGACCTTTTTGAGGTCCGATTTGTTGGGTGGTCATAGACGGTTCTGTGGCCTGGAGATGGTGCTCGAACATGGCGAATGGAAACTTTGTGTAGACTTTACTGCTGGACCTATCCTTCGACTATGGGATACTACATGACGCCGTAACGATAGCTTCTTTGCTCTCACGGCGCTTCTCTAACGGCTTCTCACGCACTTTTATCTGCTGCGTCGCTGTTAATGTTCTAAGAGCAGCTGTGAAGTTAGTTTACACCGTCTGTGAACCGTGCAAGTTATCTCTCTTAAGCAAAGTATGCAATGACGGATGTTCCCTCTCTCTGTGGACCCTCGGTGAGCAGAATATTCTACACAGAGCCGAAGCATGATTGGTAAATGCCAGTCTCAGGGTTACGTTCGTCTGCTATAGGGTTGCCATATTCTGACAGGAACAACTTGACAGTTCGAGCTGGCGCTCAAAGTGAACATTATGATAAGGAAACAACTTCTATTTCTCAAGAAAAAAGAGCATTTGCTTGTACTACCGGATCCCTCATGAAATGGGGATCAGACCAACCACTAGTAGGAGTAAATGTAGCACTAAAACATGCATCATACACCCCAAATAGCTGCCCAATCCGTTGGTGCGCGATGCGGTGGCAGAATATAGCGCGAATCCGAATATGACCCTGAGATCGAAGTCGAACGTCAGACCAGAACTTCTCCGTAAACCACTCTTACCGCTATACACCACATCACCTCTATAGTAGTTCACCTCCACCTCCAGCCCTGCCCCATGTCCATTCAGTATCCTCATCACGTCCTGTGCTTGGGCGCCCACACGGGCAAAACGACTGACGCCTTTAATGCGTACTGCCATGTTCCTTATGTTCACGCCGCTGGAATCTAAGACAGCGGCGAGATCCTTCCATAGCTTGGTAGTGGCCTCGAATCTGTCATCGCAAAAAAGCGATGTGTGTAGGACGTCTATGGAGAGAGACGTCAACGCCAAAGGGGACGGCTGGGAGAGCGTCTGGATAAGCCAGTTCAGGCATTTTGGCACCCCCGCCTGGCTGCAGATGTACAGCGACCGGAGCTGGGAGACTGAGATCGATTTGAAGAGTGGGTCTGCAGAATGGGGGCGTGAGCGAGCGTAAAAGAGAATGTCGGTCATCACTGACCAGTCAAAGTGAAGGGCAGCCGAAGGTGCTCGAGTGGACCGCTTATGTGCATTAATAACTGTGTTGTAGATTGCATCATGGCGGTATCTGGGGTGGCTTTATATCGAAGACGACAAAAGAGAGACAGACTTTGGATGGCAGCTACATCGACGGGTGACGAAGGGGACAAGAAACAGTCAAGGATGGTACAGTAGGAAGAATGCGTGGTGTGGACTGTCAATGCGCACAGCTGCGGTTTAGATCGCATAGTTTGGACTTGGGATATGGTGGAGGCGTTCTCGATGCACACGTCCCCATCTAAGATAAGAACCCTCAGTGCCGGGAGTGTCCCGAGAAAGATAACAAAGCTGGAGACAGAAGGAAACAGAATATGAGATAACTCCAGATATGTCAGCTTCGGTGACTCTGAGAGGGCAATAATCGGTAGCTCCTCCCAGCTCTGCAATTTGTGGAATTTTATCGTCAAGGAAAAGAGCTTGGGCAAGAGGGTGTGTATGATCTCTCGGATGTCGCTCGAGTCTCGCGGCCATACTTCATCCTGGTACGCGCCGACATGCAGCTCTCTCACGAACGGTCCGAGATGAGGTGTCGATTTTAAAAGTGCCGCGAATGTGGCTAGTTTGCCAGGACGGGAAAAGTTTGTGCTGGGGACGCCTTGATACTCAACGTGATAAGAAAATTCATCTGTTGAGTAGAGACCCCCGGGGAAGGTGCAGAGCCCTTCAGGCTCGATGCGGACGTGGGAGAATAGGTGGGACTGAGCGAGGGGAGACCAGGATCGGCTAACCAGAGAGCATGAGCGTAGGGTAGAAACGTCGAGGTAACATTCACTGATAATTATATCAATGAGTTCAAGAGGTATGGGGATGCGTTTATCCATCTTTCAGATAAGTTGAATTTTCTAATGAACACGTTTCAAACGTGCAGTTACGAGACTTTTCTACACACGGTTTAACGCAACTCAAATCAACTAACAGGAGAGGTAAGGCTTACGGAGTTACTTCCCGAGAGAAGCCGTATTTTTACAAATCAAGTGTTTGTTCGAAAATTGAGGGGGACAACAGCGAGCCTGCGGCCGTCGAAAAGCCGTGCTGGTGGGCCCCGGTATGATCCAGCTTACTAGTAACTAGGGCCTTAAAGTTGTTGCCAAACACGTATCTACAACCGCTTTTCATAATTGCATGCTTCTTTTGGAAATATTAGCTGGGAACAAACGGGCTTCGGCCTGTCATTATTCAGCTGGATAAAAATCTGATGCAGGCCAAATAGGTGGATATTCTGATTCGACTGTATGGTTGACACTCTTTCAACGACTGTTGGTTCAAATTGATTGAAACACTGCACTGCGACTTGCCTCATGGATTCATGGAAGTCCCAGCTTTCGCAACCTTGGGCAAGCCGAAACATAACAGTGTAGAACGCACTTTCAAAGATGATGATGATCAGAAAACATCACGACGTTCCAATCTAACAGTTTGGATAGTGACCGCTGATACTCTGAGTCAGAGGGCCCGATGGCCGATCATCCTCCCAATATCCGGGCGCCCATGATGCCCTGGGAGGTTACGTTTCTGAGGGCTTCTCGGTGTAACAAGCGCCTCACACTCAACAACATCCTGCCATGTCTCCAAGAAACACGGTGCTGATCACAGGGTACGACGATTCAAATCACAAGCTGCTTTGGTTCATAATTTGGTTTAGGTGCAGTACAGGTATTGGAAACGCTCTTGCTCGAGAATTCCACAAACAAGGCAAGCTGGGGACTTTTTTCTGGGGCCATATTGCACACTGAAAAGGCTGGTGTCAGGTCTGGTTGTGTTTGCTACGGGTCGTAATGAAACTGCACTCTCGGAGCTCTCAAACTCTGGGATTCAGACATTTCCTCTTGATGTTACGAACGAAGAGCAGATTATCCGAATTCGCGACCAAGTAGCCGAAATTACTGGAGGTAAACTCGACATATTAGTCAATAATGCGTAAGCCCTCAGCTCCTTATAGTCTCCTTTCATTCATCGTAGTGAAGTGGTCAAAGTATGTCCGTTTCTCAAATCATATCCCTCTATCTCTATTCACATCTATTCCTCTAGCCTTCTTGTCGGCCGCGGCTGATCTCGATATGAAGCGAGTACAGGATCTCTACGACGTCAATGTATTCGGCGCAATGCGTATGGTCAAAGCATTCGCGCCCCTTCTCATTGCTTCGGGTGACGCCTGTATTCTTCAAGTCGGTAGCGTTGCCGGTGTAACACCATATCCCTTTGGTTCGACATACAGTTCCTCCAAAGCCGCTCTTCACGCATACGGGAACACGCTACGTATTGAATTGTCTCCTTTCAAGTACGTTTTCCTATGCTCTCAGATTAACCAATGCCCAAATGATTCTTCCTACCACAGTATCAAGGTTGTCAATGTGAGCGTTGCATATGAAAGTCGAATATGCGTCTGGAAATCAAACTATTACTCCTTCAGTTATGTACCGGCAGCGTGAAAAGCGATATCATCGAGACCAAGCTGAATCCGCTTCCCAGCGGCTCGCTGTACAAGTCCATTGAATCTATAGTCCTCGGAAAGCGAAAGGAGGTATCTCAAGGTGCCTATCCTTCGAATATTCACCGTTTATTCTCTTACATATTCCCTTCAGGAGGTGCCATGAGCTCTGAAGACTATGCCAAGAACGTGGTGCTAGAGGCTCTGAAAGCCAATCCTCGGGCATGGGTTTGGGAAGGAAGCAAGTCGTGGTTTGTATGGATGGTGGATACGTTCCTCCCTCGTACTGCTTTTGTGAGTGTCCGGAAAGCTGCACTCTATTTTTCCTCACGAAACAATCCTTCTAGGACAACATGATGAAGAGATGGTATGGCATGGACCATATCCGCTCTGGGCTCCAGACTTAGGTTCTTCGTACGAGTGCTGTCAATTGTTTCCCGTTGTCATCCTATCAAAAAAATGCTACTATCCCTTTGTACCGTTTGTCAGAAATTGAAACACGATCCGGTGCGATAATATTTCAGCAATGATACACCATGACACCCACCACTTTCCAAAACTCTGGGTAAAATTCCGCATCCTTACGGTAACGCGAAGGTGGAGGAGGAGACGTATCGCCGTATACAAGCTATACGATCTCGTAATGGCAGTCGACGACAACTTCTTGCGCCGGCACCATCTTATCAAAACCTTCCCAACTTGAACGAACAACGCTGAAAACACTGGTAGAAGGTGTAGCCCGGATATGTGGGATCTCTATATTTAACTGGTGCTGGGAGTACTGGGAGAATTCCGACTTGAAACTTACTGAGAACTGCAGCCAGGGATGGAAAATGGACGGTATAAACTTTGTTTGCATCAGGAGGAATTGTTTTCCCATGCTGGGCAGAAGGGACTGTAGGGAAAATCGGGTTTTGGAAGCATCCATGGATGGCCACCAAATTTGGGGTGGGTAGGGCGAGGCTTCACATATACCTTGTTCTCGTCCGTAGTGGATGTAGAAAAACAAACCTCGGCTTCGGGCAGCTCAACAAAAGCTCAACGGTGGCATATTGTGTCTCTGATAGTATATCGGTTAGTACACGCGCCTGTCATACGGTCTTCGTTGATCACTTACCGCGCGAAAGCTGGGTTCGACTCCCAGTCAGAGAGTCTTTAGCCTTTTTGTGTCTCCAGGAGTCCAACAGGCCGCAAAGGAGACAAGCGACTCCGGACCTCACAAGCAAAAGCCCCAGAGATGAACCTCTCTTCCCGTTCTACCAGCCAGCTGCCACTGTGGCACGAATTAAAGGCTGATTCAATAGTCACCAACGGAAGATAAGAGGACGTCTCCTACCGGGTTCTCTAACATGACGTCAAGATTTAAAAAAGGGGGGAAAGGACAAGTCTACGTACGTCAAAGGCAGTGGACATAGATATGCAATTCTAGTATAGGCTCTGGTGCGAGGATTGTCAGCCGAGCGCAATCCGTAATTCTTGGAAAGACTCACTAAGATTTTCTGTCAGCAACACAAGAATATTCGTCCAAAGGTGCCACTGAAAGTCCGTATCAAGGTCGGTCAGCCCGATATCGCGACCTACGGGGCAATATGCAAAGAAACTAAGGGACCGTAGGGAGAACCAAAATCTAGTAGCATCCATAGGTGATCACCGAACTTGGAGTGGACAAGGCGTGGCATAGCGCTTGATGTCGGGGTCCATGATAGACCAATAAAGGGGCGAAATGATTTTTTGCATAATATATTGGACTGTTGTGACTGAGGATCTCGCCACTGAAGAGAAGCAAAAGCGAAAAAGTAAACTTCGTAGGTGAAAAGACCGCAGGGAATCAGTTTGATGATCAGTCAAACGCAGGCTTGTGCGTGGATTCCGAATCATGAAGAAGAACGAGGTACTGTTAGATTTATAGGGTTCGATGAGGAGAACAGAACAGAATCAGTATCGAAGTTGATGGTGGCAGCCACCATCATATGACTACCCAGGGTCTATGCCATCCGTTGAAAATAGGCAGGCAATCGACGCCGCCATTCAAAATATCTCGCTTACCTGGCCCTTTCGAAAATCGTCGCAACTATGACTGTCCAATGCATTGACCTCAGCCACCCACTCGATCCATCCAGCATGTCCTTCTATCCCGGCGACCCACCCTATACCTGTTCTCCCCATGCGACCGTCCCAGAGCACGGCTACAGTGTCCAAGCCCTCTCTCTGTGTACACATACAGGCACCCACGTTGATGCTCCTTCCCACTTCTTCGTCCAAGCCAAGTCCATCGACCAGATCCCCCTCGCTTCCTTTATACGTCCCGCCATAGTCGTCGATGTCAGCCAAAAGGTCGTCCCTCGAGGTCGAATCACCTGGGAAGACCTCAGCCTGAGCCTCGGTGACAGATCGAATGTCATTATTCTCATCCGTACGGACTGGTGTAAACATTGGGGCAAACCCGAGTATGTCAACCATCCTTTCCTCGATGCAGATGCTGCTAGGCAACTCGTCGCTCGCGGCGTATCAGCAATCGGAATTGACACGCTGAGTCCCGACGAGACAGAAGGGGCGGCGAATGATTTTGGGGTACACCAGGCGATTCTTGGTGCTGGCGGACTCATCGTGGAGAACCTGAGGAATCTGGCAGCTATACCTGAAGGTGCATTCGTCAATTTTGTCCCTTTGAACCTGAATGGTGGAGATGGCTCACCCGTGCGAGCATTCGCGTATGTACCATAATTTTTTCGAATTGGTCTCGTTTAGACCACGTATCAATATCCAAACAACTTTGCTGTCACTGTCCAAGCAATCTTTCTGCCATCCTGTTACGCTAGACCTGAATCTTTGGAGTCTGTCGCGTCGCTGGCTTGCTTTGGCAACAACTCGGATGGGACTTGTTCGAGGCTTTTTCTCTCCTCTCTGTTGAAGCCAGTTCAAAGAAAGGAAATTATCGACGCACCTGGCAATCTTTTTACAACATGAATCGACAGAGATCATCCTTGGAATCATCTGGTCCCTTTGCGCGCTGATATCCTTAATATATGCGTCTGAAATAAGAACCTTACAGGACGGGCTTCCATGGCAACAAGGTACAGGAGAGGATGCTGCATTCACTGCAGGGTGGGACGTTCATCGAAGTTCAAATGGTGGTTGACTCGACCGCGAATTCCCACGACTGGCTACAAGAAACTGACGCATCATCCAGTCCTCTGAAAATCACTGTGTAAAAATGGACTTGGAATATCTTCTCCCAGTTCTCGAACATTACATATCGATAAACAGTACGCTGAATTAAAAACGAATGTAACATCCCTCGCTGTATCCCTTCATAGTCGACGCCTGCAGCGCATAACTGAAGCAGCCAATCGATGACAACAGCGCAATAGCAATCAGCTTCTTGACTCGCGATGAAAGATTCTGCACGGCATCAAGTACAAGGGACAAGCTAGACACCTACTAAATTACTGCGATCTGTAAAGTATCGCTCATTAAATATTACAGAAGCTAGTGTGCGCTCTAAGTAGGCAGATGTACCTATGATAGTCTGCATCTATATCCAAAAAGTCGGTAAATCGTCATGACCTCGCCTCAATGATAGCTATGGCATCAGCAACGTTCTCCTGGAAAGCCTCTGGCCCCAAAAGGTCCACAATCCCCGCTATAACAAACATCTTTTGCGGCCCAGGTCGTAGATGCGTCACAAATAGTCCTACACCCCGGGACTAGGATGACATCGCATTGAGTCACAAAAATGTATAAGCAATACAAATGACCCACCAGATATTCTTCAAATAGTTCATGGAACATCTCTACGGCACTGCGAGTAGGACATCAGAAGGGTTGCTTCGCCGTTCTAATGACAAACAAACTTACGAAGCATCGCAGGTCTCCACATCAGCCATGTGAAACACTAGCACTTGAGCCAATTGCCTCCTTGGCTCTTCCGAAGGGTGACTCTTATCTACTCCGTAAAGCTCCAGCCTTCTCAGCCGTTCTAATACACCAACCATCAGCTTTCGGCATTTTTGAAGTAAACAAGAAGAATGAATACCTTTCAATTGTGCCGTGTTCGCTGCAACCAGTCAATAATCAGTATTCGGATTCAACAGCACAAAATTGCACGGACCAAAATCGAGATTCTCCCGGATCCTGACGATCAACACCCCAGGAACATCTTCTTTCGCATCAGGATTCTCGCTAATAGGTTTCCACCTATCTGTGCGGGGCAGACGACCCTAATGAGACCGACAAGTCTTATCAGCTTCAATTCTGAGATTCTGCATCATACTTACGAGGATCGTCATACGAGTCTTGGATGACCGGTGTACAACGAGCAGAAGCGAGATGACCAGACTAACACCAACCCCCACCTCTACGTTCCACACTATCGACAGCACGAATGTGAGCGTCATCAATGCCAGGTCTACCCATGCCCGCATCCTTCATATCATCAGCGCTGTTGTCAACACGAAAGCCAAAAGCACGTACTTGATGTAGTACCTGACATCTTGCGGGGTTTCTGAAAGTAGAGATATCACAACAAGGCAGATACTAGCTCACGGGTGAGCCAAGTCAACACATCAGAACAGTGGAATAGGGACCTACATTGATGCCAAAACACACTTGGGGAGGTAATAGAGGAAAGGAAGGAGGAAGAATGTCGCTAGTAGAATCACGCCGGAGCAAACGAGAGACGCCATTTGCGTCCGTCCACCTACGTCACCGTTTATCTTCGACCTACAAAGAGCCACCTTAGTCGACGAGACTGATTACATGTCGGGTCTTATCTCGCACCTTGTAATCGAGCCATATGCAGGAAGTGTGCCTGGAATAAACGAACTAGCAATGTTTCCGGCTCCCAGCGCGACCAACTCGCGATTGGGACTTATGCCGTACCCAAATCTAGCTCCATTTTGCTTCGCTGAAACGATGCTGTCCAAATAACCTATGACCGCGATCATACTAACAGTGCACCATCAGACTCTGACGCTTTCAGCACGAAAAAGGAGGACTCACACTGCAGTCGACGTCGTGCGCCGTAGATATCGCACATTGGAAGACCGTAAAGGGAATCTGAAAAACGAAGCACCAGTATTTATAGGCACGGAGCCCAAGATATCCACGCCATCTTTGTCCCAACCGAACTCGGCCGACAGTACTGGATTGTAGGATGAACATCGAACTATGACAACGCATTCGATAGAAAGCACGTACTCGTTGAAACAATAACGACCACCAAGACCTCAGGTATCCGGTATATCCACCAATACTTGACAAAGCTCTGTTTCACTCTTCTCATGAAAATGAGCGTAAAGAGTGCGCCGAAGCTGATAGCTGCTGTAGTGATATTTGTATGACCTAGAAAGTGGTCTAGTATGAAAATGAACTTGTCCCATGTTGTTCCTGCCCCTGGATGAAGGGCGTGTTCCAAGGCGGTTAAGCCCAGCATAGGTATCAGCTGCTCACTAGACAGACGCGGATTAGATGGCTACCGAGACGCGGAAATATCTCTATACTCACATGGTGATGACAATCGCAATGGCCGTAATAAACCCTCTCAACAACGCCCGGCTCAGAACGACGTCGATGAACCCCAGTCTGAAAAGACCAAGAAGAAATGTTATGAGGCCGGCCTAACCTCGATGGTCAGAAGCATCCGTCTAGAACACACAAGTCCCTCCCACCTGAAACGTGATAATCGTCGCAACATGCAAACCCAGCCTATCGCCCTCCCCAGAATGTGGATCTGACAGGTCGTGCCGTATATCATCGACAGCCTGACCGAGCAGCAGACTCAGCGCAGCCTCAGGTGCTACATTCAGCTGCCTCGAAGTTCCGAGAAAGGCGTATACTATTCCAGGGAAAGAAGCTGCGAACTAGGAATAGTCAGCACCCCCTCTACCCGACCCCGAATAACTTAAAGACGCACCAACCCCGTGGTCGGATTCAGCTTTGCGAGCGAAGATGCATAACTGACAGATTGGGGTATGAGCATGCTGGCCACGGTCATCCCGGCGAGAACGTCGCCGCCGAGCCTGTTACAGTCATGAGAAGGATGGCCAAGCCTGGGAGGACGAAAGGGCGCACAACGATAAGGAATAGCTGGGGATCCAGGCTGTGGCTGGGATGTAATATTTTACTCGTTTCTTGAACTTGGTCCGATGGTCGACTCGACCTGACAACACGAATGAGTACCAATAGTGCCGGCGAGCCCTTATGCTCACTTTGCTCTGATATGCTTCCATACTGCCTGCTGTTTTGGCTTTCGACGTCTATCAGCCCTTCCCCTTCGCTTTGAGGTGTGTCAATCCCGTGTAGTGAACTTATCGAGGCCGCCGACGATACAGTGCTGAATAGTGGTGCTCCGTGTCCATGTCGTGAATTGGCCATGATGGCGGGTGGTACCCAGAGGAAAACAGAGGACACCCGTGAGGTATCAAGGCAAGAAAGGAATAGTTGCTATAAATACTTTTCTGGAACAAGGAGCCAATAGGAAAACAGACAATATTTTTCGCGGCTTTCAAACAGGATCCCGGTGCGCCGCAGAGAGAATAGCAACTGTATTTAGCAAAGAGTTGAGCCGCAGCTGTACAAGACCAGCTGGACACTATATGTATTTACATTTTTTAGATTCCCATAAATGACCCAATATTCCACCAACAAGAAAAGTTAGAGACATGTGCACACCTTATCAGGGCGTCGGGGGCTCCTGCAACCTGGCCTCCACCATGGATCCTTCCGCGTCGACAGGCCACAGACAATTCCTGAACACGTTATCAGGATCGTACTTTTTCTTTACCTCCTTGAGCCGCGCGAAATTTTTGTCGCCATAACACGCAATCGTGCGCTCGGGCGCTTCATGCCTGCCAAGGAACTAGGAACAACATCAGTGACAATATACACGGTGTCATAGGATGACGAGACTGACACTGGGGAACGGACCGCCTCTATGGACAGGTTTAAGGGTACCCCCAATCCACTTGAGCAACGTCAACATTCTAAGCGTCTAACAAAGGTCCGAAATCCACCCACCTCTTCGGCCGACTCCTCACACCTGTCGTCTAGTACCCCCATATCCCATTGATGGAGCGCGGCAATCGTGAACGCCGCCTCTCTCTGTTCTTTTGGGAGGCACGAATCTTCGACATCAGTGATCCGGCCGCCCGTCAATTCAAAGAGCCAAGCTGTCGATCAGTTTGTGAGCCCTAAACAAACATAGATGTCCATGTATTCTTACTGCAACCATCAGGCGTGTCCGAAAAATTCAGAACAGTCTCATGGATGATATCATCCGGTAGTGATGTGATCAAGGCTGACCGAATGAACCACTGTCGTCCAGCTGAAAAGTGGATCAGTAATCCATGAATGAGAATGAATGAGAGGTATAACCTTTTCCCCGAAGAACCTGCGCCACGCTGTCTTGCTGGTGCAAAAAACTTTTTTCGTCCACCTCATTCAAGAGGCAAGTGTCTCCTGTCCAAGAGGATATCGCAGCTAGGTATTCCTGCCCCTTTTCTTTCGTGCCCACATAGCACATCTGGATGACGACTAGGGAAGCTTTCCCCTCCGGTCCAGCTGTGAGCAAGACATTGGCATACAACTCCCGCGGGGCGCCCTTGACACAATCACGGAAATGTTTCAAGAGAGAGGCGGCCGTAGCTTTTTTGAAACGGCTTCATACTGATCTCAGAGGAAGACCGAACGGAGTGACTAGAGGAACGTACTATATGAGATTTCCAGCGAACACCACGGGTACTGGATATGCTTTTGCTTTGTAACGAGTGGCGATTCCAAAGGCTGGTCCAGCGCCGCGTACTGCCCACCAAAGGTCTGCCGGCATCGTTAATAAAGACTATATGTAAGAAAACTTAAATGATACATACCAGGATGGGAATTCTCATTCACGACGACTATCTTTCCATTCGCTAGAACCATCTCCACTTCGACTAGGTTGTCGACGCTCAAACCATGAAGACGTCCGAGGAAGCCAAAGCCTCCTAGAAGCATGATGGATGATCCTACAGGGTGAGCAGCACTGGAAAAAGTCAGTAATGAGAACCAGACAACGGTTCCAGAAGTCGAGAAGTGAATGGCAACGCTCTTGGATTCGTGAAACGACCACGGCAGCAGAATAGTCGCCTACAAATGACCCCGCAGTTCGGTTTTCGGCCGAAAAACGGCCCAAATGGCCTAGAGCAAGCATGTCTGAGTCGTCGTTCAACGAGGATCCGATAACGAGTTCGTCTGTAGCAAATGCGGACGATGTGTCCTCCGATAACCAACAAGCGCCGGTCGGACCAAGCGTTCGGAGAGTACTCCCTTGGATCACCTGTTTCCTGCAACAGCTGATGCAAGGCTTCAACTCGGTGGCAGCAGAGCTAAGCAGCTTCTGAGAAAACAAAGACGCAGTAGAATATACTGTTGCGCTATGTTTTCCCCAAACGAAGCCAGAAATCCCCAGAAGTGGAACAACGAAGTGTATAACAACTCACAAAGGAACGTGATAGGGTATCCCATCATTCTTCCCCGACAATGAGGTAGCCTCCAACGGATGTGCAGCGGTGTACATATCAATCTCCTTCTGGCGCATCCCAGCTCCAAACGTCACAAAAGCATGCGAATGCACAGGTTCGGGAGGTGACAGGATGTTCAGCTGCGCAGGAGGCAAACGCGAGCTTCCAGAAAACGGGGCAGCGGCAGGGGTCTCGCTCCATGTCGAGTAGGACGAAGAAACGTTTACGTCGGCAGGGAGGATAACTCGGCTCGGGTTCAGGTACCCAAAAGGGTCAGCGTCTGCGGGCGCCTGGGAGGTACCTGGTGCTGCTGATGCTGAACCGTTCGAAGTGGTCGAAACGATAATAACAGGGGAAGCAGGTGGAGCTAAAGGGGGAGATACAGAGTCTCCGTCAATAGTTGGTCCTCCTTCTATTACTCGATGGGCCCTCAAGGAAATTGGCCACAGCCTCTGAGGCTAGATGGTACGAACGAAGGTTTGCATCTTCTTCCCGTCGCCGTTTACCGTTGGCTGGTTGCTTGCCTTTGTTGTTCGTAGCGGACTTCATGTCCTTGAGGCTGGTGAACCCGCCTGGAAGGTCAGGATTTGGGACCTCGATGTCTATGTCCACAATCTTGCTAACATCAAGAACAATGTCTCCTCCTACGGCCCAACCATGCAGTGCCATATCCCGCCAGCTTTGATGGACGGTGACAAAGAGTGTTTTAAGCAGAAGAGCATGACGCTGTAAATATGTCAGCAGTGTACACAGAGCATACGCAGAAGAGACGTACGTGCTGACGTCTTCTGCATCGACAGGGCAGACGACTGCCTTTGCCAGTGATTTTACATTCCCGTTGAACATTGTCGTGTATTCAATGAAGCTAGCTGGAACTTTAGTGATGTCCACAGCACCACGACGGCGACTTACTGGGGATTTCCTCGCATGAACACCTGCCCCTTTAGCGACGCATGGAGTTCCTCGAAGAGATGCTTAGGCAGAGGCGACACGATGACGAGCTCTGCCTCCTTGGAATCCGAATTGAAGTCTGTCATGGTGCCAGGCGACGAGTAGAGCCTCTTTTCTGAGCGTGACAGTAAGAATAGGGTGTTCTCATGTGCAGTACGGCTTAAATACAGCGGTAAGGGCCCTGTTGATGGTCGGAAACGAAAATGAATTACTCGACCGTGACGCGAAGGAAGCGGCGTGCCAAACATGGAACGCGCAACGCGCCACCCAATGATGATCACGGATCTTTCCCACGGCTACTTTGACAAAAATTGCATTGCAAAGTGCCCGTAAAGTGGGTATCAAGTAGACGCCGTGATATTTCTGGAACTCGGCTAGTACGTCTTTTTCGGACGGACACAACGCCAACAGTTTTTTCGAAGGAGCGGTATACACTTACTTACGACAAACTCGAGGGTCGTGGTGACGGTTTCCCCAGCATGGACGCAGGATTGAATAGAAATGTTAATTGCAACCGGCGTTACAGTAGCCATCTCCCTAACAAACTTTCCTTGGGACCAACTTTGTTGATACAATGAAACACCGTGCATCCGACGTTACCTTAAAATTCCAGAGACTAGTCAATGGAAGATCGTCTGGAGGCCGAAGACAATCGCTCACCACATGTAATCTGCGGCTGAACTGGTACCTCGATAAAAGGGCAGGTAGACAGAAGCGCTCTGGAAGTTCTTGGATCATGCCATAATACCTATGCTTAGGTTACTGCAAGCGCATAGCACCCGAGCTATCTGGTCGAAAGTATTGTCGGCAACAAAGTCTCTTTCGCTACTTGCCCATGACCGTTCATATAGAAATTTGGGGTAGGGAGGCATAGATAACACACAGAAGGTGGAGCCATGTGGAGTCAAAGCACAGTTGTACCTTTGCCACATAACCGGGGCTCCCGGCTTGGCAGTGACATTTTACTGTATCCCCATCAAGATTGAGCATGAATAGTGACGGATCACCAGACCAGTGCCGTTCAAAAGGCTCGAGACAGAGATGAGGCGTAAGTACGACAGGCGGAAAGCGCGCCAGCGACTTGACGTTCGAACCGACATGACTGTCAAAATCAATCAAATCAAATTCACAATGGTGTGGTTCGAAAACTATGCGTCATCAGTTGCTCAATCGCGCCGGATCCAAACAAAGCGACCTTTGCCGGCTACGACCACAGGATGCCTCGCGACCGCTCACCTAGACGGTACAATGACGACCAAGAACGTGGAAGGAGGGGACGAGAACCCTCACCTCCACGGGCTCCTACTTACAGACGCAGCCGAAGTCGGAGTCCAGTGAACAAGCGACGGAAATACTCAAGGTCGACTTCGCGTGATAGAAGGAGATCAGATTCTCGAGATAGGAGACGCTCGACTTCTCGTGATAGGCGGAAGAGGGAAGGAAAGCCACGGAGAAACAGGTCGTCGTCGTCGTCCAGCGCATCTTCCGTCGACAAGAAGAAGAAGAAACGACGGAAGGACAGCAAGGAACGACGAGAAAGAAAGGAACGGAAAAGAGAAAAGAAGGAGCGGAAGGTGCGTATATCCTCTTTCTTTGTATTATCTTGCACTTACGTTCACCTGAAGAAAAAGAAAGCTGGGGCCGTTCCTCAGTGGGGCAAATACGGAATCATATCTGAGATCGAGTACGCGCATGTCAGCTCCCTGTCATTTCATTATTTGCTCACCAAGGCTCAGTATATTCTCCTAAAGGCCCGGAGTTTCATACAGTGGCTTCGTCGAAGAACGGAAGATAAATCCTGAAACAATTTCAAAGGATCAGAACAAGAAGGAATTTGTTCGTTTCGTGGAAGATTTCAACACGGGTCAGTTCCTAGTTGTTGGATCTGTTTTCACTAATTCTGACTGTACACCAGCAACGCTCCCCCATGAGAAATACTACAACATGGAAGCATATGAACGGCGTATGTCTGCACTGCGCTCAGGAGAGTTTGTGCCTCCGTCCGACGACACGTATGACCCCCAAGCCGACATGAAGGCAATCAGTGGCGCTCACAAGAAGAAGTTGGTGGAGCACGAGAGCTACATGAGCCGTGAGCAGCTCATGGAGCTAAGAAAAGTGCAGAATGAACGAATCGAGGTTAGTTCCATCCCTTGGTGAATACATCGTCTTGATATTGACCTTCCTTAGGCTGGAAAAATGAAGCTGCTGGGCATGGATATAAAGCAAAATATGGGAGTACGAATGGATGGAACTGCTTTTGAATAATAGATTGTAATTTGTATCAATACGTCACCGTAAGTAGCCGGTTCCAGTGGAATACGCAGTCATATGCATATGATTCTCTGCAAAAGTCTGTCTCGGCTCCTTCCCTCTCTACCACCATGAGTAAGAAAACTGACCTCCTTGTCCTTGGAGCAACTGGTAGGAATTTCCTAGCGTTTACGTGCTTGTCTAAAATGTCATCCGGCAACAGGTATAACCGGTCGTCAAACAATTCGCTACCTCGCCAGTCATCCCCAACGCTCGTCCTTCACATTTTCCATCGCCGGTCGCAGGAAGGATGCTCTCAACGCCATCGTCGCAGAATTTTCTCTGCCAGACACGGTCAATGTGCTCGAGGTGGACTGTTACGAAACCGGGTCAGGTCGAGGCGGCGGTAAAAACGACGAAAGTCGTCATCAACACAGTAGGCCCATTTTGGACGTACGGCACGCCGGTAGTTAGGTGTGTCGTCCTTTTTTTCTCTATTCCTTCTGTTGACGTCTAGCAGGGCCTGTGTGCAGAATGGCATCCACTACGTCGACCTCACCGGGGAACATTTCTGGGTCAAGGATATCATTCAAGAGTAAGCCACTCTCCTACCTTTTCTTTTTCAAAGCTCAGTCTCACAGATTCGACTATTTTGCCACAAAAACCGGCTCGATAATTGTTCCCAACATGCGGGATGGACTGTATACCCAGCGATCCTCTGCGCTTATCTCGGTTCCAAGACCGTTCAGAGCGCCGTCGACAGCTCGACCACGGCATGGCACTTTGACGGGGTGGCCTCGGGAGGGAGCCTCGCGACGATGTTCACGATGATTGAAGACGTTCCGCGCCTGAAGCTTCGCTGGGCCACAGTCCCATTACGCTCTTAGCCCCATCATCGGCATGCTCCAAGAGAAGTCCTTCGGACTTGTACGGAAACTGCATATACCTTACAGCGACGAGACACTGGTGGGAGGACATTGGTTTATGTCCAACGTCGACAGAGCAATTGTGCAGCGGACGTGGGGTCTGCTTGAGTATGACGCGATAGAAGCGCGATTGGAAGGAGACACGGAACGGCTGGAGGCGGCTGAGAAGGTCCGGTACGGTCCTCGGTTCACGTACGGCGAGCTGAGTATCCGGCCTAATGTTTTCATGGCCGCTATTGCGTCGCTAGGCTTGTTCTTGAGCTTGATGGGCTTGATGATAACTCCGGTATGTGCCAATGCCAATAATAGGTTCTTCGACACTCAACTCAACCACTCCTACATAGATACGCTTCATCGTCAAAAAGCTTGTTCGCAAGCCCGGGGAAGGTCCCAACGACTCGGAAGTGGAACTAGGCGGGATAGACTTGGTCAACATTACACGGTCTGGGTCGACGTACGCCAAAACAACATTTAAAGGGCACGGGGATCCTGGGTATCTTCTTTCTTGCAGTACGTTTGTCGTGTTTCATGTAAGCAAGGCTAACTCCTGGATCTTGCAGTCATGGTAGCAGAAGCAGCGCTGTGTCTTCTTCAGCCCTGAGACGATTCGGCCATTTGCGCGGCGTGGCGGTGTCCTGACGCCAGCTTCAGTGATGGGAGACACATTAGTGGAACGGCTGAGTGCGACAGGGCGCTTTGAAATCGAGAGCGTCGTCCTGAAGGGCAGGCAGGATAATAAGAAGACGATTTGAGTGTTGGAGTATTGGTTTTAATCATCTTTGAACGCATATACGAGGATATGGAATGGTTACAAGTGTTTCTCGAGCCAGGAATTGTCAAAGCACCACGACATCAGCATCGGTTCCGTCAGTGCCACCAGAGTCGCCGGAGATGCAGGACGTAGAGGAGACGGCAGACAAATCTTGTTCTTCTGAGTTAATGTGACTGGCGATATTGGCACCTGGGAACACCTTGAAGTGAAAAAGCTCAGCGAGTCGAACAAGAATTACCTTCAAGTTCCGAGATACTGAGGAGATGTCAATCATAGAGAAAACCATAGGAAATTCGAGGTCTACCTGGTGAACTTTGCTTCTTCATCTTCGCATTCTTGGCAGCGGAATTGGACGAAAAGTCAGAGTCAGACATGGTGGCAGGAAGGAACCTGTTCCGATTTCCGACTCGCGTCGCGTCTATCACGTGCCACCTATTAACGCGCCCTGTAACATTGAACTTTCACCCAGAGTTTGTGTTTAGGCAATAACATATTGCAAGAGCTCATATATATAATTTCTGATGAAAAGAAGATTCACCATTAATTGCCAGGAACCCTGCTAAAATATTTGTAGGTTTTGATCACATATCCTGGTAATTGAATAGGATACCCCCGTCGTATCTCTTACTGGTGTGTAATACTATCGATATGTAAAAACTCCAAAGGGAAAAAGTAGGAAAATGAGATTGCAACAACGTATTTTAAAGAGCGTGTTAGTAGATAATTTAGATTTACTTTTCCTCTATATTTAAATCTACAATTGCGCTGGCGCACCGAGGATTGTCTTGATCATTCCCCTCATGATTCCCGTTCCGTCCTCCGCCTTGAGCTCCTCATACCAGTCCAGTGTCTCCTGCGGATCACCCATCTGGTGTGTCACCCCAGACCGCTTCCTCGCACGTAACACCAGCTCCGCCGTACGCTGTACCCCGTTGAT
The DNA here is from genome assembly GCA_030435655.1 of Armillaria novae-zelandiae. Taxonomy (NCBI): domain Eukaryota; kingdom Fungi; phylum Basidiomycota; class Agaricomycetes; order Agaricales; family Physalacriaceae; genus Armillaria; species Armillaria novae-zelandiae. Next base: position 1,956,851 of record JAUEPR010000004.1, on the reverse strand, counting down.
CCTGGAAATCCCGGAGTACAGTGCGAAGGGCCTCGACGTCTAGGTTTTGTCGCCGATGCAGGGGATATCCGGTGCTCTCGGAACAGCTGTTGAAGGACGAACGCGTCTTCGAACGCCTGGCAACCTCCTTGCCCTAGATCTGGACAGGTAGCATGCGCGGCGTCGCCGATAAGTAGTGCTCGTCCGGATTCAAGGTCGACGAGTGTGGGAAGCGTCTTGGTATCGTGTATTTCTACGCGTGCAACCTTAGGAGGGATCTAGCCGTTCAATGAGTCTTTGGACAGCTGGATGCCAGTGACCGAAATGCTTCATAAGGGTGGAGCGGTATTCTTCCGGATTTTTAGGGCGCAGTGGAAAGAGGAAGAGGGATATCAAAGAAGAAGTAATAGTGGGTCGCTGACATAGGCATAAATGATACTCGTTTGCCCTCGCCAACGAATTGCGTCCAGTTATCCTTTGATATCAGTCCCTGTGACCCCCATGAACAAAGATAGAGGAAGAAAATAGTAAACCAAACCTCAAATTCCTTCATCTCGATCGGACCATTCCAGTTTACATATCCGACATAATCTCTCTGGATTTCTGTCTTGGTGACCTGGTTGCGCAGCTTGGAATGTGTCCCGTCCGCAATAACGACAAAGTCTGATGTCTCCGTGGTTCCGTCTTCAAACGATACGGTGACGCCGTCCTCGGAAGTCGAGTAAGATACGGCGCGCTTCTGGAGGTGGATGGGTGCTGGAGCATTGGCATCGAGGAGCATTTTCTGCAGCTCGGATCGTGCTATAGGGTACGCCCGTTGCTTGACCTGCGAACAAATCGGTTCAAGCACTAACCGTCAGTGAAACCTTACGCACCTCCTCGTACAGGGGTAGCAAGCTGAAATCGCAATACACCTCACCACTATCCCACTTCCGATAGCTCATCCTATCCATCCGGCCAGATACCCTCTCAACTTCCTTGAGGAGCCCAAGCTTGGCGAGGACCTTGACGCCGTTGCACCAGACGGAGATAGCTGCGCCAATGGGTCGGAGATCCGAGACTCGCTCATAAACAACAGTTTCGTGGCCATCCTGCTGCAGGGCAATGGACGCGGCCAGCCCACCCATGCCGGCTCCGATGATGCATACCTTCATAGTGGGAGCAGGAGTTGGCGATCGAAGGAGCTTGATTCACCTTTATCTACATTTCCGGATCCGATAAGTATCCAAATCGGTCTAGAGCTTCGCGCACCCCGCGGCGTATGAACATTGCAGATCAGGGTATAACGAAGAGCGCAGCCAAGAATGTGTAGAAAACCTGGAGAGGACCTCCACGACCAGCCTGAGAGAGGGCGGGAGTGTGCGTTGAGGCGAAGGTAGTGGTGAGGAGTACCGTACGTATCGTTGTCGCAGCCTATGGCGAAGACGCTGATGGTGGTAGAAAGGAAAGAAAGGTAAGGTTTCGCTTGAAAATCATTTCCATTTTTTTTTTCCTATTTTGTTCACTCAAGATCAATGCAAAATCCAGTCAAACGATTTTACGCGTCACTTCGATCCAAAATTACGGAGCGTACATATTTGCACTGAATGTGCATTTGTATTGGAAACTCGCTGGTTCGACTCAACTGTCACTTGCCTTTCAATGAACGTCCCACCTTACAACGAAATTGGCAGCTTCCCCTTCAGTATCGCGTCCGCCATAGAGGCACATCCTTAAGACTGTTATTTCGGACGCATACAATGACATGTAAAGTGACTAGTACTGAAGAACGGATAAATTCAAAAGTGTTGGTTCATTTCAGAAAAAGGTTGCGAGGTGCGTCGGGTATTTTCTTCCGTTTGATTATGCTTAATACTTTTTTTTCAGGGAAGAAAGCAAACTCCTTTTACACTCTCCTCCATGACGATATCAGTATTTACTTGAAGCCTCGCCCTGCCTACTCCCAGTTTGTCACCACCCATGGATGTCATCAGTCTGATTTCTCCTACGGGCCCTACTGTTCGTGGCACCAATACCTCCAGATGCTACCGAAATGCACAATGTTCCTTCTCCTGCCTTAGCTGCTGCTTTCGCCAGGCTTCATATCAAAATTCTTCCCAAACTATGCAAGCTTCACCTGGATATTCTACGGATCAAAAATGCGGCCACTATTGACCCTTCCAGTGTTGCTAGCTGGGAGGTGTTTATTGCGATAATGCCGACTTGTTTCTTCGCACGTTGCCAGTACCAGTCGGTCAAGCTCATGCTCGGTGACAAGGCCCCACCTCAACCCACTCGGTCCTTCAAGAGCTCTACGTACTCTCCAGAGTTTCAGAAACTGTTAGGCAATACCCCATTCCCATTGGGCTGCGATACCGAACTGGTCGACCTTGACACGGACTTTCAGCACTTCCTTTTGACGAGCATCATTTTACTGTTGGGTAATCTTAGTGAGTCTGTCCATGACCCACACACATTGTGCTCGCTTGGCAGCCTCTGTACTAGCCCCTTTGATGGAATTCCAGGAACATATCGACATCTGCATTCAAAGTACGCAAAATCGTCTTTTCCCAAAAATTGTTATGATTTCATGCCTGAGTCATGCCAGGGAACCTACTGGGATACGACCTCGGAAGCACCAAGAACTCCCTCCTTCCTGACTGGGATGGATGGTTTGGCTTTAACATCCATCGATACCCGGTTGTTCATCATTGTCATTATTTGGAAATGTAAGCTGTCGCTCCGTTTATAGTTTTTCACTCATAATTTTGTGCAGAGAAGGGTCAAGTAAGACTGATGAAGGCATTCCACTTCCTGTACTTTAACTGTGTGCATCAATTCACAGCAATGCCAACGTTGAGCCCAGGCGCATCGATCTGAACAGGTTTATGTTTTCTAGCAGGCTGCCACTTTCTTGTTGCGTTTATCTTGGTGTCCACTTGCGTCTGGGTTCCTCGTGTATCTCCTTTCAGTAGTATCAATCAATGCCTTTCCAATGAGCCGCGCTGAAGTCGCTTGTGGAAGCCGTGGCCCGGAAACGTGGAAGCCCTTGATCCAATCCGCGCAATACGAGGCATTGAAGGACAGCATTGCCGCGAAATGATAGCCCGACAAGTTAATCACAACAAATAGTCTCTTGCTTTTGTACCGCCGTCGTCGATCCACCCTACAATTTTCCCCCTTCGTACTCGTTATCAACGACGGCGATGAGGCTGAGCTTGATGCGGTAGTATGCAATGCGTCGAAGTCTATCAGTGCGCAGTTGGCACTGATCTTAGTCGTGCCTACTGGAACAGTGAGTATCATTTCTACTCCTGGGTGTCTATATATGCGTCTCGGTAATTACGTGCAGCGTTCCTTGGGCCGTCGTTCGCAACTAATGATTCGCGGACACCGTGCTTCTTGGGGAACGAAAGGAAATTGACCTTCAATTTTTCACGATGCTGGGTGATGTTGATCAAGCAAATGTGAATATGTGCCATGAGCCAGTTCTATCTGTTTTATACTGCATATAGCCTTACACCCTTCCACAGCGATACTACTGTTTGTCAGAGCTACCTCTGTATCAAGAATTTCTTGTTGATGGTGTGCCGAATCATAGTGCTGAACACCAACTTTGGGATCATTCATGAGGATAAGAATTTGCCATGGACCGCTGGACTTCTTGCGGCGGAGAAGAGTTCGTTCTTCCCTCACTGTCAGCGGCGGAGGCTCCGAGTCGCCGCCGGAGGGCCCATGTGTATGTCTACCTCCCGCATTAGTGAGCTTATTCCAGCCTCTATTATCTTTTACGACATTCCCAGTTCAGGGATATCTTTCTAGTATCGATATGCGGCGTAATCTGGCGTAATCTTTCTCTTCTTGTGGTATGCGGGGCCAATGTAGGTTGCCTCAGTGCCTCGATCAGGAACCGCATCTTTATCCTATGCTACATTCGTTAGCTTCAAGACCATATACGGGTGCCCCACTTGGCTCGCAAAGAGGATCCGTTACAGCCTCTGGAGAATGAAAGGGTGATTGGGGTTAGTTTGCATATAGATGCGCCCAATATGAGGGTTCGGATGCAAGGTTTGTGTTTACTCTTCTTTCGGTTAACTGATTGTTCACCGTTCTTCCGTTAGATGTCCTTGTGCTACATTGAGAAAGTGTACGTATCCCATCGCTTCCTTAAACCTTTATGACAAGTATATCAGCGAATAAATCATAAGTTGCAAGCAATTACTTCGTACCCTACCGTCCATGCATCTCGGAAATCCTTCTGGCGTCGCAGTCTTTAGATATCTCTTTGGCGGTCGTCGATATAAACAGGCTTCCGTCAGGACCCAGCCGCGCTTAATGTACCCGCAGTGATTCTTCTTGCTGTTGTTCGTATAGTAACGATATCCCGACCTTGCTGTGCATTCAAAGTTCCGCGGGACTATTCGCAGTGTCGTGTGACAAAAAAAAAGCTAGAAAAACTCGTCTCCTTCTCCCTCATTGTAATATAAACTTATTCTGGGGAAGATTGGAAATAATCTACAAAGCTATTTCTCGACGCCTGGCTCCTCGACCCGGAATATCGTCGGGCCAGTCGAAATGAGCTTAATCCGAGTGTAATCTACTGAAAGATCCGGATATCGATGAGCGCTGTGGCGGCCAGGCCAGTCCAGTCAGTAAATTCGTTGTCATCGCACTGTACCTTGGCGGCATTTTCTGTTTCAGTCTGTTTCGGTCGCATCAATTAGAGCCAAAGTTGGAAAAACGTGAACCTAGGCCGCCGGGGAATGCCGGAGCTTGACGCGTCTGTGGCAGCTCAACGGCCGAGTGGCGGATCAGCAAAGCCATATAAGTACTGGTTGAAATAACTGGCAGCGTTACTCACTCTCTTACGACCTTCACGATTCCCACCATGCTCGTCGCCTTCCCGTCCTCGAGCCCTGTACCGTCCTCGGGTTCCTATATACCCACTATACCGGACGAGGACGAGGACGAGAACACGCTTCTTGATATTTCTCACCGCCTTCGCTTCCCTACAACGGATGATTCACAGCACAAGGAAAACATACCACCTCCTCATCGCCACCGTCGCATTTCCCGTACTACCTCACTGGTGAGCTCGAAAAGGCCACCACCGCCGTTGATGCGCAAGACGTCGTTTCATCACCCAGATAAATACGTGAGTTCCCTCCTTATCCAGCCTTACAAAAACTTATCTGCCATTCAGCAACGCCTCCAAAAAGCTGCAGTAGCAGAACCTCAACTCGACTTTAAAATCCTGCTCGTCAGCAGCATACGTCTCAAGGACCAGCCATTCTCCGACTCCAGTTTCCCCCGGCTGTGCTCCAAGAAGCTTCCCCCGCTCTCCCTATCTACGCCCCCCCTCACCACCACCACAACTTCGCAATCTTCTTCCCTAATGTCACCACGCACGCCCCCTTCTTCTCCCAAACCCAAACCATGGCGCGGTAACTCAGCCCTACCGAAACGGCCACCCCTCCCACAGTGGGACCTCGTCTACCCAGATCTAGCGATCAAGAAGACAGTGCTAGATGCGGAGATCCCGGAAATACTGGAAGCAGACTGAAGCAAGCAGTCTGCATTCATATGCATTAATGGACACTGTCGGAATGCCTGGGGCTTTTCTGCATTCTGATTCTCTCGCCCCCTTACGTATGCTGGTTGGTTGGATTCTTTGTTGTAACAGATCGTAACTTATAATGCAATCGGGTCCGGCGTGAGTACGCCACACGGGACCCGTTTATTTATTTCGTACCAGCATTTTTCCTTTTAGCATTTTACAGCAGCATTTTATTTCGTTTCCATCGAGCAAGCCCTTCCACTTCTTTCTTTGATTCGACCTCAATAGTGCGTTATACCAGTTAACTTTGTTGTCGTGACCCAAGGAACATCATTCACTCGGCTACTTGAACAGATCAGGCCCGATGTGGCGGACCACATTACCCCCCGTTTCTGTCAGTAATAAGTATTCTGTGCTTCCTGCTTATCGTCGATCCTCGTTCGTTCTCTTCATTCAAACGAGCGGCGCCTCACTTTATGGTTAATTCCCGAACTGAGGCTTCATTGAAGGGGAACCTCTGGGCCTGCGCTATCGATCCTCTTGTCATGCAACCAACCCACTTTGGCTCCATACTCCGTCTCTGGCTTCTTCAGATGGAAGTCCTTTAGTGCCAATCAGATATCGTTGCAGACTTTCCGGGCTCGGACCCTTACGAAGCCCTTCTCGTCATCTTCCTTTCGCTGTTATGGGCTCCCGACCCTATGCCTCGAGGCTTATCTCCTGAGAGAACTTCGCTTTCCTGGACGCCGATTCCGACTAAACAGCGTCTGGTGTTACCTCTCGCGCCGTAACATCGTCCAGAGTAAATCTCACCTCGCCTTTATCGATCGATAACTGGTAGAATACTGTTTCAACGTAAGAATTTTGCGTCATCTAAGTTGGTGGTGTGCGTTCATCGGACTCTTCTCGAACGTGTGTGGTCCATATCATTTCACATTCGAAGTTGAGTGACCAGGCTATTGTTAGGCGCTAACGAGAGCTTTGCAGAGGCAGGATTCTATCATTTGGAAACACCAAACAAAGTCCGTAGAATTTGCACGGAATGGCGGTGGTATTTGCAAAGTATATTATATATATTCCTTCTTATTCCTACAACAACAATCCCCAAAAAAAAGTCAACATCGACAGCAAACTACAACTTACAGAGCAATAAAAACGTCAAATGATACCTCCAGCACGTCATCGCTTAGACCTTAAAAACTCTCGCTACTGTCTCAAACCTCACATCGTCAAGTACTGCCCTCAAGACCCCTCCTCTTCGCGTGAGCGCCTCCCTACACAAATCAACTCCCCATCCTGTCACGACAACCACCAAAGCAAGCTTTACACTACCGTCGCACCGACGTATAACAGCATCAAGCTGCTCGTCGTCGGTGAATATCGACGCATATGACGGTGGTAGCCCCACTTCAGCCGCGATGGTGCGGATAATGCGTCTCGCACGAGAAACCAACTTGTGATTCGACGCATTAAGATCGATCATCTTGACGCCAACGAACGCATGAGCACACGCATACGACGAAAAAGAAGAAAAAACATACCAAATTCCCGTATGTTTTTCCTAATTTTATCTGAACGCCTGTTGATATCATATTGAGGGCCATCTTCGTAGCGGTGCCGGCCTTCATTCTCGTGCTGCCAGTGATGACCTCTGGACCGGTGACGGGATCGACGACTACTGTGCAGTTCCTTTCCATCCGAACTGCACTTGGCCGGACGCAGACGAGGCCTATGGTCAGCAAACCGAGCTCATGGGCACGCTGCAGGGCACCCAAAACGTACGGTGTACGCCCAGAGGACGTTATACCGATCAGCGCGTCGTCGGAGGACGGAAACAGGGCATCCAAGTCTGCCCGTCCTGCCTCACGCGAGTCTTCGATCGCCTCTCGAGCCGTCCTGAGGGCTCCGTCGCCTCCGGCTATGAGAGCAATGTACTGCATGTTGTCTGCTGTGTATGTCGGGGGGAGTTCTGCCGCGTCGAGGACGCCTAGACTGTTTGTTGTAACGTCAAGCCAAGTCAATTTCCTAGTGGAGAAATAAATACGCACCGTCCGCTCGACCCAGCACCCATGTACAGGAGCCTGCCACCGGCTTCAATTCTCTCTACGATGGCGTCAATAGCCTCCGCAATAGCTGGAAGCACTTCCCCGACTGCAGGAGCAACGAGGGCATCCTGGTCATTGATGATTTTGCAGAGCTCGGCCGTACTGAGCGTGTCAATATCCGTCGACACTGGGTTCCTGATTTCGGTTGTCAGAGACGCCAAAGGGAGTGTCATCTCGATATTGAGAGGTTTTGTGAGGCGGTTTGGCCGATTGTTTGTGGAGAGGTGCTTAAACATGGCTGATGAACAGCGGTGGGGGTATTTCAAACGACGCGATTAATTTACTATCGTTGGCCAGGGCGTGCGATATGGTCCAGTGGCAACCCCCTACCTCTCAACGGCCGACAATTCATCAGCATGACTTCGGTTGTATCGGTGCTACTGCAGTGCTGCAGCACGCTTCAGTTAAAGGGCAAGAGATGTGGATCAGTCGCTGGGAGGAGAAATGTTGACATGGTCTGTGTCGGGATCTGGACCGATCCTCAAGCTGCGAAAAGGGTTAAATAGCGCACAGATCACTTTAATCCACATTACCTTACTGGCTATCGAATCGTATCTGCAGGTTGCACATGGAACACTGGCTCTGGAAACGGAATCCGAAGGCTATACGTATTGGCTCTTCGGAAGGTCCGCGGGATCCTGCATCGTGACCTCTTGGTCATGAATATCGACTCGCTCGACTTGTCCAAATTTTCGCAGCCAAGACAAATGCAATCTGTCAGCGTTATCGAAGGACATCCTTTTCGGCGGCCTTGTGAGCTTGCAGTCGATATTGCGGTGCCGTCATTCCGAGACCGAGCAACGGAGTACCGGTAAAATTTTGACTTGAAATCAGGAGAGGGGGCGACGACACGCTCGCTCTAGTCGTCTGTGGGTTTTGTCAACCGCAATATCGATGTTGGATCACGAAATCGCCTCTCTTGAGGGCAGGTAACCGGGCCGTTCCGGCAGCCAGCACGATCTACTGGACATCCAAGCACCCACAGCCAGAACTTCCTTGTAGTCGTAACATTTCTCGCTCTTCACTTGAAAAGTTGGATGAATTCATAAAATTGTAACAGATATCGTCGTCGGCATCGACGTGAACTGTCTCAGCAGTATGAATCACTCCGGCTCCCGCGAGACAAAGCAAGCCCCCACCATCATCGGCTCTTTATCCCCTTGCCACGAACCATGTCTGCAAGAAAAACAGTACTAATCACTGGGTAGGTCCATCTCAGTACCGCTGTTATCACTCTGCTCACGGCCCTTTAGGTGCAGTACGGGAATCGGCAATGCTCTTGCTCACGAATTCCATCGACAAGGCAAGTTCGATGGACTACACTTAAAAGGAGTACATCCTTAAACTCTGAGCTCCTAGGTCTTGTCGTCTTTGCAACCGCCCGCAATGAAGCTGTACTCTCGGACTTGCAGAAAGCAGGGATGAATACCTTTGCTCTTGACGTTACAAACGACGAGCAGATCACCCGCGTTCGGGACCAGGTGGCGTCTATGACTGAGGGTAAACTCGACATATTAGTCAATAATGCGTATGCCCGTGGACTTATCCTATACTTACTCCCATACTCATCTTTATATCTAGTGGCCAAAGTCCGTCCGATATTCCCTTCACAATATCTGTCTGACACTCTGAAATCTCAGGTTTTCTGTCTGCCGCTATCGATCTGGATATGAAAACGGTTCAAGATATTTATGATGTCAATGTGTTCGGGGCAATGAGGATGGTTAAAGCATTCGTGCCCCTTCTCATTGCATCCAGTGACGCATGCATCCTTCAAGTTGGTAGTATCGCAGCCTTGACGCCCTATCCTTTTGGCTCCACGTACAGTTCCTCAAAGGCAGCTCTTCATGCATACGGGAACGCACTTCGTGTTGAACTGTCTCCGTTCAAGTGGGTGTAATACCTCTTTACTATTACTAACATAAATTCCTGATGCCGCAATAGCATAAAGGTCGTCAATGTAAGTTTCACATCTGTCACGCTCTCTTCTGCACCTTCACACTGTTCCTAGCTCTGTACAGGCAGCGTGAAGACTGACCTCGTCGAGCACATGCTAAACCCACTCCCTGACGACTCGCGCTACAAGTCTCTCGAGCCCGTCATCCTGGCGAAGCGGAGAGCAGTGTCCCAAGGTGCCCTTCGTTCAATATTTTCTATATTCCTCTTTGTCTTATTGTATGCAGATGCCATCACAGCTGAACAATATGCTAAGAACGTAGTAGGGGAGGCTTTGAAAGCATCTCCTAGGGCATGGGTTTGGTATGGCACGAAAGCGTGGATTGTATGGGCTTTGGACACCTTTCTGCCTCGCACTGCTTTTGTGAGTAATGGAAGATTGCGCTCGTTCTCTCAAATAACCAATTTTCTCAGGATAATATGATGAAGGGATGGTACGGTCTGGAGTCATCCTCAGTAGTGCTAGCCAATCTTTCAGGATAGTATGATGATGATGATGATGATGATTCAATGTCGGAAATCTGTACATCGTCTCTAGTGTGAAACAGCGATGATGAAGTTTAACAAAACATCTTTATTCTCCTTTATCCGCTGTTTTATCGTAAGCAGTCTTTTCTAAATATCCAAGATGCCAAGTCAACCGCCTTTGCTCCTTTGTATAAAGGAGAAATGTTTTGTTAGGAAGTCTCGGGATGTTCTCTTTCATCTTCAGCACCTTTTCGTCTCACTCTGGAATGAGATGTTGAAATGAGCGGTAATGCTCCAGCTCACTCGGATTTTAGCAGGGAACTTTCGCAAACGAGCGAGGGTCATCAAATTAACGCTGCCTATTTATCTACGACGCTTGTACACTGACAGATGAGTAATAGAATCGACGTTGTACTACCAAACTAAGTGAAGCAAAGTCAGCGGACAATATTCCTTCCTTGACACTTAACAACTGTAAATCCCGTAAATGCGCGACACTTGTCACTCCAACATGAGATGTTGCAAAGAAAATTGAAGGAATACCAAATTCTAGTCTAGGATTTGATCGAGGGGGAGGGATGCTCGAAACTTGTAAATAATGATTACCAGAATCCGGCACTGTGGGCGCGCGTCCAAACTTGGAATTCATCACGACGTCGCGTCGTCTCTCGCTGTTTCGGCCATTTGTGCATGGGAGGGTCAAGTGATGGCTGTGACGGTGTCCCCTCTTGAGGTCTAGCCGCACCTCTTTCTGCTACACATCTTCATGACTCGGAATTCTCGCCCAAACCTGAGTTTGATCAAACGAATTCCCTGCGGTCTTTTCGCCTACGGATGCCGCGCAAGTTTGCTTCATCGGATCTCTTAGTGGCGAGGTCCTCAGTCACAACAGTCCGATATGTTATGCAAATAATGATTTCGTCCTTTTATCGGTCTACCACACAAGAACCTTTACTAGAATTGCAAAACTATGTCCACTGCCTTCAACGTGCGTAAGATTGTCCTTTCCCCATTTGCTATCTTGATATCATGCCAGAGAATTCGGTGGATACGACCCCTTCTTGTCTTCCGTTGGAACTTGGATATGCTTCTGCGATGCGAAGAGGCGACTATGGACCCAGCCATTGATTCGGGCCAAACCGACTGGTAGGTCCATTGTCGTTAGGACTGGTAAGTTGTGGGCCGTGTCAATGTATGCTTTACGGCCGGTCGTGGAGACAAAAAAGTAATTCTCTCTGACTGGGAGTCGAACCCAGCTTTCGCGCGACAATTCATCACGTAGGAGCGGATGACAGGCGCGTGTACTAACCGATATACTATCAGAGACATATTAGACCACTGAAGAGCTTTTGTTGAGCTGCCCGAAGCCGAGGTTTGTTTTTCTACATCCACTACGAACGAGAACAAGGTATATGTGAAGCCTCGCCCTACCCACTCCAAATTTGGTGGCCATCCATGGATGCTTCCAAAACCCGATTTTCCCTACAGCCCCTTCTGCCCGGCATGGGAGAACAATTCCCCCTCATGCAAACGAAGTGTATACCGTCCATTCTCCAACCCTGGCTGCTGTTCTCACTAAATTTCAAGTCGAAATTCTCCCAGTACTGCCAGCGCCAGTTAAATATAGAGATCCCACATGTCCGGGCTACAGCTTCTACCGGCATTTTCAGCGTTGTTCGTTGAAGTTGGGAAGGTTTTGATACGATGGCATTGGCGCAGGAATTTGTCGCCGACTGCCATTACGAGACCGTAAAGCTTGTATACGACGATACGTCTCCCTCTCCACCTTCGCGGTACCATAAGAATGCGGAATTTTACTTAGAGTTTTGGAGAGCGGTAGGTGTCATGGCGTATCGTTGCTGAAATATCATCGCATCGTGTTTCAATTTCTGATAAATGGTACAAAAGGATAGTAGCATTTTGTGATAACATTACAACGGGAAACAATTGACAGCACTCGTACGAAGAACCTAAGTCTGGTGCCCAGAGCGGATATGGTCCATGTCATACCATCTCTTCATCATGTTGTCCTAGAACGATTCAGATTGTTTCGTGAGGAAAGACAGAGTGCAGCTTTCCGGACACTCACAAAGGCAGTACGATGGAGGAACGTATCCACCATCCATACAAACCACGACTTGCTTCCTTCCCAAACCCATGCCAGAGGATTGGCTTTCAGAGCCTCTAGTACCACGTTCTTTGCATAGTCTTCAGCGCTCATGGCACCTCCTGAAGGGAATATGTAAGAGAATAGACGGTGAATATTCGAAGGACAGGCACCTTGAGATACCTCCTTTCGCTTTCCGAGGACTATAGATTCAATAGACTTGTACAGCGAGCTGCTGGGAAGCGAATTCAGCTTAGTCTCGATGATATCGCTTTTCACGCTGCCAGTATATAACTGAAGGAGTAATATTTTGATTTCCAGATGCATATTCGACTTTCATATGCAACGCTCACATTTACAACCTTGATACTATGGTAGGAAGAATCATTTACGCGGTGGTTAATTTGAGAGCATAGGAAAACGCACTTGAAAGGAGACAATTCAATACGTAGCGTGTTCCCGTATGCGTGAAGAGCGGCCTCGAGGAACTGTATGTCGAACCAAAGGGGTATGGTGTTACACCAGAAACGCTACCGACTTGAAGAATGCACGCGTCACCCGAAGCAATGAGAAGGGGCACGAATGCTTTGACCATTCACATTGCGCCGAATACATTGACGTTGTAGAGATCCTGTACTCGCTTCATATCGAGATCAGCTGCGGCCGACAAGAAGGCTAGAGAAATAGATGTGAATAGAGACAGAGGGATATGATTTGAGAAACGGACATACATTGTCCACTTCACTACGATGAATGAAAGGAGACCATAAGCGGCTGAGGGCTTACGCATTATTGACTAATATGTCGAGTTTACCTCCAGTAATTTCTGCTACTTGGTCGCGAATTCGGATGATCTGCTCTGCGTTCTTAACATGTCTGAATCCCAGAGTTTGAGAGCTCCTAGAGTGCAGTTTCATTACGAGCCGTAGCAAACACAACCAGACCTGACGCCAGTCTTTTCAGGGTACAATATGCCTCCAGAAAAAAATCTCCAGCTTGCCTTGTTTGTGGAATTTTCGAGCGAGAGCGTTTCCAATACCTGTACTGCACCTAAACTAAATTATGAACTAAAGCAGCATGACATTTGAATCGCCGTACCCTGTGATCAGCACCGTGTTTCTTGGAGACATGGCAGGAGGTTGTTGAGTGTGAGGCGCTTGTTACACCGATAAGCCCTCAGAAACGTAACCTCCCGGGGCATCATGGGCGCCCGGATATTGCGAGGATGGTCGGCTATCGAGCCCTCCGAGGAGTATCAGGGGTCCCCATCCAAACTGTCAGATTGGAACGTCGTGATCTTTTCTGATCATCATCTTTGAAAGTACATTCTACACCGTTACGTTTCGGTTCGCACAAGGTTGCGAAAGCTGGGACTTCCATGAATCCATGAGGCAAGTCGCAGTGCAGTGTTTCAACCAACATTCGTAGAAAGAGTAAGCATGCAATGAAATCAGAATATCCACCTAGTTGGACTTCATCAGCTTTTTATCCATCTGAATAATGACAAGCCGAAGCCCGTTTGTCCCCAGCTGATATTTCCAAAAGAAGCATGCAATTATGAAAAGCGGTTGTAGATACCTGTTTGGCGACAACTTTAAGGCCCTAGTAAGCTGGATTATACCGGGGCCCACTGGCACGGCTTTTCGGTGGCCGCAGGCTCGTTGTTGTCCCCCTCAATTTTCGAAGCAAACACTTGATTTGTAAAAATACTGTTTATCTCGGGAAGTAACTCCGTAAGCCTTATCTCTCCTGTTAGTTGATTTGAGTTGCGTTAAACCGTGTGTAGAAAAGTCTCGTAACTGCACGTTTGAAACGTGTTCATTAGAAATTCAACTGACCTGAAATATGGATAAACGCATTCCCATACCTCTTGAACTCATTGATATAATTATCAGTGAATGTCACCTCGACGTTTCTACCCTACGCTCATGCTCTCTGGTTAGCCGATCCTGGTCTCCCCTCGCTCAGTCCCACCTATTCTCCCACGTCCGCATCGAGCCTGAAGGGCTCTGCACCTTCCCCGGGGGTCTCTACTCAACAGATGAATTTTCTTATCACGTTGAGTATCAAGGCGTCCCCAGCACAAACTTTTCCCGTCCTGGCAAACTAGCCACATTCGCGGCACTTTTAAAATCGACACCTCATCTCGGACCGTTCGTGAGAGAGCTGCATGTCGGTGCGTACCAGGATGAAGTAGTGGCCGCGAGACTCGAGCGACATCCGAGAGATCATAAACACCCTCTTGCCAAAGCTCTTTTCCTTGACGATAAAATTCCACAAATTGCAGAGCTGGGAGGAGCTACCGATTATTGCCCTCTCAGAGTCACCGAAGCTGACATATCTGGAGTTATCTCATATTCTGTTTCCTTCTGTCTCCAGCTTTGTTATCTTTCTCGGGACACTCCCAGCACTGAGGGTCCTTATCTTAGATGAGGACGTGTGCGTCGAGAATGCCTCCACCATATCACAAGTCCAAACTGTGCGATCTAAACCGCAGCTGTGCGCATTGACAGTCCACACCACACCTTCTTCCTACTGTACCATCCTTGACTGTTTCTTGTCCCCTTCGTCACCCGTCGATGTAGCTGCCATCCGTAGTCTGTCTCTCTTCTGTCGTCTTCGAGATAAAACCACCCCAAATACTGCCGTGATGCAATCCACGACACAGTTATTAATGCACATAAGCGGTCCACTCGAGCACCTTCGGCTGCCCGTCACTTTGACTGGTCAGTGATGACTGTCATTCTCTTGTACGCTCGCTTATGCTTCCGTTCTGTAGACCCGCTCTTCAAATCGATCTCAGTCTCCCAGCTCCGGTCGCTGTACATCTGCAGCCAGGCGGGGGTGCCAAAATGCCTGAACTGGCTTATCCAGACGCTCTCCCAGCCGTCCCCTTTGGCGTTGACGTCTCTCTCCATAGACGTCCTACACACAATCGCTTTTTTGCGATGACAGATTCGAGGCCACTACCAAGCTATGGAAGGATCTCGCCGCTGTCCTAGATTCCAGCTGGCGTGAACGTAAGGAACATAGGCAGTACGCATTAAAGGCGTCAGTCGTTTTGCCCGTATGGGCGCCCAGGCACAGGACTGTCGGTGAGGAATACTGAACGGACATGGGGCAGGGCTGGAGGTGGAGGTGAACTACTATAGAGGCGATGTGGTGTATAGCGGTAAGAGTGGTTTACGGAGAAGTTCTGGTCTGACAGTTCGACTTCGATCTCAGGGTCAGTATTTAGATTCGCGCTACATTGTGCCACCGTATCGTGCACCGACGGATTGGGCAGCTATTTGGGGTGTATGACTGACATGTTTTAGTGCTACATTTACTCCTACTAGTGCATTGGTCTGATCCTCTGTTTCCTGAGGGATCCGGTAGTACAAGCAAGTGCTCTTTTTCTTGAAAAATAGAAGCTTTTTCACTATTATAATGTCCAGTGTGAGCGCCAGCTCGAACTGTCAAGCTGTTCCTGTCAGAATATGGCAACCCTATAGCAGATGAACGTAACCCTGAGACTGCCGTTTACCAATCATGACTGCAGCTTTGCGTATTCTGCCCAT
Source organism: Armillaria novae-zelandiae (assembly GCA_030435655.1). Classification (NCBI taxonomy): domain Eukaryota; kingdom Fungi; phylum Basidiomycota; class Agaricomycetes; order Agaricales; family Physalacriaceae; genus Armillaria; species Armillaria novae-zelandiae. The sequence goes on along the minus strand of JAUEPR010000004.1, from coordinate 1,941,140 downwards.
CGAGGGTCCACGAGGTACGTGTCGCCAATCTCGGTGAGAGTGAGCATTGCATACTTCGCTTAATAGATATAACTTGTACGGTTCATAGACGGCGTAAACTAACTTCACAGCTGCTCTTAGAACGTTGACAGCAACGCAACAGATGAAATTAGAGATAAGAGTGCGTGAGAAGCCGTTAGAGAAGCGCCGTGAGGGCAAAGAAGCTATCGCTACGGTGTCATGTAGTATCCCATAGTCAAGGGACAGGTCCAGCGGTAAAGTCTACACAAAGTTTCCATTCGCCATGTTCGAGCACCATCTCCAGGCCACAGAACCATCTATGACCACCCAACAAATCGGACCTCAAAAAACTCCCACCGAACGGCTGCCATCCGAAAACATCAAAATTTCTGTGAAACTTCGCCAGTTCCAATCGATTCCGATTCGGGGGTGTCCGGGAAATCCAATCGGCTTCCACGTCAGTCAATGGAGTGTGCAGATACGTGAATATCTGCTGTAGGACTTCTCGTACAGTTATCGAGTCAAAGCCACGGATAACAAGAGGATCCCACCGTCCTGGAGACATCCAGTACTGTAGCATAGGGTGTCTCGAGGTGCAAGGAACATTTCGGACAGTATCAGGCATGAATGCGAATACGTGCAAATCGGGTGATACCACTCCAAACGCTGTGGGATTGTTTACGAAGCGTGCGGTATTGGGAGGATGAATAATGTCCCAATGCAATGCAGGGAAATGTATAAAACCAGGGTAAGACACACGGACAGCCTGGGGCTGTTGCTGAAGCTGGTAGTGCAGTGTGATTTCACTCAGAGGGGGAGGTGTAGGTATTACAGGGGAAGGGGGCATGAAAGGCACGGCCGGGGGAGTGTTAGGAGTCGGTAGGAATCACAGGATCAGGAACGACTGGGTCTGGAGGAGTCCAGCCAGGTATTACTGGCGAAGAGGGTCGACTCGAATCATCGATATACTCGTCCTGGAACCACTGGAGGTGTGGGATCGTATGAGCGCAGGCTCCAGTTAATATGCGGACCAAGGACAATGGGTGCCTGCCAATTGGTGAACATCGCAGGGAAAGCTGTCACAGTGAGATTATGAACACGTTCATATATGGGACAAGAACAGAATCCAGTAGAAAGATCTTTTGGCCCGTGACGCCATGAGAAATCGGATGCAATAGGATTGCCATCGTTGTTTAGAAGGTGCCGGTCATGACCGTGATTCGACGTCTGCGTCGACGTCGCGATTCATGTTACGGTCGACATGGTCGCAGTTGTCTCCGTACTCAACATTGTAGTTTGCGATGACTGGAGCATTACCGCAAGCAAACCACGACCAGTCATTGGAGGTGAATTCGTGCTGCATGCTGAAATCGATAGCGAGTGAAGTAGTGAACTGGACGGATCCATACGAGTGACATATAGAAAAACAGGGTCCTGCAAAGACAAAAATCAGTGCAAGACATAAAGGGAACAAGCGCACTATAGCGAGCTTTCCAAAGCAAGCAGCCCTTCCCTGGAAACAGCAATCGAAACCAAAGACAATATGCGCCTGTTGCTCCTTTCCAGAACAGGTGCCGGGAATTCAATTATTTCCATAGGCGGTTTCCGTCGCAAGAGTCTAGGACAAAGACCTGTACACATATATGTGGATATAGCGCTCGTACGTAGGCCGCCACGCCTCATGAAGTCATGGACGTAGAAGAACAAGGGTAGGCCCCAACTTTTCCCAGAATTTGCCCAAATAAAAAAGGACCAAAATTATTGTTTTCTTCCAAATCCGAGAAAGGAAGTCGGAAGGCGCACCGACTCTCACGACCTTCAGGAGAAATGTACATCTATGATCAGGTTAAGTGTGCAAACTAGTGTCCGTCGTCACCATTATCACCATGTCATTCCGGTAAAGCACGTAAATCTCTACTCTACAAGCTCAATGCCATTATATTTTTTTGGATTTTCAAGGTGGTTATGCTCCGAAGAAAACTTTGTGTACAAGCACTAAGTAAAAAGCAAAAAAAATGTATGGGATGCCAATCATCATGGACCAAGTTCCATATTAAATGCATGTCGAAGAAGTAGGAACTCACTCGAGCTACTAGTAGATAAAGTAAGTGCGAGACATAACTTCATCTGTAGTATCATTTTCGGCACGGGTGTCGAGAAATACACCTTTTCCTTTGGTGCTGGAGGGTAACCGGTTCACAGGCCAATCCAAATCGTCCGCAGAGATCCTATCCACACCATGTCTGGGAAAGGACATATCACGTCAGGATAATGTGTGGAGAACATTGCGGTACTTACGCTTCAAGTAAATGCTGCCCCATCTCATCTTTTCTCCTCAAAAACTTACAATGGCTGCATATATATGTCCGGGAAAAATGGCTGCCTTTGTACCCAGCTATCTTTTCTAATTTCTCGAGGATTTTGACACGTCCTAGCTCTTTGGCATCGTCAAGTAGTTTCCAAGCTTGTGGATTGACAGTTGAGTGGTTATCGTGACACTGTTGAAACACGATCAGCCATATGTTATGCATCAATAGCGAAATAACTGACCGCAGCAATTTGCCACTGCATGACGAACGACTCGACCGTACTGCAATCATTACATATTACACGGCAGTTCAATGAGTCCATATCTTCATGCGTCGCAGTCTCTGGTTGCAGACCACACGCTTGAATGATAAACTGCACCCTTTTGAGCGCCTCTCCATCCACCGTGTACTGGCTCGCTGACCAGATCCTTGCATTCCCACATTGCAACAAATTACCCAGCGCATAGTCCTTCCAGTTATCGCGATCGAAGGTATCCTGACGATACAACAATGTGCAGCTATGAGCCAAGACGTAAGGATATTGGCAGAGGCGGTGGCAAAACTTGCATTTGAAAAAAGATGTAGCAAGGTTGAGATTCGGTTCCAACCCCGCCTTCAGCATCAGGGCTTTTAGTGAGGAATTCTGGGTCTCCCGCCACTTGTCCGCGACTCTGGAAAGTCGTGCCAGTGCCGCCGTTAAGGACTCAGTGATATCCTGATCCAAGGGTGTGTCTAACAATAATTTTGAGAAGGGCTTTAACACAGCCGCGTCCACCACTTTTGGATATATAGGAAGTAGGGGAACGTCGCGTATAGCATCGGAGTATGCCGCACGGAACTCGCTCATCCTCGTACTGACAACCGACGCAAGCCTTTTATCTCTATGCTGTTTGACTATGGATATCAGAGCATCTGACATGGTGGACCAGGCTGGAACGGTAGGCATCAGTCAGAAGGCGCCCAGACTGACACAGACAGCGAGTAACACACCCCGTTCAGTCAAAAGTCTTGGCTGTGACTGTCTCACTAATTTGTGCCATGCTAATTCATCAATAAGGCGCTGATCCTGCAGTTCTTCGTCCCATCCTAAGATAGTAAGACGCTCAATGACTCTGAAATGCCTGAAATGAGACTGAATTACAATAGAAGAAAAAGAATGAGTTACTGTTCCAGTCTCCGATAGCGGAGGTCATCGAGCTCGTTAGAGCGATCTTCTGCACGGCTGTCAGACCAATCGTCGCATAATCGTGCATGCTTCAAATTTCGTCACATGAATGCCAGGAGAATCAGTGTGCGTGGACATACAATCTGCAGTGTCATGAATGCATCTCGTTTCCTCAACACCCAAGCATCCCGCATTTCGTCGGACAATGATTCGGATTCCTCGAGCAGAGCCGTGATAGCTGGAATATAGTAGTGATAAAGTCCTGAAACCGATTGGTCAAAGCGCAAGGTGAATGCAATAGAAGTGCTTACTATGACCTGAAGAAGACGAGAAATCATAGGAGGGAACAAAGGAAGCAACAGGTTCAGGTGCCCCGTTGGTATAACTCCGAGAACCTATACTTAGAATAAACGACACAGAATTCGGGAGGAGATGACATACAGTGTAGAATTCGTAAGACATTTTCTGCAAAATTTGGTCCTTGGCTCCCACTGAACATATGGTGTGTAACGCAAACAGTTCTTCCGGAGATGTGAGATCGCAGGACAAGTACAGGAGATGACTTAGCTTACGTCGCAATGTCCATCAAAAGCTAAATGAGCAAATTTAGGTTCACTCAGATCCTCGGGCAAGGGCGGCAGCCCTTCAGTGTTTTGTCGCGCTCTCTTCCAAACGAAAGTGGAAGAGCGCTGAAGTAAAAGTGCGCGAAAGCCTTTCGTGGTACGAGAGAGTCGGAGGAGGTCCAACGGGTCGAGTTTGGAGAAAATCTAGAGAACAAGAATCTATGACTTAGCGGCGGCACCGGGCACAACACGACGTCAACATCGGACGCGCCTCAAAAAGTATGTCTAACGGCGCCTTCTGCCACCTTTTGAAGGAGTCCACGTAGTCGGACGACGTTTCGTGGCAGCATTGGTAACATTTCCCGTATCTTGGTTGACTTCCTTGACCCTAGGCTTCTGCTTGGCAGGCGCCTCGCCTGCATAATCTTTGCTGTGGCCATCATCAGGTTCGGATTCAATATCCTTGTAGGTTCTCTTGGTTGCTGCACGCTGAGAACGACGCAAAGGAGCCATGGTTTGCGCTGATGGTTGACTGCAAGATGCAAATTTAAATCGCACTGAGCCTGACTCCGCATCCACGTGATCGCACCCGCACTTTTGTTGGACCAAAAAGGTAAGACTGATTTTGTAGGTCAGTTCGCTTCGACGACCCTCAGTTTTGTCAAAGTTGCCTCAGTTACTGGCATACCAGTGTTTGTCTTACAACAAGAATGCTCTCACAGTCTGAAGAACGAGCTTCTCGTGAACCTTTTCGAATTTCTATCGCAGGCGTTGAACAGAAGCGGGAAACTCGACTTGGCTTCAATTAAAGGGCTGGGCCAATGCCCACCAGTACTATGCGATATCAAGTTCAACGACGATCGTAACATGCGCCTTCACGCCTTCGAGACAGACGCCGACATTGGTAGATCTGGTCTTTTTTCGTGACATGGGCAGAGGCCGAGGCACTCCGATGCTATACAGGAAGTACACAATATTCTGGCAACTACTATGGAAGATGGAACGCTTTGAACCTTCTCCGAGAAAAATAAGTTATGCCCGTGGAGCATCAGACTGTATACTCATATTTTGAGTAGACTACTACGAAATGTGCCGACTCGGATGTTTATTGACACCTGTGTGAAGAACAAATTCGAAAGAACGAAGACCCGGAGCATCGTCATTTTTGTTGAAGGATAGTCGGAACTGCTCGTCTTTTTGGTCCGTTGTAAGGCTCGTGCAATGGCGCTTTGGACTCTTTGACGACATTGGGCATGACAATGTAGGCAGCAGCAGTACTGTTTACTCCTCACCTCAGCCGTTCAAAGGCACCTAAACAGAGGATGCGAATATACTTGTACACCATGGGCAGGTCCGGCCAGGAATTCTACTACAAGGTTATAACGGTTTCTTTTGGTTATCGAGGAACTAATCGAGGTATAGACACATGTGTCGTTTCTCGATGTTCTGGGAACGAGTGAATAGAGAGGTACTGGGAGGAAATCCGCGAATGTAATGAATGCCATGAAATAACATAGATTCATGTAGACACGTCTTAACGAGTCATCTGCTACTATAAGAAAACTTGAAACTGGATTTATTGGCCACCTCTGCCGATACAGCTCAGGTAAATACTAAATAAGTGTAAACCAATCTACTTCCGTAGCTCTTCGTAAGTAATACACATATATCAAGGGCGATAGCCTTCACGACGATAAGATAGACGACAAAAAGGAAGGTAAGTCGATGCGTACGGCGTTGTTCTTTTTTTAGAAACACTCTCACCCCTCCAAGCCGGCCCGAAGCATGTTCTCTACCCTAGAGCACGTCCAGGTCTACTTTTGCTTGCACAAATAATATTTCCCACCCGAGTTTTTGCAGTGGTTGGTACTTTTTAGGCCTTCGCTGGAAGAAAAGAGAGGACTGCTGAGAACGGGTCAATTCAAAACCGAGACACCGAATGAGACTGTATTCCTCCTCTGCGAAAGCATCGTTTGTGACCATAATGTTGACGTGCGACCATAGCTTGGTGGAGTGAGAGACACGGTCCTCCACCCCCGTGAAACGGGTTCAATGGCCCACAGTGAGAATGGAACAGGGCTAAGATTCCACCAAAGGACATCTCGGTTTAACTGCGTGACCTTGATGAGAAATTCGATTGTTTCTTGGAATATCTGAGTCAGGACTTCTGATGGAAGGCGTCGAATGGCGCTGAGAAGACCTCTTAGAGAGAAGCGATCGTCTCGTCAGCCTTTGAGATAAGGTTGACCATGACTTGACGAAAAGCACTAAAGGCAGAGATACACAAATCTGTGGTTGCGACATGCTGCTCATGTTGGGATATCATGCTTCGATAGCTTTAGCTTCGTCTTCTAATAACTGGTCATTCGAGCGCGTTAGACGCGTGAGATTCATATTCATGAAAGAACTATTCTCCGAGAAAGGGTTTGGAGGGGGAATGTGATGATTCAGACCCGAGCATCCTGTGCAGGGCCCAAGGCATGCAATTCGAGCAGACATTATTATGCCCAATTGTCCTAAAATAACCACTCAAATATTAGCTAAAGAAATATCTGCGACATAAGTATCCTCACCAGAAGCTGAAGTGCAGGAAATTTTTACTTAGAAACAAACAGGGACGTTAAGGGCTGTGGAAGCGGTGGAAGCGTCAAGTTGTGTTTGTTTGTCTTGTTCGCAGAAATACCGGTCCGAGGCACCCGGACCGTGTCTTACTCAGACAATCACCATGGCTGCCAAAACGCGTGCAACGAAGAAGTCGACATCCCGTTCCTCAAAGAACCCTAAACCACCCCAAGACTCAGAGGCATCCGACGTTGAAGAAGCAGAGCCCCAGCGAAAGTCTCCAAGAAAGAGAGCTCGAAAAGTCAACGAGTCGGACGAGGAAGAATTCAACAGTGACGCGCTGGACGACGACGAAGATAACAAGCCAAAGAAAAAGAAGAAGACCCCGAAGAAGAAGCGAAAGGTTGCGAGTGACGATGAAGGATCGGACTTGGAGCTTGAAGAGGGACAGCAGGTCGTCGGTGTAGTCATTGACGCGCCAAAGACAGGGCAGGGTGCGTCGCTCTCTAGGGTACAGCTGTTCACTGTTGACGCGTTCCCTTCAGTTCCCCCTGGCCAAGTTTCTCAGAATACCTTAGACTTTTTGGCACAGCTACAGAAGTCAGAGTGCAATGACCGGGAATGGTACGTCTATTGTCTTGTGGTTCTGCTCCTAAATGCTGACAGTGAACGTACCAGGTTCAAGCTACACGGTCTGTCGTGTGTTCTTGATATTAGTATCGATAGGTCGGCTGACATTAAACAGAACGCGTGTTCCGTCAGGCAGAAAAAGAGTGGAAGGATTTCGTCGAGGCTTTTACGGACAAGCTCAGTGAAGTCGACGGGGAAATCCCGCCGTTGCCGCCGAAAGATGTGATTCATCGGATATACCGTGATGTACACATCGTTTGACGCCTTATTCTGGTTGTGCTACGCTGATCGCGTTATTACTAGATTCGCTTTAGTAACGATAAGACGCCGTATAAGAAGAATTTATCAGCGAGCTTTTCTAGGAGCGGGAGAAAGGGCACATTCGCCGCTTGTGTGTACTTTAATTCCCGTGGTCTAACCTATTAGCTAATTTTCGCTATCCTAGATCACATGTAGGTCCTCATTCCGCGAGATTAACTTTTCCATTCTCATTTACACTTTAGATCAAGTAACTCTCTACTTCAGTCCACTTGATCTCTCCTAACGCTGTTGACAGTCCAGCCAGGCGGTGAAAGTCTTTTTGCCGGTGGACTTTGGTGTCCAGGCAGAAACGAACTGGCAACCATAAGGTTTTCACTCAAGCTATACCCGCCTCGACGACATTCTGATTTATTCCAGGACTAGTATCAAACGTAATTCTACACAGCTGAGAGACATAATATCCTCTCCAGAATTCGTCAAGTATTTCGGAGAGCCGAAACCCGGAAAGAGGAACAATATCTTTGGGAGAGACGATGAATTGAAGGTTGCGCCCAAGGGAGTTGAAAAGGACCATCCGTACGTTTTATGTTCATTTCAAGTTTCGTCGTGTTAAAGTTATTTTCCAGAGATATTGATCTACTCAAATGCCGTTCCTTCGCGGTCGTCCACCAGTAAGATCATTGGCCTGGATCTCAAAGAGGAGACACACTGATTGAAGTTGTGAAATGCAGTTTCACTGACGAAGAGGTACTTGATCCCAATTTCAAGCAGACACTCGCGGATGTTGCGGTAGTTATCAGACCGTTGGTTCATTGGTACGACAGCCTTGTCTGTTTGCAGGCATCTGACTCACTTACTTGGTTCTAGTTTGAATGATATGATGTCTGTGGGTCATGACTCTGACGACGGCGCATAATGATTGACACGGATACCTTGCCGGACGCGTCTTTATTATTCCTTTTCTATTATCTTACAGTTGATCGTGTATTTTGATTATCCGTTGCTCTCGCTGTGTTCCCACAAAGATCAGTTATAATCGTAGAAGCCCTTCCCACTCTTTTTGCCATACCACCCCGCGTCCACCATTCGCTCGAGCAACACGCTGGGCCGGTACTTTGAGTCTCGAGTGCCAGTATACAGTGTTTCCTGGATTGCAAGACAAGTATCCAGCCCGATGCTGCGCAACCAAAGATAAGAAAGAATACAGATGGATATAATGAGATCGGCATACAAGTCAGCTATTTAGCGCGAACGTTAGAGAAATCAGAACAGTGTAAGATTGGGAGCACATACCGAGCTGCAGTGGACCCATGGGGTGATTCATGCCCAGCTTCATCGTTGTGTCGATATCATCTCGGGTTGCCGTTCCCTAAAAAGAATCATCCCTCTAAGTATAGCGGTAGAAATGAACTAAGGCATACTTGTTCCAGACACATGATAGCCTATACGCCAGCGTGAATTTGATATATATCAGAGGTCTACAACACATACCTCGTTGATGAACGGCATCAAGAGAGCGTTGGAAACGAATCCGGGAACGTCCTTTGAAGTTGTCACTTCTGCTCAGAATGAGACAAGGGAGTTCGGGGAAAGGACACCTGAGCCGCACCTTTCCCGCATGCCGTGGCGAATGAGCGTGCCCTGTCTAATGTGTCTGATGTGGTTTGTAAAGCTGAGATGAGCTCTACAAGTTTCTGCCGGACATCCCTCGTGAGCGGCGTATTTCACAAAATGGATTGGGCGTACCATGACAGGTACAGGGTTGAAAAAGTGAAGGCCTATATGCGCATTAATGAAAGGTTACGGTCGGTTCCAACGACAACGAACCAACGACACGTCCAGCGGTCTTCTTTCCTGCCTCACTGGCGGCACCAACACCTTCGGGTATTGTAGAAGCCGCAATCTTGGTAATACTTATCGAACTAGTGTTCGATGCCAGGATGGCTTCAGGCGACAGTTCAGTTGCAAATTGTTGGAATATTTTCTGCTTCAGCGATAGGTTCTCCGAAACAGCCTGAGGCGACACTTCAGCATTGCAGAAGTCAGACCAGCGATATGTGTACTTACCTCCACGACCATATCCACATCTCTCATAGCATGAACTCCGTCAACTCCCATTATTCTGTCTCTTGCCTCCTTTGCTTCCTCGCTGCTTATTCTCCCTTTCGACACGTCCTTCTCGAGCAACTTGTCTACAAAGGCGAGGCCCTTGACTACTTGATCTTGGGACCGGTCGTGCAAGAGCACGGGAACCTTTGCTCGCAGTGCAGATACCAGGGCAATTCCGGTGCCCATCTGGCCTGCGCCTAGGACGCCAAGAGTTCGGATTCCATGGGCAATCATGGTGGTAACGGAAGGAAAGATATTTCACGTGCAAGTCTATATAGCCGGACGCGTTCAATGACATCATAATCTTCTCCCCTACTTGCGCCACCACCTCCAATGGCGCTCTTCACCTTGAACCATGACCAGCACCCTCCCGCCCATCGTCCAGGCCGTCTCCGGCGCTGTAGGGAGCGCGTTCGCCAACGCCCTCACGTATCCCTTGGATTTGGCTACGACGCGCCTGCAGTTGCATCGCAAACGAACAAGTACCAGCGGACTGTACGACGGGATACGCATTCTGGCGCATGTTATAAGGCGATATGGCTTGACTGCCCTGTATGATGGGATAGTGACCGATACGAGCGCATCTCTTGTGTCCAAGTGCGTTTCTCATCTTCTCGAGCTGATCGCGCGCCTGACTGGAGCAGTTTTTGCTACTATTACGTCTACTCCTTTTTGCGAAACAGCTGTTCTCCGCTATCGTTATAATAATACCAAGACAAAGATATCCCTTCCGGTATTACAGGAACTTTTTCTCGGCTTTATTGCAGGCGTTGCTTCTCGTGCGGTGTCAATGCCCTTGAATCTCATTACCCTGCGCTTGCAGGCTGAGCGCAACGCCGACGACGACGACGAAGAAAGCTCCGATGAAGACCACGCAGTGGGTCTGTCGTCTGTCGTTGAGCTCATCTATAACGAGCACGGGTTGTCTGGGTTTTGGCGAGGTATATGCATTCAATACCCAAGTCCATATTTTCTAACGAACTGCATAGGTTTTCAGACCACAGTTCTTTTATCACTCAATCCCTCCATAACGCTTGCCGTATTTCAGATCTACAGAAGAGCTATAGATAGACTCTCTCGCTCCCGCTCTTCTGCAATCAAGCCAAGTCCCAAGGAGGCTTTCATTGGCGGAGCTGTGTCTAGTTCTATTGGTCAATATTTTATTCGTATGAAAACTGAGAACTAACATTTTTGCAGCCGTGGCAATCCTTTATCCACTCATCCTCGCCAAAGTCAGATTACAAGCCCAACGCAAAACAACTTCCACCTCCACATTGGGTTCTATCTTCGTCGACGCGTCAAAGAGCCCAGGGGGGTTGTATCAGGGTTTGGAGATGCAGGTCGTTAAAGGATTCCTGGGCCAGGGCGTCTCGTTCCTGATAAAAGAGAGGTACGCAGTGTTTGATCAGTGACTTTGGCCCTTTAATTTGACATCTTCCGCAGAATCGAACAGTTCATCGTAGGGTCGTATCTGCGAAGCCGTCGAAAGCACGGTAAATTGAACGTAACGTAATGATAAATGCCTGCCGCAGGACTGGAGGAATGGGTTTGAGGCAGTTAGATGCCAGCTTTTAGCTCCCAGTTCTATTTTCTGCTTTCGAGTCTTTGCAATTGATCTATTTAATATACACAAAGTTGAGGACAGTCCGATATGGTGTAACGGCTAACATTGCCGCCTTTCACGCGGCAGCTCGGGGTTCGATTCCCCGTATCGGAACGCAGCCCTCATTGTAATATATTTTTTGAAGCTTCAGCCTCAGCCTTCAGGAGTCTGCAGTGTGCACCCTGGTCCCTCTAGGTTCTCAGGTTAATTGAGTACTTCCAGAGTTCCAACGTTCAGTAGCGCCATTGGCAGTTAATAATCAGTAGTCGTGCCGAATGTGTATCATGTCGAAGCAACATCTGTCTAAATGTGGCGCCAACCCCTTTCGTTTGCGACTTCATACTACCATGTTCCTTCGGCCCCTCGCAAAACAGGTGATTTGGTGTCGACCTTTTTTTTGGCCTACGTCCATAAGGCGAGACTATCATCATTTCAGCTGTTTGAAACGCGCACAGATCGACTCTAACCGATTATACTGTTTTCAAATCCATAGGACTTTGCCGGTTGAGACCCTTTTCACGAATGTAAGGCACACGGCTATGGTTACAGCATGCTTGTACGCAGGAAAACAGTGAGCTATTATACAACTTCATGAGTTTTGAAAATAATGTTTTTTTTCTTCACAAAGGCGTGCAAAGCTTGAGCGGACGATTAAGATCTAATGCAAGTCATGTTCTATGTCAAAAGGTTGCACGTCGATTGGGCGATTGAAGTCGAGGTCAAGCTGCCGCTAGGAATAGACAGCAGGGATCATCCGGCCACTATATCGTTTAGGCATGGCCAGCAGTACTTTGGTCAATCGGTGGAACCCAATACGCTCGGGCAACTTCTCACCGAACTCGAAACCATTCAGATCGAAATGTGGGCGTCTTGTCATCGCAGAGTACTGTCACCACAGCTGGACCAAAAGTTGTCGCAAAAAAGAAGTACAAAACAGCATACTGTCTGGGTTGAAAACATGGTCTGTACTTTTTTACTCGCACCATGCGCGATATTGACAGGATGCAGATATACAACGGTCTGGCTAATCGAGACTCAGGCATATGGACGACAGACCTCTGACGCTTCGAGCATGAATTTGAAGGCGTGGCTGAAGATTTCATAGTGAATTTCTATCACCCAGTGGAAATAAGGGACGATTTCAAAGACTGACTTTCAGAATGCGAAGTTCTGGGCAGGCAGTACGTTTCTTACAGATGAACATGGCAAAGACGACGTGATACGGTGGTGTGTAGGGCTGCAAGGTTATTCACGTCCTTTGTGCCGTCCGAGACCAGGAAACTCACCACGTCCTGATTATCCCACGTTCGTGCGATACGGAGGAACAGCTGGAACTCGATCTGATAATTTAGGTGACTGTCACGTGGGCGCGACGTAAGGCGAGGCCCCACGACCCTGGGCGACGACGTGACGATAGTGACGGGGTGCACTAGGCTGTAATGTACGCATAACCTCGCATGCTAAACGACGTATCCAAAAAGGAGACAGTTCTACGAGGGGCGCTGCTGGGCGGGCGGGAGTACTGGGCGCTCTCGTCGATGTTGACTTCTGTCCGTCGCATCTTGCTATCCCTGTGGTGTGTGCCGAAAAGATCTCAAGTAACTGCTCCCGATACCTGTCAAGCTGGCAGCGCTTTTGGATTCACAAGAAGGGCCTTTCCTTCTACTGGCCTTGTGGCCTCGAATTGAGTATACCGTGGTCCGGAAAATCTCCGGTGGATTTGATTGGCTGCGTCCTTCGCTGTGGATGGATCCGAAGGCAGCTCTATGCCTGACGCAAACAACGGAATCCGCTTGTAGATGCTCTGACCATCCGAAGTCGTATTGTGCTTATCGACAGAACTCTCTGGTACCCGCGACGCATCTATTACTACCCGAACGATCGCAAGCGTTGATCGCAACCATGCCGTTGCTTGACATTATGAACTAAAATGGATGGACTTTTTTTTTTGGTAAATCTATCCATTCTTACGTTCAGCTTTCACTGAGATTCACAATGATTCTAGGTGGACGGAATCTTCTCGGGGAAGCGCTAGCGATTTATGTCTCTCGGCTGCAGACTTAAATCCTTCCCGGATGCCGGGACTTTCGGGTATGTCAAGCATCAAGCGAATTAGAATGTGATCAGCATACTGGCAGGTGCTGGCCCTGAAACTAGAAAGTTACCCACATCGGTACTATGGCAGCTTCTCGGATGACGTTCGTGTACACTCCAACCATTCTGGACGTGTCAATTCTTCGTACCCCGTCCGCTGGAAACCATGTCTCCAGTTTTCATCGGTATGTTCTCTGTTTTGGGGCAAAACTCAGCTACAGCGTTCTATGGACTGGGTCAGGCATTCTTTACGCCTTGTTTCGCAGGATGTGGCATCCGCCACTTATCCTTATGGACATGACGCAATGCCAGGATGAGTGGCGCCAACTGTGACCGACAGCCCTGGATAGTACAGGAAAATGCCGAATCAAATGTGTGTCTGTGAGGAGAAAGGTTCTCGTTCCGGATCTTAATGGTAGTTGTTTCTCCCGATTCGAGAGGCGTATAGGCACCCAGACAAAGCGCTAGATCCAAACAGGGTAATGAACATTTAAGCATCTTATCGTGAATGGATTCTACCATTGCGATTAAGCTATCCGTTTTGCCGTTTTATGGATGTCATCTGGCAACAAGAGACTCCATAATACTCTCCATTTCAGCTTTGAAGAAACTTTTGGTGAGCGAGCATATACAGTGTAAAGCTTGTGAAACGTCCACTGATGGCAAAGTCCGCAGCTTTACGGCGATCAACGAGTCCAACTGATCAAGGATGAGAATAGCGGCCCGAGGTGCGATTCGTATTTATTACCAGTACCTTTACAACGAACCTTGGTCTTGCATGCGCAACTGTAAATGGCGGTACACGGTCTATCTTCCGAGTGACCGGTGCGTTCAGCAGTACTATGCGTCTGGATCTAGGACGGTTACTCTCAATCCTGAACCTTCCCTCGTTTCGATTTCGCGTCTGGGCGAACGTTGATAGATAGGTTAAAAACATTGATAGGTCTCGTGAATTCTATTTCCATCTCCACGGCCATCACCACGCCCCTGATTCTTCTCTCAGTCCTTGTCCATCATCTTTATTCGCCCTCCCCATCTTCTGGCCATGTTACCTCCTAATAATGAGGTTCACCCAGCACAATGCATAATCATTGGAGCGAGCATGGAAGGTCTTCTCTGTGCTTATCGCCTCAGACAAGTTGGGCACAGCGTTGTCGTGGTCGAGAAGAACTCAGAAGATGTACCGGTGAGTGTTAAGCTTTGGCTACGCATGATTAGGCCTCAGGTCTTATACACGATGCTAAAGGTCCTTCAGCGTGGCGTACGTGCTCCTCCAAATGCAGCGCGTCTTCTAGTTCGTCTTCCTGGGGTCAAGTCTTTACTCCAAAACAAGGGTACCACTGCTTCAGGGTGTGTGAATAACTTGTGGTATGCCATGCCCCTACTCATCTATTCATATAGATTGGAGTACATTGAAGGTGCTCTTGTGAAGCGACCTTCAAAACTCATCATTCAACTAATCCAGGATTAGGCAGCACGTCTCGGTCAATTGGACTTACTGAATTTTTCGACCAAGTCATGTCTGATCTAGGCTCTGACTTCCACACGATTCCTGTATGTAATAGTTTGTCGTCTTCCGGAATCGATCTGAGGAGATCCTCGGCAGCATGATGTTCTGTGCAGCCATTTACGCGACTTATGTCGTGAATCTGGGATCGACATCAGATATGAAGTAGACATCGTCTCGTTCTCGACGTCGAAACTCGGTAGACCAATTGTCACTTCCAAGACCGGGGAAACAATAGAGGGAGACCTGGTATTTTTCTTCCTTCGCTATTCACTCCGCCATGGACTAACTCCCTCTTCCCTTTAGGTTGTGGGGGCCGATGGTGACAGTGGGATTAGCCGCACTTTTCTTTCGGAGACACATTCCGACGTTGACAGCAGTAACAGCAGTGATAGCGACGAAGATTTCGAACCTTCTCTTCGACACACCGGAATTCGCCAGGTAACAGGGTACGTCACGTTTCCATGCAAAGGTCCTGTGTCTTCTCATACTGTTGTAGTGCAACGTTCTGTATCCCGGTAGCATCTATGCGTGCAGATCCGAAGCTGGAAGATCTGACGCGGTCGTCTGCTGCAAGTCCCAATTTCTTATGCGATGTAAAGCTCAAAAATGACAGATCATTTCTCCTCGCAGATTAAACTTTGGATGATTTCTGATGGAATGGTTTTGGGCGCAATGGTACTGGTGCTTCTTTACGTCTACGGTATTTTGAAGCTCACTATTGCATAGCACGGTCCTGAGCTATATATCGTCGTAATCATGTCGACCAGCAAATCCGAGTTCGATGGTGTGCAATCCCAAGGGGAGAATGCGGATATTATGGATGCTTTTGCAGATGTTCTTGGTCAGTGTGACTCATTGTAAGTCACGCAGTCGAAAAGGACGGCCCGAGTATGCTGATCCGACTTACTCCCAGGGTTTTCCGTCTCCTACGACTGGCATCGCACTGTCATCGAGAACGACAAGTAGTTCCCAAAGCGGCTCCACATCTTGTTGATATTACTCGTAAGGTTGTTCTCATCGGAGATGCGGGGATACCCGGACCGGTATGCTTTTCTTGTACCTTTTGAGTGTCCGCCCTAATCGAATATTTGTCCTCCAGTTCTATGGAATTTACTCCGAGTACGTGTTCTTCCTATATTTAGCGTCCCTTTCTAAAGAAGTCCTTTATCAACCAGTTGTTTGGCGGTGAGGTCGTATGCTACCGTGGTACTTGAAGATAACTGATTTTTTCGCGCAATTTTAGATTGAGAGTGCCTTTACGCTCCCTCATTTGTTCTCGAAACTCTCATCTGTGGAGCAGATTCCACTTCTTCTAGACGGCTATCAAAAAATACGAACCCCTCGCAATCTAGGCTCTTTATCCTCGGAGCTTGAGGCTGCGGCGCTCATGTCTTTACCACCTAGTGCCGAACGCGATCAACGCGATGAAGCGCTGGCCTTACCACTTGATCAAGAAGACGAGGCCTCCGCGAAAGTTTGGGCGGCGACGTTGATACAGTTTAATTATGACGCGATAGAGGCTGTAGATGAATGGTGGATTCAGTGGGGGAAGTTTGTTATAGATGGCAAAGGTGCATAACCACTATACATATCGCAGTCGTTGTTTGTCCTTTTATTTCAGGTTTCTTGGCTATTCTAAACCCTCAATACTTACTAGTATTGCTACTATTACCACGTTTTGGACGTTGACCTCTTTCAAGGGACCAGACTTTACGCACAGCCTTACATCGGCAATCAGTCTGGTTCTGACCCCGGTACCGGTTCGGCATTAATATTATTGAATCACGCTGCAGCCCCCTGCTTCAAATCCCAGCCCTTCTGATGCCGCACACTAGAGCATGGTGCCATAGCGGTACCAAATTAAATTGCCATTGTGTTTCTCCTATCAAAATGTAAGATGATAATAATATGTTTGAGTTGCCGAAGCCGCCTTTCTAGTTCTACTGGCCAAGAAGGCGACGTTCGTATCCGCTTACACGCTTCTCGTGCCATAATTTGTATCTTGTTGGGCTTTGTGGGTTTATTCACCCACTTCAGTGACAGAGCTGAGAACTTTTGATCTTAAAGGCCGGCATTTTGCTGATTAACTTCGATGGGATTGAAATACTTATGTGTGCGTGTTGTTTCTTCTTCTAATAGTAATATGACTTTCATCTCACAGGAACATGTTTTTCCCAGGAACAACCCCGGGCGATTCGAAACGCCATGCTAGGACGACAGAATAGGACCTTACCTTGATGATTGATGATCAAATGGGCCCGATAAGACGGTTCAATCATGCGTCATACGGTTACGCTGTGTTGGTTATACTTAACCTGTGGGACCTTGGGACCAGTATATCCGCCCAACTCCAAAGACGACGAACACCCGCGGCAAACATGAACTGGCCAACCGATTCTAGCTCACTTGTATCCTTGATCTTCATCTATCTTGCCGCATACCTGAACCAACGGGCGGTAACTCCACCGAAGTTTCCTACTCCTCCACCCCTTGCGTCGAAGGAGCCTCTGCCTGCAGAACGGAGAACACTGCTCGAAAGAACGATATACCGGAATGTCGCTGTCACTAATTTTATTGAGAAGGTAAGCCCACCCATCCAAACAGCTAGCTACATTCACATGTCCCCAGGCCGTTGTATGGACTGCTGCAGGGACAGAAATCGCAACCCTCGTTCTAAGCAGGTGGTTTCCATCCTGGCGATTGTCTAGCATTGTTCTTGGATATCTATTCAGACCTGGGGGTCATCCGGAGAGGATTTGGCAATTCAATGCCCTATCGTCATTGCTATTCCTAGGCACCACCTTAATTATTCTCGGGGGAGCGGTTCGACTAATGTGCTTTCGGACGATGGGGGAAATGTTTACATTCGAACACACAGTGAAGAAAGACCACAGGTTGATGAAGACAGGGCCATATTCCGTTGTCCGGTAGGTGTATTTACTCCACGTCCATAGTTTGCTGAGGTTTTTGTTGCCAAGACACCCTAGCTACATTGGGATGATCATGATTTTAGTCGGTACGGGACTTTGGCAGGCAGCGCCAGGGTCTTGGACCAGGGAGAGCGGATATCTAGAGACATGGCCAGGAGCTTTGTGGGCTGCTGCAGGAATTCTTTGGCTTGGTACATTGTGTGAGTATAGTGTTAACTCTTATGTCATGATTCAAGTTGACAATCACAAATTCTCAGGCGTAGCGTTTGTCCTTCGCTCGAGTGAAGAAGACATGGTTTTATCCAAACAATTCGGAGAGGAGTGGAATGAATGGGCGAAGAGCGTGCGCTACCTATTGGTACCTGGAGTATACTGAAGGAACTTTGTAGCATTAGAGTTAAAGCGGATCCTACTGTCGTTTGTACCCTATTTTTAACATTAGTATTTGAGCATTACTTTACTCACGTCGACTCATTTTTTTCTACTTTCCTCGACAAACAGGTGATGTGGTGATTAGTGCTGAGCTCGAGACGACTTTCAGTGGAAGCGGTGTATCGCTTTGCCTGGAAGCCATGCGGCCCAGAACCAAGACCCCACTTCGCAAATTTGCGTATGCCATAGGCACTCCGAGTCGGAATGGGAGCTTCAAGCCATGTCCGACGCCGACTCAAGAGTCCGAGCTCCGTGGGAACTAGTCCCCACTGGCGTCCAAATCTGCCTCCGTGTACCACGGAACCTACTTGAATTTTCAGGCTCTTCAACTGCGATCAAATTGACATACTAACCCCGGATTTCCGATTTCTAGTACCTTTCGATAGTGGAGATCGAATTCTCTACGCGTGTTTGGATACTAAAGCAATGTCATCAAGTTCACGGTCCCACCAGACTCGCGAGTTGCCTTCGTCGATGTCATTGAGTCCTCTAATGTTCATTCTGAAGGGCGGAACTGCGACCATCTCTGAAAGTCGAAATATCTTCGCTGTACCTGCTTCCCCGGGTCTAATTCCACTGTTGATAAAGGGTTCAAGAAGCTCTGCCCCCATGTCCATTGATTATCAGCGAATCATTTCATTTCTTCTCGTCTTCCATCTTGCCAAGGACCGCATTTGTTGGGGTGCGTGGAATCGTGGCCTTCCTTCGGATCTACCCACTAACGTTGAAACCCCGCGTAGTCCTCAAGCATCAGCATCAATATTGATTTCCTACTAACGACGTCATAGCGTCTTTCCGAGTCCCTAGAGTCAGACATCGAAACTGTGATATAGACAGGTCTGAAAAATACCCTCTACTTCAAGCGTTATCGTCCATCCTTTCGTTTAACGCCCACCGCATACTTCTGCGAATATTCACTGAAATGTCTGAGGCATTAAATTAGGCCGCTCTTTCGCATCTCCGGGGATTCAAAAGGTTTTGATGTTGCTCGGTCATAATCTAAGTAAGTTAAACCCTTTCAGATCACCGTGACCGCCGACCGGTCACTATGCATCTGATAATATTTCCTCATCAGAGCTATCATTTAGCTCTCTACTACCGCCCCAAGGACTTCTTCTCTACTTCAGAAACAACGGACCGCCCTTCAGTCACTTGATGGTCAAGTGATGAAGAGTCGGCACGGACTCGTCAATGAAAGGCTCTACACAGTTCTTCCTTCTCGTACTTCCTCTCCACAGGTTCGTCAGCACTGAGCTCAGTGTTCAAATTTCCTTTGGGCCCTGGCGGCATCATGTATCCTGCTCTTCCATACTAGCGCTCTACCAGCCTTGCGCCCTGACACTAGCAACAAAGACTTTGAGGCTATTGCTGAAATCACCGACTTCGCATGTCGGTAGCTTTATTGACCTCATACCCATATTAGTATGGTCGTTCTGACCAAAGAGATGCACTAAGCAATGAGGCACATTTTCCTGTTCGCAGACATGAAGTCCTTCTCATAGGTTGCGACGTTCCTCCCAGATGTCATAAGACCTTTTCAGAGTGCACAGCAAAATGTACCATGTAGTGACAATCAACTCTATCTTGTCATCAGAGCGCGAAACGAATACTGAAGTGTACAATGCCTTCTTAGCGCACTTTCACTGAGGATAATCCCTTCACAACACTTCATAAAATCCGGCCTCGCTCATTACATTATGCAGTAGTACATCGGAAAACAGGTTAATCGAAGATATCAGTCGCATACCGACCTTGGGTGACTTTGCTGGAATCGTTTGACGGCCTCATCATGATCGAGTCCCTGCTGAGTTTCCAAAATTTCAACCAATTTATTTTTAATCCCCTTGGCGACTTGTCCAGAACCACAGGTGAAGAGCTAAAAGACATCACAATCAGTCGTTTCACTGAACCAGAAATCATAGAATCAACTTTGGCTCCAGCTTGATAAGCTTCCAGAATCACTTGGCGATCATGCCACAATCGACTATAATGGATGTTACTTGATACCAGCACGCGAACGCAAAAAGTAAGGACTCACTCTTGAACATATCCACTGTCCTCCGACAATGCGGCCACCCTCGAAAACGCAGGATGTACCTCCACGACTCCCAACCTCTCCCACTCCTTCAAATCACTCTCTCCATACAGATAGTCTACCTCTGGATTCCTGCAACCGTAGAAGAGGAGAGCTTTCCCTACATCTCTGCCAGATATCTTTTGCATAGCTCTCTCCTGCATGAATCCACGCATCGGTGCAATCCCAGAGCCCGCACAGAACATCACAATAGGAACTGTTGGGTCCGACGGTAGGCGAAACAATGGGGAACACTTCCTGACCACCATTCGAACTCGTTCACCAGGAACGAGACTAGAGAGGTAGTTCGAAGCCACTCCAAGAAATGCTCTCTCTTCTCCTGAATGTGAAGGAGAGTCAATGACACTCACAGTCAGCGTCACGCGCTGCGGATTCCAGAGGGGAGATGAGGAGATTGAGTACTGACGCACGCGCAAAGGCGGAAGCATCTGAAGAAAGGCTCCAAGGGAAACTGACACCGACGGGTATCTCTCGAGGATATCGAGCACGCTGAGCCGTTTGGTTATCACCTCGTCGTCATAAGAAGCCTTGAGTGCTTGTAGCGATGAAATGGTAGCTTCGTCAGAGGAAGCCGATATGATACTTTCAATGTCCTTATTTGTCGCCGGTTGGGAAAGCTCCACATAGCCGCTCAGGATCTCGAATAGAGCAACCGGCTTTCCGACGGGTAACGAAGTGGGACTCGTCGACGAGATGATAACCTGGAAGCCAAGCAAGTTAACAACGATCAAACATCGCTACCTGCTTTGCCACGTACGTGCTGTTCGTTGGTGATACCAAAAGTGAGACAACACACGACTGATATCGCGCTTCGGATTGTGGGGAAGGCTAGGTCATAGAATCAGTGGTATGTAAAAGGAGGAGCTGGCTTCGCTTACATCGCCAAATAATCACCAGGGTTGTAGTTCATCCGTGACGGGAGCTCAAATTCTAGGTGCCTCTTTACTGGATGTCCTGTCAGAGTGAGGATCTTGTTCTCAACCAGACGGCCCAAGGCTGTATCAGGCTGGCGAAGGCTCTCGGCTCTCTCGTCTCCAGCGTCAATGACCTTCACATCAATGACCGAAACACTTGCAGTTGTTTTCGTAGTGGAATACTCCTACCCCTTGGATCAGCGCATGCTCGTCGAGGTGAGGGATTGAGATTCGTTACCTTGGACAAAGTTTTCCACAATTTCCCTTGATACTCGTCGAAGACTTGGAAGAATTTTCCTAGACTTGCATCGCCCTCCCCTCGCTCAAGCAGTCGCATACCACCGCGCTTCTCAATGAGCTCATCACATAGCTTTGGTATTTTTTGATACGTCTGAACCCAATCGGAATTGCCGCATCCGAAAACAGTGAAGCTAACACCTCGAAGCTCGTCTCCTTGGAGATTACTCAACCAGTCGACGAACCGAGTTGCATTATCCGCGGGTTCACCTTAGACTAGTCAGCATTAATAGCACAACAGACGAGAAGCTACCAACCTTCGAAAGATGCGGTGACGATGATGATAGGGCCATTCGTCGGTAGTTGACCTGTAATCGAGTCCAGAGTTCCAATTTTGGCCGCGAAGCCTAGAAACATGGTTAGCATTCATTATTCGCCGCTTCCTTTGGTACTCACTATACGTCGCAGCCTCGCTAGCAATCCTTTGGGCCAAAGCTTCTGACGTCCCCGTATTGGAGCCGTACAGGACATAAAGCGGCGCCTTACTATCTGCTGGAGCCGTGATATGAGGATGAGGAATGACGTCTGGACCATCATAGACTCTCTTGATTCCAACGGCAGATACTGAAGAGATATGAGGCCCATTTGTGCGTAGTTTTGCATATATCTTGAGATCCTTGGGCTTGATAGTCAGAGCTTGACTTATTTGAAGGGTGTACGAAGGGTCGGCCAATGATAG
Source organism: Armillaria novae-zelandiae (assembly GCA_030435655.1). Classification (NCBI taxonomy): domain Eukaryota; kingdom Fungi; phylum Basidiomycota; class Agaricomycetes; order Agaricales; family Physalacriaceae; genus Armillaria; species Armillaria novae-zelandiae. The sequence continues at coordinate 1,918,987 of JAUEPR010000004.1, read as the reverse complement.
GTCGAACTTTTGGATGACAGATGTGAGTACTAACATGACCTCCTGCCATGCGAACGGACGCCCGATACATCCTCTCAAACCAAAACCAAACTGATGAGGACAGTCAACGCGGAATCCAAGATGAAATGCGAACTGCTAACAGGTTGCCATGCGTTAGGCTGTTTACTCGCAGCGTAAGCTTCTTCGAAAGCCAGGAACGGTGCGAAGAACTCACCGGTAGAGCCTCGAATTTTCCGTCCAACATTCTTTCTGGACGGAATTCTTCCGCCTAAAAGAATGGTATAGGTAACCTGGACATCGACAGAGATCTGTACACTCACATCTTCCCCCCACACCTTGGGGTCTCTGTGCATCACATATGTTTGGATAGTGAGAGAAGTGCCAGCCTTGACAAAATATTTTCCGCCTCCAAGAGTGATGTCTTCAATAGGTGCTGCGGTCCGCGCAGACGCTGTTGGCCCTAAGCGAAGGGACTCCCGCATTACAGCTAGTAAGTTGTTCAAGATCATTGGTGACTCTCCTTGAGCAAGATAGTTTCTGACTTACCAGTAAGATAAGGGAGCTTATCCAAGTCCCCAACTTCGAAGGGGCGCCCTCCTAAGACCTCATCAATCTCGGCTCGAAGTTTTCTCATTTTGTCCGGATTTTTGAGCAAGAAGTAGATCACGAAGGTCATCATTCCTGCCGGGATAAGATGAGATAGTGAAAATAGGATAGGGCTGCCGCATTTACCTGATGAAGTTTCATGTCCTGTAAACGAGGTCAACTAAATTATATTATCACAATGTATGAGGGAGCACCCATACCTGCGATGAGAAAGGTCAGGAGCTAAGGAATCGGTCAGCAAAAGCGGCACTGGCTAGACCAACTACACACATTATGGCCGATGCTTTCTTCTGAAAGTCCTTGGCCGGTCTTAGGGTCCTTCGCATTCAGCATGAGGTCGAGTAAATCCTTCTTGTTGATAGGATCCTGCTTGCGATCAGCAATGACTGAAACCAATTATAACAGAACACTAAGGATAGGAACAACATGTGACATACTGGAGTTTGCCAATGCGCGCATGATCTGCCGATCGTTCTCATATTTAGCCGTCGCGGAATGCATCAAAGCCTGAACAAGATGTGGTCTCTTCGATCGAACAAAGCTTTCTTTCAAGAAGTCGACCATAGACTTGACAAAAGGCTGTTGGGTTTCCTGCGTCCGATAATATAAGCTTGTTGGACGTACTGAGATTGAAGGGTCTTACAGTATAGAAAGAGTTCAGTCTGGGAAGGATATGAGCAAATGCATGCATGTAAAATGAATACGATCGCACCGATAAGACATAGTACAATATGCGATTGTATCCAGAGCAACTCGAGTAAAATCGGTAGCAGGATCGATGACTGCATGAGGTCCGAAGCTTTTCAGTTAAAATAAGAAACTGACGCAAGTTCAGAAAAGAAATGACCAACCGTTCCCACTGAACACATTAACACAAACACATCAGTCGAGGATGAAGATGGGGCAGCATAAAACTAACCTTCAGAAGTAGCTGACCACAAATGTCCTTCATATCGTCTAACATACCTCGCACGGACATCGTACCGAATGCAGGCATCAGGATGCGGTCTTGAGAATATATTCAGCATCAGCATGGCGGCAAGAAGGCCCTCGACATACGAGCAACACCCCAATTTGACTCATCACTGAAAGCCTGGAGATTCTTGTCAGTAACTGACTGACTTGAATCAGGTGCAGAAATGTATTACGGTGAATAAACCATCGCCAACAAGGTTGCGGACTTCATACAATGCGGGTGAGGAGCTCTTTTTGAATTGCTTGTCGTCTGATATCTCATTCGCTAGGGCATGCGAGTTGATACATATCAATTTTCGTCCGCCTGGAGATGACAATAGTCAGCACCTCCACACATCATACAGGTAAGTATCCCTACCCAAGAGATCGAGCTGGTAGATCTCGCCATAGGTTTTGGCAAGAAGAATGAAGGATTGGATCGGTACATCTCTGTCCAAGTCGCGAGTATTTCCAAGGAAAGGGACCGTAGGTGGCTGGGGTATGAGTGTCGACATTGTAGGATGCGGATTCGACCATAGGATCCATGGCCTTTTATACAGAGAGGCAGACCAATCAAATGGCCTGTATTTACTGACAACGGCGGCTATTTATGGGTTGAAGGGCCCATAATGCAGTCAACTGATAGATACCGACCGGAATAGCGATTGATCCTCTGGTTGATCAACGCGTTTTCGCCGCAGAATTCCCAAGCTTTCCGTCAAGACGCCGTGTATGCGCGAAGTTGGACCCACACACTCCGCTGATTAGCTAGCGTTGCTGACTTTTCCCTCAAGAATGAGGTAACAATAGTTCTTGTAGGCGGGTCTTCTCAACGAATCTATGCTGGCTAAGAATATTCGAGCTCACCTATAGGAAGCTCAGGAATTTGATATGATGACGGCACTTGCGTCCAGATGGTTTTGAGGCTTTGGCCCATGACACTAAATGCTATAATTCGACAGGCGTCCACCTTGTATGTGCTACATTGGGTCCAAGACTCGGATGTCAATTTTGAAATCGTGTCTTGCCATCCTCGCTGTACGAGAACCTATGCCTTCTTATACGTTATTCTAAAGATAAGCGCGCATGTCCTGCTTCATGTTCGGACGTTACTGTGAATCTTATATCAGCATCAGTTCTTCCGTTATCGTTGACATTAACTAGTATTATGATCAGAGTCTTGTTCTCCATTACGCAAATCGCTCGTTAAATGCGGATCTAGAGACTTCACCCGTTGCATGGGACTACCATTCAGAAAGAGAATCCTCAGGCTTTGAGTTGAACAACCCAGACATACGTGCCGACGGATTTCCTTCCTGCCTCTAGCCTAGGCATCTAACCTAACTCCATATTTCTTTCGAACCGTGTTTCTTCATCCCTGCCTGGAATAGCGTAAGGATGGCTTTGAATGCAGAGAAACGACATCATTGCAGTGAAGAGAAAAGAAGCAGTTGTTTATTTGTGCCACCTGGCCGGGTCGCCACTGTATCCATTTTTCACGCTTCCGGCCGGCCCTTATCAGGACCCGAGTCGAACCATGCACTGAACACCCATGCTCACCAATCATTACAGTGCTGAAGAAACATAATCCAGCCGGTCGTGCTTTATAAATGCAAAGACAACAGATTAAGTTCTTCCTAAGCTGTTATGAGCTAGTCTTTATTGGAAGCGGACTAAAGGCTTGGATTGGAACGGAATGAAAGTCCGCGCGGATTCTGACGCGTCGACGAACCACGTGATCTCGGTCGCTCCCTCGCCGGAACTACTAGCACCTTCGAGCGATTCGTTTCCTCTAGCTTCCCACTTAGCTCGCCTAGCAGTTCTACGGCCGTCGGTCAATCAATTCGCCCAGCCCACTCACACCGGAAATATCAGTTCATAAAGAACTCAATACATAAAGAGATAATGGCAACTGAGACGAAATAAAATATAAGACGGGTTGTCTATAGTCCATTCCGCCTCACCACAGGCATTCCGTTTCTTTTGACGGAATCCCCTTCCCCACATATAGTTTCTAGTGTCTCCCGATGTACGAGTTTAATAAGAATTATATTCGGAATTATACTCTACAATTCATACCTTAACTCTCCTGGCTTGCCGAGATCTGAGTAACGAAGCGACGCTCGGAATATCTATTCTCCTTCATCCTCTACTGTATTTCAACTCTTCCCTGAACGCCAATTCTACCGCTTGTTCCACCGGATTGTATTCCTGCACAATCTCGGTTGCTGTAATTTGAATCCGAGTCGTAGTTGTAGATACACTGGTAGTTGGATGAATAATGCGGATACATTCCATGCTATGCGCAAACGATTCAACTCCCTGTGGTCCTTCTTCCAGAGTGACTCTCTCACATGTTGAATGAGAAGTGCTGTTTCCAATCCGATCTTTCCCGCCTCCTCCAGGGAGATCGCATCTTCGCGCTTTGCTAGATCCACGCACCCCGAAGAGATCCAATGCGCTACTGAATACTTTCGACCGAGAAGGATTCGGGCAATCGGAGAAATGCTACCCAGCCGCAGCGTCAAATGCTCAATGGCATTACTTCGCAGGTCTCCCATTCGCCATAGACTGGATAGCCTGAGAATGGACATCCAGCTATCAATGGATAATTCAGGCGGCTTCACTGTATCTCTATAGATTATCAGTATGTTTCGTGTCGGTATCAGATGACATTATCGATAACGCACCTTGGGTACAGAATTTGGAGGAACCGTTCAAAATCGATTTTACTGGTATTTTCCAACTGGATGGGCATATCATCGCTGGAACCCTTGGGTTTATTGCCACTTTGTGGTAGCGAGAGTATTGCATCGAAAATTTCCGATTTTCCCACTAGTTGGTATTTTGGTATTCGAAAGAGGGTGTCTTCGACCTACAAATACCATGAAGGGGATACTTATTTTCCACCCATATGAACCGACCTGAAGAACAATAGTATTCCAGTAATAGTCTAGACTACGACTGGGCGACGAAGCCATTGGCGATATAGTTGGTGGCTCTGCGAGGACCTCGTATGTGTTAGAATCAGGAGACATGGATGGAGGGGCGTGTCGAGAAGTGACTCCTTCCAATTAAAGTACAATACCACAACAGCAACGAGGTAACAATGAGGCCTGCGTTATTTCCGCCGACTACTACTTCAGAATCAGAATCGAGCCAATCGGATGGTCGATGGCAGATTCCATGCCGTACCGTGAACGTACCATGGAAGAAGTTCTTCGCAGTCGAGCCTAAATATAAGCGTTGGCCCTCCACTGGAGGGAGAGGGGGGTAGTGCTAGCTTGCATATAGTCCAGGAATTCGACTTTTGTTAGAAAATGACAATACATCTTACTTCCAGGATACTATGGCTCGTCATATGTCATAGCTCGTCCAGATACATACTTAGAAGCCGAGCACGTTTCGCAGGACGTCTGTCAGATCCATTGCAAGTCTATCATCATGCAAGCGCTTGATATGGCTTCTATGATACCTGACCTTTGTGTGAGTTAGTTGAGAAGTAAAGACACAGGGATGCCGTTTTCGGTGTTCACAATTCACACCTGAAGTCCACTTATTTCAGTACGAACGTTGAATAATACCTGAGATAGGTTCAAGTATCGGCATTACCAATAGAATCGTGTTACTTGCCCAGCAATAATCCTAAGATTCCCCTTGAAATATGAACCTGTCATTATACTATCTCGAAATACAAGCTACTCATTGAATATTTAACGCTCCATCGACTTCAACATCCTTCAGTATTCCTAATTTGAATGACTTCTCTAAAATCATCCTTGAATTTGTCGTCAAATGATTGCTGAAAGGCGTTATCGTTGTGGCTCCTGGGATGTTCGCACCTATCAAAACCGTTGAGGAATGAGAATGCATGTCGCGTATTTTGGATCCCAATGGCAGGTCTTCCAACCTAATTTTTTTAGTCTCCTTCAATGACACCTGGCTCTACGCGGTGCACTAGATCGATATATCCCGAAGAATACCATTGCGCCACCGAGTACTTTCTGCCAAGGATGATTCGATGTACCGGATCTACCTTCAATGAAAGTGTAGTCAGGTGGGAGATCGCAGTGTTTCGCGTGTCTTTGAGCCGCCATAGGTTGGATAGACGCAAAACAGAGAGCCATGCAGCCTGTGGAAAGATGGGGTTCTTTCTGTGCATCTCTGCAACCCTTCTGTCAGTATATTGGGCGTTCAACGAAAGGGTTTTATTACTCACATTGGGTGGAGGACCTGCAGGAGGCGTTCAAAATCAACACTGCTGATTCGCCAGAGCTTGATGGGCCGATCGTCACTGACACCCTCAGGCTCATCGCTTCCCTGGGGGCATAGCCAACATCGACCTGAAGACCTTTGATCTTCTCATCAAGTGGTGCTTTGGAAATCGAAAGAGTTTATCTTCGACCTAGGAGTAAAATGCATGGGACTTTCTATCGTGCCACCGAAGACGGGGGGGTTACCTGGACAGTGACATTTTCCCAGTAATAGCTCTCGCTGCGACTGGGCGACTGGGACATCGGCTGAACAACGAGTGGCTCTTCAAGGTGTTCGTATGCCATGGCTGAACGCAGAACGACTCAAGTATATAAAAAGGTCACAGGAACGTTATCGATGGACTATTATATACCTCAGCTTCTAATGGGGTAAGTGTCTATGAGCTTCGCTGGGTTTCCACGGTAGTTATCTGCCATTCCCATATTTGGAAGTAGTATTCCACGCTTTCACAGAATCTTCTGTACATACTACATAGAATGAAGTTTAGACTGTGGTTTATAGTATAGTGAAGTATGGAAACGAAAAACAAAGCACGTAGGCAGATATTCATGTAAAGAGTAAGTACCCGTCAAAGTTATCTGCCATTAGCCCCTATACTTATCTGCCATCGGCCCGGAATCAACCCGGAGTTATCTGCCACAACATTTCTCGCCGTTGCTTCCTGCTCGTATTTGTTTCTACTTGCATGGTTCAATTCCTAAATTTTAATATTTACTCATATTTTCCTTTGATGCAAAATCTTTGAACTCTGCCATGCAAAATGCATTGAACAACCCATTTTTCACTGAGACCGGCTTGTCTTTCAACTATTATGATTTCCTCCCTTAAGAGCATGGCACTTCAGAAGAAAGCAAGGGATTAGGCATTACACACTATATGCATGAAAGCAAGGTCCCGAGCCTCAAAAGTAGAATATTCAGGACTCAAAACGACAAAGTCTACCTTTGAAAAAGAAAACTTCCAGTCAAACACACCCTCAGCACTTTGATATATTGCCTCACAATGACCCTGTAGGCTTTCATTTATCAATCAATGTAGTTTTGACTCTGCCTGCATGATATGTGAGCACTTTGGATGAAAAACTGTGCTTCAAATTGCCATTTTTCCGGTGATACAGTCCAGTACAGAATACTAATGAGATGGCATAGCCATGGCTGCAGCACTTGTAAACTTGCATACACCAAAATAAAGGTGTTCCTAATGTTTGATTGAGGCAGCAAGGCTGTTTGAATGAAGCCATTCCAAGATCTAACATGAAAATATACCAGTCGGCGCCAAATTTTCCGGGCGCGATCTTAGCCTGAAATCTTTCTTTTTTTAATTCTTTTTCTTCTTTTGGGGCGTGCGATACCCAGTGAAATGGACGGAAAATCAAGAAGGCTGGAGCCCATATCACATTGTTCCAAGGGAAATGCCATTACATTGAAGAAAAAGTCTCCGCAAGTACATGTTGGCATATCAGTTAATCAAAGATATCAGTCGCATATCTTCCTTGCGTGATTTGCTGGAATTTTTCTACGGCCTGGTCCTGATCCAGTCCGTGTTGAATTTGCAAAATTTCAACAAGCTTGTTCTTAATCCCCTTCGCAACTTGTCCAGAACCACAGGTGAAGAACTAATTGAAAGGCATCAGTAGTAGTCCATGTTGGTGGATCATAAGGAATAGGACTAACCTTGGCTCCAGCGTGGTAGGCGTCGTTAACCACCTCACGATCATGCCACACTCGACTAAATCGACGTCAACATAAGCGCACCGAGACAAATAGTAAGCACTTACTCTTGAACATATCCACTGTCCTCCAACAATGTGGCCACTCTCGAAAACGCAGGGATGTACCTCCACGACTCCCAACCTCTCCCACTCCTTCAAATCATCCTCTCCATACAGATAGTCTACCTCTGGACTCCTGCAGCCATAGAAAAGGAAAGCCTTCCCTACATCTCTGCCAGATATCTTTTGCATAGCTCTCTCCTGCATGAATCCACGCATCGGTGCAATCCCAGAGCCCGCACAGAACATCACAATAGGAACTGTTGGATCTGACGGTAGGCGAAACAATGGGGAACACTTCCTGACCACCATTCGAACTCGTTCACCAGGAACGAGACTAGAGAGGTAGTTCGAAGCCACTCCAAGAAATGCTCTCTCTTCTCCCTGAACGTGAAGGAGAGTCAATGACACTCACAGTCAGCGTCACGCGCTGCGGATTCCAGAGGGGAGATGAGGAGATTGAGTACTGACGCACGCGCATAGGCGGAAGCATCTGAAGAAAGGCTCCAAGGGAAACTGACACCGATGGATACCTCTCTAGGATATCGAGCACGCTGAGCCGTTTGGCTATCACCTCGTCGTCATAAGAAGCCTTGAGGGCTTGTAGCGATAAAATAGTAGCTTTGTCAGAGGAAGCCGACATAACAGTTTCGATGTCCTTGTTTGTCGCCGGCTGGGAAAGCTCGACATAGCCGCTCAGGATCTCGAACAGAGCAACTGGCTTTCCGATAGGCAACGAAGTAGGGACTCGTGGACGATATGATAACCTGGAATTCAAGCATAGTTAGCAGAATGATCCAACGTCGATCGCTGGTTTGATACAGACATGTTGGTTTTTCACAATGCCAAAATGGGATAACACACGATTGATATCTTGCGTCGGATTGTGGGGGAGGCTGGGTACATAATATCAGCAAGAGTTAAGAGAGAAAAGGGTGTTTAACTTGCATTGCCAAATAATCGCCCGCATTATAGTTCATCCGTGGCGGGAGCTCAAACTCTAGGTGTCTCTTCACAGGATGCCCCGCCAGGAGTGAGGATTTTATTTTCGAACTAGATGGCCGAGGGCTGTATCGGCCTGACGAAGGCTCTCGGCTCTTTCATCTCCAGTATCAATAACCTTCACATCGATCACCGAGATGTCCACAGATCTCTTGGTCGTAGAATACTCCTGCTCCTTTGATAAGAACAAGCTCGTATAGGAGAGGGGATTGATATCACCTTGGATAGAGTCTTCCACAGTTTCCCTTGATACTCGTCGAAGACTTGGAAGAAACTTCCTAGACTTGCATCGCCCTCGCCTCGTTCAAGCAAGTCGTCTGCCGCCATGCTTCTCAATGAGTTCATCACATAGCTTTGGTATTTTTTGATACGTCTGAACCCAATCGGAGTTGCCGCATCCGAACACCGTGAAGCTAACACCTCGAAGCTCGTCTCCTTGGAGATTACTTAACCAGTCGACGAACCGAGTTGCATTATCCGCGGGTTCACCTTGGACTAGTCAGTACATACTGATAGCACAACAGACGAGAAGCTACCAGCCTTCGAAAGATGCGGTAACGAGGACAATAGGATCCATTCGTCGGTAGTTGACCCGTAACCGAGTCTAGAGTTCCTATTTTGGCCGCGAAGCCTGAAGCAACAGTTGGCATTCATCATAAGTCGCTTCGTTTGGCACTGACCATACGTTGCAGCCTCGCTAGCAATTCTTTGGGCAAAGGCTTCTGACGTCCCTGTATTGGAACCGTACAGGACATAGAGTGGCGATTTACTATCCGCAGGTTCCATGATGCGAGGATGAGGATGTGACATCTGGACCATCATAGGCTCTCTTGATTCCAACTGGCAGATACTGAAGAGATATGAGGCCCATTCGTGCGTAGCTTTGCTTGTATCTTGAGATCCTTTGGTTTGATGGTTAAGGATTGACTTATCTGAAGGGTGTACGAAGGGTCGGCCAATGATAGGTCGAATTTTTGGATGATAGATGTGAGTACTAACATGACCTCCTGCCATGCGAAAGGACGCCCGATACATCCTCTCAAACCGAAACCAAACTGATGAAGATACTAAGCCTGAAATAAAATACTAAATGCGAAGATGCTTACCGGTTGCCATGCGTTAGGCTATTTACTCACAGCGTAAGCATTTTAAATATACAACGAGCCCAAAACGCACCGGCAAGGCTTCAAACTTCCCATCCATCATTCTTTCCGGACGGAATTCCTCCGCCTAAACAGCGCTTTAAAGATAATCTCAAAAGAAGAACACCGTCCTGTTCACGTACATCTTCTCCCCATACTTTGGGATCTCTGTGCATAAGATACGCCTGGATGACGATGGAACTACCAGCCTTGACGAAATATTTTCCACCTCCCAGAGTGGTGTCTTCAATAGGTGCTACCGTGCGCGCAGGCGCTGTCGGTCCTAAGCGAAGGGACTCCCGCATCACAGCTTTGTGCAAGAGCATTGGTGACTCTCGTTGAACCACATAGTTTATGGCTTACCAATAAGATAAGGGAGTTTATCAAGGTCCCCGACTTCTAGAGGGCGTCCTCCCAAAATTTCGTCTATCTCAGCTCGAAGCTTCCTCATTTTATCTGGATTTTTCAGCAAGAAGTAGATCGTGAAGGTCAGCATTCCTGTTGGGACAAGATGAAACTGTAAACTGATATATTGGACTGCCGCAAATACCAGATGAGGTTTCGTGTCTTGCAAACAGGGTCGCGTAAATTACACACTCACAATGTATGGTGGAGCACACATACCTGCAATCAGGAACGTAAGAAGCTAAGAACTCGATCAGCAAATGCTGGCACTTGAATAAACCATCTACACACATTGTGGCCAATACTTTCTTCAGAAAGTCCCTGGCCTGTCTTGGGGTCCTTCGCATTCAGCATGAGGTCGAGTAAATCCTTCTTGTCGATAGGATTTTGCTTGCGATCAGTAATGACTGAAACTAAGTTGCAACAGAACGATAAGGATCGAACAACGATGCGACGCACTAGAGTTTGCTAGTTCCCACATGATCTGCTGGTCGCTTTCATATTTGACCGTCGCGGAATGCATTAAAGCCTGAACAAGATGAGGCCGTCTGGCGCGAAGAAAGCTTTCCGTCAAAAAATCAACCATAGACTTGACAAAAGGCGGTTGGGTTTCCTATACATCTGGTGTGAGCGGATTGACCTTACTATGACCGAGAAGCCTTACAGTATAGAAAGAATTCAGCCTGGTTGGGATATCAGAAATGATTTGAACGAATTACGTTATAGATCGCACCGATAAGACATAGAACAATACGCAATTGTATCCAGAGCAAGTCGAGTAAAGTCGGTGGAGGGATCGATGACTCCGTTTGGTCCAAAACTTTTGCGAAAAGTGAGCAACACTGGCAGAGTCACCCATATGAAATGACCAACCGTTCCCACTAAACATATAGAAACCTTGGTCGACGAGGAATACAGAGAACAGCATAAACTAACCTTCAGAAGTAACTGGCCACAAATATCCTTCATATCATCTAACATGCCTCGCACGGATATCGTACCGAACGCGGGCATCAAGATACGATCTGGGGAAGATAATCAGCGTACACAAAGAGCACAATAATGACCTCTCCATACGAGCGATACCCCAACTTGGCACATCACCCAAAGCCTGCAAGATGTTGTCAGCCACCAACAACTTGAACCATAAGCAAAGACGCAGTACAGTGAATAAACCATCGCCGATAAGGTTACGGACTTCATGCATCGCGGGCGTGAAGCTCTTCACAAACCTCTTGTCATCTGATACCTCATTCGCTAGAGCATGCGAGTTGATGCTTATCATCTTTCGTCCGCCTAACTTAGAAGCGATTAGTTCATCCCAAAATCTGACAGGTATACCTACCTAAGAGACCAAGCTGGTAGATCTCGCCATACGTCTTGGAAAGAAGAATGAAGGATTGAATTGGTACATTTCTGTCTATATCACGAGTATTTCCAAGGAAAGGGACCGTCGGAGGCTGGGGTATGGGAGTCGACATTGTAGCGTGCTGATTCAACCATAGGATTATGGCCGTTTATATAGCGAGATGTGAGATCCGGACTTTCTTATGGACCAAGTCAGCCGTCACTGGGGTTCTCATCAAGATTACTTACGTGTTTGCTCATTTTTCGCAGTGAGTTCGTGGTTTAGAGGGCTAGAGATGCAATACTTAGTCGCATCTACAGCACATATAACCTTATTCTTATTGCACACTCACTTTGCTTGAGAATGCCCCCCCGATTCTATTGGATGCAGACCTTCTTTGGAAGTCGGTCTAACGGTAAGGATACGGTGAGAACAATCTGTACCTAGCTTCCACTTCTTTTCTTCGTGGACGCCGAACTCGTGACTCGTAATTTGAGGGCCAGGTCCGAGCCTCAGCTTATTGGGATATTTAGCTTGTAATCCTGTATTTGCACACACGGATTAGATTTCCATTCAGACCACAGATCGAAGACAGTACTTATTACCTATCTCACATACCAGCTACTCGTTAAACAAAGCTCCATCAGCTTCAACATCCTCCAGTTCCTTCTGAAACGTCTTCTCTACCACGCTCTTCACTTTGTCTCGGTCAAATGATGGCTCAGTGGCGTTACCCTGATAGTGATAGCGATTATTGGTTTGTTCAAGCTTGTAGGAGGTCCTGAGAAATTCTTCTCGGACACGTTGAATCTGAAGTGCGGTGTCCAAGCCAATTTTTTCCGCCTCTTCTTTCGACACCATCTCTACGCGATGCACCAGATCCATGAAGCCGGAAGAAAGCCATGGCGCTACCGAGTACTTTCTGCCGAGAATGACTCGATCCACTGGATCTATCTTCCACAGAAGCGTCGTCAAGCCGGAAATCGCGATGTTTCGCGTGTCTGCCAACCGCCATAGGCCGGATAGTTTTAGAACGGAAAGCCATGCATCCATGGATAACTGTGGTTGTTTCTGTGTGTCTCTTTAGCACTTCTGTCAGTTTATTTGGAGTTAAACTAAGAGCTTTGCTACTCGCATTGGGTGGATGACCTGTAGAAGGCGTTCAAACTCGATTTTACTGATACCCCAGAGCTTGATGGGATGGTCGTCACTGAAACCCTCTGGTTCATTTTTCCCTTGCGGCATAGACAACATCGATCTGAAGACCTCTGATTTTTCCATCAAGTGATGCTTTGGAAATCGAAAGAGTGTGTCTTCGACCTATGAACGAGTATGGGACCTGTTTCATGTTGCAGTCGGAGATGGGGCTCACCTGTACAACGACATTTTCCCAGTAATAGCTCTCACTGCGTCTGAACGACTGCGACATTGGTTGTACCACTAGTGGCTCTTCAAGCTGTTCGTATCCCATGACTGATGAATGACCTGGGTCTATAAGAAGATCATGGGAATGTTATAGCGGCATTTATAGCCAGGCTCCTGTATCCGTATCCAATACATCCAAGACACGGAATGCGCGAGACCATCGAAGTAAATAGAGCCGCAAGACATGCGCCCTGACTTCGCCGATCCCGGGACGAGCTGGGTAGAGAATACACAAACATGACCAAGACGCGTCCGAACGAACCGCATCGACGAAACCAAGTGAACGATGTTGATAACGTTTGGCAATTCAAACGTTAAAAAAAAAGCAAATTTGGAGTATCGTAGGCGCTTAGCGAAGCTCCTCTGGTCCAGAGGCCTCCTGCAAAGCTCAGATGAGGATGCGATAGCACGATTCTAGGCGCACCGATTTTTCTTTCTTTCGTAGAACCCTATCTCTATACAATTTTCTTCACGCCTTTCCTGAACGAGTTTTGGCCGCTGGGCAACGTGAAAGAGCCGCAAAATGAATCTCGGTAAGGGCTGGTCATGGAAGAGAGAAGGAAGCACCAAGATGGACTCTGATCTCTACCACCATGTCCAATGAAAATACCGTACGTGCTTTACTTCATTGAACATTCAGTGTTTATTTCTTTCTCTAGCATACAATGACAGGCCCTTTAATTGCGTCAAGAGCTTCTCTGAGATATCTTCTTGCAGACCTTCAAGTTACGGAACGTCAAGGGTCGTAGCTTACAATGTGGCCGACATCGCTGAAAGCCTTTCGATAATAGGACACGTATGCCAGTCTTGGAGACATATATGCACTCTGCTCCCCATCCTTTGGTCGACCTTGCTCATTCAAGAGACATCCTCTACCGGCCCCGAGCATATCAAGAGAATGAGGAGTTGCTGCTTCCTGCAGGACATGGCCAAGCTGGATGTGGCCCTTCGCTCTAGGAACGCGCCTCTGCGTTTTCGGCGTCTTTCGGACTCAGAGAAAATAACTATATGCGGGTTTCAATAGCAAGATTTGTTGCAGAGTTGCTTCGATGCCATTCACGTTGCACTCAGATATCCAACCAACACTTCTTGCTCCACTTGACTTCTCTTCAATCCTCTTGAAAGCTCCCCGTTCAACAGTACTCTATCCTTCAAATGTGTTACGGTGGCAGAGGTTCCCGCCGGTATTCAATACCTAACGATCCTGTTCTTATTTCGCTTGTCACGGGACCGTCAATGAACGAACTCGACCGACAACGTGTCCCAGTTTCTTCATTGTTCAGGCCATTTGAGCTCGGAAACGAAGGCCAGCAGGACTAGAGTGCGAGTGCAGGGGAACCCTGAGCTTTCTTCATTGAAGTTCATACAGACTTGTATGTGCTTCTTTGATATAGGAGCATTCTGCCGCTGACTCTGTGGCCGACATAGTTTACTTTCCCAGTCTGCCATACCTGCTGTATGGACAATGCTTTCAAATGATGACCATGGTCCATGAATATCTCCAGAGAAAGCTCAAGCGTTTCTTCATAGGTTTACCGGCTTCAAGTTGCTTGACAGTATGCTGCCCCACCTATCACTGGTCCGCCCGTTAACTTATCCCTTATATAGATTAGTTCCTGGTCGTGTCCGCTTACCCGTTGACTAAAGAAGTAAGGGCGGTATTAGAAGTTGCTTTTGGTGGTAGACTCTAGCTATTGATCGTCATTCACCAGCGTTCATCGTGTTTTAGATCTATGCTAAAACAAACCAAGAAGTAACGTATGATTAATCGGATAATTTAGCTAACTCTGAAGGATCCATCGTATAGCTCTCGGTATCTTCTGAAGGGAACGCGCGCTCTCGGACAGCCTGAGCATAGTCCTGCACACCCTTATCCCTGTGCGTCTTCAGATCGGCGAATCGACGGACAAACTTCGCCTTGTGGCCGCACCAGGTGCCCATAACGTCGTCCCATACGAGGACCTAGTCCACCATCAGCGAAGGAAGAAAAGCATGTACAAATGTGCATACCTGACCGTTCGTCCACGGACCTGCCCCAATACCGATCGTAGGTATCTGGAGTTTTCCCGTTAAATGCTTTCCAAGTTCCTTTGGGACGGCTTCAACTACGACGGCAAATGCACCGGCGTCTTCGAGAGCCAAGGCATCGTTAATCACGCGCTTCGCACCCACGGCACTCCTTCCTTGCACCTTGTATCCGGACATGGCTACGTGCCTTTGGGGCCAAAGGCCTATATGGGCCATAACGGGGATGCCGATACGCGTGAGTTGTCGCACAACGGGCACGATCTCTTCGCCTCCTTCGAGTTTGACCGCCTCAACTTGGGCTTCGCGGATCAGACGGAAGGCATTCTCCACGGCCTTGTCTACGGAAATGTGGAACGACCCGAATGGCATGTCCGCGATTAGTAATGGGTGGGTAGTTCCGCGAGCAACGGCTCGAGAATGGTGAATCATTTCCTCTAGGGTAAGCTGGGTCGTGGAGGTGTATCCCAGGCATACCTGGGCTAGAGAGTCGCCGACGAGGGTGATATCAATAAGTGTATTGGATGAGGCAGAGATTGCAGTGGGATAATCATAGGCTGTGAGCATCGTTATTGGTATGTTTGCGCTTTTGAGTGTTTGCAAGGTCTGGATTGTCACTTTCTTCCTAGGTTGATCTGAAATCGCATTGAGTATACTGTACAGAGGCGAACCAAGAACACAGGAAGACTTACTCTTCATCTTGTCGTCTGACTCTGCTGGTCGAACGCTCATGCAGCGCCGTTGTACCCATCCGAGCGCCCTTTGCGCCGGTCTGTGCAAAGTCCATGGAGAGAGAGACATGTTGACGTAGCAATCGATTAAAATAATAGAAGGGTACGATTATAAAGGACTCCGGTACATCAGGCCATCGTAATGTGTAGTGGTAAGAGAACAACGGATCATGTTGACTCCGACTCCGAAACCCCTGAAAATAAATCGAAAATCTTGGGAATCTTTAACACGTGATCGACGCGCCTATGTCACAGGTCACATGAGTCACAGTTCGAACATTTCTTGACTTAATACCACCATGTCGCGCTCCCTCAGAACACGTTCTATTCCTATACAACAACCTATCGACGCTCCTTCTGGCTTGAAGTTTGATTCTCAGTCACCCAAGGACCGACCACTACAAAATATTGGTTCTAATGCCGCTCGTCCGAGACGCAGAGCAAGGGCACCCATCGGAGCACTAGGAGAAAAGCTGAAAGCAAAGGCCAGGGCTCTCAGCCCACTACCTCCCTCCTCTCCGACGCGCTCTTCGTCTCCAAGATTGGAAGCAGGGCCAGAATCAGACTCCTTACCTGTCGCTACTTCTGATGACTCTCGCGACTTCACTGCACAGAATAAACATTTTGGATATGATGAAGATCAAGGCCAGGGGAATCATCTAGATTTTTCTCCCCGGTGCTATGCCGAGCAAGACGTGTTCGAATCATCTTCGGCGAATCGCGGGACTGGCAGCGACCCTTTTGGCTTCTTTGCTGTTGAGCAGACGCTCAAAGCGGAACGGCAGGAACAACCACAGACTCGTCCCACGCTGGGCCGTAATGAGTGTGCGCCTTCCACACCCATACCACAGAAGTTGTATTCAGCGGCATCGGCATCATTGCCAAGCACACCCTCACCCGCCAAACCCGAAGCTTCGGGTATCCACAAACGGAAATTCTCCAGCGACTCTGATGCGGAAACTTCACAAATTCAAGAAGATCTGATGAACAACGACCACGACGAGGGTAGTCAAGGTGAAGAGGGTGGGGCGCGAAGAAAACAAAGACAGACTAAGCCGCGGGAAAGCATCGATGCTGATAAATTGGCAAGGGAATGGAAGGCGTCGTTGCCGAAAAGACGTGTCCGTCGACATACTCAGCGTGGTCAGAAGGAGGACCCGGATAAAGAAGAGGGTGACAGGAAGAGGAGGCGACGAACAAAGCCAGAGACGAAGACGAAGACGAGACCAAAGAAGGAGGAGCATGAGGCAGTTAATGTTGACGTTAACGAGGTTGGTCGACGTTTGTTACTGGTTACTCTATATTTATATCTATTGCAGAAGTTCGTCGAGGAACGCAAGACACGTTTGGAATTCTTCAAGAAGCTGCAGGGCTATGAGATTCACAAGGAAAACGTTTATATTATCTGATTCTTGGATACAGAGCGGTCGGTGTACCATTGGTCTGCGCTTTCGGTAGCTGAATGAAGTAAAACAGGTGCGAAGAGCATGCATAATACTTTTGATTATTAAGCTGGGTGTACGATCTCTAATGACTTGCATATGTATATCCACCGGTTCTCTATTATGAACCCTGTGACACCAACTGCGATCTCCGTCTATTATTCTCCACCACTCGTGCTCTATGCTCCCTGAAAAACTCCGTCGTCTTTTTGCTGTCAACGTACTCCTTCACGTAGCAAATCTGCGGGCCGTAGTCACCCGCAACGAACTGCACGGTTGTCATATACTCGTTGTCGTACGGGACTCCACAGACCGATTCTCCTACGGCTGTGGCCTGGCCGAAATTAATTAACAACGACACCCTAGGTACAAGAAATAACGTACATGGTACACGATCGTGTCGCCCGTCTCGATCACTTGGTGTAACGTCATCTGTGAGCAGTCAAAACGAGAAGAGGGCATACGGAACAAACCACGAGTGGCTTCTCTTCTGCGAGAGCGAGCACTGAGGGGTTTCACGCACCCTGAACGATGCAAACATTGGTTGTAACTGCGACATATATTCACCGTATTGCCTTCTATTCAGCACAGGTCTACCGAGCGATTTTGGGAGGTAGCGATGCTCGAGAGTGGCGTGGAAGAATTTCATGATGTCTGGTGCTAGGTGGTTACGCGCGTCTACGTAGGCGAGCAGGGTACGGAGGTTTTGGGAGGGGTGGCGCGGCGGCGTGTACACCAAGCTAGATGGTTGAAACGTGTCCGCCATAACTGGTCGTCAGGTATGAAAAGAGTGAAAGAGGAAGATCGAAGGAAGAGAGGCTTTGCCAGTGGCTCTTCATATGTGTGCCGGGACTGCTCCATTTGTCAAAGGTACAGGTTCTAGCCTGATATGATGGGTTGCAACGTCATGTTTTTCCTTTCCCTGCGAAGATGACCGTGGACGATTCGAAGGAAGATCTGGAGTGTAGGCGAGTTTCTGATTTTTCTGACGGATCACCGTATGCCGAATGTCGGACTACGTGTGGGCTTCTTCAAGAAATAATTAAGGTGCGCAACCGGATTATGGACTATACTAAGAATAGTCTATCACTTGGGGTTCACCAGGGTGTCTCGTGCCTTCAATTCGTCGATCTCGGAATATGTTTTGGGTGCACAAAAGTAAGGCACCGCCGATCTGTGACCGAGCGACTGGCGCAACGTGTCCTTCAGATTCAGGAAGAAGCTAGATACAACGTTATCTTCACCCAGCGTCGCGGTATGGGAAATTTCCCTTGAATAGCCGTGCGAGTCTAACTTGATGCATGTTTCACAGACTGGACAGCTCTGCGAGTCCTGCAAGTCCGGATTTTCCAAGTCTGGTCAAACCTGTATTCCAGAATCTGCTACTAATAGGCCCTTCTGCTGTGCGGACAGTCCTAGGCCTATGAAATCCGGCTTCTCATGAATTGCGATTCCAGAGGGGGTTCTTTTTCGCTATACAAACATGGCTGCAATCATACCTGAGAGCTGTGGGGCCGCTAGACCTATACGGGACATATATCCACTTAAGCCGCAAAGTCCTAACAAAAGAGGATACACGCGTTGTACCCTAGGACGCAGGCAATAGGCGTCAAACAATTGACAGAACCCACCTATACCACGCCGACTGAATAGAACGGCTGTGTACTAATAGCAACCGGGACCTTCAAGGGATTCGAGATCCACTATTGCAACCTGAACCTGGAGAATAGATTAAAGAACCCACCATATGATGCTCGACCGCAAGAAGTCACCGTTCGCAGGCGGCCGGGTACAATTTCATTTTCATTTTTCACTAGTGTTCACTCCCCAGTCCTCCTGGGACCGATCGATAGCCAAGTTCCCCTGGATATTCTCCGAAGAATAAACGGGAAGGCAATATATCGAACATTCCTTTCCCTCGCTCACCAAAAAGTGAACTTGGAGGCGCGCCGCTGGATAACTGTTGCACTGTGGTAGTTTCATGATAGTGTTTTACACCGACTTTCAACCCGATTCCAAAATGCGGGATTTCTCCGCAAATATCCGTGATGCGCCTAAGCGCTTCCGAAGAGATGAACTTTAAGGGACAAATCCGACCCTTCCTTCAGGCATCAATGTACAGCTTTTGCTCGCTTAATATTGGCTAAGTAGCGCGGCTTTCCCCAAAAAGCAACAGTCGCACTCGGTACTTTGCAATTTTTTACTGACCAACATCAAAACGCTCACTGTCAACTAAAATAGTGTCGGAGGATGCCGTTCAAGAGAGAACATCCAGAGCTAAAGATTGTAAACACAAGTGTAATACTTGGTTACTGCAATACTCTTAGTACAGTCGCGGCCGTGATTACACTTGTATCGATACATTAGCTGTCCCTGAGTAATAAAGCAAGAAAAGAGTGGCAGAGTCTTCTAGTTACACCTGTAACTAGCGCTCGAGTGACCGTAATTATACTGTCAACGCTCGATGAGTCCATGAGTATAATAAACAAACAGGTATGTTGTATGTAGAGGTATGGTTATGTCCGTCGGAGGTTATAAAGTCCTGACGAAAAGGGAAGTAGCGACTTTTAAGGAGTGACGATGGATGGGTTTGTGGCGTAAAGTCATAACATCAATCATCAAGGGCTCAGTTGGCCTACAGGAATAGCATGACGCCAGCAATGGTAGCCGCGACAGCAAAGGCTGCTCGAGGAGGAAGTGTCATCGCTACACCATTGTTGCTGCCGCCTGAGCTGGAACCAGAGCTTGATGATGTTGATGTACTGCTTTGGGATGAGCCCGACGAGGTGGAGGTCGCGGTAACAGGGTTTTGAATGAGATCAGCTCCAAGAGCACCGATGCTAAAGATGCATTGGTAAGCAAATTATCAACGCGTGAAAATATGGCCAACTTACGCGAAAGCGAGACTGCCACTATGGGAGGACATTTGAATCGGAATTACGGAAGCATCAATGACGCGGACATTGGCTAAGCACAGAATGAGTCGAAGTGAGGTATAACACAATGAGATTGAACTTACACGTTCCGTAGACCTTGAGACTGGTATCGACCACGCCGCCCTGGTCCTTTGGAAGCATACTCATCGAGGCTATGGGATGGTAGTCCGTGTGCACGTTTGCGTTCATCCAAGTGTTCCAAGCATCATCAGTGTTGACAGAGTCGGTTCCAGGTGAAGACTCGGTTCCAATGTTGCCCGACAACGGTGCAGCTGCAGCGATCGTACGAAGCAACTTGAAAGCCGCACGGAGAATGTCACGGTCTATTAATCCCAAGAATGAGCGACACACGAACGCCGTTCAAGTATAGGAATGACTTACCAGCCCAGTGTGCGAAGTAATTGGGGTCGATGACAGGGGAATCGAACGCCGAAGTAGAGTTGATCGTAATCTGGCCTCGGCTCAAAGGATGTTGAAGGGCGGCTTGGATGATAACAGCACCTGCAGAGTTCAATGAGAACAAGAGCTCAATCTGAGGATCTGCGCTGGGGTAAAATGTCTCCGTAATGGTCTTGAAGGTGGCCTCATAACCAGAAACGATGGTGGAGTCAGTGGTGGGAAGATAACTTGTGCTGTTGGTATAATCGTTCTTGACGTTCTGAATCCAAGTGTCGGCATCAGATCCCATAAGGACTGTTAGATTGACGTATGCGATCGCATTGTTGACCAGGGAAAGGTATTCCGTCGATTGCTAGCGTCCAGTATCAGGACTGAATGTTATCGCGATAAGAATACACGTACTGAGAAAGAAGAGTTGCTTGCGTAAATACTGCCCAAAGTATCCGCAGTGGTGGAGAAAGTCAGACCGTTACCGACGTGATCCTGGACGTTCTGACCTACTCCCGGGAGATCGAGTTTCTGTTCGATGCCCACACTGGAGAGAACACTAGAAGGACCAACCCCAGAAAGGAGCATGATGTGGGGCGAGCCAACTACGCCAGCAGCCTAAAAACAGTGTAAGAAGACTCAAAGTGGAGAAGTGAAAGAGTAACGTACAAGAATGACTTCTTTGTTAGCATTGACGGTCTTCTCTGTTGAGCCTGAAGCTGCCGCCCAGGAAACGCCCGTGGCCTTGAGACCGTTACTGTCAGAACTGCCCCATACGATCTTGGTGACTGTGGCGCCGGGTAAGATGTCCAAGTTGGACCGGGGCGGGAGGGGGTCAATATAAGCCGAACGCGAATATGACCGAGTCCAGTTGGTAGGGTTGATAGACGAGGTGGAAACGAAGGCTCCCCAATTCTCTCCGCCATGAGGATCCGTGCGTGTCTGAATACCGGCTGCGGCACAAGCTTCGGTCCAGTTACCCACCAAACCGATCTCACTGTTGCAAAAGGTAAGATTTTAGAGGTCAGCGATGGTAGATTGTACGTACATAGCAGGATAGGATGAATGGAGGGGACCACTGGTGCCGTGATCAGAAGCATCGTATTGGATGTCACCAACAGATGCAGCATCATCAGTCGGCTTCGTCCAAGTTTCCATACTCTTCAGGACCGAGTAGAAATTGTCCCAGTCCCACTTGGCGGAACCGGTTGAGTCCTGTGACTGCAACAAACTGGCCCATGCATTCATCTCAATAGTGTTGGGGCGCGTGTAATACATGCCGTTTGTCGCACCAGAACCACCAAGGATCTTGCCGCGAGACCACTTGAGAATTCGATCGCCGAGGTTGGTTTGCGCGGCGGTTGAAAACGACCAGTCGTAGTCAGTACCGCCGAGGCCATTGTAATAAGTCAATCCGGGAGTATCTGGGTTTTTTTAGCCGTTAACGCCACCAATTGTGGAACAACTCACCTCGACGAACGGCAACATCATCTCCTGACTGGCCGGCCTCGAGAACAAGAACAGAAACGCTAGAATTTTCCGAAAGAATGGAAGCGGTGATGAGACCAGAAGAGCCTCCGCCAACGATAATGTAGTCGTAGCTGTCGGCGAGACCGCTTTCGTCAATTATTGCGCGAGCGCGTAGAGGAGCATGGAGGTGGCAAGATGCCGAAGCTGCAAAGGATAATCCGAGAGCCAAGAGACTCACGGGCAACATTATGATATGAAGGGCAAAAGTTAAGGAAGGGAAGTTTGTGTCGGAACTTTCCAGTTGCCCGGCATTTGAGGGTTTCCAAAGCTCGGTTTGACGGTGAGGAATTTGCGCTGGAACTGTCGGAGGCCGGCCCAGGCTGGACAGCCACTCAAGTGACGAATCCCTGAAAGGTGACCCAGGCAGGCCCCTTCTCTGGCTTGGCATACCCCCAAACGCATGGCTTCCGCCATGTTACGCGAACAAATCTATCATTTCGTGTTTCAGCTTTCCACAATTCGTTTGCAACCTGTATGCCTACCCTCTACCGTTGTCCTTGCTTTTGGAAGTCGAAGCATGGGGAAAATAGACATGACGGTGTGGGGGAAAGAGAGTTCGTATGCCACGTGAGCGTTGCCTGGATCGGCACGGCGACCTGTCTAGATTTAAGTTCCTGCCAATACTCGCTCATGACCATGACAACTAAAAATACTCGTGATTGTAGCCTTGCTGCGTTCAAGTCTTTGTTCCGTGAGGTTCCTTCACATACGTATTTCATTGACGTTCTTTTCTGATCTGCGCTGCGACAGCCAATCCCTTATAATTTCAAAGGAAAAGCAAATCTCATCAATCAGGGCCGATTGCACTTCAACGGCGGCCTTCTATGCCCCAGATTGAAAGCTGGCAAACATTACATATTGAGAAAACAAGGTAGTATGTCAATGTGAACTCTTCCAGCATTCAACACGGTCAACCGAAATCAGACAAGAAAAGGGGAATTCAGCCTCGACGGCTCCGGACAGGCCTTAGACTAAGAATACTGTGGCGTGCTACTTCCTCCTCCTCGTACCCTGCACATCTTGAGTCGCAACAGCCGTCCTTGCTACTTATGCACCGCATCGCTGACCACCTACTGAGAACCGTCCCTCATCCCTGCGTTCGAGAGCTAGAGCCTAACTATAACTTCAAGCCAACGCACAGGAGAATTAAATGTGAACACGTACCTGCCCTGTTCCAGCCCGCCGCCTGGACTGAAAGTGGCTGTCCCCGCCGTCATTTTCAGGATAACGGCTCTACCATGTGTGTGCGGATCCGCGTTCTCGTTGAAATGCATGTATTTACGGTGAGAAATTCGAGCATCCTGATTTGAGGATTTGCGCTAGGTCCAGTGTACCACTCGTTCCTACTGTATGAGTCTCCCACCGTGGCCGCATCGAGCAACACTCCCCGACACATATTATGTAGGACCCTTTTTCTTAGTCCTGATTTTTATCAATTCGTATCACCGATCCCCTCGAGCTCAGGTCCCGCCAGGAAGTAAAATTTCTTCATCAATTCAGGCTGGTAACCACTGCCGTGCGACAACATGCGACCACATACCCTGCGATATCCGAATTAGAATGTGCTCCTCAATATTAGATATGCTGTGCCTTTCTTGGCCCCAATGCGTACTCTTCAGTTGTTCAGACGCACCATCGACCCTTCTCCGTACGCAACGACGGTCACAACACAGAATTTTCACAAGGGTCAGAGTCGGGGGTAGCGAAAGGGCAGGGCGTTGCGACTATTACGGCTGCTCGTAGCTTGTATGTTATTAGCCCAATTCGTGCATAGTATACATAACAACAGGGAAGAAATGGCACCGAAAAAGAAGTGTGCCCCTTGTTGGTTTCAGTGAGGCAAGTTTTCCGTCTATTATGTATAGTCCAAGCACTTCACGTTACGGTCACCACAAAATAGGGTAAACGAAATCAACGAAACTAAACCCTACGCAGGATCTGTGACGGCATAGATCTAAGGTTTACGACGCACCTTACAATCTCACTGAAAGAACACTTGCTTGGGATGGGCATCGGAGACCAAGGTGCGCTCCTAACAGTTGCGGTACCTCTTGCAAACCTAGTGATACAACATTTCCACTAACAGTACAGTCATGTATACTCAACCTCCACTAGCATTATAACCACGGCAGTCTCAACTGAGACGCCGGGAGCCAAGCCCGGTCGCGCAATACCATCTGATGGGAGATGGCCACCAACGGCCACGGACCCAAAATCTCGTTGCTGAGGAAAATTAGCACACAAAATTATAGTAGCAACGCTAGCACATACGAGCATAGAACAAAGCTTTGGTCAACAGCCACCTTGACGTCCTCCTCGTTTGACCGCGGATCGACGACCTGTCCGTGTACAGTCAGTAGGATCTGGTCGTTCCCGAGGGATAGGAGATCGTAGTCGGCATTCAGTGTAGCATGCCGCGGAAAAAACTGGTGTTTCCCAAAAGAACTGAGCGCTTCAACGATGTCAGCAGGACCTGCTCTAAGTGTCGTGTCTGGGTGGCTCAATGAGGATTACAGAATAAAGGGAAAAGGTGTTGATATTTACTCGATGATGTTTCGCATCCAGAAAACAAATGGGCCTCAGACATTGACAGAGGCTTGTCGCGTACGATAGAGTATGAGAATAGAGCGTTCTTGGTATAGGCTTCGCGGAGAAGCGAGCGATCGCGATCAAATGTTAAAACGTATCTTAAGATATGTTAACAACGACAGAAAAGCCGAATTAGACAGATGGCTTACTGTTTCAAGTATTGTAAGGCATCAGATTCCATGTTTGCTCGACAATCTACGTCTGTGAACGTTTTCACTGTAGGCATTTGTAGAGCAGGCTGAGTAGAGTCGTCATCATCTACAACAATAATTTCCAGCTCGTCATTCTGTATATTTGAAGATATGATTGAAGTTATGCTGATATTGTTGTCCGAAGAAGGCGCGGGGTCAGGACCAGGTAAGATGACGGGTTCACTGGAGGTAATTCCATTCAAATTCCATTTCGAGGCCTTTGACTTCTGACGTTGTTTCTTGGATTTTGAGGGAATAGTGGTAGTAAGAGGAGGGTATGGCGACGACGAAGACGACTGTTCCGGTTGTAGAGTGTCAGACCACACCGGCACTGGACTCGACCTGTATTTCGTCAATAATAAATTATCGAATACAGGCAGTGCCTACCAGTCAATTACCATCCCGTCATCTCTATGAAGGAATGTTAGCATGTAGACGGAGAGGATAGTGACATCTACATACCTAAAGAAGCTCCTCAGAATGTTTAGGCCACGAGACTTTAAGAATTTGCTCTCTAGCTTGAACCAATGTTTTCGATTAGCAGACCAGTTGAGATGCGATTTCTGGCAATCTGGCGGGAGCGGGTGGTACCATTTCGAACCCGTTGTCGTTGGCGTTGCCAACAGGGTTACGCCTACGTCTGCCTCTTCAGTCTTTAAGGACGCGTCGGGTGGGTGGGAACATGGAGTTGAGACGGCTACAACCGCATTTTCTTCATGAGTAAGTTTCTGCCGCTTGTTCTGTGGTTCCATTGTGACAGCAGGTACGCGAATTTCAATGGCTTCGGTATTGTTCCGGATATTCGAAGATGGGCCATCAGCTGTTGCAGAAGAAAATGGAGCTGGGGGTGTATGTATTCGGAAAGGGTTCCAGGGAGCTACGGGGTGCAGCGAAGAGTTAGAATACGCCCTTAGAGAGGATCCTCTGGCACCAGACTGGCGACGGGAAAAACTTGCTCTGCTGCTACCTCCTCTGAGTCCTGCACCACGGATAGATGGCCTGCCTCCTCGACTGGATGTAGAAATTACAGGAGGAGCGGCTTGTTTCCGTTTATTGATAGATTCGTTTGGCTGGTAATCTTCGGCATGAGCGGTCGTCTCCTGCACCCGTCTGGATTTCCCTTTTCCAAAATTCGAGGCGCTAGTAGTCGGGTAATGATTCCGTTGTGCATAACCGTACATGAAGAGAGGAGGACAAGCGGCGGAGAGTTTAAATAAACATACCTGCACCGCTTTTCCTTTTCGGCTGTGTCGGCCCGAGCTCAACATGATAAACGAACTTGCGAACTTTTGATCACGTTGCATGCGACCTCGGCATTGCTATGAGATAACCGGTAACTCGCCGGTCGCTCACTTATATCTTACCAAATCGGTTCCAAAACGCACAAAGGTCATCCGAGTCAGATTTACTTACATATTCATTTTCCGTGCATTAATAGACAAGAGATCATTGACGCTCTGAACTATTGTAATTGTGACCCTGTAAGGGAGACAAGTTAACTCTCGACAACCCAAGATCCTGACTGGACTACGCGGCTCTTAAATTTTAATCCGACGCCCTGAAGCTAAAGCCCCCCTCCCAGTACCAATAAATATCATTCACTGTTGCTGTCATCTGTATCATCCATGTATGCAGGTTGGACAGTTGGTTGAGGAGCAAGACATGCCAGCTTCACTTGACCATATTCTGCTTCCTCCCTTCGGATTTCCTTGATCTCCTCTTCAAACATCTCAAGAACGATGGTCTTTGTATCACGTCGATGATATCCCGTGTGTGCGCGAGACACATTCTGAGAACGCCATATGCCAAGAACGCCGGGTACCCCAATTCGTGCCCCTTCATCCAATGACAACACTTGTCCATGGTCAACAAGACCGCAATATCCCGTTATCACCCAGTCGGCTACCTTATAGCTTCTACCCCAAACTATCTTTTCGATGTGGGATAACTTGTCTTCGCCACTGTTCAGTTGTCGTAGGGCTATCTTTCTGATTTCGAGAAGTCTCCACATGTTCGAGAGCTTCAACACGTCTATCCACGCCTTCTTTTCTAAAAGAGGGGGCTCTCTGAGCAACGTGTTGCGTCGGCATTTAAAGAAATAAAAGACACAGATATGCACCTACGGAAGAAGCATCGCACCCAATAAAGATCTAAATTCCTGAGCTGTTACGCCTTGCAGAACGAGGGGGTGCTCGTCACTTGAACCGTCAACAGGGATATTGTCGCTCTGGGGAAGAGAAAACATAGTTTTGAAAACTTCGGAGAAGTTTTCGAAATGATATCTCGGCACGTTGAACAACGTATTTTCTACCTATCGGTACACAGTTAGATTGATTACTGGTGCTCGTCGGACACAAAAGGACTCACAAGGAATACGACATTGTTCCAGTAGAAGGCCTCGTCATGTATCGGTGTACTTTCCGTTTCGCTCATAGTGACCGTTAAATTTGAGAGACGTTCGGTCCGAAGTGGCCGGTCGGAATCCGAAGATGGAGAATACAGAGGTTTGCAGGGATTTTCACCCCGCTGAAAGACCACCCTGAGAAAATGCTTTAGGCACGACCGAATTGGGACAGTGTGGGAATCAGCCTCAATTATCTATTCCGTCCGCGACGGTGAGGACTTTTACCCACTAAAACCCCGGGTGACTAGATCCAATTGTCTGGTAAGTTTCCTCCGTCGGATTTGTATATCAGGTCAGACCATGTATCAAGGACTGTGCTTTCTCTGATAGATCTTGGGCCAAATCGGTCTCTGTTTATTTGGATGCGGTCATGTTGAAAGCGTGTGTTGATTGTTTGTTGCCATCTTCCATCGATCTCTTTGCTGGAGAATGCTTGTGCTGGGTCATCTCCTCTCGCAATTCGTTGTTCACATCTTAGTTTCCATACTAAGAAGGCCGTTTCCGGAATCAGGATTCTCAAGGCTCTGTTTGTTCCCTGCGGTTTTTATCTTTTTGTATCAGGTTCGGTGTACAGCTTCCCAGGATTGTTCCCATTGACAGGTCAGGCCATGACTACTCTTTTGCAGCCATAGCTCTCGCGTCCTGTCCCAGATTTGTTGGCGCTCAGGTGTGAGGCATGTCAGGAGGATGTGTTCCATCGTCTCCGGTATATTGCATATGGGGCACAAGCCTCGGTGTTCATAGTTATCCAAAGATGTATTGGCATTTTGGATGGACAATACTTATAGTAGCATCAACCACTACCACAAAACAGTCTTATTCCGGCTAAAAGTAAGATGGTCCACACCTCATGAGTAATGTCAAGCACTATCCATGACCGAAGTGTCCACAGGACTGCAGCGAACAACAAGGCACGTCACGTACGGTGTTGCCCTTTATTCTGTAAGTTTGCCATCTCCTTTTAAGTTTCAACTGCGATCATATTGGCATCACTTTCATCGTGTGTTATTATTAATATACATCCCACAATGAGAATTCTGGTTTATCGATAAGTACCACTAGCGGTAATCAATTCTAGAACCACTGGGGATCTGACGGTTTACCAGGAGATGAAGGACGGGTTGGCACCAACTCTTCTGGCCCATATTCAGCCTGCTCCCTTCGTACTTCTCTGATTTCTTCTTCAAATACGTCTAGAACCGCATTCGACGAACCTCCCGGCCGATAAGACCTGCCAGAATATCGACCAAAGAGGCTCTGAGAACGCCATATGTTCAGAGTAGCTTGTATCCCGATTCGCACCGCTTCTTCCAATGAAACTACCTCTCCACGGTCGATGAGACCACTATATCCCTTTATAACCCAGGCAGCCACTTTATAACATCTGCCCCAGACGATGTTGTCGACGAATGACATATCATCTCTGTTGCTCAATTCTCGGATGGCTATGTTCCGGATGTTGACTAGTCTCCACATGTTCGATAATTTCAACACATCCAGCCACGCCTCATTTGTTAATAGAGGCAGTTCCCTGAACCAAGTGTACGATCAGAGTTATGTCAAAAAGATCAGATACGCATTTACAGGTGAAGCATAACATTCAGTAAGGATCTAAATTCCTGGGCTGTTATGTCTTGTAAGACGAGGGGATACTCGTCACTTGATCCATCAACACCGACGCCATCTCTGTGCGGCAGAGTGAACATGGTTTTGAAAACTTCAGAAAAGTTCTCGAAATGATATCTCGGAGCTTTGAACAACGTGTTTTCGACCTGAGGTGTGGTCAGATCATCTGGCGCCTATCAGATAAGAGCACTCACCAGGAACACTATATTTTCCCAGTAGAAAAGCTCATCATGAATCGGTGCACTTTGCTTCAAGGAGTTCGTTTCATTCATGGTGACTGTAGAAGATTTAAGAGAGGGACTGAACGTAGCCTCGCGGAAGGGGGATGCGATCTCGCAAACCCATACCCTACACCCATATATAAATACCATGAACTTTATATCGTGATCGATTCTTTAGCCGCCCACGAAGCTTGCTCCCATGAGGTGGAAAATGCGACTATGTAGTCACCAGGACAAACTCGAGGCTTTTCTATTCATACCAGCGTTTTGATAAGAAGTGTATTCACCCCGTTCACATTCTAGACCCACCGCGATGAATTGAGTTTGTGTTATGGCGTGAGGTAGGTGGTAGACAGAGAAAATCTGGGGTATATAAGTGAGACGCACAAGGACAAAAAGACAAATACAAAATGTTCGATGAGTTTTTGGATCGGCCTAACCAAGAAATCACATACAGTGACGCACCTGGGATTGTACACGAGGTGGTTCAAGCGCTGTTGCATAGTATACCTCCCCCACCAGACCATTATTGGGAAAACGTTGTCTTTCAGGTGAGCTTCACCCTCCGTTCAGTGTTAAGCTAAACTATCGCTGAGCGCCTCAAAAGGTTGAGAATGCGTTCTTCAAAGTCCCGACTCAACACTTCGTAACGCAATCTGAGGTCTTCGCCGACATGCTATCGCTCCCGCAGGGGCCGGTGGCGGCAGCGGCTGAAGGGCAAAGCAAAGAAAATCCGATCGTACTGCCCGTCACTGAGCAGGACTTCCGAAGGCTGCTCCACGCCTTGTATCCATTGTACGTCGCCCAGTTTAATATCGATCTCAATGTTGACGCTAGCGTGACCGTTATTCAGAGAGGCGCCAGATTCACCTTCATTCAACAAGGAAGAATTGGTCTCATTGTTGAAACTGTCGAAGCTATGGGCTATGAATCGCGTTCGCAATTATGGCGTCGAGAAGATCACAGTGATATTGAACTCAATTGATCCCGTTGAGCGTGTCACTTTGGCAAGAGAGTATTCGGTTGAAAAGTGGTTGCGTTCCGGGTACATGGCGTTGGCGACGCGTTATCCAGTCGTCAGCATCAGCGATGCCAGGTTGATAGGATGGGAGACAGCACTGTTACTGGAGCATGTCAGAGAGGAGGCGCATGCCGCTCATGGGGTGGGTAGGGGGTCCCTATCGGAATATCACGTCGAGTCTGAGGTAGATAACAAGTTCAGTGTGGAGTTCCAGGGTATCCGAATGGCGGAAGCGGCGTACAGAGTGTAGCCTTCTCGTCGTTTCGATCACGTAGCCAGTCCAGTCTGAAGATATACATGCTTGTACAATTTAGTAAGAAATAACATTTGTTCACATTAAGTGATCCTGAAGCAATTCAAGAATGAGACGCAACCTAGAGAAAAAAGGATCAAAGGATAAAACCCAGGGACTCGGTCACATTTCAGTAGAGGCGTTTCTCCTACTTGCAGTGGAGACGTGGCATCGAGACAAAGGGCTGTCAGTAAAATTAATTCAGCGGTAGTACGCTAAGGAATACGGCGCAGTGTTCACCCAAAGTAGGTATGTTTCAACTGCACTATCACTTGATACTTACAGATAGGTGTCCACTTCCGTGGCCAATTCTTCATCGTTTAATGATTCAAGGTTGAAGACTCGACTGGTATTGAGACCATCGCTACCGGATTATCATCGCCAATGCTTTAGTCGTTCCCAGAGGGATTACTATGTCCTAGCCGAAAGGTCTGGTATAAGGCATTTAGTCCGAGCAGAAAGGGTTGGCGCTGCTGTGGAGGAAGAGGAGAGGAGAGGAAGAAAATGGTGGTATGTAGTAAGAATTCAGCGAAGCGTTGCGGAGTCTACGGGGAATCTGTGCGATCACTTTGGTGGTGTCTAGACTCTGGTTCGTTGCTTAAAACCGCGCCGGCGTCGTGTTGTTCGTATTTACCCGCCTCTCAAGCCGTGAAGACTAAATGCATTGTAATTTGTTGGGTACGCGTAATTTCGTTGAATAGTCTTGGGTTGTACAGGCCCTCCTTATTAATATACTCAGCGATAGTCGTTGCCAGATTTTAATACGCCAACCAAAAAGGTGACTGACGAAGAATGAAATTATAGGAAGAAGTCTGAAGTCGGCTCGTATAGAAGGGTGGAATGGAAGCTGTTCATTTTGACCTGGGTATGTAGTCGAAGCAATTACCAGAATCTTTACCGCGTCATCGAAAGTATATCGTCCCAATATCCCTCATGTAGACAAGCATGGTTGAAGCGACTTTATTCATGATACTTACGAATCCAGCTACGCAAATCCTTGCACGATCCCGTCATATGCCGGCTTTGTGACCAGGTTCGCGTCCCACGGCAGTGCAGCTCCCTAGAGAGGATAAGTACTATAAGTCAAAAAGATAGCAGCCATGACTTACCTGTCCTGGGAAGGTGGAAGGAATCCATGAATACTTGTCAGTGTAGTCCCAAACCGTCACGCCAATGCATTTCTCCACAGCCGCACACGTTGAGACGACTGTCTCATAGTCAGCTTTTTGTTGAGCAAGAAGTGCGTCGGTTTCTGGAAGCGTCATGCGGATATCCAGCTCAGTAATGGCAATCTCTACACCAAGGGCGGTGAATTGCTCGAAATTGTCTTTGAGAGTGCCAGGGACCTCTCCGACGATTAGATGTGATTGAATGCCGATACCGTCAATAGGAATGCCTTGAGCCTGGAGGGACTTGACGAGGTTAACCATGGCGGTGGATTTGGCACCGGTACCCTCAATGTTGTAGTCGTTGATCTATTATTATATTAGTTGAATAACTATGAAGGTCAGTGGAACGCACGTAAAGTTTGGCCTTTGGGTCGGCGGCACGCGCAGCCCTCAGTGCAACTCCGACAAAAGATTCGCCCATTGTGTTGAAGAAAACATCCGAGCGCCAAGTCCCATCGTCATTAAACGGCTCGTTGATAACATCCCACGAATCTAAAATATATCATCAACACCAAATGAGACTAGTAAAAAGCAAAAGCATAAAACTTACACCTAAATAACGCTTGTTATCAAATCGAAAGTTCAGAGAAAAAGCAACCTACACTTTTCCAGCATAGTGTCCCACCAATGTACCACAATGGGTCGCCACAATTTCCGCAAGTGTCGCATTGTCAAATCCGCCCGAGGACACCCAACTTGGGAGTTGGTTGTACCATACACAGTTGTGTCCACGGAGAAGCTGACCATTGGTTGCTGCAAGGTTTGCAATAACATCACCCTGCGCGAAGGTGAAATCTCCCCTCGACGGTTCAGTCGCGTCCTGTGAACGAGGTGAAAAAGAGCAGAAACGACAGGAGTTTTAGAACGTGCCCATTTCATACTGTTTCCAGGGGTAATTTGGCCGAACATTTTATTATTACTGAGAATCGCGACATATGGCTCGTCGGTAAGTTCTGGATTGTCAGTCGCAGAACCGAAATAGAGTTTCCCAGCTGAAAGAGCAGCGGAATGGAGGGGGATCGTCGAAGAGGCAGTCGCCGCCGAAGCGCTAGCAGACACGGTGGCGGAAACTATTTAGCTCGTCAGGTGAGCTTTATGAAGTATTCAGAGTACATCTTACCCTGGCGGGGATACGCCTTCGGCCTGGCTTGAACGGATGCCACAAAGACCAAAGTTGTCAAAAAAACAAGTTGATTCCACATTGGCTGCTAGATGTTTTGGGGAGGATTTTGGTTGTCCCTCAGCCGACGTTATATATAATAAAGCCCAGGAAGCGCGGGTCAAGTGGGGAAGCAATGTGACTGCCAATGTCGGATGTATGTCGCTAGAATTTAGAAGAGCATAAGAGACTATCAGATGGGGTCAAAATTGCACTTGAATAGTAAGAGTTTCATGACCTCCACACGTTCTAAACCTCCCTGGGAAATTCGATACAGAGTTGCTAGGCATAGAGATCAGAACGTGACTGCACGGAAGCCGTGAGAGATAGCAACGTCGACTTTACTCAACTCATAACGAGTAGCGAGGCACAGAGACGGAGATGGCAAGCATAAACTTCGGCAAGGTAGCGGATGGCGAAGGAGAGGATCGTAATTCCTACTGGCGGCTTATCATCGGTATATGCAACGACCACAAGAACCGCTGCGGTACAGATACACGTTCAAGATGGATGTTGATGCTGCGGTTCAAGGTCAGGCGCTAGAAATTCTTAAATAAGATCGTCTATATTTGTAGATTCATCACAAACCGAAACAAAAAATAGACTGTCTTCGTCAGTATCTTTATCGTGGACAGCGATTTGTTGCGAGCTCCAGATCCTTCGGTCTGTCAGATGGAAAGTTATTGTATATGTGCACAGTATAGGAACAGTGCAGCATCATCATAGCTGATGATCATACTTTCCGTACATAAAAATACGGTAGAGGTTGGAAAGGCGAAGATACCTGTATGCTCCTGTAAGTTGATTGACGACATTAGAAGTATCGCATAATCCTTACTCACATGAACGTAGTAGCGTTCTGAAATATCATCCGAAGATTCTCCTCCAGCAACCACATGAAACACGATCTTTAGTCGACAAGCGGCGGAGACTCGTAATTCTGAGCGTCAGATCGGAAAGTGTTCTTCGAGAGCTCGATATTATTGGCGACAACGGCGGTGAGGCCTCGGAAGTTTACGTGGAATACTTTACTGGTGAAAGCACTGCAGAAATTGTTCGAACCGGAGAAAAATGGGAAGCTAGAATAGAATGGAGAAACTAAGCAGCAGAAGTAGTTGGCTTCAAATGGCCGAGCGTCCCGGCTCTACCTGATTCAACGGTATGAAATCTTCCATGACACAGGTCAATCTACTCCAAAGCCATGTCGAAGGCGAGGTGGATCGCATCGACTTTGGTATACTGAAGGAGATTTTGTATACCAGAATTCTCAAAGACTTCTTGGTCCCGTTTATCCATGGCTTTGTTTTATCCACCGCAAGGATGATATTCGAGATCCTGTGCTACGATCCGAGTCTGTTAGTTTCATTCGATGTCGGTTTATCTGCAAGCCATTATGGACAGTAAGGTTCATAGGCATTATCCGTGAGTCCTGAGTTATCCACTGACCGTAAATGGAACGAATTATTGTTTGAAGTTCTGTGACCCAATTTGCGTGCCGATGTCTTTTTAGAGTCCACCAGACGCAGAAAGTTCGTGGGGTGGAGAGGGATGACAGGGCTGGCCCTCTTGCCGTCGTTCTTTCTTCACAAGAACTGGCGCACGCCAGGACAGTCTCTTTTTTCTGAAGTGCTTCGAGGCGATGCATCGACTGCCTACCATGATTCAGCATGTGGACTCACTCATTATTTCTTCTAATCAGCTTCTGTTACGCATGAAACTCGTCAACTTCATTGCTAGACGTCGCTTCGACCGACTCCGTGACCTTGTGCCGGTTGACTGTACTAGCGCTCCATCAACAATAATAGACGCATTTATTGCTGGGCCAACGTCTGGAAATCCTGGATCCATAAATATTTTAGTGACCTTCGGAATGTCTTGTTCAGCGCTCGTCACTTCCTATTGACACCGCGTGCCCAGGTGTTCTTTATAGTGGAGGAGGAGCTATGATAGTTCTCGGCAGGCAGCCCAGAAAAAATAAAGCCATTCACGTCGGTGGAACCGACGTTGCTAAGGTCCAGAAATTTTGAGGCAGACAAGACTGAACACGATCCACCATGCAAGAAGCTGCGCGGCCGAACTCCAAGGTCAGGTGTTCCCGAAGTCTTCGGAGAGGCGGGTTCGAATGGTTTCACCCAATGACAGAGACGTTCATGTCTTCTTCGCTGCGTTGCACGATCGGGACATCCTACAGAAAACCAATGAAAAGAAGAGGGTTTCCGAGACAACATCGAGACTTACGCGCTGAACTTTTTTTTTTTCTTGAAAAAAAGGAGGGCGGGAAAAATCTGGCATGAGTTTCTCGTCATGAGCACCGTACCACGAGGGACAATAACTTCACCTGCCGCATTTACATACCTTTGACTGCGACATGAGAGATTCCAACCTGAGTTCGAACATATCAAATACGATAACCTTTACTATAAAGTTATGATACGATGACCGATGGCTCTGAAGTCGCTATACGACAATGTCGACTGAAAAATGCCTGAGGCATATATTGATATGTAAAAACCATCGTACATGTGGTTTGAAAGCCAAATCTACAAACTAAGCATCACATGAACAACAAAGTATAGGTCGGGGATGCCGTACCTTCAGTTAACAACCATCTGCCTTCTGGTCAAAAGAATTTCAGTGAGAGCGCATGGGTCTGAGCTTCATCAATACAACGCTG
Organism: Armillaria novae-zelandiae; assembly: GCA_030435655.1. Lineage (NCBI taxonomy): Eukaryota > Fungi > Basidiomycota > Agaricomycetes > Agaricales > Physalacriaceae > Armillaria > Armillaria novae-zelandiae. Next base: position 1,883,662 of record JAUEPR010000004.1, on the reverse strand, counting down.
TGTTCCGCTGATAGGCCGGGAGGGTTCTTGCCCCAGACCACTTCCTGAAAGGCTTGCTCGCGTCATTATAGAACTGATCGTTGACTATCACCATCATCTTTGGAACACGTCTCTCCGATGCTAGTCATGGGACTGGCGACACCATAATCGTCGGACAAGACGTCTCGTTGAATTGATACAGTACGGTTTTCTAGCTGTGCTTCAGGTAGCGCCATTACCACGGAAACCGACCGGAAGCCCTTCTATTCGGCGGTGTGGAAACCACCCCCGTGGCAATACCGAGGCTCACACTGTCGTGGACTGCGAACAAAGGTAAAAGCTCAATTAGTGCTCTATTCTGTTCATATTACCAGTAACGCACATCATATGACCCTCCCGTGTTTTCCTGAAGCGATGAGAGTGTACAAAATTCCAGGCTGAAAACAGAATCTGCGAAGTTCGAAGGTAACGACCCGAGCAGCGAGACCAACGCCAGTGGCACCTATCAGAGGTTTATACTCCGACACGCTAGACAATAATATTTCTTCATATTCTCGCCATGAAGGAGGGGGTTCGAGGTGCTTTGGCACGAAGAAATGGTGATGCGAGGCAAAAACATGATGGGAGAAAGGAAAGAGGTTGCTCCGGCGATTGCCGTAAATCATCCTTGGCCTTCAACCCTCGTTCGACGTTTTCCTCCTAATGGCCCTCTGCAATATGCGACTTCAGCGGAACGTGTGTTCTGCAATCATACATTCTACTGTGCTAATCGAACCATGGAGATGATCCTTGGACTCAACTGCGATCATAAGCGTGTTACCACCTGTCACTACCTGGTCGAGTCAGCACCGCCCTACAGTCCAGGTACTTCGGAACAATGAAAGGCTTGTAGATTCCTTGGCTCATTCTCTTTCTGAAGCTGAGGCTGTTCACACCGTCTGGACTTGAACACAATTGTGGTCATCTCTTTATTGTACTGAAGAGCCCCCCAAAGAGATCTCGTCAGCTCATCTTGATCCTGATTGAGATCTATGTACCTCTAACTGCCGCGGCTTGCTTGTCCGGATATCTTCCATTCCACTCCACACTGGTTCCCGCCGGGAAGATTGGATCTACCTGTCGTGAGTGATAGAGTCCCGATACCTCCATTCGTACGCCTCTGGACGGCTAACAATGATACGGGGAGCAGGAACAAACACATACCACCGGGTTGTGAAGCTGTCTACAACGTCGAGATCGACATACGACTAGCCCCCGTCAAACATGTATCTGAGGTCTTTCCTTGTTCATCGGGACACGGCCGCCCAAGTGATCCGTGTACCCAGACAAATTCCTGCCTGATTCTTGAGCGATTAAGCGCGCCGCTGACCAGATGTCCTGCGCTTCCCCGTAGTCGGTCTCCAGAGTGAGCCAGAACATGATAATTCGTGCAGCCGGAGTCCACCGCACATTTCTTTCGATAATAATAGGCCCTAGAATTTTGCTTGTGCATATGAGAGCACATCTAATGTTGGCAGGAACTGCGATGCTAACTATAATAACCCACGGATAGCTTCCGACCGTTCGGATCCACCGTGTCTTATTCTCACACAAGATTTCCGACCTTATGGCTGGGACTCGTAGATGATCAGAAACCGATTTCACGCCTGGGAGAAACTCATATTGCACCTCGTACACGACCATACCGAATTCAAGCTTATCGAGATAGTTGAATTCTGCGCAACCATGATGACGGTCGAACCATTGCGACTCCACCATCCTTCCATTCCATTATATCTTGTTTAGTATGCACGAAGGTCACTATCCCCATGTGATCCAGATCAACTGCGGGAGCAGGAACATGCCAACTGATTAACGAAGATCCTTATACTCTGAAATTGCAGCTACTACTGCTCGGGCGGGTCCAATACCCCACACCGCCGAGTTCGCGATACATGCGCTTGGATTAGCACCCGACAGGCAAGTCGTTCTTCGAGTTCGTCCTTCTCAACTCGTCGTCCTCCAAGTGAGCAAATATCACTACCCAACCAACTGTTCCCTTCGAGACCCATTGTACTGCTTACAAATGCTTTCGTTATACGTACTGCGGATGAGTAACCTGCTGGGGGTATCCTGAGACCGGCCAACACTCGCTGCTTCGAGACTCTTTCCTCGGTCGGCATCGATCGGTGGGATTTTGGCCTCACTTAAGGTACGGACGCAAATCGTAAAACCAATGGGGTTGGCACTAGACGCCGGTCAATGTTTCCTTTATAGTGGCGGATTTATGGTGGGTGCCGAAAGACCATAGCGTTGCTTGTCTCGCGGGACTACTCTGAGGGATATCCGGCATCCGGTTGTACTTGTGGCGTTTGATGATGCCTGAGCAAACAGGTACGTTGTGCCATTTATTCTTCGCTCTATGTACCTTCCTCTATATTCCACAGAAGTTACTCCTCTCTGGGTTGTCTCACGCTCGCCTCACGACCCTCGTTTTTACGAGACAGGGTACAAGATAAATATTCACTAATAGACCCGTTACTATTGACCAAGCTTCGGCCCATAGCGGCTCTCCGTGGATTAATGATATGCAGTTGACACACATTGCACCGTGAAAAAATACTGACAAGCACGCGAATTAATTTTAGAGCTGTGTACGTCCTTGTATCTACGCTGCGGAGGATATTACGCCATACTACTCCCGATACTGAATCACTAACGGAGCGGACGCGATCATAAAGGGATATCCCGACGAGGCATATTTATAGAACTGCTTATTTTCGAGGTCGGAGGGCGCTAATCCCGGGCGCGATTATCCGGTGATCAAGGCGGGTATTGGGCGGCAATCCATTCTTGGCCTTCTTCCACTGCGTTCGTTTTCGCAACGGGTTGCGGGGGCATCGATGTCAGGACGAAGTCTATACCGTTCAATAAGGGCCGTGGTCTCTATGACAAAGCGTATTATTCCTGGTACCGATAAGCGGTCTTCTTTTTCGCACGTAATTCTTATCTCGAACTGGCAGAAAATGGCGAGCGAGAAGCTGGATGTTCTTTACCGTTGTCAAGGTAGAGCCGACGCGAAGATGATGAAGGCGGAGTTTACGAGCTGCCTGCCAAAGGCTCCGGGCAGCGATTAGTAGGACCAGCGGCCAACCAGAACGATAGGGCGAACATGGGCAATACGTCGGTTATTTCTCCAGGTCAAAGGGTTGTGGATAGGTGACGCCGTGCGACCAGAACGTTCCGTAATTTTAATGTTATTTTTTCAAGTTTGAAGGAGAAGAAGCGTCCAAATCGCCGAATCAGATAGCTCGAGATGTCTCGACGGGACAGGCTCCGAGTTTATCCGGCCGCGGGCCGGGCTTCCCATGACGTGGGCACTCCAACCGGTGCTCATCAGGTGAAATAAATTTGTCAAATGGCCTACTGCGGCCATTGACCGCCACCTCACCGTATCCTTTACCAGAACTCTTCGGTCAGCTTGTGGGCAACACATATCCATCTTACGGGACTCTTAAGATAGGTCTCGCGTGTAATTTGCAGGGTAGGTCTCGGATCTCCTTAATGTTACCGGCACACTGATCGGCGCATGGTAGATTTCGATCTCTCTTTTTTTTCCTGAATAAATTGCTACGGTAATAAATATAACGAAGGCGGCAGCATTGGTGAGTCTGCGATCTTGTCCCCCTTCCCTTTATTCCCTTTCTCCATGTCCAATGCGGCTGGCACTAATGGATCTCGTACGCCCGTTAGTATCATGGCCAACAAGGACAAGTCCGTGAAGGACAACAGAAGTGGCTCGGCTGGTCCCTCAGGCCAGAAGACTCCTAGGAAGGTGCAATGGGTCGACCACCATGACAAGGGAGAGGCCCATGCTCTCGATGAGCATGGCTTGGACGTGAGTCGCGTCGACCAGCGTCTTTTCCTTGACTGATAACATTAACCAATAGCCCAACGCCTTCGAGCATCTTACCCACGCCCTCGAGCGGCACCGTTCCGAGTCGCGTGTTGAGGACCGACCTCCACCCGTCCCCCGAATCCACTATTTTCCACCCCGGCCCCAGAATCTTCCCCCCGTGGACACCGGGATGACACCTTATCAGCGTGACGCTCCTCATCCCAGAACTTTGTCCACCACTCCGACGCCGTCTGATACATCCCCGACCACTATCAAGTCCAACTACCACGACGTTCCTGGAACTTTTATCGACAAGCACGAGAGTTCTGGTCTTCCTGGACCTGTGGATAACGACTATCGCGAGGCAGCCAACATCGTTCGCGCCCACACACGCCCTCGTGGTCGTGGTCGTAATCTGTTCCTCAATCTAAAGTCCCGAAAGAGGAGCAAGAGCAGAGATCGGAGCACCGAACGTAAAGAGCCCGATGCAGAGCGTGATGCTGCTCCAAAGAATCCCCGTTTGACTGGTGCAGGCGGAGGTGTTCTGTCCGCTCTCTTGACCCTCTATAATCAATCAGAAGGTCTATTCTCTGGAGCAGCAACGCCTATATCAGAGCTTCCAGAGAGACCATGGTCGTCCGAGGCAACACGGCCAAGCAGCGAGTCTTCCATCTCTTTGGCTTCAAGGCCGTCCTCCCCGAAAGAGAAGGAATTCCTCTTGAAACGTGCTGCATCGGTGTCTTCTATGTCCTCCTTTTCTTTTGGAAAGCCGAAGCCACGTACTGGTGGAGGCGTCTTGGGCTCGCTGATTGCCAGTACCGGCAATCTCACTGGTCCCGCAGCTCCTACGTCCAGCCAGATCCAACCGAATGTCAAGCGTCCAGGCTACCATCTTTCTAGGTTTGTTCGGCTTCTTTGAGGTTGTCCTTAACTTAACGTAAGAAACTTTTAGATATTCTCTGGAGAGCAAGCTCCCTACTGCAAAGCATCATCCTGACAAAGCCGACTTACAGCGACGCAGTATCGAGATGCTTCCCTTCCGGCCGAAATCAGAGAATATCGAGCATATCACTTCCTTTTCACCTTCTTTTGCAAACAGTCCTTCAAACGAAACACTCACTACACTTACTGAAATTCATCATCATGACAAGACTCACGAGAAGATGCCCTCCGCCTCGTCTCTGAAGAACAAGTGGTCTGGGATGCTCAAGGACTTCCCGAGTCCAGTGAAGGGCCTTGGGCGCACTCCCGCCCAGACCCCTATGACGACCCCAACTACCGAGGGGGAGGACGACTATTTTTCAACTGGAGACCGCGATAAGGAGAAGCGTCGCAGGAAGCGCAAGGCCCGTGAAATTTACATCACCCGACACGTCGCAGAGATCATCCAGCGCCAGGACTTCATCCTCAAGCTTGCACGAGCGATGATGATGTTCGCCGCCCCGACCCATCGCCTGCAGGGTCAAATCCAAGCCACCGGACGAGTACTCGATCTGGAGGTGTCGTGCATGTACCTCCCAGACGTAATGCTTATCAGTTTCGATGACTCGACCACCGGTACGAGTTCCATAAAGTTCATCAAGCAGGGCAGCGGGTTAGACCTAGGCAAACTCCGAGACGCATACGAGTTGTACTGGAAGGTCGGTGCTTTTTCTAGGCCATGCTCTTCTCCGTTTTTACGTTGTCTTTCTAGGTCATACACGACGACCTTGCCGTCAGCGACGCCTCCGGCCAGCTTACGAATCTTATGCGCAAGAAGCAGATTTATCCGTGGTGGCAGCTCATGATCTACGGAGGGATCTGCTCCTCTTCAATCTCTATCGTCAGTTTTGGAGGGAGCTTCATCGATGCTGTCGCCGTATTTCCACTCGGCATGCTTCTCGTTGGGATCCAGCTCCTGAGTGTCCGCAATGAGCTGTACTCCAACGTTTTTGAGTCAGTGTTACAGCCCTTATCTCCCTTATCACAGATGGTTAATGACTGCGACAGAATCACAGTATCGATGCTTTTCAGTTTCATTGCTGCGGGTATGGCAGCCTCAGGGAAGCTCTGCTATTCGGCGATCGCCTCCGGCGCCGTAGTACTCATCCTCCCCGTGAGTGTTAAATTTTTGACATCCTTATCTCCCCCCTTACAAAGATTAAACATGGGTTTTAGGGTTTCATTGTTTTGTGCGGCTCTCTAGAGCTTATGTCGCGCAATCTTGTGTCCGGAGCGGTCCGGATGTTTTACGCGATCATTTACTCTTTGTTCCTTGGGTTTGGGCTGTCGATAGGAGCAGAGGCATACGAGAAGATCACGACCCATTCTGTCGTCGGTGTCACTGACTACAAGTGCGCGTTGAGCCACGACCCTGAGGGCGCGTGGTGGCAGCGTACGCCGAGTGGGTGGTGGTACTTCCTGATTGTGCCGATGTTTGCAGCGGGTTTGTGTTTGAGGAACTACATGCCGTGGAATCGGAGGGAAATGGTATGCGTTTGCTTTCTGGATGACTCCGCGCCGCTAACGTTGGTTGTCATTGTGTGTAGTACCTCGGCGTTGCGATTGCATCCGTGGGATGGGTGACCAACCATTTTACAGCTACCAAGTTTGTCAATCAAAGCGATATCAGCGCAGCGGTTGGGTGAGTACTTACATCTTGTCTGAAAGTATCGGATCAATGTATTCTTACGCGTTCTGATACCAGTGCTTTTGCTGTCGGATTCGTAGCCAACTTGTACGGGCGCTTTTTCTCGGGTAACGCTTTCGTGATTATGGTTCGTACTTGTGTCCGTTCACGACCACTATTATTAACCCATCTCTAGATCGCTGGGATTCTTTTCCAAGTTCCGTCTGGTTTCGGAAACGGCGGTCTCTTGACCTTCGTATCAGAACAAGCGTCGGGATCCTCCACCTCCTACATATCCGGTTTCCAGACTGCACTCCAGCTTATTTCGGTGGCGATTGGGTTGACAGTCGGACTTGGCCTGGCGCTGTTCGTCGTGCATCCCATTCAGAGTCGCCGAAGAGGCGGTGCAGTCTTCAGTCTTTGATTTCTTGCTTTGTTGTACTCGCTGCTCTCCAGATCCTGTGACTAACACCTGTACCTATTTTATCAACCGACACTGACATCTTGGACATACATAACACATCACAAACATAGACGTACAATTTACTGACACTCAATCGTATCTTAGAAAATCTTTGTATTCATATTTAGGGTTCCTTCTTTGTACTACAATGTATAACCACCATATCTATAGAAAGTATTATTATCACCGGACACTATATAGTGCATAGACTACTTAGAAGCGACCATGTAACGCAGTTGACCAAATTTTGCCGCTTACCCTCGTCGGCCCATCGTCGTAATCTCCATCCAAAATGTTCTCTCCGTAAAAACGGACACAACAAGAACGAATCAGACCAAGACCGATGTCCTGCTAGTAATAACAATAATGCGACCGTGATGAGACGGGCATACCAAACACCGACACATGTGGGTCTTTTACAAGGGTTCCAGGCGTAAGTGCCCTAAATTTTGAGGGGAGAGACGAACAGAGTAAGTACGCTTTTTTAAGACGGTGACGATCGGATCAAAAGTCCTCAGTTGGAATGGATCCAAACGACATATTGTTTCTTTTTACATTCTGATGTATCAACTGCTTACTTGTGGCGGTAATACCAGTGCATATGACCTTTTAGAGCGATTTTGCCACCATCACATCTGCTGGATTCCGAGTCCATTGCGAACTCGGACTCGGAGGTTTGCGTTTGCATCTGACAGGGCAGACTCAGAAAGATTTTAAGGTTTTACCATGTCCCGAAAACCGTGGGGCGATCGTAAATGTGATGTGAATTCTGTCGCTGCGCGCGACCATGGCTTCGTCGAAGGAAAGGACTTACGGCACCCTGGAATCTTGAAGCAAAAGTTGATCTTAACTTTCGGTCCCGAGGCCCGGCCCGGCCCGACTACTAGCTTTCTTGCCGCAAGCCCGGTACATATCTTTTCGAGGCTCTCGCCATTTATATTCTTTCTAGGTTATGCTATCAACTGTCGTTCGGGGTCCAAGTATATGGATCTGGACTAGGCCGGTAGTACTTTCATCTGACACGCTTTCCATAGGTGCAAATAACGTACTTAGTCCACACGTATCCCTTAATGAACGGTTAAGTTAGCTAGAAGGGGAACGGTAACCTCGTACAGTAACAGTTTCCCCTTCTTAAATAAGCATAAGGTATCGCGAAAAGAAGGTGTTATAGTTTACTGCGGTTCACAATAAAAATCCCGGGGACATATCTCCGATCTGCTCGCTGCTAGGCCGGTGGTTGAATACCTGCACCGTATCAAACCGTGCTTTTTACGAAACCAGGAATAATGTCACAGAAGAATGATCGACGCATGTGCGCAAAGTTCTCATGCTTATCTCGATTGGTAACTGCCATGTCGAACAGGATGTGTATTGTTCCCTGTGAGAACGGCCGTGTTTCAACCGAGTCTGAGGTTTAAAGGGTTGCAAGTAGACCAAGTAACCGTCTCAACCGTAAATATAGCAAGCATCTTGAGGTTTTTTGAGAACGTGCGTGAGAATCCGGCGTTGAGGAAAGCGTCGCTCCTAAGCACTAGTGCATGCTAGCGAATGATGGATAATAATCAAAAAGTGGTTCCTGCGAAGTTGATATTGATGTAGAAATTAAATTCGGACCGACGTTCCCGACAGGGCTATTTTCTTTTTGAGCGATGAACAAGGTTCTTCCGCCAGGATTTCCCGCGCTAGACATTAGACAATACTATTTTCAGCAAATTCCCCGACAAATGTATTCAACTTCATTGGGCAAAGTGTAGTACACCGTTTGGTTCCAACTTCTTTTCTTCTACTAACATTGATACATAACCACTGGTGCCTAGAAACAAACTCAGATCGTTACAATTGAGGCTTTCTCATACTACCTACATCAGGATTTTATACTCCCAGTATTGGACACTACCTGGCAACCTAATGAGAACTGGCGGTAGAATGGAGCGTCCTTACAGTAAGTAAACAAATCCAGAAACGGTCAAGCATTCATGAACATCGGGGTTCCAGAGGAGTTTGAATCGGTGAAAGTAATTAAGGGGGAAGAGATGAGTGATTGTTTCGGAGGTGTGTCCACTGATTGTACTATCAGTATGTAAAGATGCGGTCTGATATAGAGCACTTACAGACACCGTCCGCTAGCAAGCAGTTCGCGCGATATTATGAACAGATAAGACAGTAAAAGCAAGTAAACGAATCCCAACGGACAGAGATGCAATAGCAGCACGAGGTGCGCGGTATTTAGATAACAAGGCGTACACGTATGCAAATAAAATGAAGAAAACGCTTTTCAAAGCGAATCATCACAAGAAATACGAACGGCGAGCAGGAAGGCGCGACGAGTGAACTACGCTATTGGTCCGGGCTTATAGCAGACCAGAGTTAAACCCGAAGAGCTTTCGGCGTCAAGAACTCAAACCCAAGGGCGTTTGCCGTTGCGGCGAACATGATGAGGCACCTGTGTGCGGTCCAAAGGTTCCAGCGATGCCCAAATTTTCGTAAGACAGGTAGGGGCAATTTGTTGAGTGCATGATTTTCAGGTCTCTTCTGGGTGTTGCCGGTTTACTTACTTTACGCGTGAAAGACGGCGAACACGACGAGAGTAAATATTCATCTCGGGTACCTGCGCGTAGTCTAAAGACTTCAGCCTGGAATGCCCAAACTTTCGTAAGATCGGCGAGCTCAGGGGGAGTAGAATATTGGGTCCTTACATAGTGTGCAGGAATTGCAGGCCTTAGTCCGCCACCGCGATGCGGAGACAACAGGTTTCCCATTCGCACGGTTGGGATACCAGAACGCGCTGTTAGCGAGGCATATTGCACAGTGGACATTTCTCTAGAATCCTCTGGCGCCAGGTCGGGCGTAACGACAGAGCTCAGTCTAGAAAGAGGGCGGTGAGAAAGAGTCTAACGACACGTCCTCTATCAGCTCAGAACCGGCGAAACAGAATGAGGAGCCTAGGCACTGAATATATCCGTGTTCCTAAGTCAAGGTGGTAGTTTTCCAGAGTTGTAGTCTGCGTCCTATCCTCGGAAGGCTGTTCACATCACCAAGAACCGACCGTAGTCAGATGTTATCAGTTTCGCCTAAGCACAAAGACCGTACAGAATCCGCTGAATTGCGCCGACATATTGGAAGAGAGATGTTCGGCAACTCGATTGTGTTTGTGTGGTCCTAATCATATTTCTTGATACCTTTCGAGTTGTTTGAGTGTTTTAGTGTTTCCGTCTGTACAGTATTGTACGTGTATCCTACACGCGAGCGCATGGTCGGCCTGCCGTGTATGTCGTTTTGAGCCGAATCGTAAATCGCCGGAGGATATCAAACTTTGCAGAAATAAATTGTCAGATATGCACGCAACTAATGATACACTTGCTCATGGGTTTCTTTCCTAGGATGATCCCGACGTCCCTGCAATCCGTCCGAATACAACAGCCTCCAGCAGTGATGAGCCTCCCAGTCTGTTCTGTCCGTGGACACCACCAATAGCCTCACCAGCCGCAAACAGTCCCAGGGACAGGCGACCCAGTCTGCATGTAGAACTCGCGCCTTTTCATCAACCTGTATTCCACCCATTGTCTACAGCCAGTCAATACACAGCTATAGGGATAAACTTGAAACAGGACTTACATAGTGTACAACAGGTGTCATCAGTGCAACCAGTATTGCCGCCTCCGGGTCAAACGTCGGGTTGTGGAAGAACGTCTTTCCAAACGGATCCTGTTTCTTCAGTTTCTGGCATACCTACCATGAGCCTCGAATGTCTTCTTCAAACTATCTGCCGGAACGCCCATCTCCCCCGCCAACGCTGCCGCAGCTCCCGAATTTCTTCATCAGGCCCTTCGCCACATAAAAATCGCAATGTGCCTTCAGCTCAGTCGCAGCCTCCTGAATTCAAGATCAACCGGATCGGGCCTTTGCCCGCCTCGATGAGGTCCTGCATCTTCGTAGTCACCGCATCGCGTCGGTCCTATCTCATTCACGAAGCGTAGCACCGGTGCTGTCGACAAGAATCCCACCGACACCAGCGCAGAGCCTCGGCGGCCAGGAACTTGGTCTTGGCGTCTGGGTTGGCAGGGTCGATGAACCCTGTCGGGTGGACCTGGATTTGGTCCATGTCGCACAGCTTGGCGGGCGAGGAGAGGGATGTCGCCATGCGGTGGCCGTCGCCGGTGGCATGGTCGCCATTCGTCGTTGGTAGTGTCAGGAGATCAGAACGATACTGCGTGAGGTATCCTGAAGACGAAAAGTCTGCTGCATAGCCCCTGCAAGACAGTCAGCAGCCTAATAAGCTCGACGAACGAATGAGCGCACCCTGTAGCAATGATAACCGGTCCCTCTGCCTCGACCTTGACTCCTTCCGACTCATACTCAACACCGTATACCTTGCCTGATTCCTCCAACAGACGCAGTACTTTTGCAGACTTGATGATGGAAGCATTAGGTTCTTGCTCGAGCTTCTTGATGAGCGCAGAGGTGATCGCCCAGCCTGGTGCGCCGCCCTTTCCTCGATGTGTTCGTGGAACTGGTGTGCCCACCCAACCGGGCCACAAGCGAAAGGTCGACGCCGAACTTGGTGGATAGCCAGGCTAGAGCTGGCGCCGAGTTCGATGTCAAGGCTTGAATGAGATTTGGACGTGCGAGATGACCAGCAGATGCAGTAGTGTCCTTGATGCTGGAATCCCAGGTCAACGTCAACGGTAATGGCGACGACAGGGTACCTACAAGTCCTCGACTGTATCCTTGATATCATACTTGACTTGCGCCTCAGTCCCGGCACCGTTGATTCCAGAACTTGCCTTTACAGAATTCCCACCGAGTCTTACGACATCCCTTCAGCTCCCTCGTCTTCACCAAAGCAAAGCACAAACAACTTACGATGGCTTCTTAGTCGAGCAGCAGCACAGTAGACCCGTTCTCTAGCAAGGTATGGGCAGCGCTCAGGCCAGCGAGGCCGCCTCCGATGACGATGGTGCGTGGTTGAGCAGACATGAAATGTCTAACGAATACAGCGGTGAGAGTAATTGTTATAAAGAGCGAAAGCAAGTGCCTTCGGGTGGGAATCATGGATTGATGGACGCGGGTTCATGCTTGCAAAGAATAAGGTCAAGTGCACTGTCTAGAAATGTCTGGAGCTCGTCAGTCTAGACCGGGCCGCACTTTCCAGACCATATCAATGTCAATTACAATTGCTTAGTCCTGGTTAGCCGTAATATTAGCTAGGTATAGTTCTACTGTCCATTGAGTGTTCACCGGTATAATGAAGTCAAGCAATCACATCATCCCCAGGACGGTCAGCACTACTCCCAGTAGTGCTAGACTATTACCAGACAAAGATACAACACCGCCACTATTTTGCGCCGGAGCCGTCGTAGTATTCGTCAGCCCCGCAACGTCTACGTACTTGGTTAACAACCCGTATCGCCAGTCAAGAAAAAGACTCACATTGATCGAATGTAGGAAATGAGTAGTTGGTCTCAACGTATGGTTGAGTGTTATTCATAGCAACGGCGATGGGCACCAGGTACTATAGAAAGCCAATCATTACCTGATAACAAGGTTTGATAAAGTTGCACTAGCCTGAAACGCAGCTTTCAGCTGTGGATACCACTTCATTGCCGTCGACATGGTATAGTTGTTTAGTTCGTGGGTCAGCATTATGGTTCCTTGCTAAACATATTTCTTAATACCATTATGAAGACACCTGTAATTTGGACGTACTGTACTGAAGGTTCCGCTAGTCATGTTGTTAATCAATGCTTGATAATTCGAATCTACAGTTTCAGTGGTGATATTCCCCGTTCCTGCCTTCCAGTCGTTCGAGTCATACTTCCATATGATAGTTTGAAGACCAAGGGCATTCGCGATTGCTCTTATCCTGTCATCGACATCACCGAAAGGGGGCTATGATATTTCGTCAAGAGACTTGTGTCGACAGAATGACAGATTCCTACCCTCCAGCACTTCGGAGTCACGCCAGTGACGAGTTTTATTGCTTGCATCTTGGTCGTATTAGGAGGCAATCGCGTCTCGGAGCATAAAACAACTCACGGCTAGTTACCGCAAGTCAGTTGTCGCCGCATGGAATAAGGAAGGATCGGCTTACTGTAGTAGAGTTCTGCGAAGGCGTCCGCACTGGAAAATGATGTCACTGAAACGTTGTTACCTCAATGCCAGACAGAGAACGATCAAACACGAGGATACGTACTGTATCGGTGAGACCAGGTGTCTGTGAAATATTTAGCGAAGAACATAGAAAATACTGAAGTACTCACGAACGCAAATCTCATGCCCATCAGCGACTGCTCTTTGCGCTTCCAGCGGCCAATCCATAACGTTGCTTCCAATGTAAAACATCGCTATAACACCGTTAATTTCCTGCGGTCGAAAAAGGAACCACGAATACTGACTAGCTTTCTGATTTTGACTGGTCAAATAGTCGTAGAACGCGTTATGCGAGCAATTCGGTCCATCATCGAACCCGAACCCCAGAGTCCCAGGCTAAAAACAAACGCATCAACGATAAAACATTTAACAGAAACCACCGCACGCACTTCGGGAACCGAAGCAATGTCAGCAGGTAGCCCAGATAATTTAGGCTGTACACATTGATGATAGCTCCACCAACAATCTGGGTCAGATGCGGAATACGTGACGTTGGTAAAGTTTCCCGTGCTAGTTCCCTATTATTGTCAGGTGAGACAAAAAGTGCCAAGGATGAAAAAAAGGCAGTAAATACCTTGGGCAATATAGTTGTCGGAATACTGCCCATAATGGACTGCCACTTGGCTTGTGCGGTGGTATCATTCGCGAGGATGGACGCAGGCTGCCATACTGTAGGGAAGGTATTGATTTTTGTGGCTGAGGGCGCGTAGTAGTACGCCGTGCACTCCGCCGATGGATCTAAAAAATTCAACAAACATGAGGTAATCAACCAACCCGACTAACAATAAAGCACGAACCGGAGATGGAAGGCCTCCCCCGCCTCGTTGGTACGGTCAGCGGCCTGCGAATCCGGTACGAGGACGGTGAGCAGGAAAAAAGCGCAAAGGGAAAGGGAACCGGGTAACATGGCCTGGGTATGCACGCTGGGGGGGAAAAGAACGACGATTGGAGGCAATACGATTTATGTACCAGTCTAAAAATAAGCAAGCTAAAGATAGACATCTCATGTTTAGCGTTGTTTCCAGGGACTCCGAAAAACATATTCTAGTGCGTCACAGAGAAGCAGAGACCCTGAGCTGCTCCATGCAACTGCCAGCCTCCTAGCTGCGCTCTGGAGTAGCAGAAACTGTCTGCGAGAAATGAACGTAGTCCGGTGTCCCCGGTGTCGGTAAGAATGTTGGTCACATCAGGACATCAAGTTGAGGAGGCTTGCCGGTTATCTGCTGGCCAGTACACGCATAGTCATGAGACTTTAAATAGATCCATGAAGGGGAAAGGCAGGCCTACGATTCTCTTTTCCGGACTATATAAGCCACGGTGTCGCCACCGTCACGTACTTAATGACGGGACAGACATTAGCTTAGGGAAGGTAAGGCCGTAATCTGAAAAGCACATGTCCATAAACTGCTCGCCGTGATACCGTAACACCGGAACTGGACGGGTACCCTGCTTCGCGATGGAACAGCGAAAGCTGCGATGCCGGGTCTAGAAGGCACATGAAAGTGCCTTCAGGCAGGAGAGTTGTCCGCGATATTGAAGAGTTCAGACCGGTGAACTCACGTCTTAGACAAAACGTACAGCGACGTACGACATTTGAATTTATTGTACGAGCTGGAGAGACCGCAGCGTCATCTAGGCATTCCAACTGTTGATGTAGAACAACATCGGTGTCACAATCTGATACATCAACGGCGTCAGTAGAGAACTTGAAGCTCTTTCTTTCCACGCAGCGGCCCCGAATGAAACACCACGACCATCGAGCACCATTGATGCAAGATGGATTACGTCCGATTCCCGAACCTTAAGCATTCAGTTGTGCTGCAGAATGTATGTAGCATTCAGACGTTGATAGTTTAATTTGACGGCCCAGAAGTCGAAGCCATTTACCTATCAATCATGGAGCTACGAAGATTATCTTTCCCTCGTGGAATGAAGAGAACTCGAGCTGGAGAAAAGCAGTTATGATGGGGGGATCGATCGGAACTTCCAGAAGTTCCCGATTATTTCCGAACTGAATTTCAATGACCGACCAACCCGCCGCACCTCGGCGGCTTCACGGCAGCATAGATGCCGTGGTGCCATTCATGCCTCATTCTCAGTCGGCGCCTTCTGTCTGATACGAAGGAGCAGAGGATATTTTCTTGCTTCAGCGAGGCCTAATGTCAACATAATGCTGCTTTCTGTTGTGCAAGATGCTCGGCTCGTGTTTTGCGTCAATTTCGCACCGTGACTTTCCTACATCTGACCAAAGGTGCATTTTAATTCTTCTTCAAGAGCTGCGGAGTTGACGTCGACAGAATGGATACTTACAGCCCGCCATTCTTCGTCTAGTCAAAAGGAGGCGGGACCGCGGCAACTACCTTAGACACAGCCCTCGTTAGGCCCGACCTCCGAACCTTTCCCCCCATCACTCGCTAGACTGACTATCATTTACGGAGACTTGTGTGTTATTTCGCTTTGCATTCAGTTTAAGGCTTGCACCGCTTCTCAGAGAGAGTATAAATTGTGCCGAGAGCACGTACAATCATATTTTTAGCACGAACCCCTCCTGAACCTGGTACATGGCAAAATCTACCAAGTATGTTTTCGCCCAGTGAGTACTGCATTCTATCTTTCCTCAAAAAACCTTACATCAGCAAGTTTTATGGTAGGAAATACCTACGTTAGCCAATTCATACTCTCTCATGTGTGAATGACGATTGAGGAGCGCTACTAGCCGTACACTGTCGAAGACTGGTTGGAGGATATTGTATTAGCCAGCCAGAATGATATGTGAGTAGACAATATCTCTCTTCTGCTTCATCCGGCTGATAATGTTCTCCGCAGAGATGGGTTCGTATTAAATGTTGGACGCGAACCATGGCAAAAGGATCGCTCCGCGGACTGTTTCCAGGCCCTTTCGCGAACAACCCTTCCCTTCAAACTTGTTTTTTAGCTTTGATATGAGGTACTTTCTACTCCCTCCAATATTGACCTTAGCCCCTGAAATAGAGCAGCTCGATACCAGGACACTCAGCCGAAGACGTTCATCTGCTTTGCGAGTACATGAAGGCCTTTGGAAATCATCCTGGCATGTTTCGATACCGGGGCGGCGTCGCTGTATCGACGTTCATGGGAGAACACTTAAGATTTAGCCAGAATACTTTGGACGCGGCCTGGGGATACGTCAAGAGGACCCTCGAGGAGATCGTTCCCGTAAGTGCCCAAGGTCCTATGACCCGTGCTCGCTCTTACATGCACGACAGATCCACTTTATCCCGTCCTTCTTTATTGACCCAGCGACATATCCGACAATAACGTGTTTGGACGGCGCGTTTAATGTGGGTCTCTCTCCGCTTCACTTTCCTTTCAGGGCTCACTACTGTTTAGTGGAACGGAGGCTGGCCTCTCCATTTGACGTCCAAATCCCCGAGACGCGAGATCGAGTGCCCAGAACTCAAGTCCGACCGGCATCACCTCCGTCATCTGGCTGGGCGGACTTTCATGGCGGCTGTTTCTCCTTGGTTCTTCACAGTATGTCTCTGTCAATGCAACCAGAGGAACACATTATCTAAGAACCTGGTAGCATTATGGGCCTGATACTTGGAACAAGAACGTAAGTTTTTCTCCACGAAAAAAAAACAGATTTTAATGGAGCGCAAACAGTGGATATACAGGGGAGACGACTGGCTTCTCGTACGCCGCTGGGAACAGCTAATATCAATGCGCGAGCAGATCGACATCGTCCAGGTGATATCATGGAACGGTCCGTCCTTTAACCTAAAAACCCATCTTTGAATCCTCCTAGACGTCGTAGACTACGGTGAATCGCACTATATCGGGCCCATCAAAGGCGCCCAGCCAAACTCTCAAGCATGGGTTGATGGATTTCCACATACAGCATGGTTGACGCTCAATGCGTACTACTCGCGAGCGTTCAAGGAGGGGAGATATCCTGCCATTGAACATGATCAAATATTCCTGTGGGCGCGCGCTCATCCCAAAGACGCGACGGCGTCTAACGATACCGTGGATCGACCCACCCATTGGCAGGTGGTAAGTAGTCGGAATAGTTTTTCGACTATATATCTTGATGGAGATTGTCCTAGACCGATGATACTCTATGGGTCGTCGTGTTCGCCACAGCACCTGCGAAGGTAAAGCTCTACGCTGGGGACGATCATAAGAAGTCTTTTCACGTTGAAGCTGGGGTGACGAAACTGTGTCGATCTTTAAAGGGAGGCAGAGGCGTCAAGGTAACAATGGAACGCAAAGGCGCTGTTGTTGCGCATTGTGCTCCACACGAATTCCGGTTCGAGACAAAGCCAGAAGTATATAACTTCAATGCATTCACCGCTGCGTCGTGTTAAATGAGACTGGCGAATATACGGAAGATCACTGACTCGCCGAGGAACCCTCTCTCAAGCGTACCATAATGCTCATCGATATCTTACAAAAAACATAGACAGACTTTATATAGTACCCGAATAGATTACCTCCCACCGTTGATCATCTCTATCCCTGTCAATTCATCCTCGCTTGAATCTTTGCCTAGATCTTCCTTTTCTCTACTTACAGCCTTCGCGCTGTTAATAGGCTCATCTCCACATCCGCAATCGTACTCCTCATCCAGATGCGCACAATCAAATTGAGGTTTGTGTAGATGCTTATTGACCTCGTTATGAAGGGAACAGAGCCTGTAATGTATTGATACTTGAGATCATGAGACCATAATTTCCAGCACATACCAAAGTGCCGCAGATCGACGGGATGAGGTCTATAAAAAATTCAGCAATGTTGGGGGGGAAGTGGGAAAAAGGGACCTACTTGGGGAGGAAGTTCCTTGAGAAGTTTTTGGAATCCTGTCGCGCACTCTCCGCATGGATATAGTCGTGACAGGAGATGGAAATATGCGTTCAGTGCTTCTCGTTCGTCGGCATTAGGGTTCTACACCAGAAATCAAGGCATTGTTGCTACGGAAAGTCATGAGAAAGAACCTCTGGATATCGCAGAGTCATCGTGTGCCTGTATTCCCACAAAAGTCTAGGCGTGTGCAGCCAAGGTCGCAGAAAGTCGACTCACAATAGCTTCCACGTTGCCCGTCCCAGCGCAGCCCTACAAGCCCTTACATAAGCTGAAATAGAACAAGCACAAAACACACTTTGCAGTCGCATTCCCCAGCTTTGGCATGATCACTGGTCCCTCGGTTACATCCCATTCACCTGTCTTGAATGAGCCGGTACGCAGAGCCACACCTCCTTCGCCTAGAAAGTCGCCTGTCCACGGGTCGATATACGCTCGAGTCGGAGGGTGAAGAAATGCGACCATAGATATGACGACCTGTAAAATCCCAGGTCAATATCGACGACATTGAGTCCGGGACTTGAGGGAGCTGACCAGCGCTAGAATGACGGCAAAAAATGATTTTGCAAACCGGGATAGCAGCCTAGTCATTGTTAGAGCTGTCAATAGTGGGCTGCTAGCGCCGGTGGTGATGGTAAGAAGATACTTGGCATCTGTTTCGAAGTCGAAGTAATCATCAGAGGGTAGCAAATACCACGTGGAAGTGGCTGTGTAGGCGGGCCCAGGACCTTCCATCTTTTCTGTTTTTGTTTTTTTGGAGTCAGCACTTGTTTAAGCGCTGCGAGTACACTCTCTACTAAGACGGGGTGGAGGTATCGGTCCTCAGGCTCTCTCCCAGGACCTTCCATCGACCGACGACTACGTTGGTGCTACCATACGTGAATTTCTTAACACAGCAGAGGCTGGCAGTTCATTTTGGCTGGTAAAAAACGAAACCTTAGAAGGTTTTGATTTAGCGAAGCCTTTGTCAGTCCTAAAAAGGCTATCAGTGAAAGGTATGAAAAACTTTCCCCCCTATAATGCGTTGGGGGTTATAATACTAGGAATTCTCAATCCCTTGCTATCTGGCAGCCCGCTAGCCTGAGAGCCCGAATGCCTTATGTTTGTAAGGACCAGTCTGTCTGAGCTAAAAACCCAGACGGTCCTGCCGAACACCGAGGAACGAACTATCTTATCCATCCCAGAGCATGTTCTGCACGTGTCAGTCGTCCAGGCGTTCGCCAGGTGTTTCCTCAAGCGATACTATTGCCTCGACTCCATCATCAACGCCCAACCTTAGTCATGGACAATAAAGCAAGTTCAAAGGAACATAACCGAAATCCAAAATTTTATTGGGAACCGGTAATCTTTCTGGTAAGAACAGTTCACAAGCCAAGCGGGCAGGCTGATCATTTCCTTCACCCAGGTAGAAGACCAATTCTTCAAAGTTACCCGCCACATGCTTGACAAAGCGTCGAAAACCTTTTTGACAATGGTATTGCCTCAGGGAGATGCCGCTGCAGTGGCTGGAGTTGATGATGAACGTCCGGTAGTCATCAAAGGCGTAAGAAGTGCAGACTTTGAAAATCTCTTAGATTCGATTGTGCACGCGGAACAGAAGTGAGCTTCATCGGACTGTGTATTCATCTGCAGTCATTAACCTTCTTCATTCAGAGAAGTTCCAAAGTTCAACAAAGATGAATGGCTTGCAGTTTTAAAGCTTGCAACGATGTGGGGGATGGTAGACATTCGATCCATGGCGATCAACGAAATCACCAAGTCCAAGAGCCTCAGCGACGTGGACCAGGTCATCCTCGGAAGAGAGCATGCCGTTGCAGACTGGATGATATCAGGATATCGAGCTCTGACGAAACGAAAAACAGTTGTTTCCAGGCACAATGCCTCGAGACTTACTCTGTCCACTTGTCTGAAAGTGTGGCAGGCTCAAGTATCCATCTCGGATGCATTTGGGTTAGATAAGGTGGAACGCGACACTTTGGATTACATGTTTGCTTCTGAGCTGGACGAGGTTTATCAAAGGGGTTTAGTGTTTGGAGACCGTGCTCGTCCCTCTAAGCCGAGGTTTCCTGCTAGTCCAACGATTCCCACGCCACAGCCGTCTTCCGCATTTTCAGGTAGTTCTAACTCTGCTATGGAGGCATTTTTTTCGAAACCATTGTCCAAACCATCTGGCTGGCCGCAACGCTAATTTGGATGCCAACATTTAGATACCTACACCCTGCTCCGTTGTTATATTCTCGTATTCGTGTACATACTGTTTGGATTTGAGTCGCTATACATAACTGTTCTGTACCGCATGTACTTACCTCAGTGCATTCAGATTCAGGAGAATCACGGCAAATATTGTCTGGGTGGTTCATGCTCAAGATGCTGGTCTGGAGTCGCTGGAGTTTCGGTGGATATCGCGGCCGGACCGTAGCGCGGAAGTAAGTTTTGGGATGGCGCATGAGAGAGCGTTGAACGGTGTCCAGAATCCCACACTCCTCATTTCCCCAGGGTGAAAAATTCTAACATAAGCAGGCTCTAAGCCTACATACTAATTATGTAGACTGGAGTACGACTATATGTTGGACCCCACGTCTACGAGCCTCTACGCAGGAACCCATGCCACCAAACAAATCTTGTTAGAGGAGCTTATCCGTATACTACGAGGTTAAGTATTTGTTGTCTTCCTCACCGTTCGTTCTTGCTCAAGTACCTGACTTGTTCATCAATTTGATCATACGTCGATCATGTACTAAATAACTGACTTACAGCCGGTAGCTCTTCCGCACCTCAATGGTTTCTCACACTGTGCTGAACTGAGGTGTGTATATCTTCACTACGCGCATCTCGTACGAATACCTACTTAACCCTTACGGATTCTTATGAATATCCTTTCGAGTTTCTCATCAAACCTCGGCTCTTGAACACCAACTCAAGCACTGCAGCCTGCAGGAACATCTCATCAGAATCTAATCAGTTCATTGATACGGAGTGGGTCTTGCCTACTTACCACCCTATATGTATTAGAATCAAAAGCCTCACATAGCCTAATGATCCCTGTAATAGATTGGGCATGGATTCTATTGAAAACTGTACATTCGTAGTAGGTAGGATAGCTGGTAAAGCCAGATTATTGAGCTGTATTCTCTGGCTCCTACATAGCCAGTTCCGTATTATAAAAATTACCTGGGATGTTCTGTTATATTCGTTAAGGAGTCTCAAGGTCACCTGGCATCATGCCGTGAAGTTGGAACCTTTGATACTCGTATCTCTGTGATGTCATCGCCAGCTACGAATTCACATCTGAACCGAGGATGACATCACAATCTCCAACAATTCAAGCCTGAGCACTACTATTAGCAACCTAGTGAGTTCGTGCGGGAAAAGTTCAAGTTCCGCTGGTCCTTAAGTACATGAACCATGATTGATGTTCACGTATCTTCCCTCTCAGCGTCTCCTGCATACCTGCAGTGTTCCACTGAGAAATCCTTGATTTGCCTAGTACAGCGCTGGTCTTTCAGCGATGAACGTCACAGCACCCTCAGGTGCCCGCATACGAAACTCCAAATTCTATTGGGAGCCGATGACCTTCCTGGTGAGGCTGAACCTCAGGCTGTCCTGAACTTGGACGAATCGAGGCTGACGAGCCCTTGATAGGTAGAGAACCAGCTTTTCAAAGTTGCCCGGCATCTATTCGTAGACTCCTCCAAATCTGCGGTATTCTCGTCCATGTTCAGCATTCCTCAAGGGAACGCTGATATGGTGGACGGATCCGATGATGAACACCCAGTGGTTCTGCAGGATGTGCAGAGTGCGGATTTCGAGCATCTTTTAGCGGCGTTAGTGGCCTGGGACCAGAAGTGAGTTACACATTGAGGTCATTATCATGTTCGAAGACAAATGATATTTCCGTACTGCTCTAGGATGCCAGCGCCTCCAGCCCTGGGCCGAGATGGGTGGTTTTCGGTCTTGAAGCTGGCATCAATGTGGAGGATGCAAGCCATCCGACGCTTGGCCATCGATGAGCTCACCAAGCTGAACATGTCGGATGTCGACCGCGTTGTGTACGGAAAAGAATATGCCGTTGTGGATTGGGTGATGTCGGGGTATCGGGATCTGACCAACCGCAAAACGGTGATTACCGCTGACGACATCTCGAGACTCACAGTCCCGACTTGCCTTAATGTTTGGCAGGTTCAGTTATCCATCTCAGAGACGAATGACGGAGGGAGCGTGAGAACATATTTCCAGCTTTTGGAGAGTATGTTTTCTTCGGAGTTGAGCGATGTTTTTCGAAGGAGCCAAGCGTTTGGAGACGAGATTCAATGGGAGAAGAAACATATTTATTGGGAACTTTCACCTTTCGTCCCCAACTGAGATCGCACCAATCGTACAGCTTAGACGCTAACTTCAGTTCCCGGCGTCGTTTGATGACAGTGGATCTATGGTTACAGTGGTTATTGTGTTCCAGTCCCATCCGTTTTTCGGACTTGATTGACTGTCATTGAGTAGCAGATGGAACCGGGTCGAGTTCATTGCATAGTAGGCTTCCAGTGTGTGATATAAATACTAGTCCCTTTTCAATTAGACCAAATTTGACTCGGACATTTCCTCGGATGAACTACTTACAAAAAAAGTTTACCGAAGAAATACTGTCAGTAAGAAAAAGTAAGAATCCGGGCCCAGCGCTGCAGTAAAAGATTCAAGTTAGGGTCGAAGAATCCATCAACTGAGCCACAAATGGAAAGGTGCCAGTGATGTCGCAGCGGAGTTGACAGGTATTTGTCCCCTGTTTTCTTGTAATCGAGCCAGCACCCTTCAAGTTGATCATTCACGCGTGGCGCTGTAGATATGGACGTTGAAGCACCTCTAAAGGCGTATATTCAAAATAAGCACTTTTATTGGGAACCTATAACTATCCTGGTGAGATTTTTATACATATAGTTCAAAGCAAGCGCGAGGCTAATCCGTTGTTTACTTAGGTAGAAGATCAACTCTTCAAAGTGACTCGTCGTATGTTTGAAGAATCGTCGGAAGTGTTTTCGACAATGTTCAGCTTGCCTCAGGGAGGCTCGTCGCCTGTGGATGGATCCGATGACGAGCATCCGTTAGTTCTGCAAGGTATCAAAAGCGTTGATTTTGAGAGTCTTTTGAAGGCGATAGTAGACGCCGGACAACAGTGAGCGTTGTATTTGGATATTAATTATTATAGGCAATTAATAGTGGTGCTTTTTATCAGGGTAGTGCCCAAGAGTAAGGCTGAATGGCTTTCAGCCTTGAAGCTGGCGACAATGTGGGGGATGTCGAACATTCGACACAGAGCGATCAAGGAAATTACCCAGCTAAAGGGTATGTCAGACGTGGACCAGGTTATCCTAGGAAAGGATCATGCCGTCGTTGATTGGGTGATATCTGGATACCAGGCTCTGATGAAACGAAGAACCGTTATCTCTATTGAGGATGCCACCAGACTTACCCTGCCCACTTGTCTTAAAGTGTGGCAGGCTCAAGTTTCCACGAACTCGCCGGCACCCGCGGAGTTACGCTTTGGAGCGATTCGGCCAGGACACCAGATTTTGAATGACATCTTTTCATCTGAGCTAGACGAGGTTTATCAGCGGGGCCTGGCTTTAGGAGATGGAGCTCGCCTCCTTCCTCCGAGGTTTTCTCCTCCTCCGGTACCACCACCGACGCCATCACCTTTTCCTTTCGCCTGAAGCTTTCCCGTAAGATAGGATCGGTGCAACAAGAGGGACTGGGACAGGTCTGGTTGCTTTGTGAAGGTTTCGGTATATATTTTTGTCGGTTGCTGATATATCCAATGTCATCACACCTTCATCCCATGGCAGTCATCTTGGGTCCAATGGCCACTTGGCAGCCACCGATCTTCGTACGAGTCCACCGGTTCCACAAAATATTAAGCACAAGAAATAGGCGTCGTCCGATGGGAGTTGCCTATTCAAGCTCCGCGACATCCATACTCAGGAGAGACACCTTACGTCACAGTTGAACTTGTTCTTTTATCTTTCAATGATGAGTGGTAACGCTACATCTTCGGACTCGCAGAGAACCATTCGAAGCGTTAGATTCTACTGGGAACCTGTAATATTCTTGGTGAGTCGCTTTACGATACGAATAATTGGACTGCGAAGCTTATCTATCGGTGCTCGTCAGGTAGAAAACCAGCTCTTCAGAGTCGCCCGGCACCTATTTGTAAACACGTCGGAAGTATTCTCAACCATGTTCAGCCTCCCTCAAGATAATGTAGGTGTCGTGGACGGCTCTGACGACGAGCATCCTTTGATTCTGCAAGGTGTAGAGAGTGCAGATTTCGAGAATATGTTGGAGGCTTTGGTAGTCCAGCAGTAAGTCATGCGCCGTGCTTGGCGATTGCCATCATCATCTCGTAGGAGGACTGCCACGCTCGACCAGCGTGGATGGGTTTCGGTATTGAAGCTGGCGACGATGTGGGGGATGCATGACGTCAGGCGCTTGGCCATCAAAGAACTCAACAAGCTCAGGATGTCAGATGTCGACCTGCATTGTCTATGGAAAAGAGTATGCTGTTGTAGGATTGGACGATATCAGGCTACTACGATTTGGCTAACCGCAAAAATGAGATCACCACGGAGGAGATTTCGAGACTTACGCTGCCTACTTGTCGTAAAGGTTTGGCAGGCCCAGACATCCATCTCAAACTCTCAGCCAGGTAGAGAAACGACTAGGTCGTGTTTTGGAAAACATGTTTTCTTCCGAGGTGGACGAAATTTATCAACAAAGTCATGGCCTTTGGAGACGAGGTACGTTTCTCCCAAGCCAAGTTTCATACGTCATATCGAGTGAGTGTACGCGGTCATCAGATAACTGCTGATAGTCGAATTTTACAGTTTTCCACCGTATATGTATTTGTATGACATCGAGACTTTATATAATAATATATAGTCTAGTATCATTACACCTTCATCGTGTGTATGTATTTGTATGACATCGAGACTTCATATGTAGTCTAAGTATCATTACACCTTCATCGCGAACAAGACACAGTCGACCGCGAAAACCGTCGAAAGTCTATATCATAAGCAATAACGCCATCCATCTTCAATCCAAGCTCCGTGATATCCAGCCGCATATCGCCATTAACAGTAGGTCCAAAATCAACCCGCAAAAGAGTGAATGTGGTAGGTGCCATGCAGATACCCCGCACAGCCCCAGAACGTGATAGCGTCAAATGGAGATTGTAGCCCGACATGGAATTGTTGTAGCACTCCTCCGGAAACGACATCGTCCCGTCTCTTTCTAGGAACCACGTCGAACACTCTGATGCCTGGGATACCTCGCGCGGGTCCCGTGATGACACTACCCAAGAGACGTATACGTTTCGCTTGGTCTGATGAGTTGACGAAGGTGGTTTCGGTGAATCCAGATGGGCAGATGCCACTATGAGATGCCGGATAAAACTCTGTTAGGAGCAGTATCATTGGTATCTGGGAGTTGGAAGGCCTCGAATAGGGTCTGTCTTCTTGAAATGTACATGAGGAGGAGATATCGAGGAGTAATAATGTAGTCTATTTGAAAGATTCGATCTTCTCCGCTTCCTGGCTACGAGAACGTCAATACTCAGATAGCATTATCATTCAAGTCACATACGGAAGGAACATAAACGGGCACTTCGTACGTCCGCAGAGTGGGTATGTGAAACAGCACGGCATTGAAGGCATTTGACCCTTGCTGTCGGTTAGCACCGTGCACCAGCCATCCGTTTGTGATCTTGGCAAAGCTGGACATGTTCCTCCCTATAGGTACATCTGCGACCTGCGAGAGCGTTTTGCCAGCAAAGTCAATCCGCCATATGCGACTGCGACACAGTCAGCTACGCCACAAAAGAGTACACACGAACTGACATGAAATATTGAGGTAAACGCGACATCGCCACCGCAGATATGTACGAAACCTCGGCAGAATCGTCCGTGTTGGCGCGATAGATCGAGTACGTGGATTCGGATTCGCCAGACCCGAAGATAGGGCTACCCCAGTCTTCCGGTTTGGCATCGAGATCATAGAACGCAAAGGAGGAGCGCGACCCAATCATCAGGTATCGTCCGTGGTATAGCTTGATATAAATGTTGTCGGACCTTCCCGGGGCGAATTTGAGAAACTGTTCGCGGGCATGTTCTGGCAGGGGTTTGCTCCATGCCTCGTCTAGCTTGATGGCAGAAACAAGGGCTCGTTCTACTTCAAGAGCAGAAGTATCAGCAGGAGGCTCCAGTGGAAGAAAGCTGTTGGAGGTCCGATATGCGTTGGTCCAGACTATCTTTTGGTGAGTAAGCGCTTCAAGATCCTTGGAGACCTACAATCAGACGATGGAGATCAGATAAGGTCAAGAGATGGAATTAATGGTATACCTGTCGGACTTTGAGGATAGAAATAGGACTCAGAAAGGAGAAAACATTGTACAGGACGTCCTCCGGTAGACTGCAGAGATTCTGCGTCATGGTGGCAGAAGCCGAAGGGCATCAGTTTGATAGCCGGCGGTACCAGCAATGAGAGGGCTAGTTAGGGGCTATGCCTGATATGTCCAGCACAGGCAGTGTGCGTGCTACTAACAATGAAGTTAATCGCGATCATCAAGTGATACTAAACTGAAGATTCCGAGGTGCAAGGGTCATCCTAGATCGTAAATTGTCAACTGAAGAGTATACACCAAAATGCGTACACTAAGGCAAGTTCTGTGGCGATACCCAGACCCCGATGCATAGACCTATGAGAAGAGCGAGCAGAATTCGACAGCTCATCCTGTCACAGAAGAACAAGAACTGATGCCTCGGCGTACGAAGAAATAGTGGCCGGTATCATTGAGAGATGATGCTCAAGTACAAATTGATTTTGAAGTCACTGGATAGGATGTTGAGCCCATGGATCTGGGATAGCCACCGAAACAGTAGATTATCTAGAGTATTCACTGGTCGAATCCAGCGGAGAGTCGACTCGACTGTTCAGCCACTTCCAACCTTTCCGAACAACACGGACATGGGAGTCATCCTCAAAGGTTCAGAAAGTAATTCATATTGAATAACGAGTCTGTCAAAGATGTCCATCAGCTTCACATACTTACGTGCGGTGCCGACTTATTGGACGTACCGCTGTGGCCCTTTTGAGTCTAATAATATACCATCCTCAGCGTGCGGGGAATAACAAAGAAATCAAAGGTCCCCACAACGTTTAAGCCCATGAGGATGCGATAGAGGAGAATTTGAGTGATAAATTCAGACGTTACCACCACTAGACAAGAATCGACAAGTAGGAGGGATATAAGTTATAACCGACGAGAGTCAAGTCTAAAAGAGGCTCCAGTTGCTGTTTCTCTTTCCTGCACTCAAAAATAGCTGAACTGGATGATAGCTATTAATTGACTTGCTAGCGCCGCCATCGTTAAAAATAGGCATACCAGAAATATTGACAACCGAGGAGAGCTTGATGTTGTGATGTTACTGACAGTGCGATCATCTCCTCAGGAACAGAGGAGGATGTCCCCATCTGTCCTCCTTCCGGTCCAGAGTACGAGATACTACACCCGTGAAGGCAGGCTACATGACCATCGGTGAATTGACTACAACGGCGAAACGGGTACTATGAAAATGGACAAGTTTTCAACTTGGCATCACTGGTACCATTTTCTGAGGTGGCTATCACTTCATTCAAGTATGTTTATGACGATTTCAAGCAGGAGAGCGCCTAGGTACGCGTCAGATTCGACAAAGAAAACACGAGGGTTCAGAAAGACAAGTCGCGGCCCGAACGCCGCACTCAGGCTCGCACCAACAGTTCGGACCCTGAAATTTAACGCGCCCTTCTTTCTACCTTTCAGCCATGTCGTACATGAACGTCTCAGCAGAATCTCTGGCAGAATGTTGTGGAGTGGCGGCCAATGGCAAAGACTCGGCACCTGATATCCTGAAGATACAGGTTCGATATATTCAGTTCCTGGCCGAGGTTATCACTGACCCCAATATGCCAGCTGGGTGTCGTACAATCCTGGCCCCAAACTGAACAGAAGAAAATCTACCAGTAGGGATCCAAGTATCTCAAATGGCCTACTGCAGTCTCATACATGACATCTAACTATAGTGAACTAGCTGCAAAACATATGCCTTCCCTCGTGGAAAATTTCGAAACTCTGACGTTCCATGGGATTCAGCTGCTGTAATGCTGAATGTCATCAGCTTTACGTTTGTGTTCCGTGATTTATTACGATTCCAACGCGTTTTTTGACGCGTTTTCTGGAATTTCACAGACCTTACTTTGTTCGATTCTTGAAAACCGAGGCCGGCCAAGGTCTGTCTGCAGTAGCAAGCCAAACGCATGGTCGCATCCAAGGACAGCTTCAATCCCAGTACTCAGTCTCTCCAGATCATTGCTGAAGTGTGCCAGTTCATGGCGACACTTCTTGTTCTTGAGGGTACTGAACAGATCACTGCGGATGAGCAGAAAAGTCTTGAAGCGATGCTCGCTGCGTGGCTTCGTGGAATGCCTTCCGTGTTTGCTAAGGAGACTTGCGAAAGGTGTTTGTCCCTTCTCAGCTCCGACCAGTAAGTCGATTCCCCTCCTTGATTGTACTTCGGTTCCGTAACAAACTCCGTGGTCGATGCGAGGAAGACTCACTGTCTTTCAATTCCCCTTGTTTTTCTTGGTTCACACGGCCTCACACATGGTTGACGACGATCTCAAAATGTGCCTTGCTGGGCTCGTTTCCACGTCTCTTCCATAGTGTTTGATTGCGGAAGTAGTTAAACAAGGCAAATGAAGCTTCTGTTTTTCACATCTTCATAAACATAGCGCCGCCCTTATAGGGTATACGTGAACGTCTTGCTAATTTGATTACCAGGGAGTCTCGATTCATGGCAAATTCGGTCAAAGGTATGCTCGAGAAGGCCTTGAGACAATGCGGCGGAGCTGGCTGTGATCTTGAGACCAAACACGATGGTTCTGCTCTCATGCAATGCGGAAGGTTAGCAAAGTCTCGACAGCGGCAATGAATTCTATCTGAAGACTCTTTTAGGTGCAAGTGTGCTGTTTACGTAGGTTGTCTCCACTGATTTCGGAACCTATGCGTGATGATATGCATTTACCCCAGTGTGGAACGGAGCACCAGAAGCAAGCCTGGTCAATGCACAAATCGACATGCTTCGCCTCGTCCTTCTAGCTACATTGGAAGAGAAATTGGGTTAGGAAGCCGCGCCACCACCGGGTTCCGCAGAAAAAATAGCTCTGGAAGTAACGAGATGTGGAAGGATGAATAGTATTCCGGTGGAAAGGACCCCCTTGCAAACAAACTTTATAATCATATGGCGCATACAGTATTTACACGGTGCTGCCGCGCCGGCCGCTGATCTAGTGCTGTGGTTGGACGTGAATGGATCGTTGTGTTTAGATTCCAAGTGACCAGCAACGGGTTCCACCGCTGTACATACTGTTCGCGGTGATCAACGAGAAGAATTTATCAGCGTCCTGGTGAGAGATTGTACGAGAGTAGGCCGCAGCGGCCGGACGGCCCGCAGTCCTCCGACGGACAAGCACGTGTCATATTACATAATCCTTTAACTTAAAAGCCACTAAATTTTGATGTGTGCGCCCGAGTGGAAGCACGGTAAGATGAACAGCTGCACATACTTCTGACTTCTCGACGGTTCTTTCTTCTGAGATTCTTATCTCCTCTCTTTCTGCACTATACTGCACCCACCTAAAAGGCCTGTTATAAAGGCCACTGTCTGGCTGGCTGCCGCGCGTCTAGTCTGCGGTCGACAATAATGGAGGCTTGTCCAGAATCTCTCGAAAAGGTGTGTATTTTATTTAATCTCTACGTTTCTTTCTAACAGATCCACCAGATCTTTCAAAGGGTAGAGCAAGAGACTGAGAGACGCGCCCAGAAGCAGTTTGGGGATAGGTCTCCACCAGACTCGCCCGAGACTACACTGAGGGTCAAGTCACGACGTCGAGGCAGCGTTTCCATCTCGCGATTCGGCCAGGTAATGTTCAGTAATCCAGTAACGTGTACAGTGGCGTTCTGACGCTCGCCCCCCAGCTATCTGACGACTTTACTCAAGTCTTCGATGCGTCGAGGAGTGCCACACCAACTCCCAGTCGCATGTCACCTCTAGCAGAACGGTCACGTTTCTTCATGAAGGTATATATGGCTGTCCCTATCCCTAATACGCAATATTCATATAGTACAGCATAATCGAAGTGACGACAGCCTTATGTCCGACAACCACTCTGACGAGGACGGCCTATCTGAAGAGTCGCACCATGTTACCCAGATGCAACAGATCGCGGGCCGTAAAACTACCATTTCCCGTGCTGTCGGTGGTCTAATCCCCAGACGGCTCAGTCACGCTCGCTCGTCTAGTATTGTAGACACCGTCATCGATTCTGGCATGGTCATCGGAGTATCCGTGGAAGAAGCTACCACCGAAAATGCTCCTGATGATCTCCCCTCATGCTGCGGCTCCGTGATGGTGGTACATAGTCTTCGGAATCAACCCTCCAGGTGCTCATTATCTCGCAAAGCCTCCTTAATGGCCAAAGCAAAAGAATTTACACAAAAATTTCGTCGGAGGAGTAACGCAGAGTTGTCAGTGGCCCATCTTACTTCCTGATCTGCTATCCATGTGTGCTATGATATTGTTCTCCGTGTATATTAGGTGTCAGTCAATGGGATCGAGCTGTGCTTTAGACCTATGCTTCCGCTGCGTTCTAGTTTCAGTCTTGCCCGCAATTGTCAATACAATGCTTCAAATGGCTTGGCCCGTCGAAGACTACAATTGAATGTTAGGAACACGTGATCTACATTTGAAGGGTCGAACGTACGCTGGCGAGCGGCACAAAGACAATTGACTACAGGAGTACGCAAGGCACCACGGGTCGATGCGAAACAAAAGAACACATCTCTTCCGGTCAATAACCGCCTCGGATGCCTTATAAGATAACCGCTTAGTGGATGCGCGCTCTCATGCCCGTGTCGTCTGGTCCGCTACGCTGAAATTTTGACATTCCTTATCACCGTTTATTCCGTACAGCAGACCGAAACAGGATGCATGTTCACGACGATACCACTACATGTTCCGATCTTTCGCCTTCCATTCACTACGACAAGGTATATCTTCGCACACCGATTACAGATTGCCCGTTGACACCGAACATCCAGATGCGAATGATTGCACCATTCTATAACGCTGCGCGCGACAGCGACGATAGTTTAATCGTCGCTGATGTTCCTCCCTGGTCGGAATCACTCGATATACCCTTATTTCATGGGCTCGTCCATCATGAAGCATACCTACAATCGAACGAAACGGATTTCCTGCGCGACATTCTCGATTGCACGTCCCTTGCGACCTCTTTCGACCACTCCTGCTTGCGCTATCTAGACTTGCAACTTCTGACACGTCCAGCAGAATCCTTCGCTGACGTCTGCTGGACAGACGCAGTTCACGATGATGATTCTAATGAACGCTGCTCATTATCATCTTCCATATCCGATTCCCCAACATCTTCGCTTGGCTATCCGCCGTCTTCTTTTAGTGAAGAAGACTCAATATCGAGCTCATCTGAATTGACAACGTGCCATGAGGGCGATGACGAATTTAATGTGCACAGCAAACAGTCTTATCCAGACCGGGTTTGGAGACAGGCGAGTAAACACCTTGTAATGTCCACATGAATGTTTCTCAAATTCGACAAATTCTGGCCCATTAGGTTTATCCCCCCGCCGCCCAACCGGGGAAACGGGATTCATTTCTCTTCTCTGAACCTTCGTGGCTCTTTGCGTCCTCCAATCCCGCAGAGTCCGTGTGTGATTTCCCCACGATGGCGCCCGCTCCCCGGGCTCGGGAAAAATCATATCACCGCTTCGCAGATTTTTGCTTGAAGTTGCCGTGTCTAGTTCGAAGGCGAAATTAAGCTGGTATGTAATTGTCGGCTGCGCGGGATTTCATCCGGTATGACTGAACAACCTGCACGTAGATGACAGCCGCCACTGGGCCGGCTTTGACTTGCAAGCGACCTGCTCAATGTCAAGGACCATTCAAGGACAGTTCACATTAAAACATAACACACAAGGACCACAATTTTGTACACATGCCTTACGATACTTATGGACCATCGGTATTATCGTGCTTGATACTTTGTATACAAGCACTCAAAACACATTATACTTACAAAGTTCTTGCTTTTCTCCGACCCTGAGTCGCCTCGTCGTGACGCGTTATATCGACACGTGCTATCGTGACCGATCGTCTCGATCGTTTCACCTACCTCGGGTATCTCGGTCCGTGAATCTTCTCAGGATCTTTGCTCCGGTCTCCCGCTCAAAGTCAACTGGGGGTCTGTTTGGAGCCTTCCATTGAAACTGTTGCTCCAACCTTCCTCACACCGGTCATGCACACCAAGTAGCCCCGACCATGCCCCGACCACGTATCGACCCAAACCCAGCCTCCGTCTTCAAGTTTACACCACCGGGTCTTACCCTCGAGCTGGCGCTTGGTCACAAAAAAGGCGGCTGGTATCTCTTATTTGCACGCCCATACCGAACAGCAGACAGTCGAGAGGTCACACGTCTCGATACTCGCAATCCATGCTTAAAAATCAAAAACTCGAGCGACCCCGGAGCTCCGCGGTTTTTGTTCGACTTGCAGACGGCTTCGGGATGGGAACGAGATGGGGAGAACCTGCTGGACTTTCTGCTGCTTCTTGGGTGGGGCCATCCACCGGTGTTGAGGTGTCCGATAGAGGGATACGCAGGGAATGATTCTGTCATGGAAGTAGAAGTTCTTATTCCTGAACATCGTCTGGCGCATTGGTGTGAGGCGTGTGGGAATTGGGAGTCTGTGAGAGATGAAGCACGCTGGATTAGGGTTGAGCAGACGAGATTGCCTCTTTATCTGTGCCCCTCGGTACGCTCTCATCTGTTGGCATGGCCGCCGACATTTACCCGTCTTCCAGTGTTACGAGAAGGACTGGATCCTTCCTCGGCTTGCTAGACGTTCCGTAACACTGTTGAAGAGATAGAGGTTAGCTGTCATTTCTTGGATTGGTCCTCGCACAGTGTACGTTACAAGCCTCTCAAGGGTAATTGAATGGGCGCTCATGAAATCCTTACAGTACGGTCAATCATATTCCCGCTTCGACAACTGGAACAGACGCTTCATGACATCCTTCGGATCAGCGCGGAGACCGCTATGGACCAGCTGGTTTGTGACGTATTGTTCCGTGTTCTTGATTTTCGCAGCTGTATCTTGCGCCAGATTGAAATCAACATACCTGACCAACTATGGTGAGCCATTTCCCCCTGATATAGAAGTGCCACTTACATATCGTCGAAGTACCTGATCATCAGCAGTCAGAGAAGCGCACAGGAGAATTTGTTCTTGGAGTGACGTACGAGACAGAAGATACCTTGACTTCATTCTTGGACAACTGTTGGAGATCGAATAGCTGACCCCACCCATCGTATTGCGCAAGGATTTCAGCGGCACCTTTGAGCGGTCGGAGATTTGCGTAGTCATCGAACATGCTCGGGAATATCTAATTTATAAATATCTTGTTACGCCGCCGGTGAAACTGACCAGTATAGTTTAACGAACCATTTCTCCGGTGAAATAGATTGGTATCGAGTCGGCCAAACTCTTGACAGAAGACCAAGAGAATTGAGGGTAATGCTGTAGTGTTCGGGCTGCGGCCCATTTCGATGCATGTCTGTAAAAGAATTTCAAGATTCTGAATGACCACCAAGAATCATCGTAATACCCTTGACAATATATTGCTTCATGCAATATTGAGAAAATGGGATTGCCGTCGAACGACTGGGCCTGCTCAATGAGCTGGACCGTCTTGTATGTCAAATGACCAAACGTGTCGAGATCATTAGCAGCTCGAAAGACAAGTTCTACAAATCATTTGTATTCGGTAAGTTCGTCCTTGCCGATTAAGCGTGTGTACGTACGGTGAACTCTGTCAATCCCCCCTTTGAAAATCACGGTAAGCCGGGTGGATAAATCTAATCGTCATGACTTACCGTGCATACCGAAGTCCATGCCAAGATGTTGAAATCGATTGGGGCTAAGCCGTCCTCCATTTAATACCTGTACCTCATTTTCCTCGAGATACGCCATGATATTACGAACCTGGAGAGACGGTTCAGTCACAACTCGGGATGAGAAGAAAGTCTCTGCGAACACGCTGAATATCTTGTGGATATTTATCGTAATAAATCTTGTTTCTCTGCATAACCCTAACTGTACGACTGATATTAGCTTGGATGCAAAAAATACCAGTCAGTATATACTTACGAACAGTAGCCGCATATACTGAGTCAGGGTAATCCACCAACGGTGCGAGCCCGCCAGTAGTAAATACTTCTTTTAAACCTTCGCTGTGGAAAGAGAGATAGGTTATAGCGCAGAATCCTCCAAAGCTCTGTCCTAATATTGTCCATTTGCGGTCCTCTGGATCCGGTTTGTGTCCCAGAAGGATCTTTCGGATGGCCTCACAGTCCTTTACTATGCTGTCCGCGCGGAAGAACTTCAGGTAGTCGGCGATGGCTTGGTCTGTTGTCAAGCTAGCAGGGAGGCTTTCAGGGGAGATGTGGGTACTAAGGCCCGTCCCTCGAGGATCCATCCAGAGGGTCTGGAAGAATGTCAGCGGCTGCTTGGCATTGAGGACGAGAATCGAACTTGATATCCTTGTTCATGAATCTGAAAGAATGTTTCAGTGTATTAACAGGAAGAAGTATGAAAGAGACGTACTTCTGCGACGTATCCACTGATGTTGGGGAGCGGAATCTCGTGACCAGGACCACCTAACCTATACGTGAGCCCTGCGAAAGTTGAGAATTATTACCGGCGTGCCTTGCAGATACACGACTTGAAGGTGAAAGTTAATTGACGAGTATTGTGTGCACAAAGATATCTGCACTAACGATAAGGCAGCTCTTCTTCCTCTTTAACGGTCTTGGCCTTGCTCTTGGGTATCAGATTTCGCGCGAAGACGCGTATTTTCTCTCCTTTTGGATTGGAATAGTCGAGCGGGAGATCAAAAAATCGTTCAATGACCTTGATTCCTTCTGAGATCCGCGGCTTGCCTCAGTACTGCGATATCTGGCTCTGGATAACTGTATCTCTGTACTCACCTTTGATGGAATACGTCTCCAAGCTGGCATTGGATGGAACCGGGGGGAGCTGGGTCATCGCGAATCTCCTTATGTTCGGGTTACGATGCGTTATCAGTGGGCGTCGAAGGCAGAGAGAGATAGTGGGAGGCCATGCACTAGTGAGAGCCCTTCGGAACATGGCGGTCCGATACAGGCATTGAGGGCCGGGAACCGGCACTTGCAGGCGATCCTAGGGATGTCACCACCGATCGACGCGACGTTAACAGAAAGGAGCACAGGTCTAGCCCTTTCCTTTTTTCCATCATGACCGACCTCGCGACCTCTCTACGGCTCCTGCTGCGCTCGTCGGACGACGTCAAGTTTACACTCGAAGCGTCCGCCTTGACGCCAGCGACCACTGAAGGCGATGGAGACGCGATTACATTGCAGAGCAAGAGAGTACTTGCGGTAGTATCGCATAAGGACGAGTTGAACACTCTTGAGGAGGGAGGGTCAGTAACTTATTTCACCATTCATTACTCAATACCTGAACAGAAACTTATGCTCCAGTGTATTCGTACTCAAGCATCACCCTTCACAGTATGCTGCAGCCGATACCCTCGATATCCAACGAGTTTTCCCTATATGCCATGGTTTTTCGATGACCATGGCACAATTACGCCGCGAAACCATCGACTTTCGCGCTTCGTCCTCAGCGCCCCGTCCTCGATCTGGTAGGTGGTTCCCGGTTAGCGTTCTCCAATACTTATAGCCAGAAGGGTTCAAGTTGACCATAAATTCCGATGGCGAATCTCTATCGTTCATTACCTACAATGTCCAAGGATTGACGAGCATGCTGGCAGAATGCAGACGTCTGAAGAAAATATCAGAAGGGATAGAATCGCTGTCGCCCGCGCAGACCTATTCATGGTTGGCTCCGTATACCTCAGAGCACTCTTCACTTCCAATCTGTATGCTGGCTTGCGCATACACGTTCGGCTTTTTCAACTGACGAATGCGTAGTCTCGTCCTCCCTGCCTGATGTTCGCTTGTTAACGCAGCCCCTCCACACTCGTCTGTCTTCTGCCAGCGCCGGACTTCCCGGTGACGATACTGATGCCATTCTGATGATACGGGACGATTGGGTCCGAAGAACAGCGAGGAACCAGGTCAGGAGAGGACGGCGGAGGTTGAGGTTAGTCGTCAGTTTCCCTCAAAGATGTTTTTCTCTCATACGATAACAGTATACGCCTTGGGACCTTCAACGTGAATGGGAAAGAGCCATCGCAAGACCTGTCCTCGTGGATTCAAGGAAATGACACAAATGCCCATGACTTGAAGACCATACCTCCTCTGAAGGATATTTCGCCGCTATCATTGGGAGAGGTAGCGCGAAATCCTTTGGATAGCACTGCTGATGTTCAATGTGAGCCTACTTACCTGAATCAACGAATCATGGAATAACAGCTGTGTTCAGCTCCGCCACCATCGACAGTAACTTCGGCTTCAAGCACCCTTGTTCCTTCAACGACTGTTTCCTCTCTATCTTATTCTTCCGCTTCTTCTACACACGTCATTCGATCTCCATCCCCACCTCCGTCTGCCACATCTTCGACAACGCCAGAATCCGGACCCTCCGCTTCAACGTTTACGACTTACACATATACCCAACCATCTGAATTATCTTATACCCCTTTGGATATAGATCAGGAGCCTGAAGCCGACCCCATACCTCTTGACCCAGACCCATATACGCAAAATCAACCTGATGTGTTCGTACTTGGTTTCCAGGAACTTGACCTGAGTACGGAAGCGCTCATCTATTCTACCGGGACCGCAAAGGAAGACGCATGGTGTATGGCTGTTTTTGCAGCATTGGGTGAATGGGGGGAGCATTATGTCAAGGTATTGTTTAGTCTTCCTTGTGATCTTTCGTTGACCTTATGGTTCAGTTGACGTCGAAGCAACTCGTCGGAATGCTTATCGTGATCATAGTGAAGGACAGTCTCAAGGATTGTTTCAAAGACGTTCAAACAAGCGTCGCAGGCGCTGGCATCATGGGTGTCATGGTGAATACGCCAATACTATTCGAGTTTGTTTTATCACTTACGGGCTTTATCAGGGAAACAAAGGCGGCACCGCAGTCCGACTGACTTTCACTCCACCGCCCACGGAAGGGGTATTGAACCCAGGGACCAACCGTACTGACTTTTGTGAATTCTCATCTGGCAGCTTTCGATGCGATGGTCGACAGAAGAAATGCTGATTATGCAGATCTGAGTAAACGTTTGGTTTTTGGAGGACCGTACGTCGGTGAAACGACGACTCTGTGGGAGAGTGACGCGGTGTTTTGGATGGGCGATTTGAATTACCGTATCGATCTGCCAGACATGGATGTAAGAAGCTATATTATTGGAGGAGTGTTGGGAAGGGAGCAGGTTCGAGGCACTTTTGCCCTATGATCAAGTTAGTCATTGTGCTTGGATCAAACGTGCCTTGACTCACAGTAAATTCCAGCTGAAGACCTCCATCCGTTTGCAGAAAGCCTTTGATGTCTTTACGGAGTTTCCCATTACGCATCGCCCGACGTATCGTTTCAGTCCGGGTTTACTTGTCGATTCGATGGGATACGATATGAAGTAGGGTGCCCCAGTCACTGGGGAGGCGACTACATAAACTAACGCCCTCATCTGCAGGCGCAAACCAGCATGGACTGACCGGATTCTCCATGTTTTCTCTCCCCGCACACGTACGGGTCAAGCAAACAAGATACGGCGGACATCACTGAGATAACAATGAGCGACCACAAACCTCTGAGTGCTGATTTTATCGTTGATGTGAGTACCTCTGTCCTTTTTCGTTCGGTGGACTTGCGGACTCACATTGCATACAGGTTGATGTGTATGACAACAACCACACACTTCGCAGTGGCTAAGACCTTGTATAGGCAGCTTGAGGACATCGAGTCCCAGGCGAACTTGAAGGTTAAGGTCGAGCCGAGCGGAGTGAGTCTAGGAAGGGTGTCGTAGGTATCTTACTTATTCGCATTATGGTTGTGGCTCATGCGATTCCTCAACAGATATAAACGAAAACGAATCCATACACTTCAAGTGAAGAATCTTGGGAAGGTTCCGTGTACATTCCGCTTTGTCCCCATAGAGCCTGAGGCCGAACTCTGTACGTCAACTGCCTTCTCGGTGTTTATCTATACTAATCGCTTTGCAGATCCCTCTTGGTTGCATGTAGAGCCCATCACTGGCCTCATAATGCCTATGTCTAGTGCTGAGATCACAGTCACAGTAAATGTAGACGAAAAGTCTGCTGTTCTACTCAATGAGGCTTATCTGACTCGCACAAGTAATCGTCAGCAATTAGACTGCACCCTCATCCTTCGCACGTTGGGTAGTGGCGGCAAGGATAGCTTTGTCGTGGTTGGCGGGGAATGGGGTGAGTAATTTCCTGTCCATTCGGCTTAGATGCTTTTTTTAACGCTTCGATAGAACCGACAAGCTTCGCCGTTCCTCTGGCTACACTGACCCGACTATCTGGGCCTATATCTCTGCCTCGATCAAGATTGCTGGGAGAGGGTGAAGGGGTGAACGCACCTAGAGAAGTGATGCGGCTCGTCGAATGGTTGATGACCTGTTCACGGGAAGCCCTTCAAATTGAAACTCTCTTCTCCTCTCATCAGTCTAGCGCCGTTTCTGAGATGCGGAAGTGCCTAGACACGGGCTCCCAATTCCCTTCCACCTTATCCCCCTCTTTGGCTCTAGCAACGCTCTTAGCGCTGCTAAGCGCATTGCCTGAAAGTGTCATGCCGCGCGACGTGGACATACTCAATGTCACGGATCGTGAGTCCGCTTTTGAGGTCCGTCCCTATATTTTCTGCTCAGTGCTCTCACTGAAGTATACTTAGGTCCTAGAAACATTACCCACGGCGAATGTCAATGTGTGGATATCGGTCACGGCGTTTCTCCATTACATCGCACAGGAAAATGAACCTGATGCTAGTGAAGAGCCTCCGAAACAGAATGAGAAAGCGGCGAGGATTGCTGCTATCTTTTGCTCCTGTTCTTTTGCGGGATGTCCATGAAGCGGGCCCGGTGAGGAAGTGGGAACTTTTGATGTATTTCATCGCGTAGGTGCTTTAAAATCCATCGGTTTTCCTGGATAGGCCCCGGACATCGGACCGTTCACCGCAAAATATCACCTATACCTTACTAACAGCACACCGCCAGCACCACCTCACCACCTTGTCTGAAGATGGCAAAATTTCAGAATCTTTCTCAAGAGCTCATAGATTCATTCATTGACGAATTTAAAGACGATTCAGAAACTCTTAAAATAGTGTGCTCTCGTAGGCCGAGCGTTTTTTACCTCGAGTGAGGACGCGCCGCTTTCAGAATATCAGCCTCATGCACGAGGAACAAAGCTCCTCGTTGATCGCTCTTTGCAGGGCCTCTCCTCGCATTCCAGCGTATATAACATCACTCTGCATGAAATGGGTGAGCGTAACGAGCGATGCGACACTTCAGTCCCTGCGACTCCTATTCAATCTACAACATCTCCGTCTTTTCTACTGGAGCACTCTTGACAAAATGCAGCCGTACATTCTGACTCAAAACTCATACTCCCTAACCCTTGACACTGTCCGCTCTAGAGACTCGACCGAGCTCAAACGATACATCGCCTTGTTCCCGAACCTTAAGCTACTACCATTAGTAGAAATCATTTTCTCGACAAGGACCACGCCTTCTCCACCGATGAAGAAAATTTACGTCTTGATGCGCTTTCAATCAACTTCGGAACTAAAATCATCGACTTGGCCCTGTGCCCGGTTAAAGACCTCCGGCGCCTTGCCGTTAGATTTGGCGATCTCATGTTCCCCCTATTTGCACACTCCTCCAAGACAATCATGATTCGCTCCAGGATATGTAGCACTGATTTTTCTATGAGTCAACACTAGCCTTGTCTCCCCAATGCATTACTGACAACATCGATTTGGAAAGCCACATTGCCTGACTCTACCCCATCCATCGATTTGTCACTTACAAGTCTCCAGAATATCACCTTTGAGGTATGGCAAGGAACTGATACGGCATTCAGAAGTCATGCACTCAAATGGTCTATGCACATGCTCGCTACCACCCGTCGATAAATGTTCGTTTTCTCCTTGTACTTTATAGCCCTCCGGAAAACGACCAGGTTGCTTGGTGTGATCTTCCGGCACGTCATTCTGTATCGATCGATATAGCTCCGTACAGAGGTGAACACTTGGGACACTGCCTAACACTGAAGGCTGCCCTCGAAAGTGAGGTTAACACAAAGCCATCGAAATTTTGTCCGGAGGTACGTTCGTCTCGTCTTGTACGCCGTATCGAGACTATCTTTGACGATCTATCTTCCAACAGGTAAGTCGAAGCCATCCGACGTAAAGTGCTTTTTTTGGTGGGCTTTAAACGACAGGTTACATATTGACCGCGTTTACCGCTCAGTCTACAACTTTACGTCATCACGATATCTATACAACTTGCCTACGACAAAAGACTTGGGAGGGGAACATCATCTCCGAATGCCGTTGCCCTTCTATTGATATCTGCAATCTCAGCCTCGAATACTTCATTCAAGAACACGTCGCGGGGAGTCGGAGGTGGCCTGTACCCGTAAGCGTAACCCATTGCCCCCATTGGCATACGGGTGACAAGCTTCATTTGAACCTGCCAAATCCGAAGGGTGGTAGTTAAACCCAGTTCCTCGGCTTCAGCTTCGGAAATGGCAGTTCTTCGGTCAACCAAATCGCGATAGCCTGAAATGACCCAGTCAGGCACCGCATGTTCTTTGCCATACACGACTCGGGCGACGTCGGTCAATCCCACTTTTTTGAGCTCGTAGATAGCGATTTGGCGGACTTTTGGCATGACCCACATGTTGGCCAGACGTAGGACCGAAAGCAACTCTTCGGGAAGCAAGGGAGTGTTTTCTCTAGTGGTTGAAAAAATGTCAAAGACAAAATGGGAAGATATGACTCCAGACTTACAGCCTTGCATCTGTTAACAAAACTCTAAGAAGGCATTCGAAGTCTTTGCTCTCTACTCCCTGTAGCTCGATGGGGTGGTCATCATCCGAACCATCCATTATAGCGCTTTTCGTGTCGGGAGGTAAGGTGAACATGGCCGCAAAAATTTCAGAGGATTTCTCGAAGTGGTAACGAGGCACCTGGTACAACTGGCCTCCAACCTGAAATATACGTTCAAACTTCTATTAACGCGACATCGTGTTGAGTCAAAGGTATACACACCAGGAAAACGACCGAATGCCAATAAAATTCTACACTTCGAGGGTAGCTCGGTTCGCTAGCCATATTGTTGATTGAGAAGAGGAAGATAAGGTGGAACAGGGTAAGTAATTGAGTAGCAATTAGGTAACAATGACACTGAAGACAATAAGGCAAGTACACGTGCACATGACCGCGTGCGATTAGATTAAATACAAATGTACGACGCAGGGGCATAAATTTAAGGTCCTTGAGATATCAATAAGCTCATTTACTGCATGTGAACTCGAACAGCTTTAGCTTCCAAAGAGAAATACTTATATACTACCTAAAACGAACTCAGTAACTTCGACGGTTATAAACAGCAGTGTCTTGTATATTTTGCTAGTATCCCATGATGTTTTAGTATTTATGAACAGTCGCCGTGGAAATATAGTTACAAGAGATGTGTGTCGACAAATACTAGTCTACCCAGAGCGATACTAGGCTCCCAGCTTGGAAGTTGTTGGTCACAACTCCTCTCATTGAACACCGTAAGCTTCTGAGAGAAGAATGATAAGCGAAGAAGTGGCAAAACATGCCCTCTTTGTACCGCAGAAGCGACTGGATTACCGTAGAAAAGATGGTGCTGCAGAAGGAACCTCGTATCCCATTGCCATTGCCCTTCGATGAATATCAATAATATCGGGACCGAACGCTTGGTTCAATTGCAGGTCAATATCACTATTGCATCCTTTGCAGGGGACGCTAGACCACGAGGAGATACCAGCCTTGTGCTGGATATTCCACAATTTGAACATAGTGTCCATACCAAGTTGGGTAGATTCCTTCCTGGAAATAGCAGTCGGTCTGGCTACCAGGTCACGAAGGCCAGATATCGCCCATTCGGCTACGGCCAACTCCCTACCATAAACAACTCTTTCAACGGCATCTAAAGGAGCAGTTTTGATATTTCTCAGCGCTGACATTCGTATCCTTGCCATCCCCCACATATTGGCCAGCCGCAAGACTGAAAACCATTCATTCTGCTTGAGAGGAGGGCTCTCACTGTGGTCTCGTCAATATCCATCATTTATTCGTCAGCAGGGGAGCTTACAATCCATATGTTAGCATTACATTCAAAAGAGGCTCGAAATCGTCTTTAGAAATGCCTTGGAGTTCAATCGGGTGCTCATCGCTGGACCCTTCGACCACAGTCCCCTCTTGAGGTAGAGTGAACATAGTAGCGAATATTTCGGAGTGCTTTTCAAAGAGGTAACGAGGCATTTGATAGAGAACACCGTCAACCTGAACGTGTCATCCTCAACCTTTCGGCCTCTCGTTGGCATAATCGCGACTCACCAAGAGAATTATATGTTGAATATAAAACTCGCTGCTACGTGGGTACGGTGCGATATCGTCGATGGGCATGGCGGATGGCTCGGTGTAAGTGGCTGGCTTCGCCGTAGTCCAACAACGAGTGCTTACGTCTGACACGGGAACGAGAACGTGCAGGGACGCGCCGCATTCTGGTGGGTCCAGAGTGGATAAACCGGGGGTTGGCCGTTATTGATAAATGTGTGGCTGTGCGATCGTGCACACTGCGGACCGGCCGTTCCTCATTAAAACCTTGCGCTAGTATCACCACCACCACCACCATCACCACCGTCGAATGTTGCAGTCAGGGTCAGACTCATCTTGTACCGTTCGCGACTCTAGATATTACTGGAAAGATGTGATTTTTCAGGTAAGTATTGAACTTGTACCAGATTATTTACCCAGCCTATGATTTTCAAATTTCAAGGTCGAAAACCGACTCTTTAAAATACCTTCATATTACTTCGTACAGCACTCTGAG
Organism: Armillaria novae-zelandiae; assembly: GCA_030435655.1. Lineage (NCBI taxonomy): Eukaryota > Fungi > Basidiomycota > Agaricomycetes > Agaricales > Physalacriaceae > Armillaria > Armillaria novae-zelandiae. The sequence goes on along the minus strand of JAUEPR010000004.1, from coordinate 1,840,504 downwards.
GTATTCCGCGACACGTTTAGCCTACCTCAGGGAAGTCAAAGTGCTGAAGGGCTCAGCGATGAGGATCCTGTGGTGTTACCTCAAATCAGCGCCGTCGATTTTGAGCATCTACTGGACATCATATATCCACAGTAAGATCTTCACTTCCTACGTGCGTCGTTGAGAGAATATCGACTCCTTCCATAGAACAATTCCGCAGGACTATTCTGCGTTTTCCAAAAACCAATGGATCTCGGTTCTAAGGCTCTCGACAATGTGGCACCTTTCTGACATTCGCCAACTAGCAATCAAACACCTCCAACAGGATGCGACATTGGACGCCGTAGAGCAAGTAGTCCTCGCGAAGGCTTACTCTGTTTCATCGTGGCTTCGCACCGGCTATCTAAGCCTTGTGAAGCGTATGCAGCCACTGTCAGTAGAAGAGGCTGAACAGATCGGATACCGATCGGCCATCCAGATCTATCAGATGCGCGAGGACGCTGTGGTAAAACAGGCTGGAAACAGGGGATATGTGAAGTACAATGGGACATTGACGGACCATGATGTCCAGGTCGTGTTTGACAAGGTTTTCCAGGAGGAGTTCAGGCTCGCGGAGGCCGCGAGTCAAAGATACCTTGATGCCTGACATTGGTGCTTTTCACTTCAGACCCTGGCTTAAATGTAAAACATTACAGTTTCCTGATTTACGTTAGCCCCGAGCGCGTGTTTTGCTGTCAGATTCGATGACACATCCCAAGTTCGAACTTACTCCGAAGCACGTGTTGGCTTAATTGCCTTCTTTGTACCACGTTTTCCCAGATACTTTGCGCGTTTTCGATGGTATGTGACAAGATTTATGAGCTTAAAGTCTGCTAAGTATCTCTTAGTTAATGGTAGCTGCAGCTCCTTTGGTGTTAAACGTCCAAACGTATAGGCATCGACTTCCGGCGGCAGCAAAGTCTCATTTTCAATTCTAACAACCAGTCGGTGTGCCAGGCCGTACACAATAGTGCCTTTCTGCTAGACGAACGCAATCGTTTTGGTACGTTAACTCAGACGAACAAGGCTTCTTTGATGTCTAATATAGGTCACACTGCACAGGTCGGACCCAGCTATTCAGCGCTTCAATACGCGATTTCGAGGGATCCACATTTTGGACGGAGCTGGATCTAGCCGGAGGGAAGGGCTCTAGCGATGATGATCCGATTGTTTTGGAAGGCATCTCTTTAGCAGGATTTGAAAGCCTGCTGCGAGTCATACATATGCAGTATGCGTTCCTGTTGACGGGCCATATATTTTCTGAGTCGAGCCGTAGATATAGCAGCAGCGGGAACCTCGATCTGAAAGTATTGATCAGCACGTTGAAACTTTTTACCAGTTGGCAACTCATACTCCAACCACACCCTATGATTTCTACCAACTTCGCCATGCTTGTTGATCTTGGCTCCGCTTATTTTGTTCTCCCTTGGCTGCAACTAAACCTGTATAAATTGCGGCGCATGTATCACGGACACCGAAGCAAGGTATTTTTCTCTCAAAATATGGGAAGCCCAAGAGAGGGTCAGAGAAGGAGAGTCCGATCCATTAAACACGCTATCCGACGTTTTCAATGCAGAGATCCGGGAAGTTGAAGGAGACTCCGATCTTACGAGAGTCTAACATTTATGGTAACGTTACAGTATCTGGGTGGCCGCCGCATTTTGGAAAGGTCGCTTGTGAGAACCGCTGCTAAGACGACTAGTGCGGGGCGACCATTTCAACCTCGTACAGGTACAATCAGCGAAGACCGCTCACAAAAAAGTCGTTACCCAGATACTGAAGGGAAACTGGGAGTTGATAGCGACTTTGAATCTGCGGAAGTGAGTAATGCAAACTAGGGATGACTTCAAAAGCTGCGCCATTCGGCAACAAGGCCGCCCGTTTAGGCACAATGGAAGACAATAGACGCTAGAAAAGCGCCCATTATAACAAAACCATGTGCCAGATCAGGTTCCAATAATTTGGAATTTATGGCAGCTTCTCTCTCCACCGTATTCGCATAGAACTTCCGTTTATAACATAACGCAGCACCGGTATTTTTATGCTAACCAAGCCGTGTGTATACTAGGATTATTGCAACGAAGATGAGTAAAATTTCATACTGTAGTCTCCGAAATCTTTCTCTTCTTACACAAACACGGGCTACTCTCTGTGTAGCTGAATCTAATTTTCCCCGCTGGCGCCGTGGGTATGCCTAGATAATATACCCATAAACAGGAATACCACCAACATCAGGATCTATACTTACCAGAAGATGGAGGTGACGGTGGAGTGTACGGTGGACCGAGATATGTGATTTTGTCCAACTCCACATCGAAAAAGTCTGCCATGTTATCCTCCAACCGACGGATCACCCGGTGAAGATGTCCTGAAACTGATACGTAGTGTCCTACGCGAGGATCGGGCATTTTAGCACCCAAGCTTTGCGCCGTAACTGCAGAAAAACAACGGATGGGCAGTGTCGATTTGGTCTTGCAGTTCTTAAGCGCGTGGACGTAGGTCTCGGGAGCGAGATGGAAAGTTTTGTCAGTGCTGTTGACGCTGGTTACGATGCCCGAGACATTGACAAAGGGCCGATATTTGACATCGGCGATGTCTCTCACGGCAGCTGGGATAATCTGAGAGCAAAGTGATCAGCTCTTGCGGTGCGTGTGCAGCATCAAGCTCGAGACTCACTGATACGATGTCTCCTACCAAGACATATTTTTCCTTAGATAAACCATCCAAAACCGCTACGTGAGACACCTCATGCTCCATTCTTGCGATCTATAGACTTCAGTGAGCGGTTGAAATAACCAGAGTAAGTGGGCACTTACATTCACATGAACGAAGTATACTCCGACTTGCTCAAAGGAGTGTTCACCGGCATTGTAGTAGCGAAGAGAGGCAAGGCCAGGATCAGGTCCGTGTGTATCTTGGAAGTAGAGATGGGCATCGAAGAGCACGGTTTTGGAATTTTCAATTGCGCGGGGATTCTCAAGGACAGCGACAGCTGATAACGAAGCGCAGCCAGTCATAGTAATGTTTTTCAGCGATGCGGGGGATGAAGTGGGGTGCAGACGTTAGCAGAAGATTCGGAGCGTATTTAAACCAGGGACGTCTGCACCGCGCAATCAGCCTTTGGATAGATCCCTGTAGTTGGCTTGGCTTTCGGAAGATCAGAGGAAGGAGCCTGTGAAACAGCGAAATGTTCATCAGACCACTAACTCACGACAGGCCTGGACACCATCGTAATCGTTCGCCGCAGATGATTCCCTTACACCCCATTGGAAGGAAAGACTGGCAAGGTTGGTCGTGTCCTTGACAGTGAGAAAGATAGCCTCGTGACCGTGTTGCGGACAGCCTTCGGTGCTTCCATTGGCATGAAATTCTTGCTGGTACCGGATACCAGTCTAAGGTTAGAATGGCAATTAGGTTCAATGGCCATGCACTCAATCATAGTGAGAGTCCATAGCGTTACATGCACGGCCACACGTATGTATTCTGATGGTGCTAGACCAAACGTTGCCCCTCGAGTAGTGATGTAGGAAGTAGGAGGTCGTTAAAATTGTCACAATGTAGTAAAGATCCTGAGGGTTCGTATTATAATAAGTCATTCAGCTCTTAAACACCGAGAGAATCGACTACTCACACTCTTCACTTGACGCGTGCAATACTATCTTGTGATAGAATAACGACATGTACTGACAGAAACATGACAGGGCAGCCAAAGCTGCCGTCATTAGATTAGGTTTCTGTTCCGGGTGGCGGACAAGGGCATTGCGTGTTGATCCTGAGACTTTTGGTAGCGATGCCAGTGAAACGGATTAGCAAAAAGCCATTGTATCCAGAAGAAAACCAATGCCAATGTGCAAACCAATTGTTTCGGTACAAGGACAGGCAAAGACAATCGGGCTCAAGCACAACGTCACGGATTTTCAAAATGCCTGGAAGACGGCCGATCCTCGGAATGGCTGCGTAAACGAATGAGACCATGGGCGTGGAAGAAATGGAAACGGTCAGTCAGAATTCAACACACACGTGGTACTGACAGGATTATCCATCGTACGTTGGCATCCATCACCTAGACATCTTCTGATTTTCTCTAACTGATAGCACCCAGCAATCTTCCACATACTCACCTCCGAAAGTTGAAGCATCTTCGCGACTAGGAATTCTCCTTATGCGAGGGGTCGAAATTGTAAGGCTTAGGACTCTGTGAATCAAACAATTAGACTGACTAAAGGACCGGGTTTGCACTCAACCATACAGGTGTCCATCAGTAATCTGCGATTAAACGATGACTCGATCACGTTCGATTGAAACTTGACATACTCTGGGAAGATTGGCTGGTCCAGGCTGGAAGACGACGTCTCCGAGGAACATACACCTATCGCAGGCCTAGCACGACGGAGGCAATATGAATCCATTCTTCGAAACATTCAGCACGCGCCGAAGTGAGAGGCTTGAAACAGAACTTGGAGGAAGGAGACAGAATAGAACATGGCACATCAGGAATAATATCCAGTTTTCCCGGAGGACTGTGATAGCATGTCCATGAAGTTAGGAAGAGGCCTTAGAAGAGAGTCACGATGAAAAGAGTTGTAGCTGCCTCTGCCAGCAATAGGGTGCGGTAAACCATATGAATCATTATCGTTGTCGCTACAGTCAGACTTAGAGTCGATATTTTGAGGCTGAACACGTAGACTGAGTCCTTTTTGTTCCTTAACCAAATCCACTAGACCCTCGACTCACGTATTGTAGGTAACAGGAGAGAATGAATAGATGATTTTGTTTCGCAGTGCCGCGCCTGTACCAGCCAGTGGGTGAAGTGCTGTCAGCCATGGTGGAAGTGTTAGCAAACATGATCATGACATGGAAGGAAATGTAAGCGTGGGAAATTACGGCACCGTGTGCCAAAATAAGAACCCCAAGGATGACTACTGTCATCTAACGCGCCAATGTACGAGAATTCTTTACATTCATTCCCATACGACCATCACTAGAGATCAGACTTCACCTGCACCGAAACCACAGTCGGATTTTTACAAGTCAACCGATATATGCTGGAACGAAACCGATGTTATTGAGGAACACGGTGGCTATTTGGACCGTACACACCACATGAACCTGGTCTCGAAACCATCTGAGGTGCCTTCAAGTTGCCGATTGGAAAAGGCCTGGGGGAGGCCTTGCATGTCTGATTCGATTATTTGGACAAGTATAGTAATGGGTACGTTGTAAATAACGCTACGGGCGCGTGGGGTTTATCGGTGTGTTTTGCTTTATTATACTCAGGCTATTCTCATCTTACAACTTGTAAACCTATACTTCTTTATTGCATTTGCGACATAGTTTTTGAGCTTTTATGAGGGAACACGGGAGTAGCAAATTATGCGAAGGTGCCTCTTGGACTGAGGACAGGATTACTTGTCCTTCAAGAGAACCTTCTCGTGATGTCTACTTTCTCACTCGGTCACGAAAATTAACAGCGATGTTGTAATCTGCCTTGGACGTTATCCTGAATCCATTTATTAAACCCTCAGAGTGACAGTTGTTTCCAGTACCTCAGCAATTTTCCAGGCTGGTTTATGGCACGAGTTTCCTTTTCGATGGGCTCATCCCAATTCCAATCAGTCTCGATGACCTTCTCTATTGGGCTCGACAGACATTACACAGTTCATTTTCAGTCCAGTCTACGGATTATCCCCCCGCCCTCAAGCCCAGGACATATCCTACTTCTATCAGTTCAAACCTTCCAGGACACCCGTTATGTTGTTCGACTGCAGTTCTCTTGTTCGTCTCCTACTTGCCCTTCATCAAACTAACCCACCTGGGTCACGCGCGCAAATAACGCAAACACATATAGATTTAAGTAGCGCAGACACACTGAACGCACAAATACATCAAGTAAAACTCCAAATTCGCCGGATCCGAACCGTCGTTTCCGAGCTCATGTGTAAAGGGAACGGAACACCTTAGCACAAAGACGTAAGATACGAACTTGCATCAGTGTGTATAAGAACCATACCATGAATAGCAGGGCGGAGTGGGCTCAGAAAAATTCTCTCTAACAATTACGCATAACGCTGTCCTGTGGTTTATTCTTGGTAGAAAGTCAGCTTGAGCTCTAGTAAAGTGTATGAATCCGAAATATGACTGACACTCATTCGACTCAGTTCATCATCACTGCTAAATACCTCTCCAGTGATCGCGACCACTGGCATTCGCTGTGAGCCCTGTGTTGAATGAGAAGTGATATCCCTCATCATAGTGGTCGTAATCTCTATATCGGTAGAAGTCGTATATGTGTCCCGTCCACCCATAATCCGGATTCGCGAATTCAGCACCATGTACATGGAATTCGCACACAACTTGGATATGACCAAGGCTGGCGTCACATAGAAGGTCTCATGAGGGAATGAAAAGAGAAGGATAATGACGGCCAGTGCACCAAGAGCTAAATTGAGGTGGTCTTAACATTGTGACAACGGTAAATGTAGGAGTCAATACCTGTCACAGATCCTGTCTCAATAGTGAGACGAATTAGCTTCGTGACCAGAATTTGGGTGCCACGAAAACCAGTATTGCTGCGCATAAGCTACAACATAGTATTATCAATGTCAATTAACGTAACCGAAAGAGAGAAAGAGCTCACATAGTAAGTCATGCAAAGAGCGATGATAATATCGCACAAAGCATAGCTTGAGCACAAAATCTACACGGAAATTAGGACGATAAATTCAGGATATCTAATTTGTTACTTACCCCGATGGCAATGGACGTCTTCATGTTATCGAGTTTAGTGAGGTCGCCTGCTTCGAAAGAATAGACGCCTGTGATTATAGATGCTACAGTGCTGGTCGAAGACAACTATCGATAGATGAGCTGCACTGTCATAGATCAAGAGCACGGCAACGAACACAGATGATGATCGCCGTTACGATTCGTGATCTTGATAATATGAATATTCGGTATGCATAGAAAGCCTGTCCGACAGCACCAGCTGCATTCGTGTTAACTAGTACAAACCGAGCGGGATATACTGGACGTACCAATACCACCCATGATAGCATCAACGAGCCAATTAAAATGTACATTAGTGAGGGAATCGAAATCACCGAAGCCGTGCCCGAAAACTGCGAAAGCATCGTGGGCAACAAGGATCGCCTGAACCAGTTCAACAGTGTAGATGCCATAGACGAGACATTTTACAATTTGTCTGTCCTTTGGGAATGCTAGGTAATACAGATCTAGTGACAGAAATGTATTACAAACATCATTAGAGAATAAGCGACGCACATAACTGTATAGAAAGTGTCCCGAAGAGTCCCCAGTTCAAGAGATAGCCGACGATCTGAATTGCCATGTTTTTAGTGACGGCATGGACGAAACGCACGATTTAACAAACTAGCGGTCCAGACCTGAATTGATATGATTTAGTACACAATACTCAGTAAAGATCATGACCTACAGCCGTTCTATGGGATAATCTGCGGGGAAGGGCAGCATGTATCTGGCGGCTGTTTTACAGATTCTGAGGGGAAAGAGTCCGAAAGACTCTGTATATATGTTTTTACTGGTCAGCTACAGAAATGTGGAAGACGTCCTTCATATACCCATGGCCCATCAGCATCACAGACCGAGTTGAAAGGCAGTCCAGTTACCCCGCTTCCATCTATGTTCGTTAGCTGTAAACGCATTAAGTTGGCCCATCAATTTGACTGTCTTGATTTCGTTCGATAGTTTTAGAGGATATCCACGCACCGAAATATAGGAGAAGTCATACCGGTGTGCTCATTTCAACTCGATATGAGAAACTGTCCCTAGAATAAAATGTGAGGAGAGGGAAGGATTATTTGTCACCATGCTATACAGGTGTTGCGTATCTATCAGATATCTTCTTCCTCGCCGTCCAACAGATGAATTGAAAGAAGCTTCTTTTGGCCTGGAATTCACCTGTCGTCGATAATACATTTTGATATATCACAGTAGCACGTGGCTCTCTGGGTATGCAGAAGCGCTACAGCCATTGGAACGAGGCACGATGTCCGATACTAGTATAGGTTTGAATTTCTTTGCACCGAACCATTCCTGGATCATATCATCCAAGCCTCCATCTTATCAATCTGCACCGGGAGCGGTCAAGGAGACAGAACTGGGTCCGAGCTCAACGAAGGATCATGACAGAAGGAAATGTAAGCGTGGGAAAGCACCATGTACCAAATTAGAAATCCCGAGACTCAAAGGACGACAAGCATCCATGCCACCAATCTTCGATCTATCTACTAGAATTCTTTACATTCTTACCCATACGACCATCACCGGAGACAATGTCGTCAACATTGACTGCCATTGCGTAGTTTCGGTCCCTTGGAACTTGAAGCTGAGTCTCAACCCGGTAGGATTATAGGCCCCCTCGGACACCTACACTGTCGAAGAAGCGCTTCAAAGGTACCATCGACTTTACGTTCCACCGAAGCCGCCGCTAGGTATGTGCTCCGGGAATGAAATCGACGTTATTGAGGAACAAGCACGACTATTTGGACCGTACACAGCACGAGAGTCTGGTCTCGAAACCATACGAGGTGGCTTGCCAATTGACAAAGACCTGGCGGCAGCCTTGCACGTCGCAGCTGATTATTTGGACGAGCATGATAATGAGTTGATTGTATACAATGTCACGGGCGCCTGGGTTTTATAAGTATGTGTTTTTTGCTTTATTGCACTATTCCCATATTACGAATTGTAAAGCTATATTTCCACATTGCATTTACGGCTTGATTTTCGAGCTTTCATGGGGGGATCCAGAAGTAGCGAAAGATGTGAAGGTGCCTCACTGTGGACTAGGGACTGGATCTCTACTTTCCAACCTGGTCAGGAACCTATTAAATAATAACGACATTGCAATCTGCTTTGGACTCGGACGTTATCCATTCATCAAACTCTCAGACTGATCCATATTGATATGAGATTACGGTTTTTTTCGATATGTTGGACAAACATTTCACCGTTGATTTCTAGTCCAGTCTATGGATGTGTCTCGCCTAGAACATATTCTATTTTACCAACTGGAGTTGCTGAAAAATGTGGGTCAAACCATCGTTACAGAGCTCGGGTATGAAGTTAGATCGATGGATGCATACCCCGAATTCGTCACTAACTATATACCTACAGGAGTGGAACACAGAAGTGTGCTGAGGTATTGATATGGATGAAAGTAAACACCACCAACACAGCACTCGGCGCAACAGAAAAAAACACGGTGCAACTCTATCACGATACCTGACTTACTCGGTGGATCGAGAGAGACTTGAGGGAGATTGAGGTAAGATAATACGCTACGAGCTAAAGCTTCAATCTTCTGGTATTTATTATTACTCGTACACCTAAAATATAAAAACAATAGTATACGCGATAGAACGATCCGATCATACGCCAGCGTGTAGGAAGTACGAGCAAAATCATACAATCCTGGAACAAATAAAAACCATAGATAGTAAGGCGGGGCGGGCTCAAAGAAAGCACTCTGATAGTCACACGGAGAGGCTCTTGTCGCCGTCCTGCGGTTTCTCCTAGGGGGGAAATCAGCTCCAACGAGTAGTGCGCGAATCAGAATGACTGACACTCATTCGACCCATTTCGTCGTCACTGTTGCTGAATACCTCTGTAGTTATCGCGACCACTGGCGCTCGCTGTGTGCCCTGCGCTGAATGTGAAGTGATGTCCCTCATCATAGTGGTCATAGTCTCTATATCTGTAGAAGACGTATATGTGTCCCGTCCACCCACAATCCGGATTCGCGAATTCAATACCATGTAAATGGTATTAGCATACAGTTTGGATATGATCAACGCTGGCGTCACATAGAAGGCCTGATGAGGGAACGCAAAAAATAGGATCGGGATGACCAGAGCAATAGTAGCTGAAATTAGACGACGTTAGGTTTGTGACAACAGCGGATGTGAGGTAAATACCTGTTAGAGATCCTGTCTCGATAGTGAGACGAATTATCTTAGTGACAAGGATTTGGGTGCGACGGAAACCAGTTTGGCTGCGCATAAGCTACAGCGCATCAACGCCGATGAAGACAACTGAAAGAAAGAAAGAGTTCACGTAGAAAGTCATACAGATAGCAATGACAATATCGCAAAAGGCATAACCCGTGCACGAAATCTAGGAGTGAATCAGCACGATGAAAACGGGATATCTAGTCGGTTATTTACTCCCATGGAGATGGATATCCTTATATTATTGAGTTTGGTAAGGTCGTCTGCTTGGTAAATGTAGACGCCTCCAATTATAGATGCCGTAGAACTGGTTAAAGATACCTGTTAACAGATAAACTAGACTGTCACACGTCAAGAACACGGCAACAGACACATATGACTAATGCTGGGATAATTCGTGACCTTGACAGTACGAAGATTCGGTATGAATAGAAGACCTGCCCGACAAATGCAACTGTAATCACGATGAGTAGTAGAATACGAGTAAAAGATTCTGTACGCACCAATAGCGGTCATGATGGGAACAACGAGCCAATTACAATGTATCCCAGTAAGCGCCTCCAAATCACCGAAGCCGTACCCGAACACTGCGAAAGCATCGTGGGCAACAAGTATCGTTTGAACAAATTCAACAATATAGATGCCATAGACAAGAAATTTTACGAATTGTCTGTCCTTCGGAAATGCTAGATAGTACAGATCTAGTAACAGAAGTATTTCAGAAACCACACCATTAGAGCACGAGCGACGCACAAAGTTGTATAGAAAGTGTCCCGAAGAGTCCCCAGTTCAAGAGATAGCCAACGATCTGAATTGCTATGTTAGTGACGGCATGGACGAAGCGCGCGGTTTGACAAACTGTTGGTCCAGACCTGAAACGAGATGATTCAGTGCACAACACTTAGTGAAAATCATAACTTACCGCCATTCTATGGGATAATTTGCGGGGATGGGCAGCATATCGTATCTGGGGGCTGTTTTACAGGTAATGAAGTGAAAGCACCTATACATATATCATTGACAACCATCGTGAGAGACTTGGGAGACGGCAAACAAATACCATAAGGCGGGCCAGTATCACAACACAGCTTGAGAAGACGAGGTGAAAGGCGGTCCAAGGACAACCGGCATCCTCGATTGAGATGAACGGATGAATGATTATCTCGGTTCCGTTCCATAAGTTGACAAGAAACACCCGAACCAAAATACAGCGGAAGAGATACCCACGTACTAGTATCAGGTTGATAAAGTGTGAGAAGAGGTCAGAGTCAATTACTCGCCAAGATATACAATCGTTACGTTCAATATCTACCTATTATCGTCCTTGTCCAACAGGTGAATCGAAAGTAGGTTCTTATGCCTCCCGTCACCGAGAGAATTCGCGATATACCAGTGCCCTGATGATATGAAGTTGTACAGCGAGGGGACCGTAGTTGTGTCCTTGACCGTCTTTGCGATCGTACCGCAACGAGAGCCGTCAAGGCGACATGGAGCTGCAGCGACTCTGGATTATGGCTCGGGAGGGAATCCAAGTGTGGGAAGGAACAAACTTTAAACCTGGTGAATTTCAGTGTCCGATGTCGACAAAATAAGACGGAATAAAAATGATTTGAGGTCAAAATTGGATTGCGCAGTGATTCTCCATGAGTGCGGCGAATGTACTATGGCCTCCCTTGACGTCTGAGTTTTAATCTTCATTGTCAAGCCCACGGACCGCGTACGGCAGCACAAATTTTGCAAACATTAATTTCAGATTTGAGACTCCGCAGACTCAACGACCACCTTATCTATCTCGCTAATCTACAACAGTTCTTTGCATTCTTGCTCATACAAACAGCGCTTCGGATAAGATTGTCAATATTGACTGCCAACTCGTCCCATCATCAGGAATTGACGTGATTTATTCGAAGCCGAACGTCTGCAAACAGTGTGATCGAGTCGCTCCCTTGGACGTTCAACATTCAAACTCAAGTCTCAACCCGGGAAGCTTAAGTATGGGACTTCCTCATGTCGAAGAAGCGAAACGCTAGAAAGCTACTGCCTAGTCTTTTTCAAGTTGGTCGACATAGACGGAACGAAATCAACGTTATTGACTCTTAAGTATGTGACCGTTTCTCTAATCGTAATCATCGTCAAGTGTGTGCGCAGACTGTTACATCTCAACAGTAGCGTTGAAAAGTTGTACTGCATTAGAACTCTAGATATTGGCTCTAAATGATACTTCATGTTGAGGCGACAAATGTCGCCTCCTTCGAACAGGGTACACCATCTAATCACTGGGTCCTGACTCTGATGAGCCTGATATTTATCGCATATCCTGTTCTTCTTCCTTTTCGAACCCGCAATTGGCATACCGGCAAGTCCCGCGCCTTCCTTCTGTCGCTTGCCATGCATTAACCATGTTCTACTTATTTTAAAGTCACGCCTTTTCGGCCCATCATGCTTCCGACCGACACCAAAGAGAAACCTAGCGTCTTCACATCTTCATAGCGAAACTTCTGACATGGAAATGGCACAGTGGACCAGGAATATGGCTTTCTACTGGGAAACCAGTGTCTTTTTGGTGCACAAACCTAAGCAAAAATTTCTAAAGCATGTAATAATGAGCATGTGGGAGAAAGGTCGAAGACGAACTGTTCCGTGTGCCTATATACCAGTTCATCAATCACTCAGACGTCTTCAAAGCAATGTTCGCTCTCCCTCAGGAAAATGCGAATATCGAAGGCAGCATTGATGATAGCCCAATCCGCTTACAGGGCATCACCAAACTCGACTTCGAGCGATTGCTCAAGTATATGTATCCAACGTATGATATTATCAACCCCAAACTCCCTTCATCTTGTGTCTCACGTACTTCAAGGAATATCCCGCCCGTTTTGACAAAGCCAATAGAAGATTGGATATCGATTTTGAAGCTCTCGACAATGTGGACCATGACGATCATACGCAACGATGTCATTCCAAGGATTTTATGGCCGCCATCTCGAAATTGATGTGATAGAGAGAATAAGCCTTGGCAGAAAGTACGACCTCCCCGCCTTGGTGACTTCAGGAGTCATGATGCTCGTCAACCAAGCCGGAGGTGTATCAGAAGATCAAGCAAAAGCTCTCGGTTGGGAGACTGCTCTGCGCATTCAATGGATACGGGATACCCTGATGACGGATCGGCTGGGCCGTTCATACTCATTTGGGGAAGGCCAAGTTCGTACTGTTGCAGATATTGTCTTTCGGGGAGCATGGTCATTTGCACAGTTGCCTAAAAAGAGGTAATCTGTCAGGCTTGTAAAGCACAACGTCTCGGATTGGCTCGTACTTCTTTCTTGGTTCGTCGCATCTCTTTATTCTTTTCCACCATCTACATACCATACACGACAATTATGGGCGCCGGTGATGCGAGAGTACACGTGTGGCTATTCCTCTTTCACTGTTTGTATTCAGTTGACATGAAAATCTGATTTTTATCCTTCTTACCTTTGTGCCACACGAGAGTCACTGGATGAAAGTGATGGCTGGTTGACTCCCATGATGGGTGTCTGCACGGCTACCCGTAACTTCAAATTACGTCGTACTCAATTTCTGTCAGGAACGAAACCCGAGTGGTGGAATCATTCTTTATCTTCGAAGGTGAAGAAAATGTAGTATACGGGAATGCAACCCTTCTGTTAGTCGAGACATTCAAGCAAAACCGCATTAGCCTTGACTCGGGAGGAGGGGCTTACAAGATGACAAAGGAACAATTGGCAGTTATAGTTTTCAATGCAGGGTGTCCGACCTCGAGAGATTGACAGCGAAACTTATAAACTGATGTTCTAACTTGGTCGATGAAAATTGGAATTATCAGCATTGAATCAGAACCTAAGGTTTGAGTTAACGCAAAACTCCAAGTGCCGGCGAGACCCCAAATTCGGCATTTTTGTCGTAATCATGTCAACAATGTCCTGAAAAGCGGGAGGACTTTTCGGCCAGGTCCACCGCCTTCCTAGCGTTGGCCCATCGCCACTATCTACAAGAGCATTCGATCTGAGGGTATCCTCATTTTTGACGGCATGCCAATACGGACTTTCGGACTCGACAACAAAGACAACCTGCTGGAGGGAAGGAAAGCTTGAACTGGAAAGAAGTCCATCGAGACTGACCCAAACGGGAAGATCTTCATAGGACCGGAAGTCATCAGGGGTGTGAAATATGAAGCCAATCATGATGCGCATCTTCCAAAGGTTAGGGAACGTAACACCGTGTAGAAGACGTTCAACGTCATCTAACCGAGAGGCTTCATTGGCAATGAGACGATGGGGTGACTGGATGTTTAAAGTTTCCAGTGCCGTGAAGTTTTTCAAAGCAGCCGTGGCGATAAAATGGTCTGTGCGCATGATAAGTGATATGATCATCCGCCGAAAATACGATCGCACTTACCTAACATGGGATTGACTTTCCTAGGACCAGAGACGTGTTGCCGGTGCAATTCAATGCCAAGATGGAGATGTTTAATACCAGTACTGACAGCACTGAGAAACATATCTACGGAGTAGGAAAGCTGAGATGCTGTATGTCCGATATTTGTTGGTAAACATTTCCAAAGGAATGTGAGCTCGGTGAGATCGCTGATATCAAATGTTCGCCCTGAAAGCCACGACAGTATATAGGAGTGGTTTGCGGCACTTTCGACCTCGAGACTCCTCAAACGTCTGGAAACACCGTCGGCGTGGTCATGTAGCAAGGACGCGACACCTTTGTAGGAATCGTTTGAGTCGATTGCTATGTCTGAGATGTTGAGGCTCCTCAAGCACACCATATGCGACATGAAATGCAGCAAATCCTCCGGTCGCCTAAATGACACCCCATGCATCTCCAAGTGTTCCACTCGTGTAAAATGACAGAGAGCATCCAACTCTAGTTTGCTCAAAGAGTAGAAATCAGAAATATGTAGAGATTTGAGATTTGGAAGCCGGCGTATAAGCTCAAGGGTGGCCGGTCCTTCAAGAAAAGGATCCAATGCGACAGATGGTGGGGATTGACGCCAACCGTAGCTCCATAGATCCAGGATGGTCACATAGTCAGCGAGATGGGGATATGTAGAGAGTTTATGGTTCCAGGGAGCGCAATCGGCTTCGAGGGACAGCTGAATTTCAGAAAAGAGAAACGGTTGGGCCAGCGTGGACCAGGTACGACAGACAAGGCAGCACGCCGAGAAGGTGTCCTTGCATTCTCCTACACATCGCAAAATTTCCAGAATCAGTTCTGGGGGAATGGACGTCATGGCCTTCTGGTGCTGTAGACTGGAGTCCGGCGAAATCAGACGCGTTTGCAGGAGAATTGAGAGGCTTACCAGTTTCGAAGCAGAATCTTATATTTTCAGTTACGTGCGCGCTGATGTGCCTTCGGTTGTCAAGGACATGAGTAGCGTACTTGGAGATCGCCGCTGGCGATTTGTGTGACACGACGGTGGCGTGAGACAAGTATGTCGACTCGATCTCGTGCCGACAGCGGCAGTGTAATTCTCACGCCTCTCTCTCAACATCTTCCGTATCCACCCCGGACTAGGACCTCACCTCACCTCACCAGGCGAAGAATTTGGAATCTATCGTGGTGGGACTGCCTGCTTATCGGTTTATCGGTCTCATGGTCTCATGTTTTCTTTTCAGGCTACGCCAACCTCATGGCACCTCTTCCTCCAGAGCTTGTATTGGAGATCCTAAGATATCTAACCGACTGAATTTAGGGCATGCTGCCTTGTTTGTCGTGCTTGGCATCAGCTCGCGCAGCCCTTTATCTTTTCCTCGCTCGAAAGTCTCTCAAGAATCGCAATGTCGATCTTGGAATCGAAAGTTCGCCACATATCCTCATCTCGCAGAATATGTCACCCGACTCGAAGTGCGCAATGCTACCGTGTTCGACGAAACCTCGTTTCTCGAAAGTGCTGAGACATTGGAGTTCGTGCTCCGGCTCTCAAAGGTCAAACACTTGGAAATGCAGTGCTTTGATATGCCGAGCAAGAAGGTGATAGAGGTTCTGTGCAATTTTAAGCACCGTGGAGCGTCTGGGACTTTATGAGGTGGTGTTTAACGAACCAGGGAGACTTGTTGGATCTTTTGTCCCAAATGGTATATCTGAAGGACCTAACCATTGCAGACGTGGATGTCAGAGGTTCCAACAAGGGCCTGGTTGGCCCCGCGCCGCACAACTACGTCGATGCCGTTCCAACACGGCTAAGGAATCTCGAACTACACACGACTGAAAGTCTGTATATCTTTTCCTGGCTTTCAGGAGGAGCCTTCGCTCTCGATGATCTTACCAGCCTCACTTTGGTTTGGTATTACTTGCCCGCCACCCGTCGCGGCATTGGAATTCATTTTCCTTCCACACCTCAAGTTTCTTCCTATCTCGATCCGTTCATCAAAACTGCGAGTGCTGCGATCAAACATCTACGGCTCGAGATTGAAGGCCTCGAATACCGGAGGGATTCCGAAGTCAATTTCATGCAAGGTGAGTTCAACAAACATTGAATGGCAAATCTTGATGAATATGCATGTAGCACATTTCATCTCAACGGGAGCGTTGAAGTGGGTTTACAGCCCTAGAAACCTTGGACTTCGGCCCGATAAGCCTTTACTCCAAGAATGATGCCTTAAATCTAATCGTGGTCAAACGTCTTCTCCGTCGCGTTAAGCTCGCAAATCTTCGCAAGATATCTATCACAATTTTCTTCACCATAAACGCTCCCGATCATCTCGCGTTGTATCAAAAGCTCCCCTGGACTAAACTCGATAAACTGCTTAGCAGCCCAGCATTTTCCTTCTCTTCAGCAACTCGAATTAGTCATCGAAGTACTAACTAAGTGCTTGCTATGACCCGCGAAGGGAAGACTCTGATGAGGATGAAGATGCGCCTGATGCTCACTCTCACCCGCCGTCCTATGGATGATGTCGTCGCCATGATCGCGGGAGAAATGCCGAAACTGATGTCTCGGAGACTTCTGACGTTTCGTCCTGCACCTGCCGTGTCGTAGTGCATCGGAGAATTGCAATGCATGTTATTAAATTTCTACCAGATGATCATCGTTGAATTTCTATATACTCGAAAGACCGGTTAAGCGTGCAACAGGTATACTTCCCCACTCTGTTATCGTTCCTTAACGAACCCCTCTGAGTTAATTGCATGTCAGGTTTGCCCATCTATCAGGCTCATCCGCTTCCTCTTGACCCTAAACGACGACAATATCTCTACACGAGACGATCGCCTCGGTTGTAAGCTATGAAAGAGCTGCACTGATCTGATGTTATTGATGTGATAAGCATGACAGTAGAAAAGGATTGACACGAGGAGAGAAGTTCACACGCTGTAGGCGCCGGGCAATGAGCTCACCCTCTTTCTATCCTCGGACATCGAAGACGCTGACAACGAACATGCATAGGCGGCCTTTCCCCGTTGAGAAGTTGTCGCAAGATGTAAATCCTGGGATACCTCGAAGGCCTGGATCGTTGTGTGCCAGGAGCAAAGATTTCTACTGGGATATCAGCATCTTCCTCGTAAGTCCAGATTTCCATGCCATGCGGCTATTCACTGAAGAGGCAGGGCGTATAAGGTCGAAGATGTATTATTCCGTGTGCCAACCTATCAATTCATCAGCGAAATCGGAGACCTTCAGGACCATGTTCACGTTGCCTGCGACAGTAATTGATACCGTCGAAGGCGATTCTGACGACAACCCTATCCTATCTGCAGGGTATCAGTAAAGTTGACTTTGAGCGACTACTCAAATTCATGTACCCTCTGTAAGACCTCCGCTGATTTGATTATAGTTGATAAGTTGATGATCAATTTAGGAACGGGCTGGCCCCAAGGGAAATATCGCATGAGGAATGGATATCAATCTTGAAGCTCTCGACGATGTGGGAAATGACCGAAATACGCAACACTGCTATTTCAGACTTCCTGGAGCGTCAACTGAAGATTGATGCGACAGAGCGGATTTCCCTAGGCCAAGAGTATGATGTACCAGCTCTGGTGACTTCCGGAATTGTTAGTCTGGCCAACCAGCGGGGAGGACTCTCGGAAGAGCAGATGACGGCTCTTGGTTGGAAGATGGCACTGCGTATACAAAATATACGGGTTAAGTTGCTAGAGAAGACTATGACGTCTTTGTTTTCAGAAAGTGCCGTTCGCACTGTGGCAAGAGATGTATTTCTTGGGGAGCGGTCTTTCTCGGAGCCGGTGAAAGAGGTGGAGGGATTCGAGACAACAGGGATGACGCCAGTGAGGAGAAAGTCGAAAATTTTTGGCTGCGCTTGAATAAACCTCGCATACGTCGTTCTACCTAGTACTTTCTAGAAGTCCACCTTATGAATTTTGACCGCCCACGGCCGTCTCTAGGCTACCACGGACTAAGTCGTGTAATATGCCAGTGAGGGCCTGGGTCGAAAGTAATCAGTCGCGTTCGGTAAACCGGGCCGGCATCGAACTAGTTACTACCGTGAAAAAGATGTGGAACTGGCCTCATCAACACCTGGGACAGTACCAGAAGGTATCGGTGTCTATCTTTCGATGGACCTTGCCCCAACACTCATCTCATTACTAGTCGGGCGACTAACACGAAGTATATCCTTCATCTCTCATGGCAGAGATTAAGCGCTCTAGCACGTCGAAAGGACTTATAGTGACGAATATCCTCCCCATCCAGAAAGCACGGACCTACGCTCGTGTTGAAACATCCACCTCCGTCCTTACTAAGATGAGCTGATTTGACGTCTTGGTGACTTTTGTGTAACGAAGCTCGCCGTTTATGCTGATTGTACTTTGCGACACTTGGACATGCTTGCCCATCGATTAGCCTCTCAAATATCCTCTCGATCATACACGACGACAACGTCTGTGCGTCTGTGCTCGGAACAATTGTCCTAGTCCCATAGATGGAAGAGCTGCCCCGATATCGTCGATAGGTCTGCAAAGAGCCTTCCTTTTCTCATACAACTCGCCAACCACATAGATCTCCACATCTGGAGGGATGGAGGAGACGAATCTGGATAATCGAGATAGCAAAATCCACACGGCAGATTGCTTTATTCAAGGTAAGCCACTTCCTTCGAATGTTATCAGATGTGATATCAATGAATGCCGGGAAGGGAAGTTGATGAAAAGAGATACCGACACGATGCGGGCGCAAGGCAATGGGCATGCCCTCTTTCTGTCTCTGACATCGAAGACGTTAACAACGAGCGTGTCTGGACAGTCGCTGCCCGTTAATAGGCTCCCCCACGAACTTTTTGCTTTTGTATTCCGCAAGTATAAAATGGCACCGCGGGCTAGGAGCAATGATTTTTACTGGGAGACCAGCACTTTCCTCGTAAGTCCAGATTTTACTGACATGCGACCATGCGCTGACGATGAGGGACCGGAAGGTCGAAGATGTATTATTCCGTGTGCCAAAATCTCAACTCATTGAGAGCTCGGAGACATTCAGAGCCATGTTTACGCTGCCTCAGGCTGAAACTGGCATCCGTTGAAGGCGATACCGACGAGGAAGCCATCCAACTGCAGGGCGTCATTAAAGTAGACTTTGAGCGACTGCTTCAGATTTATGTACCGTCGGTAAGACCTCCCCATTGGTTGATTATTGTTAATAAGTTGATGGATAATTTAGGAACGGTGCTGGCTCCACTCGAAACATCACACGAGGAATGGATATCAATCTTAAAGCTCTCAACGATGTGGGAGATGACCGAAATACGTACTACTGCTATTTCCAACATTCTAGAGCGTCAACTGAAGATCGATGCGACGGAGCGAATTTCCCTAGGCGAAAAATATGAGGTGCCAGCGCTGGTAACTTCCGGAATCGTTGCTCTGGTCAACCAACAGGGAGGAGTGTCTGAAGAACAGACAGTGACTCTTGGTTTTGAGATGGCACTGCGTATACAATGTATACGGATGAAACTGCTAGAGAACTGCCTGAGTATTCAGCCAGGCCAGAGAAGTATACGCCCTCCCGGTGTGTTTTCAGAAAGTAACGTTCGCACTGTGGCAAGAGATGTATTTCATGGGGAACGGTCTTTTTCGGAGCCGGTGAAATCAGAGGCAGAGGAGCTCGAGTTAGCATCGGTAGAAGCAATCAGGAAGGCGGTAGCGCAGCTATTCTCTCATAGATAGATGATGATATAGACCTATTTATGAGTGTAGTAGACAAGTTGATGGTGGCCCGACAGATATTGCTATTGCCGAATGGATTGGCTGGGCAGGTACCATCACCACATTGAGTGCTAATAGCGAGCATGCTAAGCCAAAGAGAATCTAGGTATGGATGTAATTACCCACTCCGATCACGATGAAGATGAAGGGCTCTTGGAGTGATTAACGGTAACGCACCTCTGTTTGTCACTTATTGAGACCCTGATCGCACTTCCCTGGGTTCTGAGCCAGTGATCACGCCCTTATTCGTACCCTTTCGCCGTAGTATCCTTCCTCGATGTATGGGAGTCCCGCTAATGAACGGTCTTTATGCAGTCCTTGGTGCCTCGAATTTGGGGCAGCAATTCAACATCAAGGGAGGTCCTAGCTGCTGAGTATATATGTCGAGGACTCTGCTTTCAAATAAGAGAATCTAGTTCGATCAAAAAGGTAGGACCACTACTTTTCGACGCGATCACCTGTCAAAATCCCGCACAAAGTCACACCTTCATTCTCTTCAAGCTAACACTGCATGATAGCTTCAATATTCAAGATTAAAATACTGAAATTGAAAGATATTTATTTTCAGTAAAGTTTCAAATCAAAATATTGAAGTAATAGTTGAAATATCTTTTCAGTATTTCTGCGTTTCTTGGGTTTTGACGCAAATTTCCCAAATATCAAAAATATATTCAAAGTTTCTTCACTATATTTTTGACTAAAACATGATTAAAATAGATATCTTTCAGATTGAATATTTGAGGTTCAAATATCAAGACCACCATGCAGTGTAAGGCTTACCAGTTAATTATAAGCTGACTTTGCAGAAAAGTTCAAACAGTCAGGACGGACGATGAAATACTGGAGGAAGAACATTACGTAAATTCATGATAATACAGTGCGTACGCTGCGCAAATAAGTACAGATGTTGAACTATGATACAAACAATGTCCGCTTGTGTTAAGATACAAAATAAATATTGCATGAAATACTTATTAGTGACGGAAAGCTTCTGGCATTTTTCTATAGAAAATTATTCAAACCTGATACCAAACAAACGAATCTTTTTTCCTTCCAGCGACGGCAGGTGTTTGGCACTGAGCCATAAAATCTCGGAGGGTGCTGCATAGTTCGGCGTATGTCACCCTGTCGCCTAGCCCTGATCTTAATGATGTGACTAGGGCACTGGTGAAAATCCCGGCGACATTTCCATCATCCCTCCGGACCTCCCTTGCAAACTCGAACTCCCTACATGCCGCGAGGACAACGTGTGATGTCATATCTGGAGACCAGTTCTCCGCGAGCACCGATGGAGCTCCAGGCCAATATTTCCGCAAGCTCGTATCAGCACATTGTAGCATGCTCTCTCGTCCGTTGGAAACTGGCGGTAGATCCCGTGAACAGCCTAGACCAGCTAAGAGCGACATACCACGGGTGGCGCTTCCTGAGTGGCAACAGTCGAGAATGAGGGTGATGTTGTCGCCCTTGATATCACGGATGAGGGAAAGTATTGTATTTAGCTCCCTGTCGCTGATATCAGATATCGGATTGCCTTCTCTATCAAGTTCATCGCGGTCTGCAGGACAAATGGCCTCAACGGAACCCAGGTGCGCCGATCCACCAGCAGTGTTGTAGAAGTAATTTGAGCAGAAATAGTGTGATCCGTGACCGGAGAAGTATATGATAATGGAATCTCCTTTCTCGATGAGAGGATTATTGCGTATGTCGTGAAGCGTTTTGATGATGTTTCCACGAGAGGGAAATAATGAATCATGCATTGACCCGTTGAGACGACCCAAGAGTAAGCATACGCGATCCTGGGGAACACCGAGGTCATTAAAATATTTCTTCATTGTTACCGCATCAAAGACACAGCCTTGTAATGGAAACTGTCGGTATGCATCAATCCCTATGATGACCACCCAAAAGCGAGAGGCGTCGATTGTGCTTCGAAACTAAACGAAAAAGCCACCCGTCAAAGAAAAGAATAGCTTCAGAGATTGTGAAACTTATAAACATACCTCGTTATTTGCTGGGGCTTCAAGACGACCAGCTTGAAGATGCAATACAGCTCTAGCTCGCTGGAGCTCTGACAGACTGCATCTAAGTTTGTATAGGGCGTCAAGGTCACCAGCCGTTTGAACCGCCCTGTCTTTCATTTCCTGGGATGGTCCGTTTAAGCTCCATACAATCTCCTTCGCTTTCTGGAGGATGGCGGGCGAATCGATCTCTTCGGATTGCATTCCGTACTCCTGGGCCACATTCATTTCGAATTCTTCAAGGGAGATTATTCGCCTCTTAAGGTCCTGTATCTCATTATCAACCACTAACATATCGTCCTGTTCAATGGACATTAGTCAGATCTAGTTATGATGCCAATGGACGTCCTTACTATGTGGGACATGGATCCATGTGATGGAGGATCGATAAATGGGCGAGAGTCTGGTAAGGATATTGCGTAACTTGCGCTTGTCGGAGGTAAAGGAGATCTTCCGAGTCCTGGAACATTATCGGAAGACTCAAGCATTGTCAGTGCTGAGAACAATGGTTCACAGCCAATAAATAGACCCCCCGTGATTAGTGCTGTTATGCCAGCTGTCATACTGTTTTTCGCACAAGATATCCTATGAGATCAGAATTGGCGAAAACCTGTGGAGTGACATCAGTAAATGGCCAACATTGTTCGATACATATCACACTACCACGAGTCAGTATAGCAAATTTTCCATTGTTTGGGGACTAGTACATCCACCTACGACGATTGTATGTAAAATTCACAGCAATTTTACATACCTTTGGCACAATTGCTGTTACTTGAGTCTAGAGTGATGTACACGCATTGATGGCCCAGTGTGCTGTACTCGATTCAATAGAGTTTCATGCAACAGCATTAAAACTTACAGCATCTATACAGCAAATCTATCAGCGATGCATAGCAAAGCTGTTGGAAAGCTGTTGACAACGCGATCGAAGGAAGTAAGCTGTAAGAAGCTGTGGAAAGGGAGTTTTTTTCTATATTCAGCAAGATGCCGAGCACCTGGCCACCCGCTCCCATATTGATACTTCCATGGCATCCTGCTCTCCCATTCTCGATTTCTGTATATCCAAACCCCCGCTGTCCTCTCTGTAAGTCCTAATTGGTTCGCTGTATCACTTGGTTCTAAAGTCCTGCCCTCGTCGTTCCCAGGATTACTGCCTTCAGAGGAAAGTTCACAACTGCCGATGCTTTCTATCAACTCCATATGCGCATCGAAGAACATCTGCAATAACCCGGGTTCCAGAGGCTCCTGCGTCCTACAGTACCACGCAGAGGACTATTTCAGCAACTTGTATCCCTTCAATGACTCCTCCGAGACCGCTCGCGACTTTTATACTCAAGATAGCCCCACTTTACCCAAGCGCCGTGCGCTACTCATTGGAATACAGTACTACAAGGAGAATCCTCTTGATGGGCCTCTGAACGATGTTCAGGGTCTCCACGACGTCCTCGTTCGACTCAATCATTTTCATCCAAATGACATAACCCTGATAACAGACCATACCAGCATTCGACCGACTCGTGCCAACATCCTTGGCGCTATTCGTAATTTGGTCCGGGATGCCCAGGAGAAAGATAGCCTTCTCATATACTATGCCGGACATGGAACTCGATATCCAGGATCTGTGTACTCCAGATCGCCCTCAATGCAAGAGGACGTTGTTGAGGCAATCTGCCCTATAGATCGGGGGAGCATCGCCAAAGGGGAAATGGTATTCGATATCACCGACAGAGATATTAATGCTATCATTTCCGGGATATCCGCCAAGATCACATTCGTACTTGACTGTTGTCACGGAGGCACAATGGTTGATGTCGAGAACTGCAGGTCGGGGAAAATTCGTTATACGAGTCCTCTTCCCGACATGGGGAAAGTTTTGTACGAGTCAGGAGAGCGCCTGTTTGGGGGCAGAAGTTCCGTGTCCCATATTTTTCTTGTTGCATGCAAGGGCTATCAGATTGCGCTGGAAGATTTTGCAGAACCAAGTGCTAAGATTCATGGGGCTTTCACACACGCTCTTCTCCAAGCCTTGAAATCAGATGCTGAAAGAACCATGACTTGTGGGCAGCTCATGGCTCGAATCGGACCCCTTCCTTCGCAGACGCCCATTATTTATGGTGATGAATATACGTGCCGTTTGTGGAGCGTCGGCGAGTTTCTTTTCAAAATCAAAATGTTAACCACTCATTTACACGATGTTAGGTGAGGATGAAGTATGACCGACAGATTGAACGCACCGGCGAACATGGCACGAGCCCCCTGAACGAACTTTTCATATTCTATAGTGGAGACATGCGGCTGAGCTATCTTGGACCTTAGTTCCCGACTGTTTGAAGTTACATTAGCTTATTTTCTTGTATAACAAAACTTGGTATTCCAACTCTGAGCCAACTATGAGCACGAAATGAGCCAACACTGAGCAGAAGAAAAAATGACGGTACAATGTTAATGAATTTGGTATGTTTACATCGGAGAACACTACCTGAAAAGCCACAAAATGTGGCCGAAAGCGGGCCTGGAGGAAATCCCCTAGCAAGCATTCATGAGTTAAACCTTCGACGATGGCCGGGGTGCAAACTTCTTACGGGGTCCCAATAGGCTCTTCCTCTACCACCATCCTGTTGCTCACCTTTCTCTTCGCCTCTCTTGTACGGACACCTGGCTCAACAGTAGGTGAATTCGGCGACGCGGATATCAATTGGATATCAAATTCTCATACATTATTTCTTCGGTTCATCGAAGACTACTAAAATATATGCACGGCCTGAGCATACACTACAATCGTTGCGAATACCCAGTGCCCTCAGAAGGATGCTTACGTGCGCGGCAGGAAACATCAGAGCTCCGATGATAGAACTACAAACTCGAATAACCATTACAAAAAATCGACGAATATAAAGGTGCCGAATTGCTGGCATCCCTACCTTGATCATCGTTGGCGACGGACACGATAGTATATATTCGCAGTCTGTTTTGGCCCGGAGCGGTGGGTAGTCTGATATGACTTCCTATGTAGTTCGCACGGTCAGTTCTCAGTTCTTTTAGGTCTGAGAAGTTGATAGAGAAGGTCAACGTTATAGATTGACGTGCTTCCTGCGTTGGATTCAAGTTGCCGACAGGACACGGAGATGCTGTCTGCATTTAATGATATACTTTCAGTGCAAATAATAGTCAGTGTTTACTTATGATCTCATATATGCTTTATTAACCATACGATCCTCCATAATCGTTTAAAGCCTCTATTTGCATGCATGAATTGTGCAGCACTCTGAAACAGAATGTTTTGGAGACGTTAACAAGCGATTCTCAAAAGTGCTACAGTAGTGGCGTCAAACAAATATCCTCCAGACTCCCGGCACTATCCGTACTAGGCTCTATCCCAATAACAAGATGTCAGCTCTCCTTGCGCCCTTTCTTCCCTCCTCAAGTTCTCTCGCCCTTTCTCCCCGTTTCGCAAAGGTGCTCATCACTGGTGGTTACCAGCACTGACAAGCTGTGGTGCATATAGTACTCAAGCTAGTATATAAGGGTTTATAAATAAAGCGTTTTGAAGTGGTGGATAGCAGCTCACCGATGTTGTCAGCCTCCGTAGCGTCAAGCCTCTCACAAACCTTGGCAAGATACGTATCACGATGAGCTTCACCCTAAACACTCCCGATCACGAGTCCCATCCTATCAAGAGCCCCCCTCCTGGACGAATCTCTATGGAATTTTTAGCAGCCCGCAGTTTCCCGCTCTTCAGGAACTCAAATGAGCCATTGAAGTACCAAGTAATGATTGGTATGACCTGCGATGGGAAGATGAAGATGAAGATGAAGACGCTCCAATGCATGTTATTGAATTTCTATCAGATGATCAGCATCGCATTCTGGATGCTATATAATCGGATGACTGACTTAGTACGCAATAGGTATATTTTACTACTCTGTTCCCAGATGTTGTGTGACGAACCCGCTCGAAGATTGCACATCGTGGCACCGTGACTTGGGTATGATGGTCGCCCGTATTAAGCCATACATGGGACAATCCCCTGGTTGTAAAGATATCGATCTGTGTGATTTTCATTCCTAGATGTGATATGGGGAGAGGGTTGACATGAGGAGAGACACCTACACGATGTAGGTGCGAGGCAGGGGGCACCGTCTTTGTGTCTCGAACATCCAAGACACTAATAACCAACATGTCTGTACAAGAGTTGGTGGAATGGCCGGCCCCGACGCCCATCAAGCACTCCACTATCTCTCGTGTACCGACTGACATGTCTGTACAAGAATGGGTGGGATGGCCGGCCCCGACGCCCATCAAGCACTCCACTATCTCCCGTGTACCGACTGCCATTTCTATACCCAGGGCGATTGATGGATGGCTCTCGGTGACCAAGAGTACAGATTTTTACTGGGAGACCAGCATCTTCCTCGTATGCCTTGATTCTTCTGTCATGCGACCATGCGCTGACGATGAGGGACCGCAAGGTCGAAAATGTATTATTCCGTGTGCCAAGACATCAATTCATCGAGAAGTCAGAGACGTTCAGAGCCAAGTTTGAGTTAGCCTGCCAGGAAGCAACCAGTAATGGCACCATCGAAGGCGATACTAACTCTAAACCTATAAAACTGCAAGGTGTCAGCAAGGTGGACTTTGAGCGACTGCTCAAATTCATGTACCTCAGTAAGACCTGTGCTGACTGGATTTTCGCCGTCC
Source organism: Armillaria novae-zelandiae (assembly GCA_030435655.1). NCBI lineage: Eukaryota > Fungi > Basidiomycota > Agaricomycetes > Agaricales > Physalacriaceae > Armillaria > Armillaria novae-zelandiae. The sequence goes on along the minus strand of JAUEPR010000004.1, from coordinate 1,813,596 downwards.
AATTGACACTTGATTTAGGAGCCGGCTGTATCCATTCGAAATAATATCTCACGAGGGATGGATATCAATCCTAAAACTCTCTACGATGTGGGAGATGACTGAAATACGCAATGCTGCCATTGCAGGCATCCTGGAGTGCCAACTGAAGATCGATGCGACAGAGCGAATTTCTCTAGGCAAAGAACATAATGTACCGATGCTGGTCACTTCGGGCATAGTCAGTCTCGTCAATCAGCGGGGAGGAGTGTCGGAGAAGCAGATAGCGGCTCTTGGTTTGGAGATGGCACTGCGTATACAATGTATACGGGTTAAGCTGCTGGAGGACGGGACGAGGGAGTCGATGTTCCCAGAAGACTGCGTGCGTGCCGTGGCAAAAACGGTATTTCATGGGGAGTGGTCTTTTGAGGAGTCGATTAAAGGATAGTCACGAAAGGAGGAGAGAAGTGCAAGCTCTAGAAGAGGAAGGCGCTAGAGAGGAGAATGACTGGAGATCGCGAAGCCATGTTCTGTGATTGAATAATATCTATTTGCATGGGCTGTGCCACATGCCAGAAAGTCCACCTATTCTCGAGGTCGAGGTCGAAACGGGCCGTGTTCGGTAACTCGGAGTCTCGGACCGGCCGAATTACCTGTTAGTCCTTGCCTCCATGTCGAAACCTTCAATTCTCGAAAAGATCTATGCTCAACGTGCAAAAGATGTGGAATTGGCCTCATCGACGCCTGGGACGTTGCCAGAAGACATCGATGTCTATCTTTCAATGGACCTTGCCCCACCACTCATTTCATTCGTCGAGCGCCTGAAACAGAACCCAGGCAGCACATCCTCCATCTCTCTCATGGCAGAAATCAAGCGTGCCAGCCCGTCGAAGGGACAAATTGCGATGAAGATCAACCCTGCCCAGCAAGCACAGACCTACGCTCGTGCTGGGGCATCTGTCATCTCCGTCCTCACTGAGCCGAGCTGGTTCAAGGGCTCACTTCTCGACATGCGGCTAGTCCGCCAGGCGATTGACTCTCTGCACAACCGGCCCGCGGTGCTTCGCAAGGACTTCATCTTTGATCCCTACCAAATCGCGGAGGCTAGGCTCTTTGGCGCCGATACCATACTCCTCATCGTCGCCATGCTTCAGGCCGATCAGTTAAAGAGCCTCTATGACTACGCGTTGAAACTGGGCATGGAGCCCCTTGTGGAGGTGAACAACGCAAAAGAGATGGAGGTTGCGTTGGGCCTGGGAGCAAAGGTCATCGGCGTGAACAATCGGAATCTTCATGATTTCCAAGTGGATATGGGGACGACGAGCCGATTGGTGGAGATGGTTCGAGAAAGAGACGTCGTCCTGTGCGCCCTGAGTGGGATTTCAAATCCGAAAGACGTGCAGACATACAAAGACGAAGGTGTTCGCGCGGTGCTCATTGGAGAAGCGTTGATGAGAGCGGAGAATACCAGTGAATTCATTGCCGAGCTTTTAGGATGGTCGTGGTGAGCTTTGCTTCATCGAAAATTCATGTTTGTTCTGAAATGAAATGAAAGATTGGCGCATACCCTGACTGAGGGAAGTTGAAACCCTTTGCAATTTTTTGAAAGTCCGTGCTCAGGCTTCGGAGTTCACATGGATATGGTTCAGGTTCATTACGGGATGTAGCTAGCAACTCTCAGCATACAAGCGCGAATGCACGCATTTCATCCCCTCCTTCCTGACTGTTCATTCGCTTGTGAATACCCACTATTCATGCACTTCTTCAAATCTGACCAGTGTAGTGATAAAATTGCGTAAAAATTGACTGTTGAAAACCAAGGGGCTCTAGTTTATTGAATGTTAGACGTATTAACAACTACACGGTAAGGCTACTGCCGTCCTCAGCACTAGGGAATCTTCCATGGATTTCCTCCAGAGGATCTTCATGCTTCAGAAAATCGGTGGCTCGACCCGGGTAGTGTACTACATATGGCGTTTCGAAAATTATGGCAAGGAAGCGACTCAGGAGCAGGGAAAGACGATTTTGAACGATGCATAACCTTCACTATTGGTCCACGCGTCCTACGAGGAAAGGATGGCCAGGTCAGACGTCGTATTTGATAAGGGCGTCACTGTATACTGACGAGATTGGACGTAATAACAGTTCACAGTTCCTATAACTCCTGCATACAAACCGGTGGAGCTGCTGCCAAAATTCGATGTCTAGTTGCGACAGGGATGCACAGAGAACGGGAAATATGGTATGATCGCATCGTACTCTGAATTTGACTGAGGGTGCAAAACCAAATAAAGGAGCTAGAATTTCAAGAGCAAAGGTAGTAATGGAGGACATGAATGTATGATGAAGAGTTCCAAAGTAATCTCAAGGCCAGATAGGTTCATAAAGACATAAGTATACACCGAACAGTTCGACAGACCTGAGACGGCCTCTGGCTTTATTATCAAGTTTTGTACCGATAATTAGAGACGTACGATAAGGCGTGCAGATTTGATGTGCCTGCAATGGTACAAACGGTGAATTTGAGCTCAGCCAAAGCGGACGAGAAAGTCCAAAGCAAGTCTGGGATGGGAGATTTTTGGGAGATTTCAAATCGAAATTGCATGCTTGTAACAGACACGTGATGTGATAGTTACGTGTATGTGACCGTCGTTCGCCAGGGTCTACCTTCTACCACCATGGCCATCCCTTCCAGCGATATCGACTCGTTTTCTCCAGATGCAATGCGTCTTTTCTACCGGCGCTTATATCCGTTTCGATCCATTTTCACCTGGCTAAACCAGCAACATGCTCCAACCCGCTTGTTCACGCACCGCGAATTCGCTTTTACGCTGCCAGGGGATATCTATCTTCGGTACAATTCGTTTCCAAATGCATGAAGAACTTGAAAAAGCAAGTCTGCAATCTCAATCCCTCTCGATTCGAAATTGGACCCATGTATAGCGTTCGCGTAAGTGGCATTTGACGCGTCTATCTGAAAAAATATAACAGTCTTGCAGCCGAAAGATCGGAGAACTGCGCGTCAAGGGGCCTTCGTCCCCGTCCAACGTGAACTGGTATTCGATATCGATATGACAGATTATGACCCCGTTCGCACATGCTGCTCAGCCGCTGCTATCTGTAAGCGTTGCTGGGGCTTCATATCTGCCGCCGTTCAAGTCTTGGATACGGCTATTCGGGACCAATTTGGATACCAACATCTACTATGGGTCTACTCCGGTCGACGTGGAATCCACTTGTGGGTATCGGATAAGGAAGCGATGGAGCTAACCGATGACGAACGGAGGGCAATGGTTAATTGGCTGACAGTCGTGCAGGGTGGGAAAGAGCCGGGGAAAAAGGTCAACGTGCGCGTTGGTTCTCGTGCCTTACCGCCATCGCTTCAGTGAGTGGTGGTATTAATACCCCTTGTGTCTGACTTACAATGATGATAGAGAATGCTTGCAAGATCTTGCCGTGGTTTTCACTGATCTCATACTCGAGGACCAAGATTGTTTTGCCACAGAAGAAGGATATGAAGCCCTTTTGAAACTTATACCAGTTCCTGACGTTGTCGATACTCTTCGAACCAAATGGTCGGCTGACCCGACGCGGGCCTCTTCAGATAAATGGTCGGACCTCAAAGCTCAGATAAAAAGGTCGCCAGAAAAAGTATGAAATCCTTATTTGTTTCTCAATGATACTGACTTGGCACTAGGCTTTGTTGACGGCAGCACTAGAAGATATTATTCTCCAGTACACCTATCCTCGCCTCGATGCAGAGGTCTCCAAACATAGAAACCATTTGCTCAAGGCACCCTTTGTTGTACACCCAGGTACGGGTCGAGTCTGCGTGCCCGTCGATCCGACGAGAATAGAGGAAGTTTGATCCGGAGAAGGTGCCAACAGTGGGTCAGCTACTCGAAGAGCTAAATCGCACCGAAGGTGAGGAAGAGTCCGGCGACCATGATTCTGGTAAGGCATCTGCTTCGGAGCATGGCGTCCCAGCTGACACATCCCTAGATTGGCAAAGAACATCTCTAAAACCTTACGTCGAAATGCTGGATAAACATGTTGCACAGCATCATGAACGATATCCGGAAGGTGAAACTCGAAGATGGTGAGTATTATCTGATGCTCATGTTATCAACTCTGACGCCCACGTTCCAGATATGTCATGGTGATGGTTCGCACATTTTACTGTTGCTGGACAATCTTCCTACATTTACTATTTGCTATTTGTGAATTCATGGTGTACATCTGATTCTGAGTTTGATACCCGACTACCCGAAACGCGTGCATAGATGATACGAAGCAAGGGTTATTTACGAAGGAGGTCTGTAACGAGACGAACTTGAGCGTCTTGAAATTTGTAGAAGGGCTGCAAGATACGTACACGGGTGAAATAGAGGTAGCAGGTCCCGGTAACGCAGTGAGGGCAGGGAAAGGCGTAAAGGCACACTGTGTACTTGTTTTCAGTTACACATACACACCAGTCACTGCATACGTACGGCAACATCTACGTCCTTGCGCGTTGTGTTGGGTGGCAAATGGGGTGTCGCAGTGCTTGGCAAGGGAACTGGGACTGGAATAACATCAGAGCAATCAATAAGGTTATTCTGGTTGGACCCCAGGGTGGACAAGCTTGAGCATCGCGTTCTTGAAAACCGTCTGTAACTTTGCTGTGATCGGCTGGAAATTTTGTCGATCAGATAACTTTCAGGTTGTGAATAAGCGAGACACCACGTACTCATCAATGATTGCCACTCGCACGCAGTCCTGAAGTCTAGCATGCTGTTAACAATATATTCTTAGGGTAAAAAGTGCACGTTGATACCTCTAGCGATCTATGAGAACGTGGTGGTCAGAATGTGTTTTAGCCAGACGAATTCGAGAAACATACCTCGGCATCGGATTGCAGACGCATTTCACCTTGAATAGGCGACTCTACCTCTCCTTGGTTTCCGGCGGTTCTGGTAGCGGAAGATATCAGCCTCTTCATATATAATAACGGTGCGTAGAATAAACCTACCCAGGGAATAGAGTACCGTGCATTTGGACCTCAATGAAAAATTGACTGTCATATAGACCCGGTGTCGAGTCGAATGGGGTTCTACATGGGACATAGTCAGATTGCATGTCGCCGAAAAACCTGCACGGTAACAACCTACCCAGGAATCTGCAAGTAGTGCAATTGTCAGTAACCTCCCATATATATAACATTCGAGGCTCCTCACAGTTGGATCTACAAGGTCCGCAGCGGCGATAGTATGCGAAGCAAGCAGTGCAACAACCTCGTTCGGAGTGAAACCCGCGTCCAAGAATCTAGCGAAGATTTTGTCGGTATTATCGAAGGGCTCAGGGACCAACAGGTCTGGGGAGGCCGCTTTCGCTTCGGCGCGGCCCATGAAAAAGTCGAGTTGAGGAGCACCCGGGCAGTTGGAGACCCCGACGGCACCGGCGAATTGAATGCTGTCATCCGAGGTAGTGAGAAAAGAGAACGGTATCGCGTAGCACTGAGTAGACATACAAATCTCCGGTGCTCAGTGTCTGATTATGAGCTGCGATGAAGGGGCGCTGGGCGTTCACGATCTCATCTGCAAGAAAAATGTTAGTATGGACGTGACTTAGGGAAAGGACGCGAACGAAGTTACCTATTCCACCGTTAGCGTGGAATGCCAGTTCGACATCCGAAAAGGTGACGATAGATCCGTCAGCACCTCCAAATACCCTATGTGCGAAACAAGTTGGAGAATAGCAAACATGTGGGTAAAATTCAGTACCTTTGGGCACGAGAAAATCCGATAGCGTCGTGGAAGGTGAGACGCAGAGACTCGTGAACCTTAAAAAAAGTGATGAACACAAAGAACTTGAACAAATACCATCACCAACCTCTTCACCGCATTCACCTCCATCGAAGAGGTTCTCTTGAATATCATCAAGAACAGGGAACAGAGCGCAGCAGGCCCTGTTCTGTACGGTCTGCCCAGTGGAACAAGTGAATCCCTTGGGGGGACGCGCCGTAGTAGCCGCTACGCGTAAAATGAGCTAGTTATTCCACAACAATGCACACAAGCAGAGCCATACCCTGCACTGCGAGGACAAGAGAGAGAGCCAAAAACACTGTAGAGAGAACCATTGTAGAGAAGGAACTGACTCTCAATACCCTCCCTCCCTACGCCTTTATACCCCTATCCCTCTGAGAGCATGTCCAATCACGTTGGGGTGATAAAAAACGCATGGTGCGTTACAGGTCGTGAGTAAGAGAGAGTGATGCTCCAGAGAGCTGGTACGGGCTTGAATGGCAGGGTAGGAGGAATGGGAATCGTCCATGCTTCACATACGGATGCAGTCGTCCTGCCGGTTAAGAAAGCAAAAACGAGTTTCCTTGCTCTCCGCATGTAGCAATACTATAAACCTGGGTAAAGAAATCATCAAAAATATACGCATGTTGGCTTACGTTTGTTTAATTGTCCCCAGCACCACGGAACCGATGGCGATTCTCAGAGTTCGCAACAATTTCGCGGGTGTACTTGATAATCCTGAGTGAAAATTTCACTAAAAGAGTACTCAAATTTTCTTCTTACCGACGCGGAGAACCGGTTGCGAAGCCCAAAAGCAGTGCTTTCTTCAGCGGCCAAGGTTTTGCGAGCAACCAGGGGTTCATACCAAGGCGAAAGCCCAAAGTGACAGTGAGAAAGGTTGCTCATCCCTGAAGCTTATCGCCGCAGAACAAGCAAATAGAATTAACACCGGTACCTTCGTCGCCCGCCATTTTTCCCACAGAGGCTAACAACGTTGCCGACGCCACGCCGGGAAACCCGATAGATGCTAGTCAAAGACCGGTTAACAGATAACGATCATAGAATTGCAGAGACAGCTATAGCATACACAGGGCGTAGCACGACATCATGGTGCTATCGAAAGGGTCATCGTGAGATCTAGAATAGAGTCGTACTAAAAGTGTACGAACAATAATACTTTTTAACTAACAAGTGAACACTGATTGGTCACAAACATGAGAAAGGGTCTTCGGCTATCTCCACCTCCAACCACTTGCGTAAAACGGTATTAAGACCCAGAGTTGGGGGAATATTGTCAAGCAGGCGCTGCCCAACGGGGGTCGCACACTCCTCCGCTCTCCCAAACCCGGTTAGACAGCCGTTCCGGTACTGTGAATCAGATAAGCCTAGCATTGCCGGAACCGATTGCATCCCAGGCAAGCCGTATACGTGAAGCACAGCTGGCAAAACAATGAGCGTAGGTAGATCTTTCGCCGCTGTCGCCAACTGTTGAGCAATGTCATCCACGGAATCAGCGGGAGAAGCGCAGGAAACCATGTCAAAGAATGCGGGGAGCGCTGTTAGAGCACCGAATGCTTCGTCAACCGCTTCTCTGGCCAAATTTGTAGCTGCATTATGGGCATCGGGTCTAGGGAGTTGATTTATAACATCATAAAGTGCTCGTGCATCGGCAGTCACAGAGGATGATACCGCCAAATCCGGTGGCGAAGGAGGCCTAGATGAAGGAAGCTTGATCGCGAATCGTCCCGGAGATGGAGCCAGCGGCGGGGTGGAAGACTCATTACGCTTTCTGACTACAGCGGGTAGACTCGTGGGAGATGATGGTGGCGTCGGTGCAACATATGGACGCGACGTCAAAGCTAACAGACCCCTCCATATAATAGAGATAAGGAAGGTAGCTAAGTTTGTCTGAGATATTGGTGTCGTCGTGTATCTCGCAATGGCTTTGGCGTACACCGGAATTACAGTCTGTAGCGTGACGATGGATGGGTGTAAATGACTTGATGCTTTACCGCTTGGAGAGGTCTTTCCGGCAGACGAGGTAGCCAGTGTTTCCAGGGATTCTACAAGAGGATGCAGCTCCCTCTTCATCAAACCCAAGAAAGGTTGGACTACCCGATTAACGAGGGAAGCTAGTCCTTCTCGGATTAGCTTGAGGCCATCTCCGCGTATGTCCCCATCAAGTCCGAGGGCAAAGTCATCAAATGTTTCCAAAAGCTCGCCAGCAAATGTCGCGATGGCGACGGCGTGGAGCTGAGTGGGATTGAGAACTTGGGCCTGTGGCACGGTTGACGGCAGAGCCAGAAGCGCTGGTGATGAAAGGTGGGGAAGCAAGCTTGCAGAAAGATTGCTAAGGAGCACAGACAAAGGCCTGTGAAGGGATCGCAAAAAGGCTCGGTACAAATGTGGGGTTTCACTAGTCGCGCGCAGTTCACTGTAAATATCGAAATTGATGAGATCTTAATAGGATATTACAAAGTAAACGGTAAACTCACGAGGCAATGAGGGAGCCCAAGGCCCGACCGCGACCTGCGGGGATGGGTCGCCGCCCTGACACCTGCTCATGTGCAGCTGGCGGACCACTAGGTTGGGCTACGGCCTTTGAAACAGCCTCTCTTAGCTTGAGGCTCAGCATCTCCAGGTACGATCCATCCTGTACCAACGTGGTCGGCGCGGCAGCCCTTGCTGGCGCTGGCGCTGGAGGTGGGCGCCGGAACGTCGTCAATGACAACCTGTTCAAAGGGCGAGAGCGCTCTAAAGATACGCCCGAGTCCGGGCGAGAAGGCTGCGCTGGTGCTGGAGCGGGCGAAGAAGGGCGGCTGGCTGGACGGAAGAAAGGAGTCTTGAGTGCGTACATGTTGGCTGCTGGTATCTGGTAGGATTAACGGTTATTTCTTGGGTATGTTTCCTATAATTCGTTTGGATCCGCTGGAAGTCGTTTAAGTTTCTATTGTCTATATTCGAAAAGGTCCCGAGCGAAACGACCACGGTAAGAGCAAAGCAATTATCCCATGTGTCGTTGAGAAGATAATACGGGAATTCCTGAGGTCCTAAGGAGGACGGTCGGTGTCGACGAGGAAGGCTGCAAGTGGACCGAAGTGTATGTTGTTAATGTGTCTTGTAGAACTGACACACCGGGCGATTAGTTCCTATTTCTTGAAAGAAAAGAAGAGAGAACATACTGCAGTGAGGGTGGAATCATATAGATTGAGGAAATCACAATAAAAAGTGGTGGTAGTAGACGGAAGAGATAAGTGGAAGGGGGTTCCTTGAAATTTTCCGCCGGTTTCGATGGCACGGGTTTATATGATGATCGTCCTTTTCCCACGATCCCCAAGCTCCGAAGGGACTGATGTGCATCATGATCCAATATTAACCACGCGATTAGTCGGAAATTTGCTATTCGCCAGTGTATATGGTTACCGACTTTCGGTCATACTCCATCACAAATATCACTTGTTTGAAAGTACAGCCGTTGCGAGCGGAGGTTTATCGAAATTTCGATTCAAAAGATGTGGACCCAGTCATCCTGACAAAATAGTAACACTGCTACAATTCATACGCATCTGTACCGAGATGACGTTCTAAATACCCTAGGCCAGCTATAGCATCCGAATTATCACGTATCATCGCCGCTACTGTTGCCCACACGGTCTTCCGTTCACTAAATGTTCGCCTAGGTGACATCTTGATTGTCATCTACTCGATCCATCGTTGGAAAACAAAGCATCAAATAGTTACCTCCGTCTCAAAGACGTCTTTGAGGCCATTCAGGTGGTCCTCTTTCTAATCACGATGTCTGGAAGAATGTATGGTGTGTTTCAGAGTCAGCTTCTAAGTAGGATGTTCCTTGGAGTCAGCTGAAATATTGTTCCTTATCAGATGGGATGATCCCCTTCAGGATGCGTTCGTTGTTGACGAGCCAACCAACTCATCTAGCAAAGATGCATGACTGTTGCCTATGCTATCATTCCATTCACTTTGAATGCTTGTATCTTAGGGATACACCTGATTTGCGAAAGAAATCAACTGGACAACGGAACTCCACATACATCGTTCCATCGACGTCGCTTACCCCTCCAGGGACTACAAGAAAATGGTCTCTTCCAAACGACGTCTGGAAGTAACCTTCCTATCATAGTAAATCTTTTCAACAAACAGGTTTACCTCTCTCCCGGAAAACTGCGCATTCTCGTAGAACCACATTCACTCCTCAGTAAGGGCACGCTTAATCCTTACGCGCAGCTGCGCATCACCGCATCGCAACCGCCATAAACAACCACCATCTTCACTCGCACGAAGCCGAAGAACAGCTTCGGAAGCCTGCAGAATAACTTTCACTTCCCCTATACGCAGTAAAGTAATATGTAGATCGTGACTGGAAGAGCACACACCTTCAAATGGTGGTTCACCCGCCGGAATGACTTTCATCTCGTTACTTTCCACGCCCTTCAAGCGACCCAGAAGGACGTCTACCGACCCCTCAAACCACCCTCGAGCCGAAGTTGATGGGCCAAGGGTGTTCCAGCTGGTTTCAAAGTCAGATGGATCGGGATCACTAATAAACGGTGTGTCGAATGCAATAAGGTCGGGCGGCCGTGCAACCTACAGAAAAGCCCTGGTGGTCAGTCTCCGCTACGGAATTTGCCTTTGCAGCAATCCTAACCTGCTCTGTCGGTTGTGGCGAAGACTGGGTGACATGAGGCAATGTAACTAGTGATGTTCAAAACTAGAGTCTTACCAAAGACATCATCTCAAACTCCTGTGCGGCCAAGGTCAGATCTCCAGCGGTGACTGTTCTAGAGAGTGTAGGGCTGGGGGCTGGCCGTTGATTCGCTACGGGTGGTGGAGGGTCGGCGACCTCGTAGTCGAGGGATGGATGTAGGTGTCTCATATGCATCATATCGCAGCTTGCTTGCCCCCAAAGTTGGTGAGACACTCGCAGACAGCCTCCGGGGTGACACTGGCGGAGAGGTCGTATTCAGTTTCGAGCCCTGTTGCACCAATGCCTCCAGAACATGAGGAAGCTATATGTATAATAAGCTTTCATTCAGAGCGCTGCATGAGCGGAAGTTACCGTCAGTGATCTAGCAGAGCGCAAGATCAACGCCAGTACATTTCCTTGCGCCGAAAACTTCAAAAACTGTTCGCAGCGCTATTTCACGGTTTCCTGATCAGTAAACATTAATTGGGAGCATGAAATAAAACTGACCCGTCGGATATATCGTCCAGCAGTCTCCGCCAACCCAGACACTGTCAGTTTGACCTCTTCAGGTACTGCGTCACATTCTGCACTAATCCGAAGCATAGAGATAAGACAGACATCTTGGACCGACGCTGCAGAAGGATTAGCTTGTGTCATCATGTGATATGCCTGGTAGTGCTTACTGGTTGAAGAGGCTAGCCTCGACGCTAGCGCATTCAAGATATCCTTTGGAGGCAAAGACAATTGTCCGCAGTATTCACATCCAAGAGCAGCGACGATAACCATCATCGTGGGGCCCAGGTCTTCGCCTTCCGCGAGACGGGCCAAAAATACAGTTGAAGATGCGATCTGGAACATCGAGATGCCTACAATACAATGAGTTCACACAGACGGCAAAGTAGTGAAGCGACCGACCATCTCTAATAAATGACAGAACTTTCTCGACTGCAACGTCTAGAACACGTTGAGAGTCCGACGGACCTACTGACTCGACGTGTCTGAAGAGTTCCAGGACTTGGCGGGCATATTGTTCTCCATCACCTGCGAACTGTACTTGTAATACTTCTAATAATCGCCATGTAGATTCTACTTTGTTCTTGTATGACAGTTCGGCCGGTAATGCCCGCACGGATTGAGCATAATACGCTGAAATAATATCGGGGTCGACTTTGTTCAGAATTTTCACTGCCTGCTGGTGGGTGAGTAGTCGGTAAGATCACGGCTAGGAAGGGATTTCACCTTGCGCCGAATCAACGGATCAGCGGAGTCGAGCAGCTGCATGAATCGTTCTACTTCCCATTCCTCTAAGACAGCGGGACATTCAGGTGTGATTCCTGCCCACCACATGGGGTCGACACACTCGAGACATGATAGGAAGAGGTATTGTTCGTTCGGTTCTCGGGACACGAGGATCTCCCTGATGCTTTCGACCGGGGCCCGCCTGGATGACATTGCGACGTTAAGAAAGGCCTCGTTTCTTATCTCTCCGAGAAGCAGTGCTGCTTCACGGAGCAGGCCTGATTTGTGTAAAGACTTCAAACGCGATCACGGCTGAAGAATATTGTGCTAACCATAGTCCTTGCTGGCTGAAGCCGATCGAATTAATCTAATGACATTTGGCAGGTTTGTATCATTCAGACTATGAATTCCGTGAGTATTGCCGCGAGTCACATGAAATGGAACCAACCCTAAATTTCGAAGTGTTCTTATAATTGTGAGCAACCAGTACCTCGACTCAGGATGCCCAATTGTTGATGCTGAGGAAAAAAGCTCATTGGCTAACTTGTGGATGTCGCGGTTCTGCCCGTCCGTCGTATCAGCGAAGACATGGCGTATTTGAATGGAAGAGCGCACATCAGGAATTGACGCCGATATCGAAATGGCGGCACCCGACACGGAAGAGTCATGGTCCTTCATTCTCTTCATCACGGTGGGAATGATGGGTTTCATAAGGTCGGGATCATGTCTAGAGAAGGCCCTGTATACCATCAGGGCCCGACGGCGAATATGAGGTCTATAATGAAGACAAAATATGTCAACAGGTGTGTATGACAAGCGTCAGCGTACATACTGACGAGTTATGAACCAGTAGATCGTGAAGCCGGGCTTGCACAGCGGGGATCACATCTTCTGTTGACGATGCTATGAGGTTGTCTAAGGCAAGGCATATTCGCGTGAGCGAAGTGTCTTCTAAATCCTATCAAAAGCTGAAGAACGACGGGCTTAGACAGTTGGGCTATGCAGACCTTGCGCAAGGTGTTTACAAGCATAAGTTGCAGCTCGTGGTTGGGAGGCATAACTTCGGAACAAAACAGATAGCCTGACAGGATACAATGGGTATCGTCTTTTCTCCTTTCTGTAACGACATACCGATCCGCTTGTCCTTGGCATTGGAAGCTGCTTCAGCCAAGTTAATCGCATGGGGAATCGCAAAATATAAGGCATCCTGTTTTAGCGCGCTCGTTGTCACCGCGTTATAGCAATAGAGTAGTACAATCAGAAGTTCTCTGCAGCTCCGCTAGAATCAAGTTCGTGATGCTGCTCTCGCTTGGCGAAAACGGACGCTACCCACCAAAGACAGCCCTGGGTCGTTGAATCGACTTCGAATGAATCGAACTTCAGCGAATATGTATTCATCGGCTTGCTGCACTGACTGGGCGGTCTCCACGTCACGAACAAGGGTATAGTGACGCCGGCTGGACGCTCCAGAAGAAATGAAAGGGACATCCATAGGTGTTTGGGTGTAAGCCATGTGTAGCGGCGCGTAGACGTGTTGAAGGCGCCAGGACAACACGTGTCAACAAACACCTTCTCCTGCACCCACCAACGCCCACATGCACCAGGTCAATTAATTCCTTCCGAATTCTGCCACGATGTCCTCGAGCACTGCAACTGCTCATTCATTTGCCAGGCTTCTCAACCAACCCAAGATCTCATCCAAGTCGCGTTCAGGCGAAGTTGACGATGGGACCAAGAAACTTCGTCGGATGATTCTCGTGGATGGGATTCCTTCAGCTACTGTTGGTACTGTATCAAATTCACTTTAACTGCAGCTTATACTCTACAGGATCCGACACTACGGCCCCGGATATGGAAGATACTTCTGCGCATCAATGACTTATCCGCGGATACATACTTGAAGTATGTCGCACGAGGCCCCTGCGAAGTCAGAGAGAAAATCAGAAACGACACGTTTCGGTGTGTGTTTCACCCATTCACATGGAAAGCTTGTCGTTCATGCTGCTACCACATCAGGACTCTGGCGACTGATCGCGGCTTCAAAGAGCGCGTGCGAGAAGACATGCTAGTTCGTCTGCTGGATGCGTTCGTGTGGAAGAACCACGGTCAGAATGGACACCATCCTTTAGCCTTATGTGCGGCTAATTTTTTCAACCGTTGACAGACCGACAAGAGTCGCATCAATTAGGATTTACTTATGTCCAAGGCATGAACGTTCTTGCGGCTCCATTTCTTTTTACAATGCCGTCGGAACTTGAGGCTTTCTACTGCTTCTCAAAGTTCATTGAGGAATCTTGTCCTCTTTATGTCCAGCCCACGCTTGATGGAGTACATCGAGGCCTGAAGGTAAACCGCATCTCTTTGTGTTACTTCTCGCCCAGAAATTCACCGACTCTGATTAGCTTCTTGACAAGTGCCTCAAAATAGTAGACCCAGACTTATTTGATCTTTTGCGCAAGAAGAACCTGTCGGCAGAAATATACGCATTTCCTTGTGGGTGCTAACGTCTTAGAGCCATTCTCGTCTTTCTGATATCGATCATAGCCGTCCTGACGCTCTGTGCGTGTACTCCCCCTCTCGACCAAGTGCTCCGTCTATGGGATTTTCTCCTCGCTTTCGGAGTGCATCTCAATGTGCTTTGTGTCATTGCACAGCTTCTTCTCATCAGGGATGAAGTCATGAGCTCTTCCAGGTAAGCAGCTCACTTCTTTGTTCGCCGTTTGAAGTTGACAATGTGTCGTAGCCCTATGCGTTTACTCCGTACGTTCCCTCCGCTTGAGGCAGTACCTGTCATCGGTATTGCTGTCACGTTGGTACGCGACCTCCCTCCCGAGCTGTATGATGAACTAGTTAAGCATCCTTATGAGATCTGAATGACGATTGTACCATATTTGTTGTTGCATGGATTGGTCCTGCGTTTGAAATGTATTAGTACGCCTCGTGTAATCATAATACAATACTTATATATGGCCAATGCTCACATCTACAATTCGCATGTCCGCATGTCATTCACAACAATAGAGACAGCTAACAAAACAAGTACTCTGAAACATATTAATGCGACCAAGCATCCAAATCTATCTATTCTACAACCGGTTAGTATAATACAGTAAGTGATCAAATCGTCCCATCCAGATGTGTCGAAATTATTATGCTGCTGAACGATAAGGTAAAGAATGGGAAGGATTCGAATATGAATACGACCGCGACGAGTTGTCCCTGTGTGTCAGATGGTCTTCGTCTGAATGGGAACTGTCAGACTCAGCGTCATACAAGCGGGCACTAGAGTCTGCACTGACATTAATAAGGAACCGTGTCAGAGAAAATGAAGGACTGCAGGAACCGGAGATCACATACCTCGTGTTATCACGGTCTCGATCGCACAGGATATCGCGAGGAAACCTCGGTGTGTTTTGGTACGAACGAGAAAAGGTGTCGTTCTTCAGGTCAACGGTGGCATGGGGTGTGCTGGGAGAGGCAGCAAGAGAGACGGGCGAGGGCATGCTGTTGGACATGTTCCCGCTTTCTGGACGTGGTATCGGCATGGGTGGGGGGAAAGTGTTAACCTCGGAAAACACTACATGCTGAAATCGTGCCAGTGTCTGCGACACTGTGGACAGGTCCTGCATCAATTGCGCGGAGGCTTGTACCTACGGGACAGCGACGAGCGTGAGCACCACTAGCGTCCAAGGTCTAGCGCAGACATACTGACCATTTGAGGGTTATGCACAGTCGCAGAAGGCAGTTTAACGCGCAGGGAGCGCACCTCTTGCCGGAGGTCAGAGTTCTCTATCTCTAGCGCCCGACACTTTTCTTCAAGGTCATTAACGTACTGAGCACGACGGGCTCGGTAGTCGCGCTGCTGAGTCAACGCGCGAGTAGGGGGAATAGTAAGATCCTTCTTGCGACCGCGAGTCATAGTAGCAGTAGGTGAGGGGGGGAAAATAAGCGGCAGGGATTTGACGAAACCGAAGGCGGCCAGAGAGCTAGATATAAAGACCCTGCAGTTCCCACAGTTGCGAATTCACAATTGATGATCAGATTCATTTGTTTTTCAAAACCGTAGTAGCCTTCCATAGACAGGGTCTCGGAGCCTCCTCCGTAGCAGGTGTCCCAAGGGAGACTCTCGGAGGATATCCGAACTAACCGAGCTCTACACACCTTACTAAAGGGACATCATCAGCTGGAAGCGGCGCGCCGGAAACGCTTGTATGAGGGAACCCCTGCGGTGTTATCGGCAGACACGAATACACTATATTATTACGCCTCGACCCCAGCGCTGAGTATCCTCATGGAGAGCGAAAGCGACGTGAACTTAAAATTTCTAATAGATGCCCGACGGCGCGGCGAAGGGGGCCACAGAAGCAGCGCATAAATCCGGAAAACTCGATATTCGGGTTAAAGACCCAAAGTGTGTCGTCGTTCTTGAGAATAATCAAGAAAACCAGAAGGTCCACAGAGAAGGGTGACAAGACCTGCAGCAACCACGCCACAGTACGTCATATTCAAATTGGCATTCAATTCCAGGCATGAACGACTGTGATTTTCAAATGGATCTCGTCCGACGGGAACATCATCATCTCAGGAATCAGGATCATCGTACGAGTGAAAACAGGGCGGCATCACGCACATTTTGCAGCTGTCCGACCATGACATTGATCACCATCAACTTTCAAGACAACATCAACAGGTTCACATGAACGGTCCATGTTTTCGGTTTCTTCGTTCACCCACTAATGCTGCTAATATTGATCTGTAAGCCCGAGCGCCCAACGGCGGCGAGCCGTAACACAGTGCTAAGTATAACTCCCAAACAGCAATAGAAGCAGTCAAGTACTTGCCGATCGGATTCGTGACACAATCCTTCTTAGCCTTCCCCATTGGGGGGAAGATCTTTGAATACTATCATATGCCGCGTGTCCCCGCAAAATCTAACATAAAATTAACTGGGCTGATAAATCAACTAATTTCTCTACCGCATATTTTAAACCTACGCTTGGCACAGTCTGTAAGTCAAAACGCCGACGAATGCCGCCACAGCCATGTTGCGCTTCATTCCACCATCCTTTGACTCGTGGTTCCGGTAAAGAATTTTCCCCTAGTCTCGTTCCAGCCTAGTGTGTTGTTGCACAGGAGTTGGTTCATTCATACGTCTCTGTCTACACCCCCCACACTCGCTCAAGAAGGAGCTGCAGCAGAACGTCGTGCCCGGGCGTGTTTGTGATGCACGAAATACGCGGGCCGTCATGGAGTGACAAATCCAAGGACTCCACTTCCACTGCGGCTGGAACAGCGGTAGACTCCCAAGGACCATGCGTCAGTTGGTGTTTATCCAGCTCCTCCTGCACAAACGCCCTGTTTGCCCCTGGTGCATACGCTACCTCATCCTCTCTCCGGTCTATAATTAACATACCCCGAGTCAGCTCGCCTGTCCTGGTCCAGGGTTAAGCTGTCGCTTTACGATCGGACAGGAAAATAATGGCCGTACTCACCTCTCGATCTCAAAGGTGCGTTTATGTATGCTCCAGCCGGGACTAAGAGCAGGTGACAACGGAGGGTTCGCGATTGCACACCATACAGCAACGATGTCGTGCAGTTCCATTGCATCTTTACCGAATTGGAGCATTACCGTACGTGTATGTTCCAGAAACGACGAAGTGAAGTGAGTTAGAGCTTTCTTCTCTCCGGCAACGGAGGGTGTATTCATATTCGAAAAAGAAGGATCGACTCGGGCTTGATAAACTGGGAATGGTAGCTCGTGCGGAGTCGTTATATCGAGAGGCAAGAGGAAGAACCGGTCAAGGGGCAGACCGAGCTCTGGTCTCGAGGGCATGAGAAGCTCCTTGACAGCATACGGGTCCGCAAAGAAATTGACTAAGATAGATTGATGGTCACCAATCGCTTCAAAAAAACGGAGAAGAATTCATACATTCCGCGACGGGACTTGTGTTTCCCGGAACATCCAAGGCGCCTCCCATACAGACGACGCGGCCTATGCGACCTCTTACGAGATCCCTATCGCGTCGCATCAGCTGAGCGAGATTCGTTAGTGGACCGAGGGCTATGTAAGTAATGCTTCTTTCCGGATAGCATCGCAACAATTCAAGCGAATTTTCAACGGCAGGCTTCTTCGATAACAGAAGCTGGGGATGGTCGGCGGTTGCGTCGAACTCTGCGTCGAGTTCGCTATGACGTTCTGTGATCCCACCTAAACCGTCCCTGGTAAAGTATTCGTTATTGAGCCGAGCACCGAAAAGGATGAAAACGCTTACGGACCTTCCATGGAAATATTGTGCGCTATGGATATCACCTTCCAGGGGAGCATCGCTTCCGAGCACGAGCGTGGTCTTCGGAGACGCTGAATAGTTGGGAAAGCGGGTTTTCTCCGCTGGATAGGCGTCAAAATGTCGGGTTAGAGCCTGGTAGGTCTTGAGAATATTCGCGCTTGTGAGATTTAGTCAAGATATCGCTAGGGGGATAGTCGTGTATTAACGAACTATGATGAGTGGATGTCGGTATTGCCTGAATTCTCTGCCTTAGATAACGGCCAGGAATAGCTGATAACAGGACAAACCAAAAGAAACAACGATGGAGAGGACCTCGAGTTCCGGAGAAGCGAGAGCGAAGAGACTGCTGTATACGTTAGGACTCTGAGCGGCCTTAGGTGCTCAGACATACATTGCAATGATATCATCTACGCCTGGATCCGTATCGACTGCGAAACGAAAATTTAGCTCTGAGCCACCGATAGCTACAATGTTTCTTACTTATCACGGGAATTCTACTTGTAGCCATAAGATTACAGTTGGTGGACACAGTAGAAGCCTAAGCTTGATAAGCTATTTTTATCTCGTATCTCGCTTTCGGGGACAATACGAACCGAGCTCGGACCGTCGTACCGCGCATAAAAGTATATTTCCACGTACTACGGCTCAGCCTTGGATATTTGAATCCTGGAAATAACAGAGATATGAATCAAGACGAGAAGACGAAATATAAAAGGTCAAAATCAGATGAATTGCAAAGTAGTTCAACGTCGATTTCGAAGCCAAGGCTTGGCGGTTACTATCCACCTCGGAAGAAGGAAGAAAGTCGAATTAAGCCGTTGTACGAATATCGGCACCCGCCGGGAACTATACAGGTGGTCACGGTGGCTGAACTTGTGACGTGACACAAACCCGGGCATCGTTTTCGAGCATATCCCATCTCTCACTACACAAAATGGCTGAGCAATTGCGGTTCCTTGGATCCCTGGAAGGCCACAAAGGATGGGTCACCGCCATCGCGACCTCGCAGGAGAACCCCGACATGATTTTGACTGCGTCTCGGGGTGCGTCCGTCTCCAAATTTCCCGTCGACACTCACCCTCATATCGTGCAGACAAAACTATCATCGTATGGCAGCTCACCCGCGACGAAGACTCGTACGGATACCCAAAACGAATTTTACACGGCCACAACCACTTTGTTTCCGACGTTGTCATCTCTTCTGACGGCCAGTTCGCCTTGTCTTCCTCTTGGGACCACACCCTCCGACTTTGGGATCTCAATAACGGTGCCACGACGCGTCGTTTCGTTGGCCACACGTCCGATGTTTTGTCTGTTAGCTTCAGTGCTGACAACAGGCAAATCGTGTCTGGCTCCCGTGACAAGGCTATCAAGGTCTGGAATACTTTGGGAGAGTGCAAGTTTGATATCAAGGGGGAGGAGGGCCACACAGAATGGTACGTGGAAATGGTTCTTTGGTGTAGTGTCTGTTCTAATAGCCGACCAGGGTGTCCTGTGTGCGGTTCAGCCCGAACGTGTCGAACCCCGTTATTGTATCGTGTGGGTGGGACCGTGTCGTCAAGGTCAGGATTCGTCTCCTTTGTATCCTTCCCCTTTCCATGATGCTATATCTTTATATTTGCTACTTCAGAGGGACTCGTCCCTATGAGACTATTTTTCCACCAAGATCTCTGATTCATTATTCTTCCTTTGCGTTTCTAGTTATCTGACTCCCTCTAACAGGTCTGGGAACTCTCCAAGTTCAAGCTGAAGACCAACCACCTCGGCCACACCGGTTACATCAACACTGTTTCCGTTTCACCTGATGGCTCCCTTGCCGCCTCTGGTGGAAAGGACGGCATCACGATGCTCTGGGACCTCAACGAGGGCAAGCACCTCTACTCCCTGGAAGCCGGCGATATTGTCAATGCATTGGTCTTCTCCCCCAACCGTTACTGGCTGTGTGCGGCTACTGCCAGCTGCGTCAAAATCTTCGATCTGGAGAGCAAGTGAGCCCTTTTGACTTTGCTCGTCGTTTGATTTGCTCATGCAAGTACAGGTCCATTGTTGATGAGCTCAAGCCAGCATACACTGATGGTGGTGACGAGGCAAGGCAGCCCGAGTGTGTATCCATCGCATGGTCGGCTGATGGTCAGACATTGTTCGCTGGATTTACCGACAACGCTCTCCGCGTCTGGACTGTCACCTCATAAGCTATACTTTTGCTGGTGTTTCGGTATCATGTCTTCGTCCCATAAAATTCAAAATGTTTGCCTCGCATCTCATGTATGATTTGATCGTCTTCATTTCGTGACATGGTGCCACCTAGGCACTGCCGGACGCGAATGTACAAGATGTAGCACTGCAACATTTCTCTACTGGCTGAAACTATTCACACACCTGTCATGGCGAGCTTACGCACTTGGAACAAGCCCGCAGTACAACCTGAAACCTCTGTAAGGAGTAAGACAGTCATATCCCCAACGCACTCAAACACCGGCGCCACATAGAATATTTGAAGTTCCAACGTTCCACCGAAATAAAATAGAATATTTGAAGCACGTTATAAGTAAACATAGATACTGTAGTAACAGTTGACCTTTCGGCCATCAGTTACTGCAGAAAGTATATATCATCGGCTTCATCAAATTGAAAGAGGGTTCTCCTCGGCCCATACCTGCGTCCGTAATTCAATCAAACTGTCCGTCCCATTGCAACAGAATAGGGCATGTTTAGGGGACTCAAATCTCTCAGTGTCATACATCCATGAATAAGCTAGTATACACAAGCATATCTATATAAGCGTCTATGTCTACATTGACTCTGCCTCAGTCATATTCCTCGTTCTTTCAGCGAGATCCCAACGATCCAGCCCTCCAAAATTAATTTTCATATCCAAGAAAGTCATGTTGAATTGTAGTTCGTAGACGTGTGAGACTTGTGCTCTCCAGCTATCGCCTCTATAACGACGCGTTAAAACATGAGCCCCAGTAGAGATGGTCACTGACGTCGCGGTACCATATACATCTCCTTCCTGACTAACAAGCCTTAGTGACTGGTCCGTATTTGAGCGGGAGTCGTATATCCAGATGTTAACACCAGAATATATCTCCTGCCATCCACTCCGGTCAACCAGTCTATTTGGCGATGAAATACGCTTTGTTTCTGCAGGAACCGTAGGCGCAGGACGTATGTCGACATCGTTCACCAGGCGTAGCGCCTGCAAGTTGGATATATCTTGGAACAGGGAACGTTCCTCGGGTGTCGATGGGTCGATGACCTTAATGAGCTGCCCAGACGCTTCAGATTCCTCGTCACTCTCGTCGCCGTCGTCTTCGTCGTCCATTTTCGTGTCTTCATTAGGTTTACTCGCCTCGGCGTGCTCTTCTTCTGCTACCTTCAATCGAGAACGAAACGCTGCCCAGGCTTCATTGTTGGAAAAGTCGGTTCGAAGGACGACGCCTCCGTCGACGTCGTCGAGCAATCGATCTAAGTGATCTGCGTCCTCTGAAGATATCACCTGCTCTGATGTCAAAACGCGACACTGAAATATCACTACTTTCTGCTCACTTGATCCTCAGAGGCCGTTGCAGCGCTGGGCTTGGGTATGGGGGGAGTCGCAGTCCAAAATGCATCCAAGGCGCGTAGGAGCCATTTTCGTCGGCCTTCTTGAGGAAACTCGGTACGTATTCTATGGTACCGGGTCTACTGTAGCATCAGATACAGAAATAAAACGTGCATGAAAGTACGGACTGCAAGGAACTGGGCAAATTCGAGATTCATTTTCGAGCAAGTTTGCGGAGGATTCAAGACTAGAAAACGTATCTCTTGGAACTGGACTTGGGATGGATAATATTTTCGACAGGCAAGTGACTGACGTTTCTGGTCACGTGTACACATCTTCCTTCCCTTTCTCCCTTTACGACGCGCCGCCATTCAATATGTGGCTTTCAGATGCTCAGAGTTCGCTGTCACATTTTACTGCTCATGCTATATAAATTTCCAACCCTTTTGTCATGCAGAAATAGGCGTGGCCCTCACGACGTTCGGCGCGCTGTTCATGCTCCTGGGAGTCATGCTCTTCTTCGATGGCGCTCTTCTGGCTCTCGGCAATGTATAGTCCATTCTCGACCATTAGGGCTCTTCTTGACAACTGGGGCATTGCAGATACTCTTCGTTTCAGGCCTTACCCTCATAATCGGACCCCAGAAAACGTTTTATTTCTTCGCAAGGAAGCAGAAACTACGTGGCACCATATGTTTCCTCGGCGGTATTATTCTCGTTTTCATAAAGTGGCCGTTCGTTGGTATGATTGTGGAGACGTTTGGGTTCTTGAATTTATTCGGGTGCGTTCCTTGGTTGTCCAAGATAATGAAGACGCTTATGGTTCTCTAGTGACTTCTTCCCTGTCATCATTACTTTCCTCAGGCAGCTGCCTTTTATTGGGACGGCGCTGTCGCTCCCTTATGTGAGAGATGTGCGTATACTACTTCTGACCGCTTTACTCTCGCTCACTCCGTCTCGCAGGTAGTAGATCGTATTGCAGGGTCGCGAACGTCTGCTGTATAATCATATTCATTATTCACCTGCCAACTTCGAAAACATGATATCCGTATGCCGTGTCTATCTTCAACGTTCCTGACAAGTCTATACCGTTTCAATATGGTCGGTAGCCGCTTTCTCTTTGTCATCCTGTGACACCCGACTTGATTCCTCTCCTTTCGGGAGGCGGTCAGTATCCGTTCTCTTTTGGGCCAACTCATTAACATTGCGGAAACGGAAACCGTCTTTCATCGTCTGGGAGATGACCATTCCACTGCAAATGTAGTCAGCGATATGGAACATAGGATCAAAGAACACGAGGATGACCATACCCTGCGTAAAGAACTACGACCAGGTAACCCGATAGCGGGACAAGGTATGACCTCCGAGTATAAGCTCTGTCCGCTAAACCACCTTGAGCAGGAGGGAACCAGGCGCCACCTCCAACTCCCTGCAGAACACGTCAGCATACACGTTGACTTTGGCCCACTTGATGACGTGCCATGACAATTAGACCTGATCCTCTCTTTGTATGTTTTCCCAGGTTTTTTGTTCCTAATGTAAAGATGCACTAACAAAAATATCAGAAAACAATGTGCAGATAGACAAGAAATGCGTACCGGATAACAGATGGACTCGAAGAAAAACAATGCAAACAAGCATCCAACAGCTGCCTGTCCGGGTAGCCCCACGATTGAACCGCAAAACACGCAACAGCATACGGCGTAGAACGTCAGCAACAATGCCGGGTCCACGAAGTTGAGAATGGCAACTCCCACAAATCTGGAAACTGCAATGAGTCCGATCAATACCAGAGGCTTTTACGAAATGCTGACCTCCCGACTGTGAATGTTATTTGACAGAACGAGAATAATTGACTAGCTTTGGGTTTGCTGATCCCGATATTCTGGTCGACCAAGAAATTCACGACAAAAGACGCTACAGCCGACTTGGGCCCCACTATTTGCACTGTGAGAAGCCCGCCATTGGATGGAACTCGCCAGCGAAAGTGCTCACACATAACATGTCTGCGCCACGAACCCAAAGATACACCGCCATTGTCTCCAAAACGGCTGGTCGTCTACGGTAATACCCGCTTCGGTGGATCTCTTGCGACAAGGCGTCCTCAGCTGATTTCAGGCAGATCGCAGAAGCTTTGGCCATCCAGTCAGTTCAGTCACCTTACGAGTTAAAACTCACTAGAAGAGGATATTTAGGACGACACCAAGGCCCGCGACGGCGAGATACACCCTGATCGAACAATTAACACTACGCGAAAAACACCGACAGTGAGGGACTACCGACCATTGGACTGTATCTAGGCTCGTGGCGTTTGCGCCAGTGAAGAACCACCTCGAAGCGATCAGCGGGCCAGCGAATGACTGCTACACCTTGGAACCCCTGACTGAAGTTGAGCCTGGCGGCAGCGTATCGCGGTGTTCCCAGCACGGCAATGTACGAGTTGGCTGCGACTTCCAGGGTAGCGAGCCCACAGCCTAAGGATACGTATACTCAGGAAACAGGGAAAGTAATATCTCGCGAAGAGGTAATCCCACCAATGACAAAGGTACAAGCGACGAACCCGCCGTATTTCTGGTACACAGCGGACGGCCAGAAGAAGACGGCGCCTATAAAAAGGTCAAGGTCAAGCCAAGTGCCAGGCTTTGGAGAACTTTCACGTACCGAGACTGTAAAGGCCTAGACCCATGTGTATACCCGCCTGATATCGGGTGCGTCATTTAGCGTTCAGAATAGCATAAGATGGTTTTAGAGCAGCACCTTGTATCCTTTTCGCTTCATCTACATACCAGGTAATCAGCGGCGGTGGGACACGGACGGAAGAAGTAAACAAACGAAGACGCTAGCAATTGGTGCGTAGACCAAGTATGCACCGAAGTACGCTAATTGCAGGAGGGTACTCTGAACCTTGGATATCCCAAAGATGGTCTGAAAGTGGGCATTAAGGACATCTAGAAGCTGAATTAATGATCAGACGCCGTTTAGACTCAGTTCTAGTAAGCCACTAACGCCGTACGCAAAACCCCCTTCCGAATTATCGTTCAGGATCGTGACGGAGCAGTTCGATGGGAGAACGTACAGGTGAAGAAAAGTGAAGTGACTAGGGCAAAGGCGAATATCCATCGACCTCTTGACAGTTCAGAACCTGCGGGAGTGTTGGCGAACGAACATTGCGCGCGATTTGGGGACATACCGGTCGTTCCAGTGAGAGGAGCCATGGTATCGATGGGATGACCGGAAAGGATCAACAGCATTACTATTCGCGTCCTCATTATATGCATAGCGCCATGTTAGGACCTGTAGACCCGGCCAAAGCACACAATACCGAACCACATGAGAAGCTTCTTCCTCCGACTGATGGAATCCCCCCCGCGTGACTGCTGGCGAAGCCAGATGACCCGGTCCGCTAGCATTCAGCGATAATCTGGGGCTGCTAATGTGGGGTAACCTATTGATATCTCTGCGAAGAAGCTGATACGTGTAGATACCAGGAGGCCCTGACTGAATATCGATCCACCGGCATCGCGGGATGACCTGAGCAAAAGTTCCGGTATGTATCGTATGTGGCAAGGGACCTGAATGACTTGTGCTTTTTTTGTGGTAATGAGTAAAGGGTGGCGTAGTGAGATCGGCTAATTATATATGGATGATATCTTTGTCCGTAGAACTGTCGAAGCTAGCGTTAACTGAGAAAGGGGGGAGGCAGATATAAAATTGTTTATTCCCTGTAGAGACCCACAGATTGTAGCACGACAGTAGCTCCTGTTTCGTTGTGCCAGGGTAATGGTCGAGGCGGGGCCATACTGGATTTCTCCAACTGGGCAAGTTGACATCGATAGGACCACATAGTTTTTTTTCAGCTCATATAGAAGCCTGAGAGTACGGAAATTATCTCATCTTTCAACGTATTTTTGTGAAACCTATTTTTACCATTCAAAATTCGCTGATGCGTCTGCTAAGCGGGTGGCAACCGAGAATGAACATATATATAGTCTTCAGATAAATCTATAGGTGCCGCGGAGGTTGACAAGGTTTAAGCATAGGTACTCAGGTCGGCGGACTCTGATCGTTCAATACAGCCTTCAAACAGTTGCCGGGAGAATCGGTCCGGGTATCCGGTCCGGTCCGAACGGGTGACGCTTTTCCTTTCAACCAGGCTCAATTACCGACCAGCCTCGCACTGGGGACCAGTACGAACACTGAACGGAATATTTTGATCTAAGTGTTATCTATCTTTTCTATGGAACTAAAAATCTAGACAGCGTGTTCAAGTCGGCTGGTTGTGGCAAATTCTGTTTTTGTGGCACTGGCGACTACTATCATTCCTTCAATTCAATGTAAACTGCGGGCTTCTGACACAGAGATACGGGGAAGTTCTAGCCAGACTTGTGCTTGGCGCTTGAGCTTGGGGATCCGAGTCGAGGCCGTTCTTGCCGTCCTCTATGGATACTGTGTTTCACCTGGAACTCTTATTGAAATCCACACTATGCAAGTAACTAGACTCAGGTCTTTCTTGGTTAGTCTGCTGAGGGCACTATATGTTTTTTCAGTCGATAGTTCAAGATCAGACACCGATGAATATCCGCCAGTACCGCAGTTGGCTCCATGTGCATCTATCTTGTACGGTAAAAGTGGGCGCCTGCCGGGCCCTCGTGTCTTTGTTACAGGATTCCCAGCTTGATTGATCTTTTCAGGGTTCGCATTCAACATATGTATTTGCCTTTATAAAAATCTCTCCTGGGCATCATTTCTATGTAATCGCGTCTTTCTATTAGAAGTCCGAGAAGTTTTAGAGCCCCGTTCCGCGGATTTCATCATACCAGGTCCCCCCACACTATTAGTCCTAGTAATGTAAACAAGTGGGGCCAATCTCGATAGTCTCCAAGCGGCTTTGCCGGCACAAATTTATTATATCCAGCTTGCGATTTTCTCTCAAGTGGCACTTTACTAAATGACTGCAATTTTCGAAAACGCGAAGCCAGAATTTTGTGTCAGGGTCGCCGTTGCTCGGACCCTGCCCTCGTGGCAGCAGTCCGGGGTTAAAGGCACTTTACCGTTCCTATTCATAGCGACCAATATATGGATGCCATCCTGCATGATGGGTCGCCTAATTCTCCCTAACTCTGCTGGATACCACGTTGTGAGACGCTTCTGTGTACACGTAACGGTGAGCACAGTACAGTTCCTTTTCCGACGGTATCGCTTGAATTTCTAGGCCTTAAGGAACGTTGGCCGACATGAGGCAACGACGATGGTACTACAGATTGTGGTTGAAGATAAAGCATTTTGGCCGCTACAGACATCTTCCCGATGACACGTCGCCCGGCGTCGAGCTTGACATCGACAGACTCTCTGACTGCCACATTACTTCAAATTTTCGTGTATACCCAGTCCACGTACGCGTCACCACCACCAGAGAGGGCCATATCGCACGTCAACAGTCGCTGGAGAAGAATCGTGTTGGGGCACGCGGCTTTTTGGCGCCAGATTGATGCCAAGAGCCTGAGCAGCTCCCTGCAGCAAAATATCATAGAGACGTATTTGTCCCGCGCAAAGACGTTCACGGCTGATTTGAGGGCCGTTCTCTCGGAGGATGACTGGAGCCGTACCCTTGAAATCATTGCTTCGCACTCGGCCCGATGGCGTCTGATATCTATCCGAGCTGACTTCAACTTTTCTACCGATCTCCTCAGCCAACATATTTCCCAGTTCCATCTCCCGCACCTCGAACACCTCTCTATCATCTGCTTAGACGGATTTTGCGAACCCCCGGACCTAGATACCATTGATGGGGACACGAGTATTCTACGCGGGAGTGCACCCAGGCTTACCAGTTTCCGCGTGCAGCATAGTGCCATCACTTATTTTCCTCCCCCCTTGCACGGCCTCACAACTCTTCACCTCGAAGAATTCGGTGACCATCGGATCGACTACGGCAGCTTTCGGCGCTTGATTCTATCCATTTATTCCCTGACCAATCTTTCAATCTACGGTGATTTCATCGATCATTGGACTATGGCTGGAGATCTCCATCTCCCTGCCCTTCGTTCCCTCCGATCAGGTAGCAACGCATCTCTAGGGGCGATGTTGTTATCACTGTCCGTTCCTGGACTAGCTAGTCTGACCTTATACAACGAATGGGACTCTCACATCCGCGAGTTCACCCGCCAACGTGAACCTGGTTACGAAGCCAAATTTCCTTGTGTGCATTTAATACTTCAAGGACTGCCATTTTTCATTGCCAGTACCTTCAGACACTGTTGGAAGAGGTACCGGTGATATATCGGCTTGATATCATCGATGGATTCGCGGACGAAGTCCTTGACCTGTTACAAAATGATAGCGCCCTGCTTCCGTCCCTCTGCGCGTTGTCCATCAACCGACTCGATGATCCTACGAAGCTATGTACCTTCTACACCTCCCGCCGGGTAGCATTCCGATTACACTGTAATTTAGATGCCGTCCCGCCTCCCTGTGCATCCAGTGTCCGTTGGGATGGGCTCGAGAGCTGGCCTGCAGGTACAAAATGTATTGACAGGGACGACTTCATGACGAGGTTGTCTGATAAAGGTGTCGCTTATAGATTGCCAAGGCATCAAAAAGTCCTCGGGATTGCGTAGTACGTCGAGTCTCTGTTGAGGTACGGGAGCAGTCGAGTGCATTTCTCGTATCTGAGAAAGTTTCTGCATCTGTTAGAATCTGTTTCGGTGCGAGGTTGATTGGGACGGAACGGTCCGATCTATGTGAATATGATGGGTGCTTATAAGACTTGTTGCTGTCTCATCGCTTCATTAACAACCACGACGACACACGTCCAGGCATCGTTCGGTGAGTTGATCATAAGTACCTATCGTTTACAAAGCTAACGAGTCTACCCAAGTGACTTCTGATGAAGGAGGGCGTATCTCAGTCGTCTTCATGGATTAATTCCATTTGGTCTGCGTTCCTGCGACTCTGCTGCCGTAACCAACGGCGTGCATTTGATGTTAATTCTATTATCGGCAGCGACACCTCCACCCTGGTAGATCCAGGGCCTTGTGTTGTAAACGATCTATCGGATACATTGCTCCTCAGCATCTTCAAAGGCACAAGCGACTCTTATGGCCAAAGTTATCCTTCCGTAGTCAGGAGAATATCCCATGTCAATCGCCGCTGGCGAAAGATTGCAACATCGTCTCCACAACTATGGCGGCACATCGACGCTATGGTCCCCAACGTTTACAATCAGCTTTCGCTGATCAACATGCATCTCATCAGGGCGTACCCATTCACGGTCGACCTACGGCTGGCCCTTCCCAACGTTGAATCTAACTGGGCCCTGCTCCTCGAGCCCTTAGCCTACTCTGCCTTCCGCTGGCGCGTACTCTCCGTCCACGTCGACAGTGATTCCGGCTGTGCACAGCACGCTCTCGTTCGACATTTCCGCACATCACATTTCCCCAATCTCGAGCATTTCTCCGTTATACGCTACTCCGACGTTTCATCATGCAACTGTTTTGAGCCGCACGACATTGGGGGGGACATTCTTATAGAGGGCTCATTGAAGCTCTCGAGTGTGCGTTTACAGCATTCCTCGATCCCACATCTCCTACCACCGCCGCAGACCATCAGTACGCTGCATCTGGAGCAGTTCGGAGAATATCCTATGGAGTATGGGAACTTCCGACGGCTTATAATGGGGTTGCCGTCGTTGGCGAACTTATCAATTTATGGCAACTTTGTTGATGGTTGGACCAAAGCGAGGGACTTGGACATTCCTAGCCTCCGAATGTTGAGGCTAAGTAACAACGAAGCGCTAAGCTCCCTGTTGCTGTCAATCTACGCCCCAAACTTGGAGAGCCTGGAGCTCCATGGGATATGGGACTCTCATCTTCGTGAGTTCCTTCATGTGCGCGAGACAGCATACGAGACCAGCGTGCATTATTTAATGCTAAAGGGCTGCCAACTGTCCACATATTCTCTGTGTGCGCTCTTCAAAGATTTCGCTGGGACAGAGAGGGTTGATATCGTCGATAGTTACGCGGATGCTGTTATGGATTTGCTCATGAGCGATGATGACCTCCTACCATCTCTGCACACCGTCTCAGTTCACAAACTGGCAGATGCCAGGAAGCTCTCTGTAGCCCGCAACGTGATCTTTCGACTGCACTATAGTGTTGATGCTGCGCCGTTGCATGGCGATGTGGTGAGATGGGATCAACTGGATCCTTGGACGTTGGCCATGGAATTTTGCGACAGAGATGATTTTAT
The DNA here is from genome assembly GCA_030435655.1 of Armillaria novae-zelandiae. Lineage (NCBI taxonomy): Eukaryota > Fungi > Basidiomycota > Agaricomycetes > Agaricales > Physalacriaceae > Armillaria > Armillaria novae-zelandiae. The sequence continues at coordinate 1,783,816 of JAUEPR010000004.1, read as the reverse complement.
GAGGAGGATCTCTGATCCTCCAAGTCTTCGTCCAGATGGTCCGGAAGCTTATGACGGTCGGGTTGAAAGGATGAAGGAGGAGCACACGGCGGACCATATAATTTCTGGACTTGACCCTAGAACTCGTACAATCGTAACCGTGTAATAGCTTCGGAATAAAGAACTTTTAATCGATCAACTAGGTTTTGGATGGGGATCATGGTTGTATGAGGCCGACTATCAGGATACCAGAGGTCACGGATTCCCGGCAAATATAATTCAGATTCAGGTTGGCACGATTATCAATGAAAGGGCGATGGATTTGACTTCAACCCAGCCGCTGCGCCGCGCCGTTTCATAGTACTACTACGCTAGTAGTAATTGACTGAGTTTTGCTAAGAGCGCTAAATGAGGACGCGATACGAGTTCTTGCTTCTAGCTCGACACTTCAGAATTTCCCTAGCAATATCGAGCTCAATGTCACCGAGTGGTCATAGCAAGAGCATATGCTTATCTGACTACGGCAGACTGAAGATTTGGGTGATCGAAATCTGCCACCCGGTCCGGTTGGTGCGAGCTTCGTCATCGGCACGTGGATCTTTTCCCTTGTCCTTGGCTTTGGGTCACTCTAAGGTTTTGTGGAAACCGTTTGCAAGACAACCAGTATGCTGGAAAATTTGCCTGCTGCAGCAATATCCGAAGCTTCTCATTCCAAATTTTTTTAGTAGTTCAACACCAGAGGCACTTAATATGCCTAAAGTGCTATGGACAACCGCGAATCCATCTTCCTTTCCGTCCTCCACCGCGAATCGTTACAAAACTAGCATTCTTCATGCTCTTTGATGAAAATAATGATAAGAGCACCGAACGGTTAGACCCCGTCTGCAGACCGAATATCCAATGCGACGCTATCGAAATCCCCTCAAGAGGGTCTCCAAAATGGTATAATTCCTGACTTGCGAAGGTGAGACGATTTCAATTGAACCATGCTAAAAGAAACTGACTTACTTCAAGAAGAATGATCAGAAAAGCCAGCGATGGGAAGAGCTCCGTCATGATACGACACAACCACCATTCATGCTACATGCATTAGACGCTTCGTCTTCTGGTATGCGATATATGTCGTCTCTATCAACTGCATCGTTGCTTATGGATCTCTAGGCTTTCTTCGAAGCTATCCATGACTGAGGATGATTTATGAGCGCAAAGTGTGCCAGCGAGACGGTTGCAAGCTAGGTGAAGACAGCCGAAACGATTCATTGCAGCCTTTTATACGTCTCACTATTGTGCTCATTGGATTTGGACGGGTCTATTGTCTCGTCCCTCAAATGCTTCCTTCACGAATGCCGTGTTTGTAACAATAAGACGCGCTTGGACGCTAGCTCCGAAGATAATTACCGTGTGGCGCATCACGTGTCGACAGCGGATCGTAGTTTACGCTTGCTGGGCCCTGCCAGACAATTAAGCGCTTACCGGTATGGCAAGTCAGATATTCAGATTTTGACACGACTCGCCAGCACACCATTTCTCGGCAGAGAGATGAGCCACCTTTTTTTAATTTGCCGAACGCCAACTGACTATCGTACAATAAAGAAACGCAGCATCGTTTCTATTCTGCATCTTGGCGCAATCTAGTTCGATGTCGGCCCTGGTATGTTAGTTGAAGGTCCGTGTTCCTCCAAAATCAACTCTCCAGCGGTTTCAATCTGCGCGCTGAAGTACATCATCATGACTGCCGGCACAACTAACCATCCTTTGACAAGAAACATGGGCTCCCGATCACACCTGACAAACCAGGCAGTATTTGAGGAGGAGGTTTTATTAGAGGAACGCGTCGCACATTCCTATACATCTGAGAGACTTGATGACGAGATGAAAGAATGACCATGCTATTGTCGAATCATGCCCTCATATGGTATGATATCAATCTCTCGAACTATACTGAATCGCTTCAGGTCCAAGGTAGACACTGATTGATATTGAATCAGCTTTACATTGCGCGACTCTCTCTCTCTCTCTCTTATCCTATGAAACAGGCACCCGGAAAGGACACTAAAAGACTGGTAAGTACGTTGTTTTTAAGTCGTTCATCGTCGGAATATATAACTGACTGCTCTCAGCCTTAAAAAATCTCGCTTCATATCGTCATCTTTGCAGGATTTCTGTAATATTGCCATCTGGTTTAAAGTGTTGGGTAGGCATCCAATTAGCCGCCAGAAAACCCACGATTGTGTCTATTCTGGTTCTCTGAGAGATCTTTATTCGGACCTTGCAAAAATGGAGATCGCCTTCCGTCCATGTCCAATATTTGTGTGGATAGTGATCTCACGAACATATACAAGCCCGGCTCTACCCATTGACATATCCGTGATGTTGCGGCACCGCAGGGAAGTATCAACCGTATCTGGAGGTCATACTAGAGGAGATAGAGCTTGTGGAGGCAGGTTCGACTGAAGTTATGGTGCGCAACGTGTTTCATCAGTCGAACAAGAGAATCAGCCCAGCACATCTTCGGACGAGGCTATTGGGGTGTTCTCTGACAAGATAGTTACAAGGCACTTGCTACCCCACAAAAAGGACGCAGTCCCTCGGAACATGATCAATGGTTTCCGCATAACCGAGTTCCGACTTTATTCTTGGAATTCCTGCGGGAGTGATTCGACACGAAAATCAATGGCTGTTCGCATGGCACAAGAATCATTGACATCCACGAGGGTACCTATGCGGACGCTGGAGGGGACATCAATGCCTCAGGGACGATGAGCATCTTCTTTGACTAGGATCATGACTTCTTCACTAACCACGAATATGGTTACTATTTTTTGGACGGCTGCTGCGCAATAACTGCCTTTCCCATGACAGAGGTGCCCAAAATGACAAGAAAGTCTGGGAGTGATAGTTCGAGGGCGATCGACACCGTCATTGTGGAAATCTGCCCATGGCGGCGAAGCGGAGCGGAGTGGCATTCCTTTCAATACTCTAGAGATGCCAAAATGTACCTGCGAAGTATGTCTGGCCATCGACGGTACACCGACGGCAATCCTGTTCCTTCGGGACCCTATTTTTACACCAGACCCCGAAGGACAGGCGCAGATGGAACTGTCATGCATTCTCTGGGAATTGAATCTGTCGTGTCGTGAAGTTTGCGTAACAGGCGTTTCAAATTCAGTAAACACTTCAGTGATGTATGATTAAAGTTTTACGGACGAACCTATGTCAAGACGGCATTGGGCGGAGGATCTCAGCGTCAGGTCCATATGCCACCGTTTCTTCTTTAATTTCACGAACGATGACATTTACTGAGTTCAGTATTGGACTAGCTTACGATCGGCAAATTCCGGACTTTTCATATGACCGTTGCCTAAACCAATCACCTTTACTTTTTTTTCTCTGCTCGACGACCTCCAGAGTTAGTAAACCTTCAGGTCTAGGCGTCCACGTCTCAGCTCTCGCCTTCCTTGATTTCTATGCAATAATCTATATCTCCTTCTATTCATTATGTACCACAATAACGCCATCAGAATTTTGACCGGTATGTCTCCTGAATATGGTTACCGGTTGATTAAGATTCGCGAAGCTGACACCATGTATTTACAGGAAACAGCCACCGGGAGCTCGCCCAAGCTGTGGCCGAGCGGTGAGCTACTGCTTCGACAGCGAAGCTACTCCCATTGTCCGATATGCATGATTCACCCTTGTGACATAGGCTCAATCTCCCCCTCGTTCCATGTACCGTCAAAAACTTTTCTAATGGAGAGGTCAACGTCAAAATATCTGAATCTGTTCGAGACGAGGACGTTTTTATCATTCAATCCGGATGCAGCGATGTCAATGACAACCTGATGGAGCTGCTTATCCTCATTTCGGCTTGCAAGACAGCTTCAGCCAAACGGATCACAGCTGTTATTCCCTGTTTTCCCTACGCACGAATGGACAAGAAGGATAAGTCCCGTGCCCCGATTACGGCAAAATTGGTAGCGAACATGCTTGTTGTCGCCGGATGTGACCATGTTATCACGATGGACCTCCACGCCAGTCAAATCCAAGGCTTTTTCGATATCCCTGTGGATAATTTATGGTCCGAGCCGCTAATGCTGACCTACATCAAACGGGAGATAGAGGGATGGCAAAACGGGATCATCGTCAGTCCGGATGCAGGGGGTGCAAAGCGGTGAGTTTCCAGCTCCTGCGCAGTGGTACATGGGTGGCTCAATTTTTCCAATAGGACTACGGCTATAGCGGACAAGCTCGGCGTAGAGTTTGCTTTGATCCACAGAAAACGCGATGGAAAAAACGAGAATGCGCCCGAACGAATGGAGATACTTGTTGGAGACGTCAAAGACAAGGTGTGTCTATTATAGATCCCTCGTTCTAAAAAAATATATAGTTATTTCTGTGTCTGCTGTTCAGGTGGCCATTTTGGTGGATGATATGATCGATACTGGTCACACCCTGACCTTGGCCGCCGAGACGTTGCATGAGAAGGGGGCGAAATCGGTGCATGCTCTTATATCACACGGTATATTTAGCATCGCTTCCGTCTTTTTCTGGAGCTGAAGCCTATATCTCAGGTCTCCTGTCAGGAACTAATCTTGACGCTCTCAATGATTTGCCGATTGAGCAACTAGTGGTAACCCATTTTCGTTACTTGCACCTTCCCTCGCTTATAATGTACTTTCAGGTGACTAACACTGTCCCTCAGACAGAGCATCTTGCCCAATTCCCGAAACTCACTGTTATAGACATAGCTCCCACGATCGCGGAAAGCATTCGCCGGACACACAACGGTGAAAGTATCAGTCTCTTATTCGGCGAATGGGCCGAGGATAGGAACAGGGCCGTATAGTATTGGTCTAGTGAGTCAGAATTTGAAGATACAGCTAATGGTTGGGAAGTAACAAAAACAGACTGTAGCATTACCTTGAAGGAAAACATAAAATTAATCTAGAAATGTCTATTTTGCAAGCGCGCGTAGTTGTCTGTGCTGTATATGATCTCTAACGAAGTCAGTAGGTCCACTTCTCCCGCCTTCCTGCGGCGAGGTGTCACGATCAGTATCGCCGCCGAGCTCACAGTTGTTGGGAATGTCTAGTATAGTAGTGTCAACAGTGATACCAGAAACTGTGTTCAATTATTTGGCTTCACGATGTCAACAGCAGTTTGGAGCGGTGAGATACTTGCGCCGCTCATTAAATTCCTCATTCACACGATCATACTGAGTTTCGACGTAAACTACGACCAGTGGGAAAGGCTGTAGAGAGTATTTTTCAATCAGAAATTATTTCTCCTGTAATGCATATTTGAGCGTAATTGTATCAATCGATGACCCCGTACATTTTGAAGCATATTCTTTGAGACCACACACAAGTTACAATTGACAATAAGGCGGTCCTTGAGATGCATCGATAGGTGTGGGAAATTTCAATTTCAAATGCATACTCTTGTTGAACCAACCACCACTATATATCCCAGCATGGATCAGGATTATCGCAGATATATAGTAAAGTGTGCTGTCGGTGTTTCTCTTCTGTCTTTTGCTTCAATTTCTCGTACTCGTTGGCTGGCTAGTTCTTCGGCTGACTATCAAATTCCTAGCTCGGTTTTGAATCGCAGTGCTCTCATCGCTCGCTGTAACTTCGACTTGCATCCGGTCAATAGCTTCTTCTGCAGGCTCCGTTTTCTGACTACCCACTCTTATTCTTGTGTTATATCAATTCTCTCAAGGGCTTTGGTAAGTCTTCTAGCTCGTGGTCTGTTGCGTGTGTCTTGCTTATTGACGGCTCACATCTTCACTTGCTGTTTCGGAGTAATATCCAGCGTGATTACGACAAGCTCTGTCATAGTCCTGCTCTTTTATTCATTAAAGGTGTGTGCATGCTAAAAAAAATTCTGAGCCGAAATATGACTTACCGCAGCATCCTCTTTTGACGCCGTTTAGCCGGACACTCGCAGAACCAATCTCGTGCTGTCTATGGGATGACAGTAGGCACTTTAAAGAGGCCCACCCTGTCTTTCTAGAGGTGATCTTCGGCATTTACGATTCTCGGGGTCTCAACACATTTCAAGTCCATGACTCAACCTTTTCTTCCAGATTTGGGCGTATATACATGATACTAGGACGACAGGATATTGAGCGTGCTGGATCATGGATGCTCTCACACTGTGGATTCAACGCTGCACTTATTTTTCCCTTCTGTGGCAATTCTTGTTCTGGGGGAATACTTGAAAGGAATTTCAATGTACCGAATTTTGACTGCGCAAACCGACCGGTAGGCTACGACCTGCAGCCAAGACAAAACTATCGCGTAAGTCAGATATTTTGCGCTTTGTAATGTACCCGAACACAACACATTCGGAATGCGCCTTTTCCTTTCGACAGTGCCGTTACCTGACCTTCCTCGAAATCAGTCAATCATTTTCTGTCTGGTTTTCTATTGGACTTGCGCAGTTCAGTGTAGTGCAGCATCATTGAACAATTTCCGCCTTAGCATACGTATGGAGATCATTCGGCTTGCATATCTGGGATTGAACCGATAGGCAGAGTTGCAATGTACAGACATTGATCGTCTCTGGCCCTTGCAATTCCTGGTGATTTCCCGACCAGTCTACCCGAGTCATAGGTAACTGCGCGAGCTCGCCAAGTCTTTATATTCCCGCTTCACTACCGACCTCATGCCTGGCGTCCGATACTGTTCCATTTTTTCTTACGGACCTACGCCTGCGGAATATAGAGGTATAAGACGCGGCTAGGTTGGAGATGGCGCTCTATCCGACCATTCTTGCATCGGCTCCCCGTAAAGCATGGTCTATCTTCCTTCTATTGCGTCTTTTGCTTTACTCGCTGCGACCACGGTCGTCGGGAACCCCAGAGCAGCTCCCTTGAGCGGGGCCGAGGTTTCTCGGAGCTCGAAGCTTCACCAAACTGCCCCCCGCTCGCTTGGGCCATGTCAGGACACCCTTTCTCGCCGTGACAAAATAGAGAAGTCAGCTGCGCGTCGTACAGCTCTGGTAGACGAACTTCGAAGGAAACGGGGTCTCGCTACTCGTAAGTTCCCTTGGTCTTCCCTCGCAACGAATAGGATGCTGAATATAATCCCAAGGCGCTCCGTATAAGCGTACAGCCACCTCGTACAACGTATCAAGCACCACTCACTCGTCGACTGAGGCGAACGTTACCATGGAACTTGACCAAGGAATGTCCTACGTTCGGGGGGAGTACGTCCGTTCGACCATCTCTGAGGACCAGTCGGGTGTTTATGCCTACGTTGATCTGGAGTTGATTGATTTATCGACTTGCGAGACGGCCCCTGACCTGTACATCGACTTCTGGCATTGTAATTCGACTGGTGTGTATTCAGGAGTTCTCGGATCCGGCAATGGCAATCCAAGCGATCTCTCCAACGTGGTCAGTACTCCACACTGTCATTGATACCCGTCCAATTAGTTAACTTATTTTCTCCATTATATAATAGGACAAAACCTTCCTCCGTGGCATCCAGCCAACGAACCAAGAAGGACATGCGTCCTTCGAGACCGTCTTCCCAGGTATGACCAGATACGAATTCTTTTCTTGGATATCTGATTGAATCATGTGCGCCAGGCCACTATTCTGGACGTGCGACCCATTTCGACACGGTCATCCATAGCCAGGGAACTGTATTCGGCAACAGCACATTTACTGCCCCCAGCGTACACTACGTTGGTAAGCGAACTGGCTTAAGCATGACAATCAACGATGTGCTGATGCTTCATATGATACCAGGCCAAATTTTCTTCGACCAGGATTTGATCTCTATCGTCGAGGCTACTTCTCCATACAATACAAACACCATTGGGATTACGACCAACTTCGTTGATCAAGTGTTCGTGCTAAGTTTCGGGTCTACAATTCTTGAGTACCTCTACCTTGGTGATGACATCTCGGATGGTTTGCTGCTGTAAGTGTTCTCTTTACAGCCATTTTATTTCGTACTCTAAATGTTCTCGCCTTACAGCTGGGGTGTCATTGGTGTCGATATGGGCACAACATATGAAATCACGCCGGCCGCCACTTTGACTGAACATGGAGGTGTTATTCACGATCCCAGTTCCGTTGGGGGAGGTAACATGACTGGCAACTTCCCAAGTGGAGCCGGGTCTGACAACTCGACATCCTCCGGTAACGATACAATCGGCAGCTTGCCTAGTGGAGATGAGTCTGGCGAATCGACTTCCTCCAGTGACAATAGCACCATATCTCTCCTTCACGGGGATTTGCTTTGTAAATGCACGTCCTACACAGCCTAGAACCTCGAATACCATGTTCTTTTCATATTCTTGAACGAAAATTTTTAGTAGATGTTTTCTGATCATAATTTTACCACAACAATATTTGGCATGTTTTAGGGAGACCCTCCCCTCTCATGACCACCTCCACATCTCGACAAATAATATGCTAAGCAACCTGAATGGAACATGCTTGATCATTACTTATTCATTGGGGTTTTGCCCGAATGCGATCCGGCTCACCCGGGCCGGGAAGGAGGGCAGCGGTTTGTCACGAGTTGGCTTTCAAGTTCTGTCCAGTTTCTCTCGTTTCTCTTGATGCTCTAGGAGGTCTCAAGTATCCAGTATCCACGCTTTCTCTCGTAAAGTCTTCAGTGGTGCAACTAATACCTTCACAACGTGCAGCTTGCCCAAGGATAACACATCGGCGTAGAAGCACACTGTGAGATCTTGGAACCTGCTGCCCTACTCTTAGCCGGATTGCGTAACGTGGTAGTTGATCTGAACAACTTTCGGATCCGCAGTGTCGAGAAAAACAGAAATCGCTGTGGAAACCCGTTTCCCTGGTTTGACCCCGAGGCGCTGGCCAATACCGAGCTGGTCCTTGGTAATGGGCCTGGGAGTGTGCTATATTGTGGAATGGTCTATTTTGATTGACAAGTCATCGTGACCCGCAGTGCGAATGAACGCGTCGTCTGCGACCTAGAAAGATATAGACTTTACTAGCGAATTTAGGGCCGATATCCGATTCCTCCTCAGTCTGTGATCTATAGGATTGGCATTGTATCGAAAAAATTCTATATTTCGCCACTCGTATACTCCCTTCGACAAGCTCTGTCAGTGTAACTCAGGAACCCGGAACCGGACAGCTACAAAGCCGTCTCCCAGTGTCGAGGCGTTTATCAGATACCAGCAATTAACTCCATCGGTTTAGATACCCAACTTCTCCTTCCCATTATCTCGGTGAGGCGCATCTCTCTTGCAGAAACCAATCCATCGTCCTCTCCATCCGCTGTCCGATACCTCTAATTCGGCGCAAGTACCCGCTACTAGGTGCTTACGGTACTTCCCACGCAGACTCTGACCGCAGACACGGGCAACGAAGGTGTATGAAAATATCTCACGACGACACTCCTACGCTTCCAATATTGACCATGATGTTGACCCCTGCTCGGCGGTATCGTTCAAGTCTCCAATGGTCTGCCAAATTTACCACTCGTGTGTGAGCAAAGTGTTATGCACGATGTGCTATTGGATGAGCCGTCTCCATTTTCCTTCACATCCTATATGAGAGGTGCGTATAAAATGTGGACAGAGTAAGTCTTCACTGCAGTCATCGACACAACATGGCTTTTGCACCTCTTCTTACATTTCTCTTTGCTCTTGCCGCCGTACGCCAGTCTGACGGTATTGCCCAGCCTTCTCTTATTTGCAACGTCACTAATACTCGTTGACTAGCCGCCCTCACGAAGCGAGTGTCATGCGCTGATGGTATTCACACCGTCACCAATGAGGCTTGCTGTGTCCTATTCCCCATCATCGACGACATTCAGGCGAATTTGTTCGACGGAGGGGAGTGTGGAGAAGAGGTTGGCAGTCTTCTAGGTCTTCAACGAGTATTCAATGCTCATGAGCGGCACCAATCCTAGGTACACGAGTCACTTCGTTTGACCTTCCACGACGCAATTGGTTTTTCTTTTACTAAAGGGTGAGCTCCACCTCCCCTTATGAATGCAAGCTGATGTCCTGGATAGTGGAGGCGGGGCCGATGGATCTATCGTCACCTTTTCCGCCATTGAAACGGCCTTCCATGCAAACAACGGTGTCGGTACGGTCATTGTGATCATAGATCTCAGACCAGTAATGACGAATGATATTTAGACGAAATAGTAGAGGAGCAGAGGCCTTTCATCAACGCCCACAACATCACTGCGGGAGACTTGTACGACAATTCATAGATTTTAAATTCTGACACTCATAATTCTCCCAGCATCCAGTTAGCTGGTGCCGTTGGGGTGTCCAATTGTCCAGGTGCTCCACAACTGGACTTCTTGTTCGGACGTCCCGCAGCCATTGCGCCCTCTCCAGATCTGCTCGTCCCGGAGCCTTTTGATACGGTCACATCTATACTTGCCAGGTTTGCCGACGCCGGGTTTACAGAACCCGAAGTCATCGCTCTCCTAGCTTCGTACGGCATTGCTTCTCTTTTCGCAACATTTCAGTTTGATATCTTGCTCTAGGCATACCGTCGCTGCCGCCGACAAAGTAGACGTTACGGTAGGGACTTATTCATGTCCACTTTGTCTTCCATCACTCAACAATTTTCGCAGATTCCAGGGTGTGTATCTTGTAGCGTCCTTAGCTTCATTTTACTCATTCGCATTAGCACTCCGTTTGATTCGACTCCGGAAATCTTCGACACCCAAATCTTCATAGAAGTTCAACTGCGAGGCACTGGGTTCCCGGGGTACTTGTCCCTTACTTTCCTCTGCCAGTGGCGGGTTAGCTGACAGACATTGGGGCAGAACCGGCGGTAACCAGGGTGAAGTTGAGTCACCTTTGGCCGGAGAGCTGCGACTTCAATCAGATGCTTCGGTAAGCCACAATAGTATGCTACATTATATCAATGACTCACTGCGATATAGTTGGCTCGGGGTTTGTCTACTTTTCTTTTTATCGACGCTTGAACCCAACTACAGCTTTCCACAGATTCGAGAACAGCCTGCGACTGGCAGTCTTTTGCCAGTGCGTGCTCTTGTATTTCTTAATGAAAATATCTTCATGACAATTTCCACAGATAACCAAGCAAAGATGCAGACTGAATTCAAGTCCGCTATGTTGAAACTTTCTACTCTCGGACAAGACGTGTCTAATATGGTGGATTGTTCGGAGGTAATCCCACAACCTCTGGCAGCTTCTTTGCAAGGCGCACACTTGCCTGCCGGACTGAACATGAATGACATTGAACAAGCGGTAAGTCATTTCGTGATCTTTAAGAACATATTCTGATTTTCTGTTAGTGTGCCACTGCTCCGTTCCCCACTCTTACCGCTGATCCTGGCCCTGTCACCAGTGTTGCTCCAGTGTAAGAAACCCTCTTAAATCTTAAGCTGTGTGTTTGTTTGTTGATCTCCTCGACTTTCATAGTCCGCCTTCCTAAATCAACTACACATACGAGAAGAACACTTCATTTCTTTCAAGCTTGATGTACAACAATCGCGACTGTATCTGATCCGGAAACTGTGTACCCAATAAGCCTGATTATCTTGTTTTGATCCCATTATGTCGATACGTTCTTAACACAATTCAATTTTCTTGATGTGTACCTCGTTGATTGAATGTCCTTTGATACGAATCTCCTCATGATTTTGAGAACTCGTTTGCACTCCGAAGCACCCGTTCAGACAAATGGCCCAGTGGGATGACGGCATGTGAGAGGATTTTGCCCTTTGCAGTCCTGTACATGCGGTATAGAATCTACGCATAGGATGCGTAAAAATAACTCGATAAAGCCAGCCATTGCACCTACTTACAAGTTACAGGCGACGTAATAAGCAATACTTGAAACGGGCGCTCAGTGGTATGGCACAATTGTATTCATCAACGACTATCACTGACTGCGGATGACTTCGGTTCACCCAGGCTTAATTCAAACGATATATATATAATGCAAGGCTAGAGGTATGCCGTCTTCGTATATCCATATGGTGCGGCCTTCTTTTCTGTGTATAACATGAGCAGATGACTATTCCCGAGAATACAGCGCTTTCCTGGAGCCGTTATAAGACTTGTCGACCTGCGTTCCATTGACTCAGTGTCCTCATTTCCGTTGATGAAGATATTATCTCTGGTTGCTTTCATCTCTCTATGCTCCCCGGCTTTGGGTATCGGAGGGGCCATGCAAGGGTTGGAAGACGCGATGGAAATCCAGCGGCAGCAAATGGAACGACTGCACGATTTTCTTGGTCCTATAAGCGACCCAGGTGGACTTCCAAAGCGACAGCCTGACAGTCCAACGATATCTTTTTCAAACCCTAAGGCCGCGAAGTTCTTTGTGGATGGGACGAAGATTCCTGACGGTTTGTTCATGTCACCTTCTTGCCTCCAATGCTTACGGTGAGGTTTCATAGTTAATTTTGACGCCGGACCGTCCTGGTCTGGATTGATGCCCATCTCTGCGGACCCGAAGGAGACCCGAAAATTATTCTTCTGGTTCGTTTGTGTGGTCTCTTCGAACATATTACAAAGAAATATCACCCTCTCTTAGGTTTTGGCCTACCAGCAATGCATCAAATGCAAATGAATTATTGTTTTGGACTAATGGTTAGTTAGGTCAAACTTGTCATCTAAATCGTATCTCACCGTCATATACTAGGCGGTCCTGGATGCTCATCCTTGGAAGGCTTCCTCCAGGAGAATGGACCCATTTGTATGCTTCACATGACTTAACCTGCTTCCCTGTCTTACCTCTCCCCCCGCGAAGCTTGGTCTTGGGGTCAATCAGAACCAACACCGTAAGTCTCGTGCGTCTATACAACAGAACCAGGGATTGATAGCTTACTACTACCAAGGAATCCGTTCTCGTGGACAAATTTAGCTCATGTTCTTTGGGTTGAACAACCAGTTGGGGTAAGCTCATGCTGACTATGATACCCGAATTCAGGGGAGGATGAAACTCAATGGAATGTAGACCGGGTTTAGCCAGGGGACTCCGAACATCACAAATGATGACGAACTTGCAGAGCAACTCACCGGTTTCCTGGAGCAGTTCCTCGAAGTCTTTTCCGAACTCAAAGGAAAAGATTTTTATCTTTCTGGAGAAAGTGTGAGTGTTATATCTCAGTGTCGGGGAAGTATATAATGACGGCGTATAGTACGCAGGATTCTGTGAGCATCATAATGCATCCCCGGGGAGATGGCATGCGATTTATTGACGATAGATGTGCCGTATATCGCAAATTGGATCTATGAACACCCTGGACTCGACCTCGATTTGAAAGGAATCTGGATTGCTGACCCTTCTCTTACATACGGTGTTGTTCAGCAAGAAATTCCAGCTCTCCGCTTTGCACAGGTACGTCTGATAGACTAAATCAAAGGACGTGCATCTAATTACATCCATACAGGCGCACGCAGACCTATTCCCCTTCAACACTTCTTTTTGGAACACGCTACAAAATATATCTGACACTTGTGGATATACTGACTATCTGGATAAATTCGTTACTTACCCTCCTGCCGGTCAACTGCCTTTCCCCGCTGGAGTTATTGAAGGAACACTCGGAACTGTTCAGGCAAGCTGCAGAATCCATAGCCCTATACAGCGGGCTGTCGGCGTGTAAGTTCTTCAACGAAGACCCGTACGTTGTGGGTCTGGATAACGCTGATATTTCTACAGGTTAAACCCCGTCTTCGATGTCTATCGGTAAGTATGACACGGACATGAATTCCAGAGTAACGTCTCATTTGCATAATTGCAGAGTCTCTGACACATTCCCCAACCTTTGTAAGTATCTCGTTATTTCTGTTGGCGATATTCTAAAAAGTATTCAGGGAGTGTACTTGGCTTCCCTCGGTCTACACAACAATTCATTTATTTCAACAGGTGCTCTCCCTTTTTGCTCTTCTAGGCTCAGTCCGGCTGACCCGTTATTTAAGGACGGATGTGAGTTGCCCTCTGTGGGGATTTGCTAAGTTGCTTCATCGCCGATATGAAACCAGGTACAAGATGCTATCCACGCACCTCACATAACATGGAATAGTTGTGCGAATAACAACGTATACGCCGGCAACGGACGTGATAACTCTGTCGCCTCTACTCTCAGCGTGCTTCCGAATGTCATCGAGAAATCGGTCAGAACCGTGATCGTACATGGACTTGCAGTCAGTCATTGATTACCTAGATTCTCCGGACTGTCTTGAACACATCCCAAAGGACTTCATTCTAGTTGCTGAAGGGACTCGTATTGCAATTCAGTAATACTCGTTCTCGCCATCATAAAAGAGGAAACGAAAACTGATTATACTTTGTAGAAATATGACTTGGGGAGGAGCGCAGGGCTTCCAGACGGCTATCGAACCAGAGAGCTTTAGGGTCGAAAACTTTGGCGTATTCGGAATACCCATACGGAACGTGGATTGACTTGTATGTCAGCAAGCCTTAGTTCACTGGTATTGGATTAATGATTACCCACAGACGTTGAGTTTTTCTACAGCGGACACATGACCCCTCGTAAGTCAATTTTCAAAAACTGGTGGCCAGCAGTCACCATCTGACTTCTTCCAGAATTCGTCCCTTGGGCAGCATTTTCGACGATATCATTCCTTCTTGGACGGCAAGAATTACCCTCAAACGGCTGAGTTCCGAAGTGTGGAGTCTAAGAATGAAATCTAATGAACATCGTTGTTGAGAAATGATATTACCATGTATTTGTGGAAAGTGAAATTCCACATTTATCTGACTTATCTGTACGTGCCACAAGATACGCAAGCATGTCTGTTTGTATCACGAGTGTGAGATTCGACTTGACGCTCCGATGCGAGTAATTGTAACAGGCATGCGAAACGCTTCTCGTCATGTAGACCCTTCCGTAAATTACAGAGCACAGGATATAGCATACTCGACATCAGCGGGGGGGCCTGCGTAACTTGAACGAATCCGGAGTAATGGTACAACGAAGAAGGGCATGAATGTCGCCCTCTATCGGCTACGGCAATCTTGCAAAACCAGCACAACCCGCCACTCGCGCGGAATCTTGGGACAATAACATTCCCCCAAGTACAAGATTTCGACGGCAAGGACATGAGGACAAGAAGAGACCGTGAGAACCTTACGATGCAGAAGTATCAATGGAATTGAACGTAGCCACCACAGTGTGTTGCAAACGAGCTGGAGTCACAGAGGTTGGATGTAACTGAACACCCGGAGATGACGCCATTGAAGAATAGACAATGTTGAAGAGTCCCGAGACTGAAGAGGAAGCGGCAGCTGCTCGAGCTATCCAAGTTTTAAGCCAGGGCCCTGGGAAGGAAGACAGTACTATAGCACGGCGTATACATGAGGATCAATCACGAGTAAGGCACGAGCATGTAGCATCGAAACATATTATACTGCTTCTGAGCACGAGAACCAAGGCAGGGACTCCCGGCGGCACTACATGCATAGAGTTTACCCAAGGCATGGACAGGGATGAAAAAGTTAAAAAAACCCGCAACAGAGGAAAGTCCAGAGCAGTAATCCAGTGCATCTGAACCAGACAACCAAGGGAAGGGAGTCCCGGCGCACAGTGAGCCTATACATAGAGTTGTTTACCGGGGCCATGGACAGGGAGTACCGTAGAGTCACGATAAGATATAGTAGTAGAAGCATCGGAACGTCTGTTTCCTGGACAGTATATAGACTGAAGTGCGTCTAGATCAACCCGCGACACCATGAATTTGCTCAGAAGCTATTCGAGAGAGGGTGGCCTTGCAAAGGGGACTTTCAGTGTCCTGGTCTCTATTCACCACTGGGGCATCTGGATGTCTTGTGCACCAGCAATAGTGTACAGGCGCTCCCTGATTGACACGCAATACTGCACAGCACACTCAAGAGGCCATTCAGGTAAGGAAGTGCAAGATTCGGCAATCCGCGAGTGTCGATCATGGAGGGGGAAGTTCGGCAGACTCCGGCATCTTCCGCATGATCACGCGACAATCCGGCATACACCCGTGGGAACTTTTCGCTCTGTCCAGATAATTTTCATTTTTGGTAAATTTCGATGCTAGATCGAGCATTGACAACAGCATTCCGGCGACCACCTATTCCCCTCTTTCACATCCTTTTTCTCCACGACTTCTTCCTGTCACGCCAAAAAGATGGCTCCAAAGAAAGCAGTAGCAGAAAAGAAGACTCTGTTGGGCCGTCCAGGAAACAATCTGAAGATTGGTATCGTAGGTCTGGTCTGTTCCCTTCGGATATTCATATTTTCTTCTCCTGATTTACCTTCTTTCCTTCAAGGCGTGCCCAACGTAGGAAAGTCGACCTTTTTCAATGCCTTATCAAACACCAGTATGCCTTGATTTCTGTGGATCGGACTCGTGGTTACACGGATTACAGGTCTGGCGATCGCAGCGAATTACCCGTATGCGACTATCGATCCTGAGGTGGGCTTTTTTTTTCTACTCCAGAGGGAAATATATGATAACACTTTGTAGGAAGCACGCGTTCCAGTACCAGATGAGCGGTTTGAATGGCTCTACGAGACCTACAAACCTGGATCCAAAATCCCTGCCTTTTGACCTGTATAGATATTGCTGGATTGACAGCTGTGAGTCTTCTATCAATCGCTGAGCTCAAATAGCGTGTATCTCACGATCTTAGGGTGCTTCAACTGGTGCTGGTCTCGGTAATGCATTCCTGTCCCACGTCCGTGCCGTAGATGGTATTTTTCAAGTGGTCCGTGCGTTCGAGGATGCCGATGTTACACATGTTGAAGGAGATGTGGACCCTACGCGGGACATGAGCATCATCCAGACAGAACTCCGACTGAAAGACATCGAGTGGGTGGAAAAACAACTGGATGGGCTCAAAAAGACCGGGAGAAGTCTTAATAGTACGAGTTTGGCTGATAAAGCCAAGAAGGAAGAGATTGTAGGCATTTTAAAACGCTGTTTAACGCCGATTGCTGATGACTTTCTTTAGGCGACGGTCGAAAAGATTTTGAAGGCTCTGTCTGTTGACGAAAAGGACGTCCGGAAACAAGACTGGTCGAACAAAGAGGTAAGCGAAGCAATCAGTTGATTTTTTCTTCTTCGCGATGAAAAAGAGCTTTGTGCTCGATTTAACCCAGCTCTTTGAAGAGGGAGTAACGCCCCATTATTCTTATGAGATCTTTTTATATTCTGATCCCTTATATGTCCTGCTTGCTTTGAACGTAACTGACGTAATTTTATCAATAGGTAAACATTCACTCTCTTAGATTCTCGAATGATGACAAAGAGCTTGAAGCTCGATTAACCCAGCTCGTCGAGGCGGGAGTAACGCCCCAATATGCCCATGAAATTAGCCTTCCATCTGATCTTTCTTTCCGTCTTTCTGCGACTTTCAATTCATAGATTTGACCACCTAATTTTAAGATCGACGTCGTCAACGGCCTGCAGCTACTCACCGCGAAACCGGTGACTTACCTGGTCAATTTGAGCGAACGGGATTACATTCGGAAGAAGAATAAGTGGTATGTTATTCACAGTCGATAAGGCCACGCATTCATAGTTTTTTCTAAGGTTACCCAAAATTAAAGCATGGATTGATGCCAACAACCCTGGTGACTCCCTTATCCCTTTCTCCGTGTCACTAGAGGAACGTTTGGCCAGCATGTCACCGGAGGAGAAAGAAGAAGAACAGAAGAAGATTGGGGCGCAGAGCGCCCTGCCCAAGATAACGCAGGCTGGATATGGGAGTCTGAATGTAAGCTGTCTCATTCCTCAGCATTCACCGGGTGCTGATCTAATGTTATTTTCAGCTCATCCGGTACTTCACTTGCGGTCCTCAAGAAGTACGGGCGTGGACGATTCGTAAGGGGACCAAAGCACCTCAAGCTGCCGGTGTCATCCAGTACTATCCTTCATCCCTCTGATCGAGGCATCCCGTGCTTATCATCGTTCTTCTAGCTCTGATTTCGAAAATAAATTCGTGTGCGGTGAGATCATGTCTTACAACGATTTGAAGGAGTATGGCACCGAGGCCGCTGTTAAGGCTGCTGGAAAGCTAAGGCAACAAGGGAAACCTTACGAGAGTAAGCCACTTTTACCTAGAGTCGTAAAGCGTGCCCTTATCGTTCAGAACAGTGGTCGACGGTGACATTGCTTACTGGAAAGCCGGAGCATAAGATCTCTGCTGATGACATCGTTGTAGAAAATGAATATATGTACTGCAAGGAAAATGAATGTATACAATTAGCGCGAGGACCGAAGATGAAAGGACGTCGGCCGAAGAGCCGGGTAAGATGAGCCAATGATGGTTTGGTAATCCTGCAATCTTGCCAACTTACCACCATCTCCGTCACCTCTTCACGGGTCGCGAAGGGTTCTACATGTCTTCTATCTTCTGTTAGATTGATGAGCCTGCCTATAATGCCATTAGGTGCTCAACACCGGATTGCCTCCTACTGAGCCAATCTAGTATCCACTGAAGACTCCGAGTATGGAACGATTCAGTATCGTGCAAGCTTGCAGTCTGAGGTTTAGGGCAGACGCTGTTGAGAAGATCAACGTCCAACTGTAGGTGTCGGGCTGTTCAGATATTGTAGTGTTGCTAACATTTGTTCTAGCCGACACATCCCTGCCTTCTACTAATCACACCCACATTCTTGCCTATCGCCACCGTAGATGCGAGCTGAGCTTTGGTTCCTGGACATGAATGGAAACCCAAGCATTTGAAAACGGGGAACCCTATTCATGACAAGAGGATGGCGGCAGGAATTAATAACGCCAGAGAAGCACCTGAAGAACCCGATACGATATTGCGAAGAGTAATTATTCGGGAATCGCTCTCGTCACCCCCTTTCGACTTCGGTTACCGTTCTCCGTACTGGATCGTGATCCTTTCCCATCTCACGGCACCGCGTCTCAGCTACGCGCGAATGTCAAGGCTTCCTTCTATCAGAATGCTTTCGTGGATCTACGGGTTCATTTTGGCGTCCGATGGAAGGCATTAATATATTTTCTTGTCGTTCAAGGTATGTTTTGTCGCGCACGTTGCTCCACACCTCTGATGAGCCTCTGCAGTCAGCCATACCACCGTTTCTGGTATTACTCTCTTCGTCGGACATCGATCAAAGTGTCGAAATGGATCTCTTTATTAGTAATGATCAAAACGAAGGCCAGCCCCTCTGAGTGGAGGCGCAGAAAAAGAAGTAGGATAAAACAATCAATGCGTGAGTCTCCAAGTCCGAAGTATAACCCTGCCTATAAATATTAATGGTATGCAGGTATTTGGCGTAGCCCAAATAATGTTGGTATAATTGACTATTGGTATATGCCCACTTGTTTGTAAGCCGACGCGGGCTGGCTGATAGGGCTAGGTCCTTGCGGCAGTCCAATCAGTTGCTCGATCTGAAAGCGGAACTGTTCGACAATAGGGCGGTTGAGCATAAATTGATCGAAAGGTTTCGTATCCAGCAAACTTCCGTAGGAAGCCAAAGCTATAGGTTGACGCCAATGAGCACTTCAAAATTCACCAAGGAACTGAATGCATACGCTGAAGTCCGGCCTTTGGCGGAACATCGTTCCGCACGCTCCATCCTCCAGTTGCCAGCACGGTCTGGTAGTCGACGGAAAGCAACCAGTTCATGTAGAGCTTTGCCGCATTGGGATGCGCTGCGGTGTTGAAAATTGCTGCGCGCTGGGACCAGATAGATAACCCGCTAGGGTCGCTTGTGGGGAGCTGTTCGACAATTCCAGTAGTGGCGTTAGGGAAACCAGCCGCTGTGGTGAATGTCACTGCCTGAGCCGCGGAAGAGAGGAGCACGGTGGTTGGGGTCGCACTTCCACGGACCCAGTCGATGCCCATGGAAATGAAGTTGGTGATAGCCGTCCAACCATGGGCTTGCTGAATCTTGTAGAACCTGGGCAGCCATGAATATCGGCGATCAACGACTTCAGAAAGAATCTTACAAGAAAAGGACGCCATCATCGTCGTTGGGGTATACGGATACGATCTTGTTCTGCCACTTCGAATCCAAATAATCGTTGAAATTCTTGGGCGCGTCGGCGGCAGTTGTTTTTGTTGTGGAGTACGTGTTGGTGAAAAGGTAGTATGCTATTCCTCTGCATCATAACCCCTTCATCAGAGATCATCCGAGATACGGAGCGATATGTGGACTCACACGAAGGCTCCATCTGCGTCTTTGATGTCGCTCGTAACCTGATCCCATCCAGCCGGTTTGTAGTTGAGGAGCTTTGAAATTCTTATCAGTCGGAACAAGGCTATGGATTTCGAAGTCACTTACGCGACCTTCACTCTTCCATCTCACGAAATCGTGGTAGGTCTGCAAATGGGCGACGTCTACTCCGGCCTTACCAGTCAGGGCCAAGGAGCGGTCGATTTCCCCATCGTGGTACTGCAAGCAGATCAATAAGCACGCAAGACAATGGCTGTAAAAAAGCCTCCCTACCTTCGACAAGTCGACAGCGATTGATATATTCATCTTCGGGAATCTTGTCTGGAAAGCCTGGATGAAGGTGTCCTGCTGAGTGCTTGTGTCACCTCCTGCCCTGACGACTAGTTGTCCTCCTTCAGTAACTGCAAGCGCATACAGATCGTCCAGTGAGAGCGACTCCACGCCGGCTGAAGTTGGGCTAGGTCTAGCTGAGCTAGCAACTGTGGCTGAAGCATTGCTGCTCGCGGCAACACTGGCACTTGCTACAGAAGTGCTATTCGCGGCGGCGGTGACAGCTGCAGCGGAGGACGGCGTGCTCGAAATGAGACACGTCGCGAAAAGAAGGAAGAAGGCGTGCATTCTAAGGCGGCGTTCGAGTAAAGAGTGAATGAGTATGCCAGGTATCCGTATGAAGAGGGAAGGGCACGATTTTCTGAGCTGACTGTGTCTCGATCTTTATAGTGTTCTGTCTTTGACTTTATGACCAAATCGCGTCTTCGTCTTACTCAACTGTGCCTTGGTACGGTTACCATTTCACGTCTACCAAGATGGACCCCGCCCACTGCCAAGGCCGAACACGCGTCCATGTTTGTTTAGTCCCAACGTCATTTCGATGCGAATCTCGGTAAGTTCAATCATGAAAGATTATCATACGTACACTACATCCTCGAAAACCCCGCGACTTATTGAAAACCAAAACGTCCAGCCCCTGACTTTGCAATGAAAGGCCTCGTAGCGGCCTCCTACGCCCGCACATAGCGCTGTCATCAGAAACGGGTCAAAACGATGCTGCCATTGATCGGCCCAATCTTTCAATGAGTACGTCGTATTCCTTTGGAGGGTGCTTGACCCAAATATATAGACCTTCATCATACTAGCGCTTCCGGACCCCCGAATTCGGCTTATTCATCAACCGGTAATTTCGCGATTTGAGAGGTCGGCCCTACGCGCTGACATGACCGCGCTTTAGGCATTCCAGAGTTTCACGGTTAGTGTACAGGCGCGATCTAACCCTTTATAATATTACTGTCGCAACGTAGTAGGCCACGACGTTTGGTGGCTGCATTAGCCAAATGGAACGACCCAACTGAAACTGAAACATGGTTAGCCAGATAGACCTCATGACATCTGTGGCCCTGGCAAGCCCTTGGAAATCTACTTTCTGCGAGTTGCAAATTGTGTAGAGCTGGCTTGCTATAGCCTCTTCTGGTTTAGAATATTGCGAATACTTCGTAGATCTGCGTAGGAGTTGAAACGATGAGAGTGAGGCAAGTCCGAACCAAGGATAAGAAAGACACTGGTCAGTTAACACTACGTTGTAATCGTGGTTACGCTCGCTGGCTTCGAGAGCTCTGTAATTCATTTGGTAGTGTCCCATGTTCCAGTCGATATTGACTTTATGGTGCCTTAGGTCGTCATAACTTCACGTATTAGCGTTCATCAAGTCTTCTCTCATCTTTGCTTCTGCGCGCGAAGATGCCCCTTAGGGTCTTCATGTCGCATGTCCAATCTCTCCCACTTTTTCCCTGGAGCGTCTCGGATCGCAATGTCGGAGGGTTTGGGTGGGTTCCGCCACACCTATGTGGTCCTCCACTGTACCTATGCTGTTGGTACCGTACCGCGTACGCGATGATGGTGGATGGTGAGTAGGGGCCGATCATCTCCAATTTCATCGCGCGATGATCGATCGACGATATTTCGTTGAAGTCAAGCGCTCGTCTATTTTGAAGGAATCCCGGGAGCTGATTCAGTGCGGGTGCCTCAGCCACTACTAGTCACGGTAGTCCAAGGCGGGGTAAACTTTCCGGAGGAATCCCGCAATAGCTACTTCAGCCATTCTTCTACCGCCTATTACCTTGCCAAATCATTCTTTGTAATACCAGCGAGTTTTGGATTGACCACTTCCATTCATTGATGACTTCACAGAACCCAGTCGCAGAGTATAACTGGATCCGCTTAAAATAATCAGTCTCTCAAGGATAGCTTTTGGTATGACTCAGAGGTATCCGTAAATGGATCTCGTCCGATGTTCTTCCGTGAAGATAGTCACGTAAATAGTGTTTTATCCCACCCCTGATATAAAGATAGCGAACTGTCCTCGGTATCCAGGCGACTCTGATGGACAACAGACGAGGGTCGGCTAATCTCCAGCTATACCTAGGTTGCGTGGCTCACATCTTGCACCTCAGTCATCGATTTTTACCAACTCGCAAGGGGCACTCACCTGTCTCGCTTGTGTCCCCACCATATATTCCGGGTTGAGGTGATGGAGTGGCCAGTCGACGTGCCGTGTATCATTACTACTGTCATGAAATTATTTTACCGAGTTGTAGTTTGCGGGGCTATCGTCGCAGGGCTAACATTTCTCAGGTTATGTTCCATGGAGTTTATATGGATACTCGCTCGCGCTTTTCATGGAACTATCCACAGGAAACAGTCGGATGTCCTGATTTCCGGTACGACAATGCAGTGCCCAAAATACCTGTAAAATTTCAAGAACCTCCCAGAAAGAACTGCGCTTTCTGTCGGCCGCCCTTCTCCAGAGCGACAACGCAATAATCGAGAAACCAGTGTTTCGATACCATCTATCTAATCACGCGGGGAATAAACATACCCGTACTGATGACAGATTACAACGTTGTCTCTGAGAAAGTCGACCTGTTCCTTGCGATAGTCGTCTGGAATGATAGTCATGTTGTCTCCATTCAGTCGTAGTAACACCTAAGAGGAGCCATGTTATCCAATCCACCTCAGGGCTAGAAGAGCCGTTGCTTCATACCTTATTCTCAGGTGTATACTGCGGCCAAACTGGTCCTGATAGGGGATAAAAAATCATATGCATAGGTTGTGACTGCAGAAAACTTACGAGAGTCCCAGGTCATCATTAGGATCCAAGCTCGTGGAAAATGACACCCAATAGTCAATCATCATTTCGCTCAACACGTTCGATGAAACGGTTTCGTGCAGCATTCCTGATAGTATACGAAATATGATTGCGATGTATGATGAGCTGAGGAAAATTCTAATTTTAGATCATGAATAGTCATACATCCAAAGATAGCCGACTTGCTGACAGGTGTTGCGTAAACTGATATCCATACGCTTTCACACCCGCCCGCATGGCCCGTCTGGGCCTAATACCGACGGAGAGAGTCGAACGTCAAGTCACCGTCTACACAGTGCATACAGGGTACTCAGTCTCTTGAAGCCCCAGATTTTGATTGCCAGTACCGTATGGAGATCCCAGTACAGGATCGCCAGGATAGAATTGCAGGAACAGATCCAATACCCTATTAATAATAGCAGGAGGTGAAAAGTTGACCGCGATGTAACTCCTAATCTGGGACTGGCGAAGTCCAAGCAGGCGCAGCAAGTATCATTCTTGCAAATGAGAGTCCAGAAGGACGGAAATGTCACAAGCCTTGGGTATACTGCACCTTCGTCCAAGTTCGCACCCGAATAAAGGGGGAAGTCGTGGGATGTCATTAGGCCCAGAGAACGGGAAGGTAGATCGGGAAGCAAACATGGGGGATCGTCGATACCAGAATTGAAAGGGACGGTTTCAGTCATAGTGGATGGGCGATGGCTTCCAGGAGCCTTTGATAAATTGCGAAAGAATTCACACTTTGCAAACAATCAGGAGCGACCTGCGTCCCGATCGTCGAAGTGCAGCCTGGTGTTCCAGCGACAGAACCCTGCCCAACCGACTCTTTAGTGCTGACTTTATATGTCACAGATGTTAAAATATTTCTAGACTTGAAGATTTGATAGAGAATGAGCACCCACGGGATGTGGACAAGAAGGAAATTCGCCGCAGTTCACACTATTTTTGATATCGAGGGGTTGAGGAATAGTACGTTCGTCATCATAGCTCGGGCGCTTTTCCCCCAAACCGTCACCTATCCAAATATAGTTGAGTGAGGACCTAATTATAGTTGTACATATATACCTTAGTGTTATCGCATCCAAACACTCCAATAGCGGTAAGTCGATCTCTAAAGCCGAGATTGAATCGCTCATTCACGACTGTTTCCGTCAGTTGTAGAAAGCCAAGTGGTCCGAGGTGATAGCAGTAGTTCACGTAAATGATGAGACTGCCCTGGGATTGCAGAGATTTTAGTGCAGGCAGTAACACAGACATGCACAAACTCACTCTGACAAGACTCTAACGCAAGCGTTGTAAGAAAACCACCACCAAATGCCCTTCTCATGCATTAGAGCGACGAAGACACACGAAGAGCTGATACTACCGGAACATAACAGGCAAAGATGCTCCGGAAGCCAGTTCTGCCGGTCGAAAGATGTTGACCGTTAGGCAATCCTTTGCCAACATATCAAACGACAGATTCTACATGATAAGCATTAGAGGGATTGAGGAAAGATGAGCGACTACTCACAGGCCGTAAACACGCGGGTCCAAAACTCTACGCATTAAATACGTCGGCGTTAATTCCGTTCTCAACGGGCGGTTCAGTAGATAGAGTGCCTAAAGTCTTGGTTTCAGATGAGCACGTTAAACATTGGAAGGGTCAGAACATACCTCCAAAGAAATTCTTGGTCCAGACCTGCAAGTCGCCTCTCAATGAGTCTTGTTTAACCAAGTTGAACCTTGGGTCGAAGTAGCAGCCAACGGCATACTGCAGACGAGCAGGGCTAATGTCATGGTGGAAGTGTGGTAAGATGGTAACATTGGAAGCCCTTCCTCCATCGCCTGTGATGCAGATGGGAGTCACGTCGTCAATATCTCGTCAGATCCCATGCTTTGGGAACTTGAACGGTGAAGAGGAACCTCAGCAAGATCACTACACGCGTGATGTTCTCGAGAGAAGTAGACGGAAAATTCAACATGCAATAGGCAAGTCGGCGAATTCTGCTCACGCGGTGATATGAACCGCCTGACTCTCTGCAATACAGGAGCGGGAGAACTGTCCTCCTGTGACTTGGTCTTGTGGTTCTGTTGGCGAACCAGTGAGCGGTTTTACGAGGGTCTACTGTTTGCAAAGAAGTCTCGCACATAGTTTTGAATTTTCTTGGGTTATTCGCCAAGTTTGGCTTGGAGGCGATGAAATGGCGCACCCTGATTGAGATGACCAACATGAGGGGGATGGGCATCGAGTGCACACACGAGTCATCCTAATCGATTGAGTCAACCCATCAGAATCTCATCATCTCCGCAACAGCATCTATATGCGGACGAATACTTGCGCTTCGCAGGCGCGGAATAAGGATTGGACTCTCATCGCTCTCGACGTCGAGAACTTCGAGCGAAGAAAGCAAACGCAATGGTACCTGCTTCGGCATGGAGCAGTAGTTCACTTTGTGAGACTTGGACGCTTCAGTACTGGATTGTTGATGAAACGATCCTTTGAAATGGGAGTAAGGGTCGAAGGTAAGCAGAGACAGCCCAATCCGACGCTGGAGACGTTATAGCCTGTCGAGCTGAGAGATTGATGGCAAATATTATTCGAAATGAAGATTCGTATAGCAGAATCTGAGGAACCATAATGCAGTAGCTGGGCGATAGTAACCTTGAGGTCAGTGGTGACGGTAATAAGCAAAGGATGTGTGGCGTAAAGTCGCCTCCAACCCGGTCCGTGTTCACCGTTCACTCACTGGCAGCAGTCGCCGGACTCATCGTTTTCCTCCTTTCCATGCCTACACACGACATGAGTCGTCGTCTCGGTTCCTATAAGATGGCTATCAAGATCCGAATCATCTCAATTCCTGGCTATATGCGGTCTGCAATCACCTGCAATCTTCACCTTTAACCACCATCACCACCACCATGCCCGGTTCACCATGGAAATGGCAGCCAAAAGATAGCGCCCCTCGCCTGTCGCGTAAAAAGATTGCAGAACAGACGCTGAATGCTATTAAGCACGGTCATTTCGACCTTCACGGTGCTAAACACGATCTCGCTACTGCCGAGGAACGGTCGTGTCGCTCGACAAAGTACTACGCTCCTAATTCTCTTCTCTCTACATGGTCACAGACCCCAGGGCCATCCTTAGTTGCGAAGACCCATATCACCATATCCGAGATCTCTACCCTCGAAGGATTGCGAAATCTAGCTACGAGCAACAGCCATGGGGGGAAGATCGCTGTTCTCAATTTCGCCTCTGCAAAGAACCCCGGTGGTGGATTCCTTAGTGGTGCGCGCGCCCAAGAAGAGTCTGTGGCGCGCTCATCGACACTTTACCCCAGTCTTATGACCGAGACTGCTCAGGAGTTCTACAGGCTGCATAACCAAAAGAAGAATCAGGACCGCGGCTTTTACACGCATGCGATGATATACTCGCCGTCCGTGCTGTTCTTCCGGGACGATGTGGGAGAATGGCTAAAACCTGTAGAGGCAGATGTGGTTACTAGCCCGGCGGTGAATGCTGGTACTGTACGAGACCACGCTGGCGACGAGGATGAGGTGCTGGAAGAGAAGATCGAGAAGGAGATGTGGGAGCGGATGGGCCGCATTCTGTTCTTGTGTGAGAAGACGGGTGCGAAGACCCTGGTCCTAGGAAGCTTTGGAACGGGCGTATTCAAGAACAAGGTCAGTCTCGTGGCGAGACACTGGGCTGATCTACTCGCAGTTCCCGGAGCGAGGTTTGCGGATTCATTCAGCAGAATTGAGTTCGCAATACTAGGGAAGGAGACAGTCAACGAATTTAGAGAAGTTTATGAGTCGAGGATAAAGGAGGGTGGGGCTACTGGATAATTCAAGTCCATATGCTTTGTCTCGTTGTGCTCTCCTTGATGACAAGTTTCTTTCAAGTGCTATACTAACTCGTCTCACGCCTTCCGATCTCACCTCTATTCCCGCTATAATCACATCCTGTACAAAGGTCTCAGCCCTCTACGACCTTCCCATGTATTTCGATACCTGTGTAATAGTATACAGATGTTCTCTGTTCATCTCTGTTGGGAGCCTATATCGGACAGGCGATGATGTAAAGGCGTTTGTGCGATCATCGTGCTCTCCGGCCGTCACGTCCAGTATAAAGAGTCAGTTATCTCGCAATCCTGTCAAACTTTTACTCTGATAGTTTACTTAGGCCTGTGGTTTGCATCAAGGTGGAGATAATATAAAGCTACATACATGCACTTGTCACAAGATCGCCGCCAAAACAATGCATCAGTACTCATAATCAGAATCTTCGTCAGAGATTTCATCTTTGTCGCCTTCTTCCTCCTCCTCCCTCAGCTCTCGCAGACGGCTGGTGCTCTTTGTCTGCCTTAAAGTCCGGCGGAGAAGAGTACTAGGCCCACTGCTATCCTCAGTTTCAGACTCGGACTACCCTGCCTGAAGCCTTCTGGCCCATAGCCTTCGACTTCGGCTTCCAATGTGGCAGCTTCTCCTGCATGTCCTTCACAAATGCATGGTCGTAACCAACACATTCCCATCGCAGGATTTTGATATGCTAGTGGTGTGAGATTTAGTCATCGAAACTCGTAAACGAATGTCCTGTACCTCATCATCATTGCGAAAGGCGTCAACAATCTCTTCAGCTGTGATCGCCAATGGCTCACGGGCCTTGATCTCGTTCATCACCTTCCGTTTCTCATCCTTCGTCATATCCTTATATATTCGACCTCTTCTTCATCTTCTTCTTTATAGCCTCCATCTCCCTATCCACGCTGTCATTATCAACCCGTAGGCCATGCTTCCTCAGCGCAATTCTCGCTCGCATAGCAACGTACACATCTGCCTTCTTACTACTCAGCAACAGCTTTCCCCATTGCATTTTCGTCCCTTCCGACTGTCCGGAGAATTGCTCCGCCTCAATGCGCCCCGAAACGACGCTCTCATATATCCCCATATACTCCCAGCGAGCCTGCTTATCGACCTGTCGTTCGCTGAACACGTGCCAGGGCTTGCTGTCCGCTATTTCGAGCCTCGAGGTGAACATTAGCCCTGGGGCACCAGGAGCGTCTACGACGAGGGGGTTCAAACCCTTTTTGGGCCATACACATTTGATGTTGCGAGCCTTGAGTGTTTGGAGGAACTGATAGGCGCTGCCGCCGTAGGTGTCTGCTACAAAGACACGTGGGATGTAAAACCCCTCTGGGGCTGCTGGATGTATGGTGTAATATTTCGCGTCCTTGAGGTGGGTGCGCTCAATCTGAGAGAGGTAATCGTTGCCCTATTGAGTGTGAGGATTAAGAAGGGCTTGAAAAGAAAGGCTTGCACGTACACCCAACAGCTGAGATGCAGATTTCCTCTTTCCTTTGGACGACATATATGAATTACTTTCGGGTGTGCTCGCACTGGAATACTCTGCAGTAGGTGTCTATACACATGGTATTAGAGGACGCAGCCAGATATTGGCGAGCACATACGAGTTGCCGCATTCTCTTTGATCGTTGGGCTTCCTCTGATTCATCATCAACAATACTCCGTACATCTTTTATGTCGAAATCCTTCTGCAACGGGCCAAGTGAGAAACAAAGAGATGAGTGAAATGATCCACTAACCGTTTGATCTTGAACGTCATTCATTGTGTTAAAAAATCGACCTATTGACTCGGTCACTTTGGGAGAGACCGAGCGGTTGGATTCACGTTCATTTGACTCTTGCTGTGTGATCTCCTGAAAAGTCAGCGGCGGGATCCAAAAATACATGCAGCCTTTACTATTTCCATATTGTTGGGATCAAATTCGTCCTAGTGAAAAAACTAGTCAATTGACAAGGACATAGAAAGAAGTGAGATGGACATACCTCCGAGCTCGCGTTCACATTCAAAGAGTTGGTTTCATTTTGCACCACCTAGTGTGTGAGTAATTGCACCCGCTTCTCTTGAGGTCAAGTCAAGAGATAACTTACGGCGGTCGAATTTGAATCCTTCGTTACTCGACCACCTTCCGGCCCCATGGGACTAGCAGTCTGAAGGCCGTTTCTTTGAATTTTCTTTTGTAGGAAGGCGTTTGGTGCATGCAGGCGTCGATAGCGCCTGAGGGAACTTGTCAAATCATATATCATCGGCTACCTGCAAAACTTGACCTCCTGCAAATGATACCATGGTCGATCAGAAGCGCACTATAACCCAGATAGTATCACATACAATATCCACTGAAGGTTCAGACTTGACGACCATTGGCGGTGAGGGTGACCCAACCTGAGCTGAATGAGCGTTATCACAGATGGAGACAAAGAAACCCACGGAGTGGCCAGGTGGGTGGCCATCGATTACCATGTCGTCGTCATCATCATCAATTAGATTGATAATTTCTGGTGTTGTCGAGTGAGATGTCAGAGAGGGTGAAGGGGTCAGTATCTAGAAAGATAAGAGTCCCGTCCGAAAAATGGATGCATGGACTCACCATTGCTGGCTGGGGGAAGTTCTCCACCTTTACCTGTGCACGAACTCCTGACAGCGTCAACTCTTCTAACCGATGTTGCAACCTGGCCACCAGTCTCTTCAGATCACGGTTTTCGTCTTCGATGGTCACTTTCTGCCCCCACATGTCTGTTGCATCATCGTTTGCTTTCAGGGCCATTGCTCTAGTTTCTTCCAGGTCTTTCTTCAATCTCTCGTTTTCTTTTCGTAAACCGTCGTTATCTCGTTCCACATCCGCCTTTCTCCGTAGCTTTTTTAGAGTTTCCACATATTGGGCCCGAGACTTGTCCCTTTCACGCTTGAGATCCTCGATTTGCGCTTCAGTATCATGTTGAACGACTTGCAATTCTCTAGAGAGAGACATCTTGACGGTCTCAATCAGGATGGTGGTTGCGATGCGACCGATGATAGCGCACGTGGCTTTGGACGTTGTCGCCTACAAGTCCCTACAAGCACCCACAGTCTACCTCAATCAATTGACGACTCAGAAAACTTGTTTGAATAGCAACATTTAGCCCTCAGGACTTGGATTTGTAATAATAGTACGCCTGACTTGTTCAATGCTAACACCATAAACTTCAATACAGTGACTTCACTTCCTTCCCTTTATCAAATCAGCGGCCCTTTCGGCAAACGCATAAACTGTTGCTTGTGTATGTGCCGCAGGGATGAAAGGCTATGTAAATCTCAACCAGTGAGAAAAAACGAAGAAAAAGGAACGACTTACCAAAACCGATGCATCCACGACCCTCACCCCCATCGCTCGCTTAAGCCTCAAATCCGGGTCCACAACTCCCCAACCCGCACCAACCGGGGACATACTCGCGGTGCTGACCTGATGGTCTGTCGACCCCGCTTCATTTCTAATGTTCTCTTCCAAGTCCGTAATATTGGTGGTTAGTGCGAGAACATAATCTTTCCATACGGGCGCCAAGACGAACTTCTGGGCACCTTCTACGGCATACTGCATAGTTACAATATCCTGCGGATGAGAGAGAAAATTAGGGTTGAGCAATGGGGGGTCGAGAGGATTGGTGCTATTGATGGTGATGCTTCCACCTGCTGGCTGGTTCAAAGCTTCGAGGAGATCGAAAAGGTATGGAGACGTACGAGAGAGAGGGCATAACAGAATAACCGTTGTAGTAAGATAGTTTCCAGTTGCTGGGATCGTGCTCTCGAATATTCCGCTCTGAGATGAGGATGCAGTCAGGCACTTATTTATATGTCCACAAGGAACCCGGCTTACAGCGAATACAAGCTCATAATGTGCCGTCAGATTGCCAGCGCAAGGCTCTTCCTTGAAGAGGTCCTCTCCTATACGCGAGAATCCGATATGATTCCATACGGTGCTGAAAATGTAACCTGTCCGATTAGCTGACCACTCCGCTAGAGCATCAGCTTGGAACGTGTCATTCCTCCAATACGCCTCCGTCGTGCTCGTATCATTGACATTCCATACAAGACTCCACCTCGGATGATCTGTCAAGTTTCTCCCGACATCAGGGAGGTCCACAGTCGGAGTAATGTCCAACGCAGAAAGTTCGCCAGCATCTCCAATGCCCGAGTTAAGCAGGATATGGGGTGTCCCAATAGTGCCGGCTGATAGGATGATTTCTTTGAGATTGGGAGGCGAGAGGGTTTTGATCGTTACTATGTTGCATTGATTAGCTTAAACGTCCGGGAAAGGGGAGAGCAGTCTGACCTCCAGCATCTTGTGTAAACTCGATGGCATCAAAGCGCGGTAAACTCGAGTGCGAGGTGTTAGCTATGAGAATCCGCGTAACGTACGAATACACGAGTACATGCAAATTCTTCCTATCAATATAGTTAGGCCCAAGATACGAGGTCTGTGAACTACTCCGGGTCCCGTTTCCCACAGTTGTTTGTTCCCATCCTGGGGGATGCCAGATCGACATTTTTTAATCACCTACAAGCGCTTTAATACTTACCGATCCCTAGCTGATATCCAGAGTTGAAATCCAGATTGAACGGGAAACTGTCCGGCAGCTCTTTGGTGGCTTGAAGGATGTGACTGTCAATGGCGCGCGGATATCCAGGTAGCGTGACTGAATTTATACCGCGAAAGCCATGCACACTAGGATTAAATTCGCCCGTGGTATTGTGATGGTCGGTCGGAGCGACGAAGCGTTCGTTCTGTAGGTACGACAAACTCAGTTGTCGCTCTCCACGTCGAAATTGCGTTTACCTTGCGAAAGTACGGTTGGATTTCATCCCACCTCCAACCACTATCTCCACCGACACTCGCATATCGATCATAGTCTTCAGACGAACCACGCGTGTATGCCATATAATCTATAGTAATAAGATTATGCGACAAAATCGGTTGAGTCAAACTCACTAACGGCGCTACTGCCGCCGAGTCCAAAGCCCCTAGGGATCGGGATAACCCGTCCGTTCAGACCAGGTTGGGGAACTGTAGTAAAATTCCAATCCAGAGGCGTGTTGGGAGTCGCCAGCGTACAGAAGAAGGGTACTTGAGAAAGCAGAACATCAGCTGTTCTAGGTACTCTGTGAGCTTGAGCAAAAGGAAGAAAGGGGATGATAGACGCACGAATTTCCTGCTTCGAGGACAAGAACGGTGATGTCGGGATCTTCAGTTAAATGATTAGCGAGGACGTTCCCCGCTGTACCGCCTTCAGCAGATAGTCAGCAACGGTAAAAGGGGCGGAATATAATTTTATGCGCCTCCTACGATGATATAGTCAAAGTCCAGAGTGGGGAGGTCTGCGACTCTGTCGTATATAGCGGCGTAACATAGAGGCACTAGTAGTAGAAGAAGTGGCAACATGATGGGAACAGACCTACTACTACATGTACGTGTATACCTTAAGAAGAGATTGGCCGGTGGGAGAATCACCCCTGGGGGGATGCCATAAGCGTTATGAAGATGAGATCACAATCCACATCCAGTCGGGATAAAGTTACTGTACAGGTTTACTATGCTTATCTCCATGTCCGAAAGGATTCGACAACAGATGGGCCGTTAATCCTCGTCGGGAATTGTGGTCGCGTTTGCACCAGATGTAACCCACCGTTTTTCATTGCTTATTGCTCAGTCGGCTGCCATGATCCCCGTGATTCCAACCGTATGCCGGAAGATGGTAGGAATCTGGAATATAATAGCGGAAATATGAGTGGATATCGGTCCACCAATGACAAGACTAGGCAACGATGCAAGCAAACGCCAGTCGATCACCCGGCATGGCCACTTGACCCGACGATATTTTCATCTGATCAGCTTCATGATATCAAACGTTCATTAAATCATGATCCAGCCTGGTTGGGTCTTTTCATGCAGGTAAGCCCCGTTCCTCTCGTCCTTCGGGAAACAGGAAGTAAGTACAGCAATACACGGCTACACGACGTCGTAATGGTGGCGGCGGCACTTGGAGTGTCTCTTGATGGCAGTGGCTCTAAAAGCCGTCCGCCTCGTTCATATATACTTTGAAACAATGCATGATCAAAAAAGTTCCAAGCCGTAGCGGACGCAGCCCGGGCCGGTCCCAATATGTTATGGTGGATACAGCGACGACCTAGCATCAATTGCAATTTATAAGGAATTCCTGATCACCCACTCTCCACAGTCAATAAAAACATTGCTATAAAATAAGAGGAAGGTTGTATAGTGATTCTTGGCGGAGCGACCTCGGCAGAGCCGAATTCCGCTAAAACTTGGTCGGGAAGTTTATCAAGGCTGGGAGTTGCGGCATAAAGCTAAAATCGCATTGAAAACTCCAGGGAAATAATGGAGATAGTCGAGGCAGTGGTTGGAATTCAATAGGAATTCTAAGGATTCGAGTATCAGGACGCAATGTACACGTGACATGATGCTGCGCTCTACTCTGTTCTACCACCGCCATCTCGGGCCGTGTGCCCACCTCCGTGTCTTCATAAAGGCTCGACGAGTGATGAGATACGTCCCATGACGATATTACTGCTTTCGCAGAATACTCCGTAGATCTGAATTCAGATAGTGCGTTACCTCGGCCGGTAGGAAATTTTCTTATCTTCAGCACAGACTGCGGTGGCTTCCACGCCAACGTTGAGCCGCCTCAAGTTCGTTTTGGACGTAATTTCGAGAAGAAACATTGGTGCACGAATATTCCTGCGGTTTCTAGGGATGCGGAACGCCATTTCTCGTTCCAATCGCGGAGAGCTTTCCAACGGGCAATGAGTAAGTAAAAAAAACATTCAGAATGCTCGTATAGAATTCCATGCTATCATTGGGTTCCTATCTCCCTTGGTTTGGGCGGACACAGTTGGACATACCTGCCCCACGGCAGGACTTAATGTCTGAATGCAGGCTGTAAGAGCCGACTTTTGCATGTTCGAATTACTTAATCAATCTTCTTCCTCAGATGCAGGATGTTCCGTTCTAGCACGCATCGTAGGATGGGCGAAATTATGCAATTCTAGAAGCCTTTTTATTTCACTGACTGGAGTGCGTCCTATTTTATGGCATTGTATCTGATATTCATAGGACCGGACTATTAATGAACAAGACATGGGCAAAAACGGGGCATTTTACACTTTGGGCAATTCTCAAGTCACGGTATCTGCCTGTGCCTTTGCAGCTTCTCCAGTGCTGAGTTGGATATTGTGAAAATAGGGACGCAATGTACACGAATCAGAGCTCGTTCGGCAAAGCAACGGCCTCCATCGTATCAGGTTTTGAACAAGTCAAGAGAACGTTCAGAAAGTTTGAGACGTCCCCTTAGCAAACGGTGGCCTGGTCGGGCTATTATTGAACAAGACTTCAACTTCTCGAGATATCTCTATTAACGGTTACCATCATATATCGATGGCGAGTCTGCCATCAGAAATCTGTGGACTCAAGAGGCATGGTTATTCGGTGGATGGCGTCACCGCTTGGGATTCTCGGGATGTCGGTCATGTCATATAAATCCGACAGAGCAATTCCAGCATTCTACCGCGCATATTTCCCGCGCTCACCAACTGTACCGTTCTCAGATATTCACGGAAGCAACTGTAGGTGTATTGATAACATGCAAACACCGCTGACTCTGACATCCCTCTAGTACCCTATTTCGAGCGGGAACAGACATTTGATTCCATGGAATATTACCTAGGAGGCGCAGCGACCTCCATAACGTCAACTCCGAAAATTTAGAAGGTGGGTCGTCGAGGGAGCGGAAGTGGAATCTCCTCGTATACCGGGTATGAATGACGGTTGCCAAGTCGGGCCTGCGACGATCGGGACGATCGAAAAGGTGTGTTACCCGTGTCGAGTGGAAAGGTAGCTGATGAACCGATTTTAGACTTTGTCGGGTAAAGTTGAAGCAATGTTTTTCGAAGAGAGATCAGTAGCTGCGCATGTTAATGCCACTTTCGCCGATTCTGA
Source organism: Armillaria novae-zelandiae (assembly GCA_030435655.1). NCBI lineage: Eukaryota > Fungi > Basidiomycota > Agaricomycetes > Agaricales > Physalacriaceae > Armillaria > Armillaria novae-zelandiae. The sequence goes on along the minus strand of JAUEPR010000004.1, from coordinate 1,748,717 downwards.
CCTATATATTCCTTCCTTCTTCTATCTCCTTCATTCCTTTTTGCGCACCCATGTCTCGTCCACGAATAATCACGTCTACTGCAGGTCTCCTTCACTCACCCGGTCCGTCACAAACATTCCGACGGGAATCGGATTGGGTGCGCATTTATATATGTCATCTGCAGCTTATATAGCCTGACTTCATTTGATACAGGGAGAGCTGAAATCTCCATACCCCATTTCGCCCATTTCTGACTTACCTATTTTAACCAAGGTACCTGCCCATACTGCATTCCGTGCTAGAACGACCAGCTGAATATGCTACTGGTAGTATTCACTCGCTGCAGACCCGCAGGCTTGGGGTACAAATTTGTCACCACTTGTAAAAGAAATAGACGACGAACTGCATAATCCTATCGTTAGAAAAGGGAGGTTATTGGATGATAATGGATTATCCCTTTTTTCCTTTCGAGGGATCGGGAATATGACCTGTTTGTTTGTTCTTTGCGGAGCGATGCTGACGATGTTGTAAGCATTGTCCTTGATATTTCTTTCATGCATGGCGTCGTTGACTCAGCATACAGTGTTGGCTATCCAATTATTGCCTATGTGCAGGAGCAAAAGGAGGCAATGTCCTCGGTGATGGGTGTGAATGCGTCAGGCCAGGTGCGGTTCTTGGATTGTTGATGATGAATGGCCCATTCATTCTATCTTTAGGTTCCAGATATAGGAAATTTTGGTCTAATAGACTTGGACACCCCAGAAGATGCCCACTATTTCACTTCATGGCGCGATGGGAAGCAGTGGCGTCTCGTCTTTTCCGATGAATTTGAGGAGGAAGGGAGGTCATTTTATCCAGGTGATGATCCCTACTGGGAAGCCGTTGACCTTCATTATTGGGTACGCTTCAGTCCCTGCTAGAGAACTGCTACTATACTCATTGTCTCACAGGAAACTAACAACATAGAATGGTACGATCCGGCCGCTGTGACTACGATAAACGGGTCCCTCGCTCTCACGCTATCTGAAAAGGAGACCCACGGTCTTGATTACCAAGGAGGTAAAAAAAATGTTCTTGTTCCTCTCATTGTTGGACCTGATGCCAGTTTTCAGCACTCATACAGACGTGGTAAATTGACCTGCCCGTTCTCGGTGTTGGCATCTTGTCTCACAGGAGTCAAACATAGGAATAAGTTCTGTTTTACAGGTGGCTACCTGGCTGCGTCCGTCCAACTTCCGGGGATCAACAATATCCTTGGACTATGGCCGGCTGTATGGGCTATGGGAAATTTGGGACGTGCAGGATATGGCGCATCGCTCGACGGCATGGTACACTATTTCTTGCTTGTTCCTCGATAACGATATGAAAACTGTTCACAGTGGCCTTACACCTACGACAGTTGCGACGTTGGCACAGCACCTAATCAGACAATCAATGGACTACCGTCCGTATCTCAAACGAATGTTGTATCGTACCTGTCCGGACAGAGACTGTCGCGGTGCACTTGTGATGGAGAAAGTCATCCAGGCCCAAAGCATACTGATGGCACCTATGTTGGACGCTCTGCGCCCGAAATCGATGTATTTGAGGCTCTAGTCAGTGACGGCAGTGGTCAAGTGTCGCAATCTGGACAGTGGGCAGTACGTACAGCTCTTTACGACCGAGATACGTAAACGACAAGCTAATATGTCACTAGCCATTCAATGCAGCATACGCTTGGGACAACAGTTCAGATAACTTTATCATTGCAGACAGTAGTGTATCCTCGCTCAACACATATGTTGGTGGATTGTCACAGCAGGCAACCTCGGTGGTTTCGCAAACGAATCCAGAATGCTATCAGTTGGCATCTGGCTGTTTCGCCATCTATGGAGTTGAGGTGAGTTTTCTCGAGCTGACATTATAGCCGACGCACTGATTGAAATGTAGTATAAACCAGGTGAACAATCTCCAACTCTAGATAGACTAAGGTGCTCATATAACTCGAATACAAAGGTTACGAGTCAGATAATGCCGTAAGATTTTCTCGACATTACTCTTTCAAATTTATATGCTCACTTCGTTCGCTCAGTACATGTCTTGGGTCAACGACGGCAAGCTCGCCTGGACAATAAATGCTGCTGGAATGAAGGCAGATCCCGCCACTGAAATCTCTGCTCGACCAGTACCGCAAGAACCCATGGTCAGTGCACTGTTTGCTCCATTCAGTGCCGAATAATGTATTAACGAATCTGGTCTAGTACATCATGGCTAACTTGGGCATGTCCACCAACTTTGGAGACGTCGATCTAGATCACCTCACGTTTCCTGCAGTCATGTTGATCGATTATGTTCGGGTTTACCAGGTTTGTTTCGGCGTCTTCGCGGTCATATATGATTCGTCTGATCTGTTTTCCAGGACCCAGACAATATCAATATTGGATGTGATCCGGAAGACTTCCCTACAGCAAAGTATATCGCAACGTATGTTCTATTTCCATCTAATCGATGTTTCCTACGCTAATCGCAAACCTCCTTCTCAGTTACAATGAGGCGTACCAAAACCCAAATTTGACAACGTGGGTAGATGACTACGGTATGACGGTCCCAAAAAACTCGCTCCTTGACGAATGCTAGATTTCATTTATTGTTATTTTCTTGTTGTTTCCTTGTTTGTATATTGTTAACATGTTGTCCATAATGAGTAAAATTGTCTCCGCAATGATGCCGTTCATTCCTGGTATGAAGCCAAAATTCGTTCACCGCAGCAGGTGCCTATTATTCCTTCGCAGCATCTAAATGAGCTACTACGTGACACTCACACGTTTTAGAGGACTACTATGTCACGATCATGACACTTTAGCTCGACAAAGCACACAGACAGAGGACTATATAGGGATATACATAAACTTCACGATGACTGCTATCTCCGATCTGACAATGGCCAGGTGGGAAGTCTTATTGGATTGATTGAACGGATGGGTAGTTAATCCATTTGGATTGCCTTTGGAAATCTGGGGAAATCTGCTTCTCGATCACTCGGACCGTAAGTCCGCATACTTTGATCGAATGGCTGTGCTGACGAACGATGCATTTCTCCTCTAACGTCCATGTCGCACGATTTCACTAAGCCACAAGTGTACAGTGACCCAAAACTTTTGAAATTTCGACTCTCAAGGTCTTTTGGTCCGCAAGACACCAGAGAAATTATTGCACATTTAGCAGAACCTTATGACTATCATCGCCGCGGCGGAGGCCCAACATCATCAACGACGACGAAAACGAACAACGGCCGTGACACTCCTCTATCTTGGAGGCATCCTTGTTTGATTGTCGTTTGTTCAGTTCAGGCGGCAAAGCCGATTTGATTCAGTTCTCTTCGAACCTCCAGTAGTGACGCTTACGACTGCAGTCTACAATAACTTGAAGGATCATGATGATATGAATGGTCTGGGGCATCCATTGCAACCTATAAATCTCTTAGCCTTAACGGAACTCGTTATCCCCGTATAAATTAGTGGAGACCGGTATGGAGCGATCACAGTGCCAGATCACCACCTTCCAATTTGCCGAAGTGGCAGAGGCATTCCGATGCGGTATGCTTGTTCGGCAGTCAGACTGAAAACCGCTTCCGTCCATTATCTGAGAAATTTCGAATCTCTGTGGACTATTCTTTGAACAAAAATGTCGCGCAACTTGGAAGCAAACACACTTAGTACCCATCAAGCAATGGGCTGTGGGTCCGGCCCTTCTTGTACCAGGAGACCAACACAAGATAACTCGGGCCAAAGTGATAACAGATGAAATTTGAACCACCCTTTTGACTACAGCAACTGTGAAGATTCTCTATCTTCCCAAATCAAATACTGGGACCAAAAGCTTTTCGAGTCGCCCCTGCCTAGTGAAAAGATGTCACCAGTGCCGGCTATACCCGAGATTTTGTCTTCACTCACCATCACCTTACTGCGAGGAAGTTCTTATGACCACGTTGATTATTTCGGAAACCGACTTCGTATACGAGTAGTGCCCGGAAAGATTTCTGTCGTTCCATCCTTAGCCAGCTGCAATTCTAGCTCGGAACATCCTTTCCAACTTCTCGATCTAAACTCCCTTCCTATGATTTTGTCCTACCGATGATGTGTCTTCGGCGGCTGGATCGCTTCTCATGAGCGAAAATATCGACACAGCACGCTGCCGTTGCCATATGGTAGATGATACGATGTTTCGGACCAAGAAGATTATGCGTCTCTTCTGAAAAAATTGCGCGCGTTCTTGACAAAATGCCGGCATTCATGGGTTCAAAAGCTATCAGGAAGACTTTTATTACTCTCGTTCTCTTCCAATGTTACTCTTATAAATAAGGTATCTTCTCCCGCTTTGAAGGCAGCTCTAGCGCTCAACCCTCACAGGTCTAGGCTGGGAGGGCAGAATTCGAATGGAGAGATGTATCGTGCTCTCAATGGCCGCACTTTTTCGAGGAGTCGTACGTTCACTCTGCCCCAAAGCTCCCAGTCTGGCCTAGTCTCAAGTTTTGCTATCATGGATTTTCGGAAAATCCTGTCATTTCAAAACCATTTCGTATCTTCTTCGCAAAAATCGTAGTCATAGCGAGGAAGCCTAGAAGACATGGTCCCTTTTATCTCCTCTGTTGTTATTGAGTGACTGGCATGATTAACGCCAATCATTGTTTGTTTGGTCTCGGAAGGTCAGGTTCATTTATATTGAAGATTTTTATCTTATCATCATTCTCTCATTCAGGTCAATCAACGAGAACATTTTCCTGGCCACATTATTGGAAATCTCCGTTTTTACTGCGCTTCAAGGTCCCCTTGCACCTCGTCCTCGTGGTCTTCTTGTATTAACCGAATTTCATAGATCAAGCCCTTGAGTGTGCGACCCGTTCGTTTTATGTGTATTCGCACCATGCTAGAAATCAGAGTCGCGCCAAATAGGACGCGCTAAGGAATTACGCAGCTGTCAATGACGTGACGCAATGACAGCTGCACGCTTCTTTCCTTTCTACCACCATTTACCTCCCCCGCCCAGACTCGGGTCTTCTGCACTTGGCCCTCTCTTTCCGCGTTAAACCCACCTTTTAACATGGTCGATTTTTGTCAACCTCGAAACCAACAACTACCCAATATTCAACTACCGTACGTGCTGCCATTCCATTTTATGACTTTGCTCACCGTTGAGCAGAACAATGTCCGACGCGTCAACAGGAAAGGGCAAGTCAGTCCCCGAAGCTACAAGGCCCTCCTTGCGACCCAGAACTCCTTCCTGCTCACGGAAACGAGTATCGCAAGCCAGCTTTGCTTTATCCCATTCACCTCCAACAACAGACTCGGACGTGGAACGGGTTTGCAAGCGCCGGAAGGTGTTCGGCTCGTCTCCACCGAGTCCTACTGATAGTTTTGCCTCCTCCAACTCGTTGGAAGAACCTTTAATATTCCAAACACCATGCGAGTTCGAGTGCGATGACGACCTTGCCATTGCTGCTATCCTCGATGAGCATGCCCACATTCACATCCCAGCAATGTCCACGCCAGAGAGGGCGCCCGTGCTCCAGGAAGGGTGTAGTCCGTGGCTGAAGAGGGCTGTGAGCCTCAGCCGACGAGGTGACGACTAATGGTAAGTGTTTTCGATTAAACGAAGTGGGCTAGACTGAAAAATCTTACAGATGTAGTCTTTTTTTTGGGACTGGTTTGTACTGTTACTACATGCTACTGCGGTTTGTATTCTTCCACTATACCTGTACTTACATTACTATGATTATACCATTATCACCGCACTCCTCCTTCAAGTTCGTACGACTCCGATTTCCTGGAATTTTCTCACCTACGGCGCCGTTTCATCAGGTATTAGCGAGCGGGAGCAATGCGGGATCATCCCTCGGGGCCGATACGCCTCGACCAAAGCGTTACTTGGTCGTAACGCCAATGCCGCACACTGCCCAAAAGGATCCACGCGCAAGTTAGACTTTGAAAGTGACGTTTCAGACAGCTGGACGTTTTTCTTGAAGGCAAAACCCGACGTCGCTCGGTCTTCATTGGGCATCAGAATAAAACTTCTCTCTCTCTCAGTCGGTTTCTACCGAGCTTCTAATCAGTAACTAAGGCTTTTCTATAGATGCATCAAGATCAAATTGCATCCATGCGAATTTGAAGTCGCTATTCGGCTTGCAATTGCCATATCCAATGTGAACCCTCGGCCCCTTGCGGAGTGGAGAGTACTTTCTCACCCATGCCCTTTTTTCGGAAAATGATCGTGTAGTCCGACGCACGTTTTCAGAATTCCCTGCAATGAGCAAGCGAGTACATAAAATCATCTTGAACTCCAAATGAACAGAATGAACCAGCCCAGAGGTCCCGATCACCGTGTTGACTAGCCTCGTGCAAACGATTCCTCACCGCAACCACCTACAGCCTCCGCTATCATTTTCCAGCATCTCTGTAAAGTATCTACGTTGAGCCGTACTTCCCCGCGCTCCAAGTGCCCCTGCGTTACAAAACCGATATTCGCTGCTGCACCACGCGCAAACTTCTTCACCTCCGTATACTCCTACTCGCGGTCCTTCATCGTACTCGTAGACTCCTCTGAACGTCCGATTCACTATCACTGTCTCTATTCTCCCTATTGGTCTTGTTGAGGGCGTGTTGTGTGTCTGGTACTACGACGTGCGTCCTCTTCCTCCGTTGTGGAACTAGACGAGGGTCTGGTGCTTTGACGACCTTGGTTGACATCTACCTTCTTAAGGGTGTGTGAGTGAAGAGGACGGATACTGGCAGCGATTGAGCGCACATCTGTAAATTCTTCGCAACTTTTGGTTGAATGCAGGATGGATTTGGCTGGAAGGCTATGTTTATGACGTGTTTTATAACGTCTTGCAGGGCCCGGGTACTCTGGGGCGCTTTCTTATCGACGTATTGAGATGTTTCCAGATACTTCCACAGCCTTCGCGCGCGTGCTAGAGCACCAAGCGCCATATTTAAACAATTCACTTGCACTGGTTTGCTCGGAATTTGCCGGGACTAGCGTGTCTATTTTCTTACGGTCTTCTCTACACCTCTGCATCTGAGTATCTCGGACTTAATTAAAAATTAGATTCTATTGGCGCGAAGGGGTGTCCTCGGTTGTTTGTGAGAACGGCATGTGATGACCAGTATCAGTATGATGTTGTGCAAAGATAAGGACATTCATCACCGGGCGCCTGCGACTGCTATGATTTTCCCAAGGCTCGTGGATAATAGGGAAAAAATTCAATGGCCTCACTGTTTAGTGGACGAATGTTGTTTGCTGGGTGCCGATGCGGCACTCAACCGCAGTCATCTGGACCACGTTCAATTTCGTTTGGTGAAGTTAGCACTCGAAAACACGGAAATTGGGACGTCTTCTTTGCACTCCGAAAGCGCCAGGGTCTGGTCATATGGCGTCGAACAGAATTGCCCTCGTTCGGAGTCACAGAACCAGTATTGAATTGGAGAGTGCAAGACTTATATATCAGCCCAACCCAGAGGGATGGGCGCTCATTCAACGAATCCCACCGCCATGTCCTACGTATCCCTTGATGAGTCGTCACGTCCAGCACCATTGTCATCGTCCCCCAGTCGCGACAAAGACTATTACTGGGAGACTATCGTTCTACAGGTAACTCCCTTACGAGATGCGATGATTAACATGTCATTAAGCCATGTACTATTAGGTCGAAGATACCCTCATCCGAGTACCAAAACACCATTTAGTCGGAAAATCAGAAGTGTTCGACTCGATGTTGTCATTGCCTCAAGGTAAAAACGATCCCGAGGGTATCAGCGACGAGAAGCCCATCCGGCTCGAGGGTATCAAGAAAATCGATTTTGATCGATTGCTTCAGATTATTTACCCAATGTGAGAGATGTATTCTTCAATGATTATAGGTGTGCTAATATCAGACAACCACGTAACAGTGATAACTCGAGAGTACCTGAGTTATCCGTGAATGGATGGGTGTCTGTTCTCACGCTTTCCAACCTATGGCGGATGTCAGTGCGGAAAACTGCCATTGAGCGTTTGACGAGCAGATTATCGCAGATATCTCCTGTGGACAGGGTCCTTCTCGGCAGGCGATATTCGGTTGTAAGTTGGATTTCTTCTGGATACGAAGAACTCGCCAGTCGCGTAACAGAGGTGTCCCTCGAAGAAGGGGAAAGGATTGGTTTGGTTACGGCGCTTAGGATCGGACACATACGAGAGTCACTTTACGCGGTCAGGAATCCCGGTCAGCAACGGTCATGCTACTGTCATAATTGTGGTAGTAACCACACCATTGGCAGTGGAACGACTCCAGCGCTACCATTCAACTCGCAATCGGTGAAGGAGAAGGTGGGAATATTTTTCGGAGCCGAGTTGAAAGATGTCGAGGCGGAAGGAGCAGGGTTTGGGTGATGTCACCATTACTTTTTTGCAAAGAAGTCCTCTACATACCGATGATACTCATCACCGAGCGCCTATAGCATGAGGTTTGTGACAGGCAAATAGGATCAGATATATAACTTCAGTGGACGAATGTCGTCGGCTTGGTACCGATGTGACCCTGAACTGCAGCCCAAGACCACGTTCAATTTAGTTTGGTAAAACTCGAGGAGAACACGCAGACTGAAACGGCTTCTTCGCATCTCATAAGTGCCAGGATCTGGTCATATGTCGCGGCGAACAGAATCGCCCTCGTTCGGAGTCACATAAACCAGTATTGAATTGGGAAGTGCATGTCTTATATATCAGTGCAAGCTAGAGAGATCGGCACTTATTTCAGGATTCGCCGCCATGTCCTTCGTATCCCTTGATGAGCCGTCAGATCCAATGCCGATGTCATCGTCGCCTAGTCGCAGCCAGGACTATTACTGGGAGAGCATCGTTCTACAGGTATATTTCCTCTGAGGCGTGATGACAGATTTGCCATTTATGACGCTTGTAGGTCGAAGATACCCTCTTCCGAATACCAAAGCAGTATTTATTCGGACAGTCGGAGGCATTTGATGCGATGTTATCCTTGCCTCAAGGTGGCCACGAACCCGAGGGTACGAGCGACGAGAGGCCCATCCAGCTGTCAGGTATCAAGAAAACCGACTTTGAGCAACTGCTTCAGGTTCTTCATCCGATGTAAGAGCCCATCAATTGAGCGCAGGACATGGTTGACAAATGCACAATAGAGATGCCACGAAACAGCCTGAGTTGTCCATAAATGGCTGGGTGTCCGTTCTCGCGCTCGCCAGCCTATGGCGAATGACGGTGCGGAAAAGTGCCATCAAGCATTTGACGACGAATATATCACAGATATCCCCTGCGGATAGGATTGTTCTTGGCAGAAAATATTCAGTCGCGGGATGGATTTCTTCCGGGTACGAGGAACTCACAAGCCGTCTAGAAGCGGTGTCCCTCGAAGAAGGGGAACGGGTTGGCTGGAGCACGGCGCTGAGGATTGAACACATACGAGAGTTAAATTTCAAGGACCGTCAACGCCAAGTCCCTGAATCAGACGGTAATGCATATTACTGTGGTCATTGCGGTTATTACCGCCTCTGTGTTGAGTACGCCTCAGGACTGCCATTCGACTTGCATACAGTGAAGAAAAGAGTGGGGAAACTTTTTAAAGCCGAGTTGAAAGACGTCGAGGCAGAGGGAGCCGGATTCGAGTGATACCATCCTGGAGATTAGGTTTTCAAATGGACAGTTTGCAAGGGCCGGGAATCACGGTCCGAAAGCTGCACTTGGCATAATTCTCACGCCATCGACGCGCAACAACTCCAACACAGACCAACACCAGTACCACCACGCGATCAGTCCTCCCCCCGCGTCCTGCGTATCATTGACGAAAGTTCTGTATTCACATTTGAGGTACTTAGGAATTCGGTGAGCTTGCCTACCCAGGGGATCATCTATATTCACTCATGTTTGGAACAGTCGTCTCATGACACCCATTCCTCCAGAACTTGTGCTAGAAATCCTTACATACATAAGTGGATGCCACAAAGATCTTAGGGCATGCTGCCTTGTCTGCCGTGCCTGGCGTCGACTTGCCCAGCCATTTATCTTCTCCGAACTATCCCTGTCCCTCGAATCGCACTGCCTCCCTTGGAACCTAAAGTTTGCCACGTATCCTCACCTTTCCCAATATGTTACCCGCCTCAACCTGTGGGGTGGAAACTGGGAGGAAGTAGATGATGTGTTATCGGCTGAAAGCCCACCTCCATTTCTTGAAGGACCTGCGACATTGGAGCTCCTACGCCGTCTCCCAAATATCAAATACTTGAAAATGCTTGAATTTTCCCTACCGATTGAGAGGGAAGTAGAGGTTCTATGTCATTTTACGAGGCTGGAGTGGCTCGAAATGTACGAGGTGATGTTCAACGAAACGGCGACCTTGTTGGACCTTATGTCGCAATGGGTCAATCTGAAGGGCCTCCATATCAAGGATGTGCAGGTCGTAAGTCATGCCAGTACGGACCTGATTGGTCCCATACTCCATGATCACGTCGACGCTGTCCCGAAACGATTAAGGAATCTCAAACTCCAAGACCCCGGTCCAAGCTTGTATATCTTCTCCTGGCTTTCAGGAGGAGTCTTTGATCTCAGTGATCTCGCTGACCTCACTTTATCTTGGGGATGTTCACCGACAACCCACCACCCTCCCCTGCCTTACCAACTTCCTTCTTACGTTGATCCTTTTATCAGTATTGTCGGTGCTAGGATCAAGCATCTACGGCTTAACATTGAAACGTCGGAGTCCGACGCTAAATCCAACACCAACTTTATGCTTGGTGAGTAAAACAGCCATTTTGAGCCATTGTTTTTGCTCAATATGTACCTAGAGCATTTTATCTCAGTAAGAGCGTTGAGCAGCTTTATAGCGCTAGAAACTCTCAACGTCGACTCCATAAATCGCTTATATCAACAATAACGTCCAACGTCTACTTGACATCGAGTGTCTTCTTCACCACCTCATGCTCCCGTGCCTTCGGAAGATATGCGTCACAATGCGCTTCGCCCTGAACTACTGCTGACGATCTCCCATTCTACAAAGAGCTCCCTCTGTGGGCTAGACTCGACGGACTCCTCGCCAGCTCGAAGTTTCCGTCTTTTCAGCAGCTCAAGTTGATCATCGACGTGGAGAGTCTCCATTGGGATGCTCACAAATTTGGACTGTGGTTCGAAGACTCCGATTCCGATGATGAAGATGCTTCTAGTACGGTTGTCATCCCACCGTTAGTTACCAAACACCCATGGCCAGAGCATCCCCCGACGGTGGATGATGTCGCTGCCTTGATTGCAGAACAATTGCCGACATTGGCGTCTCGGGGATGTTTATTATTTTGCCCTGATGAGATGCGTCGATTTTAACGCAGTTAGGAAAGCGTATTCGAAGAAGTGTCTTTACTCAACTCTAGGTTGTCAATATTGAATGCGATATTCTTGTCCAGACTCTATACAATCGTAGGACCGCTACCCAATGTCTTCTTTTCCCATAGACTTTACGTCATTGGCATTCTGGAAATGATGTGATAAGGTCGAAGACAGCAAGGCTGTCAACACGAGGCAAGGACTAAGCGCCGTCACCTCGTCGATTTGCCCCTTCTTTCTTGAACATGCACGACGAGCAAAGCAATGCAGAGTCATTTTCAATGGCTTCGCCAAAGAGCGAAGCATCTGATATCGCATACGACATCGCATCTGACGCACAACAGGGACCAGGAGAGGTGCCGAAAGTTAGAAATGTAAACTTTTATTGGGAGAACAGCACATTCTTAGTGAGTGTGGCTTTCGCCGTTCGAATCAAGTACTGACAAGGCCCTAGGTCGAAGGATGAGCTATTCCGCGCACCACGATACCAGTTCATCGAGCATTCAGGAGACTTTCAAGGCTATGTTCACTTTGCCCCAGGCAGATGCCGATGCCGTCGAAGGAAACACCGACGACAAACCTATCCACCTACAAGGGCATCAGCAAGATTGACTTTGAGCGGCTATTGAACTTCATGTACCCTCTGTACGGTTGTCACTGCTTGACTTTGTTCTTCGATCTCACGCATTCGTAGGGATATTCCTGTTTGCTGAGAAAAGAAGAAGGCCGTTAGAAGCATGGATCTCGATCTTAAAACTCTCCACGATGTGGGGGATGATAGAGATACGCGACAGCGCTATCTCACACCTGATGGAGCGCCATCTAGAGATCGAAGTAGTAAAGCGGATCACGCTGGGAAGGAGTCACGATGTCCCAGCATTGGTGAGGTCCGGACTCGTCACTCTGGTTAACCAAGACGGAGGTGTGACTGAGCAGCAGGCGAGACTTCTTGGTTGGGAAACGGCGCTGCGTATCCAATGGGTACGGGACAAACTGATTGCTGGTGGATCTTCACACTCTTTTGGCGAAAATGAATTACGAGAAGCGGCGACGAGTGTATTCTGCATGAATCCGAGGGTAGAGAGGACGTTTGAGTCGGAGATTTTCGATCCAAAAGTCCGTAAGATTTCAGGAAGGGGGCCAGTGCCAGGCACTGGTAGAAGAGGAGGGAGGAAATCCTAATTCCGAACGCATGAATCGCAGATAGAATTCTGTGACAACATCTGACTACAAAGGGTCATGTTGTCTATTCCTGTACCTCGCCTTCCTTGATAATCATTTATTTCCTTCCATTGAATCCATTCCGCTTACAGATACGGGCAAGTTCGAGAATCCGAGTTTTCCTTTCTCCAAGAGCAACTCGTGCTCCATTCCGCGGCATGCGCTACCGCGTACAGAGGGAGGATAGCCCAAGAAGAAGGATCATATGTTCGCGAACAGAACATACAGGATTTTTCGGCGGGTCAGGTTGTTCGGCACGTAGTCAACTCGTAATGGAGAAATTATTTCTGACCACTTCATTCCAAGTCAATGCGCCGGTCAGTACACGTCAGGAGCACTTGGACAAACAGGAGGCGCGCGATGAAGAAGTAGCGAGTTTCGTTCTCGGCAACCTAAGCTTGGGATAGCAATAAGCAGAAATCGCATCCCATTGGCAATAGTCCAACATGACAGTGCAGGTCTGGACGAAACCTATTCCATCCGGAAGATGATGTCGAAATCCTGACGGCAGACATGAACAGAATAGCCCTCGAGGGTCTGGTACACGGCGAGCACGATCGAAGATATAAATACATCCAGTGTTGATCGAGTTCAAGCTGCAGGGATGTATACGTTTCTTATTGAAGTGACTCTATTTTGTGTGTGGGAGAAGGTCAATTTAACTCGATCTCCGCATGTTGACTAGCATTTCTTCGTCGCCCGCAAATACCTCGCGCGTCTCTGTAAAGCATCTATGCTAACCCCCATGCGCTTCTCCCCCCACACCCACTGCATCTGCATCTACAATACCGATACTCATCGGTGATGCACCTCACGTCGCATACTCCCAGTCTCCGTTCTGTGCTCTCCTCATCATGTTCTTAGACTCCTCTTAACGTCAGATTCACTATCATTGTCTCTGATTCCCACGGTTGTTTATTGTGTGCATTGCGTGAGGGTACCATCTTAGGTACTACGATATGCATCCTCCTCCTCTGCTGTGGAGCTAGGCGGGGATCTGGTGCTTTGACGACTTCGGTTGTGATCTATTGTCCAAAGGGTGTGTTAGTGGAGGACGGATATTAGTAGCAATTGAACGTACAGCTGAAAGTTTCTTATTAGGGTGCGTTCATGGTCTTCGGTTAAGCGCAGGGTGGGCTAGCTGGAATGCGATGATTCGCGACGCGTTTCATAAATCCCAGGAGGGCCCGAATTTGTTGAACTTCATGTCGCAATTGGTTTTAACTTTCTAGTGAGTCGAATCACGCTGTTAACATTGTGCGAACGCAGCCCGAGTCCGCCTTCCCATTTCCACCATCTCATTTGATTTGAGAATCATCGTGTTTTGAAGATTTGCGTCTCTACTAGCGTACTAACCCGTTTGTGTCCTCGACGCTCAAGGCAACGGTAAGACGAATGATATGCGTGGCTATTCCTGAATCTGATTGATCAAATAAATGGAGAAGCTCAGTTGACACGGGACGTGAATCCTGCGAAGTAGTCTGCACACGAGGCGCGCTTATCGATTAGTCTCTTCTCTTGACTATCATGTTCGCCGAGATGGCAGCAACGATCCCACCTCCTCATATCCCATTCGACATTTCATACGATATCCCACCCGATATCCCACTACCGTCTCCCTCTCCAGCAAAGGAGGTGGAGTGCATTAGAAACAAGAACTTTTACTGGGAAACCAGCATCTTCTTGGTTGGTGTCACTTGCACAGTAGTCGTTCGATCTAGCTGACAGGAAGCGATTGAAGGTCGGAAACGAGCTCTTCCGTGCGCCAAGATATCAGTTCATCGAACATTCAGACACGTTCAGAGCCATGTTCACACTGCCCCAGGCAGATGCTGACGCAGTCGAAGGTAATACCGACGACAAGCCCATTCATTTATACGGTGTCGACAAAATTGATTTTGAGCGACTGTTGAATTTCATGTACCCTCTGTATGGTTCTCGCCACTCAACTAAACACTTCACCTCATACATGTCCAGGAACATCATTCCTCCTGTACCGCCAAGATCGCTGGAGGAATGGATCTCAATCTTAAAGCTCTCCACGATGTGGGTGATGACAGAAATACGCAACATCGCTATCTCTCGTATCATGGAGCGCCATCAGGAAGTTGAGGTCGTAAAACGGATCACCTTGGGAAGGAGTCACGACGTCCCAGCATTGGTGAGGTCCGGACTCGTCACTCTGGTTAACCAAGACGGAGGTGTGACTGAGCAGCAGGCGAGGCTTCTTGGCTGGGAAACTGCACTGCGAATTCAATGGGTGCGGGACAAATTGATGGCGTCGCGAGGTTATTCGTGCTCTTTCGACGAGGACCAAGTACGCAATGCAGCACCGAGCGCATTCCAGGATTGGTCATTCGAGTCGGAGATATTTGAGCCAGGTGCTTCCAAGTGGAAAAATAGAAAGTCCAGGAAGCGGTAGTTACACCGTAATAGTCCAAACGAAAGACTTGACTAAGATTTCCATGGCTTCAATAAACAGGTGTTGCGAGGATTTGATTTAAGGCAACAACAGTCGGAAGCCGACGAACAAATATTGAATCGCTGTTAGAAGGATTGCGTGACAGCGCAGACAGTGTCGAAGTTGTATGACATCGTGACGGTCTTGGCTGACCCATCAGTAGCCCGCATCGAACGTCCTCAATAATCGTCCTATCCATTCCATTCTTACAGCTATAGGCAAGTTCCGGAAGCCGGATATTCTGTTATTCCAGATCAAATTGTAGACTGCACAGAAAGAAGACAGTTCTGGAGACGTACCATATGTTCGCGGACAATAATGCGCGGGACTCTTCCGAGGTGGGTTAGCTTCTCTCAGCTTGTTCGTTAACACACTGTAGTGGGAATTTCTTTCTGACTATTCTTCATTCCGGGTCAATTCTCCTAGTAGTCAGCACTTGCACAAATCCCAAGTGGGCCGTCGAGTGATGAAGATGGACAGAGTCTTGCTCTCAGCAAAATGGGCATGGGACGGCAAGCCACAACCCATTGGATTTAGTCCTGACAGTGTAGGTCTGGACGGAACCAGTCGCGATATATTATCCCGAGATGTATACACGTGCCTTCATTTGTCGGATGAAGTCAGTTTTCGACAAATGAAGTCACTTTCTCCTCCTCCTCATTCTTCCACCGCTTTTACGCTCGTCATCCATGGTCCCGGAAGACGATGAGAAAGGTCGTCGTCGAGACCCTGACAACATACTTGAACGGAGTGGCCCTTGAGGCTCTGGTGCATGGTGAGGATATCTTAATGAATCCTTCCATTCAGTCCTGACCGGGCTTGCTGCAGGAATGTATACCTTCTCTTGTAGGAGTCACCCTTTGGTACATCTGTACGCTATGAACAAACCTCAATATCCTACTCAATCACTGACTCCAATGGTAGTCTTCAATCCCACCATCCGCCTATCGAAGAGTCACACAAGCAGGATGTCGATATCTGTCGTGCTCATGTATCTCTTTACTACGCTCAACCTCGGAATACGATGGTCTTGGATGCGGTCTCCGCTTGTCTTTTCTCGGAGGGACGCGCAGAACGGCACAGCGTACTACACATTTGGCAATGCAGATGATACGACCCTGTGGGCGATCTCGGGAGCAGCAACAGGCGCGAATATTCTCATTGCAGACGCTATCTTGGTGAGTAGGGGGGATAGTTCTAGCTCGGTGAACGTGTTTCTGACGGTGGCAATACCTAGACCTGGCGTTGCTGGGTCATCTGGGGTCGTCGATGGCCTATCGTTGTCCTGCCAATACTCCTAACCGTCAGTGGTACCGCCAATGACGTCCTCTTCATATACCACAACGCTACAGGACAAATACTCCTCGGATGGTGCTATCTGGGGTCCCGCCGTCAAGTGGGGAGTCATCTTCTATTCCATGTCCCTCGCCACGACGGTATACTGCACTGCGCTCATCATCTTCCGGATACTCGCCCATCGGGAGCAATACTGAAGCGTCATCGAGATGATCGTGGAGAGCGCAGTGATGTACGCGTTGGCGCTTGTCGTCTTCATCGGGTTCCTCGCTACGGACGACGTTGGTGGATTTTATCCCAAGGCGCTGCTGGACACCTTCGCGGGTATCGCACCGACTCTTATAGTCGTACGCGTGGTGTCGGGTCAGGCGAGGTCCGGACGAGTCATGGCAGACTAAGGATACGTCGTCTTCGCTGCATTTTGAGTCTAGTGTATGCACTGTGACTGCCGCGGAGGATGAGATGTGCGAGATGTGCTCATCCTGTGGGCAAAAGCTTGTTCATCGACGCTCAGTGGGTTAGAGAAAATCTGGAGGTTTATCTCTGGTTTGTCGGCTATATTACGGTCTCCTTCCCGTCATGTATGGACGGTGTAGGACTTCGGGGCTGTTTATTCTCGGAGGCATTGTCTCCTCCGCTGGGTTGAAGCCTGTGCGATTTGGGACTTCCATTGCCTTCAATTGTACTACGAGGCTGTATCGCTGCTGACACAATGGCCGGGGCTTTGCTGCAGGACATGGACGGGTTATTATAAGTTGGTTTCATGTTAAATCTTGCACGTCTGGCCGCTGATGAACATCCGAGCTATATCATCATTTAAATGATACCTGGAGTAGGACAGTACTATATGCAGTAGATATAATCATAAAGTAACCCATAAAAATAAAGGCTCTATGATAGACTCTGCACTTCGAGATTCGACAATGTCGTTAGTTCATCTCATAATCCGCGCCCTGTCCACCAGCCCTTCGATACACTCTCCGCTCTTCTGTCGCTTGACAAGAGATCCCAGAGCGTATGTGTCCTGGTACGTCGCTCCCTTGACATAAACTCTGCTTCCATCAAGTTTTCTGCGCTGATAACCACGCGACGATTTGCCTACGCGCCAACCCTGTCTCCTGAATGATATGGATCTGCTCTTCGACTAACGACGTATAGTTCACCCCAAATGAGGGCAACGAGTTGTGTGGGGGTCTGCTTGGCTTGGCGAGGTTTCCCGCTAGCGTCTTCGGCAGGTAAGGTTGAAGTAAGAATGGCTGGTAGATAAGAATATGCATCGTCCGACTTCCTGGCACGAGACTTCGCGTCCGAGATCTGAGACTTGCATAGGAAAAGATACTGTCACGTTTTGGAGGCTGTTACCTAGATGATACGGAGCCCCAGTCATATTTGGGAAGGCAGGAAAATGTATAGGGGACTCGCATTCCAAGTAAACAAACCAGATCAGCTGGCGTTCAATAAAAGTGAACTGTTGTTTATTTAGCGGGTTCTACTGGCATTTCAGATTGGAAAAGAAGATCAGATGAAGGGAAAACGCGAAAATAAAAATTCGCCTGTAAAGTCTAATCGCGATGCACGTGATATGCACAAGATCTGACGCGACGCGTTCAAATAATGATATCAGCGACATATCGGTGATAAGAGGTGGAAAATGCTTTGACGCAAACATCTTGTTCTCAAATCTCGGTCAAAAGCATTGGAAGGGCAGGAAAGTACATTGGCAACTGCAGAGTCCGAAGGTAGCCTAGGCGAAGAAGCTATGAAGGTTTCCTAGAAGGAACCCCAGGTATATTCGGAGAGGTGACTCGCATTTCATAATTGAAAACCAGCACACGATAGTGAGCGACGCGTTGCGACTCTAGTCCTATACTCGTATGAAGTACAAGACTTCACTGTACAATGATAGCTTACGGACCGGCTGTTCTGAATACACATTTTTCATGCAACACAGCCCACTGGACTTCTTCTATTCCGTACTGTGTAATGTCTAATGTGATACTATGGGTTCTTCTAGATAGATTGCCTTCGATCTGTACATTCAATTGTAGAAAACTCCAAGAGATTATAAAACATAGCGCAGTAACTGTCAAATTCTTCGTTATGTTACAAATAATCGTATCCTAGATATGTTGAGACAGAACTGTAGATAGAAAGACCCTTGAGTCATTACCTCAATCGGCGCCCTTCCCACCAGCCCTTCGATAAATTTTCCACTGTGCCGCTGCTTGGTGAGCATGAGCGGTCATAACCCTCTGTTCCTGCTCTGAAGGATAGTATCTCTCAACATAAGCCCAAGGTTCATCCTCAAGCTTTTTGCGCTGATAAACAAACCACGCGACGATCTGCCTACGCGTGAGCCCTGTCTCCTCTATGAGCCGGATCTGTTCCTGGACAGAGGGGGTGCAGTCCATTTCAAAGGATGCTTCAAGCGCGGCAATCTGTTCTGGTGTTTTCTTGGTTTGACGGGGCTCGCCGCGTTCGTCTTTGATGCGGTTGGAAAACCATCTGCTTGGGATGAGCAGGACTGAGGGAATACGATGCGACTACGCACCGTCCGACTTCTTGCGATGATACCTCGCGTCCGAGTTCGGAAACGCGTATGCTGGCCCTCAGGCTTTGCAGTCTTTGGAGGTCGACTCCTAGAGTAGAGTCAGATCTGGAGAAGTAGATGCGATAAAGGAGAATTTACATTCCAAGACGCCGCCATTCATTTAGCTCGTTTTCCAAGAACTCGATCTGTTGCTCGTTCAATGGTTCTGCTGGCATGATGGCAGACGTTGAGGAGGTTTATCTGACGATACTGTCATAGACACCTCTGGCAGGGCGCTTTGAAATGGAAGGAGGCCCGGGCCTGTAAGACCAAATTAGATAGCCATCAAACGGACGTGAGTTTTTTAATAGATATGTACTAAGTGTCATGTTGATGACTAATGCCACGGCACAAGCGGCGGGGGGTAGAACTGTACAGGAACCCCTATGACTGAACCTTAATGAATCCTCGGACGGGAGCGAGGCGAATGGAAAAAATAAAATGAAGACCATTCGTGTTACCTCATGTACTTATTTCTGAACATGATGGCCATTCCCGTTCATAGAATGCTCTTAGTCTCACATGAATCAGACGAACGCGTCCATACTGGACCATTCATGATGACTTGAGGCGCCCCAGTGCACGACCGAGCAGTCATCCAATTTCCAGGAGTCATCCACTGTCCAGGGGGGTCCTACTCAGCGCACAAGCTTGAGTCCATGTACAGAACATGGTGGTCCTAAGCAGACGTCGATAAACGAGGGGTCAGGCTAGTCAACTTCGTCGTGAAAAATCGCTGACCCCTGGCCCAGGGTCAGCGCAACACTGGTCGGCAGCAAGTACATGGCCAAGTGATCATCGTTGAAATTGGAATTTCAAATATGATCTTTCACGACCAGTATTATCGCTCATCGTCTTCTTTCCACATTGGCTCTGGGCAGAATAAAACGAACGAGGCGTTGGGGCATAGTATAGGGTGTAAGAAGGGATTTACAAATGGGTAAGGTAGGTCATGAACACCCAATTTACTTTCCATTTGCGCTTATTTTTCTTCTGCTTCGCTTGCAGAAGGTGCGAGAACCTTGTCTAAGCGCCTACGACGGAACAATGGTATAGCCTAGCTCGTTCAAGGAAACATACCGATACCAGTGTCCTAGTGTCCTGTGTCCTGTGAGAAATCAGACATTCTAGCACTCTCTGTACCTGCGACTTGTACCAGCAGGAGGGGTTTCCTTGAAGGTGGTACCCTAGACCTCACGGAATGTTAATTTACGAATTGGTGAGCTCATGTAGGCATTTATAGCCATCTGATAGCATTTTTTGATTTCACAGTTGGACACGCCTATGCATCGTGTAGCGTATTGACGTATAGAGTGGACCCCAAAAACAACACAGCCGTCCGCGTATACCTATAACGATGCCTCAGGCCCGAGGCGCCTATTCATTCTATATGAACCACCGAAAAGTCAGCTTCGCATAGCTTCCCTTCCCTCTGCTCTCTGTACTGCTCCAATGTCTGAATATACATCGAAAATGATAGGCGTCGAAGAAGTCGCAGACAAAGAGCAGCGAGGAGATGATGCAAAACATACGGCAAGCGAACGGGTGATTATCAATGTGCTCTGCCATGCTTCTACCTGCTCATGTCTCGTTGTGGATGATAGGACCGAGTGTCGATGCTCAGCGAGACAGGAACGGAGAAACGCCGGCTATTCCTGGAAGAGGGAGAGAAAGGGCGTGCTCGTGGCGCAGCAGAAGACGCTGTCAGGGCCAACGCTCGAATCAATACCACGTCTCCCCCATCTGAGCTCCTCCGACGCTGCCCTGGTCCTTTCGATCTCTCTACCACCAAGGCTAACGGTCCCGTACCTCTTCCTTCTGCGCTTTGCTGCTGCTCGTATCATCCTATGACCTAGATCGTGTTCCTTATCCCGAAGGAATCAAGAGCCCTAGAGTTGAACTCAACATAAATGCTAAGGATGGTAAATTCAGGTGACTATCGTTGTTCATCGGTTACAAGCAACTGTACTGAATTATCGATATTAGATATGACCGAGATTTCCTTCTTCAATTCATGTTGGTATGCAAGGAGAAGCCCGATTCACTTCCCGCTCTAGATGCTATCAATCTTGAGCCGCCAAACCAGATTGACTACCCCATGAGTCGCGGAGGATCCAGTCGACATTGTCAGGGCTCTGGTGCTATGCCTCCTCTGCGTCAGAACCCCGCCAATCTCGAATTCAACCCAGGATCATCCTTTGGTAAAGAGGGTTCCACCAGGGCTAGGTCGTTTGTGCCCCGTCAACGGTCAAGTGCTAGAGTTTCAATCAAAACTCCAGAGGGAAAGGAGATTGACTTGGAAACTCTCAAGAACCGGAAACACAGCCCCGCTCTGTCTGGCACTGCGCTTCCACCAGTTGTATCACCGGCACAAGGGAGTCTCAATCGTCGGTATGTAATACGGATGGAGCCTGAAGAGGAGCTGGAGAAGGAGCTCGCCAAAGCCAAGGCAAAGGCAGATTCCAAAGCAAAGAAGAAAGCAAAGAAGGAGAAGGAGGAGAATCAACGTAGGGAGGAGGAGAAGGAGAAAAAGGAGAAGGAAGGCAGAGAGTGTACGGAGAAGGAGGGGTTGGAGGGGTTGGAGAACTCTGCGACAAGCAAGGACCAGGAAAAGGAAAAGGATCTCCGAATCAATACCACGTCTCCCCGACGCCGGCCTGGTCCTTTCGATCTCTCTACCACTAAAGCCAACATTCCCCCTCCCGTTCCTTCCGCCCTAGCTACTGCTCGTATCATCGATGACTTGGGTCGCGTTCCTTATCCCGAAGGAATCAAGAGTCCCAGAATTGAACTCAACATAAATGCTAAGGATGGTAAATTCAGGTGACTATCGTTGTTCATCGGTTACAAGCAACTGTACTGAATTATCGATATTAGATATGACCGAGACTTCCTTCTGCAATTCATGTTGGTATGCAAGGAGAAGCCCGATTCACTTCCTGCTCTCGATGCTATCGGTCTTGAGCCGTCGGACCAGATAAACTACCCCATGAGTCGCGGTGGATCCGGGCGACATCGCCAGGGCTCTGGTGCTGTGCCGCCTCAGCGCCAGAACTCCACCAGTCTCGGATTCAACCCAGGACCACCCTTTGGCAGAGGAGGTTCCACTAGCACGTTCAGCATGGGTGGTATGAGCAACTTTGCGACGAATATGGGCGGGTCGAAACTCCGTAGTGACGACCGGTTCGATATGTCCAATAACACGCGTGTTGTGTCTGCCAGCGATGCGATTTCTATGCCTATTTGGCGGCCGACCTTCCCAAATGCAGAGAACGGCGAGCCAGGATGGCAACGACAGCATCAGAATACCAACTGGCCCTGGATCTCAGCGCGGGTATGGCATGGGCCATGGATCGTCAGCTGCTCTCGCTGAATCGATGCTTGAGCCCGTTATTCCATTGCTCCAAAGTGCCAATCGTTGGGACAGGCGTTTGTTCGATTTCAGCGATCCTGACTCTCCCGAGGTCCTCGCCCGTAAAGTCAAGGGTCTCTTGAACAGGCTCACGATGGAGAAATTCGACTCTATCTCCGATCAAATTATCGCATGGGCAAACAAGTCCGAGAAGGAACACGACGGCCGAACTCTCAATCAGGTCATCGGGCTCGTCTTTGAGAGTGCCGTCGACCAAGCCACATGGTCGGAGATGTATGCTCGTCTCTGTCGGAAGATGATGAAGCGAATCAGTCCAAAGGTCCAGGATGATGGTATCAAGAATGCTGAGGGCAAACCTATTGCTGGCAGTCAATTGTTCCGCAAATACCTTCTCAACAGGTGTAAGGATAATTTCGCGAGAGGTTGGGGCACGAAAGAAGCTACTGCTGCAGCTGCAGCTTCCAAAGTCATCGAGGATCAAGCTGCCAAGGCAGCGGCCGAGAAGAAAGGCGATGTAGAGGAGGAAATTGCGCTCTATTCTGAAGAGTACTACGCGGCGCAGAAAGCGAAACGGCAAGGTCTCGGTTTGGTTAAATTCATGGGTGAATTGTTCAAACTGCAGATGTTGACGGAGCGTAGCATGCATACGTGTGCCAAGAAGCTGCTTCGGAACGTTGAGAATCCCAAGGAAGAGGAGATCGAGTCCCTCTGCAAGCTTTTGACCACTGTTGGGCAATTGTTGGATACGTCGAAGGCCCGGGCTCACATGGATGTGTACTTCTCGCGCATGAAGGAACTTACGAAGAGCCTTAATGTTAGCTCCCGTATGCAGTTCATGTTACAGGTAAGCTTCATCACTTGGGCGAGTTACTCTTCTAATTAGCCGTGATTAGGACATTCTCGAGCTGCGTGAGCGGGAGTGGGTTAGCCGTAATGCTGTCACTGCGCCTACCACAATTGCTCAAATACATGAAGCAGTAAGCATCTTTCAGTTTCGTTCCAAGCATCGCTATATCATCACATTTTAAAGGCCGCAAAGGAGGAAGCCGCACAAGAGAAGGAGTCGTATCAACGTCAAATGTCAATGTCTCTCGGCGGATCTCGCCGGGGTAGAGATCGAGGCGACTTCCCTCAAGTTGGTCCTGATAGTTGGGCAGTCGCTGGTGGTAATTCTGCTCCACGGCCTCCCTCCAAGGCTGGCGATCTGTCCAAGTTTGGTCAGATCAGTAACAAGGGCGCACCTCTTACGTTTGGACCTCAGAGTAGCATTTACGCCGGAAAGAAAGACAAGCGAGAGTCTGTCCAACGAACGAATTCTTCTTCGCAGAACATGTTTTCTATGCTTAACAATGATTCTACTGCAGAAGCCACGCCTAAAGGTAGAATTTTCCCTTCTTGTCAATATTGTCTTCTGATTTTATTTGATTCATCAGAAATGCTCCAACGGAAACGACTTGTTCTTCAGCCTCGGTCGAAACCAGTCGAAGGCCAGGAAAATGCACCGACGACTGCAGAGTCTGAGGGTAGCTCAGATGAAGAAGTTACTGTGGAACCTGAACCTATCGAGATGAGCGACAAGGATGCTAAGAAGAAGATCGAAGAGGACATCAAAGAGTTTGGCGCTGTTCGGAATCTTGATGAAGCAGAAGTTTACTTCACGCAACTCCCTGCTAAACACCACACTCTCCTGGTTGACAAGCTGATTTCATTTGCTGTCGAGTCGAAAGAGGCAGACGCGCAGCTGGTGTCCGACCTCTTCTCCCGAGCTTCGACCAAGAACCTGTGTACAATTGCTGACTTGGAAAGTGGATTTGGTGGAGTTCTCGAGTTCTTGGAAGACATCGCGATTGATGCGCCGATGGCCTTCGAACTCATGGCAACCATGATGAAGGGGCCGGCCTTTGATGATAAGCAACGGACACGCTTAGCTTCAAAGACGGACGGTACCAAACTTCTTAGGCTTTTGTCGTAGACTCATTCATTCTGTCTTGCATCTCATACTATGTCGTCATGGTTTTTTTAGTGACTCTAGTACCGCAATGTCGAATATGATACTCCAAGCTCTTCCGGACAATTCGCTTTCTTTGTACACCTAATTTTTATGCAAGACAAAGTCGAGACTCGTCGTGGGGTACACTGAACAAAACGAACAACGATGCCTGGGCCTGGGTCATTTTACCCGACTGTCGCCCTCTGTTCTTGGTATACATCGCTCTGGGTATTGGGTCGCGAAATGGCTGGTATGTCGATACAAAGATGTCGAGGTTGTGTCCGACTGATTCTAACAGGGAGATGTTCTACATGGACTGTGCTCGGCAGAACGAGGCGGAATGAAGCTATAAGACAGGGTCCTTCGAAGAAGCAAGAAATTTAACATGACCCATAAATAGGTGTGAGTTGATGACATGATCCCGTGCGTGAGGAGAGTAGTGCTCCGGTCCATGAAAACAAATGGAACGATACGACAAGCGAGTACGCGTACGTGGGGTCAAGACACGGGAACGCAGGAACACAATGTGAAAGAACGACAACACTTGGGAAGCAAGCAGGCACGCAAATACAGGAACAAGAACATGACAGGAGAATGTGACAAGGAAGCAAGGCTTAAGGAAGCAGAGAGGACGAAGAGAAGGAAGGATGCACATGGTGAGCTTGATCCAAAAGTCGAATAGAACTACTTTCACTACTTTGGCACTTTGTCTATTCTGCGACACTTTCAGCTTCTTATTTTAGTTTCGCGCGTCATGTACTGAGTTATTCCTGACAGCATCGATATCATTTCAAGTCGCGAATGTATAACACAACAACCCATTCTGTGTGTCCAACACGTCAGCAACCTACATTGTAAGCAGATGAATCAACGAAGTCATGTTAATACAAAAGTCCAGCACATACCGTTACGTCAGGAAGAATGTTGAAGAGATATAGCACGGTGTCTAAGCTGGTCTCCTGGTAAATCATTTAGCATATCTTGTAACAGAAACGCTAGTAGCACGTACAACATAACCAGTAGAGGGCTTTTTCTGTGTCTCATACCCCGCATTGTTCAAATCATTGATACGAGTCTTGTTGTCGCCCTGCCATTTCCACCAAAGCTACGCGACTCGAGAATCAGTCCACAGAGAACACGAGAAAGATATTAGACTGAACACACGTAATCTAAATATCCGTGGTGCATCCAGAACATTGGATCGTTAGGCGCCGTCATATAGTCAAGCATCTGGCAAAAGATAATGAGACTAAAAAAAATCATCATCGTAGATAGTTAAACTCGCACATCGCCTCCGATACCAACATGCCCTGCGACATGGACTCCAGACTGTGTGGCAAAAACACCCAAGGTATCTTTAAATCCTGAGAACGTGTCTTGGGCAAACAACAGATCAACATTTGTCTGCCCAGCTTCGAGTGAGGCGGTCTCATTCACTTCGCGTGTAAGGAGGTGTTTCGTATTCGTTGTTCCATATCCAAGGTACCGTGTGAGGTTAGCGAAAGGCCCATCAATAACGGCCCAGCCATCTTCCTCGCTGCCATTCCCTCCAAAATCGAGTAACACT
This sequence comes from Armillaria novae-zelandiae, assembly GCA_030435655.1. Classification (NCBI taxonomy): domain Eukaryota; kingdom Fungi; phylum Basidiomycota; class Agaricomycetes; order Agaricales; family Physalacriaceae; genus Armillaria; species Armillaria novae-zelandiae. The sequence goes on along the minus strand of JAUEPR010000004.1, from coordinate 1,722,884 downwards.
GGAGAGGCAGCAAAATTTCCTGCGTCGGCGAGTTCATTCCAGTAGGGAAGCTGAAATACGGTTAGCCGTTTAATACGAATGGCGTAAAAAATATCTAGGACGTACAGGACCAGTGTATCCGCACTCGGTACGTAGGATTGTTTCGTGAGCATGGACATAGTAGCGATGAATCTACAACACGGGTTAACCCGAAACAAGGGATGAGAATGATGTTCATACGTGTAATAATCTATCAGAGATAGCTTCTGGGTAAACGTGGTGTATGCGTTGAAGTAGTACTTACAGTCCAGTTACGTGCCAAAAATCATTGCCGTCTGGTATATCGCCTCGTTGCGCATGTACGCCAACCTACAGTGGCAAACGAAACAAATGAGCATTTTATGAGAGAATTATGCATTGAATTTAAACTGACAAAGTCATCATAGCGCGATACAACACCGGGAATTCCGGTCTTTGCAGGAGCTGCCAAGAGACAAAGTTCTGCCGCGAAATAGGCTGCCTTTTGGTCTTCTGTCAGTGTATTCCTACAAGGAAAAGGGTGTTAGAAACGGTATACTGGTGTTGTGGGATAAATAAATACCATTCTACGCGAACACTTGGTTCCGTACAAGTGGACCTTCGACTGGCGGGCATCGTAAGTGATCGACCCAACTGGATAGTAGTAGCCAAGACCAGCAAAGATAGTTTGAACAAGGCAGCATGCATTTTGGCGCAAGTATCAGCAAGAAAACAGAGGCAGAAATGACTCGACGTTGAAATTTCATTTGAGGAACTTGAAGGCAGTTTTTATACGAGGATGTTGAATATTCTGAATCCAGGCAGACCACAAACAATGACAAGTTTTACCACAAACCCTTGTATTTTTGCTTCGGAGTACTAACCGCCAAATGCTCGACCAATACACTCGAGTGATTGCAACTGACCAGGGCGCGGGAGTTTCATGGCTTGAGATCCCTTGTCAAACACATGATAAAATAGCAACCCGGGGGCCCCTTGATCCGCAACCACCGTCATTCACTGGATGACTTGGCCAAGGGTCAAGTCCCCCTGTCACGGTCCGCAGAGCGCGGTCGGAGTTGTAGAGCACACTCACCATGCCATGAACCTTGGCTCGTGAGACAGCATCTTACGCTAAAGCCGAGGGACGAACAGAGCGCCTCGATCCCGCTCCGGTAAGGAGAACTTTCGGTGAATCAGGAACTAACAGCAACTATGCAGTGGAATTAGAATGTATTCGCCCAGAAATATATAGACCACATCAAAACTACGAGGCACGGCGATAGAATCAGACCGAGCCTCGGGAGTGACCGACAGAATAAGCAACGCCCATGGCTTAGACGAAAAAAGAGGGGGGGAAATAGACACGGAGAACACACCTCTACCCACTATAGCCACCTCAACATCGCCGAATCTCCCCTCTTCACCGTCCACACCGCAGGCCCTAGTTAAACGTCGAAGAAATCAGGGCGGTGGCATTGTAGGTGGCAGGAAAGAACACGAACCCAAAACGCCAACTCGGCGACGCACGGTGGACTCTTCACCGTCTTGCCTCCCAATACACTCCTGTCACTCATTAGTTTCTTCCTGGAGAAAATAGTTTGCAGAGCTGAAAAAATTGCGATGGAAGGGTTTTGATTAAGCAAAATTATAAACTACTTTCTAGGTAGAAACTCAGATGAAATATTGAATTTCTGAAAGATTTCCCTGATGATTATGTTAAATTTCCATTCTGGAACGATCTTGATGAAATCGTTTTTGAAAAAGGACATCTAATATTGAGGATGAGAAACGACCACGTGATCAATGAACGGCAGTCCTACTCAGAACGAGAAATTGAACAACATTGGTTGAGTGTATTGAACCTTCGACTTCACACAGACCATCTATTGGCAGATAAAAATAAATATCATAGAAAGGCGATCCAGACGACCACTGTCCTCAGAACGTGGCAGGGAACACTTTGAGACGAAGAATTACTACCTGAGAACTGAACAAAAGAGATCGGGGTTAGTAAGTATGGTTAAGTGAGTAGTGCAGCCTAGATGCGACGCACCCAGCTGGAATTTACTCGATAGAGTCCCACACAGGACTTGCGGATGCCTCCGGAGTCTGTGCCCTCCACCGGCGGGAGAGACCCCTGCTGCGCAGGGTGTACGAGGCTACTTCAAGCGTTCCACAAAATAAGTTTAAAGAATTGAAATAGTAACCCGTGGGGCCTCCGCCGCGTTGGTGCTGTCGCATTCTCACGCTCCTTTTTGATCGCTTCTGTTCAAAATACACTCACGATACCCATTGGAATGACGATACTCGCGATTGCTGATGACCATCTTCATTATTAAAATCAGAAGAGGGTCAATGTTATTCTATTCAGTTTGCGCGCTTCAATCTGGGTTATTAGTACTTTCAATAGCGTACACTTACTAAACCTGATGTTTGCCTCAGTTCTACCACTTCTAATTCTTCGCCGGCGTATCTTAACGAATCCTATCCAGCGTGTTTGAACGCTGTCACGATAATAGATTGCTTCAGAATACCTAATGGATATCAAGTTCAATGATTTATGTGGAGTCGGGATTGATGTCACTGTTCCGAGTCGGTCGAAGAGCTCGAGGCACTGGTGCACTCCAGATGTTACAATAGCATTAGACCTGCCGTCTGCGACCCACATTCTTTGTCCTTGTCGTCGTATGTGAGCTCTCAGTTTCCCTGAATCTGAATTGTCTCCATGAAGTTGCCTTGATTCATTGCTTGCTGTGTTCCGCGGCGCTGTTCAATTCTTATGAAATGCGGCAAATGTCGCTGAACACATTGTACGCAGAAATCAGTGGTCTGTAATTAACTATCAGCTTTCACTTGAGCTGTTTCTTACCTCAAACGTTGCACAGTGTAGAAACCCTTGAAAAAAAATCGGGGATGGGTGGATGACTCCCTTTTGGCGGCATGTAACGTTTCAATCTATTGTCTGCCTAGAAATTTTATTTTGATTACTGTTCCCGAGAAGGGCACCAACCACAGTCCGTACAGCGTATAGTAGTACAACCTATTATACTTCGATTCGGTACCGAACGAATGTTAGGCTTCAGTAATATGATCATGCCCCACAATCTTACGCCTAGCATCAACACCGTGAGCAACATTCTAGGGTGCCAGTGGCCATTACGAAACTACCCCCGGGTGTACACATACTGTGGATATCTCTTCCGCTTGTTTCAACAACTCATACACGTAACGACCCAATATTTATTATTGGTAGTAAATCTAGGCACCTCAGTAATGTGGGTAGCAGCTAATTTCGGAGATGAGGCAGAGAGGCTCTACTGCTCTACTAGGGCATGAATTCTTCATCTCTGACGAGAGATCAACACACGTACCGTGGAGTGTCGGAGCGGGACATGGCACTCGTCTTCCGCGTCGTTGCGACACCCACGGGCCACGGCAGATCCGAAATGTCAAGGAGACAGTGGTCACTCAGCACTGTCCCTTTGATGCTCAGCTATTCTGCGCTCAATAACCAGTGTACAGTTCGACATCAGTAACCTATACTATGAGCCAGTCTCTGGAGGAGCAGGTGTAGAGTCCGCTGTCATCTTCCCTGATCTTATGCAGCCTCGGACCGATTCAATACAACTAGCCGTAACGATATCCTCTGGGATGGAATCACTGGGAATCAATGGCGAGTTCTTCAAAAGGTGCTAGACACCCCTGTGAACTCGTCAGAATATCTCAAACCTGTGTCATCCAAATGCGAACCCTAAATCACGAAGTACAATAGCCAAGAGTCAAGATATTTATACCCGGCCCGATGCCATCACAGTCGTGATATAAGATGGCATCTCTGTAGTCACCTTCGAGGAGCAAGATATTCGATGCCCCTGAGGGGTTCCGGATTCTGCTTGCAATGAAGTTATACCTGGCTATAAGATAAGCTGCGGACCACTAATGAATGCTTTGTTACTATACCTTACAATATCTGGATAAATTCGTCCCAGACCAGACCGTATTCGGGCCGCTTCCATCACCTCCCGCGACATGAGCGGGTGGACACTGGCCTTCATTGGCACCAATGCTGTTCTGAGATCAAAGCTTTTGATAAGACGAATCCTGCTCGCTTTGTGCGGCCCGATGTATGAGATGAAACAAAAGGAAACATACCCTGACCCGTACATACAAAAGATGGAAGGGAATATTTCGTGGGAATCCCTTCTAGCTCGATGAATGGTCGCAAGATGGGAGACAATGATAAGACAGACAGTCGATTGATGTCATTGATCTTCTCGAAGTGGCGAGAGACGTCATTCTTCAAGATATCGAGAGCACTGAGATATCCTGGCTTGGTATGAATTATGTCACTGATAAAATGGCAATAGATCGGAAGGCAAGATAATTCACAAGTTTGCATGTCACCTGTGCAAGGTCATTTTGCGGGGAACTAATAGGCGAAAGCGACGTTAGATCATGAAAAGCCGTCAAGAAAGAGAAAAGATAAGAAAGCCCATATATGGACGCGTATGAGAACATGAAACACAGAGCGAAGTACAATACACTCATCGAAGGACGTTTTTGTTTCTTTTTAAGTCACAAATCTTTACAAATACCGCTCTCTTTCGTCAAACCAGCATGTACGCAGGGAGTACGTCAGTGGTGGGTGAGAGTCCAAAAACATTACACGCGAGAAAAGAAAGCAGGCAGAGTGTTCCGTACAAAAAGGTGAGCTTGTAACAAGGAAAGGGAAACTTCGGCCCATAAAAATGAACGGAAATTGAGTCAGCGATCAATCGATCATCGTTGAGGGGAAATTGCAAATGCCTTTTCCATCATCCCACCACGTTTCCGCGGCAGGTGGCATCGAACAAGGTACTGGTGTTACTTATTTGTAAGAATGGATTGGAAGAACGTCCGAGGTACGCCTTCGATGCTCACTTTACCCTTCCCTTCGCGCTTATTCTTTCTTCCCTTGCAAAAGGCATGGTTGAGCACCTGACAAAAAATCGATATGTCCTGTTTTGCTGTGGGAATTCGTCCCAACGACAACAACGAATCGTATTCAACTTTGAGCTGAAATCCTCAGTCGTTATCCGGTTTTAATGTGCGCCCCGTCGGTGAGGCCACGAGTCTTGGACCTGTGGCCTGAGGATCGATATTAGAAGGGAAATAGTATAATCGGACACACTTCACAGGACGAGAGTAAACATTTTGCACAATGCTGATTAACAAACTGGTGAGTCCATGTTAGGCTATCTGATATCTGTTTTAACCATCTGTTGATTTCACAGTTGGGCACGAGTATGCAACGTGGACAAGATTGATGTGTACTGTGGACCACGAGGACAAGGCTGATGGCCGCCCACGACATGATGCTACAAGCTTCAGGCCCGAGGCGCCTATGAATTATATATAAACCGCTGAAAATGTCGGTCATTATTCTTCTCATACTTTCCCCCCGCCGCTGCAATGTCTGGCTCGTCGTCTAAACTCGCAGGAATTAGAAGGCACGAAACTTATTATATCAAAGGAGGAGATGTATACTTCTTGGTAAGTTTTGGCTATCAGAAGGTGCCCGCGTGTACTCACTAAAGCCTATCTAGGTGGACGAATGTATGTTCCGGGTCCATCGATTCTTCTTCGAAAGGGAATCCTCCAAGTTTCGGCAAATGTTCAGTGCCCCAACATCGCCTGGGAAGGAAGCCGAAGGCTCTTCGCCGAGTACTGCATTTAAACTAGTCGATATCACAGCGGAGGATTTTGCTCAGTTCGTCTGGATATTCTATAACCCGTGAGTTTTACCCCCGCCAATTTTGGGAAGGAAGACTTATTCTCTCTATCAGGAGGCACTCTTTATACGACGCCTGTACGGCCGTGTGGGTCAACATTCTCCGCCTTGCGTACGATTGGTCATTCCCTGAAGTCAAAGCACTTGCTTTAAGAGAGCTCGAGCGAAAGACTATCATTTTGGTTGACCGCATCATCCTGTACCAAGAATGTAAAGTCGACCCGAGTCTCTTGGTACCGCTCTATGGAAAACTCTGTGCGCGGGATGAGCCTCTCACCACGGAAGAATCAGTCCGCCTCGGTGTCGAGACCACCGTCCGCATCTTCCGGGCGCGGGAGCGCCTCCGCTCTTCCTCGCTCGACGGACTGAAAAGCCCTCTGCCGAACAACGTCGATCAAGCAAACGTGATGCAAGTCGTCGAAGAGGTGTGGGGCGGTGATACGAATGGCGCATCAGGTGGATGGGTGATCATCTATGTGTTCTGCCGTGCTTTTACTTACTCATTTTTTTTTGTTATAGGACCGACTCAGGGTTCCTCGTCGACGGGGAAGGCGAATGGATCTGCGAATGGCGCGTTCCATACACGACGATTTTGATCGTCCTCTGCCCCCGACTCAGGATGATGACGTTGACGTTGACGGTGAGCTTTTGTTATCGTGTTCAACGCGAGCTTTACTGAATCGCTACTAGCAGTCGTACTGCCCGTGGATTCTTCAACTCTCACAAAAAAGCTTTCCCTCCGGGTGAAGAGGCTTTTGTCGAGTACGAGAAGGGGGAAGGATTCCACAGTTGGAGTGTAGCGAACGATGTTACTCACACCTATTCTTTACGAGCAGATTTGTCGCGTCCGTCTGGGTCTTGGGTTGCCTAGGTTTCTTTCCCCGTTTTTTAGCCACCTCGTTGTACATGCTATGTCCATATATCTACTTAGTTTCGAATCCCTTCTACCCATGCAACTATACGATGCAATGGTTTTTAGGTGGAGGTGCGAACTAGCTGCTAGAGGTAAAAATTCTGAGTTCTAAGCTCGGTTAGAAAGCAAATTTCAGCACCTTTGTTTATTGTCCACAGTGCTCATATCGGCATGCGCTCTAGCTCATAGCAAAGTACAACTCATTCATCCCGGAGCATCTAAGTCTCTCTTGCACAAAGTCTCATTTATCACGATGACATTGACGTCCGAGGCCTCGCACAAACTGTATGTCCCAATAATAGTACGTCAGAATCCTCGCCAGAAGATTTCGTACAAAGACATATGTTGTGTTAGAAAAGGAAACTTGACGATGAGCCCGTAAATCCGGTGCTGCACGGGAATCGATCGTTGACCCTGATGTAAGTGATTAGAGTTCGAACCGGGGTTGGAGTCATGATCGCCGTTGGCAAAGGTCTTCTTGACCATCATTATCTTTCTTCACATCATCGTTTTTGTTCACGTTTGCACCCCGGCGGGTGTCCAGGATTCAAGTATTCAAGCTAGGCTCATCAAGATCGGCGGAGGTGCTACAAATACTGAAATCAACACTTTCTTCGAAGAGATTGGAAGAAAGAGTGAGGTACGTCTTTGTACGTTTCCGTGTGTCTTTTTTAGGTTTCGTTGCCGCAGTAAAAGAAGCTGATTAAGCGCCTACAGCACAGCAATAATGGCCATCGATATCGGTGACCTGTCTCCTGTGGGAAGCACGACCCACTAACTGTCAAACGACGTATCATATGCGAACTAAATTGCTGAGGTTATGTTTCGTTTCAATTCAGTCGACTCTGCCTCGAGGCTTGGTTGCCCTCAGCCCCATTGGTATTGAAAGGGATTGAAAGGGAGGGTACACCCTGGTCCACTCGGAATCGAATCCGACCTCGAGGGCGTGTAGCGGCGGTATGCGTGAAAGCTGTACGTAGCTTGATAAACTCGATGCAACGTTCATTGACAAACTGGTGGTAGTGAATCTATGTTGCAACAGTTGGGCACGCGTGTGCAACGTGCACTTATCGCGAGGTGCGAGAGAATACAATCTACCGCATACGACTTGTAGGCATGAGTCCCACGATGAAGTGATGCATCAGGAGGAGAGGCCCGAGGCGCCTACGAGGTGTATATAATCCACTGAAGGGTTACGCGATAACTAGGTCTCCTCTATATTCATCATTCTCACACCTCTACACTCCGCCGTCATGTCCAACCAAACCGGGTCACATTTTGGAAGTCTCAGAAAGCGTGAAAGCTGCTTTCTGACGGGGGGCGATGCTTTCTTCCTAGTGAGTTAACATTCTACGAACTATTTCGTATTCGCTAAACCTGCCTAGGTAGAAGAATACATATTTCGTGTGCATCGTATATTCTTCGAGCGAGAGTCCCAAAAATTCCGGCAAATGTTCGAAGATCCAACACCCCCCGGGGGGGAACCTGCAGGATCTTCAATTGGAACTGCATTTAAGCTTGAGGATGTGACCGCAAACGACTTTTCCAAGTTCCTTTGGATCTTTTATAATCCGTGAGTCCCGCCTGCCTTGTTACATGAGGACCAGAGCTCAAAGGTGCCTATCAGGAAGTATTCCTTATATGACGCCTCAGTAGACGAATGGCACACTATTCTGCGCATCGCATCTGACTGGGGGTTTCCAGAAGTGAAAGCTCTCGCGGTCCGTGAACTCGAAAGGAAGGACATGTCCTTGGTGGACCGAATTGTCCTTTATCAGATGCACAACGTCGATCAGGAGATCATGATCCCACTCTATGCAAAACTTTGCTCTCGCCCCGAGCCTCTCAACAAAGCTGAATCACAGAAACTCGGGGTCGAAACCGTTGTCCTCATCTTCCACGCTCGGGAGCGCCTTCGCTCGTCCTCGCATGACGGAGTCAGGAGCCCTCTCCCGGATGGCGTCAACCCTCTTGACGTGATGCAAGTCGTGTCCGAGATGTGGCAGGGAGACGATGTGTCGTCGTCGAATCGTTCATCAGGTGGATGGGTGGTCGTAAATTCATTCTGGCTGCACTTTTGCTTACTCATTCCGCTGCCTGCTTTTTAGGATCGGGTGCCGACTCTACTCAGCAAACCTCTTCCCAGCCGGCGGGCCAGGCGAACAGATCCGCGGGTGGCCAGAATGGCAGACCTGCAGGCAGCCCGACTACCCGACGCCGCGCTAATCCGTGATCGTCCTCTACCTTCGACTCCAGGCGACTCTGGTGAGCCTCTATTCTCGCGCCGAGTCCTGCTATCCTGAATGACTTACTGACAGACACGTTGTCTGTGGCTTCTCAGACTCCCACAACAAAGCTTTCGGTTCGGATGAAGAACTACTTTCTGTCGAGAAGAAGGAAGGGTTAGGGCACGAGACCGGCAGCCGGGGTGTGGCGAACCCTATCAGTTCCTTCCCTGAGTCTGAGTCTGAGAGGTTCCGAACGGAATCTCCACGTCCGCCTGGATCATGGGTAGCATAGCTTGTTTTCATCCAATTTTTGTATTTACTCCATGTAACTTCCTGTATCAACGTTTCCACCATGCACCTACAATACACCGCGTAAGCCTTACACAATTCCGTAGCATGGATATATCGGGTACCTGAAAATCAACAGTTTTTGATGGACAGAACGAATGCATCCGCGGAAAAGGCAAGTCGCTTTGCAGGGTTCAGCGAGGCCGCGGCTGGCTCGTACGACTCGAATCGTGCGCTTGCTTCATGTGCGGTCAGAATGCAGTGTTTTTAGGTGAGAGAGAACATGCGAAGCTTACGTTTCCTGCAGGCATGCGCCTTTCATACGTTCGATTGAAACGATGAACCAACGTTATGGTGGAGATATTCTCGTTACCGGAGGACATGTGTTATACACGTGTAGACGGGTTCATAAGTCTCGTCTGCCACCCCTCGACTTCTCAGAACCCCCTTCTTCCCCTTCCCTTCGATGGCCAGCCATACCCCAGACAGCAGCTTCATCGCCCTGAGGCATCACGATGAGTACCATCTCTCTGGTGGTGACCTCTATTTCCTTGTGCGTTGTCTTATCCACTGCGCCGGAGTCTAGCAACTGAGATTATCCAGGTCGAACAATTTCATTTCCGGGTCCATCGATACTTTTTCGAGCGGGAATCCGCATTCTTCAAACACCAGCTCGCAACGCCTGCCTCTCCAGGCGAGGAGCGTCAAGGGACTTCGGAGGGAACAGCCATCGTCCTAGACCTCGTCACCCCTGCCGAGTTTGCAAGATTCCTCTGGGTGTTCTACAACCCGTCAGTCGTGCAGTGTGTTTTTTCCCGTCACCCAGCTCTAACGTCTAACCATAGTAAATACTCGCTCTATGATGCCACTGTCGAGGACTGGATCATCATTCTCAAGCTTGCAGACCGATGGTCTTTCCCCGAAGTCAAGAACCTTGCCGTTAGAGAGCTTGAGAAGCATCTCATGGACGATATCGAACGCATTGTCGTCTATCAGCACTACCATGTCGACAAACATCTTCTGGTCCCCCGTTACGCCGCCCTGTGTGCGCGGACGGAGACGTTGACGCTGACGGAAGGTATTCGGTTGGGCATGGAGACGGCGTTGAATATTGCTCGGGCGCGAGAGTGTGCTCGTTCTCCGTCGGTTGCTGGACTGCGCAGTCCCACATCTGTCGCACTCCCGCACGAGGAGATGCGCAGCCTCATAGTGGACTTGTTCAGTATTTCGGAAGCCTCTGCTTCCGCATCGATGGGCCAAGAGAACGGTTCGTCAACAGCGTCGTCTTCTACAACAGGTGGATCGGTGATACCATCTTGTCCATATATGCTTCCTCATGCTCATGATGGTATACTACAGGAGCCAAGAACACCTCTGATGGAGACTCCAAAACAAACGGAAAATCCACAAGCAGCGACAAAAACGGACGAAATAGTCCTGTCACTAGTACCGGCCGCAGAGGAGGACGAAAGTCCGGATGAGGACTCATTTGAAGCTGACGAGGGTGAAGAATCCTGGGATGATATAGGCTCGGATTCAGATACTCACGTTGATAACGCTGGTGTGGATAGCGAGAAGGTTTACGGTGATGTTGGCGATGGACCTATTGAAAATGTTGTAGATCCTCAACTGAATGATGACGCTCGTAACTTCGACGAACAGCTACATGACCCTACTCCCGACGCTGGCGTTGGAGATGCCCCACCCGAGAGTAGTGCGCAGGACAGCAGAGATGACAATGATGCTGGTACTTCGCATGAATTCGATGGTGGCCTTAATCACGGAGATGGCGAGGGAGATGGGAAGGACGATTCTAGCGCTTCGTCTAGCGGCGCAGTGGAGAATAGTGGAAGTACCGCTGATGCTACCTTAGAGTCGACAGAGGAGAAAGAAGATGACGGTGACACTTCCACTAAAGAATCTCTGTTTGACCCCGACTTTACTGTCGATTCTTCTTCCGTACCCGAAGCCCGGGCTGACGCTGGTCATGGGTCAGGCGACGACTTTTCATTTGACTTCATTCCGTCTGGACTAGGGCCTATACCCACGTCCGATTTTGGTTTCGATTCCGATTCCACTTCTGATCATATTGAAATTCCCAATATCACCGTTCATTCTCCTACTGCTTCTCACGCAGGAACGGAGGCTGGGGACGAATCTATCGAAGCACCCATAAATACCGAGGGTAGGAACCAGGCCGCAGAAGGGGATGCGAAGAACGCTTCTGATTCATCACCGGCCGACACCGTTCCGGGCGCTAGCGGGCCTGAAGGTGCCAATATTACAGAGGTTGAGGCTGATGCCGATGCCAGAGAAGTTGCGGAGGGTAGTGGTGATGGTGCTGCAGAGGGAGATGAAGACGAGGCTTCCAACGATGATGTTCCCGACCATACTCTTCCCCCTTCCGACGAGACTGTTACGAAAACGCAGGATAGTGGCAGTGTCATTGCATCGGGGGATGGTAGTAATGCCCCTGCTGACCCTCCTACTCCCGAATCCAAGGCCGACGAAGCTATACTTGAAACAGAAGAGGGTAGTAGCACCACCGCCGAAGGAAACGATGGCAATGCTCCTGTTGCTCCTGCGGAAGGACCCGTCGCAGACGATGCTGCTCCTGAACCTAAACCAGAGCAGGACGACGAGCTATCTACCGTACCCGCCGACGCAGATTCCGCCCTCCAACATACGTCCAACACGACAAACGAGGACGAAGATACGAACGTCGACGTACCATCCAACACAGACACAACCACGTCTTCAAGTGATCCGCCCGCCACCAGCCCATCCCCTACCTTACCACCACAACCGCCTGTCGAAGATTCCCTTGGAGGAAATGACACTGGCAGATCCAGGAGGCCCACTCTGAGCATTTATACGAACCTCTCAGGCACATTTGTACCCGCGCATGCTGGTCATGCGAATGTGGAGAATAGAGATCTGCCTGCCGACAGTCACCCAGGAGAGACGACAGTAGAGAACTCAGTCGAGCCTCCGCCGATCGTTCAGACTGAGGTTCCCGCCGACTCCAATCTTTTGGGTGACGGCGCCAATCCTCCTCCAAAGGTCGCTCCACCTGAGGAATCAGAAAGTGAGGACGACTCAGATGAGCAGTTTTTTGACTCACCCGAAGGCCCTGCTTGATTGCTTTACTGTAATGCCGATTCTTTAGTTTCGATATAGTCACGTATATCATATGTAGCCCTATATAACCACTAGGATCCATCGTAGCGCACTTAATATGAATAATTATCGTACCGTCATGAATCCGGAGCTTCAGCTAATGTGCTGTCCTATGTTTCTCCAGTCCTGGCATCCAGCACAGGAGCCGTCAGCCCGCCTATTGAATCCATAACTTGAATACTGATCCTGGGATTAGTCCATCTCTTGTGCGCCGAAGGATTCAGGATTTCGACATGGCAGTATGAGCCCAAGAACTCCTAAGAGGCAATTCGCTGCTGTCGGCCCGGATTACCGAGTGTGCAATTTAGGGCAGGTCCGTTGTTGTTAGTCAACTTCTGATCTCCATACACTGTATGGCACCACGACTGCGATGCTGAGAGGAACATGGCATGCGGGTATTTTGGCGCTTCCTCTACGTCTGTTTTCTCTCAATCTTAACATTTCTCGGAATTGTCGTACTCGGAACCCTGACATTGCACTACGGGGGTAATACGTCAATCGGAGACTGAAAATGAAGATGAAATACTAAGGTATGGAACATTTAACAAAGAATTAAAAGTAGCATGATATATTGAGATTGTTTAAAATATTCGGGCTGATCTTCTCAGCATATTCTTGCCATATCTGACCTTGATCAAAGATAAAATAGGATTAATATTATATTGCTAATTACAGTACTAGAAAATCACACAAAAACTTTGCTTATTACTTTGGCTTCTTCAGAATCAACAAGCGGAGGGTACTTAGAATTTAATTAGAGGTTTTGAACCCTGAAAATCATATTGACAGGTAAAATATTTTAACTATTTCCCAGAAAGGAAGGGCCTGATCTTATGCTGTGAAAGGACTGAAATCCCAGCTTATCCTGAGTAAAGGTTGATGAGGTCAGCCTTAACCCTTTAGGGATATGGTAGCATTATCAGTGTCCGAGGACCTTGAGCATGTTATACACTCACTCGGCAAGTAGATCCTGAAGAAGTCAAAGTAATAGGCAAAGTTTTTGTGCGATTTTCTAGTACTGTAATTAACAATATAATATTAATCCTATTTTATCTTTGATCAAGGTCAGATATGGCAAGAATATGCTGAGAAGATCGGCCCGAATATTTTAAACAATCTCAATATATCATGCTACTTTTAATTCTATGTTAAATGTTCCATACCTTAGTATTTCATCTTTATTTTCAGTCTCCGATTGACCTATTGCCCCCATAGTGTTGGTGATTGTTGGACAGTTTGGTACTAGGACATCACTAGATTGCCCTTAAAGACGTACCACCATCACTCATGTGTTCTGTGGACACTGTGCCTCTCATGATAGAGGCCAAGGACCTTCCTTTTGATATTCTCCCGCCCATACTGGGCCAATTGACTGACCGCCATGACCTGTGTTCGTGCGCGACAGTAAGCAAGATGTTCAATAGAGCGGCAACGCCATTGCTGTACGAAACCCTTGATTCGCGGATAATATCATCAGAGGTGCGTACAGTTACCGAATAAGCGCATAGTCACCGGTTTTCAGGATTATTTTCTTGTTTTGGAATTTTTCTTGGATGTTCAAAAATCCATTAATATCTTTTTCAGGGTCTTCTCCGTCATCCCTCTATGACTTTGAATCAACGACCAGAACTTTCACAATATGTGCGCCATATCACCGAGACAGGTTGACTCATTTATTTCCAAGTCGGATTTGATTAATGGTTAATGGAATTTTACTAGGCGCGGTGCATTGCGGCCATCTTCCTGGCTATCCCAATATAACTCGAGATGCCCTAATCGCAGTATCTCGCTGCTCTAGTCTCCAGTCAATGACGTGGATAGACGATAGTTCTACCATAAACCCTGCGCTATTCGCGTTCATGAACGCAATACATAGCCTCCCCGTTCATGAGCTGACCATCCGGACCCTCAGCGATATTGGGGAGGAAGTCTGGCGGACACTGAAACAGCGCATGGGTTTGCGAAAACTATCCCTGTGGTGTATGGACGGTCCTCCCCGTGTTCTCGAAGGCTGGTCTGACATTCTTGGGGATACGCTAACACACTTGGAATTAGGCGTACGCATCTCTCCAAATTTATTATGGCTCCTGACTTTGTTTGTTAATCACGTATTTGTCTGTAGAGATGTGCAGGGGTTCCACCCACGATACTTATCACGGTGCTCTCCCACCTTCCTCTTCTCAAGGAATTGAAGTTGAAGGGAGCGCAGTCCCCATCGATCCCAGTGATTGTGACTTGCCTTCCGAAATTGGAGACACTTGATACAGAGTATCTTCATTCTAATAGCAGAATGCAGCTGGATCGACCCTTACCCGTGATCTGCAACCTTACTGTGCGAACCCATTCGATGGATAATATGGGGCCTAATAACCTATGGAGATGGATACTAAACCTCGTTCCAAGACCTGGACTGAAGTCTCTTAAACTTCACACCTTCACCGTTAATATGGGGGATATGATTATCCCGAGGATGTTTATTCTTGATCTGGCGAGTATCCATGGTCCGACGATGAAGCATTTCATTGTCGAGGATTTGCAGATGACGCTCACCGATGTAGAATGCTTATGCGTTAAGTTTCCTGAGCTCCAGACGCTCGTTTGCACGGTAGCGAGTTCGGACGTTGTGAGTCCCGTTAGCATGCATAGTTTCCGGACTAAACTTTGAGGCCAGAGCTCTATTGCCGCTGCTGTCGAACCTGCGATGAATCTTACGACGCTTAGACTTCAGGTACAGTGGCTACCCACGCAAAGTTTCATTGCTCGTCGCGGTCTTTTCAATGCACATCATGCTAAGGATATGATGCTACGAACTGAACGATCCGTGCTGCGAGTGATTGAACTAGGTTCAACTTTGTATACAGTATGTATCATCTATTCAGACGACGAAAATGATATGTGTATCTTTCTTTCCAGGGAAAGTGGGTTCTCCGCCACGGGCAGCTGGTATTTGAAGTCTTTGAGAACGTTGCTGAAGATAAGTGGCGTACCTGAGAGGCGAGTTTTATATTTCATGGAATAATGTATCAAATAAATATATGTGTAGTTGTTGCTCAGCGAGATTTGTCAGTGTATCAAGGAGTGCTGGATGTTGGCGAAAGCCATGTCTCGGGGTTGAAGTATCTGCTTACCATCTCTCTTGGTTGGCCGACAACCCGGCTACACCCCTTAACAGGTAACCAACTTGGCGCGATTATCTTAGCATTCAATGTAGGCGCCTGTGTGGTCTTCATGCGGATATCGTTGAGTTCAATGCTGTTCTGTTATTCAGCTTGCGAAATGAACCTGCCACTGACCCTGGGAAATATGACACCTTATCTTAAAGGTCATCGACGTGTAGGTACTCGGATAATGCGTCCGTATGGCTATGAAATACGGTTTTGGTTTTGGTTAGTGTCCAGATACATCCAAAGTTTAAACCCTTGGACATATATTTCACACGCTCATAGGGAAAAGATTTCATAAACAACTTTACCCAAGTCTTTCCTGCTTTAATCTTTCACACTGGAGCAACTGAATTCAGTTCAACTTGAGATTCAGTTGCACGAAGCTCAGACCATCATGGCTGACGGCAAATTCTTGTATGACCTTAAGTTACGCACTCCCCATATAAGAGTAGGCTACCGGGGATTCTGTACGGATCACAAAGCCGAGTATGCTGTAGAATAAGTAGATAGTAGACTACGGTGAATTGTGGCAGTTGGCCGGAGGGTGGCGTCGAAGTAATGGCACGCGCCAGTTATTTTGGACACTTTATCGTCACGACGCATTTTCAACGTACTACCACAACAGCCGACAAAAATGCAAGAAAACAAGAAAATCTGGTACGATGTCCTCCCAAAAAGCTGAGTTTTTTCTCCTTTCTGGCGTCTCCTAGTATCAACGACGCGAAGCGATAGTGAACGACCTCCCTGCTGAGCTTATCGACAAGATTGTCTCATATAATATGGCGTCGACGCCAATTCATCTCCTCTTTCCCTGCCATCGAAGAACTTCATTTTTTTTGGCTCGTTCTCCAGTGTGTCAGACGGCATAGAGTTTCTTTCGCTTTTCAAAAACTTGCAAAAACTCGAGTTGAATGACATGGATTTTGAGGATGGAATTTACCTGTCAACCTTCCAGTATCCAGGAGCCATGTCGGCGCTCAAAAACTTCTCTATCAAAGATCGTCATATGCCCGCGGATTGGATCGTGGATAAGGTCTTTGCGGTTTCTCCTCCCAAAAATCTTCGATGCATTACCTGTGAAAGCAATGTTTCCCCCTTCTCTCCCACAGGGTGTTCGCTTGTCTCTTAGACCTCAGCCGATTTGCTGGCGGAACTCGTTTTCACACTACCCATTAGTGCCATGCACGCCCATGCTGATCACCCCGGCACCGTTAAAGAGATTACGAGAGGAGGACTTTTTGACTGGGATCATTTGGCGGTGACGGTGTTGCATAGATTAGTCACGTGGCACGTTACATCCTCTTTCGGACTTTCGGCCTCCTCCACACACTTCTTTCCGCATCTATACCGCACTTACCACCTTCCGTCCAGAGCTCTCCCTTTTTGCTCTCGAGTGCATCAACCTCCAGGGCTAGCAACTCAAGGACCCCAGCTCTCCAGCCTTGAGCGACCTGTCTATGTCGTCCAACCTCTCCGAGTACGAGAGGACGTCCTATTATAACGGCATCACTGGGGACGGCGACCACCCGGAACTTGTGTACCGTTCCGACTTGCTCACTACGCCATTCCCCAAGCCCGTCGGTAGATACGCCCATATTCCCGTCAAGTCGCTCCGTGGAGTCTTCGACACCCCACTGAATGGTGTCTGGGACACTGTCGGTCCCCAGATTCGTGACCTCGTCAAGGCTCAGAAGATCCACTGGTCATCCATCGACCCTGCTCGCTTCTTCACCCACGGTCCGCCGGGAGAGGAGGCGAAGGGGAGTCTCGGTCCTGTCGTTATCTGGGTTGGCGTCATGCCCGGTTCTACCTCCCCCGACACCGCCCACGATGTCTCTCAGCAGATCCTTGCTCTTTTGCTGAAGAACGGAGTCGAGGGTGTTGTTGTGGAATGGCGGGAGGCGGTCCCGCAGAGGCTGGCAGGCCCCCCCCTTATGCGCCATGTCGGCAGCGGCAATGCCACTCACTCTGTCCGCCACTTCCTTACTGCTCTTCTCGGCGTTCCCCTTGCCACCGAGGAAATGGAGGAAGAGGATTCACAAGGCACACTTACGCTCTGGTTTCACGAAAATAAAGACGACGACGGTAACCCCAGCAACAAGGTTTACGGGGTCAGTAACTGCCACGTTCTACGCAAGAACACCACTGCCGAGTACGAGCACAGGGCCGGTGCAGCCAAGGACCATGTTCGCGTTTGCGGGATGCGCCGATTCCAGCGCGGCCTTGACGAAATCACGAAAGCCATTGCTGACCACGGCATTCTCGCTGACCTTTGGGCCCGAGATATCGTCAAACTGCAGGCGAAGGCGGGACAGGACCCGGAGAGCGCGAAAGAGATCCGGCGGATTCGACGCAAATTGGACGATGAGAACGAAGCCATCGCTGATCTCGAGGACCTCCACGGCGAAGTGACGAAATATTGGTCCAATATCAAGCTCCACCGCAACATAGGACATGTTCAATATGCTCCTGCCATCAAGGTTGACGAAGGCGGCACACAATATACCACGGACTGGGCTGCGTTCTTGGCTGCTGAAGCGAAGGTCAAGAATGTGTTTGAGGGAAACGTCGTGGATCTTGGCGCGTTTCGATCTATCTTTCTCGCATTTGCCTCGTCTAACAAAATCAACCCTTATTCAGGATATAAGTATTCTCCTCAAGAACTTATCGATATGTTCTATCCCGTGGGTGGTGGTCCGACCACATTCAAGTATCCCGAGGAGAGAAAGCTCCGGATCATGGGCTGCGCCACGAAGGAGGACCTCGCCGTCCCTGCAGAGTTCGACAGTGAAGGCCAGCGCTGCCTTATGGTCGGCAAAGACGGCAACACCACCGACCTCACCGTCGGACGCTACGCAGGCCTGGTTTCATTCACTCTCAACGAAGTTGGCATCGATTCCGTCGAGCTCGGCATCTACAACTCTGGCAACAAGACTGCCGAAGTCTTCTCCGCTAAAGGAGACTCGGGCTCTCTCGTCTGGCACATGAGGAACGGTAAAGCTCGTATCGTCGGCCAACTCCACTCCGGCCGCAACAAAGGCGGCTCGACCAGCAACCATATTACCTACTGTACCCCTGGTTGGTACTTCCTGGGCGAGATCAAGAAGAAGTTCAAGTACGCCGATTTCTACCGCACCACCTGGTCAGCTTGAGGGCAACATTGGCGGCTGTACACGTTTGTCTCTTTCTTCCGCCTCATGCTTTTGTACACACAGTTGACGAACGTCGAAGCCTATGCATTGGAGGGCAGTTCCACATCGTCTTCTTCTGCGACCTCTTCACTTCCACTGTGCCCCCATTCTTTAGTTCTTGTTTGTTGACTGCGAATCATTCCCCTCCCCGTTCCCAGCTGTCTTTGCTCTCGTTTCTTGACTCCAGGCTACGTTTTCGCTGTCGGTGCATGCGCGTTTCTTGCTCGTTGGATCACCGTTCAAGTTCATTTCTTTTTTCCATCTCATCTTTTCGCAATGATCATTGACGACCTCAACCTCTAGGCCTTGGCGAATCTTTCACGCTTCGTCTGTTTCCTCGACTTCATCTCAGTTCTCTACTCGTTGTTCATCTCTTTGGATGTCGCGAGTCTGGATAAGTCTACTGAAGAACTCGAGACTTTCTTGCAAAGCACAGAGACTGCGAGCAATGGCGTGAAATTGTGGGTTTCTGAACCGCGCTCTGTCATGAACAAGCTAGATCTCTTCACATCTGGGATCTTCGCTGAAGCAAGATCCATGGTAGACTGGAACGAGAGACACAAGGTCAGCGAGTTTGATTCCGGTAATCAGGTGATTCTCATTGGTCCCTTGTGATGATAGTTCTGTCCCGGATGTGGTTCTCCATTATATTCGATGTGGGGAGGGTGGAAATTAGCCTGTTCGACCTTGCTTCCTTGGGCACCTAAAACGAACAAAAAGCCATGTATCACGGCGTACGTGGACAATTAAATATTAATCTGAACATATCACTCAGTGATTACTACAGAAAGGGCTTACACAATTTCACGCATCCACGCAGTGATTCCGTGGTCATCATGATTGCTGTCGCTGAAACTGGAGATAGGATTTTGCTGGGCAGAAATGTTGATGGCGTATTTTCCTTTGTCAGGAATCATGTTCATCTCTTATTCTTAATAAGAAAAAATTTCCTGAGAAGTTTTATTCTGCTTTGGCTGGTTTCGTCGAACCGGGGGAGTCTTTTGAAGACGCCGTTTTAAGAGAAATGTGGGAGGAGCTGGCGTCAAAGTCTGGGATGTCCGATATCACTCCGGCCAACCATGGGTAAGCCTACCTTAGTAGCCATATGGTATCTTGTTAATGAATTTTCTCCTCTAGCCATATCCTGCGAGTTTAATGATTGGATTCTATGCCAGAGCGGATGCTTCAGCGCCCATCGGAGTGGATCTTGATAACGAGCTGGAAGGTATTATACAGGACCCAATTTTGGAGCTCTTGCTGACATTTTCTTAGATGCGCAATGATATGATCGTTCACAAATTCTTTCCATCATCAATCACCCCGATGGAACAATTTTTTTGCCTAAGACTTTCAACGATGAATACGACGGGAAGACCGCAGGGACTGACCTGGGTTCCAAACCGATAGATGCGCCTCCATTCAGGGTACCTCCAACGACTGCCATTGCTGGGGTGTTGATACGGGACTGGGCTGAAGGAAAGATCGGATTCGATGTAGACAAGAAAGGCAAGTTGTAGCTTTGTATCATGGTATTCTACTTTTTTGGTTTGAAATATAGCGCAACATACATCTGTTACTGACAACAATTATGTGGGAGTTTTTGTTTCCTTCAACATTATCAATATCCGAGATTATCAACCTCGAGAATGGAACGCGATCGCTCCATTCAAAGCTGTCTGGAAGACAAATGCTTCCCCCATGGATATGCGTCTCTACTCGATCTCTTGTCGCAAGCGTTGCCATTGTATTCTGTTCATGGTTTTCATACTTCCAGGTAAATTATGCTCTACTATCTTGCTAAGGCTATTCTACGGTCTCGCTCAGTATGGCAAGCCTCTCATTTACTCAAAAGCACGCCGATTGCTTCCACATCTCGTACTCCCCTGATGCCAAGCCATCATCGTCAACGGGTGGGGAGTCGGATACGTAAGTATGCAATAGGCCGCTTGTTTCGCTGCACTCCGGATTCCGGAACCCTATCAAGAAGCAAGAGCTCGGATAGCTCAGTCATACCACACTAAATCCCTCTTATTCAGCGGTTTCATACTTTGTCCGCGCAACACATTCCGGCTTCTATCTGGCTTCTTATCTAACATCGATGCTAGCCCCGAACTGCTTAAGAATACATTGCATCGGTAAAGCCACAGTCGTAGCATTTGACAATCAAAGTCAAGTTATTGACCATGGATTCCTTTTAGTCAACGCGCACTGTTTCTGTTCACAACGTCCTTCACTTATTTTCGGCAACGTTCTCCATCCGGAAGCATATTCATGTATCCTTCGTGTCTGGATATCGTCAAGGCTTATGTTACCACTAAATCTGCCACACTGCGACGCAGAATAGGACGAACCACAGGACTCCTAAAGGAGGCTTGATGTTATTCATGCAGCGATGGTCCGATTCGATTAAGGAACATGGACGTCGCTGGAGGGTCACCCGCACGTCGTGGTCGGATCTCGTCGGATGTCTCGGCGACTTGCACCCTCATGGACCAATAAGTTTTGTTCAGTTTCACATTTGATAATGAAAAGGGCAGAACTGCAACTCAGCGTCTCTTGCAGTTGAGGGCCGATTTCGACCATGGCTACTATTCTCGATACTTGCATCGCCTTTATGGTCGCAGGTATATCCATCCTTTCTTTCCTTTATCACCGACGCAACGCGCAGGCAAGAGCCCTCAATGAGCCACCTCTTCTTCCATATTGGATTCCTTTTGTGGGGCATGCGTTGTGGTACGGACGGAGGTCCAACGAGGTGTACCTCGCTGCGAGGTACGTCGGGCTACTCTGAGGAAATATAGTACTTATTCAGTGCATCGCAGAAAGTTTTCTCCGGATTCACCTCCTGTATCAATAACGCTAATGAGACAGCGTATATACGTCCGTTTACTCTAACCTAAGCAACCGACCTTCTGATTGATTAGCTGCTGTAGATCGTCACAGCAAGCAAAGATGTTTCAGCAGTGTATCGTGCGAAAAGCCTTTCGTTTAACGGCCTCATCCTCTGGGGTCTGAGCGCCATATTCAACATCTCACAGAAAGGTCGAGATGCAATCGCATTCAAACCCACAGAACAATATAATTCTTCTTTATTGGAGAATAGTCATTGGTTCTATCGCGACGCCTTGAAGGAGGGTACAGCTTTAAACGGGTTTACCACTTCCTTCCTCGATTGTTTGCACGTGGAGCTCGCCAAAGAAGATGCCAAGATCGACGCGTCTCCGAAAGGCTTGAAAATCTGCCTGCGCGACTGGGCCAGAACGATTCTAGGCACTGCGTCCACAATTGCAATGATGGGTCCACAAATACGAGATTCGTATTCTTGTATGAGACAATTCACTGTGCATTCATGCCTGCATATACAGAACTAATCAGCGCCGTCATAGCTTGTGGCGAATATGTCATGAGGGAAACATTAGGCAGCCAACTCCAGGCACATGGCGCGTTGCAGCAATATCGTGGCTTTAGTAGAGGGACCATTGGAGGTGGTAAGGCATGGTTCCAAATTCACTGATTTCTGTAACTATATCTGGATAGGATGCTCGCTCACCAGGAAGTATACCTTAGATGGCCGTGAACATGAAAAGAGTCACCATTGAACATTATTCAACGCATCCATTTCGTATCCTTCCGTACTCAACGGCCACGGGGTATTTATTTCCCAGTCTATGATTTCATGTCCCGCGTAATATCCCATTGAGTGACTTCGATGCAGAGGATATCATTGAATATAGTGGTGTAAATGTATAAGTAAAACGAAAATGTCAGGTTCATTCACAAATCCATTGATCTAGTGAGCATCTGATGCGTAATGATGACAGACAAACACCTGTATACCTATACATCGATCACAGTCTCTTCCTCTTTCCCCCGCTGTGAGTGCCCTTCACAGAGTCCTGCTTGAAGGAAGGTACGATGGCTGCTGCCAGTGGTCTTTTCCTTCGTCTTTCCGTTCTTCCGTCGCACCTTGGATGGCGGTTCTTCGTCATCGTCCAAGCTTTCTGTTTCCTTCTAATTCATCAGGAACAAAGGTTTGGTCATCGTCTCGATCGTCGTCGTCAGTGGTCTCTCGATAGACGACCTACTTGTGCTGGACGAGTAGTGATGATGATTTTGTCGGAGAAGAGTGACTGTGTATCACCACTGTATGCTTCCTTCGCAGCGGCTTCAAAGGAAGTCAACAGACCGCCAGGCGGCGCTGTACCATAGATCCTGTTTAAACTGCTCGTGCTGGGGAAAGCCTGCTGAGATTTTCCACGTTTTCGTAGTAGTCGACCAGGTCCTGATGGATAGACAAAAGCACTTTGGCGACAGACATGTATTCCATAGGAAGGGCTTCCATTGCAGCCTTTCTTGAGCCGTTCAAGTACAAAGAAATGGCGCCGCTGAATACTACCCTCAAGACGGTGTGGAAAAAAGGCATTGAACAATGTGCGTTGGTCGAGACGTTGAGCGAGGTCATCCTCGGAATATTTTGCAGGCACTGTAGAGAACAGTGCATGGAACCCGATCCAGAAAAGAGATTCGACATCGTGGAGATAGTTGTGTAAAAAGGGTATTGGAGTAGAATTCCGCAGCACATTTCTATTGAGGAAAAGGTAGCCGGCATCTTGAACTTCAACAGCCATATAGATAGGCGTTCCCTGCAAGATTCCAGTCTGTTAAGATGATAGGCGTTCCCTGTCACAGGTTTGTAAGGAACATGGCCGTCTACACGTACTGTTTTGGGATCATTCACCGGACCATTAGATAGAAACCTCTTCGCGTATTCAAGGTCAGATATCTTGCCCATTCCATCACATAAGATGATATTGCCCGCAGATATATCTCGATGAACATAATGTCCCATGTAAAGGTAATGAAGGCCTAGGAAGGAGCGTCAGCAATGTTGCACCAAATCCTCCAGGCTTGATTACCTGTCAATGCATTGCTGAGCGCTTTGAACAAGACAGGGAGCTGCTGAATGTCACTGAGGGGCTTCCCAATTTCTGCGAACACGACTCGAACATGCTTCCTGCCGTTGTACAGATGCGGCGGCTGGGGTTTATTATCTGCATCGGGATTTGCAACGCTGGCCCCTGTGGGTGTAGAGATAGTGGATCCAGGCATAATTCGGTATTCTTTGGCAGTCTCAGGCGTATAGAGAGCCAAATCACCAATAATCTCCAAAGGCGCAGCGCACGAACGCCGGCATGTCGTCGTTACAACCTTGAGGCGTCTTCACTATCCTCACATGCCACAATCTTCATGAAATACTTTTCTCGGTACCCTTCGTCGATCTCTGGATGATTCTGCTCGATACTACTGGAATATTTCTCGTTGGATTTCGAGTTCCGTTTGCGCGTTAGAAGGTATCCAGACATCTTTGAGTGCACAGAGCGGGTGGCCCTCTTCTTTGATCTGACAAACCGTCCATACTCGGGTCGCACGAGACAGAAGACCACTGGCCCGGAATGAGCTGAGGCACTTCACAGTTCGATATGTCTTGCCATCTATGTGGTAGTCATATTGAATGGACGTGTTCGGAAGGATTTTCAGCGAGTGGGTAGGCGACACGAGTGACAGACATATCGTAACCAAGCTCTTCTGGCTTCGCGAAGGATAAAGAAAGCACTATAACGGATCAAATGGGTGTAGTCCTAGGAATTCCATCAGCTACAGATCTGTGAGAAGGCATCGGTAGTAACCTTTAAGAAGTCGAAGGACTCAGATACCAGGACAATTGCTCGCGAGAAGAACCAGAATCGAGCCGTCCTATTCTCGATCGTCGTTCCGAACATGAAACGACGCGTAGGATCGGCGTACATGGCCTCAGATGCGTTCCCAACCAATTTTTCGAAATCCTATCTTACAAGTTAGGCGGAGGACACAGATAGTAGACGTAGGGAACCGTACGTCATTCCGGTCCTTTATTGTATCGCATTTCTTGTATTCTTCTAGGGATGGTCGATCGCAGAGTAGTTTGTGCTACCATTCAGTTAGCAGGAGCTAAATAGACAGGAGTGAAATGAACTCACGCCGCTCTTCTTGATCAGGTCCGGAAGCTCGATGGGCTTAGTAGACGTCGCGTTTTCGATATAATTCGGACGTCTAGATTGAAGCAATCTGTAGTGCCCATCGGACTTGAAGCCACTGTTTCGTCCTTCAGAAAGAGTAGGTTCGTTAGGTCTGCACTCCATGACTGTTGTAGGTTCTGGACCTCCAGAAATCACTTCCTGAGCGGCCTTGACAATAGCTGCAGCGATAGTCGCCATGTACTTGAAAGTTTCGTCTTCCTGAGGCTTACTGTCTTTGGGATCGTTAGGAAAGTCCGTCCATCGTAGTCCCTCCTCATCATCAAACTTCTTCAGTACCTTTTCGTCCTCGAGGGCTTTGGTGATTTCTGCCAGGTGATCTCTGTAGATTGATGAAGGAAGAATGTGCTTCTCGTAGTACTCGAGAGAGACTTGTGGAACGTCTCTGATATCTTTCACCGCGTCGACTCTGTGCTCGGCCATCGTGCCACTCGCATGCGATTCGACTTTCGGTGCGGTGGTGGCCTCGAGGCGTTTCCTGCACGGTCTTCAAATGCTTGTTGGTGATTCCGCGTGCTGTGTTCGTCGGTTGCCTGGTCTCTGCAGGAGGCGACGGCGTGCGAAGTGGCCCAGACGCGTGGCTGTCCATAGCAGAAGATGAGTGATAGAGACTCAGAGAAATATTCGACACGTACAGTCTTTATAGACGCGACCAGAATACTCAAATTCAGCGTTGTGGTCTTTGTGTCCACGGGAGAAGATGTCGGTTTGCAACCGACACGTGATCGAGGCCATTACCGGACCGCCTCTGGCTTATTCGGCAAAGTGATCTCTATTGTTCTGAACGATGTATATTTCACTTTATCTTTGCTAAAAGCACTCCCTTCTTCGCCCGCACAAACGGCACGGAGAAAACGCCATTTTTCGTGTTTTTAATTGAGTCCGCTCTGTTTGAAGCCAGGTGTCCGTGCAACGAACAAAAGTCGACATTGGTAGGTCGGAAAAACTGCAGCCTACGGTCGCCTGAGTTGCCGAAGTGGAGCTACATGATTACCAGCTTTGCCAACTGATTTCAAACAATCTTGATCTTGACTCTGCGGCCCATGGCCATAAGTACGCGAGTTCACTTTAAATTTTATCTCTATTTTCATCTATTCCTGGCGTTTTCCTTGTATCTTATGATTGTCCTTTGTTGGCCACCTGCTGGGTAGTCCCGCACTGGCTAAAAGGAATACCCACTATCTTGTAAAATACGACAGCAGTTCCTCGGTGTTCTATACAGTCACCTTGGCACGTCGAGAACCATCAACAGTTCGAAATCACAAATTCAGTTGTATACCATCGAAGGTCGCAAAGAACTATACATCCAAACGTCCCCCAGGACCTCTTTTTTCCTGCGCTATGAATTCTTTCCACAGACGGATCCCTTGCAGCATAGGTATGTCACCGCGACTGGTGACCTTTGAAAAAGACAATTTGAACAGTGGAACTGTTGCAACTGGTGCTTAGCAGAAGAATTTGTACCCTTTCATCGTACTGTTCTCTCCGTACATCACTGTCCGGCGTCATTTGCATCTTTGGGCCCATTCTTGAATGCACAGTTATTATGATTCATTTCATAAGGCGAGAGATTCAACGTAATACTCGGGCTCCCCTTTGACCTTTTTAGCACTATCAATTCGGCCTATACGCAACTTCCACGTGTGGTACACACGGTTTGGATGTCGGAACTTGAGTGTGGGCAGGAGATCGTTTACTTGAGCACCTTAAAAGACAGCTATGAACCAGTCCGAAGTCAAGCCACTATAGCGGTACCGTATGCATGCCGCTAGATGTATCTACAACATTGCCGAGTCCTCTGGCGCCTCCAACAACGCGTACAAGTCCTCTATTATAATCAGTTGGCGACCTTGTTATAGCAGAAATGGTCAAATATAAACCTGACATCACCGAACATTCATTAAAGGGTTGTCGGCAGCCATGGTGTTGGAAATTTTGCACGTATGTGCCGACCATCGGTACGATATCAACGAAATTCTTGGATACATTTCACCGCTGGCATTCACCCGATCCCTGGGCTTCTCTGCAGGTATCTATAGATACTGTGAATTACCCCGCAAGACTCAAACCACAGCCTGCCAAGCTCAGATCCATTCCTTTGCTGTCGTACCGTATAATCATGGTACCTCCATAATTCGAGTTGACGATACGATGCATTGTTCGGCCTACTGTTATAACCATTATCATTATAGCGGGTATAGTGTAAATCTACGCGCATGTACTTCTGGTAAAATCTTGGAAGCTCTATATACACCTTATGATACAACCAACACACATCCGAAACAAAGAAAAAAAGACGACAGATCGTGATTTCATCGTCAGCTTAGATTTGCAGATCCATTGGCATCACCCGGTCGGTGAACACTGTAACGATATTTCGTCTTCTTCATCTAGACGCGATGCATGACGTTGTCGAAGATCGAATGCGTCACCATTGACACTTTTCTCCTCCGCTATTGCACCGTCGTTTTCACCAATAGCCGCGTCACCAGCCTCCTCCTCGTCCTCACCTCCACCACCGGATTCGAACTCCATGGGAAACATAACGGCACGATCAATGGCAACAGGAAGGCCTCGGTGCCTGCCACGAATCATCACAAAACAAACGATGAGCTTCGACAACGTCCGGAAAGCGCCTGAGAGTGAATAGTTCGCCTATGAGAAATACATTAAGGGCACAGTTAGGTGCGTTGAGTCGAATAAAGGCATACATAGGGGAGGCCCAAGCTCAATCCAACAGTTCCGTACGCAGAGACAAGTTCGAAAACTAGTGAAATCAAGTCAAAGCCTGTGCTTCTATATTGAGTGCACACCTACCGATAGTAAAAATGTTGAAATAACTCATGGTTGCGACGTCATCGAGTTCAGGACGCTGCCTCGACGTGAAGGACCGGAGAGAATAAGAAGGATGAACACATACCTCAATGATGCAGACTAAGAACAAGGCTAGTCCTAACCACCACATGTCAAAAGCTAGCTGCTTTCTGGCATGCATAGCCAAATATCGGCTCCAAACTGTGACTCGAGATCCGGTAGGTTCGAATTCCGACTCGCCCTCCGATTCCTCGGTTTCCCGATAAACACCCAAAGATTGCTCTTCATACACGTTCGTCGAACGCACACTGGGATGAAAATGAGAAAATGACACCAGTCACATGTTGGAAACTAACCTCATCGCTATGGGATCTGAATGGGTTTGAGCAAGAGCATGAAATAAGAGGCGTGAATATGCTTACAGACGCTGACATACATCATCACGACATAGAGCACTCTGCGATTTGCAGTTAGCTTTGGGGCGAGCCAACAAATAAACGCTAGAATCTCACTTGACAGCCGGAGCGAGAGCCGATAGTGTTATAGTAGCAAACCCTGCTGCTCGGACAGCAATCGCTTGTAGCAACCCGATAGCGAATCGAGTGCCTAAAGGAATGACTTCAATCGCGGGTGTTCCGATATCTAACACCATGAAAAAGAACCAATCTGTAAAGCTGTTCCACGGTTAGTATCTGCATGGTAACGGAAGAAGAAAACGCACTTCAGAAAAAGCACTATAGTTAAAAGAAACCAGGTCTGATGCGAGGGAAATAAATAGATAAAACATCGTCTAGGATGATCAAGCAGAAAGTGCAGCGTTTCGTTTGCTCGTGAATTTTCAGGTACGACTTTCGTTAGGAGCCAACTAAATATTGTCAAAATAGAGCACAGAGAGGGAGAGGAGAATTTACATCGTAAATCGTAAACTGAGTGTCCGCGAAGTGAGATATTGAGTAAAATTACTAGACGGAGGAAGGCTCACAAGATAGGCTAGTGGGTAAAGACAGTTGGAACAATTCGAGGAAACGAGCGGAGATAGACTTACAAAAGAGGTATTGCCGGCTAAAATTAAGAATATCATGACAAAGATCATCAAATACGCCTGCTGGAATGGGACCATCGACTGATCTACCAGTGACATGCCCGTATTTGTATAAGCAGATACCACCTGGAAGAGAGAAAACCTTGCAATTTGTTGAGTAAACGATGCTATCTCTTTGACGAACCACATACCATACGGTGGACAACGAACGGTGTAGTGGGGGATCTTCGAACGCAGAACTCCACTTAGACGTAGATATATATGGAGAAATCATGATAAATGCCGTGAGCTGAATGAGTATATGATACTATTTTAAGCGTAAGTCGGGCGTCTAACAAAGGAAGAAGAGCGGTCCATACCCCGGCAACAATCCAAAGCAAAGCAGTTAGCGCACGATACTCCACGCCACCGAGTTCTTCGAGCTGATTGCTTGTCAAGTATGGAAATGATGAATTGTGTCCAACAACGGCATCAAAAGAAATATATGGGACAGTTCTCGCGGACGTTAAAGTCGTTCCCCGTTGAGACGCAATTGTGGTCGATGCTGGTACGGTCACTGTTCTTGTCAGCTTCCGCTTGAACTTGGGGAAGAACCAGCCGATCAAGCTGCCAAGGATTTCATGGGGCATAGGAAACCCGCCGAAACCACTGTGCTTTGTTGCTGTTCGATTGGACCTGTGCGTATGGGTTGTCGCATGCATCGATAGGTGGGGCTGCATGGGCGTCCTGTGGGACCCTACAGAAAGGTCAGTCTAGCTGTGACAGAAGATACGCCCACGAGTCTCGAGCACGATTCACAGCATGCAGCCCATCAGGAAGAACGATGGTGCGATACACCTTCGAATCATGCCCAGACTTCTGGAGAGCAGAAGAAAGAATATCTCACTGTGATCTTCCATAGGCGACATTGCATCGGCATTAAGGTCTGTAGTTAGGATTCTTTCTGTTCGCAGTCTTCGATTTGGTTGCGTCGGCAGTGAGAACTCCACGGTCTGTGTACGCGCCAATTTCCCCGGAATTGAACTTATAGCCATCGTTTCTGACCTGTGCATAGGAGCTGCTACTACATTAGTTTTGTTAATTCCAAAAAAAGAGTGAAACAGAAGGAAAGATGCTGAGCGGCTACATGGGTATCATCGGAACGGCGAGCGACAGTGTAACCATGTCAGGCACGATGTCGATATTTCATGGCGGCCCCTTGCAAAACTGAGACAACTCACCATTCTTGAGTGAATTCTGTCTCGAAGGCGTCCCAGGGTCTGATAGTCGTCGTGCCAACCTAGGAAAAACATAGTAGCAGTGAAAAAAGGAAGCGCAGTCCGCACTTACCTCTTCATTATTGGACCCTTGGTGATACGCGGGGACAGCGTAGGCCGCTCCGGTGAACGGGACGCGAAAGAGAGATGCCGAGGAGGGTCCTGGTTGGATTGTACAGTGCTAAATCTTTGTAGGGGTATTGTGTTTCCTTGAGATATCCACCCGTTCGGATCCACACGCTTTGGTGCATCGTCCATGCGCCTAATCATGTCCGTTCGCAACTTCTTGCGTAAACTGTTGCCCCGTCCCTCTGTCTCGGAAGCCTTGTCGCTGCCATCCTCCGCCACAGCGACCGTTTTGTTCCGCGTGAAAACACGGCGGAACCAGGGCACATGCTTCTCCTCGGCATCAATGGGAGTGACGCGAGCGGCGTTGTTCTCAGCGATGATGCGCTGGAACTTTTTGGCAAAGTAGCGTCTAAGGCATGTGAGTTGAGAAGTCAAGTATCGCGACGGATCACACCTTCGGATGTAAACCATGACCCAGGATACGATAACCTGTAGGCTGTCAGTGTCTATGAGTGGCAGAATGAATGCAACGTACTGGGCTTCCCAGACACATTTGAAAGAACAATATAAACTGCTGCCACGGAGTGAGACTACTGAGGTCCACGGTCGCCAAACCGCAGACGGTCATCGCACTGACGCAGTTGAACAGAGAATCGATGTACGATATGTGGTACCGTCCATTGCTGGCATAGAATATTCCAGAAAGGATCAGAGGTGTGAAAGCGCTGTCCAAGCGGTAAGCGCTAGCAAGTAGAAGACGACGGGCCCACTCACAAGAACAACAGATGAATACGAAAGAAATTGAGATGCTTTTTGATATGTCTCCAGCCCACGTCCGACGCCAAAGAAGAAGAACGAATCGAGGGCATGAAAGTGCAAAGATGGTGACAGTGAGGTCGCGCCGGAGCTTGCTTGAGGTGTCGGTGCTCGAGCAGAAATTCCTCAGAGGCTGTCAAAAGAGGTCACAAGATAAGATCCAAGACGAGGCTGGAAGGGCCCCCAGGAGGCAGAAGGGAACCAGATCGCAGTGGACGTGACCAAGGTCCAAAGTGAAAGTAAATTATTTAACGGCACTCCGCTTACGGCAACTCGCACGTTTGATGATCATGACGCGATGCAGTGCTGGAACTTAAGTCTTGCCGGTTACTAAATGATGCAGAAAAAACAGAAACTCTTTCTGCCCGGTAGTAATGCTACCGTTGCTACGTACATGGTGTGCAGGCGAAACTAAAATAAGTAGGTACCGAATGATGCGCTGAAACATCGTAGAATAAACAATATGCCAAAGTATGAAACAATGCAAGGAAAGAAAAGTGCAAAACATGAGATAACGGATACAGTACGAGATGCGAGACGAAATCAGCGAGTCTAAGATAAAAGCCCAAGAAGTTTGCCACTGTCCGTCTTTGAAGCTAAGCGTGTCCGTTGCTCATCGTCAAAGGCCGGCCCCTTCATCATGATTGCCATCAGTTTGAACGCCATCGGCGCATCAATCGCGATGTCTTCCAAGAACTCGAGAACTCCACCAAACCCACTTTCCAAGTCAGCAATTGTACACAGGTTCTTGGTCGAGGCTCGAGAGAAGAGGTCGGACACCAGCTGTGCGTCTGCCTCTTTCGACTCGACAGCAAATGAAATCAACTTGTCAACTAGGAGAGTGTGGTGTTTAGCAGGGAGTTGCGTGAAGTAAACTTCTGCTTCATCAAGATTCCGAACAGCACCAAACTCTTTGATGTCCTCTTCGATCTTCTTCTTAGCGTCCTTGTCGCTCATCTCGATGGGTTCAGGTTCCACAGTAACTTCTTCATCTGAGCTACCCTCAGACTCTGCAGTCGTCGGTGCATTTTCCTGGCCTTCGACTGGTTTCGACCGAGGCTGAAGAACAAGTCGTTTCCGTTGAAGCATTTCTGATGAATCAAATAAAATCAGAAGACAATATTGACAAGAAGGAAAAATTCTACCTTTAGGCGTGACTTCTACAGTAGAATCATTGTTAAGCATAGAAAACATGTTCTGCGAAGAAGAATTCGTTCGTTGGACAGACTCTCGCTTGTCTTTCTTTCCGGCGTAAATGCTACTTTGAGGTCCAAACGTAAGAGGGGCGCCCTTGTTGCTGATCTGACCAAACTTGGACAGATCGCCAGCCTTGGAGGGAGGCCGTGGAGCAGAATTACCACCAGCGACTGCCCAACCATCAGGACCAACTTGAGGGAAGTCGCCTCGATCTCCACCCCGGCGAGATCCGCCGCGAGACATTGACATTTGACGTTGATACGACTCCTTCTCTTGTGCGGCTTTCTCCTTTGCGGCCTTTAAAATGTGATGATATAGCGATGCCCGGAATGAATCTGAAAGATGCTTACTGTTTCGTGTATCTGAGCAAGCGTGGTAGGCGCGGCAACAGCATTACGGCTAACCCACTTCCGCTCACGCAGTTCGAGAATGTCCTAGTCACGGTTAATTAGAAGAGTAACTCGCCCAAATCATGAAGCTTACCTGTAACATGAACTGCATACGCGAGCTAACATTAAGGCTCTTCGTAAGTTCCTTCATGCGCGAGAAGTACACATCCATGTGAGCCCGGGCCTTCGACGTATCCAACAATTGCCCAACAGTGGTCAAAAGCTTGCAGAGAGACTCGATCTCCTCTTCCTCAGGATTCTCAACGTTCCCGAGCAACTTCTTGACACACTCGTGCATGATACGCTCCGTCAACATCTGCAGTTTGAACAATTCACCGATGAACTTGATCAAACCGAGACCTTGCCGTTTCGCTTTCTGCGCCGCGTAGTACTCTTCAGAATAGAGGGCGATTTCCTCCTCTCCATCGCCTTTCTTCTCGGCTGCTGCCTTGGCAGCTTGATCCTCGATGGCTTTGGAAGCTGCAGCGGCAGCAGTAGCTTCTTTAGCCACCCAACCTCGCTCGAAATCTTCCTGACACCTGTTGAGAAGGTATTTCCGGAACAATTGACCGCCAGCAATGGGTTTGCCCTCAGCATTCTTGATACCATCATCCTGGACCTTTGGACTAATCTGCTCCATCATTTTCCGACAGAGACGAGCATACATCTCGGACCATGTAGCTTCATCAGTGGCTTTCTCAAAGACAAGCCGGATGACCTGAATGAGAGTTCGGCCGTCTTTCTCCTTCTCGGACTTGTTTGCCCATGCGATGATTTGATCGGAGATAGAGTCGAATTTCTCCATCGTGAGCTTGTTCAAAAGACCCTTGACTTTACGGTCAACGACATCGGGAGAGTCCGGATCGTTAACTCCAAGTGAGCGCCTATCCCAACGATTAGCGCTCTGTTGTAGTGGAACGACGGGCTCAAGCATCGATTGAGCGAGAGCAGCCGAAGATCCGTGGCCCATGCCATATCCGTGCTGAGATCCAGGGCCAGTTGGTACTCTGTTACTGTCGTTGCGTTTCTCGCCACGCTTGCTCCGTGTCCGATTGCTGCCCGGTGCCCCACCCGGACCACCTTGGCTCGCCGTCCTTTGCATTTGAGAAGGTCGGCCGCCAAATGGCATAGGAATCGCACCGCTGGCAGACACAGCGCGTGTGTTATTGGACATATTGAATCGGTCGTCGCTGTTGAGTTTCGACCCGCCCATGCTTGTCGCAAAGTTGCCCATACCGCCCATGCTGAACGTGCCGGTGGAACCTCCTTTGCCAAAGGGTGGTCCTGGGTTGAATCCGAGACTGGTGGAGTTCTGGCGCTGGGGCGGCACAGCACCAGAGCCCTGGCGATGTCGCCCGGATCCACCGCGACTCATGGGATAGTTAATCTGGTCTGACGGCTCAAGACCGATAGCATCGAGAGCAGGAAGTGAATCGGGCTTCTCCTTGCATACCAACATAAATTGCAGAAGGAAGTCTCGGTCATATCTAATATCAATGATTCAGTACAGTTGCTTGTAACCGATGAACAACGATAGTCACCTGAATTTACCATCCTTAGCATTTATGTTGAGTTCAACTCTGGGACTCTTGATTCCTTCGGGATAAGGAACGCGACCCAAGTCATCGATGATACGAGCAGTAGCTAGGGCGGAAGGAAGGGGAGGGGGAATGTTGGCCTTAGTGGTAGAGAGATCGAGAGGACCAGGGCGGCGTCGGGTGAGCTCGGCTGGGGTAGATGTGGTATTGATTCGGAGATCTTTTTCCTTTGCCTTGTCCTTGCTTGTTGCAGTGGCATCGGCATCAGCGCTTGAGGTTTCCTCCATGATCTCCCCTTCCTCAGGCTTGGCGGCAGCGGCAGTGGCAGCAGCAGCAGCAGCTTCGGCTTCGGCTTCGGCTCTGGCCTTGGCAGCCTCTTCCTCCGCGATGCGCGCGCGCTCTTTCTCTTTCTCTTTCTCTTCCTCCTCTAGGCGTAGCCGTTCCTTCTCCTTCTGCTCCTGTTCCTGCTGAAGTCGCTTCCTCTCTGCCTCCTCCTCTGCTTTCTTCCGCTCCTCCTCTAGTCGGAGGCGCTCCTTCTCCTTCTCCTCTTCCTCCTTCTTCAGCCGCTCCTGCTCAGCCGCCTCCTCCTCTAGCCGCTTCTTCTCAGCCGCTTCCCGTTCCTGTTTCTCCCTAGCCGCCTTCGCCTCTCGCTCCTTCTTCTCCTTAGCTTCCTTCTCCAGCCTCTCCTTCTCCTCCTTCTCCTTACGCTCTCTGTCTTCCTTCTCCTTTTTCTCCTTCTCCTCCTTCTCCCTACGTTCCTTCTCCTCCTTCTCCTTCTTTGCTTTGGAATCTGCCTCTGCCTTGACTTTGGCGAGGTCCGTCTCCCGCTCACCTGCCAGGCGTTTCTCCCGCTCCTCTACAGACTCCATCCGTATTGCGGACCGACGATTGGGACTTCCGTGTGCAGGTGATACAACTGGTGGAAGCGCAGTACCAGACAGAGCCGGGCTATGTTTCTGGTTCTTGAGATTTTCCAAGTCAATCTCCTTCCCCTCTGGATTTTTGAGTGAAACTCGAGCACTTGATCGTTGTTGACCGGGCACAAATGCATTAGCGCTGGTGTTTAATCGGACAGTACCGGGTATCGAGGCGGAGGAGGGAGTGGGGGGCGGTGATGACAAACCGCTGATGCTTCCAGAGGAAGAGTGCGTCATGGTGGGTGGGTGGTGAGGCGGATGTGAGGCAGGTGCTGCATGTGTGAGAGTCGGAGTTCCAGGTCCTTGAAGAGGCGGAGGATGATTGCGAGGAGAAACTGGGATCCCATTATGGGGAGGGCCATGCCCACCGGGAGGTTGCGGATGATGTTGGGGTGGTTGGGGTGGCATTTGATGCTGCTGCATTGGATACCACGG
This sequence comes from Armillaria novae-zelandiae, assembly GCA_030435655.1. Taxonomy (NCBI): domain Eukaryota; kingdom Fungi; phylum Basidiomycota; class Agaricomycetes; order Agaricales; family Physalacriaceae; genus Armillaria; species Armillaria novae-zelandiae. The sequence goes on along the minus strand of JAUEPR010000004.1, from coordinate 1,687,603 downwards.
ACTATACATGTATGGCTGCTCAGCCATGTACTGAGAGAAAAAAAGATGAGAAGAATATCACAGAACACCAAAGCGATGCCCTTACATAGTAGTTGGGAGGCCATGACATCTGTGTTTGCATCGGAGGAGGCATATTAGTAGGAGGAGGGTGAGGCGTCATACGAGGGCTACTGAGGCCCGCAGACATTTGAGCAGCCCCTGGTCCGCCGGGCCCGCTCGGTATACGGGGGGCATTGCCATTAGGGACCTGCCGTTGATATGGGGGCGACCGTGGACCAGAGCCAGTGGCACCACCATTAGGACCAGCATTCGGCTGCTGAGGTCGCATGCCATTTTGGGGAACGAAAGAAGGATACGGTGGGTGAGATGACGATGGTATCGAGGAAGGCTGTGATGAAGGCGGGAGATTTGAAGGTCTGATATTAGGTGATGAGGTATCGGAAGAGGCTTGGGACGGGGGCGCCGACGATGGATTCTGGAACAATTTAGCTATGTCCTGTTTACGTGGCTTGTGGGGTGTATTTGACGAAGATCCTGGCTTCGCAATGGATACTGACGACTTGCCGTTTACCTGGCTGACCGTCGCAGGAACACTTCCAAACGTTTTGACACCCTCTGATTTTATCGGGGGCGTGGCAGCGGGTGACGACGAAATTGGCGCCGAAACATCATCTATAGATCCGAAGGACACTGCGGGTCCTGGCGTTGCAACGGTTAGCCGTGCACGAGAATGGGCCGAATGCGACTCGCCTTGCTTCGTAGCTCCTACGTTATTCCGAGGAATGCTCACTCCATCTTTTAAATGTATACTCTGGCCAAGAGTACTAGGACGTCTTGAATGAGTTGCAAGAGCGGGTGTATTCTGAGGAGCTGGAGATTGAGATCGTGATGAAGACGCGGTCTGTGGCGGGCCTCTTGACCAAGCTGACTGGGTAGGTAGCTGGGGTGGGTTCTTTGGTACTGTTGCAGTTGCGGATTTGCTCATTCTACCGGGGCAGAAAGCGACATCAGGAAAGAAGAAAAGCAGAACAGAAAAAATACCGACGAATTTTGAAATATGAGATGAGTTGGGATGGATTGGAGTGATTGATTTCACTGTCGAGTAAAGGTCTGTCTCGTGTGGGTCGGTCGTCAAAAATGACCTGCCAGCAGGCGAGAAAGCAGCTGTAAGTTGAGTTAAAGAGTCTAAGTGAGACTGAAGAAAGTCTTCGGATGCTGGAGGTAGCGATCCGGGAGTCAAAGTCTGTCCTGTAGGCAAGGACGAGGGACGAAGACAAGGGCAAGCTGTCCGTTGGTCACTCAAAAATTAGTCAGACCCCGGTCACCCTCGGGTTAGGGTTACTGCCCTATTCGGGCATTATCGGTCCCGTCGCCTTCCACTGCGGCGCACTGCCGAGTCATTTACTCTGTAATAGCAGTCCTATTTACACGCGGCTCCGCCTGCAGGCAATTATATACGCGAAGAGCACACTTGCTGTTTCTTCGAGGCGGCGTCGTGGAAACCAAACGCCGCAGCGGAATGACCGGCTTGACTTTCTTCGCTTCATGACGAAGTTCATTAACAGAACATGATGTGGGAAATCTGGAAACCTGAGGTACGTACAACTCCATGTGAATCCTGCGACTACGTCACTCGGACAAACGCCTTGTAAGATAATATATACAGTGCAGAAATACAGTACATAGGCTATCGCCTGCAATAAAGGACGCATATTATACGCTATCCAATATCCTATCGGAACCGCTTCCACCACCGTAGAGAACCGGATCATCTCCCTTCATATCCAAGTATAAACTCCTCTCAAGCGCTGATTCCGCGGACGCACTATTCGTCCCCATTACTCCTCTCCTGGAGGCTGCAACAAAGGACGAGTCGGTCCCGGTACCCCTGCGGTTAGCTTTTAACGCAAAATGCGGTGCTGTTTCGACAGACAATTTTGTCTGCTCATTTAAATCGTTGGATGTTAGTCCCAAACTGGTCATAACGATTATCATCGTAGGTACTATAGCCTGGTAACAGTGTAAAGATAAGTCGCACTGCAAGGGAACAAGGCACTAACCGTCAATTGAGCTATCGGGTCATAAATAATATAGAAGGCGTTTGTATTCAAGAAATACAAGGTGATCTCGATGACCAGCGCTGAAGAGTAGATCGCGCCCGACTCGACGACAAGCGTGAGCACTCTGCGGTATCTGAAGGAAGATGAAAAATTAAACTGTCTTCCAAGATGCCTGCCCCAAAGTTAATTGAAATTGGGAAAAATAAAGAGGCTCTCACTTACCATATTCTAAATGCAATTAACGATGTCGCGACAACGTTGGTCACGAGCGACAGCGAAAAAAGAGACCCGTTCCATCTTTGCAAATTCGGGCCAAAGGCGCTATGCGTCGTCTTCGCCTGAGCGAAGATGACCGTCTGTCCAAAGCCGCAAACTGGGGCACCGTCAGTGAAATAGCGTCCGAGCAACCGGTATACTGCTTACCGGCCGAAGCTATGATAAGAAGGATCGGAAGGATGCAAATGACCCAATCTCTACCCCAGACATGATAACATCTCCAGACCTTGAAAAATATCAGCGAACGTCGGGTAACTTATGAAAAGACCATCACTTACGACAATGCTGTCGCCCAATATGGAATTTATGGTATGTATGCAAACTTTTGCAACGTTTGCAGGTATCGAAACATCGGAGAAGAATGCTCCAGGTCCCCCTGGTTGATCGCGAAGATATATGAAGCCTTCGACCAGACGAGAGAAGCCCAAGGAAACGTGGACAGTGGAGAAGCAAAACATGGCTATCGCCGTGATCAGGACTACTGGGTTGACAGCCCCAGGTTTCTGCCTGTACTTCACAATCCATAGATACGAGAAAAATAAAAAGATATTCATGCCTGGGTGACGTGAAAAAAAAATTAGTAGTCGCGTTGCTATAAGTTTGAACTACTCGCCATAAAAGAGGGTTTCCAGCCAGATAGCTGTGAGATAGGCTTTGTCCAAAGGAATGTTTGCGACACCCATGGTGTACAGGGTAGAGAGGGGGCAACAGAGTTCATCCAACGCACTGCTGTTATAGTACCTAGCGATGTGGCACGAGATGCGCACTGGACTGGAAAAGAGTACGAAGAATAGAGATAAAATGATGGGCCAATCAGGTTCTTTGATGCCGTTGGAAACACAGGCCCGAGGTTGTCAATTATCACGACGACTCTAATAAAAGATGAACACAGTTTGGCATCGCCATGATTGCGGTCCGTGGAAGAAAGTATATAATCGCGAGCGTCCCGATATTCAAATTGGGAATGTGTGACGTCAGGGATAACCAATGAGGAAGCGGATTCCCTGCCTTCAGCGTTCAACTCGTCAGTACAAATGATAAGGATCAAGGGATGATCATCACTGATCAGGGCTCGGGGCAAGTACTTCGTGGCTTGGCTCTGAGCACATACCAAGTAAGTAAAAAAAGTCTTGTACGATTGTCGGAAGACTCTCGGTGCCCGAGCTTTCTGACAGCCAGTGGCAGCCACACGCCTAGCCAAGCATCGACGACGTTTACCTCGATCCAATGGGGCCAAAGTCAAGGTATAACAATGTAAAATAAGGTGAATGCTCCATTGAATATCCATACATTTCCTTTAAAACCCTCCTTCAGGTCCTATAAAAATCCACCCCCCCCCTTGAATTCAGCTTCACACGACACACATGGGTCACGACGTACAACTCTCACGAGTACGTGAAACATGCGTATCGGCGTAGCAACGGTGTGAATGCTGTACATAGGAAAATGCTTCGGAGACCGTGATGGAGAAGAAACGTTCAAGTTTCAGGGAGGAAGTTTAACTCGCTGTCCGCAGCTCACCCGGTGACCTCCATTAAGCGAAACTGCCATCAAAGTTTCAGCGTTCAGCGCTAGCTATCGAGTGGTACATCCTTCTCACTTTCTCGCTCTTGCATATAGATCATGCTTGATGAAGATCCGCCTGAAGGATCATCATCACAGGAACCCATCTCTGATTCGTGGAGCATGCCAAGGGAAACTGTTCGGCATACATCATCATGAATTCCTTCATTTCCGACGCATTGCCAGGAACACCGTTCTGATTCGTAGATCATGCGAGAGTCCAATCAAGAGCAATACTGCCATCTTCTGCGCTCACTTTTTAATCAACTTGAAGTTCCGCGTACTAGCACTCTGGCTCGAGACGCCTGGTTTGGCCGTACCAATGAATACTCATCTATACAGGTCATGTATATTTATTTCATCGATATCTATTGTATTGATATAAGTGTATAGGCATGAATGGAACGTGACCCTTTGTTCTAACCTCGGACATCATCAGCCAGTGTAGGGTCCAAGCACTATACTTCCGGATCTTGGTCCTGTGCTCCCAAGCAGAGGCTGATGAGCTGAGGAAAGGCCTTTCACTCATCTTAATATCAGCTCATTGCTAATACATCCCTGAAAATCCCTCAGTAGTTTTTCCAGCAGGCGCCATGAACGCAGATAAATCTCCTTATCTGCGTACCAGGCTAATCAGCGGGCCGGTACTAATCGATCGTGTGGAGGCCCGCAAGGGTTCAAACACGCGTTTACTGGCTGGACCAACAAATGCAACAATGGCACGATTCATCCCTTTCACCCTCTCTCTACGACCTCCATGGACTCAAATCACCCAGAAATCGAGCTATGCACTCTTCTCGGCCAGATGAACCTGGTGACGGTGACTCAACTAGCATTTATACCTACTGGAACACATTCTGATGCCTCATTTCTTCAAGGTGCAGGAAAGCTATCCCGCCGAACCAGAGGTGATTATGGTCGATGACACCAGCTGTGACGTACGTTTAACCTTCATGAACTTTGAGTTTGTATACTCATCTCCCAACAGTCCGATGCCTCATCCGACCCCGGTTTTATGACACCCGAGCTTAGACACAACGGGTGTGCCTACCTCCAAGCGCTCCAAGCACAGCTTGATAGCTACCCCACTACGGGTGGCGAGTATCTCGAAGCCATCTTCACACATCGCGAAATCCTTGCTTGCTACCCTGGAGCACACCAATTGTGTGCACAGGGGTTCAGCGACCTTGCGTACGCTTTGGAGCAACGGGCGTGGAGAGCTGACCGTGAGGCAGACACGGAGGCTGTGGTTGCTTTTCGCCATGAAGCGTGGATGATTGCATCGACGCTGTGGGTCCTACCGCTTAGTTTCACCACGCTTGTGACAGCGGAGCTTACTTTTCATGATAGCATATACCGGCCTGCTTCTCCTCCTTCTGATGCTATCAAGGAATTCACGTATGTGGATAGTACTAGTTCCAAGTCACTGATCAAGTGTATGATGCCTCTATTTTAGAGTCGTTTGTTCGCAAGGTGCTTGATGAAGTAACATAGTGTCATCATAATTCAGTGTGCCCTGTTTCGTTTAGTTTCTAATAATATTACTTTGTTCATTCCTGGCAAATTCATCGTTTTGAAACAGCCGCGCTTTTTGGGCGTGCCCTTCTCAGAAAGGCAATGAACGCAGCCCCTTCATTGATGGGCGCTTATTGCTTATACCCGGCTTATTTGTAAACGGTCATTCCGTATGCACACCATACATAGTACGTACGCATATTCTGTCTACTGGTAAGACGCGTCTGACGCGGTTTTTCTCCAGGACGACACAACGTGTCAAATGACAGCGACTATGGACGCGTCGGTGCAAAGGCTTCACAAAATCGTGGGGAATCTTCGCATACAGATGCACAGAATCCTATTGACGCTTTGATACGTAGACACGCAAGAAGACCAAGACAAGGTAGACGAGGAAGCTCGACGGAAGGCTACGAAGGATTTAGTACAGTCGTGGATGGACCGTCTTCAACTCATTAGTTTAATCGTGCGTACCGTTTTACAGACCAAGATACCAACCGGTAACCCATTCTTCAGACAACCTTTTTCGCCTCCGTCGAGGCTGGCTTGCTCCAAGTGTCGACACCGAGTAAGGGGGACGATACGTCTGCGTGGGAGCGAGCATGCAATGCGGGTTTCCTTGGAGCCCTAGTCGTTCATGTCACTGCATGTACGCCGACATTGAACCACGACTATACAGCCGCTTATACCCCTGCAGCCTTTATATCCTTCTTCGCTGCGTTCTTCTTGATTCGTTTCAAGGTCATAGAAGCCAACAAAGAAGAACTGCGAGCAGGAGGCGCTGTCCAACCTGATGAAGTTTGGTGCGCGAATCCCCGCCTTGTCCAGGCTGGCCCGTTCCACGAACAGCTGCCCCTCGACTTGCTGAACAAGTGTCATTCGCTGACCATCCTGCTCTCGACGTTTGGGTTCGCGCTGGCGTTGATGGGTATCTTGTGCCTCTCCTGGGCGAGACAGCCTGTAAGCGTGAGCATCTTCACCAGTGTATGCCTTTGCATTTGCCTAGGGGCCACAGCGTTTATCTTCGGAGTAAACAAAGATGACGGTCTAATATTTCGTACATAATGTAGAAATTGAATCGATATCCGTCGCCAGACTGACTAACAACGACAAACAAGCTGCTTACTTTTCTTCGGCTCTGAATCTTTGTTCCGGCAATCCATACCATGAATGGGGGTCAACGCAGGGATCCCGCCTTGGTGCCCATCTATGCCCCAGGAAAGGAGCCCCTACCTGCTGGCGTCCCAGAGGAGGAACGACCCCAGTATGAGCAGATGATGAGATACCAGTCCTACATGTCCATGGCCATGGAATCCTGCGCGACCAAGGCCGCCTTTGCTGGTGTCGGCGGTACGTTTCTATTCTTCAAGGTCAACCAAACGTCTCATGCACGTCCCAGGTCTCGGTATCGGCGCCTTCTTCTCCCTCATGTCGGCTTCGTTCGCGTACGAAGACCCGTTTCTCCGTCAGCAAACACAGGCGGGTATGAACACCACCCAAAAGGCCAGCGCGATATTCAAGGACATGGGAAAGGGCATGTGGACCACCGGGAAGGGTTTCGGAAAGGTCGGAATGCTGTTTGCAGGTGTCGAGTGTGTTATAGAATCCGTGCGTGGCTGCTGCTGCTTCCTGCTTGTGCACTGCCGTGACAATTTTTTCAGTACCGCGCCAAAAATGATATATACAATTCAATATCTACTGGAATGCTTGTCGGCGGTTTTCTTGCGCGGAATTCGGGGCCCAAGGCTGCTTTTGGTGGCGGTGTGGCTTTCGCCGCCTTCTCTGCTGCGATAGATGTCTTCTTCTTGAGACGAGAAACACCAGAGTCAGCTTGTTTTCTTTCATTTATCGAGTACTACTGATGTGCTTTTGTATAGTGAGGATTGAGGTTACCTTTGGTAGATTAATTTATTTCATTGCGCACTATCTACTCAATAATTGTATCAAATACCATTACTGCTATCGAAGATAATAATTAGTCCAAGCCATAAGGTATGACATGAGGCATAGTTTTAGATGCTGCAGTACTAGTGTTACACTAACGCTTTTGGTATGCTTTTAGTTCTCTAAGGGTTACTGATACAATGGTCCAACAATCTGCTAAGAAATACTATCATACGCGGGAGGCGCTTCTCCCATTATACTCTGCTGTCCAGAAACCAGTCTTTCATATAAAGTACTTTCATCCATCGCCTCCTCTGCCTGATGCAGCGACCGCATCGAGGTCGGATCCAATGGACTAGCCTCGACCGTCGATGCACTAGAGTCGTCGGAAGAGCGACCAGAGCCAATTCTTTCCAGTCTGTTGAATGGCCCGGCAACATCAGGGAGAGGATGACGATCGCGCTCGCGTTCCCTCTCCTTGTCCCGTGCCCGTTCGAGAGACTGGTGCTGACATGGACACTGAATTGCGACAGACGTCGGATCCTCGAATGACTTTGTGTAATGCGGTAGGGATGACCATTCCGGATTGCAGCGGCACTATAAACGGGGGAGGGAGTTACAATAAATACGCAACAGCACAATAAATGCTCACGGATAAAATCATAATTGGAGTCTGCACCACGATATCGAAGAGTTTCCGTCTCCCCGTCTTGGGATCAACTGCACTGTGGTCACCGGTTTCTACTCGGATAACACATTTTAGCGTGTGAGTGACATTGATATTGCTCCTTTTGTTTTTGTTTGTGAAGTGTAGCATACGGCAGGAAGTAGGAAGCTGCAGGTCGCGTTGAACTGTCCACGGTCCAGGTCCCATCCAACTTGATGCTAGTTCCGACGCGTTGTCTTCAGGACCAATTAGAACATTTAAAGGTGAATTCTTAAGAGCATCAATGTCGTCCGACTCCAAAGGTAGGATCGGACCTGCGTGCCTCGCTTCGTGCTTTATACTGAGAAGCTGGAGGTGGGTGATCGGATCCGTTCGTGCAACACGTTTGAAGTGAGCAAGATACTCCACTTTCTCTGCGTGATACGACGGTGGTAAGTAAAAGATGACAGCCAAACTTGATAGGCCCAACCTTCGATGAACACCGACAAACGGTGTATTTTTACCTTCGTGAGAGGCATCATAGTAAAAGAAATGGGGATCGTGCCACCGATGTAGAAACTTCTGCCGGATATCGTGATTAGGTATTGCAATTGCTGGTCCCAATGGCGCTCCACGATGATGTTCTCGGTGTCTTCGGTGTCCTCCTCGGTCGGACAAGACACGACGACAATCTCGCGCTGGGCGGACAGCTTGGTCTTGAAAGTCCCAGGACGGTGGACATTTGCGGAGATAGTCCATGAAATGGAACCGTAATTACACTGTAGAGTGGGAGGTGCATTCCCGGGTATCGTGAATGATATCGGGTAGGTATATGTACCTGTGCGCGTTCACACTGGGGATTGAGAATATGTTCAGTTATATGAACAAGGAAAAAGTCACCTGCTTTGAATTCTCGCCATCGCTCACCGTCAATCCTATCTTCGGCGTCTGGCTTTAAGATATCCCCGATTACGCCGGTCAGCCTTTCTTTGGACCAGCCCTTCTGTCTCGAGCGCGACCGTTCAACACTGTCATCGTTGGCGGTCAAGGACGGTTTTGCTTTCTCACGGGTCCGTCCTCTCGACGAACTCTCGTCCAGATGGAAATCTCGCTCCGTCGAACGACTCCCAGCTCCAAACGGCCGTCTGTTTCTGGGGGAACTTGATCGTACGACATCCATGATGGCGTTCGATACTGAAGCGAGACTGAAACCGGATGCTTTCCTTCGTCCACGGGATTCACTGGGACTTCGCATGTCTGATAGGCTGGGAACTCGCAACGGTGACAGTTGAGGAGAGTTCTGCGTGGTGTTGGGACCGGACTCCATGGATTCGTCTATGCTCACACGCCTGGAACGTGATCCGTCCCTCGAGACGGGTTGCCACGAACGCAGACTAGACGACGAAGAGTGGATGATAGGTGGGTTTGGAGGCAAGGCACGCGAAGGACCTTACGAAAAAGATGACAACATTTGAGCTTGATAAAAGTAGACCCACTTACTTCCTCTTCCACGACTCAGGTCAGCCCTCAGGCTGTTTCGCAAATCTATCAAGGTATTCGCAGGGTTCTCATCTACCGTCTCGAGATGTCCTGCAGAGTGAGCGGGGCTTATCGTCGGACGTTCTGCGGAGGGAGATGAATGTGGGGGTGTGGGTAACGAGCCTGAGGATGACGACGGTGCATGGAGGGAATATGGAGGTATCTCTGGTGGGATAGGTATATCTGTGTCGTAGGATTGTGGATTTCGTCGATATGAACTGTCGACACTAACACGACGCTGCGCCCTTAGGTACCGATTTGCATTTGCTGTGTCTGCCATATAAAGAGCATCCTCGGAATGGCTGGCCTGGTCGAGATGGTCGTCATCATATTCGTCAAAGGCTTCATCATTGTAGCCTATTAAGCCGGGGCCAACGGACATGGTCCGACGGGGAGGCGGGCCGGCATTGAATAGCACAGTAGATACGGAGAAGACTTTATTGTCCTCTGTGACATCTACTCGCCGTGCACCAAAACCTGATAACAGGGAATTCAACATTGAACCGGTGCTTATCTATAATCTCGTACCTTCCGGCCATGCAGTAGAAGAGGTGGCTTGTAGTTTAAGGTCAATGCTGGTTATCTTGGTCGGTCTTGCGAGCTCGAGAATGAGCAAACCGCGCAATATGGAAGGCCGTGCTTCACTGTTGGGATTTCTTCCAGCCGAGTCATTTGTCCTCAGGAATACAGCAGACTCTGTAAGGCGGATGCTGAGATTATTCTTTTTGATTCCATGCATAGACTTTTAGAAGCTGGCCCAACGAAGGGCGAGGAGAGTGGCAGAGCTGCAGATCAAGGCGGATGGCGGTCCAAAATAACGCGAACTGTTGGTCGATAGGAGACAAAGCATTTTATGTTTTAGCCACGTGCTTCGGGAATAATACCTAGCCGCCACAAGATCCGGATGGCAGTTGAGAAGTTCCTCGCCTGGGAATGGCGCGATTCCGAAACATTCGCCGGTCAGTCGAGGCTCTGCATATTGGCACATATTTGCCATTCCTGGCGTCATACGGTCAAGAAATCCTTTAGAATGCAGGTATCACCGGTATTGGCCCGTCTGGAATATTAACTGCTTGACTGTGCTTGTCATGTTTCCTTGTGCTTTTGGCAATGGGACCACGCAGTAAGGTTGAGGAGGCGGCGGCGTTCCGTATTTGCCTTGCATCCGCTGGCGAAATCATCGCCGAAAGTTGAAACGTCGCCGCCCATACTGTCGGGTCCGCCATATGCAAGTCTCTAAGAAACATGCGTGGCTGCGTGGTGAACCGTGAGATGGTGTGTTGGCTCAATGAAGTTCCAAGGCTTTTGCCGGGCATCGCACCACCCTAATTCTTCGACATGAACAGTCATATTGCGTTGTACCTTGAGTGTTAGGACTGGATGGTTCTAACTTTCAAGACTGCTGCAGTACTCACAACCGTCGATCGTATACAGGTGCTTGAGACGATGTCATATCTAGCCGGGTTATGTATTAACCACTGGAAACTCAATACAGGTAAGTCTGCACATAGTAGTAGCTGACTGAATCAAATTTCTCTTTATGCGGTACGAAGAAGTTGGGCCTGAAATGATTGGAATGTAAGATACATTATCGTGAGAAAGGCCTGTGTAAGGAGACTCACCGTCATCCGGATCCGGCCAAAACCTCATCATTTATGTCTAATGTTAGCATGTGCCAACCGTAGTCGCTGGGGATGAGCAGGTGGGGACGCGCAAACTCGACAAACGTGCACAAAGATCGGGAGTCAGACGGATCATAAAGTTGAGAGCCCAGATGTCTTTTAACCGAAGTGAAGAGGTGCACGTCAGGCCCTGGGAACTTGGCAGATCCTTGTCCCACTTTACGTCCTTTGTCGATTTCGAGAACCTAGAGCAGTTGAAACGGAGAGTAAGTAAACCGAAAGAGCCTGTCCTATATCGTAGCAAGATCACGGTCCACGAGTACTAATCTGTAGAATACGAGAAACTGGATGAGATCATTCCCAGCAGGATCCAGAGACCAAAAATTGGTCAAGAGGGTCAGGACGGCGAAACTTGATCCAGGCATACGATGAAGTACGTCCTTCGTATTTGTGTGTAGCTACCAGCCACTACCAGCCACTACCAGCCACTGATAGCTGTCTACGAAAATTTAGTCTTCCAGACATGAGAAACGATCAAACAACACACTAAGAAAGCAGAACGTCTCCACCTCTTAGTCCGCTGACCCTTTTGGACGCCCCACTCAGAAATGTCGGCATTAGCCAATGCCCGTCGAAGCAAGTTACGAGCGAAAAAAAAACGCCTTCTTCACACTTGATAACGCATTTTATTGTACTTACTTCCACGAGCACGCTCCTGCAGACGACATTCTTGTCTGATATTGTTGCGTATTGTGTGCTAAGCGTGCATTTCCGCATGCTTCAATCTCCTTCAAGGTTTACCGGGGAGAAAGGCAACTGTTTCTGGGATGAGAGAGAAGACGAAAATGAGCTCCGGTCACTGACAGTATCAGGGTGTAAACACGCAGGTCACTGGGTTGAGTTTTGGTGGTCGGGTCGCACGAATATCGCCATGCAGTTGCCTTTTCTTCTTCAAGATGATCCTACCAGGCCTACGGGATGGAGGAAAAGGAGGAGGAGAGTTATGCACCACAATTTGACCAAGGAGCGCTTTCTTCGTCAGACACCGAAATTCCCTTCTCCCGCCGAACCAAGAGTCGTTCATATTCGGGGCCGCAGAATGCCAGAACAACATACAACTCTACGACAGTATGCCAGTTCTGCCTTGACAACGAGTTATACCGTCTTATACGTAGCCAAGGCGTGAAAAGCGGTCGATAGGGAACCTCCTACGGCATCGTGACGTTGCAGAAAAGTGATGGTTACTGTCATCCAAATTATTCACGTTATCTTCCGGTAGCGTACCCACGCGGTCGACTTGGACGAAATTAATAGAAAGTCGTCCGACGCTACGCTACGCTGCAGGTGTCAAGAGTATGTTAGAGTTCTTCAATAGGGGTCGCTCAGGCTAGAGGCGTCATCATGGTAGCTGGAAGAAACTGTGCATGTCCAGTCTGAAAATATCAATCTATGGAGGAGGAAGACGTTCGTGGTGGGGGTTCGAGGTGAGACGATGGTAATCACGTTATCGTGGTACAATACCAGTTATCGCTTATCGGGGGCAAATAGTCCGACGTCATCGACTTCCTCTTCTACGTCCCCTCTTCCCAAGCAAGGTCGGACCGGCGTACACGGATACCCGTTCTAGATGACAACCTCCGTCCTTGGAAGGATACCGACTCTGGTCTCCTTGCCAACAAGCCTCATTGGTGTCTCCAGCTGGGCAACATTCATGCATATCTACACTTTGCCATGCCGCTTAAAGCTACTGTCCAGCTAGCTCAGACTGCCCATTATGCCGTCTTCCAGTACAGTAATCATCAGTAATTTCCCCTTCGTATCTGCTCTAGCCCGGTGGAGAATTAATTTGATTCTTCTGAAATTCTCCGCAAGTGCAGTTACGCGGTTATCAGCGACGTACATGTACGTTACTGTGATCGTAATTGTTCTCGCCCAATCAGAGCGTGAGCGCGGATACTGACAGGGAAAAGGCTGGCTGCCGTGAGCAAGCTTCTCCTCTCCTCGTCCCCCTCCTTCGCACAAGCCAAAAGCCCCAGCGACGCGTCCGTCACCTTCCCTGGCTCTGTCCTTTCTGTTTTTCAGTCTTTTTCTTTACAAAAACTCGACGACGTGCAGTATGCGTGCCTTCCTCGCTGGTCTTATCTCCGTTGTGAGTTTTTCTCGCCACATTACTACGCGTTGCTTTATCCCCATCTTCCAGCTGGCTGTTGCACGCACTGTGCTTGCTGAGAACATCGTGGTCACTGTAGGTCACAACACAACAAATAATGCCAGTGCGGTATTCCAGCCGCAGAGCGTGACCGCAAAGCTCAATGATATCGTCGTTTTTAATTGTTCGTAATTATTTTATATTTGAAGGCTGGCGTTTTGTGCTGAAGATATCCTAGTTACGGAGGGAAATCACACGGTTACCCAATCTCTTTTCTACGCACCATGTATTCCAGCCAACGGGGCCAACAACACTGTCAATGGGTTCGATTCGAGCTTCCGCGACACTGTCAACGGCACCGCAATTACCATCCTTACAGTCCCTATCACCTCCGCAATTGAAAACCAAACACTCTGGTTTTTCGACTACAACACCTGTGGCCTAGGAGGCGTGGGTGTGATTAATGTTAACGAGAGCAGCTCAGAAACGCTAGAAGGATTTGAGGTATGCCCACCACCACGTTCAACATTCCATACTGAGTTAACCCGGAATTACAGCGCAACGCCGTTCGTCTCAATGGCACGGCTTCTTCTTCTACGTCTTCTAGCGCGAGTCGAACTTCGACGTCGACGTCTGCTTCATCAACCGGAGAGTCGGGTTCCAACGATGCCCAGCGCACCGTTGTATTTGTAGGAGCGGCGATGATCCCCGTTATCTTGCTCTCGGCGTTCCTTTAGACTGTTTCAAGACCGATTGGATGCATGCCTGTTGAAAATGTTTTTCTTGGGTTTTACCTTGTCAGACAGTGACACTCTATTTATTCAAATGATTGAATCACGAAATTTTTGCTTTCCTTCAATGATATCCCGATACCTACTCATCGACATCTGTGATCTGTTGCTTATAATTATTGTACCTCGTCCTACAGTTTTGAATACTGCTTATCGATTTGGTAGTCTTGACTTTTTTTGCCTCCGTCTAAGCACAGCCACGATCTCTCGTGAACAGCATTGTGTCATCGCTTAATGGATCTTACCAAGGACCGATGACTATATTTCTTACCCGGCGGCGTTTTATTATGCGCTGCTACAGCTCATCATGATCATCTCCCTGCTTGTCTTCCGACCACCACCACCGTTTCCCTCTCTGTCGATGCCATGCCCGTCAATATTCTCACCGCCCAAGCAGGCCTCCGGGTTGGGCCCCTACTGCTCGAGACACTCGTGAAGCATTACTTTGACCGCATCACCAAGGACGCGCTGAAGAAGACTGAGGTCCAACTGAGGCGCGATGAGCTTTTGTACGACCAGGCCTTTAGTATCATCAAAGTATGTTGTCTTCATTCCTTGCGCGCCAAGAACCAGCTGAAATGATGTCGGCAGATGTTCTTGGAGATAGCAACGTAGTGAGTCAATCAACGCCCCTTTCGTGCTCGCTGAAACCAAGGGACATCAGCCATACTGTAGAGGAGGTCCAAGGTTGGTTACTCCGATCCAATCGATGGCATTCATTTCAATCCCGGCTTTATTCTAGGCTTTGGAAACACCCGAACGCCGTCTCCACCCTGGGTACGCGTTGTGCGAGTCTTAGTTCCAATGTCATGCTGTGATGAGGCAGCCACATATCTTGTTCAAGCCCTAGGTGGTGAGGAAACTGCACGGCGTGTTGTAGGCGGTGTAAAGTGGTGGCAGGTGCGAGGTACTATCAGTGGGTGTGTTCTCTGTTCATTGCTCTCAGGATCTTACGTTAATCTAAATTTAGCGTTGATGGTCAGTGGATAACCGCGAAGAAGGACTGGCGAGAGGCCAAGCGGCGGTACAAGATGCAACAGAAATCTAGACCGGACGCTGAGCCGGTGCAGGAGACTGGTGAATCAGCGACGTATGACAAAGATATGGATGAAATGCGTTGTATTTTTTACCTGCATGGCGGTGAGTTATTATAGACACGCTCCTTTTTAATTGTTTGCTGATTCCTCCTTGCATAGGTGGATACTATTTTGGAAGTGTAGACCAAGAAAGGTAAGGCATACGCTGTTAATCAAAGACAGCCGTCCTTATGCTGTGCTATAGATACAGCATCCAGCGACATGCTCGCAAAATTAATGGTCGCGTGTTCGGTGAGATCAGACCTTAGAGCCCTGCTTCGTTGGTTCTTATCCTCTGTCAGCCGTAAATTACCGTTTAGCCCCCCAATACCCGTTCCCTTGCGCGCTTCACGACGTGTTGGCCGCTTGTAGGCCGCATCACTCCTTCATATCCTTGATGTCCTAATCACTTAGCAGATTTATATTTAATAAACCCTCCTCCGGATGCTCAGCATCGTCCGGTTAAGCCATCGCATATAGTTGTCGCCGGAGATTCAGCAGGGGGTGGCATATCTTTAGCGCTGCTTCAAGTCATTCGGGATACTGGGCTGCCTATGCCTGCGGGTGGGGTTTTGATATCACCTTGGTGCGAGTAAGCCCCATTTCCCCCTCGAACTCTGGATTCATACTAATATACATCAGTTTGACGCATTCTTTCCCGAGCATTCACCTCAATACCGACACCGATATTATTCCCAAGTATGGATTATCTCTCCAGAAGCCGAGTGCGTTGTGGCCTCCCCCGTCCCAGGAAATGACGCGAATTGTGCACGCGTCTCTTCGCTCCCGTATACGGCAGGCATTTAAGATGGAAACGCATGAGCCCAACGCGTCAGTGACGACCCTGGGCGGACCTAGATGTACTTCAGCTTCCGGAATGCCTGTAGATGTCGGTGCAACAGCGCCCCTTCCTTCGCCGGGTTCAGGGAGCCAAACGATCAACATGACTACGGCGTCGGGTGATGTGCTCAAGATTGATCAGCAAGTACACATGTATGCGCAGAATAGCCTCTTAGGCCACCCTCTTGTTAGTCCGGCCATGTCATATTTGGGAGGACTGCCGCCTCTGTTTTTTATTGACAGCGAGAAAGAGGTTTTACGTGACGAAATAGTTTACGCGTAAGTTGTCTTGTTCCGTGTTCTTTTTGCGTCTTACCCAAAATTTGCTAGCGCTCATAAGGCAGCATACCCAGAGAAATATCCCATTAGAGAGGACATTCGGGAATCATATCCACCACTTAAAGGTATTGAATCACGGTACAAAGCTACACGCGTACACCTACAAGTTTATGATGGTAAGAACGCTTGACTGCAGTGATATTGCCATCATCTAATGCCTTGTTTAGATGCAGCTCACACCTTACCTGTCCTGTTCTCCTTTACTACCCCCGGAAAGTATTGCTATCGCGCCATCGCTTCATTCTGCAAGTCTGTTACTGGAATGAATCAAACCCCCCAAAGTCCCGTTGAGGGATCGTTTACTATTCCGAGCCCACCGCACACGCCTACGCGTAATTCTACAACCGGCTTGCTGTCCCCCACAAAACGAGAGCCCATGCCTCATTCATCTTCAATGACGCAATCATCCCCGCTTCCCGAGATGACTGAAGATGAAACAGGCTTGTCCCCTGCTCATCCGCAGAAGAAATCACTGCGGCGAGCGTTTTCTGAGTCTATACGGAAACGATCAATGTCTCATGCCTGGAATAAGCATCATGGAACACATGCTTTGCCGTCTGCTGAGCATGGGAACGGTGATTTTCTCATGCAGGACAACTCGTCTACCGATGTAGCTGGTCCGCGCTTCCCTCATCATAATCGCCATACCTCTTCGCCGTCGTCTCCCGGGGAAGGAGAACGAATGGCCGGGGATCCTGCCGTCTACGCCGAGACTTTTGTATGTTCAGTTCTTATTAGTCGCCGAGTTTCCTAATCTCATCCTCTCTCTCCAAGGACGATCCGGATTGGGAGGGTATTATGATCCGCGAGCGCGTATCCACCCAAGGTGTCATCCGGCCACTCGAGCCAGAATCCGAACTTGACGCTCTAAACGTCCCCACCGAGTTCATGGGCGCTATATCCGAACTCGCCGCTCGGCGGTTCATCGAAGGCCGGGCCAAGTTTGACAAGAAATTCTCCCATGTGGTCAAAGCCATCGAGAAGCATCGGTTGGATAATCTTAAGCGGGCAAAGAAGGATACGATCCGGAATATTGCTGTTCTGCAGCATTCTTTGGAGAGTGAGGAGAAGAGTGAGGGAGACAAGACGATCAAGGATGGCTTGCTGGAGGCATCGGGGAGCTGGAGTTGGGCTTGGGCTCTTGATGCGGGGGAGACGCCCCCGCCGAGTAGTATTGTGTCGAGGCGAGATACTGATGAGGCAAGGCGGCTGGCGAAGATTGCGGACCAGGCTGTGTTTCCGGGGGAGCATTCCGTTACGGGCAATAATCTGTGGCAGGTGTTGGTGAACTTTTTGACGGTGACGCCAGACAAGGAGAAGGAGAAGGAGAAGGGGCATGAACATGACAAGGATGCAGGTCCACGCAGAAGGACGTCGTTGTTTGCCAAGTTTTCTCCCTCGTCGTTGCAAGAGAAGATGCCAGAGTCGGGAACCCGGTCTCCTGCATAATAGATGTGTATATTTGCTATTGCTCCCGACTAATTGTAGTTGTACAACTGATAATAGAGTTCTGTTCGCGTTTATACTGAGTTATGGGTCAGACCGTCAATTTGGCCAAATCTGTCGACCAAATCGATCGACATCGTCTTGATCAGCGACCACCACCACTTCGCAATAACCTTTTCTTATTTATTATCCCCGTACGTTGATTTTCTAACCTCTAGAATTGGTCAGTTCATCGCCCGCTAGCCTGACAAATATGCATCATATACACTCAGTATTTGTACTTCAAATACACGTTCCTCCTTACAAGCATCATGTTACTTGGAGCAATGTACCCAAGATGATCAATCAGTGCTGATTCACAGCAGTTCCTCTTCTTTAAATATCTAATGTCCAACGTCCAAGAGTATCGAGATTGCAGCGGGAACTGGTATTTATGCAAAAGAACCTTCTACGCGTCTCGGCCAAGAAGTGTAACACTGTCTGTCTTTGAAGCTAAGCATGCCCATTGCTCGTCATGAAAGGCCGGCCCAATCATCATGGTTGTCATCAGCTTGAAGGCTATTGGCGCAGCAATAGCAAATCTATCCAGGAACTCGATTATTCTAGCAAATCCGCTCTCGAAATCAGCAATCGTACGCAAATTCTTGATCAAGCCACGGGAGAAGAGCTGGGCCACGAGATGGGCGGCTAACCCACTTCCGCTCACATAGCTCAAGAACGTCCTGGTCACGGTTAGACCGAAGAACTACTCTCCAATATCGTTAAACGTACCTGTAGCTTGAACTGCACGCGGAAGCTAATTACTAAATGATGCAAAACCTCTTTCTGCTCGGTAGTAATGCTACCGTTGCTACATACATGGTGTGCAAGCGAAACTAAAATAAGGAGGTACCGAAAGATGCACTGAAACATCGTAGAATAAACAATATGCCAAAGTATGAAACAATGCAAGGAAAGAAAAGTGCAAAACATGAGATAACGGATACAGTACGAGATGCGAGACGAAATCAGCGAGTCTAAGATAAAAGCCCAAGAAGTTTGCCACTGTCCGTCTTTGAAGCTAAGCGTGTCCGTTGCTCATCGTCAAAGGCCGGCCCTTTCATCATGATTGCCATCAGTTTGAACGCCATCGGCGCATCAATCGCGATGTCTTCCAAGAACTCGAGAACTCCACCAAACCCACTTTCCAAGTCAGCAATTGTACACAGGTTCTTGGTCGAGGTTCGGGAGAAGAGGTCGGACACCAGCTGCGCGTCTGCCTCTTTCGACTCGACAGCAAATGAAATCAACTTGTCAACCAGGAGAGTGTGGTGTTTAGCAGGGAGTTGCGTGAAGTAAACTTCTGCTTCATCAAGATTCCGAACAGCGCCAAACTCTTTGATGTCCTCTTCGATCTTCTTCTTAGCGTCCTTGTCGCTCATCTCGATAGGTTCAGGTTCCACAGTAACTTCTTCATCTGAGCTACCCTCAGACTCTGCAGTCGTCGGTGCATTTTCCTGGCCTTCGACTGGTTTCGACCGAGGCTGAAGAACAAGTCGTTTCGGTTGGAGCATTTCTGATAAATCAAATAAAGTCAGAAGACAATATTGACGAGGAGGGAAAATTCTACCTTTAGGCGTGGCTTCTGCAGTAGAATCATTGTTAAGCATAGAAAACATGTTAAGCATAGAAAATATGTTCTGCGAAGAAGAATTCGTTCGTTGGACAGACTCTCGCTTGTCTTTCTTTCCGGCGTAAATGCTACTCTGAGGTCCAAAAGTAAGAGGTGCACCCTTGTTGCTGATCTGACCAAACTTGGACAGATCGCCAGCCTTGGAGGGAGGCCGTGGAGCTGAATTACCACCAGCGACTGCCCAACCATCAGGACCAACTTGAGGGAAGTCGCCTCGATCTCCACCCCGGCGAGATCCGCCGCGAGACATTGACATTTGACGTTGATACGACTCCTTCTCTTGTGCGGCTTTCTCCTTTGCGGCCTTTAAAATGTGATGATATAGCGATGCCCGGAATGAATCTGAAAGATGCTTACTGTTTCGTGTATCTGAGCAAGCGTGGTAGGCGCGGCAACAGCATTACGACTGACCCACTTCCGCTCACGCAGTTCGAGAATGTCCTAGTCACGGTTAATTAGAAGAGTAACTCGCCCAAATCATGAAGCTCACCTGTAACATGAACTGCATACGGGAGCTAACATTAAGGCTCTTCGTAAGCTCCTTCATGCGCGAGAAGTACACATCCATGTGAGCCCGGGCCTTCGATGTATCCAACAATTGCCCAACAGTGGTCAAAAGCTTGCAGAGAGACTCAATCCCCTCTTCCTCAGGATTCTCAACGCTCCCGAGCAGCTTCTTGACACACTCGTGCATGATACGCTCCGTCAACATCTGCAATTTGAACAATTCACCGATGAACTTGATCAAACCGAGACCTTGCCGTTTCGCTTTCTGCGCCGCGTAGTACTCTTCAGAATAGAGCGCAATTTCCTCCTCTTCGTCACCTTTCTTCTCGGCCGCTGCCTTGGCGGCTTGATCCTCGATGGCTTTGGAAGCTGCAGCTGCGGTAGTAACTTCTTTAGCCACCCAACCTCGCTCGAAATCGTCCTGACACCTGTTGAGAAGGTATTTCCGGAACAATTGACCGCCAGCAATAGGTTTGCCCTCAGCATTCTTGATACCATCATCCTGAACCCTTGAACTGATTTGCTCCATCATCTTCCGACAGAGACAAGCATACATCTCCGACCACGTAGCTTGGTCGATGGCACTCTCAAAGACGAGCCGGATGACCTGAATGAGAGTTCGGCCGTCTTTCTCCTTCTCGGACTTGTTTGCCCATGCGATGATTTGATCGGAGATAGAGTCGAATTTCTCCATCGTGAGCTTGTTCAGAAGACCCTTGACCTTACGGTCAACGACATCGGGAGAGTCAGGATCGCTGAAAATGAACAAACGCCTGTCCCAACGATTGGCACTTTGGAGCAATGGAGCAACGGGCTCAAGCATCGATTCAGCGAGAGCGGCTGAAGATCCGTGACCTATGACACACCCGTGCTGAGATCCAGCGCCAGTTGGTACTCTAAATGACATAGGCATCGCATCGTTGGCAGGCACAGCACACGTGTTATTGGACATATTGAATCGGTCATCGCTACTGAGCTCCGACCCGCCTATGCTCGACGCAAAGTTGCTTATATCACCCACGCTGAACGTGCCGCTGGAACTGGAACCTCCTTTGCCGAAGGAAGATCCAGGGTTGAATTCGAGACTGGTGGAGTTCTGATTTTGACTTGAATGAGTTACATGGACGGGTGTATTCTGAGGAGCTGGATATTGAGATTGTGACGAAGACGCGGTCTGTGGCAGGTCTCTTGACCAAGCTGACTGGGTGGGTAGCTGGGCTGGGATCTTTGGTACTTTTACAGTTGCGGTTTTCCGAGGAGCTGGCACTGACGGTCCGGGCATTGCAAGAGTTGGCCCGCACGGTACACAAGGGCTTTTTTCGATAACCTTCCCTTTTTCAGGCTTTGTGACAACTTCAGCTCTACCTTTAGCTGTCATGGGTTCTCCTCCTGCGACGCGCGCGCGCTCCTTCTCTTGCTCTTCTGAATATCTCTGTGTAGCTGCCGTGCTGCATATCTGCGCTCCGTCCTATTAGCCACCCACAAAACATGAGCAAGTGGAAGCACAACAGAAAAAATTGATGATCACCCGTCCACTTAATGAATGTTTCATATCACCTTCCCAGATCTCGTCAATGACTTGAATCACATCTGCGAGATCGACGTCGTCTGGCAGAGGGCTTTTCAGTGCGTTGAGTGAAGACGAACGAAGACGCTCGCGGGCTTGAAAGATGCGAACAGCGGTCTCAATACCCAAGCACACCGACTGTTCCATGGTGAGAGGCTCGTCGTGCGAACAGAGTTTTGCATATAACAGTGCCATGACACTTGGATCATCTTTGTAATTTTCGTACAGGACAATGGGGTCGGCAAAATTCATCGTCTTTCGTTCGAGTTCTTTGATAGCCAGGGCCTTGATTTCAGGGAACGACCATTTGTACGCCGTGCGAAGAATGGCGATCCACACATGTGTAGGGGCATCGTATGCAGAGGGCCTTCTGATAGAAAAAATAAGCTCTTCTTTTCAATATCGACATCACTTAGCACTCACGGATTGTAGAAGATCCAAAGGAAGTGGGCAAAATCCTCCGCTGTGATATCACTCAATCTAAATGCAGTATCGGGCGAAGAGCCTTCGGGTTCCTTCCCAGGTGATGTCATGCCACTGAACATTTGCTGGAACTTGGACGATTCCCTCTCGAAGAAGTATCGGTGAACACAGAACATACATTCTTCCACCTAGGTGAGTTAGCACACGTGCATTATTTTGAGAGCCGACTTACTAGGAAATACACGTCTCCTCCTTTTATATAGTAAGTTTCATGTTTTTTAAAGCCTACGAATTCAGATGTAGATACAGACATCGGAGAAGAAAGGCAGAAGATAGCGTGAGAACTTGAATGGTTGACGACTTTCAGTGGTTTATATAGAAGGCATAGGCGCCTCGGGCCGGATGTATGCTGGTTTCTCTTCAGGGTTCAAAAACACAGCGCGTATGCGCGCCCAACATACACTTACCAGTTCAATAATGAATACTGCATAGTAAGGATACTACCCTCAAGCCGAACCTCACCGACACCAACGCACCCAGAGAAATCGTGAGTGGAAAGACTGAAGAGTCCAGCTTGGAGATGATTCGCTGCAGTCGGTGGTGCGCATTTACCACAGGAGACAGGTCGTCGATAATCAATGTTCCAGACCGTTATTCGTCGCAGGTACTTAACAAAGGTTCTCCCATCGTCTGCAAGCAAGATAATAAGCACGAAGGGAAAAGTAAATCAGGCATCCAAGACGTACCTCGCCCGTCCTCCTAAACACTGCTTAGTACGGCCCTGTGTTACTACAGTGCCTTGTTTGATATGTCTCTACCATCGCACGCCAGTGGTGAACGAAAACAGTGAGGGATAGTGCACGTCAAGGAGAAGTTGTTTGCAATGTTTACTCAACAACAGCCACTGACTCAGCAACGCAAATTTGCGTAAGGTCTACCACCACAACACCAACACACCAGGATCGATTCCGTTTATGACATCCCACCGATTTATGTACAGATTCATCTTCAAACCGGTCTCCTGCGCAATAGATATATACATTTGCGATTACTTCCGACTAATTGTAGTTGTACAACTGATAATAGAGTTACTTTCGCGTTTATGCTGAGTGGTGGGTTAGACCGTCAATTTGGTCAAATCTGTCGACCACTGAAATGATCGACATCGTCTTGATCAGCGACGACCACTTCGCAGCAACCTTTGCTTATTTATCAGGACCGAATGCTGATTTTCTAACCTCTAGAAGTGGTCGGTTCATGGGTTTGGCACCATCAATCACGTATGCGTCGGTCCCGGCTACTAAGAAACCGGGGTAAGCCTCATAAGGTCCGAGGAGCGGCTGCCATCTGATATTCTTCTTTCTGTACTCATTCATGTCTTCCAGCAAACCGCCGAAGAAGGTCGGTGGGGAATATGGGCAAGTGCGTGCAAATATCGATGTCCCAAAACTAGAGAGCTATCTGGCGAGAAATGTCCCCCAAATTCGCTTGCCGCTGCAGGTGAAGCAGTTCAAGGTGCGTCACACGCCTGCTTGAGACTTTGAGCTAATGTTCGTTTATAGTTTGGACAGGTATCGTTTTATTACCTGTGTCATTCATTGCACTGAATGCATCTCCACAAGTCCAATCCTACGTACTTCTTGACGGACGCCAGGTGCATAGCTCCAGTGTCACCACCATTTACGCAGGCTAACCTGGCGCAGCTCAAAACGATATGTTCTCCGGAAGAAACCTGCGGGCCAGTTGTTGTCGAAAACTGCGCACCAAGTGGAGCGGGAATATACGATGCTTCATGCCCTTCATACATTTAACAACAAGCCCACGACTCGTCCTAAGGAACGCGTCCCAGTGCCAGAGCCATATATTCTGTGCGCAGACGTGTCTGTAATTGGAACGCCTTTCTACGTGATGGAATTTGTAGACGGACGCATCTTTACCGATCCGCGGATGCCTGATTCAAGTCCCGAAGATCGAAGGGAATGGTGCGTCTTCGTCCTCTCTCAACAACGCCTCTCCCTTATGTCTTTTCACCTGCAGCTGGCTTGGTGCCGTACGGGCGCTGGCTAAACTCAGCAGTGTCGACCCCGCTGCCATTGGTCTTTCGAATTTTGGTCCTTCGACAGACTACTTCCCTCGTCAACTCAAATCCCTCTCTGCTGTCTCCAAGGCCCAGGCTGCCGCTAAAGATGTCGACACGGGCATACCCGTCGGGCCCATACCCTCCTTTGACAACATGATTGCATGGTACTACGCCAACCTCCCCGACGAGTCCAAAATTGGTCTCCGAATTGTGCACGGGGACTATAAAATGGATAACCTCATCTTTCACCCCACTGAGAACCGCGTTATTGGTATTCTAGACTGGGAGCTGTGTACACTTGGAAGTCCAGTATGTAGTAACAATATTGCTCCTGGTATCTGGACTGAGTGTCGTTGAATTAGCTCGCTGATTTTGCAAACTTGTCCCAGCCATGGGCAATGAATCCTGTCGACATTCCCATTGCTAGGCAGAATTTGCTGGTAGCTTTTGGGGGTGAGAACCAGAAATACATCCCGATTGGTTTTGAGGAGCTGGAAGGAGAATACTGTCGGTTGATGAGACAGACGTGTCCCATCAAGGAGCTGATCTTTGTTCGTAGCTGGATGCTATTCCGGGTAAGTGGTATTCCAAACCTAGAGTTGAAATATTAATGATGTTTGTAGTTGGCCATCATCATGCAAGGGATTGCTGCAAGACAAGCCAAACGTCAGGCAAGTTCTGCAGAAGCTGGGACCTATGGATCTACTTTTATTCTCATGGGTAACCTGGCAAAGGTCTTCTTGGCAAAAAATGGTGTACGTCTAGACGCGAAAATGTTCAAGTTGTAGTATTGCCACGTTATTTTGCCTCCCTGGGCAGTAGCGTAAGCCGCTCCCCTTCAGGTATGACCACAGAGACTGTATTTCAATCTTGCTCCCTAGTCATCTTAGATACCATTGTAACATCATATTCGGTACTATTCTCCATACTGATGATAACTTGAAATACTTACTCTTTCGGATTTTTTCTTCTACATTGAATATCTTGGCAAAGTCCTTAGTCTATAGTTATATCAGGCGAAGTAACTATGTAATATGAGCACTTACGAGAGGACACCGTAATGTCATTAGCTCACCATTTATTTTTGATAGCTCTTTGTCATGCCGCAACCTTGCTTACATTCCTCTCGTTCTAATAAGTAGGTTCACTAATCTATTGATTCATACCGTGACAAAGTTCCGAGTCTCTCGTTGTTCCCTCATGTTACGTGTGCCGTGAATCAATTGTGTTGAGTCCTTGAATGACTCACGCCAAGTCTACTGTATCGAAGGATTTACCGAAACCAAGGGTACTTTTGCCACTCTGAACTCCCTGGCAGGGAAGATAATCCCTAGTGGTACTCGCAGGGGAAGCCAAACAGACATAGGTTATGCATAACAAATAACTACTGCTTTCTGTTTGCTTTTTGCTTTTTTCAGCAATGGAGTAAGTAGGAGTCGATCGAAGCGGCCCGACATCCGGCTTCCCTGACCTGAACTCTAACCATGACCTCTACTCTTCTCTCACTATGAAACACGCCCGCCTCAAGAATTTCTAACTTGCCTCGCCCCATGCCGTTGTTAGGACCTTGGCTTGTATTTGTGGTCTGGAACGTAGCCTCGTTGAACACGGGATCCAAAAGAACGACTTCGACACTGTTTCGCAGTTCCGATGGACTTACGCTTGCCCCCCGCATATACCACGCCATACTGGCCTAGTCCTTGGGATTTGAGCAACGATTACTATGTCTGTCTTCTTCGAATACATCGGCATCTGTGCCATCATTCTCGTTCGCTCTAGGTGCAGCAAAGTCGCATCGAGTTCGAACTTTCTCCGCATTCCTTTGGCTCACCGTGAACTCGGGCCGGCGTATATATAGCCGGTTTTGCTCTAACACCGTCCTGTGTTCGCACTCGTTTGTCAGTCTACTCAACGCGTCGCCATGCACCGATTGGTGGACGCCCGACTTTAGGCTAGAACCGGGTTCTCGATGTCGGCAATCTCCGTCGTGCTCTCGGAGGCAACTCGGAGGAGGCTCAATTTGGTTCCGAGGAAAAAAAACCAGTGTCATGACATAACAAGATATAAAGTCACCGCTTGACTCGGCTTAACCAGCAACCACCATGTCCACGCTTACCATGACCAGAACCCACCAGCAAGGACGACTTCGCTCGTTCTCCCTATCCCTTGTAGCTCGGCATTCGTCTCCATTACTGGCTCTCCCCGCTGAGCTTATCATTGATATCATTACCCTCGCTCTAATAGAATCTAAAGTCAATGCACTTGCGACAATATGCAAAGACATAACCTGTCTCTTCAACACTATACTCTACCGCACAGTTTCTCTCAGCTCTACTCGCCCCGTGTCCCTTCTCTACCAGGCGTCCCGGTCAAACCCTTCTTTGGTTACACACATCAGACATTTTACCGTGTCTGGGAACGCGGTCCTTGATGCGACGGGATGGGGACGTGTATGGGAGATCATATCTCGGGCAAAGGGACTATTATCTTTGTCACTCAAGGAGGGCTATCAACCGTCGTCTCTGGCTTCGATCCTCGCAGATCCAAGTCATGACAGTCTTTCAGCCGTCACGATACAGCGTTTCGACGCGCCTTCCGCATTAGCCAGCCCCGCGTGCGTCGCGCCCATAACACATCTCCGTATCTGTGAACCCAGCGACCAATGGTACTCCCCTTCCGAGATCCTATCGTCGTTTGGTCCACTCCCTGCACTTACCCATCTACAACTCTGTCGTCGGATCAACGGCAACGAGGAGAATGACGCGACTTTTGTGGAGGAGGTTGTTTCCATTTTGAGGGACCGGTCGCGTCTCAGAATGTTTGTCGTGACTGCGTTCCCGCAGACGTGGGCGGGGGTGGAGGGGGTGGATGGTAGTGGCATATGGAGTTTGCTCAAGGAGGTTGCGGATGAGCGTTTGGTTGTCAAGAAGGGCGGGTATGGGTTATGGCTAAAGGACGAGGCTTTGGCGAGTGCATAGTTTCTTAGACTCTAGACTGTTATTAGATGCGTAGATATGGCAAGACTACATTCGCACTGATAGTTCTGTTAGATAATGCCATGAAACGCTCATAGTGTAAGGGAGGTGAAAATCATTCCAGCAAGTATAGAGAAAGAGCGACGCATTGTCATTATTGAACATACTGTACAACGAAGCAATCCGACGAAACTGCATCACTGTACCACTTGAGTAACCTTCGGATAAATTAAAGAGCGCCGACAAAGATAATTCATAGGACCCACCTTTCCGTTCTCAGCGTGATAAATCCAACCCGTGATGGGAGTATCCTTCAACACAAGGGGATGACTCTGCAGGTACTTGACGTCATGCTTCACACTTTCTTCCAATTTGGAAAACTCCAAAAAGTCAATCTGGTTGACCAAGCTAGCCGCTTGGGGTCCGTCCTCGTTAACAACCTTGGTTTGCAAGTCCTGGGTGGTGAAGGTGGACATTCCACAATCGGTGTGGTGAAAGACGGCTATTTCTCGTGTTCCCAGGAGACGCTGGGAGATAAGGATACTCCTGATCGCGTCCTCGCTGTGGAAACTTGAGGGTCAGGTTTCCGGTGTGAGATACGGGGGTACATACGTTCTGCCTCCTGCGTTGCGGATAATATGCGCTTCGCCAAGATTGATACCAAGAGATGCAGCGGGACTGGTAGAGTTAATGAGATGGTGCTATACATCCAGGAAGTGCAAACTCACTCGAGTCGCGCGTCCATACAAGTTACTAGGAAGGCGAAACCCGTGACGCTGATGATAATGAATGCCCAAAAGGAGACTTAAACATACCCACGATGAGCTTCTTCGACGGGGGCATGGGTAAGTCACCCTTGTTGAACGTCGCAGCATATTTTTCGTTGTCCTTGATAAGTCTTTGAGGTGTAGACATTGCAGTAGATGTTTAAGGACTCTCCTATATGCGTCTGAGATATTTGTACCGATAGGAATTAGTTCATATTGTGAACGAATTGCGCGATGGTATCACGAGCGTGTCGGCGTGTGAGACAACGCGTTAAAGAAGAATTCATGAGATTGCGCGAGTTATGTGAATCTATCAGCGCTTATTGCAAAAGGCCACCAATGGAGGCACATACATGCCCTTCCCTGCCCGAGCGATGCCAAAGCTCTACGATGAAGAGGGAGCTTACCAATAGAAAGTCAGGATTGTACCATCTGAAAGTGCTCGAGAGACGTGCAGAGTACAGATTGATCCAAGGTATCCTGATAATTACAACGGGTAAATTAATGAGCGACCTAACTGTGAAGACTGTCAGCACATATCGGATAATGCGAGAAGATCCAGAAAATCAGAAAAGAATATGCACATCACGTTGGTCAGTGCTTGACTTCTATTTTGCTCATCATATGAACATGCGTGGAAAAAGCTGTACCTGAACATATATAATACAATCATCGATTCTGTTCCGACGGCTGAAAGCGCGCGTAATACTGCTTAGTCTGATTCTCCATCATTTCTTGAGTGGATTCTGGAAGGTCTTCCACAAAGCGACCTAGAGAGGGCGTAAGGACGATAACTTTGGCAGACGGAGCGACATACCGGGAGACCCAGAAAATAGAGCCATGGCCGGGATCACTGTGTTGGCCGGAACGATGGTGTTATCTGCAACCTTTGCGCAGTCCTTGATAATGGTGAATTTTCCCTGAAGTTGCTGAGAATAAAGGATAGAAGTGAGAAGCCGGAGCCTACAATCACACAATTCTTCCCAATCTCAACGTGATTCCCTATGGTTGCGGCTTCTACGACGGTGTTTGCGCCTATGTGAACATAATCTCCAATCTTCATAGGGTAGTAGTTGAAAGCGCC
Organism: Armillaria novae-zelandiae; assembly: GCA_030435655.1. NCBI lineage: Eukaryota > Fungi > Basidiomycota > Agaricomycetes > Agaricales > Physalacriaceae > Armillaria > Armillaria novae-zelandiae. The sequence goes on along the minus strand of JAUEPR010000004.1, from coordinate 1,658,782 downwards.
GCGATACGTTTTGTAGGGGGGCCTGGATGATCTTAGAGAAAAGAGAAAAAAAACAACCAAAAGTCTCACCGCATCACGCAGCCTTCTCCTACCAAGCAATATCTACCCAGCGAGATAACAACTGCATGACCGGGCCCAGACCTACGCAGGTCTCCGCGTATGATAGCACCGCTAGAGATGATCGTTTTGCCTCCGAGGATAATATTTTGCGGCCCAGCGATTGTCGCTCGTCGTGATACCTTGTTTCCAGTGTCCTACAAGGCGACACGTCGGTTCGTACGCGAATCCAGAAAGAAACTACCGCACAGTTTCAATGAATTCCGATTTCGAATAGTAAATTGGGCCGTCCATGGGAGTATGTGTCAGAGTCAGGTGCTGGCTGCCGAAAATGCTTGCGCGTAAGCGGCCGTCTTGGACCCAAACCACCATGTCGCCCCTTCCCTTCCTGCGACTTGGCTGTCGCCGTTTTACTGCTTTTCATCATTCTCTACTGCGTCCCTGCAGCGCTGCCACACGATGGCGAGCACTGTCGACAGCAGCGTCCGCGGCCTCTCAGAAATCTTTCTCCACTACCGAGCCATCGGAACAGCATGTATACCACGGGCCTCTGAGCAACACCTTCAGGCGGCTCAAGCTCTTCTCTTGGACAACTCTAGGGCTCACCTCAACTATTTCACCTTTCATGTTCGTCATTGAGTCCAATTTACCCGCAAGTGCTCGACTTTCATTGGCGACAATCGCGGTCACGACATCGGCAGCGAGCACGGCAATCGTCGGATGGGTCACCCACCCGTACGTGACTACTCTTCGCCGGTTAGAGCCCCCAAATCCAGGAGGTGTACCCGAGATTGAGATGACCACCTATTCTCTTACTCTAAAACCACGAATCACCCGGGTACGTTTCGAAAACATGCAGTTAGACTTGTATTAGTTGAACTACGCGTTCAGGTTTACGATCCCGATTTTATCATCGATACGTCCCGACCGTTCGCCAAATGGGAGCTTGCCAAATCAGTTGCATTACCGGTCGAACGGAGGCCTACAATTCCAGTTACAGGAAGCGAGGAAACGGTGGCCGAAACCATGGATTCGAACGGTGAAGTGATTGGTAGTTGGGTAGTCCGTTGGGCGGAAGATGGTCAAGGAACTTGCCGATCCATCGGAAGTGTAGTGAGGTATGTCTCTAGTTCTGTATCCCATTTCGTTATCACTAAAATTTCAGTAGACACTTCAATGTTCACCTTGAACTTTTAAGATGATATTATTATTCTTTGAACTTTCTTTTGAATCCTTGCGATCAGTTTCAATACGGGTTTAGTCAAGTCTTCTGGTTAAACATTCAGGTATCCTCAGATATCAGTGCATTGATGAGCCGTTCGACATCATACTGCAGTCAAACGCTTCAGCGAAACAATGTCAACCCAACACGCGTTCAATCCGATATCCCTAAAGCTTGACAACGCCAAGGGCAGGGATGGTATCATCCACGAAAGGTTGACGCTTCCAGAATGCCGACTAGGCCTAGAAGAGGCCCCACAACCCATCATACAGTACTAGTATGCCATGACTGAATATCCGGACGTGGTCTACGCCTATTTTATTTCACAATTCTTGGCGACTTCGATCATGTCGCTCACAGCCGTGAGTCAGAAATTGCAGTTCTGAATACTTTCACAGGTCACAGAATGAATTGTCTGTAGCTTCGTTGATGTCCTTGTCCTTGGGTTCTGCTATAGCCATATCTCTCCCGGGCACGGCACGGTTATCGTCGACGCCGTACCCAACGGTCAGACCGTCTCACATTGCGACATTAAATCGTTGAATTCCAACAAATGTGCTCACATGGCATGACGATCTATTACTTCTTGACTCTTCAAAAGGACAGATTACTTTCCTGCGCCTAGAGACCCCTGCCGTCCATCCCGGTTATCGATCCTTACCCCATTTATCTCGGTCAACGAGTAGTCAATCACAGTCTGTCCGCAGCATAACCCTAATATGCATCGGTATCCTCACGCGTGGGGCCACAGGGGTATTACCGGTAGTCTGGATGGCTTCACGTTGTTGAGCAACTTGCGCAGACTACGATGCTAGCTATATGTATATGGAATAGATGGATCTACCACTATTCATTCCTGAAGGCTGATCCTTTATGTGTGTGACTATGTATGATACCAGCGTGAGGTTAACCACAAATCACGGCAATAAACTGTGCTCGTACCACAGCATAGGGAATCCTGTTGATACATATAGCTCGTCCTAATAATACATCGGTCGTGGTACCCAACACCATCGCTTGTCTACGTATCCTGAATGAATGTCATGATATGTATTCATAAAGTACAATGTGCGGTGCATGGCTGTAATACCAAGCTAAGAGTAATGCGAGCAATAACATTGAGTGGGGATGCGAATAGCAAGAGGCAACACTAGAGTAATGTAAGCGAGATACTTTTGTCATCTAAGATGTCTGTAAATAACGGAAGGAAGAAAAGGGAGAGAAGGTCAAGCTTAGTCTTTCTTCTCAGGCTCTGGTTCCGAAGACGAAGATGACGACGAAGAAGCATTCTCCTCAGCGTTGCGCTTTTCGTACACCTACAGAGAGAACCAGTAAGCATGAGAAATGGGGGCGGATGAAGGCTACGTACCTTGCTGAATAGACCTAGGGACGCTTGCTGTGTCTCGTTGATCTTCACCCGAATGGCCTCAGCGTCGACAGAGGGGTCGGCGGCCTGTCCCTTGACAGCGAGCTCCCGCAACTCCGCGACGAGCTTAGCGACCTTCTCTTGTTCAGCCTTATCGATTTGGTCCTTGAACTCGTTCATAGCTAAAATTTAAAAAAATGTTGAGCACCCAGTTGAATCTCAACTACCAAACAAATGCTTACCCTTCTCGGTATCGGCGCAAACAGAGTCGGCTTTGTTGGCCTCCTCAATCAAGTTCTTGCGGGCCTTGTCGGACTCGGCATACTGCTCAGCGTCAGAGACCATCTTCTCGATGTCCTTGTCGCTGAGACCGGACGACGAGGCAATGGTCATGGACTGATCCTTGTTGGTGGCCTTGTCCTTGGCAGAGACGTTGACAATACCATCTAAAGCGAATGTCAGCGACGTCTAAAAGACAGGCAGAGATTGTGTTACGAACCAGCATCGATATCGAAGGTAATCTCAATTTGAGGAATACCCTTGGGAGCCGGTGGAATGCCGACAAGGTTGAAGTTACCAAGGAGCTTGTTGTCTCGGACAAGCTCACGTTCACCCTGGTAGATTTTGACCTCGATAGCCGTTTGGCCGTCGGCAGCGGTCGAGAAGACTTGCGACTTTTTGGCAGGGATGGTGGTGTTACGGTTGATCAGCTTGGTCATGATACCACCGAGGGTCTCGATACCTAGAGAAGTGGAGACATGAGAAGAGGATGAGCAGAGATAAGCTGTGATACGCACCCAATGAGAGAGGAGTGACATCGAGGAGCAGAATGTCGGTAACGTTACCAGCCAAGACACCACCTTGGATGGCAGCACCCTTAGCAACAGCCTCATCAGGGTTGACACCCTTGCTGGGCTCCCGGCCGAAGACGGATTTGACGGTCTCTCCAACGCGGGGCATGCGGGTCATACCACCGACAAGGATGACTTCGTTGATCTCGGTGACCTTGACACCGGCATCGCTGAGCGCCTTCTTACAAGGATCGACAGTCCGTTGAACCAAGGGGGCGACCAAACTCTCGAACTGCGATCTCAATAGCTTGGTGTTAATGTGCTTGGGACCTGAAGCGTCGGCAGTGATGAAGGGCAAGTTGATCTCCGTTTGTGTCGTTGATGACAGCTCGATCTTCGCCTTCTCCGCAGCTTCGCGAATACGCTGGATCGCCATCCTGTCGCCATTGAGGTCAATTCCGGACTCCTTCTTGAATTCCTTCAAGATGTGATCCACGAGGAGGATATCAAAGTCTTCACCACCCAAGTGAGTGTCACCGTTTGTTGACTTGACCTCAAAGACACCTCCTTGCTTTTCCAAGATGGAGATATCGAAGGTACCTCCTCCGAGATCATAGACGGCAATGACAGATGATTCGCCACGGTCCAAACCGTATGCCAGGGCAGCAGCGGTAGGCTCGTTGATGACTCGAAGAACGTCTAATCCAGCGATCTGACCGGCGTCTTTGGTAGCCTGCCGTTGGGCATCGTTGAAGTAGGCAGGGACAGTGACAACAGCATGGCTATGGTCAGAATGTCAGAAATATGGGTATGAGACACTAGGCACAAACTTACTTGACATTTTTGTTGAGGTACTGTTGTGCGGTTTCGCGCATTTTTGACAAGACCATTGACGACAGCTCCTCAGCAGACTGGATGGAAAAAAATAGGTCGGCAGATACAGAACGACAAGACAACACTCACGAAGCGCTGCTTTTGACCACCATTTTCGACCTCCACAGCCGGACGTCCATCGGACTTAGGCACCACGGTGAAGGGCCTTACGAAAAAGCTTGAGTATATAGTACCGTAGAATGAAGTTTTCGCTCACCAATGCTTCATGTCATCCTGAACCTCCTTGTCCTTGAACTGACGCCCGATCAGCCGCTTAAACGCGAATACCGTATTCGTGGAGTTGAACAACAGCCTGACGCTTGGCAGGGAGACCGACAAGACGCTCGCCATGCTTGGTGAAAGCGACAACGGAAGGTGTCGTCCGAGCACCCTCAGCATTCTCAATCACCCGCGACTCTTTGCCCTCCATCACGGAAACGCAGGAATTTGTCGTTCCCAGGTCAATACCGACAACAGGGCCTACAGAACGTTTGTTGAGCTGCACGGGTCTTGAACTATAGCAAGTTTTGCGTACCGTTGACTTTGGAATTCATATTCCGCGCAATCATGGCCCGGGGGATTCCCTAAGAAATGATAAGCCTTAGAATGGACATAGAGTGTAGATGCATACGGCATAATGGCCGGTCCTGGAGACAGAGGAGCGAAGAGAACGAGCAGCGGTGAACATAATGTTGGAAGGATGAGAAACGCAATACCGGCTTGATCAAATTTTTTATCAGGTTATGTAAGCGTGCCGGCCTAACCCGAAAATTCGAGAAGAAGATGACACAGCAGCACCCTCATCCTCTCCGTGCTACTGTGAAGATGTTTTATCCGTCGTACTTATATCGTTCGAATATCATGCGCACTTGGGCACTCTGAACTGCGCTCGTTATTCCTTTCGTCCATGATGCTGAAGATCGCGCACGTTGTAAAGCCAGGAAATATTTATTCTGTGGGTGTTCTTTTTGCCACGTAAATTTCCCTTCCTGAGCATAAATCACTCAGCCGTTCAACGTTACGCCGAGATCCTCCAGTAAGTCTTGTATTTTATCAACTTCCATTTACTGGGATGTAACCCAGCGGCATACTACTTCGGCGTAAGTGCTGCGTGCACTCGAACCATCGGAACATCATGCCTACTAGTATCACTATGACCGTCTGTCTCAATCACACCACCATCATTCTCAGTGTGCTCTAGGGCTAGTGTAGCGGCATTATTCACTACCGCCTTTTCTGCGCGTTCATGATCTCGGACTCCCGGACCGGAACCACAGGAGTCTTTCCGATACGACGATGCGACTCCGAATCACTGAGCCTACAAAGTTGCTGCGGCCTTGGGGACGACTCATACTGTAAATATGTTGATGATCCTACAGACTCTTTCGCAAGCATCGGAAGATGCCATACGACGGGCCAAGAACAGTCGCAGCCCCTTCCACTCCAGGAGTTTTCGTTTTCTCCTGGGTACTGTTTACACACATATTGTGGACACTCGTCACTCGACAACGTAGTCTATTCGCCACCTAATCGTACAGCGACATCTTTCACGCGTCTGTGTATGCCTTCTACTACACTATGCTTCATGGCATGGTGCTTCTGACACTGATGAGATCCTCACGAAGTGATGGCCGCGTATAGCTTTACCCCCTCGTAGATCACGGTTCAAGGAATTTGTCCCACTGGGATTGAGGAAGAAAAGATTTCGTCTCCCGAGTTGAACATTTAACGATTACAATGTATGTGCTGGCTGATGACAATAAATTGCCTTGAAGATATGGGTCAAATCAGAACCTTTTAAGCTGTTTGTGCTTCTTGCATTATAACGGTCCAGTCCGACTAGGAGTAAGTGTATGATATATATTACATATAATATAAAGTTAAGCATTCATTGCGTAACCCCCAAGATATCCTCAGCTCATGCGAATTAGATGTTCCAAACGGCTGCGGCTACAACGAAAATAATGGCTGTCCATGACTGGCCAAACACCTCTGCAGAATTTGTTTCAGACAACTGAATGGAACGTCAGACCCATGAAATATCGTTCTAGTAATAAGGCACTCACAGCTATAGTGTCATTTCCATTGCCGAGTCCGAGTTGATTTTTCGTAACAACGTATGGCTGCAGCCCATCAATGGGTGCTGGCGACGCTCGCGCCGTTATAGCTATGGAAAAGAAAATCGGTAAGTGCCCAAGGCAACTAATCCAACTAACGCTACTAACCGAATGACAGCACGGATGCGATAAAAAGAACGAAAAATCCGCGGAATGAGATCATTATGAATGAAGGACGTTAAGTATGGTTAAGCTCAGCTCTAGTGCAGGAAGTGAAAATGGGGTTTCTGAATACTCAAAGCAATAGGCACCTCTGCTTTTATAGTGTGTATTATGGGAGCTCTTCTTCTCAAAGAGGAAGAAGCGTTGAGCTTTGAAAGGAAAGTCCTGAATGAGAAACAAGGGCGGAGGAAGGGAGGAATTTCTGTCAGTCGACGAAGAAGCCGGTGTATTTCCGAAAATCTTGTATTTTGGTTGCAATAATATCGATTCCCTGCCATTGTAAAACAAACATCGTTGTTAAGGAAATCGAGAGTAAGTAGTACATGGTTCGAAGAGCATTGACCGGTAATTTGATTGCATGCCGATTCCACGCTTGTCAATTTACGATGATGACCACGCCTATTTCGTCGACATAAACTAATCTCGATGAATTCCTATCCTGCTGAACTCTTGGTTCCAGCTGGCGCCGGTCATGTTCGTGGCCGGCCTCGATGCCCCTCCTCCCCAATCTCCAAATCCTGCCGATGCGACCAAATACCAGGATCCCTTCGCCCTTCTCACTGCTCGCCTTCGCGACGCCTTGCTCTCCCAGCGCAAAGTATCCATCTGGCAGCCCGACAAGACCAAGTCATTTCAAGTACTCTTGGTTGACAAGGATATTAGATTTCCTCCCCGGAAAATCGGACTCCAGGACGACTCGCAGCATCATTCTCCTCTCTCTCCACTGACGCCTTCTTCTCCTTTGTATCCGGATGGGCTCATTGCGCCTATCTGGATTCGCAAGCATACAACTCTTGTGCCTTCAGTATTCGTGCTATTCTTGCGCTTATTCGAATTTCCGTTACACAATCCTCGGTCACCGTTGGACGGACCTGATCCTGATCGCGAGAAGGATAGGGAGCAGGAAGAGCGGAAACGGGATGGGGAGCTGGCTTCGTATGTTGCGTCGCGGAAAAAATCTACTAATGCCCGCAATATGAAGCTTACTGTGGTCCTCATGGCAAGCAGAAGGATGCTAGGTGTGTGTCCGTTGGCTCTTATTTCTGTGTCTATTCTCATCAGCTGTAAAGACGATCCTGCACTGGATGCTAGATTAACATTCATACGGAAAGCAAAGCGGCCTCGATGCTAGAGCTGCATTGTTTGTTCTGAGCCCAGTAAGCTCGTCGGAATTGGGTGACTTTGTACAGAGGTAAGCTTCACTTTTCTACGTGGTGTTTATCACTCAATGTATAACTCAGTCTCCAGCAAGCATTGTACGAACCAGCAGTGGAATATTACACCTCACATTCTAAGCGCGTCAGGCGCAAACGGAACCGTCACACCCAAGCTGTATCATCGTATTCAAACCCTCTGAGCCCTGTCGGACATGCTGGAACCATACGTCCTCTGCGACCGGAAGGGTGGACTGTTAGGTACGAATACAAGATGGCCTGCTTCGCTGAGTTCAGAGGGGAAGATGAAGTCGCACTTAAGTAGGACATCCGCTTTCGCTACAATTCCGGTCTCATGAGTTTACAGGCACTATCAAGACTGCGTACGAGGTTCTTGCTGTGATGTTCGGTTCCATATCAATTCTTCCGCCTCGTACTAAACGATGGGCTGAAGCCAAAGTGCTTGCTGACTGCATCAACATCAAAGTCCGTCAGTCATTATCTCTGTTACCCTAGAATGGTTTAGCTCACGAGGTCTCTAGATAACGAAGTTGTACCTGTATAATAACGAACACTCTCTAGCCTTGTCTCACCATAACACTCATATCAGAAAGTTTGGTGATCTATCACGGGGATGGGGAATTGGTGAGGAGACCTTTGAGTATTGGAGCTGGGTGACCCGACAGTAAGTTTCTTTGATCTGATATGGCGTATAATCTTTTCTTATGCGCTTTTCAGATACCGTATCCTTGCAGAATTATTGGAGCAAGGTACACACACAACGCTCTCTCTTCCCTCTCATCGCCCTGCTGCGTACAATGCCGCGCTCTATTCTTCTACCGCGCAGAATCCAGCCAACTCTCGAGGGTCTACTCCCGCGTTAGAAACAGATGCTTTGCGATCTCTGGGATTAAATCCAAGCCATGCATTGCAGCACCCGGGGTTCTATTATTACATGGCTGCTAGATGCACGGAAATGAGACGAGAACGCTTCCTCATAGCACTTGACCTCGAAGTGGGTATTTATCTTTATTCGAGGTTCTTGGCTGGATGATGGCCAACCGAACAGGGCATGTCCAATTCCCCGGGTTTTGCGAACGAGAAGAAGGTCGATCATCTCGTTATTATACTTGAGGTGGGATATTTTCCTATCATCTTGATGCTCGTCCTTGACGATGTCTCGGTACCCAGCTATACACCAAGGCATACGAGCTGTTCAAGAAATACACTCCGAGCTCTCCAGGACAAAGTCAAGCCCGGCTAACTCTCTGGATCGCATACCGTATCGGACAAACGTATTTTGACTCTGGTAAGTTTGACATGGCGATCCGGTACGTGGAATCAGCGTCGGTCATAGTGAGTCCTGGTTGAAGATCAAGCAGGTTCTTTGAGCGAATCGCGAAGACTTACCGCCGCGAGAATTGGGATCCCATGTTAAGGCCGCTGCTAACGACGTGGTATGCTTGCGTTCAGCAACTCGGTGACGTAGAGTTGAGCATACGGCTACTCATTGAAATGTTAGGGCATGGTGAGCTGCGACCTTGACTTTTCTCCCGTCTCCCTTCCAAAATGTTTTTTTAATGTAGGCGTTGAGGAAGCAGACGAGCCTGGAACACTTCAGGAAGACTTGCTTGCAGTTTTAAAGGTCAGTCCTAGTACCAAATCTTAGTGTCACCTGCATACTCATTGGGCAATAGAGCACAGTGCCGTCATCACCGGACGAGCCGCTTATCGTCGACCTTACGGGTACACAGCCAATATGTTTGTCTTTTCCTCAGACCTTTTGAAGTAAGTCAAACACTTAACTTTCTACCAGTTGATTCCAATGTCGTTTTCTGGACTCCTGAGGTAAAGGTCGGACAGCCTGCTGCGTTCCAAGTCTCAATCACTGCGCCTTCTGATGTGGCGAATATCCGACCTCCTTTTCATGTCCTTGTCTATCCGATTTTCAGACGATACTCTGCCAGTAGTAGTTCTTCAGGCATTCAGATACGGAAGTAGATGGCTCATCCAAAGTCACTCATGTTCATCTGGGTCATATTTCCAAGACAGACGCGGAGGGTGTGCCCTCTACATTGACTACGGAATTTACGGTGGAAGCAGGATTCCACCCTGATATTATCTGGGAACGTTCTCATCGGAGGTCCCAACAACGCTCAAGGTCAGTTGCTCTGCCTATCACACGACGTTAATGTGCTGAGTATACGTCAGATCGAGGAACTTCTCTTGACATTGGTTGAAGGTTCTTGGAATATCCAGATACCGATGAATGCGTGCAGCTATAGACACATGACCCTACCCACGAGCAAATGGCTGGCCTCGCTGAAGCCTATGAAATTCATCGATATCGAACGCGACGACTCGTCTTCTGTGATGTGAAGCTTGTATTTTATACCCTCTGTTAGGATATTGTTCACATATTCATTTAGTGTTCGTCATCGTCCCCACGAATGTTTTGTTATCGCTTAACGCACCATGCACCTGCGTGTATCGACGAAGTGTATCCCATTATCATCGAGGTTACGAATGCCGATAACAGAGAGCTGGAGGTCACGATGGATATACTTCTGCAGCCTACAGAGGTCGACGATGCAGGTATGCACGCAGTGTAATTGGAGCTTGAGGTGTAACTGACACCATTATACAGTTCAATTCAATGACCCTTGATGACGAGCGATCTTCTAGGTCTCATCAAGGGCATCTCTTTTGGCGTCCTTGTGCCAGGCGTAAGCTCAATCAAAACCTTGAATCTGTCCAACACAGGTGGAGCTGGAGATAGGATGCTTGATATATCCATCCAGTCAAGGGTAATCTCGAGATACGATTCGAACGAGGATTTGTCTCAGTCGGAAATGGAAGACTGTGTCAGAGATTCTGCAGACGCTGACAGTACCTACTGTCAAAGCGCTGAATGTCTCATACTGATGTTACGTATAGGCGTCCTTTGGCCGAGAGGTTGGGATTGGCCGATTTGGGAAGGTTTGAAGAGGACTTTTGGGATGAGGGTGAAGCGGGGGAGGCTTTCGTGTCTCTCAGATTAGAGTGCGCGGGGCCGTGGGCGTTGGAGTTGCAGAAAGTTACGCTTGAGAGACAGGTACGATTCAAACAATATGCTGCCCAAATGCCTGATTCGACGCGCTTTGCAGAACAATGACGCTGCAAAAGTTTCGGAAGCTTCGACCGATATGTACGATGAAGAGGATTTCTCTACAGGTTTGCCAGTGAACTCTTAATTTGGTTCAATCTGACTATGGCCCTAGAATACGTGCCGGGTGATGAATTTTCGGGTTCGTGTCGGATAAGCCTGCAAGGAGATGAGCAGCAGGCTATTCCTGGACCAGGTACCTATCTGGTCCAGTGGCGCAGGTACGCACGTTCACCAGTCGATCGGACCTAATAATGATTCTGTAGGATACACAACGACGGAACGAGAGGGTCAACTTCAACGAGTGTATTCCCACTCCCTCCGTTACGACCACCCACAGATGGCTTGATTGGGCTCCTCCAAATATCTCCTGTTGCCAGATTACACGAGGGTCTCCCATTAACTTTGACGATACGGAATAACCATCCTACGCGATCAGCGAGTTGTACCGTCCATGTGGAGCCCGATCCTTCTGACGGATTTATCGTTGCTGGTTTACGCAGTGGAAGATTACCTATCCTCTTGCCCGGGGCTGAGGAGAAGATTCTTTGGAATCTCATACCCGTTGAGTGTGGATATGTCAAGCTTCCGACGATCAAGGTCGTTGATCACAAGAAATTGATTAATAATATGGGAGAAGGCGAGGTGGAGGGTCAGGCGGTCAAAATTGTTGACGTCAGACTTGACCGGAGGAAGGAGAGTGTAGTTGCTGAGAGTAACGAGACGGAGGAGGCCACGGAACCTACAAACCACGAGAGCGACTCTCAGGAAGTATGGGGTGCAGTGTTGGTGCTGCCGTAGTCTCTTCAGCATTTCACCCTAACCTGCAATATATGCTACATGGTTTCCATTGATTAGAATCGTTAGGTATAAGTCATGACAGTCGTAAGAGTCTTGGCAAGCCAGATCATTAAAGCTTGAGGGTTCTTCTAGAATCACCAGATCAGCAACGATGGTCGGGAATGGACGACAACATCAGACGCCTACCTACGAACTCCGCAGCAGTAGCACGCTCTGGCAGACAGCGTTATCACAGCAACCCATGTCAAAACCACAGCGACAAGGACCATCCAAATTCCGTTACCAAAATCAATCCCAAGGTCGATCTGACTTGACAAGTTTGGCAAGCTCTTTCTTGAGTGTCAAGACCAAAGCTAGATCTACCCCAAATACGATGGTCCCTAAAAGTGCTGTAATAATTGAGATTACGAGGGCCACGATGGCCAACGCATGCGATCCGAGACACATAGCTGGAATGAGCGCGGCAAGGGACAGTCCCGCTGCAACGAGGTGAAGGATGAGGACGACCAGGAGACCCTTCAAAGCGACCTGGACGAGAGCTGCATCCACGCCCACGAGTGAGGTTATTGATGAAGGTATATCATAACCAAGCTTTGGGCCAAAACACTCTCCATCGTTCGTCCACCAAGATGGCGGATTTAATGCACTGGGAATTTCCTCTTAGACTGGGACCAAAAAATTTGATACAATGCTCACCTTGTTGCACACACACCCCATACTCCGAACCGCAACTCCGTTGCAATGCTTGTTACCGGCTGATCACTTGTAGCCGTTGAATAGACCCGGATGAGGTATATGGCTTTGATGATGGTCAAAGAAATACCGACGAGGAGCAGAAGCAGGAAAGCGATGAACAGAAGCACCAAAGAGACTATGGAAATCTCGCGGTAGAGGGCGAACGGTCTATGGTGGGGCTTCATGCTGGAAGAGGAGTGAGGAGTCGATATAATTGATGGCGTATAGGAGACATTATATTACCTGCAACGCTGGACGACGGTAATGAACGCAGAAAAGGAGAATGTGGGAAACTGACATGGTTCGTGGGCTCAGTTGACAGGTTGGAGAAATCGAAGCTCCATGAACAACTAGCAGCGATCATTCAGGTGACTACGTAAAAATTGCACGTTCCTCATGAAATAAGATCTACTGGGAACCTTATTTCGTATTTGACTGATGCACTAATACGGCATGTACATGCTTAATCTCTGGCTTAAGAAAGGGAGACGGAATAACTGGTGGTCATCAGTTGGGCGTTGCCAGTGAACGGCTCAGTACCCGATTGGATTGCCTGGACGTACTGTATGGAAGATCAACAACCTGCCGTAAACCGGGAAAACGTAAAACATACTTGTGTCGAAGGAACTCCTTGCTGCGCAACGAGATAATCTAGCTTCTGCTTCAGTAATCATGAAGGCGCGGAATTATCAATCGACTTCACTGAAGAAATCTTTCAAATCCGCATTGAAGTTACGGATTTCCGAAGTGGCCACGAAGGAGATGACCTGCCAGTTCGCGTTAGGTCCCCTCCAAACGTTCCAGGTGTGTCCGGCGACGGCTGTGTTGGAAGTGATTTGAGAACCGACGGGCTGGATGCTAGTGGTAAAGCCTCAGAAGAGATATTTTAGTCAGAGCAGTAAGCGGCTTACCCTCCGAGACCCGACAACCATATCATTCTATACGAAAAGATGAGAAGGTCAAGAAAAGATAAAACCGACACTCACATCTCGTATGAAGATGAAGTAGACGCCGCAGTGCCGCTCGGTGCTACTCCGAACCAGATATCGTAGCTGTTCCCGTATGATCAAAACGACATAACGCCGATATTTACACAACTTACGAGACATCGGCACGAATACCGCTTGATTCGCTCAGGTAGCTCCAGTTCCAAGTAGTGGGGGCATGAGTGATTGCAGCCAACTAGCGTATTAATCAGATGGGTTGTCACTATACTGACTTCGACGCACCTGCTTGCCCTTGCTCGTCGCCGACAGGACATTCGCGTCTTCCATCACCCGTCAACGGCGAACTCGTCTTCTTCAAAAGAGCGGCATACGTACAGCTTTTGACATTATTGGGGTTATTCTGCCAGTTCCAGGTAGTCGTCCAGGAAATGTTATTTCCGCTTGTACTGATCAGCGTTGACGTTTGGGATCCGACACCGCTGCCTGTATCCTCTTGTTAGCTTTAGCCAACCAAATATATCTGTACAACTTACTTTTACCCCACAAGTTCTGACAAAGGGAATACTGGCCGCTGGTGGTGCAATCGTACTGACCGGAGAGCGTTTGACAACTTGCGAGAGCAGCCAAGGCAGAGAGCACGAGCAGAGAAGACGTAAGCATGATTGGATCTTGAAATCACCAAAGATGGAGTGAAGGCTTTCTATGTCGCATAGTAGCTGGGACTTATATCCTTGAGCAAAGCAGATTTGCCGCCAGTAGTAGCCTGAGGGAGAATCTTGGAACCAAGTTTCGCCACTAAATTCAATACTCAACGATATCAAAGCATAGAAGGATAAGTTGGTGTCCATAATTCTTGCGTTATCCGAGTATGTACAGAGAACTTGCCGTATCTCACCAGTGCTTGAAGAGAGCATCCAGACGCCTGCCCAACTCGGAAGGAAGTCGGATATACGGGCCGACTTTCGGACTCCAACCGAGTTGGCCGAGGTTATAACCTATTGAAAGTGCTGCGTCTATTTGACCGACTTACGCAAGATGCACGTCGGAACATATTTGCATCTATGATAGGGTCGAGCTGCTCTTGACATCTTGTACGACAGTACGCACTACATTAAATCGCCAAGCCCTCCTTCTAGACCTGGAGACGAATACTACGAAGTTGCCTGAAGACGGGGTAACGAACAGAGGGTTGTCGAACCAAATCTGTATTTCTCTGGCTCACTCAGTGAGTTTTCATAATGGCAGAATTTCGGTCAATCAGAGCTTCTTCGAGAGATAATGAAAATATGCTGGAGGAGGCATCACGGATGAACCACTGATTCTTTAGCGTTAGTTATGGTCATGCGCGGTTGAATTATCGTACATTATATTCAAGTCTATTCGGTCGAATCATGGCTGATATTCGGGTTACGTTTCTACTATTTGGATGGTGTGATACAATAGAAAGATGGCGAGTGGGTCTTGAGCTCATTGGGTAGGCAGCTGTATTGAGATATAGTCATTGTTCTAGCTTCGTACGGGCCATCAAGTACGCCAACTGAGAATGATCTCGATTTATTCAATGCACCGATGACGATTGGCGTAACGTTGCTTATGCCTCCGGGTCTGCCAAGGCTAAATCCTATTTGCAATATGCACAAATCGGATCAGTGAGGCGTGGGCGCTTGTTTACTAATGTCGTGGAAGGCAAATACTGTAGATGTGGAATGCTTCTTCAACTGTAATGGCCATGCTACTGAAGGTAACCGCCTTCCTGTCCATCGTTTTACATGCTGTCGTTGCTGATGAAGAGATACAAGGGTATGTTTATTCTGCGTTTCTTTCTGGTACATATACATAACTCAACTTTTTGACAGTCTGGACTCCGATCCATACCTGCATTATCGACCGGCATATGCTCGCTCACTTCCGATTCAAATCCTACTCACGGGGATCGTCTTGACCCTTGTTGCCGTTCTATTTATCCATCTCATATTCACGGCCCAGTACCATTGGCCGCTAGCACCCGTCAACTATGTCTTGCAAATGTCTGGTGTCACCACCCTCCTTATATCCCTCATCGCTACGCTGCATGTCGTACTGTCTGCGACACTGGAAGAAAGTCAAAAATGGCCCTACATGCTATCGTATATTGCTGTCAATGTACCCCCGATGGATACAACCACATCAGGCGCAACGACTGTGTGGACCACGGCTGAGCTGGCGACATGGTTAATCATGAATGCTACGACGTCTGGACTCATTCAGGTGTGCTTGTTTACCATGTATGCGAAGACTTCTCTGTAATAAGGTTTTCAGATAACTCATATACAATTCCTGACACTTCTGTACCCTTCTCGACTAGAAGGAAGACTTATCTTTTCTCTATTGAGTGCGGTGCAATCGTCCTTCCCATTGACAGTCCACTCATACTTTATAGTACCTTTGGCCGTAATGGCTGCCGTGATGCAGCTCACACCGATATCGGGCAATCTTCAAGTAAAAGATGTTGCCACTGCTATTCGAAATGTCTGCAATGCGACACTGTCTCTCCTATTCACAGTAGCTCTTTTCGTCTGGGGCGTACTCGTCAATCGTAAACAGGCCTGGCGTACGGATGGTGGTACCGCGGCCTTTGGTTGTGCTGCTCTTGCGCTGGCCCTCGTTAGCACCGCTCTTAATTTTCTATACATACCGAGGGAAGAAGAGTACGTCTGGCTCCCGGGACTAATGTGGGCAGTTGTGCTGTGGCAAAGCTTCTTAGGGTGGTGGTGGTGGGTTGGTGCCGGAACTGGAACGAATTACGATCTTCCAGAACGGAGAGAAGGGAGACGGGAGAAAAGAAAACGGGCCACAAAGGAGCCTCGCAAAGGTACCCGAGAACGCGCGCAACTAGTATGGCGTGGCGTTACGGGTGCTTTTAGCGTTCGACAAGAAGGGGTGGAGATGACTTCAGTGACAGTCCGTCGCCGCTCAGTGCCGCATGCTACCGATTCTCGTTCAATGTCGCCGGAGGCAGGTCGGTCACTCTCTGAAGATCATCATGTCGCTTCATCATCTACTACTTCATTTACGTCTACCGGAACTCTTCCTCGCATTCTTCCGGCGGCAATCCACCGCTGGTATGCACTACTGCGGCAAGCACACGTAGCTGCCACTCGACAACAAGCCCTCGAACGCGCAGATCGAATTCGAGAGCTTGAAGACGCAGGCGCCCCTCGCTCGACTCACACAGGCTGGGGCTTGGGCAGCTTCGCTTGGAGATCAGGAAGGACTGGGCACCGTAGAAGTGCGGGAGAACTTGACAGGTATCCCACACGAAATTCCCAGCAGGACCAAAATGAGACTGCTTCATGCCAAACCGATATAATATCGGTCGGGGAAGATAGTCACGACGAATCAGAGGAGCGGAACCATCCGGATAACATTCCCTCAGAAATAATACGGCCTGAAGCGGTCGTTCGTCGTCAGTCAATGTGGTGGTGGGGGCCTTTGGGTCGTTGGCGTCTCCAAGACTCGACTGTCTATTAGGCATCTTCGGTAAACGCCATCCATGTAACTATAGGTGTACAATAAGGATTCTAGACACTGGCATATATCCATCCATTCGGGTAATCGTTTACATTGTATGATACCATCTAGCAAATGCATCGTGCGGGCGAATCGATATCGGTTCGTGGTAATAACTTCACAGCACGCGTGAGAGATCGAACAAAGGAAGATGTATTTCGTCAGCTTAACGTATTTCAACAGAAGATCGATAACAGAAGATACTTGGATCTTCGCAAAGAGATCACTGCCCCCACGAGCAGGGGCGGACGTCGATGGGCTTCAATCATAGTGTACTAATAGGTACCATTGCGGTGGGTGGTGTAAGGCCACCGAGAAGCGGCACAACGGTTGGAATATGAGTCGTCAGGCATAACCTGTGGGATTGGGATATATTGATTTTGCGATTGTTGCCGGTCTGACCGTTACTTATACCCCTTATACTTCGAAATGCCAAGGGGGCTCGTTTTGGTTTTTATCCCTTCTCCTGGCAAATACCGCACATAATTTGGGTATGATGAAAAGCTAGTACTACCATGGGTATATAATTATGTCTCTAACCATCTGCGGTATCTCTTATCTAGTATAAATATATACATCCACGCGTCCTTCACTCGAGTCTCTTGGAAATAACCACCTCGACATCATTGATAGGAGAAGATATGCCAAGAGTGGGGACGTTCAGATTAGGCTGAGGTATCTTTGCACCTTCAGCCAACTTGATGTCGTACTTGAACAAGAGGGCTCCGACGAAGGATAGCACCTCGTATGAGGCAAAGAATCGACCAGGACAGAGGGACGCCCCTCCACCAAACGGCCGAACGAGTTTCGCGTCACCCTTCAAGAGCCCATTCCCAGGATCCCGGATAAACCTATCCGGAACGAACTCCTCGACGTCTGGTCCCCAAATTTCTGGATCCCAGTGATGTGGACGGATGGGGCACTTGACCACGGCGCCTTTGCGGAAGGTATAATCAGATATGATGGTGTCTTCCATCACAAGCCGGGTGGACATCGAACAGGAGAATATTCGGAGAGTTTCGTTGAAAGTCGAACGGAGGAGGGGGTCGTTGACTAGAAGTTCTACGTCGATGACCTTACCGTTGCTATCGAATGCAGCAGTAATCGACTTGCGAATGCGATCCGCAAGTCCAGGAATTGTCGCTATCTGCAAAAGAAGCCAGAAGGACACAGGATTGGAGTTCGCTTGTAGCCTGCCATAAAAGGGGTCAATAAATTCTGACGATATTCACAGATTCATAGGCACTTACGCGTTCCATATGCTGAATGTTCCAGCGGCAATGTCACGGGCGGACGTCACGCCAGCCTCAGTCAACATCCTTTGGACCGTGGCTACCCACCATATGGCATCCTTTTGTTTCGTCTCGCTATCCCGGTAAACTCGTTCAAATACTCTAAGGAGCCTGTCCCTGTTTGCATTCTCCTTTCTCATCAGAAAGCGAGGAAGGCCTATAACGAATGTGAAAAAATCTGTAGTAAATTGCCAGTTGTATTCGAGAAGGTTGGGTTCTTCCTCCAATATTTGCGGACCCATCATGACGACGGTCGACGCGGTGCCTAGTACAGTTCTGGCCCAGTCACGCAGCGGGACTTTCATTCCTCCTGGGGACGCGCTGATTTTTGCGTCCTCTTTGACAAGTTCTATGCGGAGACATTCAAGAAAGGAGGTGATGAGGTCGTTCAAAGAGGGACCCTCCTTCAGAGTGCCACGGTAGAATGGATGAACACTGTCCAATAAAGAGGAATGGGGTCCACTGTGTTCATATGAGATCCTGTCTCTGCTCTCTTTAGAGATGTCAAATACGGCGCCGAGGCCGTAGAGGACGAGAGGACTGAACGAGAGGCTTTTTGCGCGGTATACAGCCGATACATCTTTGCTTGCAGTGACGATCTAGAGATGCGGTATAGTCAGGTAACGTCAATTCCAATGAATAGATATACAGACATATATTCGCTGCCCCACCAATGTTAAGGACACTGGTCGTGCATCGGGAGAAAATATTCTGTAACGGGTTTAACGAGGAGGTCTCAGAGAGATTTAAAAAAATAGTAACGAGCCTCGCTGTATTGTATACCTCGATAGACCTTGTACGATACCACAGAGCATGACCAACAAAAGGTATCAGATAGGGAAGAATAGGAGGCTCATTGAGCGCTCGTGCCAGAGCATTGCGCCGGTGGTGAAGTGCGAAGATTGCGCCTACCCCGACGACCAAGATGGCGACCCAAACATCGATGGTGGTGGGCATGGTAAAAGTACCGTGTACGCAGCACGAAGCGCTCGTTACTCCTGAGCCATGCCAGGAATTTTATTTAGGCCGTGTTTGGCGCTCCGCCTCGACAGGCGCGATCGCCAAGGGCTAGGTGTATAAGCTAGCGGCCTGGGAAAGCATTCGTTCCCTGCAGTACTCCACCTGAAAGAGAAGAGGTGGAAATAGCATGACCACAAGCGCAAGTGAGCGTAGAACGCTCTACAGGAAGGAGTCTTCAATATCCACAACTTGCCAATGGTGGTCAGTCCCTTGATCTACCGATCCCCTCCAGATCGGGTACTTTGCGGCGGGACAGTGCCGAGCCGCCGAGTGGTAACGCACTAAATGTTGTTGAACGGAAAATTTTAATGGAAAGGGCGTCAGCATGCATGGATAATTGTGGGGCGCATGAAAATACCCCCGGGACCAGTCTGCCTCCTCTTCTTGTTCTGGTAAACAAGAAATTAAAGTACGAAGTCAGGATACTAAGTAGGACCAGCAGAAACACCTGAAGTAATACAGATGTAATTATCCGATATATTTAGTTCGTAGCTTACTAAGGATAAAAATTCCGTCACTTAGCTTTCGAAGATTCACGGCCGAGCACACGGGCGGTGATATGTCCGATAGAATTGTGCCATTAGATATGCAAGGACCGCCGTGGCATTTGCTGAGAATCGAGACACAGCAGAAACGCTGCTACGACCGGTGTTGGACAGAAAGGCTTCTGACATATACGAATTGCTAAAAACCTACATTCGAGTCGCGTATCACAAGTACATACATAGCAAAACATCTTCAATGCTCACTTCTTTTCGTTATAACAACCTCCACATCATTCATAGGAGCGGAAAAGGCCAGAGATGGGGCATTCAGATTAGGTCGAGGAATACTTTCCCCAGCATCCAAGCGAATATCGTACTTCAATAGAATAGTTCCGACAAATGAAATGACCTCATTCAAAGCAAAGAACCGACCAGGACAGAGGCTCGTTCCCCCTCCAAATGGCCTGGTCAGTTTTGCATCCCCCTTGATCAGGCCATGTGCAGATTCTCGAATGAACCTGTCTGGGACAAACTCTTCGACGTCCGGGCCCCAAATGTCTGCATCCCAATGGTGTGGGCGAACTGGACACATAACGACACCTCCTTTACGGAAAGTATAGCCAGAGATGATGGTGTCTTCGGTCACAGCTCGAACAGAGATCGAATTCGAATATAGGCGAAGTGTCCTCGTTATACGCTGACCGTAAAAGTGGGTCATTCAACATAAGATCCAAATTGGTGACTTTCCCCTCGCTGTCGAATGCCAGAGCAATTGAGCTGCGAATGCGATCTGCAAGCCCAGGGATCGTTACAATATGTAGAAGAAGCCAAAAGGCGGCAGGGTTGGAGTTGACTTGAAGCCTAAAGTAAAACGAGTTTAGCCTGCCAGCGACTGATGTATTCGGACACGCACGCATTCCATACCGGGAGTGTCGAAGCACCCACATCATAATCAGATGACATCCCTGCCTCCATCAGCATCCTTTGACGCCCGGGTATCCACCATATAGTATCATGCTGCTTCGTCTCTCTGTCCTTATACACCTTCTCAAATGCACAAATAAGCTTTTCTCTGTTCGCCCATTGTTTTTGAATCAGAAATCGTGGGAGACCGAGTGTGAAGGAAACTTGGTCCTGATCGAATTGCCAATTATACTTGAGAAGGTCAGGCTCTTCCTCCAGTATTTGTGGACCCATCACTGCAATTGTGGACGCCGTGCCTAGAATCGTTCTGGCCCAGTCGCGCAGGCAGATTTTCAACCCTTTCGGAGATGCGTCGATCTTGGAATCCTCTTTGGCGAGCTCGACGTGCAAACAATCGAGGAAGGAAGTGGTAAACTCGTTTAAAGTTGTACCCTCCTTCAGGGCGTCGCGATAGTACCAATGACTGTTCTCCAATAAAGAAGAATTATATTGTTCCGCGGGTTTGTATGCGATTGTATCTCGACCTTGCTGTGAGATGTTGAATACGGCGCCCAGACCCCAGAGGATGAGGTCGTTAAACGAAAGGCTTTTCGCACGATACACGGCTGAAACATCTTTGCTTGCTGTGACGATCTACAGCAGCTAATCAATTAGAAGCTCGGTTGCTTAGGTTAGAGTAAACGGACGTATATACGCTGTCCCATTAGCGTTATTGATACAGGAGGTGAATCCGGAGAAAACTTTCTGCGATGCACTGAATAAGTGCTATATTTCCTCAGAGTAGCCCGACGTACCTCGCAGCGAGGTACACCTCGTTGGACCTCCAACCGTACCACAACGCATGCCCCACAAAAGGAATCCAATATGGAAGAAGAGGTGGCTCATTGAGGGCTCTTGCCTGCGTGTTGCGTCGGTGATAAAGGAAAAAAAGGATGGATATACCTGCGACCATAAAGGCGACGCAAGTATTGAGAATAGTGGCCATGGTCGAAATCACCTCCGCAATTGAAATAAATGTTTAGGGGCCCTCAACTGCAAGGGCAACGACCGACTCGGAGAGTCGAAGGTCAGGGCAATGACTCCGTGACAAGTCAGAAAGTCATTTTCTGCCTTGACTTTCAAGGTGCATGACTAAGCATCAGATGTCCGTATCTTCCCATCATTGAGGCGTCGTCGAGTCAACGCCTGTGCAACTAGGGCAAGTCTTCACGGCCCGATGGACATCCTTCGTTTATTCCCTCTATATGTCGGGGATTCTGCGCTGACCTTACTAGGAAATTCGGCAAATAATGTGATTGATAATTGAAAATATTAGAAATAGATCTGTCAGATAAGATAAGATAAACCCATATATTCTCGTTCCGATCCTCGACTATAATCATCATCGTTCAGCTTCTCGGAGTCGACGACGGAGCGTTCTTTCCACATACTTGATGTATGTAAAACAAATATTTCTGATACTTCGAGATATATACGCCTCTTCTAAGCTCCGTCTACAGCCTTGTGCTAGCAGTGCATTGTAAATGGTGATGGACCTTGCAATGTGGTTCACATCTTCGATCAAAACCACAATGCTATCCGGTGCCCACATCCATGACCCACGGAGGGATAGTCTCTCCAGGAGCCGAGGACCATTTTTTGATACTTGTGGCACCCCATAACCTTAAAAGGGGTGCAACTTCAACTAGTATCATTGTGTTTTCATCCTTCAATGCCAGCCCCCTCTCGCCAAGAGCAATGCCCCTAGGCCATACTAAAGACCGTGGGAAAAGGTCAGGGCAAAAAATGCCCTGCCTTTGGCCGACTGCTGATTTTTACGTGACTTTGCGCCAAGTTGCTGACCGGCAGTACAACACTGGTCGCAGTCCTGCCCTTTTCGTTATCAAACGTGAAACTGACCAAAACTTATTGGTCCGTGGATCACGAGGGTGCAAGTCGCCGAGACACCCGACGAGATCCGACTCGACGTGACCCTCCAGCACCTCTCTGGACGTCCATGTTCCTTAATCGAATCGGACCATCGCTGTATGAATAACCTCGAGCCTCCTTTATTAGCAGATGTACATGATTTACTTAGGAATCCTGTGGTTCGTCCTATTCTGCGTCGCAGTGTGGCAGATGTAGTGGTAACATAAGCCTTGACGATATCCAGACGCGAAGGATACATGAATATGCTTCCGGATATAGAACGTTGCCGAAAACAAGTGAAGGACTTTGTGAACAGAAACAGTGCGTGCGCGTTGACTAAAAGGAATCCATGGTCGATAACTTGACTTTGATTGTCAGATGCTGCGATTGTGGCCTTACCGACGCAATGTGTTCTTAAGTGGTTCGGGGCTAGCATCGATGATAGATAAGAAGCCAGATAAAAGCCGGAATCGCATCTTGACTCCTACGCATAAATGTAATTGAGTAAATGCGAATATCATTATCACCGAGCGGGGAAGTCGCTCTTCTCACCTGTTCTCATCAATGCCATGTGCTACAGATGGTTACACCTTCTGTGCCCGACATATCGCATGAACCTTGACGCATTTTGACCACCAAAAGGTTTTCTTACCCTTCGGCTCCCGGTCTTTCCCTTGGACACACCCACGAAACCCTAAGATATCCGTAACATGTGTTTCCATCCTGAGAATTGGGGCAAGCCGGTGCATTGTGAGAGATATTTCGAGATCTAGCCCCGACTCGGATATTTGTGACCCATCATCGCAGTACCACCTAGTCCCAGTAGCGAAGTGAGATCTTGGTTGACTGCTGAGCAAGTTCTGTTCCAGAAACGCAGACGTCGTTTCGGCCAATCCCGATCCTGTGTCCATGCAGGGATGAACGCGAGGAGCTGGCTGTCGTGATGTTCCCGGGGATGTGTTGCGCGGACAAAGTATGAAACCGCTGAATAAGAGGGATTTAGTGTGGTATGACTGAGCTATCCGAGCTCTTGCTTCTTAATAGCGTTCCGGAGTGCAGCGAAGCAAGCGGCCTATTGCATACTTACGTATCCGTCTCCCCACCCGTTGATGATGATGGCTTGGCATCAGGGGAGTACGAGACGTGGAAGCAATCAGCGTGCTTTTAAGTAAACAAGAGGCTTGCCATACCGAGCGAGACCGTAGAATAGCCCTAGCAAGATAATAGAGCATAATTTACCTGGAAGTACGAAAACGACGAACAGAATACAGCGGCAACGCTTGTGACAAGAGATAGAGTAGACACGCATATCCATGGAGGATGCATTTGTCCTCCAGGACAGTTTTGAACGGAGCCATCGCGTTCCATTCTCGAGGTTGATAATCTCGGACTATTGATGATGTTGAAGGAAACAAGAGCTCACACATAATTGTTGTCATTAACAGCATGTTGCACTATATTTCAAACCAAAAAAGTAGAATACCATGATGCAAAGCTACAACTTGCCTTTCTTGTCTACATCGAATCCGATCTTTCCTTCAGCCCAATCACGTATCAACACCCCAGCAATGGCAGTCGTTGGAGGTACCCTGAACTGGCGGCGCATCTATCGGTTTGGAACCCAGGTCAGTGCCCGCGGTCTTCCCGTCGTATTCATCAGTTGAAAGTCTTAGGTGAAAAATTTGTTCCATCGGGGTGATTGATGATGGATAGGATTTGTGAACGATCATACCATTGTGCATCTAAGAAAATATCAGCAAGAGCTCCAAAACTGGGTCCTGTATAATACCTTCCAGCTCATTATCAAGATCCACTCTGATGGGCGCTGAAGCATCCGCTCTGGCATAGAATCCAACCATTAAACTCGCAGGATATGGCTAGAGGAGCAAAGTCATTAACAAGATACCATATGGCTACTAAGGTAGTCTTACCCATGGCTGGCCAGAGTGATATCGGACATCCCAGACTTTGACGCCAGCTTCCTCCCACATTTCTCTTAAAACTGCGTCTTCGAAGGACTCCCCTGGTTCAACGAAACCAGCCAAAGCAGAATAAAACTTCCCAGGAAATTTTTTCTTATTAAGAATAAGAGATGAACATGATTCCTGACAAAGAAAATATGCCACCAACATTTCTGCCCAGCAAGATCCTATCTCCAGTTTCATCGACAGCAATCATAATGACCACGGGGTCACTGCGTGGATGCGTGAAATTGTGTAAGCCCTTTCTGTAGTAATCACTGAGTGGTATGTTCAGATTAATATTTAATTGTCCACGTACGCCGTGATACATGGCTTCTTGTTCGTCTTAGGTGCCCAAGGAAGCAAGGTCGAACAGGCTAATTTCCACCCTCCCCACATCGAATATAACGGAGAACCACATCCGGGACAGAACTATCATCACAAGGGACCAATGAGAATCACCTGATTACCGGAATCAAACTCACTGACCTTGTTTCTCTCGTTCCAGTCTACCATGGATCTTGCTTCTGCGAAGATCCCAGACGTGAAGAGATCCAGTTTGTTCGTGACAGAGCGCGGTTCAGAAAACGACAATTTCACGCCATTGCTCGCAGTCTCTGTGCTTTGCAAAAAAGCCTCGAGTTCTTCAGTAGACTTATCCAGACTCGCGACATCCAAAGAGAAATATGCGGTTCCTTCAATGTTCTTCACGGCGGCTTGGGCGTCGGCGAAGTCCGACGAAGGCAACGCGCCAGTCTTGCTGTGATCTTCATGTAGACCGAGAAAGACGACAGGGCTATTCAAATGACGCGCTGCCTCGGTGTGCGGTGTTACTTCATCTGCTTGCAGATATGTTCCGATCTCCTTTCCTTGTCCAAAAAATGGTTCCGATCCCAGTATGGGCTTTACCTCCTTAGTGCTCAGGTAGGCTAGGTATGGAACACCGTCACGCCGCCCTACAAGAGGAAATCCTGCGTTAAAGAGAACCCATCGGCTCTGTGGCAATGCTACTATTGCATTCAAGAAATCTTGAGAAGACCGCAACCAAGAGAGTCGATTCAACGGAGATCCTCCGAGAAAATTGACGTGCCTGTAGTGCAAAATCAGGAAGTTCCAGTCTCAAGCAAATAAAACACTGACGCATGGGCCATTCTGCTCAAATGATATAGACGGGGTATGATAAGAGATGATAGTGGAAAGAGAACTAGCAGTACATTGTGATTACGAGGATTGGTAAGGGCGCTTACGGGCATCCGGTCCGGCAGCGGATGACGCAGACACGTGCTAGCGTCACGATTTCAACGGGTTCAACTTTCTGCGCTCACCTCAAACTCTGCGCTCCTTGTTCACTGCCCACGATGGAGAAACGACCGAATCTTGTGACTTGTAAAGGGTTTTCTCCAACAGACATTGATGACAAACCGAAAATGGTTGAGCTGTCCACAGATTTAATAGCTTCATCGACATCTCTGGAGCCACAAGTTTCCTCCCGGTCAAAAGTTCGGATCTAGGTATCTGTTTCCAAGTTCATTAAAAGGAACCGACAATTGGCTTCTTGCTATTTTCGAGCTTTGCGGAGTTCTCCAAGTTCTGACAGACGCATCAATTGGTGTCCAGACATGACTATGGACCTACTCCTGGTGCATATGTATATGGGTACATAGCAACGCCTCGGTAGCGCAGTATCAGCGGAACCGCCCTACGCGTTATCCGACCTGACCAAATGTGGTCCACGGTCAAATGATTCGCACGAACTGCGGTAAGCACAGACTAGATTTCGACACCGGATAGCTCCCGGGTACAAACAATATAATTTTAGCGAACTTCAGCAGCTCAACCCAGGTGCCTCAATACTGTATACTATTGCAGCTCAAAGATACCATCTATATCTTGCTCTTCTGAACTTGACGGAGATTATGCGTTTATTATGGCTGCCATCAGAGATTTTTTTTTGGAAGACCGGGTCTTGGTTCGTACGTATAGCCTGTTCTTCTAAAGCTTGAATGGCATCTAGACAGCGACACCGAGCTCAAGATTTACCCTGGAAACATCGAATGCACACAAGTACCGACGAAAACACAAGGCAACACCATCCTGAAACGTTGCAGGGTAATTGAAAGCACGCTTGTGGCGCGATCATCAGTCTCGCTGACAGCCCGTTATCTTTGCAGTTGCTCTTCGATTTTCGCTTCTCGAGTCCCATGATGATGGGCCCTCAAAGATTTCCGGGAACGTCTGATGCGGATATATGGTCCGTTATGCATCTATCCCCGGTCTTGGGAGTATTTAAGTATTTCAGTATGGGTCTGCGCGACCTATTACTCTCTGCCTCGCTACTAGCATGTCCGCTCCCCTACCAGTATCCGCATCCCAGTACAAAGACGCTGAGAAATGGATAGAGGATGTGAGTACCCACTCATCTGTATACTTCCGACACTAACATGCATTCCTATAGTTCTACCACCTAATGGGTACACTCGACCTTCCTAAGTTCACGTCAACATACCTGAAGGAAGACGTTCTTTTCCACTTCACCAACCTCCCGCCAATGAAGGGTCGAGAATCCCTCTTCTCTGTATTTGGACTGTTAGGCGGCGTCTGTACAAGTATAACCCACAAGTACGTTCTCGACTCCACAATCTAGTCCAAACAAAGTGCCTATCATTCGTTATCAGGGTGACTGACTGTACGCTGATCTCATGTTCACAAGTCGACATGTAGATGGACTGACGAACGGCATGTAGTGAAAGTCCTTTCCGATCGCATTATGGCTGCCAGTACTGTGGATTATGCCTTCATCAACGGTGAAAAATGCAGCATGAATGCTTTCGCCATACTTCATAAATCCCCCGAGGCAGGTCTCTTCTGCCTTTCGAGATGCCAGACTCTGACTGCGAACAGGAGGAGCAAGCCAGCCAATACTTCATTTATGGAGACTTCACTCCTTGTTATCAAATACTCGGAAGCTTGAAAGTGGCCGCCGAGGCTGAAGAAAGTGAAGTAGGAGTATAGGGATATTATTTTTATTTGTTGTTTGTACTATGACTGTATACAGCTTTCAGCTTAAAATACCACGCCAACCCGTCTGTATTTCTCGTTGCCAGTTCTAACCTAAATGCTGCATGTCAATGGGAGACAGGGAACATGCTCGTCCGTCTATCGTACCATTTGGTACGCGATGCCGAAGAAACGCAACAGTAAATTCAGATTTTTCTCCCGTGATTCGGAGACGCCAGGTAGCTTATATTCGGTTGCTAAGTTCTTACACATCGTAGCTATCATTCGGATGTATTCCGTTAGTACCTTTTCTTAAGCCAGTGGCGTTGATAGGACGTACCATCCAGGTCGAAAAGATCTTGGAACGTGCGAGGAAAGTCTTTGCTGACATCGCCGTTCCCATCGTCCGCATAGATTGTATTCAGCAACACGTTGCCGTCTCTCTGGCGCAGAAGCGAGTTGGCGCGTTTGCTCTCTCTAGGGCCAGTTCCGGGTTTGAAAAGCGGGGAATAACCGATAAATTGAATCAAACATACGAATTATGGAGACGCCGATGCTCCCGCTCCAAGTCAGTCTTGCATTTCTGTACCTCAGATTTGACGGCCTCGGGAATATGACATTGCTCCAAGCGATCTTTCACATGGATTTCGACGAGATGGTCGATCTCTTTATTGATGTCTTCCTCCACTGTGCAGGGGCAGTCATGATTCACATGTCAGGAACTTGATAAATGTTCCAAGGGGTAAGGTACGGAAATCTTACCCTGGGCCTTCAAAGCATTGATGACTTGGTTGTCGAGGAAGTCGTCGAGTAACACTTGGTGTGACATTAAAACGGATCGCTCGCAAGATCCGCAAGTACTTCACACTTTATTTCGAGCATGGCATTCTTGTGATCTTTGTCCTGGTCAGCGATGTCTTTGGTGATGCTGAATCGGGTAAGTAGTGAGTGGGCAAGCACGGAGGTGGTAGCAAAGTGGCAGTCGCACGTTTCGATGTCATTGGCAAGCTCAGTCTTGCTTCCCAGTATACCTACATGGTAATTATAATGAATCATGTTGTCCAACACACCCTGAGAGGGGAAAGTCAGCACGAAGAGATCCGGTAAAGTAATGAATCGATGTTACATCCAAAGCTGTCGTCGCGTTCTGGATTGCCGTAAAAGCCTCCCTTGCTACCATAATTTCGGGAGGTGGTAAAAATGTCTGGTAAGTGGGTGTTGACGAGACAGGAGTGTTCAGCTGCTCCATTGCGATGGTGCCTCTTATTGAGATGGGGATCAAGGACTGTGGGACTGTGGGACTGTAAAGGTAACACGCGTCAGCAACGTGTTGAGAAGTGACATCCGGAAAGGAACCCTAATGCCTTTAGGTCGCTTCTTAGATTTCTTCTAGCTCTAAGAGCAGGAAATATCTTTATATGGGTCTACTATAGATATATAGATTGGTAGTTTGTTGATACAAGTGCTTAAAGATAATGATCTATTATGTACGTACGTCAGATTAAGCTCTCAGGGCGCTTGTCGTGCTTCCGCAGCGTCAAGCGCCTCTGTGAAGGACGGGGGTTGACTCCAAGATGACGCCTGCTTAGAAGCGGCATCTAACTGAGCTGCCATTAAATCTCGGAACTTGGAGTGCTCGCGATTGACCTGAGGTGAGCATGAATTTAGCACATGCATTAGAACCGGAGAGATAAAAACGTACTAAATCACGGTAGGATCCCGACTCCACTATGCGACCGTCTAGAGCACAATTAGCTTCCGGAACGGCAACGTCTTTTGGGGGTACACACCTTCAAGAACGACTATTCGCTCTGCCCGAGCGATTGTCGATAGTCTATGTGCTACAAATAGACATGTAGTCTGTCGAGATCGTAGGATTTTATCGATTGCATCATTTACCTAGACGACCATGTTATTAGAACTGATTTCACACATCGTAAGGTGCATTTACCCTATGCTCTGAAGTGGCATCCAAAGAACTTGTTGCCTCATCCAGGGCAAGGATAGCCGGTTTTTTAAGCAAAGCTCTTGCAATCGCAAGTCGTTGCCGTTGTCCACCGCTCAAACTCATTCGACCAACTGTGTGGACATACGGTAAAGATCTTCATGGTCAACCACGCAGGTATGCACTCACTTTCAGTGTCAAATCCTTTTGGCATGCCCCACACGAACTCACAATTGGCCTCTCTCGCTGCATGCTCGATTTGCTCCCGAGTAGCCGTAGGATTCCCATAGGCTATATTTGAAGCGATGGTCCCCGTGAATAGAATGGGATCTTGCGGCACAACCCCGATAACGCCGCGCCAAGAATCGACGGAGAACTCCCGGATATCTGTATACTCATGAGATCTTATTTCGCAAAAAAACAGGTATCTCGTACCTTGCCCATCAAAAGTAACTTTACCGCTCACCGGATCATAATATCGCAAAAGCAAGGAATGGATAGACGTCTTTCCACTTCCGCTCCTTCCGCTGAAATCAAAGGATTAACGAAGTGTCAGGATACACGAAAGGGAGACATACACAACTGCAACACTTTCACCAATTCCGATTTCGAAATTGAGGTCTTTTAGAATCTCAACACCTTGACGGCTGGGATATTCGAAACGAATGTTTTCAAACTTCACTATCCCACGTCGAGTGTGATCCAACGTGACCCCGGCGTCTGGAGGAATCGCGGGCTTTCTGTCAAGTAAATCGAAGATGCGAGTTCCTGCCCCAACACCACGCATGATAGATGACTGAAAGCAGGTCCAGATATGCATTGTGGATATATGAAAATACACATACGAAGAAAGTCCTACAGGGGATTATCAGTGAGGTGTTTAAGAACAGAGGGGAAATCTGGTGCACGTTATCATTTGCAATCCATTCCCAACGTAGACCGTATATAGAAGCAAACTCGTCAAATCTCCTACGGAAATTTCACCATGTGCTACTAATGTCCCACCTAGAACGCGAAGAGGTCATTTACTCTCAATTATTAAGTGCGTAAGAACCAGCGCACCATAACCAAGGAGTCCAAGAAGCGTGATGTTACCACTCCAACCGGTACTGCCAAAGAAAATACCACTAGCAATAGCTTCTTTCTGGGCTAGATCGAGCACTTTCATGACTTTTTCATGAAACTTCTCTCGTTCCTGATTTTGTGCATTGAAAGCCTGAACAGTACGAAGGGCAGGCAGTGACTCCGTTGCAACCTTAGTCATTTCTCCCATCGCCTCTTGCGTCCTCAACGACAGCTTTTTCAGGTATCGGCCATAGAACACCTGTTCTATCATTCAATAACGCTTTGATAAAGCTTGGATACCAGGAACGTACCACGCCCAAAGATACGGGTGGAACAATGACCAGCATTAGCATGGTGAGAGTCGGAGAGATATAAAACATTGCAGCCACTGTTCTTGATACATGAGGCTTTTAGGTGTCGAACAGTAACAACAAAAAGGCTTACACCCAACCGATGACATGATTACGGCCCGAAGTCCATCGGACAGGTTTTGCGTTACGCTTTGCAAAAGTTCAGAAAAGATACTAGGTCAAAAGAAAGCGGACTGAACCTTTCTCCAACAACACTGGTATCAACACTGAGCCGGCTGATGACATCACCTTCACTTTTCTCTATGAATTCAACTTCTTGACGGACAGACGCCTCATACATCTGTTCTCGAAGTCTCGCAACGATACGCTGACCTGCCCAACCAGTATTAGAAACGCGCACGAGACGTGTTAGGCCTGACCTACCGGAAATCCTCATAAGCATTGCCCTAAACGCATTGGCAGTGGCGCCTGCAGTGAATAACAATACGAGTAGCCCAGAAGCTTGCCATGTAGACAATCCCAATGGAATTTGCTGGTAAGTATCAGTGAGGTGGTGCAGTTCGCATTTTACGGCCACATACTGGATTTAATGTAGAGAAGAAATCAATCAACTTTCCAACCGTGAATGGAATGGACATGGACACGGATGATGACACCAGCAATAGGCCCACGGCGATCGTAAGTGGTTTGCGCTCAGGCTTGGCCAACGCCACAATTTTACGGAATGAGGACGATGACTGGGAGTTCGCAAACGACGAGGGTAGTACACGGGATATTATTGGCGACTGTGGTTTTGGCTGGGAGGGTTTTGAAGCTTGCTGAGTAGAAAAGGCGCGACATCGTAATACTCTCTGCTGTGACGAGAGAAAACTGGAATTATTTCGAAAGGTCGCGAACTGCCGTCCAAATGGTTTTGTCGACGACAGGAAACGCAGTGAACCACCAACAATCATCTCCCAAGTCCAAACCCGAAACTGCCTGCTAGCTTGGCCAGTCGTTCCGTCCGCTTTCCTGGCTTGAGATAGAGAATGGCGAGACTCGGTATAGAAGCCAGGTCGCTGGGTGTTGCTACACGTCGCGTTCAAGTTGGCGGGAACACGGTAAGAACAAAGTAGGAATTTTTCGGCTTTCGGCCGCTCGGAATGGACCCACGTCATCCACCGACCCGGTTAGTAGCGGCCCGAGTCTATTACTTTCATCAAACTTTCATCTTGTCATCCTAAAGAATCTCCCTTTAACTGAGTAAATATACTGCAATCGCATTGCTTTGAAGTAGTCCATGCCCTTCTTTAGTAGGAACGGCTAGTGGTCTACTTACTCCAGGATCAGAGTTCACTGTTAGATTATGCCAACCTTCAAGCTGATGAGAGCTCAAGCATGCATACGGTACCGCTATAGTGGCTTGACTTCGGACCGGTTCATAGCTGTCTTTCAAGGTGCTTAAGTAAATGATTTCCTGCCCACACTCAAGTTTTGACATCCAAACCGTGTGTACCACACGTGGAGGTTGCGGATAGGCCGAATCGATAGTGCTAAAAAGGTCAAAGGGGAGCCCGAGTACTACATTAAATATCTCGCCTAATGAAATGAATCATACTAACTGTACATTCAAGAATGGTCCAAAGATGCAAATGACGCCGGACAGTGGTGTAAAAACATGGTACGCAAGGTTGGATCATCGGAGAGAACGGTATGATGAAAGGGTCAAATTCTTCTGCTAAGCATCAGTTGCAACAGTTCCACTGTTCAAATTGTCTTTTTCAAAGGTCAGCAGTCGCGGTGGCATACCTATGCTGCGAGGGATCCGTCTGTGGAAATAATTCATAGCGCAGGAAAAAAGAGGTCCTGGGGGACGTTTGGATGTATAGTTCTTTGCGACCTTCGATGGTATACAACTGAATTTGTGACTTCGAACTGTTGATGGTTCTCGTAGCTACGTGCCAAGGTGACTGTATAAAACGCTGAGGAACTGCTGTCGTATTTTACAAGAAGGGGTAGTGGGTGTTCCTTTTAGCCAGTGCGGGACTACCCAGCAGGTGGCCAACAAAGGACAATCATAAGATACAAGGAAAACGCCAGGAATAGATGAAAATAGAGATAAAATTTAAAGTGAACTCGCGTACTTATGGCCATGGGCCGCAGAGTCAAGATCAAGATTGTTTGAAATCAGTTGGCAAAGCTGGTAATCATGTAGCTCCACTTCGGCAACTCAGGCGACCGTAGGCTGCTGTTTTTCCAATGTCGACTTTTGTTCGTTGCACGGACACCTGGCTTCAAACAGAGCGGACTCAACTAAAAACACGAAAAATGGCGTTTTCTCCGTGCCGTTTGTGCGGGCGAAGAAGGGAGTGTTTTTAGCAAAGATAAAGTGAAATACATTGTTCAGAACAATAGAGATCACTTTGCCGAATAAGCCAGAGGCCGTCCGTTAATGGCCTCGATCACGTGTCGGTTGCAAACCAACATCTTCTCCCGTGGACACAAAGACCGCAACGCTGAATTTGAGTATTCTGGTCGCGTCTATAAAGACTGTACGTGTCGAATTTTTTTCTGAGTCTCTATCACTCATCTTCTGCTATGGACAGCCACGCGTCTGGGCCACCTCGCACGCCGTCGCCTCCTGCAGAGACCAGGCAACCGACGAACACAGCACGCGGAATCACCAACAAGCATTTGAAGACCGCGCAGGAAACGCCTCGAGGCCACCACCGCACCGAAAGTCGATCGCATGCGAGTGGCACAATGGCCGAGCACAGAGTCGACGCGGTGAAAGATATCAGAGACATTCCAAAAGTCTCTCTCGAGTACTATGAGAAGCACATTCTTCCTTCATCAATCTACAGAGATCACCTGGCAGAAATCACCAAAGCCCTCGAGGACGAAAAGGTACTGAAGAAGTTTGATGGTGAGGAGGGACTACGATGGACGGACTTTCCGAATGATCCCAAAGACAGTAAGCCTCAGGAAGACGAAACTTTCAAGTACATGGCGACTATCGCTGCAGCTATTGTCAAGGCCGCTCAGAAAGTGATTTCTGGAGGTCCAGAACCTACAACAGTCATGGAGTGCAGACCTAACGAACCTACTCTTTCTGAAGGACGAAACGGTGGCTTCAAGTCCGATGGGCACTACAGATTGCTTCAATCTAGACGCCCGAATTATATCGAAAACGCGACGTCTACTACGGCCATCGAGCTTCCGGACCTGATCAAGAAGAGCGGCGTGAGTTCATTTCATTCGTGTCTATTTAGCTCCTGCTAACTGAATGGTAGCACAAACTGCTCTGCGATCGACCAGCCCTAGAAGAATACAAGAAAGGGGATACAATAAAGGACCGGAATGACGTACGGTTCCCTACTTTTACTATCTATGTCCTCCGCCTAACTTGTAAGATAGGATTTCGAAAAATTGGTTGGGAACGCATCTGAGGCCATGTACGCCGATCCTACGCGTCGTTTTATGTTCGGAACGACGATCGAGAATAGGACGGCTCGATTCTGGTTCTTCTCGCGAGCAATTGTCCTGGTATCTGAGTCCTTCGACTTCTTAAAGGTTACTACCGATGCCTTTTCACAGATCTGTAGCTGATGGAATTCCTAGGACTACACCCATTTGATCCGTTATATGCTTTCTTTATCCTTCGCGAAGCCAGAAGAGCTTGGTTACGACATGTCTGTCACTCGTGTCGCCTACCCACTCGCTGAAAATCCTTCCGAACACGCCATTCAATATGACTACTGCATAGATGGCAAGACATATCGAACTGTGAAGTGCCTCAGCTCATTCCGGGCCAGTGGTCTTCTGTCTCGTGCGACCCGAGTATGGACGGTTTGTCAGATCAAAGAAGAGGGCCACCCGCTCTGTGCACTCAAAGATGTCTGGATACCTTCTAACGCGCAAACGGAACTCGAAATCCAACAAGAAATATTCCATAGTATCGAGCAGAACCATCCAGAGATCGGCAAAGGGTACCGAGAAAAGTATTTCATGAAGATTGTGGCATGTGAGGTAGTGAAGATGCCTCAAGGTTGTAACGACGACATGCCGGCGTTCGTGCGCGGGCCTTTGGAGATTATTGGTGATTTGGCTCTCTATACGCCTGAGACTGCCAAAGAATACCGAATTATGCCTGGATCCACTATCTCTACACCCACAGGGGCCAGCGCTGCAAATCCCGATGCAGATAATAAACCCCAGCCACCGCGTCTGTACAACGGCAGGAAGCATGTTCGGGTCGTGTTTGCAGAAATTGGGAAGCCCCTCAGTGACATTCAGCAGCTCCCTGTCTTGTTCAAAGCGCTCAGCGATGCATTGACAGGTAATCAAGCTGGAGGGTTTTATGCAACATTGCTGACGCCACTTCCTAGGCCTTCATTACCTTTACATGGGACATTATGTTCATCGAGATATATCTGCGGGCAATATCATCTTATGTGATGGAATGGGCAAGATATCTGACCTTGAATACGCGAAGAGGTTTCTATCTAATGGTCCGGTGAATGATCCCAAAACAGTACGTGTAGATGGCCATGTTCCTTCACCATCCTAAACCTGTGTTAGGGAACGCCTATCTATATGGCTGTTGAAGTTCAAGATGCCGCCTACCTTTTCTTTGATAGATTTACGCAAAAGAGTCGTGCTTCGATACCCTTTATACACAACTATCTCCACGATGTCGAATCTCTTTTCTGGATCGGGTTCCATGCACTGTTCTCCACAGTGCCCGCAAAATATTCCAAGGATGACCTCGCTCAACGTCTCGACCAACGCACATTGTTCAATGCCTTTTTTCCACACCGTCTTGAGGGTAGTGTCCATCGGAGCCATTTCTTTGAACATGGCGTGCTCAAGGATGGCGTAATGGGAGCCCTTCCCACGGAATACAGGTCTTCTGCCGAACTGATTTTGTCTATCCATCAGGACTTGTCCGACTACTACTACAAGGTGGAAAATCTTACAGGCTTTCCCCAGCACGAGCAGTTTAAACAGGTCTATGGTACAGCGCCGCCTAGTGGTCTGTTGGCTTCCTTTAAAGCCGCTGCGAAGGAAGCATACAGTGGTGATACACAGTCACTCTTCCCCGACAAAACCATCATCACTACTCGTCCAGCACAAGTGGTCGTCTATCGAGAGACCACTGACAACGACGATCGAGACGACGACCAAACTTTTGTCCCTGATGAATTAGAAGGAACAGAAAGCTTAGAAGACGACGAAGAACCGCCATCCAAGGTGCGACGGAAGAACGGAAAGACGAAAGAAAAGGCCACTGGCAGCAGCCATCGTACCTCCTTCAAGCAGGACTCTGTGAAGGGCACTCACAGCGGGGGAAAGAGGAAGAGACTGTGATCGATGTATAGGTATATAGGTATTTGTCTGTCATCATTACGCATCAAATGCTCACTAGATCAATGGATTTGTGAATGAACCTGACGACATTTTCGTTTTACTTATACATTTACACCACTATAATCAATGATATCCTCTGCATCGAAGTCACTCAATGGGATATTACGTGGGACATGAAACCATAGACTGGGAAATAAATACCCCGTGGCTGCTGAGTACGGAAGGATACGAAATGGATGCGTTGAATAATGTTCGATGGTGACTCTTTTCATGTTCACGGTCATCTAAGGTATACTTCCTGGTGCAAGCGAGCATCCTATCCAGATATATTTACAGAAAACAGTGAATTTGGAACCATGCCTTACCACCTCCAACGGACCCTCTACTAAAGCCACGATATTGCTGCAACGCGCCATGTGCCTGGAGTTGGCTGCCTAATGTTTCCCTCATGACATATTCGCCACAAGCTATGACGGCGCTGATTAGTTCTGTATATGCAGACATGAATGAACAGGGAATTGTCTCATACAAGAATACGAATCTTGCATTAGAGACTATCACATATCAACTAAGGTTGCATCGACCATGTCTACATTCTTGTCCTAGTCTCTACCTGGCTTATGCACTTCTCCACTGTGCGATGATCAAGATCTTTCCCGTCTACGTCTACAGACTTGGAATCCGAGTAGAAATGCTATCGGCCGGCCAGTTTCATCTCTGACGCACTTCAAACGGTCGCAACTATGAGATTAGATCACTGGGACAATCTGTTTCTTGACGGCAGAGATGCTGATATAGGAGATTGGTGCTACCGTAGGTACCCAGGATGCATACTCCGGCATGCTGAATATCGTTAATTGTATGGAAGAGGGAGGTGAAGACGCGGCGCGCGCCGGGGGCTGAGATAGAACTGGTGAATGCGATGGCTGCCGACAATCCTTTAATGAGTAGGCGACTGCTCTGCGATGTCAGGCTTATATTTGACCATTTCTGCTACAAGGTCGCCAAGTGATTGTAATAGAGGGCTTGTACGCGTTGCTGGCGGCGCTAGAGGACTCGGCAACGTTGTAGATGCATCTAGCGTTGTGCAATATCTGAGACGACTATCTAAACAGCGGGACCAGTAAGCAATTCAGGCTATTTCGGGCCCGTTTTCACTCAAAGTCTTACCCTGGTTGTCTATCACCGGAGACAGCTGATTGTTTCTCCAACTCGGCAAATTTCGTCTATCCTTTAGCGTCAATACGCGAAGAACCGAGAAGAGAAATGCAATTACTTGCGGAAGCATCTTTGTAGTGCAGACTATGCTGCCACAGGAGTAGGGTGGGTTTTGGAGGGTTTAGCTGAGGGAGGTGCACGAGAATATCCGGATGGATTGGATTCGTCAGGAGAGGTCAATGGGTTATCCAGTATGACTTTGAATCCACCGTTGATCATCTCCCATTTCAGCGCCTTCCTATAAGTTTTCGTTAGTCGAAAAAGGACGTGGAATGTATAGCACATTACTTTTGAAGCTGTTCTTCTATCGCAGCCATTACAGATTTACCCTTAAGCCCAATCCTGACGTGAGAGTGGCGTCCTGAAAAAGTTCCGTCAGAGAGAGGAGACTGAACAGGTAAAGAATTAATACCACATATAAGCCATACGTATGGATCACGGTGTGCTATCGCGTCTTTGATGATGCGCTCTGCAAAGAAAGTGGCCTCATGGGCGTGGAGGCCATGTAGATCATACGAAAATGGGACCCTCTATGTCGCTTTCAATACAATTGTACCGTATAATCGAAACAAGATCACCTTTGCGTTGTTTTCTGTAGCAAAAGTCTAGCAGCCGAAGCGGAAGGAAAATACAAGAAAACGCACCGGTAAAGATGGAGTGGGCAGCAGCGGCATTGTATCTCTGCATATTACCCAAGTGCTCGTAGGCGTCATTTTTGTGCATCGCCATGTCTGTCCTGTTCCGTGCCTGTTGCGCAACATTGGAGAGACGGAATTTCCCCATTGCTAAGGCTCCTTCTCGGTGCGCCAATGATCGCAGAGGATGGCTGCCAGTGCCTGTTCCTGTTTGCCAACTTTTCGTCTTTTTCAGGCCAGTCAGCCAAGGAGAACACGGTGGCGACAAAGCTGAGCCTTACCAGTGGCCGGAAAAGGCGTCTGTATTTGGCTTGATATTCTGCCTGATCGACGACATATACGCTGTGAGGGTCGGAAGGGGTGGCAGTTGCATTGAAAGTACTGGTTATGAGGGAAGAAACGTCAGGAGGTCTGAACCGTTTCATCGTGCCAGTGTAGCTGCATTGAACGTTAAGTTAAGAGCAAACATGACCACATCATTTCCCGGAACGGAGCGCGTCCCGGGCCGAGTCCCGATTGTGAGTGGAAAACAAGGACATGTATAATTATTGAAGGCTTAGGCTTTAGGACTCAAGTCAGAGAAAAGTGACAGATAGGCTGGCATCTAGCCTAACAAATATCTCTACTATTATTTCTTACCACAGTATATTACTTCATACGCAGCTTCCTCATAGCGTCTAATAGATCACACTCATCACCCATCCCAACAACAGTGATCTCAGTCGTAGACAATCCTCCTTCCAAACCCGTAGATTCAGATCCTGCACCGGTGTCCGACTGACAGATGGTCACCTCCTTCAGACTGTGGGGCGCAGAGGAAGGGGTTTCAAATGACTCTGTGTACACCTCACTCCCGGAATCGTCGCCCTCGTCGGGATGCGACAAGGAAGCCAGCGAGGAGCCTGAGGCTGACGATGAATGCCCCGAAAAGGTCGAGGACGTTGAACAAGTGACAGACAATGAATCGGCGTTGGACGCCCTCATCTTCTTCGAGTTTTTCTTCCAGAGGCTGGCAAGAAATAGGTCCCGCTGTGTAAACATAGGACTAGGCGTGCGACGAGAGGAGGAGGACGGGAGCGAAGGAGCAGATTGAGACGGGCCACACCAGGGGCCGTCATAAAAACCGGGACGGGCAGGAGACGTTTGTTCTGAAGCAATGACCTTAGGCCGCCACTTGGCTGGAAACTTGAAAGTAGGAAGTTTGGGTTTGTCTTTTGGATCGAGCTCGCTGTTGTTGGGCTTCACCCTAGGACGTCGACCCGCCCCTCCTCGTCCATAGGGTCGAAATTCGGGCTGGGGTGGTCGTTGTGGCTCATCAGGTGCTGTGGTTGTTGTTAGGGCCAAGGACTTTGGACGATGGCCGGCTGGTCTGTTCTCAGATAACGATGGACCTGGAGTAGGGAGTGGGGAATCGGCTGTAGATCAAATTGGTTACGGGAGGTAAGAGCACACGGATATAAACGACGCACAATGATAACTAGTGGTTGTTTTGACGTAGTGCATGGCACCTACAGTAGATCTCTTTGAAGAAGCTGAGACGTTATGAGCCAGTGCAGAAATATGCCAAGAACACTTACGAATCCGAACGAGCGTGGCAGAAAAAGGCGGCACTATCAAAGCTCAGTCAAGAACAGCGCGGGTCCGGCCCCCACAGTTTGCAGAATATATCACTGGAGAAAGACGGATAGGAGCGAAGGGGTCCTTATATGAACGAGTAGATGGAGGTGGCGTTTGTTAGCGGAAGCAATTTTGACCCCGTATATTACGAAACGTAAAAACGAAAAAAGGTGTCGAAGAACAGAAGTGTGGAGATTGGCGAAGCATCTTAGGAGACCTTCTAGTGCCCGGAGACAAGAGTAGAGGGACCAAGGACAAGACGCGTACTGCGTAGTAGGTCCATTTGAGGCAGCGGCACCCGACAGCTCGGGTGATTCAAGGAATGCTTAGTGTAGACTCGGTTTGGGCCTCTGAAACGAACGAGAGAGCACCTCCTAACGATAATGGAAAGTACGATCGTTTCGAACTGCCCTACATACTTAAGACAGTGCTAGTACCCAAGTTCAAGCCCTCCTATACGTATATGTGAAGGTCAGCAATCTCAATAACAAACCAACAGCACGTACCTCCATACGAATTTTGTGAGTAATCTTTCAAGTCCACTGTTCTTTACTTCTTTCTCCTGCTTTGGAAGTTTTCGAATGAATGACCCGACATCCAACTGTGTCTCTGTTCCTGGACTCGGACGCGACCACCGCTGAACCAGAGCCAACATTTGTTTCTCTGACCACCTCAGAACCGTCGCCTCCTTCTGCCAGACTCCTGTAGTCCACACAGCCAGCGGTCCACCCTTGGCAGAAGGGGGTTCGCGATCCAGTCCCAAAAATGACCGCCATCCCTTCCAGGATCGAATGCGATTAGCAAGGACAACATCGGTGAATAATCGATCTCCGACTATGATCAACTCCTTGTCTTCAACTGGGCTGGGCAGCGAGGTGTAGTATTTTCGGATCGCAGCGATGCATGAATAAGAGGGTTTCATTGTTGAGTGAATCAGAACTGGCACGTTCAGATGATAAGACACCGATTCGGCCTGTAGTTTTATTGTAATGTTAATCCAGAAACGAAGGGGTTGGGCGTGTGGCAAACCTGTATCCCGCCCGCGTCCAGATGAGTTCCAGCAGAGTTGCTGACGACAATAACGTTGCCTTCGCCAAAAGTTTCCCGACATTCTTGCCAGGCGTACTAAGACGAAGTAGTTTAAATTGAGTCCAACGAATCTTGCTGAAATGCGCACCTTCAACTCAGGCACTAGCTCATCTTTGTGAGGGAGAGTCTACGAAAGGCGTCAGAATAAATAGCGGTCAAATAAAACAGATATTACAAGGCAGTTATCCTTGTCGAATATGGCGCCGCGATATCCAGCCCTTTTCAGTGCCGGAAAGTCGAGCTGGCGTATGTCTTTTCTGCGACAAATGTCTCAATTTCGCCAGAAAGTATGAATAAAAAAATGGCGCGCCTTTGACGATAAGGGAAGGTACTATGACCCGGGGATACCAGAGCAGTTGCAGAGGGACGAGCAGGCCCGGTACATTGAGCGGCATGTGCAAGCCTGTAATTCCCACGGCCTTCCACCTTTCCTTCAACGTCGACAGCCATGGCCGACTTATTTTCCTGTACGCCCTGCCCCTCGAATCATGCTATTCTCTAATAATAAAATGTACAGCTCCCAACGATGATATCGACTTTGACCGCGCTGCATCTGCCTTCCCTGACATTTCACTAGACGGCGAGGGTGATATCCCTGTTCCAGCACAGCTGGCCCCTGCGCCTCCCATGAGCAACTCTGGTTTCTCTTTCGATGACTTCAACACCCCGCCTCCAATTTTTGAAAAGGAGTCGTCGGTGA
Organism: Armillaria novae-zelandiae; assembly: GCA_030435655.1. Classification (NCBI taxonomy): domain Eukaryota; kingdom Fungi; phylum Basidiomycota; class Agaricomycetes; order Agaricales; family Physalacriaceae; genus Armillaria; species Armillaria novae-zelandiae. Next base: position 1,617,347 of record JAUEPR010000004.1, on the reverse strand, counting down.
AGGTTACTGGTGACGATGACATTGAAAAGTTTGAGACCGAGTTCCCTGACATTGATGTTGGCCCGGTACGTTGCTCTACTCGCCTCCAAGAATATACGACAACTGACTGCACCTAATAGACTTCGCCACCCCTGCAGCAAACACCGACGTTCGGCGCAACATTTGCACCTCGTCCACAGCCTTCTGTGTATTCCTCAACACCCATCCTCACCCAAACCATCGATGAAGATGAACCAGAAGTGATCAAGTAGGGGATGCCTGTTGCACTGCTGCTTTCTATTGCTGACAGGTCTGTAGGGAATGGCGCGCGCGTCAAGCTGAAGAGATCGTGGCTCGTGACGAAGCTTCCAAGGCCCGCCGTCAAGAGACTATCAGTCGAGCGGAGGGAGCCATTGACGAATTTTACGAAAAATACAATGCGAAGAAGGAGGTTACTATTTCGGAGAACAAGTCAGTAATATAAACCTGCCAAGAGCGCTTGTATACTGATTATCAAACACAGGGAGCAAGAGCAGGAATATCGTCAGTCTTTGACCGAGTCGCTGTCAAAGGGCACAACCTGGGAGCGCATCTGCGATATTATTGAACTTCAAAATTCGCAAAGCAAGACCATTGCAAGGGCTGGCCCTGGAACGACGGATCTGACGCGGTTTAAGGAAGTTTTGCTGAGGTTGAGGAGGGAAGGTGATGCTGCTCCTGGTGCTGGTGGTTACTAGATTTCTTGGACTTCGACTCTTTATTACCTTGGATGGATATCGTACGAAGCTCTTCAGATAAATTTCCTAATACCTTGACTGTCCTGTTCATGACGTGTACGCCAGTGACTAAGCAACGCCACACCTCCTTCCGTACTACCATCGCGACATTGGAGAAACAAGGCAAGAACAGCAGAAGAAAACTGGCATGGGTAAGTGATTCGGTGCCGGCTGAATGGCCGATATTCTCAGCTAGCTTGGGCTGTGTCAGGTTCCATTCAATCTATCACACGCCGGCTAGCGACGGGTAGGGGCCCCTGATACCCAATCGAGTCGGGTATTCATAAAACTGGCAATTGCGGCAACGACGAGTAATTCCACACACCCATGGCGTCGACGTTGACCGAGTCCTGGATTCAAGGTCCCCATTCCACCAACTTTTTTACGCGTTATTTCAAGGCTGACAGCCCCTCGGCTGTCATTGTCTTCGTTCATGGCTTTGGCGAACACTGCAGTCGGTACACTGAGCTGCATTCCCAATTTGCCGAGCGTGATGTCTCTGTATTCACCTATGACCAGCGGGGCTTCGGGAGGACCGCGCTGGACGAGGAGCACAAGAGTAAAGACAGCTCCTACGCTAGAACGAACTGGGTCAACGAGATGGGGGACGTTGCTTGGGCTATTCAACATGTGCAAAAGGAGCTTCCTAGAGTACCAGTGTTCCTCATGGGGCAGTCTATGGTGCGTCGTCGTCGTCCCTTTCTGCGGCGGCTTAGAATTCACCTTTGAGATAGGGCGGTGGAGAAGCCTTAGGGTTCCCTACCGAAGGAAGGACTTCTCCTTATGCTTCTACGATTGCATCTTTGTCTGGAGTAATAGCTACGAGTCCTATGGTCGAGCAGACCTTTCCCGTCAACAAGCTCCTACGTTGGAGTCTCAGCAAATTGGCTTTCCTGACGCCCTACATTCTTTTCCCCGCGGATCTGGATCCTGACGTGGGTCAAGTTCAGGTCTCCACTCTTCTACAGTACTTACCGGTCCCCTTAGGAACTATCTCGCGACGCTTCTGTCGGCGCTGCCTATGTGAAGGATCCTCTTGTAAAGCCCTCGGGAAGTCTTCTCGGTCTGATGGATATGCTCGATCATGTATGGTTCTTGACTTTGACAGTTCATAAATATTGTCGACTGATTATTGAATTGCATCATGACAGGGCGAGGACCTTCTGAAATCGCGATGCCATAATTGGCCCAAGAAGCTTCCTGTACGTCTTTATTCGACGTCTTGTTGGCCATCTTTGTTGATTATCATTTGTCAGTTGATCATTTTTCATGGGACGGACGATAGAGTTTGTCTAGTTTGCAAACTTACGTTGTGGTGGTGGAGTTAACATTACTTTAGATCACGAGTCCGAAGGCAAGTCGAGCATTCTTTGACGCAGTCGGCATGGAGGATAAGAAATATGTATCATTTCCCGTAAGTCACGAATCTTCCCGCTTTGCTTTTCAAAAATTCGACGCTGAAGTGATTTCAGGGTGCATTCCACGAGCTCTCCAATGAGACAGAAGACGGCGTGAAAGATAAATTATTAGAAGAGTCTGTGGCTTTCATCGAGGCGCATTCAACCCTCATTCCCGAGACGTCGAAATTGTAGATTATATGTATGCTCTCTGATAATGCTTATGTTATAGTACTGTGAATTCTTTAACACGAAGGTTTTATTTTTAGTCTTGCGAGACTCCATGTAGATAGCGGAGAACGGTGGTTGGGTGCAGTCTCAAATCAAGCTTAAGGTCTCCAATATACGATGGTACGCATAGAAAGGCCAGGGCTCAGTCACATTTCTGTCTCAGACTTGCTCATTCCAGCCTGTACAGGTAACTTTCTTATGGCCCTTGCATTACTTCTGGCATGATTTTCAGGAAAATTTACAGTGCCCCGAGTAGCGATTCATGGCGTTAATTGTACGTCAATAAAAATTCACCCTCAAAACATGCTGTGTCTCTTAGCCCCTATGATACCGATCGCAAAGTGGCGGTGCTCATCAGTATTGCCAAACAGGATCCTTGATCTCTGTCATATACAGCTTTAACTTTTACCACCATCTTGTATATATTCCCACCCTCCCAAGACTTTCGGCGGCCACCATGCAGAGACACACCTTTACTGCACTCAACTCGACTTTCATCGTCGATTCCGAGTACCAATTTGTCAAGGAACTCGGCCAAGGCGCTTATGGGTGTGTTGTCGCCGCGAGACATCGTAGATCAGGCGAGGGCTGCGCCATTAAGAAAATCACTAATATCAATACGAAGGTACATCCTGATTCTGCTATTCACAACGATAGCTGATCTCTGATATTCTTTCCAAAGCGTATTTTGACAAAGCGATGTCTGAGAGAAATTAGGTATGCGTATCTGGTTGCATTTCGTTGTCTACCCTCGGCTGATATGCGTTCAGGCTGTTGCATCATTTCCGAGGACACAAGAATGTCTGTCCTCAGATTTCTGACCATTCTTGCATCGCTCATATCCTAAGCAGATCACCTGCTTGTATGATATGGACATTGTATTTCAACCTAATGGCAATTTCGATGAAGTGTATCTCTATGTAAGTGAGCGCCTCTCAATGGAGATTTTTCTTTAATACCTCCTTCTATAGGAAGAGTTGATGGAGGCCGATTTGCACGCCATCGTGAGTATCGGCCATCTGCTGACGGAATATGATATCGACTGTCGTACAGATTCGATCCGGGCAACCCCTCACGGATGCTCACTTCCAGTCTTTCCTTTATCAGACCCTCTGCGGGCTGAAATATATTCATTCCGCCAATGTCTTGCACCGCGATCTTAAACCTGGAAACCTCCTGGTCAACGCTGACTGCGAACTCAAAATTTGCGACTTTGGGCTCGCTAGAGGTTATACTCCTGGCGGAGGGACTTCGAAGGCTGCAGGAAATCAAGGTTTCATGACAGAATATGTTGCAACTAGATGGTACCGAGCTCCAGAGATCATGCTGAGCTTCGCCAACTACGTGTGTCCCTTCCCTTTTCAGTGTCGTTTCTGATTTAAAGTAATTTTAGACCACTGCTATTGATGTTTGGTCTGTAGGCTGTATCTTGGCTGAACTGCTGGGCGGCAAGCCCATTTTCAAGGGTCGCGAGTTCGTAACGATCCTTGTTTCACGTCTGAAACTCGATCTCACCCGTCTTCTAGTTATGTTGATCAACTTAACCAGATTCTTCATTACCTTGGAACGCCATCTGAGGACACGCTTCGCCGTGTCGGATCTCCCCGTGTAAGTTTTTTTTTTTTAAACCAAGGACACACTAGTTATATTACGTCTTGAAGGCTCAAGATTATATCCGATCTCTTCCTATCAAGCCACGGGTACCCTTCTCGACGTTGTTCCCTCATGCCAATCCCCTCGCCATTGACTTACTCTCGGGCATGCTGTGCTTTGATCCAGCGAAGCGAATAAGTTGCGAGGAGGCGCTAAATCATCCCTACCTCCAAGTATGGCATGACCCAGCTGATGAGCCCGTTTGTGATTCGGTACGCCCGTTTCTCCGGTTCTATATGTCTACTATTGAACGTGTCTCTGCACCCGCAGAAGTTTGATTTCGGATTCGAAGAAGAGGACAGCATCGATGGAATGAAGAAATTGATCATTGACGAAGTCAACTCCTTCCGTGTTGAAGTTCGTGCACAGGCTAGGGCAGCGGGTCAAATTCGCCGGCAGGACAGGTAATGTTTCTACTGTTTTGCCGTCAATGATGGAGTCTCATTAATATCAAAAAGCCTTCCTCTTCCGTCGCGGGATGAGCTCATGAACTCTCCCATGCAAGGACAGGAGGGGACGACCTCTGGCTTTACCGCTCCTCCCCAAGCAAACAGACCGCCTACGCCTGTCATGGACGATCCCAGTGAAGAACTGGAGCGAGAGTTGGCGGGAACCCATATCGGTGCAAGGAGGTAGTGAATTTAGATACGGGATCTAAAATAGTACGTTTGATTTCTCCCCAGTGAAACCGATTGTAGCGGGAAATTTTGTTGTACGTTAGTTTACTGTCAGAAAGCAATAATCATGAGTCGATCGTAGTATGAGCTCCAGTGGTGCATGTCGTTATTGCAGCGAATTGAACATCTCTTTTTTCGCATTTTGTTAATTGCTGTCAGTCTGAGCCATGTATGTATTTGATCTGCGTTACCCTGGCAGCGACAATACCGTCCATATGAGTCCCTCGTTCGGCTCAAGTATTGAAGGCAAGATTTGAGTCGAATGGGCAGACTATGCATAGGATTTTAATTCCTTCGCGTCGACTATCTTGGTGACTTGGTCAGTCATCGCAACTTCCAGCACGTCGAGCGCATAGTCAGATAATTCTAGCACCTAATCCACTTCTCATTCCCTCTTCATGGCACTGCACCCGACGCATCCAAGACGAAGAACACTGCGTCTCTGAATCGATCTCTCCTCTGATAGTACGACTTGGAAGGGAAGTTCAAGGAAACCGTTTTCGTGAGTCGTAGAGAATATCTTCGGACATACCCTCGTAAGAAAGTGCGATTTCAGCGTTTCACACACTGTTCGGCAAACAAATATCAGAGTCGACGATTTATGAACGGGACGCACTGATATGCCAATACAAAAGCTGTACACAAGTCCATTGCCCAATGAAGTCCACCGGTTACCAGAGTAACCATTCACCATACATATTCGGCCTCTCTCCCCTGATATGCGCTTCAAACGTCCTCTTCAGAACAGTCGACCAGCTCAAATCTCGTTCAGGAGGAGTAAAATTAGGGTAGTAATGTTTAAATCTTTTGCAAATGCATTATGAACCGAGTGATGGTTGGCCTCGGCCCCTATAGGCCATACCAAAGGCCGTGGGAAAAGGTCAGGGCAAAAAATGCCCTGCCTTTGGCCGACTGCTGACTTTTTAATTTTACCTGACTTTGTGCCAAGTCGCTGACCCGCACAACACTGGACAAGTGAGGATGTATCGAAAAATGCCAGATCATCGTGGTCCAAGGGAGGTATGCACAGATAGCTAGATACCTGTACGGCGTGACGATCTGTGGAATCTTGCGATGGTCTTCAGATCTTTGAAGAGTAAATTGCAGCTCGTCGTTGGATTGTCGGACCTTGAAGTTGAAGGGACAAGACAGCCAATCAGAGTTCCGGCTAGTCGCGCCTGCCCTCAGTGCGACGGTTTAAATTTTCCATCGACAACTTTTCGACTTCGAGTCGTTCACCTGGAATCTGTCGCCAAGATTACATTTCCTCACTTTGAAATGTTTCTGCTACATAAAACGACGCCATCCTTCAGCCCCCTGTAAGCCCGCCCTCTAACGACGCACTTACCTATCGATGACGCACTCATGTACGGACCAAATTGCTTCCACAATTAGTCCTATTTTTGTTCTGGTTTCCTATATATACTCGCGTACATATAGAGCATCCTTCCTTCTTCTCTTCTCCCTTCTTCTTCCCTCGCATCTATAGTCTACATCGCTCACATGAATATACATCGTTCCCCGTATTTCGATTGTCTCTCGTGAGTTTCTTTGTCTCTAGTGTTTCCTGTCTGCGACAGGTTTCCCACCCCATAGGCATCCCTGAGCTCAAGCACAACTCATTTTCTACAGCAACACCCCAAGACTACCGCACGCTACTATTGAGTTTCTCAAGAACAGGGTACCTGTATCTGGAGGTGGAGATGCTAGAGAGCGTCTACCACCAGAACCTAACGGATGTCGCGTATACGATGGTGGATGTGTAACTCTACGCTCGCCGTATGCTAGTGGAAGCATGTATCTCCGTACAAGGTCTGGCAATGCATGCCGTATTCAAGATCCGGGAGCAGCATAAATGGAGGTAGGAAGAAGGAAGCGCTGTTCTTCTTGCCGTCAAAGAGAGCTTGTGTGCGGCGGTATCATATGCTGTATTGGCGCACACGAAACTCTTCCGAGGCCTCCCTCCCTCTCCCTGGATCGTGTCAAATGAGGGATTCAACATTCTTCACGTCCTGCATCCTTTCATTGAATAGGTCTCGCCGCTCAGCTCTCTCTATTACGAGACATACGGGGACCTGCCCTGCATTCTGTGAATACTGTTCCTCGTCTGTCAGCACGCACCAACTCGCTCGTGCAGCACCTTTTCTCTTGGTTCCCCCGAGTTCGCTAGTACCCGGCGCCATCCCGACTCATGAGCTTCGCGCGGTGGTCCTAAATACCACTTCCCCTAAAAATAGTCGATGAAATCTACATGCCGGAGGAGACTATCTTACTTGGTTAGGAGCTGCGATGCAGGGCAAGACGCCAGGGAATCGGCGAACGAAGTAGCAATCTCCCCATCTGTGGAGGTGTCGAACGATCCGTTGTGGCTGAGGAAAAGGAATATGGCGAAGGATGGAAGGCAGGGCTTTTCAAACTAGCAGCGTAGTGCTAATGAGTCGGAAGGTCTCTAGAGCCATGATGACGCTCCGCAAGGCTCAATAATCTTTACATGTCAACCCTCAGGGCGCCGTTTGAGTACTTCGGTGCCATTGTACGTCCGCGGTTACCTGGCAAGCTACAAGGTTCCTCTCAGTACTGCTTCAATCTCCATCTGACAGCTGAGATGCGCGAGATGCATAAAAGCGCCGACCTGATTCCGAGTATCCGCCATCCAATAATTGGAGTTTTCCTTAGCGAGCCAGTCCTCCTCTGTATCTTTTTCGTCGAGCCCGTTCTTCATTCACCATCATGGTCAGTAGTTCGTTATCTCGATGTTCCACGATGTTGAAACGGCCCTCTAGAGCGTTGAAGCCTTTTCCAAGCCCTGCGGCGGTGCAGCCCTGGTCAAGTCTGATTGTGTCACCATCTATGATTTCGCGGGTGACGAGTCCCTCTTTGCCTCCATCGATACCTACCTCGTCGATGCTACGTGGGTGCCAAAGATGTCCTGGGAGAACGACACCTCCGTCGAGCAAACGTACTCCCTCCAGTATACGACCGGGCTCAGAGTCACCAAAGGCACGGAGGTCACAAACTCGATCGCGATCGCAGCCGAGTTCAAAGGCCTGTCGATGAGTGTGGATGGCGAGACCAAGACGTTCATGACGTACGAGACTACGGAGACTCTGACTCTGACGATCACGCTGGACTAATACGATCACGCTGAGTGTCCCTCTATAGTCAACTTTGACGTTCTGTCAGAAGAGATACCGGTTCAAGATCACGATGTTCTTTATTTTGGATGCCTGGGGACAGGAGTGGAATGTCGGGTCACAGGGTACATATGATGTCAAAAGGAAGGAGTGTGAAGTGGAGATTATGAGCGAGGATTACCTGACCACGGACGGGGTGTTGGATTCCGCCACGGGCACGATAGAAGTGGAGACTGTTTCAAAGGCCGATAATGTGGAGGCCAGGCATACGCGAAAGCGTGAGGATCTGACTCAGTGGTCGAAGGACGCGCTTTTGAAAATAGGCATATAATGGTAAATCCCGATATTTTCATTCAAGGGCGTAGCTGATATATTTCTACAGAGGAGTGAATGCTCTTAACATTCTGGTTGCTCATATATATTCTCTATTCCATTGTATCCCAATCCTGGCGGGCTGAAAACAAAACAAAAGTTCGAAACCAAACTTTAACCTCCATTCATAAGTTTACTATCGATACGCATGTCGTCATGAATGCATGTATCGGCGCCCAGATCCGACCGCAGCATATCTTAAATTGTCATAAGACACTTCAAGGCTCCTGCCCCCAGGTTCCCTTCTCGCCTCCACAACCACCAGGATAGGGCCATAGTTTTGACGCCAAGCAGTGGGAAGGAGCTAGATTATTCACGAAAAGAGGCGTCGAGGTATGCAAAAAGTGAGAAACAAGAGATATCTCAAAGCTGCTTAGAACATGGGACTCAATTGAATGCTCGGAATTGCCAAGCCGTTGATCAAAATACATTGAAGTTCATTTTCTAGATGTAATGTTTTAACTCCTAAGTACGCAACTTTACAAGTGCCGGTGTGTGTAGTCAATGGTCATGGTACTTGTTGGTACTGGCGCAAGTCCCCATTGAGAACGGTCTGACTTAGAAAGCATTGAATCTCGGTGGCGGGGCATTTTTCTCCGCTGGCAGTGACTGTACCTCGGGACTGGACTTGCTGTACTTATTGCATACCTCATAAGAGCTCCACGCCGCTTTGCTTTTCATTGTGCCATACTCAAGCAATGTTCGTCGGCACCCTAATCCGGAATTTCGCCTTGAAGATTCATGTATCTCTTGTAGAACATTTCTGTACGCTTGATAGAAGCCCCGGTCAGCGTATAGCTGCGTCTTGCCCTCTGTCAGGACGCAGAAGATACGCAGCAAAAGGAAAGGATAAATGTACGATATGTAAGGATGGTCTCGATGTGCATGTGCATCGGGCGAAAGGCGGAATTCCGTTAACGTCGGGATCATATGAGAGGGTCGGTGCGTGTTTGCACGTTCTCAAAAGCTAGGAAGCTGAAAAATTCGGTGCCCATCATTTCGATGCACCACATGATGGACCTCTTCATTATCTTCACAGGACTCTTGCAAGTTGTTTGTCCTGCGATGTTACATACCGCATTCGACACACAGGGCGAAAAAAAAGTAAATATATCGATGATCTTCTAGGCAGCTCTACCGCTATAGGGTGCTCTGATAAGGAGTCTTTCAATACTGAGCGTAATGGGTAATGACGAACACGGGACTCTCCCAAGAGCTCTGGATCTGAAGTTAAAGCTCAAACAAGGAATTAACATTCTTCATGTACTCTGCAAGAACCGTCTTTTCCTCGCGCTTTCGGGTGGTATAGGCCGCCTCACTCAGCTGACCCTATGTTACGAATCATACGAAGTCGGGGTTCGCTTCTGACTTGTATTCTGAAACTTTTCGTATATCTGGTTCCCCGATGGTTTCCTTTCCCTCGGTCTCGCTCAGTTTTCTGTTACCTGGAGCCGTCTTGAGTCTTGACCCACGCATCGTCATCGAAATACAACTGCTCCTGGAATATACCAATGGTCTACATGCCGGAGGAGACTGTCCTAATTGCTATACATTATTCCGGCCGGGTGACCCTGTGGCGGGTTGGTCAAGACATAGCAAGAGCTTGATCTTGTCATAATGCTTCCGATGCAGAAGAAGGGCGCCAAGTACCGGCGAATGAAATTCCCTATCTCCCCATTTGTTGAGGTGCCAGACCATACTTGATGATCAGGGAGCGCAATGAGGAAGGTGAGAGGAATACGACCGAGGACAGAAGGAGAGATCTCAATCCAGGGTTGTATAGCCTGGCTATTGGAGCCAGAAGAGTAATGTCAATGAATCTGGAGGACTATGAAGACAGAGCCAGGATGATACCCCGGTAAGCAAGGCCCAAGAATTTTTACATCAATTCATTTCCACAATATGCCCTCGGGACGCCGTTCTACATCCTCAGTGACAATGTGCATCCGCGGTGACTTCGCAAGCTGCAACATACCTTTCAGTGCCAATTTCAATCTCTATCTGACAGGCAGAATGTGCGAGACGGATAAAAGTGACGACCTGAGTGCGAGTATACCATCCAACAATTGGAGTTTCCCTCAGCGAGTCCACCATCCTTTGTATCTTTTTCGTCCAGCTTGACCAACCCGTTCTTCACTTACCATCATGGTCGGTAGTTCATTATCTCGTTATGTTCCACGATGCTGACATGAACTTCTAGAGCGAAAGATTCTCCAACTATGTGGTTTACAAGCCCAGCGGCGGTGACACCATGGTCAAATCTGGTCGATCCACCATCTATAATATTCCCGGTGACGAGGCATTCTTCGCCTCCATGGATTCCTACCTCGTCGATGCTACGTGGGTATCGAAGATGTCCTGGGAGAACAACACCACGGCGACACAAACATACTCCCTCACGTATACGACCGAGCTCAAAGTCACCAAAGGCACCGAGGTCACCAACTCTGTCGGGATCGGCGCTGCATTCAAGGGCTTGTCGATGAGCATGGACAGCCAGACCAAGACATTCACGGCGTACGAGACTACGGAGACTCAGACCAAGACGATCACCCTGACCGTCCCTCCCAAGTCGACGTTGACGTTCTATCAGAGGAAGTATCGGTTCAGGTCTACAATGTTCTTTGTTTTGGATGCGTGGAACGAGGAGTGGAATGCGGGATCCCCGGGAGGATATGACATCACGAGGAAGGAATGTCAGGTGGAGATTATGAGTGAGGATTATCTGACTACGGACACGCCGTTGGTGGATTCCGGCACGGGCACGATGATTGTGAAGAGTGTCTCGAGGGCTGATGTGGAGAGTCGCAGGAAGACGCGAAAGCGCGAGAACCTCACTGAGAGGGCGAAGAAGGAGCTTTCGAAGATGGGTGTCTAAAGGTAAATTCGAATATCTTATTCGAAACATCGCTGATAAATTTCTACAGATGATGAGTCAACGAGCACTCGTATCAAGCCAATGTAACCTTGTTTGCGGTTACCTTTTCTATATTGCTGTTACTATATTTCAATCTTTGCGCCTGAAAAACCCAAAAAAAATCGTACCTTTTACTTCATTTTCATACATAACACGATCCTTGCGTCGTTTAATGCCGGTACGAAATGGAAGCCCATACCTCCGTACCGGTAGAGGGTAGCCTCCCCTGGATCGCGTCACTGACAACGCCTTCAAAGAAAAAATCAATCCAATACACCATCGAGGTTTTTACCTAGTTCCATACTCCTCCTCACGCTCGGTCTTATTGTCCCGTTTTCTTCCGTTCTGCATTCTCCACCTGCTAGTCATATAATGGCGCGAGTCTGATTTCACCGGACGTCTGGGGTACTCAAAGTGCCCAGGACTCGTTCTATTCACTCTCCCGTTGTCCGGATATCCGCCGCGGAAAACGCCAACGGTCGAGTCGAGGCATTGAGATTACTGGAGACAGGCATTTATGCGGAGAGCAGCCTGAAAAAAAGGTGAAGTAGTGCGTCATTGGGAATTAGACATCGAACAAGCTAGACTTACATTCATGGATCACCCAAAGTGAGGCAATTTTCATGGCAAAAGGAAGCAATGTTTCAAAACCTTCAGTGAGTGCCAGATGGTGGAAATCATGGAGAACCTGCACACGTAATGAGGAGAAGATGATGCTGAAAGCAATATTTGACCGAGGCGATTCGCGGAAAAACTAGTAGAGGAAATCGTTCATCCTCCGAGACAAGTGTACAGAGTCAAAATTACAAGTGGTAGCAGGTAGCTTGAAGATCCTCCGCCAACGACTAAGAGATCGCATCGCAACTTTACCCAGAAGTAGGATGCAGTAGCCAAAGCGGAATTGAGAGAACATTCCGAGTCTTGTCTACGTATCGGGTGAAAGAAACACGTTGTTGCCTTCCCTAGTAGTGAATGAAAGGCAACCTAGAGCCAGTCTGTTGAGAGAAGATGACTGCCAGCGATAACATCCCGATGAGATCTGTGTGCTACGACATGTATTGAAATCGTAATCGCACATGACAGGCTAGATCATCGTGGTCCCAGGGATGTATGCACAGATAGCTAGATACCCATACAGCATGACGATCTGTGGAATCTTGCGATGGTCTTCGGATTTTCGAACAGTGAATTGCAGCTTGTCGTTGGCTCCTTGAAGTTGAAGGGACAACACAGCCAATCATCGTTCTGGCTGAAGCTGACTCAGCTAGGTGACTCACACCTGCCCTCAGTGCCGCGATCTTTTAAAATTTCCATCGACAACTTTTCGACTTGGAGTCGTTCACCTGGAATCTGTACGGCCAAGATTACATTTCCTCACTTTTAAATGTTTCTGCTACATAAAACGACGCCATCCTTCAGGCCCCATAAGCTTCTCTGAGCTCACGCACAACTCGTTTTCTGCAGCGACACCCCAAGACTACCGCACGCTGCCATTGAGTTTCTCAATAACAGGATACCTGTATTTGGAGGTGGAGATGCTAGAGAGCGTCTACCGCCAGCACCTAACGGATGTCGCATATACGATGGTGGATTTGGAGCTCTACGCCCAACGCTATCTCGCCGTATGCCAGTGGAAGCATGTATCTCCGTCCAAGGGTCTGGCATTGCATGCCGTATTCAAGATCCGGGAGCAGCATAAATGGGGGTAGGAAGAAGGAACTGCTGTTCCTCTTACCGTCAAAGAGAGCTCGTGTGCGGCGGTATCATATGCTGTATTGGCGCACACGAAACTCTTCCGATGCCTCCCTCCCTCCCTCTCCCTGGATCGTGTCAAATGAGGGATTCAACATTCTTCACGTCCTGCATCCTTTCATTGAATAGGTCTCGCCGCTCAGCTCTCTCTATTACGAGACATACGGGGACCTGCCCTGCATTCTGTGAATACTGTTCCTCGTCTATCAGCACGCACCAACTCGCTCGTGCAGCACCTTTTCTCTTGGTTCCCCCGAGTTCGCTAGTACCCGGTGCTATCCCGACTCATGAGCTTCGCGCGGTGGTCCTAAATACCACTTCCCCTAAAAATAGTCGATGAAATCTACATGCCGGAGGAGACTATCTTACTTGGTCAGGAGCTGCGATGCAGGGCAAGACGGGAAATCGGCGAATGAAGGTAGCAATCTCCCTATTTGTTGAGGTGTCGAACGATCTGTGGTGACTGAGGAAAAGGAATATGGCAAAGGATGGAACAGGCGACTGACATTTGGCAGGACTTTTCAAACTATCAGTGTAGTGCTAATGAATCGGGAGGACTCTACAGCCATGATGACGCTCCGCAAGGCTCAACAATCTTTACATGACAACCCTCAGGGCGCCGTTTGAGTACCTCGGTGTCATTGTACATCCGCGGTGACCTGGCAAGCTGCAAGGTTACTTTCAGTGCAGCTTCAATCTCCATCTGACAGCTAAGATGCACGAGACGTACAAAACCGACGACCTGATTGCGAGTATCTGCCATCCGATAATTGGAGTTTTCCTCAGCGAGCCACCCTTCTTTTTCGTCGAGCCCGTTCTTCATTCACCATTATGGTCAGTAGTTCGTTATCTCGATGTTCCACAATGCTGAAATGGCCCTATAGAGCGTTGAAGCCTTTTCCAAGCCCTGCGGCGGTGCAGCCCTGGTCAAGTCTGATTGTGTCACCATCTATGATTTCGCGGGTGACGAGTCCCTCTTTGCCTCCATCGATACCTACCTCGTCGATGCTATGTGGGTGCCAAAGATGTCCTGGGAGAACGACACCTCCGTCGAGCAAACATACTCCCTCCAGTATACGACCGGGCTCAGAGTCACCAAAGGCACGGAGGTCACCAACTCGATCGGGATCGCAGCCGAGTTCACAGGCCTGTCGATGAGTGTGGATGGCGAGACCAAGACGTTCACGACGTACGAGACTACGGGGACTCTGACGAAGACGATCACGCTGAGCGTCCCTCCCAAGTCGGCGTTGACGTTTTATCAGAAAAAGTATCGGTTCAAGGATACGATGTTCTTCATCTTGAATGCGTGGGGCTATGATTGGAATGTTGGGGGCCCCGGGGGGCATGGCATTACGAGGAAGGAGTGCGAGGTGGAGATTATGAGCGATGATCATCTGGTTGTGGACGTGCTGCTGGGGGATGCTGCTACGGGGATCATGGAGGTGGAGTGTGTTTCCAAGGCGGATAGCGAAACTGCGAGGCAGACGCGAAAGCGTGGAGAAATTACTAAGAGGGCAAAGGACGAGCTTTCGAAGATGGGTGTATAAAGGTAAATCCAGACATTTCATTCATTATTATGGCTGATATGAATTTATAGAGGAGTGTAAACGTCATCAGCCTACCTTGTTCTTTCCTATCCCATTGTCGTGTTCCAACCTTTCCACTGAAACTCCAAAAGAATTGCCGACTTGAGAATAAACTTGAACGTTAAACTGTTTGAACGAATTTTTACACTGCTATTTATTTTTAGTTCGACAGAAAGCACAAGTATTTCCACGTACCGTCCCCCTGGAGAATTTGGGCTGTGGAAGCATAGATTTCCACCGTGCAAAGTCATCAGTGCCATGGGGATGTAAGAACGTTCACATCAAAGAACAGCGTCGCCCGCTCGATGGTGTCCTGTCGTCGAGCGTGGTAGGAGACTTTCGTCCTGCCACTACGAATGCTGGCATGACCTTGAAGAATTTTGTTCCAAAAAAGTTTTGTCTATGTATGGCATTTAGCACCCTGGCTTTGTGTTGTTCCGCACTTGTGGGATGTCGTACTCGTTGTAGGTGATCATGGTGATCCCAACCTTGGGGATCTAATAAGGGAGGCATGTGAACGGTGCCGGAGCTAGTCGTGTCGTAGACGAATATGACTTATAAGTGATGGCGACTAGAGGAATGCCAGCATGTCGTCTATGCTCCCACCCGCGCTGTGCAAGGCGCTCGACGTGCTCCTGATCGACAACTTTGACTCGTTCACGTGGAATCTGTACCAGCGACTATGCCTGCTTGGTGCAGAAGTGACTGTCATTCGCAACGACGCCATCTCGCCTGAGCAGTTTCCGGAGCTGCAAGTGAACTCTGTGATCATCTCACCTGATAGTAGAACAGCTATTTTTGGTGGGCGAAAATAAGGATAGATAGGACCAGTTTTTCATTGCGGTGTCCGTATCCTGCTTTGGCGGCATAGAAAGGTAAAGAAAAATTACGACATTTTTAGAATACCTTTGTCCGTCCTGAAAATTGATCAGCCCAAACAGCGAATATTATGAAGAAATTTATTATAGAAAAGGTTGTATGGCGAGAGCTGGAGTCTGTAATCTATATGGACATGAACGGATCATCACGCACATTAGAACATGCCAATACAATACTTATCAGTCCATGGCACAAACAAGTCCACCAATCATCCGAGTATCCATTCCCCATACATATTCGGCCTCTCCCCCCTGATATACGCTTCAAATGTCCTCTTTAGAACAGTCGACCAGCTCAAATCTCGCTCAGTATCAGGGAACTCAGCAAGCACCATCGTACTGTTCCCAAACTGTCCGAGATTGGGCCAATTCTGTCCTGGGTCCACGGGTCTCCACCTATTAATCGAGTTGGAGCTGATCGTTAAGAGCGAGTGAGAAGAGGAAACGAACCAAGAATTGTGGAAATGGTACGCAAATGCGCCTTTGAAGAAGCCGCCAAAGCCCAGGGTTTGTGGGGAGGCGCCGACAGGCGAGGGTGTATCGAAAAAGTCAGTAAACCTGTGAGGGCAAGAGATGAATTTGCAAAGCGACATCCAAAATGAAAGTACTGGGCACCTCTTGAAGTATGGTTGCGGGGGCCTATCTCGTTGATATCCGTCTGCGTTCATCCAGGCAGGATCGAACAAGGCTCCGGGTGCACGATACAGCAGAGAATCCAACCGACCATGCTTGACGTAATTCGACGCAGGAATCGGGTGAAAGTCCAGCTCGTTTTTCAGGGCAGTCCGGAGTAGAAACGTCCCTAAAGCTGAGCCCTTGTTCAATCGAAGGACGGCGGTGTTGTATCGTTCATGGAAGGCCCAGCGGTAGGAGAATGAACCTTTCCATCCCCACAGCTCTTCCCAGTCACGTAGAAAGAGTATGTCAACGTCCAAGTAGATGCCCCCAAAGCGCTGGCACAGTACAAACCGGACCAAGTCAGACATGATGACTGAAAGTCGGTCGTAAGACGAGGACGACGAGGAGCCGGCTCGGTGGGCGGCTTTGCTGCCGCTCGAATACGACTTGCCATGGGATTTGAATACGCTTCCGACGTGTCTCCAGTCATCTTTGAGCTCGGGAAGGCTGTCGAGCTGTTCTGTCGTGTTCCAGAATTTGAACTGTATGGCACGAGAGAATCGAGGATGGAAGAAAGGCGCTGACCAAGGGTTCGCTTGCAGTTCCTTGATCATGTCGGAGTTGGCGTGTGGGGAGGGCTGAGCTGCAGCGGGGACAGGGTTGATCCATAACCATAGTTGGGGCCTACAGAAGCTGCGTTCATCTTCGTAGTCTGGTTCATGGAGACCGAGGTTTTGGGTGAAGAGGAAGGAAATAATGGCGAAGTATGGCTTGTCCGTGAACGGGCCTGTCCAGTACATGTGAAAAATACGGGGATCATTAGGGTCGCAGGGGCCACTGGTGGAGGAGTAAACGTGACGTTCCAGCGGGGGAGGTAGAGATATAGGTGATGGTTCCCATTCGGCGTTGAGCTTTTTTATGAATTTGGCGTCCAAAACTCTGTCCGCGTCTCGTGTGTCCTTGGGGGACGAAAACAGAGAGCGAACTGTTCGGGTGGGAATTGACGGAATGACGCTGTCCTCGACGAAGAGATATTTCCACCCGTCGGGAACAGGGCGGCGCAGACGGTCGTCGTTGTCAAGACCAGCGCCGACGCGAAGCACCTCGAGGCAGTCACGAACATACTAAGTACATTGTCAGTTGGCTAAAAGAGAAGCCGTACTTGTCACTCACCCGGTTACCCGAGACATCACAATGCTGCATGACGACGTCCAAGTCGGCCACGCTGCCTGGTATTGGCCTTGGCGCATATAGAGGCGTTGTTTCGACATTCAAGTAGAACCTCTTGGGACCGATGCCGTGCCCTGGGTCGTTTACGGGCAGGGCGGGATTGTCAACAGGGGCAAGGCCTAGTTCCTTGGGGACTAACGCCAATAAGGACAGGGATCCAGGTTGATGTCATTTTGCTACTTACTAGGGTGCCTCGTTGGATAATGTCCACTTTCTATTTCCCACTTCCATATCCGCTTCAGATCCTCCCGCCTGTACACGAGTGTGGGTGCGACGCCGAATGGAGGCAGCAGGGCGTAAATGATCAACAATATGGCTGCATAGACGGAGAGTACGAGAGCGTAACCCTTTCGCTTGCCATAGCGAGAGACGCTGGCTGCGTGAAAGGCCCGAAGGTTCGGCAGGGGGATGCGCAGTCGATTGCGACCACCGGGCAGTGGCACATGAAGCGCAGTCGTCCAGGAAGGCTTCCGGTGGTGATGGGATGGTAGAAGCGATGTCATTCGACGTATACAGCTGAACGGTCCTGCAACGACGCGATGTTTGAAAAGTCAGCAGCGTTTCTTCACCATTACGTAGTTTCTGAATAAAGGCATAGACAGCTCTATTTCTGGATCATGCAACTATTTATATCATTCTGCCCAGGAGGGACCAATGTTGAGGAAAGTAGATGAACTGTTTCATACGAATCGCCGTTTCAGTGGGCGATGCAACTCCGAGTCGACGTCGGCATATTTTACAAAGTGATGAATCGTAACACGTCAGATCAATACCGTTGCATATATCTCAACTCTTGAGCTGTTCAAATAGGCTGGTGTAGGTGACGTTATCGTATGTAAATATATACTTGTATGATGATGATGGTGGTGATTTGTGTTGCATTCAATCGATTGATTCCAACTTTGTAGTTGATCATAGGACTGGACTGAATTAGGGCTCGCTGAGTACTGATGCTTGTGGGTCGAAAAATAAAAGAAAAAGAAAAGAGAAAAGAGGGAAGTTTCACAAGACGTACCTGCAAATTTTTAAAAGATTTTCGAGTGCTTATAACACGAAATCAATGAGGTGGTGAAAAACAGCATTGCATGCACCTTTCTGATGCCCGAGTCACAGCCACATCAAGCGGCAGGCCTGCCGTGCAGTAGCGGATTCATTTAATGCAGGAGACTCATCTCCTCCCTTCCTCTGAAATTTTTAATTCTAACTCTTTTCTATGAATTAGAAACATTCTAAAATTGCCGGCCCTCCGGGGGTGTTGTCATGTATGAATGTATGGTGCGAGGCACTTAGTCACCGCTACCCGTGTGCAAAATTGTGAAGTCCAAATAGGAAGGTCAGTTTTGACCCAATTTCTTATTCCTCTAGCGAAAATGCTCCTTTTGATGAGAGGATCATTTTGTCTAGACGAAATTCTCATAGGGTAACAAAACTTCTCGGGAAATTTTTGGCCAGACGTGACAGAGTTGGCAGGGAACGTGATATATGTCACACCATGTCACACTTTTCCCAAATTTTTCGACTCGGAAATCGACTTTTTTAGGTCATTTTGGATGTCGAGATTGGCCACTGCCTAAAGGTAGTGGTGACTAAGCGCCTCGCACCATAGTCATCCAGTCCGAGCCACCAAGTGGGTACCGGCAACCCCCGCCAAATTTCGGGCTCCGAGCGATCTCGATTTCGGCTGGAAATAGGGCACTTTCATGGATGCACCTACTGCAGCTCGAACGAGGAAGATTCGTGAATACCTTTGCAGGAACATTTTGCTCAGGACATAATTATACATGTATTCTTCGAAGCAGAATATTTTTAAGACCCTGTTTTACTATAGTTTCATTGCATTTATGGCATTAAAAATGCCTTTTTAAAAAATGTGCTCCGAAGAATACATGTATTTTATTTTAAAAAGATATCCTGTAATTTTTCCGAAGCAATATGAGGGTTGTGGAAGCCTGTACCAGGTGCATTTGGATCAGTAGTCCGAAGGCTTTACAAATACAACCAAACAAAGGTGTCCTCCCACTTTTACACCATCTCATCGGCTGTTGATGGATGTGGTCCTTATTGTACTTGTGAAATACTTGAGGAAGTATACCAAGTACAGCATGGTGCAAAAAGATACCTCACAGTAGCAAAATTGGATTTTCAGTTAGACTAGCATATAAAGAATTGTAAAAATGGCTCAGGATTGGATATTGCAAAGGCTAAATCTGTGCAAAAGACAGAAGTGACCTAAAATATAGATACAAACATCTCCAGACAGCTGTAGCCAAGTTACCAGAGCTGCAGGGAATCTGGCAGTTGAGGCTGACAATGAAGAAGCAGAGACAGGGGCTGAAAGGTGCCAAGAAGAGATCATAGATGTTGATATTAAGGGACAGGATGAGAGTGATAATTAGTATTATTCTAGGAAAAATAGTGCTACTATATACTTGAACTTGTATGTAGCATTATGAAAAGAGAGGAGCATCCATCAGTGAGATTTGAAACAATTAACGTCGATTTGCCGTCAAAATGGCCGAAAATAGGCATAGTCAGCTCACGTTTTGGAACCGGCAGTTGCCGGTACCCACACCAAGGGCCGGAGTTTGAATTTCCAGCCCAATGTGGTCCACTACCGGTGCTCGGCGCTTGAGAGCATTCAACGTTGATTACTAGTGACTGGCTGTCAGCACCTTCAATTTAGATCTTGCTTGAGGGTAATTTCCTGTACATGGATGGTATGCTTGGGACTGAGAATGGGGAAGTCTGTAGTTTTGTGCTCCTGACGTCATTGACAGAATTGCCACAGGCACTATAGTTCGACACAGATATAGTGAGAGTCGGATGGGGTCTTGTAAAGTTGATTGTGCACACAAGGTGGGTAATAATATCTGTCAAAGTTGACGGCGACTTTATTTTGGAGCAGGCAACACATCTTTGTCAAAAGCATCGGAGCCTTCGTGGAAACCTGACGTGTACTGTCAGGAAACACTAGAAAAGGGGAAACTCACGGAAGACAGAGTCTACGGTGAACGAAGTATATTGGGGAGAAGTAGGGTAGACGTCTAGAGAGAGAGAGGGAAAGGGAAAAGAAAGAATGCCGTAGCTAGTGAGAGGCGCGAGTATTTATACGAGCGGATGCAAATATCGGACGAAAATACGTGAGGGTTTTGGTCCGTGCGTGACATGGAAGCGTCGTCATAGGTAGGTGAATACGTCATACTAGGGCGACGAGCTTACACTGTCTCACCTCTTGCAAGTCTTCATCGACGTCGGTCGATAATGTGTCATTTACGGCGATGTTGACTCGTATATGACTAATCTACGAGTAGAAAGTATCGAAGATACCTTGTAAGTAGGTAGTCGGTAATGAGAAGGGTTTGGCAGTTTACCTCGAAAGGAAAGTCTTAAGTTGTTGTTGATAAGCTGATTAACCTCTCAGGTTCAGCACGCGTTCAAGATCACCGTAAGTAATGCGTAGAACATAACTGATTTGGGTAAAAAGTTATCATACATTGGCGGTAGTAATATTTTCGTAGTTGCTGCGGAGGAATATTCTACATCCTTCTAGTAAGTATATAGGCGACTCAGGATGATTCGTAAGACTGCGGCCAAATAGTATCGTAGCTAAAAGGGATTAACATCGTAAGCGTCGTAAGTCATGAGTATCGTAATGTCGTAATGTCGTAAGATAGGAATGAGTTATCATATTGTCGTAGTATCATTAGTAGGAATTAGTAGGAATAGGAAGACCGTAGGGTGATGAAGGGAATACCATAACAGGTGAGTCAATGCTAGGGTCTGTACAAATGTTAAACTCATAGCATGCTCATTAGTACTAGCACTTACTATCTTTGAAGACTGATAGGCTATAGTACACTATACGGATGCTCCATTGAATCCGAAACATTCGTTGTACTGTAGGACCAGATCTCCTGAAGTTGCCCGTCGTGTTGGCGAGATGACTTGGTATGGCAATCCTCTTCTTTCGCTTCTCGTTTCTTATCCTCCAGTGTAGGAGGTTGGAGCTGAAGCACTGAAGTGTCGGAGGTCATTTTACTGGAATCTTTAACTTCATCTTTGCGTTCTCGACACTCGCTGCAGGAGCATCAGGATTGGGGTGTATGAGAGCTCATTTTTTAATTCGACCTTCAACCGGATGGTCCGTGGCCATGGCGGGTATATGTATGGAACTCCAAGGCTAGTTATAGTAGAAGCAGCGTGGTCATATGTATGGTAATGCACTCAACATGTACTTTGAATATATGCACTTCTCTGTCACTGCATATTGACCGGTCTAGTGAATATATGCTATGAAATATCTTTTCGGTTCAATATCAGGTGATAATACCTTCGTTAGGGAATACAATTGCGCGATAGATGCCCAGTGGCTATTATACCATTATCCTTTCAATACAGTGTAAATACTGGGCATGTTTGCAAATAGGGGCCTGTCCGTTTCTGTCATATTATTTATTTATTTAATTCTTGGCTGTGTACCATCAGCGACCCCGAAATATACCTTTTTTGTACTACGAGCTCTACTACGAGCTCGACGATGAGCGACGACTTCCTACGCCTGGTGTCGCAGGCTAACCCGGCTACTAGACAGTACGAGCCCACGAATAATGGCTACCCACCTTCTTCCTCAACATCTCCCTATACCCATTCTCCTTCAAACCCGCAACTCATGGACCCGTTTTTCGACGATGACGACGACCTCGAGTCCACCTACAGTCGACCAATGCCCATGCAATCGCAGGAGAGTGGTCTACCATTAGCACGTTCTGCTGCGCCACTGGCTGGTACAGGCAACTCCAAAGGAGGAGACGGTGTTCCACAGGGCTGGAACTTTGACGATGATGAATTTCACCCTTCGAATCAGTCCCCGTTCGGTGGCTCGGATTCATTTAATGGTTCTCCAATCAAGCCGAAGGAGAAAGAGCCCAGAACAAAGACAATCCGGCAGTGGAAATGGCCGTGGAAGAAGGAGAAACAGTTGACCGGGGAGAGATTTGTCGTACTCAATAACAGCGCTGCAAATGTCGAATTCTCCTCGAATTTCGTTTCCACCAGCAAGTACAACCTTGCGACCTTCCTTCCCAAGTTTCTGTTCGGTGAGTTTCTGAGACTCCGGACCATGTGTTATCATTCATTCGGCCTCCAGAGCAATTCTCGAAATACGCCAACATGTTCTTTCTGTTCACAGCTTGCATACAGCAAATACCAGACGTTTCTCCAACCAACCGTTGGACGACTATTGCTCCGCTTGCAGTGGTCTTACTTGCTTCCGCTTTCAAAGAAGTTCAAGAGGATTTGGTGCGCCTCCTTCAGCTACTATATGTCCGCCCACGAGTTGACTGTACATCCAGAAACGGCATCAATCAGACTCCGAGCTCAATTCACGCAAGGCAAAGGTTCTCGAGCCACAAGGAACATTTGTGGAGCAGAAGTGGAAGGACATTCGTGTCGGTGATGTGGTGCGGATGGAAAGCAACGATTTTATTCCGGCCGATATGCTTCTCCTCAGTTCCAGCGAACCGGAAGGGCTGTGCTATATCGAGACCTCCAATCTCGATGGGTATGTTTTCCTCGTTTCAACGTTAGAACTGTTAATTCAAAGAACCCATCAGTGAAACCAATCTGAAAATTAAGCAAGCCTCTTCGCACACTTCCTCATTAACGGCACCCCCCCTCGTTCTATCTCTACACGGTTCCCTCCGGTCCGAACATCCCAACAACTCTCTGTATACCTACGAAGGAACGTTGGACCTTATCACGAGCGCCGGTACGCCGAAGCAGGTGCCTCTTGGTCCCGACCAGATGCTTCTACGAGGTGCCCAGTTGCGGAACACACCATGGGTGTATGGTTTATGCGTGTTCACTGGTCATGAGACGAAGCTAATGCGGAATGCTACGTGAGTGTGAACAATCAATCTGGAGTTGCGGAGAGTTAATTGTAATGGAAGTGCGGCGCCCATTAAGAGAACAGCCGTGGAACGGCAGGTCAATGTGCAGATCGTGTTCTTATTCATCATCCTCCTGCTTCTATCAGTAGGATCGACCATAGGAAGTAGCATACGGGCGTGGTTCTTTTCCAACCAACAGTGGTATCTATTCGAGTCGTCATCAATAAGTGGAAGAGGTGCGAGATATCTCATCATAATATTCTCAAGGCTTACCAAACATCTGTACAGCTAAGAGCTTTATCGAAGGTTTGCCTACGCCCATTACCGTTACCGAGGCACTGAATGAAATTCTGTAGACATCCTCACATTCATTATTCTCTATAACAACCTAATCCCAATATCTCTCATCGTCACCATGGAGGTCGTTAAATTCCAACAGGCGCAGCTCATCAACTCTGATCTGGATATGTATTACGCGAAAACGGATACGCCAGCTCTCTGCCGAACCTCCTCGTTGGTCGAAGAATTAGGCCAGATCGAGTATGTATTCAGTGATAAAACGGGTACACTGACATGTAACGAGATGGAGTTCCGATGCTGCAGTATAGCCGGAGTGGCTTATGCAGATGTGGTCGATGAGAACAAACGGGAAGGCGAGGACGGCAAAGACGGCTGGAAGACATTTGCGGAGATGCGA
Source organism: Armillaria novae-zelandiae (assembly GCA_030435655.1). Lineage (NCBI taxonomy): Eukaryota > Fungi > Basidiomycota > Agaricomycetes > Agaricales > Physalacriaceae > Armillaria > Armillaria novae-zelandiae. Next base: position 1,593,559 of record JAUEPR010000004.1, on the reverse strand, counting down.
GCTCTTTTAGACGAGTCTACAAATCCTTTCGCCGACGGAAGCTCGACTGGTACCTCTGCGGACCAAGAAAAGGAGGTAGTCAGAGAGTTTTTGACGCTCTTGGCGGTCTGCCATACGGTCATCCCCGAGATTAAAGATGGCAAGACGATCTACCAGGCAAGTAGTCCTGACGAAGCAGCCTTGGTTGCTGGAGCTGAGCTTTTGGGTTATCAATTCCACGTACGTGAATATCATTAAACTTTTGACTTTATTATATTAATGCTTCTTCATTAAGACCCGGAAGCCGAAATCCGTATTTGTGAATATCCAGGGCCGATCACTCGAGTTCGAAATTCTCAATGTTTGCGAGTTCAACTCGACGCGTAAACGAATGTCAACAGTTGTCCGGATGCCCAACGGCAAGATCAAGATATACTGCAAAGGTGCCGATACTGTCATTTTGGAGCGTCTGAGCAAGAATCAACCGTACACGGAGAAGACCTTGGCACACCTCGAGGTATGTCTGCTGCGCAACTGATCTGAAGTCTTTTTACACGGTTAATATAGGAATACGCCACTGACGGACTTCGGACACTCTGTATCGCCTTCCGTGATATACCAGAGCAGGAATACCGTCAATGGTCGACTATCTATGATCAGGCGGCTGCGACTATCAATGGACGCGGGGAGGCCCTTGATCAGGCCGCAGAACTCATCGAGAAGGACCTGTTCCTGTTGGGTGCTACTGCTATCGAGGACAAGCTCCAGGATGGTGTTCCAGACACTATCCATACGCTGCAGATGGCTGGCATCAAGGTACGTCTTTTTTTTCTCTTACCATAGATACCTAAGTTAATTCCGTACGTACTGCAGGTTTGGGTACTGACGGGTGATCGTCAAGAGACAGCCATCAATATCGGGATGTCATGCAGACTGATTGCAGAATCGATGAATATGGTACGTGCTGTCGCACGGTCATGATAGCCCACAATCATGAAACATCGTTTTAGGTCATCGTGAACGAGGAGAATTCGCATGATACTCAAGAGTTCCTGAGTAAACGTTTGAGTGCCATCAAGAATCAACGGAGCACTGGAGAGCTAGAAGATTTGGCGTTGATCATTGGTGAGCCACCAGCTCGCTGTTTTTGTTTCCTAGGTGCTCAGTTTTGAATAGATGGGAAAAGCCTGGGCTTTGCTCTGGAGAAATCTATGTCAAAGATATTCTTGGAGTTGGCTATCATGTGTAAAGCTGTCATATGCTGTGAGTAACTGCGGTACCGCAGATGGTTATTTGGTAAACTCTTCTCCGCAGGCCGCGTATCGCCTTTGCAGAAAGCGCTAGTTGTAAAGCTTGTCAAGAAGAACCAAAAGTCGATCTTGCTCGCCATTGGGGATGGTGCGAATGACGTGAGTATGATTCAGGCCGCACACGTCGGCGTAGGCATTTCCGGCGTGGAGGTGAGTGTATTTTTATGCATTCGCCGAGTACCAATGAACGTGTTTTAGGGTCTACAAGCTGCTCGTTCCGCGGATGTGGCCATCTCGCAGTTCCGATACCTGAAAAAGTTGCTCCTTGTTCACGGTGCATGGAGCTACCGGCGCTTATCGAAGCTCATTCTGTGTAATTATTTCGACCCCCAAAGTTTCTTCTTGAACTAATGTTGGCGTGGACAGATTCTTTTTATAAGAATATCGTGCTCTACATGACGCAGTTTTGGGTTCGTCTCACGGTTATGGTCCTCGTTCTCTAATCTAACTCCCTGTATGACTTAGTATTCGTTCTTTAATAACTTCTCCGGACAGATTGCCTACGAGTCATGGACATTGTCGTTGTATAACGTTGTTTTCACTGTTCTGCCTCCGCTCGTTATTGGTGTGTTCGACCAGTTCGTGTCGGCACGAATTCTAGATCGATACCCGCAACTATATGTGCTCGGACAGCAGAATGAGTTCTTTACGAAGAAAGCGTTCTGGATGTGGTTTGTGAATGCGTTGTATCATAGCTTCGTGCGTTGTATGTTTTCGTTCACTTTGATTCTGCTCACCGGGAGTGCAGATCCTATTCGGCTTCTCTGTCATCCTTTTCTGGGGAGACCTCAAGCAGACCAGCGGACTCGATAGTGGACATTGGTTCTGGGGAACAACGCTGTACCTGGCCGTGCTTCTGACGGTTCTTGGAAAAGCTGCCTTGATTTCAGAGTAAGTCCGGCTTGGTCCATGGTTATGGTACCTGTTAATTAACACGCTTTGTAGCATATGGACGAAGTACACGGTGGCGGCTATTCCCGGATCCTTTGCGTTCACCATGGTCTTCCTTCCCCTCTACGCCTTCCTTGCTCCAATCATAGGATTCTCCACCGAGTATGCAGGCATAGTCCCCTATCTATGGACAAACGGGGTCTTTTACTTTATGCTCATCTTGGTGCCTATATTCTGCCTCAGCCGTGATCTGGCATGGAAATAGTGAGTCGTCATGTATCTGTCATAGGATGGACACGGGTCTCATAGTCTATCTTAGTTATCGACGAACGTATGCGCCGCTGTCTTATCACATTGCTCAAGAACTCCAAAAGTACAATATACCCGATTATCGACCACGGCAGGAGCAGTAAGTACCGAGGTCCTGGTTTACATCTGTCTTGATTACTGAGACACCGCCCGAAGATTCCAAAAGGCCATCAAGAAAGTCCGAGCTGTCCAACGAATGCGGCGCAATCGTGGGTTTGCTTTCAGCCAGACGGAGACGGGGGGCAAGCAGGACCAGGCGAAGCTGATACGGGCGTACGATACGTCCAAGTCGGACGCGAGACCGTCAGGGTACTGATTGCTTTGTATGGATGGGACATTGTATTCTTATATTACACCGCGCATTTCTATATTATATCTCCTGCTCTCACACGCAATTTTTGGCTTGGCGTTTGGGTGTGAAAATTCAAGCTGTGGGTTCGGTTCATCAGTACCTGTCTACGAGGCGTTGTATTAATGCTGGCAGTGGGTAACCATTGCGACACGGGGCAGTTGGGGAGACTGGCCTATACTCCCTACGACATGGAAAGGGGATAACGACTGAGTGATGTTAATGAATGATTGAATCAATGTGGGGGTGCTGTACCCACGCCCTCCGTATGCTTTTTTGATGGTGTATCCCAAGAGCCGATGCCGTCGAAAAACATGCGCTTTGTGTAAAACTGCCGCGCTTATGGGGTCGATGAGTCGGAAAGTTAAGCGAGCACCGATAGATGGGAACACCTTGGTGAATGCAACGGTCATCAAGACAGATAGGAAGAGCAAGTGGCGGTGCCAGAAGGATTAAAACTCCAGAGTAGCGGCGTGGAGACTCCTTGACAGCCTCCTCGCACTGTTGCCTAGGATTTATATATATACTAGTACTGTCTTCCGAGTCAAACCTAGGAGAGGAGCTCCCTAGTTGGTCTTCTAGTTTGAGGAAAGGTCTACTTGGCTATTGATTTTAGGCCCATTTTCTGAATCTCTGGTCTTGTCTGGGCGGGACTGGAAGATGATTGTTTGGCAACGAGGATGATGCTAGAAAAGGACATTCCATGACAACAAGATCACGATCAGACTGATCCAGATATATCCACGCCTAGATATATAGGCCCTTGTTTCTCCTCCCCAGTTCGTCTTTCCCTCCTCCTGTCGATCGGGGCCACCATTCTCACTCTTTTCTTTCTTCTTTCTTTCATTCTTTTCTTTCCGTTAGATTTTTCCACTCTTTTATTGCGTCGGGAACGCACACATCATCATGTCTCTCAAAGCCGAACTCGAAATCTGGGCCGCGGCGCTCAAGGCTTATGACGAAGAGGATTTCGAAAAGTCCCTTGATCTGTTTTCTGTGCGTTTTTAATTGCCACTTGGGATGAGATCCTTACCGGTAATTTGACAGCGGATCGGTGATTCGTCCAAGATTCAGACAAATATGGGCCTGATATATGCGACCCTTGGCGAGCATGAAGCGGCCGTTGAACGGTTCAATGAGGCTACCACGATGGATGGGTATCTTGCTGTGGCGTACGTCTAATCTGATAAGACTGCTTTTGTTTTCTTACGATCCCGGCCCAGCTACTTCCAATGCGGCGTGTCCAATTTCCTCCTCACTCGTTACGATCTCGCATACAAGGACTTCGAAGAGGCTTTCTTGTATCTGAGGGGAAACCAGGCCATGTGCGTCGCGTTTTGGACCTTGTGCCACCATCTGACCATCTCTGCAGCCACTATGAACAGCTGGGGCTCAATTTCCATCTCTATGCCGCTGAGGTCCTCTTCAACAAGGGCCTGTCACAGATCTACATGGGCCGTTTGGATCCTGGGTTGACAGATATGGAAGAAGCGAGGCGCGGCAAGGTGATTGACGAACATAATGTCATTGACGATGCAATCCGGGAACGTGGTGACGGGTACACCGTCTTCAGTATTGTGAGTCTTCCTGTGTTTGTACTATCTTAGAATCTTATCCCTGGCAGCCGGTTGGGGTCTTGTATCGTCCGTCCGAGAAGAAGCTGAAGAACGCGATTACCAAGGACTACATGGGCAAAGCGGTATGTCTTCCAGCTAGCAACCGCCTTTCATCGGCTCATATGTTCTCCAGAAATTGATTGCAGCTAGCGACCCCGGTGATGCCTATACCACGTTTACCGGTGTGACACTACTCAAACAAGGCATATCGCCATCCGGTGTCTACATTTCCCGTTCAAACACACGGAGTCCTGAGGCCGAACCATCTCTGAATCGCAGTTTCACAGCACCACCTACCGTATCACTCCTGCCCAGTATGCCAACTTGAGTTATCTAAAACCTCCGCTAATTATTCATCCAGAACCTGACGACGAACCTCGAGCTTCCCTGGCACGATCAAAGACTACGCTCAACGTCCTATCAACTGCGCGGGAACCGTCGTCGTCTTCTGGTCCAAGCTCTGGTCCGCCTGTAGTCAGAAGCAACACCGCTATCGTTGCCACTCGTCCGTCGCCTAATGCAGGTATAGGCGCCATTAGCGGCCCCGTACGCGGTCTCAGCGTGCGCAAGCCAGGGGTGTCATCTAACCCTGTCTCGCCGTCGCCTCCTCCCCCAGAGCCACCCACCAAAGGTATGGGCTCTATAAATAGCTATCGTAACCCTTGTAGCTAACACAGCTGTAGCTACTTCCCCCTCCCGGTCCCAGGCACCCCGACTAACGGAATTTTACGACGGATACCTTGATGCCTATATCTCCGAGCCCCCCGCTCCACTACCTACTATGCCACCCGATCGCGTCGCCGCCTGGGCCAACAAGAACGCCAACCCTAATTATCCTCCCGTCGTCGCCCGATCTGCCTCGCGAAGTGCCCCAGCAAGCAATTACGCGCCGAGCTCGTTCGGCGGGGGAACCATGCGTAGGAAACTCACTAGACGCGGTACGTCCCGGCAGGTGATCAGCCGAGCACAGAGTTCGTACGAGGAAGAGGAGGAAGGCTACGGGAGCGGAGAGTACGAGGATGGACCGTTCGAACTAGTCAAGATCAGAGTCAAGGTGAGGTAGGAACTAACCTGTTTATTCTGCTACTTATGCCTTGAGCTAGCTTCACTACGACGACGAAGTGCGCGGTATGGCTTTATCGCCCGAGACGTCCTTCGACGAGTTCATGAGCAAGATCACTGTCAAGTTCGGGAAAGCTCTGAATATGAAGTTCAAGGACGAGGACGGGGGCAAGGTGTCAATGAGAGATGAGAGCGATTATGACCTTGCCATAGAGACGGCGCGAGAGAGTTCAAAGGGGAAACCAGAAGGAAAATTGGAGATTTGGTGCAGCGATCCTTGATGGGTTACAATACAAGAGAGGTTCCAACGCTTATCATCACTATTTATACTTGCAACTGGATCAGGGTGTACAGCTAGGTACTTTACATTCCTCATCTTTATAGTTTTTCACGTGCGCCTACTCAATTTGCTTATTATCGGTGCTCCTTTTTCGCGCCATAGTCTATAATTTGGTTCATATACGGGATTTGTGTGTAACAAGAGTGTATACCAGATGCTTTCCTGACTTTTGGTTTCTGTTCAACCTGATAAAGGAATGTATTGAATGACCTTGAATGAGAAAGGAACGACGTTCTACACCCGAGACGCTCCAACTAGGGTTAGACAATTCCACCACGGTCTGACAGAGAATCGAGTAAACAGTAACACCAGGCTCGACAACAGAAACGAGGGTGATTTCTTAAGCGGCGGGTGTCGGACGACAAGTTGTCCCCGTACTACTGCCCCTCTTCCCCTCGAGCGTACAAACCCCCACAGTCGCTGTCGTTTGGATCCGTGCGTGATTGGGGCGCTCAGAGCATGTGCGGGACGGGGACCTAGGCCTACAGACAGAGGCGCCTCCCCCACAGGGCGATTTGTGGGGACGGACATTCGAGACCGAACTTAAAGATGTGAAGGTACGATGACGTGTAGGAGAAAAGAGGCAGGGAAAGGTTCCCAAGACTATAAAGTTATGGATGTAACCCACGAGGCCGTCGCGCGCACAGGTACACAGACAGAAGATGTTTTGACAAGGGCAATCTGTCCTTTGGAGGGAATCATCACTGTGGCTTGCGACGTCCGTAGGAACTTCGACATGGTCTGCGGAAGACCATGAAACCTAGTGTAGAACGAGAACCTTCGCGGGTGAAAAGTACGGTGTAATAAACCGTCGACGTTTACGGCGGTGGAGCCTCAACGTAAAATTCCGGGTATGCCAGAGCGTGGAGTGGAACGTTTGCATGGAACAGATCGGGTGTAAATTTCGACGCTTGAGGCTGCGCAGTGGTGACGAGGCTGTCTGTCTCCCATGATTTCGAAGGTGCTCGTCGGATGAAGGTGAAAGTATTCGAGATTCGTGACTAGCAGTGAATTTCAGCCCGGGGAGTGGTTTTTTCGTCAACGCATGCCCAGCACATGCAACCACGAGGCCGCCGCAGACATATGCTTCCCATTTGCGAGGTACGACAGGGCGACGCTCTCCGTGGCTTTGGAAGGTTTTAAGGGCGATCTGTCCTTTGACAATGATCACATCAACAATGGACTTGCAATACCCGTTTGTTTCAGTGAGGGGAGACAAAGTTCATCAGTAACGATGACTTAAGATGGAGCGTCAATATAAACCTTGTAGAGTTCCAAGGACAATGAGAAAGAAAATTGCTGATATGTCTGAGGCGGGAAATTACAACGTAAGAGTCAAGAGTTGGAATCCCCTTAGACGTTTGTAGTGATTGATCAACACGAGGTCACCGCATGCAAAGCAGTCGCGAATATGTTTTTCCTAGTTTCGAAGTCCTCGGGCGGCAGGAACGAGGGCGGTGACGGAGAAATGGCGGACCAATCGAATTAGCAGACACCTCCCAGCATGTCACGTACTGGGATGCGGCATGAGGCGAGAGTGTGAGTAAAAGTCAAGCGATGAGCATTAATGGGTACATGCCGCCCGAGAGACCCAAACAAGAAATGGTAAACTGCGGTGAACGATTGAAATAACATTTGAAATCGAGTCATGGTATTGGCTGGGACCCTATGAACGCATCAACGCAGAGATTCAGATTGGGTTTTGTGGTCATGACAGTAAGGTGGAATTTGAACGCTGACCGCGCCCAATGTGGAGGACCCTGCATGTAAACAAACGAAACGACGGGATTAGGGTCACTAGAGGGCTGCATAGGGTAGGATTTTCCTTTGAGGCGGCATGGAAGAGATCCACGGAAGCAAAGGCAACCGGCAATTCCCCCTGCGTTTCAAGCAACGGCCTTCCGGGTGCCATGTACGCACTAGAGCCATCGCCAATGTTTGCCGCTGGATGATGTACAATTGAAGTAAACACTCACCTCACTTCAGCACGGGAATCAATGGGGTCGATACGCAGTACCAAAGCACTTACGGATCCAGTGGTGGGATCCCATTCTACAAACGTAATGTATATATTCTAGAGGTGCCCTGCGACGCCACAGGGAAAGCTCAAGAGGGATACCAGAAGGTCGCATGTATCTTTCTGTGAAAGAGCTCAGGCGTAGGCTGGATACCGGCGGCCCTCGTGAAAAGCGGTGTCACCGTGAAAGCAAAGGTTCCCGGGGGTCGACTTGCCTATTGGAGAACACAGACCTCGTGAACTGCACCATCACGTTGTGTTTCTCCTCCGTCGCGTCATGCATTCATCTCTTTCGGTAGAACAATGGAAGGCGATATGAACGTTGGCATCGATGGCAGGTAATGCATATGGAATTATTTAGGTGTGACGACTACGTATGTTTGTTATGAGATACAGTTTTATGGGTGCGACTGGAATAATTATAACTATAAAGAGGAGTACCATGCATGAGTTATATGAATCTGAGTAGGCTGAACTTTTGTGACAAGGACGTGCTTGTAATGAGGATTAATAATGTAAACGTGTGGTATAACGAAGAACGAAAAGCGAAAGAATAATATGAACATGGAGCATAATCAGAAAGCAAAGTGCTGGACGGTCACAGGCTTCGACGAGTCCCTCCACCAACGGTCATATGTTTGGCAAAATGCAGACATGGGCCAGTACACAGGCTGGGCAATGTCCACATACCGCAGAGTCGGCGTGGCATCAAAGAGCTTGGACACGACACTCGCGGCGTCTCTTGGAGAAATGGGACCATCAGTGGAAGCACCCCATTGCGTCGACACCTTGAGCTCCTCGAGGTGCGGCAGTTTGTCAATACACTCAAGGTCTCCAGGCTGTGATAACAGCATTGATCAGATATGGTAAATGGATACAACAGCATCGATGACGAACCTTAACGCCGAACAATTCTAGCACCTTCACCTTGGAGAGGTGATCCGCCAGGAGGGCCAGAGCGGGACGCTCATGGTGCCCACCCAACCGGAACGTCTCCAGATTGCCTAGCGGCTCCTCCAACTCTGAAACGTCGGGAGACCGCACGTCCTTCACATCAGAGATCCAATGCAAACTTGTAACAGTCCTCCCAGGAAGGAGCGCTTTGATTGCATCATAGTTTCCACTGAGCGTCGACAGGGCGGGAAGTGAGGTCGGAGGGGGCACCTCATAGTCGGAACGCCATTGTAAATTCTGAATGGTCCTGAGGCGATGCTGGGTTGGGAGGAAATGTGACAGCTCCGATCCTTTGCTCTCGGAAGTACACTGCCAGTCGAGGTATTCCAACTGGCACGCACAGTCGCTGGGGATGTACGCCTCCAAAGAGCCGCCTATGGATCTAAAGACGAGCATTTTGAGATTCGTGAGAGCGCGGAGAGCGATCGGCAGAAGCTTCCAGCACGTGTGGTCCTCTGCGATGTGAGAACGCATGAGGAAGTGGAAGCACCGTACAAGGCGGGCAACGCGAGGGCATGAGATGAAGCGTTGGAGGAGCAATGTGTAGGACTCGATGTCGAAGATGTTACTGACATCACGATAGAGCACACGCTCGGCTTCATCGTGAAGCACTTGATTGGTGAGGAGAAGAGAGAGGAGGGTCTTGCGATCGGTAACGCATTCGACGATGCAGCGGTACAGCTCGACGGGTACTCGAGTCATGGTTGTCCTGTAGGGATACTGAGTTGAGTTGAAAGGAAAGGGGAACTGAGCTCACGTTATAAAGAGAAAGAGATCGTGGGGAAGGGATGGAGGATATGGGATGACCGCTAATGACGCTCATTCCGCGAATGTTCTTATACATGACGGGGATTACTTGAGGGCGAAAAACAATAAGAAGCCAAACGCCAAAATAAACGGAGCCAATAGTGACACACCGCGACCCTGATCTCACGGCATATATTTGGTTGAAATTTCGGCAACATGTCTCGATCACGATTGAAGCCGTGTTCTGTTCATTGTCAAGGGACCCTTCTCACATTTCCACGGGACAGATGGAATTGAGATGTGCATTTTTGGAAACCGCAGCACGGACCAAGCGCAATGCACGGATCTGCAGCTTGGGCACCGGAGGTCTTCCGCGGGTGATTGCAGTCCATACCATCAGTTGCCGGCGATGTGGATCCATGCAATGTGTGACGCTCGAAACAGACAGTGACATCGACTGACACAAGAACAATTTTCTCCATTCTAAGAAGAGAATATCTGGATTATTTAATTGCGGCTCGTGGGACGCACTTCATTCCGGGTGAACAATAAGGTCAATCAACATGCACTTGCCTGCTGCTGAAACACGAGACTATCGACTGCAGACTGGGAACATTACAGCTGCGCCCAGTGACTGCAAAATACCATTCACCCTGCGGACACTAAGCGCGCCTATAGTTTCCAAAGTCGGACACATATCACCTCATACATGGTGACCATCAGGGTAGTGCTGTAACGAGGCAATCTCGCGACGTAAGCCAGTCGACGCCGCACGGCTGGACGGTAAGGATGAAATATGTCGCAAAAAATCAATTAGGATAGACGTTCTAGTGGTATCCCTGAGCCACACACAGCGAACAAGCGAAGACTGTCTGGCAGCCTCGACTTTAATCGGCTTTTCCGCTAAGGAATATTGTCATTATAGGCCTCAGCCCCGTTTGCCAGTGCCACATGTTCTAGAAAAGTTGTCCTGAATATCTGGATTCAATGGGGGAACCGCCTCGCCTCGCCTTTTGATAGATGCTGGGGATAAGTTTCTGTGAGCATGCCCAAGACGTCCATCTTCCAGGACGCGAATTCGAACGCATCGGAACTTGGAAGACATGCATAATAATAGTCGGATCCACGCGTTGATGGCGGGATCTATGAGCGTGCGATGCGATTTCAAATTCCTCCGCGCTCAACACGTCTTTGCTTATCTCAGCATCCGAAATTTTTGGGCGTCGATCCTTCCTTCATCACTGTTTCGATTTAGGTCAATATAGTTTCTCCTTCCATGGGTCTCTCAGGACGCAAAGTTAAACAACGGATTTCTGCTGACCCACGAAATCTGTCTTGGGCGGACGGTATGTTGTCCAGTCATGTCGCTTGCGCCTCAATCTTACTCGTTTCCTTCCCATTCCCCCTTGAGATGCCTCAAAATTCGGCGCGGCTTATCTCTCCAAATTTGGCTGGTCCTCTTCAGAGGGCCTTGGTGTGTCAGGAGAGGGTCGGACATCCCATATCAAGGTGTCGCAGAAACTCGACATGATGGGTATTGGCGCCGCCCACCAGAAAGACCCCAATGGCATTGCGTGGAAGCAGAATAAGGACTTTGAAAATGTCTTAATGAGACTCAACGCTGCACAGGGAGGCGCTCAGGTTGTTGAAGAGCAGTTTGCGCTAGGTGGACAATTTATTTCAGAGACCAAAATTGCGGACGATGGCAGTGCCGACGAGAGAGAAACGAAGAAGAAGGAAAAGAAAGAGAAAAAGAGGAAGCGAGAGGAGAAGGGCGACGAGGAGGGCAAGAAGAAGAAGACGAAGAAAACAAAAACGCACGAATCAGAGCCTGCTAATTCAATAGAGGAGCCCGTCGTCCCTGCTGCGAAGCCTCCAACTCAACGTGTTCTTCCTCGCCATCGAGCGTACGTCTTATTTGAGTTATGTTTTATTAACATAATTATTCACGTTATCCTAGTCACCGTGCCCGGGCCATCGCAGCCAAAAACCGCGTGGCCACCTCCGATACAGCCATGGCTGAGATTCTTGGAATATCTCAGTCTGCTACGCCTCAATCTTCAACCCCAGTGGAAAGAGAGGAACTACCAACCCTAGAAACGTTGACAGTTTCCACGAAAAGCGTAGCGGATTACTTCAAGGAACGGTTACTCTCAAAGTCTGGAAAATCTACACCCGCGGAACGGACCGATAATGAGGAGGAAGCGTCTCGTGGAGGAATTGGATCGGGTTCATCTAGAGCCTGGCTACTTACCTCACCCTCTGGTAAGACCACCCCTGCTGAACTTGAATCGTCGAGTCGGACCGACAACGATGACGTCCCTCGTGGGGGCATCGGATCATTCAACACTCGACCTACCTCCGACGGTGATGATGCCCCACACCGCATTGGCATTGGCATGTCGAAATTCTCCTCATTGATATCTTCTTCATTCCTCGCCGCCACATCAGCATCAACGCTCTCATCAACGCCTCCCAATGGTGATGGAGAGGCTGAGTCAGAATCCATGCGCACCGTCAAGGAAAAGAAGCGGAAGGACAAGCTGGGTGAACAAGATGGGGATAACAATGGGGTTCGCAATATGGAGATGGAGTCAGAAGGTCATGATGACAAGAAAGCGGAGAAGAAAAAACGGAAGGAGGCGAAAAAGAGAAAGGAGCAGGAGCAAAAGGGAGATGTCGGTCCGACCCCCGACGCTGCTGCATTGGCTAACAAGAAATCGGAGAAGAAAAAGCGGAAGGAGGCGAAGGATGAACTTGAAGTCGGCGGCCCCGAAAACGGATCTGAGGTAAAGCTGAGTAAGGAAGAGCGCAAGCGAGAGAAGAAGGAGAAGAAACGACGCAAGCTAGAATCACAAGCATGCTGATAATTCCATAGACAAGCATACGGTATACCCCAAGAATAGACGTATGTCTGCATGTGCTGAAGTAATTATAGACGACCTACGGTTAAAACTTTGTCTCTTCACGGAGGCGAAGGCGAACCTATCCTTTCGTACCAAGATGATCCCTAATTCCTAATCCACCAATAGAACAGACCCAACGAGGAAAGGCCAAGGCATAGAAGGCGTTCTCGTGACTCCCATCTTACCGCGTGAAATAGTCGAAAAAACATTTAATCGAAAGGAGAAAACGATTAAGAATATCTGTTCATTACATGAGGTTTTTGAACACCGACAGTCCATGAAACCCGGTATCAGAAAGAATATATCGGCCAGAAGTCTGCATGACGTTTACTTATAATCGAACCCACTAAACCAGTGTGCGTTCCTCAGCTCCGAACTTTGGTCATAAATTCGTTCAATCACGGCAGAGGAACATCACTTGGAATCATCAAGAGTATCTATTTTGGCGGCCTTTTGTATAGGCTATGCGATCGGTACCGTAAAGACCTTGTGATTCCTTAGCATAAGTGTCCGACAACCTCGAGCAAGAGACGTCAGACGCTTCAACGACCGAAGTCGACTTGTAAGCAGATTTAATACTCATGTCCCCGCAAAACCCAACCAGACAAATGCCAAACGATGATCTAAATTTGTTCTTGGAGTCCAAGTACAAGCACCAAGTGTTCCCGCCAATCAGAAAAAATGTAGAAAAATGTAAAATATATCATGAGTCATGAAACGACATTCGCTATGTCTTACTACCTTGAATTAAAAGGAGAAAAAAATGGATAATTATCACCGCTCACTACAGCACGTCGGTCCGGTCCCTGGGGGGGAATATACAAGCGAGAAGGAAAGCTTCAGCGACGGTGTCGCACCGGTACCACCGGAGGGCTTCGCGCACCTGTGGCGCCTAGTGAAACACGAATACTAGTGGAAGGCCCTTATCAGAACCGGTAGGCTGAACTTTACATCTTCCCTTCAATCCAACGCGAGACGCTTGGAACAAGTCCACTGCGAAATGAACGCCGGTGCAGAACATCCGCTCATCAAACCGGGAAAAGAATAAGCAGTGAATTCCTGTGACCGTTGACATGAAGGCTGACGGAAACCGCCAATCACAATTATATGTCTTAACCCTAGCCATGACATGAACACCGAACGCGCGATCAGAAAGTTCTCCAACGAGGTCCAAGCCGCCGGTAGTTACTTACCGATTTCTTCGACTGAGGACCCTCAAGATGCCACACCATCTAAGTGCTTCACCCCACTGCCAGCAGGGATAGAAGGATGTCTGGGTAACCACGTGCCAAGGCTTGAAATGCCAGTCCTACCGCTCCAACACCACATCAGAAGAACTACTCAATTGTATCCAACGAGGGGAGATGCTATGTACGATGAAACGCTAACGTTTAAACACCGAGTCTGAGTCCGCCCATCAAACCGGGATAATTACTCGCACTCGCACCTATGTGTGATTACTTACCATGACATGTACACCAAACCTGCCAATCAGAAGGCTGGTAGAAACGCGGCATCCAAAGACCTTGTGATTTATTACAACAGTACGCCGTCACCATTCGGAAGGGTACCTTCGATGGGAAAGCGATTATGTCCCAAAACACACAGCTCCCAATCCCCATTGCTTTGTCCTCGTTCCCTAAACACCGATCAGAAAGACGAAGGCAAGGTCCACGATATTTCCTTCTGTTCCAAGAACCACGGGCTCTTTTCTAATCCGCAGAGCTGGAAAGTCTTGATCACCGGCCCCCTCGACGATGAGTATGTTATAGGAGAACCTCGAAGGCGAAGTCCAGATTCTCACCCTTGTCCACCCAACTTCATACCCCTCTGTCCTTCCGATCAGATGTACCACTCGTAACTCTTCTAGGTCCTTTTCGAGCCTCGATACTCCACCAGGATCTTCTCTAGGTTTCGGGAGATGGTCGGATATCGCTTTCGCTACTAGTTAACGAGCCACTCCTGAAGGTTTCGTAGAGCGTGCTGCCGGAGAAGAAGCAGGCCGTGAGCTTCCGACACCATGAATGGAAGGACGCGCCAGGCTAGAGTGATGGTAATAGAGAACCAGCGAGTATTGAGTCCAGAGCCTCCATGTAAGAAGTGCGATATCATTTGTGAGAGGCCAAATACAACGCCGCGACTCACAAACGCTCCGGACAAAGAGAAGGACCATTCAGAATGAGATTTGAACCTAATTTCCTCTACGAACCATCCCAACGGTAACGGTTGGGACTAGACTCCACCCTCGTTCGTTGGTTTTTTCGAGGACAATACAAAGGTGATGGAAGATACAGGTCCTAATCAAGACATTCCTCACGTTACGGAAGGAAGAGGATCAGTATTTCGAGATTGTCAATTGCATTGATGATGAGGCGGCGGCGGCGGGTAGGCACTGTTCGTGGGTGTCGAAATGATGAAGAAGGGTGCCGCCGGCAGTGGCTGTACCTCGGTGCATAGATGGATATCGCTGAGAAACAAAGTCAGAATATGAGCCTAGTGCCCCTTACGCGTAGCAGAAAGAAAGACCTTATCGAGGATCGCGAGTGAGACGAAAGAGACATTACCAGCGTGCCTCGAGGCCTACTTGACGAAACACGCCCCAAACGGGGTGCCTTGGAAAAGAGACACGAAAATAAGGTTGCACTGCGTATGCCAGTTGGGCTACCCTGGAGCCTAGAAGAAAAGATCGATCCAGATGCTCTGTCCCAGGGTGGAGTTGCTGAGAAAGTTTCAGCATGCTACACGGATCGTTCGTCGAAGATTTGTATTCTCAAGACTACATATGATGGAAAGTAGCGCCAGGGCAAATATACGTGTTCAGTAGTGAATTATGTGTAAGACTGTAATGAAACAAGGATTCAATGAAGATGGGTGGGTCTGCGGACCAGGCGGTGGAACGTACGTACATGTTGACGGCCACCACATCCCTACATAGAAATGAATGTACTCCCGAGTTATTTGTCCGCTAGGAGTTTGGAGAGTTTCCACATCCCGGAGAAACAAAATCCTGGGTCCCGCTGTCACAGGGCAAAAAAAACATGAGGTCCAAAGTACTGGAGCGGCGCCCAGTAATAATAACAAGGTTCAAGATATTCCGGATTCAGAGGCACAGAATTAAAGCGGGACATATTTAGTAAGAAATGGAACCGCACTCCTTACACGGAGCGGAATGTACGACAATGAATTACTTCGGCCATATGCCCGATGGAGGCTCAAAATAAGCGCCCAGTCAAGCTGGGCACAGCCACTGCCGGCGGGTTCCTGTCGATGTCTCGAAGTTTTTATCTATCGTTTCTTGACCGTATCACCTGGTATGATTCGCAGAGAATCACTTCCGCTTTGTTTTCCGAGAAACTGTCGAGGATGAAACCATCAGAATACGTAACTCTTCTAGCGCTGAGTCCCGTTCACTTTATTTTCGACGCGTGATAGAAAAGTTAGTTGAGTATTGATCAATTTCAGCCACAATTTTAATCAATTTCAATCTGACAGACGCGCAATTGAACGGAGATTTATCCCTGCACCGTCAATTAGATCTTAGGTTTCTGAACATGTGGAGCAGAGAATCTCATCTCGAGAGAGGAACAGATGCCACGGTCCTTACATACGTGTATTGGAATCTGCAAGTTGCAATGAATTACTTCGGGCATGTTGCATGCCCGAGCAAGGGACATCCAAGCGAACAATTGACAGTCCACCAAAGGAGCTGATACAGGAAAACAAGACTTCAATTGAAGTGCTCACGGCAAGTTGAAAGAAGAGTGGGTGCTGAAACGGAAAAAGAACGGTTCGAAAAAGGCATCCCCCGCTGTCAGAATAAAGAAACCTAGTTTTCATTCGGCATTTCCGAAAGGAGCACTGAACAACAGTATGCGCTTTCCATATCCCATTTTACTGAACGAACATCATAGCCTTTCTTTAGAATTCCTCTTTCCACGTCAGTTATTCTTGGTTGCTTTCGACGCTAGGACAGGACAAGGATGTGAGCTGAGGAACGGTCAATGGGTTTTGGAATTGTGCGCCACACTAAAGAAGGACAGATCCGACTCCTCGTACGGAAACACTGCATGAAGACGAACCTATGTTTTCTAAGAAACCTTGAGGAGGTCGAAGAGAATGGATTGACGCGCGTCATTCGGTCAAGTGCTGTTCAAGGCGGCAGAACTAGTATCCGAAAAAAGGGCGGACTTCGCATGAATGAAGTGACCCGTTCTCCAGCACGAGACCCAACTTTTGAAAGGGATAAACCACGACTTACTGCCAGTCAGGGGCCGATCGGAACAGAAGAAGAGTGGTCTTTCATCCGAAGTGGGCTCTAGAGCGTTGGGAAGTATGCATCGAGCCTGAGAACTTCAAAATCATCGATTAAGCTTTTAAGCTCGCGTGGTCAGTCCAGCAACTTCAAGGATCTTTACTGCCTAAGTCTGAACTCACTCTGGGGGATGACCGTCAACCCTTAGCCTCGGCTCTGCACGAAAACTTGCCTCGTTCGCGTCGTCCGACACATGAAATAGGGAAGATTCCCTCTGAAGGTTTTTGCTCCATCCTCGATTTCAATTTTGAGTTGGACTGAGGGGATAAGTGAAGGACCACCCATAAACTACCCAACTTGAGAAACCCAATTTTCATTCCAAAGGAGCACGAAACTCTACGATACGTTTTCCTTATACCATTTTGATTTTACACATCGTATGCGTAGATTCCGTGCCGCATGAACAGAATTGCAACGGCGGCCAATCTCTTGAGATTTGCATGAGAGGATTTCCAGTCAAACGGACTCGGGGTGCACATCAAAAAAGTTGAATTGTGAAGAACGTATCGACATAATGGAACCACAACAAAATAATCAGGTACACACTCCCCAGATCAGCTACAGTCGTGATTGTTGTACATCAAGTTGCCAAGAAACAAACCTTTCTGCTCATATGGGTAGTTGATTTAGGAAGGTGGGCTATGCAAGTCGCAGAGGTCAACAAACAAATACACGCCTTAGTAAGATTTAGAAAAATCTCTTACACTGGAGCGACACTGGTGGCAGGGCCCGGATCAGCGGTAAGAGAGGGGAACGGAGTAGCGGCACACTGGCAGAAAATGAAGACATGCTCACAAAGGATCACAACAAAAGTGACTCACCGCTTGTTCAATATCAGCCATGCTCAGTCCGGCAGGCAAGTGCGCGCCATGCACAGAAGCTGCCAGAGGCACCGGAATGACTTCCGAACAATCCACCATCTGAGTCAAGTCTTGTCCGAGAGTGGACAGTTTGATCATGGCGGACTTGAACTCGGTCTGCATCAGTGCTAGGTCATCTGTGGAAGATCGTCATCGAGAGTGTTCTCGTTAAGAAATGCGAGAGCACGACCACGCACCGGCGAAAGACTGCCAGATGCAAGCCGTTCTCGAATCTGTGGAAAGCTGTAGTTGGAGGAAAACATCGATGGAAACGTAGACAAACCCCGAGCCAACTTGGTAGTAGGAGATCGCAGTGAGTCATCGATAATATGTAACAAATTCATGTGGCTTACCGAAGCGTCTGATTCCAGTCGCATCTCTCCGGGCAGAGGCGACTCGACTTCGCCCTGGTTATCGTCAGTCCTATCCGAATGTTAGTCAACCAGTCCGCCAGAGGAAAAGTGAAGGGATAAGCACCCGGGGAACAAAGTGCCCTGCAGCTGGACTTCGATGAAGATTTGGGTGTCGAAGATCCCCGGAGTCGAGTCGAAAGGAGTGCTAAAAGAAATTGAGTAAAATGAAGCCAAGGACGCTACAAGATACATACCCTGGAATCTACAAAAAACTTCTTTTAGTGAAGTGAGACAAAATAGACATGAACAAGTCTTACCGTAACGTCGACTTTGTCAGCGGCAGCGACGGTGTGTCTAGAGCGGGATGTCAGGCTGAAATGTTGCAAAGAGAGAAGGGAGCAACGCCGCACGAAGACAGAAGAGCGATGAGCTGAGGCGTCGTCACCCCCGCATCAGTAAACCTCGCAATTATGTCCGTGACCGAATCGAAAGGCTCCGGAACGAGTTTATCTTGCGCAGGCTCAATAGCCGCAGGACGCCCGAACAAAAACTCCAGCTGTGGAGCACCCGGACAGTTGGTCAGCCCAACGGCGCCAGCCAACTGGATGCTGCGAGAACCATGAGCGTCACAAAGTCCCGAAATCTACGAAATGCCGTACAAGTCTCCTGCAGTGATGTTGTGGCGAGCGATGAAAGGTTTCTGTGCTTCCACTATTTCGTCTAGATGATATTCCTTAATACTAGTCAGAGACCTATGATCATTAGGACCGTACCGATACCGTCGTTCGCGTGGAAGGCCGTTTCGATTTCGGAGAAGGTGATGATGGATCCATCGGCTCCGCCTCCGCTACGCAAGACATCAGCTCGCATCCACAAAGGGAGGGAGGCGCAACCCACACGTCAGTAAAATCAGACCACGCAATCGCGTCGTGGAACGTCAACCGAAGCGACTCGTGTACCTAGGATTGGTGGCACACAGTGAATACGCGTCAAAGACCTAGAAGAACGCCAACCTCTTCTCCACACACCCCTCCATCGAACAGGTTCTCCTGGATGTCGTCGATGATGGGAAACAGGACGCAGCACGCCTCGTTGGTGGCGGTGTGGATACCATCTGCGCATGCCACTCGCTTCGTGAGGGCGGCTAGTCAACGCGGATCAGCGACGCTGCAAACAAGACAAGGCTGGCCAATACCGTCAGACTGGCGTACGACGGCAAGAGCAAAGAGAAGCGCAAGAAGAGGTGCAAAAGCCATGTTGTGTGTTCGATGACTGCAGTGAAGCCTCGCTCAGTTTCTGTCCCCCATTTATACGCGTCTCTCATACAGGATGTGAAACAAACTCGAGATGGCTCGTCCAATAGCGCGCCGCAGATAACACCCTGCTCACACACGAGCGGTAAATTTGGCAGGCCATTGGACGTCCGCCAGCCAGGGTCAGGATCGGGAGTATCGGTGTGCCGTCGTGAGATGTTTTCATGCATCGTCGTGGCCCATGTCGGCGGGCAGAGCCTACGTGGGAGGTACCGCTTGCACCCCGCAGCGGGTACTGCGCCGAATCAGAGGTATCGTATAGCGAACGGAGAGAAGAAGGGTTAGTCTCTGCAAGAGAAACAAGCCTCACCGAGATAATGGGAAGGAGAAGTTGGGTATGTAACGGTGGGGTCTGATAAACGCTTCGACATGGGACACGGCTTTGCAGGTCTCCGGCTCCAGGTTCCTGAGTTCCGCTAACAGAGTTTGTTGCGAGGTAGCAATCTATAGACAAGAATCAGATACTAGTCCTAAATTTGCGCGTAAAATCCTAGGAGACAAGCCTCACCGAGATAATGGGAAGGAGAAGTTGGGTATGTAACAGTGGTGTCTGATAAACGCTTCGACATGGGAGACGGCTTTGCAAGGCGTCCGGCTCCATATTCCCGAGTTCCACTAACAGAGTTCGTTGCAGGGTAGCAATCCATACACAGGCTGAGCAAGAATCAGATCCCAGTCCTAAATTTGCGCGTAAAATCCCTAAGCCCACATACGACGCGCGCGTTCGCACCGAGAGGGTCACGATGCCCATCGTCAATCAAAATAGACTATTCCACAAATGGCACATTCCCGGGCCTGTTAGAAGATAGATAACAAAGAACCAGCGCGTTATTGGCTAGTGCCCTCGGGGTCAAACCAGGGATGCGGGTTTCCACAAGGATTGTGCTTCTACTGATTACTGCGGATCCGAAAGCTGTTCAGATCAACTACCAATCCGTCTGAGAGCAGGGCGCCGGGTTTCGAGATCTCACTGTCGGCTTCGGCGTTCCACCGCGATGCGCTGTCGTTGTGCAGGATGCGGCGTGAAGGTAGAGTGCATTAGTTTTTGAAAACGCCAAGGGGGGGTTTTGCGAGAAGGCATAGGCGCATGACGAGGAACTAGAGAGAAAGGGCGAGGAACGCGATGACAAACCACTGACTCCTTCCCGGCCCGCGTGAGCCTGATCGAATCAACTGATGAATAAGTAGTGCTCACGCATGTTCCATTTAGGTTATTTACCATACTGTTTGGTGGGATATGGAGGCGGACATGAGAGAAGAAGTCGTGCCAAAATTTTCTGTATGGAAACTATTTGATTTAAGAGAGCCACTGAGCTGCGGGCAAACCATCCGAGACGTCCGAGTGCATCACCAAGGTAGAGGTACTCGAGAATTGGAGATGCGGAACCTGGTCAAGGAGTGGGGCGTGATCTCAATGGTATTGGTATTATATGGAGACGTAGCCTCGACGCTGATGGTCGAAAAAAAACTGGCCTGGTATCATATGAATATCATTCATTGCCATGCTTAAATCAGGTGCCTTACCAATGTAGTGTACGCTATTGGGAGGGTGGGATGTTAAAAGCGCCGTTGCTGAATAGAGTTCCTTGTCTGTGGATGACCGTGTCGCACGTCCAGAATAGTGGGCATCCAGGAAAAAGACCTCGTATCTGAGCATACCCGGGAAGATAGTCTCCAAGGGCGCGCGTCCCTCTTCGTCGGTCGGCTGGATGCCACGGACTCGGAGGAAGGTTTTTGTTCCTATCATAACGGAGAATCGAATCAGCTAACTGGACGGGTATCGATCATGGTGGAGTACTGACCACGTTGGAAAGATCATTGCCGGACCCGAGAACACATTAGTCAAAGTTTAATGCCAGGAGTCGATGGATAGGTCAGAGGCGGTCTCGCAGATCGCTCACCCGACAAGTGAGTGTACGTTGTCCGAAGTGATCGTGCGCTTGTACGGAGCACCTCGGGCTAACACCCAACATCCTATTAGTTGCACGAGAAGACAAAGGGACTTAGGAATGACGAGACTCCGTTTCTTTCGAAGCTCCACGGCGAGAGAAAGTGTCCTAGGATGTTCCAAGCGAGTGTCAGGCAGCTTGGTGAAGCTATGAACTCCGAGCGTCCAACTTAACCGCGTCTTATACCTCCAAGCCATAGGGTACATAAAACAGAACGATACCGAACGTTAGATATAAAGACTTCGCATGTACCTCTGACTCATGTAGACTGGTCGGGAAGTCACTAGGCAAACAGAGAATGCGCATCGCAACTCTGCCTGTTGGCTCGATCCCAGATATGCAAAGGCGGGTGATCTCTGTGCGTATTCTAGGGCGGACATCGCTCAACGATGCTGCACTGCGCAAGCCTGATAGAAAACTAGGGAGAAAATGAGTGACGATTTCGAGGAAGCCTAGATGACACGTAAGGCCACAGTCGAAAGCGCGACGTATCTGACTTGCGCGATAGCCTTGTCTTGCCTACAGGTCGCAGCCTGCCTGTCAGTTCGCGCAGTAAAAAAGATTAGTATTTTGTCATTCCTTTCAAGTATTCCCCCAAACCAGAATTATCACAGAATGCACAAACAAGATGCGCCCAAATCTGGACGAAAAGATCGAGTTCATGAAAGTGGAGACCCCGGGGATCGTCTAAGATTGACAGGGTGGGCTTCAGTGCCAGATTGGTTCTACGAGTGTCCGCGTAAACGGTGTCAAAAGAGGGTCAGTCATATCTCTCAGAGTATCATGCACAGAATTAGCCAGCATAGTGGTGGTTAACAAGAGACGTTATACTTTTGCGTCAAGATTAGTTTCCGAGACCACACGGACAGGCATGACGAACTGACGATATAAATTAACTCCAAGCACATCTAATCTAACCCCTTCGCAGCCCTCACAAACCGCCTAACCTTGTCCAAATCCTTGGCCTGGCCACTCTCGTTCTCGACGCCGCCACTGACATCCACAGCCCACGGGCGCACGGTCTCGACGCCCTCGGCCACATTCTCGGGAGTGAGCCCGCCCGCGAGTATAATGGGGCCCTTGACGCGCTTCGCAAAGTCCCAATCGAGGAGCTTGCCACTCCCGCCGCTGACGTCGCTCCCGTCGTCCCTGAGGCTGTCGAGGAGGACAAAGTGGTGGTAGCCCGCCCGGGTGATACCCTGCTCGGCGTGGAAGGCCTTGATGACGGGGACCGGGATGTGGCGGGCCCACTCGACGGGCTCGGAGCCGTGGAACTGCACCGCGTCGAGCTGGCACGTGCTGACGGCATGCAGGACGTCGGCGAGGGGCTGGTTCTGGAAGACGCCGACGACGAGGGGGAGGGCGGAGAGGCGGGCGGCGTGGGCGGCGAACCACGGGGCGTTGTCGAGCGCAGGGGGAGGCGGAGGCGGCGGGCGGGAGAAGCGGAGGGCGCGGATGGACGCGCAGATGTCGCGTGCGGTGTCGAGGGGGACGTGCCGCTTGGAGGACGCGACGAACATGAGGCCGAGCATGTCGGCGCCGGCGTCGGCAACGGCGAGCGCCTCGTCCGTGGTGCGGATGCCGCATATTTTTACGAGGGGCGCGGGCGGGTCGGCCGGCGGGGACGGGGGCGCGGGTAGGAGCTGGCGGATGAACGCGGCGGGGTCCTTGGCGCGCATGAGGGTCTCGCCAATGAGCACGCCGTCCACGCCCTGGGCGGCATACCGCGTGACATCGGCAGCACTCGTGATCCCGCTGAGCGCACAGAGGACAACGTCCTTGTCCTTTGCCATGTCCACCAGGCGCGTCGTCGTGTCCATGTCGACCCGGAAATCGTGCAGGTTCCGGTTGTTCACGCCGATGACTTTAGCGGGGAGGCTCAGCGCAAGGTCCATCTCACGCGCATTGTTCACCTCGACGAGCGGCTCCATGCCCAGCTCGAGACTGTACGCGTAGAGATCACGCAGCGCCACTTCTGGCAAGAGACTCACGATGAGCAGGATGGTATCGGCGCCCCAGATACGCGACTCGAGCACCTGGTAGCGGCTGAATATAAAGTCCTTGCGCAGGATAGCGGGCCGGTCAGGAAGAGTCGCCACGCTCAGCCTTGCGTGGAGCATGTCCTGCAGACTGCCGAGGAACCACTTGGGCTCCGTGAGCACCGAGACGACGTGCGCGCCCGCCAACGCGTACGTCAGCGCCTGGCTCGCCGGCGAGATGGTCGGCGCAATCGGGCCCTTGCTCGGCGACGCGCGCTTCACCTCGGCAAACACGGCAGGACGGGACGCGAGCCGCGGGAGGAGCGGGATCAGCGGCGGGGCGACGTCTAGCGCATACAGCGTCTCCAGGTCAGCCATCGTCGACCCCGGCGTCGCCTGGGCCTGAGCCACGTCCGCCAGGCGCTGGTGGTAGATCTTGTCGAGCACCGACGGGATCTTCTTGCCGGCGCCCTTTGCCTCGAACGGCGGGAGCGACGAGTCGGTGACGCGGCTGTCGGGGTTGTCGGCCCAGGTGCCGCCGCGGAGGGCGAGAAAGTTGCGGATGAGGGCGTCGCCGGCTTCGCTGAGGATGCTCTCCGGGTGGTACTGGACGGCTTCGAGGGTGTACTGCCGGTGGCGCACGCCCATGATCACCCCCGAGTCCTCCGTCGTCGCCGTGATCGCGAGCTCGGCGGGGAGCGAGGTGTGGGCCGCGCTGAGGGAGTGGTACCGCGTCGACTTGATGCCCTGCGCGAGCCCCTTGAAGCATCCCCGCTCGTCGTGCAGGATCCGCGACACCTTCCCGTGCATGATCTCCCCGGCGTACCTGCACAATGTCAGACCACAAAAAGACCACACAACAGCACGCACCCAATCTCGCCCCCAAACACATCCACCATGCACTCCAGCCCCATGCACACACCCAGCACCGGCACCCGCCCCTTGAAAAAATCGATAGCGTCCCGAGAGATCCCAGAGTCTGTCTTCGGGTGTCCTGGCCCAGGCGAGATGATCACAGAGTTCACTTGCAGCTCTGGAAACTGCTCAGGCGAGATGGCGTCGTTGCGGATGACAGTCACCTCTGCACCGAGCAGGCATAGTTGCTGGTACAGATTCCACGTGAACGAGTCAAAGTTGTCGATCAGGAGCACGTCCAGCGGCTTGCACAGCGCGGGTGGGAGCGTAGACGACATGCTGGCTCTCCTCTAGTCGCCGTCACTTATAAGAGTCACTGCTTGCTTAGTCAGCGCGCCAATCTTTTCATGATCGTCGGCCTTCCACGATCCCGTTGTCACCGGTGCCATACTTGCCCAGGCGTGCGATGGTATCAGGATACGTTGCCGATTTGTCCTGAATCTATTTCTCTCTCATCCCTACTCTCCACTGTATATTTTTCTAGACCGATATACTTGAACTGTCATATTCGTCTCTGCAGGACGCGACACGACTTTGTTGATCAGCTCCCCGAGGTTGGGATCACCACGATCACCTACAACGAGTATCACATCCCACAAGTGCGGAACAACACAAAGCCAGGGCGCTCAATGCCATAGAAGCACGAGTGACACTGAACAAGCAGAAATATACTCACGAGGGAAGATGTCCAAAGCAACGGCAAGGGCCCAGGTTCCATATGAGGTGTATAAAATAATTGACTCGTGCTTCGAGAATAGCACCAACAGCGAGGAGCGAGGACGTCACATAATCGGGGGTACTCCAACTGGTCTTTAACGACATTGAGATACGCCCTGCGTCATCCTTCACTCAGAGCTGGATGCATCCCCTGTATAAAAAGAATGATAGCGCCAACATTGCACCTTGCTATTTGACCTTGCCATACAACCGTTAGCCGAAAAGTCAGAGCTACAAGGCTTCTCTATACCAGAGACCCAGAAAAGAGGTATCGCATCCCTGTTTGCGGACAATACAACTAGGGATTATATCTTATACACCCATCCCTCTCTTCTCCCTCGATCTTCCAGCCTATGAGCCACCATCCTCATACCCCTCCATTCCTCCCTACCCAACGAGATGGCGTCGAAAACTGCGGCAAGACTCCTCAGAATGAGACTTTGGCCTGAGACGATGTATCGTCGTCCGCTGAGCATGGTAAGTTTGTTTCTTGCTTGCCGTTGTCTTGGCTCATCTGTTTTTGGTTGGCATAGTATTCACAGCACCGAGATTTTCTCCAAGACGACGGATCATCGTCCGGGGAGCAGTGTAGGTACGTCTTTCCCTATCTCTTCATGTTGACGAACAGTTTTTCAGTGTATCTCGGACCCGTAGGCGGTAAATCCCTTCAGGGCAGGGTTTGCGCCGCTCACTGGTTGCCTCTACTCATCAATCTTCAGTGGAGAAAATGCCGGTGCCAAAACTTGTACCGAGATGATGTATTGCCATGCGCCGGGTGAGGTCAACATGGGAAGTCTGTTTGTTGTTCGGATTTTGAGCCGTGTTTTGGCTTAGTTTTGATGGCGAAACTTCCAGGACTCAAGCCTTGCGGATCCAGTAGCGGCGTAAGTTGGCGCATTCAAATCCCGAACGGTAACCAATCTTGGTACAAGTGCTTTTGACTACAGACATTGAGCGGATTCGCAATTTCCGGAAGGTAGCAGTTTTTGAATTAAAGACGTGCCTGCCTTCAATTGAAGCTCTTTGACTTTTCAGATTCAACAACCTGCAATCGATGGTGGATAGCTGCGATTAGTTGCTACTCCCGTGATCGTCACAGTCGTGGGATGAGATTTCAAACATACATCATCGAGAAAGACTGATCTGGGACAAAATCCTTCAAGGACATCGCATCCGCAGTGGCAGGACGAAAAGTCTCCTGCCACCTTCGAGAGAGCGTTGAGCCTACCATGCTCGACGACAGGACATCATCGAACGGGCGACGGCGTTCTGGGATCTGAACGATCTTGCATCCCCTCGGCACTGATGACTTTGCACCATGGAAATCTGTGCTTCCACAGCCCAGATGTTCCAGGGGGACGGTCCGTGAAAATACTTGTGCTTTCTGTCGAACTGGAAATAAATAGCAGTCTGAAAATTCGTTCAAAGAGTTTAAACTTTAAAGTTCAAGTTTATTCTCGAGTCGACAATTCTTTTGGAGGTTCAATGCAAAGGTTGGAACACGACAATGGGACAGGAAAAAAAAAAGGTAGGCTGATGACGTTCACACTCCTCTATAAATTCATATCAGCCATAATAATGAATGAAATGTCCGGATTTACCTTTATACACCCATCTTCGACAGCTCGTCCTTTGCCCTCTTAGTAATTTCTCCACGCTCTCGCGTCTGCCTCGCAGTCTCGCTATCCGCCTTGGAAACACACTCCACCTCCATGATCCCCGCGGCAGCATCCCCCAACAGCACATCCACAACCAGATGATCCCCGCTCATAATCTCCACCTCGCACTCCTTCCTCGTAATGCCATGCCCCCCCGGGGACCCAACATTCCAATCATAGCCCCACGCATTCAAGATGAAGAACATCGTATCCTTGAACCGATACTTTTTCTGATAAAACGTCAACGTCGACTTGGGAGGGACGCTCAGCGTGATCGTCTTCGTCAGAGTCCCCGTAGTCTCGTACGTCGTGAACGTCTTCGTCTCGCCATCCACGCTCATCGACAGGCCTGTGAACTCGGCTGCGATCGCGACCAAGTTTGTGACCTCGGTGCCTTTGGTGACTCTGAGCCCGGTCGTATACTGGAGGGAGTACGTTTGCTCGACGGAGGTGTCGTTCTCCCAGGACATCTTTGGCACCCACGTAGCGTCGACGAGGTAGGTGTCGATGGAGGCAAAGAGGGACTCGTCACTCGTGAAATCATAGATGGTGACACAATCAGACTTGACGAGGGCTGCACCGCCGCAGGGCTTGGAAAAGGCTTCAACGCTCTAAAGGGCCGTTTCAGCATCGTGGAACATCGAGATAACGAACTACCGACCATGATGGTGAATGAAGAACGGGCTCGACAAAAAAGATACAGAGGATGACTGGCTCGCTGAAGAAAACTCCAATTATTGGATGGCGGATACTCGTAATCAGGTCGTCGCTTTTATACGTCTCGTGCATCCCAACTGTCAGATGGTGATTGAAGCTGCACTGAGAGGAACCTTGCAGTTTGCCAGGTCACCACGGACGTACAATGGCACCGAGGTACTCAAACGGCGCCCTGAGGGTTGTCATGTAAAGATAATTGAGCCTTGCGGAGCGTCATCCTGGCTCCAGAGTCCTCCCGACTCATTGGCATGACACTGCTAGTTTGAAAAGCCCTGCCAAACAGCAGTCGCTTCTTCCATCCTTCGCCATATTCCTTTTCCTCAGTCACCACTGATCGTTCGACACCGCAACAAATAGGGAGATTGTTACTTTCATTCGCTGATTCCTTGGCGTCTTGCCCTGCATCGCAGCTCCTGACCAATCAAGATAGTCTCCTCCGGCATGTAGATTTCATCGACTATTTTCAGGGGAAGTGGTGTTTAGGATCACCGCGCGAAGCTCATGAGTCGGGATGGCGCCGGGGACTAGCGAACTGGGGGGAACCAAGAGAAAGGGCCCTGCACGAGCGAGTTCGTGCGTGCTGACAGACGAGGAACAGCATTCACAGAATGCAGGGCAGGTCCCCGTATGTCTCGTAATAGAGAGAGAGCTGAGCGGCGAAACCTATTCAACGAAAGGATGCAGGACGTGAAGAATGTTGAATCCCTCTTTTGACACGATCCGCAGAGAGAGAGAGAGAGAAAGGGAGGCCTCGGAAGAGTTTCGTGTGCGCCAATACAGCACCTGATACCGCCGCACACGAGCTCTCTTTGACGGCAAGAGGAACAGCAGTTCCTTCTTCCTACCCCCATTTATGCTGCTCCCGGACCTTGAATACGGCATGCAATGCGAGACCCTTGGACGGAGATACATGCTTCCACTGGCATACGGCGAGATGGTGTTGGGCCAAATCCACCATCGTATACGCGACATCCGTTAGCTGCTGACGGTAGACGCTCTCTAGCATCTCCACCTCCAGATACAGGTACCCTGTTCTTGAGAAACTCAATAACAGCGTGCGGTAGTCGTGGGGTGTCGCTGCTGAAAATGAGTTGTGCTTGAGCTCAGAGAAGCGTATGGGGCCTGAGGGATGGCGTCGTTTTATGTAGCAGAAAGATTTAAAAGTGAGGAAATGTAATCTTGGCCGTACAGATTCCAGGTGAACGACTCGGAGTCGAAAAGTTGTCGGTGAAAAAGATAAATTTTCAAGTTCGCACTGAGGACAGGCGTGACTAGCTGAGTCAGCTTCAGCCGGAACTCTGGTCCCTTCAAGGTCCGACGAGCTGCAATTTACTCTTAAAAGATGTGAAGACCATCGCAAGATTCCACAGATCGTCACACTGTATGGGTATCTAGCTATCTGTGCATACCTCCCTGGGACCACGATGATCTGGCCTGTTATGTGCGATTACGATTTCAATGCATGTCGTGGCACACAGATCGGGATGTTATCACTGGCAGTCATCTTCTCTCAACAGACTGGCTCTCGGTTGCCTTTGATTCACTACTAGGGAAGGCAACAACGTGTTTCTTTCACCCGATCCGTACACAAGACTCGGAATGTTCTCTCAATTCCGCTCTAGCTACTACAATCTCGCATCCGGGTAAAGTTGCGATGCGATCTCTTAGTCGTTGGTGGAGGATCTTCAAGCTAACTGCCACCACTTTTGTAATTTCGACTCTGTACGCTTGTCTCGGAGGATGAACGATTTCCTCTACTAGTTTTTCCGCGAATCGCCTCAGTCAAATATTGCTTTCAGCGTCATCTTCTCCTCATTACATGTGCAGGTTCTCTATGATTCCCACCATCTGGCAATCACTGAAGGTTTTGAAACATCGTTTCCTTTCGCCATGAAAATTGCCTCACTTTGGGGGATCCATGAATGTAAGTCTAGCTCGTTCAACGTCTAATTCCCATTAACACACTACTTCACCTTTTTTTCGCGCTGCTTTCCGTACAAATACCTGTCTCCAGTAATCTCAATGCCTCGACTCAACCGTTGGCCTTTTCCGCGGCGGATGTCCGGACAACGGGAGCAGTGAATAGAACAAGTCCTGGGCACTTTGAGTACCCCAGACGTCCGGTGAAATCAGACTCGCGCCATTATATGATTAGAAGGTGGAGAGTGCATGACGGAAGAAAATGGGACAGTAAGACCGGGCGTGAGGAGGAGTATGGAACCAGGTAAAAACCTCGATGGTGTATTGGATTGATTTTTTCTTGGAAGGCGTTGTCAGTGACGCGATTCAGGGGAGGCTACCCTCTACCGGTACGGAGGTATGGGCTTCGATTTCGTATCGGCAGTAAACAACGCAAGGATCATGTTATGTATGAAAATGAAGTAAAAGGTACGATTTTTTGGGGGTTTTTTAGGCGCAAAGATTGAAATATAGTAACAGCAAAATAGAAAAGGTAACCGCAAACAAGGTTACATTGGTTTGATACGAGTGCTCGTTGACTCATCATCTGTAGAAATTTATCAGCGATGTTTCGAATGAGATATTCGAATTTACCTTTAGACACCCATCTTCGAAAGTTCCTTCTTCGCCCTCTCAGTGAGGTTCTCACGCTTTCGCGTCTTCCTGCGACTCTCGACATCAGCCCTCGAAACACCCTTCACAACCATCGTGCCCGTGGCGGAATCTATCAACGGCGTGTCCGTAGTCAGATAATCCTCACTCATAATCTCCACCTGACATTCCTTCCTCGTGATGTCATATCCTCCCGGGGATCCAGCATTCCACTCCTCGTTCCACGCATCCAAAACAAAGAACATCGTAGACCTGAACCGATACTTCCTCTGATAGAACGTCAACGTCGACTTGGGAGGGACGGTCAGGGTGATCGTCTTGGTCTGAGTCTCCGTAGTCTCGTATGTCGTGAATGTCTTGGTCTGGCTGTCCATGCTCATCGACAAGCCCTTGAATTCGGCGCCGATCCCGACAGAGTTGGTGACCTCAGTGCCTTTGGTGACTTTGAGCTCGGTGGTATACGTGAGGGAGTACGTTTGCGGCGCTGTGGTGTTGTTCTCCCAGGACATCTTCGACATCCACGTAGCATCGACGAGGTAGGAATCCATGGAGGCGAAGAATGCCTCGTCGCCGGGAATATTATAGATTGTGGATCGACCAGATTTGACCATGGTGTCACCGCCGCTGGGCTTGTAAACCACATACTTGGAGAATCTTTCGCTCTAGAGGTCCATTTCAACGTCGTGGAACATAATGAGATAATGAACTACCGACCATGATGGTAAGTGAAGAATGGGTTGGTCAAGCTGGACGAAAAAGATACAGAGGATGGTGGACTCGCTGAAGGAAACTCCAATTGTTGGATGGTATACTCGCACTCAGGTCGTCACTTTTATACGTCTCGCACATTCCTGCTGTCAGATAGAGATTGAAATTGGCACTCAAAGGTATGTTGCAGCTTGCGAAGTCACGTTGGATGTACATTGTCACTGAGGATGTAGAACGGCGTCCCGAGGGCATATTGTGGAAATGAATTGATGTGAATATTCTTAGGCCTTGCTTACCGGGGTGTCATTCTGGCTCTGTCTTCATAGTCCTACAGATTCATAGTCCTTCAGATTCCTGGACATTACTCTGCTGGCTCCAATACCCAGGCTATACCACGTTGGATTGAGATCTCTCCTTATGTCCTCGGTCATATTCCTCTCACCTCCCTCATCGCGCTCTTTGATCATCAGCCATGGTCTGGCACCTCAACCAATGGGGAGATAGGGACTTTCATTCGCCGGTCCTTGGCGTCTTGCTTCTGCATCGGAAACGTTATGACAAGATCAAGCTCTTCCTACGTATTGACCAACCCGCCACAGGGTCACCTGGCCGGAATAATGTATAGCAATAGGACAGTCTCCTCCGGCATGTAGACTATTGGTATATTCCAGGAGCAGTTGTATTTCGATGACGATGCGTGGGTCAAGACTCAAGACGGCTCCAGGTAGCAGCAAACTGAGCAGGACCGAGGGAAAGGACACCATCGGGGAACCAGATATACGAAAAGTTTCAGAATACAAGTCAGAAGCGAACCTCGACTTCGTATGATTCGTAACATAGGGTCATCTGAGCGATGCGGCCTATACCACCCGAAAGCGCGATGAAAAGACGGTTCTTGCAGAGTACATGAAGAATGTTAATTCCTTGTTTGAGCTTTAACTTCAGATCCAGAGCTCTTGGGAGAGTCCCGTGTTCGTCATTACCCGTCACGCTCAGCATTGAAAGACTCCTTATCAGAGCACCCGATAGCGGTAGAGCTGCCTAGAAGATCTTCAATATATTTACTTTTTTTCGCCCTTTATGTTGAACGCGGTATGTGACATCGCAGGAAAAACAACTTTCAAGAGTCCTGTGAAGATAATGAAGAGGTCCATCATGTGGCGCATCGAAGTTTTCAGCTTCCTAGCTTTTGAGAACGTGCAAACACACACCGACCCTCTCATATGATCCCGAAGTTGACGGAAATCCGCCCTTCACCCGATGCACATGCGCATCGAGACGATGCTTATATATCATACATTTATCCTTTTTTGCTGCGTATCTTCTGTGTCCTGACAGAGGACAAGACGCAGCTATACACTGACCGGGGTTTCTATCAAGCTTGCAGAAATCTTCTACAAGAGATACATGAACCTTCAAGGCAAAATTCCGGATTAGGGTCCTGACAAACGTTGCTTGAGTATGGCACAATGAAAAGCAAAGCGGCGTGGAGCTCTGATGAGGTATGCAATAAGTACAACAAGTCAAGTCCCGAGGTACAGTCACTGCCAGTGGAGAAACATGCACCGCCACCGAGATTCAATGCTTTCTAGGTCAGGCCGTTCTCAATGGGGACTGGCGCCAGTACCCACAAGTACCATGACCATTGACTACACATGCCGGCACTTGTAAAGTTGCGTACTGAGGAGTTAGAACATTTCATCTAGAAAATGAACTTGAATGTATTTTGATCAACGGCTTGGCAATTCCGAGCATTCAATTGAGTCCCATGTTCTAACCAGCTTTGAGATATCTCTTGTTTCTCACTTTTTGCATACCTCGATGTCTCTTTTCGTGAATAATCTAGATAATCTAGCTTCTTCCCCCTGCTTGGCGTCAAAACCATGGCCCTATTTCGGTGGTGGAGACGAGAAGGGAACTTGGGCGCAGGAGCCTTGAAGTTTCTTATGACAATTTGAGATATGCTGCCCGTCGGATCTTGGCGCCAATGCATGCATTTACGACGACATGCGTATCGGTAGTTAACTTATGAATGGAGTTTAAAGTTTGGTTTCGAACTTTTTTTTGGTTTCAGCGCGCCGAGATTGGGATACAAGGACGGAATAGAGAAAATATTAGAGCAACCAGAATGTTCAGAGCATTCACTTCATATAGATGCTCATCGGTTCCTCTGGAGAAATATATCAGCTACGCCCATGAATGAAAATCGGAAATTTACCATTATATGCCTATTTTCGAAAGCGTGTCCTTCGACCACTGAGTAAGATCCTCGCGCTTTCGCGTATGCCTGGTCTCCACATTATCGGCCTTTGAAACAGTCTCCACCTCTATCGTGCCCATGGTGGAATCCAACACCCCGTCCGTGGTCAGGTAATCCTCGCTCATAATCTCCACTTCACACTCCTTCCTCTTGACATCATATGTACCCTGTGACCCGACATTCCACTCCTGTCCCCAGGCATCCAAAATGAAGAACATTGTGATCTTGAACCGGTATCTCTTCTGATAGAACGTCAAAGTTGACTTGGGAGGAATGCTCAGCGAGCTCGTATTGGTCCAGCGTGATCGTCTTCGTCAGAGTCCCCGAAGTCTCGTACGTCGTGAACGTCTTGGTCTCGCCATCCACGCTCATCGACAGGCCTGTGAACTCGGCTGCGATCGCGATCGCGATCGAGTTGGTGACCTCGGTGCCTTTGGTGACTCTGAGCCCGGTCGTATACTGGAGAGAGTACGTTTGCTAGACGAAGATGTCGTTCTCCCAGGACATCTTTGGCACCCACGTAGCGTCAATGAGGTGGGTATCGATGGAGGTGAAGAAGGACTCATCACCCGGGAAATCATAGATGGTGACACAATCAGACTTAACCATCGCGACACCGTCGTAGGGCTTTGCAAAGGCTTCAACGCTCTAGAGGGCCATTTCAACATTGTGGAACATCGAGATCATGAAGTACCGACCATGATAGTGAATGAAGAACGGGCTCGACGAAAAAGATACAGAAGATGACCGGCTCGCTGAAGAAAACACAACTGTTGAATAGTGAATACTCGCAATTAAGTCGTCGCTTTTATACGTCTCCTGCATCCCAGTTGTCAGATGAAGATTGAAGCTGAACTGAAAGGAACTTTGCCGCTTGCCAGGTCACCGCGAATGTACAATGGCACCGAGGTACTCAAACAGCGCCGTGAGGACATCTTGTTAACATGTAAAGATTATTGAGCCTTGCTTACCAGAGCGTCATCCCACCTCTATCCTCAGAGTTATCCCGACTCATTAGCATGACACTGCTAGTTTGAAAAAGTCCTCCCAAATGGCGGTCGCTTGTTCAATCCTTCGCCATATTCCTTTTCCTCAGTCACCACACTCGTTTATCATCATTCCACATCCTCAACAAATATTAGTACTTTCATTCACCGAATCCTTGGCGTCTTGCCTCTGCATCGCAACCAAGATCGAGTGCTCCTGATCACTGTACACTAATCAAGACAGTCTCCTCCGGCATGTAGACTTCAAGTGATTATCGACTGTTTTCAGGAGAAATGGTGTTTAGGATCACCGTGCGAAGCTCATCAGTCAGGATGGCTCCGGGTAATAGCGAACTTGGGGGAACCAGGAGAAAGGGCACTGCACGAGCGAGTTTGTGCAAGCTGACAGACGAGGAACAGCATTCACAGAATGCAGGTCAGGCTCCTGTATGCTTTTTTTTGTGGAACGTTTATGTAGCTTTGCACACTTTGCCAGCAAGAGCCTCTCCTACCAGCGGAGGGGCACGCCAACGACGTTGTGTTCCGCCCGTTAGTGAAACGGGGTCTTGCAACCCCGTGAGAGGTTCCCGTATGTTTCGTAATAGAGGGAGAGCTGAATGCGAAACCTATTCAATGAAAGGATGCAGGACGCAAATAATGTTGAATCCCTTGTTTGACACGATCCACAGAGAGAGAGAGAGGCCTTGGAAGAGTCTCATGTGTGCGAATACAGCACCTGATACTGCATCCCCCCTGCCCGCACACGAGCTCTCTTTGACGGCAGAGCAGCCTAGAAGAACAGCACTTCCTTCTTCCTACCTCCATTTACGCTACTCCGGGATCTTGAATACAGCATGCAATGTCAGACCCTTGAACGGAGATACACGCTTCCACTGATATATGGCGAGATGGCGTTGGGCATATAGCCCCAACTCACACATCGTGTACGCGACATCCGTTAGCCACTGGTGGTAGATGCCCTCTAGCATCTCCACCTCCAAATGCAAGTACCTTGTTCTTGAGAAACTCGATAGCAGTGTGCGGTAGTCTCGGGGTGTCGCAGACAGCAGAGAACGAGCGGTGTGCGTGAGCTCAGAGAAGCCTATGGGGCATGAGGGATGGTGTTGTTTTACGTAGCAGAAACATTTGAAGTGAGGAAATGTAATCTTGGTTGTACAGATTCCAGGTGAACGATACGCGACACAGTTTAAAATTTTCATCGACAACTTTTCGATCCGAGTAGGGCAGCAGAGGGCAGGTGTAATTAGCTTAGTCAGCTTCAGCCGGAACGATGATTGGCTGTCTTGTCCCTTCAACTTCAAGGTCCGACGAGCCAACGACAAGCTGCAATTCACTGTTCGAAAATCCGAAGACCATCGCGAGATTCCACAAATCGTCATGCTGTATGGGTATCTAGCTACCCGTGCATACCTCCGGGCTCCCTGGGACCACGATGATCTGACGTGTCATGTGCAATTACGATTTCAATACATGTCGTGGCACACAGATCGGGATGTTATCACTGGCAGCCATCTTCTCTCCACAGATTGGCTCTCGGTTGCCTTTCATTCACTACTAGGGAAGGCAACAACGTGTTTCTTTCACCCGATCCGTAGACAAGACTCGGAATGTTCTCTCAATTCCGCTTTGGCTACTGCAATCTCGCATCCGGGTAAAGTTGCCATGCGATCTCTTAGTCGTTGGTGGAGGATCTTCAAGCTAACTGCCACCACTTTTGTAATTTTGACTCCGTACGCTTGTCTCGGAGGATGAATGATCTCCTCTACTAGTTCTTCCGCGAATCGCCTCAGTCAAATATTGCTTTCAGCATCATCTTCTCCTCATTACACGTGCAGGTTCTCTATGATTCCCACCATCTGGCAATCACTGAAGGTTTTGAAACATCGCTTCCTTTCGCCATGAAAATTGCCTCACTTTTGGGGATCCATGAATGTAAGTGTAGCTCGTTCGACGTCTAATTCCCAATAACGCACTACTTCACCTTCGTTTCGGGCTGCTCTCCGTATAAATGCCTGTCTCCAGTAATCTCAAAGCCTCGACACGACCGTTGGCCTTTTCCGCGGCGGATATCCGGACAACGGGAGCAGTGAATAGAACGAGTCCTGGGCACTTTGAGTACCCCAGAGGTCCGGTGAAATCAGACTCGCGCCATTATATGACTAGAAGGTGGAGAGTGCAGAACTGGAGAAAACGGGACAGTAAGACCGGGCGTGAGGAGGAGTACGGAACTAGGTAAAAACCTCGATGGTGTATTGGATTGATTTTTTCTTGGAAGGCGTTGTCAGTGACGCGATTCAGGGGAGGCTACCCTCTACCGGTACGGAGGTATGGGCATCGATTTCGTATCGGCAGTAAACAACGCAAGGATCATGTTATGTATGAAAATGAAGTAAAAGGTACGATTTTTTCGGGTTTTTCAGGCGCAAAGATTGAAATATAGTAACAGAAAGATAGAAAATGTAACCGCAAACAAGGTTACATTGGCTTGATACGAGTGCTCGTTGACTCATCATCTGTAGAAATTTATCAGCGATGTTTCGAATGAAATATTCGAATTTACCTTTAGACACCCATCTTCGAAAGCTCCTTCTTCGCCCTCTCAGTGAGGTTCTCGCGCTTTCGCGTCTTCCTGCGACTCTCGACATCAGCCCTCGAAACACCCTTCACAACCATCGTGCCCGTGGCGGAATCTATCAACGGCGTGTCCGTAGTCAGATAATCCTCACTCATAATCTCCACCTGACATTCCTTCCTCGTGATGTCATATCCTCCCGGGGATCCAGCATTCCACTCCTCGTTCCACGCATCCAAAACAAAGAACATTGTAGACCTGAACCGATACTTCCTCTGATAGAACGTCAACGTCGACTTGGGAGGGACGGTCAAGGTGATCGTCTTGGTCTGAGTCTCCGTAGTCTCGTACGTCGTGAATGTCTTGGTCTGGCTGTCCATGCTCATCGACAAGCCCTTGAATTCGGCGCCGATCCCGACAGAGTTGGTGACCTCGGTGCCTTTGGTGACTTTGAGCTCGGTGGTATACGTGAGGGAGTACGTTTGTGTCGCCGTGGTGTTGTTCTCCCAGGACATCTTCGACACCCACGTAGCATCGACGAGGTAGGAGTCCATGGAGGCGAAGAATGCCTCGTCGCCGGGAATATGATAGATGGTGGATCGACCAGATTTGACCATGGTGTCACCGCCGCTGGGCTTGTAAACCACATACTTGGAGAATCTTTCGCTCTAGAGGTCCATTTCAACATCGTGGAACATAATGAGGCAATGAACTACCGACCATGATGGTAAGTGAAGAATGGGTTGGTCAAGCTGGACGAAAAAGATACAGAGGATGGTGGGCTCGCTGAGGGAAACTCCAATTGTTGGATGGTATACTCGCACTCAGGTCGTCACTTTTATACGTCTCGCACATTCCTGCTGTCAGATAGAGATTGAAATTGGCACTGAAAGGTATGTTGCAGCCTGCGAAGTCACGTTGGATGTACATTGTCACTGAGGATGTAGAACGGCGTCCCGAGGGCATATTGTGGAAATGAATTGATGTCTATATCCTTGGGCCTTGCTTACCGGGATGTCATTATGGCTCTGTCTTCATAGTCCTACAGATTCATCGTCCTTCAGATTCCTTGACATTACTCTGCTGGCTCCAATACCCAGGTTATACCACGTTGGATTGAGATCTCTCCTTCTGTCCTCGGTTATATTCCTCTCACCTCCCTCATCGCGCTCTCCGATCATCAGCTATGGTCTGGCACCTCAACAAATGGGGAGATAGGGACTTTCATTCGCCGGTCCTTGACGTCTTGTTTCTGCATCGGAAACGTTATGACAAGATCAAGCTCTTCCTACGTATTGACCAACCCGCCACAGGGTCACCTGGCCAGAATAATGTATAGCAATTAGGACAGTCTCCTCCGGCATGTAGACTATTGGTATATTCCAGGAGCAGTTGTATTTCGATGACGGTGCGTAGGTCATGACTCAAGACGGCTCCAGGTAGCAGCAAACTGAGCGGGACCGAGGGAAAGGAAACCATCGGGGAACCAGATATACGAAAAGTTTCAGAATACAAGCCAGAAGCGAACCCCGACTTCGTATGATTCGTAACATAGGGTCAGCTGAACGAGGCGGCCTATACTACCCGCAAGCGCGAGGAAAAGACGGTTCTTGCAGAGTACATGAAGAATGTTAATTCCTTGTTTGAGCTTTAACTTCAGATCCAGAGCTCTTGGGAGAGTCCCGTGTTCGTCATTATCCATCACGCTCAGCATTGAAAGACTCCTTATCAGAGCACCCTATAGCGGTAGCGCTGCCTAGAAGATCTTCCATATATTCACCTTTTTCGCCCTTTATGTTGAACGCGGTATGTGACATCGCAGGAAAAACAACTTGCAAGAGTCCTGTGAAGATAATGAAGAGGTCCATCATGTGGCGCATCTAAATCCTGGACACCGAAGTTTTTAGCTTCCTAACTTTTGAGAACGTGCAAACCAGCACCGACCCTCTTATATGATCCCGACGTTAACGGAATTCCGCCCTTCGCCCGATGCACATACGCATCGACACCATCCTTACGTATCGTACACTTATCCTTTCCTTTTGCTGTGTGTCTTCTGCGTCCTGACAGAGGGCAAGACACAGCTATACACTGACCGGGGTTTCTCTGAAGCTTGCAGAAATGTTCTACAAGAGATACATGAATCTTCAAGGCGAAATTCCGGATTAGGGTGCTGACGAACATTGCTTGAGTATGGCACACTGAAAAGCAAAGTGGCGTGGAGCTCTGATGGGGTATGCAATAAGTACAACAAGTCAAGTCCCGAGGTATGGTCACTGCCAGCGGAGAAGCATGCACCGCCACCGAGATTCAATGTTTTCTAGGTCAGACCATTCTCAATGGGGACTTGCGTCAGTACCAACAAGTACCATGACCATTGACTACACACGCCGGCACTTGTAAAGTTGCGTACTGAGGAGTTAAAACATTACATCTGGAAAACGAACTTGAATGTATTTTGATCAACGGCTTGGCAATTCCGAGCATTCAATTGAGTCCCATGTTCTAACCAGCTTTGAGATATCTCTTGTTTCTCACTTTTTGCATACCTCGATGCCTCTTTTCGTGAATAATCTAACTTCTTCCCACTGCTTGGAGTCAAAACCATGGCCCTATTTCGGTGGTGGAGACGAGAAGGGAACTTGGGCGCAGGAGCCTTGAAGTTTCTTATGACAATTTGAGATATGCTGCCCGTCGGATCTTGGCACCGATGCATGCATTTACGACGACATGCGTATCGGTAGTTAACTTATGAACGGAGTTTAAAGTTTGGTTTCGAACTTTTTTTTTTGGTTTCAGCGCGCCAAGATTGGGATACAACGACGGAATAAAGAATATATAAGAACAAACAGAATGTTAAGAGCATTCACTTCATATGGATGCTTCTGGCTAAATATATCAGCTACGCCCATGAAATAAAATATTGGGAATTTACCATTATATGCCTATTTTCAAAAGCGCGTCCTTCGACCACTGAGTAAGATCCTCGCGCTTTCGCGTATGCCTGGCCTCCACATTATCGGCCCTTGAAACAGTCTCCACCTCTATCGTGCCCGTGGCGGAATCCAACATCCCGTCCGTGGTCAGGTAATCCTCGCTCATAATCTCCACTTCACACTCCTTCCTCTTGACATCATATGTACCCTGTGACCCGACATTCCACTCCTGTCCCCAGGCATCCAAAATGAAGAACATCATGATCTTGAACCGGTATCTCTTCTGATAGAACGTCAAAGTTGACTTGGGAGGGACGTTCAGCGAGATCGTCTTCGTTTGGGTATCCGTGGTCTCGAACGTCGAGAACATCTTGGTCTCGCTGTTCATGCTCAACGACAGACCCTTGAATTCAGCTCCGATCCCGACCGAGTTGGTGACCTCGGTGCCTTTGGTGACTTTGAGTTCGGTCGTATACTGGAGGGAGTACGTTTGCTCGGCGGAGGTGTCGTTCTCCCAGGACAGCCTCGACACCCACGTAGTGTCGATGAGATACGTATCGATGGAGGCGAAAAGAGATTCTTTGTGCGGAAAGTTATAGATGGCAGAACGAGCAGACTTGACCAGGGCGCTGCCACCACTGGGTTTGGAGAACTTTTTGGGCTAGAGGATTGTTTTAACATTATGGACCACAACGAGATAACGAACTACCGACCATGATCGTGAAAGAAGAACGAGTGGATCAAGCTGGACGAAAAAGATATAGAGGATGGCGAGCTCGCTAAGGGAAACTTCGATTGCTGGGTGGTTGTATACTCTCGCTCATGTTGTCGCTTTTATACGTCTCGCACATTCCGGCTGTCAGATAGAGATTGGAATTGCACTGGAAGGTATGTTGCGTCTTGTCAGGTCACCACGGACGCACGATGTCACCGAGGCGTCCTGAGGACATCAATTTCTTAATCTGAATTGACGTTAGGATTAATGGGTCTTGCTTGCCGGAGCGCTATCCTGGCTCTGTCCCTGCAGTCCTCCAGAAACATTGGCATTGCACTGCTAGTTCCAAGAGTCCAGTTAGAAGAAGATCGCCTGTTTCATCCTTCTTCGTATTCTTTGTCCTTGCTCACTACGCTCGCTGATTATCATTGAGCACCTAAGCGAATAGTGAGGAAGGCACTCCCAATCGCTAGTTCCTTGGCCTGATCGTGAACGTTACGACAGGGTTGGGCGCTCCCGCTATGCGCTGACCATTGTTCGCTACAGGGCCCCGCTACGACACTGCGCAACGATGAAGACAGCCTCCTTCGGCATGCAGACTTCGATGCCTAGTGATTGTATTCTAGGAGCATTGGTAGCTGTCACAACTGTGCGAAGCTCGAGAGTCGGGAAGACTTGGGGGTTACAGCGAACCTGGCTTGGCAGAACCAAGAGAAACGGCCCTGTACAGACGTTGAGCGGCGAGGCACAAGGACGGGCCTCTGACAGGTACCACTCGGCTTTTGACAGACGAGAAGCTAGAAACATGATAGTGTTCGCAGAATACGTGTCTTCAGGAGCCCGTACGATTCGTGATAGAGGGTGAGCTGAGTAGTGACCTGTTCAATCAGAAGCTGCAAGGAAAATATCCTTCCTACGTAGCACGCGTGAATCTCTTGTTCAATCCTGTTATTACAGTACCGAAAGGCGATTCCGCACACCCCTTAGCCGTACGCGAGCACTCTTCGATGGCGTAGCAGCCTAGAAGAGCTGTGATATTCGTCCTTTCCCCTCGTTGATACTGCTGCGTTGAGACTGAATCCTTTGAACGCGGCATGTACTGTCACAGGCAAAGCAAGAGTGCCGAGAAGATGATAAAGCGATGGTCCATCGTGTGGCATATCTGGATTCTGGGTACCGAGTTTTTTCAGCCCCAAAATCACCCTTGGGAATGAGAATGTGTGTCCAGTATTTGTACTCTGCTTGGTTGCACAGGAAGTTTACGTCTGCTGAGACCCTCAGCTTTGACTGCATATTAGCGTCGAGCAATAACAAAGGTAGAAACCAGTATACAAAGAGGTACACTGGCAAGATGTGTTTTCAAGGTCCGAGGAACAGCCACTGCCAACGGTAGAAATGCACCGCCCCGTGACTTGTCCTTTCCATCCAACCAGCAACTACATATTCCGGGACTAGGTTGCGCTCAACACCCAGAGCGAAGCAAATCAACGATTAGGTCGCAAAATGGTCTAGCGCATACTGTTGAATTCTGGGATGCCTTCACCGCCGAGTCGATACAAGCTACTGAGGAACATTTCCATGACAATGTTCGCGTACTAGCATCGAAGCCATGCCTTTCTCCGCTCTGGAGTCTCTTTTCTGGGGATATTCTATACTGAGTGTCTCGAGCCTTTATTTTGGCTTCTCTGGTGGTTCGGGAACGCGAGCGCCTCGCAGCGTGGATGATTGGACACTCTTCTTGGATCCATGCCTGCCTCTCGAGAATTCTTGATGTCCGGTCGGTGATTTCAGTGCTTCCTGACTTGTCGTCCTACTCGAGGATACTAGGCTGTCGATGTGCAAACCAAAGAAGTCGCCTTCCTGAAGAACTGCTGATTTCCTAATATCGGATAGGTAAACACCGAAGCTCCAGTATCTTCGAGTAAGCGGGACTGTTATTTGGCTTGGATCTAAGCCCAAACCCTGGTTATTGTTGTTTCAGCTCTGACGCCAACGTACTCGAAAGTCTCCTCGGAATCACGCTTTCGAGGCATCTATACAATGCAAGTTAGTTACGGGCTTTGTACTGCAGGATGTTTTTTCCGAGACGCGTGAGCTGTTCCGTGGTCTGTCGCCATCGCCCCTCATTCTTTGTGTAACGACTTGTTCCGTTCAGTATAGACAATGGTGAGTCTTCTCCATCTAAGCGCCTCATCAACTAACAATGTTTTCCTTGCTGAAAGATCAACGTGTTTGGGAATTAAGAGTGAAATGGAGATGGGATGAAGTGTGTAGAATTATCATTGTATGGATCAATATTATTTGCCTACTATTTATACAGCGCAGCAAAGGCTACGGATGCCCTTAGCCTGGCATTCCTATCGCCCTCACCGACTTCACCGAGCCACCATTGTAGCAGCTTTCTAGCCTCTGCCTCCTGCACGAAGCCAAGGCCCCGCTCGACGACGGCCTCCCTGACCTCATCGCCGGTAAGAACCTGGACACCGTCCTTCGCCAGCCACGCGTCGTCACTCTGCAGGAAATCCATATGCCAGCCAACGCGAACCCATGGCCAGAGCTGTATGCCGATGCGGGAGAGCCCGTACAGACTGTACACGGCGCGCCGGCGGTCGGCATCCGTCCAGAACCGGGCGCGCGTCTTGGCTTGCTCGACCAACGAGTCCATCTCCACCTCCTCATCGTCGAGATCCTCTTTCCTGAACGGGAATGGGCCCTCTTTGGATTCTTCGAGGTAGTTATGTGCAACCCGGAGCATCGGGAGCGCCTCCCGGGCCTGAAGCACCTTCTTGTCCCGTATCCGTCTCAGCTGCCCAGGGAGGATACACGTCGACGGCAGCATCGCAGGCGCGTACAGTACCATCACCGGTATCAGCTCCTCCAGGAGCACCGCTGTGATCAGAAACGGCACCACCTTCAACACG
Organism: Armillaria novae-zelandiae; assembly: GCA_030435655.1. Taxonomy (NCBI): domain Eukaryota; kingdom Fungi; phylum Basidiomycota; class Agaricomycetes; order Agaricales; family Physalacriaceae; genus Armillaria; species Armillaria novae-zelandiae. The sequence goes on along the minus strand of JAUEPR010000004.1, from coordinate 1,550,616 downwards.
TCCGTCTTCTGCGTCCTCAGCATCCGCCATTCCCTTCGCGTCGCAGGTGTCTGTACCAGACTCCTCTGCCGCCGGAATATCTCCCGTCCTCCACGAAAGTAGAATTTAAGGAGCTCCATCGAAGTGTGTATGAGCGATTTGAGTGGGCCTGCGCCGGCCGGTGGGGCTTGGAGAATCCCGCGCGTTTGAGCATCGGCGATATCGGCCTTAATGAGCTCTGTAATGGGAGGTTTGGGTTTAGGTTGGGTGGTTAGTGAGCGACTGAGAATGAGTGGACGCGCGAGGACCCGGCACCGGAGAGGATGGAAGACTTGCATTAAGTTTTTTCGGTCACGGTCACGAGTGTGACGATCGTGATTAGCCGCCGGCAGTGGCAGTGCGCATACGAAGTTGGCGTGTAACGGACAACTGTGTTCAAGGATGTTTGTTATCTTTGTACCAAAACCTGGCGAAAATTCAAAGTAATATGATAGCAGTATCATAATCCTACTTTCTTCTTTTCTTGCGATGTTTGACCTCCCTTTGGCCTTCCATTTCGTCTGATACATTGCCTGGCCGCTTTCTGTCGTGTGTACTTACTCCAACATTAATTTCCTATATTACACGATCCCGGCTCGATTCCTCCCCCGTAGAATGTAGCCCAGGCTGACCGTTTGGATTTGTGCCTTAGGCATGCGAGGGGGAAAACAGCCACCTGACCTTTTCTCTCCCACCTCCGCTCCGGAGGAAAGTCCAATCAACATGCTACACTTCATACACTATACTAACTTCTACATCCCACTGCATTCAAGCAATGAAGAACTTTCCCTGTACGGTCCAAAAGCTGATCTCTCCTCCCCTGTGGAATGTAGCTCGAGCCAAGAAAAAGATTTTCGTGCCTCGGGCATGCGAGGGGGAGGATAACCGTTTCGCAGACGATATCCTCCCATCTCCACACAGGAGGGGAGTCACTTGAAACCTTTGTGATATCTCACCTATGCTAACAGCTTTCTCCCACAAGCCCTCTCCAAACGCCAACCGGCACCAACGATCCCCTTCCACAATACCACCGCCGCGTACCCCCAACCCAACACCGCCTCAAACATGGATCACCACACGGTCACAACCCCATCTCTCCCAGGACCATAACACAGCAACGCACCACCTATCAAGAACAACACCCTCTCTCCGCATAAACAATAGTTATATTCTGTACCTACAGTAAATACAAGTCCCTCCCAAGCAACCCACATGAGATAACCAACGAGATATATGTATAGTAGTCATCAGATGTATACATACGCCCTAAAGGGCGTGAATATTATAAACGGGATTTCATCATCTTCATATATTACACAAAAATGTTGAAATAATATTTTCAATATTCTTTCAATATTTGGGAATTTTTCAATATTTCTTCGATATACAGGATTATTGAAATAATATTAAGAACAATGTTTTGATATTTTGGCCAAAATTCTTGAAAAAATATACAGTTATAGAATTCAATATTTCAACCAAGAATATTGAATCCTCCACACAGTGTCTGTACTAAGTATTCTTCTTCCACATCAACATCATGTTAGCTTTAGTGTTTTATAGTGAATTTGACCTGCAATCCTCCTCGGGTTGCGTCGTGGCAGGGCATACACGCCCAAACGACCCCTGGAACGGAAGTGTAATCGTCACTTCGGTGCAAAACTCATCCAAGCCTTTCACGCCACAATTACCGACCTGCAGAATGTGCTCTGGACGCTTTACAAACCACACGGCCCTAGTAAACGATACCTTACTTGGACGAGCACTCTTCTTGCCAAAAATGAAAGCCTCAGCCAGAACGAAGAAGCGCAGAACGCCGATGGTCCGAAGCATGCTGTGTGAGGTACCATCTCTTCTCGATAAAATAGAATTTGAAATGGTAAGTCTATCGCTCATTCATATATATTTTCTAGTATCTACGACAATACTGAAATATTTAATGGATGGAGATTCCTATTCGTTTCGGAGCGGCAGCCATCCACGAAACTTTGATACAATTAGGATGGCAACATCTTAATGGTTTATGGTTAATCCTCGTCTCCATGCCTTTTAAGGAAGGAAGTCCAGTCTTTCCGGAGCGCAGTGACGGCGGCGCAGCGCGCCTACTGCGATCTTGGACAAACCTTCCGGTACCTCGCTCCGCGATAACTCTGAAAATGCAGCCAGATTGCATGCAGGCCCCCAGTTCTCTTCTATGTCTTCTTCAAGTTGTGAATCAGAGTTAAAAACACCATTGGTACCACCTTCCGCTTCCTATTTTAATACCCTTATTTCTGACAGCTTTGTAGATCACCTCAGATCTCTTCGAGAATAGTGCTGGCTCTCTACGGGAGTGGTGGCTATCCCCACGCGTGCGTCAATGGTTTGAAGATAAAGGGTACTTCCTCTACCATCCTTTGGTGGTCAAAGGAACATCTTCTGGATTTCTGGTGCCGTCTATGGACTTTGATCAAGTGGATCAGTCTTGCGACGAGCCGTTTCCCTACGCATACACCAACGGCCCAAGAGCCAAAGGAGATTACTTATTCGGCGTTCCGAAAACGAGAAATGTAACGCTCCCTTTATCCCTGCTAGCATCCCCTCATGGTTTATCCACAGGGTCGAGTTTTCTACGCGCAAGATTCTGGAGCCCGACATGTTTTCATACGGGCTGTCAAGATGGAAGGTCCTCAACTAGATATTTACAGATATCTGCATCGGAAGCAAGATGAATCCAGCTTCTTCGAGGGCATCATACCGATCCTCGAGTTCTTGGAATTGGACGAATATTGTTTTGTGGTTATGCCTCGGTATGCATACTAGGCATTCTGCAAAATTAGCTCCATCTCATATCCGGGCCGTACCAGATGGGGACGCGCCTCTTCATGGGAATCCACATTGCGTAGTAATCTTACCTTCATACATTTCCTACTAAAGGTATGCTCGCACCCATCTCTCGACATCCTTTTGGAGCTGAATGTCCTCTAGGGATTGGCCTTTCTGCACGAGAACAATATCGTTCATCGAGTAAGCCTTCTGCCATAATAAATATTCCGAGCCCCCAACATATATTCCCTCAGAACCTAGACCTAGACAACATCGTCGCCAATCACATCATAAACCCAAAATTACCTGCCATGAACGAGGCTCGACGGGACCTCCAGCAGGCCGGGAAGCTCGTACCAGCTCTGGTGGATTTTGAGTTTGCGATACAGTTCGACCCGGATTCATCCAACCGGTTGCTGCCTCGCCGCATGGCTCGACAAAGTTCTGTTCAACGGGATTTGTCCCAAGGCGAATATCGGTACGACCCCTTCTCATACGACGTAGAAGCCATGGGATATATCCTTTGTGCCCAATTCCAGGTAAGATATCCCCCCCACCCATCCCAAATATCTACTAAACCCCCTCTTCCCCTCTTCTCCTCAGCACCTCACACCAGTCCTCCCGATGCTTGCGCCCCTCTTGGATCGCATGATCACCCGGGACAAGCACAAACGCTTCACCGCCCCCGAGGCCTTCCGGTTCTTCCAAGACATGTCGTCCAAGCCGGACGTTGCCCGGGGACACGGCCTGGACGTGCGTCTGGACGATTTGGTGGGGTTTGCGCCTGGGAATCGGGAGCATTACGAGGATTACGATCGCTGGGAGGGACTGCCGGAGAGTTTTGTGGATGAGTATGGTCCGGAGTATAGGGAGCCGCCGTTGACGTGGAGGATTAGGGTCCTTCGTTCAGTTTGTCGGTCGCTGATGGGTTTTTGGTGCGTGCTTATGATTCGACGGGTGGTGGATGCGATGCGGTTCTTGTTTGGGTACTTGACTCGTTCTCGTAAGTCAAATCCGTCTCGAGTTGCGAGGTCATTGGAGGTATAGGATTGAAATCTAGTTAAGTACTACGTTATTGTTTTATAGGACTATGTACATTTACTTACAACCTTATGGACACCATCCATAATTACCAGCTGTTAAATAATGCAGTGTTGATACAAATGGAAAGTTACAAGGCGAAACTACGAATGTGGAATAATGCTACAAGACGGTATAAAAAGCAAGAAATGAATGTGTCACGACATCGTACGTTTCCCCTTCTCATACTCCTCCATCACCCTTTGCTTCACCTTCGTCCTCGGTGCCCGTCTCCCAGTCCATATTTTAACCTGCTCATAACCTTGCTCCAAGAGCAGCTCGATACCCTCCACAACCGCCCAAGCAATCCCTTTATCCCTCTTCTCCTGCGCCAACGCCAGTAGCTTCGTAATCCTCCTCTCATACGCCAACTCAATCGCCACCCCACCAAGATCACTCAAATGCTCCTCCCTCAGGCCGACATCAATAAGCTCCGCATCCCTAATCGACGTCGCCGGAATCGTCGATACGATCATCGTCGGAAGCGGGTGAATGGGGAGGGGAACGTCTAGCCTATCTAGCACCTTAATCTTCAACAGCGGATCGAGCTTGCAGAACTCCTCTGCTAGCAGTTCGGCTCGAGGTCGTGTACGGTTGTAGATGAAGATGTTGATGACACCTATCTGGTGGAGTGCATAAAGGGCCGCTCGGGACGTACCGCCAGCACCAAGGATGAGAGCAGTCGTGCTTGAAGTGACAACATTTGCGGGTGTGAGTGAACGGAGCAAGCATGTTTTGATTGCTCGCCAGTCTGTATTATCACCACCGAGGACGCCGGGTCCGAGGGGTGTGATGGTATTGACAGCTCCAATGATCCTTGCATGCCGCGATATATGTTGCAAATAAGGCATAATCTCGACTTTGAAAGGTATGGTCACACTTGCACCGCCAAAGCTGGACGACTTCATGGTCTCGTCAAGCTCTTTCGTTGATGTCGTCTCTTTTAGTTCGTACGTGTGCGGGAGGCCCAGGGTAGAAAAGGCGGTGTTGTGTATGGTGGGTGACATAGAATGGGCGATAGGACAGCCAAAAACGTAGTACTTCTTCTGGGGTAGCAGCCCAATCAGATATAGAAGGGATTGTGCATCTTTGAATGAAATTTGACCGGGTGCTGCCGCTCGGGGAAGCTTGGGATGTGACATGGGAGAAAAGACGGTATTGAGTACTCGGGATATCTTGCCCTAGAAAAGAGTAATTATTTTCGTACTTTGGACGAACCAATAGAAGACTTACTTCGGGCCCCATGTTGACGGCGAGTAACGGGATAGGATTCCTTTCAACGGTGGCTACAAACTTCCTCAGACTCATGTTGTCCTCAAACACCTTCGCTGTACTCGCAATTTTAACGATGTCCGCACCCCTAGAGACCATTTTATCGTACAGTTGCCGTGTCTGCGGACTAGTCCAGACGAGGCTGCCTTTCCAATCTTGATACGAAACAAGAACGCTAGTATTTCCCTTGTGCTCCACGATATGAGAAAATATAGAATCCGGAAGGACCATCTCCAAGTCTATATACTCGACACCAAGGGTGAGGGCATGGAAGAGAATATTCATATGGTTTTGAGGGGCATCCTTCATACCAACGTCAGGGTATTTGCCACCTTGCTTGAGGGTACGGAGTGTGAATATAATAGGGAGTGGAGAATGTCGGCGCAGAGTTGCAATTTGATATGCAATAAAGGTAGGGTCCTGCGAGAGAAGAAGGTCGGCGCGGACTTCCCATAGGTCTATGCCCAAAGAGATCTCCTCCAGATCGTTAATCGCATCCCTGATATCTTCGTATGTGAGAGCAAGGAAGTATGAACGGCGACCGCGAGGTATCAAGGGGACCTTATTACAATCCACACCATGGATAAACCGCAAGAGTCGGAAAAATTCCTCTTCGACGGGTTTGAGAGCAAAGGTCTGGTCGGGCGTGACTGTCTCTTTCGAGCCCTCGGGGGCCGGTGGGATGAGAACCGTAAGTGAGACAAATTCAAAGGAGCAACACTGACGAAAGTACTTTTCCCTCCGGTCCCAGGCCTCTCTCGAGGTTTCATGGATGTATGGCGGAAAATGGGTGGATTGCCGGAGATAGCTAAGGACGGCTTCCTTCTCGCGCAAGACGTGTATAACGGGACCTGTTTGCCTAAATTTTTGGAGCATAGCACGGTTCGCCTCTAGCTCGACGACACCACCACCACAAGCGATGACCTTGCCGACAGGATGCAGGCGCAGAATTTCAGCAAGGATATTCGACTCGGTCTTGCGAAAAGAATCCCAGCCATATGTCGGTATGTACTGTGCAATTGGCATGTTTTGCTTTTCAAAGATGGTGTCCGTGTCTAAAAGTTCCCAGGCAAGAGCCTTGGCGGCAATGGTTCCTAAAGTGGTCTTGCCCACTGAGCGACTTTTAGACAGAATCAGACGTGAAAGTTTCAGTATACGCACCGCCTCTCATGCCAATGAGTACTATACTCGCTTTTCTGGAGTAATTCTGTACTGGAGGCGTGGAGGGTGACGAAGCGCGCGAAGGACCCAGAGACAACATTGCATCTAACGGGGACGTGACCTTGAAGAGATGAGCGTGGAAGAGAAGGAAAGAAAAAAGCTGACTGGTCTTGTCTCTGATTCGTCCGTAGTAGATCTAGTACGTGGATAAGGCTGGTAAGGACCTGAGTCGTGGATCAAATCGCGGACATTCATGGCGGCGGAGGGAGGTTTCTCCGATCCGAGCTGGGGGCAGCAAACGGGAAAGTTATTCTCGAAGGATCAGTGGTTCGTTCGAACTCGACGGTATCGCATTGTTCGATTTCAGTTCGTTTTCTGGTCGCGGAGTAAAGTCAACGACCACACCCTTGATGAGCACGGTCCGAACTGCTGACTAAGGCCATACACGTAATACTCGAGCTTGTTCCATCGGCCGCCCGCTCAGTTACTCCTTCACAAAATGCAGCTCCGTCTTCGAACTGGTTCAGATTGACCAGCGAAATGAGGGCACATAATTCAACTCCGCGAATACTCGCGTTTCGCAGATACAGTTAAAGGCTAAACCGCAACCGTATCTCATTCGAAAAGGACAAAACTCGCGTCTGAGTGACAATACAGAAACCGCATTACGTTCACAGCATGTGTACGCATAATTACAATTAACGCGACTAATCGGACGGGTTTCGCGATTAGGAGGCCCCAAGCGGAGACCGAGAGCCCATTTATCGCAGGACATTCTGTCCTTTCACACTTCTGTGTTCATCAAGCGGGTTTCGTGTTCAATGAACAGGCTGGCCAGTCCTGATCGCCGATAACTAGTCAATGTCAACGGGTACCTGACTTTGCAGTAGAGCGGACCTAGACACTCGTTCGTATGCGGTGAGCCGGACCAGGCGCATGTAAGTGCAAGCAACTGTATACTTCCACCGAAACGAGACGCGCAAGGCACTATAGACGTCCTAGGATATATAGATTTGTTCTAGCCTTAGTTTTAGGACACCCGGAAAGTCGATATGTAAAAACAGCACGGGGACCCGAAATTCACCAACATAAATTAGCATCAACGCCGCTCGTCTTGCTTCCAAGGAAGGAAGAAATTTGTGGCGTACGGTTATGAAGAGGTGCCTGGATAGAGCAAACAACGTTATTATACGGCAGTCACCAAGTAGACTTTTAAACAAATCACGCTGTGTGAAAGTTTTGAGCATCCTTGTATCTGCATTTTGAGGATCAACACGCATATAACATACACTGTCTCATCTCCTCACGGTCTTAAGTAACAGAATCAGTCGGTGCACTTCGAGGAACCGATGGGAACGGTTGTACAGTATCGAATGGCCAGCTCGAGAAGCTGTTCACAAAGATAGATTTCTCGTCATAGAACACGGTGGTGATACCGGCCAAGTGGGATCCTCCAGAACCTGCGATCATCTGGGTTTAACGGCTATACGAACAAGCCATAACATTCCCTTATCAGTATAGTATGAAACAAGTACATGACCCGTTTATAGCTAACCTTTCTTAAGCCCATCTTGGAAAGAGTACGTACTCAAGTTGAAGATTCGTTAAGGATTCAACGCAGGGACAAGTAATTTGTTTCAGCATAAGACGAAGTTAGTGCAATGAAATTTGTACCACCCTGACCATCAACAATCAGTATCAAGCCCACACGTAGATCAGCAAATCTCCGCGGATTTATCATACTTAGTGCGATGATTATCTGCAAATCTGAACTAGACCCGTGGTCTATAACGTCAGACTACGTTAACCAGTACTCAAAGATGGTCTTTAATTGCATAGAACGATGGTAGCAATAAGTTGTACCTGCCTTATGGTCGTAAGGAACCCGTGAAGGAAATTTGCCCAAGAGCGATGGTACTCACCCTTTGTCACTGCCTTCGTGTGACCATCGTAAAGCCCAGGCGTGGATACTCCTTTCGAGCCGTACGCTGGTGATAGAGAGCCTGCGATGGAGAGAATTTGGAAGGCCGAGACTTGAGCGAGAGCACTGCGAATGCTGTTTCTGTAAAACGGTGGTCGAGTCACCAGGACCTAGTATGCAGGGCCTCACAGGCACTGGGGCAGAATAGGCATGAGACGTTGGTGAGAACCGTGCGTGACGAACCTGATCTTGCGCCTGTATATGCCCTGCTTAGTGGTGTCCAGTCCCTGAAGAAGCTGGTACAAAGTCGGAAGGCAATTACCGCGGTCGCGAAGTGGGCGCATTCATTGTGGAAATCTTCTATGCCGTTCCTGTCTACCGTGTTGGTTAGCGCACGTCGTGGAAGGTTGGTAATGATTCCGAATTAAGTCTACAGGTCCTCAAATTCTATATGAGATATACTAGTCTTCCCGGCTGATTCTGAGAAGACGAGTCACGGCTAGGCGACTGAAATGATCGAACATAGCTGACTATCTCGCAGAGAAACTTGAAATATTTTGTGTAAAACTTTTTCTCTTGGCATTATATGAGGGAAAGTAGAGTACGCGTCTACAAGACAGTCATCAAATGGTCTACGGAGAAGAATTGAAAAAGGGCACCTTATTATATATTTTAGGCCTTGCTAGAGTCGACGTTGAGGACGGTTCCATCGTCAGCTATAACTTTGAATCGCACTTTTATGGTCAAAGTCAGAGCGATGAAATCCCAGACTGGATAAAAACGCACAGATTTCGTACGGGATGCCTTTCTCTCTCCTAACACTAGTAAAATAGACCGTACCAGAACCTAGGAAACAATAAGGCGGGGAATCGAAAAGCGAAGGAGAGAGAGAGATGACACCTTTTGAGCCCCGAATCCTGAAACTCAGGTCCACATGCCCTTGCAAGATATTGATCTGTAAATTTCAATGAGCACTCCTTCAACAAGCTAGGACTCCAGACTCACCGCCCCTAGAACCCTCGGCTCCCCATTAAGCCACCACTCCGGCTGAGGCCTCAGCGCCTCCCCTAGGGCGCCCCGCAAGCCCTGGTCCTCTCTTGCCGTCCTTAAGACCTGCTTGAACACCGAGCTCGAGATCTTTTGCTGGTTCGTCGCGTAACTGTAAAAGACGCCCCACGCTGCGACGCCGACTACGCTCAGTGCCAGGATAGCAGGCCAGCGTCTCTGCATAGATCAGCAAGAGAGAGAGATTGGCTAATTTTGCCATACCTTTATGCGCGGGAGCTCGCGGAAAGGACGAGGCCGGGAGGTGTCGGAGAACATTTCGACATGAGGAGGTTCTGTGGGTGGCGGGGGCGGACGTGGGAAGTTTGTGGCAAAGGTGCGGTGGAGGCGGGTTCGGAAACAGGCTCTGCTTAGGCTGAGCGCCATGATGGTGCAAAAAGAGAACACGGATACCGGGCCGGAATCCGAATCTGGTCGCCGGGATCCATCTCTGCCAACCCACCTTCGAACGGCTAAGACCGGGTATTCGACGCTGTATCCTCCTTGGACGAGCAGCTACTAGAAGTCGATTGGTCTACTACTCGGGAAACTTTAAGTTTACTTCACGACTTCATATTTAACTCATGGCACACAGTCATGCCGGCGTAGTCCTCCCTTCGGCGCACTTTGACGAAATACTGATTGCTGAACTCCAACTTGGCAACCCCCCCGTAGCGACTCTAGATCCTATTGATCACCCCATCTGCCACAGCGCACTTCCCTCGTAAGATATGATTACTGCCCATTGACGCGCTTATACGGTTGTCCGGATATTGCTCGCCAACTTGGGTTGTAACAATGCGAACTTACACATAACCGGTTACCAAAAGCATCTTTCACTCTCCGTCCGAGGAAGCTTCGACCACCAGATGTATAAATTAACTCACCTTTTACACCTTAGGATGCACTCTCGCTCTGCTCATGGGTTTGCTATGGTTTCCCATAATTGTTTTGGGCTTATATTTCTCTCTTTTGTCCGTCGGACGCACCTATCGGTGCAAAATACTTCGAGAGCAAACATGCCTGTTGGACGCCGATAATTTGGGTGTCAGACTTGCAGCGGGAAAAATAAAGGGCACCGCTGTTATCTGTGGCGGGAGGTATGTCGTGGACAACTCTGAATCCCTCTGTAATGTTCTCAGCTGGTCTTGTTTTTTCAAGTGTCGGAGGCCTTATAGCAGCACGTGTATGCCATGATCATTTTGAACAAGTCGTTATCGTCGAGCCAGAGGCGTGGTTGAATTCGGATTCGCACCCTCATCATGCTAATTCAAAAGACCAAGCAAACAAACGGTCTCGTGTCATGCAGTACAATTCTTTGCACAGTAAGATCAGATAACCTTGTACCCTCTCATTTCAAGGGTGACATCTATCCCACAGTCCTGCTAGCGATGGGGTACATCGTTCTATCTAAACTGTTCCTCGATCTTGATGAAGAATGTAAAGCATCCGGTATAAGGCAAGAGTAGTCTTCAGTCTGTTTATATTTACAATGTTGACTGTTTCGTACGAAGGATTGGCCCCAATGCAGCTCGTATTTTCGTGTCTGGTAATCCTATTCAGGCCCCGACGGCTGAATATGGCGGTTCACTTCCCAAGACCACATACGCTGGTCGTGCTGGGCTCGAAACGCTCATACGCCGTCTCGTTCTCGGCCGCAACTACAAAAATATCCGCCAAATCACTGGCACAGTCACTGGCGTCTCTCGAGATGAAGTTGACCCTCAATTCCTCCAATCAGTGACAGTACGAACAACCGAGGGCACCATAAACATACCTGCCACCCTCGTCGTCGGTAAGACTATTATTGTAACAAGTCAAAAACCAACTGCGCTCAGATTTATTTCCCAGATTGTACGGGCCCAGCAGCAGCAGGCATTAAATGGCTCGGACGGGAAGGGTATGGGTTTGCTGACAAGTACACCAAGAACCAGCTTCCCCTCGACAAATTGAAGATCAGCTACGATCAAAAGCTTCACTACTCGACGCTCCAATTCTGCGTGCCTCCGGAACTTGGGAGGAGACTGCCGGGCCTTCCGGTACCATACGATGAATGTGGAGTGATTTACTGCCTCTTCACAGACTCCGCCAAGGACCATCGTGTTATGTATTCCCAGCGCGTGGATGGAGATTTCCGTAAGCCCGTACTTTATGACTCTGCCAGAGTCTGAACTAACACCGTCCAGTCCAAGTGGCCTTCCTCGCCTGGGGAGAATGTGAGCTTCCGACAACCCTCGAGGAGGTTAAGGCTTGTGCTCGCAGTCTGGTCACCCAAAAGCCGATTCCCCAGACGTTCTTTGGATATGTTGGACGCATTGAAGGAAGTGGAGGATACTATGACATGTAGCCGACTTGCTTTTCGTAAGCTTTTTGCTTGATTTTAGTGAACCTTGGTTGGTTAATTTACATAATAGCTGGATCAAGTTATATCAGATACGAGAAGGCGGTGAATCTACCTTCCAACTGGATAGCTCTTGGTGATAGCGTTATGAGAGTCAATCCCATATATGGGTACGTCTATCAAATCAGCCCCCATCCTTTCATAGTCAGAATATTGACAGTGGGCATGATAGGCAGGGCTGTACGAAAGCATTCTTCGGTCCTCTTTGTCTAAACACACTGCTCCAAAACTTGACCGCGATTCCCCGGGGGTTTTCCAAGAAGTACTTTGACATGCACGCAGCCAAGATCGGACCACTCTGGTGAGTTACGTTACGATCGTTGTACATTCCATGGATAAAATTGAACACGACGATGACTAGGCATGCAACGAAAACGGGCGGTAAGTACACTAGTACAACTGCTATTCTCATAGCTGACTTATGTTTCTTAGATTATGCTTATCCAACTACAATCCCTGTCGCCGGAGAGACATTAGCCAAAGGTTCCTGGATTCGTTGGTATATGAAGAAGATCTACGTCGTTGCTCTCAATGTAAGCTCAACGCATTTGAATCGGTTTATGCAGTCTTTGACGCAGACAACAGGATGCCCAAGCCGGATCGGCGCTTTGGCACTCTAGAGTACTTCTTGCCCCTTCGACTGATATGTTCCAATTAGGCCTCATAGTCAAAGTTCTTTGGAGTGTGTTCACAACCCCGAAGGCATGAAACTGGTTATCCCATCTAAATTTTCCTGCAATTCATTTATGCCCATTTTGTCGGACCGTTTGCATGGACGGTCAACGCTATTTCATACTGATTAGATAAAATTTGCCTCGTAAATGTAAACATGATACATTATTATCGATACTTAGGCTATTACGGAGTACAGGAGCTCATAAGAATACGAAAAACAAACACTACATCTACTCGTATGAAGTGCCATTAAGCCTGTTACTATCCTTCTTCTTGGGCGCCTGATAAGCTTTCAATGTCTCCAGTACATGGGGAATCACGTCTTTATGAACATCCTTTCCCCATAAAATGTCCAGGTGCTCATATCCCTCCAACTTCTTAACAATGACATGCTTCGGTAGCTGCTCCGCCATGGCGTCAATATCAACCAAACTGTCCTGGTCGCCATACAGCAGTACAATGGGAGTCACAATATTCTTCGTAGGAAATCTTGCGGGTCTGTACGTGCGCATTGTTGTCCTCGTCACTGGCGACATACTTGACAGGTCATCGTCATACATCAGGAATGCACCGGTCCGCATGATCTGGAACCAGTGCACGACAGCCTTGACAGAGGCGAAAGAGTACAAATGGGCATAGGCACATATCTTCTGGTATTGCGAGATGTTGTGACTACGCCAGTTGAATAAGACGACGAGGGACGTGTCGATCACGGAGGCAAATATTGGAGGGTAAAGAATAGCTTGCCACATCGTTGCTGAGGAGAGGATAGATTTACGGCCGAAGAACAGGTAGATGAGGGTTGGCCTGCGAAAACGTGAATAAGATCAAAAGAAGCTGTACGTGACCTCCAACATACGAAGCTTTCATGAGACCATCTACTATAGGTTGTGCAAGGCCAGCAGGGCTGACAGCGGGGGCGAGAGCGATGAAGACGTTGACTTTTTCGTTTAACTGAGGGTGTATACTGAGGGCAGCGAACGCCTGTGCAGTGCCTTGACTGAAGCCGATGTAACTAAGCTTTAAGGACTTGGTAATATCCAGAATATAATGTATGGAATCAGGAATGTCATGCCAGGCGAAGTCATCGATGCTGCGAGTCAATGAGCAAGGTCGCCAGTACAAGGAGAAGACGTACCTGAAGTCCCAAAACTTTGTGGAGTTCGGATTATGGTGTATTGATTTCTTGGAGTATTTGTTACCTCTGAATGTGACTGAGTAATACACCTATTGGAGTGACGGAGATACTCACCGATTGTTGCCCAGCCAAACGTCGTAACCATTCTCGACGAGAGTGAATGGAAGACAGCGTTCGGCGTCAGTGAGACAAACCCAGACCTCACTGTTCATCAGGAGACCGTGATGAAGATACACAACGGGCTTTCCTGTGCTCGTTCCTGGTCTCGCGTTTTGTTGTCCCGCTTTCGAAGGCAGACGATGGAGACCGAGCAGGTATCCGTCCTTGGTCAACACAACATGTTCCTCCGGTGTATACCCGTAAATATCGCAAAGCTCCCAAAAGTCTCTGGCATGGAGAATGCGATCTGAAGCTTTCTTTTCTGGAGACTTGCCTTTGGGAGGTCCGACTGTGTACTTGAAGAGTGCTCGCGAACGCCGGTAGAACCAATTGATGACGGGTTTTGGAAGGAAAAGGATGATCAGACGAAGGAGATTCTCGAGAGTAAGGAATAGAAATCCGAAGAACAAGGGCGGTATACTCCAGCAGAGATAGGCGGCTGATGAACGGAACGCGAACCATACTCAAGTCCGGTGTACAGTATGGTAAGAGGGAAAGGGAGAAATGAGACCACTCGGTTATCACATGAAAAGGGTTCGGAGAATCGGACCGAAACCGAGCACGCGAGGCCTCAGTTGGGATGTTCAGCTTTTTAGTAGCTTACATCGCACATATGCACTTATACATTAGGCTTTCCCCTTTGTACATATATGGAAGTGATAATATTCGTGTTCATCAGCCGCGTCGGACGGCGAAATAGGAAGTAGTTAATGAATGATATAAGTATACTTACAGTACGCGCCAAAGTGAAATCGCCGTGTCTAACTTAGAAATGTGCCGGTGAGGGTATCTAAATCGTACTAAATTCGATTAACATTAGGCACCCAACTTGCCCCTCTTCGTCTTCTTCACCCAAGCGTCGACCTCTTCCTTCTCAATCGAAATCCTATGCGCCGACGCGAGATGCCTCCGGAGGTCATAAGCTCGACTGAACACATAATCGCAATTTTCTGTACCCAGAGTACCGTGATACGGTAAACCGACCTCCTGCATTCGAGGGTAAGGACATGGAAGCATATTTGGAGACGTGTCCAATTTCTTCTTCGCCTGTTGCTTGTAAAAATTGCCTGTAAGAACATCGATATCAAATTCGGCTGTCTCTTCTTCTGAAGACGAAGACGACTCTTCGCGTTCCGAGAGAGACTCCTCATCAGAGGTGGCGTGTACTTTGGCCAAGTGGCGCTGAAGGAGGTGCTTATATCCAAAGGCACGCTTGCAGTCGTCATGCGGACATATGTGGTCTCTTCTGCAAAGGTGGGTGACGTTGTGATGTGTCATTAGAGCCTTTTTCTAGGATGGGAAGTTAGGTGTGGGCTTGTGTACTCCGAAAAGCAGATACGTACGGATTTGAAGTCTTTTCCACAGTGCTCGACATCACACTTCCAGTCCCGGCCAAGCTCTCCACCACGCCGCCTCTTGCGAGGTGGTTCATTTGCTTCCAATTGAGCTTCGGCGTCCCATTCCAGGTGGAGTTTCTCATGTGCTCTCAAGCCCTTCTGAGTAGAAAATATTTTGCCGTTGCAGGAGGGATGGGCACAGGTTGGAGGATGTGCAGTGCGAATATGGTGTTGCAGAGAAGACCACGTAGGATAATATGTAGGCGATTGGCCTGGAGCGGCGAGACAATTCTGATGTACACAGGTGTACCGTTTGTCTACGACGGGGATTCAGGCAGGAAACAATGTAAACTTTGAAAGAAACTCACCATCATGAACCTTGCTATGGGTATGTAAATGTTGCTTGGTATCAAAAGACTTCGTACAACTTTGGTAGGTGCATTGAAAGGGTTTCGTTCCAGGAGGTGCATGTACAGTACAGATGTGCGTCCGCAAATGATATTGCTTCATGAATGCTTCACCGCAACCCGGTTCAGAACACTAATTACCGTTATTAGATTGGTCAAGAGAATATAAGGCGTACTCACAGTAAACTTCTTAGCACCGTTATGCCAAGTCATATGAGCACGTAGATGCTGACTAGTCCAAAACCGCTTCCCGCAATTTGGCAGTTCGCATACCAGAGGCCTTGAAGATTCGGGTAGGTGGCTTCGAATATGGGCCTGCAGATGTGTCTCTCTAAGATACGATTTATTACATGTATCACAGAGGAACGGACGCTGAAGTCGAATCTCAGTGCAGGGATGACGCACTCAGAACTGAATGACGGACCTGCCCTGTATGCGAGCGTTCGTGCTCCTCCAGACGCGACGGTTTCGTATATCCCTTGTCGCAGCCATCAAATGTGCATCTATATCTTTTCTTCGTGTGGCTGACTAGCTCTCCATTGATTAGGATAGGCTTGGAAATGATGTCGGATTTGTTCGTCAACGCCAGCTCATATTCCGAATCTGTATAGCCCGGTTCTGGACTGGATGCAAGACGAAGAACAAAATCTGTTGTCGGACGGCACTTTCGCTTCCCTAGGACAGTCGATTGGACAAGCGTCTCTGTCATCGTCGCGGTCGAGTAGGGGCACGTTTTTTTTGGCTGGAAGCCAAACCCAGCTCACGTGGCACGGTCCGATCTCTCCGTACTGCATCGTGACTTGGCATAACTCTTTTACGACCGAGAATATGCCCCTTCAATGTCTGCAAGTCGTAGCAAGAATAATATTCGGTCGGATTGAGTCGAATACCGGACTCCTCGCTCCATTCCAGGCTGCGGAAATGTGGGTACGAGAATAGTATCCCATCAACGGTGTCACATTATCGGTATATATACCCACATGTGGATCAGC
The DNA here is from genome assembly GCA_030435655.1 of Armillaria novae-zelandiae. NCBI lineage: Eukaryota > Fungi > Basidiomycota > Agaricomycetes > Agaricales > Physalacriaceae > Armillaria > Armillaria novae-zelandiae. The sequence continues at coordinate 1,534,206 of JAUEPR010000004.1, read as the reverse complement.
TCTCACCCTTCCTAGAGCGCTGATGAGGTGAAGAAATGGGTTCTTGTGCGTAATTCCCTCAATACTATCATCTATCTGAAGCTGACTCGAAGTCTTTTTAAGTTTTTCAGACTTGCGATTCAGCCAGCAGTAGGTGAGTACCATACTTCCGCAAGAAGAGCCATATTGAAATTTCAATCTGAACATGAATATATAGTTCCAATGGCGAACATTGCGTGATCAACGCTTCCAGACTCATTGGCGTGATTGTAGGATGTGGGTACAAAATTCGTCCCTGAAAGGGGTCCCGGAATCTTACCATTCTCTTCAGCCATAATTCTGGTAATCATAATTGCGATTAAGTGTCATCGGGGACGATCCCCAGCAAATAATACGGCCCTCGCCCAAGTACCTGGACCAGCACCGTTACCCTGGTCACCGCCACAGCGAATTCCTCCCCCTCTCCCTCCAGTATACACATACCAGCAGCCAGTCATTTATCCGAGCAGTGCCTTTCCTCCACCACTAGCAGGACCTGTTCAATCAATCAATCAATCCCGCGTCACTGTATCCCCTCCTGCCTCTCCACACGCACGGCGTACCTCAGGTCAGAAGTTGTCAAAGGTGGTTGGTGATTTTTTCAAGACCCAGCCTGCATCCCCAATAAACTGTCCCCATTATCAGCCAATAGTCCGACCGAACAATGCCTTCCCCTCGCCAGCACTTGTTCAATCGGGTAATCGACTCCACAAACACCGAAGGTCCACTGGGACCATGTCCCCTCCTGCGGCTCCAGAAGCACCCTCTACGTCTTCAGACGCACGGCGTACGAGCTTTCAGCCACTGGCAGGTGACCCCCATAATTCCCATGCTATAGCCCATCATTCCCGTCAGCAGCCAGTGGTCCAATCGGATGATACCTTCCTTACGCCGGCCCCTCTTCAATCAAATAACCCATTCCGCAGGTATCTAGTCGCTGAAACCGCATCCCCTCCTGTGTCTTCAGAACTACAACGTGTGATCTCTCAGGCAGACGATCCTTATGACGCCCATGCTGTAGTCCGTCGCCAGCAGGCTGCGGCGCTGGCTAGATACTCACGTACTTCCAATCAGTTGTCTGAATCCACCACCTCTTTAAGCGAGCCGCGACCGCCTCCGTATACCGAATAGACACCGGTGATATCTCGGTCCTATTCATCGAAGGGGTTCATCTACCTTTTCATTATGTCTCCCTCTCCCAGTTTCTGCTTCGATAGTCATATTACTCTAACCCTCTCTCTCACACACATCTTCATATCATTGTACATTTCTAGTCGTATCCTGTGCTGTCGCTGCCCATCAAAAAGGGATGCTATTCAATTGTGTTACCTCATCAAGAAGCTTAGCTTGATGCTAGGTGACTTCGACCATGTGTCGTGTACCTGCAGATATGTATGTCTAAGATACGAATTTTGGTACGTATCACAGACGAACGTGCGCTGAAATTCTATAGATGACGCTCTCAGAAATGAGATACGAGCCTCCATATGAGCGTTCGTGTTTCTCTGGACGCGTATCCTGTTTCGTGATCCAAAAAGGTGCTTCTGTTCTTCGTGAAGCTTTCAATTGACAAGAGAATAGGTTTGGGAGCTTCGTGGACGGTAGCTCAGGTTCCGAGTCTGTACGGCATGGTTCTGGACTCGGAGTGGAAGCAAGACGAAGCACAAAATCAGTATCAGGACGTAGAACAGGCCTCTGGCATTGTGTTGGTTGGATAGGACGCGACGCTAACTTTTTTTGGCCAAAGTTTAATCGACAAGCGACATCACATTATCATATACAGACAATCCCTCCTTTTGGTGCGTAGGCTTTTACCGACATCTCTTTCCATCGTTACAGTGGTGACAAGATGCTGCCCTTTGATACAGCTTGACATGTATCATTATGGCAGGACTGGGAAAAGGCACCAGACAGGGAGGTAAGGCAGATGAGTATCATTGATAAGTATAAAGACCCGCACATGTAATGGCAACCTCAACCCCAGAGCGCCGATAAAGGGAAAGAATGGCATCTTGTGCGTATTTCCCTCGATTTTCAAAGCTATCCGAGCTAACTCGAGACCCCAGTTTTTCAGGATTGCAGCCCAGCCGATTCTAGGTGAGCACTACTGGAACAGCACTACTTTAAGTTGAACATAATCGAATCTAGTTCGAGTTCGACACTCACCGATGGTGAACAAGTTTGTGTAATCAACTATGGCAGACTCATTGGTGTGATTGCGGGTGCACGTGCGTACAACTTCGTTACTGAAGGACGCCTCTGGAAGCCTAACGCTTGCTTCAGTTGTAGGAGCTATCCTTATCTCCACAATCGCGTCGTTTACACGGAGACGATACTCGAGAAATGATCCAGTACCAGATCGACTCGATTCTGTACTGCACATTGAACAGATATCAGTGTTCCGTCGTTAGGTGTCTAATCCAGCAATCCATTCTATAAGTATTCATTCATCGAGACTGCATCTTCAGAAGCACGACCTACAACCTCTCAGGCAGATTCTTATGACTCTCATGTCGTAGCCCGTCGCTAGCAGGCTGAATACTATGAGGTCTGGTGCCTATAGTAGCAATCAGCTGTCTGAATCCGCTGCCTCTCATCTGCTACCTCCATATATCGAATAGACTTCGTCTATTGAAGGTTTTCACCCACCTTTTTCTATATCCCCTTCTTCCATGTATGATCAAACGTATTACTTTCAGGTTCACTCTCTCATGACCCTACATACCATTGTACATTTTTAGAGTCGTATTTATTCTGCCGCTGTCTTTCAGGAAAAGACTGATGAAGTTATCAATCGTGGGTCGACATCGAACGTCTCCAACTCGAGAAAAATATGTTCAGGCTGCTCCACCACAGTGCCTACTCAAAAGGCTCTGGGACGAAGATACACGATCACATCACAAAACCCAATTTATTAGTCTGTTAAATTACACATTCAGTGGATCTAAACAAAAAGCTCTATGTGATACATTCTCTGTGTAGTCTTGGTACTAGCTTGACGCACGTAAACACTCATGCATATTGAATTCTAAGATACAGTTTATTACATGTATCGCAGACGAACGGACGCTGGAGTCGAATCTCAGTGCATGAATGACGCACTCAGAACTGAATGGACCTGCTCTGTATGCGAGCGTTCGTGCTCCTCCAGACGCGACGTTTTCGTATATCCCTTGTCGCAGCCATCAAATGTGCATCTATATCTTTTCTTCGTGTAGCTGATTAGTTCTCCATTGACTAGGATAGGCTTCGAAATAACGTCGGATTTGTTCGTCAACGCCAACCGATATTCCGAATCTGTATGGTCCGGTTCCGGACTGGAAGCAAGAAAAAGAGTAAAACTTGTTGTCAGACGGCACTTTCGCTTTCTTAGAACAGTCCATTGGAAAAGTCTCTGTCATCGTTGCGGTCGAGTAGGGCACTTTTTTTTTGGCGGAACGAAACCCAGCTCACATGGCACGGTCCGACCTGTCCGTACTTCGTGTCTTCGTCCTCTCTCCTTCAAGTCGACTTATCGTAAACCTCTTTCTACGACCAAATGCATATCCCTTCAATTGTATGCAAGTCTCGGCAAAAGAAACCTCTGGTCGGATTGAGTTGAATGCCGGACTCCTCGCTCGGTCCCATTCGGTGAAAATAAGGGGGTATGAGAATATAGTACCATCAATGGCTTTACGATGCCGATGCTTATCATTGGCATATAGACCCACATATAGGACAGTTCTCACCCTGCCTAGACCGCTGAAGTGAAGAAATGAGTTGTGCGTAATTCCCCCCATATTGTCAGCGGTCTGAGGCCAACTCAAAGATTTTCAAAAAGATTTTCAGAATTGCGATTCGAACAGTAGGTGAGTACGATACTTCCGCAGGAACAATATCGAAACCTAAACTTGACCATGAATATAGTTCGATTTTGACATCTACTGGCACCAATGGTGAACACTGTGAAATCAACGTTCCCAGACTCGTCGGTGTGATTATGGGATGTGGGTACAACTTCGTCACTGAAGGAGGTCCCCGAATTTTTACTGTTCTCTTCAGTTGTGGGACTTGCAGTCATCCTTGCGATTGCAAAGTATATTCGGGGACGATCTCAAACAAATGACATGATCCTCGCCCAAGTACCCGAGCCAGCACCGGCACCTTGGCCATCGACACACCTACTTCCTCCCCCTCCCCCTCCGGTTTTTGCCTACCAGCAGCCGGCAATTTATCCAAACAATGCATTTCCCCCAGCCCTGGTAGGACCTGTTCAATCGAATAATCAATTCCACGTTACTGTATCCCCTCATGTGTCTCCAGATGCACGGCGTGCCTCAGGCTCTTGGTCAACGGCTGATGAGTCCAATCGTGCAGCCCATCGTCCCCATCAGCAGCCGGTAGTCCAGCCGAACAACATATTTCCCTCGCCAGCGCCCATGCAGTCAGATATTCGACTCCACAGACAGGCTCCATTCACTGGGACCGCATCCCCTCCTACGGCTCCAGAAGCACTTTCCGTGTCCCCAGAAGCACGGCGCACGAGCTTTCAGTCATTGGCAGGTGATCCTCATAATTCCCATGTCACAGCCCATCATTCCCACCAGCAGCCAGCTGTCCAATCGGATAATACCTTGCCTACGCCGGCGTCTGTTCAATCGAATAACCCATTCCGCAGGTATCTAGTTGCTGAAACTGTATCCCCTCCGGTGTCTTCAGGAGCACAACATGAGATTTCCCAAGCAGACTCTGATCCTTATGACACCCATGCTGTGGCCCGTCGCCAACAGGCTGCGGCGCTGGCTAAATACTCTCGTCCTTCCGACAGCAATCAGCTGTCTGGACCTGGTGCCTCTTCAAGTGATCGGCGACCACCTTCATATACCTAATAGACATCGGTGATATCTCGGTTCTGTTCCTCGAAGGGGTTCATCTACCTTTTCATTGTCTCTTCCTCCCAGTTTTTGCTCGGATAGTCGTATGGCTTTCTCTCTTTCTCTCGTGAATCTTCAAGTTAGTACCATTGTACATTTCTAGTGGTATCCTGTGCTGCCGTTGTCCATCAAAAAGGGATATCATACAACTGTATTATCTCATCAAGAAGCTTAGCTTGATGCTAGGTGACTTCAACCATGTGTCATGTGCCTGCAGATATGTCTAAGATACGATTTTTGGAGCATATTACAGATGAACGTGCGCTGAATGTCTATATGACGCGCTTAGAAATGAGATACGAGCTTCCATTGTACGTGGGGGTTCGTGTTTCGCCAGACGCGTAGTAAGTGTCCTTCGTCGTGACCCGAAAAGGTGCATCCTTTCTCCGTGAAGCTTTTAATTGACAAGAGAATAGGCTTGGGAGCTTCGTGGACGGTAGCTCAGGTTCCGAGTCTGTACGGCATGGTAATTGGAGTGGGATCAAGACGGAACACAAAATCTGTTATTGGACGTAAAACAGGCATGTAATTGTCTCGGTTGGATAGGACGCGACTCTCACTTGTTTATTCAAAGTTTAACCTCCAAGTGATTCCACATTATATACAGGCAGTCCCTCCCTTCGATCCATAGGCTTCTATCGACCTCTGTTTTCTTTGTCATAGTAATGTTAAGATGCGCTTTGATGCAGGCTCTCATGTCTATGGCAGGACTGGGAAAAAAAGGCACCAGACGGAGAGGTAAGGCAGGTGAGTATCATTGATGTACAGACCGGCACATGCAATGGTGGCCTTACCTTTCCCAGACCGCCGATAAAGTGCAAGAATGGCATCTTGTGCGTATTCCCCTCGGTTGCCAAGTTAGCCATCCGAGCTGACTCAAAGCTCTACTTTTTCAGGATTGCAGACCAGCCGAGCCTAGGTGATCACCACTGGAAAAGCGCTACTTTATGTCGAATATAATCGAATCTAGTCCGAGTTCGACATCTACCAATGGTGAAAACATTGTGTAATCAAACTTGCCAGACTCATTGGTGTGATCGCGGGTGTATGTGCGTACCACTTCGTTACTGAAAGACGCCCCTGAAACCCTAACGCTTTCTTCAGTTGCAGGAGCTGTCCTTATCTCCGAATCGCGACGTTTCTACGGAGACGACACTTGAAAAATGTCCTGGCAACCCAATTAGCGTTGGGTCCTTGGTCACCCATGATCCGGTACTGGAGCGACTGGATTCTATAGAGCGAGCTATTAGACGACAGTCACTATACCCGCCGGTATCGTTCTTAGGTGTCTAATCCAACAATCCATTCTATAAGTATCCGTTCACCGAGACTAGGTATCCCCTCCTGTGCCTTCAGAAGTACAATCTGCGACCTCCCAGGCACTGGACGGACCTTATGACTCTGATGCCGTAGCCCGTTGCTAACAGGCTGCCACGCAGGCTAAATACTCTGAGCTCTGGTACTTCCAGTAACAATCGGCTGTCTGAATCCGCTGCCTCTCATCTGCCACCTCCATATACCGAACAGACTTCGTCAATCGAAGGTTTCACCCACCTTTTTTCTATATCCCCTTCTTCCATGTATGATCAATTGTATTACTTTCAGGTTCACTCTCTCATGACCCTATATACCATTGCACATTTTAGAGTTGTATTCATTCTGCCGCTGTCTATCAGGAAAAGAATGATATTGTCAATCGTGGGTCCGCATCAAGAAGTATGTTCAGGCTGCTCCACCACGGTGCCTAGTGACAAGGCTCTAGGTCGAAGATACACATAACAAAACCCAATTTATTCATCTATTCAAATACACATTCAATGGATCTAAACAAAAAGCTCTATGTGATACATTCTCTGTAACGTCTTAGTACTAGCTTAACGCGCGTAAACAACTCGTGCATATTAAATTCATATACAATGATCTAATCCATGCTTCCAACCTGCTCGACGATACCCTTCGCCTTAAGCCTGGCTTGATGCTCCTCGACTTCGTCCTGTACGCGTTCGATAGACTTAAAATACTTTACGGTTTTGACATGCAACTCTGTTTAAAAGTAGTCAGGACTCCTTTTGCACTCGAATAGACGAGGTAACAGACCGGCTGTGGCGTCTTCGTCGACGACAATAAGTGCCCAAGGATGGAGCTGAAGAGCAGAAAGGGTCCACAGATGGTTGACGCCCTCCTCTGTGGCGCAAAATCAGTCTTGCGCTAGAGGTATTAGACATAGTGGGACTCACCAATCGCTTTGCTCAACGCCAGAGCCTTCCTCTGCCCTGTAACCACTACCACAATCTCTCTTGCGTCCATAACGGTCGCTACACCAACGGTTAACGCCATACGAGGAACAGAATCGATGTCATTGTTGAAGAAACGCGCATTGGCGAGAATCGTATCATACGCGAGAGTCTTGATACGAGTTCTCGAAGTAAGAGAAGAGCCAGGTTCCTGCCGAAATGAAGTGAGACAATGTCATGAACCTAGATTTCGCCTGCGTACATTGAAAGCTATATGCCCGTCCTCTCCGATACCACCTAAGAAAAGCTCTATCCCTCCGAATGATTTGATTTTCTCTTCGTACGCTTTGCATTCGGCAATAAGGTCAATAGCATTGCCATCCAGGATGTGTACATTGTTCGGGAGTATATCCACTGTCGATGCGTTATAACTACTTTACTGTCAGCATTTGAACTGACATACCATGTGAAAAGAACTCTCGGAACATGAACGTATGGTAAGACTCGGAGTGATTGCGCGGGAGCGCGACATATTCGTCCATATTGAACGTTACGACATTTTTGAACCTATCAAGTTGATGAGATACTGGGGGGGAACGTATAAAACACGACGAACGATAGTTTTCCGTCTTTGACGAGTTGGATGAGTGCTTTGTAAGTGGGGATTGGGGATGATCCGGTAGGTAACCCAAGGACAAAGGGCTTTCCAGGCGTCGGTGCAAAATCATTGATACTGAAACATTTATGAGCAATAGTTCTCCTTCTAGCCGACAGTTGTGGGCGTACGGCAGTTGCAGGCGTACCGTTTGCAGATGTAATTAGCGATGTAGTCGCCGACGGCGGACGGATCTTCACGAATGATCAGACCTGTATCGCGAAGTCAGTCAAACAAGGTCAAGATCAGAGCTGCGGATAAACAGACGCATGATGGTGGTGGTGAGTGAGACGGAGACCTAGGTGGCGGGTATTTATGGTATTATATACTGTCTCGAGTCGGCGTTTCCGGGTCTGCCGAAGTGGACCTCATGAACCTACATGCTTCTAGCCTGGCACAACCTGTATAAAGGCAACAAAGAAACCTGTGATTTTCCCGGATCACACAATTGGCCCTCGATGTACAACGTGTCTGAGAATGCAGAGGTAGCGCAGAGTAAATTTGGCCGGATCTTGCGGTCCGAGTGGCCGCGACTCTTCAATCGTCTTCCATCACGGCTCCATTTGATGATAAGATACCTTATCGCATCCCGACGCTCCATCCAGTCAAGGATGCTCCCAAATCAAGCACGACTCGCCAGTGGAGATAGTGGAGGTGAGCAAAAATACTAACATCAACGTAAAAGCGAAGAGTAACACGGCAGCTGACCAGACACGTCAAGATGGCCTTGCCCTATTTACGCGTCGGAGAGAATCACCGTTCACAAATCGACCTTCCTTGCACATGCTACCGAGATTCGAGATGCAGAAATGTTGCCTGTATTTATAGATCATCTCACGAGTCTGCCCCAGTTAAAACGGGCAACCCACTGCATGTACGCTTACCGCGTGTCATCTTCTCCACTCTCGCTCGGACAACAAGATGGTGGCGAGAGTGGAGCTGGGGACCATCTGGCACGCCTGTTGGAACTGTCACAGTGCGAAGATGTTGTCGTTGTGGTCTCAAGATGGTATGGCGGTGTGCAGTTGGGATCAGAGCGGTGGCGAAGGATATCAGAAGTGGCAAAGGATGCATTGAATAAAGGGGGATTCATGAGAAAACGGGAGGAAAACACGAACAAGCCCGCTACTACGAAGAATGGGAAGAAACAAAAGAAAAAGAAGTGATCATACCAGATGGACATCCTTCTTCGTCACCACCCGTCGTTTCATACGAAAAATGTGGCCCAAACGGCTGAAGAAGTTACGCTCGATAGAGTCCCTGAGAGGCGTATCTGGACTGAGCCTCCAACATTCAGTAGAGTCTATGCTCGGCAGAGGAAGGAAGAGGATTCCGTAGTGAGGAAGGATCTTGGGGAGAACGTAGTTGTGCATGTATACTATGTGAGTTGTGAATGACTATATGTATCAAACAGGGAATGTCCAGACCTTGAGCCTGATAAAACAAAGACCAAGGATCGCTTGTCGAAAAGTTTCTATTGCATCCCAGGCTCCCGTGCCAGATCCAGAGATTAAGCCTCCGTTGGATATCTTGATCTGTGTTGATAGTCCTGAGCGTTCGATGTAGTTCCGGTAGAAATTGGGTGAGCGTGGCGTGGAGAGCGGCATTGAAAATTTGAACACGAGCGTCCGGAGGAGATGTAGAATCAACGATAGCAGATCTGTTCAGGTGGAGACAATCAATGTATGACCAGTTGCCGTGAGGAGTCCCATCGTAAGTCCAAGCTGGTGCAGGGATGGGTCCACGGTTCATCATGATAACATCAGCCTTCCGAGCTTGATGCAACCAGAACGTATCGCGGCTTCGAACCCCAGTAAGAGGGTCAACGTAGGGGAGCGTGTATCTCGTATCATTTTTGTTCGAAGACAGATAGAGCGAGGTCGACATGATGTATCGCACAATCGAAGATTTCGACTCAATCAACTCGCGGCCACTGGGTGACTTCTGGAAGCGCTGGTCCCGGCTATCGACGGCTTTCTCGACCCTGCCAGTTTTGTTGAAGGGCAGCTGGCATATATGATGAAAAGTACAGAATTCCTGTCCTCGGCAATGGTGTGATCTATGTTCGTAAGAGGAAAGAGCGTGGAGCCATAAGAGATGGAGGTGGTAGGTGAGTTCTGGACCGACGAAAGTAATTCGTTTGGCAATGTGCAATGTGCAGAGATCTTCCATTGTAAGCGAAGTGAAAGCACAGTCCGACGGCGATGAAGTCACCGAGCCTCTGAATTGGCGTACGTGTTCCACTGCTTCGACTCCCATCTGTTCTCCAGTTTTAAGTCCACAAAGAAGAGAATCCTGTATCTCGTTAATTAAATTGCCATTCTTGACATTCGGTGGGGGCAGGTAATCGGGAATAGCACTGGCAAGAACATGTTTGAAAGCAAGCAGGGATAGATCGACGGTAGGAGACTCGTCCGACGAAGGCCTGCCGATTCCCTGGAAGCAAAATAAGTAGAATAATAGGGTTAATAATAGTAGTATAACAATCTGAATGGCCTTGGGGCGTCCAAGCAGGCAAGTCGTCGATTTCCTAACCACAAGGTAAGTATATCAGAACGAAGAGACAGACAGAGGTAAAGCACACCTGATCATTGCCTCCTCAGTCTGCGAAAACGAATGGCTAATACTACCGACGCGTTCTACGGGTGATTACACGCAGATAGAAGCCTAGAGTTCCTGGTGGTCGGATCTCAAGCTTGGTCGGCTTTCGCCGGACCGGGTCATTTACACCACCACGACACGCTCACGCAGTGGTAACATCAAGAACATACTGTAGACGCGTGTGGCATCCTGTCGCAGCTGGGTCGACGGGGAGTCGTCGGAGTTTAGCTGGGATTAATTATCTGTAATCCGGATTTCGGCGCAACTCCATCTTCAAGGAGTAAGTTGACATTTGACGTCGCCTCGAGGATGCCTTGAGTGATCAAAGAGGACGATTAGCTTTGGCTAACATTTCAGGCGTACAGTTCGGAAACTCATCGATTACCGTGGCAGACTTGGCAGAACTTCCCACAACGAGGTAGATCAAACCTCCACGGTTTTGCCAGAATCTGCTCAAAGTTATCGCCAGTGACCCTGACTCATGATGGCCCTCGTCGTCATCTTTTAAACGAACCTGGACGCGTTTAAAAGTCAAATCTCTAGGGTCGTGGCTAGTCGCGTCTCTTTCCTGGGAACCACTATGTGTTCACACGCTAGAAACTTCTTCCTCTTCGTGTTCTTGGTGAATGCCTTAGCTTCATCAAAAATTCTCCTCTCGCCTGCAGAGCTTGTGCAGACAGAGTACGATTTCATCGTGATCGGGGGTACGTGGATGCCCGCTATTATGTCCAGCTTTTAACGGACACATTGCCTTGGACAGCCGGTACTGCAGGTAGTGTTCTGTCTGCTCGACTTAGTGAAAACCCGAATGTCAAAATTCTCGCTGTTGAGGCTGGCGGGAGGTACGCGTTGTCTAGATGGTAACATATGTTAGCTGTACACCCCCGCAGCAACGAAGGGATCGTGGAAACCATGGCACCATTCCTCGGAGTATCACTTTCAAATACACTGGTTGACTGGAATTACACGACGGTGCCACAGGAAGGTTATAACAACCGGACCCTCGGTTTGACCAGGGGATATGTGTTGGGAGGAAGTAGCACTGTTAGTCAGTATTCTCTCCAAATTCTTCGATTTCCCCATGATTTATCGTATTTAAGATCTTCTAACTTGGAACCGAGGAGCAGATGATCTATGGGACAGCTGGGCACGGATCACGGCTGATCACGGTTGGTCTAGGGAGGAGATGGAAAAGTATTGGCTCAAGGTAGGCGTTTTTAACGCGTAAACCCGCGGCCATATGAAGGCATTTTTTGTATTATCCAGTCGTCGCGTCTTGTGGACCCCGCCGACGGTCATGATACTACATGCCGAGAAGACCCTTCCGTCCATGGGAATGGCCCTGTTCAAGTCAGCGTGGGAGGTTTCCCAACAGAGCTTGATGAACGTGTTGTTGATACAAGCAAGAAGCTTGGCGGTCGGTTCCCATATACTGTGGACCTAAATGCTGGTCACTTCGTGGGAGTCAGTGAGTCCGAAGATCTCTTTCCGCCTTGTAAGCGTTATGTACTCATCGGTAGTTTCCAGGCTACATGCAATCTTCTGTTGGTGGCGGTCAGCGTAGCAGTGCTGCAACCGCTTATCTGAATCCATGCCAAGAAAGGGACAACCTCGATATCCTCATAAACACCCATGTCACAAAATTAGTTCAGACAGGTGCTGGAGGTTGGAGTAGGCCAGAATTTCGAGCAATACAGGTGGCTCAGAGCAGCGAGGGTAGGAAGAACAACACGAGTCTCCTTATTTCTAGTAACCCTTACTTGCAGATGCGCCCATACAGATTACTGCCCGGAAAGAAATATTACTTTGCGCCGGCGTCATCGGCACCCCTCAACTCCTCTTGCTCTCTGGAATAGGCCCAAGGAGGGATTTGGAGTCTCTTGGCATTTCGCCCCTCCTTGATCTGTCAGATGTCGGACAACACCTCATGGATCACCCTGCTGTCGCCGTTTATTACGCGGTGGACTCGAATAGCACTTTCGACAAGTATTTACGAAACAGCACCCTGTTTGTGGAGGAATTAAAACATTGGGAGAAAACACGTCAAGGACCTTTCGTTGATTCGCCGGGCAATACGCAAGCTTTCATTCGGCTCCCAAGTAATGCTTCGATTTTTGAATCTTTCGACGACCCATCTTCAGGTCCAGGTGCAGGGCATTTAGAAATGATTTTCATCGTAAGTTCTATACCAATTCATTCATTTACCTTCATTTATTTCCGCCCAGGACGGCTTTGCTCAATTCGGGCCTTTGCCTCAACCCGAAAGTGGAAACTTTCTTACTGTTTTGGCTGGCGTTGTCACGCCGCTCTCTGGCGAGTCCTCCTAGAAAGACCCTTTCGAATTTCCTTCTTAGATAGTCTTTTAGAAGGATACGTGACTATCAACTCCAGAGACCCTTTCGACGACCCGCTTATCGATCCAGCCTTCCTGACAAGCCCGTTCGACCAGTACGCGATGGTGCAAGTCATCAATGACACCCAAGAGTTTTTAGCTTCGACTCCGTGGAGTGGGTTCGTTTTGGATGCATACGGTGACCTGCGGAACGCCACTACTGACGATGCCAAATTGGAGTACGTGAGGGCCTTTGCATCGAACATCAACCATCCTGCTGGAACAGCGCGGATGTCGCCTAGAAATGCGAAATGGGGAGTTGTTGACCAAGAACTGCTGCTGAAAGGTGCTGATGGTATCAGGATAGTTGACGCGTCAGTTTTCGTATGTGCAACCACCTGCCGCTCTGATTCTAGAATTGACGATATTTATATAGCCAAGTCTTCCTGAATGCCACATTCAGGCTCCTGTGTACATGATCGCGGAGAGAGCAGCGGACCTCATCAAGGATCGATATCATCTATGATTATGACTGGAAGTCAGACGAGCATTGTACTAAGTCATCGGCTGTATCTAATTGCTTTCTGCCGCATTGAGCCTAACCGAAATTCCACTTCTATCTGCTTCTACACACCGGCGAACGTGACTATCATCACTTGTGCTACAGCCAGACTGAAACAGAGTCAATTCACAGAGCCCCTGGTTTCACACGTCCAGCCATACATTTCTTTAGGAAGTCGAAACCCTACGGTTCAAATTTACAGCCGATGTCCAATAAACCTGCGAAAAGGTGACCTCAGTCTGAATTATGTATTCGCGGAGCTTATGATTGGCCATAGAACATCAGTACCGTCCGAATGGAAGGTCAGTACGTATATAATGCTGATGATCGCGCTGGCTATGCTACTTACAGGTCACTCCGAGTCCTTTTGTCGAGGCGCACTCTAAATCAATTAAAATCAAACAAGACGTCGGTGATTAGCAGTCCTCGATCACATCTACGGGCTATAACATGGGCCCGTAGAGTAGAAGTGGACACTTCTATCCGAAGACCGAGTGAGTTTAAGCTCAAACAGTATTCGGCCATGCAGTCAAGTGTCCCTTTCGTACTACAACAACCGTCTTTGCCCTCATCTCGCTCTGTCACTCAGCATGACGCTCCTTAGTTTCCTCGTTATATGCTTTCTAGTCACTGCTGGCTTCACTCAAGTTCCTCTGGACCCCGATGCCTACGTCGTCTTTGAGAAACCAATCGCTAAATCCAATCTTTTATCAAACATCGGGTCATCTGGCACAAATGCTCGGGATGCAGCGCCTGGCGTTGTTATTGCGTCGGCTGACCCTGATCTCTTTTACACTTGGACTCTAGATTCATCACTAGTTTTGAGATACCTGATCGATGAGTACGTTGCTGTGAATGCCTCCGATCCAACGGCGCTGACTCTTGCACTAGGTTCGTATCTGGAGGGGACACGTCATTGCAGTCCCAGATCGAAGACATCGTCAAGGCCCAAATAGAAATCCAGCAAATCCCTAATCCTTCAGGCAGCCCTCCATTAGATGGACTTGGAGAACCAAAATTTTACGTAAATAAGACAGCCTTCCTGGGTGAAATAGGACGTCCACGGCGTGGTTAGTAGTTCTCCGTTGTTTCCGGATTGAATTGTATCTGATACTCGGCGAAAGATGGACCTGCTATGCGTGCGATATCCATGGTCGCTTGGGCTAATTACCACCTGTCCCAGAAGAACATCTCGTACGTCGAAAATGTTCTCTGGCCCAGCATTAAGCTTGATCTGGATTACACCTCGTCTAATTGGAACAAGACGACATATGATATATGGGGAGAGGTTCTGTCGTCGTCATATTGGACTTCGACAGTTCAGCATCGGGCCTTGCGCCAAGGAATTGCGTTGGGTACCGCTATTGGAGATACGTCAATCAGTGATTCGTATACGAATCAGGCAGAAAGTCTACTTGTGTTTCATGCAGGTCAGTGATCGAATTGTGTGCTGTGAATCAACCTGATTATTTTCTACTGGTAGTCCTATTGGAATACCAATGAATATATGACTGCAAACACCGGTAGCGGCCGGAGAGGTCTCGATGGAAGCACCGTTTTAGCAAGCATTCATGCCTTTGATTCCTCGGCTGGGTGTGACCCAATAACATTCCAGCCATGTTCTGATCGAGCCCTCGCAAATGTACATGCCTATATAGATTCCTTCAGCGTGTTTCAGACAAACTATGGCGTCTCAAAAAGCAAGGCGACATCCATTGGTCGTTATCCTGAAGATAAATATATGGGTGGCAATGTACGTCGGTTCTTTTCTGTTTTCAGACCTTTCGTTTATGCTGTTGAAGCCTTGGTATCTTGCTATGTTCGCCGTTTCTGAACAGCTTTACGACGCTCTCAATAGTCTGGAAAATGCAATCTTCGTTGTCAATTTCCCCGTTGTCTCTTCCTTTCTTCAGACGTTTTTCAGATAACGCGGAAGTGGGAACCTATTCTGCTTCCAGCTCCTCTTACATATCCATGACCAGCGACATTCACGACTACGCCGAAGGTTTTATCTCGGTTGCCGCCAAAGCTACACCTTCCGATGGTGTACTCACCGAAGAGTACAGCAGACTGTCAGGCTACGGGGGCGGTTTTGGTCAGAAGCCTTATTCGTGGAGCGACGTCGCCGTGTTGACTGCTTTTCGCGCACGTAATGGAAGTAGTGCTGAGCCTTGGGGTGCTCACGAAGTATCGCTCTCTTGTTCCAGACAGACCGGTGGCTGGGATCCGAATACAGGACTAGTCACAGTTGACTTCTACCTGCATCTCGATGCGTCTTGGGGAGGCAGGTCTTTTTTTCAGCAACATATAGTGCGAAGCCTGAACCTATGTTAGTGATGGTCTACCTGTCGGGGTCGAACGAAGCCTTAGGAAGCTGGTCAACAGACAAGGCTATTCCATTGTCGCCAGTCAACAGTCCGATCTGGAGCGGTGCGGACAGATTCCATTCTACTGGGGTCCCGCGTGCTTACCATGCCTTCATAGTGACTCTACAGGTCAACGCGAACGAGACATTCGAATATAAGTACCTCACCAAGTGGGAGACTACTCCACCTGTCTGGGAGGGTGGATCTAACCGATCTCTTGTGTTACCAGGCGGAGGGTATATGTATCAAAATGATACATGGGTGCGACCGGTGGATGGGTAGTATTATACGTCAGCGTCCTGGCAGGCGAGGATTTCAGTTCATTCTTAGTACTGTAATCTGTGTGATAATTCAAGGCTGAAGGCTGCCGTGCTTCGACGATAATATGGGAAACAAAATCTCATACACTCAAGCTATGCATATATACGTGTTCGTATCATCTCGTGGCGAAGATAGCGAAGGTTGCCTACATGAAGATCATGGTAGACGAAGCTCTGAAAACTATACAGGCTCATAGAAATCATCCCAAACTGATTTAACCTTTCACACATTTCCCTTCATCCAGATTTTTGCCATAATTTTGCATATCGTTCTCCATGTTAAGTTTGCGTGCTCGGCAA
Source organism: Armillaria novae-zelandiae (assembly GCA_030435655.1). Taxonomy (NCBI): domain Eukaryota; kingdom Fungi; phylum Basidiomycota; class Agaricomycetes; order Agaricales; family Physalacriaceae; genus Armillaria; species Armillaria novae-zelandiae. The sequence continues at coordinate 1,517,905 of JAUEPR010000004.1, read as the reverse complement.
AGTAAATAAAGGATAATGGCGACAACCTGTATGAGTACCGCAGCAGCACAGAACATGCTGATAACGAGAAATTTGCGGCGTCGAGAATCTGAAGGTAAAGATGTTGTAGGAGTGGCAGTTGCGATCGAGGAACTAGGTCAATACGCACAGGTGAGGAACTCGCAAAAAGAAAAGAAATAAGATTAGGCTTCTACCTAGTGAGAGTGTCAGGCACCTCAACGCCTTCTGCTGAGCATTGAGACAGAAAAACCGCGACTTGAAAAGAACTGCCAGCGCAGCGGTTAGCATCCTGCCCAGAAACAGAAGGAAGGGGTTGGACTCACAGCAGAAGTAGCATAGCACTAAGACTTAAGCTAAAGAATGTATACGAACAGGAGACTACAATGCATATATAAGCCAGGGAGGACAGGCACATGAAAAATACGAAACTGACCTCTGTAGTGACAAGAACGAGGGGGACAACAGAAAAGAAGCGAGTAGGCCGCACATGAATAGGTAGCGAATATGTAAGCACGACGAGCACGGAGCCGGATCAAATCTCGAAGAAAGATGGAGTGGAGCTCCTCAAAATCGGAAATCAGGCGGCTAGTTCTTGTACTAGAAGCACCATACGACGAGGATGCCAGAAGTTTCCTCCCCGGCATACTGCTACAATGTGTCCTCAGACGTGGTCCGGGATATCTTTTCCGGGTCTTTTGAATTTGTGTGCACTCCTTCCCATTTATCCAAAATCTTGTTCGTCATCATGGTATCCTCTCCGTTAGATATACCGCGCTTGCTTGCTCGGCAACATACTGAGAGGAGGATGGCAACGACCAAGGAGAGCACAGCGGCACCACAGAAGAGACCGATGATGATAAATTTTAGGTGTCGAGAGTCTGAGTCCGAAGGTGAAGATGCAGTAGGACTGGCTATTACCGTAGAAGAGCTATATTGTGTGAGGGAGATGTCAATGAGATAAATATGATAAGCGCTCACGTAGAATTAGCGTCCTCGGCTGAGCATTGTAAGAGAAGGAGCAACAACTGAATAGAACTAGAAGGATAACGATCAGCACTCTGACTAGTCACAGAAGGACGTTATTGGACGTACAATAGAAGAAGTGCCATACTGAGTCGGAGGAAGGAGAAGGTGAGATTCTGAGGTCCCGGGGGTCAAGCAGCTGGACCATGATGATATATAATACATCACTGACTCGAACAGAAGCCCCTACAGATGGTAAGTTCCTCATGGCAAGTATGTTACAGTTAAGCGCGAACAGATGGAATTGATGATTTTTAGTGAAACTAACATCACAACATGAGGGAATGCAGGTATATCATCATCGTGACAATCCGAAGGCAGTACACTGTATTCTTGGAACGGTTTAAATTCCTGATCTTGATCCTGATTTCACAGCTGGGCAATTATCTCACCGATATCGCTGTGGTTCGAGGCTGTGTAGTCTGAGGTTTTTCGTGAGATCAACGTTTCAACAATTCTTAGAGCCTGTGATTCCACCTGAAAACGAGTAGTATTATGCCGGAATCGTCCATTTACGGAGTAGTCGTTGATGAAGTAGAGTGGTGCAGCCTCCAACACTGGCATCGGTTTTTTTGGTGGTGGTTCGGTTCGATACAGGCCCCAGCCTGTAGCCGCTTCTCGACGGGCCGAAAGCGGCATTTGCCGTTGTTGGATTCATCATGGTCCACCACCTTCGCTTTTTCCTTTACGCACGCTATACACACACTACTATACGTTCCTTTTGAGTCAAGTATATCATGCGCTTTGCAACATTTCGGCGACTTCTCCTTGGTGCGTAGATGCTCGACTCGACGATTTGTTGACCTAACGTAACTAACAGGTGTTATGTCTCTTATTGCTTGCGCCTGCATCAGTCTTTCTGTTTTCCTTCAAACCGCCTTTGATCATAGAAGCGGGGTTATTTTGATAGTATCGGTAGAAGCTATCACTTTGCTACAAACGTTTGCATCGTGAGTGTTATCCCGGAGCTACCAACGACGGTACGAACTCAACCTTGCAAAGGGCGTATCATCAAGTCTTGTTCAGAAGGTCTCAAGTGGTTGCCTTGGACTTCGCTGCAATAGTATTATTACTCCCATTCTCTATGAGTACGTCCTGCCATTAAAGGACTTCATGTTCTCGCTCACGCGCGGACTCTAGTCCTATCTCTTTTCATCCTAGACGTTGAGCTGGGAAGTAAAAACGCGGTCCTTCTACGAGCCTTTCTTGCCCTTCAAATCCTGATAATCGCCAATACTTCCATGAGTATGCGAACATACTTCTCAGCACTACAGCACCTTCTCATCTCACTCTCTTTCAGTTGCTGGATACGCGCTCTGTCTTGGTTTCATTGCAGTAATGACGGCCTGCTTTTTCGATCTTGGTGTCTGGCAACGGGACATCGATTCAACACCTTCTCCGTTTCCTATGTGCTATGTTCTGCATCGACTTTCTCTATTTCTCTTCCCTTGTTTTTCTTCTGGGGAAAGCGTTGCACAACCTACTTCTGAAGTCGACTTAGGTCACTCGCCCGAAATATGCCTACCTGGATGTAACTGTGGACCGAAACCGTCAATGATGATGCACACGACTTCCAGTGAGATCGAACGCTCGTCAAACATTGCACCTTCCAACCAGGATCAGAATTCAGGGAAATGTACGATGTCCTTGTCGAGGTCTCTTGTTAGGCTCCCGGATGAAGTGGAAAGAAGGACTTCGATAGCGATTCATTTCGAAGTGTAGCTCCTGGCGGCATTATAATGTGTTTTAAAATGGCAATACATCTCTAACAAGTGACGAAGATGATATGAATTTGATAAGATAAGCTGAAAGACACAATATGACGCGACGCGACGCACGGAACGACCACGTGATTATAGTGTCACTGCTGTCACGAGCAGTGACTGTTGATCTTCGACCGGGCGACGTCGTCGAAGACATCTGCTTCCGTCATCCTCCAGCAGCCACTGTCGCTGTTGTGTACCTCCACTCTTTCACTTCGTGTCGAAACTCATGGAGAAACGCGTCTTGCGGGTCCTGTACACCGTCAACAATTCTCCTCAGTATATTCTTGCACGCTCACTCTGCCCCGTTACCGTTTCCCTTCTACGGCCGACCGATGGGCAGCATTCAGGTGGCATCGGATACGCGAGTGTTTCCCTCAAGTCCTGTATTGAAACGATCTGCACCACCAGTCCGGAACTCTTACAGAGTGATACTCGCGACTTCTCGGTATATGTTCTCGACCCTCTCGAGTCGGACAGCGCACCTGGGCCAGTCAACATTTCAAGCGACGCCGAAGGATCCAAGGCGACTGAAGGTCAAATTCGGGGCGTCGCAGTGGGACTCGGTTTGATGTCATGGGCGCTCGCAGCAGAGGGTGAGGAAGCACTAGTCAATGGCACGTTGACTAGAATCGGGTCTGGGCAGGAGGCTCTTGAGGTTGTGTTTGCTCTACGCGAAGTGAGTAACATTATGTTTTGAAGCTCCTCATTCCATTGAGTTTTGGTCAGACCACTCGCATAGAGAAGGCATCATTTCCTGCCGCCATTCAGTCTTGGAATAAGAAGAGTGCTAAAGCACAGGGTACGTTCCTTTCGCCTTCATTCTCTGCTCTAAGGATCTAAGTCGCGGTAGGCAAGCAGCCGGAGGTCAATACTGCGGCTACCATTGCTGCTATTTTGAACCGACCCAAGAAGCCTAGAGCGACGAAGAATATTGATACACTGCAATCGCTACCTGAATCGGAGAGGATCTACAGATCTTCCTCAGTATATATTGGCCCACCAAAGAAAAAGCCTTCAAATTCTTCTACATTCGCCAGGGCATTTTCGACCCCGGCAACTGCCTCTGCGTTTCCCCCCACTCTGAATACAGGTACCAGGGCATCAGGCAGTACCGCTAACCCTGCCTTGACTCCTAACATCCCAGCACCACCCGCGATTCCTGTGTCTACAGCACCGACTCCTGGTCCTTCGACCACCGCTTCTTCTTCCGTTACCAAGAACAAAAAGACAAAAAGACGGAATCAATCCCCAGACCAACCACTATATACTCGTACCACCCTTTTCAAGCGCACAGTGTCTGAACCGCTTCCCGGCCCTAGCGCAGTGCCGCAGACACCTTCCCTCAGCGATATTTTTACCCAGTTAGCGTCCACCCCCGCAAATAGCACTCAGAATGCTGCCTTACTCGCTACAATAAACGCCATCGACTCGGGCAAGGGCATTGACAATAATCCCGCATTAGTCCATGCCCTACAAGACCTTGTGACAGCGTGGCAAGTGGCACCTCCACCCGAGCCTGGTAGAATGGCCCCATTGCAACCTTCTAATCACCGAATTCCTTCTGATGATGATGCTGTCGTTATAGACAAGGAAAACGTCAATCCGTCTCCTTTCAGAAGACGTGTTGGTCAAGACGTAAAGGACTCAAAACCATCACAGACTTCAGCAGTCTCACAGCGGGCAAGTCTTGGCGGACATCTACATACGGACGAGAATTCAAGGCCTACCCAAAATACGATTGAAGCTAATGGAGGTCCTATTTCAAGGAAACGCACACTAGATGAGTTCATGGAGGATCGCGAGTTACAGTCTGAGCGACATCGCCGACCGTCACATAACATGGTTCCCTTTTCATCCCCTCCACGACCACGGCTTTCTTACACAGAACCTGGTGGCTCCAGAGGGCGTCCTATATTCATTCCCGATTCACCTCAGGCACCGAAGATCGCTGCATCCTCCCCGGTTAGAGATGGCACACAATCAACCGCACGTCGAAAGTACGTAGTCCCAGATTGGGCTCGTACAGATACTGCTATGCAGCCAAGACTTTCCGAAGATGCCCGACGCGCATTGAAGGAAGCAGAAGACAAGAAAGAGGCGGAGCGTGAAGACAAGAGGCGATTGGAACGAGAACGACGTAGAACTGGTAGACCGCAAGGTCGACAGCCCCGTGAAAACGCAGAGAATGACGCACCGATCGCTGCTACGGAGGTGAAGTCATCCTCTCCTCTTCGGCCTATCGCCGCTGTCAGCAATTTTGTGTTGCCAACGGCCAGTACGGTTGGTTCTGTGGCCAGCCTTCTAACAGGCCTGAGGTCAGCAGACGCCGCCTCCCAGCCAGGACATGGCACCCCCGTGCACACCTCCAAGGAGGAACTCTGTCGACGCCCCATCGACGCCCTTCAGTTCATCTCTCTTTACTCCACTCGCCGATTCTTGGAAGAGTCCTCTTGTGAGCCCCTCGACATCATCGTTATATGGTGCGAAGGGCCAACACTCTCCGAAGGATAACGGCCTGAGCGAAGAACTTGAAAGCGCATTCGAAGAGCTCAACTCTCACCCTGCAAGCTCTTTGCCCGAAAGTGAAGCCGCATCCGATACAGAACACGAGCCTGTTTCCAGCGATACGAAACAGTTTTGGCAAGGTCTTCCACCCTCGTCACCACTACGGCCTAGTAGCCCTCTCGAGGATGTGGATGATGACAGCGATCGTGAGATCCCTATAGCTACTTCAGATGCTGAGGATGGGGACGGGGACGAGGATGATGAAGATACAGACATGGAGAGCCGACCGCTTCTTTCTGTACCCAAACGAGCGGCTCTTTTACCTATGGAACTAGCACCAGATGAAAACGGGGCCGTTGTTCCTACCTGGCAGAATCAACAACCCAGCGAGGATATGGACGTGTTCGACATGTTCACTAATGTGGATTATGGAGAAAGCACCACTTTCGCCCCGGAGGGACTCGATTTAACAGAGTTCATGGAATCTATGAGGCCCCTGATCCAGAATCAGCTGGACACTAGCCAGGCGAGCTTTGATTTTAATTGGATGGATTCCGGCGAGGATGAGCTGGACCATGGCCAGTTGGCGGCGTCTGTGCAGGAGCTATTTAGTGGATGCTTGATGTAACGAGCAGCACAGATTTGCCGCATAGGGTATATGATGTTACATTTACTCATTATCTCGTCACAATACATCATTTTGAAGAGTTTTCTTGTGCTGCGTACCTGGACTTTCTCCGATGATAGCAATGAGAAACGCTGAGGTGCTTCTTGGATTCGGTTCGTAGTCAGACGTGAAGTGTTTTGATCCATTTTTCGGTAGGGTCGCTCCGACGGTGCAGTGAATCCACTGCTACGAACAATTGTGTGAATAAATAGCTTTTTCTCTCTCATTTGAACCCTTCGAAGATAACAAGAGAAGTTAAAAGGTATAATTAGCCTTGCTGCTCTCCACCTCAGCCTTGAACTTGGCAAACTCTTCGGCGTAGTCATCAAATACAGTTCCGTCGGCACCACCAGCTCTGATTTCAATGCTGCGAGAGGAGATAGATGTTTGGATATCGCAGTCACCAGCGTCAGGACAGACATCGGTTCGGTCGAGGTGCTTGGCGAGAGGTCCTGTTAAAAAGAAGTTAGATATGAAACTGGCGACACGCTGTTTTGTACCTGTGGGGCCGCTGACATAGTGACACTGCCCGAATATACAGTATTGTCTGCTGTCACTGTTGGGGTACTGCTCGTCTCCCCAAAGGCCCAACCAATCGAGCCAGCTGACGCCTTCGGCGCCCTGCTCGCTACCTCCCACATCGACGCCCCCAGCGCTGCTAAAGGCGCCAGAGGAAACGTCGTACCAGAACCCCCGGTAGTTCTTCGTGACGTCCCAGAAGAAGCCTGCGTCAGTGGTATCATGCAAGAGACCGAAAGGGGAGAGAGTAATCCTGCTCTCCGGCCGTGGCATAGTTGGCGTGCGTCCCGGTAGCGATGTAGGTGACGGCACGGCCGTTCTGAGAGCCGAGAGCGTTGTAGGTGTAGGACGTGCCGCCGGAGTGGGCAGATAGGTAGACGTATTGGGGCGAACCGTCGACGAAACGGACCATTGTATGCTCCCAGTCGCCGACGTGATTACCTGCGCGTGCCTGTCAGTGGGTGTACCAGTAAGTGATGCACGTCTTACCAAAACGAATACCTAATACTGTGTTTCCTAGGTAGTCCGTTGTCAGGTTTTAGGAAATCAATGATTCGATTAAAGATGTACCTCGATTGAAGGAGTAAAAGTAGAAATAGAAAGCATCAACGATGCCTCCGTCTTTTTCCACGCAAATGATGGTGGCGGGAGCGGTACTGTAGCCGGAGGAATTAGGTTTGTACGATGTGGACAACAACCACGCGGGGTTGGTCTCGACATTGTCGTTCGACGTGAGATACGCGTCTGTCGTGATGCTGTCGAGGGTTTGAAGCGTAGCCTGGAATCCGAGGGACGTAAAATCAACCTGTCCAAATATTTTAGTGAGTTCGGTCGAATACCGGACTGATGAAAATTATACTTCGGGTGTGGTATGCTGAAGGTGAACGGATATGTCAGAGGACCAGTAAGTTTCACCAGAGTACAAGTATGTGTAAGGGGCATAGGTCAAGACATAGCTGGGTATCGCGTCGCGTTTGAACAGCGGCTTCGATGGGGTGGGTGTGCTGTGAACACCCAGAAAGACAGCGGCGAAGAGTAGAGAAACCCTAGTGTCAACGAACATCGCAGTCGATCCCACAGGGAAAAGACTCTGATACATTCTCTTAAGTATGCACTTTTCGCCCTGCAATCACAGGCTTCGCAGCATCTGATGAGAACATCACTTGAGAACATTTGCAATCAATTTACCTGAGGGTATCAATTGCGAGAACAACGGTCCATATGGTCCACGAACGTTCATGTGTGTAAGGTACTGAGATGGTCTCGCAGAATCGCATGGTGTCTCCAGTAACATGCCGGTATGGACTGTGAAATGAACAGGACGTTCAAGAAATATGCCCTAGAAATCACAAAAGATCAGTCTTCCTAGTCGACAGCCAGTCCTAATAATGGCTCACGCATCATGTATACGTAGGACATTTCTTTGGCGTGTCTTGGAGTATCATTTGCCACATCACGAGGATAGTTGCGAAGTTCATGGCTAGTTTGGGATGGACGTTGCAATCAAAGCTTTTTGTCACCGGACATGCTCCTAGTTTGGGCCGGTCGCGGCTTGCTACCGCAACGCTACTTTGCCTTTTCAGAAAACATGCCCAGTGAACAGGCCGAGGGAAAGCGACAAGCCGTAGAACCTGCAGAAAGGGACCCTCATTTAGGCCAGGCGCTTGTTATTTGTTTCACTGAAGGAATACCCGACTTACTTTGTTCGTCAGCAATGGTGCGCAGGTCAGTAGTTCTGCAATTCATTGGGTCATAAGCATTAGATTCATGCTTAACGCCTAGCTCAGATGATGTATCCAGTCAAATAGATAACACTACTGTGACTCGAAAGCAAAGGGAACCGATGTCCTCAAAACTTCAATCACTTCTTAGGATCCTTTATCCTTCTCCGCGGTACGCTTCCACCTAGCCGCCCTGTCTTCTACCGACAGCCCCGATCCCGTCTCTCACTCCGGAGAGAGAAACTAAAGAAAAGCAGAAATGAATCAGAGACAGTCCAGGTCCAACGTGCGTGAACTACTGACTCTTCTATTATTTCTATCTCATCTTCTCTAGGCCGCCTACCAGTACGACGAAGATAAGAGTTGCTGAGCATGGTGAAAGACCCCCGGACCAATTCCCTTCCACCAAGTCCTCGCGCGAGCTTCCATACCCTCGCAATACAACGAGTCTGCCCACCGCAGATGACGCCTACTCGTACAAAAATTTGCAGGTACATACCTCTACAGAGCCTCGTCAAACATATTAAATAAGCTTAAGCAATATCCGGAGGCCCTGTCGAGCTCACCGTCAAGGCGAATCGTTTACACCGAACCAGGAACCTCGACAACGATAAGCCTATGTGCCAATAAAACACTCTGTGTATCGCATCGTTTTTGATGAAGATTCATTTACTCCCGCTGGACTAATCTTGGACAGCTTCAAGCCTGTAATAGTGGGATCAATCCAGGTGAGACTGGAAAGACGAACAGCATTAGGATGCGATGCAACAATGTCACGACGCCCGACATGAGAAACATGATCGGGATCTATCCCCCACCCATTAACCGTTTTCACAGAGACTCACGGCAACATTCTCTGCTATTCGGATGAAAGAGATCACCTTTAGTTTAACGGTGTTCAAGAGGGCGTTAAAACTGAAGCTGGAACCGACACCTTCTAAGATCCGGTCTTACGCCATGAAAAACGCGCCAGCCAAGTGTACATAGTACGTTCTGATAACCAATCAGTTGGTTCTAGATTCTCCTTGGTATCTTGTAAGCGTTAACGGTACAGCAATGGTTATCATTTCGACCATCGTTGATGCCCATAACTTGAGTTCCTTCATTTGAGCCTTTTTGACATTCTCTACGAGGTGAGATCCCCCAGCAGTAATCTTTGTTGCGGTGCAAAAACCTGCTCATACCCGGACAAACTTCAACGTCGACGTCCAGTTTCTGTTTTCTTCTCGGGCCTACTGGTGATGCTGCTATCCGTCCTTTTTTTTGCTGTTTGCTTCATTTGTCCGGCTCTTGTCTGTTCTGCCTTTTACCCAGCCGCCCTTCCTTTGGCCGTTCGCTCCCCATACTTCCAATGCTACTTCGACACCCGCAACGGTAGCAAGGTTACTTACCAACGCCCCCAGTATTGGAATGGAAGAGTACGCCGTTATCTACTATTCTCCTCCATATTGTCTGATCCTTCCCAGGTTTTGGGTTGGAGTGGATGGATTCGCATTGACAACTCAACTTTCAGATTGTGGGGGGACTTTGGCCCAACTATCGCGAACTTGACCGATTTCGAGGTCACTCCTACTCGCACTGTTTTCTTCATACAGGCCAATACAACAAATGCGAATGTGACGTTTTTGAGTCCAATAGAAGTGAGCACTTTACGACATATACACCCTTTCACTGACTGACTCGTGGATCCAGCCGTCAAATCTAGTCCTCCAATCGCTGCCCTTTTACCTACGTTTATATTGACGTCGAGTCAAATGACGGAAAGGAGCATTCAATACAGCTCTTTACGGATATTAACACCGGCGCGCATATTTTACATCCATGAGAGTACTAACTTTGCTTATCCCGCATGCAGAATGGATATCTAGTGATTCCAATTCTATCGCAGAGTGGAAAACCACTAGAACAAATTTTTCGATGATCCATCAAGCTACTCGACAGACACCTCAAGGAATGCAAGAGGCAAATGATATAGCCGAAGATGCAACGGTATACTATGCATTTCCTATTGTATGCGCCTGTTTCTGCAATCTTCCTGCCAATGATTTTTGATGATTCTTGGTAGAGCGACGACACAACGTATCAGACCGGCGGTTTTAATGATGTTGGTGATGATTTTATCAGGAATGGTGCATTGTTTGACAGTGAAGACAACAATTTCCGTCCAATTCAAGAGTACGTTCCTGCCTTTTCTCCCTGTATATGTACATTGATATCTCTCGTTAGCAACTTCCCTATACTTAGTTACGCCATTAATCTGCACAACATTACTTAGGACAACCTCGTCAGTTGTTTGGGCAATAGGGCTTGTCCGTGACCCAATAACTCAATTTTACTCGACGAGTGACACCTGCGAGTAGCAGCCGCAGTCCATACTTTCGGACTACATACAATGCGGTCAGTGACGCGGTATGTGCATTTCCTCTCTTGCAGATTTCCTACAGGCTAACCTACTGTCTAGATCGACTTCTTCCTTAGCGATTTCTCCGATGCTAAGCAAAGAGCTATTGACCTCGATCGTAAAGTCATGTCCAACACTAGCCAGTTCTCTGATAATTACGCGGATCTTGTTGCACTCGCTGCACGTCAAGCCTTCGCCATAGATATTACGGCGTCCCAAGACAATGAAGGTCAATGGAACGGATCAGATGTTATGGCTTTCGTGAGAGACATGGATAATTTGCCATCACGGTGAGCGAATCGAAGTACCCCATATTCTGCCAATGGGTTTATTTACACTTTCCAGTCGCGTCAATCCTGTTGAAATATTATATGCAATGTTCCCTGCATATCTTTATTTCAATTCAACATGGGCCGGATATCTCCTTGAGCCACTGCTTCGATATCAGCAATCCTTACAGTATACTAAACCCTATGCCTCCCCCGATCTCAGTTCGCTCCTTTCTACAGACATAATAGTTGCGTTCTGATACCCGTCTCAAAGGCCAGTCGTATCCAAATGTCGATGGAAATAGTAGCCCATCATCATCCAGGGCCATCGAAGGTGAGTTGGGCCTCACTACGGCTCCAAGTCATCAAATTTACCCGACGAACCCTACAGATTCCGGAAACATGCTCATCATGGGTTGGGCTCATGCCAGATTCTCTGGCGACGGTTCGACAATATCACGATATGTACGTCGCACTCCGCCTACATCTGATTGTCGAGACTAACGCGGCACAAAGTACGATCTGTATAAGCAATGGGCAGACTACCTAGTTAATTTCACGCTGAGCTCGAACAACTAGTGAGCCTTTGCAACTTCATTCGATCGCTTTCCACTCTTACTCTCGCATCATGCATCATTCCTCTAGTATGGATGCAGATGAGCTCAACTACCCGAATATGACCAACCTAGTCATTAAGGGCATCATTGGCATCAAGGCTATGTCAGAGATTAGTCGAGCTCTAGAAAACAACCAAGATGCAGAAATATATTCGGTGGGCCAAGTGTCTGTGATTTCGTATGTCTTGTACTGATTTATAGGACTAAGTCCAAAGCTGCATTGTATGTTGGGCAATGGTAGACCTGGGCAGGCTCAACAGGCCACCTCCTCTCTACCTACGGAGCCTCAGCCGATCCATCGTCTTGGTCACTTGTATATAATCTTTTTGCGGACAAGCTGTTAGGAACAGCACTTGTTGATTCCTTTGTCAGTTTCAGAAAGGACGCCACTATGTATATATGTCTATATCGCTAATTTATTACACAGATCTACAACAACCAAGATAATTTCTATTCCAACGAGGCCGATAGTACATGTAAGTCGTCGTTTCTCATTCGTTTCAACGTTTCGACTCAGTTGGGGTCAAGCCGCTAGATATGGGATACCCTATGACAGTAGTATTACGAATGAAGCCAAAACTCGTCTGTTCTGACCTCCTTTCTTCTCTTTGGAAGTTCATCATAGCTGCGTTTTAGACTGGACTATGTTCGCCGCCGGAGCTTCAAGCAATAGCGCCGTGCGGGATACACTTATCACGCTGGTTCACACGAAAGCGAGCACAAATACTTCTGCTGGCGTCTTTCCCTTGAGTTACAGTCCTAGTAATGGAAGTACGTTTAGTGGTCGGGCTAGGTACATAACATCTATCTTCGCGGAGCCCAGACCAGACTACTAACAGAGCATTGTCCAGCCCTTGCCAAGGCGCCGTGTTTTCATTAATGGCTCTAAGGTGTGTTGAGCTGTCGTATCTCCCCAATTAGTCTGTCGCTTACGCAACCTCGTCTATAGTCTTCAAAATAAGACTATCTCCGGCGGGGATAATTTATCCAGTAGTAATGATCGTACCTCTTCGACCTCAGACTCATCTGAAATCGGTGCAATCGTGGGTGGCGTAGTCGGCGGATTTGCTGCTCTCACCCTGCTTGTTTTCGGTGTCTTCATGTATCGAAGATGGCAGTGGCGAAAGCATAACCAGCGATCTGGAAGTGTCACTCCCTTTTTTACGGGCGTTTTTCGCCAACGAACATCTCCAAAACCGGCTACTGCTTCCCAACTGGTTCTACACAGTTCTTATGGGACGCAGTCCTCCTATCCTCAAACAGGGCAACGATCCGGCAAGGGTGGTCAACCGATTATCTTGTCAGGGTCGAGCCCTGAGCCAACGACAGCCTCTGGATCGTCAGGCGTGAATCGGAGGAGGGCATCCGGTTCAGATAATAATAATCCTACGATACAACTTCGTAGTGAGATGGAGAATTTACGGAGAGAGCTGGATGAAATGCGGGCAAGAAATCTCTATGAGCCTCCACCACAATATGCATCACTGCATGGTGGTGTTGATATTTGAACCTCAAATGTTGAATTTGAAAGATATTGATTTTAATTATGTTTGAGTCTAAGATACAGTGAAGAAACTTTGAATATATTTTTGGAATTTTGCCTCAAAACTCAAGAAATTACTTCAATATTTTGAGTTGAAACTTTGCTAAAAATAAATATCTTTCAATTTCAATATTTTATTAAAAATAATTCTTAAACATCAAAGCTATCATGCAGTGCATGTGTGGATGCCAGCGCGCTTCTGTTGAGGAGCACCTCTCGGCCAATAAGACTTCCTCCTTTGTATCCATCGTTCATTCCTTTGTGGGCATCGCTATAACATTTCTGTTATTCATCTGTCTCATCTATCCACTACCTGTTGTGCTAGCCTATTATTTAGGGCATGAATCACACTCAGTTCGAATCACTCCATCGCGTCAAAATATGTCTAGCGACAGGAAGATATTGCAGTCCTACCCTCGTACACTTGCATAGCCTTTCATATTTTACGGTCCATCGTGGCTGTTGTATTTACGAATGTCGTGGTCCCGGATTCAGATAGGCTTTCTATGGGAGTACTAGATGCCTTCATGTGGGACGGTCCTGGTTATCTGTAGCATAGCCTACACAGCAACGGAAGTCGCAAGATACGGGAACAAAGCGCTCCAGCAAGATCTAGTTTTGAGGACGTGGGTGGTTCTCGGTGGATGCAATCTTTATCTTTATAGCTTTCAAACGGAAGAACGTTCTTGTGGTTATGGATCTGAGGTGGTTCCGTAGAGTCGCATGACATTCCCAGTGACACGCCGGTAGCCATTCAGGCGGTGAACCGTAAATGAAAGGACGTTCAAGGAATACTAGAAATTAAAAAATATTAGTCTTCTTAGCCGACAACTAGTTCTAACGACAATTGTAGGGCATTTCTTGGAACATCATTTTGCCACTTCACGCGGCGAAGTTCATGGCCAGTTTGGGATGGAAGTTTGGGATCAAAATGGTTTGTCACCAAGTATGTTCCTGATTTGGGCCGAACGCGGCTTGCTGACCGCAGCGTTACCTTACCCTTTTCAAAAACATGCTCAGTGAAAAGGCCAAGGGAAAGCGACGAGCCGTAGAACTCGTAGAGCCGGATCCTCATCCAGACCGCGCGCTCGTTATTCGTTTCACTGAAGGGATACCCGACCTTACTTTCTCCATCAGCAAGCAGGATGCGGTCCGAGACGTAAAACGAATGGTGCGCAGCTCAATATTTCTGCAATTCATTTGTTCATCGGTATCAGATTCGTGCTGAGAGGGCTGAACTGAAGGACAGGAAGCTCAGACTCATCCATTCCGGCCGTCTCCTCACCAACGGAACCTTTCTGCTGTCATGGCTCGAATCTCTAGAAGATCGGCAGAAGCGGGCTACAGCAAACGAAGGGGATTCGGATGAGGTTGCCAGGCCATCGACGACGTGGCTGCATTGTTCTGTCGGTGGCAAGATTGAACCTGATGGAGACAGCGACGATGGTAATGTCCAGGTCAGTCTCAAGTCAAATAATATATCACTCGATTCAATCTTTCTAGGCCGCACAACTACAACCAGCAAGAGGGTTCGATAGACTTGCATCCGTAGGATTCTCCGAGGAAGACATTGCCAACTTCCGTCGCCAATTTCACACGTCGTCGAGTTTTATGGACGACGAACACTTCGATACAGAAGAAGAATGTGAGCCGGATTTCTTGCCCATACATCTTATTTCCTGCTTAACCGTCTCGAAAAGATGACGAACATGCTCGTGCGCTCGAAGAGCAGTGGATTGACTCTATGGACAATGCTGGAACAGCGTCTCTGTCTCAGTCCGGGGGACACAACCCGTCCATCATGCAGGGTCTCGTTGCGGGCTTCTTCTTTCCCATTATACCTCTGTTCTTTATTCGCAAGGCACACCCACCTGTGTTCTGGGAAGACGGTACTGAATATGAACCTCCAGATAGTGTCATCTTTTCGTAGGTCATCTTTTTCTCTCGCCAACACTCATCTAAGTATTATATAGGCGTCCGATGCAAGTTGGCCTCGTAATAGGTTTTATAGCCAACGTCATGTTCGGAATGTGGAGATTATTTCTCGACGCGTCGTAGATACGATGCGCACTACTGTACTTTACTGACCTTTGATTATATCCGCTGCCTGAAGTTCGGCTCTGTATGATTATCACTGCATAATATGTAAACATAGACACGGACCTTTTCTCCGATGGCATAGGCCAGCGTTTGGATATTGGATGATAGTTGCTGAGATAGATGTCAGTCTTGTGATGCATCTGAAGCATAGATGCTCGTCACATACCAAAGGTATGACAGAGCAATCGACCTAAAGACTGAGTTTTGAAAAGCACATTTACAAGACCTAGGTGACTTACAATTCTCAAATTCGACGTTCCATAAACCAGGAGATTACTGTCCACTACGCCGCCGTTACTGCGGGGAGTCATTGAAGCCGTACCAGCAGGGTGATGAACCGTCGTTAAAGTGTTCCGAATATATTCCCGCAAAGCCTCATCATCACCCTCAACAACAAATGGCGGTACAACAGTTGTCTTAATAGTGTCTTTAATCGGAGAGGTTCGGCACAGTTTCCTTGCAACAAATGTGAGAATTTTCACAAGGACGTCAAGGTCATTCGGGTTCGATAAGTAGTTCTGTTCAATTGAAGGTAGAACGAGAGGGTCGGTCGATGTAATGTGGACGCTCCCTCGGTGGAATGGGTGGGTGTAGGCACAGAGGAGAGTAAGGTAGCGCTTTTGACGATCGATATTCATTCCGGGAATCGGCATATGACCGTTGATAGTCAAAATCCTGAGAAATTGGGTATTAGGTGAACACTGTTCGCTGACAGGGTACTTGGTACCTACTGGGCCATGGGCTGGGTCGGATTCTTGATCCAACCAGCCAGTAGTTCGAATTGTTTCTTGATTCCTTCTCTGACGCTGGGATCGAGGTGGTCCAATGTGCCTCTCGTACTCTCCAGGGTCGCCCTGGAGGTCCATGTTTCAACTTCATCGACAGTGGCTATACTTTCTGCAGGGAAAAATGCGAAAGTGGCAGACGGAATGCCGGCGAAGATACCTTTTTGGATTTTACTAGAAAGAAGCCATTATCAAGAAACGTTTGTTTGGAAGGATTAGAGGATAACGTACTAGAGGTCCTGGTGTTCCTTCAATTTCATTGGATCAGAAAGAACTTCCAAGGTTTCCACATCTTCATCTACTTCCACGATGACGGGTGTTAAAGCATGATCCTCTTGATGCACGAGCTTAGACACACGTTCGTAAATTCTTCTAAGAAAGAGCGGACTCACGAAGGTTCTCGCCGACTCCCGGTAGGTCAATCAAACACTTGATTCCAAATGATTGAAGAATCTGTTCCTGTCCTATTCCCGATAACTCCAGGAGCTGAGGGGTCTGGAAAGAACCTGAGAAAACGAGTAAGCAAGTGAGAAGGGAGATGATAAGGAGAACGGTACCTGCTGACAGAATGATTTCCTTAGATGCATGAACAGTTCCGGTCGAACCATTTTTAACCTTGAAGGATACGCTGGTAGGCCTGATAATTACCATTTTGTGTCTCTGTAAGATCAACCTTGGTTGCATGAGCCCCCGTCAAAATCAACAAGTTAGGTCGCTTTGCATTTGGAGCGTAGTAAGCAGAAGCCGAGTAGGAACGAGTTGCAGTCTTTGCTTCAACCGAAGTAGGGAAAAGGAGGGATCCCACTGGATGGCCGTTACTCTAAAAGATGATTTAAGGCGAGGTGCAAGGGGTGATAGAATTGAGCGACTCACGTTGTCTGGGTTACGTGGGATGCCTAAAGACTCGAGAGTATCAAGGAGTTGGGTATGGACCTTAGTAACGTGAGGCGGGAAAGATTTGGCGATGGGACCTGCGAGCAACTAAGGATTGAATCAAGATGAAACGAACAACTCACCTTCAGTCCCGTGTAACGCAGGATCCGGGACGACGGAATACGCTTTAGCTTCGTGATCTGTCAACGTAGGAATCTCCAGGTGTTCACTCTTAAATGCGAGATCGAAGAGGTATTAGAAGTAGCCTTGTAGATCTCAACGATGGCCTCGCCTTTTTCATATAGTGAAGAATATTTCCCCAGTTCCATCCAGGATTTCCGAGACTCTCTATAGCATCCAACTCTTCCTTGGACGGACGAACGGAAGCGAAAAAGTTCAACTGGAGAGCGCGTTTTAAATAAGTTATTGCAACTGCTTTGCTAAGTTCAGCGTGAATGGCTTACAAGAGAAGATCCACCAAGCCCTTTCCCTCTAGACTGGGACAGCTGCCTGTCGTTGACGAACTTTTGAGGGACGGTGTGGAAGCCCCAGTCATACTTGGGATTGTGCAAAGCCCTACCCATCACTCCTGGGAATCGCCATCATTATCGATTCGCGTCCTGATTTGTGGTGCGCGCACCAGGAATATTAACTAGATCATCATTTTCATGGTACTCCCCCGCTTCGATAACTCCCACAACACAATCTGGATTCTCCGACAACCTGTAGCCGATAAATTACTCCAAACTTTCAACCCACGAGCCGATCGACACGCTTACCGAGCCGCAACGACCAGTCCTGCTGTTCCTCCACCTATTACGAGGTAATCGAATTTGATCGAAAGGAAATCGAGAGCAGTAAGGATTGGCATTTAGCGTTGAAAGATGAGGTTTTTGGGAAAGATGAACTATTTGCAGCTCGATACGGCAGATGGAATTCGCCATAGCTGCAATATTGATTTGGTATCCAGCCACAGAAGACAAAAGGCGGCTGCCGAATTTCACGCCCCGGTCAGACCCATAATCGTCATTTGTATATAATGTACAACAAAACCCTGAAGTTTCGTCGGATTCATCACAGTATTGATTGAAAGGGCACCTCGGCGAACGAAAGTTCGTCGTGAGAAATTGTGAGCGGAGCTTCAACTTGATTGCCAATTCTCTCGTCTATTAATCGTCCTACTTAACCAGAATGCGGTGACACTTTCAGTCACGGTCTTGCCTACAGAATTTTGTGATTTCGCGTTAAATACTGAAATATACTCTTACTATTATCCTCTCTTTGTCCTCTCCGATTGGTTCCTTCAACACCGATTCGGCCGAGAGGTCCGAGTGGATCACTGGCAAAAGAAGCAGGCTACTCCCAGACTACTCCCCTTCGGTTGTTCTTTCTGCTGTGTCCTGGAACCATCAAGCCGACGATCTGGACAGGGGAGCTGAAGCTATGCTGGCTTCATTACCTAGCCAGACGCTCGTACGCAAGAAGCAGTTGTTCAAGACTAAGTGATCTTTGTGGACGACGACTGGACAGTTTTTGCCATTCCGCACATTACTACTCATCTGGGAGATGCACTTGATCAATGACCCTATGATCACAGGATGATGGGACAGAACAGGCTTACAAAGTAAATTAATGGCGCGACTGCCATATGCTCACCTATACAATCATGGCCTAAATGTCACTATCGCTTGCTTCAATATTCTCGCTTTCACAGACCCGGCGATTCGGATGAACAGTGGATGGGAATAAGACTAGTCGTTTTTTGCCTTATTTGAAGATATGCTTCTCAGGCAGTTGTCAGGTGAGCATGTGGCAACTTCAAGCCGTTTATCGTCCATAGAGGTTGACTACGGACAAAGTTGCCCATCAATTTCTTCCTCTTTTGCTCCTTCGCTCACTACGATTCGCTGGCAGGGTAACATGGCCTTCTGGCTTAGCAGTCTTCTTTGTGCCCTTTCTTTAGTCTGTCTCGTCAAAGTGTGCCATGCATACCAGACTTTTGTGAAGGTAGGATCCAACTTTAGAGACGGGAAACGTTTGCTTATAGTCCACCGCCAGCTGAAATCGATTCCAACCGTCGGCTCATCTGGGTTCCTATCGTCCTGGATGGGGGCTTTCAGATTTATGTTCCATGGAAGGGAAATCATTCAAGAGGGATACAACAGGGTTGCATTCAGGCTGCATTTATCATCTTGTGTATTAACCTCCAACATCCACAGTACCGCGGGTCCACCTTCAAGGTACCCCTCATCGATCGTTGGATGGTAGTAGTAAGCGGCAACCAGAAAATGGATGATTTGAGGAAAGCCCTTCCCGATCACCTTTCGTTCATAGATGAAATTGACCACGTAAATGACAAATTAACATTCAAGCACGAAGCGAATATTCACAACTTTCCCTTTGACAGACATTGCAAACGTTTTACACCCTGGGAGGCAATATCCACCACGATCCATATCATATCGAAGTTGTGCGAAGTGCGTTGACGCGCAATATTTCAGCTTGCTTTCCGGCCGTTCGTGATGAGATTGAAGTTTCATTCAAAGATGAGATACCAGAGACGGAAGGCATGTATTCGGCGTCCTACATATTTATTCTTACCTCACCGTTTTCAGATTGGACGAAGGTTCACGTGTACTCGTCTATCTTGCAGATTGTTTGCAGAACCACGAACCGAATGTTTGTTGGTCTTCCGCTCTGTTAGTTACCTACATTCTTTTATTCGTTGCTTATCAATGAATTGACCCCCCCCCCCCAAGGTCGAGACCCTGAATACAGAGCACTTAACATCGAGCATACCATAAAAGTTGTATCCTCTGCTCATGCGATCAATCTCTTCCCGGAATTCTTAAAACCGTAAGTTTAGGAATGGCAGTCTCTACACAAGCTGACAGTGCTGTATGCAGACTTGTTGCCAATTTCTTCACACCAGTATCTGGCAGCATGCGCAAGGCCGAGAAGCAGTTAGGTCCGATCATAAGGGACCGACTGGAGAAGGAGAATATACATGGCAAAGACTGGCCCGGAAAGCCTGTACGCATTTTGAATGTCAAACCTGATCTTCCATTCAGTTCAATGTACAGAATGACCTTCTATCATGGCTTATTGCTTTGGCTGATGAAGGGGAAAGACGGACCGTGCGAGACTTAACCAGCCGTGTTCTTGCTTTGAATTTCGCTGCTATCCACACGACATCGATGGTATGTACTGCGCTGTCCTGGGACTTAGAACTATATATTCATCCATGTGCTAGACATTTACTAATGCATTATATTGCCTAGCTGCACATCCCGAGTGTGCTTCACCTCTTCGAGAGGAGCTTGAGGCTGTCATCGAGAATGATGGCTGGACGAAGCAGGCAATGGGGAAAATGCGAAAGATGGATAGCTTTCTTAAAGAGACGGCGAGAATATATGGAGTAGGCGCATGTAAGGATCGATTACACCTCGTGCTTGCATCATCTTATCATGGAGATAGTGGGACTGGGTCGTACAGTTCTGAAAGACTTTGTTTTTTCAGACGGGACCGTAGTCCCTGCTGGGGCCCATGTATCTGTGGCTGCGGTTGCCACTCATTTCGACGTGGTACGTTGAATAATGAATATAGTAACTCTCTCTTACGTGAACCACAGGATAACTACGAAGATCCTTATGAGTTCAAACCCTGGAGGTTCTATGAGATGAGGGAAAAAGACGGAGAAAGCATCCACCACCAGATGGTTACCCCCAGGCTTAACTATGTTCTCTTCGGCATCGGACGCACAGCCTGGTAAGCGCCATGTATAAATGCCCGATGGTTGAAGCTCAACGGCATTTAGTCCTGGCCGCTTCTTTGCAGTCAACGAACTGAAAACCTTGATGTCTCGCGTTCTTCTAAATTACGACGTGCAGATGGAAAAGTCTGGTCAGGTCCCACCATCAAATTGGTTCGGATCTTCGCAACTACCTAACATGAAGGCCGAGGTGATGTTTAGGAAGCGTAAGGCTAATAAGCTCTCATAAACTTCTTGTTGTAAACACAGGGTCTGTGGCTTATCTACTCTGTTGGAATGTACTTGAGATGACCAGATTAGCACTTGTAATCCCTACAACACGGAGAAAAGCAGGGTTTGCCGAATGGCAAATGGGAATTCAACAGATACGATTTTTGTTTCATTGAGACTTGAGCTTGAGAGCCTTTCATATTGGGAACTACCTGTAACTTTATTCTTTATATCGACAGCGAGTACCGGAGGTACTTGAGCGAAGGTGAATTTGTGACTCTAGTTTTATTGTAACATAGAGGGCATGGATACACTTATATTGCATTAAGGAACATCGTCAACTAATTAAATGGACACCCTTCCTTCGTGACTGAAACGCAGATAGAAATGGTCAAATGTCATAAACCACCCGTCCAGCTACCCAGGCATAAGGATAGTTATGCTGATAAAAGTTGCGCACTGTACGACGGCATAAACGAGGAATTGTAGCATATGATGCCCCAAGCTAAACCATATGTTGAGTGCTAAGGTGTCGAACATGAATTAGGAATCACATACCACAACCTGATGTTTCGTGTCAAAAAAGTCGTTGGTATATCTAGCACCCATAGTCAATTACACAATTATCTTCATGCCGCAAGTAAGACCAACCCTGGAAATAGCTTGGTGGGAACAAGCCCGTCATGATCCTGGAGAACGGTCGACGTCCATTCCCATACGCCTCCGTTCGAGCCTTTCCCGCTCTCCCCAAGCCCCATTGTCGCTCTACAGATCACGATAAGAATATGTTGCATCTGGAGGGGAGAAAAGTTCACTTACGGTATTGGGTGCCAATTTCTGAATCCAACATTAGCTCCGCCCTCGTGACCAACGTCGTATGTGTCAAGTAACAGTCTCAACTCAGGCTCAGTAGGCAGCCGCCCCCCTTTAGCATGAGCAAAGGCAGTGAGGTCGTCATAAGAAGCGAGTACAGGCCAATTCTGAGCATACTCCATTGGGACGGGACCATACATAGTCTTGACCTATCGTTAAGGTTTGAACCCCATCGTACGAAGAATCGTGAAACGGGAGCTCACCATGACTTCATCTCCTACCACCTCCCAACTCTTCGGAAGGGAGACGACATTCTTACCTTCTCCTTGCCAAAAGTCCATGAACTCCCCGTTGGTGATCGGCCTCCAGTCCGCCTTAAATGCATTGACATGCACAACTCGAAGGGGACTTTCATTGTCCCATCCAAATTCGTGGCCTGAAACTTTATATTCGAACTCGGCGATAGCGTCGTCACCCTCGGAATCATTGTGGCCCATAGTTAGCGCGGTTGATCCAATGATCACGGTAGGTGTAGCAGGTAAAGGCGTATTCTTCCACTGTTCCGCCAGGGCCTTCCATGGAGGCACCATGAAGCCCTGGAGGTGGAAGGGTACCTGTTCCAGCTCGCTGGATGAGCATGTAGAGTAAGGTCTAGATTGCGCAAGTGGGCCATATGAATAAAATGATTCAACGGACATCAACAAAGACCCACTTCGACATGGAAACCTTCATGCTCGAGGGTCATAACAAGTGTCCTTGCGATATTTCGTGTCAGCGCTTGTTTGCCGCTTTCGATGTCTTCATACAGTTGTGCCAGTCGCGCACGTACGCCGTCACGGAATTCCATGATAGTTTCCAAAGTTGGCCAGTCTTCATCGACTTCCGGAACTTCAGAATGATTCTACAACACCTTTATAATCAGAATATGGTTCAAAACGGGAAAGAGGCACATACGTGGCAATATTCGGGGTCATCGACGTGCGGATCAATACCTCTCTAAAATTATGCATGAGTTCCATTAACTCGACAAGAGATAGAAGTGCACTTCGAATATATTCCAAAAGTAGGCGGGTTCGGTAGCTGAACCACCAATTGCCTTGGAGAGGAGCATATCCAAGAAACTTGGCAACGAATCAGTCAAGCGGCGAATGACTGGTGAGCCACACAACTTACGTGGGAATATGACCGATGTAAAACAGACACTTGTGTCTTAAATCGATAGGCTTTTGAAGTAACATCTCTTGGGGAATCATCTTGAGGGTTACAAGATCCCAGGCAGACCAAAGAGTTTTCCATTCATTCAACGTGGGGATATTCTCTGTTAAATCAACCCGTCGTCCAGAGACTTCGGAGGAGGATATCAAGGGCAATGTGAACGAAACCGGAGGAAAGACCACGGCGGGGCGTTCCACGATAGAGAGGGTATAGGAGTTGTTAGGCGACGCAAAGGATATGATGAGACGAAACGAGGCGACGGCAAAGGCATTAAGGTGATCTGCACGAACTGAAGAGAAGTCCTGGTGGAAGCAATGTTAGCAATGATAACGGCTCAGCATAAGAGCGACGAAACTGACCACGGAGTGAGCAGGACCGACGGCGTCACCGGTAGTAGCAAAATACCGGATGCTGTCGCAGGTCTGTTCGCTCCAACCTTGAACAATGGATCGTTCGACAGTATCGCTTATGTATACTCCAAAGGGACCTGCGCCCTCGTTCTGAGTAAGGATACGTCTTAGGACGTCCCCTGTGACGTCTGCGGTGCAGAGATATACCCATGATTTGGGCCATGGTGTGGTGCCATCGTCAGGATATGTCAACGAGCTGGCAGACAACGAAGACGATGTAGACGGCCTTGAGTCATCAGACAAAGTCTCCGACTCTGCGGATCTTTGAGAGTGGTGAATATGATCAAGAGGTAAAACTTTGGCAAGAGAAGCAAACATTGCAAGTGGTGGACGGATTTTCAAGCTAATGAGCTGATATGGAGGAGAGAAAAAAGGAGGATTATATAGATCCACCCACTGATGATAACACGTACACACGACTCTATTTGTTGTAATTAGGTGCCTATCCTCCCCCCCCCCTCAAAAAAAAAAAGAATTCCGATATGAGCCGGATCTATCGAGAGACCGTATCCGGGCATTTGGACAATAGACCCGGAGTTCGAATGAGAAGCTGAGACCTGAGCGTACCCCGAACACCAAGCATCGAATAATTGAATAGAGACGGACATCCAGTCGTTCGGTCTTGTCTCGTGAGTCAAAGTACAGGGAAACCAGCCGTTTGAGCGGACAAGGAGCCTTATCGAGAAGGCAGCTGATAGGGTAGAAGGCCGGGGGTTACACGAGGCATATAGGAGTTCTGCATGGCGTAGGCGTAGAGCTTGCCCCATTTCTCCTCCATGGATATTGCAGCCGTGATGTACATCGTAAACGTCGTGAGCATTGCCTTGAGATGACATGCCATATCGGATAGATCCCCGAAGATACAGAAGTAGAGCGTCACCTTGACAGTATACGTGGACCTATGCGTTCGAATAGTGCTCTGGGTTCCATTGATACTTGCCTGTAAGGTCGGTGTGTCTGGTGCTGTCTGAGGGTCTCGGTACCAACGAAGAAATGAGCACACAGTTCTTCACCGTTTCCACTAGAAAGGCGGAACAGGTTCTTGCCAAGTGGTAACGAGTGGGGGAAGTCAGGGAAAGAGAGAAAGCATTTTTATTTCCCGCTGAAGCGCTTATCTACTTGTGCTAGCACGCCATCCTACGCCATTTCGCCTCGACAGCACGCCATTAATCATTCACGTGATGTATCCGTGATCGACACGAGCCAACGCATCGCTGCAGAGCCTGCTATACAGACCTTCGCCTTGTCGTTGCTGGGCATCCTACTATGTTCGACATGCATCTCCTGTTCTAAATCATTGACGCACACCGGCGAATCTGCCTCTGTGAATTCATTTCCCTTTTTATCACTTAGCCAGAGTGTCAGAAGTACTGTCAGGCCGCCGCCTGTCGGAACTAAGTACAAGCACGCGCAGAACGATGATGGTTCTTCTTATCCAAAAGTGACATTTTGTTGGCTCATTTTGAACTGCTAAACCTTTCTATCTGGGGCCTCCATCAACCGGCTGAAACTTGACTCGAAACTTATTCCTTATCAACATGGTACACGTTGAAATTCTATGATTATTTTTTGTTTGAGCGTGGCGTGGCACCTCTCCAAATGCAAGCCTGCCCGCGATCGGAAAGCCAGAGTCCGCGTTGATTGTCCGCGAACGACATTTTGGTATCCAACGTATCAGGCAAGGACGAAGAAAGGTCATCCTTATCCCCAGGGGTAGCTCGAAGTTAAGATTTGCCTAATCAATGGTCTTTTCCAATGGAAGTAAGTCAACAGGATACTATCCCTCTCGGTTTACTTACTCAGGCCTCAGGGTTTTCTGGTTCCAGTTGTGTACGATTTCGTACGTATATCATACACCCTACTATCATATAGTTAGATCATCCAGGCCCCAGAATTAGGAATCTTCGCTTTGACTACGGGGTATCTTTTGGTAGCATCTCGTAAGGCAATTCTATCACAGCGTTTACCCGTATCCGCGTTTCTCAAGAGAGTAATGAGCGGCCCACAGGCTTTGCGGATAGCATCCTTCTTAGAGACCATGGTCTCAGTCAACGTAGTTGGCATTGTACATCAACTCTATGAAATAGGAGCGAATCATACCTACCGAAGGAAGACGATATATAGGTACCCGGTATATTATAGAGTTAGTCGAAGGAAGTTGCCTGTTACGTTGCCGTCTGCAGAATTATCAAGGGTAATGTGGATAGATTAAAGAAGGATACGCTAGGAGTTCATTTCACTTGAGGACCGATTGAATATGTTCAGCGTGTCAGTTATGAGTGCCACATAGCGCGAACTTCGAATCAGAGCATGCTGCGGTGAGATCTCACCGCCGTGCAGAGACCAAACTCGTGAACGATCCAGACGCACATGCAAGGCCCAGGTTCAAGGACGTTAAATGATAGACCATTTTTCCTTCCTAACGAGCATTAGCATGCACTCATGATCGACACTCATGGTTCAAAAAAAGATTAACAACAACAACTACACCCTTGACATCCCTAATCTTTCTTGCCTATGGAGATAAACCAAATGCGTCCTTTCCGCATAACAATTCCGCAGTGAGCAGCACACTACTGCATCATCAGATTTCGAATTCGAAAGCCCAAGTCGTCTGCGCATCGGTCTGGAAAATGGGGAAAGATACAGAATTCCCGGAATACGCATAATTGACCCATCCCAGATCCGTCGGATCACCGACCTGACCAAAATGTCCTCCCGTAAACGAGAACTGGAAAGTATTTACGGGAAGGGTCCCGGATTGAGGTAGACCAACCGACGCAAGGTTATTGATAGTCAACTGCCAAGTCCCTGTACATGTATGTTCGTGGGAGATTCGGTGAAGTCACGCATGCAACAAACTTACCGGTCCTCTGACGATTTCCCACTAAGATTCGTACCCTATCAGACCCTACGACAGCATACGAGTCTGCCAATCTATCAATTGACCCCGAGCTTGACACCCGGTGCCCTGTCATATTCGTATTGTAATATTTGTACACCTGCCACTCTACGAGTAAATAAGTCAGGAGGAGGAGGGAGAAGAATCGAGTGCAAGAAGACCGACCTCCATTGGGCCAGTACCCAGTACCTGTCGCGTCGTTGACATTAGTCTTTCCGAGGAGACTCGCCAAGAAGTCGTGTAACTGAGTTGTGGAGAGCCAGTTGCCCCGCAAACCAGGAACGTTGTAGCGTTCCAGACGTGCGATCCACCACGCTGCTCCGGCAGGATTTTGTTCTGCGAAAACCCCATATTCGTTGACGATTATTTGCTTCTGAGGAAGGCCGAATTGGCTTAATAGCTGATTCAAAATGGGGATGTTCGTTTGAAGATCATCGTTCACGTCTGAGGTCTGAAAGATATACGAGTGTGTGAGAGTGTAATGTTCCAAGGTTTCAAGTAACATACGCTTCCTTCAAGATGCCAAACATATGCATCTGGAATTGTTCTGCTGCTCGCGACTTGCTGGAAGAAATTGGTCCACCTGATCAGCTGAAGCTTCAAGACGATGAAAAAATGCTCAGGAAAAAAATCTCACCATGTATTTGATGTACTTGGTGCACCGGCTAAAGTCGGGCCAAAGAGCGGAACAGATGGTAGTTCAGATCTTGCAGTTGGCTCGAGTCAACATGTGTAACTCCACTTTTCAGGATGTCACCCTCACCTAAAACGAATGTAAGTTCGATCCCACGTAGCCAGCCATTGGCTCTGGGCTTTTAGAAGACATAATAATTAGTGGGTAGCCACGGAGAGCACGTTCTGACAGAATTGTACACGCACGTCTATTCCAGAATATTGTCAGGTCCGGTTCGTTCCATATATCCATCTTGAGTCCGAGAGTCATGTTATTTGCTCGAATATCTGAGATGAGTTGGGTCAGATAATTATCAAAGTCCGTCCAGTTTCCGTTGTCTCCAGGATACGAGGCCGAAGAACCTTGAGTTCCGTCTGCACCCCACAGATCATGGAGTAAGAAGATGAATTCAGCCCCATATTTTCGCGTAGTCCGGTAGTTTGACAAGACAGATGCAAATCGACCCTAGAAACATATTACAGGATCCTATTCATCCCGGCTGATGTTGTATCAAACTTACAGGGTACTCTCCAAAAATCCATCCTCGTCCTGGAGAAAGCACTTGAGCTCCCCCGGCCCTCGCATAGTTGAATCCCATTTCTGAATCTGAATGAAGCTCTGGAAGTAGATTGGAACCGGAAGGAACCAACCCGTGTAGAAATGGTCGGGAATTTGATTAAGAGTGTCGGGAATACCATAGATAAAACCTGAATCATTCGACCTAATGTTAGCAGCACTGGCCATACAACAAGTTTGCCGGGTACCAGATGCCAAGTGCAATGGGGTTCCCAGGTTCGTCGAAAGATCAACAGTAGTGATCTGGCTGGAACTCTGCCTTTTCCAAATACGTTCGGGCTCGAAGACGGCAGCTCCACCATATGAAAGGGAAGCAAATAGCAGTAAAACAGCAGCAAGACGAATCATCTTGGGGTAGCACCCATCACGCCATATTATAAACAGTGAATCTGCACATCATGCCGGAGCGAGCAGAGGCGTAGCTCGAGCGCATGTGAGCGGCCTTACATCCCCACCTCATGCTCGTGGCGATTCCCATGAGCAGAACGGGCCGCTTAGAAGCTCATGTGGACTCAAAATCCTTCCCATAGAGCAGTGTGGCCCGGGAAAGACTCCTTGGTATTGGGGAGATGGGAAAGGGCAGAAAAATGGTCGCAATATATAGTTCATGCCAAGGTACTGCTCTTCAAGTTGAAAAAACGAATTTGAAAATGCTGATTTGGATTCAATAAAGATAATGGCAGAGATGTTGACGATCTGAAAGTTTTTACGTGCCATTATATGTACATAAATAAAAGGAATACATACGAGTCGGAAAAGTCAATCAAACGGCACTGGTCTAATACCAGGACCAGCTAGCCTCAACCCAGGTTGATGGTCTTTCTCAGCTTTAGCAGCAGCGAACGCCGAAGGAACAGGGATACCACAGCAATCACCCCAGCCAACTTCCCGCTGACCGGCGGCGTCTGTATTGCCATGAACATGACCGTGCTGCTCGTCCATCTTCGCACCCGTAGGAGGCGGGGGCCCTTCATAAGGCAGTATGGAACCAAAAAGAAAGTGCTGCATTACAGGTAGCTTGTTCAGGACCTCTGCCCGATACATCTTCAACATCCCGGAATTGACTTTGTCCCATGTCTTGACCTAAAGAAAGTGTGAGAGGAGGTAGTTGGACCAGATAATGATGTACGCACAGCTGAAATATCATCTAGCATGGGAGAGTGCCACCTGAGGGATGCGGTCTTAATCTGTTGAGGTATCATGAGAAATCGGAAAGGAATCACAAAACAACGTTGTAAGACGAACCGAGTTGATAAATTTGATGCAAGCGAAATAGATATAATGTTTCGCATATTCATCGACGATTTCTGCGTCATGAATAGCCTTTGGTCGAATATATTTGTGACCTGATGGTCAGTGAGCAGGAGATGTAATGGTAATATTAAGACCTGTACCTCGAAGTTGAGCAGATCCAAATAGAATGGTAGGAAAGTGGTAATCATCCAGTCCCCACACACCATGAGAACCGGCTGGTTCTAGCCAATACTGTCGACTGTAGCACCCGCATTACTTCGATATATCTAAGTAGAGGTGAATGGAGCAGCCAACAGTTGAGTGTCTGGAGTACCTCCAAAAGACCTTGATTACCAAGGCTCTACGATCAACTTCGTGTATGACACCGAGACGTTCAAGGCATATCCTAAACAAGTGGCTTTCAGTTAAATAATAAGAAAATAGTAAATAACTTACAGCCAACACAAAAAGTTAAGCTCCATGCCGCTCCCGTAATCTATCCGAGCACGACTACCCCAAGCCTCGTTGAAATATACAGACACTTCCTGTACGGCATCCTGAGGGAGCCCTTTAATCTTTGAATGCAATGACATCGAGGTCTACTGAAGCTCAAAGATAAATCATAGAGCACAAAATGACGCTACGCACCTCTGTGATCTTGTCATAAAACGTCCTGAATGCAGGGTTACCAAACCGCGATGCAGAATTTTCAACGGGAGGTGTATCCTTTGCAATAGATTCGACGGTATCGAGGACCTCCAATACAGATTCAATGCCCTGTTTATATATTAGAGCTTGTCAGACCCCGAGAATGCGCTCACGCACTGGAGATGCCTCACAATCATCAGTCAGCTTTACACCGACAACTGTCTCGTTCAGCGCCTCGATGTAGGAAATAATTGAATTGTAAGTCTTGGAAGTCTGGAAAGCCTGAAGCTGCTCCTGCGATAAAATGGCCTTGGCCGGTGTCTGGAAAGTCATATTGCAGATGGTGGTTCTCAGTGAAGGATCGATGGGCTTATGTAATTGTAGGTCCAAAATTTCGTTTCTCTTGACGGCCATGTCTACGCCTCTTCCAGATCTCCAGGCGTCCTTGGAACGGCACAACGCAACATTTGAGCTGTTGCTGAAGCATATTCCTGCAAAGCATTACCTTGTCCAAGACAATGATGAGCAGGTCGGATTTTTAACAAATTACAAGCGACTCGGTACATAACCTACTATCCAGGTTGCAAACAAGTACCAAAAGCATAGTAAGAAACAAAAGGCGCCTAAACAACTTATCAAGGAGGCTTCCAAAAAAGCAAGGCGTGAAAAAGTACGTCCTTGCTATTTGTTATATCTCAAAAAAACTCACTCTTGTTTCGGCAGCTCGATCCTGACAACAACAAAAGTGTCATAGATATTCAAAATGAGCGGGCCAATCAATCGTCAGCATCCAAGGGCAAACGTAAAGCTGTGGACCCTCCGTCAGAGGGGGATGCAGACTCTAGCGAGGGTATGATGGACGTTGACATTGATTTGGGAGACGACTCGAAAAATGAAGATGAAGAAACGGAAACTCCGACTACGGACATCATTCCAATACCCCAGTCCAATGGAATCATGGCTCTGCGGCAGAAGCTACATCACAAGATAGCGGAGGTTAGGAGAGGCGGACATGGAGGAGAGGCTGGTGACAGAGACGAGCTTCTAGAGGAGCGTAGACGACAGCGCGCTGCCATGCGGGAGCGCCGTCGGAAAGAGACGAAGGAGAGGATTAAGCGTGAAGAAGAAACGAGGGGAAAGAAAGGCAAAGACAAAGAGAAGAAGGATACGCGAGCACAGGGAAATATCACAAAGGTTAGTCTCAATAATTGTGTGCCTATGAATGGGATTTTGACAATGCACAGACCCAGTTGCTTGTCCCGGATGAACCTTCATCTTCTAGAAAGGCTCCATCTCGCGGTCCTCAAGCCAACTTTACCAACGTCGCGTTCTCCACCATTGCAGGCACTTCTTCAAAGAAAGGCTCGCATTTAAAAACGTCTGCCGACCCTACCCAGGCTTTAGAGCAGCTTGAGGCTCGCAAAGAACGTCTCGGTGCTTTACCCGAAGACAAAAGGAAGGCAATTGAGGAAAAGGATAAGTTCGAGAAAGCCGAAGCCCGTTTGGAAGGCGTCAAATTGAAGGATGACGAGGGGCGTCTGAAGAAGGCGGCTAAGCGGAAGGAGAAGGAGAAAGTGAAAAACAAGAAGGCCTGGTACGTGTTCTGTCGTCCTCGGGAATACCAAACTGATGCTATTTTTTTCAGGGATGAGCGGAAGGAGCAAGTTGCTGCTTCTATGGCTGCGAAGCAGAAAAAGAGGAATGACAACATTGCAATGCGGAATGAGCGGAAGAAGGGTAATGTTAAGGGAAAGATAAAATCTCGACCTGGCTTCGAAGGCAAGTCGTTTGGGAAAGGTAAATCCGGCGGCGGGAGCGGGAGGAAGAAATGATGTACTCTATGTAATGCAGCATTCATTGCTCCTTGCTATGATCACATCTTTTCCGTTAAAACACGCGGCTGGTCTATACACCCAGATCTCTCTGAGAACACTAGACTTCCACGACATCCAAAAAAAGTGTAAACATCATTTTGACCCCAACTTGAAGTAAAATTAATGTGTTATCGGTGAGCCGCCTAATGTGTATACTATCCAGATCATAACAAATCTCTACTAGGTAATTCATATGGATTCATACTAAACTTCCATGATGGCACCTTTTTGAAACCCATCGAATAGGCGGAAAGATCATTCCAAATGCTCGCAATCTGCCTAGTGGACACAGTGCCTTACAACGAAATCGCACTAGCCGAGATGGCTTAGGTGTACGGTGACCCGGAGCATAAATGACACACTTGCCATTACTTAGCTGGCTGAAGAGGTTTTATTTCGAGTCAGCAATGCTATTTAAAAACAGTACTCCGGGTTCGGCTTCGACAATTTCGCTGGATGGAGTGGGAAACTCCCCGAATTTCATGTTATTAATCAAGAATTACTAATGTCATCAGTCGTAGAGGGGTAACATCTAGATGTCTTACGGCGCAGCTGACGCGCAGACGGCGGGAATTTATCGGTAAGCTGTAATCCGTAAATTCCAATTAGTCGACTCACCTTTGCCGCAGTCATATAAAGGGGAGAATGGGGTTTCCGAACTGCGATCTGCTACGGCGCTCTCTGCCATCCATCTTTAAAGGCCGCTCGAAACCTTTCTTATTATTACCAACATCTTCACTATGATCGATACCACAGTTGCCGTTTCATCGCCTTCATACAATACTGCTGGACGTCAGCTCAGATTCATAGAATCGTCTTCACAGCGCAATGCTAGGCACCATTTCATAAGGCAGGGAGAGGAACAAAATCGTGTGGAGGACTGGGTGCGAGGCCAGCAGGCGCAGAAGCAGTCGCTGTGGGGAACCGTTACCCTTCCTGAGGTTCAGCAGGGAACCATATGTCCACCATCCCAATCTCTTCACAATCCCAGAAGATCCCATCCGTTCCAGTTCGCCTGATTACCCGGTGCCGTATATCCACCCTGATGAGGAAGAACCCTTTATTCTCTACTCCTCAGCACCTGTTGCGATCATCCTATAATCCTCAGCTCATATATTCGACCCCTTTGCCGTCACCTATGAAAAAATCGTCGCGTCGACCCAAGCATATGCGGCGCCGCCAACGCCTGTCTGGATTAGACTCTATTCCAGAGGAGATTAACGTGGGGTAAACCGCCAAGCATCATACTGTTGGATGTTTTCATCGGCCGTGCCCGCCATTACCAGAGCAGACGCTCCGCCTCAAAATAGAGGCGTAACCATTTTCGTCCTCCCGAAACAAAATCTATCTTCTTCGCATAGTTGAATATCTTGAGAGTGGGGAAGTTGGAGGAATGCTTAGCGTACATACATACTATAATCTCAATAATAACATATTCTTGCCAAAGAATCCGTTGCGAGTGAAATTTGAATCAAGGTGGAGGTGGACAGACGGCTACTCGGCCCGTCACCCGTGCTTTTGAAGACCCCGAGTTCGCTATTGCCGACGATGACCAGACACCTCGGTTTCATGATCCACGGCTCTTCCACTACCGCGACGTGTAAGCGATGCCTCGACATGCTCGCATCCATTTCGTATCGCTCCGTTCCTCGTTGGTGAATCTGCCTATTTCTCTTTATGGCCCTTTGGTGGAACGCAGTGTCGTGCGTACTACCTCCAGGACTATCATTATGCCTCTGATTCTCATTACAGCGTCCACAAGGACTCGCAATACACCTCTCTCTCGTGCCTTCGGAGAACCGTCCGGAAAGAGGGAAGAAAGAAGCCTATGTAGGATGGACTGGCATGGCATCCGCTTCCTCTCTTGCAAACATCAACTCGGTTGATGGAGACAGCCTTGGGACTATTGAAATAGACCCTCAATATGCACAGGCATTAGGTTTCTTGCAAGGGGATCTTGTGTGTGCACTTAGGCCCCTCTTGTCCCTTCCTCAGTTAAAATATCTGACAGGTAGAGATCGGATTACTGCATGACCTGCCTTACGCAAAGTCCGTGGGGACTGAACCAGTCTCCGCTGACGACTGGGAGATCATTGTAGGCTTCTCATACCATTGTCTTCAAGCAGGTTTTTATTATCTGGACAGGAAATTCATGCTTCGCACGTAGAATCGACACTATTATCCCAAGTCCGTGTCGCCAACGTCGGACAAGAAATTGATGTTTGGGTATTGGGAAGAACGAGAGTGCGTCTTACTGTGGGTACGTCAGACTGTACAGAACACCTTTTCCGGTCTTGCTGAATGCTCCATAGCGTCATTGGATCCCACGAATAAAGGCAAGGCGCTTCTGTTGACAACCAACACCGAAGTCAGCATTGCGCCCAAACTGCACAGCCGCCAACAACTCAAACCCGAGAAACCGAGCAACAAGTCAACTACGGATGACCCCAAAGGAAAGATCCAACCTTCTTTGCCTTCGGTACAGTCTCATTGCCTCCGGGTGATACCATCCCGTATTCTTACACGACCTTTCGCCGTTTATACGGGTTCCGAGCTACTAGGGTTCGTCTCTCCGACCACTTTTGCCAAACTCACAAGATCTTTCAATTCCGTCGAGCATGACACCCATGTTAAAGCTCATGCAAAGCGTCTTCCACCACCCATCGACCCATCCTCCGGCGCTACTTCAAGTGCAACTCCAGATCCTGTTCCACGAGTCCTCAAGCCTGGGGAAAAGGAATCGACTACTGTGGAGCCGGGCACAATATATTTGGGCCAATCTGAAGGTGCGCCGAATGGCCATATTGTCTTGCCGACCGTTGTGGACGGTATAGAGGAATGGGACCTGGTCAGGTAAATTTGAGCGATTCTTCAGGTTGTTGTGCATGTTCCCATTATTATCAGTGTCTCTGTCGATACGGGCTCCTCACCCTTACGCATACCGTCTGACGAGGCGTCGACTTCCACGGTTAAGACTCCACCGTATGTTTATCAGCAACCGATGCGAATGTTGCTGATCATCCTGCCCTAGGCCCTCCACCCATTTTTTGGCTGGTGTAGATGATATATTGACTCGATGTACAGAGTTTTGCATACGAACGATGGTTTTACACTCAGTAAAGGCTTCTGTCCGTGGAGGTGCGATATCTATATATTTACCATTGACTCATTACCAATTTTCTTCAATTAGTATCTTCTCTCCTTGTAACGGGCAGACCTGGGGCCGGCAAAACATCAATTGTTAAAGCTGTCTCGAAGCGGTTGCAAGAGAACCCAAAGACTTTTGCATGTACGTCTATCTTGCTTCATGGCTATTTCATTCCCACAGTTTTGTTCAGATGTCCACTACTGTCGACGTCACGCCCTATGCGGACAAACCTGTCAGTACGGCAAAGGCTCTTTTCAAATATTGGTTTGACAAAGCGGCTTGGCATAACCCATCTGTCTTGATTTTGGATAACATAGAATATTTGTTGAAGGCAGAAGAAGAGGTAGCTTATTTACATTGAGCTAGAATCATAGCTGATACTTTTCAATAGCATACGGACTCATTCCGAACCCGTCAACTAGTAGAGTTGTTCATATATCTCTACTCATCATCCGCTCGATCCGCCCCTCCAAATTCCCGAGGCGTGGTTCTGATTGCCACGGCTCCTTCGGCCAGTGCCCTTCACCCCCTCTTGAACAGCAAGCATATCTTCAGTGAGATTGTTCATGTCAAGGCTCCAAATAAAGATGCTCGTAGAGACGTCAGTATCCTTTTAGCAGAGTACCCTGCTAGATGTTGATATCTTCAATAGATCCTTAGCCAAATAGTCAAGGATCGTCTCGCACTCGCAGAAGATATGCGAGAAGATCCTGCTGCACCCTTGAATTATACATACATCGCAACACAGACAGAAGGTTATTCCGCTACGGACTTGCAGGATTTAGTTAGCTCGAGCTGTGCATCAGTCTGCCATTAAGGTCGCCATGTCGGAAGAGAAACCAGTAAGTGGCCGTTTTCATGTAGGCTGCTAAGTAGGATAACGATTGCAGGCTCTTCTTACGCAACTAGATTTTGATGCTGCTCAAGTGGACTTTGTTCCCCTTGTCCCTTCGCGATGTAAAAACCCAAAAGTCAGATATCACATGGTCTGATGTCGGAGGTAAGGCAACTGTTCACGACTGTCTTTTCTGTGGCTGAACCTTTTGTTAGGACTGAAGGAAACGAAACGGATCCTCCGTGAGACACTCGAATGGCCGACAAAGTACGGTCCCATATTTGCGCAATCTCCCCTACGTTTGCGATCTGGGTGCGTATTTCCAAGCGTAGTCATCGCTTCAAGCCTAATCTTAGCCCATTAGTCTACTTCTATACGGCTACCCTGGATGTGGCAAGACTTTGTTAGCATCAGCCGTAGCAAAGGAATGCGGTCTCAACTTCATCAGCGTCAAGGGTCCCGAAGTCCTTAACAAATACATCGGTGCCAGCGAGAAAACTGTTCGTTTTTCTTCGAATGAGAGTGATTTCCTCATTAAGTTACTATAGGTCCGGGATCTATTTGAACGAGCCAGTGCTGCGAAGCCATGTGTCCTCTTTTTCGACGAGTTTGATTCCATCGCTCCTAAAAGGTGTGCTAGTTCGTTTATAGTATCTTATGTATCGCTAATTCGATGGTCTTATTGTAGAGGTCACGACAGCACCGGTGTAACAGATCGTGTTGTGAACCAGATGCTTACACAGATGGACGGCGCAGAAGGCCTGGATGGAGTATACGTATTGGCTGCCACCAGGTATGCACATCTTTGTCGCTGCAATGAATGCGAATCGATGATGACCTAATTTCCAGTCGTCCTGATCTCATCGACTTCGGCCCTGCTACGCCCCGGTCGCCTAGACAAGTCACTTCTATGCGACATGCCCGATTTCGATGAACGCAAGGATGTAAGAATGTGTAAGGACATTCCTTTCATAATACTAACGCAGTCAATGCACTCAGATATTAAAAGCTGTCACTCGGAAAGTGACCTTAGCTCCGACTGTCGACCTTGACGAGATTG
The DNA here is from genome assembly GCA_030435655.1 of Armillaria novae-zelandiae. Lineage (NCBI taxonomy): Eukaryota > Fungi > Basidiomycota > Agaricomycetes > Agaricales > Physalacriaceae > Armillaria > Armillaria novae-zelandiae. The sequence continues at coordinate 1,481,747 of JAUEPR010000004.1, read as the reverse complement.
CACATGCCACGGAAGGATTCTCGGGTGCGGACCTTCAAGCATTGGTTTATAATGCCAACCTAGAGGTTGTCCATTCCACCATATCTATGGACATTAATGGCGGTAATTCATCTCGCGAAGACGAGACGCCTATCGAATACACGACTTTTGGTGGATCTAAAGACAAGGTGGTAAGTAGCAAGGCAGAAAAGACTGCCCTTCAGAAACGGGTGAGTGCTCGCGGAATATCTTACGGCGGAAAATCTGAATTTCAGTGTATAGCTGCAGACAAATTCAAGCATCCTGTCAGACCAATAAAATCATAGTAAAAGATGAAAAGAGCGCTAGCATCGTGCCCAAGAAGGTCCGTCGCTTAGATCTGAAACTTGAAACCTGACTTAGACAGCCTACTATAGCAACATGTTATAAAACCAGAGCACTTTGTAACTGTCCTCAAGACTACGCGGCCTTCTGTCCCGCTAGACGAACGCTTAAAACTAGATCGAATGTACGTATCGCTTGTGACAGGAGTGTCCAGGCCGAGTATTGATGTTTGGATTATTGACGCAGATATCGTGAATTTACTTCTGATAGGACGGGTGAACTTCCTGTTCCGCCAGAGGGCTCTGGTATCGGAATTCGTGCATCTCTTGGATAGTATAACGTACATACTCTTGAGAGTTGCATATGTGATAAGATTTATTCCTTTTAGACTGAATCGCCGACTCCAAACAGCTGCAATCGAACTCTGAGTCACAGGGGGAAGGCCACTATAGACTAACTGGGGTGCTCCATGCCCTGCGACTGTTATCTAGATCTAGTCGACCTGTTATCTAGCGTTTTCTGCTCTATTCCTATACTCTGATGGTATCTCTTTAATAACGGGAAGGTGGACACAGTAGCTCGATATTCACAGATAAGCCTGATGTACGATTTTGGAGCTATACCCTACTGGCCGGCGATGGAAAGCAGCCGGATGGTTAGCGCCGAGCGGATGGTACTTCTCCCGTAGCTCGCCCAGAATTCCTTGCGAACTGATCCTATATGACTATGGAGTAGTCCGACTACCATCTCCTCATTTCATAATCATGAAAACCCTACCTTGTATGTTTCTTCACAGGCCTCGTCGGAATTAGCTGATGAATTTGTAGCTCTTAAATGCAGTCTCCACTCTTATATTGCATGGATTGGCGACGAACAAATATGGAAGCCCTCACTCACCACTTGTCCCGAAACGATCAACAACTACCTCTATAAATGACCTACTTAGTGTGATCCAGAGCAAGTTAAACTGGAAGATGTGCATCCCTCCCCATCTTCCCTGAGCACACCCTAGCTTATAGGATCGGCCAGCACATCGACGAAGGTAGAGTCGGAATGATTCATAATCTTGTAGTCGGTATGCCTGCCTCGTCAGCGACAGAATCGTTCTATATACCACCCTTGGTTGTGAAGATATGTGCCCCAGGTCGTACCAGCGACATGCTCAACAAAGATGCTTTTAATGGCGAGATGGAGGCAACAAATTTCACAGTGACTGTACGACTTATACTGAAAATCTGATGCAGGTACTGCAAGGGGTCTGTATACTGATACGCTACTATGGGTTGTTCTAAACTAGCTTCATTTCGGATCAACTTGACTTCCCGATTATGGCGGATCGAAGAGCCAGAGACGAGAAACATTTTTTTTTGGTGGACGAGTTGTATTGACTTTAGGGGTACTACATAGCATCTAGGTAGAGTCATCTCGACATTGTCGCCCCCTACAATGCGCGTGAAGTGTGCGAGGGAACTAGAACCCCGCATCAAGTGATCACCCCGAGGAAATGCCTTACGCAACTCCGTGTGAGACTCTACATCAGTAATCGCATCGTCTCTCCTCCTTCCTAGTCTCTCAACTACATCAACCCAAGACAGAGACGAGAAACTTCCACACGACGGACAATGTTCTATATGGGTGTATATATCGTGGAATCATAAGAGTGGTAAACTTAGAAGTATCAAATTAACTGATATGTAGCGGTGAATATGACCAACTCATGTAGTACTTATAATGCCGAATATGCCCGTCGCCTCCATTCCTCGATCTGATGAAGAAAACAGCTCTACCAAAAGTAACCTTTTCAGCCTATCATTTGTCTTACATCTGTCGTCTCTTAGACGGAGGGAAGGAAGGAAGGAAGTTTTATCACTCGACGGACAATGTTCTGTATGGGTGTATCGTGGAACCATAAGAGTGGTAAACTTAGAAGTATCAAATTAACTGGTGTGTAGCGGTGAATATGACCAACTCATGTAATACTTATAATGCCGAATATGCCAGTCATCGCCTCCATTCCTCCAATGTCAGGACTGCCTCCGTCCAAACGGTGTCAAAGGCCCTTCTGATATGTATGTCCTTCGTTCGTTCGGCACCGACGACGAAACGTATACAAACTTTCCCGCTGAGGATTGTCTGAGTAAGGTAAATATCGTCCCGATCAGATATACGGCTGAAAAGCATTGTATTCAGTGCGTTTAGGGACTGCAGGTCGTGCCACTGTTGAGAAGGAGGCTCCAACCGGAATACAGTCAAGCTGAAGGAAGGCGGGGTGACAATCTTGATGATATCAGATTGTTCGACTAAGTCGACGAAGAGGTTGTTAAGTCGAATTGACTACCAGAAATTTGAGTATCAGAACCAATGGAAAGGGGAAAGTGTGAATGCAACCTTTCGTATATGTTCCCGGAAGCCTTGGACACCGAAGCTGCGAAAAACAAACCAAAGCTTCAATGATCGAAATCTACGAACGACTGCGAAATGCCAGTTTCGGACGATCTATGGTTATGTCTAAGGTGAAACAGCTCGGTATTCAGTGACTAGCATGTCAAGCATCGGTCGCACTGACCGGCGTCACCCTGTTTAGTTCGCAGATACGGCGGAGTCGGTATTCAACGCTTCTGTGAGGTATTTCCGATCCTGGACCCAGAATGCAGTGGCATCAAGGTTAACAAGGCCCCACTAAGTGCTATGCTGGTAAGAACGCTCATAGTGAATCATAGAGTCGACATACTTTGTGGAAACTAGTACAGAACGAAGTCTGCGAACTCGTTTATTTCGTCGAGATAGCCCGGTTTTCGAAACTCGGGGCAGCTAAACGCAACACCTGCCCAAGCTGCAGTCAATGTGAACGCGTAGATAAGGATGATCCTTGACTGTTTGGTTTGATAAATTCAGAGGTCACTGCTCGTTTCTTGACTTCCATAGACCTACCAACATTCTTGATTTCATGAAGGTTATCAATAGCTCCGGAAGATGTAGTTCCCACAGTAGCGACTGTACAATGGGAGTATTAACGATACATGGAAGTTATGAGATAGAGCTGAGCTTACTCAATATTAATGGTTTTTTACCGGCATTCTTGTCCTGCTCCAGCGCGCTACGGAGAGTATCTCCCCTCAGTGAATAGTTGTCCTCAGCTTTGACTTCGAGTACGCGTACAGATAGCCCAAGCACCATTCCGGCCTTTATCCCAAGCGAATGAGTTTGCGAAGTGATATAGATCATGAATTCTTCGAGCTTTGTGTCAGGGTAACTCCGCTGGTGCGATGCACGAGCAGCTACGATAGCTAACATTGCACATTCCGATGCAGTCGACTGGATTACCCCTCCACCGCCTCCAGAATCATTCATGAACTTGGGGGCGAGGCCAAGAAGCTTTGCGGCCCAATCCATGACGATGACCTCCAGTTCACTGCACGCGGGGCTGCTAGCCCACTGAAAGACATTGCCATGGTTATGTTCTTGTACTTTAAGAAGATAACATGCGACTCACGTTGAAGCCGGGGTTACTGACACTGCTAGAATAGAGGTCCCCTAAGATACCTTCAAATGTACATGCAGCCGGGAAATAGGCAAAGAAAGAAGGATGTTGCCAATGAGTGAGTCCTGAAAATTCTAAGCAGGTCACATATGCACCAGAAAAACATTAAGAATACCAGGTACAATGAGCCTTTGATAATCGTCCGCAATAGTCTGGAAGTCTTCACCAGAGTCTGGAAGAGTCGCTGATGGTGTGGCACACTATTGAAACTTGACATTCGAAATTCCAACAGTTTCTATTACTCACATGGTACCATAGCCTTGAGATAACCAAGTTGTACCCTAGGTAGCACTGGCCTATTCTGCAGTGAGGAATAGTAATCGCAAATGTGGTCGATTGCTCGGTATCCAGCTTTGCGGAACCTGAAAGCCAAATATCGGTAACTTCTCGGGAGATGACAGAAGATTTAGGAAACTCACTGTTCGACGTCCATTGTCAGTAGCTTTTGTACTTAGGGGAAACGAAAGCTAATATGAGGGACAAGGTGCTTTGGCTCTTTATCTTTCCTGATGGCTATGAAAATCGTACGACTGGCAATAACCTTGATCCTTGAGTGAAAGCATTTAAGCAACTGCTCTATTCCATGGAAGGACTTACTAGTTCAATCGTGCGGATACATCTTCCTTCGTAGAGTAGGTTAATAAGACTGTGTTTGGATTGAACGGGTTGTAGCACAATTTTGGCTACTGCCGAATTTTTCAAGAATTTTTGTGAAGTCCTACCCGTTTCAAAGATCCCTGAAGCCAATAATAGGCCGTCTCAAAGCTAATGATAAGACAGCCTCATATGGTGGTATTTTCTTCCCATAGGATCCGGGAGTATAGGATGTCGGGTCTACACGGCAAGAAAAGTCCTCACCATTCAACATGCCATTGAGGCTGACGTCCAGATTCGTCGTTTATGTAAATAAGTACATCTGATACTGATCTCTCAGTCAATGGTCAGTAGCATGTAGCGAAGGCGCCAGTGGGGCTTACAGGTAGTTACAAGAGTACTAGCTTGTCTGTGGAGCTAGACGAGAACTGCCCGCTAAGTTTCGGTTCTCATTTAGATGCTAGGAGTTTAGGACAAGGCCACATGGATCCCAGCCACGATGTTGATTGCTTCGTTTGGTGTCTGGTGCATTCGAAGTAAGTATCAAGAAAGAGCGAAAAGCAAGAATGGCGTGGGAATGTTCGCAAGAATAGGAAACACCTTCCCAATTGAGATGATTGAAATTCCGAGTCTTATAGGTATCGGTTATTATGCCAACTTGAAGAAAATGTAGGAAAACATTCTATTCGTACCGCAACCTGCTTTTAGGCGTTTGCCAATTCCCCACCCCCCCATGAGCTTATCATGGGAACAATTCTATTCGTACCCTGCTTACATCCGCCTGTTCTCCTAGGCTCTTTCTGCCTCGGGAGGCTGTGATCGGAACTTCCGGTGGACCTATAGGTCGCACCAGTCATATTATACCGCTCTGTCCAGGACAGCTACTGCAGCTGGTACTCTACTGTTGCCCTCTATTGGAAACGCGAAACTGTCGCCCGTTGATCCTACAGGGTAGTTGCAGCGGGTGGCTACGATAAGCGTTCAGGGAGTTAGAGGTGCTTGACAGTGAGATCACCCTGCAGCAGTACGAGGATAAGCTTCCATCAGACATTACAGCGGATACTAGATACGAACGTGTCAATTTCTTTCGCAGCTACGTCGGTCATAATATTAGCCCCCTTCGAATGGATGCTGCGGCGTTGCGATGGTTCGAACTCGACCCTTTCGATTCGACTGACGCGACGGATTGGGAGAGTGGGAGAAGGTGCATATTTCGTACCGCCCGAGCAGAGCCATCGCACAGCGAGATACTGCTCCTCTGTCACAGTCGGGTTTTCGCTATGCACAGCTGCCCCCGAGGACGGCTCTATCAGTCAAAGGGAGCATTACTTCGGGGTCTACTAGAATAGTCACCCTGATGAAACCTGCTGAAAAGCGTAAAGAAAGATTGTCAGATACGTACAGCAGGCCGCACGCACTACACGCTGAAATAGAAACAGGTAGAGTTGACCACAGCAACAATGTCGCAAGTTTCTGATGGTCAAGCAATAGCTGCGCCTTCGATGCCGCTATATTCATCCTGTACAATATATGAGATGGTGGACCCGCGCGATGCAGTCGTGCCTTTGACTTATTCGGCAACTTTTGGATGGCCATGCTCGCGTTGTCGTTCTCGAAATTTGTGGACAATGGATACACCAGTTGAAGAAGTCAGAGATTTCTTCAGACGCCATTGATCAGGGATGTGGGCAACATGTTTGTGTTTGGTAATGAGACTAGCGTCGAGGCGTTGTTGATGCAATGGACGAGAGGAAGTGCTGACTCGTTCGCGGAGGTGGCATACCAGTGTGCAGGCGGTCACCACACACTTTGTGCCGTCATTGACTCCGCCAGGCGGCACTGGTACGCTTCTGTGGACAAGGTTGCAACAGTTTATAATCAATAGATTTGATGGCCCTCACCAGCTAGTACATCTGTGATTTCCTTCTCTCCTTGAAGCCCGAGGCCTTGAGGTATCAAGCCAATCGTGCGTGATACCATCATGTTATATGTTCCAGCTTCTGCCACTGACTTTGGAAGCAGTCAAGCTGAATTTAATTATCGAGCTCAGGTGATCTGGAGCAATTTGCATCTTTGGCAGTGATTTCAATATGATTCTCGTGTAATAACAGAGCACGGCATTATGACATAGATTTTTTCGACTGATTATCCCACGCATCGACAGCCCAAGTCGCTTCCTCGGAAATGGTGGCGAAAGCATTTCGTATGTCTCTCTCGCTCGTCAGTGCTGCGCCAACAGCGAAACGTACACAAACTACCTCATTCAGATGAGTCTTTGTGAGATAAATGTCGTCGCGAGCCGATATACGGCTGAAAAATGTCGTATTAAGTATGTTCAAGGACTCCGTTGTCTGCTTCTGTTGAGAGGGGGGTTCCACTCGAAATACAGTCAGTCCGAAAGATGGCGGAGTGACGATTTTGATGATATCGGATTCTTTTACTAAACTGACGAAGAGGTCATTAAGACGGATTGACTATAAGAAGTAAGTATGCAGGCTTGTATAACACAAATAAGAGAAAAATCAACCTTTCGGATATGGTCCTGGAAGCCCTGAACACCAAAACTGCGCAAGACGAACCAAACTTTCAGGGACCGAAATCTTCGACCAAGTCCTAAATGCCAGTTTCGGTAATCGATAGCCGTGTCTGTGCGCAAGAACTCAGCATTCATCGTAAGTGAAGAGAACTGGCAAATCTGACCGGCATCGCCTTGCTTAGTCCTCAGAAATGGAGGAGTTATGTCTAACGCCTCAGTAAGGAATTTCCGATTTTTGACCCACAGTGTGGAAGCATCAAAGTTCACGAGCCCCCACTGAAATGTAGAACCGGTCAGGACAGCGCGTATGGGACAAGATTAAACAGACCTTGTGAAAATTGGTACAAAAAGAGTCGGCGAACTCGTTGATTTCGTCCAGGTAACCGATTTCTCTATACTCTGGACAACTAAATGCGACACCGGCCCATGCAGCAGTCGACGTGCACACGAAGATAAGGATGATCCTTGGCTGTTCATACAAGAAGCATGTCTTTTCGTGTTTATGTTTCATAGACTGACCAACTTGTTTAATCTCAGGAAGATTGTCGATCGCACCTGAAGATGTAGTTCCTACAGTAGCAACTAGTGCAGAATGTTAGCGGTCACAAAACTATTGAGACATAAGAGGCGAGCTACTCAAAACAAAGGGTTTTTTACCACTCTTCGCGTCTTCTTCCAAGGCAGACCTGAGAGTGTCACCTCGCAGGGAATAGTTGTCCTCGGCCCTGACATCTAATATACGCACAGACAATCCTAGAAACCATTCCGGCTTTTAGGCCAAGAGAGTGGGTCTGAGACGTGGTATAAATGACAAGTTCCTCAAGCTTTGTGTCCGGATACTCTCGTTGGTAGGACTGCGCGCGCGGCGACAATCGCAATCATTGCTGAGTCCGATGCAGACGACTGGATCGCCCCACCGCCAATTCCGGATTCATTCATGAAGCTAGGCGCGAGGCCAAGAAGCTTCGCATGCCCAATCCATGACGATTACCTCTAATTCACTACACTGCAGGGCTAGAAGCCCACTAAAACGATTCGAAAAATTGGAATATACGATCACGTGCATAGCAAAATTGCTCACGTTAAAGCCAGGATTACTGACGCTGGATGAATATAGGTCGCCGAGAATACCTTCAAATGTGCATGCCGTTGGAAAATACGCAAAAAATGAAGGGTGCTGCCAATGTGTGAGACCTATGATTACTTATCAGGTCGATCGGAACAAGCAGCAAACGAAGCGAGCACACCCGGTACGATGAGTCTTTGATAATCATCGGCAATGGTCTGGAAATCTTCTCCAGTTTCAGGGGCAGCCGCTGAATAGTACGCGTCAGTTAATGGTCTACGCCGTAATAAGTATGAGTACTTTCGTTACTCACAAGGTACAAGAGGTTTGAGATAACCAGGATGGACCTTAGCTACTACCGGTTTGTTCTGCAACGAATAATGATAATCGCAAATGCGATCGATTGCCTGATAACCAGCTTTGCGGAATCTTTAAGCGAAGGTCAGTAATTGCTTAGATAGTTCAAAACAAGACAGAAACTCGCTGCTCGATATCCATTTCAGTCGGTGATGATGGTAATTCGAATAGAGGAGGTCCGGATTTGATTTTACCCTGATCTGATATCGCACCCATCCCTCATCAGTCTCGGAAGAATTTTTTCGGCCAAACATAAGATAAACCGGACGAGAAGGGTAAGGTGGAAAGTTGATGCCATTCGAATGTTACATTATACGATTTCGACATACAATATTGAAACTGAGTTCTGATAACCGGCCTGATATCACAAGTGCCTACAAAAATCCCAATGCAAATGAATAAACCAAATTAACGACGATCGATAAAGCAAAACTGGGTATTGGAATCATACTGCGAAAGGTATCTGTGAATATAATCACAACTTTGAAAGGGTCCTCATCGCATTAGCAACCGCAAAGCTTGATCTCGCCATGATTTGCCTCGACTCTTTCGTGACCTCCGCACTCTGTACCTCACTCAACTTGTTCGCATGCTCCGTCAAATCAGCAAGTAGCTGAGTCCCCTGTTTATAATGCGCCGGAGGCAAGTTATCGTTACACACCGCCACGATGCTTGACACAATCGTTATGATCTGTGTCAAGTTTTCGTTTAAATTGTTCGAAGGTGTTGGACTACGGACGCTCGACAAAACACTTTGGATGGTGTCAATAACCGCCGTAGTTTGCGCTTCGAGATACGGCTGTAAAAGCGAATCAGCTGTAAGTCACGACGTCGCGAGAAGAAACTCAAATACCTTGAGCTCTGCCCAGTTATCTTCTACTACGTCACCCGTCGTGGAGTCATCGCTTCCAATGCCATTTCCCGATTGTCTATCGAATATCGGAGGTGGGGAGTTTGTGTTTTCAGAGCTAGAGTTGTCTGAAGGCGTCCTCTGCCGGGTATCTAGACTCGGCCGCGATTGGGAAGCAGGAGACTCAGTAAAACGAGTTCCTCGTTCCGCATTGGATGAAGAACTCGCTTTACGATAATGTCCCTCTTTCTCTGCAACCGACCGCAGCGAAGGTGAAAAGCCGTTGGTCGCACTCCCACCGGGGACGTAAGGCGCCGTAGAGAACTGCTCCTGTTCAGCCTTCGTAGCTTTTCGTACGCAAATGGTCTTGCTGATATCAGTGATAGTAGCCGAGACGTGACTGGCAGCGGCGTCCAACAAGCTGACTGGCGACATGCCGGAACTCGTTGCGTGCGTCTTCGATGCTGCAACAAGGTTTCCGAGAGTGGCATCTGCTCGTTCACGTAATGATCGAAGAGTATCGAGGTCAATATCAGAACGGTCTCTTGGAGGGCGCCGTTCAAAGGCTCGGACGTCGTCAATAATGGAAGTTACGGCATTTACAACGGATTTCATTGGTGTGAGGACTCGCGTGGGGGCATTGGAACGCGCAGCAGTAAGCAGACCATCAACAGCTGAAAGGAATGCCGTAATATGGATATCCATAACTCCTCCGTCGCTTGAAACGGGTAGTTGATCCTCTAGATTATTAAATTTAGGCGCCTGAGTGTACAGTTGAGAAGTAGCTGTACCAATAAATAAAATTAGATATCAGTTTCATTCATATCCGCAATGAACTAACCTTTAACACTCCGCAGTTCTGTTTTGGCTTGTTCGTACTTGCGTTTATATTCCTTCAGCTGAGCGTCCAGGTCACGCATAACTACCAGATCAGAGTCTTTAGCCGTCATGAGCTCGTCGTTGCGGCGGGATAAGTCTTCAAGCTCGCGTAACAACCCTTGCATGTCCGAGTTTAGTTGCTCGATGGTTTCGGGATCAGCCTAGAATTGGCGAATCAGACGAATGGCGTGCAGTATAGCATATAAACATACCCCTCCTTCGCGCTCTTGCTCAAGAAGTTCACATCGATCACGCAGAATTTGGAGCTCGTCTTCATCTGCTTGCGCCCTTCGAGCTTCTCGCTCCTTCTCTCTTTGTCGAACCTCGCGCAACTCATCAAGCTCCTTCTGGAGAGCACGCATGGCAATCGATTGCTCCTCAGCACGCTAAACGTAACAATGAATGACTGTTATAACTAGAAAAGAAGGTTGGTGGCTCACCCGGCGGAATACCTGCAACTCTTCTTCCATCTGACGTACACGCGCCTCCCCTTCCTGCCACTTGCGTTCTCGTTGTTCGGAATCATCAAGGTCGCGTTGCATATTTGTAATTTGGGTCTGCATCGTGGCGATTTTGTATTCATAATCTCGTCGCATCTTCTCGTTATCGTCTGATACGCTTGCCCTACCCCCTGCGAGGCGAGAGGTTATCCCACCCGCGGAACGATCAGAATTCGCGGATGTCCTCCCATAAGATACCTTGTCAAAGTAGTCCTCTCCACTTTTCCCGACAGCGACCTCGTCATCCTCGTCTTCGACTCCTTTCAATCTCGCGCTGAGTGCGCTAAGTCCTACGGGACTACGAGGGCTTAGCGGATAATCGCTGGCGCTGTCAGGCTCATCCACCACCCCACCCATAAAGGTAACATCTTGACTCGCATTCCGACTCCGATCTCTATCATCCACCGTCGTACTGCTGCTCTCCCGGGCATCCCGGCCATATGGTACCTCGATGTATTCTTCCTCCATGGTGCTTTTGTTGGGGATGATCATACCACTGGTAGCCGTCGCGCTTTGTACGGGATTCGCTGTACCAGCACTATCACTGATCCCACTTACACTGGGAGCACTGGGTCGGCGAATAGGAAACTCTCGTTCTCGCTCTCGTTCCTCTGATCGTCGAAGGGGGTATTCACGGTCTCGATCTCTCTCATCAGAGCGTCGAGGTGGGTATTCTCGTTCTCGATCCCTTTCATCAGATCGTCTTGTCGTATCCTGCGAAGGTTTTCGTCGAGACGCAAGCGATGCCATGCTGGGAGCATAATTGTTATCATCACTTGTCCGACCCGTAAACATATCTTCATTGGGCCGGCGCCTATCTTCAGATGGTCGACGCATTGAAATACCAGAGCCATAGCCGGTATCAACTGGGCGATCTGCAGAAACGCGTCCCGATGTTCTTGAGTTGCTTGTGCGGGGGGGAGAGTTGGCTGGAAAATCTGGAGCAGGGTAGTCATCGTAATTAGATCCAGGAGATCCTCGTCCAGAAGGCTGTTCAATGATAGTAAGTTCAATGTGCTATGGCAACGCCGATTCTATTGATGTCCGCGGGGAAGCTTGTCAGAATAGTTCCTGTTTTATGGCATCGTACCGCTTGAGAGACAGAAAATAGCACCAAGAAGTCGGGAGCTTGCGCTTCTCCTCGATTTGTAGAACAGGAGCACATGTTGGGGGCACATCCAATACTTGAAGCCGTTCGAAGATGTACTGCAAGAACAATTCTTGTTTATCCAAGATACTTGGAAAGACAGATGTTCCGGACCCAGTATACGATGTGAAGATGACGACAAGCCCCGACTTCTTCGGATGCACTTTTCGGAATCCAAGCGAATACGATGCCAAGGCGTGAAGGACTATTCGCATGCAAGGCGGCCCCAGCACGCGACGTCGTCGGCGGACTGCCTTTTCTACGACCACCGAGGACTTCCAATATGTCCGTCAAAAGCCAATGATATCAGCCATCCCTTTAGTCCAAGCTTCCCCAAGGATGTGGAATAGAAATGAGATGATGAATTGAGTGCACGCACATCTTCCTTGAACTCTGGGTACCGCCGGGCCAACTCAAAATAGACGTCACTGGATAAATCTTCAAACCTGGCGGTAGGGAGAGTAGCTAGTTTCTGTCTAGCTTGATTCCTTTTAGGATGGAATTCCTCCCGAACAGGTAAAAAGGGCACTATAAACAAAAATATCGATGAGAGTCACAGGAGGCATGTCGACAGTGCCTCTACCTTCTGTATCACCCTTCCTACGGACCAATTCATCATACACATCGGTCGATAGTTCGTGAAACTGCTGGATAGTGAGTCGGGTGAGCTTTTGCCTTGCTGTTGACCGGGAATTGGGTGGGGCTGCAGAACGTGAGCATCGGTCAGTTTTCCGACCTACTGGGCGTCATCCGTACCTTTAGATAGATAAACGGCTAGATATTTGTTCAGCTCATCAAAGTGTGTCTTTGATATAAGTCGATAGTCGATTGTCGGCACTACGGGAACGGTTTTCTCTCTAATCGGTCGATAGGACTCTGTGCGGTAGTTGGAGATGCCTGAGAATGCTGTGGGCGTCGGCGACGGTGCTCGGGACTGGGAACGTTTATTCATGTGTGTCGATGGTGGTGGTAGATGATCAACAGAGACGGAGACAGCCCATTATCGTATGGGACAAGGACAACATGCTGGATCCTCGTGTTTGCACCACCAAATAACACCAACACGTGCGGAGCGTTATTCCGGAAATCGGTTTCAAATTGAAAGGACAAAACATTTCCTGAAATTATTGCCGGTAAATTTAAATAATTAAGGTGATGATTTACCCTAGCTCTTCGTTTATCTTCCACAAGGTACACCTTCACACTTTATCTGAACGCACAATTGTCGGACAGCGGGAGAAGTAGGAACAGACACCGAAGGCATCCGGATCTTCCAGCATCACAGCGCCCGGTCATAGCTAGCGTAGACCAAGCACGACAAATCCATGCAAGAATCAAAGTGTTGGCAAGCCTGAGTGTATTACAGAATTTGTTTTCTAATTCTTCCCTGGACTGTCCGTAAGGAACACTGTCGATTCTAAGTGACCCTCGTTGGTGATCGGTGAAGAGCGAGGTCAGAAATACCTACCTCCTGGTAACCACGTGAACCAGGCATGTTGGCTTGCAAGGAACTGTGATTTGTTCCCGAGAAGTTACGGGGCATGTCTTCCGCAAGGTTTCAACGATAACCGAACACTGGGCGTATAATCCACTAAAAGGACTCAAAAAACTCTTGTCATAAATAATATTGAATTAAGTCGAGAAGGACAGAGGAGCAAAACTGCCTCCTAAGTAGAAGAGCTATGTCCAAGGATTCGTAGCATTGCTTTCTGAGGGTCAGACGGATCTTGACTCTTGAGAACACCAGTTTCGAGCAAGGTTCTCTGTCAAAATGGTGAGAGTTCACTGAAGTAATCTATATTAAATTTCTTCGGTCAGTCCAGCATTTGACGGTCGATGCTGATGTACTTGACCAAGAGTGTTCTTAGCGGACAACTTTGGAAATGGTTCGCCAAACCTGTGACCGGTCTCTACGTAGGCAATCTATCATTGCCGCTTGCCACTTATGAACGGTCCAATCAGGTCTATCGCGAATCTGATCCTCGACCGGTTCAGTTTGTGGGTAGGTGTAAGCCCGCCCTCTACGATGACGTACCTACCACTGACCATGACGCACCATATGTTGTCACTCACGGACCAATTTTGCTTCCGTTTTAGTACGATCTCTATTCCTCGCTCGTATAAAGACTCGCTAGTTCTACGATATCCTCCATTCTTCCCTTTCCCACTTTCCCTCACTTAGACATATCTCTCTCTCTCACAAAATCACACGTTGTTCATCGCATTGATTCGCCTCCCGTGAGTAGTGTTTCTCGTCGTCTCGCACGACGAATTTCCAGTAGGTAAGTGTATTGACACTACCGATGACACATAACTATTTCCGATATAGCTACAAGTATCAGTCTTCATGAGAAAAGATTAATTTGCTTACAATCAGATGGAAAGTGGAACAGCCTTCGATTTTTATAAACCGGAAGGTAAATCCAGGCAACTGCGATCACTGGCAGCCTACGTGAATCAATCGTCATTGCCAATGCACTGTCAGAGCATCGTAACACGCAGTGCAGAAAAATAGTGTTCCTCAATCGTAGACACAGTGACCATTCAATCAAACCAACGACCTTGTCTGGCACGCAGGCATTCTTGTCTGAGTCATACAAGGCAAGGTGCTTAAGGGAAGCAGACATAACCTCGAAACATTGACAGAGGTGTCTCTCCGAGATTCCTGTACCTTTCCGGTGGGGCCGTTTGATGGTATACGAGGACTGTAGGAGAACAGACATAAATAAATGTACTGAGGCCATGCAACTTGTCCTGTAAATCCGCAGGTGAACACCATTTTTCGTATATTCGACAAAGCAAATGAGGGAAGAAATGGGCGAGGGATTCATGAACAGTGACGAGATAGATGGTATAGAGAGAATATGAGGTGAGATGTCGAAGAGTGATTACCGGGAGATTTGTGGTATTTCCGTCACCGTTCATAGACCATGAGAATCTGCCGAAATGACAGGTCAGGACATCTGTTGGGGGTGGCGTATGCTTTTCCACCGTTACGCAGGCGTTCAGATTGAGATGCGACAAATGCGATCATGGCGCGTTGCATGCCACTCAAGCTGAAGAGACTCATGCTCCCCAAGACGAGCCGAATTCTCGTGTATGCCTTTTAAGTGGAACATCGTTAGAAAATAGGAATGTATCGAGCCTCCAGACCACGAATCACATCAAGAGTCAGCTCTCGGAGATGAGATGAGATGAGATTGACCCTGGAAGGAAGAGATGCATGCATTCCTATCAGGTAGATGCGAGCTTCGAGTGCGTAGGAGCCGGGCATCTGCGTAAGAAAAAGGATGTGTCCTGATATCGACTCTAAAGGTGGCCGAGCCATGCCTGTATACAGTATCAGGCGAGCATTGCATCTTGGAAAGAACACCACAGCTCAGGAGAAGACAAAGCGAACAGCCTCCATAGCGACATATTCTTGAAAGAACGGGGGGTAAGAACGAGGGGCACGACATCATTCGACACAGCGACATACTAGCTGTCCGACGTGGGTACTGTGTCGGTGAAAAACTGGGAGTATGGATTTCGATGCAAGATAGTATCTAGAGAATGGTTGTAATCTATGCCATCAAGTGGTTAGATATATTTCGCATCTGGACTGAAAGGACTTGGAATTTGTGAAAAGCAAAGGAAATTTTATTTGGTGCTTGCCCAGAAGAGCCGCGTTCGGTAGCTCGGGCCGGTACCGAATCGTGGAATTGATCGGTCAATAAACATGATGCCGGCTGAGTTCGGGCTACGGAAAAATCGGCTTCCACAACGTCAGCCATTCACATCATGCTCCGTTCTTCCGTTTGTTTCCACGTACTGATATAGATTTCTTGAGTCGTCTTCCAGAGATGAGGAACCAGAATTTTTGGCACATCAACGAGTTTCCAGTCTGATCACAGACTGGTCTCTGCAATTACCTCTGTCCACTTCACCTGATTGTCTGCGAAGTTGTCATCTTAGCTCTACAGAATTCAGAGCTTGCGGAGTAGCTGCAGCGGTTGCGATGAGGTACGTATTCTCGGTAGAACGGCAATGCAGGAGCGACTGATATGCTATAAAAGCTAGGCTGCAAAGATTTAGCTTGAAAGCTTTTCTGTCTGGTCCTTACAGCGTCCATGTTACCTTCGGAGACTTCTGTGCTTATCATCGGTGCAGGCCCAACGGGCCTCGCTGCTGCCATTTCACTCGCTCAACAAGGGATCAAAGACTTGATAATAGTTGATGCCATCCTTGAAGAACAGAATAATTCGAGAGCCAGCGCTGTCCACGCAGCCACCCTGGAGGTGAGTCCGTTTCGTTGATCGACTAACTACAACAAACTTACTCAAATACAGGCCCTTGACACTATAGGATGCGCAAGCCCCATTATCTCTAAAGGCA
Organism: Armillaria novae-zelandiae; assembly: GCA_030435655.1. NCBI lineage: Eukaryota > Fungi > Basidiomycota > Agaricomycetes > Agaricales > Physalacriaceae > Armillaria > Armillaria novae-zelandiae. Next base: position 1,465,600 of record JAUEPR010000004.1, on the reverse strand, counting down.
TTAAAGGCAAAGGGATAATGTTCAAAAAGAACACTGCATCTTTTGCCATTGCTGAGATGGGGGAATTAGCAGCTTATACTCGCTTTCCTTACATTGTATTTGTACCTCAGTACAGCGTCGAAGAGGTCCTCAATGCTAAACTCCGTGAGCTCGGCGTACAGGTCGTACGTCCTCTTCGCGTTGTAGCTATGAAGAGTTGCAAGGAGCATCATGGTTTGGAAGTGTCTTTCGAAACCGGGGAAGTCACTAGAGCCCACTATGTCATTGGTGCCGATGGAAAGCAGTCAGCTGTGAGTAGCTTGAATACGATACGTACAGAAGCAAAACGTATTGATGAGTTGCAGGTACGCCGGCTCGCAGGGATCTCATATACCGAACCAGATAACATACCCGTCCAAGACTCTGTGGCCCAGCTTGTCATCGCCGATGTCGTATTTTCTCCCTCAAAAGATGTCCACATATCTAAAAGCTACATTACCGGCAACATCTCACCCGCCGGTGTATTCATGACGATTCCAATGCCACTACAACGTGACTCCGTTACCGGTCAAGAGGATGACGTCGTGAAAATCATTTTCAACGTTCCCCGATCTTCTGGACCACCGCCTTCCAATCCACCTTTATCCTACATTCAGGAACACATCGATATGCAGGGACCTCCTCATCTTTCCTCTGACTCAACTGTGAACTGCCAACCCATACGTGTCACCAAAGCGGTTTGGTCAACGCGATACAAGCTGAGTTCTGCAGTTGCCGAGCAGTTCGTTAAACATGTTCATAACGAAGACGGCTCCCTTGGAGGTACGGTGATTGTCATCGGTGATGCTGCACATACACATTCGCCTATGGGAGGACAAGGAATGAACCTTGGCCTTCGAGATGCAATTTTACTGGGCACGGTGCTGACGAAGGGCGTTCTTGATCAGGAGGGAATTTGCCAGGAGTTGGATGAATGGAGCAGGTCGAGGCGTTCGCGCGCGCTGAATACGATCCGGACAACGAAGACACTCGCACATCTGACAGATCATCTCATTTCACCGAGCCCATTTGTAGCGGCCGTAGCGTATTGGACGTTCTGGGTTCTGACCAGAATTGGTTTCGTCAAAAGGTGGATATTCCTTCTTTCTTCGAATCAAAAATTGAACGCTTACAAGCTGAATAGAATGAGTGCCTGGAGGCTCAGCGGCCTGGGGAATGTGTAGATGATCAGGGACAGCAAGACCTGAGGACTAATACCTCCACCGCGTCTTAGTAGCTAGTGTACTTGTTGTGGTTAATGAAATGCAGAATGTCAAAAAACAAAAAACAAAAAAAGATCAGGGACAGCACAACAGAACTATTGAAACTCGGACCGTCTGGATGCAGCATTGTATCGGTCCAAGGATAGCACTGATACGGTTTGCATGCACTCGATACATACAGTTTGGATACACTTGTGAATGTCAGCGAAAGCTATTGGCTAGGTGGTACCGGTCCGGGCCGTGAGAACTACTGTCAATCTTGCCTAAATTTGAAAATTTCCGACATGATGTAGCAATGCTACCCCTTCCACCCATGGTTAGACACAAACCATCACCTTCCTTTAACATTACTTCCTTGACGGTGTCTATACCAACGAAGAAAAGGGCACCGTCAACGACTTTCTCCCGATGGAGCACGCCGGAATTCAGAATATACCTCCTTCATCATCGCGCTGGCCGTGCCATGGATGGCCTGGGTCGTCATTCGGATAAGCCTTCCTACCCATCCGGCTTATCATCTCTTCTCAGATAGACTCTCCCGTGGTTGGCTTTTCGGCTGGCCGGTTGACAACTGGGACGCTCAGTATCGCTCGTTTCGAAATAATGTCCCTATCCTAGCTGCAGTCGCAGGAATGCATGCGCTATTGACGTATTTCGTTCCCACACAGTCGCGTTTGCGCCTCAATCTAGTCTTTGCATTGATCTTCAATGTCAGCATTGCACGGAACGGGTACTCTCAAAATCCTTGCAATCCTCAGTCTTAACTACGCGCTGAGAGCGCAGCATCCGTCCTTAACTTGGATATTCAACGGCGCTATGTTGTTTGCCAATGATAGGTTCTCAGGTTACTCCTATGCTACCATATCACCGACTTTGGGATGGTTAGACGACTGGGAAGGCGTCTATCCGCGCTGGTACATCTCGTTCAACATCACTATGCTTCGTCTCGTTTCGTTCAACATGGATTATTATGCTGCAGTGAGTTTTCTCACATCTGTGCTCCCTCTTTTGACATACACTTGCTAGACGACAACCCCGAAATCAGATTCACATCCACCACATGCATACACCTTCCCTGCGTATCTCACCTACGCCCTTTTTGCTCCATTATACATCGCTGGACCGATAATTCCGTTCAACGAATTCCTGGCGCAGATAGAATTGCAGCCGACACGTCCCCTCACTCAGAGACAAGAAGAACGTCCTACCACCTTGATCAAGCCTTACTTCATTCGTTTCATCTTCACCCTTCTCACTATGGAGTTCATCATTCACACCATGTATGTCGTTGCTATCAAAGATGCACGTCCTTGGGAACATGTTGCATACCTCCCCTCCGAACTCGCGCTCCTCTCTTTCTTCTCTCTCATCCATGTCTGGCTTAAGCTTCTCGTTCCCTGGCGTTTCTTCCGCCTGTGGAGCCTCCTGGCTGGTATAGATCCCCCAGAAAACATGGTTCGCTGCATGGCCAACAATTATAGTGCCCTGGCATTCTGGCGTGCCTGGCACAGGAGCTTCAACCTGTGGATTGTACGATACATCTACATACCGCTCGGGGGCTCCCATCGCCAACTCCTCAATTCACTCCTCATATTCACTTTTGTTGCACTCTGGCACGATCTAACCTTCCGCCTATTGGCGTGGGGATGGCTCGTTAGTATCTTTCTGATCCCAGAAATGGTGGCAGGGTGGGTCTTTAGCACTGAGAAGGTGAGCCATTTCCAGGTTCTGGCTATGTCCTTGCCACTCATCAATACCTCCAGTTTGGTGACCGCCCGTGGTATCGACATCTTTGCGCCTTGGGTGCTGTGCTCAACGTCCTCATGATGATGGCTGCTAATCTTGTGGGGTTCGTCATTGGTACCGACGGGGTGCGCTATTTCGTAGAACAGTTGGTTGGAACAAAAGAAGGTACTAATCACTTTCTGGATTTATTGCGTCTACTGATACTTTTTAGGTCTTCAATTTCTTGCGTGTGCAATAGCAGGACTGTTTGTAGGCGTACAGGTCATGTTTGAGTATCGGTAAGTTCACTTCTGAGTTCCCTTTGCTTATTTCATAATCTTCTATGCAGGGAGGAAGAGAAGCGAAGGGGGATATACAGACGGTGTTGAGGACGAGAACTATACCCATGGAAGATAATGTCTTTATCGCAAAAGTATTACAACTCGCCAAGGATGCCGTTATGTAGCCATCGTAAATATGTGTCTAATATTGAGGATCTATATCGTCTTCCGGTTCTAAATATTCTATCGTTCACCGACGCCATGGTACAAAAATGTCCCGATATGCTATGGAGGTATCTCGATCTATGACTACCTTGCTAATACTTCTAGGGACAGAAATCTATGTGAAAAACCTGTAATTATTTCACGTAGTACGTAGTCAATACATACAAGTACATCTAATTGTATAGCAATAGCACGCTGCCAACCTGAGCAAGCGTACAAAAAGAACGAACTATTGCTTTAGATAGACAATAAGATAAACGGTGAAATGGAGACTGAGAAGACGAAGGGTATAAGACAATACGGGGAATATGTTTCATCAAACACATGCGCCAGGCACGATTTCGTTAAGCGGAGGCTGTAGGAGCGGGCGTGGGTGTCCCAGTAGCAGTAACAGCCGCCGTGGCGGGAGCGGTAGCAGGCAAAGACGGAGTTGCCTCACATGCAACAGCAAGGCCTTTCGTAAGCGCAGCCAGCCCATCTGCCTGAAGTGTGTCAGGATCTCCGGCAGGAACAGTCCCGACGTAGGCGTTGAAGTTATAGATTCCATATATACACTCCGAGACGATCTCCTTTAAACTGGTGCCGTTGACAATGGCGTTACCGTCCCGGGTGAGCGTAAAGGCCTGTGCACCTAAGCCCATTGGAACGGAGAACGCAGATGCACCAGCTGGGGCGTCATAACTGTACTCTGTGCCTCCGGAGTTGACGGTGACGGTTCCGTTGGCGGTGAGGAGAGAGACGACAAATACTTCATCGGCGAGAGTTTCCCAGCCGTTTGGGCGGCCGTTGAAGTAGTTTCCCGCTGGTGTTGCTAGCAGGTCCCATGGTGGTATCTGTGGAGTCGCAGTCGATGTCGCGCGGTGTTGGACGATACCAGTAGATGAGCTGGTCGTCTTTTATGTAGTCAGCAACACTGGTAGAGCCGGCTTTGTATGCAGAAATGAAAGGTTTGGCCATTTCGAGCCAGCCGTCATGAGGCCTAAGAAAGTCGTTAGGTACACGAACGCGTTCGGTCGATCTAAACCACACTTACATATCATTAACCCACTTTGAGCCGCCGTCGTCAGTATGAGGAGATGACAATGGGGCGACGTAGTGAGACTCTCCATAATCGTTCCATGTTACGATCTCAACATATTCCGGCGCCGACTTGAGGATATCATTCCAGCGTTGATACCAGAGCAAATCACCGGGGAACACCCAATTCTTGCTATAGTCAACTTCTGCGCCAAAGTGGGTGGAGAACCAGGGCGAGGCCGCTATCAAACGACTTCATTAGCTGTTGATTCATCCTGATTCGGGAAAACAATCAACGCACAAGCTATGAGACTTTTGTCGGCGATGGTTGTCAAGTAGGTTTTGTCACCATCAGCAACAGTAATATCTATGCCTCCTTGTGGTGCCTTGTTGTTGCCATCACTGGGCCAACCCATCCAGTTGAGGGCACCGTCGAGATTGGAAAAGTCGCCTTCTCCAGGGTGGAAGTTGGGTGCCATAAACAGGTCCAGACCTGCTGTGGAGCGTACGGAAGCGATGTCTAAACCATCGCCTAGAATGCAAGTATTCAATGCCTAATATTAGGACACGTAGGGCACGGCTGCTGTACCTGAAAACGACGAAACAAACACCTTGCCGTTGATAGTAAGTTGTGCCGGTTTGGAGGCAAACTGCGCAATTTTGGAACCAACGCCGGAAGCATTGGAGGGATTCCACCAGTTGAAGTCAAAGGAAAGAAATACTTTCATGTCATTGTTAGCCGCAGACTCGTATGCATACCCCAACTGTTCGTCGGTGTAATCATCTGTACCGATATTCAGCGCAAAGGCGTCGATACCATAGGATTTCGCGCGCTGCATGTCAGCATCGTAGTCGGATGCGTTGTTTCTGTTGGAGACGATACCAATCTGTCGAGGGTGTAAATGGTGAGCATTGAGAAGCGGATTCGGGAGCTACAACGCACCATGAAGTGGGAGAAGACAAGTTTTTCACCAGTCGTTTCCCGTTTCGATAGGTTGTAGCGTGGAATGGGGGCACTGAGAACGACGAGTAAAAAAGGTAAAAGAAAGACGAGAAGGTAGTGAAAGGACGGAATGCGCAGCATCGTTGAATGATAACAATTGCCCTTACAATTGGGCTTTTATACCTTGCTTCACATCCCTGCTGAAACGAGGCCATCTGGTAATTGACCGTCTTGGAAATCACGTAGATTTTCCGCACCAAAATGACAACAATACAATCGAGGAAGTGGAGGGATAGCGTAACTTTGGACCAATTGCACAAGTAGCGTCCCCAAAAGTACAATTGATATGGCGACCACAGCTTATTTGACCAACGGCAGCATGCAACGAACACAAGGACGTCGTCATTTTTTGAAATAGCTAAGGCACCCTTGTGAAAAACCTTGTATCAGGCGGATGTTCAAGCCATGGCAAAGGACTGAGGCCAGCTAGTGCTTGAGATCGTAGACGAGTTCGCACAAGCGTCCAGTACTGTAGACCCAGCTAAATTAAGAGTAGTTCCAGACACCTAGAACAGAATAGGCCTTATCATCCAGCAATCAAACGGAAAAATCACGGTGCTAGGTGTTCAGAACGCGGGTGTCACCAAAGGTTTGAATGCTGAAAGTCGAAATTGTCGCAACGGCAGCAGATTCCGCAAACGGATTAATGACTTGCTATGGAGTTCAGGTCGTCGTGCCAGTACAGGACATAATGGTACAGCCAGTGACCTCAGAACTATTCTAAAATCAAAATCAAATGATAGCCAGTATGCTGTCATACTCACCTTCCTGTTGTTGCCTGGTCTATACCGTATGATTCGGTCCCGAAGTATCGAAGACGACCGACAGTTCATTTAACGACCAGCGGCAGTAGACACCGAGGTTGTCGCTAATGAATACCAACACTCTTATATCGAAAGATGCTAAGCATCCGGATAATCGAGTGTCGCCGTTCCAGTCATAGCAAGCACAGAATTCGCCGCTGATGGTAAAGCAACGAGCAATAATATTTGCTCAGGCAAGAGATCGGCTATTTCCGGCCATGTCAGTGCTGCTTTCGGTCGTCCAAAAAATAGCCGGTATTCCATGTCTCGCTGTCACCACCATGACTCTCCCTGGCTAGCTTCGCTTTCGCGACAGTATTCCTCAGCAAACGTCGAATCTATCTTTGTGCAGTCGGTTCCCTCTTGTGGTATCGTCGCCTTAGTTCTGTATCGTTCCATACGCAACATCCTTCTATGAACAGTCACCATTGACGTGGTACTGCCAGCGAAGTCGATCCACAGCTCTCGTTTTTCCCAGCAGCCAAGAAGCTTTCCAGCACCAAATGACACGAAGGATGGTTAATAGCTTCGCAGACTGCTGCCAAGAGACACGACAGTGGGTTGCTGATGTCGAGAGGTGGGACAGACTTTCCCGACATCGATCAGGTGCGGACACTGGAGCTCGTCATTTTTGGTTCTTAATCATGTTCTAGGCTGAAAAAGCGCTGCGATATGTCAATCATGTCGTCTGCCACTTGCGTAGAGTCTATTGCTGGCACCCACAATGTGGAGTCTATCTTTACTTGGATGTGCTGGCATGGTCAGAAATTCCTGATAATTTCTCTGACTGATGCTTATCAATTATATTTAGTTTCTGCTGTCGTCGAAGACCGACGAAATGGTTGTCCTACATGACTTGGATGAGTCCTGCACGGCGGGCCGGCCCGCTTCACGAATGGCAATAGCACAATCACGAGGATGGAAACCAGTTTGGGGAAGTTGCAGAGGGGTCGCGGGGGCCTGTGTGGTAAGTATTTTCTAGATTCAGTTGTTCCTGGTTCTAAACTGTAACTCAAGTATGACAACCCGTGTCATGGAACTCTTAAGGAGCAGCAATACAGTATTAATTACTGGTATGACGCCTGGATTTGTCATTACATCGGTATAACTTTTGCATAGATGCATGACGATTTTTGAAGACCATTGTTTCATTACAGTTTCATAATCATGGTGGGGGAAAGGGAGTTGAAAGAAGGTAAAGGCTCTTGAAATATTGGGTGCGTCGTCTTTAATTTCGGCCAATATTTAGTCTCTCATACATGGCTTAGTGTACATCGGAGATCCCCTTCTATCCTGAAGTATCATTGGTCTCGGTGTTAAGCAGTTGTCGACGCATTACCGGCAGGTTACCTGCCCCTTTGGCACATGTTCTCAGCGCGATTGAAGCATGAAAACGTTCCGGGTTCCATCACATCATCGAGACGTCTTCATTCATGCGCACTTGAGCCACGGCACATCATTATATCATTTTCCGGAATTTTAGGACCCTTCAATTCAGTACCACCGCATCATCTTGCTCATAGGCCCTGTAAGACCGGTGTCATTGTTATTTGTTCTTGGGTCGGAGGAAGAATGTCGGTACACCTCATGATTGCAGCGCTCCTGTGATAGCCTTTCAGTCATCAGACCTTCGCCGGTATTCTCATCTGGATTTGCATATCTCGAGGGTACATCGAAGAGCAGTGCTTTCCTTTTCGTTTCTTTAGCGGAAGTCCGCATAGCGCAAAAGAGAACAGTATCCAAATCGCTTCTTGAACTACAGAGAATGTAGAGGGTTGAAAGCGGTAGTCTTTTTACACATGCACCCTCATTCCTCAAGGTGTGCCGCCTTTCATCTCATTTGGGTTACTCTTCGATGATTCTATCAGATCTTCTATTACGAGTCTTGTCTCTTATATTTTCGTTGTTCCGCACTGGCAGCTGCTTATCCCATTTATGCACTGCACGTGTGGTCGGCAAGCAAAAGAGATGAAATGTGGAATTCGAGACGATTTTAGCTGATGCGTACGTTCCTCCGCCAAGGGCCCGTAAAAATATTGCTAATACTTACAGCACAGAACGTCATCTGCCATCGTTGTGCGGCGCCGCCTAGGCTGAAATGCACCGCCTGCGCTACTCCTCTAGGTCCTAAACCTTCAAGATCTCAGGCATGGATACCTGCTATGGGGATCATCAAATCCGGTTATAACGGGCTGGACAAGGGCCCGCCGGTTCGAGTACGGCCTGTTGGTCCATGCGTAACCAATATCCGCTTATCATCACAAGTTTATGCCACGGCCCTGCTCTCCCGCTTAGCTTATCCTCCTGGTACCTCATGCCCTACTCGCTGAATAACATTCACTTGTAACCCGCAGTCCATTCCCGACGCGCCAAGACATGCGTACGCGTTATTTTATCTTATCTCAGGAACCGCTATTTCATCGCCACAATACCATGACATTCTCGACATCACCACATCCCCAAAAGGAACACACAGGCAAATATGGGCGTTTATAGTAGGTACTCGCATCAAGAAGGGTTCGAAGCTGCGAAGACACTAATCCGTGGCGGACTATATCCTCTTCTCTTCGTTGCAACTTTGCCCATTTCGTTCGTCTCTAGACGTCGACTGAAGCCATCCCTCGGCTCCAAATTCCAATTGACAGTTCGAATTAACGTATTTGACGAAACGAGCTGGTTCGGTATGACCTCATCGGGATGGGAACCTGGAACTTGGGACTTGTGATTTTCACGTCAAGCGCGATTAGATGCCTTGTTCATTTGTTCAATCCAAGTTGTGAGGGCCGCGGGGCACCCTCCCCAACTCACTCTTCACTCTCAGTGTCTATTCTTACTCTGTGGTACTCTGCACCGCTTTGTCCCTGCAATCTCTTACTCTGGTTCCCGCTTTAGTCGTGGGTCGTCCTCGGGGTGTCGGTTAGTTTCAGTTTCATGTCAGCGACTATCGGTAAGATGTCGGGTATCGAGCAGGTGGTCGGCCGCTGCTGGGGTTGAACTTACATCTGTTTCATTCTTCTCTGCCAATGTGACACAGAACAATGGAAAGAAGGAAGAGCGGTCGGTGGATATACACTGTTCTGACAAGGAGAAGAACCTCGGCGGCGATGGGAGGTGGATTCTCAACGGGACTTGTACGGACTGACGTCACTTGCAAGTTCCTCCGAGCCTATTGTACCTTGGTCAATTTGAACTTGGGAGCTAGGGGAGGTACAGGAGGACTAGCCGACGTCCCGTGCACCTGAGCTAACGGCCGACAATTGAAAAATCCACCCACAGCTCGCTTTGATACTTTCTTGTAACCAAGACCGTGAAGGTGTTATATTTGAATACCGTAAGGGCAGAAGTTCGACGGCGAGGGCATGATATCATCAATCAATAGGCCGAATGGAACCCGAAATGATATGATGATGAATTTGCACAAGTCCAAAGCGAACTTCGGGAAAATTTTTGCCGTAGTGAACGTGCAACTGGTTCCTAGGCCAGTCTGTTGCAGGGCGCGCGCGCGTCGGGACCTGTAGCGGACCGATACACGCGCTGCGGTGGTGAGATAAGTGGATAGCCGGATGAACAGATATCTATATCAGAACCGACCGCAAGTGGGACCATCAGAGCCACCAATTAAAACGTGCTGCCGAGTTGAAGTTCCCACTCAGCAGTGGGGACATCAGAAAACTGCCAACGCTGCCAAGTTGGCTCTCGTGCGTGCGGTATGCCATCATGCCATGCACGCACGACCGGATCGTCCCTGTGACGAGACTTGAATGAATGGACTTCTCTCATTGTCAGGTAACACGCCGCAAAGCAATATATCTCAAGTACAATTCGACCTTGGTCAAATCAGCAAAGGGGTGATGTTTAAGACCGGGAAGGGGTGGGAATGATCATTGATGGATGCAGAAAAAAAAAAGACAGGAGATTTCTATAGTCCGTGTTTGAGAATGAATGCAAAACAAAGAGACAAACTAGATTGGGATCCTATGGTACTAGGTATACAGAGAGCAATGAACATAATATGTTACTTTTTGCGAGAGGCATGTACAGAGATAACGTTAACAAGGAGAAATAAAATTTAGTAGCAAAACGGCGAGAGCGCTCAAACACCTATACCGTCGGACTCGGAGGTTAGCACAGCTGGACCTCCCACTCGCCGCCCTCGGCCTGTTCAGTGCTCCGAAGAGCGATGCGCACGCGACGAGATGGAGAAGCTGACGTTGTCGTCGGAACAGTGACAGGGGAAAGAAAATCGTTGTCGAATCCCATGTCGAGGCCCATTCCAAAGAATGGATCGTCGTACGTCGGATAAGCAGGAGCAGGGGAAGACGGCTGAGGGTCGTGTATACGAACTCGAATGGCGCCATTCGGGACCGTCTGCGCGTCGAAGGAGACGTCCAGGGCGGTGGACGACGGTGATGTCGTTGTAGCGGGAGAAGGTGGGATTGGGAGCGACTGCAGAAGTGGCAGGGCGCATAGAAGGGCCATTAAGGCGGACTTGGATGAAGACGAGGAGGGAAGCGGCGTTTCAGTGGGTTCGGCCTTGATGGCTTCTGGTTGGGGCGAAGACTGCAGAAGCGCCTGGGCCTCGGCGAGCTGGGCGCGCAGGTCGTCGATCTCGGACGAGGTCGACATCGAGGGCGACGGCGACGGCGGTGATGCGCCTCCTGCCAATGCCTGCAGACGCGCGTTTTCAAGCTCGAGTTCGGCTACCCGACTGCATACATCCTGTCAGCTAGTACTAAAGGAATAATGAAAAATTTACTCACATTTCCATGGCCTCGAATTCTTCTCGTTTCCGTTGTCGACTCAGGAATGCTGCCGCCCTGTTCTTCACCAGCCGTGCTTCTCGTTTCGAGAGACCGGACACATCCGGCGGGATGAAGTCCCTCGTTGTCATGCGCTCTCTGGGCCGCTTCGCGGTCACCGAATGAGGTGAGGGCGACATCCGTTTATTTGAAGCTGGCGGTTCTGTCGCCGTCGCTTCCTCTATCTGGGAGAGGGACGCCGGTGGAGGCGACGGTGAAGGCAGAGGAAAGTCGAAGACCTGGTGTGTAGGGAGGCAGGTGACGGTGGTCGGCTCAGGATTGGCAGTCTTGAACATGGGAGAGGGCGAGCTCGACGAGGAAGACGACGACGGGGAAGGGTAGTAATCCCAGGACTCCATACCACAAGTGCGTAAGATTGGGGACTTGTGGAAAAGAGGCACCCACTGCCTTGGCCCTTTTTGTATCCGAGCGGCTCGGCGTTAACTGCGAGTTACCTCCGAATTGGGCATCCTCTGATCCCGAACACGGCCACGAACCGAACCGGTTCCTCCACCGACGACTCTCCGCTTCCACCTCTCACTTGCACATTTTAAGAAATAATCCATACACGAAGTTCTCCTCGAGGGTGTATTGTCGGTCTCAGCTTTTTTTTATCGTCAATCTCCTCCGATTTCTATCCTGCTGCTACGGCTGCTGCACCATGGCACCAAGACAAGGCGCATCATCCAACCCCAGCCTCACTGATCATCTTTTGTTTACGATTCAATATCATGTTTCAATTCCAAGGTACATAATGTCGTCTTGTATAGTAACCACCAATACAATGCCCGTAAATCACCGTACCGATTAGATTACATCTTCTCAAAATGATTTCGACGCGCCCTGGCCCCACCGACAAACCCCGTACGCGTCCTTGGCCTTCTCCGAATGTTCTACCTATCTTCTTCTACCTGCATTGTACCGTTTTTACATGGCATGGAATATCTCTTTTTCCCCATACCCAGACTCAGGTACAGGGCCGCGGACCCAAATTGTCAGTACCTAGCTTAATGGACGCTGACATTGGGACTCGGTAAAGCCCAGGGTTATTCGACTAGGATCTGAGTAGATAGCATAACTTGTTCTGTTATTTCCGCAGGTAGCAAAATACTCCAGTCGTAGTCTGAAGTCTTGGATGCCGAGGAGTCAGGATTCAGTCTTGAGGCTTGTAGCTGAAACTCTGTGCAAAATGTCCTGCGTTGCATGAAGACACTCTCTGGCTGGGAGTCGAACCCAGCTTTCGCGCGAACCAGTATCTCCGTGGACCTATTTTGACAGGCGCGTGTACTAACCGATATACTACCAGAGATGAAGAGCTGTATTTACATAGACCAGATCTCTCCAATCTACATATTTCCCTCTGCACAATGCAAAGCGACAAAGCGCAGTGCCAATTGACTATAACTTTATCAGAGGGTAGCAGTAAGTGCAATGATATCATTCTGATCTCGAGCCTTATCTACATAGCATCTCTCACCCGTGATACCATGCGTCATGAACCGATACAGGGTCGAAGCACGATTTCCATGAAATCGCCTTTAAGCTTCCTTCCCCCTCCTCCTCCTCTTATCGATTAGGAACTTCCTGGCTCAGAACCAGTTCAACTGGTGCGAGTCTATACTTACCATCGCGCTCATTCACTAGCACTAAGGCCCGATACCTATATCACCCGACCACGTTGGCAAGACCCGGTGAGTTGTTCATATGATTCCTTCCGCGTTTTGTCCGATACACCGGTGAACTGATGAAAATTTTCGCCAGAGTGTGTAAAAGAATAATCCTCTTATGTACGTTGGGATAGCGATTAGTACGATCGGTTCGTTCGCTCGTTGATTGTCCTGCCGGACTACTCCTTGTTTTCTCCAGAGAAATCTATGGATCCGCCATCGAATCCGCTCTATACCCAAGGTTATCCTTAGTGGAAGCCAAGAGATATCTATATCTGCGCGCGCAATCTTGGATCGGTGAAAACTTTTTCTACCTTGTAAAATTGACACCGGCTGACAGCCCAGAAAAAAAATATTTTTGAACGCGACCTAGGAGAAAGAGTATAGCCGTGTGTCAAAAATGAGGAGACCGTGACATGCTCACGTGGTCCTGGCGCGTTATTGACGCGAATTTTCTGTGATTATGTAACCTTTATCTGCACAGCCTTCCCATCCGATTATCACTTGCGAATGCCAATAAACTTTCTCTGGACCCCCGCAGTACCTAGACTTGTTCATATCACCCATCTTCCATCAGATGCGTGATGGGCTACCAGTAGGAAAGGAGGAACAGCTCCAATACCGTCATTCTCGTTCATCGAGCCTCCGTGAAACAGCCCTTCTTGATTCCAAAATTTGCTTGCATCGCGTTCCTTGGTCTAACAGGCCCCGATATCTATTCACACACCAGATATAACAACGAAATCCACTGGCACGATAGCACGATCCTGTGCTGAGCAGACGGAAAGAAGTACGAATGTACGTCCTGTATCAACAAAAATTTCTCCCAAGGCACTTATATTTTAGCTACGGTGGATCTTTACAGGATGCCGATACCGTACTATTCCAGTATGATGGATTCTCTGACATGACCTCATTCAGACTATTATTATGTGCTGTGAATCCTACTTTCAATACAACGCCACTGGCGGCCTAAAACTGAGCCATCTGCAATGATGTCGGGCGACAGCGCCAATGCCGCCCGCGAATGACCACAGGTGGGCTCCAATAAAAATCACATCCCGATCCTTTTCTCACACAACAGGTCGAATCACAGAAACCGTGTGCTGCAGCATCCGCCTCTTATAACTCAAATTTGGAGCCCTCTTCTGATCGAGGGCAGCGCATCTAGACAGTGGTCCACTCAAAAAAGTACATTGTATTGAAACTACATCAGTTTGGTCGTTAACCTAAGTGTTCGAAGAGGCTTCCCGATATTGAACTTCATATTGCTGCAAAAGCCGATCCAGGGTTAAGACTTCCTCTGGAATAGTCTCTCTGGATCTGGAATCTTTCTTGGTGTAACTAATCATCCTTCCCTCTCATTTAAAGGCATTGCAAACGTCGCAGTCCCTCGTGCATTCATGACAAAGACCCGAATCAGCACTCTGCTGACCCGGAGTTGTAAGTATGGCGGATCCCCCTACGTACAAACAGCGGTTCAAGTATGGATCATGTGTGTAGCGGACGCTTTTTTGTCAAAATTTGACTGACGTGAGCGTACAGAGATGTCGAGGACGCTCCTGGCATGTGATTCAGTCGCGCCGGTCAAAACTCCAGAGGAATAGACGAAAAAATCTGACACGGTCATTTGACCACAGCAAAATCCGTTGGTAAAGGGAATCCCGGCTTATTTCGCTGTGGTAAAAGCGTGGGTCTAGGTTCATACGTTATCCACCTATTTCACCGATTTGCTTCGCCTAACATAACTGCTTACCAGCAGTGAGATGTAACCGCAACATTTCATAAGAAAAAGGATGACAGAGGGCGTCTTCAAAGGTTCAATAGTGACCGAAGGTGATTGCCAAGAACATGTAAGTAGATCGAAGCTAGTGCATTGCTTTTAAATTTGACGCCTCAGTAGATGGTGCATAACTGATGCCTTTAATTCATGGTAGAAGAGCTCGTGAATTACTTTTAGCTGAGTAAACAGGACACGGCCCCGATGACAAAGTCAACATTATTATCGTGTGCATCTCCACTTTCCGTCGCTCTATATCTACATATCTACCTGGGAACGGCATGCGTGCGATACGGCCTACCGAGGCTCTCCCAGTTTCATATCTACGGATCTTCCCATGCATGCAGCAAGTGATGGACTGTGACTTTGGTGAATCTCGCTTACTCCCTCGACTTCCTACCATTTCTATCACTATCGATTAGAAGTTGTGCAGGTCGATGCCTCATATTAACTACTCTGCTTCCTAGTATAACCAACTGCAATATGTAACAGCATCTCCACCGGCACGCGTACAGCCCCAAAACAAGACGGATGTTCCAATATTAGACAAGTCCCGGTCATCTAAAGACCCGCGACAACCGTGCGCACGAAGGCACAAAGCTAGTCGAGTCCTTCCCTTTTATCTCATTTCAGCTGCCAGTCAAAAAAATACATCAAGTTCATTAAATGTTAATCTATAGCTTCAGGTACAAGATTGATAATTACATAGGTACGTCAATGGAGTAACAATGGTTTCGAGTTGCTTGTGTTTTAGTTTACTTGATTTGCGCGTACGGGTGCATTGTGCGCCTGCACCCTCACAATGTATGGTAGAACCCTGGCTGACCCTGGATCGGCTCTTTCAGCTTCCCCTCTCTCATCAACCTATTCAGCCTCGAGAAATGTATCACTGTCGCCATTACGACTCCAATGAGCACAATTTGAGTCCCGATCGTCACCCACAGACCTAGGAAATTTTCGTATAAGTATCAGAGTGGTGAAGTTAGGAGAAAAGAATACCCACCAGGGACATATTTTGGAAAATCCTTCTCCCGAAATACGGTCGAAGCGATGATTCCGCCGATACCTGCGCAGCCCGAAGTCAACGCAGTTTGCACCGACCTAATGATGAGGATGATGGGTAAGCGGCTTGGGTATTGAGGGGAGGGAAGTCGAGAAGGAGGTTCATCAGTACGTACCGTTTACTCTGCGATACGACATTATTGGCACCATAGGCTAGGATACATGGTATGGCACCCGCACTACCGATGTTGATGAGGAAAGTCCCTAGTGACTTGACTTGAGTAATAGAAGTTGAGAACAAGGGAGAGCGGCTACCAAAGTACCGCAAGGCATGTGGCTGGCAAAACGCTGTTAAGCAACATCCGACAATGCAAATGCAGGCTTGGATTATGATGTAGGAGCTCCGGTGCTTGTATCGGTCCGATATCCATGCAAAGAAGAGCGCAGAGATGAACTAGCGAGTATATTTTTAAGTTACTACCCAGGTGACCGGGATGAAACTTGGCATACCGCTGGACCATAGGGAGGCGCACTCTAGAAACCACTAGTCAACCGGGAACTTGATTATTGAATAGACGGGACTTACCAGAAGGAGGGACATACTTCTCCCGTAGCCCATACCACCCAGGATAATGGAAATAAAGTAAGCTAGCATGTACGACGGCACGGTCGAACATGCCAGCATTATGCCTAGCGCCTCCAATCAGCCAGGACCCAACGCCAAAAGTCCCGTTTGTGCATACCGTAAGTCCAAATCGACCAGTCCTTCAGGTGGAACCAAATCTTAGCTGGTGTCAAGACATCCGGCACCGAATCGCCACGGTCAATTTCGATCCTCCTTAGAACCACTGCTGTCTGCTCTGGGGTCAAGAACCGGTTCTTGTCCGGGAAATCAGGGACATAAAGGAACGTAATGGCGCCCAGGAATATTGTGAATGCGCCCTCAATGATCTGTAAGATAGTGGGTGGCCGCCGCATGAATAATGGAGGTAAATGACAGGAGAAATCAACAAATACTCACAAAGATCCATGACCAACCGGCAATGCCCCGTTTTCCATCAAGTAAACTGATGCAGTAGGCAAGGATAGGAGCAAACCCGGCAATTGTTAGTGAGATCATGTAGAAGGCAGCAAGCCTGGCCGTTGTAGAACATGTTAATTAATTGTCAGTTGATAGGTAGACGGTACAGACCTTTTTGCGACTTCGTGACGCGTGTACCTACGGGCCAGAAGATGTAATTAGGTCCGGATAATGTAGAACGTAATGAGGGGAGTCTTACCAAGTTGAGATGATATACACGAGAGCAGGAAAGAGCCCGGCCTACGCGGAGTCAGGCCCGATCAAAAGATAGAAATGACAGAGTGATTTGCACCTCCATGGCACCCAATAATACGCGTAAAACGGTAAGAACTTCCCAGGTCTTGACGAATCCGATTGATAAGCATACTACGCCCCATGCGGTCACAATAAAAGAGAGGAAAACGCGCGCTCCAATCTTGCGAAGAAGGATATTCCCAGGTACTTGACTATCAAAATAGTTAGCTATGAGCGTGCTGCAAAAATAACAGACTATAACGTACAATAGCACGTAAGGAATGAAGTACATGCACGTCGCGATACTGTATCGAGATCCAACATCAAGTCCCTATAGTACAAAGATTAGAATCGTCCCGCAAGAACAGCGGGTATTATTTACCAATGCTTCACCCATGCCGGCTGTCCTAGCGACACTAATATTCAATCGGTCAACTAAGGCGACGGAGTAAAGAAGAGCCAGAAGTGGAAGCATTCGGATGTCCACCCATCGCCTATTAACAGGTTCAGACACGAAAATCCAGTGCAATGATTTGCGCGACGTACATGGTCTTCCGCTCAAATACGGGATCGATGACATCCTCCAATTTTTCTTTCCCAGCTTCCAACGAGTCCGGTCGAGGTGACAGGTCCACTTTAGGCGAGTCTGTGTAGTCAACAGAAGCAGTGTATGCAGAACCTGGTGACATGTCGGAGTGGGATGGGGAATGGGTTGGAAAGAGTCATCATCCTCGTATATCAATGAAAATGCCTGTAGGGTGGAAGAGGGACCCTGAGAGACTTCAGGGACAGTAATACGGCATCAACGAGTGCCAGACGTCGGAGGTAATCTATAATTCCATTCCGTTCATTTCTAGATTCCTGGATTAATTCAGTAGTAGGCACCGCCCCCTAGAATTTTAGCCCTCAGAGAAGATAGTAAGAAGATAGATAGGCAAGCTTACTATTGGATCAGGAAGCCATCGTCGGATTTCAATTGGAAGCTGCCCGGCACCCGAGTAACAATGATCCTCTGACAGTCCACAGTGGACGCAATAGGGAGAGAGTAAAACATGGCTGCTAACCACCATCAGAATTTGTATGATTCCGCTGCAAAAAATAGAAGAAACGACGGAAACCGAGGGATACGATAGGCGGCATCTTTTGCCGAGGTCTCTGTTGGCCTCGGAGTAACAACGAATTGACAAAGTGCGGCTTGTTGAAAGGAAGTTGATATACTGTGGACCGACAAACTTTGTGTACATAATGTACGAGTTCAGTGTCCGTAATGCGGTTCGCCAAGGCTACTAACAAACATCGGTCGCTGATCATGCACAGAGCCAAACAGACGGAAGGACCACGGCGTTTCCCAGCCTCCGCGTCACCCCTTCACCCCATTAAATACAAGTAAGTAAATCAATTTGACTGACTTAAAAACTTGCAGGGAAGAAGTACAAGGGAGGAGTACTTTTTATAGAGAACGATTCTTGATTTTATCTACACGATGCAGTTTCAAGCTATAGTGTCCCCCTTAGTTCACATGCATACTACCCGCTACTCACTTCCCCGAAATGGGTTGAATATCCTATCCCCGCCGTTCCTCAGATCCTAGATGCACTAGAAACCTGTCTGAAAGCGATATTTAAAACAGATCAGAGTTATAGGACACCGGTACCGGTGGTGCAGGTAGACGTCGCTTTTCCTACTATTTCCTAGCCGCGGAACAATTGTGAGCACTACCTCTCCACGTAACTATTCCAGTCCGAAGTTAGTAGCCCGGGCGCCCCATAATAGCTGTTGCATACTAAGGACTTGTTCCGCGCATCTTACCAAACAAAGGGTCGTCTCAAGTAGGAAATAAGAATTGAAGTGCAGCTAGATCCCAGCAGATCGGATCCATGCACCGACTACCGTTGCATGCGCACTTGGAGCTTATTTGGACGAAGGCAGGCAACTCTTCAAGGAAAATATTCCGAGAAGCAATACATAAAGTTCAGTATAAATAGTAAAGCACGCATTCTTCTCCATCCACAAAACACCCCAGATAGTTATAATGTGTATAAAAAGACTCCGACCTGACTGTCTCCTCCCGATTTCACCTTCTTGTTCTCATACCAGAGGTGTACCGTCATGATACCTAGCAGAATTAATGCGAGGACCTGTAGGGAGATCGTTGCAATGATCCCCGGAATGTATCGCGGGAAATCTTGTTGACGATAGATAGTAGTCGCAATGATTCCACCTATTCCGCCGAAGCTGATCATGATCGCCGTAGTGACAGCCCGCTTAGAGTGTGAGACGATGTTGTTCGATGCCTAATCATAGAAATAAGTATCAGCATTGGAGTGTGCGGAGAAGACATGCATAGGCCAGAATCCCAGGGATACATCCCGCAGAGCCTGCGTTGGTCAAAAATATACCTGTTGGGAAGGAAGAGATGTAGCACACAAGGACAAATTCATCGTCGGACTCACCAGTATAACGCCAGCCAGGGATGCTAGTGTACGCCGTTAAGACCAATCCGATTATGGTCATCAGCATTTGTATAGTGAGGAACAAAGCTCTCATGTGATATTTGTCAGACAGCCACGCAAAGAAGAAGATGCTGACAGCCTGTAGGTGGAAACTTAGTACATTCAGTTTGAAACCTGCCCAATGACTTACTGCAAAAAGGTACGGAGGAGCACTCTTTTCGTTCCGCGCAGAAGATAAACACATTAACAAGATGATGAACCTGATAAATCGGAGCTTACAAGCAAAAGGGACATCTCCAAATTCCATCCCATACCGCTCAAAATCAGGGTGACGAAATATCTGCGATAAATATTGTCAGTCAAGGGATCAGTAAATGAAAGCCGGAAGGGGCCAGATGACGAACCCTACTGCGTACGCCGGGACCGTTATACATAGGATACATTACGGCTGTATCGGTATGAATAAGTGATACCAAAGACGAGTGATCAGATACTGACCATACACCCAGACCTTCCAATCACTGAGATGCAGCAGCACCTTGCCCTTCAATGAATCAGGCAACGAATCGCCGCGGTCTTCTTCAACGCGCCGCAATACCAGGGCAGTCTGTTCAGCCGTAAGGAAGTCGTTCCTGTCGGGAAAGTCGGGGATGTACAGTCGCGATGCGATCCCAAAGATAACGGTGGCCATCCCTTCGATGATCTAAGAACATTCGCAAGAATCAATCCAATCATACTGGTCTTCAGCAAAAAGCCATAACTCACAAAGATCCAGGACCACCCCCCGAGGCCTCCTTTACCATCAAGAAGACTCAGAGCGTATGCCAAAATGGCACTGAATCCACCGGCGACAATGGATGTCATATACAACCCAGCTAATCTAGATCAGCAAGCTCAGCAAAACAGTAGTAGCATCCATGACAAGGGATACTCATACTTCTTCTGAACTTCATGGCGTTTATACCTAGCGCCGATGAATACGAGGTCAAACACGATCAGCATGATTGACCAACTTACCAGGTAGTCACGATGAACACCAATGCCGGAAAAAATCCCGCCTAGTACAGGGATGAGTTACCAAAATGAGAAAAATGTACAACTGAAAGCAATAGCTTTACCTCAAAGACGCCTAGAAGAGTTCGGCAGAGTGCCAAGTATTCCCAAGAAGGGACAAATCCCATCCCAATCTGTACAGCACCCCAGGCAATAACAGTACCGGTCAGGAGATTACGGGCACCAACTGCACGTAGGCACATGTTGCTCGGAAGTTCACTATAAAAATTAGCGTTTAGATAAGTATTCAACACGTCAGAAGAAGCGAGGACGAACAGAAGGATGTAAGGGAATGAAATAGATGCACGATACGATGCTGTAGCGTGCACCAACACTTAATTCCTGCAGATCATAAGTAATCATTAACGGTTATCAAAAGTATTCATGTACACGTACAAGAGCTTTGCCCATACCCGCAAGACGCGCCTACGCCCATGTTGGACCTATCTATGAGAGCTAGTGCGTAAAGAGTTCCAAGTACGGGTAATAACCGCAAATCGACCCGACGCCTGAAAACATTTGAACAGAGCGTACAGAATGGATGCTAAAAGCAACATACATCGTTTGGCGTTCAAACAACGCGTCAACTTGCTCGCTTGTCACCGTTGTTAGCGGTGACTTCGACATCAGACGACAATGAAGGGGGCTTCAGCATTGTTCGCATGTTCAGCAGAGGCTCTGGAGGACGAGATGGACATTATGGTGATGCAAGAAGATGGAGGACCTCAAAGCCGATTCTTGATGCTTTAATAACTCTACAGAACTGACCAAGCATGCGGTGATGCAGAAGCCGGCAGAACAGAAGGACAATCGAGATGTTGGAAGGGTATCCGATTGTAGATAGAAGGAAACCATCACAGGAAAGGTGCACTCGCGATGAGCACCGTAGGTGCTGATCACAATTCTAGGCGCTCAACGTCCATTTCTCAGCATACTGGGGCTAGAGCTCAGATGTTTCGTTGGAATACCTGGAAGTCTTGTTGAGAAAGATATCTTGCGTCTAGTATACTCTGAAATCAAAACGAAGAAGCTTACTTGCCATACAGGACTTCGATATCTCCCTCTCTGTCCGCGGAGCTCTGATGGATGTATACGTAACACACTCGTACAATGTGATGTTGCAACCTTCGTCCCAACATCTTTTTGAGGACGAGCCGCACCTAAAGCCCTATATCGACGTTCTGTTAGGCACCCACCGGTTTCGGTTACTCTTCAAAGGTCGGTATAGTGCAGTACCCGGTCCTAGTAGAAGTCCAAGACGGAAGGCTCGAATCATCGCATGGTAGGTGGGCTGTGAAATGAATACTCCAGGCTCGGTATACACGTGTTAGCGACGCTTAATAGCCAACTTGCTCCTACAAGACCGAGTTAAGGCTCAGCTGCCCGCTACTATGGGTCACTTTCTACCGAGAATGTCTGCCAGTTCACCTTGAGCTGTCAGAGTATCGCATGTGGTTCCGAGGACGATTGTCGCGTCTAGGAATACCGGAAAAGCAGAAATCGAGGCGGGGGCACGTCGTAGCCGGTGTTCAAATCATCTCGGCAAACGCCGACTGCCAGATCTCCTCCATGATAGCGCCGGCCCGCCTCATCCCGCCCTTACCCTGAGATGTCAACGGTGCCTTCTATAAATTTTTGCTATGGTGGGTTCCTTTTACCCCCTTCTCTGGTAAACGCTGCCTAGACTGGCATCGTAACAGTGAGGCACATCGGCCGATGAAATCAGTTGGATGCTCCCGGTCCACATGACAATCGATTATTCTCTTTTATTCGCGCCCTCGTCGAGCCGGCCTGACAGTTCCCGAGATCTTTGCGCCTTTCTACTGTCGTTATGGCCTCCTTGCTATCAGTCAGGAGTACTAGTATTCGGCGTTACATCTCCGGCTGGAATGTATATCATAGTATTCGCCCGAGATGCAGATGAGAAGACGATCTCTGTCCTGTATTACTGCGCTCAAAAAAGAAGCAACCCAACAAGTCTGGTGAGTATAGAAATATCCTGGCTTTGCGGATATCTCTGCAATATCGCCTTGTGCCGGAACGAGAAATATTCAGTCCCAGCAAGCAACTGAAGAAGCAACTCGTTGTACACATCACTAGAACGTAGTTCGGAAAGCGTGCTAGCCGATGAACGGCGGCTGCAAGTGATCCCTCCAGAACTCTGCGCTACCGCTGCAACGAGCTCCGTTGTGAGTTCCCCTGGAAAGTCCTCAATGCACCGCAAGGTCCGTCGATTCAGCAATGAGGAAGTTGCTCCTGCCAGTAAAATCAGGGATACATCTATGATGGAACCCCAAAGCACAATTGCGAGCTCCGCATCAACAACTTCAAACCTGGTTCATCACTCCGAAGGTCGAAGCAACAGCCAGATTGAAAAGAAAGACCCAGGATCACCGTTCAAGACTGCCATTCCCATCAAGAAGCTCTTGGAGTATATGCAAAGACATAGGGTTAAACACGACAAAGATAATGCACATGGGTCAACCAATCTGCACCGTCAACTGGTGAGCCGAAATGGTCATAGGACACACGACTTCAGATAGTCGTAAAATTTCCGAACTTGATAGGTGTTCGTACTTGGACCAGATGAACGTGTAAACTCTATAGTACCCATTATTACCACATCGAGATGACGAATACCATTACGGACGAAGAGCCTCACATAGTCTCCTAGACAGGGGACGGATAACTGATTACGGATGGGGTGGACCTACACCAAGCAAATTTCCAAAATTAAACGAATGCATTGACGAAAAGGAGCAAACTCTTACCTCGAAAGCACATAGTAGAGTGCTATAGAAAATGAGGTATCCCCAAGAAGGAGCAAAATCCATTCTAGCCTGTAGGCGACAATAGTACCGGTCAGGATGTTTCGGGTTCCAACCGGGCTCGAGCACAGCTTGAAGTTGTTCGGAACTTCGCTATTAGCGTTGGCGGACGCCTTGGAGGCTATGAAGAGTACTTATGCGAACAAGGTCCTTGTCCATACCTGATGCGACGTGCACTACGTCAGGGTTGCTCTGGTCTATCAAAGATATTAATGGTGATTGATAATGTAGTTCCAGATAAAGGTAGCATCCCTCTGTGAAGGATCGGGCACAGCGAACCAGCAGAAGGGACAATGTCGTGCTTATTTCCAGGCTTGACTGAGGATGACGAGAACATAGTGAACGTAGCTTTAGGTTTCGGGAAGACGGAACGTGCATGATGGGAGAACTCGAAGAAGCAAGTTGATCAAAGTTTCTAGCATATACCCTGACAAGGCATGGCTCCGTATGGAGACCTAGCACAAGTAGTACTGTCAAGCATGCGACATTCGATATGACGTTGCAGAAAGTCAATCTGCCATAGTACTTGAACCAGTCTCTGCTCAAAGGAGCCCAACTCTCAAAAGTTCGGATCATGATTGAATTTGTCACAGTGTAACATCGTTTGACAGGAACCCATTTCTCGACTACCGTCCGTCGCCGAATAGATTCAGTGCATATCCTAGATTTCCCTGGCTACTTACTTGGGACATGCTCTTAGCTCTCCAAAGCAGTGTCATCGTGTCTGGGGAATCAAAAGGTTGAGGGGCGCCTAGAATCTACTGCTGACAGTGAGACAAGCAGAAACTTTGGCCAAATGCGCAGTCCGCCCCAGGTGACAGCTGCCTTGAAGCCTTCTTTAAACTTAAATCACTCACTATCTGGTACGTTCTATGTTTTCGGGAAACAACATCTATGTCATACATCGAACCAAACGCCACTTCTTCTCCTTTATAGGTATCACCCATCAATCAAACCAACTTCACCGCCCGAGTTTTCCAGCCTGTTCGTCCTTGTTCCTAGATATTGGATAAATAATACCTGCTTTCCTTCACCTCTTCATCCAAGAATACATGTTAAATAACAGCAGTAGTGATATCTTTTCCTCGGAAAAGGGTCAACAGCCAAGCGATCCTACAAATTGTACACCTTAACGGACTTCGTTTCCTGATCTTCCCCGTGGTTATATAATTGGTTACAGAATAATTGGATATCCCCTGTTGAAAAGGAAGAAGGAACGCCGTTAGTAGTCAAATCATGACCCACAGGAAATAGCCTAACTTGCCTCCTATTTCCCCGCACGCGACGCACTGTCCTCGTGATGGTACCAAGTGTGGAGAAGGATCTATGCACAGATCTCCTTCGATCCTCCCGCCTGGTCACGCTCCTTGCCCTTTTCACCTATCGTCGGAGAGGACGCCGACGCGCTGTCCTCCTGGTACAGCCCATGCTGTTCGATGTAGTCTACAACGGGTGTTGGCAGGAGATACCGCACCGATAGACCGCGGCGGATGAATAATCGAACCTGGTGTAGCATTGAGCAATCAGAATATCAATCAGAATATAGACCCGATAGCCAGCGTACCTTGGTACTCGAGACGTCGTTCTGGATTAGCTGGGAGATCAGATAGATGTTGTGACGCCAGCGCGCCAGGCTATCCGTTGCTTGATCCATATCTGACCCAGCGCGCTCGACAATGAGACACCCATATCGTCCCAGGATATGGTCAAGCTGGGGGAACAATTGAGAAAGTGCACGACGAAGCTGAGTGATGTCTTACATCTTGGTAGCTCCAGACCCCGGGTTCAGACATCGTTCCAATAAGGTCTGAGCCGGCCAAGAGCATTACCCGAACATTACGCTGTTCGCCGTCTGATGTCTGTACCCCGCCTAGAACGGTGTTTATTTCGTGATCAAAATGATCAAGGACAACGGCGGTCCGTTGGTACGTTTGGACAGCCTCCCAGGAATCTATCATGAGCCATGACGAGGTGTCTTCAGCAGCAAGAGAACACATTGCAATTCTGCAGAAGAAATCATCAGCTGAACATTCTTGGTCGGCGAAGTTCGTTATCAAAATTGCTTGGAAAGCACGACATCTAGCTGGGACAATTAACCGGCACGGGTCCGGAACAACGGACCTGACGGAGACGAAACTATTTGCTCGACGCACATGGCGCGCAGAAGAAAATACGGAGCTTGGGGCCAAAGGGGAAGTAAGCGCTCACCTGTGCTGCGCACTGAGTAAGCCTGGCTTCTTGTACATATCGCTGACTGGACTTAGATAGCCTCCAACGATTTCGAACTCGGTGTTCTGTCGGACGTAGTCCTTGGCCATTTCGAACATGCGTAGATGCAAGTAGGTCACAGGGCTGAAGGACCCGCACGCTACCAAGACTATTGGAGTTTTTTGTGGATCCCGGAGCACACGAGATAGGCGATGATGAGGAAAGACATAATTGGGGGGATTAGTGAATCCCAGAGTAGGTTGAACCTGAGCCATTGGGTCAGAAGGGGAGGTAAGGGAAAAAGTGGTAGCTGAGCGTGGGACTGGTAGTAGAGGAGTAAAGCAGAATGAATAGGGAACTCTTAAACTTTTAAGGCGATCTCATTTCGTCACACCCGTGACATGAGTCATCTTCCCCGGATTCCACCTTTAGCCCAATCGTAAGTATGTATGCACCCTTGTATCAGTTTCAGGCCGAAAATAATGATTATTACATCGTGGTTAAAGTTGCGAATAATAATTGAACGTTTGAAGTATCATGTGCCCAAGACAGTTTGTCCGCTGAGGTAAAACTGAGTGCATACTTTGCTGTGTAAAGCTGTTGCCGGTCCTACTGATGTAAGGAGGCCAAAACTGGTTGCCCCCACGGCTGGGCTGGTGACCAGAGCAATTAAGCGCTCGCTCTAATTTAGCCTGATGATGACATCATTCCTCCCTCCTTTCGCCACGACCCTCTCGGTCAGTAACGAGAGGATAGGCATGTGCACATTCATTTTTGGTGGCGGTCAATCCCCCGGAGTTCCGACAAGGTTAATTCAATTTTAAATGATCAGGGGAACTGGGCAGAATTTCAATTGACAAAAATTTGCTGGCGGCTATGTCTTGTCCTTACGAAAGTACTTAGCGCTGGCTTCATTTCCGATGGGAAAATTCAGGCCGCTGTGGTTGAATACATTCTATCATCGAAGCAGCGTGAACCCCGAGTTCATAGTCGGCGTTTCGGACCGGCATACTCGTGTGCCTGGTAGCAATCTAATCAGAAATTGGAAATTCAGGGATCAACAGTTCTCATAATTTGTACGAGTACGATAGTAGATTAAGATGGCATAGAGGCATATATCATAGAGGCGTAGGGTACATAAAGTCATTGAACATGAAAAATACACAATACAAGGTCCTTGAACCATACAACAAGAGCACACAAGTCGACTTGATGGTAGTAGAGAATCGATCCGATAGTGAGCACAACAAAGAACCCAAGCAACGTGGTCTCGATATCTTCCAGCTTTTTCGTAGAGATCTTCTGGCATGCGCAATTCCATTTGACCAAAGGCGTGTATTGGTCGAGGCGAGAGATGAAATAACAAAGGAAGAGGTCAGAGAAGGAGCGGAAGGCCCTGTAAGAGGCGCGGAGTTGGCGCTGTCGCATCGTTGATTTGGAAACAAGAGGTTCTGCCAACATGTATGACAAAGGACTGCATGGGACGGGGAAGAAAGGGAAAGTTACCTGTGAACTTGATCCTTCTCCCACGCTCGCAAAGGTTGGCAAGGGCTAGAGGACTGAGCCAGTCTCTATCAGCGGGGTCCTCGGAATCCCATCGTGAGGGGTGGATGGGCTATTCAGATGCAATGAGCCACGATCATGAGGCAAGGGAAGTAATGCATACGACGCAAGTCTGCAGGCCCCAGTTCCGGCGTAACGCGCGGAGGTCCAATCCTCCATACTCGTCCAGCCGGAACATCGTGTCGATGTCAGGCTCCATTTGTTGGTAGAGCATGTTGAGCTGAGAATAGAATTCCACTTGGACGTATCTAGAAACGTGGCTCCATCAGTAGCATAGTGTCAAGGGAGAAAGGGATAGTACTCGTTGCTCGGGAGATCCGTGCGTGGGAGAGTTCCATTCAACTGACACATCTTCCACTCCTCGTTGCGCTCTTCGAGGCGGTCCTTGGCGAGTTCCTCAGGCGACTGGCAGAAGAGGAACACGTTGTCCTGGAAGAACACCTTCAGAGCTTTCAAGGCATTCCTCCGAGTGTCTTTGACGGGTCTCGGCTGAGGTCGTCCGAGCCTTCTCGCCGCAGAGAACGAACTGGGACGTTTGTCGCCCAAGTCCATTTGAGTGCTCGACATGGTGACCAGAGAATGGAGAATTGGTAGGTGAGTACCGTCGAGTTCTTCAGCTCATCGTCTGTGCATTTTATGGGTAGCCGCGAGGTGATCAAGTACAAGGTCTCAGCGAGCAGGAGTTGCTTGTCGGTTACCCAGACACCCGGGACAAGGTCGTTAGGCAGAGGAACATAGCCTTTCGCGTATTTGATATCACTTCAAGCTAATAGAAGAAAAGAGTACAAAGGACTTTGTACTCTTCTGTTGGAGACGGAAAAAAGGTGGCCAACCATCAAGTACAAGGACGAAGGTCATTTTCCCACGCCGCAGACGCGCTGTTTGGTCGTTCGGGTAATACTTTGCCCCATCAGTGAACATTTACGTGGTTGCTTCATGTTCACCCTTCTATCTAAAGAAATCTGGCATATATTATGGATATGACTCTAACTGAATGATGATTTCCTCGTGCCAGTAGGTCGCTCAGAGATCATGTGGGAGTTAAGCCTGCCTACAATGTTTCAGTCAAATAATCGTATGGATGTGCATTTGGTCCCGCAATGTATTAGGAACCGTTGAGCGGCCTGTCACATCGCATACTTACCACCGGATCGGTCTCTACTACTAGCAAGCATGCGTCCGCTGATGACATTGTTAACTTGAGACAAGAGACGATATATTGCCAACGACAATCCGAAGACACCCTAAAAGAAATGAAGAAACTAGTCACAGCGCCGACCCAAAAATTATCGTGATCAAATATCGGCATTGCGCATCGTAGGTTCAATCCAAGGTAAACCCAAAAGCTCGAAGACCTCTGCTTCGCTGTTTGGAAAGTAAGGATGGGAATCCTGCCGACGCACTCTGTGGAGTATTCTCAGTGCCAAACCACGGGTATATCAACGAAGTTACTTACATGCCGGAGCTGTCGAATTTGAACCCGCTAGTATCAATAGTTCGTGAGTACGCCAATGTGATGATAGGAATGCAACGCGCACCGTTCCTTTGCCCACAACCGCAGATCCCTTTCGAACATTTTCGATCCGGTCCTAACATGTAATGAGACAAGAGAACTTCTTGCGGGGAGAATGAACATACCAGCCGACTACGGCTGTCCAATACAATTCAGGTGTTGTGAAGATTAAATCAAGCCTTCGATGTAGCCTGGCGTTTGTTTCGTCGGACGGCTGCACGAACACTGACATCACTTTGTAAAGGGAACTCCGCTCTGCTGTTCGTGAGGAAGTATCACCGAAATTTGAGAGGCCTTCATACAAGGGTTCTCAACAGGTCGAAACCAAACGGAAACAAGACGCACCCATAACGTGGGTGATTATGCCTGATTGACACAGAAGGGGTTAATGTCGAGACAGGCGGAACATATATTGGCATACCACGATTGTAGAGCCTTTGAACCAACTGTTCACAGAGGCCTTTCACTTGGTTCCCAGCAGTTTTCAGGTTCTCGTGAGTAATGACAATATCGACGTCACTGCTGCCCTCCTTGCCACGGCGATAACTAGATGTAGATATGTCTTCAGGTGCTCTCGTTCGTTTGTTTTGTCTTACCTCCCAGTGATGGTGCTGGAACAACCGGGCCGCAGATGACCTAGCTCGTCCATGACAACGGCATGCATTCTCTCCGTTTCATCTCGGAGGATCGGAGCATTTAACTCTGCGTGAAGTCGTATAGCTTCTGGAGACGTTAATGTTGGCACACGCGTCTTCTCCGAAGTGGTGGTAAGAGTCATATAGGGAAATTTTTGCTTAGAAGCGCCTGGCTCTGAAGTTGAAGCAGAACGCTCCAAGTTCTCATAATGGAACTCCAGATCCTTGATAGTCCGAAGGCCTTCAACGTCGTACATGTGCTGAGCATAGGCCGGTCCTATTCCGTATACCGACGTGAAGAGCGTTAAGACTTGATACCTTGGATCTTCGAGGATAGATTCTGCAATTTGTTATAGCGTGTAACAAATATACCCGTAAAGCAACACACCAGCTTCGCTTATCGTTCCCGACCGTAGGTATTCCTTGATCTAAAGGGACAAGTGGTGAGACGATATACAAAAGCACAGACGAAGCACCCTACTTTTGCGACGGTTTTGACGCCCATATGTGACAAATTCGATACATCGGTCTTGAGGAGGTTTTCAGTTATCACAAATGGATATGCTGTATGCACCGTCTTCAGTTATTCATACATAAAGATACCACACAACATATCTCACATTTGATTGTCTGTCGCCCCACAATTATCATTACCGTTCCGGATGGCAGACGAAATTGTGACCCACAGCGATAGCCCTCTCATATGCCAAGGTGTTCATGGCCTTCCCATCCAGCTCTCTTGAGTGACGCAGTATATCCAGCTTCTCAGCTAGCTCTTGATTTGGACACACTAAAGGTGAAAGTCGCCGACACGAGTTTGGACTCCGGTAGTCAATTTTCCGGCTATCCTCCGCGTCCTCGGCGCTAGTCGACGGGCCTTCCGCAGCATGGGTCGAAGACTGCGACGAGCGAACTGCCATATAACTGTCGTACGGTAAGACTTCGTGTTCTTTGGCGCAATCCCGTAGCCAGTCTGGCGTGATAACAAATTTTTGCACCTTTGCTTCACCGCTCAGCCAATGCGTCGCGCCCGCTGAAATAACGGGAACTCACCGCGAGATCCCAGTCAATATGTCGTTCCAACCGTTTCTTCATTTTCACTGCGGTGACTATCACGTCCGCATCCTTCGCGTCTGCTTCATACACCAACTGGAACTGGCCCGAGTCTGCGTCACTGAAGACTTCCCCACTCTCCAGTATCGAGCGAAGCTCTGCTATTTCCTTGACCTTGAGCTTGGCGTCGATGATGTGGACGCGTAGTGGGTTGACGGTTACCGTTGGAGACTCGGACCCAGAGCCAGCAGTCGACTTGAACCGCTTCGGCTGCGGCGAGAACGAACGTGAAGCACTTGAAGAACTGCTGTACACAAGGTGCTGTCGTTTTGGAGACATGCGAGGATAGAATACCATTAATTTGGGCGACCTGGCCAAGTGACGCCAAAGACGGCTTGACTTCATGGCGGGCATCATAGTGGACGTGTTAGCGGAACGACGTCATCTATTTATTTGCAAACACTCAAGTATAATCAAAAATTCGGCAGCCTCAGGGTTCATACAGAAAAATAATAAGGGTATTCTAGTAATTCAGAGCCTAGATTTCATGCTGGCGACCTTGAGCTTAGCAGTTTCTAAGCTTTGATCTAGAACAGAGTCATTATGCTGGGAGTCCAATGCAAAAACAAGCACTCACAATTTCCAGCGAATAGTCTATCGTCTGGCACAGAGACTGTGTGTGACCGGAGATTTGAGATATCTACCATCTCGGGAACGACATTCCTGAGCGTCGGTGCCCCAAGGAGGCGCATGTTCATCTCAAACTCATCCTAGCACATTGATGTCAGCCCAAGGTCAATCAGTACTTCAGATGCCGCATACATTCAATATTTGCAGTGCCTTGCTGACACCATCTTCCCCGTAAGTCGAAAACGCGTAAAGGAAAGGCCGGCCAATGCCAACTGATAGCACTCATAAGAACACGTCACGGGCAACTGAAGAAGGCTTACCGGCCGTTGCACCAAGAGCGACCGCCTTAAGTACGTCAGTAGCACGGCGTACACCTCCATCGATGAATATCTGGAACTGGTCGTTGGGGAAGGACAAGCCGCGTCTCTTCTTCAAATTCTCCACGACCTCAGCAAGAACCTCAATCCCTGACCGGGAGAAGTCAAGTTGACGACCACCATGGTTTGAGAGAACGACACCGGCCAGCCCGTAGTCGTAAGCCTCCATCGCGTCCTCCCAGCACTGTACGCCTTTCAAAATGAGAGGCACTGAAATCGGTTTGTTAGGATGAAGAAATGAACTGAAGACATCGCACATACTTGAAGTGATACTTTTGAACCATTTGATGTCGTTCCAACACAAGCCTGGATCAATAAATGACTGCATTGCATGAGATATTGCTGGCTTGGGGAAAGGCAATTCTTACGCTGATTGCGCGCGCGGCACCCTGAGACCTATCTACGCCATCTGCACCAGCCTTGGCTACTTCAGAGGGATCTTCAGCTTCAAATTTCATCCTCATATCCTGCATTAAAGCGTCAATGAGAAGCCTGCAACTTGAGTCAACAACTTACCTTTTCCCGACGACCAAGCTGTGGCGCGTCGACTGTGATAAAAAGGACCTTTGATTCCTCGGTCCTCCGCGTGCTGAACGATTCGCTTCGTAATATTCCGGTCTTTGTTAACATACCTACATGGTATAATGTCAGTAAACAACAACCCTGGTAATAAAACTACACACAGCTGGAAAAACTGCACTTGACCGGGCTTCGCGCAATCCATAATCTCATCGAAAGAACATGACGCAAGCGTCGGAATCATCTGAATGACACCATGCTTCGCAGCAGCCCTCGTCAGGTTCAGCTCGCCGTCAGGATGGCCTAACTTTCCGAGCGCAGTCGCCGTCTGTAAAGATGCTTGTATCAGGGACAAGCCAGGCGCACGAAGTGGGCTAAACATACTATGTATACCGGCATGCTGGATTTATGTCCCAATATCGTTGTTGACCAGTCAACTTGTGTGACATCTCGCAAGATTCGCGGCCGGAACCATATTCTAACTGTGTGATAAGCGACCTATCGATATCAACACGCTAAATCATACCTATGATAAGCAGCGTGATTTTCTCGGTGTGTTATCTCGTCATCTGCGGCGGATGAATAGTATGCCCAGGCTTTCTCGGGCATGACCTAATTTCGCAATATACTATTGAATTGTGAGCTTCAGAACAGCAGAGGATAGATGTTGCGCGCCTCGAAATCATGCAAGTTCAAAACTTCAGACAGTGGTGGCCTCAGCTCGAAGCGCTCCAAACGAGCCTTCTCCTCTTCAGTGATCTTGACTTCGACTTTCTGGACCGTTCCAGCTTCCACTGTTCCTAGGCTAATAATGGCTCAATGATGATAGCCGAACGGATGAAGGGAGGACTAACTGCTTCTCTGGCGGTAGGTTAGTAGTGATGGCGTCGGGAGGATGAATTGGCTCATATTCCGCCCTGTGCCACGTCAGAAAGGTGGCTAGCCTCACGGATCTCTGAGCTCACGTTGCATCCTTCCCTGCATATTTGAGGATTATTTTGCTGCCACCTGTTGGCGCGCACGCTGAGTATCACGGTCGTGTCAAACACTCATAGATTCTCACCAGGATGATCTGTCCCAAAAATCAGTCCACATCATACATTCGGATACTACGGTTTACACACCATTCAAAAACTCGGTGACGTCGTAGACCTTGCCTTGTTGAGAATGAGCGTCCGTTACCGATGGAGATATGCATCCTACCGTGAACTATTATCCAGCAGCTCTCGCGTGAGTTGTGCTGGGCGACTTCCTTGCCGGATATTACTGCGTCAGGCATCGTGGAGGTGGAGG
This sequence comes from Armillaria novae-zelandiae, assembly GCA_030435655.1. NCBI lineage: Eukaryota > Fungi > Basidiomycota > Agaricomycetes > Agaricales > Physalacriaceae > Armillaria > Armillaria novae-zelandiae. The sequence goes on along the minus strand of JAUEPR010000004.1, from coordinate 1,432,617 downwards.
GAAGAATGCTAGTGTAATGATCGAGCCAGTCACTGTTTTAGCATTTCACGGGGTACCGTAAAATGCCGCCGGTCCGGCAAAGAAGTATGTCCGGTCCGAAACCGGATATATATTCTTCTCTTTTTCCACACGACTCCCATCTCTGCTCCGTCCCGTCTCCATCTCCTTTGAACTGTTGTAAGGTGCTCCATCGGATCCCTGGCTCTTATGCCATATCAGGAATAACTTCGTCTTGATATCTCATTACTCTGGAGTTCCTGAGCATATGGGCATTAGCCTTCAACCTTTTTACCTCGAGCCGGATCTCGCCCTAATGTATTCCTCCATTCTCTGAATAGTTTGGACGTCCATAGAAACCATATTGAATGGTTTATGGCATCTTGCATCATGGAATACCCCACATGTGCAGGCGAGCAGCTCTGGGTTTCTATGGTGCTTGTCACAACCTTCATCTGCCTAAGAAAAACTGTGATATGAGTTCAATTCATTACATATATACATGTAACGGAAGGTTCAGCGCTCAGCACTGGCTCCAGGTGCCGCAGTTTCAATGACCTGTGTACGGTTACTCAATCATTTCCGGCCCTAGGATAAGGAATTTACTACGGCTGGCAGTCATGATTGTTCGAGATGATCCTTATCTTTGTCCATGGGCCCAATATAAACCTGTGTAAGATGAGAATGCTGAGGCGGAGCCGCCATGTACTCTATGCTATCCTGCGACCATGGGTCAAGTCTCGGAGTATGAGTCGCAGCGCTTGCAAGGAAGCGGGATCTCGTGAATCCAATCACTGTTGACACCGTCAGCATTAACTCTACCACCATTCTCTTCATCCATTTCCACGGCTGACGTTGCGTGAGGATTATGGACTATTCTTTCCTTCTGGTGTCGGCGAAATGACTTTTGGCACTGAAATTTTGAGGTAATTACATAATCTGTAAAGCACCTCTGAGCTTGGACTGCGCTTCGACATGTCATTTATCGACTACGCGACAGACAGAGCGAGTTTGACTGCCTGAGAAGAACTACTATGATAACGTTGGCTCAGGTCTTAATCCCGTATTCATTGCACAAGGATGGTACGTTTCAGATCACTCTTTACATAAACTGAACCTATCCTTCAGGTCACCGTACCACGGTATAGTGTGTCTTTTTTGGTACAGATAATTCTGCTAGGGTTGATGTGTGATGTAGACTTCACGACGGTTCCGCATAGTCATGATTTCCTATCCCCAAGGCTATCCACAGATTCCACGCATCCGCATCTATGTTCCATCAGTATTCAATTCACCGAGCAACCCTGTGCGACGCGAGATTGTCCGAACCCTATCTGGGAAGGGATCGGTGGGGCAATCATCGAGCTTATATCCTTCGGTTTGAAATGCAGATTTTTTTCGCATAGCCGAAAATGCAAACACCATCTAAAGGTCGACCGGTCAGGTTTCAGCATGATCGGATTCTGAGCGCTTGTACTGGTTTTTAATATTTGCGCACTGGTTAACGACTTCCCTCCCTTGATGATACCACTTCCAACCCAATATAACCGATCGCCAAAAGTTGCGAACTCCCATCTCATCGTCGGAAAAGCAGAGTCGATCGTTGGCATCCCAACGTATATCGTGAGCTACCCTGGATGCGATTGGCGAATGTGATTCTGGATCTTCATTCAATTGTTGTCTCGTTGTCTGATGTTGGATGGCTGCATGTTTTCGACTACCCGTTTAATCTCTGCAGAAATAGAGGTAACGAGATAGCAAAGGCATTGAATAAACCTCTAGTGAGATCATTTTTCGGAGCCCGCTAGCTTTTTTGACTGAACATGTGTTTATAGCTTCAGGGCTACGCTTTGTCCTCTTTTCCGATGAAGGTCAGGTCATACATATGTCCCCGAGCCTGCACGCTTCACCAACCGTCAGTGTAGGTATCGCTAAAGGAGCTGTTCGCTTCCGAAAGCGTCAATCTACTTATGGGGAATACCAAGCGCGACATAATGAACTTGTTAGGTAAACCGTGAAATCCTGACATCGAGGACTTCTCGGCAGAGAATTTCATTCAAGGCAAACAATTCGGGCGGCATAGAGAACCGCCTCGCTGATGAAGAGTTGTGTGCCCAGATGTGGTTAAGTGCACTTTTTTGCAGTGAAGCTGCCGTTTCGCGCAGGTAGTGCAATCACTACTGCTGGACATGAAACAACAGCTGCTATATGTACTTGGACTCTGTTGGAACCGAGTTTGCCTGGGAGATACGCGTGCAGGAACGGAAGGTCAGACCCGTCGGCGTCCATGGAGAAGCGGGAGTCTCGGGCTCAGAGTTGATTTGATGCCATATTTTGCTACTATCGTTAAGGTTGGTGTATACTCTTGTTCTGGCGCCCTGGCGGATATAGCTCAAGTCCAGCCATAGGAAGCTCTCCGACTCCATCCAACGGTGTCCAACATGTTCAATTAAGCAGAATGCGACGATATCATACCTCTTTCGAACTGCATCACCACAGCCTTTTGAAAGGTTCTCCGTGACAGACCTGTACCGAAAAGCCCAAGGGTCTTGCCTCCATTCTCCTACGATATGGCAAGGCCGATCACTTCTTCTATTGATAAGATCACTTACTTAATAACGATGCTGACGCTTTGGAGGGTTGATGTTCGGACCTTCGTATTAGTGGCTTGATGAACGACGCATGGATAACTTTTAGTGTGTGTATACGCGAACCCGTGAGCCATGCTTGAAAAGACATAATCCCCTCCATTCTCATATTTTATAGGTTCATGTTCGGTGGTATCTGGCATGCATAAGGGTGGAGTTTCATGCTCTTTCTCTTATGCATCCATCCAACACTACTCGGTCTTAACTTGCTTTCACACAGGATTCTAGAACTTCGGTACCTCCTTGCTGATTTTTTAGACGAATGTGAGTACTTTTCTCGGCCGACATCCCAGGGGGGAATGATCCACCGTGGCCATGATTCCCAGAGTCGAAGGCAAAGTCGAGAAGGGCTTTCAGATGCCGTTGATGGCTTCTATTACATCCAGAGGAGATGTCGAGGGATTGACATTCGTTCTGTGTCACTCTGTGCCTGTACTTCGGCTCTTTGTGACCTAACTTGCGGATCCTTTAGACGGTCTTAATGTTTTCCGAAGGTACCAACGAAGTGCAGACATGCAATTCCTCGGACCAGTGAATCCTCCGTCGAGCGCAGTCCAACTAGAATTCAGCAACATCTGGATAATCATATATCAGCCTGAGGTCTCGGTGAATTTTGTCCTTTGAGTTGGCTTGGCCCATGATTAATTACCGAGAAATTTATCCATTCGGCATTGAGACTCCTTGGACCTGCCCAGACGATGAAACAGAAAAATATAGAGCTCGATGACTTGGCACTACTTCTCTGCGACAATCATGGGGGCTAAAAACTCGACGCTCGTCGTATACTGAAAGATTTATGAATATGTCATTCGATAGTTTTGATCTAGTTGGCAAGAAACCTGTTCTTTCTAATTACCCTGCAGGCTCGATATTCGTGGGCTGACGGTGCCTACATTTATTGAACGACTCATTTCCATACGGACCGCCGGAGACTACCAGCGGTAACTTATTTGTGATGCGGGATCATCGGCTTAGTTACCGGCAAGTTGCCGGTACCGCAGAGGAAAGAAATTCACATCATGTCTCCGTCCCGGGACTTCGACAGCACTTTGGACACGCACTCTGAGGACTTTCGAGGGCAAAGCATTATGGCATTTCTCGGGCTTCAGTGCCAGGATCATTCTCTAGCCGAGAAGCCAGCTGATACCTGGATCATCTTGAAGCACAAAACATTAAATCGACTCGCCGTGTCTGCCCGGGTCGGTAGTGACGCTACGTCTCCTTGCAAAATATCTGATGCACCTCGTCTCGGGAGCAGAACATCAAGAGAACGCTCCAGTTTTTCAACAAAACCCCTTCAAACGGATATAAAAATGGCAGCTAAACTTTTTGTACAGTGCGTCAGCAGCACTAACTCCCATCTTGGGCTACAGATACCATGGCATCACGACGATTGTCCCTTTTTGAAATTGATTCGTTTATGGGAGGATTGGCGACGATCCACTCGCGTTTCCGGGGATATGGATACAAACCTCTCCTCCTTTCAGTTGGTTGAAGCTTGATCGTGTCTGTGTAACCTCGGCGTTCCTTACCGGAACGGTCACCGCCTCGTCACGGTGTCTTCTCTGGAACTTGGTTGAGTCGAGAGTAACGGAGAGGACCGACCCGAGCGCTATTTGTCCCCACCAACACCTTTCCGAGAATGTAAAAACTATCAATTTCTCAAAACATAAAAACCCAAGGTCTTTGCTCTTCTTCTTTCATACAACCCATCTCGAGCCATCCCTTCACGTCGACATCTAACCTCTACGATGCAGAATCCTTACAATGTATGGGGCACTCTTCCCAGTGGCTCGTCTTCTGAAATCCCCCCTTCAATCTATGGTGCACTTCCCTGGAATGATTCTTCTTCCTCTAATGCTCCGAGGCTACACACCTTCTACTTCGCTGCTCTCAACCCCTCCATCGCTAACTGTGTCGTGCTTGGACCCAACAATGATCCTCAGTTCTACGTAACAGCTGACTCGAATCTGCCTGGGTACACTGTTCTCAAGACTGCTAATGGACAGAAATTTGGGCTGATCGAATGGAAATCTGGCGGCAGTCAGGTAGAGATTCGTGGTGCTGTGCCCAAGCAAGCCACCAGCACCTTTCTTAGCTTGTCGCCTGATCGTAGGTGAGACCAACCATTTCCTACTTATCATCTCTCGTCATCTAAACCGATTATAGATACCGAATCATGCATGTCGGGGATAGCGACTATATCTGGATGCCAGATCAAAATGGGATTCGCGTATGTGTATCATACATTGTTCACAACATTGCCGATTCTGATTTACCCCAGATGTGCCTTGGTGGTGATATGTCTTCTACGACGCTAGCTAAAGTCACTCGAGAGTCATCTAGTTTCAAACTGGAAATGCGTTCTGAGGCTGTGCAAGCTGGACTTATACATTCGGCTATTGCGGCTATTGTTCTTCTGGAGAGCGGGTCGAGCATATGAACGAGACCCTCCAGCTCGGGTTTCGTGGACAGCACTATATTTTCTTTATTCGATATTTTTACATCTGTGCTGTATAATTCTCGATACGTGTATGTTCGATATTGGCCTATGCTTACTCCTTAGATATTTCGACTTTTCCGTGCTGTGTACATGGAGTGGTACTGCGTATAGAGTAGTATCTTCTATTATTATGCTAATGTGTGCTATCCTTCTCATCATCGTTGTCGTCCTTGCCGGCTCCTTTCCACATATCACGCGCAGTATCCAATGTCCGTCGAACAAGAAAATAAGGCTCCTTTGTCCAAGCTTTCCGCCATACCATCCCTGCAAACGTTAAATGCTCACCAGCGACGAGACTGTCTCGGAAGATCGTCAATACACGCCGTGTCGGCTGCAGCAGTTTGCTCATACCATCCCAAGCTGGGGGCAGCTGCGGTGGTAACGGTATAAGCAAAGAATGTGATCTAGCCAGAAATTAGAACGACGAAAACTGGGACAAAAGGGTTACTCACGATGTATCGGGTATTGGGGGCGGCGGAACGATGGCTCCCCACCACTTGTTATGCTCGCTGTCGGGTAATGGAGAGTGCACCGGCTGCGCATTGCGTTCTATGAACTGCTGGTACTCCTGCCAAGTTGCCTTCCTCTGCTCTTTGTAGTGCTCTCTCCCGACCTGCCCCCTTAGGTCGTACTTCATCATTTGTATCTTCTCCACCGAGGATATATGGCTGGAGCTCGTCCACAGATACCATCCCTCGTCCCAGTACTTGGTCCCCCTGCTCCGTTCAGGCTGCGGTGTCGGTTCATCATCCGTGTCTGTGGACCCCTTCCCACCGAGGTATCGAGGCATATTGACGGGCTGTCCCTCAGCAGGCAGAGGGTACTTTGCCTTGCCCTCCTCATCGACATCCTGATGCCGTCGGAACGATACAATATTCCGGACTTCATGGGCAAATATCCTCCGAATACATAAAGACCGACACGAAGGTTCCTGGCTGTTGAAACGGCCCTTGACCGTCTGCGTGCAGTACGTTATACACCACTCGTCGGTTTTGGGAGAAAAGCGTCCTGTGAAGGGTGTCTTTGTTAGGATATTTCACGAATTGACGGTAAGTAACTCACCTTGTGGAGGTGTAAGTATCTTTATTGTCGGCCAGTCTGAAAATGCAGGTTTTCTAACGCGCTGGGGCTGTTGAGTGGGCTGTTCGTGCGTAGACGACATCAGCGTTTCGGAGTCGTAAGCGCAAGTCTCCGGCTGTTGTGCGACCCTGATTTCAATCGGAGTTTCAAATACGGCAAATAAAATCCGTTTTTTTTTGTCCTGTTCGATACCTTTGCCGTTCGAAGAATCGTCGTCGCAGCTTCCGTACAGAGAGCCCCGGCTTTCATATTCTGCTGTGGGGAAAGTCCCCGGAGATGCAGAGTATGTCCTCGTTCAACTAATGGAAAGCGACCGTCTCCAAGCACGATGGTACTGGACGAGGACGGCGGGAACGGCTTTGCTCGGCCCTTTGGCTTGTAGCTCCCTCTCGACCGCTCTGCTGTCTCTCTGACGGCAGGCTATCCGACCTAGGTGTTCATACGCGAAGATACGAGCGTATGTATCGCTCGGTGGCCTGCTGAAGGTGCAGACGCTTTGTTGCTCATAGACACAGTTATACGATTGTAGCCCTTCTCGGGGTCTTCAACACAATGGGGCTCACTCTCGTTCGGCATAGGACCTTTCAATTTTTTTCCTCATCTGAAGAAGTCGTTTCTTCGTTCATGGTGGAGATGGTGGGGAGTAGTCGGGTGAGTCTTTCATCTTGCTTTTTGTTTATGATGCTTCAAAAAATTATTTTTTGAATTTCTTCATGGTGTATACCTCGTCTACGTTGGCGAGGGCGGGCTCCAGAATTGACACCCCTGATCCTCTTCTCTGATTCAACGCAAATGCCATTTGCTGACCCGGTTCCTCTAGATCTATTGTCTACGCTGTAAAATGTAGTGTATGTAGTTGACGGTCGTGCAATGAAAACGGTCTTGTGTCCTATGATATATCACAGTTTCGCCTTGGCAGGCTTCTTCCCTACTTCAGCCTTTGCACGGTCACGTAGCTCTCGACGAAGGATTTTTCCGGCCGCGCTGAAGACATGCAGTCAGCACGCACAGATTAATGTTGTCCCAGTGCTCACCTCTTGGGTACGACATCGATAACGACGACACCTAAGATGGATGTGAATAAAGATACTGAAAAGACACGACGAGACCTACCACCCCGCAAAAATTTGTGTCTTGCTACTTTGGTCTGTATCCATGAAGATATGTCCCGCGTGAATGTATGTTTCTCGATGTCGGTACTTATTTTTTGAGGTTTAGCGTGAACAACGTAAGCCCTAAGCAATTGCTTCAGTATCGTACAACTGAAATTGGAGAAGAACACACCTCGGTAGTTCCGTTGCCTCTTCTTCGTCATATACACCAACTACGGCTGCGTCTGCGATATCAGGATGGCTTAACAGTACGCTTTCCAGCTCAGCCGGAGGAACTGAAGGAAATTAGTTCACGGATGTCTGTGTTATTCATCAGTTGCACTTGCCTTGGAAACCCTTGGAAGCGTTCGTTATTCGGCTGGTATTTGGGAGACAGATCTTAGACTCACCTTGTACTTGATAAGTTCTTTCCGTCTATCCACAATGAAATAGAAACCATCTTTATCGCGAATAGCAACGTCGCCGGTCATGAACCATCCATCCGGCGTTATAGCCTCTTTGGTCGCCTCGACATTGTTCAAATAGCCCTACACGACATTAGTTAGATTCTTCCAGGACTAAACAAGGTACTATGCTTACTTTCATGATGGTAGGCCCTCGGATCCAGAGTTCTCCTGGTTTGCCCTCCGCCGCCTCCACCCCTTCATCGACCAGTCGGGCTTCGAGATTCGGCAAGAGAGTGCCAATGCTCCCCATCTTCCTCTCGGCGTCTTGCGGTGGGAGAAGATGCGTCATAGGAGAAGTCTCCGTCAGACCATAGCCTTGCACAATGGCACAGTTGACCTTCCTCGCACGAAGTCGATCGTTGACCTGCGTTGAACATTAGCTTCATTAGATAAATTTCCACATATATATGTACTTGTTTCGTCAATGCCGCTCCCAGAGGCGCGGCGCCTGAGATGAGCACTTTGAGGGATGTCAAGTCGTATTGTTCAACAGCTGATAGGGTTGGCGGGTGTCAGTAAGAGACGCCGCGAGAAGACGTCGGCGTACCCGGATGTCTGGCAAAGACGACCATGATCGGCGGGACAATCAATGCGAGTTTGATTTTGTACCGTTCGATGTTGGCGCAGAACTGTACAGGGTCGAAGCGTGGTTGGATAATGCATGGGCTGCCGCATTTGAGGGGGAACAACAGTAACTTGACGGCACCTGTACGTGTGGTGAATACACCGATATTAGAGGTGATGAACAGACGTACCGTATATGTGATAGAAAGGAAGAACACCCAGTATTGGCTCTCCAGCGATGTAACGTAGGCCAAAGTTGGTCATATCAACCACAGATGTCAGATTTTGGTGTTTCGTCTTGGAGCTCAGGTCACTTGGGGTCTAGGAGGATGGAAGCGGACTTACTTCAACTCCCTATGCAAGGATAGAGAGCTTCATTGAACCATCAATCGTGTAGGATGCAGTTTGAATAATACCTTGGGTTTACCAGTAGTTCCCTGAATGTACCGTCAAAATCCATTCTACCATGTCGACTAGTCACTTACTGAGCTATAGCACAACAGAACAGTGTTCTGAGCAAGGTCACCTTCGAACTTTTCTTCCTCCTGTAACTGCCCTAGCGACAGTAAATCAGTCTATACGTAACAAGTCTGTAGTGCGAGGGCTTCTCGGAGCGTCGGGTCCGCCTGCCCAGGACAAGCTGTTACTGAATAAGAGGATCTTGTCGCCTTCGCTTCCGACACCAATAGTCTTGAACATTTCCCTAACCGTTGGCAAGCCCTCCTCGGTTGTGAAGACATAGCTGGCACGACTATCGATGTACTGGTGAGCCAATTCACGACTCGTGTATGCGTTGTTCGCAAATGTGGTCCGTAGGCCAGCAGATATAGCTGAGGGCAAGAATAAGGTTCGACGATAAGAAACGGAACATTTGTACGTACAACCGAAGACAGCGACAGGCCACGCTAGAGAATTCGGGGAGTAAATGAGGACAGTATCACCCCGCTTCGCGCTGATCCTTGGATGATTCTGTAGGGCGTAACCAAGAGAAAGAGCAAGAGACCTGAGTTGAGCACGCGTTATTGTTGTTCCCGACGCAGAATCCACGAATGCCGGTAAGCTAGCTGGGTGACCTCCCACCAGGTCGCCATCCTTGGCCAGGAGATGGGTGAATATGGAGTGGCTCACGATAGGCACAGAGGGGTCGGGTGAGGTGTAGATTTTTGCGGGCATGGTGGAATGAATGACAAGGGGGGAAAACAAGAGACGTCGAAGTCTAAGAAGATTTTCTTTTATACGTATCACGAGAACTGAAGGCGGGGTTACATACTGCCGATGGATCTCAAACTTTTCAAGTCGCGTTTGAACTTGGAATTCGGTACCTCTGCAAAAATGCGTGTAAATCGCAAGTGCCTTGTGTCTGCAGAGCGACGATCTATAGTGTTATGTGCACGCTTTGGATTTTATTTGCCCAGCTTGGATCGCGGGGAAAGATCTGGCAGCATGTGGTTGAGCATGAATCACACCGGTAAATGGGTAGAGAGTTTACCGGAAGGTCGACAGTGGCGATAACTATCACCCCTCTAGGTATTTATGAACCTAACCAAAGCAAGTCTACATTGAAACACGAAGGTAAGCTGATCCAATTAGAACCTTTGCGTTGGTAAATTGCTGTGGAATGGTCGAGTTTGCGTTGGACAGAATAGCGATTATCGCGTTGTTATCTTCTGTCCAGTCAGCAAGTTGACGTTGCGAATCGGAGTTGTTGCGAATCGGACTATCTGACCTTGCCGCTTGTACAATGAGCCCTTCGCAATTCGAAGTACGAGAGAGATCCGGACACGGTTGTCGCTCTATTTCCTTAATGCAACAGTCAGTGACGGGTCGTCAATGGTCACATCAGCCTCTTGCCGTAGAATGCTTGATGGTAGTAGCGCCTAAATGGACATTGCACCGCCACCAGCCCTCTTCGTCTTCGACCACCACCGCTTGCTCACGTCTTACTCTTTCTCTTTCATCAATGGCTTCGCTACTTGAGCGCATGGGGGGACCCCCTACCACCGGTGCTATTCGTTCAAAGGGTATCCACTCAAGTCGATCTTCGACCCCATATGTTCGTCGTTTCACTTTATTCGACAATCACTGTTCCAACCTCTTCGCAACAGAGCAGGCCTCCCAAGGCAGACGTTGACAGCCAATGGGGTCACGACATGTATGAATCTGAAAACAATCTCTCAGCACGACTCGGCGTCCAGCCTGTAGCGCCTCGAGTCAACTTCGGACCAGCAAGAAAATTTGTCGAAAAGGCAGTAGGCATCTCCTCTTCAGGAATTAGTCCATAAAAGGAGCCAGCCAGAACAATGTTGTCGAGGTGACGGGTCTTGTGAAGGGAACGACGGCAGAGGACGTGGCTGCAATCTTTAAGCGCTGTGGCGCGATAACAGAGTCCAAGGTCATCGCTGCCTTCTCCAGAGGTGGTCATTCGTCTTCACATTCAAAGGACCCATCGTCCGCCAAAGCTGCTGTTGCCAAATTTGACAAGCAGCAGGCTGACGGTAAGACGCTGTCCGTCGTGATTGTAGGCTTGCACAAAGGACCATCACTGTTCGGGAGACTGGCTAAGCTCAGACGGTATGGGGCTTGTGATGAAGGAGGGTAGTGTGGATGTTCTAATGGACGCAGAGAATGAGAATGGATCGTATGTCGTTTTTACCTTTTTTTCTTCCTTATCTTATTTTGCCATCAGAAAAATGAGGTCAGATGCCATATTGAAGGATCCGCGCGCGCAAGTTCTCCTTGCTCCCCCCGGTGCTGATCCTAGGGAGTATACACAGACACCATGGCGAGGTGGCCGTGGTGGTGGACGGGGTGGACGAGGAAGACGTGGCGGCGGTGGTAGGCGGCCTGGGAACGGCGGGAACAGGAAGATGGATCTCGATTGACCGCGTCCCATCATCACATATCTTCGAACTGCAAACTCATTTATATCGGTGTCTTGATGAATCCCCTGGCCTCTTCAGCTTCATCTCTCAGCTCTATTTCCTTCCTGTAATTTATGCTATTACACCTCGTACCGGCGCGCCATTATCTTCTCCCAGCCAGAGGTTTTAGGGTCATTTCCTGTATCTCTACCTGTTGATACAACATGTTTTGCTTGAATTTTCAGATCATTGGTGCGTTGCTTCTGTGATATCGTCTCCTGCTGCGGCTGATCTCGTATCCAGTGTCCCTCGTTAAGAGCGTGACCATAAGCTTCTTGAAACCAAATGCCTCTTGTGCGTATTTGAGCGCGATGAGAGATTCCTCTCCTCAGTCAGTCTTATTTTCAAGGGCCTTTCACTTTTCTGATTTGTCCTGCAGTCGTGCCAGTGAGATCAAGCAACCCCCGTCTTCGATTGTGGATAGTCATCAATGATTGGAGAGCCAGAAAACACAAAGCTGTGCTAGCTGTACGATAAAAGCAATAGCCTTCTGCAGGTACGGTTATTTTAATGTGTAGTTTTCGCACTTATCACAGGTTGAAGTCATTAACCAAGGCGATCAAGCGCCCTCCTCGAGAGCAAGATGTGGCAAGCGAATTTTTTTTCAATAAGATGACGAGCACCAACCTTCCCACTTGCCTTAGCTCCGGCAACCGTTGATCCAGTAATATAGCTTCTTACTCGGCATGTTGTTCGGTTTGGCCTATTCACAGTTCATTGAATTGAGGCAATCGAGGTGTACCCAGTTTGGTGAGAATTAGGGTGGGTAAACGTGCCTGTTGATGGACAGCGGACGGCTGAATTCAGAACGATATTATGTAGCCCTTTCAGCCGTGTTCGTCAGTTTGCCCACGCTCAAGATATGCTTCCTCCTGCTTTATCTAATGATTCGTATCTATGCTCTCGTTGTCGCACTAGCTCTGTAAACGCATATAATTGTTATAGTAACAACCTGAAGCCAACTTAAAATCAAAGAAAATGATGGTCACGTTTTGTTACCACCCTGCACGATCGTGACGTTGCCTTCGTTAGCCTACGCAATTCACCACCATCTTGCATTTTCCTTCCCTTCCCTTCTGTCAGCATTCCGTGTAGTCTTTTCTCCTTCATTTTGGACTGATTTTTCTGTGTCATTACATGCAGGCTTTTACTCCAAGTTACGACACTTTTAAAGACTATCTTACGAGGCAACTTGCAGTATGGGTGGAGCAGGTAAGCATATCTCCTTACCGGTCGCTTTCCAGTCCTGTATCCAAGCCCAGCACTGACATTTTTTCTCGACTACCTCTTTCTCTGCCATTACCCGATATCGTTGACATCCACTGTGCCGTCAAAATCCACGTTTTCCTGCGGTGTCTGGGTATAGCAGGCTGGTTGTTCCTTTTCGCAGTCCTCATGGCTGCCGGACTGTTGTTCTGCATGGTGTTCTTCGTGAGTCTGCGCCATGGCCATGTGTTGGTCTATCCTTGCTGACGCTATCGCCCTCCAAGATTATCATGTTCTCGGACCTTGAATGCGACTACATAAATCCCATAGATCTTTGCAACAAGCTTAATCAAGTATGTGTTGTACGAATCTACAGTCTCTCACCTTGTCTTATCGCCTCAACAGTTTGTCCTTCCTGAAAACATCGCCCATGCACTTTTTGACCCTGCTTTTCCTGCTCTCTGGACAATGGACCGCGTTCCTCTTGAACTTGCCGTTGGTAGTTTTCAATGCAAACAAGTCAGTTTTCCTCGTTTTTTCTATCTCTTGCCGCTCAACGTCGTGTTTCAGGATACGAAACAAAAACCACATGTACTGATGCTACGGAGATATTCAGGTCTCTCTCAGGACACAAAAAAGAGAGCTTCATCAAGCTTGGGTTCTACCTGTTATCGTTCTTCTACTACCTCTACCGGTTCGTCCGTTCGCTCGTGTGATGACAGCCGCTGAGGGTCGTTTTCAGAATGATCGTAGCACTCATCGCAGAGAGTGAGTGAGGCATGAACATGGGCAATATGGAGGGACGAACGGGTGTAAAGCTGCCATCTACAAAGTCACTTATTATCAATGGAAATTTTCACGTACACACCCTCGATGAAAGTTGGTGGATGCCCTTGTCTTATGATCTTTTCTTTTCCAACGTCTAGATTTACAAAATTTCCCTTTTACTGAGCGTGAAGAAGAAACAGTATTGTCATTATTAGGTAAATAAATGTACGGAACCACCGACCCATCCCCTCTCCCGCTGAAAAGGAAGAGACGATATTGGGTGCTAAGACGTCCGATCGCTCAGAACACGGCCTGACACTCGAACGACCGCCTGATAAAACCATGCGAATGGAATGAGCAGTCATGAGCAACATAGGGAAACGACATGGCCGTGTTCGCCGCACGAAGCCAAAAAGTTTCAGGGTACTTTCTTATAAATCTCAAGCTTGAGGGCAGGACCGGCAGGTCGGGCCGACCACTGTATGTGTGCGGCATGTCGGCTTCAGAGACATGGCGTTTGCGATGCTGATAGTCTCTTCGTATCTTCGTGTAACAGGAAGGTTTGTTTAGATTCGCTTAGGTTGCGAGAAACCGCTCAGCACCTTCATTACTATCCTCACAAGTCAATATGATTAAGGTCAGAGTGCATCCTGAAAAGTGTGTGCGTACTACAGCGGAAAGGGTGTAAATTACATATACCCCCGCAAGAAAAGTATATCTGGGGTATTGAATAACATTAATTCTACTAAGGCATCTAAACTGGTGAGACTTTGATGATTTCGCCGCTGGAGTTGACGGATTCGGCCTCTTGCAATCGCAGTGTCTGGTCTTTGACGTCCCGTCTATCAAGCTCTGCACGGCGTTATGAAAACACGTATATTGGACGAAGAGTGGGTACATACCGTATTCATCTGGCCCTTCAGCGTGAGTGAATACTTGTGTCTGGATCTGAACGGCGCTGAATAAACAGTCAGTTGGAATTTCGTGTCAAAGAAACTCTTGAACACGTACACCCCGCCATGATTCGTCGTTTTGTTTCCGCTGAGACTGTCGGATGTGATTCCACCTTTTTCTTCGTTATAGACGTTGATACCGGTCGACCGAGCGACCTTAATCAAGAGACCTTGATGGATGTGAGAATCGTTCTTGGGTGGTGATGTCAAGAGAAGAAACATACGAGACATAGTCATCTCAATCTGGAGCTTTACGATATATACCACAGGGTGGAACTAGGCAAATGTTAGCGATGGATATCGAGAGGCTCAGAGGCACTCACTTGACAGTATACAAACGTATTTCTAAGGAATGTCGTTCCTAAAAGCAGTACGTCCATACCAATGGAAACGATGATGATATATTCATTAAATCTAACGTCTATTTTGAGTTTCGTCCCACGTATAAAGAAGGCTAGGACGACGCACCGCATGACTTTGTCATACTTTTTCAGGCCGTGTTGGACCAATCGCGTTTTTACCATCCGGATAAACAGGAGGTTGAGAGACAAATCCAAAACTAAACGACGTTTATCAGTTAGAAATTCGACGAAGGCAAGTGATAAATGACATACGTAGATAGATACTCTTCTCAACACGATCCCACCAATGGTTGAGCTGGATAGATCTATCAGCACAAGCGTGGCTATATCATGGGCGGCACATACCCAGATGTATCTCTCGCTGATCTGTAGCTGGGCCGGAATCCCTGGAATAGATGAGTTGCAGCCACATACGAGAGTCAATGCACTCACATATGCAGCCAGTGGCAATAGAGATGCAGCCGACGATTCCTGCAACAAGTGCTTTGAGAAACAGCTGAGAAACATCAGCGAGAGTAAGGATTCCGATGTGAAAGGCGCACTCTTTGCCTCGGCTCGGAATACAAAATACAGAGCCGGTTTACAATAATCAACATGAGGCATTGAACCTGAGTAAGGGTCAGCTTGTGCGTCGCAAATTGGCAGGATAGAAAGTTGGTGGCGTACTTGACATATCCAGCAGATGATGACCATTAGGAAGACGCCGATACCAGGGGGGAAGTGTCCTGAGCTGAAACGCAAGTCAGTGGCAGAAGATGATCATTGACATGAAAAAACGTACAGGTAGCCCCATGCAGTGATCTGAATTACACTTAGTTTTAGAAAATTTTAAGGGTCATTGTTTAATTGAACACGCACGGCAAAACCAAGATCGCTGAACGACGTTGATGAGTGAATTTCATAGGGGCAAATTAAACGGGAAAAGTACTCACGCAGCAATTTCAAGCCAGATCATGAAGATATACGCGGAAAACTGAGGGCAGGGGTGAATATGAGATGAAGAGGTGATGGATGTAGTCGCACCCTTCTAGCCCGCCTCGTCTCCCGTATTGCGCTCCATGCTACGTTGATAGCAAAGCCAAACTGTCACAACGAAATCCGTCAACAGAGATACTCGAGGAATCCTTGCGATAGACGTACGAAGAAGCCAAAGACAATGGAGCCAAGAATGAGGTCGCCTCTGGTGACATCCAGAGGTTTGAACCTATCAAAAGCACAGAGGACTGTAAGCAAGTGAATGTAGTAGAACGGATTCGTATATGCTCACGGGTGTTCGGTCTTGAAGCCAACGTCAACCGACATGAGAGAAAATGGGTAAAGGAGTGACTGTCCCAAGTAAAAAAGACGCGGCGGGGGAACAGTAGGTAAATCTCCAGGCTTATAAACTGAATGACTACTACCCCTTTAGAGTCTCAAATCGAATTTCGTGGAATGTGATATTGCTTCCGGACCCGCAGCTACAGGAGCCAACTCAATACTGTATGTCGATCATCCAT
This sequence comes from Armillaria novae-zelandiae, assembly GCA_030435655.1. Lineage (NCBI taxonomy): Eukaryota > Fungi > Basidiomycota > Agaricomycetes > Agaricales > Physalacriaceae > Armillaria > Armillaria novae-zelandiae. Next base: position 1,416,561 of record JAUEPR010000004.1, on the reverse strand, counting down.
TGCTTCGTGATCGGGTAATGTGATACTTTCCTGGAGAGCCGTAACGGAAGAGAAAAGATGCAGAATTTCGAACAGGAGCGGGCAAAAAGAGGTAAAAAAAGGTAGAGAATTTGCAAAGTGATCATGGCCCCTCTATTTAGTATCGGGCCTGACGGATATGTGGTTTCGGAACGATCCCGTGGAGAGGTTTGCCGACACATTTTCCAAATTACCCCAGATTTGCAAGAGTGCTAGGTGCCTTGTGGAGTGCAGAGAGAGGGATTCCATTAACAGCCGACCATATGGCAATATCGATATCGATAACTGCCGTATTAGTCCTGCTTGGTAAACGTCCTTACCTGCAGGCTAGGCTGCTCGAGATGAGCATAAGATACCAGTTAACAGTCGACTACCATGTCCTTGTATCTCTGCTGCGATTGCGGCGGCTCGAAGACGTCGGCAGTGATATGCGATGCTTCTGGAGAGATCGTGGGGCGCGCGCCTGGAGGACCATCTAATTTTGCCTATCATTCTCTGGAAGTAGTTATTGCTGCTATTCGTACAGCCGTGACAGACGCTCTCAACGGCCCCTCTGTAGACCCAGTGTCGTTACCGGTTTCGCCCAGTCCCTTTGCAGCAGCATGGTTTGGAATATCCGGAATAGATTCGCCGGCCGCCGTAGATGCCATCTCTCCTGCCCTTTCAACTCTGCTTGGTATCCCCCTGGGCCCAAGGCTCATGGTAGCCAATGACACGCATCTCCTTGCCGCACCTATCCGTATGCATCCTGATATGTCGTACGCCGTCACGGTTATCAGTGGTACTGGGTCGAATGTGGTGACGTTCCGAGAGACAGCTGAGGGCCAATTAGAGGAGCTGGGCAGGATTGGTGGATGGGGTTGGATCCTGGGTGACGAAGGTGGCGGCTTTCATGTTGGAAGGGAGACAGTGCGTCGGCTCTTGACTGAGCACGACAGCGCGTCTGTTCTGAGTAGCGCCCTGCCAGGGAGAGCACCCTCAAGCAACGAGTACTGGAGTTGTTCGGTGTCAAGGGCGTCCTGGACCTCTTGACAGAGATTCACGTACCTCCTGTGGCATCGCCCGACACTGCAGCTCATCGTCTCATGCCCCGAGAGAAGCGACTGTCGTCCCTCGCGCCCCTTGTATTCAAGTGTGCGTTTGAGGAACCACGATGCCCTTGCCATCGACGTTCTGCCAGACCTGTTCAAGTATTCTTGCCTCCCAGATTGCTGTTCTGCTGGGCGAGAGAAGTGGCGCTGCTCCGCGCCTCGTCAGGGCGCAGGAAGCCGTCATCTGCTTTGGAGGCTCGCTTGTCGGCGTGGAGGGATACAGGAACATGGTTTTGGACCATCTTTCTACGCGGGGGCATACATTTGCACATGTAGAGTTCGTCGACGATGCTGCCGCTACTGGCGCCCGTGGTTTAGTCAAGGGCCTGTCATTATTTATTTAATTTATTTCAGCCTTGACCAGCAACCACTATCTGCCCTTCAGGATGTCTTTTAGAAATGCGTCTTATCGACTCTTTGAGCTCTTACAGATACTTCTCTTTTTCTACACTGTAGCCGCCGTTTTCTACACGACGACGTACTTCGTAATCGACCCTCTTCAACGTCGTGCGTCTTCAACAATTTGGTCCTTTCTTGACGGTACGGAAGAGACGATTACTGTAAAGCCGCGTTTCGAAAATTGGACTCTGTTCTTGGAATCACCGGACAAGACGTCTCTCTCGTGGAAAACATCTAGCACGATTTCAGGACCGTCCGGCTCACGACTTCGCAGTGAATGAAGACCTTTTCCTCTCTAAAGCCTTCTCCAGCTCTCTGCACCCCAGCAAAATTGTTCCCTTCTTCTATCGAGCTTCAGGTCATTTCGACAGAGAGGACATTACAATCACGACGATTATCACGAGCAATAGATTCCAAGTCTTTGCACGTTTAGTCGAAAGATACAGAGGTGTGGAATCTGTCCCGCTCACACCATTGCTTGCTACATTGTCTCCTGCAGGTCCTATCTCAGTGACTATACACGTCAACAATGACACAACTCACATTCTTGACCTTCTGGATTCTCTTGAAACACTCTACACGTCGTCGCCACAAATGTCGCGTTTCGTCGATGTACACTTGGTTGTCGACTTCTTTGACCGCCAGTTCAACACTTGGAGAAATATCGCACGTCTCTTTGCTCGCACAGATTTCGTTATGATGCTCGACATCGACTTTTACCCTTGCACAGATTTTCGTACAGCTATCAGAAATAGCGAACCTATCATGAAAAAACTGAGAGAAGGACGTGCAGCACTTGTGATTCCTGCGTTTGAATACACTGCACACGAGGAAGGCGCGGATTATTCGACTTTTCCGAAAACGAAAGAGGTCAGTTATCCAGATGGCACGTCTGGCACGATCTTATTTCCAACCTGCAGGCACTCAAAGCCCTTGTTGAAACGAAACAAATTGACATGTTCCACGCTTCTTGGGCACCGGGACATAATAGCACTGACTACGAAAGATTTTACGCCGCTTCCCCTGGAGAAGTATACCAGGTGACAGAATACCACTCCGCATATGAGCCTTATGTGATATTCAAAGCTGACGGCCCTCCCTGGTTCTCTCATTCGTACCCCGAGTAATATGAAGTTCTGATTTCATGCTGTTTACTGCAGGTGCGACGAGCGTTTCATCGGATACTGGTGGTAACAAGGCTGCCTGCTTGTACGAGATGTACCTCTCCGGAATCTCCTTTTACGTCCTAGCAGATCATTTCCTGATTCACCAAAACCATGCATATGAAGAGGCTATCCGCAAGAATGAGGTGGGCCGTCGAATATCTCCTTGACGAATATCACTAACTTGTACTGGCTAGCGCAAGTCCAACAAAAAGTTATATAGCGACTTCAAGGAGGAAACGTGTTTGAAGTAGGCTAGGCGTCTTGTTTCTACTAGAGTTACTGACATTTTGTTCAGGTATCTTATAGCGTACCATGAAATGGGATTGCTGAACACTACGTGGGGATATAATGTGCAGCAGGCATGTAAAAACGTCAGAAGCGTATCAAAACTTTTTCCACAAGTGCGTGTAACGTTTCAGCCACGGACCATTTGATTTGATATTCATTTAGATCATTTCATCGTAGTTTGACATACGTACATGTTGCCACTGCGACTCGCGAACCTGTACACCTTCTCTCGTCAGAAACACGGACACATGACCTCTCCTAATCACTGGTTGGATTCTATTTGTCCTCCTTTTTCACATCAAGGGCAACCCTTTTAGTGCGCTCGTCCGCTTCCGTTTACCCTCTTCCAGTGGCATTTCACATCGGCAAAAATACCAACTTGGAAGGAAATCGGCGAGCCTCGTGGACGCCGAAAGTACTCATATGCGGTACGTGCGCTCGCACACATGTCTCATCTAGATCATCGACGCTCTACAATAGGGTCTATTCCTTGGACGGAGAATTATTAAGCGCGCAAGCTCGTCGTCAAAGCAATCTTCCCGATGACTCGGACGAACTTAGAGCAACTATATTCTCCTAAGTGACCTCCTACCCGCTCTCAGACATTGATAGAAAAAAGAACTCGTTGATGCTCTTCCTTCCTCTGAGTATGGAATAAATCGCATCAGTGGGTTCCAACAGTGGTTGACGTTCAGATTCTACAAGCGAAAGGTTGCTGTTACTATCTCTACTCAAGTAACGCCTGGTACTCGTCTCGCCGATATGCCCTCAGTCGTGATGACGCTAAGGCGACTAAAGCTGCACACTTGATTGTCGCCAGTGCTCTGGGGCGGAACGATCTTGCCGTAGACACCAGTTGAGATCGCAGCCGTTTCGCGACCTTGTGGAAACACCATCACCATTCTAGGACTAAAGAGGCGCATTGGCTTGCGTCTTACAGAACTCGTTCAAGCCTTTCGTATGTGCGTCGTTTGTGATATTCGATGCAGGGTAGTACTTCGATGATGCCTAGCTACTAAAACCAGTCAGTATGCCTCTGAACTTGTTGAAGGCTTAGGACGATGAAGCAGGCTACCATTATACATAGTTCACAATAAAGGTACTGTTCTCTGAAACAGTATGAGAAGTTAGCTCGAAGACCCGTGGATAACCGGAAGGTGCTATGATTCGTGCTCTGGAAAGTGGACATGTATGTGACAGACCAGTATCATAGAGAATCCGCTTGCTCATGATGATTGTCTAGCTTGGACATGGAGGCATCGATCGAATAGATGGGGTTTCATGCTCATATGCCAAGAATGCGCTACAGTTGTAGTGGAATGGTTATGGATAGCCAGGGACCTCGACGTAGCCCAGTGCTTTATCACGCCAATCCATGCAAGCCTTCGGCCCATTACAAGGTGATACGTTATCATGGAGCGCAGCGAAGTTGCGATAATACGCAGAATGTTTCGCCGCGGCGAGGTATGCCAGATAAACTAAGTATCGCCTGGCAGGGAATGTGAATGTATATGTCGGTAGTGTGGTAGTGTGTTTGAGTAGGTGTGAATGGATTGGACACCCGATACGTGGTGGATACCTGCGTATAGGGTGGGTTGTTAGAGACTTGGGCGTCGCAGATGGGGAATCGAACGGCCGAAGCGGAAGTGGCGTGAAAATCGGGGCCGACTTGTATCGGTTCCAGAGTCGGGATGGCGCTGCGAAGCCTCAAGTCTGGAGCGCTCGGTGAACCAGATAGCGAAAGCACGGAACCCGGCAACACCAAACACTGAAGGGTGAAGGTGAGTGGGTCAAAGCGACGAGGCGAGAGTGAAATGCTTGAATGCAAAGAGACAAGGAAACAAGGCCTGGTGACGCGTCGAGAGGCTGGGAAGACGCGACTAATACTTTGCAGAATGAGATTGGTATTTGCATGTGTATGAAAGGAATGCCTAAGGCCTTGTACTGTGCTAGCTTGGCTTATCCTCCGATAAGCCCTGCGCTCCTGCAGGCTTATCTCGGACCGGCACACTCGGATTGCTTATCAACAAGGTATATATATCAACGACTCAGGATCACTCCGCCGTACTTAATACCCCGCACTCGACACTGACGTACGTGTTGGTCTAGACGCTGCTATGGCCCTGCCTAAAGTTCTTCTCGGCGGTGAGTTTCCCTATCTTTCAACCAGGAGTTGCTAACAATTGATCCGGAAATGTAGCGATTAAATGGGCTCACGAGGATGTAAAGGCACTATTTGATGGTATTGCTGATGTTACGGTCAGATTCCACTATTCAATCCCGAAATACAAATTGTGACCTTTCCAAAGATTTTGGACAAAAGCATTGACTAAAGCTACTTTCTACAAGGAACTCTCTCCGGGCGGGAAATACAGTGATACTACTGCCATCTTCAGATCGTATATGCCGGTCTTGAGGCGTTTTGACAAGGAGCTCATCGATCATTTACCTCCGAGTGTCAAATGGATAGCGACGAGTAGCGCAGGCTATGATTCGTTAGACGTCGAGGCTCTCAAAGCCAAGGGTAACCTTTGAATACCTGATCGTTTCTTGGTTGGCTTAATATGGTTGTCAGGTATCTACCTCTCCAACACGCCAGCCGCAGTGGACGACGCCACAGCTACGACAGCTCTGTTCCTGATTATTGCTGCAATGCGGCAATTCTCCAGGGCAGAACGTTCTCTGCGTGATCTGAAGTGGAAGCCTGTTGGAATCTCTGCTGGGTCGCATGACCTTACAGGGAAGACACTGGCTATTTTGGGACTTGGTGGTATCGGACTGCGTATTGCAGAGCTTGTGCAGGCTTTTCCCATGCGTGTCATATATCATAATAGGCGCAAAGTGGAAGGTGCTCCGGAGTACTGCGAATATTTTGAGGATGTAGAAGAGATGCTCAAACAAGCCGATGTTTTGAGCATCAGTGTCCCTCTCAACGCCAGCACTACAGGCATCGTAGGAGAGAAATGGATTAGAACAATGAAGAGGGGGTCGGTTATCGTTAATACGGCCCGTGGAGGAGTAATCGATGAAGGTACGATATTCACAGATCCTTAAACGAAATTGCGCCGCTGAAGACATATCCAGATGCCTTGCTTCGTGCTCTAGAAGACGGACATGTACGTGTTTTAACTATAACTCCCATATTTACTTCCTTATCATACGTCCAGCTGGGTTCCGTCGGTCTTGACGTTTTACTCAACGAGCCCCACATCAATCCCCGCATTCTCGAATTCCCAAATATCACGCTCCTACCTCATATGGGTACAGATACGAGAGACACACAATGGAAAATGGAAGTGCGTGCTTTGACGAACATCAGAGATTATCTCGTACATGGGATGGGGAAAGATCTTATCCCTGAGATGAGAACGTAGAAGTTATAATAAGAAGCAGTTCAGTGAGCAGCTAGCTGCTCTCGATTGCCTTTTTGATACACAAGGATGCCAAAGAAGTACTTAAGCGCCGAGATTTGCCTCATGCTTGCCTTGAGGCTGAGTACAAAGCCTAAAGAACCCATACGAGACGAGACGGCTTCGCTTTGAACCCTCTTCATCTTTATCAATCATGCAATCGCAACCTGTCTCTATCGAGACTGCGGTCAACGAGCTGGCCGATAAAACGAAGGCAACGTGCGTTCAATTCATTTCTTGTATTGGACGGAAAGCACTCAATCTCCCCTCGTTCTCAGCGGTCTATCATTAGATAATTTCGCCAGAGGATTATGCAAAGTAAATGAAGTATCACCGAGTATCGTACGTCAAATGAAACTAACGGGCATTTCGGAACTCTCCTGATAACCCTAACTTGTATAGGAAAGCATCCAGAAGAATATTGACGAATTACGCGCACTAGTAAAGGCCAACGATGCACAGGAAAGGGAAGAAGCCAAGAAAGTCAAGAATAGGGTGCATGAAGAGCTCAAGGAAGAAATTTTGAACACGCTAAGGTGCGGCACCCAAATTGTGGGGATTGTCCGAAAATCCCATCGTTCCACAGGCCCCATATCACAAGCGAGATCAAGGACACAATCGAGAAGGAGGCTAAAATCCAAGTCGACAAGCAGATTGGGAAATATATTGCTGTTCCTTTGGCCAAGCAAAAACAAGAAACCGAAGAACGATTATCCGAGGTCCAAAACTCGTTGACCAATTCGTGAGTTCTGTGTAATCTTGACGGTGTAACCCTGATATCGGGTGACAGGAAAGCGCGTATAGCCAATTCGGCGATTACATTAGAACATATGAATGACAAACTTAAGCCGTTGCTAAAGGAAGACGGGGAAAAGAGTAAAAACTATCCGGCAGATCTGACTTCATTGTTCGCCTATGATTGTGAGCGGCATTTGGCTGATCCTACGGCGAGTGCTGACGTTGTGTAGCGAAATCGGTTCGGGATTTGCTCAAAGACTATAAGCTGGAGAGCGATACAGATCACCGTGTCAATTTGAATCGGTTCCTTGACTATATCGGTGTGTACTCGTCCCCTCGTGAATAGGCTTCTCATATATGTCCCTATTAGGTATACCGCAGGACTCTCGTATCGCATAGCATGATGGCGCAGATTAGTACATTGTCGATATGATCCTTGAACTGAGTGTAATCAAAAAAATAGCAATACGCCGTGTTATAGCATCATTTTTACGAAACCAGTGATACGGAGTGAATACAATAGAAAAAGGCCAGCCAAGCCGGAGGTGGCGCTGGGTGAGGATCGACCCAAAAATGGACACGATATTGAATGACCCTTCTAATCAGCGATAAATCATCACTTGACTGAGGAAACAACTCGAAGCCAAGGCCCGTAGCATCTCCATCATCCTACATCGTCACGATGGTTGTTCGAGAAATGGCGGAACTGCTGGTATCATCCAACAATGAGTTTGCAGCGGGGGTAGGGCAATGCCTGCAGGCATTCATAGCAGCATCGAGTGCAAATACGCAGGGGGCGCCCATCATGGTTACATTTGGGAATCGCACGAATGGCATTCGGGAAGAAAAAAATGTCGAGCATGTCTGGTCGCGTAAGTATTCGAATCTGCTGTCTCTTTCTTCGACTCCATCGTGACCGTGCTGCAGAACGCATTCATATACATCAAAAGCAAATTTGGGCTGCTGAATGCCACTACGCCACTGTACCTCCATGCTGTTTTTCCAGGGGGTCCAGATGAAGAAGAAAAATACGTTGAAGTAGACTTGGAAGCGTTTGAAGAGCTTGTGATGCACATGTCGAAATTGCGCATTATGACCTAGGTGGGCGAGCTGGCTCTTGCACCTTACTGAAAATTTACTTTGGTAATTTCTAGATGGAGAAATTCTAGAAGGGAGGAGAAATGCATGATTGCTAGAGGATTGACGGCCGTATTGATTACGTAACATTTCTACATGTGGAGTCTTGCCTCGTTTCTTGTTTCTTCGTTTTTGTCTCTGTGTAGTACTTGAGGAATCTTATGGCGGTGCGCCAGCAATGATTCGTATATCTTTTGTTATTCTCTAATTATCTTTTTGCAGACCGTAGAATCGCCTCTGAACACAGTACATCAAGCTTACCGTCGACTCACTCATCCAGAACTTGTTCTTTTTCTCAAGCTACGAAATCTGCCCACCTCTGGCTCTGACGATGAGCTCGCTTCTCGACTCACCAATCACGACTTTCACCTGTACCACTTTCCAAATGCCTCTGGCACTATATCGTCGTCGCCCAGCTCAGCATCTCTGCTATTTCCCTATCCACCAAAAAGGCATCGTCCATCCGGGATACCAGATCTTCCGGTAGAGATTTTGGCTGACATTATGGACCATGTTGGCGACTGGGAGCTTTCCAGAGCTGTCGGAGTGCCCACGTCCATTGCACGGCCGCTGGAGTGGTCTCGAGCGTCGTGCACCGACCACGCCATGATAACCGGCTCTCTTCCTCTCATCCGGGCCGTCGACCCCACTGTCAACCCGCCAACCAAGATTGGTGCAGACCTGGCGGTGCGATTCGGCTACGTCCATGTCCTCGAATTCTTCCTGTCTCATCACCATGGCATCTTTCTCTCCATCTTCAAAGGTGACCTCATCCCGGTCAAAGCATCACGTCATGGGCGAATCAACATCCTCTCCTGGTGGAAACACGGCTTCGAGCACCACCCTGATCTCATACCCCCACCCAAACCGGGGTCCATTGCAGATGCCATTGACGGGGCATCTCGAAACGGACAAATTGCTTCCTTGGATTGGTGGATGCATTGCGGCCATCGCATGGAATATACCGAGGCCGCACTGGAGTACGCGAGTTCAAAGAATCAGATTGCGGTGCTTCAGTGGTGGAAAGAGCAGTATGAGCGTCATGGGCTACCTCTCAAGATCGGTCGTGTAATGGATATGGCTAGTACGGCCGGGCATGTGGAGGTCCTGGAATGGTGGGCTACATCCCAGCTGGATCCTAAATACGACCGACACGCCCTCCAGCATGCCAGTTGTCACGGAAAGGTCGAAGTGCTGGAGTGGTGGCTTGGAAGCGGCTTGCCGTTAATATTCGACCAAGACGCGCTAACAGGAGCCACACGTCACAACAGACCCGAGGTTTTAGAGTGGTGGAACAAGTCGGGTCTTCCCATCCAGTATCGCATGTGTGATATCGAGGAGGCCTTGGAAGATGCTATCGGAGGTGGAGAAAACGCAAGGCAGTGGTGGAAGCATAAAGGTGTCGATTTCAACGCCAACGACAAAGAGTGGATGAAGCTACAAAACCTCAATTCTTAACAGTGCTCATTTCCCCCAAGCTATCTCATCTGACACGTTATTGCATTTTACTACGTCTATCGTTCACCTTGCTCATGTTGTGTATCTGCTTAGGTTTCTTTCATCTACATACTCCGCATCTGTCCGCACAATGTTTTCAACGCACGCTATACTGTACAACAAACATCTTTACCGTTGGGCAGCTTCTCCCACACATAGTTATAATAACAACAGATTTACTCTTACTTTCGCCAGGAACTATTTGCGGTATTATTTATCATGGCCCATATGTTTTCAACGTCTTCTTTCTAGCATTTGGTCGACCTCCTTCCAAACCCGTTCAGTCTCGTCCAAAACATAACCAGCAGTCCAATCACCGGCGTCAGATGACGATAGTTGGGGCATTTTCTGGAGCTTCACTTGCCGTCCGTACTTTTGGAATTCTGCACTCGTGGCCCAGTCCTTAAATGTGACGGGATTGAACGCCTGTCCATGGGGCGCCTGGTATACAGCCATCGTTAGGTACCCAATCTTCCTTAGCCCTTCATGCCGCCTTCTATCCATCAAAAGCGGAAAAGAGAAATGTCGAAGATTGGTCATTATGTGGAATGGGATGTCCTTTACCCATGCAGCGACTGGGTATTCCTGAGGAGAAATAGAAGCCAGATTGTGATAGGGTACCCACATGGACAGATGGGTGATTTTCTTCAAGAACGTAGCCCCTTCGTAGGAGGACGTTATTGGCTTCCACCTTATGAAGCGTCCCTCAAAGGCTACGCGGCGGCACTTCCAATCATTGTCCGGATTGGCACCATCGCTGGCAAGGCCATTGTACAGCAAATGCGTCCCATAAAAGGGCATGCCGATGGACTCAGCACGGGAGATGACTTGGTACAGGGAGGAATAATCGATGTATTCGTTCCGGTCGATGATAGCTTCATACGACTCGGAGCACCAGAATCGTCGAACCAGGGATGGATAATCGAGTCTAAGGCGTCGTGGCACTTGACGCTGGTGCTGGTAACGAATGGTGCGTGCGAACAATCCGAGATCTACTTCGGAGTTGAGCACGACAGTGTGTAGGAGATAGGGCATCGTGTGTTGGTACATCAAATAGGACACTCGTGCCAATGCTATAGCTGCGCTGTACGATGGTCTCACTACAGTGATGTCTTCACTATCGAACACTGGAGACGCAGCGTAAGCGATGATCATGAGGAAGAGCTCCATTGGAAGATTCAGAATGGGGAAGATTTTCTTTTGTGAGTGGGAGTGATGTGAGCGCGACGGAGTCGGTGGACGGGAGGGCTGAGTTAGTTGGCGAGACTGGTGTGACAGGTGATGCTGGTGATTGCGGCCTGAACGGTACATAGTTGAATCAGTAAGTTTTTGGTTCCGCGGAATCAGATGTGGGAGTGTTGTGCAACTGAAATGCTCAATGGCTCTGTTTTATACAAGGCACGTAAAGGTGGCATGGAAGCTGGCCCTTATTGTTGTCCAACACTGAAGTTGTCTTTGGATACAGTTGCTACTGGCTGAGTGATGACAACGTGTCCGAAGACAATGAGCGAGGCCATCAAACCGTTCATCGCCCACTTTGTTTTGTGAATGTCGGGCTGCATATTGTAGGAGGACAAAAACATCTGATTTGCATGGGCGCTGATCCCTTTTGGAATTCCGCTTCAATCAAAATGCCACGATGATTCACATGCAAAACTGAACAAATAACAATGACAATGGGAAGGTCACTTTCGCAATAAAGGACGGTAGAGATCAAACTGATAGGAAGTAGGATTAGGGCGAGACTAACAAGATGCTTCTAAAGCAGTCCGTTAACGATATAAACAGAAAACAAATGCCAGATTTCTTCCTGCCGATGACAATTAAAGACTTCTACGAGTATGGAAATTGGGTATAGGACGACATGAAAGAGTCAGTTTTTATGAGCTCGAGTCGTCGGACGCAAATTCCCAGGAAATTGCGAAGACGCCAGCGTCGGTGCTGCCGTGCAAGGCCGTGAAAAGTCCAGTTGACATGTCTACATAAACGTCGGTAAGAAGATTTACAAAGACAGACAGAAGAAAGGCATACCAATACTGCCAACGCCGCACGAAGGGCATGAGTCTCTTACAAGAGCTTTCTGGGTTTCACCAGTAGTAGTGTCTGTAATGGAGACATACTATTATGAAATTTTAATCAACCCGTTAACTTGATGAATCACAAAAGGTACGCACGGTGTTACAATATTCGCCACTGCCGTAGGTAGTAGAGTCTAGAGCAACGATATATTCGCTGTCTTTACCGGTATCGTCTTCACCGCAATTGCCAAGACCGACTAAAAGACAAAATAGAGGATCAGATCAAACAGTGAAAAAAGCAATAATACAGCAGTACTAACGGTAGAAGTAGGTGGCCTGTTGAAGGAATATTAGATCAACGAACTTCATGAGGAGACCAGAGCTCACCTGGCCAGTCGCGCGTTTCTGGATCTCTTGCGAAGGGATGGGCGCAGAGAGAACGAAAGACTGGAGGCATGCGAAAAAGGCGACAATAAGAGTGATGACAGAGAACATTTTGATTGAGGTTGGTGACTTCGAGAGGAGACGGGAGGATAAGTTGAGAGACTAAGATCGAGGTGATCAAGTAGGGACTGTGGTGGGCACTGGACTAGCTAGAGTCGAAGCGCCGTGTGTGCAGAGTAGATGCAAGTGAGTGAGTGTCAAAGAGTGGGCTAGGGTAAGATCAATTTCCAAGAACAAGCAGCTATTTATTGGACCGGGACAAAGTCCACAAATCCCCTTGTAGTAGTCGGCCGCATTGTGACTGTCCAGTGGCTAATATTTCTTCGTAAATGAAATGACAAAAGCGGCGCAGTCCTGTTGATTATGCATATTATGCCCTAAATTTTATCGCAGGAAGGGTTGCGCAGCCCGAGGGCCCTCCAGGCCAGCCAGGAACTCGTCAAGGACAACGAGGTGTGGAAAAACCATATATAGCGATCGGCGGTGCGCGAATGACCATAGATGGAATCAGGGCTAATTGTTCCTTGTTGTGCAACAGTCCCCCATCGGTTGTCTGCGCTGCGACTCGGAATTGTTTCCGTCTTGGCTTTCTTTGTTACAACCTGTGCTAAATATCACACCGGATCCTCCTGCGGGTCCGTGGATTCCGAGAACAGGTACTCTTGGTTTTTTGGCGGCAGGTGAATTAGCGAGATCGTAATTAATTATATGCCTAGTATCCACCCAAACCAAAAGCGAACTCTCAGCTAACAAGCAAGCCATAAGGTAAGGATTTCTACCGCTGATTACACAGCCTCACACGCAATGTTTTCCATGATTCTATGCATGATACGCCCTGGACCAGACCGTATCGTAAGTTGTAGCGTGCGTACACGCACTGCGGGACCGGTAGGCCGGCAGGTACCTTCAAATGTTCCACATTGGTGCAAGGTTGGTGAATACTGTCCCATCATATAACCAGTGCACAGATATTTACGTCGCTTGTTATATTCACGCTTTTCCATCCTTCTTTCTCGCCCGTCAGAACTGCGGGCCTGAATGCTTCTGCACCCAAAAATCCACGCTCAGGGATGTGATTTGGAAAATTTTGCTTTTCCCCCCAAGTTTATTCTAAGCAAGCGGCGATGTACCAGCGAATATAGCAGAAACCATCACTTACCCACCCACCAAGAGGATCTGTCTCGCACTTTGGCATATCTCGCACGAGTCTTCAACGAAGTATACCTGATGCTGGTAAAGCCTTGGAGTTTGTCATCCCTCCTCAGTCCGATATCCAGTTTCTCGTCGTGTCATCTGGAAGTGGCCCTTCTTGTCCGACCCGTCAGGATGCTCTTCAGCCTGCCGTATCACTGATCCGAGCCTTAAGCGTGTAATTCGTTTGCCATATGAAACTGAAGACCTTAAAGCTTCCTTAAAAGCCTTAATGGAAGTCCAACCTGGGTACGAAAGGTCGTGGCGCGTCAATGAACGCGTATAGGGGCCAAGCTCATCCAACCAATCAAAAGATTCCGAGAGTTTCTCCAATCGGGCTGTCCTCGGCCTTTGTCTACTCTTTCTCAGTCCTGGAAGAGAAGGACTTACGTGACAAATCCATATGTGTTCTCACTCTCAGTGAACGATGAAATTGGATCCCACAGACAGAGAACGGAACATTACGGAACACCCTGTCAGCAGTGAACCGGAAACCCGGGTCACGGCTGATAGAATATCCTGAGCTTCGTATCATACCTCGATAACATGGCGCAGGTAAACGACAGTGTCTTAATTATCGGCGCTGGGGTCTTTGGCATCTCCACAGCATATCACCTTTTGACCAGAGGATTCACCGACGTGACCGTTCTTGAAAGAGCGGAGACGTTACCCCCGGCCGATGGAACGAGTAATGACTTCAATAGGAGTAAGAAACTTTTCCAGGTATTCCCGATCCTCAAATTAACTTGTTCACAGTTGTGCGAACATCCTACAATGACCCTTTTTATGCAAAGTTGGCTCATGATGCCATTCAGTCGTGGAAGAACCGAGAATTATTCGGAGACAGTTATCAAGAGTAATCCATTTATCATGCTCCCCTACTAAAAGAATCCACTTATGACTGCAATTTAGATCGGGCGTGCTTGTTCTTGGTTCCGTAAAGTCCTACACAGAGAAATCGTATAAAACCGATGTAGCACTTGGTTTGCGCTTGAAAAGACTAGACAGCGCTGATGCTATTCGAGGTATCTTTCCAGATGGCGTCGAGGTAGGGTCCTTTGATAAGATCACTGGATACCTAAACTTAGACGGCGGATGGGCTCATGCAGCGAATGGTGTGTCGGCTTTGACTGCAAAGGTCATTCAACTAGGAGGAAAGGTTCTTCCTGGCAAGACTGTTAGCGAGCTCTTGAAGGAGGACGATAAGACTGTAGGCGTACAATGCACCGATGGATCTTCCTTCAGGTCCAAATATACTATCGTAGCCACTGGAGCTTGGACACCTTCCACCTTTCCTGCGCTTAATCTCCAGGATAAATTCGTGGCTACCGGGTGAGTGGGTCCCAAATTAAAGTCAATCTGCATCCGAGCTCATAGGACTGTGCCTTAGTCAATGTGTTACGATGGTCCAACTTACACCAGAAGAGGCTAACATCTATCGAGATATCCCTGTGGTGCTAGACTTCGATTCAGGATTTTACTGTTTCCCAGTAAGCGTCGTTCGTGCACTCATTCCTTGACAGAAAAATTAATGTTTTCATAGCCAAGTGCAGAGAATATACTAAAAATGGCTATCCACTCTCGCGGGTACACATATACCAAAGACGCAATATCAACACCTCGTACAGTTATCTCTGATGGGGAAGATGGGCTTCGTATTCCAAAGACCGATCTCAATGAACTCAGAATTCGATTCAAGGAAGTGTTCCCTGTGCTCGCCAACAAACCGCTACTTCGCACCCGACTATGCTGGTATACCGACACTCAGGATGGAGACTGGGTAATCGGCTTTCATCCAAAAGACAGTGCTTTGATTTTCGCAACTGCAGGGAATGGACATGGCTATAAGGCTAGTTCAACAGTTATTCACCACTCACAAATAGACTGACAGGCGGTCTTCATAGTTTCTTCCTGTGATTGGTCGACTCGTCGCAGATTTGCTTGAAGGAAAGATGGAACCGGCGGTGAAGAAAAAATTCGCATTCGATCGCGAAGTGGATCACATTGACGACTCACGAGCTGGCATGGAACGACAAGAGCTGGATCTGGGCCAGTTATGCACGTCTGAAGATTTGGCTCGTACAGCTTGAGCGTCAGTGTATGTACAGATTAAAGATAAAACGAGATCTATAGCGTAAAATACATGGAACTTCGATGTTCCTTTTAATGCACCTTGAAGATCAAGGCATCAAGCAATCATGCTCGTTTTCCAACGAACTCCCGCCAAGATTTGACTTCACTAGGTATCCGTCCTTCCGTGTAACTCCTCAAGCCACCAGTTGGTATCTTCTTTGCTAAGCTTTCGACGAAAAGCTGAGCAGTACGAGCATTGTTCAGCAGGGGCAATCCAAAGTCAACGGCATTTCTGAAGGTCGATTAGCTAGCGACCGTGGTAATCGTGTAACTACTTACCGGCGAGCTACGTAGTCTTCATCAGTGAAAGTCAGTCCTCGAGACTTGGCCTAAATTTATGACACATTGAATTTCGTATTCATCGAAGACCTCTCTCAGTTTTCGCTTGTCTTTGGTAGGGAAGAAGATTACGCTTGGCCGTGACGTATGGAATATCATTGAGGAATTCTTCCACCGCAGGTGAAGAGCAATAGAGTTTGAAGCCGAGGTCAAGTAACTTGCTTAGCGACAGTAGTCATTTCTGGACGGGTTGTATCTCCTCCGATGAGGACTCCTGATCCAGGCCTTGGGAACTTTGAACCCTGTTGTACTGAGTAGAGATGCCCAGTATGCTTCATGGACATCCTTCCCGAAACTTGCGACTTCGCCTGTACTCGCCATTTCTATATCGACGAATTCAATTATAGGCGCAACTTGGCACGGTAAAAGATTACTTACCGACACCGAGGAAAGGATCAGCACCGCCCAATCGAGTCCAAGAGAATTGGGCAACCTTGATAGAAGTATAGTCGCGCTTTTTCTTTCATAAGATCCACTGGTTCAGGAACATTCTCGCCAACAATGGCAGTGGTAGCCGTGTCGATGAAGTTGTGGACCGAGAACTTTGGATACGAAGGGGAAAGAGCGAGAGGCCCGTAAGGTTGCATTCAATAACTTTAAGTGCTGCTTCCTCGTCGGGAGAATCGGCCGATTTTCTGATAATCTGCATGTTGAACGGTCCAGAGATCTGGAAAGCTTGTGCGACCTTTTCAGCGATTGTCTTCAAGCGAGCCAAATCTTTTTCCGTAAGAGAGAAGGGAGGAAGGAACGAGAGTCGCGTCACCCGAGTGAACACCGGCGTTCTCGACGTGCTCGGATACGGCGTGGACCAGAAGTTTACCCTGATGGGCAACTGCATCGACGTCAATTTCCTGGGCATCATCGATAAATTTGGTGATAACGACAGGATGAAGAGGGGACACCGAAGCTGCAGCAGAGAGGTTGTACTCAAGAGCCGCCTCCTCGTAGACCACGTTCATTGCGGCGCCGGACAACACGTATGAAGGACGAATAAGGACAGGGTATCTAGAGCTACATTAACAAGCACTCTCAATCGGAAGGAACGAAATAATCATACCCTACTTTTGCCGCGAAGGTCTTGGCAGCTTCCAAGGAGGTAGCTTCGGTCCAGTCGGGCTGATCAACATCAATACCGTCAAGCACAGAGGAGAACTTGTGACGATCTTCCGCGTTGTCAATTTGCTCTGGATCCGTTCCGAGAACATTGACGCCATTTTGTTTGAGTCGTAAGGCAATGTTTTGCGGAAGTTGGCCTAGGAGACGGGTCAGCGCCGGCATATGCAAAGTTAACCGTAAACTCACCACCGACGCTGACGACCACACCCTGAGCATGCTCAAGCTCGTAAATATCCATGACACGTTCATATCCAAGCTCTTCAAAATACAGCCTATCGGCTTCATCGAAATCTGTTGAGACAGTCTCAGGATTGTAGTTGATCATGACCGTCTTTTTGCCCATGTCCCTCAGTTTCCTGGCACAGGTGACGGCACACCAATCAAACTCGACACTGCTGCCGATTCGATAAACGCCACTGCCCAAAACCATGGTTCCGTGCTCATCAAAATCGATGTCATGTTCCGAGGCATTGTATGTTGTGTAGAGATAGTTGGTGTTGGCGGGAAACTCGGCAGCAAGAGTGTCAATCCGTTTCACGAAGGGTGTGATCCCAAAAGATTTCCTGGCACTTCGAACGATGTCTTCTGTAGATGAGACCAAGTCGGCAATCTGAGAATCTGAGAAGCCCATGCGTTTGGCCCGAGTCATGAGGTCATGGTCTATCGATTCAATTGATGCAGCCGCTTTCAGTGCATGATGCATTTGGACAATGTTGTCGATCTTGTGGAGGAACCACTGTTGCACTAAATTAAGTATGAGTCAGATGTCTAAGCATGATACGCACCTTGTCAATCTTGGTCAAGTCATGAAGCTGGTCAACGGTGTATCCTTTGTTGTACATGGCATATGCAATGACGAATAGCCTCATGTCCGTGGGTTTCGACAAGGCCTCGTCCAAATTCTCGGGAGAGATGTACACTTCGAAACCTTTCCAGCGCGGGTCGACTTGTCTGATGGCCTTTTGCAAACTTTCCTCGAAGGTGCGACCAATAGCCATGACTTCACCAACCGACTTCATAGCCGATCCGACCTCCCTATTGACCTGAGACGAGAATTTAGCCAAATCCCACTTCGGGATCTTCGTGACAATGTAGTCGAGGGACGGTTCGAAGCAAGCCGTAGTCGTTTTGGTGACTGCATTGGGAAGTTCAGGAAGCGTATAACCAAGAGCGATCTTTGCGGCTGTGTAAGCAAGAGGATAACCAGTTGCTTTGGATGCCAGAGCACTGAGTTCACGTCAATAGTGGTTTACATGCGACAAATCAGAAGTACCTTGAACGACTCAATCTGAAGAACGCAATGTTAGACAAATATGAGTATTGACAGGCGCGAATCTCACCTCGCATTAACTTCGATAACACAATACTCTCGGGATGTCGGATTTAGAGCATATTGGATGTTGCATTCACCCACGACGCCAAGATGACGGATAACTTTGAGGGCTGCACTCCGAAGCATGTGGTATTCATCATCAGGTAGGGTCTGTGAGGGAGCAACGACAATCGAATCTCCGGTATGTGTTCCTAGAGGATCGAAGTTTTCCATGTTACAGCAGATGATCGTGTTCTGACTCGATTAGTAGGTAAGCGAATGGCATGGACGACTGAACCTAACGTACATCTGCCCCATCACGAACAACCTCATATTCGAGTTCTTTCCAGCCTTTCATACTGCGTTCGATCAATACCTGAGGACTCAAGCTGAGACTCTTGGCGGATAGATCACGTAATTCGTCCGGGTTGTTGGCAAAACCAGATCCGAGACCACCGAGAGTAAACGCAGACCGCAAAATGACAGGATAACCAATTGTTTCTGCTGCCGCAAGAGCTGCGTTAACAGAGGAGACAGCCGTTGATTGAGCCGCGGGAATATCAATCTCTTGTCGGGATTCAGTATCGATGTTGCAAAAGGAAGAAAAGAAAACTGTATCTACCCTTGAGTGCCTGTACGAAAAGATCACGATCCTCAGACACCTCAAGCGTTTGGATGGGTGTTCCTAAGACTGTAACTCCAAGTCGTTCAAGAATGCCCATCTTGTCCAAAGCAATACCGACGTTGAGAGCACTCTGACCACCAAAAGTGAGAAGGATACCATCCTGGCTGCTCCTTTTCCAATACGTAGGCGACATAGTCGGCAGTAATGGGTAAAAAGTAGACTTCGGAAGCCAGTTGGTGGGACGTTTGCCAGGTAGCAATGTTAGGGTTAATTAAGACAGCATCTATGCCTTCCTCGCTGAGAGCCTTCAATGCTTGAGATCCAGAGTAATCGAATTCGCCGGCCTGTCCAATGCTTAAACCTCCGCTTCCGACTACCACCACCTTCTGGACTTTGGGTCGGGGGAGTTTGGGAAGAGCCTTGGCGGATATTTTTCGTGCTATTTCTGAGGGGGAGTTGGATGCATTTCCGTTATCGTTGGGAGAATAATTTCCAACTGCAGGGGCTGCAACTGCACGGACAGGGTTAGTTGCTTTGAGAGCAAGACGAGTAGCGGTAGTGTGCAAGGATCGGAGAGATATTCGAGGTATATGTCGGTACGCTGACGATGTGCATCGCAGCAAGCTCATCGTCGCGGAAGACGAGCCAAATGACGGCTATGACTCAAGTTGAAAAATGCAATAAATTCAAGTAATCGAAATTAATTTTTTCACAAGCTATCATCACGTGGTTCTTATAAGCGGAACACGGGCCGAATGCCGAATTCGTGCCGGCTTTTATAATATCTGGCTTTTATCCAGCTTTTATCCTGAAAGTCAGTAGTCAGAGTTATCAGCATGAAGCAGAATATTTGTAGGGAAATCATAAAAATGACTCTGGAATGCCGCACGGTACCGCGTCACGCGATCGCCGTTTAATTAGCATTTTTGGACTCAATCTGATGGACTCTGACTCCTTCAGCAATATCATATATTGCCTGGAAAGTCACAGGTCAAACTGTTGTCTTCGATTTCTCGTCTCTCCCGCAGGGGAATCAGCCTCTTTAGTCGTCGCGCCATGAGTACTCAGGACCTATTCCAGAATCCCAAAGCCCAGGACCAGGATTCCCAGCTCATCTCTGACCTCGTCCTCCCTGGCGAAAAATAAACCGAAACTCGTAAAATCGACCGTTTATAATGCACCAGCAGATCCAACAATCAAAGTCCGAAGTTGGAAAATGAATGAATACAAGTACTATGATGTTCCTTCTCCATTTCCTTCTCTTGTTCGTGGCGTCTTCTCAGTCGACCTCCCGGCAAACAGGCATCGGATTGTGGCAAGGGGCTATGACAAATTCTTCAACATTGGAGAAGTCCCTTGGACAACGGTACGTATCCTTGACTTCTCACGACATGGGCTTATACCTGGTTGCAGTGGGATGCCTTAGGAAACATACAAGGGAGCCGTACTTGCTTTCCCTCAAGTCGAACGGTTGTATCATCTTCATCGCAGCACTCACTCCTTCGAAGCTTCTAATCACGTCCAAGCATTCTATCGGCAAGGTCGGAAATTCCGAGAAAAGTCATGCAGAAGCCGGCGAGGTCTGGTTGACCAAGTACCTTACACAAAATGGACGAACAGAGGCCGATCTTGCTAAGAGACTGTGGGATAGCAACTGGACTGCCTATAGCAGAGGTACGCTCCTTGGTATAACTACTCATATGCTTCTCTGAACGCGACTAGCAGCTCTGTGATGACTCGTTCGAAGAACATGTCTTACCCGTATCCACCAGAGCTAACCGGTCTTCATCTTCATGGAATCAACGAGTCCACCAAAAGATTCAGGACGATGCCCCAGGACGTCGTTGACGCATTTGCGGACGAATGGGGCTTTATCAAAACACTCTCAACGACTCTGAACAGCGTAGAGGAGGTACGGACATTCACCGACTCAGTCTCAAAAGCAGGTCATTGGGAAGGTCAAGCAGTGGAGGGATTTGTCGTGCGTACACACATCCGTGAACTACCCAACAACGATCGCCCGAGATCTGCTCCCCCGTACGCCGCTGGTTCTACCTTTTTCTTCAAAGTAAAATTCGACGAGCCTTACATGATGTATCGAGATTGGCGAGAGGTCACCAAGATGCTCCTGAGCCAAAAGGGTGAACTATCGGAAAAATCGCTACCCATATCCAAGATGCGGCGACCGGAAACCAAGCAGTATGTTCGTTGGGTCATAAACGAAATCAAACGCGACAGAAAACAGTTTGACCAGTTTGGAAAGGGAAAAGGAATCATTGCTACGCGAGAACGGTTCTTGGCCTGGAAGGGGTCTGACAAGGACAAACCAGAGTTCCAACCTGCTTCGCCGACTACCAAACAGTTTGGAAAGACTGTCATTGTTCCTGTGGCGATCCCCGGGTGTGGTACGTACAACTTGACGTATTCAACATTAACATACTTAGTAAAACTTGCCAGGCAAAACAACAGTTGCCGTTGCTCTGGCTCACATCTTCGGATTTGGACACACCCAAAGCGACGATGTCCGTGCCAAAAAGGCCGCCCCAGTATTTTTGAAGAACGTCACTTCCTTGCTCAACAAGCACGACGTTGTTATAGCAGACAAGAACAACCATTTGCTCCAGCATCGTGATGGTCTTCGTGAGGCCGTTTCCCGGTTTTCTCCTCCCGTCCGTCTCGTTGCTCTCAATTGGAGCTGGGCTCTTTCACTAAAACCACCCTCGACGATCCATCGTATTTGTGGTGACCGAGTCCTGCTGCGCGGGGAGAAGCATCAGAGTCTCCGGGGCGATAGCGAGACGAAATCGCACGAGGAGGTCATCTGGCAATTCATTAATAACACCCAAGAACTATCAGAAAGCGAAGTGGACGCATGTATTAACATGGAGCTCGAGGATACTATGGAACAGGCAGTCGCGAGAGCAGTAGAAGGATGTGTCAGGATCCTCGGATTGGAACAGCCGAGTCAGGAGAAGATCGATGAAGGACTGCAAGTGGCACTGGGATATGAACCGAAGTCGAACAAAACTGGTACCAAGAAGGCGGAGGTCGAAAAGCAGCCGAAGAGTACGCCTATACGGTATTTCGGGTTGGTGACAGAGGTCAGTCTCCATGAGGCGCTTGAGAGCAAGTTGGCAGACGAACCGCTCTGGACGCAGCTCAAAGCTGGCGGTCGAGTGGCGAAGAGACCGCATGTGACTATCGTTCATCAGAAGGCGCTACCGGTAGAGACGGCCCTCTGGGAGCGATGCATGGCTCTTAACCGGTTGGGGGTCCCTCCGACATTCGAGCTGAAGCTTGGTAGCGTTGTTTGGAATGACAGGATTATGGCCGTTTCGGTGGATGAATTGAAGGTTATCGATGAGGGAGATGGCGGACCGAAAGGAACCGAATTTTTGGAGCAGCTGGCTGACGAGATCAAGTGTCGACTACATATCACAGTTGGGACGCGAGATGGCAAGGTCCTTCCTGTTGAAGCTAAGGATTTGGTTCAGGATTGGAGAAAAGGGGTTTCGACGACTCAGGTCAAGTCAGTGGTTCTGGGAGGAGTCATGGCGAGGGGCAGGATAAAGGGTTTGGTTGCATAAGAGCCATTGTCATAGTATTGTATTGCGTATTACATCCATACCCCACTCTGTTATGTATACTAGTAACCCCGCTGTTTATTAGAAACTGACGAAGCACTTGGCTGATTCTCCGGTGCAGGAGATGGGTTGAAAATGAGGGCTCGGTACCTCTTAAGCTCTACATTGAATAAGACAACATGTAATGGCTTCAAGTTCAATGACACATGCCTTCAATAGAACTTTTGATATCACCCAAAGCACTGCAACACGGTTGGTACAGGGAAAGTTTAGGACATTTTGCACCTACCGGTGAGTTGCTTCGTGCGGCCGATCCCTAATGCTTGGGTACCATCTATGCGAAAGCTCCTGTACGAAAGGTGAAATGGGAGAATTTTACAGAGGGAAGAGCAATATTACCTTAACAGACGAGACATCTGCGGCCACGCGCTTGAATATCAGAGCATCAATGGACATGAAGCGAAGCAAACGTACCGACGATTCTATATTATGTATCAGCAAAAGGATTTGTAGAAAAACAGAGGTTTCTCACCGATAGCGAAGCCAGTTGACCACTTCTGGCATTTGTTCAAGGAGGAACAAGCGGTCTACGTGCACAGAACTGCCGGCGAGTACACCTGTGTTATGTGGCACCCACTTTTGAATGTAGGACAGCACTTTCTGTCTGACAATGTCGTGGGTCCACTGCGACGTTAAACATGCCTGTGTGAGACCTGACTGGACACACAGTCAGCCTGGGAACAATAGCGACGCGGCCTTGATACCTCGCCGTGCGTTTTGGTGCACCATCCGTCCATTCTGTGAGATGGACCCTTGAAGTTCATCCAGTATATGTATGTTGTTGCACTCACCCATCTAGGATGGACTTTTCAGTCCGTACGACGTAATCTATACCCTCGTCGACAATCTGTAGGTTACCATCTGTGATTAGAACCTTTTGAAAGGATGAGAGAGATCCGAAAGGGAATCGCAAAATGACGCACGGCAATCTCGATAATCTTATCCCTTTTGTGATCCAATCCAGTCATTTCACAGTCAATCCATACTAGAGGGCCTGCAGCCCAATCGAGAGGTGCCTGGAAAGACATCTGACGCGTGCTGAAATAATTGTAACGCAATCTGTTGGTAGGAAGGGAAGACTTGGATGTCGATGTACAGAACCTCAGCTTATATATGCTGTGAACGCGAAACATAAAAGGAAAGAAGAGCCGGTACCTTGTAATAAAAGCGCCGGCAAACAATCTTCCTCTCCGACCACCATGACGGACTCAGAAGGGCTGATATACTCCCTCTCGACGATCCTTCATAATTCGCCGTACGTTCCCTGTTTTCTCTACATTCTATGGCTAATGGTATCTTAGGACATCCATTGAAATTCTTCCGGGTGGAATCGAAGAATGGACGTCGAGTGACAGAGGCGGAAACAAACTTCCATTTCTTCTATCTGAAAGCCACCTGGGCATTCCACAGAAGATGCTATATAGGCTATATCTGAAGGCTACTGCCATGTTCACCGCTGCTCGCCACGCCCAAGATCATAATGCTTTGATTGCGTCTTCCATCATCATCCTGTTAGCCAATTCCGCCCACCAGACCGCGTTGAATACGCGCAAACGACTCATTATCTCAGGGAAGCTAAATCCCGACAACGAGCTCACGCTGATAGGCACCATGATTTCGGGCAATCGCGAATGCGCCAAGCAATCCGTGATTTGGGCTCACCGACGCTGGATATTTGAGTATCTCTATCCTCCAAATCCGCCGTATTTTCTCCATGCCCAGTTGCCGTGTGCACTTGTTCGCGATGAAGTTCAAATCCTTGCACAAGGCTGCGAATCGTATCCCAGAAATTACCACGCGTGGACCCATCGGAGTTACTGCATGCAAAGCATGGTGGATTTAGTTACCACCTCGTCTGATCCTGCTGCGGAAGCCATCATGCAGGAAGAATATCTGAATCTTCTTCATTGGATTGATCTTCATGTGTCCGATTATTCTGCAATGCACTACCTGTTTCACCTCGTGCAGCGTTTTAGTATGTTGCAGTCCGGCACACCCAGCCTTCAATCGATGAATCTTGTTTCGCTTTTTGATCACGCAATGTCCTTGCTCTCGTTGTATCCCAAACATGAGGCATTATGGATGTTCATCCGGTCCATAATAGCATCGGTGGCACTAGGAGACAGGGCGGCTATGATTGCGCGTGTCAAGTCGAGCAGCGAAGGCGACGAAATCTACGGCCTTAAGCTTCTTACTTTCATACAGAGCCTGTCGACAGACTGACAAACTGATATGTTACTGGGATCAGGAATAAAATCGGCACCACGCAAGGTACATATACTATAATTTATCCAATCCTCGCACTAAAATCACGAATCTAGAAATCCCAAAGGGTACCCTAACCCCAACATCAGTACTCCTCCCCGAAGCAAGAACAACGTTATACGCACAAAGGCAGGGATGCCCGCGGCCTTGCAGCCTTCCATCATTTCCTTATTTCCACCCCAGTTTGATGTGATGAAAACAACCTCCGCGCCCCACGTTGTGTAGACTTCTGTGATCAACTTCATGACATCGGGTCGACCGCCTGTTAACATGTCAACTGGCGGCTACGCGAGATAAACTATAATCACATACCACGTTGCTTTGAATCCCAGAGCAACGATCGCTCAGGACCTAGATGTTTACGAATTAGGCCCGAGATCGTAGGACCGAACGTTTTCTCTTGATCAGAACCGATCCAGATTAGGTACCTATTGTCTGCTCAAACCATATACCGTGAATAGCATACGCATTACGCACCAATCTGGGCTCTAACAACTCGCTGTTGAGGAGTCGTTACTACTCCGAGTATCACAGCAAACTCACCTGTATGCATGTGGATAACGCAGCGCCTAGGCCTGTTCCGGTGCAAACTCGTATTCCGCGTTTGTACAGCGTGGAGGTGTTCGACACCCCGGCGAACTAGTGAAACGTCAGTTTGAATGAGATCAGAAGATGACTTCCGACAGACTTTCAGCTGCCGTGTCCAAACAGTGGTGGGAGGATTCTGGACCAATTCGCGAGTGAAGTCGCCTTGGACACCGCAGATCAGGAAATGTTCTTTCGAGTGCACCCCTTCCCTAGAACTTGCGCGTTAATGGAGACAAACACGGGGATGTACCCTACTCACGAAATAATTCCAAACGCATGGTACTCCATGACGGACGCTCTCGAAATCCTGGCAAGCAATCCTTGTTGCATTCCACGCTCAAACCGAAGAATGACCACCTTCGGTGAGGGCTAATTATAAAGAGTAAGAGAAATGCTCTTGCATGATATGACAAGGCTTACGATTTCAACATCTACCTTGACTTCCCTGACGGTCAACCAAGGTATAATAATGCTGTTGGAATCGCTCAATTTGGGATAACATGACGATGAAAGCATTAGACTGACAACACGGTCATCCCAGACGCGAACCAAAACTGTTGCTGTCTAATTATATGAATGCCGTTTGGTCTCCAAGTGTGGGTCGTAGCATCGTAGCTGTCGCCAAGGACAACGAACGCCCAAGCTAGAACTAGTATGAATTGGGAACCACTTTACATGATAGATAAACGCACTGCACAGCAAGCCAAGCCTAAGAAATATCATAAGTCAGATTCTAAATGGAAATATGATGGTGGTTCGCATACCATCCAACAAATCGGTGGTGCCGTTCAAAGACACTATAAGGTAATGAATACAAAGCAGAAAAGTCCAACACACGATACCCACTTATGATAAGTATTTCGTACCCATGGGAAAGCAGAAAGAATAGACACTGCAACCGCCAGATTGGTTATGACTCCCATGATCAACACCGCGTCATGATTGTCCTTATGGTTGATGAAGATGAGTATTACTCTAAATATCAACCACATAAATCCAGATGTCGCACATCCCGAATGAATACCGCCTAGGTGTTGTAAGACTGATGTACATCCCAGGCGGAACCACAGGGGAGGCCACTTTCGACAACGTGTCAGCTACGAGCAGTGGTCCTTGGTAAATTATTGACCAACGGACCTTTGCAAACAGTGTATTGACGATAAGGTATAGAAGTCGCCCAAACAGTTCGTTTCGCATCAGAATGGCGGTGAGAAGATTGCCTAGAATGAAAGCACCTGTGAAGTCGCGAGGATACTTCCACGTATTGGTAGCCGCGAGGATTAATCCTACGGTATTCATAGAGACAACAAAGGTATAAAATTTCCTGGAAAGATGCAAGTGAGATGGCTGCTACGTGAACAACAGGAATTATTCGAACCGATACGCGTTGAACCATAATTGAAAAGTTATCCAGAAGTTGGTCTTTCTCGCCGGTCGGACTACGGGCCTTTGACTTGACAAGGGAGTCGCCGGGATTAGCTGGCTTTGGAGGATAGAGTAGACCGAATCTAGCCTTCGTCTTTGAAGCAGAGGTTAGAGATGGCGGTGAGTGAACGAGATCGGCAATGCCTTTCTCTGCGTCATTCGCCTGGTGAGAAGCCATAATGATCCGTCAAGGGTCAACAGCGTAACATCGAAAAGCTTTCGCATTTAAGCAAAGAGCTAGAGGCCATGCAGTCCCTCAGTCCGGATCTGGGTGCATTATTGCCTATCAACAGCATTCCAGAGTATTGCCGAGGTACACGATTTTCGCTGATTGCTCTTCCGAAGTCCTGGCGATTAGGCAAGTTCCGCATGTAAGGATGCCTTGCTTTGGCAGAACGCGGCTGAGGTGCGACAAAAGGAGCAGATATGCGATATCACAAAACACGAGGACATTGCACTGGTAATGTATCAATATCAGCTGGTGGGCACACACCGTCATAGAAGTCATCGTGGCCCGTACAGCTGTAGAATTCAAGGAGTTGAGACACTTACCCACAGGCATGTAACTTATGCGAGGCACGGACCTCAGATCTAGGGAGATACACCGTGTATTCATAGGGTTTAAAACTTCGGTACTCAAATGAGCGATACACATACGTTTAGCAGCATGATGAGAGAAAACACACACAAAGCTCGGAACTGCGGGGACGACCTTGGTTGATTGTCCGGGCCCAGATGAAGCCATTCAGGGACTGTGGGGTCAGGCGATTCTAGAGATATAAAGTAGTGGACGTTTATCCGAGGAAAACTGCCTCGAAACAGTATAGCACTGGCACCAATAACATAGACAAAAGCTAGAACAAGGATTGTTGATTTCACCAGCGGCCAGCTTGAAGTGTAGACTAGCTTTAGGGTACCACAAGAAGGGACCGCGTCCCATCCAAGCGTAGGACCATCTTGAAGATAATGTACAAATCTTCTGACTCAGAAATCTCTATTCATTTCCGTCTGCGTCGGTAGGGAAGGGAAGGGATCTGCCGGAATGAATGAATAGATGCAAACGAATCAGCGGCGTCACTTCTCATGCCTATGAAGATTTGACCGACAACACGCCGTATCCAACAGTGAGATACGGTTCCTATAAGACGTGCATTAGATTGACGCTACGACCTGTCCAAATATCCGGTATTGGAAAGATATACCGTAACTGCAGCACCACGGAACTTCACAAGAGTTGGATAATGAGGTAGTGGCGGTCTCGATAAACAAGAGAAACAATGCATGATCCGGGAATATTCTTCACTCGTGACGTTGAATGCGTTTCTCGTGGCAGTAGTTGTGGGGCGGGCAGGCGGGTGTAGTCGTGGTAGTCACTCACGATCGTATGGCGACGTAATTTGAATTTCAAGTTATCTGATAAGATGATGGCATGCTGCCGGCACGTGATAACTACGTGTAATGCTCGACACCGAGTCCTCCCCTCTTTCTTTTACGGCTTACGCGCTCACCAGGAAGGCGCATATACCTACCTGTGCCCTTCTCTACTAACATTACGGTCTTCGTGACTACCGGATACTATGAAAGCGCGACCAACGAAGCGATCAAGAAAGGCTACCTGGCTCGCGTTCGGTCTGGTGGCACTAGCTGCAGTGTCTGCCTCTGCCCAAGATTCGAACAACCAGAAGGAGGCAACATCAACTACGGATATTACTCCTGTGACCACTGGCGTGGATGGCGTCAGTTCTGAGGCTACTGTGAGTCTGTATTGCGTTTCTTGTGGCTTCTGTTACAAGTTATTTTAGGGCGCGTCAGCATCGTCGCAAGAGCTCGGCCAGGCAGCTGCAGAAGGTAAACGGCGATTCAGATTTTTTGTTCTCAGCCCCGTTTGACCGTAACATTCTTAGCCATAAGGGCCTATAAACAGGCGATACATACCCTCTCGGCACTTGCGGCTCATCCTTCCCCATACGAACACTTATATTCAGCACCCCGCGACTCCAATTCAAAATCCATATTCTCTTCATTTCTTCCCAATCTACAAGGGCAAGGGCCGATAGGTAGCGCTGTCCGGATATTAGGCCGAATTCAACAGCAAATATTTCATGGTATACTTGGCGGAGACAGGGATGGAATTCCATTTCCAGGTTCTCGGAGAAAAGAGGAGGAAATGCATCGAAAAGCGATCAAAGTAGTGGACTTATTGCAGCATTCCGCGGAACTGGGAAACATGGATGCGCTATATACCCTAGCCCAGATATCTCTCGTGAGCTACTCAGATCTCAGATCTCTTCTCTTCTCTTCTCTGATCAAGTTTTAGCTTCCTCCTACCTCGCACTTCCCATCTAATCCAAAGCTAGCATACGACTCATATACAACACATGCATCTCTCACCGGCAATGCTTCTTCCCAGGCCTTCTTAGCATTTTTCTACGCAACGGGGTATCAGAATATCGTTCCTGTCGACCAAGCAAGGGCCCAGCTATATTACACCTTCGCAGCCAACGGTGGAGACAAGGCGCACAAATGGCACTGGGATATCGGTATTGGAGTGGCATCGGTACATTGGAGGATTGTGACCGAGCTGTTGATTGGTATGAGCATGCTTCTGAACAAGCCATGGCCAAATTCCGCGCCGGTCCTCCTGGTGGTCTGAGTCTACCTCTGACACCCACAAGACTCTCTGATCTTGATGGTGGCATCTATGGTCCCGGAGCTAGTGTAGCTTCTACTGGTACAAACGCTAATCGGGCTGCCATAAGGGCTGGAGTTTCCCGTGCTTCTGGAGAGACATGGGAGGACATAATTGATTATTACCTTGTGAGCGCGGTGGCTCTCTGTCTACTCTTACACTGACGGTGTACTAGTTCAACGCTGATCGTGGTGAGACGGACTTCGCTTATAGACTCGGCAAAATTTACTATCAAGGCAGCATCTATGCTACCGCAGGCGGTATAGCTTCTGGGAGTGAAGGAGTCGGAGCTATCACCCGGGACTACGTGCGCGCAAAACACTACTTTGAGCAAATCGTTCGACAAGTATGGCCTCGTGATCCACCCAATCCTCTTCAGCACAGGGCTGCGGCGCCATCCAACAAAGATGAAGGTGCACCAGTGGGATACGCCTCTGCGAGCGCAGGTTATCTGGGACGTATGTACCTTCGAGGCGAGGGTGTGAAAGCAGACCCCGCCATGGCTAAAATGTGGTTCGAGAGAGGTGCAGATTATTCAGATCGTGAATGCCTCAACGGGCTGGGAGTCATTTGGAGAGACGCTTTAGTCCCAGGCACTAAACCGGATTTGAAGAAGGCGACACAGTTCTTCACTGGAGCTGTTGGTCAAGAATTGGCAGAGGCGCAAGTCAATATTGCCAAATATCATTTTGGTCTGGTACAAATCTTTCATGCTTGGAGTCAGGTATTAATCATGGTCATAGGTCGCGGTGAGCTTGGCCTGGCGACGACGTGTTTCGAAACTGCGGTTCGTTTGGGATCTCCCTTTGAGGCTTTTTACTACCTTGGCCAAATACATTCCGCACAATCTAGAACGCCTGAAATGCCTAAAAATGTGGCCTCCAGCTCGTGTGCAATGGCAGTTTCATTTCACAAATTGGTGTCTGAGCGGGGTGTTTGGAACGATGATTTGCTGCGGGATGCTGAGGCCGCCTGGTTCTCCGGAACTGATCGAGGCAAAGAGGTCGCCTTGCTGAAGTGGTGGATTGCTGCCGAGAGGGGCTCTGAAATTGCGCAAAATAACCTTGCATATGCCCTAGACCAAGGTTCGTGGTATCGGCAATGTGGTCCTTCACGCGGCTGATGTCACTTCAGATAAGAGTATCTTGCGACTGACACGTTTTTCTCCCATGACAGCGTCAAACGATACAGCACGTCTTGCTTTAACACAGTGGACCCGAGCTGCAGCACAAAGGAACGTGGATGCATTGGTCAAAGTCGGTGACTATTACTATCATGGACTGGGAGTTCCCGAATATTCTGAATCGGTGCGGTTCGAGAAAGCAGCTCGGTATTATCAGTCCGCCGCCGACACACAAATGAGTGCGTTGGCCATGTGGAATCTGGGTTGGATGTACGAAAATGGCGTGGGTGTTCCCCGAGTATGTGCCTCCATCAGATTGTCTGGAAGTCGGACTTGAATCGTCTTGTACAGGATTTTCATCTCGCTAAGCGCCACTACGATCTGGCTTTGGACGCGAATTCTGAAGCGTACATCCCCATCATCTTGTCTCTGGGAAAGCTATATGTGCGTAGTATATGGCATACACTTTTGGGCGGAGCGGACGGCTTGAATCTCTGGTACGACGATGAAGATAGTGCGTGTAATAACTCAAGGTTCCTTTTTCGGTGATGATATTAATCTTGGGCATTGCAGCTTCTCAGCCAAAGGAGGAAGTGCGTGAAATAGACGAAGGTTCGCGGCAGACTACACCTGATCAAGCCCAGCCGGAGCAGCATGTGTATAGTGATGACGAAGAGGGACCTTGGTACTTGGGGAAAGCCAGGGAAGAATTTGATCGCAGAAAAAACGATCAGGCGCGCGGACATGGTGATGACGAGGACCCTATACAGGTTTGCTTTTACTGTAGTCATTTGCGTTCTTTA
This sequence comes from Armillaria novae-zelandiae, assembly GCA_030435655.1. Taxonomy (NCBI): domain Eukaryota; kingdom Fungi; phylum Basidiomycota; class Agaricomycetes; order Agaricales; family Physalacriaceae; genus Armillaria; species Armillaria novae-zelandiae. The sequence goes on along the minus strand of JAUEPR010000004.1, from coordinate 1,385,102 downwards.
CTTACATCTTTCAAGTGGGCACGCGACCGTCGAAATGCCGAAGAACGTGAGAGCGAGTTTGGTCCAGATGATTATTTTGAGGGTGGATTGAGAGAAGGGGCAGAGGATAATTTCTCGGAAACTATGCTGTTGATCCTGCTGTGTCTTACCGTGTCAGTTCTCATTTATGTGAGAACGCGCATGGTCGACCGAATGCGGCGGGATCAACAGGGCCGCGACCAAGATGGGCAACGGGCCGGAGTCGCTGAAGGAGGCAACGGTGCAGCTGGTGCAGCTAATGGGGCGTTCCCACCTCCAGGAGATCCAGCGCGAGACGAGTGGGTGATTCTTCGCTGATTTTTTCGGAGAGCATGTGTAAAATACGTGAATAGCACCAGAGGGCAATTCCAAACATGAGCATACACACGTGGCACGTGTGCCGTGGCTGCCGGCAGCCGCAGACAGTCAAACGCGCCCATCCAGTGACGGTATTATTCTATTCACTATTCTATTCCACTAGACGCACTGCTCTAGGAAAACTCATTCATGGCCTATAATTTCCCTGCCTTGGCTCCTCTCGTTCGGCAAATCCTCTCAGCGCCGGGGACGGACCTAACGACAATCAGCGCAAAACGGGTTCGAAGACAATTACTGGAATTAGACGACTCGTTATCTGCAGAGTTTTTGAAAGAATACAAGGACGACGTGAACGCAATAATTTCCACCGAATACGACCGTATTAGCGCGAGTCTCCAACGAGAAGGAAGTGATGATTCACAAGAGGAGGAAGCGCCACGAAGCCAGGAAGGAGACTCGGAAGAGAATGTAGAGGATGACGGGGAAGATGAGATGGAAGTGGAACCACCACCTGCGACGAAGAAGAAGAGCTCGTCGAAGAAGGCACGCGCACTCAGTGATGCAGAGTTGGCACGCCAACTTTCCAGCGAAATCAATGGGCGCTCTCGGAGAAGTACCAGCGGCAGCAAAGGGGCTAGAACCAGCGCTCCTAAACGCGCTGGTCGGTCTAGGAAGAGCGCGGCAACAGTGGACTCGGATGCTGACAGTGAGCTTGAAGGCGGTGGCAAAAAGTCCAGGAAGAAATCAGCCGGTGGCGGTGCTGCCAAGGGGGGATTCGCCAAAGAATATGTACTGAGGTATAGCGTATCCTTTCCTTGGATACTGACGCGTGTTCTAATCTATTTATTTGCAAAGTGTACCGCTCGCCGCACTTCTTGATGTAGATAAGCTCTCGCGGCCTCAAGTCGTCAAACAGCTATGGGTTTATATCAAGGGCAACGCCCTGCAGAATCCGTCTAACAAGCGCGAGATCTTGTGCGACGAAAAGCTGAGGGCCGTCTTCAGTGTGGACAAAATTGACATGTTCAAGATGAACAAGGTCCTCGGACAGTAAGCATTCTCAGCGGTGCCGCTGATAGGTTTGCTGATTCCCATATTCCAATTTGTAGACATCTTCATGAAAATGAGGCGTAGATCTCACGATTCAGCAGTCTCAAGACGACCGATTCCCCTCCATCATCACACTCGCAATCACACATTATTCCACCTTCCATAGCATATTTCTATCTCCATTCTCCATTCTTCCAGCTTCTACACAACGTACACCATCACATTCTCTTCTGTACCACTTTCTCCAATTTCATATACCTGTCGGACCCGGTCCGTGCACATTGTGAGTATGGTACCAAATATCGAGACGTATGTTTATTGATGTGGCCTATAGATACGGCGGCCTTCAGTTGTTCAAACTCAGCATCATTGTTGTACGGTATAATATTAAATATATCATATTCGAAGATCTCCGTCGAACCTATATCCCCGCGACCAATTAGGCTAGCTTCCGTGGTTTCACATCAGCTCGAATATAATCTATCTCATCGATATCGGTTACCCTTTGTTCGCCGCAAATGCTGGGCTAGGATCCGACAGGTTCTGGCCGCGTTGACAGTTTTCGCTCCTTTGGGTTGCATTTATGCATTGTTTTCGAGATACAGTTTCCTCCCACATGTATCGAACTCACGATCGAGTCATGAAAAAGAATTGGAGGCTGATATGACTCAGACAATCGCTTCGTCTGCGAGTCGCTAGTGAGGTCGTTCAAGGAGCCGCGACAGTTCGTTTTCTCTTGTCCCATGCATCCTTGCAGCCTTCGGGTCCATTGGCATTTATCATTCTGTACAGTGTGACAACAATATTTCTTGACCGTCGTTGTCCCTGGTGGACATCATTTGCAGCTGATGTCAATGAGGCGCAGCTGGTCTGCAATGATCGGGATCATGGTAGTTTGAAAGGATTCAGAGGGAATGAGCATATTGGCTATCACTTCGGGCTCATGTACTAGTAGATAATGTTGCTACCACTGTCACTACTTCCTACAACGAGCCATTGAAGTTGGTAGGAGTATTTTACTTCTATTTACCTGAGCTGTATTAGCGGAGATGGCCAGTTTTCAGTTTTCAGTTTTAATTTGATGGTACAGTGACAATTTAGATACAGTATATATATAGCAGAACACGACAACATGAAAGCAAGTATTAAAAAACAATAGAATGGTATTCAAACACTATAAAACCCCCTTTTTGGCCGACTTACGCTTTCCAGTCCCTCCCCTACGCTTTGCCACGCCCGGATGTAGTTTTGGGCAGGTAGTGAGATGTCTCAAAACGGCATCCGTGCGGGACAACAGTTTGCCACAGTACTCACATGGGCTGCCTTTTTTCTTGGAATGCTGCCAGTCGCAGTGCCTCTTGCGTTCGGGATCGTGCTGGAAGCGCGCGCTGCATCCGGCGAAAAAGCATTTGAGATTGCCAGAACCTCGAGCTTTGTACACCTTTTTGACATCAAACTCTGAGTCGTCTGCGCCAGTGTCACTGTCCAAGCCCTGATCGACGGTGGGTACTTGCTTTTTAACGATGCGATGGGGGAGAGATCGCGTAGGTCGAGGAGAAAATGTGCTGGAGGTGGGAGTGGTGAGAGGCGTGGATGAAGCACTGGAACTATCCGAGACCAGCTCCTGCATGGCGAGCGATCGACGTGAACGCTTAGGTGTACCGCGTTTCTGTTCGTATTCGTCTCCATCAGTGTGACTCCCTTCAAGGTATGACTTCACGGCCACTTTCGCCTGGCGAGAGTATCGTGGGCGGACGTGTCGGCAAGTGGGTGCTGGACTGGGCTTTCCCTCAGAAGGGGACATAAGTGCGGGATCCTGCGCCGTGCAGGACGACGGAGTGGATGATGATGATGGGAGAGAAGTCGGGGGAATAGGGCCCGTCAAAACGCCTGGGTCAACGGTTTCCGGACTTGTAAAGTCGTCTGGATAGAACGCGTCCTTTAAGGAAGATCTTGCTGGAGACCAACTGTCGTGGGGGTGGGGTTCAGAGTCAAAGGAGGAAGGAGGCGTGAGGCAAGCATCATGAGGGTAGGGCTCAGAGTCAAAGAGCAGTGGAGGCATGAGGCAGGAATCACGGGAGTAAGGTTCAGAGTTGAAGAGCACCGACGGAAGCGTGAAGCAAGCCTCGCTGAAAAAAATCTTCGTAGTAGTAAAATCAGCACAGCGTAAAGTAACATCATACTTATATGCTCACCTCGTCCGAGCCATGGGTCGCCTCTCCGCCTAAGAAAAATCCCTCGATCTCATCCGAAAACAAAAGAAGAGGTGAGTTATCAACGCCCCTAAACGCGATCATTAGACACTGAAAGTGGATGGAAGGGAAGGGCGTACTGGTCTTCCTCCGGCAAGTAGACAAAAGCGTTGAAGTCTACGTCGTACTCAGACACAAGGGCCATGGAGGCGTTATTTACCGACATCGGGAGACTTCCTGTCACTTATATACCATTGATCAATTTGCATCCGTGGGTCCATCACGCAGGACTAATTCTTCTCGCTTGGTTTGATTCGAGCCCGGAACGATTCTGATAGACGCCCGTAGTTCACAGAACGTCTAAAGGGCGGCTTGTCGCCGGGTAGCCAGGGATGGGTTGGTTCGGAGAAACATAATTAAATCGTCATGGAAAGGACAAAGGACAGACTCTAAACGAGATAAGGCCATGCTGTCGCGATAAAGGGAACAAGGAACATGGTTGATATACCGTGTAACCCACGAGATCAATTGCGGATATGACCAAAAAAGACATTAACAAATGGAACAATGGTCCAACTCGATGTTCCCGTTTGAATCCTCGGTAACCTTCTAAGTTTCAGAGTTCGACAATATGGTGTACCACACATCCAAAGCTATTGGGTTATCGCCAGTAAAATTTCGGCGGAAAGCAGGATAAAGAGGTCTGGCGAGTTCACAGAAAGCCGAAGGGTACAGAGGTCGTAATTGCCGCGATGAATACGGCAGTTTCGATACGATTTTGTGGTTTGTTGGACAGCAGTCCCCTGTTTTGGAAATCTTTTACGACAGACCGTCGCTAGTGATTTGAACTCCAGCTTCGAAGTTGAGCGGAGGGCGCCGAAAAGATGTGCCCTCTACCCTGATAATCAGAGCACGCGCAAAAACAGCACATTCTGATAGGGTCGAGAGAGATCTATCCCGGTTCGACCGCCGTAATATCCTCACAAGGTGGTTCAGTTCTCCTTTCAACAATTGGATATATAGGAGAGCTCTGGAATCCCAGAGCATTGCTACAACGTGCTCGCCACCTTGTTGAAGTGACAGTCCCAGGAACATACCCCGAGCCCGTGGCACTCGATTTGGGGAGGGCCCGAAAGAAATGCGACAAACAGCAAGGATCACGTTAGATTCAAGAAGCATTCAGGGTCCGTAACATGCGACATAAGATCCGTAAGTTCCATGACTCGCAAGATAGGTGTGGTAGCTTGCAGGTGAAGAATTCCAAGTCCTTATGGAGATGGACCGTGGGTGTCAGTCGCTGAGTTGAATCGGGCCGAGTCCTTTCGGTGACAGCGTGGTACTGAGGACCTACCTTAACGTCATTCGATTTGATGTTGAATTCGACTTGAACAAGAGAGCCTGAGAGCTCTTAGGATGAATACTACGACAGAAATGTATAAGCACTCTATTTATGAACTAGGAAGCTGCCGAAACTACAGTTTTGGGAGCCCTATTCGAAAGATGATTCACTAGCATTTCGGGTGTCCTGGCGCTTAGGGTCGAATTGCATACCGTCGGGGCCGGTGCAGGCGCAAAGCCAGCAGATCTCTGGCCACGAGCATAGTCCAGTGGCGGTATTCCATGTATAAAGCGCCTTTGCAGTGGCGCCGTGACAGTTATAGCGCTCAATGTTCGAAATACTTAACCATAAACTGGATTTACTGGCCGTGGTGTCCCTTGTTCAAGGAAGAATTGCAGTACAATACGAAATTTCCAGTAAAATACTCGATACGATGCCACTAGTATCACGTCGGAGATGAGTCTCTGTTTGTCTTGATGGCCAAACACAGAATAATGATTTTTACATTTTGATCACCACCAGTCCTTGCCCTTAGATATTTCGCGGTCGCTCCCCAAGGCAAAAATTCCTCCCAGGACCATGTCCTCTCACTTTCCTCACCTCCGGACCGATTCATAGGCTCGAGTCGCCCACCGCCACTACGCATCGTCCACCCCACACGGTTGATTGAGGCGTGGCATATGGACCACACCGCCGGAATGCCTTGTACTTCTGGAAGCCACCAGTCGTTAAATGGATATGTCATGATGCTAAAGGCTATGGGAAAGGGTGGTCGGTGTCCTTGTGGGTAAGTTCCACTCTTGGTGGGCCACTGCGCCTGGGTTACCACCCTGCCGAAGTCTTCCACCCGCTAACGGCCCAACAAGCTCTAGATATCACGCCTCTATTCTCAGCCGAACATTATCTCTGTGGAAGCCTACCTCGCCCGCCTCCTTTGCAATGTACGCCTTCTGTTTTTCAACACCCAAGCTCTCCAAGACCCTGCCACCCGATCACGAGCTCTAGAAAATACCACTGGATCGACAAGATGCGGACTGTAGAAGAGTTCACCAATAGACACCACCGAGATGCGGACTAACGGCACTACTAATCTTTTGACCGGTATCATCGATGACTTCGCTGGATCGATTCTCTGCTCGCTGCTATGCCAATCGTCGGAGATCCAGGCAACGAAAATACATCGCACTGGTATCTCACTTAGTTCGACAGCCATTCCTTTGAACAAGATGCTGAACGTCCTTACCGGCCGTAGGCGCCTTGGTCTCCCTACTTCACGAGGTCACTCCGTGACTTCCTTCAGTTGTGCCGCCGGCTTTTCGGCGCTTTCCACTCTACAACGAGGTCTCTGATACTCTGCGTGCAACATAGAGCCCTTGAGACAGTACCAAGGGTAATACCGCTCAGTGGCTAGCGTCGCGAAATCGGCTGTTACTGTTTGGTCCGATCAGGGTGTATCTCAACTGTGGCGCAATTTGTTGACGACGAATTTTCTAGGGTGGAATTTTCTATACTGTACCTGGTTTCATAGGATGGTTATGACCTGTGTCATTGTTGCAGGTCGAAATGAGAGGGTCAAGACTGAATATAGACACCACTTGTCCCAAGGGACCCAAGTCGTCCCAGTTTAGTAGTCATCGATCGTTCAGGCACATATCATTCTGTTTTTGGTAACAATCATTCATCATTGTGATTATAAATATCAAGTATACTTTTCTTAAGCGCAGTTAGCATGCACGCGCTGGTAAAAGGTATATTGCAAACTGACGGATAGCCTCACGCAAGATTCAGCAAGGAATCAACTCACTCTCCCCTGGTGAAAAGCTGACGAGAAAGGTCTAGATCGGTAACCCGCAACACTGTGCCACGTCATGGGCGGAGACGTGGGGTTAAAGTACACTTGACTCTGCCATAGTCGTTGGTATGTTATTCTATCTTTCTGCTCTATGAAAGGTAGACTCTCATGTGCAATTTACGTAACCGTACTTTCTCATCGTGTTTGAACTAGTGATGTCGCGGTTTATATCGCAACCATACTCTTTACAGAAAACAAAGGAAAAAAGGGAGAAATATGGCTTGTCTACTCGCCCTATTGTTCCCCGCATGTCGAGCAGGCGGCTCCCCCCAGGGCGAGCGTCGGGTCGAGGTAGAGAAGTGATATCCGTGTACAGCCACTTGTGCCGGCTGGCCGCCTGTAGTTCGCGCTCTACTATAGGGATCGGTGCCTTATTTTGTGACCCTCTTGTCATTGGTTTATCAAACATCATCCTTCTCGAGCGGCTCAGGTTCGTTCTCCCACGGCGGCATGCCCAATTCCGTCCTTGCGGAACCTATCTTCCCCAGACTCTGCCAGGAAACTTGTATCAGTTTCTATGCATTCGACCGTGCCTAGCAGGTCACTGATTGCAAGGCATTCGAGCGCGCTCCGCAACAAGTACCATTGCTCGTCAACCTGTTGAAAAAGCGATGCAAAAGATTCTTTATACGTGCAAGCTAGACTTGTGACGCCACATCGACGCTTGCTCATTATAGGTGATGGGTAACAGGGTTAGAAACAATATGTCCCAGTTTCAAAGTGACATGGTAGGTCACAACGAACAAAAGAGATGCAATATCGTACTTCGCATTATCATCTGAAATTAAAAGTAAATCGTACTTGGAGTCCCTCCGGCTTCGCCAACGCAATTATGTCTTTGTCGTCTTTTTCTTGGGCTTCTCTTCATCGTCGCTATCATCGCGTTTCCGTGTCTTGGCCAGTTTCTTCTTAAGCTCTTCTTTTCTTTTCTCCTCTTCCTCCGCGTCCTCATCGTCATCGTCAGAGACATAACGATCATTTGGCGTCTTCTTAAGTACGATTTTGGCTTGGCTTGGGCTTCGCCTCATCAGGTTGGGCGTTCGCTGAATTCTTCTCCTGCTCATTGGGCTTTAGTGGCGGACCAGAATCTTTAGGTTTCGCTGCGAGTTCATCAAAAAATGCACTGCGTAGTTCCTATTTTACAGGTAAGTTTCAGGCGGATCAAAGACACGACGGCACCTCCCTTGATCTCTGTGTCCTTTATCAACGACGTAGCTTTCCAAATCTAGGTAAGAACGAGGTGACGATGGCGAAAAGTCAGGAGAGAAACATGAACCAACTGTAGAAGGGATTCCGGAGAAGTGTTTACTATCAATGCCTAATTGAAGTCGGGCTATCAGCACCAAGTTTCTACTAATTGATAGGCAAGTACCTAGATCAGTGTATAAATCCGTCTTGACGCCACTAAGATTCAATCCATGATGCCGCAGCAAGACCTTCATAACCTGTTGCGTCTCATGTGAGAAGTGTCGATAGACGGGAAAGGGCTCCTGTACCTCCGTGACTGCATCTTTATCATATACGTTAGGCATGTAGATGCAGAGGACATGCTGATAGCCGGGCTTCTCGTCAGCAGGACATGTCGCCACTTTGGTGCAATCTGCCGCGGTTTTTGAAAGAGGACCATCGACAAGGGATCCTGGATACGTTTTGATATTAGCATGCACACTTGGAAGATGTGAATGTATGGGATAAAACGAACTGGCGACGTTCGACCATATTGAATCAACCTTTTCCGATGATGCGAATACGAGCCTGGGGGAAGCAAGGTACATAAAGTACAACCTTCTTGGTCAATCACGACAGCTCACCATTTGCCGTAAGTGTAACCATTTTTGATCGCTATCTCCTTAAATTTCTCGGCGGCTTCTGCTTGAACCTAGACGGTAAATTGTTAGCTTGCCAAGACATAAACTGCCGGAGAAAGACCCGCCTGCTCTCGCACTTCTTTCTTGCTCTTAGCTCCTGTTTTCTTGTTGGATCGAACAGGTATTGACGCGTCGTTCTTGAAGGCCAGACTATGAGCAATCCTGCATCCTCTCATTTTTGGTACCTACTTGAATGCTTTGAACCTTTTTCATAGCTTCTTCCACTGGAATTACACGCATCAATAACTAAATGTGATTGATAGGAGAGAAATACACGCACATACAACGGCTGCTTGAGCGATCGCAGCAATTTCACCCTCCACAGTATATTCTTTTGAAAGTTCACGATGCCGGACCCATAACCACTACACATACGCGTATTATTTCAAAAGATCATAAAAGCTTACAGGCGCTTACCGGCTTCGTGCCGTCGTCTCGAACCATTGAGGGGCGATACTGTGGCGCGCTCAGGTACCCTATCGGACGCGTTTTCTGATTCACAAACCTTTGTTAGGAAGTGGTCTAGGCTGATATCTGGCTCTAAGGACTTGGTCCAAGCATAAGGATTCTTCGAGGACATGGAATCTTGTCTTGCCTCGGTGGAATCCATGGAGAAAGGATGAGGTAATTCGTGGGAACTTGGCGCGTGAGTCGTGACGTAGACCACGTGAGTCGCCCACGCGACTTTTGAAGCGTTTCACCTATGTAAGCGTTCATCTTGGATTCTAATCATGCTGAATCATCTCGGAGCCGGAATTCCTGGAGGTTTGCACGCGCGGTAAATGCGCCACATTTTCCATCGGACAAGACCATAACGATAGCCAAGGACCACAGGCTATCTTCTCAATGATGGTCGGATAGCAGTATTCCTTACCCGTCAGCCACATCGTGTTGTCGATCTCATTTACAGATTCCCGAGTGAGCAGGCCTAATCTGTTTTCGGAGTTGAAAGTGTGAAATAGGTAGTACGAAACTACATCCCCAAATTAAGACTCGCCAGAGAATGAACTACCGCAGCCACCGTAGACGTGTGGCGCACCAATAGAGTTCCTCTAGTTATTGCAGTTTTCAGGAAGCATGATTTCGGGTCAGGGCTTACGTTCCACTAAGCGTTGTAAACTCCAGCTGCGGATAGTTGTGATCATCGATATCAGTTTTGATATATGTATACCAGATAGTCGGTATGGAAGAGGACTAGGGCTAAAGCAGGGCTTTGCGGGGAAATACCGCTGCCGTCCAACTTGGACGTGGCGTTCGCGCGCAGAGCCGGGAATGGTGAGAGAGCTGTACGTTCGACTTGCGCCCACGGCGCCCGTGAGTAGGGACCCTCACAACGCAAAGTTGGAGGATAAGTTAATGAATGGAAGGCTGACACTGAAGCGAAAGTAATATGAGGATGGAATATTGTTGATTACGACATCAACGAGATCCTCCAAATGCATGCCTGCTTATGTTTTTTTTTGTCTTCCGGTCGGCTCTGCCTCGTTGTTTGTGGGAAAGTGAATCAACTGCCTGGTTAGGAGATCGGAATACGAAACAAGGTTCTGTATTCAGTGAAAGGTACCGATATAGACACATCTAATTAGTATGCTGCGTGATAGAAAACCTTACCGAGGTGAGTAAATAAGCGAGAATTTTACAGACGGAGCAGCAAACATGACGCACATTTAATGATACAATACAAAAATGACGAAACAGATTGCACCCGGTTAAGTACGGCGCACCCTGGTCGGGCAAACGCTCAATGGCGTACTTCCTCCGAACGATGTACATCAGTGGAATGCCTGGTATTTGACGAATGCGTCGTCGAAGTTCGCGATCGCAAGTCGCCACGATAGTAGCATTTGTGAGAAGTCACTCGTTGCACTAGGCAATCGTCGGCATAGGTTCCGGGGTGTGTACAGCGTAAACGCTCGAATCGGGGATCACGAGCAACGCTTTATCGGCGTAAGAATGCAAGGGCTGCTGATAGTCGAAGGGGACGCACCGAAGAGCGACACGGTATTTATGACCGAGTTTTTCCAGCTCGGCCATGACACAGTCCGTGACGCAAGGTATACCTGCGAGGGGGTGAGCAGACGCTGAGCTGAAGGAGCCTAGAACAAACATTTTGCATAAAGGCAGTCCATCATTCCACTAACAAGCTCGAGCTTGTTTTGGAGGGAGAAGTTGATGAAATTGGTATCTATGAGGACGCGATAAGGGGGTACTAGCGCAGTGTTATGGGCCAGGAACAAGGACGAGGCAACAGGTGCACTATTCATCATTTGTTAGGATCAGGAATGTAGCGGTACCGAGTCAGACGTACACCCGTCTAACGGCTTTTGCCTTGGCCTCTTCTTCCTTTTTCTGCTGTTTCGCCTGATTTTCTTTTCTAGAGAATTTGTGAAATGCGGCTAAGAAGCTCGGTGTTGGAAACTCACAAGCGAATGTCCTTGGGACTGATCATGCGCTTTACAGCAGCGAACTTGCGAGTTTTCTTTGCCTTTCCCTGTCAAGATTCTGTGAGAGGGATGAAATTCGAGCAAGAGGATATACTGACCATGGCGGTAGTGGTCCAGACGGAGGGAAGAGAAAATTAAGGAACCCTGGATCACGTGGCTTGACGCCACTATCTTCCCGTTTGGCCACATGCAACATCTTGATTGATCAACTCATTCCGAAAAGATTGGACTTTTTTCGAAGATGGTCGTGGCGACACTGTATTAATTCTGGCCCTGCACGGCTTTGTGATATCCGAGCGATACACGTTGCGGCTGGGGAACGTGACCACTGGGCAGAGGGATTAGGGCAGCTCTGTGCTCCTGCATTGGGCCTACTGGAGACGGGACGGAAGGATATCGGTCGTGGCGCAGGCTACCGTCTGTGGATAACTCTTTGTGGCGCGGCGCCACGCACGGCGCTTCACATAATTCCAAAACAAAACAACCGCAAACCGCGTATATGATCAACCCACGATGCTCTCCCAGGCCTCTGTGGCTCATCACCCGTCCATGTCTATTCCTCCCTCAGCTACCGTCGACGATGGCCTCGCCGTCGTCAGCAGCAGCGCCCACGCTGAACAAGGGTCAGTCGCGTGCCCACTCACAGAATAGCGCTCACCACCATTCCCGTACAGCACCTGGAGCCCGTGGCCTACCCATCCTGTAGATCCCAGCACCGTTCCTGCAGTTCCCTCGTCGCTCACCCACCCGGCCATGAGTCTCGTTTGGTACAATACAGCCACGGAATCCATCCCGAAGCTCATGTCGACCAAGCTGTATGTTACAGAACCCATGAACATCAGAAAGAAGGTCTGTGCCTTGTCTTCGGTCCCGCTACCGGCCCCTAACGCGTCTGCAGGAGGAAGTCATTGCCGACATACCTCCCTATCGTTACTACCCTCCTTCTCCACCTCCATCGGAGCCTCGCGCGAGCTCCAATCCGCTCTCGTCCGACTTGTCTTCTTTCTCTTCCATGCCCATCGAGTCCTGCAATTTAGACACTGAATCCGACGACGAAGACCGTGAAGAAGAGGAGGATGCTAGCAGCGATGACTCGAACACTCCGCCGAACGAAACCATGGTCTACGAACAGGATCCTGCAGACTCTCCCCAGAGCGACACAGATTCCATCTCTTCCCCCTCTGTCTGTGCACCCCGTATCATCACTCCTGCTGGCTCAAAACCGCGCGATGCCAAACCCCAGCGTGCGTTACAGGTGCCTAAAATCCCTTCACCAACCCCAGCTCGATCAGGTTCATCCCGTCGTGCAGCTACCCGTGCCCGTATCGCTACAAAGAAGGTCCAACAGCTCGAGTCCGAGGATGAGATCGACGACGACAGTGAATATGAGCAGGACCAGACACACCCTCATCCTGTTGTTCAGACCATAGATGAACTTCCGTCCGAGGATGACCATCAGGTCGACGACGAATACGACGAACTTGATGACGATACCGCCCCCAAGAAGCGGAAGATCAAACCTTCCAACAAATCTTCAAAGAAGCGAAAGATTACTGAGCGCTTCAGATGCACCATACCTGGCTGCACCAAAACGTTTACCAGAAAGAATGATGTTACTCGACATATTCGTGCCTCAGGTGCACACCCCGATTACCAGGAGCAGTCGGACAACGTCAAGTGTAAAATTTGCGGCATCGACCTCTCTCGGTCTGATGCTCGTCTGCGCCACGAACGTACATATGCTTGCGGGAAACGCAATGTACAGCAGTCGCGGGACAAGGCTAACGCCAAGAATCGCGCTACCACCGCCTGACATTGTTTTAAGGTACGCGCATCATTCCCTGGCTTTCTCCTACTCATAGCCCTTCTCCAGTGTTACCCATGTAAATGCTGTCCTCGCTTTGATTTTTATACATGTATCTTTTATATCACCATCTTCCCTGTCTTTCTGTATCGTTGTATATTTTACATCTATCTGGGGGTTCTGTGATTCGTTCGTTCATTTTTAACATTTACATTTACATTCTTAGCTTAAATGGGATGGTTTGTTTCTCGGTTTGCACTCCCAATATAACATTGCTACGGCATGCGGTACTAACCAGGTAAACGCTTTCGTTCCCATTGGTTCAAGTCCATCAGCTGATAGCTATTCATTCAGGCGCCTTCATCTAGATACACATCCTCACAAACGGTGGATACATTTGCCGATGTGGAGCTTCCGTTTTATGCGGGCGGCTCCCGGTCGGTCCTAAATTATCAGAATACATTTAACAGTCATATCACATCGCTTCGCCAGACAGCTCAACACCTTTCTTCCAAGCTTCATCTTCAAAGCGACGGTCAATATGTTCCGCATTTCCGACACTCGTACGGTGTACATCATATCAAGAAAATGACAGCGGTCAAGGGACCTCAGTCAAGTTCATTTTACAATGTGCTGTACTGCCTTGGCCCTTGGGGATGTTTATTGATGTACCTATTTGTGTCTTGAAAGATCAAGACAATTGGTCGTATTTGCTGCGTCAATGCCCTCGAAGGTCGGAGGGATCTGCTACATGAGTCACAAGTCAGAGTGCCATTTTGAATTTCCCATCAGCTTGACCAAGCGGTGCAGTAATTTCCGGGCCGCGAGCACGCAATTTTTAAGTTCATGGCACGGCGACTTGGTTAGAAATTTTCGCGGCGTGCTTCGGTATGTGTTCATTGGTCCAAAAGCTCTTCTCGATTTCCTCCCCTATCATGAATAGGCTTCTGTTCATCCAACTTTCAAGCGACGCCAATCTGCATCGAATTATTTTCGATGATGGCAGGACTTCTTTTGCCGTTATCGGTTGAAACGAGTCATGAAACTGATGATCTACACTACGTTCGTCCGGGGCAGGAACCGAATGCTATGATAATTCATAATCGGAGGTTAGCCTCGGATCTGTCTTGAAGCGATGATCGAATCATTATCTATACTGCACTCGTATATAAACGATGTAGTGGTGATACGTTGGAATCATTATTCTCACCAACTGTCCAGTTCTCTTCATCAGCCTTTGACATAGACTTATTCTTACCTCATCATCTAATTCTACTACTAATTCGCTATGGCTATTCTCTCCGAAACCCGCACGACTCCCCGACGCATGTCCTCTGCTCCTCCTCCCGGGCTGCTTGACCGTAAAGTTTTTATGCTCAACACCTCACCTGTCGTCCAGGAAGGTCCAATCGTTCCTTCGCCGTTGCCTGCTACTACCTTACTTATCGAAATTCGTCCAATCTTTCAACGAACTCGAATCTTACAAGTGAGTACATCGAACATCCTCTTTTGCCTAACACGTCCTCATATTATAACGCAGGAACGGAAAGTCGGTCACTATCGACGGACAGACATTATCTATTGCTGCTGTCACCGCCGCGGCACGGTATCAGGCTTCTGTGCATATGACCCAATCTCCCGAGGTCAAGAAGCGCGTCGAGAAGAGCCGCAACCTCATTGCAGACAAGGTCAACAACGGGATTAGTGTCTACGGTGTGTCCACCGGCTTTGGCGGCAGCGCCGACACGCGTACGGACAGTCCTCTCGTTCTAGGGCACAGTCTCCTCCAGATGCAACACAGTGGTGTCCTCCCCTCCTCGATGACGAAACCACTAGACGCGCTCCCTCTTCTCGATCCCATGGGCTCGACGACGATGCCTGAGTCCTGGGTCCGTGGGGCGATCCTGATACGCATGAACTCGCTCATCCGTGGTCATTCCGGTGTCCGGTGGGAACTCATCGAAAAGATGAAGCAGCTTCTCGATTATAATATTACTCCCGTTGTTCCCCTTCGCGGGAGCATATCTGCCTCCGGAGGTATGTGCTCCGACGGAAACGCGCTGTTTCTTCATTACTGACCCATTTGTTAAGATCTCTCGCCTCTTTCTTATATCGCCGGTGCTCTCATCGGCAACCCGTCGATCCGCGTGTTCGACGGGCCGGCTGCATTTGGATCTCGCACCATTACGCCGTCCATCGCTGCACTTAAGGCGCACAATATCGAGCCGTTGCCTCTGGCTTCCAAAGAACCGCTAGGCATCTTGAACGGGACCGCATTTTCTGCATCCGTTGCCTCGTTGGCGCTCAATGATGCTTTACATCTCACTTTATTGGCGCAGGTTTGTACGGCCATGGGTGTCGAGGCTCTTGCCGGGACCCGAGCATCATTTGATCCCTTCATTCACGCTGTTGCGCGTCCTCATCCTGGACAGGTATGCTATATCCACTACTCCTACGCGAATCACGGCGCTGACATACATCTGCAGGTGGAGTCCGCTAAGATCATGTGGGACCTTTTGGAAGGTAGCCAGTTCGCAGTAACACATGAAGACGAGGTGTCCATCCAGGAAGACGAAGGCACTCTTCGACAAGACCGCTATCCTCTGCGAACCGCTCCCCAATTCATCGGACCCCAAGTTGAAGATTTGTTGGCGTCTCTCGAAACAATAACCCGGGAGTGTAATTCGAGTACGTGGGATTTGTTATAACCTGCCGGCTATTTTTGACACGTCATTTTCTTCAGCCACTGATAATCCATTGTCCGACGGAGAGACGGGCAAGATTCACAATGGTGGAAATTTCCAGGCTATGGCGGTCACTAATGTTATGGAGAAAACGCGTCTTAGCCTCCATCATCTCGGCAAGATACTCTTTGCGCAGTGCGCGGAGCTCATGGATCCTACAATGAACCGTGGCTTGCCGCCGTCTTTGGCCGCTACGGACCCATCTCTGGACTATCATGCCAAGGGCATTGATATCGCCACAGCTGCGTATGTCGCGGAGCTCGGCTATCTTGCAAACCCCGTTTCAACGCATATTCAGTCCGCAGAGATGCATAATCAAGCTGTAAAGTATGTCCTACATCTGCTTCTGAAACACAGTGTCCTGACTTGGAATTTCAGCTCGCTTGCCCTAATCTCTGGCCGTGCTACCATCAACTCGCTTGAGGTTCTATCAATATTAATGTCGTCGTATATCTATGTTATCTGTCAAGGTACGCATTCTACCCGCTCGTGCCGTTACCATGATCTAATATTTCGAATAGCCCTGGATCTACGAATCCTCCGACAAGAGCTAATAGATGGGGTCTCACTTATCGTAAAGGAGGAGCTTGTTGATCTATTTGCCCCTGTTCTATCTCACTCCGACCTTACCTCCGTTACATCTAATGTACAGAAGACCCTGATCGACGCGCTCGATCACACGACGACGATGGATGCCACTGAGCGGATGATCAAAGTCGCCGCCTCAAGTACTACGGTGCTTGTTGACTTCCTCACGTCATGCACCTTCGTTGCTGGCTCCTCGGCTGCTGGAGCGGCGCTAACATCCATTCCTGTGTTCCGCTCGCGTGTCGCGTCGAGGGCTACTACGCTCTTGGACGACCTTCGTCGCTCATATCTCTCAGGCGAGCGAGGTGCTGCACCAGCAAGCAAGCATTTGAAGAAGACCCGTCCTTTGTACGAGTTTGTTCGCATAACTCTTGGGATCCGGATGCACGGATCTGAAAACTACCACCGTTTCATCAACGGGCATGGTACAGACGAAGTGACAGTTGGCCAGAATGTCTCTTTGATCCATGAGGTGAGTTTCTGTGTTGTAATTTGTTGCGCATAAAGTTGATCAATTTTCTTCTAGGCAATCCGAGATGGAAAGTTGCAATCACTCGTTGTAAGCATGTTATCATAAATTTATTATCTTAATATTACATCATACATAATTTCATTGTATATACATACTACATCTTCGAGAGCTGTGACAGTAGTAGTGAGAGTATTATAGAAGCACATAGATAGACCTTGTTATAATAAGAAAAATCAACAAGATTCCACAACATCTTTATCTCGCTTTGTGTCAGTTAACGGTTGATGAGCCTTCCATATTGCCTTCTGACGTTCATGATCATTGCGTCGCTAGGCAAGCGAACAATAATGATTACTTGTAGTAACAACTTCTTGGAAACCTACACTGCATGGTGGTCTTGATATTTGAACCTGAAATATTGAATTTGTAAGATGTTTATTTTAATCATGTTTGAGTCAAAAATACAGTAAGGAAACTTTCAATATATTTTTGATATTTCGAAATTTTGCCTCAAAACTCAAGAAAAACAGGAATACTGGAAAGATATTTCAACTAGTACTTCAATATTTTGAGTTGAAACATTGTTAAAAATAAATAACTTTCAATTTCAATATTTTAATCTGAAATATCAAAGCTATCATGCAGTGCTAGTGACTTGTATCCCTAACTACGTTCAAGAATAAGTATATGCTCAGAGGAACGATACTGAAGTGCGAGACTGGAACAATGTTTGTGTGTAACATAGTGCGAATGCAACGAGCAGAATTTGCCGGCAGGTAGGTTTGGGTCGACCCTACAGTACAGCTGCTGAGTAACATTTTTTAAATCACACTAAAATACAGTGAACACAGGCATGCAAGGGGGTCCAAAATATAACATGATGCAATCGTTAATGGATGTCGCTTAAGCGACCCTTCAGTTTCTTGAAACGCCTGCCCTCTTCCTCGTCTGCTCGCACATCAGTCCGGGCTCTCTTCAACCCCTTCACCGGGGGCGCCTTTGGACGATGATCGAATGGCACTTCATCTCCCGATGGATCTGAATCCTCTTCCTCAGGCACGGGCACAACAGGCGCAGATATATACGCTACTGGTTTCAACGAACGCTTGGCCGGGCTTTTTATCTTTATACGAAATGGGCTTGCAGAAGATGGTGGCGTATCGACAGACGTTTTTTGGCGTTTGCTGGGACGTGGAGCGAGTACTTCAGTGTGTGACTCGATTGTAGACCGAGAGAAAGAGGATTCGTATCCGTCTTCTTCCTTCTTCACCACAGTCCCTGGTGATGTCGAGACAATGGAGGCGCCAGACACTGGAGGCCGTATTGAAGCTGATGGAGAGCGAACCGACTCGGTACGAGGGGAATTGCTGGATTCCCCCATGCGGTTGAGAGTAAACCGGTCTGGTTTTTTCTTCTGAACAAGCCTAGGATCTTCTCCTACCGCGCAGAGATAGTAGACTTCCTGTTCACGGAGCAGATCCACGCCTACTAGCTGACGCAAAACGCCAATCAGGTAAGGGCTAAAATCCAGATTCTCAATATCTGGAACGACTCGACGACTGTCCTCGGTCGTAGCGTCTCCGTGATCCACAATTTCTTCTTCGTCCATGAGCTCAGTGTCTCCCAAAGAACAGCCGGGGACAAGGAACGAGATCCGAGGCCCGCCTTCTACTTTGGGGAGGCTTATATGACGATAGCGACAATTGGATCGTGTCACAGGTGAGCTATAGTAAAGTGGTCGGTCAAGAGAAGAAGTCGATGAAGCGCGAGAAGGTCCAGCGGTGGGAAGGTGATGTCGATGTCGAACTGAGCGAGGTTGAGTGGAATGACCATGCAATAAAGCCGGGGGATAGTGGACAGGGGGGCGATGGTGCGCGTTAGCCGGCCTTGTAGGCGTTGGGGTTACTTGAGAAGTAGAGACTGAAACCTCACTAGGCGTGGAAGATGATGCCCTGGATACGCTACGTTTCTTTGAATACGTCAACAATTTCGTAGCCAATCCTCCTGGACTTGTCGCGTCTGAAGGAGCAGGAGATCCATTTGATTCTTCTTTCCGTTTACCTTTCCTTTTGCTGCTCAATGTATGGGTCAGACGTGTAGGGCCCGATGATTTGCGTTTCCGCTTAGTTGAAGTGGACCCTTGTGCATCATTCCGGTCAGCGGTAGGAGATTCTGCATCCAGGACATTTTGATCGTGATGTATGGCAGAGCTGACATCAGTCTTGATCATGACCTGAGGTATTTGTCGCGGAGAAATAGGCGGAACACCATTCGGTTTCTTCGGCGAACTGGAAATCCATGAGAGAGCACCCAAAGACGGTACAAAGAAGGAAACAGTACCTCTCGATGTCGGTCAAGTCTTCAATTGGGCTGAGCGGTGCCGTGAGAGTATAATTATCATAGAACTTAATAGGTTGCGTAGGCGATATGTTATCCTTGAATGCCTGGTCGTTCGTCGAGATGCTTTTCCTCAGATGGTACATGTGCGTCCACAGTAATTTCCGACGCATTTTGAGAATTATGAATATCTTGGTTACTTGATTCTAAGTCTCTGTCATTAGACGAAGAAGAGGTGTTTGATAGGTCGTTTTCATTTTCGTCTTCGGAGACCTCATCTGAACCAGACTTGCTTAGGGACTGAGCAACACCAGGCGTAGACAAGCTGTAAGGGTAGGGGTCTGGTTGTAGAACAGACTTGGCCCTGGCTCTCGTGGTAGGGAACGACTTGTGGTGTGCGTGTCAACGAATCTCTTCGAATTCGGATAGGTGTGGACTCAGAGGGCTCCATTCCGGCTACGGCAACCTGAGAATCTACCGTGATCTGGTCTCCCGCTTGATCATGAGTGTGGTCCTGCTCTGAATCCGGACCGTGCCGGTTCTCGTCTCCATCGCGTTGCGGCGGACTCCGCACATCGTCAGATGAATATCCTTCGGAGGAAGGAGGTGTGGTCATAAGACCGGGGGGGCGACGCTTTATATGCGCGTGTGGAGTGAATAAGGGGGAAAAGCCAGTTTGAATCGTTAGTTGTGTAGGGGGAGTATGAGGATCTGCTGGTGCAGGCGAACCTGAACAGGCAGGAGGCGATGATCCGATATTCGCAGGGGCAACGATGGGAGGTGTGTCAGTAGTATTCTCTGTTTCGACAACATCGATACCGTTAGGTGGTTGAGGCAAAACATCGACGACCATGTCCGCATCCACTGTGAGGACCTCATCAATTGGAATTGGAGCATCAACTGGATCTGTTGCAATAGTATCCAACTGAATTGATGGGCTATCATCATCTGACCTGGCAGAACCTTGTTCGCCTGGAGCTGTGGCACTATCATTGACCACCACTGCTGGGATCTCGTTGGTCGTGGGTACTGAGCTGTCAACTCGGCTATTGTCGACGCGAAGGTCTGCATGATGGTCGACAGCAACTACCAGAGGTGGCTCGAATGAAAGTTCCTCTTCAGAGGGGAGTGTCGGACTCCCGTGGGGCAAAGCGGTGTAACTTATGTCAATGGCGTTTGCT
Organism: Armillaria novae-zelandiae; assembly: GCA_030435655.1. NCBI lineage: Eukaryota > Fungi > Basidiomycota > Agaricomycetes > Agaricales > Physalacriaceae > Armillaria > Armillaria novae-zelandiae. The sequence continues at coordinate 1,364,895 of JAUEPR010000004.1, read as the reverse complement.
GGACCATCATTCACAAGAGCTGTACACATTTCATCCACGACCACGATAGGGCTTTCCTCGGACGGGGTTTTATTAGTGTCCACGACGAACTTCGAGGCAGCAGATGAATCGTGGATGGGAACAGAGGGGACCTCGTCAACAACGCTTGAGATGTTTTCGGTTTGTGTTTGTGGAATAACAGTCAGAGGATTGTCGGCGGCAGGGATAACTTCCTAGAGATATGAAACTCGTTAATTCTGCATGGAGGACGCACAGCGATAATCCTACCTGACTGGGAATCTCTGCAAGCGCATTTACTTCTCGTCCATCATCCTCCTCCTTTGGCTCCGCAACAATGTCTGTAGCTGCTCCAGTATGCACTACCGCAGGTTCAACAATGACGGGGATGGCAATACCTACGAGCTCTGGATTCTCTTCATGAATGCCCGTGGCGTCATGATCCACAGTCTCTGGAACAGAGGGCTCATATTTCGCTTCCTGTTGTTTTGAGTCATCGCCTGCGCTGGTATCATCCGGTATACCATATTCTTGATTCAGCGCTGAAGAAATTTCCTCCGAAGTGATAGTGGGCTCATCAGCTGGGGGTGTTGGGAGGAATGCAGGCTCTTCAGCGTCGCGACCGTCTTGAAGTTCGTTGAATCCTTCTACAAGGGCGATATCTGAGGTCATAAACGGAGGCAAAGATTGACCTTCAGGAAGTGGGAACTCCGACTCGAAGGGCTGATGGTGTGTTACTCCTGTCGTAACGTCCGTTTTGAGATGGGGTTCCGGTTCAGCGACGACTGATGCCTCTGCATCTAAGCTGGGTTCGATAGATAGATGAGGTGGGTCGAATTCATGATCTAAAGTTACGTCATAAGCTAAAGCAGAAAATGAACAACGGTATATGCGACCTTCTCGAACGGGCCAGTTCTGGGTTCACTATGCACATCTTGGGAATGTTGAACATTTGCAGCATCTATAGCCATTAGAAAGAGTTAAATTGTGACAAGACTTTGCTCTCACCTTCATGGTCAGGAACTGTACTAGATGCAAGGCTGTTCTGTCACTTCGACAGTCAATCCATCGGTCTCTGGCTTCAAATCCCCATACAAATCAAAAATAATTTCGTCCACTGCGTTCACAAGTGGGACGGCCGGAAACTCGAGGCGCTGTTTCTCCGGTACAGTAAGTTCGGGTGAAGTGGTATGAAGATCACTTTCGCCTATCTCATCGCACGCGTTTCCAGCAACCAATGGATGAGTCCTTCCATATTATCATCCCTAGGTCCCTCGAGATTCATATCAAGAGCTGTGACGTCATTATGGGTGTCAGGATGTTGCTCATCAGGCCGCCGGTTGACTACGCCCTCGTTTGGGAATAGTGAGGTGACTGTCTGTCGATGCACGTTGCGGTTGGCATAATACTCTTCCTTGTTGGTAGAGCCGATAGAATCCGGATCGTACTGAAGGTAAGACGCGTTGAATGGGGAACGTAAATGAGTGGCAGCTTCTGGAGATTTATGGCAAGATACTTCGAACAACACCGTGCTTTCGTCCGCCTCCCGTTGTGGCGTAATAGAAGTACTAGTGACATCTGTCTCTCCGAGTTGATGAGGACTGGGATGCGTTTCGGGTCCCGGGAGATGATCCCCACCCTTGTAGAGATCATTCGCGTACTGTTGGGGTCGAACCCAAGGATCCATGATTTCAACCGGTTCGTGCAAGAAAGGATAGCCCAATACAGTAGATGGAAAAGCTGACAAAAAGTTTGGCTCAAAAATACACATTCTTGAAGAAAAACACACACCTGTATCATTATACAATGGTTGTTCGTTATCGTCGTCAACGTCGTAGACATTTGGAGACACCGGTGCATCTACATGTGCACCCCGGTCCCAATCTTCCTCGTCGATATCCTCGTCAGAATGCTCCTCGCTCTCGCCCCGAGCCGATGGCGAACTCCCTGCTATGCTAATCTCCTCGTCAGATAGAAGTTCGATTACTTCCGGCTCATCCGATTTCTCGACGTGGTCTTCATCATCCGCGTCGAACACTTCATACTGTACTAGCGGAGAGGAAGACTGATCTGTCTTCCACAGGTCCAGTTGTTCCTCGTCTTCGTCTTCGTCGTACGCCTCATTTCCTTCTTCCAAATTAGATCCTGCTTCTTCGTGATTCTCTTCGTCTTCATAATCGACCTCCGCGTCTGTCTCCAGGTCGACATCCTCTGCATCCTGTTCACCTTGCTCAAGCTCATCCTGCTCTTCCCACTCGCTACCATAGTCAGTGTCGTCAATTACCCGTGCTAGCTCCTCCACCTGTGCCTCTTCATCTTCTGAATCCGAAGCAAGGTCAATAGGCTCTTCATAGCTACCATTCCCCCGACCAGGAAAAAGTCCTGGACCTTCTCGTGGATCTCGGGCTTTCCCCTTCCTATTAGCACGCCGCGCCTTGAGCTCTGCAAAGGAGTCTTCAATATCTCCGTCGACTTCCGAGCTCTCGCTGGCTTGTTCAGCATCAATGTGACCCATAGAAGACTCATCTGACGCCACCAGCGACTCCTCACGGCCACCGTCATCAATATGACCCAACGCCCGGCGGAGAGTTCCAGTAAGGTCATCAATCCACGCGTCGAACTGAGGTTTCGTGAATTTGTCGTATGGATTGTAGATTGGGGCTGGCTTAGGTCCTGGTGGCGGTTGAGGTCGAGGAAGCCAACGTGGCAGAAGACGCATGCATAGAGGACCATGGGACGCGTGGGGTGGTCATGGTGGTGCGATATCGAACTGCGTCGCGTCGCCACCGTGGTGAATGCGTTGAGAGACCCTGAGGACTTGTCAATGTCAAGAGGCAAGAATTAGAGTCCGACTAGTATGGCTATGTCCGGCATCCGTCTGAGCTTCAATTTAATTATTATGTCTTGGAATTTTTGTCCTACTGCCATAACCGGCAAGTGCGTGATATACTTCGATCATCATGTGAAAGTTCGGCACTATGTTATAACGATTTCATGCGTCTAGCACTATCCTAGGACCTTGCCGGAACTTGGAAGCGACCTTTACCAACAAGCCTGAAGTATCCACTGTCTCGACTTCTGAGTTGCTGAGTCTGTCTAGGGGAGACTACCAAGCTTGTGGCTATTGTCCTCGTTATCAATGTCTGCTCTTTGGTCTTTCGATCCCTTCTCTTCTTCCTCGTCGCTATAAGTGATTGGCAACCAATTCCTTCCATGAACCTCAGTATGGAATAAATCAAAGCGAGAGCTAGAAATGCTTCAGACACACGCCATAGACTTTCAACGCATATTACTCACTAGTTCCCCATGATATCTGCGACGAGTTTCACTTCATTGATCTTGTCAAGTGAGATATCTGCATATACAATGACCTCTTTTCCAGGGTCCACAGGCTCAGTTAAGGCAGACCCGTCGGGACCGTATATCTACAAGGCACATTACTATTGAAATAATCGTTCACAGATGCTCGACGTGCTTACCACAGAGAAGCCGCCTCCGGGGAATGTGAACCATGGATATCCAATGAGCTTCATCTTTTCGGCACCTGCTTCGCTGACGACCTGACAGCAGACGATTCCGAAAATGCCGCCCTCCATGGACACAAGCTGGCTCATCCGACTGGACGCCTCTCCACTGACTATGTAGGGCGAGCCGCCTGCGTGTGGCACGAATGCGGGCCACCATCCACCCACGAAAATCTGGGGATGCTGCGAATAGAAAACGGTCTTCAACCAGGGCTATATTCGTGATGTAAGTGAGGATGACGAGAAGAACTGTCAGGAGGCAGACCTGGATGTGCTCCCAGCAATTCAAGGAGCCCAACCTTCCGTATGGAGTTTGAACGACGTTGTAGATGGACTGGGCTTTGGAACAGTCAGCTACTTTTCTTTGGTTCCCAATTAAATTGCTCACCACTTCCGTCTCCGAAAACGGTTTTCTCGTAGTGCGTGGGCTAGTAAAAGACAACGATCAGCTAGCTGTATGACTGACAATGCGAGGGGATTTTCCGCGCCTTGATCTTCCTACGGTGGTTGGCAATATTACCGTCGGCCGTAATAGTAACTTGGGCGATATAAAGGGAGCCCCCATCACGTTCAGAGAACCCGAGGACTACGTTCACGCCTGCTTCTCTGACAACCTCCCGAATTCGATCCATCTCTTTCGAGTGAAGTGCCATGGAGTTCGCTTGGTACTCTTTCAGGACAGCCTGGGTAACGACGAAGTTATTTGCCCAGGGCGTCCACGGATAACCTAAAGCAATGCATTAGCATGGAATCATTGGACCTGCCAATATCCTTACCTGGAATAAAGACTTCTGGAAAACCGATAATCTTTGCTCCTTCAGCGGCAGCCTCACGGATGATTTTTATGGTTTTTTCAACGCCTCCTTCGAGGTCGAGCCATACGCTGTACCACAAGCCAGTCAGACAGATTACACGGCGAAGGTGTCGAGCTTACGGCTCAGCCTGGATGGCCGCAACCTTGAACTTGGTTGTGTCGGCGTCAGAGGGGTTGAGGTTGATTGGCATGCTGGATGCGATATGGATAGTACAGAGGGGGTGTTGGCTATTCTCACTGGAAGGGGCATGCTTTTATACCTTCCAGGACTCGCAGATATTTTTGGCCGCGCTCATGTGTGGGTTACATAACATTTTACGAGGTTGCATCCCTAACTCACCCGCTGCTAATTCGCCATTGATGGCTCATCATTAGCAGTTGTTGTTGAATTACAAGCCGCCGAAGCGCCTACCACCCTACCACTCTGTCTTCTTGCTCGTCGCTGCGACGGTGCACTTCTTGGACACTGCGAGTCAGTTCGTTTCCCGGCTTTACTCATTACTTACGTTCTTTCGCCTCCTTGAACTCTAAAGTTTAGAGCATTAGGCTATCCAATTCCTGTACCCTCCTAGCTTTGGCTCTCAGACGGACAAAGAGGACTGAGCTTACATGTATCTGAACAGCAGTGTCGTTGCCAGCCTAAAACCGTCTTCGTCATTTTGGATAAGCCGACTTTGCCGTTTCTATAAGAACTTTACGATATTTTTCATATAAGGTGATAACTTGGAAGTGTGCCAATTGCTCCGAGTAATACCGATACCCTGATATAACTGATACTCAAAATTGACTGAAATCCTATGTCGTACTGATTTATTTTCGTCATAGCATAGAGTTGGATGAGAAATTCAACGCGTTGATACGCCAGCTCTGGTACGAAGGGTCGTAGATAGAAGGCTCCGGGGTCTCACCAAAAACAATATCATACGATGTCCATCGCGGTCTACGGCGGACGCACCCGACTGACGTTGCGCTTCAATATCTTGAGCATGCATCTTCGGCTATCTAGGCGATTTACGTATAGCTCGCTCGCTCGCGACGCGAAGATTCGGGAGTGTTGTTTCACTACAATACAATTGACCGGGGTTCATCGGCGCCCAGTGTGAGAATCCTGAGTCAAGGACAGAGTCACCGGGTCAGCCTGACTCGGATGTTCAAATATTTGCCTTTGAGTTTGCTGAGATATACATTTTTCTTTCGTTGGTTCAATGTATCTGAATTGTGAGCTGCATCTGAACAAAATGAGCATTTTTCCCAAAAAAAAAACTTGGAAAAGCGATGGTCGCAGTCACATCAGCGAATTCCGAATACTTTAGTGATATTACAAAGAATCAGAGCTTCAAGTTTACAGCGGTCAATCGAATAGAAACTTCCAAGGGTAGCGGAGAAGTCATATAAGCTCCAAGATGCATAAGTCTTCTTAGACACCAATTCTGACGGCGTGTCCCAGTATTCTTGAAGAACACTGCGCCACTGACTCGCTAACACGAGTTGAAAGTGGAAGCGATTACGACATGTGATCGTGATCCGCCGGAAGAACACGGACCGAGGAGCCCGAGAGTCGTGCATCCTCCGAAAAGTCAGAACTGGTCGCTTTGAAAACATATCTGGGCGTATTGTATCCGACACGCTTTCCTGCTCATCAATGGCGCGACCCCATCGGGTCGCCCCGCGGATTTCTGGCGCTTGTGCAGGCGCTCCTGATTCGTCCGACTTTTACTTCAGCTGTCTGTCATTCCGAAGGCGACGCCCAGCGGCAGAAAAATGACAGGGCGCTGATTCATCGTTTCGGTCGGTGCTGTTTAACCCCAAGATGAAGCACTCTTTGAGCATACTGGCAATATCTGACTCTATTTTATGTTTGACAGCGGACCTTTTTTCAAGGAAAAAACCGAAGCTTGAACAGATTAAGCCTTCCATGCAAAAGCACGATGCATTGACTTTGGATTCAATGTCTTTCGCGTGGACTCCTTTACATGAATGCTACTCGTATTCCGATACAGCTGCATATTCAAGGCTACTGAAGATCTGCATGTAAAGAACACTGCGATCCGCCCCGGACTCTGTTGTAGGCCCTCGTCTTCCAGACATTTTGCCCTAAACATCCGTACAGTTGAACACTGTTGTCGTCATTTGCATGCATGTCTACTAGTAGCGCCCTGGTCTTGGCGGTCACCCCTTAGCAGACTGAATAGCCTCTATGTCGATCCTGTGTCCTTGGCTTTATAGTCTTCGATCATCCGTTACCCATAAGTCATAAAGGGTCGATGGTAAATGTCGCCGCCGTACATCTTCCCTGCACCTGAACTTGTCCACGAAAACTTGCCATGCCCGATATCGATGTTGACCCTCTTGGACAAGCTGCTGGAGCTGAAAGGAATTTGGCGCCTGCCGCGGTCGGACTTCCAGTTGCTCATCATGACTGCCGCGTCGGTAAGATCGACATTTACTCTTCCATTCAACCTCTCAAACGACGCATTAGATTGCGACGCTCATCACGTTCAATGTTATACGGTCCAAGCACAAAGTGCGACCTGCCTTTTCCATAGTTCTGGCATATCTGACATATCTTTCAGCTTATCTTCCAGCCGAAAGTGAAATATCATGTTGGGCATAAACCCCCTCCTCGTATATCAGACTCCTTCTTTGGCTGGATCCCGCCTCTCATCCGTACCAAAGAGCCCGAACTGATAGAAAAGATCGGTCTCGACGCCGTCACATTCCTTCGATTCCTCGGTCTCCTTCGTACCCTCTTCAGTTTGATCAGCATTTTAACATGCGGAGTGCTCATCCCAATCAATGTGATATATAATCGCAGTGATAAGGTCGACTCTAGGCAGACGGATATTCTCAGCATCCTCACCATTCAGGGACGTGAAAGGCAGCAGTCTGTACGGCACCATTGCAGTCAGCTATCTCATCACAGCGCTTGTCATCATACTGGTGTACATCTATTGGCGCAAAATGGTACAACTTCGCAAGGATTGGTTCCGTTCTCCAGAGTACCAGAATTCCTTCTATGCGCGCACTCTGAGCATCACGCACGTTCCCAAAAAGTTGCAGTCGGACAAGGGAATCCATTCTATTCTCGATACCGTCAAGATGCCATACCCCGCAACTGCAGTACACATCAGTCGAAAAGTCGGGGTTCTCCCAGACCTGATCAAGTACCATAATCAGACTGTACGGGAATTCGAGGCAGTCTTGGTTAAGCATCTCAAGAACGAGAAAGTTGGAGCGAAGCGACCAACTATACGAGTCGGTGGATGTTGTGGCATGGGCGGAGCGAGAAGGGACGCAATAGAGTTTTATACGTATGATGTTTTTCTTTCTGTGGATCTTGCTGATTTAACTCCCAGTTCGAAGCTTAAGCGCACGGAGGCTGCTGTAGAGGCCTATCGCTCCGGCACCGAGACCAGCAGACCTGAAAAATACGGCTTCGTTTCTCTGGCCGCAGTCCCGTACGCTCACATCGCTGCGAGAAAGTTGACTGGTAAACATCCCAAAGGAACAACAATAACTTTGGCTCCAAACCCTAAGGATATCGTGAGTTCCATACATATCCTTCGTTAAGCCAGAGTTGTTATTCTTGATTAGATTTGGGAAAATATGAATAGGTCCGATTCAGCAATAGCTCGAAGGAAGCTTATCGGGTTTCTGTGGATGGCAGTGATCTGTTTTTTCAGTCTGATCCCGGTTTTCTTTGTCTCTGCTTTAGCCAACTTGGATGCCGTGAGCGTCATAATTTTCCTACGGAAGCCTCGTGCACGGATACTTACTCTGAATAGGTATCGGCGACGGGATATCTTCCCTTTTTGCGGTCATGGTCATTGAATTCGAGGGTTACTTTCGCCTTCGTATCTGGTGTCGTTCCCCCGGCCGTATCTGGTTTCTTTGGGTTCTTCCTACCGAAGATTATGCGATGGCTATCGCAATATATGGGCGGCCTTACGCATGCCCGACTCGACAGGGCTGTGGTCGCTCGCTATTTTGCATTCACCATCATCAGCCAGTTGATTATATTCACCTTGATTGGTGTCGCTTTCAGTAGGTGTTACAGGATGTATATGGTTATCGGTTATTCACTCGTGTATTAGACTCGATCTCCCAGGTCATATCTCTCATCGGGGAGCATGCCAGCGCTAGAAAAATTCTCGACAATCTACACAGTATGTGGTTACTTCAAACAACATCTTCCCCCACTTAACGATCCGCAAAGGACTTCCCAACAAGATCAGTGAGACGTATATCAATCAATCCTCCTATTGGCTTCAGTACTTCTTGTACGTTTCCTTTTCGAGTTCACGCATTCATAACGTTGACGTGTTCTACTCAGTTTCCGGTACTTCACTGTCTTGATATTTGATCTGGCGCAAGCTCTGAACTTCGTGTGGATTTCTTTCAAGACTCGGTATGGTTATTTCGTACTCTTTACCGCCGAGCGTGGCTCATAATTTCGGTGTAGTAGTCTTTGGCCGTACCCCTCGTGACATTCGGGAGTGGACTCAACCTCCTGTATTTGAGTATGCATTGTATTAGTAAGTCTGAATTCCTGTTAATTATTCAATGTTGAAATTTATCTATGATATTGTAGCGCCAACCTAGTCCGGGCTGTTTTCTCATTCCTTCTTGTACGCTAGCTTCTTACGCTCAACAAACAGTTATTCCTGGTGTCTGTTGCCTTCCTGTTCGCTCCACTTGCACCTCTTGTCCCACTGGCCGCAGCCGTAGTCTTTTGGTTGAGCTCATGGGTCCACAAGTATCAGTTGATGTATGTTTATATCACGAAGGTGGAAACCTGGAGGCGTACGTGTAGGAGCATGACTTTGACTCGCGAAGCTAATCCGTTCTACTCCAGCGTCTTTGGAATGTTGTGATTAACCGACTTCTATTCAGCGTCGTAATGATGCAACTCCTCCTTGTTTTGAGTTCAGTTCTTGCCGTTGCTCCTTTATGCCTATGCTGATTTGTGTTGTGCTAGCCATTGGCCTCCAATACAAGTTCAAATCGTATCAGTGGTTATCTACTATTCCGCCGATCATCATTATCATCGTGTTCAAGTGGTTCTTGATGTACAAGTTCGACAACGCATTCCGCTATTACGTGCCTACACAAGAAGAGCTTAGAAACACGAAGGTACATTCCAGCCGAGGGGATATCACGGGACATCGATTGCAGCATCGATTCTGTCAGCCAGCACTGACCGCAGAATTATTCACGCCCATGTTACACGCGAAGATGATGCCACTTTTGAAACAAGTATACAAGGGCAAGGTCACCTTGGCCGACACGACTGCTAAGCTCAACGAGTATGGTGGTCAAAATGTCCAGGCCCAAGTGTTTGAGGGCATCAAGATTGCTGCTGTAGCCCAGGTAAGCCTTGCTACATTGTCTCGAAATCGCGTGTTGAACTCCCTGCTAGGAGGATTTGGAATACGACCCTGACCTGTATCAACAAGCCTGCACCAATGCAGGGTGGGATGGCAGGTGTATGACTACGACTACTATGCTGAGCAGCAGCTATGCCCCGTCAACGGAGAGTTCGTCGTATAATCGGGCTGAGCGATTATCGACACTCAGCACTCCCCAAATGTCCGAGTACTCTGCGGTTTCATATGGCTCGTGGACCCCTGAGCCTCTATTGTCCCCTACAGCAGGACCTTCGTCTGATTATATAAATCACCGACCACAGTATATGTCGGTGTATTCCAATACAACGTCGATTACACAGGTCATGGAACAAACAAGATTTTCAGATCCACAGGCACTCCAGCCAACGAGTGGTGCCAACATACCGGTGCCGATGCCATCGCCGCATGGGCAATGGGTTTCATCCTCTGATCCGTCCACCTCGAGCGACCACCTAGCGTCGCGTCCCCACTCCCAAGCAACCTTCGATCCTTACAGTCTCCGACTTCAACGGTAATAGCAGTATATGATACATGTATTAGTAAAATTTCTCTGTCTTTTGGGCGCCGGAGCCTTTAGTGTGTACTTTTCAGTAGGTTGTTTGGAAATATGACGTCAAACAGCACTTGTTCACAACGATGAGTCTTGATGCCTTCGTAAAACACTCCAAGGCTCAACCTGAGCCGGTCGCGACTTCGCAGGAAATTCGAGACCGGAGCTCCACTTTTGTTGCCAATATATTCAAATGTACTAGTGAAGAAGAAGCGCGCTCGTGCATCAGGCATCTCCGGCGCGTCACTCACGGCGCAAAGCCTGCCTCGCACGAGATTTCTGCATGGCGATGTATGGTACTCAAGAAGGAGCACTCCGGGCTCATGGGGCCTGAAGATTTCGAAGTGAGGAGCGGTAGCGAGGACGACGGGGAAAAATGGGCCGGGGGGAAGGTCCTGAAAGCCATGGTCAGCCTCGCTGTCATCGACGCTGTCGTTGTTGTCAGCCGCTGGTATGCGACGCTATCGCACTTTATCTGACTTGGCTGACCTACTATACGGCAACAGGTACGGAGGCACCATGCTTGGACCCGTGCGATTTGCTCATATCGAGACTTGCGCCCTCGAAGTCTGTCAAGCCTTCAAACAGCAGGAGGAACTTGATGAATGCATATCTATACTATCCAGTCTGGATATCACTCTAGCACAGCTCCGTACAGAACTCGATTCGTTATCGCCAGACGCCGATGCCAGCAAAATAAAGGCAGCTGTATATCCCGTTTGGACGATATCCGATTTGGCAAAAGCTAAACGACTGGTGAAAGCGCGAGAAAATGCGATTAAATCTGTGACTACCTTGATTGAACAGCGGCGACTTAAAAATGGCTGAAGATGGTGAATCCCTCTCGCTAAGGAAAGCCGTTCATCTGATTCTTTTCGTCACAGCAGGTGCTGTCTGTATATGGTTTCATCCAACGTAGAAGCAACGCTAGCACGAGGGTGACTCGGGAACCATAAGAAGCGTGCATCTCTGGATTGGAGTCGGAGAAGGCAATGCCCTCGGAGCTTGCGTTAGCCATTCTGCTGGTAAGAGACGCGGCCCTTTCTATTACTGTTTGAGCCTAACATCTCCACTTCTCAGCACTAGCAACGCCTCATTGACACAACAAATGACATCGATATCGGCTGTATTCAAACCGTTTGTATGATCCGACGAGTAAATGGAAACTTGCGTTCCCATACTTCATCCCGAGCATTGAGTGTACTTTATCCAGCATGGCCTAGCAAAGAGAAGCTTATCCACAATGGACGACGTCAAACGAGGCGTCGAGACCGACTTTGGCCCGTCACTAGCAAGCGAACGGGCTCCACGAAAGCGGACATTGGAACACTTACTGGAAGTATCATCGTCCGATCCGGTGACTGTTCGCCTATTTTCTACCGGTAAAAACTCAATCGCGGAAAACTCCCCAAAACTCCAATGTCACCCCCCCTTCGAAGAAACCGAAACACTGTGCGTAGGGAAGAGTGGTAATTGATAAGAACACCAGGAATATTGTTAGTACTGTCACATTGACCTTAGTGAACTCCGTCGAAAAAGGTGCTATCTGACGTGGAACATATACGCGTTCCAACTCCCTGTCTTCAGTCTCAGCATCTTGCTGTAACATCCCCCCCCCCTCTGGCCCGTCTTTTCAGTCGATATGATGACGATTACGTACGGGTTTCTGAGTGATTACCTGCACATTCTACGAAGGTGTGCATACGTGATTTTATCACATTAATTGATAACTCTATAAACAGCGACATGAAAGGTAACATGAACGCAGGAAGGAAGTCTCCGTTTACCTGTCTGTCCTTAAGTTCCGTGCCTGGCGTAGGCCTTGAGTTCTGCATATCAAGCAACATAGTTGTGAACTTGAGGTCTAGCCATGCTGTTACTAGGACCGCCCAGGGTGCCTTTTGCGATGGTATAAGGAAATAGACTCGTCCTCGCGGTTTCTATTCAGATGGCTGGCACACAGCATTGGAACTTTGTGTGACTGATTGACGACATCTCCATATCCTCTCAACTCAGCTATCAACGTTTCGTGAGGTCTCTGTGATGTTCGAAATCTTCTGGATGGACCGAAGACAATGAGTTGACAGCTTGGTTCCACGATCTGTCTATAGCAAATATATATGTTACTTCAACAAGCCTAATATTTCGTGTCGAGAACAGTCCAAAGGTATGTATAGCAATTAAAAAGGACAGTTCTGATAATCTATTTTCCACTTCCGTATCTTGCTTTCCGACCAATATCGAATGGAACGTATTTGTACTTTATCATATGCCTGTCAGTAGAGTTAGTATGGTGGTGACATAGTGGAAAGATGTGGCGAAACACCGCCGCAAAAATGTTGGATTAAGGGGGTACTCACTGTATTTGCCGCCTCATGGTTAAAGCAAACAGCACGAAGAAGTAGACAACCAAAATAGGCCAGTAAACAGGTACATCAAAAACTTCCGAGGTTGTGGCAAAAAGCGCTAAAACCGTCGCTCGCGTAGCGGAAAGCCTATCGCAAGTTGAGCGTGTATAGATAACGTAACAGCATTAGAATCGCACCAGAACTGCCACTCAGGTAGGCGCCTCACGAACGGTCTGAACTCATCATCACGTTGGCTTGGAAGAGGGCTGGCAGATCCTGCATCGCCACCCTCAATCTCATCTGCGAGCAAGTCATCCTGTAGTGAAGGGTCGAATTTTGGTTGAAGGAATGCAAGGAGGAGATTAAGGAGGTATATTGCGTGCGCATCTGACAGAAGAAGTGATGAGAACCAAGAGAATTAGCCACGAGACGCTCACTTACAGCATACTGTTCATTACAGGGCACAAATACTGTTTAACAAATTGTGACGGCAAACAGAGATAGCACGAACCAATATACCACTGCAAAAGGTCATTGAATTGGCTAAAAAAGGTAGGAAAAACAACTTACCCCCTGGGCGAACACTACTCTTAGCAGGAATACACAAAATATGCCGCCAGTTGCCAGCCAACGATTCAACATATGAGGCGTCCAGCGGTCCAAAACTTGCTGATACTGCCGTTGGATGCGACCGTATGCCGCCGTGACATTTTGTATAGGATTACCGTCGCCGGAGTCGCTGTCGGACATCATCGTTGAAGGTCGTGGCCGTAAGAGTTCGTCTAAAATATTTGCTGTGCGTCGTCGCCGCTGTCGGCTACTTTGAGCGGAGAACTTCGGAGTTTCTATTCGGGGTTCTTCATCCGGCCCGCTAGTCCGTACATACTGAGTGTCTCACTTCCCATGTCGCTACCCGCTGCTGTGGAACTGATATCAGGACATATTCTCGCGCGCGTTTCTTCTGGTAGTAAGAAGCCGAGTACGTTGCTACCTTTGCTTTTCTTGTTCCAATGTTATCAAACACGCGTAGTTTTTGTTGCCATCCAGGGCCCACAAGGATCGGGGAAATCATACCTTACTGGCCTGACACAAAAGTTCCTCACTGATTCGCCGCATTTGCTTCGAGTTGCTGTACTGTCAATAGACGATCTCTATCTTTCTCACGATGGTCTTGTCTCCCTTGCTTGTCAACATCCCTCCAACCCCCTCTGGAAAGGGAGAGGACAGCCTGGCACTCATGACGTTGCATTGGGTGTTCAAATATTACAATCTCTGAAGGAAGGACGTGAAGCAGTCGATCTGCCTAGATTTGACAAGAGCCTGTTTAATGGCGAAGGTGACAGACTCCCTATGGATGGAAGCAATTCCATACATCCTCCAGTAGATGTCGTCATCATGGAAGGATGGTGTATGGGGTTCTATCCTATCTCGCAATCAGGACTAGCCGAGAAATGGGATGGGATTTGGAAGGAGCAGAAGGTCGCATTGGCTCTTCAAGACGAATTGCTGGGATCCCAGGGTTGCGTGCAAGATATCAATCTGGCTTTGAAGGCATACATCGATCTATGGGCTTTCTTCGACGTTTTCGTACAGGCAATTCGAAAATCCACCCTGTCCGTTTATCTCCTCTGAAACCGCTTTATCGTTAGATCCAACCAGCGCCGCTTGCCCGAAGCCACTCACCATACTCGGTAATATACCAGTGGCGCCTTGAACAGGAACACTACATGAAGGCTAGCAACGGCGGCAAAGGGATGTCTGACGATGCCGTCAAATTGTGACATTTTTACATTTCTCATGTTTCGAGGAGACATACTGATCTACGAGATAGTTTCGTGGACCGATACATTCCAGGCTATGTTTTCTTTGGCGAAGGCGTCACCGAAGGGTTCACCGACACCGACGGAATTTGTTTACCGCCGTGGTCAGGGAACGGACTTCGGATTATCATCGATGAAAAGAGGCAGGTCACGCATGTCCAGCCGTTCTGATAGTTTGATACCTCACCTGTACGGGCTGTGATGCGCGAGGGATAGGTATCATCATCAGCGGAAAACCCGGTCAACGTGAGAGAATTCACGTCTTATCCGTTTTCAACCGATGTGCTAACCTCCTCCAGTCGTAAAAGCACTGCCAGTAAAGATTTGTGTGATTGAATAGTCTACTGCGCACGCTTCCGATAGACCGAAGGCTGGTCATTTAACGTCAATAAGACCGATCTCATACCGATGGCGTCGCACACGGGCGTCGTACAGGAGTCCCATATATATCTTTATTCTTCAATAAGTTCCAGTAAAGTTTATGCTTCATCTTGCTGGGTCATGATTACTCGAAAGTACGGCTGTTAAATTTTCCGAAAGAAGTCCGGGAAACTTGGAAGGAGCCCGATCAATGCGTGATCATTATTTCAACAACCTTGACTCGAGTCACATAGGATCTCCCGAATAGCTGGTTGCAAGTATACCACTAGCATGTCTGCGTACGGTGCCATTCAGAAAGCATACACTGGAGATGGTCTGTCCTCCACCGTTTGGTACTCTCCTTCCAAGACCAAGTACGCAACCATCCATCACTTGACGCTCCAGACAGCGAAACCCCTCCATGGCCTGATCGAACATCTTCATCAAGTTTTCGCCGAAGAAGTCGATGGCGGGAGGACGTATCCACAGGAGGGGCCCGTCGATCTTGCAGCTTTCGAGAACTATTTCTTTGCTGCCGACGTTTTTGTAGCGGTTATGGGGGCGCTGGACCTTGATGAATTCGAAGAGCCTAAGGAGTCATCTTCAGGAGTAGCAGAGGCTAAAGCGGGAAGATCATGGGAAGATTGCATCATTGGATACTATTATGTGGGTCCATCGTGATGGGCTCCCGTTTAACGTGCTGTAAAGTGATGGAATTCATTTCTATAGGTCAAACCCAACTACCCAGGAAGGGCGTCCCATGTATGTCGTCATGTATACCCGTACTTGGCGCTGGGGCTGTAACACCTCAAACAGATATGCAACGCGGGGTTTGTGGTCCCGCCATCCCAGAGGGGACAGGGGGCCGGTTCCATCCTGGCCAAATCCTACGTCTATTACGCGCCCAAACTCGGGTATCAGGCCAGCATCTTCAACCTCGTATATGTCAACAACACCGCGTCCATCAAGTGAGGTTTTCATTCTACCCTGCCATAATCCCTTACTTAACTTTCGGACATAGGCTCTGGGAACGGCTCGGATTCACGAAAGCAGGACGGATTCCACGTGCGGGAAGATTGAAGAAAAAAGATGGAAGTGGTGAGGAATACGTAGATGCGTGGGTGTTTTACAAAAGCTTCATTGACGCCGAGGCGTAGAGGGGAGATGATATGTTGATAAGACAGCCTTCTGTGAACACGAAAGAGAATTACTCCAGTACCCTTGAATGTGACAGTGCGGCCGCGTGTTTGGTATATGCGAACATCCCGGGGCAGCTGAGCGTGTCTGACTAGATCAGTCCAGTCTCGTAGTCTACCATTGAACGGACCTCCATCAAGATCAGGGTAGAAAGAGAGCTGGCTCGAGAGCGCGCACGAGGCAAAAATAGTCAAATAGCTGTCACGCTTGCGCCGATGATAGTCTGGAGAGTAGTATAAGATAAGTATCAAGGCATGACAGGTGGATGATTGGTGGCCCGACATCGTGTTTGCCCCATATCAGGACTATCATAATGAATTCAATTGAATGTGACATTCGGCGCTTGCGCTGTGTCGAGTTGGAACAAGTGATAATGCCTAAAGATTACTGTCTAGGCAGAAAAGAAGGTACCTGCAGGTTCACATGCTGGACAGTTCCGCGAGTCTACAGCTTCATCACAGCAGATCGTCGTGTTTGTGTTGATTCAGCATCAATCTCACAGCAGATGGGACAGAGTAGATACCACACAGTAGCTGCCACTCAGGTTGCGCCATGATTTCGACATCGGATCTATGATATCCAATACTTCGAGCTTGAGCCAAGCCTCAGCCACCGGCCCGTCAGTAGGTGTGATCAGGAGGGTGATCGACGTGGTCGCGAAAGGTAAAAAAGGGCGGCTGCGAACGTGAATGTGACAGTTGTTGATGCAAGATTACAGCCACGGGCCCGTTTGCTATAGATAGGGTCGACCATTAGCCAGTAAGAGACTCGGAAATCCCCTTGGAAGTGAAGCAGGCTATCAGGCAGAAGTTCCTGGGTCCTGAGCCTGAGAAGTCCGCAACATGCGGTACGAGGGTATGAGAAGGTGGCATAGATTCGTGGATCCACCGGAGGCAGAGTTTACCGTGTTAGGAAGTCGGGTACTAGACTGCGTAGGCGTCAGATGCACTTAAAAACCCAATTTTGGAGACTGATACGGCACAATGCTCTATGATGTCGAGCGGTAGGTGTACAGCTGTCAGATGCCTGAAACACGAAGGCTGTGTCGTTATATTCTTGAATAATGCTGAATGGGACTTGTTGATTGTGAGAATGCTGGGGCAGAGGTCAGCTGGGGCGTCGGGATGAAAGATAAGGATGTACATAAGATGAATGTACACGATGATACCACGTTTAGATTTGCAAACAGCATCGGACATGATGCGGTGTAGCGTACAATGACTCTCAGACTTTCGGACTAGCGGGAACTGCATAATGGGGTGGTCGGGCGTCAATATTTTACGATCAATACCTGCTGCGAGATTCTCGCCGAGCCCAAGAATGACCGTTGGCAATCTTTGGAGCACACTGCCGGGGATCGCAAATGGATGCACCTTCGCGGTGGAAACGGGCGAATGGATGAAATAACATTGATTGGACGCATGGGAAGCTGATGGAACTTGACAACAGAACAGCAACAGGCAATGTGGGCCCACAATGAGAGAGACAGCAGAATGCAGGGCGGCGGCGAGCGAGAAGATCTGTAGCGAAGCATGGCCTCTGCATGGCTGATTATTTTACGTGGAACAAAGGGGGCTGTTTCTCGGTGGAAAACAATCAAGATGAGAACGGAGGGGAATCCAGTGTTGGGATATCTGTTGTTCGTCCGTTGTCGCAGTGGTAACAGCTACATTACAATGAACACAGCCCGACGTCATAGCAGGCTGGAATAACCGGTGATCCAATTTGGGATGAAATTATGTTTAGGATCAAATATCAAATAGGGCCAGGATCAAGGCCGAATGCGGTCACGTCACAGCACAGGTTTGGGCTGTTCAATTCCAACCGTCTCTTACCCGAACGCCCATCTGCCGTCTCTCCTTTTATTTGCCTTGCTTATATATATTGGTCCTTCTTTCACTCGGCCCTTTGAGCCCTCGTTGCTGTCTCCCCCACGCCGCCTATCATATCGTCTCCCCCACTCTAATTCTGTTGGGCTTTGTGGGTGCTGGGTATCCCTATCCTCGACACTACTGACCTCAGTCGTTCCTTGTGGTGAGTCCTGCCCCCGTTACCTCGTTTGCACCATCTCGCCAGTCAACGAGCACTCGTCCCAAAGGGGCTATGTAGGCCTTCTGCTTGTCACTGTTTGTGCGAGAAAAAATTTTCTGCCGTGATGTTCTGATGAATTCTGATGCCACAAAGGTCCGCGATGTGTCACAATCGGATGTCCCGCATCAATCCAAACCCTTCTATATATCACCCGTCACAAAAGTTCCTTGCTGACTGAATTCTCACCTTTTAGTGGAATTGATCTGAACTACCTTTCCTAATCTTCACCCGTTCTCGTGGCACCTTCCACTCAAATGGCCAGCTCAAATCTAAATAACCCTCCAGATGTTACGCGGAAAACCCTCGCGAATCGGAGAGGTAATTTCCAGCCAATGCCACCAGTGAGTCCTTTGCACAACTCGGGTCTATCGGTCCACCTCATCCATCCGATCTTAGGCGCTTACACAACCACCATCGAAACCGGACCCCTTCTACGGCCAGGAGGAACTATCTCGATTATGTGCTCGATTCATCACACATCTCTTTGCCTGTCCAGAGAACCCACCTGCGGCGAGTCAATCGCAAGCCAAACTTCCATATTTCATCGCGTATGCTTTTCATCGGACCAAGTTGCACCCTTCTGTCACCTTTGCGGCACTCATCCTTCTGCAGCGGCTCAAAGCTCGCTTTCCCACTGCTCGTGGCTCTTCTGGGCACCGACTATTTTTGTCTGCCTTCATGATTGCGTCCAAAATTATTTGCGACGACACTTACTCGAACAAATCTTGGACGATCGTGGGGCAGGGCATGTTCAACCTTCGGGAAATCAATCAAATGGAGAGGGAAATGTGCTTGTATTTGGATTGGGAACTCACCGTCGACAACACCCTTCTCACCAACTTTGAAAGTATGGTGAGAAGGGATTTCAAGGCGGCAGAAGGACCATTCCCCATGTATTCCCTGCAAATGGTGTCCAAACGCGCAGTCCGAGCCGCCGCATCGGCATCCGCAACTCCCCTTCCTGAGCCACATGCTACGACCAGCCCTATTCCCATGTTTGGCCACCACGGTCGCCATCCATCGCCGTCCGCTTCCGAGTCGTCGCCCAAAAGACGGAAACGCAGCAAGCAGTATGTGGATTCGCCGCCAGAGACCCCGTCGCCGTCTTATTCTGCCTCGACGTCGCCGGCCTCTTCTGCTTCACCAGCCACACCTGTCGGCCCCAACGACTTTACCGCGAAGATACGGGGGATCGATTCACCGCTGGGTTTCTCAATATCACGTCACAGGCAAAAAGATCGGACACTGTCGCATCCATTAAAAACGCGCATGTTTTCTCTCGCCAGTACAACGTTGTGGTAGCATTTATCTTATTCTTCTCTGTTTTCACTCATTGCTTTGATCTCGTTTACTTCCATTCATTGCATCAACTTTCCTTCCATCTCTCTGCAAGCAATCCCCTACATCTTGACTTCTTCCTGCCTCAGTTAACTTTGTATGAGCATGGACCACATCACCTATACCTCCGACCATCATACCTTCGCGCAGCATACTTGCCCAAAGAGAGATCTAATCTTATTTGTTCGCATTGTATCACTAAACAGGATTTCATTTACCTCTCGGGTGTTCCTTTTGCATTGTCCATTGCACTTGTTATGGTTGTCACATTAGTCTATCTACTTATAAATCCATCTACATGCATCTGTACATGGGCAATATATGTACATGAGTTCCAGGGAAATGCGTCCGTACTCGTTTCGATCGTGATCGGAAGTCATTTGGAAGCTGCTGGGTGTATTTTGTAGGCGCTTGCTGGCAACACTGCTGTGATACCTCATGGTCCCTCTTGATGGGTGAGTCTATTTACCGTCCCTCTTGGACCCACACACTGCATGCGGTGAGAGCAGAAAAAAAAAGCTGCGTGTTGACCTACAGGAATTAAACCCTCACCGCCCCAACTGCTGCATCATTTTGTCAACAGCCATGAATCTCCCACCGGCCCAATCAAATTACAGCACTCATCTCCTATCTCCAACACATGTTTTCACAACAGCACGAGAACCTTTTATTGTCTTGCTTCGTAAATCATTGCTGTACCGTTTTCCCCGAGTCATCAGGGTGTTCCTGTTCTCCAGTCACTTATGAAACCGTAGACCCACGTACTAATCACATTCTATTAGAACTAGATCAAACCCATATGAACTAGTACGACCCACACGGGACCCCCCCCCCCCCTCAATGTCCATTTCCTGATTGATACACGTTAGTCACTATGACGAAGAAATTTCTTTGAATAAGAATTTCCATGCTACTAAGGCATGAGATCCGAACAACCCCTGGGAATGCGATGCGTTCTCACACCTAATATTCGTACTCGTACCACTCTTCTTACCTTCTTCTAGGGTACTTCGCTGTCAAGCCGGTCTGGGTTGTAGCTGTTCCGAAATTCTGTGCGTAAGGGCCAGGGCGCGCCAGCATGTCCCTGTTCACAGCACCAGTATATAAATGTTTTTCGCACCCGAGGGAGGTCATTAGTAGCATGCTATCAGACCTTTCCACTAGGTTCGATTCCGAAGCCGGTGATTGGCCGACGTAACCCACAGCTTTCAGTAGTGACGGCAGCGCCACAGAAAGAACGGTGGACCGGAGATGATTCGGACTAAGTACGTTGACTGTCTAAAAGGGAAGGAGCTAGGTTTGCGAAAGGGTATGTCACGAGCCGTAGTGGCGGTCAGATATTCTTATCGTTGCAAATAGAACGAAGCTGATAAGATGGAAGCAAATCAAAGGGCGATATCGGTGTGCGTCGCGATGAGTTCTATCTGGTAACGGACTCTGAGGCGCTAACGTTCGCTACCGCTTTATTAATGATCATCTAGGAGAAGGGGAAGCGCTGAGGGAAAGGTACTTACAACCAAGAATCCTGTCGAAATAGAAGCTGGAAGGCGACTACGAGTAACGCAGGTTAAGCGCTCGACGCTTGGCGAAATGGGCGGCAAATGATACGGCAGGAAAGAATCATTATCGCCCTCAGATATCGCAACCTGCAGGTATTAAAGGGGCAAATTCACTCGAAGTACCATGACCAGTGTACAAAAGATACAGAAAAGATCAGAGCCGGGGGTAAGAAGAGCGCGACTTCAAACCGTAGCCGATCACCAACGAGGCAAATTTAAAACTACCAACAGAAAGATACAACAGACATCCAGTGCCTGCTATAATACAACACGCACAGCAATATAAACAGACTGTGGAGTTGCGACCGGTCACAAGGCACGTTCGATACATGAAGCAAACAAGAGAGCAAATCCCGGGAACTGATTTTGCAAACGGTCAAGTAGATGATCAAACTAGGAGACAAGGATTATTCGTCTCAACTTACAACGCGTTTGCGCTTACTAATGCAGTGCTTTTCACGTGATGCAACAATAATGTTTTCATAAAGAAATAATTTAATAAAATAAGTAAGCGGCAGCGGAGTCTGAAAACCACGGTTCACTGTCATCTTCCACTCAGATATTATGGTTTTTGGCCTTACGATTGGAACCGAGCGTGCTGCTGCCTTGGAGGTGCGGTTTCTTGGTCGTTATACGCTTGAAACACTTTCTTACTTATCCATTCCAACAGCGGTCAATCCAACATGAACTCACGGCACGGGGCTACAGCCCCGAAGGAGGTGAGCGATATTGTGGCAATTATTAGCTCCCAGAACCTGACGACGCCGACGATAGATAATGTTATGGCGGAATACGTTACTATCATGATAATAAACAACAAGACTTCTGGTGCGCGCTTCGTTTGCTTATCATGTTGCGTCAGCTAATGCCAAGTTCCGACTAGGTCAAATAACCTCTGAATTGGAAGACCGTACGTTCATTTTTTTCCCTTCTGTACATATATATAGACCTGACCACTTTTGATAGTAATTGGATCAGATTTTGGTACGCATCTGTCTTGTTGGACCGGTCGATATCTTTCTTACTCAACCTGAACTCAGATCACTCCTTCACGGACTGGTTGTTCCAAGAAGCAGCAAAAGGTGCTTCCGGACCCGACGTAGTACCACCTGAAGCCACTCCTCCTGAGGAGATACCTGACGTAACACCGGAGACGACTCAAAGTGCCGCTCCTGAGTTATCACGACGACCACCAAATTCTGGCAGGAGCGGTCTCTATCACCAAGCGCTATCCCAAGTTATCCCTTCGACCGCTCAAAAACGTAGCGCTTCCGCCCGGTCACCCTCGCCGAGCCACCCCAGTAAAATAAGACGAACCGATGTCCCCACGGGTCCGCGAGCCATGCTCCGGGAAGGGCCTCCACTTTCAAACTCACGGAGTCTTTTGGACCGCGTAGGTGGTCGCAATGGTCCGACGCAAAATGGTTATGGTCAAGACGACATCCAAGCGCGGATAGACAACATCACCAACACTCCTGAGGCAAACATGATGATGGCAACTGGATACCCTGGAATGAATGGCATTGACATGAACGCCATGGCGGCTTCGGCAATGGGGAACCCCCTCATGCTCCAAGAGCTGATGATGAACCAAATGGCGCTTATGGCTCAGATCAGCGGGATGATGGGCCCCGGTCAATTCAATGCGTCTGGTTTTCCGATGCAGAATGGTATGCCTGGGGATATGAACATGTTCCAGAATGGTGGTATGAATGGTTTCCAAAATGGAACTCAGGGGATGAATGGAAACACGAGAGGACGAGGCAGTGGTCGGGGGCGAGGGAACGGACGAGGGAGGGGCGGACACACACCGTCGTTATCGGGCTCAAAACCTGCGGAAGGCGTCATGGAGGCAGAGCCGGCACAGCAAGTTCCCATCGTTGCGCCCATCCCGACTGCGGCCAAGCCTGCACACGCCGCAGCTCCATCGGGCGCATCTCAACAGCGACTTGGATACGTGTATCCCGAACGACCTCAGTCTCCCACGCTGTGTAAATTTGGCCTCAAGTGTACGAATCCACATTGCCGGTGGACGCATCCATCACCAGTTGCTACTGTAGAAAGCGGTGTCGTCACAAGTACGGAAGCTTGCGAGAATGGCAAAGATTGCAAGGACAAAGATTGTGTGAAAGCACACGTCAGCCCAGCGGTGCTTACGGCCAAAGGTACGAATGCATTGCTCAACTTTATATTGCGTTACTGATTAAAATAAAGATCATCCTCCGCCGGCAGCTCCTGTTTCGCAACCCTCTCACCACCATTCTTCCCCGGTTCCCTGCCGGTTTGGCGCTGCTTGCACGCGACCGAACTGTACTTTCTCCCATCCACCTCGCCCGTCCAATAACTCGAGTCATTTTGCTCAACAATGCCGCTACGGTGCGGGGTGCACCCGAGCGACATGTCAATTCCAGCATCCGGAAGGTCGCGTTTTACCGACTGCATTCCATCGCGGGCTTTCTACGTCTGCCCCATTGGTTAATGTTCAGGCTCCAGAAACTGGTACTATGGGAGGACCCAGCCCGCATAAAAGTGTCAAGTTCAGCAACTCGGCGGTGGTGAAGGAGAAGTTGGAGAAGCTTGAACAAGAGAAGCTTAGAGTTGAGAAAGGCCTGAAATTGAAGGAAGCCGAAGCCGCGAGCAAGGATTCTAAATCCCAAGTTGCAATCACTGCTTGACAAGTTTCTTTTTGCTCGTTGTTGGTATGATTCTACTTTTCGTTGCATGAACATCCATCTGAAGAATTCGCAGACACTCGTCTCATCAATCTTAAGTAGCACAGTGTATTCTCCTTGTATTGTTGCCATCACCATTTTTAACTTTCTCTGCTTCTCTATCTAGTATACACATCTGCTTACATACCGTAGCGTAGCTATTGACGGGGCGGATGGAAGGGGTAAAATCAATTGACTTTGGCTGGAGGCACGCAAAAAAATACGCGTTGCCTCCATGCCCACCACCCCCACACTTTGCAAAGAAAAGGATAAAGGCACTCAAACATAACACTGATATCCCTTTATCTCTTCTGTTTAAATGACCGCATCAATATTCTTCGTAGCGGATCCACAACCATCCGGGAAGATACAGGTGAAAGGTACAGTGATAGTCCGATTCGAACAGGAAAGAGAGCCTGCTGCCCTTGAGAACGGCAACAAGGAAGAGACAAGGATCTCACCTTAGTGACACCGTAAGCAAATACAGCATTGGCTACATCGCCAGCAAGATGCTCTGGCAAATACGCTGGGCTCTCTTTATTATCTTTCTTTTCTAGACCGAAGATCCCGTATCGTTGGCCAACTCTTCCTGCCCAGACAGTTCCTTCCTGCACCCACGTCTTCACCTGCAGCCGGGCCCATCCAGCGGGTTCATCGTCGGCTGCCACAGCGTCAACGACGCGTTCCCCAACCGCGAAAGCGCGCGCAGCACAGAATACACCCGCAAAAGACACAATAGCCGTGACCTCGTGCAATACAGCAAAAGAAACAAGCAGAGACGACAACGGAGCGCCTGTACGTGCAGAGATGGCACTGAGCGCAGCCTTGTAGCGTCCGGCCATGGACATGAAAAATTGGCAACTCCAAGTTCCCACGATATGATCCTATGCTCCGTTCACGTCTCGTTGACCGTGGAGTCTGTTCGTCGCGCCGGTATAGCGCGGTCGCCAACAACAGCAACAGGGAGCCCAGCTTGAAGCTCCAGCTCAGCAGGCAGGCCTGGTCGTTGCTGCGTGCACCGGACGGGCGGAGCGCCGTCGTAAAATCATGGAAATGGATGGATTCAATGGCAGAGGCCTACGCCCTCATTCGCGCCATCGAGGAGAAGTACGGCCCCATTCATGAATATTGGTTCCAAAAGGTTCTTTTCTTTTCTTGCTGTTTGGATACGTCGACTTGATGTATAACCGATATTAGGACCAAGAAGACCCTTCAAAATTTACTTCTGTCGTTCGCGTGCAGTTTAAAAATCCGGAATCTTTGCGGGATATCTCGTTTACTCCCCAGCCACTGCACACTGTCGCTCCTGCGATCCCGGTACGCCCTGGAGGAATCGGACTGAGTGATTTGAAGGGACTCCTTACGCCTCGAACACAAGTAGTGCAGGAGCCAACAGATGAGACGAAGTCCATGCCTATTGTTGGGGAAGGCGAGAAAATCATAGATGCCAACATAACCAAGGCTTGTATGTCTTTTACCTTGCTTCCTTCAGGTTCAAAGACTCATGAGTCTACAGCCCAGTCGCTATATACGAACGGAATCCCGATAAACCGAAGGGTCATCCCCCGGAATATCAAGGCCATTCATGACTGGGGAGGCTTTTTTCCTCTGGAGCCGCTGCCTGAGGGGGCCCCCGTAACGACCGACCACCCTCACATGCGACTGGCTCTACAGAGATGGACATATGACATAAATTACCGAACATCATTCAATAAATCTCAGAGAGCTGACGCGCAGAATGCAGAGACGCCTCATACTGGCTACACACGGACGATGCGTCGAGAAGCCCCACCAGTTCCCCAGGCGCCAGCTCCTCAAGAGGCACCACGGGAGTCTTCTCCTACTCCTGCTCCCCCTTCCTACCGGCCTGCTCCTGTAGCCCGGAAATCTCGCGAACCGTGGGTTCCTCTTCCTGAACCTATACCGCACCCTACGGTGACGACGGTAGCTTCGGAAGAAGCAGCCACCCGACCTTCACCATCTCTTACTCTAGACCGGAAGACCCCCCTCGCCTCGGTCAGTCTATCCAGAGCTGCAGATATCCCGTATATCGACCTTCCACCTGTGGTAACGAGGAAGGACAGAAAGGCTCAGTTGATGGCCGCGCAACAGGCTATAAATCCGATCCCGAAGGCGCCCAAGGCCTTTGCTCAACCGTCGAAGAAGCCTAAACAGAAAAAGAAGAAGGATAAATCGGTTGTCGAGGAGGCCCCGCCGGGCCAGGACGGTGTCATTGAGAGGCTGAAAAAGACGTTCTTTGGTTCATGGTTTAGTTAACGTAGATGCATTAATCCACTAAATTATTCTACCCATCCCCTTGCTTCATCAAGTCGTTGAGTATCCGGACAACTTGGCCCATGCCTAGTCTGACTTTCTCCTGCTCGCCGGACTTGACCAGCTTCATCAACCGGCTCTCGAATTTGTCAGGGTGAAAGCGTAGGTACGTCTCACGAAGCCTGTCCTTCTTCGTTGTCTCTTCTGAGAAAAGAAAGAGGGATACCGCCTCGAGAGTAAGATCCTCGACTGCCACTGACGAGCGTGGTGCCACAATGGGCCACGGAATATCGTCAAAGTAGAGATTAGCAGGAGGCAGGGAGAGGAGCTCCTTCCACCGAGACTCGTATTCCTGCCGTGCAAGCTCCCGCCGCCGTATATCTCTATTGCGCCTCCTCTGCCGACGCTCTTCTTCCGCCTGTCGCTCGAGGCGCCGGCTCTCTTCCTTTGCAGCCTTCTCTCGAGCACGCCGGGCTGCCTTCTCTGCCTTGCGACGCCGTGCTTCTTCGTATTCCTGAGCATGAGATTTCCTGTTATTCAACGTCAAGGACGATTGTACGTGGAGGCAGGATCCTGACAGACCTGTACATCCCGGCCCGAATCCATTCTGCATATTCCTCATCATCCATGTACCGAGGATCGAGTTTCATGAAATCGCCGTCGTCGTCGTACACAGGCCTCACGGAGTCGCCGCCCCACCTCTTCGGGACGTGGGCGAACTCGTTGAACTGCGCCTCTAGTGAGTCCAGTCGTTCGTCGTCGGCGAACGCCATGGACATTCTCTCGCGGAACCGCTGCTCCTCTATTTCAGCTTGGATGGCATCGTTGTAGGAAGGCCCATCTTCGTCGCCGTCGTCAGCAGTCGCCTCTCTGCGTTTCTGTTGCTTCTTCTGTCGTTTGCGTTCTCGATGAGCAGCTTGCTCCTCTGGAGTACGCTTAAGGTGCAACTTGGGCATACAAACGAGAGATTGATCGAAACTAAATACAAGTACACAGAACCCCTACGCCAACTTGGCTTCCTCCTTAGGAAGTGCGTTTGTAGGATGAAGAAGCTCGGGATAGGTAATATTCTCGTCGTGCCATTTTTTCCACTCGTGCGCAGCAGCACGAGGCAGGAAACCACTCCCGTCAACCAACGTCCTCTGTTTCCTCATAGGGACAATCAAGAATTGCTCTACCGCAAAGCGGACGGCGACATGGTGCGTTAACTCAGGTTGCCTCTCGCACAGGCTCTTCTGCATTCCTGCGAGGACACGGTATATATCCTCCAGTCGTTCGTGTTGTATGCCGTTTGTGTCTGCGTGGCGCTCAAGTTGTCCTACTAAGGTTGTGTGGGGTTCATCTTCTTCGTCGGCTTGGTCTGCTGGGGGGCCGGATGGTGCCACTTCCTTGCTGGGCTCAGGAGTCACTCGGCGACGTTCTACAGGAAGATCAGGAAGAAGGATTTTCTATGACCGGACGCCACTGACTTGTTGGAGGCGGGGGTGCCTTCTCGTTGCCCGCATCTGCAGGCAGCTCCTTGGTCTGTGACGGCTCTTCAGCGGCATCGTCTCTCTTTCTCTTGTTCGCTTTGGCTTTGGTAGGAGGCTCTTTGGGTTCGCTCTCCGCAGTGGCAGACCTTCCAGGCGTTTAGGAAGGAATTCAGCAGAGTAAGTGAAGTACTCACGGTATAGCCAATAGATTGTTGATTATAACTTTCGTGCTCAGATTAGCCCGAATGCCATGTTCCTTCGGGGGAAAAATGAGTACACTAGGAGTGGCAAGAACAACGAAACACAAACCTTTGCAAGAGCCTGAACTTCTTGTCTAGTCAATGACTCGAGATAATCTTGGGCGAATTTCTTAGACATGGTTTTCTGTACTTGAGGCTGATGGGGTAAAGCTGCTGGTGGTAAGTGAAGGAAAGGAAGATTAGCATGACTTCGTTATAATTATTCTGGCCAAGGGCCCGACGGATACGGTGGTCCAAGGTAACAACAAAGGAAATGAAATCACGAGGCGTGGCCGAAACGGTCAAAACAATGCAAGAACAAAAGGCCCGTATTGTTCGCTGAACATGGACCAGCCTTATCTCACGAAAATAATAAACTGGAAACGATTTTCAAACCACGTCATCGCCTTGTCTTGTTCTTATATCTTGACTTTACTGCCTGCGAAGCCTTGCATTTTGAACCTCCACATCCCACCACCACGTAATTTCTAACTTTTATCATCACCACCATCAACATTTCACTAAATGCCTCGGGTACGTTTAATAGCTCGTTGTGATCATGTCTTTCCTTACTCAACGTCCATCTGGCAGGCTACGATTGAACGTGCCGCAGTCGAACGCGGGGCCGCTGTACGCGCTGCACTGGGACGGTCTCCCGAACTGAAAACACCGAGCCCTAAACGTCTGACGAGGTCAAAGGCAGCTAAGGCTAAAACTGCTGCTCTAGGGACTGTCAAGGAGAGCGCCGAGTCCTCCGGGAAACCTCCAGCATCCAAGACCAAAGGCAAGGGGTCTTCCAAGCCTGCTCCTGTGGGGGGAGGTACGGTCAAGAAGTCTGCCGGCGATGCTCCTTCGAGGCCCGTGCGACGTTCCAGGGCGGCATCTGTCAAGGCCGAGTCTGTCAACGAGAGGAACCCGAAGGATAAAGCTCCACCTCGTGTCAAGGGCAAGGGAAAACAAAAACAGGTCGAGCCTCTGGAGGTTGTCGAGGAAGAAGAACGAACCTCCGTCGACCCAGTTCATGCTCAAGCCAGGACGACTAAGAGCAAGGGAAATCCCGTCGAGGATCCTGAGGAGAGCGACCTGAGCTCAATTGAAGATGAGGAAGGCGCCGCCGAATCCGATGCCGCTGAAATTGTAGACGCAAGTACGTGCATTATGGCTGTTCTGTTCGACCTGTATCTCATCATACTGTAGGTGAACTCATGGGCAAAAATTCCAACACAGAAGCACATAAACAAGAGCCAGTACAACCTACTGATCCAGAGGGTGAGGAGTCGTGTTTCATTTCTTCGACGAGCCTGCCCTGACCATTCCATAGGAGAGGATCTTGACCCCAGCCTGATAATCCCCAGGATGAATGCCCTAGTGCAAGAGGACGTCGCTGATCTAAAGATGATCAACCAGCTCGACGACATGCTCAGACAAGTTGAGAAGGATACCAAAAGTATCCTTCATGGCTGTCAGAGGGAGAGGCTGTTCCGGGATCGCTTGGAGACATTTTTGCGATATTGCACGTTCAATAATCATCCCGACTCAAAGTTCGGCGAAGTGCCGGTCGAAGAGGGAGGGAGGCTCGATAACGGATGGACTTTAGAGCAAGTCTGGGCCGGCGGAGGGATTGTCGTCCCGTGGGGCCCGAACGACAACAGACTTGGCGATGAATTTGAGGAGGAGGAGTACTGGGAACGTGATGATGAGGAGATCCAGAAGGACCTAGATTATTGGATGCCGGAGGAGGAGGAAGAGTGAGATTTTTTTTCAAAGTTGTTCTTGATTTTTTCTAATGTAATGTTGGCAGGCCTGATTCAGTCGACGGCGAAGGACAAGAGTCAGAGGATTCGGAAGGTTCGGGAGATGTGCCGCGTGACAAACCTGCTAGCCAGCTGTCACCTTCGCGTAAGCGTCCACGCGAGATCGAGGAGGAGGAGGAGGAGGGGGGGAGGAGGAAGCGCCTCCAGCTCGTCGTATAAGACCTTCAGACTGCTAGTAAATGTTTGTTATCTTACCTGCTCGGAGCAAGGATTCGTACTTTGTCATTTTTATTTAATTTATTATTATCGTCACGGTCGTGTGTTAGTCGGTGGTTCCATGTCATGTCCTCCACCACGAGGTAGACACGCAGCACCGGCTGGTCCATTGCTAGTGTTGAAGTCATCCTATCCTTCAATGCAATGGTATCTTAGTACCATATGAGCGCTATTCAATTCTTCAAATTCATAACTGATTCGTCGACGTCTAAACTCTAAAATTTCCCAAGGAGAGGGAATTAATATGCTTGGCGAGACCACGTGTACGCCGCTGAATGATGGACCAGACGCTTGGAAACTCGCGATGATGTCCATTTTCTCCACGCACAGCAACTTGCTTTTGCCACGGTTCTCTAGACCGCAGCAACATTCGCCGCTCTTTTTCCTTCCATGTCCTTGATTTTTTCTGCTCGCCATCTGTCTCGCGCTCGTGCTGGTCACCTTTTGCCTCGATTTTACTCCCAGACCCAGAAAACACGTCCGAAGCGCTCGCCTTCCGTAAAGGTTACTCTAAAGGGTCCATCTAAGTGCGGTTCCTGAGCGTCAAGCGCGTCATGAAGTCCAGGAGGGGAATGCGGCACTAAATGTCCCGTTCAACCCCCCTGGAGGTGGTGGCGGAGGGGGCGTAGGGGGCACCAGTGTATTTGCATTTACGAACAATGCATTCTTGGATGCAGCACTGACGACGGTGATTGGGCTGGGTATGGGTGTGTATTGTATTCCATAAAAAAGATATGCAATCGTTGTTTAATGTGCAGACAGTTTTCCTTGGTGGTGTAGGTTACTTGAAGTGGTACAAATGGAATGTTTTGCACAAGGTGCGTCAACTTCAACGCGACATCCATCCATCTGTATTTTATAACTGTTATACAGATTGAGAAAGCCTTTGAGCCCGGCTACGATCCTGCGCTTGAAGTGGCGACTGAACACAATAAGAGTAGTATAATTGAAGAGGGTGGTAGTGGGTTGGACGATGTTGACATGAATTCTGACGTACCTTGGACACAGCACCTCCGACGGAAAGAACAGGATCGGATAGACAAGATTGTCCAGGGAGCAGAACCTGGACATTATTTCGTACTTCTCGGGCCAAAGGTATTACAATCACTTTCAAGTGTGTGGTTACTCATAGAACCGATTGGTGTAGGGTTCAGGAAAGGGCACCATGATTTTCGACTCAATGACCGCCATCCAGGCTGATGGTGTCGCTATGTGTGATGCTCACCCTGATCTCGAGGTCTTCCGTCTCCGCTTGGGCAAGGCATTGAACTTCGAATACAACGAGGATTCACAAACCGGCTTGTTCCAGAGGCGTGATCCTCGCGAGGGTGAGCAGCCGACAAGTTCGTACAGCCCACGATTCTAACATGATTCCAGGCGGACCCGCGCTAGATATCGAGAGAGGTAAGGACGTATCATGGCACTCACAAGAATCTCCTAATCTCTTCGTGTTTCACAGCCCTGAATAAGCTGGAGAAAGTGGCCCTTAAGGTCGCCCGCAAGAAGGGAAAGCCCTTGGTCCTGATAGTCAACAATGTGCACTACCTCAAAAATGACGACGACGGACGGAACGTCCTACTTCAAATGCAACAAAAGGCCGAGTCCTGGGCTGCCAGCGGTGAGCATGTTGTGAACTGTCGTTTACCGTACTTAACTTTTTCTGGCAGGAATCTTGACTCTTGTGTTTAGCACGTACGTCTGCAGCTGATGATAACGTACTTCTGGACTAAGATTATAATGAAGGGATGATTTCTGGCCGTTTTATGTTATGCGTAGGTCTGCTATCCTCCTACAAAAGCACTTTCGTCTCACTACCAGCAGGAAAGACCGCCACTAGAATGCACGTTCGTGATTGGCTACCTTTTCAATGCTCATTCCTGAAATGAGAGGTTGATAGGTTCTGTCAATCTACGACCTCGACGTGAAGGAGGCATTGCATGCTTGTACCCGCATGAGAATAGACCTAGGTCAGAAGGTGAAAAGCCAAATCGTTCAAAACGCCGTATCAATCGTTGGAGGCCGCCTTTCTTACCTAAACAAGGTATAATAATTTCTTGTCGTTCCGTAGAGTTACACTCACTTCGTCCCAAGATCTCGAAATCTAAGGATATGCTCGACATGGCAAAACAACTTCTCTCAATTGAGAAAGCTTGGTTGTTGAGTCAAATAGGTCGGCCCGTTCATTTTTTTGTTATATGGAATCTTATATTCGCGCAGGTCTGATAACCGATTGTGATGACGATGTTATGGACGAAGTAAAGTGGTCCACCTAAAACTCCGAAAGGTTACTCTAAGATTATTGCTAGCAAAAATGGAGTTCTTGCTCTTGGCTGCTGCTACAAGAATTTGTCAAGCTGAGGCAAGAACAAGAACGAGAGTTGGAAGAATCTCGTAAGGCCGGTACCTCTAATATGCAATCAGCGGCGGAACTACCTCTACCCGTAATCCCTTATGTGAGTTTCATCCCACTCTTTGTTCGTTGCCATATGCTTATCCTGCTTCAGTGGAAATGTAGACAAATTATGACACGAGCAGATTTTTTGGAAGGTGTGTGATGCTATCGGTACGCTTAGCACATGTTTGACCGAACCCGAACCGACGACAGACTTGGACAGAAAAAATATCATCGCTATAGATGTGAATGGCCTGTCACGCTAAGGGATTCGCGCCGTTTCTTACTGCTTCTCGTTAGGTCAACCATGACGTCCGACCTGACTCGATGCTCATCCTCCATGCCGCGAGACAAATGGTGGAGCAAGAAGAGTTCGAAGAGACACTCAATAATGTTCGCGACCGGATCGATGAGATTGAAAGTCTTCACCGGACAAGAGAATTGACTGTACGTGTGGGTTTCACGTGTCCCTTTCTACTCACTGACAAGCTCGGCAGTTCAAGGATCTTGACAAAGGGGACAAGATTAACCTTAGAGTGGATAAAACGGGCGAAATAGAGCGTAATGTATAGCAGCAGTTGTACCTTATGTGCTCGTTCTATAGGAATCTTTCGCCTTGTCGCCCTTCCCTGGATGTCGTTCGGCCTAGATGCTCTGCAGGCGATCAACGGGATCATTCACATCAAGAGCGAGCCCGAATGTCTGTGGGGAAAATCTCTGTCAACAATGTTTCCTGGCTGGAGACCATTAATTCTGGAACTTTGAGCTACCGAAAAAGAAGCTTCTACGACGCACGCTCAAACTGTATCATGCGGAAGAGTCAGGGATACTTCGCTATCATATAATTTCATCCAGCGAAAACGAGTATCGACGCCTAGCGATACATGCATCAATATGACGGCACGCCCTTCAACGCCGAGTGTATTCTCTTTGAATTTAGGTGATACGTGTCTGGACCTAGGTACTCCTTAAAGTCATGCACTTGTACCTAGATTTAACATCGTACAAAAACTTGAAGGTAAAGTGCCTTCATCCCGGAACGGTGGTGCTATTGTACTCGATGGAGCCAGCCTCAAGATTCCAGCTTTCTAGTAGTCTTTTTGTATTCTGGTCTCGAAGCAACAGGGAAGTGAACGTTCGGACATTCATAATTGTGACAAGGACCAGAAACGTCGTCGGATATTGCCGTTTCCGGAGCGCGAGTCCGGCTAAAAGACTTGCAACGTTTTTGTCCTTGTACCGGTACCACCACGACCCATCACATAAAGTGCGATGGAAGTCGACGACATGAAGCCCTCGTCACACACCCCGCCTCCATCGTACGCCCAATCTACTTCCAGCGGTGTCACGGTCGTCGAACATCCTGGACCCTTGCCCAGCGGTCTTGCGAGCACAGTCA
Source organism: Armillaria novae-zelandiae (assembly GCA_030435655.1). Lineage (NCBI taxonomy): Eukaryota > Fungi > Basidiomycota > Agaricomycetes > Agaricales > Physalacriaceae > Armillaria > Armillaria novae-zelandiae. The sequence continues at coordinate 1,331,372 of JAUEPR010000004.1, read as the reverse complement.
CGGCCACGTCGTCGACGCCATTTCCCTCGATATTCACCCCGCCCAACGTGCAGCATCCGCACCATGTGCAGCATTCTCGCTTTGGGCCTACCCCACCACAGGAGTTGCACCTCCCGTACGCGTATTATGATCCGAGGTCAGAGTACTCAGTCGCCATGGCTGACCACCGTGCAAGGATGAGATTCCTGGGTTCAGTTTTGTATGCGGCTGGCGTTTGGGTTCTCTTTGGTATTTTGGCCGGATGGTGGGGACAGGCATGGAGTGAGTGACTCGGCCATCCCGTATGAGAGATGTATTTTTAGATGATATCATGGACGAGGCCAAATATCCAAATTTTGGTTGGTTTCATTTGATTCGTTCTGGGCCTGTGTTTCTGACATTCGCCTTGTGTTCCAGGTATATTATATTTCATCTTTCACGACATGCATGCATTTGGATTGTACGACTATAATTCTACATTTCTACCTATGGGGACTGTTATATGCGTAATGCTGGACTCGCTTTATTTTCACGAACTTGAGGCTCCTTTCAACGTCAATTGATATTTCAAAGGTAGTCTTACTGGATTCTGTCTATATGCATGCTAACGTCAGGTTTCTAGGTTTCTACAGCATGTAATTTAGCTGTGTAGCTGTACTCAGGCTTTTAACATCGCCGATTCTCGTTGCTCAATACAGCCATGTACAGCGTATCATTCGTCCCACATAAGCCTTAAAGGAATGCACAGTAAGTCCGAGGTGGGTATCTGCGTGGCAAGTATTCCTTGAAAGTCCTTTGTTTTCTTCAGATCACAACGTTGAATGAACTTCCTTTTAGGCTGCTCCTCCTTCACCTGCGTCGACTCGGGTGACATTACGATGCTCTCGTGCAACGCTTGCGAACGTGGACTGCGGCTCTATATCCTCTGTCAGTTATGTGTGAGACCAGCATTCTCATTCTCCCGTGACTGGTCGCGATTTGACAATCCTTTCATTATTGTTTTCCCGTACTAGCCGGCCACCTTTGTTCTCGAAGTCGTCTCGATGATGTTTACAGACTATGACATCATGTGTCCGAACTGACGCAGTCAGACGGACGTCTTTCATGGAACCACAGCCTACCCCCTGTACAACCGTTCTCCCATTCGACAAGGCAGCGGCGATACGCGAGAAGTATCCCGTGAACAAACCTGGTGCCGTACTTTCACCCAAGAACCACAATTGAAATCGATAACAATACCTCTGCTACCCTGTCACCGAATAACAACCGCCGGAATCCAGAAAGATGTCCGGCCCCAAAAGGATTTTGGCGACCCATCGCGTGTGTATCGCGTGCGAGTGATGTGGGCAGATCTCTTGGTAAGGTTTCATTCTCTTTTCAACCACGACTTTCATCAACTCTTTCTCTCAAAATCCACAATTTTCTCATTGGCTGATAATGCGCTTACAAAGTCAAACAGCCCCCACTGCATCAGGCGAACAAAGAATCAAGTGATGGTGTGGATAGGGAACAAAAGAAGGGTAGAACATGGGTGGGCAGCAGCTGCACAAATAAGAGGCAAGACATTGTGGGTACGAGACATTGTCTTGGTGGTCAAACAATGGGAACAATGGTCCGAACGGAGGTGCGTCGTGCTGTACACGCTTTGTAGTGGCGGGCTGCTATTGGCTAGGATGAGCCCGGATCACATGAATCAGGGTTTGTCTTTGTTTGGGCTTCGGTTTACGTTGCCTAAAACGGAAGTGGTCAATGCGTGGTAATGGATGGAAATGGGAAGAAGCGAAATCCGGAGGGGAAATTCGGCCTCGTCCGCTTGTTACCTTCCAACCCATCACCCTCTTCGATCGCACATATCCCCCTTTCCCCGACTCAATTCCGTCGCCGTCGCCGCCAACGACCTCAAACACCCTTTGCTTATCGTCGACATCGTGCCCAACCTCGTCGACGGCATTCTGCTCCACTTTTTTTCGCTGTTGTTGGCCCCAATCTGGCCCTGTACGCGTCGCGCATTCCGTACACCGCGCCCATCGTTCATCCCATCGCCGCCCACTGTATCCATATCCATCCTGCGTCACCTCATCTGTACTGTGCCTTCTTTCCTTCCATCCTGCTCTCCGATTTGTTGATGTGCTGAGCTTCCTTCATTTTTACCCCCTCGCTGCCCATTTTTGTCACATCTCATTATCTGCCCATCCTGGCGTCTTCGACCCCCCTTCTACCGACCTCTGCTCGCCAAGCGGACGAGGACTTTATCAACAAGTCCCTACTAGATTCCCTTGACGCCCAGGCTGACGCTGAGCCCATTGCGTCGTCTGACTCGGACCACGCCGCAGGACCTTCGTACGGTTCTGCCTCCAACTCATCCTCAGAGGGCTCTTCATCTGTTCCATATCGCATGCACATTCAATCCCAACAGTCCATCGTGTCCCGTTCAGACTCACCGCCTGACAACGGAGCTCATCCCATGCTTCATCATATTCAATCACAGGAAACATTGTATAATCTGCAACCTTCACAAAACGGCATGTACACCACCAGCCATATCAACCATATACACCCCAACTCTGACTATTCTGTCGACATCGATCCCCAGAAGCAGCAGCTCGCATCGAAAATCAACGACGGCCCTCCTTCCTTCAGATCACCCTTCAGCGGTTTTACCAGCGCTGCCCGCTCTCGACACCACAATGCGCCTTCCATGCTCACCTCTCCCACCTCGTATCGCGATTCCCCCACTTTTTACCCATCTGCTGCGGATATGTATCCTCAACAAATAACATCCCCCACCCATGTCCACATGCAAGCGTTCGAGCCTCGGGGCAGTTTCGACTTTTCTAGCCAGACGGTAAACACTGTACCCAAGACGTCTTTCAACGTCGTCGACCATCAGTTTACGAACGGGCATTCTTCTCTTCTTCCCCCGCACAAATCCCAGCCGCACAGTCAACAGTCGCAGCTTAATGGCTACGGCAGTCAGTACATGAACGGCATTCATTTGTCGTCACAAACGCCATACGGTCCCCATATTCCTTCTGGTCCGGCTACGTCCTTGGTCAACGGGAATGTTGTGGGCGGTGCGGCTGGATCTACGGTTCTATCGGGTGCCGGAGGCATGCTCATCAACAACTCTAGTGTATCCTCCGGTCCGCTCCAGCAGCAAGAGGACATTTCAACTATCTTCGTCGTTGGTTTCCCCGATGACATGCAGGTACGTACTTTTTGGCTTACGTGGCAGAATAATCCTTTTAATACTGCTTTTTAGGAACGAGAGTTCCAAAACATGTTTACATTTTCTCCCGGATTTGAGGCTGCCACTCTCAAAATTCCCAACAAGGAGTACACGTCATATGGCGGCATCAACGGGGTCGGCACAGCGGGCCTGCGCCCCACTGCTGGTTCGAATTACGCTCAAGCCTTTAATGGCTCTAATGATCCATATAACCTAGTTACCGTTAATCAGGGCGGTGTCGTCGTCGATGGTGGGCGTGACGGCATGTCCTCATGGCCTGCACCCTCCGTCGATGACAGTGGTAGCGGTCAATTCATGTCTGGTGGTGGCCTGAGCATGCCTCCTCGGAAGCAAATTATCGGCTTTGCGAAGTTCAGGACACGGGAAGAGGCGCTGTCAGCTCGGGACCTTCTACAGGGTCGACGGGTTGATATCGAGAAGGGCGCCGTCCTAAAGGCTGAGATGGCGAAGAAGAATCTCCACACGAAGAGAGGAGTAGGCCCCATTCCCAGTGGCCTAGGAGGTACCGGTTCTTCTGCCAATGCCATCAGTCAAGGAATGATTGGTGTTGGTGCACCTGGCATGAACGGGCTCCAGGCGTCTTTGATCAGCGGCGCGGGTAGCGGGCTTCTCGGAGGCGTGGGCTCTAACGATATGTATGCTATAGGACCTGAGGCTCTTAATATCAGAGAGCGAGAGTATTCCAGCGGGCCTCTCAGACCGCAGTGGCGAGAACATGTTCCAGACATGAACGGTGCTATTCGAGACGGCAGAGATGATGAAGAACGCAAGCGGGAGAGAGATGTGGCTGCTCTCAATGCTATGGGTCTCGGTTCCACACATCGTAGTGCCTCAGAGCGAGATGATGATGCACGAGAATGGAAAAGACGGGAGAAGGAGATGCGACTGAGAACAGGAAATGTGACCGCTTATGACGCTTTCCACTCAGTTCCTCCTGGAATCTCACGACAGTCGTCCACCAATACAGGCTTGTTATCATCGGGGGAGCTACCTGCAGGCGGTCCGAGTCCGGTCTCCGGTGGAAACGCTTATCAGATGTCGTCTCTTGGGGGTCTTCAATCCTTCCAACAACCGGATGACATTTCTATCGGCCCGTGGGATAACGTCCGACGAACTGGTAGTTCTGCTATCCCGATCAGGCCTCCTTCGTCATCCCAGCGGTCATCCTCGCCAACAGATCCATCTTCTGTATCTGGCTCTTCAGTCCCATTCTCTGAAGGCCCTCGTCTATATTCACCGTCTCGCGAAGCTTTTGTTGCTTCGTCTCTTAATGATCCCACGGAACCTCGGTCTCAAACGGACTCTCGTTCTTCGAGCGCAAATGGCGGGTCGCAGAGTGGCAGAAGCTCGGGTAATGCTATCACGGACGAGGATATTTCGCGAGCAGTTGGAAGCATAGAAGTGGGTACGCATCAAGGAAATACTTCTCCGCAGTTGCCATCCCCTGCATCAGGGGCTAGTTCTGGTGGTAGTACAAGAAATGGTGTAGATCAGAATCCTCCTGTGAGTTATATTGATGGTTCATCGAACGAACTGGGTCCCTCATTTCAAATCTAGATCAATACCTTATACGTTGGCAATTTACCAATCTCACCTCTGCCGCTCGGTTGCCCCCCTGATGCGCTAGAGGAAGCTTTACGAGAACTGTTCTCATTACAGCCTGGTTTCCGGCGACTATCATTCAAACAAAAGAACTCTGGGCCCATGTGTTTCGTGGAGGTAATTCATCTTTTTCACTATGACGGTGCAGATTCTGATCACCCTTCTATATAGTTTGAAGATGTCAATCACGCAGCGAAGGCGCTAAATGAATTGTATGGCCACCCTCTGGGAGGTTTGGTCAAGGGCGGTGGCATTCGGCTGTCATACAGCAAAAATCCTCTCGGTGTTCGTACACCTACCAGCGCCACTGGTGGCGGGTCTATGCTACAACAGCAGCAATCGCAACCTTATTCTGGAGGGACGTATAACTGCCAGGGTGATGAACGACCAAGCGTGTCCAAACGGGATGCTGCTTTATCACCTCCACCCCATCACTCACATGGCTACCTCTCGTCACCTCCTCCCCCGCGATTTTTCTCGAACTCACCCTCGTCGATGGCGTTTGGTGGATCAGCGTCGTCACGTACTGGTTCTTACGGATACGCCCTGACGTCTTCCACCGCCTCAGGGAGCTCAGCCTTCTCCCCTTTTGGCGTGTCTCCCTCCATGCATAGTAATATACCCGATCACAGTCTTCCTGATCAGCAGCAGGATCATCATTCTCATCATTTTATTCCACGAGCATTGTCACCCAGTGTCCACAGCATAGAACCCGCCCGGGCAGTATAGGAGGGCGGCAAGTTCAACTTTGACACGCATTTCGCATCAGACACGCAATATTATTTTCTCGCAATTTTCCACCGATGTACCAATGAGCCACGTTCGAGTCCTTTAACGCATTCTACAATCCAATCACACGTTTTATTTTTTGGTTCTGCTCTCTGCCGCTCTCATCCTTTCAGGACTGTTTCATCTGTCGCAAGCCCATCATATATATTGCTCGTCACTCACCTCTCACTATTTCGTTCTTCGACAATCATCACTACCAATTATATATTGCTCTCATTTTTTCATTGTCATACACAGTACTTCATCCTCATATATTCCACTACTGTCTTCGTTGCAATATCCACTATATAGTTGTTACTGCTCTTGTCTCTCTTTCTTCATCCATCCCCCTTGCATCATGCACGCTGTTTATTTAGGCTGTGGGACGCAGCAAGGTCTAAATGGTCATGTATATTATTATGTTCTGCAAATCTATAGCAATTTCTTCTGCCTTCTGTCCTGCAATGATACTGGAGTCTTCGTCCTTGTGCTGAAGAATGAAATACTTGTTTAGAAGGAAGCCAGAGACGAACAGGAGACCTGATTTTGGTGTGGGGAATAGGTGACAAACCGGACCGTCTTGCCGCGAAAACAAAGCGGGGACTTACCCATTCCAGGCTTTCATCAGTGCACTGGCATCCTTGCTCTAAGACCTTCGAAAGGATCGCTCCCGAAGCAGCGATTTCTCTTATCACTGAAACCTGAACTCGCCCTTTCTTCCATGCCTTCTCGTTTGACTTCCCGATTATGACGAAATGAAAAGCAAGGAGACAAGAAACTTGGACGCGAAGCGCAGGAAGATATAGACTAGGATGAAAACCTTGAGCCAGCTGTTTACGACGATTATGGTCGCTGTCCTCCTTATGGAACGTGTAGGTGACGGTCCGAACTTCCATATGGGTGTGAGATGTATTTGCCTCCGACTGATGCTGTCGCAGAGAAGACATGACTGATATGTATGTATAATGACATTGGCTAGCTCTTCCTACTTATGTCAACATGATATACGACACTCGACTTTTCTATCAGCGTTACTGGAGGATCAAGGTGGTCTGTCTTCCCCATTCACGGGTCGGACTTATAGTTGGTGTATTGTGACCTTTATCTGATGAAGAAATACCTGCACCAAAAGTAGCCTTTCGGGCGAATCGTTTTTCCCATGTTTACCGTGTTTGGGGCAATGTTCCGTACGTATGCATTGTAGCACCTCGGGAATGATAAAGTCATATGTATCAACTCAACGTATAACAGTGAACGTTTGGCGAAATGGCTACCTGTCAAAGGCCCTGTAGCCAGTTCGAACGTTCACGCCTCGGTTAATGACCGTCGATCAACCAGAGCGGTAGTTGCCACCGAGTTGATCGTTTATCATCAACTGGTGGTGGGACTAGTTCGAGTTCGCGTTTACCGAAAATCGGTCTGCAACGAATGTTACTATTCAACCATCTTTCAATTCGCGTAGAAATTCAATGCAGTCACAATATATAGGTCTCGCAGAGTATTGGGGGCCCTTTTTGCGCATACAAACGACACGTCTTCGCGCTGCCAAGTACGAAATAACACCCTTTATAGGATTAATATAAGGGGGACCGAAGAGCAGATCGCTTGCTCCAGCTTGAGAATTTTCAAATTCCATAGCTTCCAGTGTCCATTGTTTTATGGAGGGTTGTGTAGTTGCTGCGTATCAGATTTCTATTCTGTCTGATGTAGCATACTGACAGGGTTACTAGACTTGTGATTCATCTGCACTGGTGGACACTGGAATGAATATTTCTGAGTCACTCAATGAAAGCTTATGATCTGACTCGGAAGGAACTTGCTGTGCAACGCCATTTCGTATATTCATTCCTGAGTCTTCCTACCTGCACCACAACGTGCGATGTCCGCTTTGCCGACTCGTTGATGATCTTTTCACCTGGCACTTGATATGGACGACAGAATGACAACTCAAGCGAGTGGATTCCGGCGTTCAAGTGATTTCATGATAGATCTTTATTATATATCGTCACGGTCGTATTAAATGTCTTCTACGCATGACTGCGGCCGCGGCCGTAGTCTGCACTCCACAAGCCCCCAGAATGCGTCGTTCTTTCTCCAACAAGGTGAAGGAAAAGATCCGATGACCCTGGTGGGAAGAGATGTACAGTGGCCAGTGAAAATTTGAAACGTCAAGAAGCCGAGAGATCTGCCAAAGAAAATCGCTTCGACGTGGTAAATGCGGTCAGCAAGTGCGATCCTCGCTCTGCTTGCCAACCCTGCAGTATGATATGTTCTTCGACGCTCCTTGTTTTCCGTCGAATGTGAACATGCGGGCCTTTACGACGTTGATTTCCGTAACAATAGAAGAGCCACGGACTTTGTGAGGAGTTCCTGGAGCCGTATTAGCCCTTTCCTCTCGGTTTCTGAGCCTCTGTATTCCTTGACAAGTACGGTGAGATGCAGTGTAAATAACGAGGTATCCTTGCATGTGGTTTTCTATCTTTAATTGCGATTTGCTTTGTTGTCAGGAAAAGTCGGAAGTCGGAAAGACAAATAAGGCATGAACTGACGGCATTCATAGCCACGAGACTAGCCCCGCTCTTTCTCTTGTCCCCACCAGGCAACCTTAAGCTTCACTATCATATCTACCCTCTTTATTCACGATTCAGTCTTCTTCTTGAAGCAACATATACACGTCGTCTGCCGCCAAGCAGGCCCACGCTCTTCACGACCAAAAATTTACTTAATTTCTTGAACGACCGCTGCTTGTAGAAAATGGGCGGTCTCGATGATGCTGGAGATATCCTGAATACGAACTCGCGGACGCTGGCGCCCGCTGCAGTCGGATCTCAGGTAGTGTTGATGAGTATCATTTCAGTGCGTATCTTATCTTGTCGACTGCGACACAATACTGACATGTAACCAGACTGTTACTGTCCTTGCCTTCAACTTTTTACGTCCCAAAAACAAGGCAGGTAGCCCTCGCAATTATCCTTAACATGCGCCCATTCTCTCCTCATAGATTATCTACGAACCAAAGGTCAAGTATCACGTTGGAAACAAGCCTCCACCTCGGATAAATGACTCTGTCTTGTTTGGTTGGCTCCCCCCGCTAATCCACACGAAGGAGCCTGAGCTCGTCGAAAAAATCGGTCTCGATGCAGTCACCTTTCTTCGCTTCCTGCGACTTATGCGCTGGTTGTTCGCCGGTGTCGCTGTCCTGACATGCGGTATCCTCATCCCTATCAACGTCGTTTACAACCTCAAGAAGGTCGATTCCAACAACCGTGATGTCCTGAGTATGCTGACGATTCGCGATGTATCTGGCAACCTCCTCTTTGTCCACGTTACGGTCTCCTACCTAATCACCGCCCTCATCATCACGCTTGTTCATATCAACTGGGCCCAAGTGGTACGATTGCGTCAGGAGTGGTATCGGTCTCCAGAATACCTTCAATCTTTCTACGCTCGGACTCTTACTGTGAGGCATGTGCCAAAAAAGTATCAGTCCGACATGGGGATCAAGGACATCTTTGAATCCGTCCACGTTCCTTATCCTACGACTAGCGTTCACATCGGAAGGAAGGTTGGAAAACTCCCGGAGTTGATCGAATACCACAATGAGACTGTTAGAGAGCTGGAACAATATCTCGTCAAATACCTCAAGGGTGGAAAGATAGGCAAGAGGAGACCCACTGTTAGAATTGGCAGTCACTGCGGTCTTGGTGGGACAACACATGACGCCATCGAATTTTATACGTGAGTCTTTGACATTGCATCTGGCTATTGTTTTAAAACAATACGCATAGCGCAAAGCTCAAGCGCACAGAGGCAGCCATAGAAGAATACCGCTCCCAAATAGATACTCGCAAAGCGGAAAACTACGGGTTTGCGAGTATGGCCGCGGTCCCTTACGCTCACATCGTGGCCAAGCTATTGAACAAGAAGCATCCTAAAGGAACGGACATTGCACTGGCTCCTAATCCCAAAGATATCGTCAGTCACGTCTCGGTTTCTTAAATGACGACACCTAAGCACGTCGCGTTATAGATCTGGGAGAACATGAACAAATCTGAAGGTGAACTGGCAAGGAAGAAGTTGACTGGATTTCTCTTTCTGGCCCTTGTATGTTTCTTCAACACGGTGCCCCTGTTCATCATATCAGTGTTGGCCAACTTGGACTCGGTAAGTGGCACAGTTTTACGCTTTACTCGTTCTAACCGGTTTTTAGTTGACTGCATACGTGACATTTCTCGCAGACTGGTCGAGTTCTTCCCCCACATCCTTTGCTTTCGTTTCTGGTGTTTTGCCACCTGCTGTGTCCGGTCTTTTTGGTTTCTTTTTGCCTTTAATCATGCGATGGTTGACGCAGGTACGAGGCCGCTCAAAAGCAGCTATGTACATTCCCTGACATTTTCTCTCCTTTCCTCTAGTACATGGGTGCTCTTACGCACTCTAGACTTGACCGCGCTGTCGTCGCTCGCTACTTTGCGTTCTTGGTCATTTCACAACTGATTATCTTCACATTGATTGGTGTCATATTCAGTGCGTCCTATTGTTTCCATGCGTCGATGTAAACTTACCTCTGTACAGATTCTGTGAAACAGATCGTAGCACAGGTCGGAAAGAAGAGTTTCAGCGAGATTATTAGCAACCTTGATAGTAGGTTCTACCATTACGGTGTACGCGTCTATTTCTGATCCTTTCGTACTTTTTTAGCCCTGCCCGATACCATTAATAGGACGTATATTGATCAGGCGTCTTATTGGCTGACATTCTTCCCGTGCGTAGACTCCTCCGGAGCACGCACTCTCAAGCCAACTGATTAAATTGTAGTCTGCGTGGTTTCCTAGTGGTCTTTGATTTGGCTCAGATCATCAACTTGCTATGGCTGTCTTTCAAGACTCAGTAAACGAGTTCACTGTTCTTGTAATGCTTTGCGTTTATCTCTTTACAGTGTTTTTGGTCGTACTCCTCGTGACATCCGAGAGTGGACACAGCCCCCGATCTTCCCGTACGCCGTGTATTAGTAGGTGGACTTCTTTTATTGAATGATAGCGTACTGATGGTTGTATATTTACAGTGGCAACACTGTACGTTCTCTTTCGCGTCATAGGCAAATTTTTGCTGAACTATGCCTCTAGCTATTTATGGGTTCCGTTGGACTAATCTTTGCTCCCCTCGCACCGCTAGTGCCCTTGGCTGCTGCTATCGTCTTCTGGATGAGCTCCTTCGTATACAAATACCAGCTGATGTTTGTATTCGTCAGTAAGGTTGAAACTGGTGGCGTAAGTGCATTCAAAGCGTTGATGACTCCTACTCATCATCCACATATACAGCGAATGTGGAATCTTGTCATGAACCGACTGTTGTTTTGCGTTTCCCTCATGCAAGCCTTGCTTATTCTAAGTAGGTTGTTTACGGATACGTGGAACGGTTTTCTTATTTTTCTGTGTAGCTATTGGTCTTCAATATGGTTTCAAGTCACTACAATGGCTCATTACTATTCCTCCAATCATCATCGTCATCGCGTACAAGATCTACGCCAATAAGGTGTTTGACACCGCATTCCGCTACTACAATCCTTCGGAGGAGGAACTTCGGCTGGCAAAGGTGCATTCGGAACGCGCTGACAACAAGGGCAACAAGCTAGGGAAACGTTTCGGACACCCTGCCCTTCATGCTGATTTGTTCACGCCAATGTTGCATGCGAACATGATGCCTCTTCTTGGTCAAGTATACAAAGGCAGGATTGGTAGAGACCAAGCCAAGCTTGACGAGTACGGCGGACAGAAAATGGATGCACAAGTCGTCGAAGGTGGTATCCGGATTGCTGCTATTGATCAAGTAAGCATGCGTTATTTACATATCTCCTGTTTGCTCACATATGTCCGTAGCGTGATCTCGAATATGATCCTATCCAATATCAGCGTGACCGTGGTGAACTGGACTGGGACACCCGATCAGTGAACTCTACTGCAATGTTGGATAGTGGTCCTTCAAATACCAACTTCTATGGCAGCAGTACAACATTACTCAATGGCCACGACCGTGACCGATATCTTGCGGGTGGAAAGAGTTCTACCCCTGGCGAGAACTTTGAGCTGACCACGATGGATTCTCCCCGAGAGCCTCTACTCAGCCCACGATCGCAGATGTACTATCAGCAGCAGCAAGGTTTTGACTCAACAGCGTCGTTGGCGCCGTCAATACCACCGACAATGTACAACGATGGTGCTATGAGGGAAGCACCAGTACATCGGCCACAGGGCTCACAGTCATCGGTCAATGCCGGAGTACCTATGGATAGGACAATGAGCCCATTCCCGCAGGAGCGAAGTAGCAGTCCGTTTGTAGAGCGCCGTAGTGGCAGCCCACTGGATGACCGAACGGCAAGTCCTCGGCCATACGCAGGCCAACAACGGCAATACTCTCATGACCGGGGCCCTTCTGGAGGCAACAGCAACATGGCGGGCCGTGGCGCATATAGAGGTTAACAGGATGTTCCTTTTTTTTCTGTTATTGTTACCTATTGGTTTTCATTTCCGTCTTTGTACTTGGACGACGTTGGGGTGGTCGTCCAGTGCGTTGGCTTTGTATGCTGGATTTAGTTGATCTGATTGGACCATGTACTACAGTATGAGCGTATTATTGTGATGAACGGACACAACTGAAACAGACTCTTCACCTAATGCATTTTGCGAAGGCAGATGCCCTAGGATAACCATTCATACAAGTCAATATAAGTATGTGATGGTTTCGCCCCTATGACTTGAAGAGGATGAGTTTGTGCTTGTTTGCATCAGAAGCCAATCGACGTTTTCGGCTGTCAACACATACTCAAGGTCCTCAAAGTTCTCAAGGCGCCGGTACACTTTTTTTTACAGCAAAATGGGCTCAACGAGGTGAGAGGTCCTTCTTGACGTCCCCGAGGTGCTATATCTGCGATTTGGAACCTTTTCGATGGCTGGAAACGATGGATGGGCGCCGACTTGAATGGATGACGCTTACGGTCTTTTGGCAGATTGTACTCCAAAGGTCGTGTCCTTGGACACAAGCGGGCCAAGCGCAACACTCGCCCCAACACTTCCCTCCTTCAGATTGAGGGTGTCGCTACCAAGGAGGATGCCCAGTTCTACCTCGGAAAGGTGTGTTCAAGTAGTCGCTCAAATTGTCCTGCGTATGAATCAGTTTCTTCCTTTGTAGCGGGTTGCATATGTCTACAAGGCGAAGCGGGAGGTAAAAGGATCCAAAGTGCGAGTTATTTGGGGGTGCGTATATCATCTACCAGCTAGATGGCCTGCTCATTGTTCTCGACAGACGAGTGACCCGGCCACATGGAAGCTCTGGTGTCGTAAAATCAAAATTCCGTTCCAATCTCCCTCCCCGCGCGTTCGGTGCTAGTGTTCGGGTGGTGCGTTATTCATAACCTCAACAGCCGTGTTTTGGCTTACGTCTGTTTAGATGCTCTACCCCTCGACGATCTAGGTTGTCGGTACTTTATGCATATACGTATGGTACCTATGGCGCTTTCCTATCCGATTCACATAACGCAATATGACACGCTTGGCGCATATCCACATAATAAGATTGAGTGCGGTGCGATTGAAAACCTTTCGGAAATTCGCTTCAAGTATATGGCTTCCTTCTGTTCGATATCAATCATGTCGGCTGTGGCTACGTTGAAAGCGAACCTCACTGGTACAAGATGATCACTTTCAAATGCGTGATGCTGATGATTTGGTTGAAGACATGGCTTACAGCCTGTTATATCGACTTCCCTTCGGATGGATACAAATTGTTGACAGCTACTAGGTGGTAAGTTCTTCCAACAAGTGATAACATCACATCATCCTGAAGCTAAGTAACATGTCCTAAGTCTCATGACCGTTAGAGAAGAGACGTAACTCACAGTTCGAAGTCTTTGTTGCATAGAGCTGCTGGTTCTTCAGTGCTTCGTCGTACACGACAGACCAGTCCTTGCAAAGATAGAGATCGGGATAGCCAGTCGACGGCATCCCCATTAAACTTTCTACGACGATATCACAACGGCAAGTGATCATCTGCCTCAAATAATTCAGGCAATGGCGAATTACGACGGGAGTTTCGTCTGATGGGAGTGGGTTGTCGACGTCCTTCCATCTGGCCAAAAGACCATCGCGAATGATACCAAGGCAGCGGAGCTCATGAAACATGGATATCATGAAGGGACGTTCAGAGTCCTGCTCTCCGAGATATATCAAGCCGTCCCTGGGAACCAGACTATCCCACTCCGCCTTTGCAACGGAGCCGTGTATGCCATAATGAACGGAGTCTTCAAACGCCATTAAGACGGGGTTGAGGGCTGGTATCTGCCATGCATCGATGGATTGATCGCTGCTGCGAGCGTCTGATAGCAACTGTGAGTTGACAAGTACTTTCGGGGAGGGGGTAAACCTACTCTGGACACTCAAACTTTGCCTTGAATGTTGAATCCAAATGAGACATCTTGTCTGCAGGCCTATAGCACCACATATGAGGACAAGAGCGACCAGGCGGATAGGCTGGCCCTGCTCAGCGATATTACCGAATCGCATTACTCGAGCAACTGGGGGTCGAGAAGACAAAAGTGTAACAATGCGACTAGGAAGTAATCAGCGAACAGCTTTTCCCCAAGTTTTATGCTTCGCAAAGTCAAATTAAATCTAACAAAACGAGAAACCATCATGTCCGACAACTATAGGCGCTATTGGAGTCTCCTTCTGTGTATGGGGTTTTTCTGGGATTATTCAACGGCCGTCTGGTTCGCAGACCAGCTAGGCCGGCGGACTTAACATCAACATGATATTCTTATCTGTATTAATGCCATATTTTCAAGTATACTAGTACGGAGGGAAATAATTAGTGATAAAAAGAAGAGGAAAAGGACAAGAAAAGGAGCGCTGGTACCATGTTTGGACACTTTGAAGTCCTAGTACGTGGTCCCTATCTGAATCATGAATAGTACGATCAAAGCGCAAAGTGAATGATATCGGGCGGGGCGGAGCGCCCAATCATTTGGTAATTGATTTGATCATTCATCACTTGTACGAAGAACTTGTGAAAAGATTCTTAATATGGGCTAAACTGCTCTTTATTCACTTTTTTTCATGGCATGCCGCCACGCTCAATTGCATGTATACTTGCCAGCCTTTAGTATCCGTGCCAATTGAGATCGCAGATGATCTCTCTAACTTGAAATGTTCCTTTCGTATCTGAGTGACCAAGTCTGCGATTCATTTTGGATACAATAGCTGATAGATTTAGAAATGTGTAAGACTACGTGATACTTAAATGCATACTTCATCGTACTTATTGTATGTTGTGTCACGGCCTTCGCATCTTGAACCATGCGCATTCAGTATTCCGACGTAGTTCTATTCCTTCTCATGACTTTGTCTATTGTCTCCACCGTTCTACTGCTTACCTTGGCTGAATATGCAGGGGAAATATCCAAGCTGTCTGCTAGCCCAATTCCACCTCAAATATTGTCTTTTCCGTCTAGTGATATATCAGACTATAGTACGTGAACTAGTTTTATGGACTTCGAGGTAGTCAACGATTCCTTTGATAGCTTTCATCGGAGATGACTTCCCATACACTTTCCCTATCGCTCATAATCTCTCTACTGTTGCCATGCAAGTAGAAGAGAGTGTGCATTTCTCCCTGCACGATCCCAACTCTCATGCAGAATGGCAATCCGTTCTTCCAGCATCTGTGGGTACCGTCATCCTAGGACCCTACAATCGAAGCTTTGTAGTACCCATGTTTCATGAACTACATTGCACAGTCCTCCTCTTTGAGTCGTTCGCCCCAAACACTGAGAAGCCCCATTGGGGACATATCAAGCATTGTATGAATTACATTAGACAGTGGGCGCTGTGCCGCGCGGATTTGACGTTGGAACGAGGGAGCTTCGAGCAACGGGATTTCGTCAAGGAGAGAGTCGGAGCTATGCATGCTTGTAAAGATTGGAATGCGGTGTACGCCTATGCGTCGACCAACTGGGATGAGTGGGGCCACGACTGGGTAAATTTACATAGGGCCAGTGATGTTGGCGCGCCGGATCCTACTGGCGCTTCATCTAATACTATTGTTCATACAAGATTGTAATACATACATATTTTGAAGGCGTACTAGCTGGATCGATATCTACTAATGATGTAGCTGCCCAAATTCTGGCATGTGGATTTATGCATTATCATCTACATAGGACTCGCTGGGCTAGAACCAAGCTGGGTCTAAGCCACAAATGTTACATGTACTTCCTGATCGTCTACTTTCTCTGATCCTAGATTTACGGCGCTTTCCTGCTTCGGGTCAGAGGTGCTGTTTATTGTAGCCGAGCCTCCTTCCACGGTTACTGTATTCTCAAGTCCCAGTATCGTACTGGTCCGTTGAGCATACTCCAAAGACCGAGTAACGTTGGTCACAGTAGCCTTCGTCCATGCTCTACCCGTGGCCACGCGGAGGATGATAAGCTGAGGAGATATAATCTGAGATACAGTCATCTGCAAAGTTCTCGGCGGCATTCGATTGGACTTACGACAAATGATCCCCATGTCGGTGCCATGGTCCACTCGGCTGGACTCTCTCGAACATAGGTTGCGATGAAAATTATGCCGAGGACTGTGAATGGTAGAGCCGATTCCACCATCAACGCGATAATGCTGGTGTACATATTTGCGGTTTCGGCATCCATATATTTCCTGACGGAACGCTGGAGCGAGAGGATGCGCGCACAAATCATCGTTGTAACGACGGCGTTGAAACTGACGGTAAGAACCACCCAGGAAACACCGCAATTGGCTGCTTTGCCTTTGAATACATTGGAATCCGGCAACCCGCTTATGACATTGGTAATTATGGCCATCACTAAGATACTGGTCAGTGCTTTGTAGTAGTAATTCGGTGCTTCAAGGTCGGTGCTTACCTGTGGATGCCATCCAGATAATTAACGGGATATATATGAGCGACCTACGAGCGCCACAGATGATATAGCACCGGTAAAGCTCGATAACTTCGAGTTAGCAATGGCCATTGAGTATTGACAAGACATACAAGAAGTGCGTCTCCAAAGACATTAGCAGCGGCGTCTGCTACAGTACCAAAGGTATTGAGCCAGAGACTGACATTCGAAAGAAAATAAGCCCCCGAGCCGCCCGGAAAGTCTCTATGCTCTAACCAAACCAGCTGTCCAAAATACCCATTCGCTATTACCGAAATAGTAGCCAGGATGAATAGCACGGTTCCATATACGTTATACATAATTTTTGTTTTTCTTTCCGCCGTGGAGTAGACCAAGTAATACATGGATTGGAAAAATAGCACAATCTCAACGCCTGCCAATACGATCGCCTCAGAGCATGATTAAAAAAAAGCTTGGGATTCTCACCGTAGAGGATAGCTTCCAAGGTAATACCGACGTAGAAACCCCGCTCATTGTCGATGCCGATGGTTGGTACGTCCATCACAAGAATAAGTGAAATACAAGTCAAGGAGTAGTGTGGGTACAACACAAAGTGGTTTTGCTTGACTTGAGTGCCAGTGCACGGAGTACAGAGACAAGAAGTATGGATTCAGCACTTCAATTGCGGGTAAATGTATAGTCACGGCCGGTAATGTGGGGTTGGCTCCAAGAAGTCGGCAAGTCCTATTCATAGATCATCGCTGAGTGTATGTTCTAAGCCAGGGCATGCTTTTAGAACACCCGGGTCCACCACCGTTCTATTGGGTTGTTCTAAGTCCAGGTTGCCATCGAGAGAGGTCCCTCACGGGGAATGGACGTCATCCTGCATATAAAGCAACTGTAACAGTGATAGCACTTCATTCCAAGCCATCTAAATCACCCTTCACCCTCATGCATCCCAAGCTTCCATCCTTCGTCATGATTTTGTGTGTATTCAGCGCCATCGCAGTACAGGCCAGTCCTAACGTAAAAACAACCATCGAAGGTAGGAGAGAAAGTAGCTTGAACCGTGGTAGTGTTTTGATCGTTTCTTCAGCCGAAGCGAACTCGGAATTGTTGCCGACCCGGACCCGTATACCCAATATTTTCGCTGCAAGTAGCTACGAAGATGAAGAATAGATATTCTGAGGAGTAAGTCCTTTTGTGAAATAATATCGGCAAATATTGTTGATCATCTCAATACTAGAATCAATATCGGAAGGAATGCAGTCAGTAGTTAGGAGAGATGGTTGAAATTTATTTTCAAATTATTTAAGCACATAAAATAACTTTAAGGAGATTTCCCACGGACCTTATGTAGCCATTCTTTCCGGTTCATACAATGGTTTCAACATCCTTTCTCAGGCTTGTGTTGTCGCACGCCATTTTCTGCCGTTATTCAATGTCACTATCCTTTGCATGGGATGACGAATAGTATACGGAAATAGTAGTCACTATTTATACCAAGCTGTCTGACAACCAATTTCTAGCCTCTCCCATCACTATGGACTCGAACGATACATTTGAACGCCAACATCTACTTGAAGAAGAATCTAATAAACGTGTGTAACCATCTCTAAGGACCTTCAGTCTGTTTACTGACGTTGATATGCAGAGATGTCCAAGCCAAGTATTAATATCAATTGGCAACATAAACTGTCGGTCTTTTTCTTCGTCTTCGTCGTGGCGAGTTCCATTATTCAGATGGGCTTGGTCCTGTACATCTCCAAGCTCCTACCTAGGCCAAAAATTCTGGCCTTTGATTCTCTTCCTATCCAGCACTCTTATGCCAACCTTGGCCGGCTATATAGCAATACTAGTCTTCAAAGAACGGAACACCATCCCATCATTAGCCATGCCCGTTCCTTCGCCCAAGTTTCGAACGCATCTCCAGATGAGGTTGTGCCTTCCCATCGGAACACCATGCTTCTCACAAGCAACGGCTTCGCTCCTCTGTTCGAGCGACGTCTGGTGGTAAATAATGAGGTCCGAAATCAAATTAAGATTTTCAGACCGTAAACTGAAGCTTTTTAGCTTTCGACGATTGCTCAGTTTCGAGTGCTTGACTTCGGAATGGAAAATTGCACTGTAGCAATCGCAACACCTTCACACAGCGCATACATCGATGTCATGTTTGGTGATGCCGTCTCTCTTGATGTTTGGTCTATTCCCCATGCAACAAGAAAATTGAACATGAAATCGGTCTCTTATTCTTCACTCTCAGCGACCAGATCGTTTCTAGGCAGCCTTTTAGTTTCGCCCGAAGGACTTTCACAAACCCCCGCTTTCAACTGCGGGTCGGGATCTTACCACACGTTCGAAATAAACTGCTCTCACCCTGGATGCAGCGTTGATATCGTCGGTACCGGTGATAAAGCGTCTGGTAAGTGCCCGAGCATTCACTGATAATCAATACCAGTCTTCTGACTTCCCATTGCCGTAGGACTGTTCATGCGGCAATATCAAACAATCTGACGTTGTTGGCGCCCTACTACTATTATTTTCATCGTACCCTTTGTGGTTCCTGTGTTGATGATCAGACTTGGGGTCCTCAGAGATCTGCCTTGTATCTCCACTGACGGGCATCTTACCATATAAGCACGGGCATACCAAATGTCCCTTGTACCCATCATGTGCTGATAGATATATAAGTATGAGAACCTTGCCTTACCGCTGAAAACCCACACGAAAATGTCTCCTTTTACTGTTCGTCATGTTGATTCACTAAATGGTAGGCAAGTCGCCGCCCATTTGTAGTAACTTCGTCCTCACGGTCATCATAGCGGAAGAGTTGGAAACTGCGGTGGATTTAACCGTGAAGGCTTACGACGACAGTATGCTCACCAACTTGCCTCCTGTTGAATCCATATTGAGTGCTATATAGTGCTTGTGGCTAGAGCGATGGTGGGCAATAACAAGAATCTGATGGACCCTCTATTCCGGTCGATGATTCGGGCCGCCGATTTAGCGGGAACCATCGATTTAGCTTGTGATGTCTCGGACACGGACAAGATTGTGGGGATGGCAGTGTGGTTTGGACCCGGAAAAGCGCTGTTCGCTGAGTAGGTAATATGATTTTGTGGGACCTTCGTTGCCTGCTCATACTGTGATCGTTTTGAGTGCAGAACAAAGAGAATTAGGGCTGAACGAGTTCATGGATAAGCTTTCCCCAGAAACTCGCCAATGGTGGCAGAAGACTGTTAGTAAGCTCGTTCTCAGTGAGCCTCATTAGCTGAATATCAGAGCCGGTGGCATAGTACGGTCCCAAGACGTCAGAACTTGTGACGACTGCTTTAGGTCCAACGGGAGCGTTCGATTCGTGGTGGACGCCACATATCGCCGTAGATGAGAAATATCGACGACGAGGAATAGGAACAATGCTGCTGGACGAGGCGCATAAAAGAGTAGGTTGCTGTATAGCTTCAAAAAGCTCATCATGACATCGAACCTCATTTTCCACACAGGCTGTACAATCTGGAACCGTCACAGCTTTACTTACGACTACAGACTTGAATGTAAGTCCAAACTTATTTTTAGATATGGGGCCCTTACCTTCTCCTGTTACAGGAATCCTTTTGCGAGGAGGTCGGTTTCGTTACGAAAGGTAGGATGACGGTCGATAGCCCGCAAGGCCCTATAGCGTACCGGGCTATGTCTCGTTCTTAATCGTTGGTCGGCATCACATGCATACTATATCTTCATTCGTAAAAGGTAACAAGTTAAAGGAGTGGAAGTAATAGAAATGCAGAGGTCACTAATACAAATGAAAAACCTTAAGAAATCGATCATTAGGATCACAGATTAGAACGATACATTTCCACGTCGAAGTTTCCAACCCTCCTTTCAAGTACCACTTGGTCAATCAAGCGCAGAACATCCACTGCACACCCAATAGAGAAAGAGAATCCAGATCCTCCTTGTCCCATAGGAATGAACAATGTTACTGGAACCGCCATGCATCCTATTTGGTCGTGGTTCACGCTCGACGCGCACGTTCCCCACACGCGTCGGTCGAAGTCCTTGGACGACGGACGCTGCTGGGTCAAACTCTGCATTTTCAAGTCCCGGAACACTAACAACGCCGTCATTAATGGATCGGAAACCTCGCCTATTTGGGACCACGTACAATTTATTGCATCGCTCACGCATCCGTCGGATCTCAGGCGACTCCATCGTAAGATTAAGTTCCCATTTATGCGGCTGAGCAATACCACCAAGGATAAGGATCTAGAAGCAATGTCAATCAAAGGAAACCGAACGGCAAGTGGAATATGCTTACGTTGTCATTTCGAGGAACTATGAAGACGATGTCTTCGTGCTCCGAGCTCAATTCATTGTCGTGCGTGACAGCTAGGGCCTCGGTAACTTTGGGGAACCGTTTCCCGTCATTGACAAGCCGGATCAGGCCACCACGTAGAGGGTAGCAAGACTTGTCTCCCGCAGCTTCGAATGAATTGAGACCGGTAGCATTGACAATTGCAACTGCACCGTAGGCCTCAAGGAGCTTAGCTTCGGAATCTAAGAGGTCGCCTTCAATGCGGCGCGTTATTAGCTCCGCGCCCTTTGCTTCGACCATGTCATGAAGCCAGACCTATTTACCACGGATCAATACGACCAATCATTTTGAGTAGCAGTGGGACTCGCCATATATGCATCTGTGTCAATGACGGGAGCCAGATGCGAGTAAGCATCGACAACTCCAGCATTCTGGTTCACTGCGTGCTTCGCAATCAAGTCGGGGTCTCGAACAAATCCTTGGACACAAGACGCTTCTATCTCGCGCATCTTGCCTTAATTGGTCTGGGAGATCCTCGATTGGCTTTTCCGAAGAAGAAATTGGCGGTGCGCATCTTGATGGCGGGCAAGGATTTGCTTAGCTGGTCGAAAATGCGGTATGATGTCAGTGACCATCCTTTGGACAATGCCAAGGATCCCGCGTCGGTGTGTTGACCTATGGAAGTAATGAACGCGTTGGGACTAAGACTAGTTGATAAAGCAACTTTACATACCGCAAACAGCAGGGGGATACTCCCACCTGGAGGATGGTTGTGAGGCCCCATCATAAATATGTGTAGATAAGTATAGACTTACAGCGCGCCAGCTACAAATTATCTCCAATCAGGACAACCATCTGCTGGAAGCGGTAACTGCTACTTACCAATCTGAGAGACAATACGGGGTGTTGCAGGTGCCCACTGTTCTGACACGATAGTGACATCGTAACCCGCATCAAGCAGGACCCAGGCGGTACTACACGTGCGTCTTTAACAACTAAGATTACGCGACAATGGCGCACGTACGTTAGCCCATTGACTCCCCCGCCTATGACGAGGACGCGCCGACCGTTGCGACGCGCACCGGTAGCGTTTAAGGACGTATCAAGGACGACGAGACCTTTCTTGAGACGCAGGACTGGAGTAGTTTGCGACGAAGACATTTTCATCAACTCGAGGACTCGAAGAGAGAATTGTAAACTGAAGAGACGCTGGGGTTGTGGGACTGGAATGTGGATAGTAGTTAGAGATGTACATCTTAGGCTTTTATACTTTTAAGATGGTTTTTTCGAGACTTGATGGCATCCATTCGAGGTTAACAATCCATGCCGGCGCAGCGGTGTAGGCATGACCACCCCACCGTCGGACACGGCGTTTCTTCGAATGATGGTTGATCCTTCCAGGATCACGACTGTGAGTTTTTTGAGCATGGTCCTTATGGTTGTCTACCAGACAAGGAGTATGTCTGTCGGTGGTTTCGTAGGACGTAACTCACGTGGGTGATTACCGAACACAGCTGCAGGGGTACCAGAAAGCTTCTGATGAAGCCTTTAGTACTGAGATAATCCTTCAACTGGGAAAAGACCCAAGAGCGAAAGGTTATAAGATGAAAGATACTGACCTAAAAATTAATGTTGTCCTCGTATCAGCCACTCTAATAACATGAATGCTCAACTTTACGGGTAGAATAACTTGGGGCATTGACTTGGGCCCTGATACCTGATATTCCATGTGATGATGAAACGACGCAGTTAGAAACCTAGCTGGCAGGTAGTTTCCGGATCTGTCTGCCAGATGAAACGAACCCCAAAAGAGAGACAGCCCGAATGAGAAGCTTTAAGGCTTAACCATGGGGCAAGGAAAGGTCATTCGATCAAACGCCCGCTCGAGCTGAGGGTCACTGGAGCACTTTCTTCGAAGGGAAATATAAACCCATCCAAGTCTGGGCCTCCCAGGTGCTCACAATATACCGCCATCCAAAACGGAGGTGTGACAGGTGCCGCCTTGCCCATATCACGGGTGGTCTATCACTGAGTCACGGGCGCCTTCTATGGAATATACAACGACTTCGATGTTCTTTTCGGCCTTTAACGTGACGATGACCTTGTAGTGAAAGTGAAAGACACAACAACAAAATTTGAACACCATCGCCGTGACAGCGTAGGAAAGAAGTTATCCTGTGATTCGTAGTTAAGTAGTTGAGCGGTGTTCATACGCTCCCGTTCTCGACTGCAGGGAGGACTGTCTGTGAACATATTAAAACATAAGAGTGGGGAGTCAGAACTTCGTCCACGAGGACACGGGGGCGAATTCTCACCGCTAGGGCTCGCACACAAAATTCAGGAACCGCTGCCGGGAGAACAGCGAGAGCAGCGGTAGTATCTCATAAATAATATACGAGTTTTCCAGATTCAAATCTACCTCGACAATCAGTCAAAGCTAGAGCTAAGGTTTGGAGTTTAGTCAAGCCTTCAAAGCGATGAGATAGAAAGGTCAAAATTGCATACCTGCTGCATTCACATTATCAGGTTCCATGCATCAGTACAGTGAGTCTCCGGTCAATTTCCGGATCTGGGCCCCCAACTAGCTGTACGCTGCTTGTGGGCATGAGTGCTAGGTCCGCTCGCTGTTTCCTAAAAATTTCCCGAAAAGATGGCAATCTATAGATCCATTTGGTGCAGTCCAGATGTAAGTAGACTCTGCTCGGTTAATCCAATCGGATACTGATCATCAACAAATCTCCATCCTTGTCGTACGCATGCCATGCATATACGCATGGAATAGCCGAAAGCACCGTCAACGCCGTTGTTCCTGGAAATATTCTACTTGTTATCCCATGTCGCTATAGACAACATAATAGTGTGCCTGCAAGCTATTTTTTGTAGGATTCAGCTCGCGAGATAGCGTGAGTCCGGAGTGGTCAGGAAATTATTGGTAGTGCGAAAAGTGAACTTGCGTGACGGACGTATCACAGTGTTACCGGACCTAGCGGGCCGACATGGCACGTGAACTTTTGCGAGCTCTACCATCCTCTGCTGCTACTAGCGGTCGTCGGTTGACGACATCGATACCTTGCTTTACGGTCTCATTTTTATTTATGTCGTGCTCAAATGGCTGGATTTTTGGTTTTTGGTGATTTGATAGTATTTTTCCCTACACAGTCCTTTACAGTAGCAGCAGTTGCTGAGCCCCCGATTCTTTCCCCTTGGACCAAGAAATGCAATGCTGCTTTATCCACTTTTTCCAACTAGATTAGAAAAGCTCGATAACAACTCAATGAGGTGGTTGTACAAAAAGCTCGCTCGGCGGCTGCGACTGTGTCACACTGTGGAAAAATCACGGGACTCGACGTTCTTAGTCATGTTGAAACCTGACCTTGAGAGACCTGGGCAAGCAAGGTAACAATGAACAAGGTATCGTAGTCACCGCTAGCGGCGGCTAGCTGTATATACCATGTCATTGGCAGAATTTGGATAGAAGCCATGCAGAAAGACACATAGCACCAGTGGAAACTCGAACGCTAAGCATGCCTACGAGCTCAGACAAGTACAAAATAAGTACATCAAAGTAGCACCACCACGCATATGAAAATGTGCGCAAAATGATATTATGTTAGTACAGCGGTTGACGCATAATAATACCACAAAAATGGCATGATTCAGAAATTTATATCAACAATAAATATTATAGCATGTAACTTGAGAAACGCTTGATAACAAGTAGATAGCATGTGCACATCAATAAAAGCAAAAGTAAAGCATCCGTAAATCACAATTAGGCCGATTCCATCCCATTGAACTGCGTTGTTTTGTTCCAGCTGGTTTGTTTGAAGTCCTCCGCCTTCAACGCTGCCTCAACAGCTTTCTTCAGCCTCGTGTCACCATATTCTCGCAAACGTAAAAGTACCGTTACGAAATGATAAACCTCAACGGGGGAGGAGATATTGAATGTGCGCACGTTGCGCTCAACGATATAGACGGTCTAAGAAACGGTGAGCATGAAGTATAGTAACAGAAGCAAAGTACTTGCCTCTGAGTCAGTCGAACACCAGGCCATCAGTAGGGCTCCTTCAACGCCATCTGTTGCCAATGCGAAGACAGCTTCTTTAGTCACCCCCAGACTTGCGAGATATCTAACCGAAGCTTCTAGATACAATTTTGCCTGCACAACAGCCTTAGCATAAGTCTGAGTCAGTTTCTTGTACTCGGCAAACAGAACTGCCAACAGAAGTTTGGTGAAGAGGTCCTGGATGTTCATTACCACACCGGCAGGGAGTGCCATCTTGGTTGCAGATCTGGTCTCCGAGCATGTTACCGCAAAAGGCTGTAACAATTTCCAGTCATACTCCTTCTTTTTCTCAGTCTGCGGCTGAGGCGCCCGACCAATGCCTCCCCGGTCTTCTGTGATCGATGCAAGGTGGCTTCGACTCTTTGTCGACCATGCATGTTTTGAGCCTGGGCGGGAAGATCCCTGTGTCTGCGCAACCTCCTCAGATACCGCAAGCTCCTCCTCTGGCTCAGCTATGTCATCAGCACTGAGCGCTCTAGTACTAGCCCGGAGAGTTGAGCGCGTTTCTGCCACACGAATTAGAGGTTCCTGAACCAGCTGCGTGCCCTCCAACGGCACTGTGAGGATCGCATCAACGATTCCTAGCTCGGGTTCATCGCCGGACCGCCTAAGAATCGCTTTCCTCGCTCTGGCGGATTTGGAGAAAAGATTGTTGGAAGC
This sequence comes from Armillaria novae-zelandiae, assembly GCA_030435655.1. NCBI lineage: Eukaryota > Fungi > Basidiomycota > Agaricomycetes > Agaricales > Physalacriaceae > Armillaria > Armillaria novae-zelandiae. The sequence goes on along the minus strand of JAUEPR010000004.1, from coordinate 1,305,826 downwards.
TAGTGAATGTTTGAGAGCGAAGAGGGCAAACTCTGTTGCTTGAAGGAGAAGGGCATCAGACTTGGAGCCAGTGGTAAGTCCACCATGAGCAATAGCAGATGCAATCGCATGCATCTGCGATGCACAAGCCTTGAATTTGGCGCCATTAGAATTAGGGGAGGCCATCATCACATCCGCGGCTATATTACGAGACAGTGACACCGCACGTTCGAGCCTGGGGAAACGGTAAACACACATTAAGTTCACCAATAGGTAAGGCTTACACTACTCTGCCGGAGGCGGGTTCTTCTGCAGCCATAAACCCGAAGTGCAGAAGAACGTCCCAGTCATGTCTGGCTTCAGCTTTATTAGGTGATGTAGCGGCGAGTAGCTTTGAGTATCCGCCGACTGAGGCCCATAGAAGGGGCGAAAGACGACCTAAAAGGACCTCCCAAAGTGACTGCGGAAGCTGGGCAGTGTCTTCATCACCAGGGAATTCGCCTAATTGCATGAGAAAGTGATCTCGAACTTCTTCAACCCCTTTGTCAACAGCGGGCAATTCGTTCTAGAAATAGTGAGCGTGAAGGGACCAATGCTAAAAGATGGAGGAATGCATGCTTTTTCGATAGGAGGCTTCATATATTTCGTCATGTCCTCGTAGAATTTTAACATCTCGTTAATCTCTTCGAGAGCGTCGACTGTTTTGCCAGCACCTGGCCCCAATGGTATGTTGCTCAGACTGATGATTTTACGGTCGTGCGCATAACTGGAGAAAGAGAGCTTGGCGCTAGGGGATATACCGGCCAAGGACTTTGCACCCAACCTGATAAGAGATATCAGACTGAGATACCAATGAATCTACACGGAAGGCATACGCTGAACAAGACAAGGCATCTGCACTCTTCGCTCGCTTCCCAGTTTTGGAAGACGAGCCGTCTGACTGTGCACTGCAAAACGATAAGGGGACAGTCTATAGAAGTATGAACAGGTGCTACTCACCCTCGCCGGCCGCGTTCCTCAGAATTGACGGACGCCTTGTCAGATTTCTTCGAACTTGCAGCTTCAAGAAAAGGTTCTTGGGGTTGTACGAGATCGATATCAGATACAAAGTGAGCAGCAGACTCCGCATGGGGTATTTGGCGTTTGCTGTCTGCAGACATCGAGCGCCTTGGCCTAGACTTAGAAGAGGACCGTGTTACACGCTTGTCGAAGTCAGCCATAAGGAATGAATAGGAATGATTTGAGCTGTTAAATACATGAGGGACATAAGTAACGCCAAATCAAGAATCGCCGACCATTTTGCGACCGTATTGAGCCAATTAACAATCCTTTGTCTCCATTGTTCCTCAGTACCCGAATTGTCATCATCTATGCTATCTGATCTCCACAAAAGTCGCTTAAACGTCGGTGTATGGCACTGAGTCACAATTCCCTCAACGTGCGCTCGGAGTCCGAGGATGAATTGCGAAAACTTGACGGCACTGACTGGGTCAGTAAGATCGTACACTCCCAACGACGCGTCTGTACGCGTCTCGTCTCCATACGCAAATCGAATTGCCGGCTATTAAAAATTTCAGTCAGTGGCGGAAATGAGTCAGGAGAACCCGACGCACTAGAACCCCAGGGTCGGGACACTCTTTGTCAAGCCAACCCAGTACCACGCGGCCTACAAACCCTGTTTTTGATAGGATAATTCCAATAACAGGCTCAGAAATTCCCCAAGTCGATCGCTGATAAAGAACACCGCCCATTAGGCTGAAAATATCATCCTCATCGGTCACACAAAGGAATGGAAGAACGACAGAATTTGGGTGGCGCCAAGAAGCGAGGATGTGAGCATCGAGGGGAACGTAGGATGACTGAGCAGATGTCGGATCCGTTGAAACCTCCGTGTGCTCATAGCTGGTTTCAGAGGAGGATTCGTCATCGTATGACATTTTCGAGTCAGATTTCTCCTGCGACTCTGCGTTCGGACGCTCTGCCGTCAACATAGACAGGTGCCCCGAAGCTCCATCGTTTACGGCTGATTTCGGTCGTTGAATATCTTCAACGATATGAGATATCAGCAATGAAGCGTGCCCATCCTCCATGAAACTCCGTACGTATGATAACCGTGGCCGAACGAAAGCCGCCTCTTGCCTGTTCACAGTTTTGTTAGCAGGTAAGTTTATGTTCATTGAATTCATACCCACATTGCATACGATTTATTATAACAGACAAGTGCCAGCGAACGTATCAGCAAGGACCAAAAAGGTATTGTTGACTGCGTGGTATCATCGTTTGACGCGTCTGAGAGCGCTCTGAGCGTGCCGACAGTCGAAAGCACCAAATCCAAAATATCAGTAATTCGGAATCAGAACGTGTGTGTTGTTCTGGTGAGTCTGTAAGAGGTCTTCTGAGCTCTTCGAGTAGAGGATGGGCCCGGGATGAGACAACAGGGCATGGATCGTTGACAAGTTGTGAAGGAATTGGAGAGTCAAGCAAGCGGGCCAAGTCCTTTACCTCAGTGGGCCATTCCGTGCAGTGCGAGACCAAATAATCAAACAGAGGCATAATTATTTGCCGTACAGTCTTTTGCGATGTAGAGCCGAGAGAGGAAGATGGTGGTCGTAGTGGCAATGGAGCAATGCCAACCCTATGGATCGCGGTTCGGGCCGGTAGCCGAACATCATTACCGTGAGCGAAACTGTTAGGAAGCAATGTCACACTAGCAGTCGTCGGTTGACGACATCGATACCTTGCTTTACGGTCTCATTTTTATTTATGTCGTGTTCAAATGACTGGATTTTCGGTTTTCGCAACAGTTGCTGAGTCTCAATTGTTTCCCCTTGGACTAAGAAATGCAATGCTGCTTTATCCACTTTTTCCAGCTAGATTAGAAAAGCTCGATAACAACTTAATGAGGTCGTTGTGCAAAAGGCTCGCTCGGCGGCAATCCTGTTTCGGTAGCACAATAACCGCAAAATGTACAAACTAGTATCCACACGAGTGTCAGACCCAGTCAATACCTCAGGGCTAGTCATGTTCCTCGCGGTCCACCGATGTCCTCAGTGCAATGTGCCACACATATGATAGTCTACGAAGGAGTGACCAGGTATAAGGGTAAAACTGGATTTTACTTTAATGCGATAATTACAATATTTTGCATTATACTTAGTCTCAGCACGCACGGCGTCCGAATTAGCCGACCAGTTCGGCCGATTCTGACCGACTCGGAACCAAATGACGACACATGATCAGCAGCTGCCCGAGAGTTGGCATTAACTGCTGCGCTCAAGCTTCGAACTTTGTCATCTAACCATGTCCTTGTTGTCCCGCTCTCCCTTCTTACGTTCAGCTGTCCCCAAACGGGGTCGCTCTGTACGTTTTGCGTCTTCTAGTCAGTCTTGAACTCGTCTGTTGGCCAATCTAAGTTATCTAACGCGTCTCAGAATTCGCTTCGTTCCAGTGGGAGGCATGTTTACCATTCCCTACTGCCATATCCCACTCTAATACCGTCACTAGGACCCTTTGAATGTCGAAAATCTTCTCACTGAAGAGGAAATCGCGATTCGGTCTGTCTACTACTTGAATTACTATAGCTGTACCAACGTCGATTGCCAGGGACACTGCTCATCAGTACTGTCAGGTAAGTCCTAGTCGAAAATGAGGAAATCTCTACATCTCCAGGTCCATATCTTAGTCGAGCAGTATTAACGGCGCTTCTAGGAAAATCTCCTGCCTCGCGTCTTGGAAGGATGGCGTACAGAAGGCCTGTGATAGTGACAATGTCTCTGTCTGTGTTTCTCGTATTAACAGTTCCATAGAATTCAATCCGAAAATTCTACCTGAAATGGGAAAGCTTGGGCTTCTAGGCTCTACTATTCAAGGCTACGGATGTGCTGGAACGAGCGAGATTGCATATGGACTCATCGCACGAGAAATTGAACGGTAAAACGCCGGTTTAATCTGTCTTCACATATACTGAACTCTCAAAAGAGTAGATTCCGGGTATCGCTCAATAGCGTCCGTCCAATCTTCTCTTGTCATGCATCCTATAAACGAGTTTGGGACAGACGCTCAAAAGGAAAAGTATATACCTCGTCTTGGTCAGTACCACTCCTGTTTTCTATATTCGTTACGTGTATTGATAAACGACTTTGTTATGAACAGCAAAGGGTGAAATTGTTGGTGCTTTTGTAAGTTTATGCTTTCCGGTCACAAAGGTGTATCTGAATTTGCGTATCGTTAGGGACTCACAGAACCTAACCATGGGTCGGATCCGGCAAACATGGAAACTACAGCCGAGGAAGTAGAAGGGGGTTTCATCATCAATGGGAGCAAGACGTGGATTTCTAACGCGCCTGTCGCGTACGTTTGAATCGTAGCTAGAAAATTGTGACTGATTTTCGACTTTTCCAGTGATGTCTTCATAATCTGGGCCAACTGTAAGTGGGACCAAAAGGCCCGTGGATTTATTCTTGAAAAGGTATGTGACCATGATCAATGCTTTAGTGTACTAAGTTTTGTCCACCTTAGGGAATGCAAGGGCTCGAGACACAGGCAATTAAGAACAAAGTAGCGTTAAGAGCTTCCCTCACAGGATCGATCTTCATGGATTCTGTTCGCGTGTCCCATGATGCATTGTTACCTAAATCCAAGGGCTTGGGGTCACCGTTCTCTTGCTTGAACTCTGCTCGGTATGTTGTCATGTCATATCTTTCACATCCATCGTCATATTCATTAATCAGGTATGGTATTTCGTGGGGAGTCATGGGTGCTCTGGAGGATTGTGTCAATCGGACGAGGGCATATGCACTCGAACGGCATCAGTTCCAGCGTCCGTTGGCCTCATTCCAACTCGTCCAAAAGAAACTGGTTGATGCCCAGACCGAGGTGACTTTGGGACTCCTAGCCAGTCTTCAAGTCGGCCGGCTCAAGGAGGCCGGACAATATTCACCTGAGATGATAAGTATGATCAAGAGGAACAATTGCGGGAAAGCTTTGCAACACTCGAGGATTGTGCTGGATATTTTGGGTGGAAATGCTTGTGCTGACGAGTTGGTCTTTTGTTTACTTTTATGGTATTGCGCTGACGGAGAGCAGATATCATGTTGGAAGACATGTTGCCAATCTGCAGGTCACTAATACATATGAAGGTGAGTGACATATTACCTTTCTCTACTTAACTATGCTGACATCCTTGAAGGAACTTACGTGCGTATCATTCATAGACCCCTGATAGTTCGATGTGCAGCAATGGTGCTCATCGACTCTTTTATTCTAGGACATCCACACTTTGATACTGGGGAAAGCGATGACTGGGATACAAGCATTTTTCTAAACATGGACGCAAGGGTACTTCATGTACACATATCAACAAATGAAACCGGATTTTTCACTTCGTCTGATGTTGCTAATTGCCACGGTATCCAGTCAACCAGTACAACAAAACCAAGGGGATTCCCATCCAACCTTAGGCAGGCAGAGCGTGCAAAGTCTTGGCGAGTTTCGCTTCCCAGTATATTCGCCCGCTGTCTGTCACCGGTTCTTCCGACATCGGTAGGCTCTCACGTTATGAGATTTTTTGACTGTGCCATGTACATCATCTATGTAACGAGGTGCTCACGATTTCCAACGACAAAAGAAGGGTGACGATATAGGAGGGTCAACGATCGGAAAAACAGTTACGAGGTCTTGAGAAATGAAGAACCCTCCACGTTCGTGATGCGAACATGTGTTACACCCGTCATCAGGTCTGAATCCTTTTGGCCTCTTCTTCCGTATCGTGACTAGTGACAGGGACTCGAAAGCAAATGCTTACCTTTTGCCCTCGTGCCTTACTACAGTGTACTCGTGAGGTTTCTGTTTATCCTGAACAGAATGTCCGAATGACGAAAAGTGCGCAATAACTGGACGGCCTGGACCGTTTGATGGTATCTGGTGCGATTCATCACAAGACTTGAGTTTTTGATCAACTGATATCCAGCGGTCCTTTGGCGTTCGCTTAGCGTCTCGGTACTTCAATATTGGGGTACTCTCTGTTTCAAAATTGGAATAAGCTCTGTTGTGGACAATACCACGTGTTTCAGCTTCGTTTCTCGTGGTATGGCCAATCAGTCCAGACTTTGTCATAGCTAAGGGGTTCTGACTATTCGTGATCAGGCGGTTCGCATCAGAGACTTGCTATGGTACTACTGTTCCATGGAATGATGCACAAAAAGCGTCCAGGTACGACATATGCTGCATATGCCACTGGAATTTACTGGTCAATAGGCATTCTCGTCTCGGCGGCCGGCCATTGTTCAGGTGCCATCCGAAAAGTGCCATAAGCAGACGCAAGTTATGATCCTATATGGATCAACACGTACTTCAACATACAGTTGACGGCCGTGTCCGACAGAACGGTGATCTTGCCTACACCGTAATCCATTGCGAACTACGACTGGTTTTTTTTCAGTCTTGAAAAACAGTTCCAGGGCTATAAAATGCTTGGATTTTCGCATATATCATCATTACCACTCCCGCTCCAGTCTCTCAGTTTCCTCAGCCCCCAGCTACTAAATTCAACCAAATTTGCTAAACATGTCTTCTTCGCAAAGTTCTCCAGTCTTAGGTCTCAACAAGGGTCTCCTTGTTCTTGACACGTCTGCGAATGCTGCGCGCGCGCCACGAAACAGACAGCGCGTACTCGTTGTCGGTGGTGGCGTAACCGGTCTAACGTGGGTGCATTGTCCTGCTAATATCGTCAAGCTCATCCATACATTTATAGGACTTCATGGATCCTGCTCGATGCAGGATACGATGTTACAGTCGTGTCAGAGCAGTGGGCTCCAGCGACACCTCGTATCACGTCTCAGATCGGTAAGTATCTCCCATTTGAAGCTGCATTTTGGCACTGACCAGAATTTCTCTTTCAGCCGGAGCATTGTAGGTGTATGCGTACATCATCTAAAGCTCAAAACTAATATGCGTCAACCAGATGGGAATACCCTCCAGCCGTCTGTGGTAAGCCTGCATCACTTTATTTTAAAGGACCTCGCTTAACCACAATGTGCACAGGCCAGCACACCGACGCGGGCTCCTTGGCCCTGTCCAAAGGATGGTCACTGACATCCTACCGCATCTTCGACCAGCTAAGCAAATCCTTGCCCGCCATCAAGATGCGCACCGCCAACTTCTTCTTCGGAAAGCCAATCGAGGACCTCCCAGACCAATTAAGCAAGATGCGCGAGATAGAAGCGTCTTGTGTCCAAGGATTTGTTCGAGACCCCGACTTGATTGCGAAGCACGCAGTGAACCAGAATGCTGGAGTTGTCGATGCTTACTCGCATCTGGCTCCCGTCATTGACACAGACGCGTATATGGCGAGTTCACTCTGTACTCAACTTTCATCAGTTATATTGATCCTGATTATTAGGTCTGGCTTCATGAGCTGGTCGAAGCAAAGGGCGCGGAGCTAATAACGCGCCGCATTGAAGGTGACCTCTTAGATTCCGAGGCTAAGCTCCTTGAGGCCTACGGTGCAGTTGCAATAGTCAATGCTACCGGTCTCAATTCATTCGAAGCTGCGGGAGACAAGTCTTGTTACCCTCTACGTGGTGGCCTGATCCGGCTTGTCAATGACGGGAAACGGTTCCCCAAAGTCACCGAGGCCCTAGCTGTCACGCACGACAATGAATTGAGCTCCGAGCACGAAGACATCGTCTTCATAGTTCCCCGTAATGACAATGTGTGTTCATCCAACCTCCCTTTCAGTTCCCCTCGATTTACGCTCCTTTTAGATTCTTATCCTCGGTGGTATCGCTCAACCACACAAATGGGAGCTCAATTTCACGATGGAATCGCCTGAGATCCAGCGGATGCGTGAGCGATGCAACAAATTGTACGTGCTCCATAATATACGAATATTTCCGGTCCGCTAATGACGGCGCTGTTAGTGTTCCGGGACTCGAGAATGCAGAGTTCGACCCAGTAGCGCCTGTCGTCCAAGGACTTCGACCGACACGTGTAGGAAATGTGCGCGTGGGACGGGAGCTACGACCGAATAGGATGCACGGTGGATCCAGCACCATTGTTCATTCTTATGGGCAAGGAGGCTCTGGTTTTTCGTTCTCTATTGGATGTGCGGTGGATGTTCTTCGTCTAATTGACCAAGTGGTACTCGAAAAGAGAACAGGGAACTTCAATGTGGAAATTTATCGTGCTAACTTGTAGATTGACTAATGATATATATGATTCCTCTGTACCAGTACTGTTTGTATCTTCCATAATCTCATTGTTTCCCCAGCTTCAGCTCGTTTTTCCATGCAGAGTGGCCGCATATTCTCAGTTACCCCACCCCAAGTTCCAAGACGAGGAGGCTTCTATCTCATTCTTCAGCCCGACATCAGAAATGCTCTGTTACTGGATTTCGGCAAGTCGATCACATAGACTAACCCAAGGTTCATTGGCGATCGGCGAAGATCATTGACACCACCGTGAAGGACCGGTTTTGACGCGCTAGTGGTGGACTAACTCGGAAACGGTATTATCTAGCAAGAAGCTCACTCAACGGGTTTACCGTCAACTCGCACTTTGCTCATATATAAATGTTTTTCATAGCCGTACGAAGCGACACCCGTTAGCTCTGTATTCAACCATGGTCAAGTGAACGATGTCATTGATGGGAGGGAGCGCGGCAAGATAACCCTGTTTGCAAACTCGTACACGTATTGCCGTTTTGCTGATGAGGGCTCATCATAATGGTTGATGTCGACAACAGTATGATACTTTCGGAGTACGTATAGGACCTATGCTGGGCCGGTCGTGGTTAACACTGAAGAACAATTCAACGCAGGTACCATTTCACACCGTCAAATGGGAAATACTCAAAGTCCTCGCTGTTCAATGACAATCATGTGCAAAGCTGCCTACATAGAGTACTTCAATGATATCTGAGAACTTCGTCGAACTAGCAGTTGAGTGAGCCCGTTCTCATGCACGCCTACGGAAAGGGCATCGGAGCGATAACACCGTCATCCTTAGCCTTTCGTTTTACGTAGAACGTATCCCACTCCACCTAGCCTTTCCCGCTTACTGGGTGTAGAGGTGATGACAGTCTTGTTGCACATGGCTGTCGCTCGCTTATCGAGCATGAGAAGGACGTCCAATGGAGGCTTTCGACTCTACACGCACGGGGTTTAGTATTCAGAGAGACTATATGTGCATGAAGGAGGGAAGGAACATAGATGAAATGTCGGCATCGAGGCCTGACGGTGATGATAGATCTTCGAAGCGCATAACAGCGCGGCAGGTGTCCGTAACGCAGTAATCTCATACATGTATATAGTTGGCAGGAATGGAGGCAAGAACGATAGGCTGGGGTCACAACGATGAGTCGCACTGGTTTTCATAAGTAGACAGCCAACGACAAAAGGTCAATTGTCACCCAGAAAAGGTTACAATTCGGCAGAGGCACGGCAAAGTGGCCGAGTGGTCCAAGGCGCTGGAATTAGGTCATGTTTACAAAATCTCCTTAAAAAGGAAATACACGTGACATCCAGTCCTCCGGGGCGTGAGTTCGAACCTCACCTTTGTCATATAATTAGTTTTTTTTTTAAAGAATTATTCATAATTTTCTCAGCGGTGGCAAGGACTGCCGGGTGCCCCGCAACCAACTCACCTGATCCTTAGTATTCCTTTAGGTATGTATGCAAATCCTTGGGCGACACTACAGGAACGTCTGGAAAGGTACCGACTTGATACTGTAATTTTTTACTCGCACTATCACGTGAAATATTCCAGTCCCCCTTCTCTGTTCATATGTCCATATGCAACATTGACCACTCGTTCTGGAACCTCGTACAATGCAGCTACCACCTCCACGTCCAATCTGTACACATAAAGTTCAGGGTACACAGAAGAAAAGATTAACGCCACATGTAGACACATGAGGTGAAGCAGAATCCAGACTCGTCTCGTGCGTTGAAATAACGTATCAAATTATCCATATGTAGTTGGTCTGAGAGGCACACAAAAGACCTGTGGCGGGCTGCCGTGCGTCCGTATATATTCGCGACTTCGACTCCTATCGATGCTCCACTAAATCACCCTTTAGTCGACCATATCACACCCATCGTTTGCAGGTACGTTGCCTCAAGTTTTTTCTATTTTACTCAAATGCTTGTTGTTAACTTTGGAAGATCGTTAGAGGTTGGAAGTGAAAATGCCGATACGCACCTTCCCTGGAGTGCCCATCGACATCCTCAGACAGATATTCGAGTTTGCGTCTGCCTCATCTGTTGCAACTGGATTGAGTTTAACCCTGGTGTCGACTCACGTTCGACACTGGACACTCCCCATTGTCTACAGAAACGTCGTTCTATCATCGTCGCGCGCCGTAACACTTTTCCTTGAAACTATAACCTCCTCCGCAGCCCCCCGTCTTGCGCCCGTAGTACCGCTCTGCAATCGAGTGAAGAACCTCGGAATCTTCGCTTTGGGACCCCTGCCTTCTATCGAGAAAGTCATTTCTATGTGTGACAACGTAGAAAGTCTTGCATGCGGATTTTCGCTCCATACTTATCTGCTTTCACACCACCATACTTTGCTCTCTCATGTTGCTTATGAGAAGCACTTTCTTGGTCCTTCATGCCGAGATGGCATACCCTTCCACCTTATTTCTCCCCAAACCACTCACATCCACGTGCAGCTATCTCTCGAAGATTTCCATTTTATTGCGGAAATTCATAACTACGTTTCCGCAATCACGCACCTAGCTGTCAGCATCCCTCTAAACCCCGAGAGATCCGTCGAAATCATCGATTCGACCATTTCTGCACTGCTCGACGGCAGAAATGTTTCCTTGGAAGTCCTTCTTATCCAAGTGATGGGCTCCAAAGGTTCTGAAATTGCGGAAGACATCAATGCCCGAAATAAAGCGAGGATTCAGCTGGCTGGTGACCGGGACGGCTTCCGTTTGCTTGCAATCCGCGCACCTGCATCAGTCGTCCAACAGTGGGGGAAATCGGCCATGTCCTCTGTAGATTTATGGGTAAATGCGGAAAGCGAAGCTAATCAGAAGAGGAGACGAAGCCCCGAGTCGCGATGTGACCTAGGTAACTATTAAATTGGCTTGGCCGTTCTTCATCCACTCGATGTTACCACCTCAGCCAACGCTGACCAAAAATCCGAAAAATTTAGGACACAGCGCGCCTTAGGCTCAACAACTGGTAGCAAGTCAACTTGGCGGCGGGTTTCATAGGCGGTCCACTCGTGACAGCTGGAAGTCAAACACTTTCACATGTACATTTATTTCCATCACTACACTTCTTCAATTTCTCCAGCTTCCTTTGCTTTCATCCATACACCGCCCTTGAGAAAGAGAATCAGTCACTTGCAAAGAAACCAGTCCAAAAATTGACGTACGCCCGCATAGAACGTAAGAGTCAACTTGGGGGAGAACTTTCCTCCCATACTTTCATCCAGCTCAAAGCCCTCAAATACCTGCAGTAGCCGGACGATGATAAACGACATCTCGTTATAAGCAAATTGCTGGCCCAAGCATATCCTAGGACCAGCATTGAAGGGCAAGAAGATCCATGGGTTCTTTGTTATGCGGTGGTGTCGCTCGTCAATAAACCGTAGCGGGTCGAATTGGTCAGCTGTAGTAAACCGGAAAATTAGACGAGAACGGGACAGGAGAGTAAAGGAGACTGGCCATCTGGACCCCAAAGATCCTTTCGTCTGTGCATGAGGAATACCGAGTATGGGATTCTGTAGGACTATTAAGGTGATGGAGATGATATGACGCAAGAAGCATTACGGGGTTCCTGCGGGGACGTAGATATCCTTCTCATCCGGATCATCAGACGGCAAAGTTGTCTCGTTAATTGACGTGCGAACGTTTACCGGACTATAGTGTTCACGTTAGCTCTTGTATCGAGTCAACTTGAAAGACATACACGGCGGGATACAACCTCATGGTCTCTATCCGTCAGTTTTAGTCAGCACTCAACAGATTGAATGGATAAGAACGTACCATTGATCACCGCTCTCAGATATTTCATCCCTTTGATATCTTCAAACGTAGGGCGCCGTACGGGACCCACCGAATTGATGATCTCCTCGCGAAGACGAGTGCACACGAGAGGGTTGGTACATAAAAAGTAGACCAGAGCGGACAGTGTCCACCCCGTAGTGTCGCGTCCAGCAATCAGTATATTTAGGCTACCGTCGTGTCAAGCTCAGGTGTCAAACAAAGAGAATTGGGCGTACATTTCATCCTTCAAAACCTTTGTATCTAGAGTAGTGACAGTTATTAAAATGTCACTGGGACTGGATTATATAACGCACCGCTGGTCTCACGGACGAGATGACTTAACAACGTATCTTTTTGAATGCCATCTGTCTCCCTAATTCTGTTCTTCTCCTCATTCCGCTGCTTCACTGCTTCATTTACGATTGGGCCTATGAACTGGTTGACAATGCTCATAGGTGCCGCCGTTTTGTCTTTGAAAATCTCAAATAATGGCCAGATCCAATTTTCGTCGCTGCGTTCATGCAGGATGTTAAGGGATGACAGAAAGGCGTCCGCAAAAACTTCCGAGTGAGTTTTCTTGTGAGGTTTGCTGAGATAAAGGGCTGAAGAAGGTGGGTGTGGAAGGACACCAGAGAGACTCTCGACTGATTTCCCGAAGAGGAATTCCGTCGCAGAATCAAGGGTGAAGCGTTGAATAAGGTCCTGAGTCCCTGTCAGTTTAATATTGAGACAACACTTGACTCTTACTTGAAAGTCCACTGCTACACCCATACGAAAGCGCTCTTTCATTTTGGCTACCACTGTCTGTGCATATTCGTCAAACAAGTCAAAATGCGAAATGCGATCGCGTGAGAAAAACGGGCGGGTCATTGTTCGATGAAATCTGGTGTGCTCCTATTCAGACTCTTTGCGAGGAACAGTGATGGAACATACTTCCACATCTTCCCGTCCGAATTGAATACTCCGGTCCCGAGCACAGACGACATGGTGTCTTGGAATATTTTCCCTTCACAATCAAAGTCGAGACTTGAACGGCTGATTAATAAGCCAAACTTACCTTTCTCGAAATTGTCAAAATTGGTGGCTAGGATACGCTGAATGTGTTTTGGGTCCGTAGTCACGATGTTCATGAGCCCCAGGACATCTACGTTGAATGTGGGCCCGTATTTCACGGCCAGTGCTGCCAAAGTATCGCATGGATGTTTGTCGTTTTGAGATCTTTGTATGATATCGATATTGAAAGGAAGACTCCCGTGCACCCGAGGAGCAAGACGTGCATTGAGAGAAGAGGCCCGGTGAGCGTAGTATCGATAGAGCAGGACAGGATAAAATGGCCAAAGAAGGGGAAGAAGGAGCAATGTCCATGATCGCAGCCAATAAGCGAGTAGAACGGCAGGGCCTAGCTTACAGGCAGAGCGAGCGATGAAATGGACTCCGGGTGTTATCATCGCCATGGAGAAGGGAATCTGTATCACTACGCGAGCTCTGAACTTCAGATCGCTAATAAAGCACCCACTGGTGTACGTGATTGAAAAGGCACAAACATGGTCATCTGTTGTGAACCAATTTAGTTATCCGCGGGACCACAGTTGGCCACGGGCCACGGATAGTGCGATGATCATTGATGACGCATACTTGCTAACGTTGAATTGAGTCCTCGGGACTTTCTTCACTTCACTGCTAGACATCTATGAAAGCATATCGGACTCACTATACATTCAATTTAAACCGTTGTAGGGGAGCATGTACTATGATATGAACGGCCTGCTCGAGACACGATAACACGTTGCCGGGTTTGGGAGTCACGTTCTGCGTGTGGGTCTTTTAGTAATGGTCTACGACACACAGAACACACGCCCTTTGAAGGAGTCCATCCACAATTCTGTTCTCGAGTCAACTCCGCCATACCCTGAAATAGATCCCGGTCTAGAAGATGCTTCGTGATGATAAGCATGTCTCCCTCGGACCGATATGACTCAAGCATGCCAGTCAGAATAGTACGAAACTCGGTGTACTGAGTGCCTTTGGATGATGGCATCTGGATTGCGGAATTTACTAGTCGTTTGAAGAGCCGGGGAAAGGACAACGCCCGGGTGGAACTTATGGATACAAGAGAAGTAAAGGTTTCTCGTATGACAGAGCGAAGTGTGTCCAATGTCTGCCGTTCGATGTTCATGATACGGTCTGCATGAGTATGTGAATCTGGGGTGAAGGAGGATAATGTTTCCCGTGAACAAGACGCGGAGACAGACTGGATGCAGTTAATCTGACTGCCAAGGAGTTGGAGCCAGATGTCCTCTAAAGATACATCCGGAGAGGTCGATAAAGAGCGATCTAAGCATACAGAGATGCCAGATCTTGCTAGATCTACCAGTCCGTCGACTGCCTTCTTGATAGCCGAATCTGCCTCGGTGGTCTCGGTGGTCTCGGTGGACCCAAACGCCTCAATGACTTGTATAGTAAGACGTTTTTCGAAAATATCCGCCTTGGTAAGGGCATCAAGGGGATGACCTTGTTGATTGAGAGCCCACACTGCTGCATTGTACACCTCTTTCTCTTCGCACACCGCCACAACGCCGGACCAATCTAACCGGCTCGATGACAAGTACTTCAGAATGTTGATAACATCCTGAGGGTGATACTGACACTGGAGCGCAACATACATTTGTCGGAGATCATCCAGTGCAGGAGACTGAGAAGGGGGCGTTGACGGGATATTGATATACTCTTCGTCCTCTGGACGTGGGGGGCCCAAGAGATGCTGCAAATACACAAATCGCTTGTAGTCGTCATGAGGGCCGAGACTTTTCAGAGCGCGACTGTGAAGATCGGGGATGTGCTTGTCAAGCAGATTGGCCGTCATCGGGATGCTGGCCTGCAATAACGTAGGTAGAGCGTCCGCTACTGTGGTGACCAACTCCGTTGGGACATGCTTGCTCTCTCCTTCGGAAATCTGAAGGACTTCATCGATGCTATGGAACAATTCCGATGGGTGAAGATCTGGGTCCTCGATATAGGTCGAAAGTAGTGGCATCCATTTTCGGTCCTGGCGGTGCCATTTTCGAAGAATTCGATAAAATCCAGCATCGCTGAAGAGTTGCACCACCCGGTCGATATCGTGAGGGGTATATACGGAAAGAAGGTATTCTGCAGCTAGCTGACGATCTTCACGCGTACTTGCATCAGGATCGTCTGCTAGACTGATCAGAATATTGTGCATAGTGCTGACGGACATCAGGAGATGATGAGAGTACTTTGAAACATTCCTGGCAATGAAGATGTTCACAAATGTCACATCACTCGAAGCCAGACTTCCCGACGAGAGAATTTCCAGAAGTATTTGGATATGGACGAGACGACTGATGCCCTGCGTCTCGTCGCCCAAGTCTTCGAATGCAATGTCAAGCGAATGCAAAAAGCATTCGGCATCAAAAAGGAGAAGAAGTCGAGCATAAGGATATGTGGGTTCGACGCCGCCTTCTTCGTCCGACGTTAGAACCAGACTTCCTCCCTCGCCAACAGGCCAAACACTTGAACGGCCAGAGAAAAGAAACGAATAGACGTCCTTTTTTGCCTGGTTACGATCTTCTTCTGGGAGAGGTTCCTCGCTAGGGTAGGTAAGGCCTGAAAGGATGTTGGCGAGATACGGATATATCTTGTATGCATTCAAGATTATCGGCTCTATGGTGCTCTCGTCCCAAGTATCCATGTTTGATTTACGGTACTGGTTGACGCGGCGAATTAGGCCAAGCAATTCGACGACCGGCGCTACATAAACTCGAAGGGCTCGGGTATAAATGTATATCAGAGCGTCGTAGAGGTGATGTTGCTGGCAAAGATGGATAGCTTGATTCAGGTCTAGGCAAGCGGGATCGATGTGCCAAATGATCCGTTCCACAAGATCCGGACGCTCATCTTCATTATGCATGGCTACCAGTCTCTGGGTAATGCGAGGAGGAACGAATCGTATCTCGTTGTCCAGCACAAAGCGCTCTAGTTGGAGGAGATAAATTCGAACGATCCCTGAGTCATCGTACTGCTGGAAAAGATCTTCAAAAAGGAATTCAAAGTCATTCAATGCAATAGAGGCACGACTGCACGCTGCCACAAGACCTTCGAACAGAGAGGTCCGGTCAACACCACGGCCGTCAGGTGTGACATGCGTGCTATCTGTCATACGATCCTCAGAGAAGGCGTATCGAGCTGAGGCAACCATCAAATCGCGCATTTTCTGCCCCACAGTTTCTTTCCGCAGATCGGCATCCTCTGGGAGACCGTTCTGGTTTCCTGGCGCAGTGCCGACGTAATACAGTCGCGACATGTCGATAGCACTCAAGAAATCCCCATTTTGAACAAATGCCAAGATTTTGTCGGCCCATGTCAGAAGCGTTCCGACTCGAAAGTTTTCGCGTCCCTGTGATTACAGTTTGAGTGAAAATTTATCGAAACTGATAACAGTCTTACCAGCAAAAACACCTTTCCCTTATACACGCGGATACTGTGCGCGACATCACTCGCAGAGTCTGAGTAGGTCATATTACCCTTCATCGATTGCTTCAAAGACGGTGAAACGAGCGAGAATCCATCGAAGGGTACCCTTTCAACCGTCTTTGAAATGTGAATATCGTACACTTCCAGAGATATCGCCGTAAAGATGAGCACTTGCTGTAGAGGATTTTAGTTTCGAGACGGGAGTGTACTTGGTAGCTGGAGTAAACGAACCCACATTGACATTCAACCACTGTATCGCTAATATATCGTCATTTACCGACCACTTGGCGAGGTTCTCGAAGCCTATCGTGCCAACTTCAACTTCGCTGGCTTTCCCAGACCTGGAATTACGAAACGTTTGCTTCACCTTCGACTCAAACACTTGCAAGATATAGAGTGTACGTCCCCATGAATACGCGAGTCTCGGATTTGTAGGGGAACCGGAATGATCTAAAGGGTTGTTCTCGACCATTTCAACCTTTCCACTTGAGTTTGGCAGTACACTTGGAAACCAGGATAGAGAGCCTTTTGGACTGAGCTTGGTTCTCGGTAGGTCTGGATCCTGCTCAATTCCTCGTGGGCATTTGAACCAAGTTCTAGGAGTAGGTTTGAGACCAACAACGACAAGTTTAGTGGAGGTCAATAAGGCCACAACGTTGTAGGCGTCGGTGGGATGGGACGTAGTACCAAGAGGTAGTGGCATCATGGCAAGAATGGAATATCGAGATTTTCGGCGACGGGCTGTAGATGTGACAGAGGGAGAGCCGTCTGATGAGGGAAGAGAGTCCAATGGATATTTACCAAGGATCCGAAGGATATCAGAGGCTTCAATGAAGAGCATTTTCCCAAGACTATGGTAAAAGGCGAGGCCATGTTCATCCGCTGATACGATGGCCGTATGTCTCCCTGCCACGAAACCAACATTCACAATCCTGGATCCTTGTATGTGGCCCTCTTTACGACCAGTTGAAATGGCGAGGACTGTTGTTGGTGGAACAGTGCGAACAGGTGAATTTGGCGTCTTCAGATCATACAACTGAATGAAACCCGAAGAATGCCCAGAGACGACATACGTATGATCGAAGGATAGCGCTAAAGCAGTCACTGGTCCAGCTGTTTTACCTGTGTGACTGTCAGAAATGCCTCTGTGAGTTGTAATGAAGAAACCCACCTGTCGCTTCCGTACCACACACGCATACAAGTTTCTGCCTGAAATCAAAAACACATATTCTCCCTTCTTCCGTCCCAATGCAAATGAGACCATTTGCTGCGAGCGCAGTAGGAGAACCCAGGTACGAGGCCCCAAGAATGGATGAAACCTTTGGCGACTTTGCCTTTAGTTGTTGTTCAATAACACGCAATTCAGTCCATTTAAAGACGTCTGTGTGAGGCGGGTTCGAAGAGGAAGTGCCATTCTCTTCGGTCCCAGACGCGGTATGAAGATTAGATAGAGAGGACACTCTTGACAAGGAGAAGTGGGAGGGCGAAGATGCTGGCGCGTGGTTGGAAGGACCGCTTGCAGGTGAAGAAATGCGAGATGACTGAGGTGTAAATGACCGTAGTCGGGAGACGTTTGGGTGGAGAAAGGGCCGTGCCAAGGTGTTGCTTCCAGCCAGATCAGGAGTACTCATTCGCGAAGAGGAAGCCAGCAGCGCGTCTGGGCTCGACGGTGCATTATCAGACAGAACGTCGCCATTCTAGAGGACGATTCAAATCCACAGCATATACGTTGCTCTTAATATCACGCACCAGTATGTCTTCCTGATTCGTGGTGTCGCCACTAATAAGAAGGGACTGTTCTACCTCCCTTGTATCCATATCTGAATCGTCTTCATTCTCGTGACCCAGCACGTCTCTCAGCTGTTGGCGATATCCCGACGAAGTGGACGTGTCGGCATCGACACCTGTGTACAAAAAGCCAGCGTCATCACCGTCGGAGTCATCTCCAGGAGCACCTCCTTCCACATCACTATCTTCGTCGCCCAGTAGTTCTTCTATACGAGAAGAGTAGTCTCCTGGTTGCTCGCTATATTCGAAGCTGTTGTCCTGGTCTTCATTGTCGGAGAAGTGCAGGGACGGTGCCCGTATAGTGGGTGCATCTTCTGCGTCCATGAGTTGAACGCTGTCCGAAAAGGGAGAGGACATTCTGTCCTTGCTGCTTGAGGCAGCCGGTCAGGCCTGAGAGAGCGCAATGCCGGGAAAATGGATGTCATATTATGTAATAAGCAAGAATACGTGCATTGACGGAACTTTCCGACATGCATCTTGTCAAACGATCTATCCCGAGTTCCAACTTCCAATTATGTTTCCAAATTGTTCAACGTTGCGTTCAACATCAAAACTTGAAGATTCGTTCAGGAACTACAACTTCATCGCTTTGATCCCGCAGGGCTCTGTCAAGGTAGAAATTCAATTTTAGCCATCATTAATCATAGGTGGCATGAGAGAGGCTCTGTTCGGTACATTACGTGGACACCATTTTATAGATTGCTAACATTCATACCCTCTTTGCAGCACCAGTAACTAATGGTCTAGACGATAGGAACGGCGTCATTGCGATGTGTTCAAAGTTTCTTCAACATTGTAAAGAAACGGCGTGACGGGCCGGCATCAAAGAGAATTCGAGATGCGCCTATTACGACGCGTCTTTTTGTTCAAATCAGTATAACAATAATGCCAATTCTCGGCATGATGCTGGCCCTCTTGCTTCCAACTGTCATCATCTCTACCTCGTCCACCCCCATCCTCACTCGCATCGACAGGATCGATACTACCCACGAGTGCCGCCTAACGATCTTTTTTACGACTCCAATCGCTTTGTCTGCTAGCGGGCTTTCTCCCTCACTATTAAAATTTGGCCTCGAAGAACTGGAAACATGCTTGCCTACAGCAGACCTACAAGGACAGGTTCCAATGAAGTCGTCTTGGTGTGCAAACTCTCCTCCTTGGAAGATCATTAGACTAAAGACGTAGTACAGCATTTAACTCCAGATCAACGAGCTGCACCACCTGTTCCCTTCGAGCTAAAGGGTCAAGTAAGTGGCTCTTTCCGCGGTTGTGACTTATACGTAACGGGGCTCAATAAGACGAACTGGTAGGTTTCTACCGACAAGTGGGAAATGCGCATAGATGCTATAAAGAGCACAACGGGTCGTTATTCGAAGCCAATAGTGGAACGTGTTTGGTTGGGCGTGGGATTCCTGTGTGTGATTTCCCTCGTCTATTTTTGTTTCGGAGATAATATAACATCTCTAGGTCTGCTTTCGTCCTTTCATTGCTTCTCTATCAGTTTGTACTATCAAAGCTCCTTGTTCGAGGGCATGAATCGGAGCGATCAGAACGACAAACCCAGGTTCGTATCTTTACATTCCTACTACTTATTCCAAGCTCATTGCAGATGGGCCTGCACAGGCTGTTGTGGTTTCCTTCGGCATTTTTGCTGGTCTAGATCTTCTGGTTGCAGCACCGATGCTTGTTTGGAAATACATGGTAATATTCAAAACCTATTGTAAAAGAATCAACAACTGACTGTCCGCCTTCACATAAAGGGTAGTAGGGCAATTACAGCCGTCCTTCGAAGATGGGAACAGGTAGATCGTGCACAGTTCGGCCAACATGCTTGCTTGTGGAAAGTTAGTGTACCCGGAGTGTTCCGAACTGCATTGGTGAAATCATTGTCTTTGCTTACCGACCGTGGCTGATGGCTATGTTATAGATGTTGACGATAACAATACCACCTGCCCCAGCACCCACGGCTTTCCACCCTGATGCGTATCTCCCATCTTACATCAACGGTCCCCACGATGATGGAGCATACTTCTATCCCTATCGCAGAGCCGAGCCCGGTTTGCCTCACATGAGCGTAATCGGTAACGTACCTATTCACATCCACGAGAAGAGTGGCTTCGAAGAACTACGAATTTGAGTCCCCAGTGCCTACTGGTTAGGCCATCATGATATTTTATACGGTGAATTCGGTGTCATGTCAAGGTTATTATCGTTTATGAGTATTAGTTATCAGTAGTAAGAGATTTATATATTTCCTGGTAATAGTCTATTTTGTTGGTATAGTGAGGATGAGGATTAGTTCAAGGAAGAATCAGGACCCGAGTGGACGAAGTGGAAGAAGAAAAGAAACCCGGTTCCAGGAAGCGAACACCCAAGACTTAGCCATTGAGGAGGACGAGGACGCGCTCGCGAGCGAAGGGAACAAAGGCTGGTCAGCCTGCGCCTTCGACACGAGCATCGTCCAGTCTGCTTATCGTCAACAAAGTAGTGGTTTGCCTGATTGTGGCATCTTATGATAAATCAATAAGTACCATGGACACCATAGCAATAATCATCCTGTCGCCGATGACGCATTGCTGTCAGTGGGTAGAAAGATACATCTGTAACGAGTGCCAAGGATCACCCATCAAAGTATATGTGAGGTCAGGAAATCTTCGTGTTGTATCAGATAGCCTGTGCTGTCTAGTGTTGCCGCGACTCGGCTTAACGCCGAAGTCAACTTCCGAGCCGCCGCCGATGTGGCTGACACTACCAACAACTCTTGTGAATACGTGCTTCATTTATCTACCATTTTGACTCAAAACTGACTTTGGCGTTAAGCTGAGTCGCGGTAGCACTGTTCCGCCTCTGTCGTTTGTCATGAGCCAGAGCTCCGCTGCTGATGCCGCACTGTTTCTCGAAATAGTGTGACGCAATGTTGCACTCGCTCTATACTTGTGTTTTGTTCTTTGCATGGGCTAGTTCTACTGCTCCTTTTTTCTCTGGATGGCCGCGCACTTGACTCAGTGTTTGCATTTTGTTGGTTCCGTTCCGTCTGAGGCCTGCCTTTCTGCCGCATCGATCCTCGTAACTAGTGTGCTACAACATTGCGCGTCCTCGGTGCTTGCGTTTGGTTTCGGTCGACCCCGCTCTGCCAGCTTTTCGTTGCTCTATTGGTCCGTGCGTATGAATATATGTTTAACACAACATTCTACACCAAACCATCTCAGTCGGAGCCCAATGTGCCTCTTCTTTCGTCCTCAGCAAATGACACGCATACGCTACCATTTCTGCCAATATTACATTACTAACCAAGTGTATCTACGACGATGACCCACGAAGAAGAGGTTGCACAGATTTTACAATCGTCCCACTCCCGCAATGACCTTGCTCTCCCTACTACTTTTCCAGAGGCGTCCTAAGTCACCGCCTACCAAAAGGATTTCACTCAATGGCCCACCGTTGATCATGACTAGTACTACTCTTGGCAGCAACATTTACAGCGCTGCTTCATCACTTTTATCTTACATTCCTGCGTGGACGCGAGGTGCAGCACCAGTTCTGGGTCAAGAATTCTTCCAACTGCACTGAGTACGCTGGTCCAGTGGCTCTGTGCGGCATCGGTTTCAACAGTCTCTCACGGCAGCTTGTAAGTGTCACCTTCAGTTTAAAAAGGATGATAATCGATTTTCGAACTCGCCAGATTTGGTGGTCCATACGTCGCCAAGCTTTTACCGTGATGCAGTTGAATCATATATTCGGTCTGCCAAATCCCAGTCCGTACTCTTCGCCTCGCATCCTCTGAGAGGCCATGGAAAATCCTGCCTATTATCATCATGGCCATAGTCGTACAGGCATATACTTTGGTGTCCATCCTAGCACCAAATTCTCTCGAAGCTGGAATCGCGTCTGTCCAATCCGAGCTCATCTCCATCCCCACGATCTTCTTCGATACTGATCCCCCAGAAGAAAGCTGGGGTTACGTTGCAGCAAGGTTCCTTGTGACTATACCCTGTCTGCGGGTTGGGAGCGCACTCTTGGACAGTCGTTGTGGTCCGATGAACTCATCGGGTGGAAAGGCACCCCTTCGCTGTGGGACAGGCTGTAATTACACCTTCGAATATCCCGCGCCAGCGTTACGTTGCTTCGATCCTAGGGCCGGATGAATTATTTGACGACGACTGAGATCTAGCGGTCCCCCTCCACCAGCACCAAGCCATTATTTGGTCAAATTACAGGACCATCAATCCCGTCAGAGGAGTTTACAATGCCACATATAGTCTCGATTTCCGTACCGCTGACCTCGCTATGGCATGGCGAACCTATAATGCCGACAATGAATCCGCAGTGAGCGGCGTACGCTGCTCTCTCTATAACACCACTCAGCAATCCACCGTTTCCTTCGTCAATAACACCGGCAGTCATATCTCCCAGAATAGTATCCTACAACGACCCTTACGCGTCCTTTGACATGTCGACATGCCATATGTGATGAATTGCAAGATCCATACGCGAATTTCTCCTCCTCTGCTGAAGACTTACCACACCAGTTACTTTGTCCATCGCCTGGCTGGCTTTTCAAGCAGCTTTCAGGATCAATAGACTATGTACATGTGCAGACCACCGGCAATGGAGCACTGAGCACCGACGTGATGACAACAAACCTGTTCTCGCTGAATGACACAGCACGGACATTCAGTGAAAATACTGCCGATATTAAGGGAGCGTTAGAGAGGATGTTGGTGAATGCGACCGTCGCATTGATCAGCTCAGCTGGGGAAACGACAACAGTGGACGCTTCGGTGGCTCGGGACCTGTTCGTATGGGTGTATGATGCCAACAGATTGTGGATAATCTACTCCATCGCCCTTGGGGTGTCATTCGTATGTGGTGTGCTGGGAATCGTATGCATAATAAGGAATGGTGAGGCTGGAGACATAGCATTTTCGGATATTGCCAAGGTGACTAGAAACACAGAGTTGGATGATGTCTTTGGAGAATGGGTAGACGAGGATACTAGAGATAGATCCATATTACAATATGGAATACGCCGGAGGGTGGACGGTCTGGATACTTCTCGTATATTCCAGCTTGTGAAGACCCAACAGACTGATACAGAACACGGACCTGCATAGTTGTCACTGTTGTCCTGATCCTTTCCAAATTCTCATAACTATTGACTCTGATTTGATACTATCCAAATGATGGTAGCCCGCCTGGTGCTACACTCCACACGCAACCCGAACACTCAGGTACACAAACAGATTACTGCAGGCTTGTGCTGATGTCTGAATCGTTAGTTTTCAACAGTTTTCGAGAGCAGCCTCGGGCCTGGGTAATCGACGAGTAGCAGACTGTGCCCGTGTCGTTGGTTGACCTAAAGAACGATTAAACACGTTCAACAGCAAGTGAGTGGCGGAGGGCATGGCGGCCGTAGAGGGAGGGAGGGTCTGCGACGTTTGACGGCGGAAGGATGGTCAGGGGAGGAAGGGGAAGACGCCAGGCTTTAGTCACATTGCCTTTGGACGTCTCGCCTCCCACTGTAAAATAGTGCCCGATCTTAGTTCGCTGTGACTGAGGCGTGAAGATTACCACGGACAACATGAGGTTTCCCTTGAGCTGGAGGACCCGGCCCATTGAAAACCAGGCGTGATAGAGCGTACGAGTTGACGGAGTGCTTATCCTGATCCATGGCTTCCTGCAGAGTCAACCGCGGGTCATTAGTCTCCTTCTCAAGCCTTCGTTTCAACTTCTTCCCAAGTTCACCATTGCCAGGATTCGGACTCTGCAGAGATCAACGGACTGCTAGGAACAACAGTGTGCACTGTGAGATCTGCGAGTTTTTCATGATCAAGACAATAAGTCGGCGTTGGATTCTCGCAAGGCGGCATTTCGTTGCATATAATGCTGGAAATTTCGTAGTCAGCTCCTCCGCCGCGTGTGCCACAGATATAAACCATTTTGCTACTCACCTCGTTTGAGTTCAGCCCCGAGATTCATCAAAAAAGAAACCAAGGCGGTGCAACGTAGGTATTGGTGGCCTTCTACCCGGGAAATGAAGTTGGGCGTCGATAACGTTACCATATGTTATGTGACTGGATGCATGGAACCGCGTTGGAAGTACGTTCCTGTGCGATAGTTAGCTGATTACGGTCGCGATCTGGGCCTAATCTGGGGTAGATCTGTGTCAAAGACTAAGATTGAAGACCGGTTCCGGGATATACGAATGACAGCGGGGAGGGTGAGGTGGCGCAACCGCATCCGAGCCTGAGTTGTGTACATTGAAAAACGCCGGACGTGACGTTAGAAAAAAAAAGTGATGGACTGTAACATTTCCTAGCACGGATGCTTGTATGAAGCGTCCGCGTCATGCACCATGGTTTGAGGATGGATGACGGATTCAAGTTGACCGGAAGAAAGCTTGCTTACCCCGGACCCGGGTTGAGTATCTCCTACAAGCCGGACGGTCCCGGACCGCCTGCTTGCCGTCCACTGTCCACCTCCAAATTCCAAATTCGTAGTTGCAATGACAATCCACAGTCTGTACATCTATGATAGGCGCGTATGTTTTCTTTTCAGTCTCCATTCTGTACTGATAGTCCTCGATAGGCATTGTGCCTGCGTGTATTACCAAGATTGGCACAGAACGAGACGGCCAAAACTCGCAGTTGAAGGAGGGATCATGCCTGGAGTTTCCCAGGCCGTCTCTGCGCGCCCAGCGGAAGCCAATCAGCAATCCGTATCTGCCACAGGAAGCCCTCGAAACACGCTCTCCTCGGGTGCTGGCATTGTCGTTGCAGGCAGTGAACCGTCCCCTTCTCCTCTGTTGCAGACACCGGTTTCCTCTGCTTCGGCGGCGCTGAATTCTGGCCCGATCACCAGTACGGGTCTGGCTTTCGACGAAGAAGCGAAACTTGTATATGGTGTTATAATATCACTCCGTAACATGGTCAAGAAGTTGTCGGGAAGGTATGGTTCTGTTCCGTGTTCCTTTCTTTCAAGCTGACTGGGTTACAGAGATGAGCAATTTGTGAACTATCGTACCTCTGCGTACAAGCTACACCTTTTTGAGACGGTTTCGGGATACAAGTTCGTCATGCTTAGCGACCCAAATGCGGACTCCCTTCGGTTCGTCCTTCGTCAGATATACGTCGGTCCTTTCCTTCAATATGTCACTCGCAATCCGCTCGTCGCCATGGACTCTAAAGAATGTGGAATAGACAACGAATACTTTCGCTCCAGTGTTGATCGCCTTGTCCGAGGCTTGTCCATCTTTGCTTGACTGCGAATATTATCTCTATAAAAATACAAAAAAATTGGTACAAATGTGTATAGACTTGGGATCTCTTTCCCTGCACCCCATTATCTGTCCTTTCAAATCTAGGTGGTGTATTTATGCGGCTAGCTCTCAAATCCTTCCTGTTGCTCGAATTGTTGTCGCAGCACACTCATCAAAGACGTCTTGATCTCTCGTTCCGCTGCAGCCTCCTCCTTGTCGTCCGCCTCCCCTGCGACAGCCTCGTCAAGGGCCAATTTTGTTTCACCTAACCTCAGCATGTCTTCCTCTATTGTTCCCCGTGATATCAGTTTCACGACATCCACATCGCGTTTCTGTCCAATACGGTATGCACGGTCTTGCGCTTGGCGGTCATTGTGTGGATTAAAATCCTGATCGAACCTGGGCACCGGCGCAGAATAAGGACCGGCAGTTCATCCAAAGGTAAGCCACTTACATGATAACAACTGAAGCTGCGGTCAAATTGATACCCATGCCTATCGAGACTAAGTTTGATGCAGGGATTTTGTGGATGTTAAGACTTACCACCAGCCTTCGTTGACAACAAAAAGATCGGGATGCCCTCGTCTTCAGTGAATTCGTCCACCAGCGATTGGCGAACATCCACAGGTGTAGATCCGGTCAGAACGAGGAAACGGAGAGCCTTCTGTTTCAGAATTACTTGAAGAATATCAAGGATCTGGGTGAACTGGAAGAAAAGATTTAATGCTACAGAGAATAAACAAAGACGAAATATGCGTACTTGTGAGAAAATCAAAACCTTCCGCCCATCTTTCTTGTAGCTGTCCAGCAGTTTGAGTAACGTTTGAACCTTTCCCGAGTTAAGATAGCAGCCGTCATCCTGGAGGAACTTCTTGGTTGACTTGTACGTCCCGCAATGCAGCTGTAATTCAGCATCAGTCATAACCGACATGTCCTCCTTGACGATGTCGAAGAGTGCGCCCCGCCTCCTGAAATCAGGTTCCTTCAACAGCTGCTTTGTGATCCCTGACAAGATGTCGTCGGTGAAGAGCTTTCGAAAGAGCATAGGATGTGAAGCTGCTTTGCGCAGATCCATGAGAACATTGGTGCTGTTCTCGAGATATAATTTATCTTTCGCCCGGGGCTTCTTCGCAGGTTTACGACCATTTGCCGTGGCGTCGTCGGTGGCGATAGGGGTATCTGCATCATATATCGTCTTTCGGGAGCGCTTCAGTGTGTCCCGATAGAGTGTCTTTTGGAGGGCTGTCATATCACACCATTCAAAGCGCTCGGTTTTCTTTGGGAGGTCAGTGAGGACCTAGGCCTGATGAGCGTACATTCTGACAGTCGAGATCGAATGACTTACTTGATCTTTCCGTCGCCTTAGAACAAAAGGTGTCATCATTTTCTTCGCCCGTGACACGCGCTCCTGTGCAAGTAACGTCACCTTCGAGTCACCCTTGACTTTAAAAATGGCTCGCAGTTCGGTTATCGTGTCGGAGAAATGTTCGGGTAAGATAAAGTTCATCAATGACTAACATAAGATTTAGTAAACTGCGATGACAAAAGTGGACTAGAAGGCGTACCACAAGTTCTTGTAGATTGTTTTGCAAGGGTGTCCCTGTCAACAACAGTCGCCACTTTGAATCTACTTTGAGCAAGGCTTGATACCGTTGGGATTGGAAGTTCTTGAGGACATGTCCTTCATCAAAAACACAAGACTATAAAGTTCAGTAAAAAGATATCATTCAGATGAAGGAGAACCTCACATCCCAGTCGATGCGACGGAAAAATTTGCGGTCTCCGTCACCCTGCGCAAGATTGTAAGTAGTGATCAGAACGTTCCATCCATCGTCGGTATTTTTGTGGGGTCGGGTATCTAACAGATTCTGGCGAAGATATACACGCTCGTCTTTACTACCATAGTAGGTTTGCACTTTGATCGAAGGAGCGAAGCGTGTAAACTCGCGAACCCAGTTCTCCAGCGTAGAGGATCTTATCAAAACATAAGAAGAAACGATTCTGGAACAACGAGGAAAACATACGGAACAACAATAAGATGCGGTCCATTCCGTCCATGCTCCTTTAGATGGGCAAAGAAACTTATGACTTGGATGGTTTTGCCGAGGCCTGATATGATGGTTATAATTGTGATGTATAAACCGAGATGTCTTGACCACCTACCCATCTCGTCGGCCAAAATACAACTTAGCTTGCGGTCATAGAGGAGACGCAGCCAGTTGACACCCAAAAGCTGATAATCCTTGAGTTGGACATTTGGCGAAAGCAGCGACGGTTGGGAGACCAAGTAGCTTTTGGCATGCTGGTCCTTCAACGGTGCAAAGGATCGAAGGTTGAGAGATCCATCTTGGTTTTCCACGGATTCTGGAATATTCGATGGAGCTTTGCCCTTGCCCTTATCGACGTCAATCCCGGAGGTCCAACCAGCGATAACTGAGCGAAGTTCAGACCCTATATCCTCACATTCCTCCAGTATACGATCGACCGCGCCATATCCTTTGAAGATGCCGGTGCAATCGTCAAAGAGGCGAGGACTGATGCCAGCTGGACCAGATTTCTTTTTTCCCTGACCGAGTTTTGAATTCAGGTCATCAACAGAGTCGAAAGGTCGCAACCTTATTATAGTATTGGCCTGCTCGGGTGTGCAACCTGAGAACTCGTCGGTATGATTATTTGGAGAGACGAGCGGGGAAACAGACCTGTTAATGCTTGCAGTGCTTCTGCGCCTTTAGAGTTGAAAAATGCCAGCGTCCGTGTTTCTTCTGTGTCTTCCTGCCGACGCCGCTTATGTTGATGACCGTCGTCACTCTCGCTCGCCTCCTCTGAATCGGTATCTAAGACCATTTTCTTTGCACGCTTACGACCTGCGGGTCGAATGACAGGTGACTCGGCTGTGGGCGTACTCAGAACATGCTTAGAAGGTGGAGGCGTCGATGTGCTAGCACCGTGCGAGTCGATCTCTAGGCGGTTGGCATAAATCATGGACTTCTTCCCTTTCTCCTTAGCCGCAAAGCGCTGGGCTTTTGTAGACTCGACATAGCCGTCTACACGTCCGATGGTCGGCGAAGCTGTTTTTGTGGGGGAGGGGGAGGGGATGGGTTTCGCAACCCAGTCCGGGTCCGATAGTAATGTTGTTGCCCGCCTCACATCTCCGGTAGCTTGAAGCCAGGCTGCCTTAACACGGTCAGGAGATTCCATAGGCATGGTAAGCTTGAACCGAACGAATTTCTGGTCTGATGCCAACGGATCGTTTGCGGATGGAGCCGAATCAGACAGACGTCCACGAAATATGCGCGGTTGGGCTGTATCGGCGCTTATGTTGGCAACCTCAGGCAACGATTCATCCGATGCTGTTGACTGAGCATCGGTGTGGCCAAGATTGCGACGACGCTGCCCAGCGCGTTGGATTGCCGGCGAGTCCGGTGAAGTCGCGACGTCGGTGGGGGACGCGTTAAGCCGCTTGCGAGGGGGTTCTTCACCATGGCTATCGTCGCTATCCCACGGCCGTCGCTGAGCCCCCTTGCCTGTTCTCCCACTCGATACAAACCCACTCGGCCCAGCCAATGGGTCAACGCCGCCTGTGTGCGACGAGTAATTCCAGTGCCCGCCTTGAACAATCGCCACCGCCGGCGCCACGTCACCGCTCTGTCCAGCATTATTGGACTGGTGCAGGTTGTGAGTGACTGGAGAAGCGGTGGGACTTGAATCAGAGGACAAGAATGGTACCAGTAGTCGGTGGCGTAGACGGAGGAAAAAACCGCGATGACACGGTACCGTCCCTCGACTGCGGCGGCAGCGACGACACAGACAGTGTGCTCGATGCTATCGTCGAGGCCGAGCTAGCAAGGCTTGAATTAGAGACATTCATCTTTGATCTTTTGGAAAACTTGAGGTGCTCCAAGGCGGCTTCCCGCTGCAAATGAAAATAGTCGCCATGAGGTCGACTACCCACGTTCCACAACGACGTGCTCACCTTGGCTCTAGGTAACGTCGACCGACGACATTGTCGGCAAACAATGATAACCTCAGAAATCGGCTAGGCGATGTGATAAGTCGCTGAGAGGTATACCTCCGTTGCTGCACGATGAGTGATGACAAGGCAGTGGCCCCAAACTCTAAACAGTACGGCTCAACGTCGGAGAGTAAAAAAAGTGGCTGCATTGACTCTACAACTACTCGAACAAGGAAACTGCAAGCCTACAACTACGAACTCCGAGACACCTCAACGTTATCGACCTTCATCGTTCACGACGTTGAACCAACGATACGAGTATCGACGAACATCCTAGAAGACCACTGAAGAAACATAGAGATTTTAGTGAGAGGCCATGCATGGACGATAGTAAACCACAATAATGCTGGCTCTAGCTCAAAATTATAAAAGATTCCGACAAACGATACATTGACACTACGTACAGTGTAACAAGCAAGGACAATACGCCACACTACACCACACTCGAACCTCTTGGAATGGCATCCACGTTTCAGCTCAGACGGTCGAAGACACAAAGACGACTAGGCGTGCATCGAACTCTTTCAAGACCAAATGATTGCGGGAGCCAGAAGGAATTCATCAAGACACGAGTCATGACCCATACCGTACCTTTCTTCAATGAGACTTGTGCCTTAACTAGACATCATGAATTCCAAAGCCAAGAGACTAGAACAATTTAACATGCTTTCAATCTCCACAGACCTTGTCGACACAAGCAACAGACATAGGCATCTTCCACATGAGACATAGCATCGCAGCGCAAGATGTAGGAATAAAATGCCGACAAGTTCGACCCTTTTATTCATCCCAATGCAAAAATAGAAAGGGTACTCCAAGGACGTTCGAAATAAAAGTTCTGAAACTCTTGTGTTCTGTGCAGTGCTGTAGTCGGAGAAGTGAACCTTCAATGATAGAGCAGGTAAAGCTCTAGACAGATTTTGATCAGTGGAGACCATCAAGAAATGCGACGAAGCAAAATGACAGCATCTCCCCTAAGGCAGTGGGGGAAGGAAGGAAGAAAGGACGCCCTGAGACAAACAAATCTCGCCTATATATACAATTCTAATCACGTGATTGGCGGGTCCTAAAGCGGCATGCTCGGCTGCTCGGCTGTTCGCCCAGCCACTGTTACGCAGCACTGCAGTGCTGTCCAACACTTTCCCGCTTTCCCCCATGTTAGGTTTTCTCGACTTTCTTGTGCTCACACTGTCGCTCGCAGTGAGCCTGGCCGTCATTGTGCCGCTCACTGGTATTCTGATACGGTTCAGAGCTAATTACAATCCTAAGGGTCTACAATTGGATCCGGAGGGAGGCGCCCAGCCACATACAGGTATGAACGTCTGCTATACGGCTTCACTGCACTGTATCTGACATAAATATAGGACCAGTTATCAAGTCCTACTTTGGTATGATGAAACGGGTGTACCAACTTGAGGTTTGTCTCGAGTCTCATATTCTTCACTTCCATTTTTCAAACTTTCCTGGCAGGGATGGCCTGGTCTTTATAAGGGCTTGAGTGCGTATTCAATTCGCTCCAATGTGTTTTTACGTCCTTGTGTTGATGAATATACCTAGTGCCAACTCTTTTGAGCACCTCTGTGGTCACTGTCTTGATCGTAGTATTCATGGACACTCCCAAACCGCATCATGGCACATATCACGCTCCCCAAACGGGCGTCCTGGGAACATTGGTGTACAGTACCGGAATGATGCTCATCGCTTTACCAACTGCAATCGTCACGTACCGGTAAAGTCACTATCCCGTACTCTAGCCTTATTGCTAATATAAGTTATACAAAGCGCAATAACCACACCCCACAGGTTGCCTTACCTCAACGCCGCGAAATCACTTCGTGTTCTTCTCACCCCGACTGAGCGACGTCGTCCCTGGATCATCTTTTTGACTCCTGGATTGCTTGCCGCCGAGGTGTTACACATTGCTATTGTAGTTCTCGCCCTTGGACCACTTAGACGTCTTCTTCTTCCAATCCTTCCAGAATCAAGCAGCTCTCTCCCTGATGTTTCACCGGTCCGGCTGGCGATATACTTGGTAGTAGTATTAGTTGCCACAGCCCTGCTTACTCCATTAGAAGTGATGGCTACCCGACTAGCTATACAACGGAATCATGCATCATCGGAGTATAATTCCGTTTCTCAGGAGGTTGAAGGCGATGCAGAGGATACAGAAGAGTTCTCTGGCGTTGAGGAAGACGTCATTGGGTGTGTATACCATGAATACTTTGTTTGCTTCATACTGATTGGCATGCCCTCAGCTTGCGTAACGAAGGTGATCCGTATCTTGGTTTGGCGGACTGCGCGAAGCGCATCATCGATGAGGAAGGTTGGAGCGCGCTCTATCGTGCCTGGTGGATCACCCTGCTCGGAACCTTTAGTAGCGGCGTCGCTTACTGATTGTATCAGTGTATGGTGTTAGTGTTTTTTCTCTATAATCTGACATCTGCCAGCTGCACAATTCTAATATATATTTATAATTTTCGAATGACAGAATCAATGAAGTTTAATCTACCGTTCATTGAAGCTGTAAGCCCTGATACTGAGCAATAGAATACTATTGATCTTCATGTTAGGTAAGCCTGTTCTAAAAGTTGCCAGCTGCTTCGACAGTCTCGTCAGAATTCTGCTGGCGGTGTCGTCCTTAGTCTCGGCTCAAACAGCCCCTAGACTTCCCTGCACTGTAAGAGTCAAAACGGGACACGAAAACGTGCGAAAATCGGAATCATGGTTTTTACGCTCGCTTCTTTTCATCCCTCCAACCCGACGATTTATGGCACCCACATTGTCTGCCTGGAGACCTAGGTCCACTCCGAGGACTAAGTTATGCGCAACTCAATTCTACCCACAGGGAGGGACGATGTGTTGTTTGGCTTTCTGGCGGCTGTTAAGCGTTGACCTCACTAAATCATCTCCTTTGCGAACGAATACGCCGAGGACTTCTTGGGGCTCCATGACCAGAGGATACTCCCATGTGACATACGATTTATGTTATCGCACGCCGATTCACTGGGTGGGTCGTTCTGATTCTTAAAGATCACTGCCAATCTTTTTCACCCGGTGTACTGCCTTCGTCCTTCCTGCCAAGAGTTCCTTTACCTGCCCGTGGTCCCGACCCTCATTTGATATGATAACGCATGGTACTCCCCGTACGGGCTTTTTCTTGGGATCTATCGTCGGACGTAAGTGGGGTTTTTGTTTGAATCGTCTGAGAACAAAAGCCAAAAAACAGGCAACAGGGAAAGAAATCTCAGAAGTTCTTCGGGCGTTCTTGACAAGTCTATTCGTACTGTCGGACATCTCCACGGGTGAAATCATTCTTCGATTGGTGTCGAAAACATCCTGACGATAAGCAATGCCCACTGACCAAGCAATACCCTCGCTCCCGCCTCAATATTCCAAATGAACGCTAATTTGTTATTTCAGCACCGATCGATGATGCGCCCATCTGCACCCATAGAAGGATGCCGAATTAAAACTAAAAACAAATCCTCGACGTGCTCTAATGTTATGTGTGGTGATTTCAAGTGTATAGCACTATTATTAACCTACGTGTAATGATTTTATGGTTCGCAGCCACACCTATTCGGTGCGTGTTAATTCATGAAAGGCCGGCGCGAAAGATGATGATCACAATCCCGGATGTGGGGTCGACGTTCCTTTCATCCACGCTAACACACGGCTCACACGGTACGAATTTCCGTGTCACCTTATGGAATCCCGCCCTCACTGTTCGATCGCGCCAATCGGTCTCTCTGGCTGAGTGTCTTGGCATCTATCCATCGGATCTTGACATACTTGGGGACAGTTTACATCGATGTTCTACCGAACCCGACCATACAACGATAACGCTAGTGCAATAGAAAGTGAAGGTACACACATGGGCATTTTTTCCCGAAAGAAACGCTTATTGCTTATTCGCACGTAAGTGATCGTTTCAGCGGCAGGTCAACATCGCACGCAGACATAGGTAAAAGTTACGGCGGATTGACGTTGCTTTAACACCTTACTCACTTCGGTCAGAATCTCGAATCAGGCCCTCGGGGCTTCGCTACCCTTCCGGTTGTCCGATCAGTCCAACGCAGTTTGATATGTTGGCTCCACCCATTATCACCTATTGGACATGACGAAAACGTTAACAGACCCGTTCGACTGCTGTCATCGTCGTGAATGTTCCCACGTCCGAGCAATCTCGGTCCGCTTCATGATCCTTGTCTACCCCGAATCGTGGAAAGTTTTGCGTGCTCGCCTTCTGTTCTTCCCCCTGAGATGCTGTTTTAGGTATTTTTGTTGATGAGTTTGATGACCAGAAACTGACTTCGATTAATCTGCCTATTAGGTGATGGGGAGCGCCAAGAAAAATGATTGCTACAAAAGGTCCATCCACTTTTTCATTTAAATGCAGTATCTTTCCCGGCTACTTTACTGTGTACGTATACACTATGCCCTCAGAAACTCAGCCTCGCAAGAAGAGAACGACCTCCGTCGATAGCAAACCGGAATCAGATGTCGATCACCGCAAAAGGTAGAATACGTTTCTTACTCCGTGAGTTGACGAAGCTAACATGTGTTGTAAAGACGTCGGAACCGCACCACGCAGTCATGCCTCAACTGCCATACATCGAAGCGAATGGCGAGCCCTTTGTCTCTGGACTGTTGTGTGAGGAAACTAATATTTGAGCAGTGCGACCGGAAGCGTCCAGCTTGTGCTCGCTGTACACAACTTGGTCTAGTAGGTTGCTATCCTTCGCCAGCTTCATATGTCGTTGACAATCATAATTCAGACTGGTCTATGTGTATATGAAGTTGATGACCCCAACCAACGGTCTGATACCCAGGATGAGAGCTCACGTCTATTAAAACGAGTGGCCGAGCTCGAAGGCGTTATACGTGAGGTGATTGACTGCGCTACTGTTCAGATTCTTCATTGATTAACAAGTATATACAGCTGAAGAACAAACCGCATCCCCGATGGTTGCAGCCAGGCTACCAACAAATGCCCCCAGAAGCTGAAAGCTCGTCTCAGAACCCAGTCCCTCATGATTCCACTGCTTCATATTCCAATATACCTTCATCTTCTGCGCCCGTGAAGCAACCAGCTTCACCTACATCGCCAACATATCCTCCCACTAGCGGTCTGCGTATCGACAGCACTGGCAGCCCATCCTCGCAGTCTTCATGTTTCAGTGCATCTCCCATTAGTACCCCTTCTCCCATAGCCACTCCCATTGATGAATTTTCCTGCTCACCAGTTGCTATCGGATCGTCCGACGGTCTCGATCTGGTGTCGATGTTCATGTCCTATCCAGACATGATCCCCACAGACGAGGCATTGGCGAGACAGAACTTTGATCACCTTCAGAAGACTAACAACGGCCACTGCGGCTGTTTACATGAAGGCACGAATTATCGTGCGCTCTTGGAGCTATCGTTGAGGCTTCGGAGAGCAGCAGGACTGTACTTGCAAGATCACCACGACATCATCCTGGGTCGAACTGTTCGCTCCAGAGACGAGTCTCGGAGCTGGATGCTCATGCTTCGTAAGTGCTTCTTTCCCTTCTTATGTTCGTCTTTGTTGACATATTGGATAGCTCTTCCTTAGGCGACGTCAGTTGTCCACCCGATGATTCAGATACGGCGGTAAGTGGTTGTGATCAGCCACGACATTCTTTCGGCACCCATACAAACATCTATGATCCAATGACGGTGCAAGCCGCGATACCTCCTGGTGCAATTGCCCCGTTGGCATTGCATGACATACGCCCTTGGGATAGCTTCGTTTCCGATATGCACATGGCCGTCGATGATCCAATGATGAACTGGGAACCGCGTAGGTGATGAGGGCCCCGGGATGAAGATAACTATTGAAATTGTTACGCCCTTGTCGGTAGTATCGAACATCGGCGTGTGTAAACACCGAATATTATTGTTATATTAGTTACACTTGTCTGTTGTCCTTATATTTATATAATACCCATATTAGTAGATTCCATAACTTAATCTAACATGACAATGGCGCCCGTGCGGTCGACGCATAGAATTTTGTGGATAGACTTAGTGACCTTGAAGCATCGGGTCATCAAGGCAAAAAAAATGATATACCGCGAAACGCCGGATATACGACTAACCGACTTGAGTTTGCCCTTGGCAGCTTGATGAAAACAGGGTGTGGCGTCTAGATTTATGATTGCTTCGGTAACTTGAAGTATCGACCGACGGTGAGAAGGGTATGCTTGGCGAACGGGATCCCATCATTCTCGTGAGTACTAGAAGGGATATCATTCCCACCGAACACTGTTCCCAAACTGATCAGTTCTCCCATGCCAACGTTGGAGTATAGGATGGGGTGAAACTGATGATTTACTATTTCCGTGGATTAGTATGTATCTCAGAACCAACGCGAATCCAGTCGACAGCCCAAATGAACGGGTGCACAAGCTAAAATAGTTCCATCGAATCACTCAAGCACTGCCTCGGAGAGAATTTCGAAGCGGCAGATAGCACGTTCAAGACCGAACTTCAGGTATGACGCTGTCCAAGGGCAAACCCAAGCAAGGCACAGACCAAAATATATACGCAAGTCCATCAGTGATTCTACCACGGCCCAAGGTATTGAGACGAGGGAGCCAAGTTTTGGATGACAGCGCGGGGGTCCAACCCTGTGATCCTTCTATGCAAAGAACAAAGTCACGGATGCTCTCTACGGAACGGTGGAATGAAGGTGTTTACTCCATAAGAGCTTTTGAGACACGCCGAATCCAGTTTGAAAATTCCCTTTCAATTCCGTACCGCCAAGACAAACGATTCCAGACGCACAGGGTGAGTTAGCAACGTATGGTTTCCCATACCGGCGGTAAGGCTTCAATGAAATGTGGGGTACTCCGGTATTGTTGTTCAATTAGCCTGGATCTGAAGGACAAATGAATGACTTAACACACCTTAGCCGGTTATGGTCCTCAGCCGCTACCAGTAACCGCAGTAGATGAGACAAGTACCGGTTCTTCTTGTCAAAAAATCTCCGTGTATGCCTGAGGTAGGGAGAAAGACCCCTCGGTGCTAGCGTAACCCGAGTATTGACATCCGCCGCACGAAAGCGTAGATGTAAGGTTCAAGTTCTCAGTCACCGGTGACCGTACATTGTTCCCATGAAGGAGGCAAACCTGCAGAAAGGACATCAGACCATCAGAAGGAGTGTGAAGATATGATATACTATAATTTCCATTCTGTAAGCTCTTCGATCGATTCACCTTGTTGAAGTGGCTACAAAATCTTGCCAAGTAGATCCAAGGTTGATCACGGATTCGGACTAGAAAACAGTGATTACTACAGGCTTACAGCAAGAGACGGCCCGGTTAAACGACGCGGCAATATAGACCTTATCTAAATGGTCTGATTTGACGCTGCAATAACAGAAGCTCGCGCGTTACTGACAAGTTTCTCGTGGTTTGGTAAGTAAACACGGCGCAAATGTCCGTTTTTGAACAGATCGTGTTCTGGAAGGATCGAAACTCCGCCCGCTTAGTCACACAGCCAGCACCGACTAAGCGCTAGCTCTGCTTGTACCAGTACTCCGTCGTTGAAAAAAATGGCGTCTCATCTCGTGAGTTATGCTGTGCTTGTATATCGTTCATTTTCTGACATGTAGCTAGGCAAATATCTTTGGAACAGAACAAGACCGTGTTAACTGCTCTTTCTATTACAAAGTGCGTCTGACCGAATTTTCTCTACCGCTGTTTTTAATTCTCTTTGAAGATTGGTGCATGCCGACACGGCGACAGGTGTTCCAGGAAGCACATTCGGCCCCCGTTTTCTCAAACAATTCTTCTGCCCAATGTGTACCACAATCCTGCGCATGACCCCATTTGCAAACTGACGGAGAAGGAGCTTCAAGAGGGCTTTGATGCCGTTTATGAAGATCTATATTGTGAGCTGTCAAAGTTTGGTCATCTCCTGGAGTTACACGTGAGTCTGGATATTACTTTCTGATTGCCATAGCGCTAACCAGCATCCAGGTATGTGACAATGTAGGCGATCATCTCATTGGCAATGTCTACGCCCGATTCGAGTGGGAGACCGAGGCACAGGCAGCCGTTGATAATCTGAATGATCGTTGGTACGCAGGTGAGTAATATGATGATGCTACGTCGACATTGTGATTTTGACTTGTACAGGGCGACCACTGTATGCAGAGTTATCGCCTGTCACAGATTTCCGCGAAGCTTGTTGCCGCCAAAATGAGAATGGAGAGTGCAATCGTGGCGGCTTCTGCAACTTCATGCACCTGCGACTCGCCTCGAAAGAACTGGTGTCTAGTTTAAGGGCTGGCCAGCGACTGGAAAGAAGGATGCACCCACCAAAAACCGAGACTGCCGGAGGATGGGAACCCAGCAATAGAAAACGTGAGAGCGGTCGCGGCAGAAGCGCGAGTCCGACCAGGAATGGAGGAGAAGATCGATGGACGAGAAAATGAACTCTGAACCTCTCTTACTGCTCGGCGTATGTGTAATGTACCGATTTCAAATTATATCATCTATTGTCGGCCTGTACATGACAGCTGAGATCATTTAACTTTCCAGCTATTCAAAGGGCACACGGTTCAAGCGGTGGTTGAACAATTGATGTATATTTTGCAGCAGCACCATCGGTGTTACGGGCTAGCCTCGTAAACTGGATTCACGTATCCGCATGAAGTGTATGTAGAGTTACGGACCATAATTTCCGTATTATTGATACTAGACAAGCCAACCAAAACAATCCCCACGACCTCCGTCTGTCAAGGGTTGCGGCCATTGCACGACAAATCTAGGAGACGGGTAAGGCCATACGGGATCAGTAGGATCAATGACACGATACCTATCTACCAAAGGTCGAAGCAACTTTCCCGACAAGGATAAGGAATGAACTCGTGCAAAGGACTCCACATAGATAAGCTTGGGAACTGGAAGCCCAATGAACTGTGAAGACAATGAACAATCAGAGGAGTAAAGGCGCAGATTAACTTACTTTGTTAACATAGATAGCGATACAGAGGCTGAGACAAGTACCGGGGCCATTAAGAATCAGGACATCGGCAAAAGGCTGCGACGCAGACGATGAAGACAGAAGGGGGGAGATAGTTACGTGTTGCATGCATCTCAATAGTGACCAGAGGGCTGTCAAGGGACTCGAAAGAAGGGACTGGTGGACCCGCCGAGCACGCGGGATTGTCCAAACGGCGAACTTATGAAAGGTCACATAGTAACAAGAAAAGAGTCAAAACTTGGCGCTTCTACGAAAAACAGATGCCGCACATTTTGTTCTGACGAAGAAGCGCATTTCTTGCTTTCAAGATCTATCGCCTTTTGGGTGCTCAAGGTATCGCCATCACCAACTATGTATATTCGAGAGGAAAACCGAGCGTAGTCCAGGGAAGAGAGAAGGGCTATGGCTTCACTAGTATGGCCGCCTGTGTAAAGGCGTGTAAGTGAACGTGCTTATTGCGATATACACACAAAATCAGAAGATTACCTGATCCTAAAAACACGGCAAGTTTCCGGGTACCAGAAGTGTTATCTGACAACCGTGATCTACCGGAGGATTTCTGGGCAGGCAACAGGAGAAAGATGCGTAGAACACATGCTGCAACGCCTATCAAAAAGCCAATGGGGAGGACAGAAAGGCTTAAGACCATGGAAATCGGAAAATGGGCCTAGAAGGTCCACAGTTCAATCTATGCGAGTCCGAGGAGACAGGAAAGTCAGGGGATCCGGCTGGGAGGAAACTCCCAGCAAACACACCGAAGGATTCTTCGTTCAACAAAATAGCCAGAAAGAGAGTACAGGCGTGCGTACTGTGCACAATTACTTGGCAGGGGAAGATAGATGCATTATTTTAAATAAATAATTACTTTGTCAGATTGATTTGCGGGGATAGCCACGTGGATTGCTCTGGACTTGGCACTGGCATTGAAATTCGGTGGCATTCGTCAACCATCATCGTGACGAGAATGGCAAACTACGTCGACGCGTCAATGGCTGCAGATATACGTGCAGCAGTGCAAGAATGTTCAGAAAGAGGTCTTTACAAGGCAGCTCAATGGTGAGATAGCATTGTGCTGCACATCGGCGCCATTGACATCGCTACATAGGGCGGCAGACTTGTTACTGACAATCCCAGAGGCGAAACGGAATACACGACGTCCTGCAATGGAAACGACGTTTTCCACCTCTACGCCGGCGAGGAACAATGCCAACGCGTCGACGTCCTTCATGGAATCTCCGGCAAAATCACCTGCTCGACACCCTCATGCGGCTTCGCTCAAATCCTTACCAGCGGAGTTGTTACGACACGAGGCTGTACTCGAAGCTCTGGAGGAGGACGAAATTGCCATGGCACATGCATGGATGGATACAAGAGAATACACTCGAATCGCTCCGGCCTTAAGGAATTGCCGGAGCTCGAAAGCACGGTTCCTGGAGGTGTACAGTAGATACGCGGTGAGTCAGAACGAAGAACATTTCTTAAAAATATCGCTGACCAGCAGAAAGCATAACGACAGTGAGCGTCTTTTGCTATGGGTGCTACGGTCCTTCTGAGCCCCGTGTTCAGGCCAAACAGAGCTGCGTGAGCTCTTGCGTCTCGTCCGTGAAACGGCAGATCCCTGGCTTCTCTTTCTGTAAGATCTTAATTACTTCGTGCGGCTGACATTCATGATGTTAGGAAGGGGCTATTCCTTAAACATTTGGGTCGACGCGAGGAAGCCGCTGAAAGCGCCATCTTATCTATTGCCGGATTTCTGTGGAACTGGTCCGCCTGGGAGCTGTTGAGGAGTTGTATATCTGATAACGAACAGGTAGTGTCCCGAACTGCTTTATTTGAATTTTCTGGCTCAAGGACATAGATGTCCGCACTCATACAATTGCTACCTATACCTGAGAATCACCCGTTGACTCAGATGTTCCAAATAAAAACGATGTCAGACCTGCAATTAGCTTCGGACCATGAGATGTCCCTGGCAGCCAAACTCTTGGAGCCCAATTGCTTCCCCAAGAACGATTTTCTCTACGGCCTTCGGGGATGTATCATGTACAATAGCCACGGTTGGTAGTCCGTCTCAGTAGGGTCCTTTCTATTAACCTTTATATCCACTTTAGACATGGGTGCAGCCGTCGTGGAGTTTGAGCGAATGCTAGAACTGGATCCTTGGCACATTGAATACGTTGACGTATATTCTTTTGCGCTGCATGTGAACGAAGGGACAAGGAAACTTTCGAGGCTTAGCCGCGAGTACCTTCTCCTTAGCAAAGATCGCCCGGAAGTCGCTTGCTTTGTCGGTAAGTCAATACTCTTCCCCTCGTTCTGGTTTCCACCATGTGGTTCAAGGTAACTATTATTCTGTCCGCTCTTACCATATCGATGCTATCAAGTACTTCAAACGCGCCGTTGATTTGGATCCGACATATGAAACTGCCCTTACCCTCATGGGGCATGAATATATTGAGATGAAGAATGCACAGGCCGCCATCACTGCCTATCGCCAGACTTTAGGTACGAAAATTCTAGCACTAGAAGAGCCGCATTGTTATCTTGTCAATTAGATATCCGACGAGACGACCACCGTGCGTGGTACGGCTTGGGACAAGCGTACGAACTACTGAGCATGCACGACAACGCGCTCCATTATTTCTTGCATGCGACGTCAATTGTGTAGGGTTCATTGTTGTTCCCGATCGGCTTGTACTGAAGCGGAGACATAGACCTTATGACATGCGTATGTGGCAAGCAGCAGGCCATTGCTATGAAGTGCTTGGAAGGTGAGAAAAATCATAAACCATTGTACCTTGTTCGTCATTTGTTTTGACGATGTTTAAGAATCCGCCAAGCCATCGAATGCTATAAACGATCCCTTATTTCAGCCGATCCCCGTGAGACTATCGTGAAGTTGAACCTTGCGAGATTATACTACAAGCTTGGCGAAGTCATGGAGGGTGTATCCTTTCATCGCCGGATAATTGAAATCAGCCAAGCAGAACGTTGAGTGCATCTATTTTCATTTTTCGCAGATCACCGAAGTATTCCCTTCTCTCGTTTAGAGAGGGATATTGCAGACTATGCCAAGTCTTGCATTGAAGTCGCCGCGTACCAGATGGTCGTTCCAGATGGCGATCTGAACTTGGCCCAGGAGTACCTCTCGTCGGTAGCGGCCAGCAACTCCGAAGATGTGGTTCGGGCCACGAACATGCTGAAAAATGTTACACGGCTTATTGCGAAGCAAAAGACAACAGGAAAGGCTGACTGCAGGTAGAGGCTTAATATCACGGAAGTGTAGATGTATATTTACCATTTTGCTCTCGGAATGAGATAATATTTCGATGTGGCTTAGCCAGCCTGGAACCTGCCCTAAACTAGAGCGCTGGCGCGTGACCTGAAAAGTAAACCTCACCAAACGTAGACGAATGTCGCAAGCCTTCTCTTCACCTCTTTCCTTCACGAATACCTCTACCAAGCCAGTGCAGGATGCATATCCAGGTGTACTTTCTTCTTCCACACAACCCCTCCTCCCAACAGCAATGTCGTCGTCGCATGCTGGCCCATCCACTTGGCGACCTCCAGCCCACTGGAACTTTGCCCAGAACCAGGCGCCCGCCAAAAAAGCAGCACCTAGAAAGAATAGGACACAGGAGGAAACTAGAATAACAGCAAAATTAGCAGCCAAGTAGGTTTGAGCTCGTAATGAACGTTTATATGCTTACCATTTTCTTGTGCAGAGTAGCTGCTCGTCTTGCGGTAGATCAGGCAGCGGTTATCCATCCAGATGTGGATACTCCTTTTTCCGATACTCTTGATGTTGTCAAGCGTCTTCTGCCCTATCACATATACCAACAACCACCAGAGGACTTGCATACACTCATCCGTGGAAACGTAGGCAAAGGCAAGGGTAAGGCAACCAACGATGACCTTAACCGGGAGATGCACGGTTCGTGAACGCGCATATATTATGCAACCTTGCTGTTTTACTCTTCACAGAAACAAAATTTGCGCTGGAGTGCTTCAAACGGAGAAAGAAGCTGAAAGAACGCT
The DNA here is from genome assembly GCA_030435655.1 of Armillaria novae-zelandiae. Lineage (NCBI taxonomy): Eukaryota > Fungi > Basidiomycota > Agaricomycetes > Agaricales > Physalacriaceae > Armillaria > Armillaria novae-zelandiae. Next base: position 1,263,244 of record JAUEPR010000004.1, on the reverse strand, counting down.
TTCGGAAAGCACGTTTGAAGTCTGCACGGGTAAGTAGCATGATAATATGTGTTACTGAGTACTCATCCAACGGCTTAGCGTTCTGCGCCTGATGACCAGGCGGTCTTCCTTGCACAAGCGGTCTTAGAAGGCGAACGCGCTGACACCGTGACGCTAAATAACGAACTTCGCACTGCTCGGTCGGAACTAGACCGACTCGAAAGAGAGAAGCGCGTGGCAACAAATGCACAACGGACATCGTATTACATGGCGACCCAACCGGTAACGCCAGCTACCGCCGCCAGTCGACCCTACTACCATTCGTACCCATATGCGTATGCCCAAGCATATGGAGCGCCTGTCCAGCAAAGCTCCACATCCTCGTTTAGCGTTGCGCCTGTGACGCCAGCACCTGCCGCCCCGGCAGCCACGTCGCCATACCAATTAGGGAGTGCCATTCCTGTCCAGCTCCCTGTATCATCACTCCCGGCTCTCCATCAACTTGGCATCGTTCCGGTGGCCCCTACGTCTGTGACGAATGGACAAGCAGCGCCACCTGCAGTGCTCAGAGGCTCGTCGGCTAACGGGACCATGTTGAGCCTAGAGATCAATGTTTCAGTCCTGCAGTCTTCTCAGATGAGTGGACTCGCGGTCATATTGAATTCTTTGATGTCTAGGAGTAGTAGTTCTGGAGGGGCGACCGCTGTGACTGCGATGCCGGTTCAGGGAACGGGTACGACTGCTGGAGGAGCTACATTAAGCACCACTGGGCAAAGGTAGCTTCGTATCCTAGAGAGGTTACTACTGTACAGCACAATTATATTGATTGCTCCCTGACTCGATGTCGCTTGTGAGTCCCCTGATCGACAGCGGCCGCACGCCGGCATCCATTTACCCCTCTGGGCACGAAGAAGCCCACGTGATGGGGCCGTAGCGACCAATCCGGGGTACTCCGAACTCGAGTAGGAGAATTATATTGGCATAGATAAGGTAGAAGCTCGACCTACTCTATGGTGCTCTCTGCTCAGCTGGACTGTAACGTTAGTGTCTTGAGAAAAGATGCTGTGCTGTTTGAATGCCGAGTGTCCGGAAAGGAAACATCACAGCCACAATCGTTTGTTGTCAATTTAATTCCGTGCCCAGAATTTCCAGATCAGGTCGCTGTGGAGAAATCGCCAAAAGGGACCATCACCTTGTGCTCATACGTTCGCCATGCCAGCCTCGGAGGCTCGTCCGAACACCAATTCTGGGATTACCGCGCCATCTTCAACGACATGGCGTCGCGAGCGGCTCCTACGAATCGGAAGTACAGCTACGGTCGAAACTCTATCACACGACTCTGTTCAGGCTGGCGATTCAACAGCCAGCGACCCTCTTCCTGAGCAGGATACCTCTGAGGGCACTCCACTATGCCAGCCTGGCCAAAATACCCATTATTACGGCACTTTGCCCTCTGGGAACACCAAAACGTCTCTCTTTCGCAAGGGTTCTCTCACATTCTCGACCAGACGCAGTTTGCCGGACCTTCCCCCCATTACCTTACCGGGTTCGGATCCTCTTTCGAACATTGCTAGTCCGATGTATTCTCCATCTTTGCTCTATTCGCGTCTAAGCGCACAACGTCCAATTTCAGCCTACGACGCCCCCCTTTCGTCCAAAGATACTGGAAGCACCGACATGGACGCAAAGGTCAATGGCATCCGCGTCTGGTATTCATCCTTCACGTCTATCGACTGGCTCCACGATGCTATCAAGGATTCGGCGCGTTTCTCTCGATTGAGGAGACGCAAATCCATCCGTGCCCGCGTACGTCTAGCTATAGACAAGAGTCTAGGCTGGATCATCGTCACCATCGTCGGGTTGTTCACCGCTATCATCGCGTTTCTTGTTGTTCGAAGCGAGCAATGGTTATTTGACTTGAAGGATGGGTATTGCAAGGGCCACTGGCAGCTCGCCAAGCGGTTTTGTTGTCCTCAGCTCGACGAATCTTTGCTTCCCTTCAATTCATTCTTTTCCAGGAGACTCTTCATTGGAAACTTGTCCGCAGTGGACAACGTGGGCGCAGGCAGCACACTTTGATGAGGATGCCAAAGATGGAGAGGCAGTGGAATATCTCTCTTATTCTGCGGTCGCTGTAAGACTATCTATCTGATAACAAAGGCGCTCGCTGACTGTCCACAGCTATTATTGGCTCTGTTCTCATGCTTTCTTACGATATATTTAACCAACTCTTCTTCCTTTGTCACGCGGAAAGGCAAGTTGGGGATTCCTTTGATTGCACACACGTTCGTTGATATCGTGTAGAATCGGGAGTTTTGGCGCCGGATTTTACTGATCATCGTCAAAGCTTAAAAGATACACTTTCCGCACCTGGACCTAAACGCAAAGTCGCGTTCTATGTAAGTACCTACAGTTGCTATATATATACTGAAGTCATCATTATACTGCTTATAGGCTGCCGGAAGTGGGATACCCGAAATCAAGACCATTCTTTCTGGTACGGTCGTCTCGTAAATTGCGGAGAATCGTCTGACAACGACTGTAGGATTCGTCATACATGGGATACCTAGGCGGTCGTGTCTTGTTCACCAAGTCCGTTGGCCTTGCCCTTTCCGTGGCCTCAGGCCTGTCGCTAGGAAAGGAAGGGCCATTTGTACACATTGCCAGTTGCATTGGGAACATCGTCAGCCGCTTCCATAGTAAATACGAGAACAATGAAGGTCTTCTATCTTCATATGCGCCCTCTTGCATCCTTCTAATTCTATGCTAGCTAAACGGCGCGAGATATTGAGCGCAGCATGTGCTGCTGGCGTAGCAGTTGCTTTCGGCGCTCCTATAGGCGGCACAGTTGTTCAGCTTGGAAGAGGTGTCCTACTTTTTCCCTCCCAAGGTATGTTGTTAATCTACACTCTCGTCTACATGCTCACAAAGCTGTCTACAGGTCATGTGGCGAAGGTACTTATATCCCGTTCTATGACAAGTTTTTGAGTGCTCACATCTTCCAGTTTCTTCTGCGCGATGATAGCAGCCATCACTCTCAAGATGCTTGACCCCTTTGGCACCGGGAAACTAGTACTCTTCCAGGTGACATACGATAGGGTGATTCTCTCTTCATATCATGATTTCTGCCAGTCGTTGAATTTTCGGACGTTCAGGACTGGCACGCATACGAGCTGTTTCCATTTGTCCTTCTTGGCGTGTTTGGAGTGAGTCTTCCTTTTGGTCTTGCTATGTTGCTTATAGTCAAGATATAGGGTATCTATGGTGCATATTTTTCCAAGTTGAATTATCGCTGGAGTCGGCACGTACGAAACGGTACATGGCTCAAAACGCACCCTGTCGCCGGAGGTATTATTGGTATGTCATTAATATTAACGCTTGTGCTTTCCTTTTCCTGATTTCGCTATGAATTCCTAGGTCACTCTCCTCACCACCGTTCTTTGTTTCGTCAATCCCTATACTCGCATGGGTGGTACAGAGTTGGTCTATAACCTGTTTTCAGAATGTCGAACGGGTTCTGGAAATTCTCATGAGGGTCCTGTGTGTTATTGACCCCGGATCTTTCGAACACATCTGGCCAGTCATCCGTGCTATTGCGGTGGCTCTAATTGTACGGGGTGCACTCACTATCATTACCTTTGGTATCAAGGTACCGGCAGGAATCTTCATACCGTCCCTTGGTGTTGGAGCCTGTGCCGGTCGAATCCTTGGCATTTTCATGCAATGGTTGCAAATGACACACCCTGACGCTCCGATCTTCAAACCGTGTAAAGGCGATTTGGATTGTAAGCTTTGTCATATTCCCGCAGACTTGGTGATCGTTTCTCATGCCACACAAGGTATCATTCCCGGGCTCTATGCTATGGTTGGTGCGGCGGCTTCTCTGTCTGGTGTCACGGTACGGCCCTTGATTTCTTTTTCTCCCAGCTCAGGACTAAATCGTGAGCTATTGGTAGCGAACAACTGTATCCCTGGCTGTCATCATGTTTGAGCTTACCGACACGCTAACATATGCGGTCCCTGTTATGTTGGCTGTACTCGTAGCGAAGGGTGTTGCCGATGCCCTCGAACCCAAGGGAATCTACGATCTTGTTATTGATCTATCTCAGCTTCCTTACCTTGACTCGAAAATTGAATACCTATGGGGCAAATTGACCATCGGTGACGTAGTGAGTGATTACCTTTGCCGATGTTAATCGTGTTGTCATGCTGTTGGGACGAGTGTAGAACGACAGAGATGTCGAAGTCATTAGACTTGACCGACCAAACACCGTTGAAAGCCTTCGCAATCAGCTACAGACCCTTCTATCTTCTGGTAACGATGATGGCGGATTCCCCATTCTCCGAACAGACGGCGAGGAAGAGGGCATGAGAATGGTTGGATATATCGGCGCTAACGAGCTCGAACATGCTCTCAGTTCGTTTTTCTCGAGGATGCTTTGCGCCTGTAATTGACGTTTGCTATAGGTATCGTGGCGGATCATGCTGGGGACGAAGTATATTTCCATTCTACGTTTGCATATCACAGCCTCGCCTCTTCGTCTATTTCTTCATTGCTAGAGAATGCGCAAGACTTTGCTTCAGACCCCCTTGATTTTAGCATCTACATGGATCAGGTAAGTTGGATGTGTTCCGTTCGGTTTCCTCACCTGATCTCGATACAGGCACCTCTTACTGTGCAATCAAATTCTCCATTGGAAATGGTCCATCAACTTTTTGTGAAACTAGGGGCTCGCTACGTCGTGGTGACAGACGTTGACGGATATTGTGAGTTTTCCCGAGTTCATTCATATGTAAGCGGATACTGAAAATTCTATAGTTGAAGGTGTCATTGACAAGAAGACATGGCTTGCTTTCTTGAGTGAGCTGGATGAGAGGTCATGACCGCTTGTGGTGTGGTAGTGCCGAATTACTCTTGCACATCTTAAATCTATTTATCGAAAGCAGGACAGTTTCGAAAGGGATGACCAGCCTTTTTTTGGATACCCCAAAGACTTTTATGACCGTCTCGACATCTAGTGTACCTATATACTCTGATATTCCGCAGATTACGACCCGAGTAATGACTTATTAACCAAGCTACACCGACCCCTCTGAATTTTGAAGGAATCTTGTCGATTGTTATGATGAATTAACGATATCATGTCCAGCGATCTGAAGAATGAAACTGCAGTTCATGATTCATGATTCATGAAAGCGTCCTTTGACCGGACACGTTGGTTTTCTGGTTGAGGTGTATGTTGATTCATGTTTGGATCGGAAGCCTATCACGTCTCAGCTCTTGCCTTCAACCAACCTGACCATAAATACGAAAAACGATGGCAACATCAGGACTCGGTGTTCCAGTAAAGCTGCTTCATGAATCATTGGGCCACATCATCACAGTAGAGCTGAAAACGGGCCAGCTGTACCGCGGAAAACTGGCGGAAGGTGCGTTTCCACTTCTCATCCAAAACTTGAAGACTGACGTTTTTATGCTTACTCTTTCTGCAGCGGAGGATAATCTCAATATATCTCTCAAGGAGATTACTGTTACTGCACGGGATGGACGTGTTTCCCAGCTGGACCAAGTCTATATTCGAGGGAGTATGATTCGATTCTTCATTGTTCCGGATATGCTGCAGAACGCTCCAATGTGCGACCTCCATTCCCTGCAATTCTCTTGGTGGCCTGACGACTGTTGAAATTCGTTGCCATAGGTTCAAAAGGGTTGGTCCTAATGCTATGAGAGGGAGAGGTATCGGTACGGCACGAGGACGCGCAACCATTATGCGGGGTACGTACTTGGTTTCATTCTGTCATTGATGCCATGTTTATGTGATTTTTCCTAGCAAACGGTATAGTCATAATTATTCAAAGGACCTGCATAGTGACTCATCTTTTTCACAGCCCGACGTGGTCGTGGTGTGGCGCCTACAGCATCAAGAGGTATCCGGCGATGATGGTTTCTTTTTGTATTTCATTTACGAAAAGGCCTTGGTACTTCCGGCGCTTAACACTATGTTGGCACGGCGTTGTGTAGGACTCGTGGGGCATTTAGTTTGACGCGTTCGTGTGTAAGTATGGAAGAAATATTTGACTTCCTGTTTGTTGTAGCAGCAGTATTCGTGCCGGCAACGTGGGACAGCAAAGTTCAGTGGGCTGCGAGGGATCGAAGGAACATCGCCGAACTTCAACGTCATATCTTGGTTGTGCTTGATAATAAAAGGTAGTTGTGCGGACAATCTCGTCCGCTATTTGCCATTCGGATACTTTTCGGTGATTTTGCTAGGTTCGCTCTTCTGTGAGGTTTCTGATAATAGTTGAACCCTTGTACCTTACGAGCGGGCCGGAGACCTCAGTTAGGTCCGGTAGGAGTGTTGGATTCATCGATGTCCAAGCACCCTAGCGACCATAAACAAGCGCTGAGTTCTACAAGAATTTCTTGGGACTTATGGGTTTGGATCGTTGCAAGAGATACGAATGATTGGTGCGTTCCTTTGACAGCGGTTGTTTTCGACGATTCTAATGTTCGATATGCAGCACATGTTTTTCCCGCGAAAGATTAGGATGATCCGACCAAGGTCGACGAGACTTGCCCGTATGTGGCAAATATCCTTCTAGACAAATATTCCTACGCCCTGCCTGCGAAGCGCTGCAAGCTCGGGAACGAGCAGCCGCCACCGCCGAGTTACCACCCCGCTGATAGCTGAAACTTGTGACGCTTTTAGTGCTGAACTTGTGATTTGCCATCTTTCGATACGGCTCGATTATGTTTTGATCCGTCCATCCGCACTAGATCTAGAGGGACAGTAAAATGGAAATGTAAGGGGACGGAGACTGGCACATTGCAAGTTGAGTTGCAGGCGACTCCTTCGCGTTTACTACTCTCACATGAACAATTCGGAGAATTACACGCCGGGTGGTGGTACCTAGAGCCCAGGAAATGGCTGAAAAATCTAGATCAAGGGACGCCCTGAGGCGCAGTAGACCGCAGCCAGGCAAAGGCCATTGCCGACGGTTAATAAATCACAGACGGCTAAAACGAGCGAAAGGCGTAAGCTGACAACCGCGACTGACGTATGGGACCTGCTAATCCGGACATTGAAATGATCGACCCACCACGTGAGCGACGAGAACTTGTAACTGGCGTAGTGCCTGGCTTGTTCACCACCTTTCCGACCGCCATCCCGCCCACCCCACGTTTCCCTTCTTCTTCTCCCACCCTCACCCCCGGCCCCCTGCGTCCTGCTTCGACCGCACCCATTAATGCAAAATTCTCTTTCTTATTATCAATCAGAGAACTCTACTCATGTCATTGATCTATCCGCTCCTTCTACATCATCTTTTGCCTTGGATTCCATAGATAACGGCCGTCCAAAGCTTCGCCTGCCTGCACATAAGAAACGTAAGATTGACAGGGCTTGTGATGCTTGTCGCCGTCGCAAGACAAAATGCGATGGTCCAAAAATGCCCGATAATGTCTGTACCAATTGTATACAGAGTCACAAGGCCTGCACTTATGTGTACGTCGCCCCGTGCACCCTCTAGCTATCCTGGTTCTTACTGGCTGCTCACAGGGAAATGTCCAAGCCCAGGGGCCCACCCAAAGCGTCAGTCCACTCCCATACCTTCACTTCATACTCATCCTATTGTGCAGGTACGTAACCGGGCTGGAGGACCGTCTCGAGAAGATGGAGGATCTCCTGAAGAGGGTGCGTATATTTGTCGCGTCACACGCGCAGTTTGTTCGCGCCATGCCATCCCGATCAACATTCCTGACCTCTCCTAACTTGTAGCTGTGGCCTGAATCCGATTTTTCAGAAGAGTTAGGACTTCCTGTTATACGTGATTCCTGGAAAAACGAGGAGTCTGCAAATTCAGCCGACAACGCCACTCCTCACTTGAAAGCCAGCTCTACTCCTCTCAATCCCCCACCGTCGTCGTCATACAAGAAGCCTAGCGCGGCGAGCGCACTGTTCTCTCCCTCGGTCCCGCTGGGATTTTCCACTCACTTAATGCTCAGCGATCTACGTCCACAGAAGCGCCCCCGGGTTCCGGTTCGGAAACATTCTTCTGGGACTCATGGAAGTCACTCTAAATCGGAAGCCAATGTCTCTGATCCTTCGTCTGATGTCGATGAACTGGTAGAAGGCTTCGAGGGCAAAGGACGATTATCTCTGCGCTTGTCCGATGATGTCGCGGAAGAGGACAACTCAGCCCGCTTCCATGGTCAGAGCAGCTCCTTACGGATGGTAGATGCGACACGAAAGTTCAAGCATCTGCATATGCTCGAGACTTCTAGTGACTCTGGTAAGGGTACACCTAGTCCGGGTTTTCGCCCCGATTCACCAAGGAGGGTAGAGTTTTGGCGTCCCCCACCTGTATGTCTAGCTGTCACCTTGATTCATTTTTACTGACTAATAGCCAGTGGGAACGTGTATACGAAGGTATCCACGCAGACTGTCCTGAGATTCTTCCAGAAATCCTTGCTCAATTCCCTCCTCCCGATCTTGCTACGAAGCTCAGTCGATATTTATTTCCGCCACATCAATGTTCAGTACCCCCTCCTTCACCAGCCAACTTTTGATCGTCAGTGGCGCCAGAATATGCAAAATCGGAACACCTGGTTCGCATGTCTGACACTGACCATCTTTGCCGTCGCTAGTCGTTATTGTGATGATCCGCGGGTTCTGCCGAAGGGCATCGCCAAGAAGGAAAACGAGGAGGCAGACTGGACCCAGGCGGGGTGGTCCTTTTTTTTTACGGCGCTTGGTACGACTTGTTTTCGTCCGTCGCAATGTTGGTTAATACTTATATACAGGTGTTCATCGACATCGAAGGAGCCTTATCTATCCAGTCACTCTGTTTGAACTGCAAACATTTTCAGTGAGTTCTCACAAGATTCGGCTATCATTACCCTGACACATTGGCAGCTATTGGCTATGTTTCTTCGAGGTACCTCGTCTCACACGACTTCCTGGATTTTTATTAGTGTGGGCATACGCAAAGCTCAAGATGTTGGAGCCCACCGCCGAACAGTTTATCAACAGAAACCAACGGTACAGGAAGAATTGTGGAAGAGAGCCTTCTGGATGTTGGTAGCATTTGATCGTATAGGGAGTGCTCACATTGGACGGCCATGTGGTGTTGGGGAAGAAGAGTAGGTACATTGCAGGTTGACTCCAGTTCTTGGAACTCACTCTTCCACAGCTTCGATGTAGACCTGCCGGTGGAAGTGGACGATGCGTATTGGGAATCTGAAGATCCCAACATGGCCTTTCGGCAACCTCCAGATGTTCCTTGTACGATAACTGCCTTCAACTTGTTCATCAAGCTCACACAGATCACGGCTTTCACCACGCGGACTATTGTACGTATTTTTATCGATCCACAGATCGTCGTCGAACAAACTTTTTATAGTACGCTACGAATCCAGCCAATGTTATTATGGGGCGTCCTATCGGAAGACCAGAGCAAATCGTTTCACAGTTGAACGCCGCCTTGACAGAATGGGTAGAATTAGTTCCTGACTATCGTAAGCGCTACGCTGGATCTTTTTCTCAGTCGTACCAACTGATCCTTCCTCAGTGAAATGGTCTTCCCAGCTGGACAACCCCATCTATTCCAATCTTTCGGCGACTTTATACAGCATTTATTACCTCACTCAGATGCTGATTTATCGCCCCTTTATTCCGTCTCCCGCAGCGTGTGACGGTCGTCCTTCTAACTCCACTTCGTCGTTTCCATTTCCAGCTTTGGCTATCTGTACCAACGCAGCAAAGTCATGCGCTCACATCGTTGAAGAACAAATGCTGCGTGGACTTTGGAATGTTCCAAATCTGATCGCGATATCGCACATTTCCTGTGGCATGCTGCTGGTGGGGGTTTGGGATCTAAAAGCCAAAGAAAAGGCTCGGCTAGCCAACGGGGCCGAAGATATAAAGCCACCTCTGGTTCAGGCTCTAGAGCCACTTATGAAGGACATAGCTATCTTTCTGAAAGCCTTGGAATGGGCGGCACCCTATTATGAGACTGTGGAGCCTATAATGTGAGTTTGGTAGTGTTTTTCTACCTAACGTACTGACACGGATGATGTTGCAGACAACAAATCAAAGAATCCTTGCCTTCATCAGACATGGACGATAATCAACGACGCTCTCTAGACTTCCGAGAAAGTAGGCGATTAGCACAAGAAAATATTTCTCGATACATGTCAGGTTCATCTGAGTCATCAACAGATTCACAACAAGAAGTTGCTCTTTGGTCTCTGCCCACGACGCATTCACCGCAGCCAATCATTACGCTTCAATCGCCCTATCCTGTCGATTCCAGTCCCCATCCTGTGCGAACTCATTCTGCGCATAGAAGCTCGTCTTCCTCGTCACTGTCTGCGTTGAGGCAAAGTTTCTATCAGCTCCAAGGCGCTTCTGACGAGCAACTGTCTACTACCGAGGCTGATAGGTCTGGTTATTCGACTTATCGTCCACCCCCGTCGGGTAGCGACACGAACGACTGGCAACCCTCCAGATCACGCGTTCCACGGATTGCTTCATATCATCGACTTGCCTCACTCATCCCCTGCTCCGTATGAACACCCGAATAAGTCGTTTGTCGACCATCAGCTTCCTGCCTCGAAGTCACAGACAAGTCGCTTATCGATCAATGGATGATTCAGGTCGCGCAATGGACGTGTACGATGACGAGAGCGGCCGGTATTCCCATCCGCCGACTTCGGACACGCGATCGGTTCCTGCGCAACCCCAGCCTTCCATCGACAGAAGGGTATTCCGGTATGATGCTGTTTTTTGAAGCTGGCGCCTATCAGAATACTGAAGGTGCATTGCGATTAGGGCGCCCCCAGGCTGGGACAGACAAAACCGCCACTATGACGAGGAAAACAAAATTAACTTATTTTACTGGGATAACCCACCACGGGCCTTTCATGCTTTCCCTCCGCCTCCCACACCGCACACCTCCTAACTTTATTCAAGGGCTCGGTCAGTAATCCTAGAGATCTCCCAATATGTAAACTCAATCGCAACTGCTTATTTATCTCTTCTTCTACTTGCCTAGTATCAATAATGTATTTTGTAGTATAAATATCCAAGGACTGTGTTCATCGTAGCTTTCTTTTTGCATAAACATGTTTATAGATTCCTGTACCTTAAATCAAGCCGGCGGTGAGCCAAAAAATTTCACGCATCTTCAGTATCTCTTCCATAGCTTGGGGTCCGACCCAAAACTAGTTCCTCTCTTAACAAAAATAGAACGGAGGTATCGAAATATACCATTAAGTATACATAACATGTAGATCTATAATACAGGGAAGGTAGGAAGGTATGTCATAAATCACACAACTGAATTACGATAGTCAGTAATTGAGCAGAATAAAGAGATGAAGGACTTACGAAGGACAGCATTAATACAACCGTCAGTTTTCAGGGTTGTTGGTTATTTGAGCGTATTTCCCGAATACGACCTTGCCGCCGGTAGTGACCATTCCGAGTTCGGAAACGTTCACCTCTATCACTGTGCCTTTTGTCATCACACCTAGTTGTGTATACATGGGTGACTGCGGGTTTTTCTTGACACCGAGGAATCTGAAGTTGGAATGTGGCTTTGAGATCGGCTAATGTGGTAGTGAGCAAAAGTATACGAGAGACTAATGAATGACGCACGATGTGTGACATTGGCTTTCTTATACCGCAAAGCCATTGGTCGGATAAACCGTTCCATTTTGACTGGTTTTCTCGTGAAGCCCTCTCCCTACGAACGTCGCTTTTGTAACCATTCTCTTCCATGCCTTGCTCTTGCTTTTCCCGGTTTTCATGACCTTGAACATTTCATCTTCCGCAATACCACGAACTTTGGGTAACGGGACAGGAGTATTTTGCTGCCTTGTCTTTCCGCTTTTGTTTGATGGCGCTGGAGAGAGCCTTGGCATCCTTTTGACCTTCGCGGTCAAGAAGGTAGGTTGGGAGTGCACCGTCTGGTACAGTCGATGAATCTGCTTGTTTGACGTTGCGTTCATCGTGGGCTTTGAGGGTCTTCTTGAGTTGAACCTTCTCAGCGTGTCGTTTAGCGTGCAGGAGCTTGGCCTTTATACCGAATGCTTTCTGTGCGTATGCTGAGGAACGATGTGCTTCACGAGCCTCTTTTTTGCGTCTTTGAGCTTGTTCAGTTATTGTTGTGTGCCTTTGACAAACGAGCACTCACTTTCGCTCGAAATGATCTAGTCTTCGTCCATGCCTTTTTATGTGCTCCTCGATATACTCATTCTGGAATATAGTTCAGTATCTTGTATGGAACTTGCTTGATTTTCAGTATTACCTGAGGCTGAAGTAGAAAAATGGGTCAGAAAAGATGTCATACCGAACAACTGAATTTCCTTACCATGGCGGAAGGAGAGAACTTCTAGATGCTTTTGCCAATCAGACCAAAATACAGAGTACTTCGGAATACACGTGACCAGCCACGTGTCGTCGTCGACGTGCGCCGTCCACGGTGCTGGGCTTGCAGCAATCTTCCAAGTTTCATTCTCAAATCCAGTTCTACTTCCTTCTTATTCATGTGGCAAGATAACAACGCATACGGCGCATCTTCTTCCCAAAATGCGTACTATTCCCAACCTGCCCAGGGAGCTCCTCTACAATTCTATTCTCCATCCACTTCAGATGGAAGCTCGTTTTATCCTGGGTCGCGTCCCAGTCTAGAGGGAAGTATGGGGGGGCAAGGAGCAGTGCCACAGGCTTCCAGTGGCCCAGGATTTGGGGGGAATATTCAGGTTCAAGGTCCCTGGTGGACGGCATTTGGCACGGGAGGCTTTGAAGGCGAACCGCCGTTACTGGAAGGTGCAAAGTATTCTTAATGTTTCGTTGCACTTTTTTTAACACTCGGTGCTTAGAGCTAGGAATCAACTTTTCTCATATACGCGCTAAATCAATGACTGTACTCAATCCACTGAGCAGCGTGGACGACCGGATAATGGACGACGCAGACCTTGCAGGACCTATAATGTTCTTCTTCTGCTATGGCCTGTTCCTACTATTTGTGAGTTCAATTCCTCATCCATCTCTGAGGCTTTATCTTGACACAACATCGCAGTCAGGAAAACCAAATTTCGGTTTCATCTATGGCGTTGGCCTTTTCGGCTCGGTATCTATTTACATGCTCTTGAACCTCATGTCGGAGCAGGGTATCGATGCGTACCGCGTAGCGTCTGTGCTTGGGTACTGCCTACTTCCCATGGTAGGTGTGGGCGGTGTTAGTGTCATGGTCGCTCTAGAGTAAGTCCGTTCCTTACTCCCAGTCCGCCAATGTTAAATTTTGTTAGTGACATGTTCGGTTATCTTCTTGCCCTTCTCTCCATTATCTGGTGCACTTATTCGGCGTCTGGCATATTTGTTGCTGTCCTGCGTATGTCTGACCAACGTCTTTTGGTCGCGTACCCTGTTGGACTCTTGTATGGTTGCTTCGCTTTGCTGAGTGTCTTCAGCGGTTCTTCGAATGGTGGAAAATGACCTTTTGAATATTGGTACATATGGACATGTTCGAATTACATAAAATGTACTCTACGAGGATTAAAATTACGGTTATTATACAGTTATTGTCATACCCAAAGCTAAACTGATTCCCCTCTGTCTAGAAGCTGCCTACTGTACAATTTGAGCAAAACTTCCATGATCTGTTCCAAAGGGACAGTGGCATATTCATGCACGTATTGTGGAAGAGAGTCTTCCAAACTGAACCCAGCCTTTTTCATAAAGAATGGATGCATGACATCTGGTGTTGCATCGCCTAATTGGCGCATAGTCAGACGTTCGATAGATCTGTCGTGATGTCGGTAAATGATCCCCTTGTGTGGCGTTGGTAGGGGCGAAACTGCCGCCGGCGTGTCTGCATCCTCGTCGGCAGTCGTAGGTACGGAAGCACTTCGACCAGTTGGAGGGGATGCAAAATTGGAGGTAGTCACTGAAGCTCGAGCTGCGGTCGTGGGGGATGGTTGTCTAGGAGGTCGTGGAACAGTCGCCGAACGAGGAGGGTCTGGGGTATCGACTCCCTTCCTGCGTGTTGACACGATATTGGCTGGCGCAGGAAGCGCGCCCCTCCACTCCACAGCTGTTCGAACTTGGTCCATCTCCCTAGCCAAGTTTTTTCTTTGAACAGTGAGCCAGGCGTAAAGGCCGACGTTCAGGGTGATGTAGATATCCTCGAAATCCCGCATCCCTGTTCGACGAACGAAAATACTGCGAAAGTCGTAGTCGAGAACCTTGCTGGAGCCCTCCTGCGTCTCCTTGCTGACCATGTGCATAGTCATCGATGGAAGACCCACAATGTTGGCTTCTGACGCATCTTTCAGAAGGTTCGTCAACCATTCATTGTTGTCCAGTAGTGTCGCAGGTACATGTCCTAGCTGTGCGAATCGGGAAATTGACATGGATGTGAATGAAAGAAATATGTCTCTTTCGGATGGCTTATCCGCCTGGATAAGACGATCCAAACGCGCACGTATGTTTCTGCCAATAAACTGCGCAGCTTCGAGGTCATCCATAGTCCTTGGGAACAAGACGAGACGAAATGAGTCGAGTCGTAGACTCATGTGTTGACGGATGATGTACGACATACCAGCCTCTGCTTCTCTGAGGCGATTGCGCGCTGAATGTAACATTGCTTCAGCGACAGCAGACAATGCATTATCCGGCTGAGTGGTTCGACTGGTACGGAAAGTTTCGGAGTCTCGACTAGCACCCTCCCGCTGGGCATCTAGGTTTGCATTGAACTTCTCTGCATAAGTTAGGATTTTCGGAATGGTCCCGACTGTGATGACGGCAACAACTTCGGGGCTGACGACAGTGAATGATAGACTGAGTGGACGATTGGACGACTCCGAATGCAATAGAATCTGTGACCAGTCATCAAAGATCTCTATCTCGATAGGCTCCGCCCTAGGTAATATTTAGGAAGTTCGTCCCACGAGTAGGATTGTTAGCTCACCTATAGTGTAAGAGTTTCTGATGCTCCGATTCAAGAACTACAATAAAAGGGCCGCTCGTCATCCTGAGCTCCAACATGCGACTGTGGGCCGCATCATCAACCGGGTTCTCGACTCGCCGTAAAGTCTGGAATACGCAATTAGATACATTTGCTTTGCCGGCAACATTCCCTCTCGCCGTAACGTTGACATCTCCAACTGATAACGAGAGCTCGTGGGTGATCTCAGTTAATTTTGTGCGTAAAATGGAATCTTTGAGATCAAGAATGACGGTACTAATGGATTGGCCCAGATCGACGTCTAACTTGATTTGACGTATCCGAAGTAAAATGATGGTGGTGTATTCTTGTCGATGTGACGTAACAGGAGTATCAGGATTGGATTTCGGAGCCGTATTGACGATACCGTCACTTTGCTTCCCATTGAACATGGGAAGCCGATCGAGCCAAACGGCCTTGAAACAAAGGACGTCCTGAAGCCGAGAAAAGCGCACGCCGCCAAGGAATTCGGTGTCCAAAACGAGGGATACAGAACTGATTGATCTACTTTCATCAACATCCAGCTTAGAGAACGTAACCGAAAAAGCAAGATTACGCGCATCCAGATTGACGCAATCTTCGCTTAAGAAGCCATGTCGCAAACCCACAGTGAGACCGCCTACGCTTCCGGTGAATGTAACATTGCGAGCGCGAGGAGACACATTGACGATGAATCCCCCACTATCCCAATGCAGACCAGCGACGACATTGACATCTGGTTTGCAGGTCAATTCCAGCCGAGATTGGTCTATCCGCAAGCTGAAACTTATCCGCATGCTCGACGACGAATCGGTGTCGGATGTGGTCGCGCTAGGAGCAATAAGGGAGTCTGATGTTGCCGACAGCGTTTCCTGACGACTAGATTCCCGCAGCCGACTTTCTAAGTGACTAATCAATTCCGTTAAAAAGGGCAGGAGTGTGGGCCTGAGGGTATTTTGGCTGGAATGAACTGTGCTCTTAAATACCAAAATTGATGCCTCTGCGTCGCCAGTGGCTGCACGGAGTTTCTGGGACGAGGGCGTTGCTCGATATTCCGTCCAAACGGAGACCATAGGAAGGCGAAATATTTCTGCACCCATTTTTAGAACCTGCTCGTCGGTGGGATTGTATGGAACCTTGGAGAACTCCTTGGCTCGAGACAATTTCGAAGCAGTTGCGCTATATGCCCTCACTTTGCCACTCAAAAATGTGAGCGAACCGCAGAAAGCCGAGGTCGGAATGGACGTAGATTGTCGCTCCAATGATTCTTTTGCTGCATCAAGGCGGGAATGGGAGGCTGGCGGTGGGCGTTGTGAAGCGTTGGAGAGTTGCGCAACACGCTCCTCGCCTTGTCGGTAAACATCCACCAAGGAAAAGATGTAATCCGGAATACTTGAATCCAAGTCTAGGATAAAACCACTGACATTGGCCTTCAAGGTAATCTGACGAGACGTTGTGGAGCCTGACGACCTGATGTAGGCGGTCATTTCCGGGTACATAAGACGATTTCGTGTTCGATGTGATGGTCCAGAAAAATCGCCTGCAAGTGATTGGTGGAACCTGTGGACTATATTCACATTGATTCATGTAAGGACGCTTGCGCTGACGTACCTTTGAACAAACTGGAAAGAACAGTTTTTCATGTGTGCTTCGCCAGTGACTCCACGTTCGGTACCAAACTTTAGAGATTCAATGGAAAAGAGGAAAGCACGAACAGCGCTGGAATCATGACTGCCCGATTTTGGTAGTTGGAGTTGTTCATCGTGCGTGAGAGGGAAAGCCACCCCGATGTGATTGATGTTTACATCGATACTGTAGCTGTCGAGCCAAGATGACCGGGATTCCAGGTCACGAACCTTGACATCGAAGCTCTTCAAGATGCTCTGAGTTTTTTGCTTGAAAGCAGAAAGTTCATGAGCACGTTGCTCTCTCCGTACAGACATCTCAGCCTGTGTGATGTTATAAGTCTAAGATGTATGCATGAATAGCCTCATACACCTACCTGCATTTCGCCAATAAAGTCTCCCACCTCGCCAATAGAACTGGGTTGCATAACTGCATGAATCCTGGTTACAGATATCTGCAGCGTGTCGCCAAGGGCTGTCTGGTCTGTCCGACTCCTTGACAGGACTTTGAAGTCTATGATAACGAATGCCGAGCGATGATCTCTGCTGAAAGAAGAGCGCGGTTCAAGTGGCGTCAGAGGCGCCAAGGACAACGCAAGGCCGGAAAGCGTCATAGACCAAGCGCGTCCAGACATGTCGTCAAGACCCCCATTGATGTCCTTACACTCGAGATAAACCGTGGAAGATAATCCTTCAAGACCAATTCGAAATCCATTCATCTTTACAGAAACAACGAGTTTTGTGGATGGCATTACAACGTCAGGCTTCCGCGGTGCTGGATGAGACTGTTTGAGCCGAGTTTCTTGGACCAATGCCAACAGATCGTTGAAATCCTGCCCGAACTTTTGTTGGACCGCCATGAGCGTATCCCAATGAGATGGTTTCACTCTAAGTTCAAGAAACTCCGCTAACAGAATAGCTCTGACGCATGTCCCATCAAAGCGCCCGCTAAGGGATAATGAAGGCAATTCCAATTTAACTCTGGAATTGGGTAGAACATCGCTTGCATCCGATTTGGAAGACACTGCGAATATTTGAGAACCCACTTGTAGCCCAAATAATCTGTGTGACGAGAGCAGTGGTGTGGTGCTTATATGCATTGTTGTATCGTTCATTTCCCATGATAACCAAGTACCGTGCATCACCTGAAGGGAAACACCGAATGCGCCAAGATGCCCGTTTATTTGGAAAAGGATAGAAACGGACGACGATTGAGGTTCGACCGAAGTCGGTTGGCGGGTGGATCTCAATTCGACCAAGAGCTCTCGGACAGAGCTCTCGATTCCTACAACAAAGTCGTTCCTCCATTCCTGGAAGAAGCGATAGAGACGAAGGGCGCTGCGGGGGACAGTGAAATTCAGTTTTTCGGCCGCAAAGATAAGCCGAACTTTCAGGGCTGAAGTGCTTTCCTGGCGAGTGATAGCGTTCAACCTGCCGCCACTGAGAGTTAGGGCCGCAAGAATATCTTGGTCGTTTTCCGTAGAGGGATCCGACGGAGAACGTGCGCGGATGTAAATATCGTTTGATAACAGGGAGTGATTCATGGAAACGTCATGAGAGCTGTCGAACATCATGTTGGAGCTGTACCGAAGTGCATTTAGGCCATATTCAAACGTGAGATTAGCCGCAATGGCCTGCACTCGAAAGCTTTGAACGAAAGCCTCGATCTCTATCTTGGCGGCCGTCACTGTGCGCCTAACTGATGTCTTCGAACGCGTCTCGACTTCACCATGCTCACGTGTACCGAACGACCTTTGCTTTCGCTGTACTCGTAGGACGGTTTGCAAAAAGCTTACCACGTGAGGATATATGGTCACCATCGCCGAGTCCAAAGAAAATCGGGTGTAAAATGCATGTATCAGATCCGATGAATACTGTTCAATTGACACATCAGAATCACTTTCCGAGGGACTTCGTGGGGGATTCATCAAATTGAGGTATCGGACCTGGGCGGTTAGATGCAAGTTCCGCGCAGATACTCCGCTAGAGTGTGAGCCTTCAGGATCTTCAATTTGAGCGGAAGCGTGTAAGATCCGGATAGTAAATGAAGTGAAAGCATGTCCGAGGCCTTTGACGTCGATAGCTCCCGAGAGCTTGCGTAGACTAGGGAACAATGGTTCCAACAAAGCCAAACGCTGTGTTTGATACGCCTCAGGATCTATGATTGTCAAACGAGCTTCCAAATCGGGCACAATATCTTCCAATGTCATGCAACGATCGAAATCAGGAAGGCTCAACTGACGTTCATTTTGAAGGTACCATAGATGATTTCGCAAGTGAAATAAGAACCGAAATGTTGCATCTGTTCGCAACTGGTGGGGAGTACCGCTTTGAATGAGATACAAAGGCTGGACGGCGGATAGTGGATCCATGATGGTATCTTCGCTTGTCATATTTAAGACCCAATGCACAACATGTAGTTTCGGTTGCGCGAAGATAGTTTTCCATTTGACGAACAGTGTCTTAAGCTCCTTGGCATCTCGAACCAGTGCTAGAGCTAGAGCAATGATGTACTCGGGGCACCGGTGAGAGACGCTCATAGTTAAGGAGCCAAACGCTGCCTCCAAAGCTTTACCATTCCAATGGATATTGACATCGGAAGCCGAGATTGTCGCAAACGGCTTTTCCAGCTTTTGAACCGTGTCAAGAGTGATGGCAAGACTATCGAAGCCAGCGGTCAAGGTCCCTACCCGTCTCTGGGTGAACCCTCGGATATGAAATCCTGTTAGGCGAAGGTCTACCGAGCCCATAACACTTGTCGGATTAGAAGACGAGAGGTCAAGCTGACGCAAAACGAATAATCGAAGAGACGGTACAGCCACGTCGAGAAGAGCACGCTTTTGATATTTGCTTGACTTGGTGAAACTCCCAAGATATCCGGACATCATTGAATCGATGCGCAATTCTGGGTTGGGCTTCTGCGGCTTTCAATCAATGCAAGGTAGTCGGGAATAGTTTGAAAACATACAAATTTCTCACAATCGCCCTGTAACTGGGACAATACAGGTAAGACGAGAGGTGTAAGACGTATTTCAATGCCCCTTCGACATACGCAACGGTTTACAATAACATCGACGTCGAGCGGCGGAAGGTCTACAAAATTCCGACGCGCGGAGGACGATCGTGGTGCTCTAGCTCGTGCATGTTTCGGTGGAGCTTCTGCCTTAGACGACTGAACGACCTTGTTAGTTGATCGAAATCCAGATGCATTGATTAACCCACATTGATTGAAACAAAGGGTGACTGATCCCAGAGTTCAAGCGTGTCAACGAACCTTGCCAAATAATATCGCGTGAATCGAACGTATTGCTGACACAAAGGGTTAGACGCCTCTTCCTCTGCTCGTTTGTATCAGTATTTTTCACCCTTCGTATTACGATAAAAAATCGCTAACCAAAATCAAACCAATCACTGTCAGACTCGCCGTCTGTGAGATCTTCATTATCCGACTCGTCGCCGTCGCTCATGTCCTGATCCTCTTCATGTACGGGTGACATGAGAGAGTCTATTCGGCTTTGGCTGAGGCAACGTCAACTCAGAAGGTTCCCGTAAGGAACCAGCACTTACGCCAAACGAGCATCACGATCCGCTTCAGACACTCCCAACTCCTCCTCTGAGTCAGAAAGAGGCCGAGAGTCGGGCCACAATGTCGCGTTCTTACGCTGATGCACAGTGTCTACCCACGACGCATGCTTTCGGCTTGGACTCAGTGGTTGGGGAATGTGGACACCATTTCTGTGTGTACGGAAGGCTTGTCGAGAATCAATGAGCTAGAAGACGAAGCAAAGGGTTAGAAGCACTGACTATTAGACCGATCTCCATTCTCAAAAAGCCTGAACCGCTCCAACATCTTCGCCGCCCGGCCTGTAAGAGCATCTTGTTCCTTGACGAACGATTCCTGCGCTGCCGCCAGGTTCCGCCAATTGACTGGCGACGTATATGTATCTAAGTACACATCGAATGTCGTCTCTCCCGCTTCCAGCCAACGATCGGACAAATTACGGAGCAGCATCTTGACAGATGCTACTGGAATGCGGATACTTGTCAACTGGCGATGAAAGCGACCACCCAGGTTGTTGTTGTCCAGACGTAAACCATCAGGTAGAGAAAGAAGAGCCGCTGCATCGCCCGCTTTCCAGGTTACATGAACACTTGAAAGGCGGACCTTCACGAACGTCACTATTTGCAGTACTTTAATAATTCAACTCATTTAAACAGGATGGGGAACTTGCCATCGGGGTAAGGAGGTAAAGCATACTCGACCGCGGGTGCATTCACAACGTCCGAAAAGTTCACACGAAACGATGTGATTGCATCTGCGATCGTCGATGCCTCTTCAGCTGACAAAACGCCTTTGACACTGCCCACTTTGATTTCCCAGACGCACAAGTATGTGATCGTGCGTGGAGCAGGCCCGAATAGCCTATTAGCCGTGATGTCGAGACCTGGGATAATACAATTTATGTTGAGCCCAACAAAGGTTCCACCATAGCTTACCGTCTATCAAAAGGACGCTCTTGTTGTTCCTTAGTCTCAACTGCGAAGCATAAAGAACTTTCTCCGGACAGTTTGAGTCTATGTGGCCGGTCATGGTCCCGATATTTAAGGAAAGATCTGCGCACAATATCAGCTGACAAAAGTACAAACCACGAAAAGTCAACTAGCCCATAAAATAATCATGCATCCGCATGTGCAGTTGGAGCTCGGGAATATTCAGCACTAGACACGGTCCGATACGAGCCACTTCCGAATCGTCTTTCGGTGTACAAGATTTATCGTAACCCGGAAGTCCGGCAGGCAAAATCGCGCAGCCATGATCAAGTCGCACAGTTATATCCACTTGAAGCATGTTGGACTAGCGGTGAAGAGTTGAGCTGACAATATACCTGGAAACAAGCTGAAAACCGCTTACATGTCCTTTACGATACTTGTCCATGACAGGATCCCCAGGAGGGAGGCCTTGACTTTTTCGTTCCAGATATTCATACAATGTCGAGAAATGGGTAAAAGATCCGAAGTAGTTATCTTTGATGATCATGAAATATCGGATCGACCATCCCACAACTTTGTACGCCACGTTCCTAATCTATGAAGTTTTTTAAAGAAAGAAAACCTAAAGTGTGACAGACTTACCGAAAAGACCAATTTCAGCTGTTCGATGTTATCCTCTCGGACGTCTGCGAAGTATCTGTAAGATCCGTCTAGTTGCAGATCTAACGCTCCTATATGGTTGCCATCCTCTGGAGCGTGCAAAGCATGGGTGTGCCATCGAGGTAAGGACAGAGTGAGAGAAATATTGGGTGCTTCCACGCAGAACGCAATGGTTGTGGCTTCGGGGCGAAAAATATTAGATGGTATAGTAGTCGCATTCCGCAGTGATGGTCCACGAATCGTCAGGATTGCTACATGAAGTTTAAGCTGCTATTCAACATAAACAGCTAAACAGGGGTACCATTTTCGTCTTTGATCAAAGGCTTGTCAATGATATTATGGTCATTCGCATACAAGTTCAATTCGAAATAATGCATCTCGAGTTGAAATGAATACACTGTCGGAACGAAGCGGAAAAAGTCGCTTGGCGGACCCGAAGCCCAGTCTTTCCCAAGGTCAACAAGCATGGTGATATGATCCCGCAGGAGATACAGAATCGGTCTCCTCAGAGAAACTGTAACGTCCCAATTCCTGGAATCGTTCCACTTCAACGGAGACGGAAGTTCGCACCGTACCTGGGAAGTAGAATGAGTGACATTATATGAACGGGAAAGAAAGGACGCACGCGACACGACTCAGAAGTAACGAGTTCTATGTCATTCAGACTAGAGGTGACCACCAGAGTATCAATGTGCACCTCTAAGGTGGGTTCATAACCGCGAGAGCTTGCGATCATTGGCATCATATAGCTGACAGTAGAGCTGTCTCCTGCAGTAAAGTTAATCACTGCAGGTTCTCTTTTCTTGGGCCGACTGGGGACCTCAGTAAGCCCGTCCCATTGCCAATTCTAAACAACTCAGTCAACGCCATGATTAAGCCGCTGGAAGAAGAATCCACCTTGGATGCTTCACGGAACGGAATGTGAAGAGTAGTCGCACCGCGAAGTTCGATGAATATCCTCAAGTTCGTCCATAGTCGTTGATCTCCTGGTTGTAATCGATGGGTCTCTTCGGCGTCATGGAACGTGGGTGGGAAGAAGACCCGCTGAAGGTGACCTCTGATCGGGCATTTAGAAGTGCTTTCAGCCAAGAAGAAAGTGTCGCTCACCGTTGTCGATCTGCCCACGGTCCGTAGCGTATGAAACCACTTTTAACCACAAGGTCGATACCCCATTCGGGCCCTACATCCCCGTTGCCAATGTCATCGAGACCTCCTTGATCTGGATGTTGAGAGAGCGGAGGCACAGTACCAGCCACATCCGCATAGTAGCACAGTTCGAGGGACGGCGTCTCGAGTATCTTATGTTCGATAGCATACTCCATAGATGTAAAGCTAGCCCCAATGGGAGTGTCTTCGTCCATACTTGTGGATTTTGCATGGGACTGAGGACGAGAGGAACTTTGCCGCGAAATAAACTTCGCCATAAGTGCATAGAGATGCAGTTTCCGCCAGATCTTCCCAAAACGAGGGAATATCACATACGAAGAGGATAGCCCGAGATTGATGTTCCTGCTCATGCTTCAGATGACCAGCGATTCCTTGTATACAAAAACTCACTGTTGAACACCATCACTAATCATTTCTCCCTATAGCAGGCATAGTGTCACCATATTGCCTGTTCTCCACGTACTGAATGAGGGCATTTTGAAAGCGTAGAGTAAGAACCTGTTTATACAAATCATACTTCGACCGTGACTTTAAAGGAATAAGTTAGACAAAAGTCCACAATACTATTACTTAATACGCGCCTGTGATATTCCAAGATTACCTTCCGCCTTTTGAAATTCTGCCACGAGCAAATTGGGTGTCGAGTTATTGCCACAGATTATCACACCTTTCGCGGCATCTAGACCAATAGGCAATAATTCCTTCGGGTCCAAGGTAGGGAGTTGGCGTTTAAACCAAGTAAAGGCGTCTTGAAGAAAGGTAGGGGTCCGAAGACGGAGAACACCAAGTACAGACGAAGGGTGAGGAACTGGCGTGCCGTAATCCATTGTTTGAAAGGACTGGCGGCATTCTGTTGAGCTTCTGCGCGTCTTATGGCAAGTCGAGTTTTTGGACGCCATTTGGGATATGATATTCTCGTAGGCAGCTGTCCGGTTGTACAGAAACCATTCAAAACCTTGAAATGAGATTTGTATGCGACATGGGTTCTGTCGTTCTGCTTTCGCTGTTCTCTGGTAAGGATATACTAGTTAGAGCATGGTGACCGACACGCACGTTCGTCACTGCCAAGCAGCGACTCGACTCCGTCCTCTGACAGTGGTTTCCGTACCCAATACCGCCATACAATCTGACACTTGACGATCTTGACTGTCTGATTACTGGAGTGATACCGAACATCCTTCAAGAGAATCCTCCCGCTCAACAGCGAGAAATGGATAGATCCTACACCCCACATTGACTGCTTGCACGCGTAGTGAAATTTGAATGCGCACCTATTGACACCCATATGCTAGACGCGCCTTGAGACCAGGAGAGAAAGCGAATGACGAGGCCGAGGAGCCATGCGACCAGCCGACTCCAGTAGAAGATGTAGATGACAGTGGCAGTCCCAATGCAAATGCAGGCAATGAGGACGAGATTGTCCAGCATTGCTATTGCATGCAAGGAGAGAAGGGGTGAAGTGATTTGATAAGCAAGCAGGAATGACCTCAACGACCATTGTCAAACGGCCCCTTCGTCGCCTCGCGGTGCACTCGACGACGACCTGCGCAGTCCAAGCATCCACATACGGAAAATGCATTCTGGCAACCTATACAGACGTTCACAAGGATGTATGCAAAGAGGAGTTTCTCAAATTCGGGCAATGCCTACGTGACGCGGTACGTGTGCCTCGATTTCTTGTTCAGCAATATTCAAAGAACAATTAGATGAAACGTAAATGGTGATATCCAATGCAGGGGTGTATAATAGTACAGGCTACCTATTCATCCACATGTCCGTTGTCGATACTCCCCGGAACCGTCCTAGGCACTGGTGTTGTTTCCTCGTCTCTTCTTTCCTCTAAGTTGATTCTGGTTCGGGTCCGCATTGCCCTGATTCTCAACGACCAAGGCGTAAGGTTGGGCATGGGCAGACCATCACGTCTGTTTGTCTGATTATTGGGCGGAGTCTCCCGCAAACGTCTCAGAAATTGGGAGAAGGTTATCTCCATGACGTGTGGGCATGATGTGGACGACACGGCTTTCGAGGGTTCGAATGGCTGAGCCGTGCTGGTGGATAGAGGTAAAGTTGGGGAACTGGAGGATGGGAGCAGTGTGTCGGCTGCATCTGTGTTCTCGATGACATGTGTCTCGTACGCGATGAATACCAAGAGCATTTGGAGACACATAATGAACAAGTCGAGCGAGAGTAGCTGGAGTTTCGACGGGACATAGTCTGGACGGAATGTGAGAAACGATCAAGGGTCCAAATGAGACGTACTGAGTCCGATAAAGTCCAAGATAACTGCCCTTCCCTGGGACGCCCCCTCCGTCGCATGCGGGTAAATACTGAATGCATTGACGACGGCAATGAGCCCGAGCCACACGCCCAGCGACCGCGGGGTATGTGTGTCAAATTCTCTTGGTCGGACGCACTGCTGCTGCATGAAGTAGCGGCAAAATAGAGCCCATATTGACGGCGACAGGAAAAAGGACAAGGCATGGAGCTGGTACAGCAAAGTGTCAAGCTTGGAGCGCCAGTAAGACCGGGAAGAACAGCGGGATAACGAAATACGGCTCACAGAGGATACAATGTGCATTCGCTGTGCATGGTAGCGCGTTGGCATGTCATAAAGCTAAACAGCAAGAACCGCTCGTACAAAGGCCTCAACGAAATAAAGGGCACAAGACTCACATAGGGTATCTCTCCGCTCCTGTCCTTCCAGAGTTTGTATAGCTCCCAAGAAATCCGAATGAAGGTTTTCAGTGCCTTTGCTCCAAAGGCAGTTCAGAACATTACCCGTCCTGTTCCACTCGCCAGTTCACAGTCAAGGGCGTGGCGGGGAATTTGAAAAAGGCAATTGACATCACGTGAAAAAGCTCGTCCCAAACGAAATTGATTCAAATTTCCGCCCATTCCGCCCAATTGATAATAGTACAGATGATGCTAGTATATACAGTGTGATACCAAAACTTGAAAGGGTATGGATGTCATGGGATTGCAATATTCTACTTGGGGTTAGTATGAAACGGCGAACTTGTGAACCACACAGCTTACCTGATTCATGATTTTCTCCTGTCATTCCTAGTCGAGTATTTTCCACGAGGAAGGTCGTAAGTGGTGTATCAGAAGTCCGGTGATTTGGAACAGGAATCTCCTGCATGTTCAGGATCAGTCGGCACTCCTGTGAACGGTTTAAGCGCCGGGTGTGTGAAAAGAAGTAGATAACGAACAGCCGTCGAGATAAAGTTGATTAGCCACCTGCTACTCGTCAGCCTTGAACGACGACTTGAGAGAGATAGCACACGTACGCAAATGTGGGTGTGGAATACGTTAAGCCTAGTTCCGTGTAAATAACTAGTAGCATGGAAACAACTAGTGACCCCCACTGATATTGGAATATTTCAAGTGATTGAGGATGACCACGTACAGAACAGGACCGCAAAAGCAAGCGTTCCGTCGCGAATCATGAGGGATACTATTGGAACACCTTTCCAATCCCCGCGGATATATCGAAAAATAGAGAAACCAAGAATGACTACTTGCGAAATCATTGCCGATATTCTACGCGGAGTCGTCAGATATATTCTTCCTGTCTCTAGGAAGGGGAACGAACCCGAAATAAATGAAAGATTTTGAGGAAGTGGTTATCAGGTCGCCAGAATCGAAATCTTTGCTTGGCAGATTCAGCGCAAGGCCAACTACGACCGAGGTACTTTCACCCAAAAGAAGGAGAAAGAACACCCCTCCAATATATCGATTGCGATCATACAGCGCATAGACTAGATGCTGTCCATCAGGGCTTTGCCCAATTATTCGTATGGAGTTAAACGGACCTCGAGCCATCATAACAATTTCAGCTCCTAGCATCATCAGGTGGAGTATCAGAACTTGACAGATGTACCAGATGCGCAAGGCATTGAGTGGTATGGGAATCGGGTTCCTATACAAGACTATTGAATCGATAACACGGCCACAACTATAGCACTTGTTTAGCTGCGATATGATAGCTAGAGGATATTGAACGAACAGTCCAGCTAAGAGAGGAAAGTATCGCGCAAAGAGAAAGGTCCACTTTATCCAGGAGGTTCTCGGCTTGCTAAAAGGCAACGCGTCCAGAATTTTGTCCAGTAAATCCAAGCAAGGAGACTTACGACCAGATGAAATCCACCTCGCGGTCGAAGGTTATTAAGAGTTCCCTGCGAGACGTTGAGAACCATAATCCAAAGCATCTTCATAGAAGCGACTCGCCAAATAAGAAAAGCAATAGCAGAGCCTGTTACGGTACGCGCAGTAAGAGTCAGTTTATCCTAGGACCCGAGCTATCAACAAAGAACTCACTAGAACCCATGTTGAGATCAACAGTCAAACGCGTGATCGCCATGAAAATGCTAGAAGGTTATTACCATCCCCCCAGGCAGATGTAGAAAGTTTTTAGCTCGCGGTAAAATCTGCCTGGGGAGGGTAAACGATATTTATACTTGAGAGGCCAGCTTGATGGAGCGATGCGATTGGAGTCAAGAGATGGAAGGAGAGTGATGTTCGAACGCACAGTTCGAAGGCCTTATGTACACCTACGAAGGGGGTTCGCTCTTATGGCATGAAAATGAAGAAGCGAAGCCTGAAAAGGACCATTCCAACAGGACCCGGTGTCAAGACTTGAAATACAATTCAAATGTCAGATCGGGCCGCCGTAGCGCCAGGGACAGAATTATCGCGGCAAAGCGCACGCGTACACGGAATCCACAACTCGGAATTTGGGCGTTTTTGCCAGTGGGAAAGCTACAGCCGTGTTTTATCCGGTACTCCCTCCGGATTGCCCTCGAACCTTGCAAGGCGCTGTGGTGCATTAACAGAAACCGGAATACCCCGAGCCGCGTGTGAAATATCTTGGCGCTAATTGCCTGTCGATGAGATCCTGTTTACAGGGCAAGCAGCAACACGGAAATTTCTCCCGGGATTTTCCATCCCGTCACTACAGAGCTGGAAAATGTCCGGACTAGTGGAAGTAATGAACTGCGGCCTACTAAACACTTAAGGCAAACGGTTTAAAAGTCTATCGTTTCAGCTGGATTCTGCAACGGCATAGACCATTCTTGGAAGGAACAAGAGCGTCTATGTGTCGGCTGTTTCCTGCGAAAGTCAGGCTGTGCGTGCGAGAACACCGAAAGCATGATCATCATCAGCATTAGCCACGCAGCGTTAATGCGTCGACGTCTCTGTTGCCGGCATTGTCTTTTGTATCTTCCAACCTATCCATGCCCTTCAGTTATCGGGAGCTCTTTTTCGGTGGGACCCAATTCTGCTGCTGCCTGCCCGTAAGGGCCGGCGTCATCACCATGTCGCTGTTGGGTATCATCCTGTCCGGAATTCTGACAATTATCTTGTGGTACGAGGTCGCTAGTATGTATCCACATCGTTCTTTACCGCCGGCAATTACTGACTCACCTTGAAAGGCACACCTGACCTGACAAGTGGAGAACGTACTGGATTTGTTCTGGCCGGCTTACTAGAGACGTTCCTGTGTGTAGTTTCGATCCTCGGGTAAGTGACGTTGCCTTAAGATCCGCCTGCACTTGGTCATTTTCAATTTCCTCAGTTTTGTGGGCGCGATCGTTCGGAAGCAACTATTCGTCCGAATCTACGCGTACTTCATCTATGTTCACTTCTTCATCAATGTCGCCGTTGCTGCCTATCTGCTATGGCTCATCACTCACTTCACCGAAAGCACTGCCACCAAGGCTTGTGAAGACACCATAAAGAATACCGACACGCAACAGCAATGCATTGGTATACTACAGATTGCCAGAGGGGTCTACTTTGTCGTAGCGGCGCTAGTGCTTCTCATTGAAATGTGTTCGTCCATGTGTTCACCTCCATGGTCCGTGTACTAACTGTTTCTAGATGGTGCCATCATCGTCGCGCGCTATCTGAACCAGATCCAAAGGGAGAAACGCACAGCACGAAATTCTCGAATGAGTATGGGCTATAAAATGGCCCCGTCGCCCCACTCAGAGTACATATCTCTCGTCGATACCAGCAGAAGAACGTCCCAGTTCTCAATCTCATCACCCGAACCATATACATCGCCACGCGAGTTCAACCCCTACGAAGAGTTCACTGATCCCTACCGAAACCAATCGCATGCGGGGCCCTCAGTAGTAAGAGAATTCGATTTCTATTCAAGCGAGGGTGGATTACCCATAGAAGCGGGATATGGAGGTGCGTTTGAGCCTTATTCGGGGCGGGTAATGTTAAATCTTAATAACTCTGTTTTAGGAGGGACATGGACACATTCTGAGATATCAGTGGAGGAAAAGGCTAGATTACAACAGTCAACCGCTGACATCGCCGACCATCAGTTTGAAAATGGTCCTTCGCTGAGTGAAGAGCAACAGCGGAAAAGAGATTCCAAATCCCCTGCAGGTCCTCCGCCCCTCATGAGAACACGGGATACGGACGATTTGCCAAGATACTCACTTAATGACCCACCTCGTACTTACGATGGTCAGACACTGCCCCACAACTCGGAATTGTAACGCATAGCATATTTTCTTGCAGGGACTCTTGGCTGATAGTGAAGCTGTGTATTATCTATCATATAATCTGTTGCATGACCTGAATAACAACTGCCCATGGTATCCGTCTTGCAGGTAGCAATCTACTCTCACTCTTGCGTCCTATACATGCCCAAAGGCAACAGCATGTGAAAGTACATATTGTCAATGATTTAATTTCTTTGCGACATGCAATACAGTGAGTGGAGTGATAGTATACATGCATAATGGTTGATAAGATATGATATAGATCTAGCGGAGGTCTGTATTTGCTTTTGCAGCTGCTTCAGAAGCGATGCTAGCGTCCTCCGGATGGTTATCCTGGATGAGCAAGGAGTTTTCTTCGCCGTTCGCGCGAATAACCACAGTATCACCATCCCTATGGCAAACCGTCATTACGTATATTGCTAAGGGAAAGAGAAAAAGCACCAACCTGATGGTACCTCTGAGTAGTTTCTGCGCCAATGGGAAGAGCACATCAGTCCGGACTACCCGTGCAATGGCCCGAGCACCATAAACTTCCGAGTATCCTTGCTTGGCAAGCCACTCCCTGGCATCTTCGTCGACATCTAACGTTATTCTCCGGTGTTTGAGCCTATCAGCGACGTCGTTCAACCGAAGCGACACGACTTGGAGGATTGATTGACGTGACAATTTGTTGAAGACGAGCATCGTGTCCAGACGATTCAGCAGTTCAGGAGGGAAATAGGAAGATGTGCGTTCGAGAACTTCATCCCTGGCTTCTGGTGTGACGACGCCATCCTCATTGCAAGAGGTTTGATGGGCAAGAATATCGCTTCCTAGTACATAAGTTAGTAGGTCACGAAGATGGATGCTTATGTACATACCCAAGTTGCTAGTCAGGCATATGATCGTGTTCTGCCAGGGCAGTCGAGCTTAGCAATAATCATTATTTCAGGGGTATCCATGATTCACCTTGAAATCCACTTTCCTCCCTTGACTATCTGTGATACTCCCCTCGTCCAAAATTTGGAGTAGAATCATGGATACATCCTGGACAGGAAAAATTAGGTACGCGAATATCATCTAGAACAAGGTGCAGACCTTATGTGCCTTCTCCAATTCGTCCAATAAAATAACAGCTACGATATTGGTTAGAAAGACTTGGCAATGATGAATGATGATTCCTACCATAAGGTTTTCTTCGTACAGCTTCCGTGAGTTGGCCTACGGCATTGGAGGTTAACGAGATATGAGGCTAATCGTGTTTCAAATGCTCGCCTCCTTCTTCAAACCCTACATAACCGGGTGCAGCTCCGATGAGCCTGGATATCGTGTGTCGGTCATGGTACTTTTCAATGGTAAACGAATAACACTAGCTTCTATGTTGGGGAGACTTACTTCCGACATATTGATATTGATGCTGAAAGGCAAACAGGGAATAAACATGAATACAGATGCAGAATCGGTACGAAGTACTTACAGACCACGTTGTTCGTCATTGAATAAGAAACCAGCGAGGGCCTTACACAGTTCAGTCTAGCATCATGAGATTTTAGCTATACGAGTGGAAGGTTATTGTTAATTCTTACCTTGCCAACACCGGTTGGTCCCAAAAATAAGAAAGAGGCGACAGGCCTATTAGGCGCCTGCAATCCGGCGCGCGAAATTCGCACAGCGTCACTGACTGCATGGACAACGTGATCTTGTCCGACCACCCTTTGCCTTAACGTATCTTCCATCTATGAAATCAATGGTAAGCTACCAGTTCCCAATGAGAGAATTTGGCTACAAAAGTACGAACATGCACAAGCTTGTCCCTTTTCTCCTTTCAAAAGACTCTGGACTGGTATGCCAGTAGCCTTTGCGACTACCCTCGAGATATCATTGGACGTGACTCTGTCGTGAAGCATGGCCAAAGGCGAATCCGACTCTCCATCAGGACCCTCGGCGCTGTCATCAGGAAGTTGTCGTTCTAATTCAGGGATGGTGGAGAAGCGTAGTCGACTGGCAAGTTCGTATTGACCCTGCCGTTGCGCCACCTCAAGCTGATGTTTCGCATTTTCCAGGCGCGCTTTAACATCCTTGATACGATCAAGCCTTGCTCTTTCTAACCAAGGTCGCTATTAGAAGTGATGTTAAAAGTTGATTAGAACACGTACCTGTCTTCCATATTGAGGTGAGTTTAGCAGCCTCTTCACGCTTTGCGGCGAGGTCAGCCTCGACTTTCTGTCTGCGTTCAACGCTGAAGACGTCTGACTCGTTTCTCAAGCTTGCAAGCTCGATCTGGAGAGTCATAACATCTCGGTCAAGTGCCTCAAGCTCATCTGGTTTCGACTCTTGAGCAAGGCGAAGCGCCGATGCTGCCTCGTCGACAAGATCTATCGCTTTGTCGGGAAGGAACCGATCCGAAATGTAACGAGCAGAATACACGGCAGCTGTGCAAGTTATTTATGTCGACTAAGAAACTGAAAATGAATTAATACGCACCTGTGACAAGTGCCGCGTCGGAAATTTCAACACCATGGTGAACTTCATACCTCGATTTCAGCCCTCGAAGGATTGATATCGTGGCTTCTACAGTAGGCTCATCGATCTGAACCGGTTGGAACCTTCGCTCAAGAGCCGCGTCTTTTCCGATGGTTTTGCGGTATTCGTCACCTAGTCAAACGTCGTGTCAATCTTTAATAGTTTGTTAGAAAGGACATACGAGTAGTAGCACCAACAAGCTGCAAACCCCGCGCGAGCGCTGGTTTGATCATTTGGCCAGCATCGATACTCCCTTCTGCTTTACCAAGATTGAACAGTGTGTCTTTTGTTGGGATTGAGCGGCTTGATTCGTGTGCAGGTCACAAAGATGCTGTAAGTACTCACGGACTTCATCAATAAAGCATATGACATTTCTAGCCTGAGCCGACAGTCAGCCTCACATCACATCTTATTTGTTCGGTCAAAGCGCACCTCTTCTTCGATATCTCGAATGAGGGCTTTGAATTTCTCTTCGAACTGTCCACGGATACCGGATCCAGCCATTATGGCAGAGAGATCAATAGAAAGAACGCGTTTGTTTTGTAAGGACTAACTTCCCCGTCAGTACACTTGGCTTGTATGTAGTCATAACACACCTCCGGGACTTCCTTGGCTACAATTCTGCTCGCAAGACCCTCCAAGATCGCTGTCTTCCCAACGCCGGGCGGGCCAATAAGCTATATAATCATTCAGACGTTGCTTACTAGAGAAAGTGATGATTCTTACCACAGGATTAGATTTAGTTCGCCGAGATAGGACTGCATCAAGTCGTGAGATTTCAGAGATATATATGATAAATGAAAGCTTACTCTGTATCGTCCTCCGAATTTCTGTATAGCTGTCATTCAAAAAAATTTCAATAGAAAGCAGGTAATACATGCACACCTTCATCCCTACCAATAGTAGGATCTAATTTCCCATTTTTAGCCATCTCCGTCAAATCCACACTCTATTGCACCACATCGCATGATTGTTCAAGGAAAATGCCATGACTCAAAAATGCAAGCACTTACATATTCCTTCAGTGCCTCTCCCTTCTGGTGTTGAGGCCCCATGCTGAAACCGGGAAAGCCTCCGCCACCCCCTCCTGGAGGCTGCGCATAGTGACGCGCAGATCCTAACGAAACCGATGGGAACGTATTCCATGCAATGGCCTGTCGAAGAAGAGGATTCCGTATGAAATTCGCACCCCTTGCTCTCAGCGATGCAGCCCTCGCGTTCAGCGACAAGACTTTCGACGCGTCCTTCGTAATTAGAGTTCGCAGCATTTTAGCAGAAGAAGGGTCGGATTAGTGCAAGGGAGCCATAATATTAGTACGAAAGACAGAAAAACGAGAAGGATGCAGAATTTGCTAGACAGAAAATTATCCGGTTCTGCCGAAGGCCGACGTCATCACATCACGTGGTACTTCGCTACATTTAAAAATTGCCCCCTCCCGCTGTGGGAGTCCATCGCGAATACCAATACGCTCGGACTGTTCTTTTCGTAAAGGGGAAAAAAGGCGGCACTCCTTGTTAAAATTTCGCCTACTCATGGTTGTATATTCATAATAGTCGACAGGATGTGACGGCATTGCAATGGGGTGGATATGTTGTTCGATGACTCGCCGCCCACCCCCGATACTGTATCTCCAGGGGAACACCCCCGCCCTGTATGGTATATAAGTGTTGAAGGCAACCGAAGTTCAGGAGATAATGGCGCAGTCCTCCTTCCCCTCTGCTACCTTTCGAAACGCATACAATGCGGGCCTGTTTTCTTACCACTCGACGACCTGGGAGGAATTATGTTCTCAGGATTCGACGCATCCCTATCTCATAATCGAGGCCAGAAAGCGACGAAAGGCTTGGGACCACGTCCTCGAAAAAGCCATCTTTACCTCCGATGAAATGCAAGCCATCCGTGCCATCATATATTTACATGTCGATGTTTATGTGAATCCAGATTCAATGAATCAGCTCCCAAGCGCCGTAAAGTTTACGTGTCGAGCCTTGAGGCTCACGTTGATGCTTTGCATGACCAGCTCCTCCAGTCTGTCCGTTTACAAAAAGTGTTGTGACATAACTCACCTTTTCTGTCCCTACAGACTGGGCTTGTGGCCAGTTCCTGCGAAGGAATTGGAACGACTGAGAGGATTAAATTGTAGAACTGCCAAGGTATTTTTGATTTTTGGAATGCCATATATAGCGCTTTATCTTTCCAGAGCATGGTTGCCAAACTCCATCACAACGTCGTGTTGATGCAAACAAAAATCTCCCAGTATGAGAAAATGGTGTGTGGGCTCTAGGCTAAGAAAGGTCAGGAGAGCTCAACATGGTTTACCTAGAACCAGCATTATGCTCAGCAAAACCTTGCCCTACTAGCTGCTTCAGGCTCCGTAATTAATTGATATTGTACTTATGGCTAGCCCATGCGTTTAGCATAAGTATGAGCTAATTGAAATTAAATTTTTATCACCCCGATCATGCACCATCATGAGGGCCTGAAATCACGAACTCCTAAGCTGATCCCTTTTTGCCTTTGCCTTTATCCGGCGCTGGGCTTCACGTTTATTTACTGGTATCCTCCTACTTATCGATATCGGTAGTCTCTCTTGGACTTGAGCGTGACAGCGACATCTTACGGGCCCGAGTACTGGTCAGTTTTTAAATCCTTATTAATTGTCGATCCGTTCTGTACCTCAAGCTCACTGATATCCTCCAGTCTTTGACCGTACCACACGTCGGCCGATATAAACCTCAAACACATTCGTGGAAACCTTCGAACTATGACCTCGAATGGAGTATCTTCTGTATCGCCCGCAAAAACCAGGGTGATACTCGTAGGAGTGGGGTAAGTGAATATCTGACTCGTTCTGATCGATGCAATCTTTACAACGTCCTCGGAGCTTAACATGTAACCTGTCTGACATTTGGTTGTTCGATGTAGTGGGAGCGACATGCTCTGGCAAGACGACACTGGCAAAGCATCTCAAGAGCATCTTACCTGATAGTGTCATTATTCATCAAGATGTGCGACATTTTTATCATGTTTTTCTAATGTTGCTTATCGATTGTCTAGGATTTCGCTCCAGTACGCAGCCAACCAGTGCTTTTTGTGTTCCGATTCAATATTCAGCGTCTTTAGCCTCAGGAGCTTGTGCCATATCATCCAACTTACAAAGTACAAGATTGGGACGCTGCAGCAGGTGCAATAGAATGGTCTCGGCTAATCAAGTTTTCTGCGCCACGTGAAAGCTTCAGGAGAGATACCAGGCGACCATCATAGTCACGATCATCTGAATGAACAGAAACTGATACAGGTAGACGAGGAGATCAAGCAGCGCTGGCGGCACGAATTTGAACAAATTAAGGAGGCGAAAGCGGAGGCGGGGGCAACGTGTAATCTGGGGTTTGGTGGACGGATTTTTGCTTGTACTGGCATCCCGTCAGCTATTTTCTTATCTGGAAGGATGGCCGACGCTAACAGGACATCAGGAAGTTATCGAACAACTGGACGTCCGTATATTCCTCCGCGTGCCACATGATGTGCTGAAGGAGAGGCGACATCAGCGACACGGTTACCACACAGCAGGTTAGTAAAGTTTCTCATGATACGTTAGCGACGTCGGGCTAAATCTTGTCCCCTCCTCCTCCTTCAATTCCTGATCCGCAATCTACTTAACCCCGCGTTCACTCTCCTTACATACATGGCTGCTTTTACGGAGTGCAATCCGATCCAGAGGGCTCGTTATGGCGCGACCCTCCCATGTATTGGGAGCAAATTGTGTGGCCGGCGTATGTCGATGCGCACAGGGATATGTTTTTAGACGGAGATCTGGAACACGGGGAACCCGGAGACAAAGTTAAGGGCGCATTAATTGTCGAACCCTTAACAAAGAGCATGGGCGAGGTTGTAGAAACATGCTGTCAAGTATTGAGAGATATCGAAACCAGGTAGACCACCGTAAACCAATAGAATAAATTTTATGGCATCTCAATGTGGCTTTTCAATGTCGCCCTGATGTCTTACATCGGCAGGACGGCTCACCGGACCGGCAAGTGCGGAGTAAAAATCACATGCTTTTACTTGCTCCGGCTGGGAAAGCCAATCACAAGCCCCGCGTAACGGTATAAGACCTCTCAACCACGACAAATTCTTCCTCCTCCTCTTTCTCCTCATTTCATTATGTCTGTCATTGTCGTCGGCGGCGGTCTCGCAGGTCTCTCAGCAGCTCACACGCTCCTCGAGCGCGGTGCCAATGTCTTGCTCCTTGACAAGCAAGGGTACGTCATCTGCGGTTCACGTTCACACGTCGTCCTCAATGGCTGTACAGATTCATGGGCGGAAACTCAACAAAAGCGACCTCTGGTATCAACGGCGCCGGTACACAGACGCAGCAAGAAAATGGGATTCCCGACAATTCGAAGATATTCTTCGACGACACCAAGAAATCAGTGAGCTGTCACCAATGTACATCTGATGCTGGCCTCATTAAACACGTCTTTGACAGGCTCGTGACCTCGCTCGGGACGACCTCATTCGCGTGCTCACAGGTCGTTCCGGCGATGCTGTTAACTGGCTGCAGGACAAGTTCGCACTTGATCTGTCGAAGGTCTCTCGCCTAGGTGGTCACAGCCAACCACGAACGCACCGTGGAAATGCTCAGTTCCCGGGAATGGTGCGTTACCATTGTAAAGTGATGGTCTTTTTGTTCAATGTTTGTAATACCAGGTTATTACTTATGCCCAAATGGAACGCCTCGAGGATCTTGCCGTGTCCGACCCCAGCCGTGTCAAAATTCAGAAGAAGGCTAGGGTAACCAAACTCATCAAGGAAGGTGATGCTGTCATTGGTGTCGAATATACACACGGCAATGCGACACACAAGGCCTACGGTCCCGTCATCTTGGCTACGGGAGGATATGCGGCCGACTTTTCTTCCGACTCCCTTCTCAAGAAATACCGACCGGAGCTATGGGATCTTCCTACCACCAATGGCGACCATTGTACTGGTGATGGACAGAAGATGGCAATGGCAGCTGGCGCCAGCGGCATTGATCTGGAGAAGGTTCAAGTTCACCCAACTGGTCTTGTTGACCCAAATGAGCCAGAAGCCAAAGTCAAGTTCTTGGCCGCTGAGGCACTTCGTGGCGTTGGTGGTCTATTACTAGATAATGAGGGTCAGCGTTTCGTCGACGAACTGCAGCACAGAGACTACGTCACAGGTAAAATGTGGGAAAACGGCAAGGTGACTGATAACTCCATATCTCTTGGGTCGTGGTACTGACAGTTTCACCAGTATCCCATCCGATTGGTTTTGAACGGCCGCGCATCCAAGGACATTGAATGGCATTGCAAACATTACGTAGGACGAGGATTGATGAAGCGTTTCGATTCTGGTGACGCCCTCGCGAAGGAATTTGGTCTGGCTCCTGCAGTTCTGAAAAAGACGTTTGAGGATTACAACAAGATCGTTCGGACACAAAAGGATCCATTCGGAAAGAAGGTTTGTTTCTATCCCGGCTTTCAGTGGAACATGTGCTTATCTTCATTGCAGTTCTTCTCCGGCGAATGGTCTTACGACGACATCTTCAATGTTGCCGTCATGACTCCTGTTCTGCATTATACCATGGGTGGTCTCGAGATTGATGAAGAATCTCGGGTCATCTCTTCAAGTGGAAAGCCAATACCTGGTCTCTTCGCTGCTGGTGAAGTTGCTGGTGGGGTTCATGGCGCTAACCGACTAGGAGGATCTTCGCTTCTGGGTTGTGTTGTCTTCGGTCGTGTCTCTGGCGACTCTGCTGCCAAGTATCTGTTGATGCAGGCCAGTGAGGCTGTCACGAAGGCCGGTGGACGGATCGGGCAACTCGCCGGACAGCTTGGCGGTTCATCAAGTGCAAGCGCCCCCTCCTCGACCCCTAGTGCTGAGACAAAGAAAGAAACGGCCTCTTCGTTGGGTGTTAAAGCAAGCTCATTCACAGCGGACGAGGTTGCGAAACATAACAAGAAAGACGATGTATGGGTTATAGTGGATGGACAGGTTTTGGATGTTACCAGTGTAAGGCTACATTTTCACACCCGCTGAGTGTACACTAACAGGTACTCAGTTCCTTCCCGACCATCCTGGAGGTGAAAAGGCAATTCTGCTGTATGCTGGCCGAGACGCAACAGAGGAGTTCAATATGCTTCATGATCCCAAGGCAGGCTGTCCGCTTTTGTGACTTTGCCGCGAGACTGACACAGATGTATAGGTTATTCCTCGCTATGCGCCGGATGCCGTAATTGGTACACTCAAGAAGTAAATCGTTGATACATTGTCCTCGTTTTCATGTCATTGTAGGAAGGATATCTGTATTTTAGTTTTGTCGATCATTTCGCTTTTTCCGCTTTAATTATTATAAATCAAATTGAACCATGACGCACGGGGTCAGGAGCTACGTCATCGTCATCATCATCAGGAATGACCTCAATTCGAACCCATATAAAGAGAAGGCAAAGATGGTTTGTTCACACCTTCCACGAAGAGTAAGGCAACTTCCGGTATCACAGATGTATCACCGTTTATCGTATCGAGCTTTGGGCGCCTCGCGAACGGCGGTATCGCCGGTAACAAGAGCACCCAAGGTATCATCGTCCTGTCGCATTCACTGATTGCTTGACTGATTCTCGATTACAGTCGAACCGAGCTTTTGCCACAGCGCAGCAGGACCCACCAAACGCTGTCGCTCCCAAGTCAAACAATCAGAACTTGATTATTGCGGCGGCCATAGCAGCATGTGCGGGCGGCTACTGGTATTATAGCCATCCTAATGAGGTAGCCGACCTGGAAGCTAAGGCAAAACGGGACGAGGAAGAACTGAAGAAAAAGGCCAGGGAACTTGGTCATGCCACCACAACTCGCACAGAGGACGCCAAAAAGCAGACACAGGCAAGCATCATAGATCGTCATCTGGTTTCGGTATTAATTGGGATTCCAGGCATCTCTCGACTCGACCATCCAGGCAGCGGAATCTAAAGCCCGCCAAGCTTCTGAAGATGCACAGGCAAAGTATGAATCATACAAGTCCTCAGCACAAAAGTCCCTCGCAGATGCTCGCGGCTCCACCGAGAATTTGTATAACGAAGCGCGCGCTGCCGGTGAGAAGAAGTATGATGAAGCGAGGGCGGCCGCGGAGAAGAAGCAGAACGAGGTGAAAGCTGGTTGGGGCAGCTGGTTGGGATGGGGCAGGAGTAAATCTGAGGAAGTGAAGAAGGATGCAAAAGATGCTCTTGACAAACACACATGATGATCTTTTTACGCAAGATTAAAAATTGGAAGGGAGGACTCGTGTATGATTAGTGTATGTTCGGGGTACATATTTTATGTGTTGCCATATCGATGCAGACTTCGGAGCCATAACGCACTTCAAAAACTAGCGGGGGGACGGGGGGCCGCATTCAGATCTTCAAACGATCTACGTTTTACGTGAACAGTGTTATGCACTCCTTCGTACCCACAAAGAGGGATCTTTGACGATCAGTGTGGGCCGGTTCGTTCAGGCTAAAACCGCTCCAGGTCAACCTAAAATCGCAGTAAGCACCACGAGCGTCACACGGCATATGGCAAACTAACTTACTCAGGTAATGAATTCCTCCACCATCTTATCGGATGAAAAGTGGGAACAGTTGGAACATGACGCAAAATGGAAATTCGCATTCATTT
Source organism: Armillaria novae-zelandiae (assembly GCA_030435655.1). Classification (NCBI taxonomy): domain Eukaryota; kingdom Fungi; phylum Basidiomycota; class Agaricomycetes; order Agaricales; family Physalacriaceae; genus Armillaria; species Armillaria novae-zelandiae. The sequence continues at coordinate 1,223,624 of JAUEPR010000004.1, read as the reverse complement.
ACTAGAGGGAAAACCTGTTCACATGTCGTAAACCGGTGAATGAATCCCGTCGGCAAATAGTCGAGGAGACGTTCCTCGATATGTATTCCCGTTGAATCTAAGGGCACGGATAGTCTGCTTGTCTAGACTTTTCGGAGCCGTGATGTCCACCTGAAACGAGGATAATAGTTTAGATTATTACGGGGTTTCCGGACTCACTAAACAGACGATCTACGTCAAAGCAAAGAGACTGGGATACATTTACACACCCATGTGGTCACGGTGAGAAAGAAAAAAAAGAGGCAGATGTCTAACCATGTTTAGTAGTAGTTGGCTGCTCGAAAAGATGCAGTCAACAGAGACGGATAGAAAGATGGTGGCCCATCATGAACTGACGTCCTTGATATGAGGTGTACAATGAAGGTTGCTGTATTATACAGCAGCAGCAAGGGCGAGGACGCTTGATTCACGACGACGAGTCGGGGGGAACCGGTCCAGAAAAGATCCGTCACGGTGGCGTGTAATGGAGACAGGAATTGAAATCGCCACAGCAGTGAAGAACGCCGACGAAGACGAAAGCAGACAGTCGGAGGGCGCCCACCCTCAGGCGTCCCTGCAAACAAGAACCCGCGAGAGTGATACGCCGCGGTTCTCAGTGGTTGATAGGTCTTCTCGCGTCAGTAGCCGAGTGTTGAAACATATGGGCAAATCGAGATGTTGATTATTCGCTGGAACTGATGGTGAGGAGAGTAGTAGATGAATCTGTAAGGCCTCTTGACAGACGATGGCGTGTTGTCGGAAACAATCTTGTTGCGAGACCAGAACGTTGAAATTTGGTTCCATGTCTCCAAATTTGAAATTTGCGCGTCAGTGGCGAGACGTATCATTAACTCGGACTGCTGTCGAACAGCCTGGGGGGACAGAGAGTACCCGAGCGAGACCCAGCGGCCTGTAGAGAGAATGCCAGAGCTTTGCACAGAAAATACGCCGAGCAAGTTGGAGTCAAAAGGACGGATCGATGGTAACAATAATTTTGACAGAGGACAACCAGATGGATGACCTGACTGTGGCCCTGTTTTTACATGCCTTTCGCAGCATGCTTCGTGGCTTCCTTTGATCCCTTCGTCTTCTTTTTCTCTTTCCTTTCTCCGGCTCCCTATCACGTTCTTTCTCTTCTCTTCATGCCCCAGTCATGTCCTCCCTCAAGTCCAGTATTTACCCAGACGGCGACCCATTGGCTGTGGTCACAGCACCCCCGTCCGACGAATCGCCGGTAGAGCGTGACGAGCGTCTCTCCAGCGAAAAGGCCGCCCAGAAAAGGTCCGATGCTATAGACGAAGAAATTGCCAGGCAGCGAATCGCTGAGAAAAAGGCACCAAAGGTGGTCAAAGTTTTGCTGCTAGGTGCGTACAACATCCGTGTTTGATTTCATCGCCTGATTCGTGATCCCAGGACAAAGTGAATCAGGTATTGCCCGCGTTCTCCATCACTCGTCCTATAGTGAAGATTGACCCAATGTCTTGCCAGGGAAATCCACGACGTTGAAAAGTACCAAGTTTTTTTGCTCCGCTATCGCCTAACAGACCCTGACCGCCGCTTTGATCAGATTTTCAACTGATAAATTCCCCAAAAGTCCGCCATACCATCCCACCAATGCTTAATACTGACATCCGTACAGGCATTCCGTCAAGAGCGTGCATCATGGCGGGCAGTGGTTCAGTTGAATGTTGCTCGGTCAATTCGCATTATTCTCGATATCATGACTCAGGCCCACACCCAGCAAACTCAGAGGCAACATCCCGTTGCGTCTTCCAGCATGTCTTCCTTCGAGTCGCTGCAAAGGCTTGACGTTGTCTATCCAACCCTCACTGCAGAACATTTGAAGCTCAAAATGCGCTTGAAGCCTCTCCTCCAGGTCGAGGAGGCTCTTTTGCGGAGACTTTCGCCGGGAAACACCGTAGAATTCGAAGCAACCCAGCTCACCGTCCCTACATCACTCCCCTACCCTGATCGAAATTACAAGGAACCCTCGGTGAACTCCGCCGTACATTGGAAAGGCGCATTCGGCAGACTGTTAACCCCGAATGAGCAGCGGGCCAGCTTTGATAGTGAACAAGGAATCGATTTCGATGACCCGAAGGATCCTGGACTCGTTCTACACAATTGCCGTGAAGATATGGTCCATCTATGGAATGATCCGACTGTCAAAGAACTGCTAAAGGTGCATAAACTCAGATTGGAAGATTTATCCGGCTTGTGAGTTGTTTTCAACCGGCATATTCATATCTCATCTGTGTTCTAGTTTCTTGGATTCACTAGACCGCGTTACCGCTTTGAAATATGTCCCTTCAGACGGTAAGGTTGCCTTGTTCGTCCTATAATCGCCCTAGTCTAAATGCATCTGGGTAGATGATATACTACGAGCCCGGATAAAAACACTAGGTAACTTGCTTCGACTGATCACCAGAACCGTCGCTGATTCTGTTCAACATCAGGTGTCTCCGAACACCGTTTCAGGTTGAAAGCTGGTATGTTGGCTTCTTCGTACCGATCATACCGAAGGCCAACGTTCGAACATACACAGGCAATATGGTCAGCCATGATTGGCGGGTGTTTGATGTAGGAGGAGCCCGTTCTTTGGTTCGTCGTCTTCTCGTGTGAAGAAAGACATGATTGATGATTGTATTATGCCTTAGCGAGGTGCGGGATCCCAAGTGCGGTTGTGTTAAGGTCCCTACTAACAGCTGGTAGCCGCATGGGCACCCTATTTCGATGATATGGACGCGATCATTTTCCTAGCGCCTCTTAGCTGTTTTGACCAAGTTCTCGCGGAAGATTCGTCGGTGAATAGATTGGTGCGTCACGCTAGCTATTGAATGAATGGATATAATTACACGACTCGCTCGTTTCCAGGAGGATTCCATGTCCCTTTGGAAGTCAATCGTGTCGAATCAGCTTTTGAAGAACACGGACCTCATACTATTCCTGAACAAATGTGACATCTTGAGAGCGAAACTAGAGTCGGGAATTAGGTTTGGGACTTGGGTAATATCGTACGGCGATAGACCCAATACATTCGAAGGTGCCGCAAACTGTAAGTGATCTCATAGTTATTACTCTTACGGCCCGTTGATGGTTGTGAACAGATATGAAGAAGAAGTTTGGTTCGCATGACTGGCTTTTAGGCTTTCCGCTTCTTCTGACACGTTTTCTAGCTGGTAGCTTCAAGACCAATTCCCCAGAACCCAGACCTTTTTATTGTCATTTCACTTCCGTCACGGTACGTATCTTCGGTGTTTTCTGCGCGGCGTTACTTAAACGGCGTTCATTATGCGATTTGTAGGACGTGAAATCGACAACACATATACTAGAGAATGGTACGTCTTGTGTCGACGAAAGTATTGTCGGCCCGTTTCTTATATGGTCTGCAGTGAAAGATACCGTTGTGCGGAAAAATCTACAAGATAGTAATATGGTCTAGTAAGCCGATTACTATACCTACTAATACTGAGCAGATCTAGTATAACCCCCCATATTTCTTGGATGTTTTGTTGCCATAATTTACTACCTCCTCTTCATCTCATTGTCATGTACGTCTGTGTATTTATGTAAATATGTATGTACCCATAGGCACAAGCTACCACGGCATTAATACCCTGTATAATGTCAGATCCGCCTGGGAATAAGATCGCGAATATGCTTCCAGGGAAACCGCAGTACGAAATCGAGTTACATATACGTACCGGGCAATTGTCACCGCGCCGTCAAGTAGGAGTTGTCATGCATAACTCAATAATTCGACGACGTCGCCTATTCCCCTGTCCATCAAAGATGATTCGGGGTTCGGAACGCTAAATGCGGGATTGAGCGAGTGTCGATTTGCCCCTCATTTCGTGATGAACTCTCTTCGTTACGGTATGAACAGTGGAGCCAGGGACGAGGAGCGCTAGTGTCTATCGGCAGGCAGTAGACATCTGGATCTCAGTAAGGGTCTTGAGACTGAGTCACATAACCACGCGCCAAGTGATAAGGAACTTGACCGCAGTTCGCGGAGCTTTAAGTTCTATGATGAAGCTGATGGGTGGAAATACGTTTACGCGTGCAGATGCAAGCAGATGTTCAAGCGACTGTTGACAGACTCCTTGAAGCGTAAGTAAAACAGAAGGTGGGCCGTAGAGTTGAAGATGACTTTTTAAATGTACGTTAGACTCAGAGCTGAAAGCAGCATCTAGTTTTGGGAAAGCTCTCGAACACAGAGAGGCCTCGGATAGTCTTGATGCCGGGAGAGCTATTGTTCCGCTCTCCATATGCGTGTCCTGAACACACGCACAAGATATATGATAGGTAAGAACCTGCGAGAGCTGCGAAATGACCTCAGTCTTGAAGTTAAGACTTATAAGATTCGATCGAGACCTAGAAATTTTCTTGACAGTGATGTAGTTTGGACAAGCTTTCCTCTGACGAGACGTGTCACGACAGTAAAGTGAAATGTCTGCCCTTGAAAGTCGTTGGGAGAAGGGAGATACGAGCTGTATGCGTCGACTGAAGTGGGTGAGGAAGTAGAATTCTGGCATGCTTACGCCGAGCAGCACTAAGAAAGGAAATGATATATGACGTCAACCCTCAAGACCATCAGATTGTCGTCAAGAACAGTGCCGGTATTATTGTCTGAAAGTTGTCGTGTCCATTCCCACAAGAAAAGTAGAAAAAGGAACAATTACAAGGTGATGGTGGCCCACAGGCTGTGTGGCGGTGCAATCCCTTTATGTCCCCTTTCGCCAATTTCAGTTGTCTCGATGAGCTCATCCAAGTCGTCTACCAAGACGTCAACCGATTCGTTGTACTCTCGAACGTGTCTAGTACCGAATGGGCAATTCATCTCGGTCTAACAGGTGAAGGGCGGTGGTGGCGTGGACGGTGGCAAGATGCCGACCTCACGAAATTAGTGGTTAGTACACCTTTCTTGTGCAGATCTAATTATTTATTGGATAATCTATAGGGCTCTGACCCATCGGATTTCTTGCTTGAGACGTTCGCAGAGAAACTAGCGGATAGCATCCTCAAGGGTGACCTTTATATCACCAATTTCGACACGGAGAAAGACATCAGTGTAAGCTTTAGCTATCTTTACCTGTTTGAAGATTGATGTGTCCTCAGCTTACAATTGCACCAGCTTCCAAGAAGCCCATGAATGTCGCTCTGGAAGCGATGGATTCTGAAGAATCAGCGATATACACATGTCGCGTGTTGCTAGATGTGTGGCGTCACCTACTCTTTCGCCGTAGTTCATCCTCTCATGTTCTCCAAGGTTGCTCTACAGGCGCAGAAGAGGAAATGTCGCCTTCACCCTGATGGCCTTGACTTTATTTCGGTGCTGCCGCCTGATCCCTCCAGCAGCACGGCTCGGACCCCCAAGTCAGGGCCGGGTCCTGCTAGTCGGAAAGAGAAAGAGGTTAGTGAGCCCAAGACGAAGGCAGGACCCTCCAATGACAAGAAACGGAAGGATGCTGAGCCGGTCAAACCTGAATCCAGTAAGTTTTAAAGATCGGCTTACTTTCCGGTGAACTAAAGGCAGGTGCTGCAGAGAAAGTATTGTCGCCTCTCCCTTTGAGGCTGAAGGGCGCGTCGCTCGCAAATCCTACTAAGAAAGCTCGCAGGTATCAGCCAGCTAAGTATGAAACTGACGACGAGGAAGACTCAGATTGAAAGGCGTGTCCCTTCATAAAGGAATGAATATCACGTCTCGGATTGTAAACTACGTTGATTACCACGCCTTCAACCGGCAGAATGTATGTTGTTAGCGCGCGCTTAGTCTAGGCTTGGTCTCGTTAACAGTCCGAGACGCATCACATACACAGCTTCTGCAGCTTGTTCCACAACGTCATTGTCACTATGCATTTACTTTCGTCGTCAAACGAACAGGAAAGGTATACTGGACAAATATCTGTCTCAGTTCGATACTTATCGATTCCCTAGGCCTGTGCTCCATATCAGTATGTCTTAGCGTCTCCTTCTGCCTTTGAATAACATCTCTTCAGTTCGCGATGCTCGAGGCTATACAAATGTCTCTACTCCAATCGAAAGAGTTGATAATGTTCAAGAACCCATCGACCCTACTCAGGACTATGCAATAGGCCGCTGTCCAACGCCTGCCCTCGAACTCGCACTTCTTCTTTCTTCAGCACCTGAAGCAGACCCACCCAGCCATTACGAATATATTGAACTCTGGCGTTCTATCCTCATCCACTTCTTCCCAGACCACTCGATTGTCTCTGATTGGGAGACTCCAGACTATGGAACATACTCTTCCGATCGTCAGACTGTTTCCTTAGCGGTATTCCCCCTTGACCAGGTGCAGCCCCTTGTATTGGTGCAGGTATCGTCCCAAGCGGACTTTGACAATGCTCACCTGCGAGACGCTGCTGCATTGGAGTCCTCCCAGCTTTTTGACTATCTTGCCCCGTACAGCGAGTACCCACAGATCATGGTAATCGCCGCGATGGGCATGAGCTGGAGAGCTATCAAGAGCAGCGCATTCCTCTCGAGTGACGAGGCGGAGAGCGCCTGGTTACACCAAAGGGAGGGATCGACCTGTGAATGGATGTACAACGTCGTCAGCGAGGTCAGCTGGGATGTGTTAGAGGGTCTGGTTGCCTCTGTGAAGCGCTGGTCGATTTAGTTACATGAAGGGGGTGGACGATGTACTTGTATCCAGCTATCTACCTTTTGTTATCGTTGAGCCGGAGATCGGGCCGGAGACTGTCGCGTCATCGTTGCAGCTGACCACATCACTATCAGTTTTCTATGCGAAGCCGGTCATCCAGTCGTTCCTCAGGTTCTTCTGCCAGTTCGAACGTGGATCCCACGCGTCGTCGCTTCCTGTCTCGTCAGGCTGTCCACAGCATCGGCGCCGCAGTTGTCACTCAGGTTCTTGCCAGAATGTCCTCGTCTCCCGTCAAGCATCATGAGGATCCTGGGCTTCCCCAGGCCTACATTACTGAGTCTACGTCTCTTCTTAATTCGAAGCAGCAGACTCCATGCGAGGCAGACCCGAGAACGCGAGGTGCAGTATGGTCTGTCTTGACCGCGCTCATGGTCGCAGCCTTGGTGGTCTTGTTGTTCTTCCAGGATTCTCTTCCAGACGGCTTCGCGCCATGGCTAGGCACTCTCCCCAAAGATCCCCTGCTTGCTGCCCTAAAGATCCTCGAAACGGCACCCGTTATCGTGAGTCACACTGGTTCTCCACATCAAACCTATCTGAAATCACCCCCAGGACGGACACATCGGTTAGTGTTAATGCTACTGTTCCATTTTTCATTAATATTAAAAAAATTTCACAAGACCTTCCGTGGCTCGTACGCATGGAATACGCGAATAATATCTCTGCTATCGATCTTGAATCCACGATGCCCGGCCATGTGGATATTCCCAGACTTCGACAAGGCAAAGTCGGGGGCTTCTTCTGGTTGGGATTTCCCATTCTTCTTCTTAAAGCATCAAGCTCAACTCTTGATCACAGGTCGGTATTTGTGAACTGTGCGGATCCAGAAGAAGAGGGACCCGAATTCTTGTCTGCGTCATGGAAAGTCAGGTCTGAAGCTATCCTTATTACTACGCTTCAGGGTTCCCAAATGTGCATTCGTTCTCACTTGCAGGGACACTCTGGAGCAAATTGACTCCGCAAGAATGTCGATTGAAAAATATTCTGATGTAAATTTCTTCTTTCAGAAGACAAAGGAACGACTCAGCTGTTCATTCGTAGACATTCCAGCTCGCTCTTGGTTCATCAGAAATCAGAGCTGCCATTACTCAAGGCAAAATTGCGAGCCTTATCGGTGTCGAAGGGTACGTCATATCCCCATTCAAATGTCTGTCGTCGCACTAGCGCTGGTATGCGTTATTGCTTGTCCCAATAAGTTGTGTATTCTTCCAGCCTATTACCCTCTATTTTCCCTCTGACGTCCGTCACTGACGCGGTTAAAGTGCGCATCAACTGGGAAATTCAATTGCAGTTCTTCGGCAATATTATTCACTGGGCGCTCGATACATGACTTTGACTCATGTCTGTCATAACGCTTTCGCGGACTCTTGCGGATTCTATCCCGGAAAGAAGCCGCTACATGGAGGTCTCAGGTATAGCTCTTTCAAGATTTCTACTTCGTGAGCTTCTTATAACTTGCGTCATTGTCTTCCAGTACTCTGGGGCATGCGCTTATTGATGAAATGAACCGCCTCGGTGTATTAGTGGATCTTTCACATACTTCGGATGCGACCGCGGCCCAGGCTTTGAACTACTCCAAGGCACCAGTGATATGGTCCCATTCGTCATCGCGAGCTGTACACGATCATGTTAGAAACATCCCCGATGATGTTTTGAAATTAGTCGGTACTGGGGAAGGACAAAGTGATGCTGTTATCATGGTCAGTAGGATCCGCTCCTATTTTGGCGCAGTGGCGCTGCTAATCGTGTCGCCTTCCATCTAATTGTCTGATCTAACCTTTCTCCAATTGGTCTAGGTAAACTTTGCTCCCAATTTCGTAGCAGACCCTGGCCAGGCAACCTTAGAAGTTGTGGCTAATCACGTTGAGCATATCGCAAGTGTTACGGGAAAGCAACAGTACGTTTCATTGACCCTGAAAAATATGATATTCATAATCGTTTCTCCTTCCAAGTGTTGGTATAGGAAGTGATTTCGACGGCATCGGGAGTACACCTGCAGGATTGGAGGATGTTTCAACGTACCCTGCGTTGGTGAGGTTCATTTAACTGCGTCACCGGTACAAAAGGTCTGATGGCGGCTATAGGTAGCGGAATTGTATCGGAGAGGTTGGAACAAGTATGAACTAGCAGGGTTTACGGGGGGTAATCTACTGCGGATTTTCGAAGGCGCGGAGAAAGTCTCGAGTCAGCTGAAAGACTCAGGCATGGCTCCCGTATACAATATCTATAACAAGAGGAAAGATATACCTGGCAAGTAGTTTTGCGTTATTCTGCTGCTAAATGAAATATACTGGACAGTTTAACTCCACGTCTTTTGACGTATCTGATCCATCTAGTATTTTCATCAGATCTTGGTGATGGGGAATCTCGGTCATTTCCATGAACGATCCTGGAACCAGGTCTCTAAAGTCAATTGCATTGTGTGCTGGCTATGGAAATTGCTCCAAACCCGACACAGAGAAACCATGAGGCTCTGTCGCGTGTAACCTTTCCCATGACCTGATGGACAGCCTTCATCATGCACTCTTCGCCGTGGCCATTGAGGATCGGAGGTCTGATGAACACATTTTGATGTCTGTCGTCGGTATCTGGAAAAGCGATACTCTACAAGGCCGGGGAATATGTCTCTGAGAGGTCTCCAGGCTAAAAGAGAATACAGTGGTCAAGGCAACAGGACAAGGCAAGTTGATGATGATGCAGATGGAATGATGGCAATAGCCTTTTAATGAGCGATTCGAGACGAAGGCGGAACATCTTGTTCTCACTTTCCTTTTTTTTTCTTGGCCAGGCGCCTATACTATTATACACTACACTGGCAAGTTTTTTTTTCCAGTCGCGAAGTTTTCCATCATGCTTATGCGCCGATTTGCAGACATCGCTGTGATCATCGCGAAATACTCGGACCCTTCTCCCACTGCCAAAGTAGAACTTCCGTATGTCAATCAAATTTTTTGAGTGTTCTGACATTTGCATTGAATACCTCATGTCGTCATCAGTTCTAATAATGTCTACGAGCGTCCCTCATTTATCATCTTTAACCTCGTCCACCACTCCCGTGGCTTCGGGAGGCGGTTCAGACAGTTCTTTAACGGTGGCTATTGTGGCGGGCGTAGTAGGAGGCGTATCCACATGTGTTGTAATCGGGCTAGTGGTTTATCTGCTTGTTCAAAGGCGAAGACAGAGGAAAGGACTCCGACAACCGGGCTATGACATGGAAAAAGGACCGGCAATCACAAAAATTATCCCAGCGCTTCTGGCAGCGTGTCACAGCAAAGGGGAGACGTCCTCTTGGTTCACCGAGAGCCTCCAGCCAGCGCGTCCCGCGATCAAGCTGATTACCAACCTTTCAATAGAAAAGGCTCTCCCGAAGTCACCAAGTAAACCTACGACTCCGAAGTGGAAATTGAAACGGGTACCGGTGCCACGACTCTCCCGTCTTCCGCCTTCTCCCTTGCTGAGTCGAGCTCGCTCTCGCCTGTCTTTTTCACGATCGAGCAGCCGTCGCACCACAAAAATAGATGCCCCCCCGGTTCCGATTCTTCCTTCCCCCTCACTACCCCCTACGCCCGTACCGACTGTACTAATGTCGGTACCAGCTGACGCATCTTCGCCGACCGCTCCTTTTCCCTCTTCGGCTTCCTCCCCACCATCAGTCGCCACTCCCCTACACTCGCTTCCACCTACACTCGTCATCCCAACGTCAGATCCAGATGTCCCATCATCAGCGGTTTCCCCATTGTACACTCTTTCGCCTGCGTTTCCATCACCATCAGTGTTTTTGTCACCAGTTGGAACTCTGCCATCTGTTAATCAGCGTCCTACTGTATCTTAAGATGGCGTCTTTTTTGTGCGACTTTCGTCATTCCTTATCATCCCGACTCGTGGATGCCTCGCACTGGGCAGACGGGACCGATGGCAATGGACTCTTATTATATGTATACATCGTTCCATTGAATTATTTAGTGTTAACTTATGAACGGTTCTCGTGCCAACATATACCGTTAAATTTCATACTACTGAGCTAAGACTTAGTCTGCAGAATGAATAGCCGCAGCTGCGGCCAGACGCTCCACGAAGTACTAGTGTGGCCGCGGTACAGAAGGCCTGCCGCGGGTGACCCACTTGACGATCATCGTAGAACAAGGTTGTATACTAGAGAGTCTTGGACAGACTCCAGTCTGGAGTAGCTTGGAAGCGAACGAACGAACCCGCGAGGCATAGCCCGGACCCGCCTGAAAATCCTCGATCACCTTGATCAACACGACTCATATCAAACAACGCGAAAAGCGTCAGTTCAGCAGACAGCTAGTTCAAACAGGTTACAGCGAAGAGAAAAGACCGTTATAGAACAAAAACACCTGGTGTATATGATGGAAGCATACGATATCAGCCAGGAAGTGTTTCCTCCATCATCAATCTTCATCCATCATTTCGCCCTTTTCTCTGGCTTGTGCAACCCGGGCCTTCATTTTGTTCTTCGCTGATTCTTTAGCTCCTTCCAGTTTCCCTGCCTTAGCCAAGGCGAGAACTAATGCGTGGACGAGACCGAAGTGATTGTGCCTTCGAACGCTGCTTTCGAACTAAAAATAATATAAGGTGAAACCGCGTCCACAATGGAAAGAGACAACATGAACTAACTGCCCAGCGCTCCCTTTTTGAGGTCTCGGTAGATATCTTGACAACTAGTTCTGCGGCTTCAGATTCTAGGCCAGCCGATTGGAGCTGCTGGAGCTGGGACTGCAGTGACGGAAGAGGATCGTCTCGGACCGCCAGCAGGCTGAACTCGAGCTAGGGCTGGGAATGAATTGCGAGCCCCAAAGAAGGCCAATACGGACATACCGAGTTCTCCGGATATGTCGCTATTCTCGCCTCGATGGCGTCCCTGAGTTCAGGTTAGCAGGAGGGGGAGAGTTCTTTCCAGAGGACGCACCGAGCCGCCTTCACCCACCCTTCGCCCTGGTCTTCGTAATGGCCGTGTCGGACTGCATGCGGTTTCAGGCCATCCAATTCATACACGGAACCCATCACTGGGAGGTATACAACGAAGTGGTATGCTTCCTCCGTTCTCTTCGGTAGCCCTAAGCCGTCTAAAGAAATTGCACTGGGAGGTGAGAGAGAGTTGTGGGCTTCTCTAAGCCAGTCGGCACTCGTGATAACCATCCCACGCGTCTGCGGGTCCATCCCGGCGCTGAAGTTCATGAGTTCTCTCAGTTGCGAACCCATAGCCAGAGTAGGGACATTGCCGAGGGCATTAAGAACTGCCAGCGTGGCACATGCGTTATTTACGACTTGGTGTGCAAAAAAGCCAGGGAAACTAGGATCGTATTCGACTGTCACCGAAGAAGTTTCTGAGAGCGACGGGACATATTTGAAGAGAAATATGAGGGCATGGAGGGGCTGCAAGGAAGCCAAGGATTCAGGGTCAAGTGAGTACAGGTCGTCAACGATCAAGGGAACCCCGAGGGTTTTCAGCAGTTCTCTGGAATTCAAGTGTGATTATTATAAGGCAGGCAATTGAGCAAGTGACGCGTCGTACGTGAATACACCCGGATCAGATTCCATTAATTGCCACCCATTAGATTCTTCTTCTGACATTTTGATTACTCTTCGAAAGCAGTATAACAGTACCAGAGGATACCAAGAGTGAACCTTGCAGGAGAAAGGTAAAATTTCAGTGACGCGTATCGCTCCACGTGGTGTGCTTATTTGTCCTACCTGACCGACCTGGCCGCAGCCAAACAAAGGCTCAAAGTACTCCTCAATGTTCAACGAAACCGAGGGATCCTCATCTGACCCCAAAGTTGCCAATAGAGCTAGGTTTGAGGTGATATACGTCCTTGGGTGCTCTGTTGATGAGGATTGAATAATCTTCCTAGGTCGAGCTTGAATTTGTGCAATCTCTTGCAAATCCTTTCTATCTACACTCTCTGGCACAGCAGAATATCCTGGAACAGCCGGCTTTCATTAACTTTCTAGAATACCTGCAGTATTTCCGGGATAAAGACTATGCTAGATTCATCCAGTCTGTAAAGGCACACCGTTGAAACCGCTCTGCTCTTATCCCTATCCTTCCTGTCTAGCTATCCTCATGCATTGCACCATCTCGAACTGCTTCAGCATGCTCAGTTTCGCGCCGAGATGAAGAAGGACGAATTTTTGAGAGAATACCTGCATCAGAAACAGTTCGACCACTGGAGAACATGGTTCGTTTCTCTTCCAGTCGCAGTTTACAGCATTATTAAAAGATGTTTACAGGCGCGATCCGACTCACACGAACAAAACTAATGATACGTCCCCGGCGGTGGACGGGGCAGAAGGCCCTGGTACGATGAGTAGCACTTAGGAGCTGGTGCCTCGGCGGCTAATCAATAGTTACGAAACATAATGATGAGAATGCTGTTGAGAACATAGATGTCTGTTCAATCATTCCTCATATGTAAAGAAATGCACGAATTCTTTGTCACAACAGGCGGCGATTGCCTTCTTTGGACCGGACCGGGGTAACGGACTTGTTTGACACGCACACCTCCGTTCATTTCATGCCTGTACCACCAGGAAACGATGAATACCCCTTCGAACACCAAACTTCCAATCCATCACAGCCTTTCTTGACGCCCGAAGATGAGGATGAAGATATCACCGAGGAGCCATTGCATCTGGCGTCTACAGAGGAAAAGAAACGCAGATGGTGGAGGAACGCGGTATTGAACGTGTTGTTTATCGCATCTTGGTGTGTTTCTTGAAAGGATTGCTAAGTCGCATGCGTAGCTGTATTCAGCTCTTCTAACGGACCTGTAGCTGGGCGTTGCAGGTTCCTCTTTGCCACCGTGCTCTCTGTCTACAATAAATGGATGTTCTCAGACAAACATATGAACTTCAGATTTCCCCTGTTTGTCACAACGCTTCATATGTTCGTGCAATTCGCACTATCTGCGGTTCTTCGAGCCGTCTGGCCGCATCGCTTTCGTCCAGAAAGGAGTCCACAGCTCGAAGATTATGGGTGAGTAGGCACTGGTCCATCCTTCGTAGTCTATCGCTTGTTTGCATCACTGCACGCAGTACGGATCCTGCAGCCCGCTCATATTGCTGTTTCTCTTTTCCGTCCATCTATCCCCTTCTGTTCAGCCAAGCTAAACAGCCTTTTACACCCTAGGAAGAAGGTGGTTCCGACGGCTGTCGCCACCAGTCTAGACGTAGGACTGTCTAACTTCTCCCTCAAAATGATCTCATTGTCGTTCTACAGTACGCCCCGTTAATTATAAGTTTTTGACGTCCCTGATCTCTCCACTTTCTAGCCATGTGCAAATCTTCTTCGCTTATATTCGTTCTCCTCTTTGCCTTCCTCTTCAAATTAGAAACATTCTCTTGGCGCTTGGTCGGGGTTATCTTCCTAATTTGCGCTGGCGTTCTTCTCATGGTCGCCACTGAAACACATTTCGTGCTTAAAGGATTTCTTTTGGTTATCAGTGCCAGTGCCCTAGGCGGTTTGCGCTGGGGCCTCACCCAGCTTCTGTTGGGGAATAAGAAACTTGGTCTGGATAATCCTGCCGCGACTGTTTTCTGGATGTCACCTACTATGGCAATCTCCTTGGCAATAATAAGCGCTATTATAGAAGGATGGGGCACTGTTATACACAGCGGCTTTTTTTCTACTTTCCCAAAGGCCCTGGAAACAATCTTCTACTTGATTGCCCCCGGTGTCGTCGCATTCTGTATGGTCATGAGTGAATTTTAGTAAGTGACGTTGACGGGTTTTAATTCGGACTCTTGATTAAGGGTTGCTTATAGCATCATTCAACGAACGGGGATGGTGCCAATGTCGATCGCTGGGATAGCGAAGGAGGTAACAACGATTACCATATTCGGCATGGTTCTTTGGCGATGAGCTCACACCGCTGAATATTACCGGTGTAGCGATCACAGTTTGCGGTACGAGTTCTTTTCCGAACTGTCTGCGCCCTAATTGTTTACGGTATAGACCAATACTACACAGGCATCGTCTTATTCACGTATCATAAATATCAAAAGTCAATCGACTCACTGGTACCCTTGGACGCACATGGAAACCCTATATTATCAGATGAAGAGTTTCTTGATGGCGATCATGGGCAACACGTTCACCTTGGTGACTCGCTGCCATTAACAATAGCGCGTGGCAGTGGAGAGTTTCATGGCGTGCGCTCATAATTTACGTTTGAGATTGGCCGTTACTCACGCAGACCGAAACACAGGACATTTCTTCGGCGGGCTCCCGCCAATTGTTATTCTCCGCCGAAGAGGAAATTGAGACTGACGAGGCGGCGCTTCTGTCGGCTGCGACGACTCGACCTCGAACCGACCCCGGGCTGCCAAACGGAGTTGGACACGATGATCTGCAATTGCAATCACTCGAGTCCTCGGAAGTGCAAAAAGCATGGGCCTCATGAGCTTCATATAGAGTGGGAGACAGAGTGAGCATCAGAATTTGGAATAGTAGCTTACGGATTCACCACATAGATGACGCAGATGTAATTTATTCAGGTCCGAAAGAACGAAGGGGGATTGCGTTACATATCGTGTACCGAGACGGGCTCTGTGTACCCCCTTGTCCCCATTTGCATACGAGGCTGTGTTTAGTGGACCACATACCTTCCGATCCATCAAGCATGGATGGCAATCAAGATGGGACTTCCACCAACATTATTGAATCCGTGATCGTGGTTCCTGAAGTATGTTTGCTTCGAGTCTAGACAGAAGTAGGGTGGCGACTAAGAAATCCTCGAGCACGGCCGCTCATGGGGGAGATCTGGATATGGAAGACGTACATGGCACGGAGTATGGAGGTGGATTTGAAGACAGTAACGATGAGGAAAGGGCGCAAGAAAGTGACTCAGCGATCCAGGGTAAATACGAAATGAGCCGGCTCGGAGGGACAAAAAAATCTGGGCCCTACTATTTTATGCGCAAGATGTGATCACCGCTACGCGCGCCACCTGTTTGGGCGCACACATGGATGTGGACTCGCTTGAAGATGGTAAGCGAGCAGGAAAGTAAAGTGATGGGCTGCCAGACATGGTCGGAAATGGAATGATTGGTGATGAAGGATTTGTTTTTTGAGAAAGGGATATTAGATTGGCACTGGCTATTACGGGGTGGCACACACTTGCGTGATGCTGCATGTTTTCAAAGATGAACATGGGTGATGCTGTGATGGGTGACGTAAAAACCCACGCTACACACGTTGCAGAAGATCAGCCACTTGGATGGACTGCAGGCTAAGCGACTGGCGCGCACAGATGGACGGTCTGCAGGAGGCCAGCCAGTTTGCGTCGAGCCGAATCGAGACGCGCTGGCTCGGCTGGAATAGTGCCGAGTATGCAGGATCTTACCCGCTACGTTCACAGATTTCTGCCGATTCCTGATCCCAGCTCCTGTCCACCTAGCCCGGCTCGAAGATCCGAGTCGGATTGGGCCAAGCTGCCCTACCGTACGGCGGCTGCCAACGAATGTCTGGTAATCTGGATACCGTTTGTGTCGCCGATGCCCGCTGAAACTCTGGATATTTCTGGTACCCTTTGATGCCTTATTTTGCCCTTATTTTCCAGCTATCATAGAATATAAATGAATTCTGTTACACCCGTGACTCTCGCAACTTCGGCCTCGAGGTCCAGGTACTCCATAAAAGCCATCTGAGCATTACGACTTGTTGGCGAAAAGCTATCCCAGACTATCCCAATGGACGACTCCTTGCAATTCATTATCGAATCTCCTCAAAATGCCCAGGGTCACAAGAAACGTCCGCGTCTTGTAACCTCTTGCGACAATTGGTCTGTCCTCGCTGACTCTGCATCCCCCCGACGCTGACTCTGTATCCAGTCGCCTGAAGAAGATTAAGTGTCTCCAGCCGTCCCCAGAGGCCAAGTGTGAGGCGTGCAGGACTGCGAAAATCCCGTGTCGGTTTCGCGACCGTGAACGCTACTTTGCAGAACGAAGTCGTGCTATCGCTGGGCCCTCTGGGGGGCAGGGCTACGACGAACGGTACGTCGCCGCCTCATCTCCAAACACGCTATCTCACGTCGTCCAGCTCGTCCGATTCGTCCCTAGACGCCTTTTCTCTGTCGCCTTCACTCTCGTCCTCGCTCAGGCCGGGCGGTGTGGTCCGACCCGACGGCGAGTCAAGGGGACGGTATCCGTCATTCTCCTCTGATCCGCGTCCGTCTCATCAGTAAGCCGAATCCTGTGTGTGACATGTTGCAGCCCGCTCACGGCGCGCTTAGCTCCCCCTCGTCATCAATATCATCTTACTCCCACTCCCGAAGTAACTCCCTGGGTTACAATTACATGTCATCGGACGGGTCGCCCATCTACAACAGCTCGCGTTCACAGTCACCCCAGCAAAATTCCGGCGCAGTTGTCCTCTTCGACTCGGACCAGCAGCATCCACACCCTTCCCTAATGCCCAACTTTATTGGCGTGCTGTTTGAGCGCATGGGCAGCGAGTTTAAGTTCTTTACATATGGCGAAGTGGCCGCAAATTATGGTGCACGACGGCTCTCCGCCCTACTGTCCAACTCTATTGCTGCCTTGGCGTCTCAGTATGTCACATTTGAAATCTTCTAAAACCGCGGATCACTTATGGTTCACAGATACACTACTGTTCCCGAACTGACTGTCCGTGGGCTTCATAATGTCGCCAATGCATACTCTGAACACGCCAAAGTATGCCTGTCTGACGCTGCAATACTCCACGTCCAACTAACCAAATCTTAGCAACTTTTGCGCCTTATGGGCCATCCTTCTCTTGACACACTCCACGCGTTGATTCTCTTGTCGTGGTATGAAATGAATAACAGCAGGACGTCGGGTGCGTGGCCTGTTCTCGCTTCTTATTTTTTCCTCTCAGACGTATTTCAGCGTTCCGATCGTACTATCAGATGGCAATGAACATGGCTGTAGACCTGGGTCTCAGCAACCCACCCGTGTCGATGTCTGTGGAAGACCAAAAGAAGAAGGATACATGGAATGCTGTACTGCGTCTGCATCACCTCGTGAGTAGCAATCTGGGTTGAAAATCTAGGGTTAGAAGCTTAGCACATTCTATAGCAATTCCCTGACAGACAATCGACATGACACTTGCATAACGCAAAGTGCACAATACCCAAGCATTAGTCGTGGTTATTCGGTATCCCATCACGTATGTCGTGTGGGACATGTTCTTAATCCATTATAGTAGGCTTCCCTCGCAGTAATCATGAGATTATTTTTATATTGGAGAGGACAGCGGCCCTAGGCGCACTACCTGCTTTACACAGCCTGGCCTTTGCCTAGTTTGTGCATTCGATTCGTTTGTTGAATGACGACTTGGCGTTGCTATACTTAAGCATTTCGGAATCATATTTCGGATGTAGCGCCCTGCCCTGGACAACGTATTACAAGATATTCAGGGGTGGAGTGAATATACTGGATGCTGTTATGCGCCCAATTCATATAACTCGAAAGGATCAGTCAACGGCTTGTGAAACGAGAGGGTCATCGCCAATTGTGTGGACCTCGTACGAACGTAAGAGACCATCACACAGCCGTAGCTGAAGATTCTATTTGGATGGCCCTACTTTGAAAGCCTCGATGAGCAGAGTGAATGCTACCTCTATGTATAGTACAGACGGTGAAGATCGAAGAAGGTTCGCTACTTTCCATCCGAGCCATCAGGGAAGGCTAATATTACGGCCTTTGGTCCGAAGCGCACGGTTTCCAATTGGGTCACGGCTGTCATCTCCCAAGTTCACATCATCTGTCAAACAATTTGCCTCCGATTCAAATGTTAGACTAGTACTTGAGCCTAGGTGGATACTATCCACCGCCATTCTTTATGGACGCCATGCCCGTCCCTCTTTCCACGGGCGCCGGCCTTCAGACTGCAGCGTATTTGCGTGTAGCCTCACTCGCAATTGCGTTTTACGAGTAAGTGCGATGATCCCTTCCCAGAGTGAGCCGCCTCTTAGCGCTGCCCTTGATAGCTTTATACAGACGCTTCCCTCCGCGTATCGGTTCTATAAAGAGCAATGGGAGGCCCCGCGACTCTTGTCAGTGCGTTCCGAGCCAAGCTGGCCGTGTTCATGGGCTGATCTGCAAGCAGGGTGTCCTCATTGCTGTTCTTCCTCATCCAGCAGGTTTTGTGCTGATGTATGAGCGCTGGTATTGATTCTCGTATTTAGATTCACTAGCATCGTCGTGATCATCGTCTCATCTGTTGGATTTTTCTATACCCGATTCACAGACGCATCATGCGCCCGTTTTTACGCCCTGCCTTCGATTTTCAAAGGTCCGCTTCTAAGTGCGGTACCGAATACTAATTACTAATCCGTGTTGCAGTCCTGCAGGCCATGGTCTCTCAAGCAATTCTGGGAATCCGGTGAGTTGATCCCCAGGCTCTCGGAAGCGACAACTCAATTGAACTCTGCTAAGTGCATACAATCTTTCGCGACGATCGAGAAAGATATTGTATCCTCTTCTCTTTCTTTATCTTGGTGCCTGTGTCGTGCGTTCCTTCCTCTACGACGCGGGCCAGTTCAGCTCAAGGTTCCTTTCAGCTCCAATGGATATCGACTGTCGCTAAAAGAACCCGTCAGTATTCATTTCCCGGCTTCTACATATATATAACAGTTCTTGTTCAGCTTACCGCGACCCGCTATACGTACGCCTAAAATTTACTCTCCCTGGCTGTTTCGTCTGAATGTCCTTTCAGGGAAAGTGAGTGCCTAACCAAATGATGGTGATTCTCTTTCCTAAACTGCGAAATTAAGTTGCCGAGCACTAGTTTCAATGTGGCCTTTCGGGGCCTGGAATCATTATGCGGTAGCTATCACGTACGATATTGCGACCACGGCAATATCTGTCATATACCTCCTCAAGTTCAAACTCAATTCAACTAGTTCCATGTCAGCCTTTCATTGTTGTGCATTTCACCCTTGTTGACTTCCCTTAAAAGCATGTTAAAGTTGCAGAAAATGTAATCACCCATCTCCTAATCAACGATGTTGCTGAATTGTGAGGCGTTGTAGGATGCTATACGATGGATTAGGCTACTTTTCGGTTTTGACCGGTATTGCGGTCAGTAATTCACCGATAAGAAAGAAACTCATCAAATGCTTCCAGGGGTTAACATCGTGAATTTGGTACTCTATCAAACAAAATATGATATCCAGGTACGTCGATAGTTGCGCAGTATTCAATGTGGCATGTGGTTGCTCAATGGATTGCTCATAGCTCGCCGCGTATGTATCACCTTGGCATGGGCATCACAAGCCACTGATCATCGTTTAGAACTTCTGCTGGCTATTGCGTGACGTGGATCATGTCGCAGCGTTTACTGATCCACCTACACGGTAAGTACACTTGGAATAGCGTGGGCAAGTTACCTGACTCATTCCAGACGCATCGCGTGAAAGACGCATGCAAACTATCAACACGGAGATGACCATAACACGGGACATCGAAAATGCACGCGATGTCAGCCACGCATTACGATCTCAGTTCCGGCCCAAGAGCGGGCTGAGTTTCGAGCTAACGGTACCAGATTTTGATATGCTCACTACGGATGAGTACCCAGAGACGCCTGAGGTCCATGTCCGGATCGAAAGGACCGTTACAGCGGAACAAGGCACTACAACTGGGTTCACGTTGGAAGATTATTCCCGTGGAAGTGCAGCGCGTCTACAACGTAGCAGACATTAATGAGGGCGCCGGGTCGCAAGGATGACTTTTTATCACGTTAATTTATGATGGGGAATTTAAGTCACGGTTATTCAACTTTTTATGATTATTTAGTACGGTTTCATATGGAGTAGTCGGGGCCTGTCAGAAGAAAGTCGGACCGATGAGCCGACGGAGCCGGTAATTCCGGTGACTAAAAAGTACCTGTTCCCAACTGGCGACTCCGAGCTTCGATCATGAAACCAAACTGCCACGCCGCTCATAATGTTTTTGATACCCAACATAAATTCGGTCCCGGTGCTCATCTTCTC
This sequence comes from Armillaria novae-zelandiae, assembly GCA_030435655.1. Classification (NCBI taxonomy): domain Eukaryota; kingdom Fungi; phylum Basidiomycota; class Agaricomycetes; order Agaricales; family Physalacriaceae; genus Armillaria; species Armillaria novae-zelandiae. Next base: position 1,202,921 of record JAUEPR010000004.1, on the reverse strand, counting down.
CGCCTTGATTCCTTTAGTCCATCCACCACGTTTTTCTCATTTTTAGTCAAACTTAGTTCCTTCTTGAATAACCGCATTCACTAATCAGGTTACACTGCCCAGCCAGTAAGTACGTCTTTGTCTCCCCGACACAGAAATATTAACATGTGGCGTCTAGTGAATGGATTGCTCCTCATATGGGGATAGGATAGCTTAGTCCCGCCAAGACATCAGCCAACTCAGAACCGTTCGCTGAGCCCGGGACGGGATCGCCCTGTTGTCAATGACATTGATCCCACCCAGTTCATTGCCGTGCAGGGGGCGACGGCGACGTAGCCGCCACGAAGGAACGGGCTCACCTTCCGCCTTCACGTTGACCGTGAAGACCTCCCTGTACCCCTGGAGCTGGCCTCCCCATCTTTCCGGATTTCTTGCCTTGAAGGCACACTATACCTATAATGATACAACAGCACACTTCTCTTGATGGCACGAATGTTCTGCTGGAAATGCCGTACACGGCCAAGGAGATTCACGGAGTATCCGTAAGATTCTGTCCTTTTCATGATTGACATGATCTAACGAGTCCTATAAGGCCCTTATCGTTGTCTCCTGCATTTCGCTTGTTGCGGTCGTCGTACTATTGGCTGTCATTGCGGTGCGGTTTACTCCGCTATACGTTATGTGTGCTGACATCCTCCAAGATTTCGGCATTTACCACCAGGTCATCTCTGGACGAACATTTGTTTGTTAGGACACATATAGCGGCGTATTTCATCTGCTTGCTAGTGTCTGATCTGATTCAGGGTTTGTGATTCGCCACCTTTTCCATTGTCTTTTCTGATATTGATCCCTTAGCTATTGCTTCCATTCTAAATGCTGCCTGGGTACAGTCTTCGGGCGTTCATGCTGGTCCACTTTGTACCATTCAAGGTGCTTAACATTACCGTGCCTCTGATATCGATCATACAGCTGTTATTTTCAGGAGCGCTGAAGCAAATAGCCGACGTCTCAACGGCATTCTGGACAATAGTAAATTGTGCCATCTTCACGTGAGCGTCTATTGCTCACATGGGTATCTAGGCTATCGCCGTCCAAACGTTTTGTCTTCTGGTTCTCGATCTGCACTTGAGACAATTCATCCTGTGGATGACCCTTGTTGCAGGATGGTCTGGAATTTTCGCTGTGGTGCTTGCTGGTCCTGCTACCCTGAACGTTCACGAGAGAGGACCGTATTGTTAGTCCATGTCCTTACGGAAAGATGACTATTTCTTATTGTCGTATTTTTAGATGGAATAACAGGCTATTGGTGTTGGATAACAGATGCCTATCCTTTACAACGAATCATGTACGTCGAGAAGTTCCCTTTTTATCCGTCAGTGATGCTTACACCAGAATGTTTAGACTGGATTATATATTTGTGGGTTTTGCCGTGTGATCTACTAAATGATTGTCTTCACAGCTTTTCTTAGATGTTCGCAGCTGCCTTAGGGAGCCTCTTAATATACGCGTTCATCTTTCTCCGACTACGCGGACACATTGAAATGGACGGATGGACACCAAACCGATTTCGGCTTCGTCCTGTCAAGAGAGTAGGGGATTGGCGAACGACAGATTCTGATAATGAAGCTATCAAGATAGCCAAACGAATGGTTTTGTGAGTGTCCGTACGTCATGTTGAACGCTTCTCATACTGAGTCGGGATTCTTAGATATCCAGTCAGTAGCTGCGCATCACATAACGAACCGAACTCTGAGTATGTCCACAGATAGCATATATAATCATGGTTCTCCCCATAACGGTAACGAGGTTCATGGCCTTCGCCGGGCAAACCGTTACGCTCGAAGCGACGGTCTTCAGGTGCGGTACAGATTCGCAGATGGAAGGGCAGGCACTAATCCGCAGTTTACAGTGCCACCTTGTTTCTATTCTCGGGTACCGTCAACGTTGTCCTTTTTGCGACGACTCGGCACATATTACCCGTTCCGTCTACAAGCGTGAGGAATTTCAACATCTCACTGCCCCAAGTTCTTCCGCCAAGCACAAGAGGCGTTTCCGATCCAGATCCATATTACGCGGAGCCAGAAAGCGCATACCTTAGGACACCGCCGGCGTCCCCTTACGTCCCGCCGCCTGTATCGCCGCTGCGAACTAGGCAGAGGGAGGTACTGACATCGCCGTATGAAGTCCACCAGATGCCCATTCCTGAGCCTGCGACTGTGGACCTATCCTCGCCGTTGCCACAGCCTCATCCTCCTGATTTACAGGTTCCGCAACGGAACGGCATTGAAAGTATGTACAGCTACTACGATGAGGACGAGGTCCTCAATAATTACGACGACGTGAGTCTAAATTCCGGTGACGTTCCAGCGGTAGAACCCTTGGAACCCAGCTCGCCAGAGAGCGAGTATTCGGTACAGAGTCGATGATTCTCGTACCCTCTACATGTACCTTACTCGTCCATGCCCACTATTCGTTAATTTTCCACCCATTTCACATCAATGCTTCAGTACGCATGCGTGCAAGCTCAATCCCATGGAAGCTTTCCTCGGAATATAGTTGTACTCGGGGAAGGGCAGTACTCAAACAACTCCCTCAATTCCGGAGAAGAAGTTAAGTATGAATGGAAGCGAGAAAAGGGATTCCTCGATTTCCTTTTCGCCAGCAAGTCCAAGTGGCATCCGTAAAAGTCTTTTAAGTAGGGAAGATACCCATTCTGCTGCTACGCAGAGCGTCAAAGGATCGCAGGACTATGATTAAGAAACGTACTCACCTCCCCTTGTCTAGCAAGTGCGCTGGCTTGCTCGGCCTTTGGGTCTATACCGATATAGTGGAATTTCTCCTTTGGCCAACGAAGTGCAGCACGATGGAGGTCCGTGAATCGAGCACGCTTCATTTCATATCCGACGACTGTGATGTGGTCGGGATAACGGCCAGAATACTCGTGAAAGCGCGCAATGGAGAAAAGAAGATTCTGAAATGAGTCGAGGGCATAATTCTCCGTCGTAGCCCGTGGGTAAGGATGCGCCGATTGTCCAAACACGTTGGAATTCAAAGCCAGTCGTAAGTAGGATTCGGCTTCGGTAGTCGTTGAACTGGTTCGTGTTTGTCCCCTGGAGAGCATAGAATGAATTAGGGATCTGAATCCTCTGGAACGCACGTACCCACTAAAAATAACGAGCGCATGTTCATCCTTCAAAGTAATCTCCGCCCTGGATGCAACAGGTCAAAATAATCGTAAGCTTGCATGTCCGGAACTCAAAAGAGGAATGACGGCGAACCCGCGTCTAATATGTTGGTAGAAAGTATCAACTCGATTTCCTTCTCGTTGATACGGTTCTAAAACCCAATCATTCACATCTGACCGCGAGGCAGAATCAGCACCCTTCCATATGGCATGTCCCGGCACGATGACCAGATGATTCAGATTCGCAAGGGCCCGGTGCCGTGCGATGGTGGAGACGATACTGTGAGGCAAGGACCCATCGGGCGTGGATGAGGCTGAGAAGTACAATGAGAGGTTTACAAGGAACGAAATGGCAGAGAATGCTGCCAGCAGAAGCACAGCGAGATTCGTGACGCGAGCCCGAGTGAGAAGGTTGTCGAGTATCCGCCGACGGGGTTTGTCAAGACTCGATCCCCCGTTTCTACGAAAAGGACGCCGGGAAAAGGAAACTGGTGCAGGCAACATACAACAACTGGAGGCTTGTTATTAGCGGAAAAGCATAGATATGTCGGGAATTCGTTACTTGGTATAATAATGCTCGCCTCCAGGCCCACTCGTCACCCTGATGTGGGGGAGAGAAATAACTGCCAAATACGGACAACTATTCTCGGGATACGATGTGGGCCATCATGCGCAAATAATATTTCAATGCTAACCCACTTCAGTCCGTCTTAAATAGACCGCATACAAGATAACTACAAGAAGCATGCCCCACTATCACTGGTTGTTGAAAAACGCCAACAGTCCCTCTGAATCTTCAGGTTCAATCTGCCACGCCTGCAACCGTACTTTAATGAGCTCATCCCAAAACACCGTCGCATCCTGGTTGCTCTGGCTAAGAAATTTCCTAATGTGTTTAAACCACTGCTTCGCCAATCTGAACCTGGCTTCTACTTTCATGTTTTCGGGACAGGTTGGCTCAAACGGCGGCAAGCCTTCCTGGTAAGCGAATAAGGATATTTGGCCAAACCAATAAAAGGGTAGAGCTAATAAAAATCCATCAGTTAAGGGCAATGAAAAAAAGTGATCAGACATACCGTTATCAACGAAAGCAGGGTCGCTGTTAGGATCACCGGGCTTAGGAACATCCGGTGAAGCGAGCCAGCTCTGAAGCCAATTGTGCAGCGCGTACTGGATTGTATATATCTCTTTGATGACTGCGGCTTGATCACTTGTATTACCTTGTACGGGCATTCGGCTTTCAATACACACATCAAAAAGGTTACGGAGGACGGCGTGGCAAAGAACGAAATGGCCGAAAGGAGTGATGGCTATGGGCTGCGAAAGCAGCTGCGGCTCCCCCTGCAACATTGAGTCCAAACATCGGCGCATATTGGGTCCCGCTAATCGCATTTGAACAGAGCCATACGGCGAAGCCGTTTGAAGGATAGTAAACCACTCTTCAGCGGACTTGGCCGTCCAAAGCGCATCCTCTCCTGGAAGGTTAATCAGGTATTCCCCGATGCGATATGATGGCGCCGTAGCAAAATAGATTGCATGGCAACAATCGAGGAGATAGGACTGTGATAAAAGCCTGTTATTGGTATGAGTTAACGGTATAACTTGGCGGCTGGAAGATGTGACAAACCGTTTTGTCATTTCAAACATAGCCCAATCGCGCCAACTAGCATCAAGGTTTGAAGAATCTATGTTCCCAGGTTCCCATGCCGCGTTGCGAGGGAGGAGGCCGGCACGACGTATCATCTATGAAGCATTAGAGGTCAAACGATAGGGGTGTATTCTGAAAGACTTCAATCACCTGAACAAGCATACCATGGAATATTGTAGAAGAGGAGCGTTGGTTAGACTTTTGGTGGAACAGTCCGATTGTTTGAAGAAGTAAGACAGCGAGGATTAACTCTGACGTCTCGGAAGAGTCTTTCGGACTAGACGCCTGCTGTGTTTTCAGTAGTCAAATACGTGACAGTCTACATAACTCACAAAAGCTTGCACCAGCGTCTCTCTTGCTGTGGCCAGGGTTTGTTCGATAAATGCTCCGGCCTTCTTCGTTTTAACATATAGGGCACCACAAGCTTGCATAGCATTAACGAGTAAAGCAGGCTTATTATCGATAGTGAATGTCGGTGCATGCACAATCGGCATTTGAATCAGAAATGCTGTGTGAAAGAAATAAACTGAGTAATCAATTAGCGTCAGTTCTATTATTGAATCATTGAGCACGTACTATAGTGTTGCAATTCGAGTTGAAGAGTATCGATGTTGCCGCTTGAAGTGCCACCAGGTGAAGACCGTACATTGCTTACGGCCGGCTGCACAGAAGAGCCGACAGAGGTCTCAGGAGGGAAGAAGCCAACGCTCTTGAGGAAGGGCGTCGGGCCTATGTAATCGGTCGCATACAGAGACTGATCCGGCGTGTTTCCCGTATCGGAACTCCTTGGGCTATCCTCAGGGCGTGAGAAAGAGTTGGGTAGAGGTAGGACGCGGTATGAAGATATCAGTGAAGAACGGCTCAAAAAAGTCGTTGCTATAGATTGATGCAAACCCGTTCCGGCCCATCTCGTCCGTCTGCGGGGTAGACAACAGTCCAGAACCTGGGTCATGTAAATCATGACCCTGGCTTGATGCAAATCGCTGGAGAGCGTCGGACACTGTGTTGCCGGAGGAAGAGCCTTCAATAGGCCCGAGTGTCTGATCTAGCGACGACGACAGGTCTGCAAGAGATGGGATGGCGGGAAGTGCCGGGGACGACTGGGAATTTGTGGGAGAGGCAGATGCCTGGGTCGGTTTGGACGGCGTCACTGGCAGGAAGACACACTCCTTTCCTCTAGAGATGCACTTGGAACATGGTTGCTGACGGTCGCATTTTATTTTCGACTCTGTGCAGGCCACACAGGACTTTCTTCGCGAAGGATCCTGTCTATAAGGGGGAGCGAATTGAGCGCTTTGTAAGAGAGAACAGACACAGGACACACTCGGAGTTACATCGCTTCTTATGCCGTGCCAGTAGATCGCTGCGGGTGAATTGAGAGCTGCACGACTTTCCATTCATCATCAGATAAACAAGCACGAATAAAGGATGATACCGAAACGTACATTGCAACAATGCAGTCGCTCCCCAGTATCTAGACAAAGCGCGTCGACGGACGTATTCAGGGCGAGGCTGGCTGAGGCTTACTCACGAGTACGGAGGTGTCGATTCAAATGGGTGGTCCGAGTAAACTTTGCTGGGCAATGAGGGCAAAGCTTGGTCTGGGGCAGGATAGGGACATTTCCCCCATGAGACCGCATTTTAGACAGGGATCCATCCTTTTTCCTGAATTCCGCTGGTTGGCTTGCTAAAGGAGATGGCTCGGCCTGGGCCCTTTCGACTGGCATTATTGAAGCAAGTAAATACAGGAAACGCGAGCGTCCTCGGTGGCCGCCACAAGGGGTTGTGGTGGTAGGGAGAGTATTCAAAATAGGGACGAGGTGAAGGAGTAACGAACGCCGGTCTGAGGTTGCACTGGCGCCGTAAGGGGCGTGTCCAAAAAAGGAGCGGCTACTTCCATCATAATGCACAAAATTCGAAGAATATAAACCGACGTTTTAACGACATCAAACTACAGGAAAGGGACGTCAGAAACGGCAGATATCTGCCGAATACAACTGCGATAAAGTCTAGGTCGCAGCAGCAAAGTCTATTTCTCAAACTCTCTGATTATCGCCCACCGTACCGCTTCCTCGACGTCCTCAGCTTCATGTGTAGGCTTGTGGGTTGGAGAACCATGGATCGGATCATATACCCCAGTGCGGACCAGTACAGAAGGCCATCCCGCACCGTTGGCGCCTGCGATATCTAAGCAATAAACTTTAAACGCTTCTGTTCTCGTATGGTAACCCAGACTAACCAGACTCAGGATTATCTGTTCGATGATCCATTTAGTAAGCAGCCAATCAATTATTGGATGGGGGAGATGCGCCTTACCTCCAATCATGTACCTATATGCATAACCATGTCATGCGTAAAGGCAATTATGATGGACAGATACACCTACATTGTTGGTTTTGTTGAATGATTGTATAATGAACGTATCTGATTCTCCAGTACGCCTTTGGCGTATTGATAAGTTGCTTCGGTTGGTTTACCATACTGGACATGAGGATACTTCTTGCCGGTCAAAGCCTTATGGAGGGCAACCGGCATTAGTGATGCGCCGCTGAGGAAGTTTCTAAATTACATGCCTTGTAAACTGCCTGGAAAGCTTCTTTGAAGGCACCTTGTCCTAGTCGAGGTCTAGAAAAATCACATCTCCATATCAAATCAGGATTGCAGAAGACCAGTTCAACAGGTTTCGTCGGTTTGCCATATGGGCCACCGATGATACCATTTGATTGTATAACATCACAGATGATCTGGACTGTTCAAAGATTGGTCAACAGAAATTTACGTCTCCAGTTTGAATGCTTACTGTCAAGCGCCCAGTTACGGGGGTCATGAAAGACAAATATGGCCGATATGGGTGTATTGGAAAAGTTCACAGGCTGGAAACACACATGATAGATATCTTGTCAGGACAATAATAAACCCTTACTCTTGTACTCTCCCTCTCAGCTGAGGTAAGTTCATGGAAGGGCCATACACTGTTGAAAGGTTACGGTTAATCCTTTAGAGGGAAGTTGGCGTACGAAGGGTTCCAAGCCAGGACATCCAGCATTGTATGAGCCTTATTGAAACCATAACTTAAAGGCAACGTTCAGAAGCAGTGGAGCGACAACAGAATGATTCACGAACAGTTCAGCGACCTGACGTATTTCATCGCGTCTTCCCCCCAAAACAAGAACGTGTTCATTAGCATACCGGGAAACCTGCTGTTGCAGGATCGTATGTGCCTGTACACACTGGTTGGGCGTGATCTGTATATAAAAGGGATCTAATATGCGCGAATATGGCATGAGCACAGGTACGAACTTTGATACCTAGTTGGTCGGATAGGCTCTCGGCGCGAGCACTTTCAGAGGCTCCACCCCCGTTGGTCAACTGTGGTCCATATGAGGCGACCTGGTTGAGCAGGAAATCATCCTAAAGGCTTACGAGAATAAATGGTATTTTCCTAAAACCGATTACTCGGTCAACCGAGAACCCAACGAAATTTCAGCAGACTCACTTTCTGAACGGGTTGTTCCCTTCAAGCATTTGCAAAGCTCGGTGTGCTGGGGGTAGCGCATGCGGCCCACGTATCAGGACGCCATCCTTGAAAGAGACAACGTCAAAAGACTGACGCGAAACCGAGTTCAAATCCCACTATATCAAACGCGAAAGCTAGCGGTGGTGATTCATCGAGATGTCCAACGGAGCTGCCTGAAGGAAAATCAAGTAAGCCCTCAGTAACAGAAAACTAACAACGCAACACAACCTTGAAGGTATCTGCAACTATAGACAAGAGAGTGCTTTCTAAGGAAGGAGGTGCATCTAAGCTGAGGACACCGTAAGGCCGATAGCAGCATGGAGGGTCGGAATAAAGCTGGGGGAAAGGTCGGGCCGATGTCGTTCAAGACCACGTGGATAGATGCGAAAGATACTTTCGGGACTAAAGGGATTAATATCCGTTTGCGAGATATTGATTCAAACCGGAAGAATATCCATAGTCCTCTGGCGCGACAAGCTACGGTTCTTTCGGGCCGCTCTTCAAGCTTCAAGCTAAGCGTTGTCTGTCACGTCACGCGGTCGTTTGCTTCTTACCACCTTCAACACGCTCCCTTTACCGGTATCACAAAGTGTTGGTAGCCTTGCATTCCTTTCTGTCGTTGATACAAGGAGAACCGGAGCCTTCGACGTAGGCGATATCATGGTTCCTAAACACCTTTTCCCTGCTCGCACCGGGGAATCATCTCCTTCAGTCACCCTAGAGAAAGGCGCCTATCGAATGCGGGCACCGACCCAACGATCCTTTGAGACCCAGCTGCTCCCAAGTCCTACCCCTCTAGCTATCACGCGTCGTCAACGGCCAGCGGGTACATCAAATGGCCGCTGGGTCGCCTTGATTACGCTCCTAGCTTGTGCATCCATCGTCAGCTTTGGCATCGCGTATCACCTATTTTCAACGAGGTGGGATATCCTTGAACGCAATGCTTTTCGATCAAACACTGATTTCACTCAAGTCGTCGCTTTTAATTCTTCTCTCGACCTCCCAGACCCAAACGAGAAATTCCTGGCATATCTTCCTCATAGCGGATTCCACAATCAACGCATAGCGTTTGAGAATGCCTTGACCCTGTCCTACATGTTGAACCGAACACTCATTGTTCCTCCCATACGCCTTGGCAGTCACCCGATTAGCTTTTTCAGTTTTGATACTCTTGCTCAGTTTCTTTCCCTCTCTGGGAAGGAAGGCTTGCATCACTGTGCTCGCCTCCCTCGCCATCTCTCCCTACCGCCGGAATGTGCTGATTATTTTCATTATACCCATATACCCTGGGACTGGCTAGTCAATCTCACCGACATTCGAAAACGTCAACGTCTAATTCACCGCTGGGACCTGACAAACGATTGGATCCATGACCATCTTGGAATCTCGCAGAACGAGGTTAGCACGCTGAAGGACAGGAGTTCATATCACTTTCGCTTCATGGATCGTCCTGTAGTCGATCCCGTGGTGGGCGACAAATATAAAACGAACATATATATCGGCGACTTGTCACTGTATCCGCACAGGCTTCTTCAATTCGGTTCACTTTTTGGTACAACTCGGCTAGAACTAATGGATCCCGAGAATCGCTGTGTACGTGCAAAGGCACGTCAGAGCATGACTTACGCCTCCACGGAGCTTGTTCATGCAGCAACACTCGTGGAGAAGAGTATTCCTGGCACATATCTTGGTGCCCACATTCGGCTTGGTGATGGTGTATTCAAGCACCAAAGGCACGAGAATACCCGGCTTCTGTGGTGGCACCTCGTCCATGGGATTCTCAACTACACCACGGAGGATGCTCTTGCATTAGAATCCGGATTTCTGCCACACTCTGGTACCGTTGGCAGGGTACAGATTCCTCCTGATTTTACCAAGCAACCGAGAGTCCAACTACCCCCTCCCTCCCCCAGCACTGCCTCCCGGCTTCCTTGCCGTGGTACCCGACATACGGCGTCGCGTCTTTTCGCTTTGAATACTCCCCTGTATATTGCAACCGATGCTAAAGATCCTACCAACGATCCAACGTTGTCCCCATTTTTGCGCACGTTTCCCTGTACTTTCTTCTTGGAAGATTTCCCACAGCAGACTGCTATATTGGATACTCTAGTGAACGAATACGACGGCGTCAAGCTGAAGCCATTTCTATTGTCATTTTTGGATTCGATGGTGGTGGCAAAAGCGTGGCGAGTCGTTGGGACGAAGGGAAGCACTTTTAGTCAGTTTGTCCAGGATGCCTTGTGGACCACATATCATGGATTAGACATTATTCAAAAGGGACGTTAAAGTCGTCTTTGTCCATAGACATTGTGTCTTCTCTGTATCAACAATGATATGATCTCCGGTTGTCCTGCTGTCTTGTAGCCGGTCTCCCCATGTACGTTGCTTCAATGTCGATATCGCGTCTTTTTCGCTGATACATTCGGCATTAGCATTATACCAGAGAGTGGCATTGCGGGATCTGTATCGCCCTTTGGTTGCACCGCGTTGTCAAGCATCAGGCAAAGCAAGCATTGATGATCAATATCGTCGCTGAGATGCCACCTCCTAGGGTTGTTCCTCTTGCTTTCGTATTTATAATGATGGACGCGGTTTTTGCATTGATTTCTACTCTTCCCCCTGGGTTTCTTGAATTGCGCCTCCTTGTCAATTAGCGATGTCGAGTTTCCAGGTCTCTCCCATACGGTCCAGTCCACCGAAGTCGCCTCAGCCATCACGACCATCGTCAGCTTTTGGCCAGTCTTCCCCTCGCATGCCACCGTCTCCTCGTACTCCTGATGGACGAACAGGTGATTACTTCAGGGTGCTCCTGGTTAGCCTCTCATTTATGCCTGACAGGTGAGGGCTTGGATAACTTGTTCATGACGTTCGAGACGACACTAGTGAGTCGAATTTGCGATTGGCCCAATCCACGACTGAATTTACATCGCAGGAAAACATGGCTGCGGCCTCTGAAGAACCGAAATTCAAGGAAGAGTTGTGCACTATTGAGCAGTGTCCGTTTTCTGAGCTATTACGCTTCAATCCACTCACACAAAATTCACAGGGTTCAAGCTATTATCAGAGAGCGAGCAGACCGCCACCATGTATACGCTCCTTCAAAACGCCAATCCTAATCAATTGCGTTTCCTAATGGCCGTGCTTCAACAAATGTTTGAGGCCAGTAACGTTACGCTCCGTAGGTCGTCCTGATTGATGCCATCCGAATCATGAAACTGACGGTATGATGCGCACCTCAGAAGCTGAAACCCCCGCCCATCCCAGCTGGCAACAACCGTCCCGGAACTTCCGCCCCCCCAGTTTGAACTTGCCCGCCCCTGCCACGTCTGGCGCCACCCCGCGGGACCCAATCGGTGGGAGCGCACAGATCGAGCAAGGCATCGGTCAGGAAATCGTCGTCAAACCAACTGATGAGACAAGCTGGGCTAGCATGGTTAACACTCCGAATGATATCATGTTCAAGAAAAGATCGAACCCTGTAACGCCAAATTTGTTGAATGGTGGTGCTTTCCCAGGTCAACCTGCCGGTTTTAACATGTCTATGCTTAGTAGCATGGGCTTCTCGAACGATGCACAGATGCTTGCTATTCAGATGATGATGAATGGATTGATGCAACCAGCCGGAGCGGCGAAGGAGAATACCCCACCACCACCGCCTCATCATCAGCAGCGACAGCAACCCCGATCGGAATCGCCTGCAGGGTCATCGTCAAACTGGAGAGCCTCGAGCACCTCTCGGTTCCCCGGGAGCGCGTTGAGAAGCACGAAGACTGAGCCGAAGAGTGCTGGGTTGAAGAGCGGTGGTTTAAAAAGTGCTGTTTCTGTTGTTAGCGGAAGTGGCGTCACACCGAGGGAGGAAGACATCGACCCCCAGCTCTTGGAAGACGTACCCGCGTGGTTGAAGAGCCTGCGCCTGCACAAGTACACGACGTGTTTCGAGGGGATGAATTGGAGGGATATGATCAAGTTGGATGAGGATACCCTTGAAAAGAAGGGTGTAACTGCTATGGGGGCACGGAGACGGTTGGTAAAAACATTCGATGCGGTGATGAAGAAGATGGGTATGGAAAGTCCAGCTAGTTTCGGTCCGGCAAGTGCCAGTGCGACCATTGCGACAACTTCAGTGTCTTTGCCAAGTGCGAGTTTACCAGTGGTCCCGCACAGCGCCGCTCCATAAGGTGCACTAGCTGCATCTTCGCTATTTAAACAATTCTTCTCATGCATTCTGTATCTTGATACCACTTTTTTCCGTTCCCTGTGATCAATATCGTTCCAGTGGGTTCTATTATTATTACTGATCCCACCGTTATCTGTCACATGTACTGATAACGAGATGGCCTGCGCACGGGAGAAGACATTCTTTCAAACCTGCTTACAACTATCATCGACTATGGCGACGACAATTGCAGTGATCGCCGCAGGGGCCATGGGCTCTGCAGTGTCAAGGAAACTGGTGCAGAAGGGCTGTACCGTCTTGACAAATCTTGAAGGACGCTCGGAATCCACGCGTCGAAGGGCAATCGAGGCCGGTATGAAGGAGGCGACGTATAATTCGATTGCCCGCGAAGCCAGTATCATTCTCAGTATCCTACCTCCGAGCGATGCGTTTTCATTCGCCCAAAGCTTTGCCAAAGAGGCGAACACGGTGTCGTCCAAAATTCTGTTTGCGGACTGTAATGCCGTGAACCCTGAGACGGTCAAAAGTATTTCAGATATTTTCTCGGGAACATCCATTTCCTTTGTTGATGCGGGGATCATCGGAGGTCCTCCGAGGGATGATTACGATCCTGTATTCTTCGCCTCTAGCAATGATGCCGAGCAGCTGCAGAAATTTGCGGAGCTCTCGAAATACGGATTGAAAGTCTCGGTCTTGGAGGGGGACGGAGCGGGAGTGGGTGCTGCCAGCGCCTTGAAGATGTCCTATGCGGTAAGATCTACGTGTACCCGAAAATCCATATCTCCAAGGGATATGGATATATCAACGCCCATGCTTATTTATTTGTGTCAACAGGGTATTACGAAAGGAATGATAGGCGTGCTTACCACGATGTTTCTTGGTTTGTTATTTTCAGCGCATCGTGTTGATGTCAACCTAACTCCAGACCAGGTGCCCATGCGTCGTCGCCTGCCACAGCTAAAGCCCTGCTCAAGATCCTGCACGAAACACGACCTCACATCGTGCGAGACGCGACGCGAGGGTTACCGGGCATGATCCCAAAGGCATACCGATGGGCCGGTGAGATGGAGGAAATTGCAGGGTTCCTTGGGCAAGGGCAAGGAGATACATACATGGGAATAGCCAAAGTTTACGAGAGGGTGGAGACGTCGTTGAAAGGGAATAACGCAGATATTGAGGTACTGAAAAGCATGGTGGAGGAAGCGAAGAAGCTGTAATAGCTTGTAGTCGAAATCAAAGAAACGAAGGAAATGAAAGCAAGAAGGCAATTAGAAGAATTTGTCGCTGCTTGCCACCCCTGGACCAGGGACCCTTCTACCCCGGCGCCTTTCCCACTATCCCACAAGTCCAGCCCCTTCCTTCTCATCTTACCTTTTTCCTCCGTCCCGTAACGGCGGCGGTCACCGATGCCCAGTTTCCGAGATTCACAACAGACACGATGTCCGTAATGACTGGATCCCCTGCACCAGCAACGCCGACCGTTCTACTTGAGTCTTTTCCTAGACGAGCGCCATCTTCGCTGTTGCCAGGAGCGACATTCCCTCGTCAGGTCTCGACGTCGTCTGCCAAAGGAAAAGCCTCGGAGCGAGTCAATGGTGTCTCCACCCCTCAATCGCCCACTTTCAAGAGTACGCGACAGTCGAGAAGTAGTACCCCGGCCCAGGATGGCGACGATACGACTTGGGGTTCCAATTTCTGGGTAACAATCGTTGATCCTCAAGTAAGTTTGCTGCAGAAGACTATTCGGATGCCTCCCTGATGCCAACGATCACGTAGACACAGTCCTCGTTCTATGCATGTCCTGCTACCGGTCAAGTTAGTTGGGACGCGCCTGTTGGCAATTTCGTGTGCGCAGCTATATCATTCAATCACCAGTCCTGGCGTAACGGTACTTCTCCTTCAGATTACCACCGAGCGCAGAGGGTGAGTGGTGGGAGTTGAGTGATGAGAGTCGCGGAGGCCTGTCCTACTACTATCAGACGAAAACTGGAGAAACAGTATGGGAAAGACCAGCAGGTTTCGTAATCCCTCTTGGAATCATTCAGGCAAGTCTTTTTTTACGCTATCAATATATCTGAGTGGTGGCTGAAACCCTGACAGAATTCGGCTCTGGGGCGGCGTTTGTCTCACCGTCTTTCCAAATCCATGGCTTACGACTCTGCATTACAGTCCCAAAGCCCATCACTAGAAAAACCGCCCTACAGGCGTTCTAACTCCTACGTGAATGGCCAGGACGACGTACCGACTCGAAAGTCCACTCGTTCAATAACCCCCGCCAAAAGCCCGGCATCTGTGAAAACCAAAAGTCCCCCTGCACGACGTTCACTTTCTAACGACCAATACCACAATACTAATAATCTGAACGGCTCTAGTCGTCTGCATACCCTTGCCCAGCATTTACCCCCAATACCTGCATCTCCTTATACCTCAGAAGCGAGTTTATCATCTCCAAAGCCAAAGCTCAAGACTTTGACACCCTCCAGCAGTAGTCCTAAACTCAAGGATGACGCCTCGAGACATTCTTCTATCAACTCCAATCCAGAAAAATCTTCTGTTCGAGCGAGATCAAAATCATCGTCATATGTATCCCATCGTCCTCAACTTCCACAGAGCCTCAATGCTGCCGTGGAAATGCTTAGTTCCACTTCTGAAAGTAGCCATACGTCAAATCAACTTTCTTCTCAGACCGGTACCAGTAGCGTACAGGCGTCGCCTACAACATTGAACAGTCCTGCAGCTGAACAATCCGGAAAGCGAGGAGCTCCAAGCCGACCGATCCCGCCGCCACCAGGGGATTCGAAGACGGGACGAAATCCACCCGTGAGGATTAACGGCAAAGAAATCAGCGGTCCAATTTTAAATTCAGGTCGGTATACCCTTTCAATCGACGACAGTCACCACTAAACTGATTTTGATTTTGATATGCAGCCGCCACATTGGAAATGAGTCCAGTGAAGAATCGAGCAACAGGCAAACCTATCCTTATCCAACCTCGCGTCGTCTCGATTGATGCTCCAACGGCGATTCTAAGTTCTGGGTACGGTATTAGTTGTATTTGGGTGTATAAAATACGAGTGTTGAACGATACGTAGGAAAAGCTATCCGGTTCTTCCCCACGATCTGGCCTCCGACATCCTGCAATTTGCCGAATCTGATTATGCGAAGCAGTATTTTTCCACCCATCGCACAGGGTTCATTTTTCGGCGGCGAATCCCTGTTACGCAGATGATGTCTTGGCAGAAGGTGACTCAAAATTACATGCTCTTATACCCACACTCATGTTTTCCCTTTCCAGCCTCCCTTAGCTTCCCCACTGCTGGCCCTGAATCGCACTTTGAACAGAGATGCAGTCAAGATATTCAAAATTATACAGCACATCATGGGTGATAGGGAAGGAAAACCCATGGGCGTGCGGATGCACCCTGATGGTGTTTCGACCGTTTCGTCGAGTAACACATCTTCCGCATCTCTGGCTTCGAATGCGGCAAGTATTTTAGAGGAGGAGAAATGGATTCTGGGCGAGGGCCTGACCCACGGAGAGCTTCGTGACGAAATATATTGTCAACTCATGAAGCAGCTAAGCGGCAATCCCAACACGTTCGTGGACTGTCTTCTTTTACTGAGTTAATACCTGACGCCCCATTTTCACAGGGAGAGCGTATTCAGAGGATGGCAAGTGATGTGTGTTCTTCTCATAACATTTCCACCCTCGAAAAATATAGAGACGTACGTGCGGAGCTTCATGCAGCAACATCTGTCCAAGCAAGAGGGACGGGTAGACATCATGGCGAAGTATTGTCTGCGACGGCTGTCTTTTATCTCAAGAAAAGGACCCCGAAGCAAACCACCAAGTACAGCGGAAATCGAGATAGCCTCAGTGCGTAGCAATATCTACCGTTCTACTTTTTGTTTCTTCATCACTGACGTTGCATATAGGATGCCGCATTTAATCCGTCCACGTTCGGCGAATCACTAGATGCCATCATAAGATTGCAAGAGCGCAATTACCCTCATCAAAAAGTGCCTATCATTCTTCCGTTCCTCGCAGATGGCATTTTGGCGCTTGGGGGTACGAAGTCGGAGGGCATTTTCCGTGTACCTGGAGATAGTGATGCTGTATCTGAGCTCAAGCTTCGCATCGATAGAGGGTATTACACGCTGGACGGTGTGGATGATCCTCATGTTCTCGCATCTCTTATGAAGTCGTGGCTTCGGGAGCTTTGTGACCCTCTCGTTCCCGAGGAGATGTACAACGAGTGCATATCGAGTTCCAAGGATCCCGAGGCGTGTATCCATATCGTGCAAGCGTCTACCGACCGTCAATCGACGCGTTGTTCTCTTCGTCATTAGCTTCCTTCAATTAGTTCTTGGATGACAGGACACAGTCGTTGACAAAGATGACGCCCGCTAATCTTGCGCTGGTGATGGCACCGAATCTCCTCCGCTGCAACTCAGATTCGATGTCTATCGTGTATACTAATACACAGTTCGTCTTCACAACTAGCTGTTTTATCGCGTTACTAATTCGTTTCCTTTTCAGGTATGAGCAGATATTCGTGTACAACCTACTGCTTTATCTCAAGTGCGGCGAAGTAGACATGGATTACATCCCTGCGCATGGACTGGGTGCAGTTCCAGCCGTATCTAGATCGCGATCATCGAAATCGCGAACCCGGCGTAATCGGTACTGAGTTCATAAACCTTTACACTCGTTTTTTGATTTGCTCTTTGATCTCCATTTTGAATGGTTATCTATATTAAACGTGCATTTAAACCTCCTCTCTCTCATTGTTGTTGTTCGTTCCTCACTGTAAATGTAACACTTATTTTACTTTTACTTCGTTGACTTTCCCAAGGGACCATACGTGGTCATTTTGAATATCTTTATACCCAATACAACAGATCATACGCAGGATCTGATACATGCGCTACTATGTATTTTCCCGCTAGATAAAGTGACTGACACGCCGTAGTAATCACTATAAAGAGAAGCTATGTAGTTGCAGACGTACTACTGCTTCAAAGTTGTTGCTTCTGCATCAGAATTTGTAGGAAGAGAAACAAGACGGAATCAAGGCAATTTATTATCTGCCAGGTCATCCCATTTATCGAATCCCCACTGATCATCGGCATCGTCGACCATGGATGAAGACTTCCACTCGTCCCAGTTCAGCTCTTTTTCAACTTTTGACTTCTTTTTCTTCCCAGCAGTCAGTTCCTCAATCTTGTTCAACAGATTCCACGACTCGGTGCTATCTCCCAATGGATCCTCCTCCATCCACAGGGTCTTTTCACCGACATCACGCCGCACTTCTTCGACCAACTTGCGTGTATGGGTATTTATCCCGACACCATTGACAGTCATTTCTTGCAGGGCGTCATGGAATCCTTTGAGATCACGGAAACACAGCCATCTGGTTTTGAGGAGTTCGTTGTAAGCCTTTGTCGTGCATCCAAACACATATGAGATGATGGAGAGGTTTCGAGTGTAGTCGAAGATGGATAGAGCAAGGTGGGGATCATTATATTTGTCACGGAACTGTCTGCATGAGGAGGGCAATAAGGTCGGGGTACGCTGGAGATTGGAGTCGTGGAACTTCTTTGATTTCTGGGTTTTCCATGGCCAGCCGCGACACTGCTTCACGCCGCACTGAGTCCTCAAACACTTCCCTCATGGCCCAGTCAAGAAGTTGCTGATCCGTGTCGCACATGTCCATCTCCTCCTTTTTCTGGTCCAGAAGATTCTCTTCTTCCGTAGTCCACTTTATCTTTTTGGAGTGTCGCCGAAGCTTGCTGAAGAGACCACCGAGATCGTCGCGTTGTATGTCGACATCACGCTGCTTTCGCGACTGTTCAGAAACAGCGTCGAATATCATGTTAAACATGTCGTTGAAAGCGCTGATTTCCCGGTTGGTCATAGCCTGCCTCCGACCGCGTCTAGGGCTTGATTGGGATACCACTGGGGGCTTGTCCGCAATTCCCTTGAAAACATGGTCCCAAGTAGACGACTGTGATTGTGAAAACATGGATTGTAGAGGTCTTATGTTGGGCGCTTGTCCTTCCTCGCTATAGAAATCTATCAGAACAGATTTCGAGGTCAGAAATTATACATGCCTGGAGACCGACCGTGTACTGCAAAAATTTCGCCATAAGATATATTGTAGACGTTGGCAACGAGCATTGGAGCACGCTGTTAGTATTGGCGGAGCTGCATAGTAATGAGTACCATTCAAAGAAAACAAAACGTGTTCTAACCTGGACATAGAGCCCTTTGCAGCGACTTGGACTGGTAGCGTAACATTGTGGGAAGAGTAAAGCGACGATCGCAGGCAAGCTCGGAAGTTACCGACAACTCTTATCCATCTACTCCTTCTTGTCTCTATATGCTCAAAATTTGGAAGGGTAAATGGAAAGCCCAAGACCAAGAAGACGGAGAAATCCAACCTGATCCTGAGCGCGACAGCGACCAGCAGCTTGCGTCGGGTGGAGCCAATGTGCCGTTCGAATTCGACGACTCAGCCATGGCGTCACCCTCACACAGTCTACTGGACCCTGTTCCGTCGTCTGCCGCTCTTCCCTTATCTGACTCTGAACGGCCTCACAAGCGCAGGAAAATACAAAATGGACAGGATGCTGGACGGATAACGCGTTGTATGACCGTATCAAAAACAGGTTCAGTATGTCAATATCCACCCCATCGCTGCTAATGAAGTCTACCTGTAGTGCAAGGAGGGTGTGACCCTTCTCGACTTAGAGAGACTATCGTACTAGTATGATAGGGCATTTCCATCGAACACAAGACAAAAGACCATACTAGATGAAATCTCGTCCTTGGATCCATCCGGACGCGTTTTCCCACAGTATCTTGAGGCGTCGAGGCGAGTTTTAGAAGAACTCGGTCCATGTGCGTCTGATCTGGTGTGGCGTCGTGCTCTGAGAGACATGGAGATCAGCGTGTCTACATGGGATGACCATGAAGACGATGCTACGCCAGAGATGGTACTCAATGCCCCCGTCCGAGATATCATTAAGAATTGGACGTTTGCTATGCCCAATTTAGATATCGGCTCCCGGGGCTTCAATGTTTCTCCAAAGTTCTTGCGACTTGTACAAATACTCAAGGCATGTGAGCCACTTGATCTTGACACGGAATCCCGCGGCTTCGGCTTAGTGTTCGGTAAATAATTCTTATTACTCTTATTCCTAAACAACTAACTTCCTCCCTAGTCTCTAGCAAAGCCGTTGCTTTGGGCATCACTGACTTGCTAAAAGCTTTGGAGGAGTTTCGGTGCCAGCCATTGCTTGGTGATGAGACACCTGTGGTTCAGGTACACATTTTAAGCTTTGAATCGGCCTTTGTAACAATTCAATCTCCTAGCAAAAGATTTTTGACGCCATTGAGGATGGCACTTGCCATTTGCTTGTCGCAAGTTCAGTCGACAGAAGATTTACATATACCCAGAGCTTCCGTTGTTGTTCGGTAAGCCCAGGTAGATGGCCTTTAATCAGCTGCTGACGCGACCATTAATAAATAGGTTCAATTTGTCGCACGACTACTTGTCACATGCATACACTTACTCTCGAGCCTCATTGACCGACAGACATCTTGTATTCATGGCTGAACGTGAAAACAATGTTCACCGTCATATTCTATCTTCCCTCGCGCGCATCAACGAAAGTATCTTGCCTTGGGCGACTGGGATTTCTGATACTTCTTTGCCTCCTTTAACCCTATCAGATTTGATGGCTGTATTCAGTCTTGATGAAGGGACCGAGGCCGAAGACAGTAAGCAACCATGCATCACTGACGCCACTACCGGTTGTGAAATTAGACTTCAAGACGCTGCTGCTGTTATCTCTCGCCTTGGTGCACATCTTTTGGAAATGAACCCAGGTCAGAATAAGGAGAGACCTCGCCTTGTGTGTGTCTCTGCTGGATCACTTTGCACCGTTGAGGTGCATTTGCCCGGAATGCCCAAGGATTTGTCTTGTATCACTGGGCCACTATCCACGTCACCGGCAATGGCCAGGCGCCATGCTTGCTTCACGGCTTGCGCTAGGCTGGCTGAGGCTGGTCTCCTTCCGTATAGGTTCTTCCCAATTCCAGAAAACAGACGCTTGTGGAAGTTCAAGGGTCTCCCGCCTGCCACCGACGCTAAAGTGGCAGGAACGCGAATGTACTTGGGAAGCGTGTCGTGCTTTTGGAAATCTTTTTCTTATTCGCCGACGAAGGTGCTGTATCCTACAATCATCTGTGGAGATTGTCTCGAACGGGAAGCGCCGCATGCGCCTCTCTTACTCCTGACACGCAGGCCTTTACCTGATATAACGAACATCAAGTTGTTCTTTCTCGGTATACCCATCGTGGTTCCATTGCGACGCGCCGCTCCTTTACTCGTGAATGACGAACAGTTGCAACTTCTGCATACGTATACCATCCGATTCTTCCGAACGGTCGTTAACAAGCCATATACTTGTGAATCAGGGAAAATGGCATATTTTGTCGCTCCTCTCCAGTCAAATTTCCGCTCTCCAGTACTGGACTCATCGCGATCTTTCGACTTGCTTGACATTGGCTCCAGGTTACCCTGGGATGCTATACACTTGGCTTCTGAGAGTCGGTGGGTACCCTTGAAGTATGGAGCCGCAGACATGATAGAGCCGGATGTCCATGATGCTGCTATACAAGGCCACATGGAGTTCATCCGTCGGTACGAAGTCGTAAAAGTCAGACGAGACCTGACCCCGCAAAGTATTCATGTAAGTCCGCTATGGACGTCCAAATTCCCCATTTGACTTTCTTTATTGTAGCCGAACGACAATGCAATGACTATCCTTGAGTTCGTTCGATCAAAGTATGAAAGCCTTCCGGATCTGAAGGACGAGAATCAGTCAATCCTTGAGGTTGTGAAAATCGACCCTTGGTTGCAATACGCGAGCCCTTCTTCTAGACCCCAGGGTGGCAAGTCGGATCCTTTATGTAGATATTCAGTATCTCTTACTCACCTTATCGAATCATTGACATGATCGTATTTGCAGATATAATACCGGAACTCTATGCGAAATGCACGATTCCATTAAGGTATCTATTCCCTCAAAATTTATGCAGTATCCCCATCTAACATAAACAAGTGTTATTCGTACGGGGTTTCTCTTTCCGTCGATCATGGAAAACATAAACCATATCTTGCTCGTCAAAGAGTTAAATGTCAACTTTTTTGGTCATTCCGTAGCCGAGGACCTACTCCGGATGGCTATTACCGCACCAACAGTAGGCCTTGCTTATGATTATGAGCGTTTAGAACTTTTAGGTAAGTTAATTGTCGATCGTCTCTCGCACACAACATGACCTGCTGGTAGGCGACTCGTTCTTGAAATATGTTTCGTCTCTGTACGTTTTCGTCACGGAGCCAGACAGAAGCGAAGGCAACCTACACGCATCAAGAAGAGAACTTATCAGTAATAATTCTTTGCTTCACCAAGCTGTTCGCATCGGGCTGCCTTCCTTTATACAAACGAAACCGTTCAGTATTAAAACCTGGTGTCCACCAAATTTTACCAGGGAGCTAAATAACAACAATACAGCCACTTGCCAGGTCCAGGATTCTGCTGTACAATCCACAGTTAAGCAGCCGGTGGCAGCCCCCGTTCAGTCTACGGACGCGTCCACTGCCACAAATGTGAAAGCCCGTAGTAGGAAGAAGAAGAAGAAAACTCGGGCTTTGGGTGATTCCAACAAATGGCTTGGTGACAAGGTACCATAAGTCTTTTACTCAAGTCACTCTGCCTGACATTCACGGTTTAGACTGTTGCCGATGTTGTCGAGTCTATCATCGGCGCCGCCTATCTCACAGGCGGCAAAGATGTAGCCCTTCGTGTCACAAAGGACCTGGGAGTATGTCTTCCGAGAGTCGAACAGTGGTCAGATTTTGGCCGCACAGCTATGGCTCCCTCATCCAGGGTTACTACGAAACTCAAACCTGGAACTCTCCAAGCTATTGAAAGTATACTAGGTCACAAATTTAAACGGCCGTACTTGCTGGCCCAGGCCTTGGTTCGTTGACTTTCGCTGGATCCAACTCTGACTCATATTCTCAACTGAGTAGACACATATTACCCATCAGGGTTTTCAGACTTCTTGTTATGAGAGGTTCGAATTTGTCGGAGATGCAGTACTTGACTTCTGTGTGTTATTCTCCTTCTTTAGTCTCTTTGAGCTCAAGTTGCGTACAGTAGTAGTCCGGCACATCTTTAGCCGTAACCAAGGACTTTCACCTGGCGCGCTGACATTGCTGAAGGTACGCCTTCGATTACTTGTTTCTTTTTTCGCCTTTTTGAAGATAGACCTCCAGGGAGCAATGGTTTCAAATCGCGCATTAGCTGCCCTTTGTGTGTGCTCCGGCTTACATCAATACCTGTTATTCCAGTCAGCGGAACTTGCTCTAAGTATCAATATCTATGAAAAGGAAGTGAAACGTAAGCAAAGCGAGGAATACACGGCGGCACAACAAGAAGGCAGAGCACCCGGTCAGTTCTGGTTTGATATTGACCCTCCAAAGGTTAGCCTTGATAATTTTACTTTCACGCGCCATCCAAATAACGGGAAACAGCCTCTATCAGACGTCGTAGAATCCATAATGGGGGCGATGTGCATATCGGATGACTTCCTTCCGGATGGTATAGAAGCCATTTTTACAAATCTCGTCCAGCCTTTCTACGACAAGCATATCACGCTTCAAACGTTATCTCATCATCCCACCAAGGTTCTTTTGGAACTCCTTCAAGCGAGTGGATGTCAAGATTTCGAGATCGGCAAGGCAAATGTTGGTGGTAGCGTTCAATGCGACGGTGAGGTCATTCTTGTATGTCCAATTCATTTAACGTGATATGTTGCCGCAGTACTTGTCCACGGTATCGTGCTGGCCAGCTCTACGGACACCAATCCCGTCAGTGCCGCCCGTTTTGCTTCACTGTGGGCTTTGGACGCATTGGAAGGAGATTCTACTTTCTTGGCTCGAACATGTGACTGCCGGTGGTGATTGTGATTGTAAACCACGAATCCGGTGAATCGGTGAAAAGGCACTTGATAGTTGGAACAATGTAAGGCAAAGAATTATCCAGTGAAGCGCTAGGGTTAGTACCGATTAACCCGAAAAATATAACCGTTCTCTGTTTTCCGCCGATACAAGGAGGAATATACATATGCTTACTTGGTTTGGTAAAAGATCACTAAAATTACACTTCTTTCCGAGCTCTCCGAACTCTCCGAGTTCTTACAACCCACTTCTTCTAGTCTCTTGGAGCAGCGCTAACTCGAAGAGGAAGGTTTTCGCCCTTTTCCACCTCTCCTTCGAGCGTAGGTATCATAACCAAACAAGCTTCTCGACGAAGACGTTTGAGATCCTCTGTGGGTGATAAAACGAAATTGTTGATGATCGCAATCAAGAGGGCCTGGACTTCATAAATGGCGAAACGCCAGCCCACGCATGTTCTAACACCTCCAGCGAAAGTCAGTCTGAAAAGCCTCGTGTGACAACAGAATGATGATAATTTGATGTGAGAGCTTACAGGTTTCCGTAAACTCCCACACTAGGTCCCTTCCGATGTTTCTCTGATTGAAGCCATCGCTCTGGATTAAAAGCATCCGCATCGCTACCCCATATGTCCTTGTTTCTATGAAAAGGTCAGTGCCTTGATCTTGTGATTTGAAGATGAAAATACCTGTTGTATCCAGCAATAGATGCGAACACTTTCATTCCTTTAGGAACCGGAAGTTTGTCGATGAGTTCACCCGAAGTGGTGAGAATTGGCTTTGAGAGTGGAAGAACATCGTCACGGGCGGCTTGTCGATAATTGTGATATAACGCTGGGTGAAGTCGCATAGCCTCTTTCATCACGGCAGTGGTGTAAGTCATGCTTTCGAAGTCCTTTGAGGTAAACTCAGAGTCTCCTCGACAGTGAACAGCATGTTCCACGGCGCGGATTTCGCTACGAAGCCTGTCCTGCACATCTGGATGTCGGGCAAGTTCTAGCAGAATCCAAAGCGTGCTAGTAGCACTCGTCTCGTGTCCAGCAAGTAGCAATGTCCTGCGACAAAAGATATAATCACAGTCACTAAGAAGCACTGTGTATGTGAGGCGACCTACCGCATTTGGGCCAGCATCTCCTCATGAGTCAAAGCGGTCTCCGCATTTTCTGATGCGTTGGCTTTCACTTGGTGTGCCATGTGCGATCTAAGCGCAGGTACTGGGATACAAAGGATGACTCACCTAGTAGACTCAGGACATCCTTGCTTCCTTTCCCTTGCAGTAGCTCAGAAGACTTCATGTCTATCAGAGCCTGGGTCAATTCCTCGGCGAGCTTTGCGGTATATCGAGCGTGGGCCATCGGCCTACTATTAGAATACTTGGCTCTTAATTGCAAAGCCCAGACAGGTAGTAGTGTTTGCAAGAAGATGGATTTTTTAGTTGGTTGACCAAGAGTGTCGTTCCTAAGGAAACGCGAAATCAATACACTGGCCGATTGTAGTTTGAGATATTCTTACATTAGACCAAAGTATGCCTTCATCAGCTCGTTGTCTCTCTGGGCCAAGGCGCCAAATTGATAGTCAAACGCAGCTGTGATCATCGTAAGTTCAAGTCCTGGATGCCATATGCTTCTGCCTTGTACCTTCTCCGAGGGAATCCATGGTAGCACGGGACAGCCAAGTGGCAACATTCATTTCAACACTCTGATTTGGTGAACCAGCGAGGATATCGGTCCACTTTGCGACCAGCTGGAAAGGAGACGTCAGCCGTTCGTTGTCAATTCATTGTATGTTGCAGTTACCTCGGCGCCAGTGCGTTGGAAGATAGGTATAAAGGATTTGCTTTCCGGTGCTTTCGGAAGCGGTTCGATCATTTGACGATTTCTTGAATTGCATCGCTACATACCTCCAAATCCTGGAAGCATCACTTTCCTCTGTCGTTTATGAATATCCCCTGAAAGTGATGGTCAACATCGATGGAGAGGACAACAAAAGCTAGCGTACCGTCGGCCCATAACAATCCGCGGCCCATTAAGACGCGGCTGATCTCAGTTCTTTGAGGCCATTTCAAGAACCCGTAGCCTGAAATATGATGACGGATAGTCGTCAATAGGCATCCAGTTAAAAATAATCAAGGAGACAAACCAGATGTATGGAAAATATACTGGAGCGCCTTGGGGTCGGATATCAAAAGCCGATCTTCCTATGCATTCTAGCCCCGTCAGGACGGACCAATATAATTGCCAATAATGTAAGACGCACGCCGAAGGTCCCTTTCACACGCACCACGTCTCCATACTGACGTTGCCATTTGAAGTCAGGCTCTCCCGCTTGACTTTGAAATATTTCAGCAAGATTTCCTGCGCAAGGACGTCGTTGTAACTATGTGGACTCAGTGATCAAAACATACATACCGAGTACGAACGACCCAGACAGCGGCCCAGGAATATGAGAGACAGAGATGCGTGTAAAGCGCCGATAGAGAGACAACACAGCCAATAAAGCCAGCAGCCCAAGGCCTACGACGTTCAATGGATTCTACACATCACATCGCAAATAAGTATGTGAAGATCACCGTCAAGAAGGGGGACAGGCGCTCACAGCCTCGAGGAGAGCAAAAAGATTGTAGCTGGACGACATATCGCAGTGAGGGAAAAGCGGGAAGGATATGGATTCTTCCTTTATAACGGCCACCTTTATGTAGCATTGATCTTTCTAATACGCCCAGATGACAAAGAAAGGAAAGAAGTATCCTTATTAGTCGTTGATGCTCCTGAAAAGAATACGCGACTCCTCCAATAGGTGATCTGGTGATCAATTTCATATAACCGCCATGAACTCAGCTCCGTGGTGAGCTACGGTGACAGTATGGGGTGTACGCTCTTCCGGCCAGTCCAACCATATCTGTGCACATACCGCGCACTACCCCACATTACCCCGAAATTTGAATGTGGGGTGAAGATAAGTAGACCGATCAAGATGTCAAATTGGGGGCAATTACATTTACGCCGTATTTATGAAGTATCCATGTGCTGGTCGTCCCCCAGCTGTGCTTGTACGAATCTTTGGATACTCGGGAGAGCGCTCGTAATGAGCTTGATTGCCCGGGTCTCATCTGTAAAACAGTGAACTTATGTAACAAAGCCTTGATAGTTTAGCTCACTTATCGGTACGATGTTGCCGTGACGTTTCTTTGTTTTGGCCGCGAACACTTGATGGTTTGCAGGAACCGCAACAAAGGAGTGCTGGCGAATAGTGTCATTATTACAACTTCCTTTAATAAGGCGTGAATTACTTACTTCTAGGTACCATGGCACAATCTCCTCCGGTTGAGTCGGCGCCAATGGAACTTTAAGATGCCCCACGACTTGCGCGACACCTTTTACTTTTGTGCGTACGCTGCTCCCTTCAACACGAATCAACTCGAAGAATACAGTCACAGACCAATTATACTAACATCTTTGCTGTAGTAGGTCGATCATCGGTTGACAGCCCGGGCCGTGCCCGATGAGAATGACTCTCTGGGCATTTGAAAGCCTAAGGAAGTTTCATGAAGCTGAATCAGAAGAGAAGCAGCCACGGATACCGACTGTACATAGTTATCCCAGAGATATATCACGAGTTCTTTAGCGAGAACCTGGGCTGATCTTGACTTCTATAACATAAATTAGCGGGTAATAACGATCATGTGGACACGCGCACGACCTTCACTGGCGCTACAAGAGGCCTGGGGTACAGATTCACGTCAAGCAAACAGTGTCCTGCTCGGATGAGTGAGAATTCAAACAATAACGAATGCTAACGCCCTTGCCTGCATTCTTTATCCACGAAATCAGCTCTTTCGAGAAATCGACCTATTTGATATTCAGCACAGGGTCAATTCCATCAAGTATAGCATACCAAGTAGGACCTCTCAAGATCGAGATTGCACGTAGCAGCATTTTCCAGCTCGGTTTGAAGATCGCCGCTGAACATTTGTAAGATGCATACTCCACAAGGACTTCGTTACGCACAAATCGTGCATGAAAAATACCATCGTCGGATTATCCAGTATGTCTGATCTAAGGTCAAAGCATTTAGGAGTATAAGACGCCACAGGATACTGAGGCTTACGTGCACATTATTTGCATCCCAAATCGCTCTCCCATTTCTTCATTGACTAGAGGAACGTTCATCATGCGATGATTACTGGACAAGTAATTTTGTCGATGGAGTTTCAGTATTTCTATACAACATAAGCAAGGTAATCAGAGAAGACACAAGGAAGGGCTAACCAGGGATAGAAAATGTGCTGATCTCGACATCTGCAAGTATGTCAGAACGAGACGGGTGTAGGGAATCGAAACCCTTACTTTCACGCGGCTCGCATGCTTTTGGGTTGACATTTTTCCAGTACTTACTCTGCTCTTTGGCCACAAGCCATACAACTTCAGTAGCTTGCTCGTTGGCAGTCATGGGAGGAAGTTCGTCAGGCGGCTCTCCGACTATGACCTTAGTGACCTGCCTAATGCTGAACGTGCCCCTGCCTCGACATTATACCCTCCCTAGAGAGCGACCGTGACCGTCAGTAGAGTCTGGCTATCACTAAGTCGCACAATACCTCAAGAGCAACCACCAAGCGACCACTAGCAAGTCCTGACAGCATATACGTCATGTGAGCATATCCAGCAGGAGTTATGCAAGCACTGTCCCAAAGGATCCCCTTCTGCTGCGTCAAAGCCTGCAGAGACTAACAATACGTGAAGATGAGTTACGCATATTCACATATGGCTCCTTACTGATAACTAGTTGGGGCGCGAATTCCATGGCGATGGGCATGACGATATGTTGAAAAGCATGAATGTATTCGGCGTCGCCCATGCCTTCGCATGGCCACGGAATATTTACCGAACTAGGAACCCCATGGAATGAAGTGAGACGACAAAATGCGATAAGTGAACTTACAAGCCTAGCCCAGGACCTTCACCGCACGGACTGGATGTTACCAAATGGGCCGCATGGATAAAATGCTCCGTTGTCATATCTATGCAATGACACATATAGGACGGTGGGGTCATCATTGAATGCACGCTGAGTCCCATTTCCTGTAACAAAAAGATTAATATAAAAATAAATGAAAGTAACAACTCAATACCATGATGCACATCCCTAGGGATATGATTGAAGGTAAGTAGTATGACACCATTGAAATGAAAATTACCAGTCCAGAACCATCACCCGCTTGACATTAGTCTGCCGCTGTATATTTCTGATAGCAACAGCAACATTGTTGAAAAAGCAGAATCCCATATGCTGTGTCGGTTCTGCGTGATGGCCTGGAGGCCGGAACAACGGCGAAACACTTCTTAATTTCTGAAAGGTCGCTGGCAACGGCAAGGCAGGCCTCTATTACACCGCCACAGCTCAGAAGGGCGGCTCGCGTAGTTCCCTGCATGACATAAAGAGATAGCGAGTCGTAGTATGGGTGAGTTTCTTGTATTTTCTCCTCGGTGAGATCTACAGAACGAAAAATGACATCGGCACCCTGTTACTACGAAACGAACCTACCTCGTAGAGCCTGTACGCGATCCCAGTGGTCTTCGCTATGGACAAGTAGCACCTCATTTTTATGCGCAGGCCTGATAGGTATGCGCTTCATTTTGAGGGTACATCCAGCCGCAGTTATGGTTTCCCAGATACGAGTGATACGCGCTGGTTGTTCATAATGTTCCTCAAGAAGTGGACGATGGCAAGTCATTTCCGACGAGTAAACGACGGCGACATGAGGTCGGATGATGTCGTCCAATGGAACAGAGGTAGCACGAACAACATTGGCGTTGTCAGTCCCATCCATCGAGATTCGACTGTGACGATGGTGGTCAAAAGCAAGCTCTTCGGAAGCCGGACCGGTGCCTTCCAGACCTAACAGTGACAAACTGTTTCCAAAATCCTTGCCGCGAGTCACATCTTCCGACATCCACCTCCCTCGCTGTTGCAAAGCATCACGATTTGCTGCTTCTTTCCATCTTTTGACTTTATACTTTGGTGGCGAAACCTGAGCACGATATCTTCCTCTGTCGAAAGTCGTATTCTCATTGTGACGACATCATGCGGTACTATGAACAGAAATATCCCGAGGTGGACGAGCTGGTGATGGTGCAAGTAAGGCAGATCGCAGAGATGGGCGCCTATGTTAAGCTGGTACGCCACACTTTTCCTGTCTCAGATCTCAGAACACTACTCATGTAGTCACGATGCTTGTTCTCGTCCATGATTATCTCGTTATTCCAATTGGAATGCGTTAGTTGGAGTATGACAACACGGAAGGGATGATCCTCCTCTCCGAATTATCGCGGAGACGTATCCGCTCCGTTCAAAAACTCATTCGTGTGGGGAGGAATGAAGTTGTGGTCGTCCTGAGGGTCGACAAGGAAAAAGGCTCGTCACTTCCTGGATATATGTTTTGCTTTGTCTCATCTACTGTATAGGTTATATTGA
Source organism: Armillaria novae-zelandiae (assembly GCA_030435655.1). Lineage (NCBI taxonomy): Eukaryota > Fungi > Basidiomycota > Agaricomycetes > Agaricales > Physalacriaceae > Armillaria > Armillaria novae-zelandiae. The sequence goes on along the minus strand of JAUEPR010000004.1, from coordinate 1,172,913 downwards.
TTTGTCAAAACGTCGTGTATCCTCAGAAGATATCATAAAGTGCGAAGAGAGGTACATGAAATCAAAAACCGTCGCCTCGATCCTGAGGCATGTGGCGTCAAAAATTTCAAGTGTTGATGGCGACGTGGACGCTGAGGTTGCCGTGGACAAGACCGCAGATGCCGAAGGAGACGCTGAGGCTGAGGATGAGCCAAAGGTCAGCAAGCGGGGTAAAAGGGAGGGTGGCGCGGGCCACGGTGGGCCAGGAGAAGAAGAACGGCTAGAAAAGTTATACGAAACTATCGCCTGGCCTCTCGGGAAAGTATTTGGCCATCCCTACGATGCATTCAAGCTCGCTTTGACGTGAGTTTCCACCATATCGCATCGTCCCATCGATTCACGTGTAGCCAGTGAGCCTGCGACACTTTCTAACGCGCTACCTAACCCAGTATCGCCAAACACACTGTCTGTTCTCATGTCGACGATTGCGCGTCGACTAACGCCGCAACCGATCAAATTGCGAGCCGATATCGAGTTAACGTGTTATACCCCACAAGGAATTGATGCTATTAAAAAAGCGCTTAGGATGGGTGAAAAAGAGAGTACGGAACAAGTGCCCATCAAAGCCAAATTGGTCGCGCCCCCGTTGTATGTGTTGAGTACAAGCGCCGGTGACAAGGTTCATAATATGACAATTACTCGCTTTCTAGTACTGACATTCCCTTTTTTTTCAGTATGCTGCCGTGGACAGACTTGAACGAGCAATTGACAGTATTCAACACACCATTGAGGAGCAGGGAGGTACTTTGGTCGTCAAAATGAAGGTCAGTCACCTTTTTGGGCATTCGTCCGGGTTCTAACTACTGTTCCAGCCGAAAGCAATTTCGGAGACTGATGAGCATGACTTGGCGCAACTCATGGCCAAGGCTGGACAAGAGAATGCGGAAGTTTCAGGTGATGAAGATGAAGAAGAGTGAAGAAGAATGAATAGTGTTGCTACTGCTGTCATTGCGATCCAGTCTTAGTATTGTACCATCGCCTAGCGTGGGCATCTGCTAATCGTTCATCCCACCACCTACTATCAGTTTCCGTTCGGGTTTTCACGCTGGCAGTACCATCTCCCCTGTTCAGCCATATCCATCTCCAGTAAAGAAGGTCAGCAAGATTGAAATGGCGAAATCCGGAAGTCCTTACTTGTATCGTAAGGCAGTAGTGACCATAGGGCCGAACCTGGCATTAGGGTTGTGATTCTCCTCGAACAACCAAATGTCGTCCTTGTCTTGGCAATTACTGTAGTGATCAACGTCAGGAGTGAAGCACGGTCGTTCAGAAAAGCAACATACAAATGCAATATACCAGGGCTCATGAGTGTGTGCTCCTCTCCGCTCCCCTCTAACGCGAGCTGCCGCCCCAACTGATCTTCCTCTGACATATCTTCGTCAAGCTCATCTACAAAGGAGCCCAAAGAAATGCCTAGCTGCTGCCGGCAGGTGCTGACATCCCATCGTAACGATAGGTGTTTGAACATCGTTGGTCTGTATAGCCATATAACGTGAAATATTCCTTGGTCGGCAAAGAATGGGTTATAAGGATCAAAAGATACCGTTTCGTCGGCTACGGGACTGGGAATCCCGTCGCTTATTCCGCGAGCGAACGGGAGTACCGCTAAAGATGAATGCTGCGTATCTGGTAGGAGGGTTGAAGGCATGAACATTGCGGAAGGGTTCCGCATGAGGGTGAAGTTCATGAGCATGATACAGCTGCAAATCTGCCCCGGATGAGAGGTGGGGCCTAGTGTGGGAAACGACATGAGTGTATAGAGTTCGAATTTGGTAAAATCGTTCCACTGGCAAGAGTGTTAGTTTGGAGGGAAATTCGGATTAGGTATACGCACGAGCTCTAAAGGGTCTACAAGGAATATCATGTCCGTGTCCATGAATATGGTTTTGTCGACATCCACGAGTAACTCGTGCATGAAGACTTTGCTTAAGACGTTCCATTGCTCTCCTATACCAGCACGATGTCCTCGGTCGCGGACGCGTTCTGCAGTGATCGGGTAATATGTGACCTACGAAGAGGGTTAAAATACGAGCATAGGGGATACGAGGACAGGGATCCTTACTTCAACGTCATATGCTGGTCTCGGAAACAAGGCAAACTTCTTCTCCATGTAGGCAATGTTATTCTCGGTTAATATGAGATGAAAATGCAGCGGTCGACTTGTGTACATGATTGCGGATTTTATTGCGATACTTCCTTCATGCACGATGCTCTCTCCCATAAGAACGAGTGTGATAGCAATGGGCTCGAGCTGCGCTGGAGGTAGAAGAGGAGACGGGGAGAGAGAGGGCTGAGGGTACGTCTTTGGTGGGGAAGGCTTGGCAAATGTCGGGGCGAAAGAGACCAAGGCATTGGCGTCAAAGGAAAATTGAGACCATTTGATGAATGAGAATATGAGAACGAGGGAAATAGCACAGAGAATATAGATCTTGAAAGGAACGGACATGGGGATGGGAATCACGATGGTTAGTAACGATCGTGAAAACCATTTTAGGTTTGCCGGATAACAGGACCTGGTACCTGTTCCGCAGAGTTTCAAGTTTAGGAGTAAGTGCACTATGATGATCACAGCTAGCGTCTCGTAAGTTGGGATTGATATCGCAGCCTCAGCATTGATACGACGTTGCAAGCTGGTACACGAAGCGTGATTCTGGATTTCTGCAGAGCATGTCGTATGCTGAATTAAAACAGGAAAGATCGCACGTCTGGGCATCAGCATTTGCTGAGCGGGTTGCTTACTGCATTACACTCCCTTGAAGTTGAAGCGCGAGCTCAGTGTACCGTAGTCTGGAGTTTTTCGTTTTCATCGAAAATACGTGTAACCTGTGTACATACCCTGTCAAGAAACTGATTGAAAACTGGTGGGAACGAGCACTTACCAGAAAATTTCTTCATCCTGCATTAAATTTACACCTCTATTCCAGAATATTCACCGAGGCTCTCGAATCGAGGAAAGCAGAAAAGAGTATGAAAGGAAATTTAGGCCAATGACAATGACAAGTCGCGTCCAGGTCACACCACCCAACCTCCGTGATATTCAAATTCTTGCCTTTCATCCACCAACAACATCCGAATTTGGCGCCCTTTACAGCTCTCAATGGCCAGCCATCTTCGCCGTCTCTCGGTCGCTTGGAAGCTCACCAAGCCAGCTCAGCCAACACCAGTTGCAAGTACGGAGACTCCTTCTGAGAATGCCCTGCAGCACTTTTTGGAGCACACAAAGCGTCATTACTTGTCTGATATCGAGGAGTCGAGGGAAAATGCCAACGAGTGGCTCATGGTAATGGGAAACGAAGCAGGGGGTACGTGTATCTTCGCTCGTCGTTCACTGAGGTCGTCTGACGGTGTTGTGAAGACTTGGACAGCATCGCGAGCTCAATAGGCTTTGCATGGCTCAGCTCCCAGTCCAGCACTACCGTTCCATACATACAGATTGACAAGGAAGACCTCGCCTTACGCGCCGAAAATCTGTACGCGCTGCAGCTGGCTGGGATTGATAATCCTCAAGAACAGCTCCTGCTCCCCAATAATCTCGCATCGTATACTCCCTTCCCTTCTACGCGGTTTGGTCTCGTCGACCACAATCGCCTTGGCTCTCCATTCGTTTCTGATGCTGTGCGTATAGAGGCCGTCATCGACCACCACGAAGACGAGCAATTCTACGCAGACACCGCAGACCCCAGAGTAGTCACTCCGGCAGGCAGCTGTTCTTCTCTTGTCGCCAATCTTTGCCCATTCAACCTTCCTCGGGAAATCGCCTACTCTCCTTCTATGTGCTATTCTTCATCGATACGAATGGTCTCAAGCCCGGTGGAAAGGCTGTTCAGGCTGATCGTGATGCCGTTCTTCACCTCCTTCCATCAGCGCGCCTTGAACTCCCACCCTCGTTCTCCTCCGCTAACACAGATGGCCTTCATGACATCCCATCCATTATATCCTTGAGCACCATGCTCGCCACGAAAAAAGCCGACGTCTCTCATTTGAGCCCACGAGACCTGCTTCGGAGAGATTATAAGGAGTATACCTTCACCCTCCACTGGCATCCTGACAAGCCTATTCGTCAAGGCTGGTCTTTCGACAGTACCGTTGCAGCTGAAAGATTGGGGGAGTAAAGGAAAACTATTTAGCCGAGAGCCAGGCGTATATGCAGTCCCGAGAATTGCACGTCCTTGGTGTTTTGACGACGTTTAAGAAAGCTAAGAAGAGTGGAAAGGAGAAGATGAAACACTTGTAGAGAGATGGCATGGATCGTTCTGTCGGACACGGGTCTAGCGGAAAAGCTGTGGCAGGGCTTGGAGGAGGACCAGGAGATCAGGGTCGAGAAGCACAAAAAGTTCAAGACGGGGAAGGTACCTGGGGATGCGAATGTCCGGGTGTATAAGCAGGGAAACGCGGGCGCAACTCGAAAAGCCACAGCACCACTACTGAAACGCATTCTTGAATCGCCTTCATGATTGCTTGAATTTATGATTCCTGTTTTGCTCTTGGATGGACTCGTAAGTACCACTTCGATTCATATCTGTCACACCACTACAGACGATGTATAGACAGCATGTTATAAACGTTTGAACACCCGTAGCTCTTCGATTATTAAAAATCTTCCCCCGATACATAAGTCTCTTGCATCGCCATCAATTCGTGCCATTTCTGCAATCCAAAAATATGCGGTAATGCATTCCAAGTCACTCTGTTCGTTGCGTCTATCCGCTTTTTTGTCGCCGGCGAACAATAAGGGCATAGTTCTTTTACGATGGCTTTCACAGCAACTGGGTGCAAGGTCTCCAGCAAATCTATTCTGTGCTCGTCGAAGAACCCTAGTTTCTTCAGATGTTTCCCTACGCGGTTAAGAACACCTCGGCATGTATCGAGGGGTTCGTCGGGCTCTTGGCGCTCACAAAGTGGACGGTGGGCGTCACTCGGTTGGGATAACCATCGCCACGCCCGCTCCCTGTAGCATTTCAAGGCCTTCCGTGCCTCGAGGATGCTGTCAATGGTCTTCTGACTCTCTAATTTTACGACTCTATTCCCTGGGCTAAGAGGAACGCCGTCTCTGATATGCTCCTCGGGCAGCTGTGCGACGTAATAGCATGATATGGGAAGGAAGGCAGGGACGTTGCACTCCTCGAAGATATTCAGAGCCCTGATAGCCCACGTCTTTCTGAACTCCTCCTCGTATGTTCCCTCGTAGACAACGGGTGGCGGAGCATTTCTAGTGTAAAAGTCACGGAAGAGTGTGGATAAGGCTCCGATGGATTTTTGGCGAAGGCGTGTGCAATTGAAGCGACTGCTGGTGTGAAACAGTGATAGGACGCAGTCGAGGTTGACCCGCGCCGTCAACGGTGGGGGGCGTTCCTCGCCGCCGTTCAGACGGATGGGTTTAGCCAAAGGCCTGCGAGGTATAGTGGTGAGTGTTCTCTGAGCCTAGATACGGCATCACAAACTCACATGTCTTTGTAGATGTATATTAATAGGAAAACGACATCCATAGCATCTACCCATGGTAGTTTAATCGAGCGAACGCCATGTATCGTCGGGTTTCCCTCTGCGGTCTCCGGGAGGTCAAGCAAGTCGTCGAAGAAGCCCCCGAGCTTCTCCCGAAGCTTCTGGCTGTGTACTCTGAACAACCATGGATGTGTTTCGAGTATGATGTCTCCATCCTCGAAGAAGAAATCTTTGTTCGGACGTGCTTTGGAGGGTGTCGGGGGAATTGTCAGTCGCTGTCGTTTGGTAGGTAGTGGCGAGTCGGAAGAGCTGTCACGCCGGCGCTTCTTATCGTCGGAGGGACTATGGGGTGTATATTCATTAAGTCGACATTGAAGGCAGCGCGTGGGCATGGCAGCGGGGGTGAGGTTCAAGCTTGCGTCTACACAGGCAACTAGAGCGCAGGCAGAGCAGGCCATGGTTTTACGTTAGTCAGAGCAGGAAGACAGGTTTCTGGGCTTTGCGATATCGTTTCAAAATTTTGTCTGTACCTCAAAAGTGTTCTATTGTTCTGCTTGGTTTGTTCGTCCTATTTTGATCTTCTGCCACTCTTGTTCTAACTTGGTACATATGGCGCACAGCCACCCCGACAAAAATATATATGTTTATTATATACTTAATCACCTGCGGCCATAGTATCCTCTAGAGCTTCATCTTGAAAGAGTCGAGGGAAGGAGAAAAGGGCCGAGACGAGACGAGGTCATCCAAAGCACGTGGTTAATATCGGCCAAAACGACGTAGGCCGGCAGCCGGCAAATACACCTTTCGTTCACTCGCCCATGGAAACTGAACAGGTTCTTCCGTATAAAGACTGCCTTTCTTGCCGCATAATAGGAACGGGGACCCTTACAGGTGTCGGTGGATACGCCTTGATGCAGTCGAGGGCCACAGCGCCCGGGACACCAGGACAAAAACGAATTATGGCTGGTCTTGGTGTTGGTATGACCTCTGTCACACCATTATCATGCAATATGTGACTTTCCATCCTTCTGATATAGTTTTCATCATTGCTGGAATCACAAGATGGTTCAAGTGCGTATGACTTCAGTATCGAGCATGTGTCTCTGATTGATTGATTTTGCAGAAATCCACTCGAACCATCAAGGAAACACTGAGAAAAGCGGGTGGAACTGTTATTTTTTACACTATGATACAGGGTGGACGCTTTGTGCTCCTTATGAGTGGGTGAACTGCGCCTTGCGCTTCTCTGCAAAGGCAGTCATACCTGTGTACATCATTGTAAGCCGCCAAATCTTTGGAACCGCGAAAACAGGAGAGCGAACCTTCTTTCTGATCCTTTGTAGCAAACAAGCCATGGAATATCCTTCTCTCAAACCTCAGACCCTCCGCAAGGTTCAATTCATAAGCTAACGCCCGGCTTTAGTTCAACGACGCATGAAGAAGAGCAGAGCACATACCGGCATTGACAACTTCTTTCGCAGCTTGCACGGCGACCTGTCCCTTGGTCGAAATTTCTTTAGCCACGGCAATAGCTTCCTCCACAACTTTTCCTTCGCCCTCGCCAACAACGCGACTGACCATGCCCCATTTCTCTGCCTCTTGCGCTGTGAATACGCGCCCAGTCAAGATGTATTCCATGGCGCGGGACTTTCCAATGGCGTTTGTAAGACGCTGACTCCCGCCGCCACCGGGAATGACTCCGAGGTTGATTTCAGGCTGGCCGAATTTGGCTGTGGGAGATGCAAGGATGATGTCGCACATCAATGCGAGCTCGCATCCACCACCAAGCTGGATCAGGTCAATTCAACGGTGCATTGTGAAGGATTTGCAGACATACAGCGTATCCACTGACAGCCGCAATGATTGGTTTGCGAATCTTAGTAAGGTCTTGCCAGCTCTCGAGGAAGTTGGTTTTGTACACATCGGCATCTAAGGGCAAATTAGTGGACAGGAATATGTAGATATAAGATACCTACACTCCTTGTCCTTCATTTCTTTGATATCTGCGCCAGCTAAGAAACGAAAACGGTCAACCCCGGAATCTCACGAATGTGGGGTAACCCACCGGCGAAAGCCTTCTCGGACCCAGTCAAGACAATAGCGCCCACAGAATCATCATTGTCAGCCTCCAGAATGGCATTGTTCAGCTCCACGAAGAGAGGCGAGCAGAGCGCATTGAGCGCCTTTGGACGGTTCAGGGTGATGAGGGTTACAGCTGGTTCCGGTCTGGAGGTGAGGATGAACTCGTATTGGGAAGAAGACATGAGTCTAATGCTGCCTAGGACGTGGGCTCTCGTGGTGGCGGATGATTTGAGGGTAGTTCGAAAGATGGTGGTTGATAAAAGACGGGACATGAGGGTATAAATGATGACTGGTCCGTAAACGCAGCGGGTGATCAGAATGACCGGCAATGATATTGTTCACTTCCGGTCCGGTATGAGTACATACTTCAGCCGCTCGACTTCAATTGTTATTTTGACAAATATTACAACTGTTACGCTCATGGCAACGTTGCTGGAATAAACGGTACAATAACAAGTTTCTCGAGATCCCACTGGTAACCAGCACATTAGCATATCCTCCAAAATCCCCCAAAAAAACATACTCACAACGCCAGACGTGTAGTAAATGTCAGATTCCACCAGTTCCTTGGCATCCGCCAGTGTCTCGGCCTCGAGTATCATGCACGAGCCTGTCGCTGCCACCTTTCCCGAATCGGGTTGTGACTCTGGGTCGAAGATCAGTCCCCCATCCCCTACAAAACAGGACGTGTAAATCATTGACCACATCAATAGCAATGTGATGATCTTACTTAGGGTCCCATTTCTTAGGAAAGTGTGTATCCTCTCTAAATGCTGCGGCCTCACTTGAAACCGGCGAGCAAGAATGCCTTCTTCTGTCTTGTCAGGCGCATAGAGGAGAAATCTCTGAGCTCGTGGAGCTGTAGAAGATATTGATCTATGCGCAGCGTTGAGCAGGGGGAACCTATGGTGTCCGACGCAGTATGGTTGTTCCAATCATGGTGATGGCGGAAATACAAATGTCCAGATTGATGCCACTTGTCACAAGCTTCAAGCTTCAACCATGGTGAACATCTACTCGACTCCGGTGACGCAACAGCAGTCCGGGCAGACTGAAATATTTTCAATGCTCAGCCTACTATGCGCGAACTTCTAAGGGCACACATTCCCAGCACTACGCTCAATTTACCGCCAAAGGTAGTTCAAGGATAAATGGCGAACATCTCAGGATCCACTCGCAGTCTGGCCCCTCCTTCGGATGTGTGAAGCTAATATTCCGATTCGCAACACACGAAGGAGCTCGAGCCTTGTGGACGGGGCAGATGGCTCTTCTGTGATGAAGCCAAGTTAAAAACATGGTGGACCCAAGTCCGTATCGGGGATTTAGTGGCGTCATGATTAAGGACCTTGCCAGCCAATGTTTTTGGAGAGTATAATTTCATGGTCGGATAACAGCGCCTTTGACCAAGGAGGAGTAAACCGACAGAGACTTTCATGTTGAATTCCCCTATTGGCAACCGGAAGTAAAAGATCAGCGGCCCGGCTGCCGAGCACAGCCACATGATGTGATTGGCTTCCGTACTCGTTTCAAACCACCATCTCAGTTGACTTGCGCGAGACAGTTCTAAGTAACTATAAACTTTGATCATGCTTTGTACCCTAACTCATTCATATATATCTTACAGACCATGTTTAACGTTCGACGAACGCCTTCAGAATCTTCAACTTCAGGTTCATCATCGCAGGACATGCAAATGGCACTGGTAGACGACGAGCTCTCTAATGTGCTATGCATATCCGACTCGAAAGCAGAAGACTTTCGACTTCACCCACTCTTTATAGAGGGTGACACGACGCTCGCTGCCAAAGGGGGCAGCACTTTCTTTCGAGTCTATTCCCACACCCTCAAGATGACTTCTGGCTTTTTTCGCTCCATGTTCAGCCTACCGCAAGATCCGCTGTCTTCTTCAAAGCCAAAGGGTGTCTTCTACCTTGATGAGGACGAACATACCCTAGAATGTCTGTTGAAGATGATGTGCGGTTTATCTCTGCCACCGGTAGACACGTACGACCAACTAGACTCGCTTCTTGATGCAGTGGAGAAGTATGATACCCCTGGACCGTTATCGATTGTCCGATTGCTGGTGATGACTCCAGCTCTGACAGTCCAACCGTTCAGATTGTATGGCATCGCATGTCGATTTGGGTGGGAAGCAGAAGCGAAGCATGCGTCCACGCAGACTCTGCAATACAACCTGTATGATCCGGAGATCCGTCCATTACTGCAGAGGCTATCGACTGATTCCCTACTGGACCTGATGGAACTTCATCGAGCACGACGGGAAGGGTACGCATGTCTTCCGTCTGTTCCTCGTCTACTAATGAAAGCATTAGGTTGCGACAAAGATTGAATGACCCACCATTCGTTGCAGGAAGCACTGCGACTTGCGTCAGCTGCCACAGTCTTATTGACTATCACACATGGCGAGAGCTGAAGTATAAGATTATCCTGGAGATGGATACACGGCCTCTGGGCGACACTGTCGTCGAGACGGGATTGTTGGAATGGCCGGAAGCCGTGGCATGTTGGACTGCAAAGTGCCCGGAGAGTGCCTGCCATCGCAGTCTTTACGACAAAGTGGAGACGCTACGTGTTGTCCGCGACTGTGTGGAGAAACTTCCCAAGTCCATCTAGGTATGTCGGCCCATTTCCAGATCCTTTTTTAACCAAGTCTCGTGCTGTGATCGGTACGGCTGTATGATAATCAGATTGCTTTCGTTTATCTCTTCTTCATGATTGGTTATTGCGTATGCCAGGCACCCAGTGTACATGTAGGTGCATGTAGTGGTCGGAAGTCGATGAGCCGGTGATGCTCGCTTGCGATTCTCGCTCGGCAGACAAATCTGTACCTTAAGCCAAGAAGCCAAGTAAATAGCAAATATATTATATCTTATTCCTCCGTTATAAAATGTTCGCGACGACGGGTCGCGTTTTATCGTGTCATACGTGGAGTGTGGGAGTGCCCGAGTACCGGCACAGGCATGTCATACGATCATGCGCAGTAATCGGCTTGAGCTCAAACTTGCATGGCACCAACTCCTTTGTCTTCAACAGCGACGTCGAGGCTCGTATACACGCTATTTTCACTTGCGTCGCATTCCTACCACCTTTCGCGTTCAGATCCTTCAAGCAGCCCCGATAATTTACACAGGCGGTCTGATAACGACGGATTCGACAAGCACCAGATAAAGGATGTCGTCTTCGCAGTGCTCATTCCAGTTCTCGTCCTTTTATCAGGTCTCTTTGCCGGGCTGACCCTCGGGTACATGAGTCTTGACCAGACACAGCTCAACGTGCTCAGTATCAGTGGTACACCGTAAGTTCCCAGCAGTTCGCAGCCTTGATACTTCTTTCTCTCACACTTACAGCATGCAGGGAACAGCGCAAATATGCGAACCAGATAAAGCCTATTCGCAAGAATGGACATCTGCTGCTCGTTACGCTGCTCTTGGCCAACATGATCGTCAATGAATCGCTGCCAGTCATCGCCGATCCAGTCCTGGGGGGTGGGATACAGAGCGTTGCCGTCAGCACCGTGCTCATAGTCATGTGAGTGCACAGCCAATGAATTGCACGCGAACTCAATTGCCAAAGCTTCGCCGAAATCATTCCCCAATCCTTGTTCACGCGGTATGGCCTCTATCTTGGTGCTAAAGGCGCGGGATTGACCAAATGTCTGATTTACGTCATGGTATATTGAACATTTGCCTTCGTTTCACTCTCCTCACTCGCTGTCCATAGTATGTTATTGCTTGGCCTGTAGCCAAACTCCTTGACTGGGTCCTGGGCTCCAATCATGGTATTATCTATCGCAGAGTTGGTATGTTTGAGTCACCCGTTACTCAGCAGAAACTCGGTTGACCCAGACAACTCTAGAACTGAAGGAACTTATTGCCATGCATGCTTCTCAATCTCTGAACGGAGGAGATCTTAAATCTGACACTGTGACTATTATCGGGGCTACGCTCGACCTACAAGAAAAGGATGTGAAACAGGTAACATTCTACAAGTCAGTTCCATACAGGAACGTGCTCATCTGCTTTAGGCCATGACTCCCATATCTGACGTTTTTATGCTCTCTATCGATGCCCAGTTGGACTACGAGCTTTTGATTAAAATCGTACACACTGGACATAGCCGTGTGCCCGTCTATGAAGAAGTAGACCTTCCACCAGCTGCCTCTCCCGAGGGAAAGTCCCAAAGAGTCAAGAAGATCATCGGTATCCTCCTTGTAAAGCAATGTGTCTTGCTTGACCCGAAAGAGTGCAGACCTATACGGACGCTTCAGCTGAACCGCGTCATGTTTGTACCTAATAACGAATCTTTATTAGGTATCCTTGACAAGTTCCAGGAGGGGCGTTCGCATATGGCCATCGTGAGCCGATTCAGCGTGGAAAAAGCCCAGAGCGTGAAGAAAGCCGTCACGGGAAAGAGAGGCTTAACACGACGGTTTTTGGAAAGAGTCGGGATGGGAGACAGCAGTGAGGAGAGTGGCGAGGAGATTGACAATCACAGTGGAGCAGATGAGACGCTACGGGGAGATACCTTGAAGGGAGATGGTGTCTGGGAGAAAGACTCTGCAACTGAAGCAGCGGGGAAGAAAGAACGAGGAGGCAGAAAGAAGCGCAAGAACCCAGATGAGGACATTGAGTTGGGCAATGTAGAGGGAAGGAAGGGGTTGACCACTATGCTTGCTCTCGAGCAGGCCATGCCAGCTGATGCTGTCTTGGCCAAAGAACGAGCGGAAGAGGTATGCGTATCTCCTTTCGACCCTTTTGATCGTATTCAAATTGTTTTTCAGTTCCTTAAAGGCTTCGACCCGGCTATTATGCCCTTAGGAATTATTACGCTTGAAGACGTACTTGAAGAACTCATTGGAGAAGAAATCTACGACGAGTTTGATCCTGAAGGTGCACATGGAGAGCCATACATACATCAAAGCCCATCTCCTGCAGAACCAGCTCTCATGTCTATCGCACAGCCAATTCCTCTCGCTCCGAACAAATCGTTAGCAACAGTGAAAGGCCTCTCCTTCCTAAGATCGAGGAGTGCGCCGCCGCGTGAACGTAACCCTAACGCAAAACCATCGACCGCGGAAGAAGCGGTTTTGGAGAATGAGAAAGATCTTGGCGTCCCGACCTTGGTAGTTACGGCGTCTGGATCTATGGATCAGGAGAAACAAACGCTGGAAGCTATTTTGTTGGATAGGAAACGTAGGTTAGTGCGTGAGGGGACTAGCTCGTCGACTAGGGTTACCAAGGGCAAATTCAAGAGCTCGCCGATCAATAATTCAAGTTCGGGGCCCAGTACAGGACTCGGGGGGAACGTTACTGCGAACAACAGTGAGACGAATGTGGAGTTGTCAAGTTGTGATGGGGATACCGATGTGGGTGAAGAATAATATTGAGAGAAGTGGGCTTCTTGGGGTGTTCCGTTGAAGCGTGAGCTATGCTTTCCTTTCTTTTCTATGCACATATACCGCTTTTTCAGCAACTCGTAACACGGCGTCTCTCAGTAGTATTAAGATAGTCTTCTTGGAAGAGCGATAGTATTTTCCCTTGCTCTTTTCTTATTTACATAAACAAGCCATCTTTGAGGGAAACGAAGTACAGGGTTGCAGAAAGATATCAGCGACATGAGCTGAGGAACTTGGAAAGGATAGTTTCTTTGCCAACGAGTCCTCTCCCTTGCCCAAGTCGGACCACCAAAGGCATTCTTTGTTATTCAATCGCGCGTTTATACTTCCCAAACCTATTCTTCGTCTTTCGTCATATTAAGTCCGTCGTACTGAATAAAGCTCACTCGTCCGACGTCTGTACTCTCCACCGTCGGATGCTGCGACGATACAAAATAATCTCCACCCTCCTTGTTCGGACTTATGATGTTTCGACATTCATGACGGGGAATAATTCCCGTCAGACTAGTCGACCGCTATGCGTTCTACTTTAGTGTGCTAGATTAGACATTCATTGCGTGATCTCCGATGGCACAAAGTTCATTTTATTAAGAGTTGAGGTTCCTCCGGACTGTTTGAATCTCATTCTACTGCAGACGGGCAGTCAAGACGACCAGTCACTATATTCTCATCAAGGACTCCGACATACCACTCATCATTTAGAGGAAAATTTGATTAGGATGTGGTACAGGATGAGCGTTTATTTCTGCAGCTCGACTATCCACCGGGTAACATGCCCTACATCCAACAACGCCGCCTCCCAGTGCATGAGGAATCGTCGCTCTCGCCACATATCCAGGCCCATATTGATCTATGAATGCGATCCTATCTGCTCTGTCCTTTACCAATCTCTCCGCCGAACTACTAAGGGCGTCTGCGTATCTCTTAGAGATATTGACGATAGATTCGATCCTGGCTGGCGCACAAAGTGAGAGGACACCGGTGAAAGAGACGAGGTGTAGGCGTAGGAGTATGCAGGGGAAGAGAACATAAAATGAAATCTTTGCTCATCCACACTATCTGGGGCGAAACGGATTGTGAACTCGATCGTTGCCGTACTTCCGACAGCGAGGGACTTGATGAACGAAGTAATACACTGAATCTATTTTGGAGTGAGGAAGCACGTCCAGGTGAAGTGTTGAGGGTCGTGCGGACTAACAAGAGAGGAGCAGGAGCTTTACTGCCAAGTTCAAGTTCAAGTTCGCGTATATAGCCAGAGATTGGTCACCTTTCGACGCCTATAACCTATCAGTCTATTGAATACAATAAGAAGTTGAAGATCCTTGCCTTGGAGTAGAGAGAATGGCCCTTTAAGAGCCATGTCACCGTCTTGGCCGACCACATCGGTTCAACGTTCAGTCCAATTGTCCATCCGTACACCTTCAAGCGTTCACGAAATATAGCAGAGAGATCTGCTCTAGGGTTACGCATCTCGATATCTCCAGACTTGATATTTCCTATCAGAGCAGTAAGAGAGATTTCCATTGCCTGTTCCTTGCAGTTGACTGTGTTTTTGATTGGCTGTAAGCGATTACGAGTAGGAATGACGACGGTTCGAGAGTGCTTGTAGATGAATGATTTCGTTGGGTGTGCACACTCGCTGTGATATGAAGGATACGGAGACGAAAAGTAGAAGACAGAGTACAAGCAGGAGGGAAAGAAGTGCATATCGATTCTCGAAGCAATATTGGGTGGAGAAGACGTGTAGAAGAGAATCGACGTGCAGGAAGTCGTGAAAATTCAAGTATTCATATTTATGAGAGGACTTGAGCCAGCGAAATGCGTCAGTTGACAGCAAGTGTAGGCGAAAGGCCAGCATGGCGGTTGGAGAGTGAGGCGACGGAAAATGCCGAGTAGGACCGCCCAGCCGTCAAGTTCGTATCTGTTTTTTCACCTAGCTCTTAGGATGAACACAAGGTCCTTCTGAACCGTGCGGCTCGAATGCTTAATGTCCAGAATGATCTTATCCTCTGGTTGGCAGATTTTCCAGAGGTCCCTTACAGTGAACTGCCACGAAGGCTATATTACTATGACCAAATCCGACGAGCCATGTAATGATCCAAAGAGCCTGAAGGACGACAAAGTGTAAGGGAACCTTTATTTCATACTGAAGTAATCAGTTTTTAGCGAGCTGTAGCTCTGAACGGATAGTATGATCCAGGTATATCACCGTGCTCCACGACGACTCCGACTACATCGGATGATCCAGTGATTATACGGATATATGGATGCCCCAGAGAAGATTTTTGGCTACCTGTATGTCGCCGTGGTTGAGCTGCCTGCAGAATCGCTAAGTTGTTACTGATCAAACTGTCAACAGAGAAACATTGGGAGCTCATGAATATCACTGCTTCAAATCCCCGAGGCAAGCTCAGCATCAAGCTTGTCTTCTCCCGCTTCTTCAAATGTGTTATCTTCGACACAAGGCGCACTGTGTCATGATATCAAGCGATGTCTATCTCAAGCTCTGAAACAGTTTGTTTGTATGTAAGAAATGGTTACTTCTAGCGCCCCTGATAATCACCCGCTGGTAGTTGGGTCTTCCAGGCCTCGTGTTTGGATTCATCGGCGCTAGTCGTTGCTGTGATGGACTCCACATACACCTTTAAAGTTGAAACGGGCCCCGAGATTCCTAGTGCTTTCTCTACCTTGACAGGATTCTCGACCTGATTTGCAATGACCAGTCCCTATGACCCAGTATTACTATCGGAGACCCTTGGTGCTTTACATATTGGAGCTACTTTGGCTGCTATGTACGTCGCCCCTTTCACGAGATTTTCTTTTCTTTGATACAAGTGGTGATGATGTCAGATTATTTGGCGTCACAAATCTTCAAGCAGTCATCTACTACAAGAAGTACCGAAATGACCGGTGGTTTTACAAGAGTGCAGTATGTCACTCATTTTTTCGATTATCTTCATGCTTATGGGAGATAGGTAGCATTACTTTGGTTGGTTTCTCTCATGAGTCATGACGAGTAGTCACTGGACCATTTGATAGGACCCTTGATGCTCTTCACGTCGCTCTGGGCGCGGAGCTGATATATACTTGTCTGATTAACTTTGGGGACCTTTTCGCACTTGGTTCTATTCTGTGGTACGTTTCCGAACAGACATGTAATCACATTAAGTTTATTCCGGGATTGTGGTAGGAGCATCCGGGTTGTTCAATTCTACTACTGCCGGTCAAGTTTACTAATAGCTTCCTACGCATTTAGCTGCAAATAGCCATCAGCGTATGTATCCAGGTCGTAATCACAATTCTCATGCTCAACGGTCTCTTCCAGGTATTCGTTTGCGTTGGTGTTCAATTGTAAGATCTTCTCAGATGATCATTTTTCATGCATTCATCTGTCACTTTAACTTGAACCTCAGTTTATATGTATTACGTCTATGGAAATGTCAGTGTATTTCAACAACAATCACCCGCGTTAGCAGGACTTGACTGTTTCATAGTTGGCTGTCACGTTCACAGGTTTGCCCCGTGGTTTACTGTGTGTGCTCTCCTAAAACCCAAAGGCTGTTTCTACTGCTTACTAACATCCAGTTTCTGACCGTGGCTACCTCGCTTGGTGAGATCGTTTTCCTTTGCATTTCGATTGTATTCTCTAATCATATTTCCCTCAGGTACTGGAATCTGTAAGGCCATGATTAAACTACTAGCGATGTTGGCCCGAGCATTAACCTCTTAACCGTAGTTTTCATTTATGACTCGTAAGAAATGCATTCAAATTCCTCCATCAACGGCCCGAACCTTTCTCTTTAGATACAATGTAGGCGTATTGGTCACGAAGGTATGCAGTGGTCAGACTTTGGATGGTCGTAAATTCTCACGCACATATTTAGAGATCGGTTTGTACGTTCTTCGCTACACTTGTTCTATCAGATTTTGTCATAGCCGTTTGGATGTGTTATTACCTATACCAGAGCAAAGCAGCTACCAGCTTTTCCAGGTGTGTCCTTTCTCTTAGAAAAGATTTCAACGTTGATGTCAGTGATACAGCACGGCTAGTATGCTCCTTGGTCTAATGCGACTCATTCTTGTCTCGGGATTAGCTACCAGGTGAGCATCGTTTCATGAGCCTTTTACATCAAAAAACTTAATGATCAAACAAGTCTATGCTCGCTACTGGTTCTCATTCTGGTTTTTATCTTATAACGCTTACTCTCGTCGCGACATTGATCAATAGCTACAGTATACTACTTTGCCGACGTCTCTGGGTTACATAGCTGTGGATTTTATTCTGCCAAAACGTTCGTATACTGTATTCTGTCCGAACCGCCAACGTTGGCTAATATGCTGCTTCATAGTCTACATCAACTCATTCCTTGCTATGTGAGTTGTTAGTCTTCTCATGTTTATCACTTGAAGCGCACCTTTAGCTAGGCTGAACCGCAGGCAAGAACACCAAGCAAGCACGTCCCCGGTGAAGTATGAAGGTCATTTGAATCCTCCTATCGTCCACATTTCTCGATCCTCCGAAATTAGTACTGAGGGAACGGTACGCAGTGTCCTGGTCATGGTAGCATTGCCGCACTAACATCTTATTGAAATTACCCAAGAATATCAACATCCCACTCAATGCGATACAACACAGCCGTTCATCTAGTGAACTGGATCAACCAAAGAGAACTTTTACTTCCGAAGTTTGACTGTACAACGGTACGGGACCTCCCTTTTCATATCAACGGCCTCTAACAAAACTGCCTATTGGCAGTACGCTCATCAGGAAGCATTTTCTGCCTTGATCACACGACAATATAAGAACGTAGAATAGCTATGTAAATTGCCTCACAGACTGCTCAAATTATAATCCGTGTTTGGAACTGTTTATATCTCTCCCTCAGAGAACTACGATCCTACAAAAGTCATGAACAATTTGAAAGAATGAAATGAAAATTAACATACCTGCCCAAAGGCCTTATCCAATATCTTTTGCTAAAAGAGGCCGATGGTTGAAGCAGCTTACATTGGCCAGCAACGCTACCTCTGTACGTCAATCTTGTGCAGATCACTGCGGAACTCTCGCAATCCATTCAAACGCAGGCACTCCTTACCTAGCCACTCACCGTAATTTTGGTGTTTTTCTGTGATGGTAACAAAGAGAGGAGATAATACTTCTCTGAGCATATCAGAAAATGATGCGGAGGTAAAGAGGCAATCGAGTTCATTACAGTGCCCTGCGGCATTGTGTTTGAGATATATCTTCGAAAGTTGAACAAAAGATGCTCTCCTGTCTGGGGCACCAGTGTAGTACCGCCTCCGTCATCAACTAACGAAGTCGCCGAGGCATTCTGCATACGTGATAAAAAAAGTACGATTATAAGCAAACGCGCCTTGAGTAAGGAAAGCAGATGCTACCAAAGCGACCATTCCGACGAAGCGGTGATGGCCGTCCTAACCATAGATGTTGGGACTCGCTAGTCCCATTGGCCAGCTTGAAAGGTTCCTCAGGTATCCGCGCTGCGCAAAAGGCGGCCGAGCTGTCGCTCGGGTATGCACTAAACGAACATATAAATCGTTTACTTAAAGTGACAGACCTTGAGTCTGCTACGACTGCTTTAATGTTATGATCCGCGATGCAACCACGTAATTGAATTATCGGATATTTATAAGAGGATTACAGAGTATAGCGGAACTATATATCAGCCATTACTATGCTGCCATCATTGCAGAGAATGAGAACTTACGTGAGGGTTCTCGAAGTCCGTCATATCCGACTCTCCATTAATCTTTCCCTGCATCTCTCTTTCCTCTGGAGTAAGGCCATCGGTTAACATCTCCTTGTCCCGCCTTCTGTTTCGAGAAACAAGGATTGTTCGCCATGCTGTAGCCGAACTTAATTTATTTGAGCACCGGGTGAAAATTAAAGCTTACCAATGATGATTAGGAACTCGAGGCCGAAACAGGCACAGCACCCAATGGTACCGCTCTTATAGGAGGGCTAAAAGAATAGATTATGAGTTTGAGAGCGTTATGATGGGTGGCGACGAACAGCTTCATTAGACTTGAAAATTTGTGATCCACACATATTACCGGCACAATACCTGAGCACGGTGAGAGAAGTCGTTGACAATGTTCAAACTATAATTCTCACCCAATGAAGGTAAAGGACGACGTGACCGTTCGCTTGGTACGCCCGGGGACGTTGGATGGGATAAGCGACCAAGCTAGAAAAAGACCGAGAACGAATGGCGTCTGATACGGCAGTCATTACAATCTGATGTTTTTTTGGACTATAAACTTGCACGTACGACCATGAAATACATCCCCCATTTAGTCCACTTGGTATACACAAGAAATCAGCGACGAGCTCAACCAGTGTACCTACCATCAGGCATACCTTAGTACTCTCGGTGGTTTCGATCAACGACAAACCCAATACTCCAATAAACCCGGGAATGGTGCCCAAAGCCATGATGATCAGACGAAGATTATTCCATCTGGAGGTAATCTAACAGAAGTGTCAGGAAGTTGGCAATGAACTCCAATGCCCGGCCATACGAACCACGCCAACAATCACAAAGATCGTCACACTCAAGACGTTCCTTGGAATAGTGTATAAAATGACCCTACCATTTCCAGATCAGAGGTGCCACTTGCCAATAGGGAGTCAGATAGCGGTGTACGCACTGAAGAGATGCTATCATCGAAGGCGAAATTAAAAGAGCTCGTTTTCTTAGGACGTGAACGTACTGAAACCGAAGCTTTGATTGATGATGCTACCGAACGTTTGGAGACCTAGGATGATAACGAAACTTAGAAGGAGGCAACTGAAATTCCACTGGAATGAACACACCTCCGTTTGGAACCTAGGGAAATGTGAGGGAATCCTTATAAGATCACTACTTAAGACTTACTGCTACTAGAAAAGCGTTGAATCCCGCAAAATAAAACTGAAAACCTCAAGCTGCGTGAACATATGAATCAAATGGACAAACGCACACATGGATCGACCAAGCACTCGCGAACTTGGTACCATTTCCACGCCTTTGTACCTGTTACATCATGTCCACTCTGATTTGCCAAAATACGGGTGTTCGCCATCTGTTTCTCTTCTCTATTGAGCCACGGAACTTCTGTCGGAGTTCCCAGGAAATACAGACACAGACACCCAACTGTTATAGTAAGCCCCCCGAGGAACTACGCATGAAGATGCATCAAGATCAAACAGCATTACAAAGCAGAGAGCCATACGTAAGACATGTACCGCCAAGCCTCGACATCTGGGCGACTGTATTCCAGGGTTCCGATACCGTAGAGAATAAGGTCGGCAATGACCGCGAATCCAGCGTTAGCGCTCTTTGAAACAATAATATAAGTAGGATTCTAGGAGAGATAATAGAGGAAACAAGAAACCTGAAAAACGAGAGCGCGCGAAGCATGTTCCTGTCGGGTATACCAGCTTCCTACAATAAGGACAAAGCCCGGGCTAATGCAGCACTCGAACATGCCTTGCAAGGCGCGCAGAGTCATAAGATGAGCCCAATTCTTTGCTACGGAGACGGTTGGTAATAACTTCGTAAACAGAGTTCCCAACGACATACCAAATCCAATGCATAGGACGATTACTCCCCAACATATCTGCAAAACCAACACCGGTAATTCGTTATTTATCAATGCTTGTAGCCAGGAGCTCACCATGAAGATTGATCTAAAGAGATCGTTTTCGAATCAGCGACTGAGGTTCGGCCTTAAGGATCCTTACAGTGTTGTTCCCATTCTCCATCGCTGAAGTAAGATGTTGGAGGGAAACTCAAAGCACATATAGGCAAGGTAAAACATAGTTGCGAGCCTGTAATTGATTCGATCGGTAGGCAAAGTGACAAACTGAAGTAGGCAAGGGCTCACCAGGAGTACTGCTGTCCATGAAGTCCGGTGTCTTCGCGGAGACCAAACGTTGCCATAATACCTGCGAATGGATAGATGAGTAGTGTGCCTTCGATCTCGATTATTGATATCCACTGAAAGAAGTTTTATCGACTTGCTGGACGCCATCTAACAGGGTAACAATGGGCATGCGAATGCCTGACGATACAGGTGGACCTACAACAAAGCCACATGAGCGGAAGAAGGTATATGTCAATCTTTCGCTTGAGCCTCTTGTACTGCTCCGGGGTGTATTCTTGGACAGCTGCGACTGAGAGGTATATCAGCTAAAGAACGTCGGCTGTGAAGCCTGCGAATCGTGTACCTTCCTTATCAGCAGAAACTTCATATACGCCGGTCTCTGCATCACTCTTCGAAGTATTGTTACCAAAGAAGGCCTTCTCTTCGAGTGCAGGTGTAGCGGGTAGTAGCGTGTCATTAGCCATGTTGAAGCAGCCGGTCACAATACCTATTGGGTTGCCTCGTATATATCATCAACGTGATAAGAGCGTTCTCTTTGGAGCTTCTTTGAAAGCCCTTATCCTACTGTGCACTCCGCCGGCCTAGCATTCTGCTTATCGGAACAAAAACCACCGCAAGCATGAGTGAAGCCATCAGCGCCTGATCGGAATCTTGGTTTGAGTTGCACGGTCACCCGGTTTTCAACTTGAAGAGATAAAAACATTCGACGTATTATCATGGTCCTAAGAAGAGATTTTCATGACTTGGCTCTGAATATTACATAGCATTAGTGCTTGACCTAATAAATTGCGTCACAGAAGGTATGACTTACTGTTGAGAGAATACGTTACATTCAAAGTGCAGTAATTTCCGCGCTTCCACAGGAGATGTATGTCTTCGGAATTTCTTCATGCGGTCCTAGGGTCAGTAGGTCGGTAACCTATCATCTTCTACTGGCCCGATTCGACTAGGAAAACAGTTGGCCGGGGCCAAATGATACCCAATTCTTCGTCATGATAAGTCAGGCCATGACGTCGTGCATCATGTAAATGTCTTATGATTCGACTTTCATTTGGTTCATTGTCGAAAGTGCAGCCGAAATGGTTGATAACACGTATGCTGTCGCCTGGGAAGTATGAAGATGCACCCAGCTTAGACATGCATTGAATAAACATATCAGATCGATCATTTATAACAGCAGACCTCTTTTACGACTGCTGTAAAGGTATGATCCGCTTTGCGTCCGCGTAATCTGGACCACCTAATTTCGACATTTAGTCACGTGGCCGTATCATAACTGTCCAAAGAGGTAGATGGCGACGAGGAAGCAGGCACAGCTCGAACGATGCCATGGAGGTAATAGCAATGGTTCTTAAAGAAGTGGCTGAACTAGAAGCATGTCAACTTGCATGTGATTGACCGCTTTAGAGATTCCTTCCTCATGATACGAGTGAGACGGTCATTGCAACGTTAACTTGAAGCTCACTGTCGGATATGTTCAGCATTGATGCTTCTGAAGATTGCAGCCAGAAGATTTTGTGACAGTAAGAATGTGCTATATAGTTCCCAGATTGCGCTTCGTGCAAAACCCTTGGGAAACTCCCCATCGTTTGAAATTCTAGCTTTTATGCTTGAACTGGGCGATATTCTCCAAAAAGCTCCGGCGCAGTGTTGTGTTGTTATGTAGTATCGCTTTCGTAGGATAGCACTATGCGAACCAAATAATGAAACCGTATTATGTGCTGTGCCAAGAAATCCGTTTGGTGTAAGTAGCTGATAATGCAGGTGCTGACCGCGACATTAACACATACACCACAAGGCTATAGATCTGTACGAATGCAAGACAGACGAAGGGAGACTTTGGGATGCACAAGGTTGAGGACGAGTGACGTTCGATGACTAATCGGAGCGGACATCAAACTTGTCTCTTAACTGCCACCATACTTATTTAATGTCGACTCTCCAAGAAAAGTTGGCAACCTCTGCGTGCTGCAATACAGGCCGGCCACCATCGTACAAACTCGTATGGAATGCTCTCTCATCTCTACGGTCAGCAATCGACGCGACAGTACTACTATCGCGATGAAAGGTCAATTGTCGCCTAGCCAGGTATCGACATCACCTTCACACAGACCGAGGGAGGGCATAGTGGCTGAGTAGTCCGTTCTGGTATGTAAATCCAATGGCCTTTCTTCGATTACGACTCAGGTATTATGTGTTTGTCAAGGTACAAAGCCCGGCATATACTTACACAAGGATTAGCGTTCAACACACTATGGCAGAATTACAGTATGCATGCGATTGGCTCTCTGTCAGTTTGAACGCAATCAGATCATTGCTTTTATGTTGACATGGAACCTTTGTCGCTGATTCAGAGCTATGCCAAGGCTCGTATTCTTCAGCTGCTCACAACCCAGTGACCGCGATAGATCGCATCTGTTCTTGCAATCACACATGCAATAGGCAGCTTTGCACATGGCGTCTGGTTTCTTGAAGAAAGCCAAGCCCAACATCTCAGCAATGTTTTCTAAGAACATATGGCGACGTCGCCTTTGAGAAGCAATATGTTGTCCGTTGAGGATACGAGTATCATCAATACTGCGGTTCTCGTAACCAATGCCAAGATATAGAGAATCCCCGGTAGTTGCAGGTACGGATCGCCCTCTACCAATCGGATTTGCGGAATAACAGGGAAATGTTAGTGCTTAATACTACTTAAACGGACAAGAGACGTCTATACTATCTTCGTAAGTTGCGCTCGATAAGCCTCCGCTACGGTGGTAGTCCACTCATATTTGCTTTTGTAATAGCTACAGCGATACCTTATACTTAATTACTTGGGTTTTTCCCAGGATATATAGGAGTCACGACATTTGCGCGGAAACATTCGACATCAAAGCATGATATCCTCTTTCCAGAGTTCCATATTCGCTTCATGGTACATTTATCCTTGTCGTAAATTTCTCCACCATCACCTTGGCATGTGCAATTACGCCGTTGTTATTGGATGCCAGAGCCGCATGACCTGCATAGATTGCCTGATCGCTTTGGGAATCAAACCCTGCTGAGTGTTTCCGAGTGTTTCGAAGGGTCCGTTTCAAGGTTGAGATGTGCTAGAAACGCCAGAGGCCACAACTTGGTCAGTCTTGATATTATTTTGCTCGATGTGTCTTATGTTTCTTATCAGTACTGCAGAATACTTCTCTGCGTACTACGTATCCGTGCCATGAAGGTGGAAGGGTCGAGCAATGTTCGAGGCGTGATCCTGAGATGTGATCGCCATGATTTTCTCCGATCATATTCAATGTGATCTCGTCCCGCGGGGTCTTTTGCTTCCCCCTTCTTTAGACCTTTCACGCAGATTGTCTTCATGCCTGGAGGGCAGTGGGCGTCGTTCGTCTTACTACACATCTACCGAACTCTGGGATTGATACCCAAATACAGAGGCGAAAGAAAACATCCCATCATTCTCAAACTGGGAGCTCGAGCCTTCATATATCGTGGCCGCCGATATCTAGGGTGCTCAAAACCGACACATGCCTTTTGCTGCGGATGACGGTAAGGGAGAGGAACCAATAGCGTAGGTGACATTTACCTGACCGCATGAAGCTGTACAAGCAGTCGAGCATAGTGCGTTAGGTCGCTGGTCTGCATAGAAGCAGAGTTTATCCACACGTGAACCTACCTGGTCAAGAGTATAAAAGTCGATTTTTCTATGGAGGTTTCAGTAACACTAGAAAGTGCTCTTCTGCTTTCTGTGAAACATGGTCCAACTCTCTGTTGTCTCATCTGTCCTGCTACTCGCTGCCAGCGCCGCCGTAGCTCATCCTAGTGCCGCTACGATGAGCCCGGCTGAACTCCAGCGTCGTGCAGAGTTCCAGACATTCGCGAGCCGCTCCCTCAGCGGCTGCCAAGACACTCTCCGTCGTCGAGGCCATTACGAGCGCTCTGCTGCTCGTCGCAAGGCTCTCGCTGATGAGCTCCGTCGCCAGCGCGGTCTCTCTACCCGTCAGACACGTTTTCCCTCCCCCCCTTTCCACAGCTGATCATAATACCCCCTTAGGCGCCCCCTACAAGCGTAGCTTGGACAGCGTCTTGGGAACGAGCCACTTGTCCAACCAGACCGGCCTCGAAGCGGAGTCTGACCCCTTCGATGGCACTGGCTCTTGCACCCTCGTTCCTGAGGCTACCCAAGGACCGTACTGGGTCGATGGAGAGTACGTCCGCAAGGACATCCACGAAGACCAGGCGGGCCTCTACACCTACGTTGACCTCGAGCTGATCGACTACGCCACCTGCGAGACCGTCGCAGCCGACATCTTCGTCGACATTTGGCACTGTAATGCTACTGGTGTCTACTCTGGTGTCGTCGCCAGTGGAAACGGCGACTCCGGCGTCGACGAGAACTTGGTGAGTGAGGGACGGTAATCTTTGATCATAAATTGTGCTTATTTGGATAGAACGCGACTTTCCTTCGTGGCATCCAGCCTACCATCGAGGGAGGGTATGTGCAGTTCGAAACGATCTTCCCAGGTTGGTGGTGGCCATTCATAGATCTATGTATCGCTGATGGTTTATAACAAGGGCATTACACTGGCAGAACCCCTCACATCCACGTCCTCGCACACGGAGACGGGACGGCTTTCGACAATGGGACGTTCAAGACCAGCAGCGACCGCCACGTCGGTAAGCCAGCTGCATTCTTCCTTGGACTTATATTCCTCTAATGTGTTCCGAACACAATAGGCCAAGTCTACTTTGACCAAGACCTGATCACCGCCGTCGAAGAGACCTCCCCATACAGCACCAACACGCAATCTCTCACAACCAACGCGCAAGACGGCATTTTGGGAGAAGCTGCGGAGGACATTGACCCCGTTCTCCAATACGTTTACCTCGGCGATGATATCACTGATGGCCTTCTTGCGTGGGTATCATCCTGTCCCGTCTCGTCCGTGCTGCAGTCACTTATTCGTTCCATAGTTGGGGCTCCATGGGCATAGACCTGTCGGCGAGCTACGTCGTCCAGTCCGCGGCTACGCTCACCGAGAACGGCGGGGTAGCGAACGGGGGATTCAGCGGTGGAGGACCCGGCGGCAGTCCCCCCGGTAATGGAACCACTCCGGGAGCGGGAGCGGCCACGACCACACTGGTATGCACTGTCGTCTCGTAGATCCATCAAGCAGGAATATGCAGAGTAATATATACGTCTTACGAACAACTTCCTGAGCTGCGAAATGTCCGAGTAGGAATCTTTACAAAAAATTGAAGTTTACATTCTTATACACTCGGAGACTATCGGCCGAATACATTTACTAGATCGCCAGTTTCGGTTCAAGGAATAGGCGTAGCGCCCATGAACGGGAGGATGACGATCTTCTCTGGGTCCCACTACAAGGTCATCAGCTTCCCAACCCCAAGCCTGAGCACTGAGCGCACTCACCACTCCAGCGGTATAATACACATCCGCCTTGATCGTTTTCTTGACCCTGCAACCACAATTAAAGCCTTAGTACAGTCAACTTGACCGGGACACTCACTCTTCGATATCCTTCGCCTCGCAGATAAACGTCGATCCGACCATCTTCTTCGTCTCAGAGGTCAGGGATTCCTCAGAGAGGAGCGCGCCTCCGATGCCTGCGATGGTGTTATCAATCAAGCCCATCACGCGTTCACACGAACCGGGTGGACGCACGTATGTAGCCTTCAGAGATATGCTTTGCAGCGCCTTCGATATGAGTAGATCGAACGGAGAGACGTCGCTCAAAGGTGCCCTCCTCAGTCTTGTCGGGGCAGTAGACGAAAAAAAGGGAACGAGACATGGTGGTCAAGGTTCAAGCGATTATACCCTCTAATATATCCAATGTTATAATTACAATACATTAATTTGTTTACACCACGGGTCCGGCCTTGTTCACCTTGATGTCGACATCCTTCTCATACAATGCAAACGCCTTCTTGAACATGCCAGCGAGCTTGACAAGCTCCCTCCTGAACGCCTCCTTGTTCTTCCAGGCGAGTTCAGGGTTAAGAATCTCCCTCGGGACGCCCTCGACGCTGGTGGGAACGCTGAGACCAAAGACGCCAAAGTTCTCGTACTCGGCATGCTTGAGAGAGCCGGAATGTATGGCATTGATGATGGCACGAGTGAATTTGAGAGGGCAGCGGGATCCTGTGCCAAATTTGCCGCCGGTCCAGCCAGTGTTGATGAGCCAGCAGTCGACATTGTGCTTTGACATGCGCTCTGCAAGCATCTCTGCGTAGCGACCAGGGTGGAGGACGATAAAGGGAGCCGAGTAGCAGGTAGAGAAGGTGGGGATAGGCTCAAGGACACCGTCTTCTGTGCCGGGCGTCTTCGAGGTGTAGCCAGCGAGGAAGTGGTAGGAGGCTTGCTCTGGGGTGAGCTTTGAGACGGGGGGGAGGACACCAAAGGCGTCGCAGGTGAGCATGATGATGTTGGAGGGCTGGCGGTCGACAACGCAGGGGATCTTTGCGTTGGGAATGTACTCGATGGGGTAGGCGCAACGGGTGTTTTCGGTGATGGAGACGTCGTCATAGTCGGGGACGCGGGAGACGGGGTTGTAGACGACGTTCTCGAGGATAGAGCCGAAACGAATGGCATTGAAGATTTCTGGCTCCTTTTCGGCGGAGAGGTTGATGCACTTTGCATAGCAGCCGCCCTCAATGTTGAAGACGCCGGTATCGCTCCATACGTGCTCGTCGTCGCCGATGAGAAGTCGGTTGGGGTCGGCCGAAAGGGTGGTCTTGCCGGTGCCGGAGAGACCGAAAAAGAGAGTGACGTCGCCGTCCTTGATGCCAACGTTGGCAGAAGAGTGGAGGGAGAGTTGGCCAAACTTGATGGGCTGGAGATAGTGCATGACGGAGAATACACCCTTTTTCATCTCGCCGGCGTACTCGGTACCCAAAATAACCATTTCCATGCGCTTAAAGTTGATTTCGACGGAGGTTGTAGAGGACATGCCCTTTGTGAAGCGATTGGCAGGGAACTGGCCGGCATTGTAGATGATAAAGTCGGGCTCGCCAAAGTCGGCGAGTTGTTCCTCGGTGGGACGAATGAGCATGTTATTCTAGGGATGATGAGAATTTGATATAGTCATAGTGATGCGATGACATACCATGAAGAGGGCATGATAGGCGCGGGCACAGATGACCCTGACCTTGATTCGGTACTTGGGATCCCACTGAAAGACATGAGTAATGGAAGAGAAAGGGTGGGGATACAACGCACGCCAGCAAAACCGTCAAAGACATAGACGTTGTCACGGGTGTTGAGGTAATCGATGGCACGTTCTCGGTTGATTTCAAAAGTGTCTAATAGAGAGTGAGAGAGTTTTTAGCAACAAAGCTAGAAGACATACGTTCATCCATCTTGATGTTGACTGAACCCCACCAGATATCGTCCTTGGAAGTGTCTTCGTAGACGATACGCTTGTCCTTGGGGGAGCGACCGGTCTTTTTCCCGGAAAAGTTGATGAGGGCACCCGAGGAGGAGATGATGGCGCCCTCGTTACGAATGGCATCCTCGTAGAGCAGGGCGACTGGGGCATTGCGCTTGATGGAGATGCGGTCCATGTCGAAACCAGCTTGAGAGAAGTAGTCGAGGTCTTGACCGATTACTGGGGGTGAAGTTAGCAAAGGCGGGCACACGACGAGGAGAAAAACATACGAGAACCAAACTGTTCAGAGTCGTGAGCCTGGGCGTAGTTCTTGTGGAGGATATGGGGGGTAACATAGGGAGTATGGTGAGGAGCCATTGGTAAACGAGGACGGATGGGAGTAGAAGGTGAAGGTAGAGGGAAAGGTGAGGATCTTGCAGACCTGGGATAGCAGTGTGCTTTTATAGTGGCCAGCCACCTGAGGCGCATCCCTTAATTTCCCGAGTGATTATAGCCCCTATGGCCAATGACAGATGGAGGAGCCGCTCGTTGTGAGGCTGTGCTGGGCCGGCTACCGTGAATCCCCGACCGGTACCCCGGCGGATTAACAGAGATCCGCTTTGCAAGATGACATTGATGACGGCTCATTCTTATCCACCATTCTACGCGTGCTACCTGCTTAAATCGGTCCACTTTCCAGCTACATACATTGGCTCGACGCCCAACCCGCCTCGTCGCCTCCGCCAGCACAATGGCGAGCTCACCCAGGGCGCGTCGAAGACGAAGCACCGACGTCCGTGGGTGATGCAGATGCTCGTGCACGGCTTCCCGTCGAAGCAGAGTGCGCTGCAGTTTGAGTGGGCATGGCAGCACCCGGATCTGTCGCGACATCTGCAGGCCCAGCGGCGGGCGAGGGCACTGTCGTCGTGCATCAAGGTGGTGCACAGCATGATTGCCACGCGACCGTTCGACTCGCTCGCACTGCGCGTCATTCTGTTCACCCCTGACGCGCACGCCGTCTGGCACAAGCTGCCCCCAAGCCTGCTCCCCGCCGTGTTCCGCCCCGAGGGCGTCGCGACCCTGCCGATCCCGTACCCTGAGCCTCTCCCCGCCAAGACTCCGGGCACCGTCTGTGCTGTGTGCACGCTCGCACTGGACGGGGACCCCCTGGCCACCGCCGTGTGTTCTGCGCCAGCGTGCAGTGCGTCGTCGCACCTGACCTGCCTCGCCAGCCACTTTGCAGACGGTCGCATGATACCCCGGGGTGGCAGCTGTCCAGAATGTGGAGAGTACGTGCTGTGGGGTGACATCATCAGAGCCATCTACACCGGCTCCCCGTCCTAAGCGTGTCTTCCCTCGACCACCTTCCAAGTTCTGATTCGCCTCCACCCCCTTGCATCCAATCACAACCCTGCTCTTAATCACCGGGTCCTCCCGTCTCATTCTGAGGCACACAAGCCTGTCTGTACCCGACTTTTCCCGACACAAATTCTTCTCTTGCTGAAACACGCCTGCCTAGATATCCCGAGACTACTACAAATTATCGTCCCATTCATTCTACACTTCATGCTCCGATTGACGGCAAACAGTCGACTTTTTGTTCCGTCCGTTTTTCTTGGCTCTCTGAGCGTTTAACGCCTGAAACTTTCGTTGTTTCGGCCGAGCCTCGTGTCTTCTCTTCGCACGTCGTGCTATCTTTGGAGGTCATATTATTAGCGTCCGTGAAAATAGACAGGTAACTTTAACGACCAGTCCTCTCGCTCCGCAGTAGACTTCTAATTAAGCGTCTTGGAAGCGCAACCATACCTCCACAAATTTATGCGTAGCTACTCCAACAGCCGAACTTGATGCGTGCACTACAAATACTCCAAACGTATCTGTACATCGCTTCCATTTCGCAGAAACCTGCGAATACTGAGAGTAGATAGTTCACCCGATCACATCCCACATATCAAACATTTCCATTTACAACAACGGCTTCCTCAACCAGATACTTAGCGGTCAAAGTTACCCGACCCGGTTTTAGTTTCGACGACGACCCGGTAAGCTTCACCACTAAGAATTAGCGTCTTCAATCCTTCTGGGACTCCACACTCATCTAACGGGGTAGTGATAGGCACTGATTCCAAGGTAAACAGTGATGCTCGTTGCTCTTCCTCCATATCGGACAGTAAACACTCCATGGCAGAGTTCAAAGGGTTCCTTTCATCCGTGATGTCTGATCGGACAATGATATCCTCCCACGACTTGGTCTCTGTGTGACCCACCCGCAGCCGCCGACCTGCCTTGATCTCGAACGCGGACACGGATATCCCAGAAAGAATGTCCAGCACACGATGGGATATGGACTGGGGAGACAAAGCGGAGGGGGTTTCTCGCAATGACGTAAGAGGATAGTTGTCGACAACGCATCAACTAACCTACTGATCAGAGCACGAGAGATGGGCCAGGTAACGCAATTGCCTGGGTGCAGAACTGAGAGTATGGGAAGGACAAACAAAGCAAGGATTCCAATGGCAATCAGAAATATAGAACTGAATGCGCAAGTCGAAATGCCATTCACAACCGCAGAAATGTAGTAGTCAACCCTGCGCTGAAGAGGACCGCACGACACCTGCTGGGTCGGGTTTACTAACCGAGTTCGGCTACTATCCGGCCCAACATCTGATACGTCTCTTTCTCTTCACCCCACCGTGAATCTATTGAAATCAAAGTGGAATTACTTGGCCAACATTTACGGACGAGGGAACGTATGGCCTCGGAGCGCTCAGGAAATTTATCAGAGTGCTTTGTATTTCTAGGTCTTGCGGTGAGAATAAACTATAATACATTCATCCACAATCAAATTGCTCCAAGTGCGATCTAGGACGAAATCCAAAAGTGGTGTAACAAGTGATTTAGATGATACCAATCCCGCCAAGATACGTACTACTAGTTTCCCGGTCCGACTTGCGATAAAGTCTGGTAGGAAAGAGCGGGAGAGAACAAACGACAAACGTCTCCAGACACGATTTTGCAGTCCAATTTCTTACCGCGCTCTACTAAACGTTATACGATTCAGGATGAACACTCAAAGTGAAGCCACAACAAGCCGTGTCAATGATAACTGATCCCACCAAGGGCGCGAATAATATCTCCAGATGCGTACTGGCCTGCAACTCATGTGCTTTTGCCAAGCGGTAAGAACCAGGGTTTGCGGAACCGTTCCTCATCTCTATTGGTTCCCTGTAAATTAACGGCGTACTTGGCATAGATTCGGTGGCGTGCTTGGCGAGTCTAATTCTCTACATAGCCGCGTTGTGGCTGCAATCCTGTGACCGGACCGAGGCTCTACATCGACACTTGCTCATTCGGCAGCTTATACATTCTGTGGATATCACGACGGGCATTTCGTGAGGTCTGTGTGCTTTCTATTTCAAGTAACATTCTCGACAGACCGGTGGCACTTTTTGCATAGCTACGGTCAGGTCCCACTGTTGAAAAACAGCGTTATCTCATTCTTCCCATATAGTGTACAAGTTGTCGTACACTAACAACTAATGCCATACAGGCTTCCCGTTGGACCCGCTTCGTCGAAACTATGTCTGTGAGGTCGTGTCCAGACCGCCTACTGTCCCATTGAAAGAGCGTGCCCTGTTATGGATATCTTGAAGGTCTCTTCCGCTTTGAGTACGAGCCAACGCATGCAAACTCTCGGCCTTCTCAGTCTTAACCTCGGCTTACCAGTATTTTCTCTTACCTTCTCTATTTCTTCTTGCTGATACCGAGATGCTGCGGAACATTGCAGAATTGTAATGACTCAATGCCTTATATAAATATGGTTTAATTTTACTACAATTCGACATCCACCTAACTGTGTGAAGCAAGCATCTCTGATCAGTTACGCCTAGCGCTTGCTGACGCCCCCGTTAACGACACCTAGCGCTTGTTAACGCCCGTACGGATCCCTCTTGGTGGTTGGAACTCGGCTTTCGGACATCCTCGCTTACAACTCAGGTTCTACTTGAGTATTTATTACCTCGTGTAATGCTCAAAATACTCCCATTCTTAACATGCCTCAAGATATGACGAACATCGACACATCCTTTGCAGAATGCGGCATGGGTGCATCAGGAAAAACTCATTTGCTACATACTTGCCACCCAGATATACGTAGCATATGTAGCTCTAGTAGCTGTGGTAGCAGGTGTGCAATGGTACATAGCAGTAGGTAGCATCCTGTATACACCACTGGTAGCTATGTACAAACCTGTATACTTGAGTGATAACTACCAAATGCTATAGCATTGGTCGGTATCAGAGCTTTTCTCGTGTCTGGTACAGTTGATTATATAGTCTAGAAAGATAACTTTGGACTGACTAAGATTTGAAGTTATATAAAAGAGTGAAGCAGAAACAAGGAGACGTGACATTGAATAAAGGTATTTGAAACATTGTCTATATTGCAAGATGCTTTCAGACAGTTACAATAGCAGTGCGCTGACAACGAGCATGGGAATGTTGCAAAGTCCATTTCAAACTCCGACCCAAAATCTGTGGCATCACGTGCAATATAAACAAGATCACGCCATCGGGTTCCAAATCCAACCATCCTTTCTTCCTTTCCTCCATCTCTGCCCACTGTTCCTCCACTCTTCGTTGCTCATTCCATCCTCCTTTCGCTTACTGGTATAACTAGCTGTCTTATCTCTAATGGTCCTTGTTGCACTTCGTGTGCCCTTAGATTCACAGGACTGTTGGGCTGCTGGTGAGTGCCTGACTTGTAACACCATGCCTTCGTGCTGATTCGTCTCGCTCTGTTTGTAGGAATTTTATTTCATAGATACCTTGGACCAGAATGTATGTATTTTGGATCGTTTCAATGCTCATTGCTTACCATGTACTCAGGATCCGGAATGAGCAGAAAGGCATGGGGTGTAATGATGTCGAAGACCTCTCCATGTACAACAGCCATTGCTACTTTAGTTTTCCTTATTTTCTTTGTCTTCCCTGAAGGCTCAGCACTTAATTGTAAGTGTATCATCTTCGTCAGTGATTTGGCCTACTTATCTTTTTATACAGAGATCAAATGCTGGGGTTAAAGTGAAGCAGGTAGTGACTGGTGACCTCGACGATGAAGAAGGAGAAACGGATGGTGAAGATATGATGGTGATGCAGAGACTGATGGTGCGGGGGACAGAATAATAATGTGTACTATTTATTATTACTGGAATAGAATCTTTTTGCTAGCTCATACCGAAAAACCGCTATATAATTTATAGATTGAAAGTATATCTAGCATAGTGCTACTGACAGGAATGGTTGTGCTATTGCTGTGAAACCGAAGTGCTATTGTAACAATACATATGTCTCAGTCGTAGCTACCTCAGCTACCGGCAGGTACATTCATTTAACAGCAGGCTACGTACTGGTACCTAAGAGGGGGGTGTGCTACCAAGGTACCCGAGCTACATACCCATCGTAGCTGAACGTATCACACTGACTTTTTTCTGATGTGATGTGGGCACAGTGAGCGGGCACCGAGTCGGAAGTGGTCGGGAGGTTCCAACTTCCTAGCAGTGTACAAGACTTTCCCAAACCGAGGCGGGACGTCTGTCTAAGTATGGGAAGACGAACCAGAAGCGCATGAATAAGATCAGAGGTCGTTTGAATAATCGAGACCACAAAGGATAATGCACAGCATTCTACTCGAGAGTTACACACTCCATAAAGTTGAACAATAGGACAGTAAGTACGACAACGGGTTTGCAACATGGAACAGCAGAGATATACATAGTAGTAGAGTACTGGCGTACGAGGCACGTTGCGGGGCAACAATTCAGATCAACGTGAATATCAACAATGTTCCTAGGCGAAATATTGCCGGTTTGAATGTGAGGAGTACAAGTGACATATGGACCTAGGCTTTTGATCACAGCAGAATGTATCGGCCTTGTCACCAAAGGGATTCCCGACACATTTTGTTATGGTCGATAGCCTTGATCTGATCAGTACTTGGTCTATTATTCGCCCATTTTCCAGTCGCACGAGTGCCTACTTTTCGTATGATGACTACTCCCAGGCGGCCCCACCGTCCACAGTTGAAAAACCACTTTATTTCATGCTTCTGATATAGTGACGTTGGTAGAAGTCGTCGCGTAACAAACAATGCTATATGGACTTCAACTTGTTCCGGGTGGACCCACCTCGTCGAAGGTGTGACCGATGTCCAGGCCGCCTATCCCATAGAGGATATGATGAGAATTGACATATCCTACATAGGACCTCGTGCCTATCGAGCACAACAGCGGGCACCGACTCGGAAAGTAGCCGTGAGTTTAGTAGAGTCTGGGACCTTCACGATGCGAGACGTCGATGGGAAGATGAGCCAGAACCGTATAGACAGGATCACTGGTACCTGCAAACAGGTCCGAGTCCCTTTATTTATTTGTTTTAATTGAAGGTAGAGAAATTCACACAGCAGAAAATAGATTATCAGGACCACAAAGGTTACACAGTATTCTACTCGAGCTTACGGGTTCCATAAAGTTGAACAGTAGAATAGGATGACAGCGAGTAGCAGTAGAGTACCAGACACCTGCGTACGAGGCACTGTGTTGCGGGTCACCAATCCCGATCATCATCATCAATAACAACGATATTAATAGTGCTGACACGCTAACTAGTGCCGGCCTGAATGCAAGGAGTACAGGTGACATTTGGACCTAGGCTTTTGACCACAGCAAAACGTGTCGTCCTGATCATTCAAGGGAATCCCAACTCATTTTTGCTATGGTCGAAAGCCTGATCAGAACTTGGACTGTTATCCGCCCATTTTCCATTGGTACATGCACCGAAGATCGTTTCCACTGTGAATCTCGAGAGCCAGATAGTTACACCAAGCTTAGGATCAGTCTGTGTACCCCATGAGAGCGTCCCGCATTCCTGTTGATGATGACGAGTTCCTCAGTCAAGTAACCCGCGGACGAAGACATCCAGCCCAGGTCCAGTTTTGACGACACCATGCGTAGTACAAATTCAACCATCAAGCTTCTGTCAACAAAGCAAGATTGGAATTGAATGCAATGAACTCATCTACCATTCTTCTGGGATTTTGATGCTGGAAACTTGGTCTCCACTTCATCTAAGGAGGTAGTGATAGGAACAGATTTGACAGTGACACTGGTCATCTGCCATTGATGCTTTTCCGACTCCATGTTGGGCAGTCAACACCCAATGGTAGAGGGACGACATGTTGAAACTTTGAGATGGGAATCCCGGCGCGTCTCTGTCAGCGAAGCCGTCAGAACATGAATATCCTCCCAGGACTCTGATTTATAAAGTCACGTACGGAAGAGTCTGTGTGTGACCCACTCATCGACCACTTGTCTGCAGGAAATAGAAGGACTGGAACAAATTCAGGCATGTTCATTTAGATAGTTGAGCTTCCAAACAATTATGTCGTCGGTTTGAGTAAGGCATATATTACATCCAAGCCGCACTGGATGCGAGCTTGTCGATTCATCGATTGCAGAGGCGTATAAATACAATCTAATCTCCGCCAATGCATAGGACGCGTGGTAAGCAGGTCAATTATCCATACTTGTTATCCAGCGGGCTCAATTGAAAGCAATAGCAGGTACCTAATAAACACACCGAACATCCAGATAGTGCTATAAACGAACAGAAGAAGTCGACCCGTCGTGTGATGATACCTTCCAAACTCCGAGCGGAAACACCTTGGAAATGTAGAGGCATGTCAGCACCATCAAGATATCGAGCGACTACATGCACGAAGATTAGGAGCGGAGATATAGAAATGAGATACAGGCAACATGGGTTTAGGAGACAAAGCGGAAGGTAACGGACCACTCACAATGAGAACATCACGCTGGGTAAGAGCTCCACTTTTATTCCGACAACAGATCAGCTATGCTACTGATCAGCCTGGGGCACGGTGGAGATGACATACTGCCAGGCTAGGTTACGCTCGATTACCTGGCTAAGCATCAGAGATTACGGGCAAGATGAAACCAGAACAAGGATAGTAGAAGCAACCATGGAAAGCGAGCCAGAAATATGGAACAGATTCGCGAGTTTTCTCTTCATAAATACATCGAGGAGTATGGCACATTTTCAGCACCAGTGCCAAGCAGTGACGAGAGTGTGTCGTACCCATGAGAGCAGACAAGTTGAAATGAAGGGCACAAGACTACATTATCAGCCATACCCATATACCAGATCTATGAATGGAAGAACTACGACACTTGTACGAGTCGTCAGTCACTGGAAGTGCGGGTTACATAAAAAATTACAATCTAACCCGAGTCCGGCTTTCCGGCCCAACTTCCGATAACCGTATCATGATCGGTGTCTACATCCCCACCCGGTGGGATTACTTGGCTAGTGCTTATGGATAAAATTCTGATAGGAACGTACGGCCTCGGAGTACACACCACTTTTCCCAGAGATGCTTCGTATTCTTAGGTCTTGGGACGAGAATAGCCGACGACGCCTGTTCGCTCATCCAAGCAGATTCCTCAGTGTCGCGCTCCAAGCGTCGCATCTTAGGCCCGAGGTGCGATCTAGGGCAAAATCTGGATGTGAGTGGAGTTCACCTTGACAAGGAAGGTCTTTGGTTTAGATGCGACTGACAGGGGCACAAATATCTCCAGATGAGGGCTGCCAGGCTAGTACAACTCGTGTGCCTCCGCTTTCAGGTTGCCAAGCGGTGAGGACCAGGGTTTGCGGAACCGTCATGGGTTCCTCAGAAACTAGCGGCGTCCTTAGCATAGATTCGGCAGTGTACTTGATGGATCTATGTCCGCTAGTCAATCCTAGTCACCTACGAACCAATTAGATAGCCTTTGTGGGTGCAACGCTTGCCACTCAGGAGTATATGTGATAGCGATTTGTTGACATGCATCTGGTGAGGATCTCTTTTTCGGTGACGCCAAGTCTGAATGGTCACTGTTGAGGCTCCGTGGCTTATCTACTCTCAGGCCCTGCTTACCAGTGCATCGTCAAGAAATGCGTTATATTTCGTTTTTCTGGAAAAGTAACTTTACGTGCCGCCTATCCCATCGAGATAGGAGTGCCCCCGAGATATAGCGAGCATCGGCACATCCTACGCGAAGGGTCGCAGAACCTAGTGAAGAGCGACCTCTTGGGCTTAGTAGAGGGTATCGAAGAAGTTGCTCGTTTACGAGGACATCTAAGTCGGAAGACGAACCGGAGCCTCATGAACAAGATCACACAACGTCACCTGGACCTGTGCTGTCCGATTTATCTGTAGGTAGGAACGTTCACACAACGGAAAATTCTAGGCGAGACCACAGCAGCATAACAGTGTTACTAGACGCCTTGTGTGTGTTGCACGTCACCGATTCAGGTCCGAACTAGTGACTTGCAATTCAGATCATCATCTCCGATCATCACCATCAACAACAATACTCCTGGCAGGCTAACTGGTGCCGGTCAAAATGCAAAGCAACACAGCTGACTTATCGACCCAGGCTTTTGCCCACAAAATATGTTGGCCTTATCATTGAAGTGAATCCCGATTCATTCTGCTGTAGTCTTGAAGAGTCTTGATCAGAACTCGACTGTAACGCGCCCATTTTCCAACTGGTTTTTGGTCGACTCGAAACAGTTGCCGACCAGGAGTGTAAAGCTGCAGCTGGGAAGGGGGTGTATTTTTACGTGTGAGGCCTAGAAGAAAGTATCAGGATGCATTCAATTCAACCCTTGCCCGAATCACGCCGGGACACCAACTAGCACCGCCGTCCAATGGTGTGTAGGTATTGCCTATCGTAAAGAGGGCCCATACATATTTGGGTCCATCTCCTGAATGCCGGTGTTCGTATGATATTGCCCTATGGCGAATATACTCTATTTTGAATGCATCCTGACCAGAGGCATCATTCCAGAAGTGATGTCAAGTGTCCTCGAGGTGCAACACGAGGACGAAGCTTCTTCAATTACAGAAGACTTTCATCTGCTTCGTCTCCCATGGTCGAACAGATAGACAAAATCACATAACGCATAGTTCAATTAATTCGCAGACTTCTGAAACCATCCGATGCATAATATCCTACACGTATAGAGTCCTTCAAAACCGATTGGCACCTCCGCCATGACTATTGGCGTGTCATTTAGTGCTTGCATTCGGCGCACTTGCAGTCGCCGGAGGCGCAGGAGCACCTAGGTAGTTGGGTCAAACGATGGACAGTGGGAGTAACGGACGGTACTCACGCAGTGCAAGCGCACGAGGAGGTTGCGCAGGCCTGGGAGACGGGAACTTGGGTGGTCTACATGAATGGTGAGCTAGGAGAAGGGGGGAGGTAGCAGAGGACTACGCACGGTGTACATGCTGTCTTTCGCTGAGTTTACTAGGTGGGTTTCCTGGTGAGAGATTCACCCCACTACTCGTCCTCCTTATATACGATTTGCTGGGGTCCTTGAGGAGTCATAAGCCATGCATCAAGGGTGGGCACATGTCTAGGTGTGGCCCGGGTCCATGGATCCATAATAGCGCGGTTGGGTATAGGCTGTGGCTGATCTATCGATTGCAATGCAATTAAAAAGATAGGGATCTTTCCGATGGGCTCACTGCGGAAAAGACGTGTGCTCGTAACTGAGAGTCAGCGCTTTTGGGATAAACTTTCACTCGGATCTCAGCTGAGGGCCTGCATTGGATGTTGTACTCTGAGCGACGCTTTAGTACTAGTGGGGGTAGATGCCGAGGTGTCAGAGTGGAGTATACGAAGAGGAATTGGGAACGTACGGATGAGATCCCATCTAGAGAGGCCGTGACATACAAATTCGGAAAACCCGATACGGGTGATCTTTGACGGTGGGGGAAATATTCGCATTCCTATGGAATCGGTACCGCGCGGCGCTCTAGCGGAGTTGGTAATCAAGTCGAGATGGTCAGGCTAGGCAACTTGAAACAATAATAACGGGGTTCTTACAGGATGAAGTTCCGCCATGACATATGGAGGCGGCGCGGGTGATTTTATCTAAAGGAACGGATATAAACGATGCGCCTTTTGGGGCCCGTAGAGCTGGTGCCGCGAGGTAGTAGAATTCCAGACGCCTAGGCTGGACGTCTTGCTTGGAATTGTGTGGTTCTGGATCCCTGAGTCTGTCGTTGAACAACTAACCCCACCGCAAGCGAGAACTTGAAAGGTAGAAGATTGGAACAAGAAGAGGGCAAGGTATACGACGTAAAATCTTAAATGAGGGGATCTTTTATGACCTGTTCTGCCGCCATGACTGAGCGGGTACTGACTGAGCAGGTACTTAACTCGTAAACATAGCGTGGGAAAGTTGAACAAAGTGATCTGTGATGGCGGCAACTAAGCGGCACAGCACTGGCAGGCGTCTACATCCATTAATTCCAGTATATTACAGTAAGCTACAGGAGGGTGCGATACGTTTACAGTGCACATAGATAATGAACCGTTCAGATAACAACCAAAAAATAGAGGAAAGAAATCATAGGGGGAAAAAAGCGGATGTTATCAACGTTTCCGTACCTTGGGTTTGGGCTTGGACTTGTTGGAACTCGAACTGCCACCTTTGGAAGGGCCGTCAACGATGATAACCTCATCATCGCTTGTTGCAGCCTTCCGCTTAACGCCCCTCCGCATAGTCGAAGACGACACGCTATCAACGTCGATGATTTCGACGCTTCCGCTTCTCGTCGAGTTTGTGGATTGTTGCAAAGATGAACGGGCAGGGCTTTTCCCAATTCGCGACGAAGAAGCTCCAGGAGACGCTACTCGCTGCCCCAGTTCCTGACTCCCGCTCATGCCAGCCTTACGACCCGCAGTCAATGCCGCTCCCTTAATCTCCACCATTAACCTCGTTTCTCGCCAGTCACGCTTGAAAACATTATCAGCTGACAGACCATCCTCAAACATTCTCATGTTGGCCTCTACCCGCTCGTCATCGTATCTGGATGTGATGATCCCTTCCCCCGTCATTCGCGCCCCAAATGTGTCCAAAGAGATCGAACCGGAGTTTTTTACTTGATACTTTGCTCTATCCTCGCCCTCGCGGAAGCGTTCTTCTGGGACGGATGGCTCGCCAAGGTTCTCTATCCATTCCCACGGTCGATTCACCACGGGGGCATCCTGTACCAGTTTGCCAGAGGCATCTCGATGACAGGATGCCAGATCCGCAACAGAGGAGACGGCAGGAAGATGGGGTAATAACGACCGTAGTTGCGTGAGGTAATGAAAGGGAATGTCTGGCGCAAAGTCAGAGGGAGTGATGTCGGGGTAATTAATGAATGGGTCGAAAGCGTTCATTTTTGTCGAGGTGGGCGCTTCTACAAAAACATGTGTTTGTTAATGAATGAGGCATATACAGCTGGAAGAGGATTCGATACATACCATCGATAAGATAATACAAAGTATCCAAAAGGAGTGGATAGGCTATAGGATCGAAGGTATTTCCGGAAGCAAACAGCTGTGACATAAATCAGTTACGCTATTATGGGTGCCGCAGGCGACGTACCAGGGTAAGTCGGTACAAACTTGCGCACAATTTGCGGCTTGACTCGGTGGTACTAGTCGTCCATGCACCTTCGAAGCTCAAGTCAAACTGCAGAAACCTCGCTAGAAGCACCACCTCTTGGGTAAAATCCGTCCGATCGCCAGTCATTGCATCCGGATTATGAGTTGCTTCTTCGATACTAGCAAACTTGCTACAGAGGGTCGAAAAAAACATGTCCTGAACATCGGGGTCAAGAACGGGGAGATGAGCAGACTCTTGCCGCAGGGGTTCTGCGACGTAGATCAAGATCCTGAATGACTCTCCAGCACGGGCCAGAGAAGTGCCCGTGTCTGACGATGGATCGCGAAGGACGCCGGTCAAAAAGCGTAAGCCGTTGTTGATTATCTTTCCAGCCACGGCAGAGCCCACCCCTTGCGTCATTTGTGTAACAAAGCAGGCTTCATCAGATGAAAGTGTGTGGTCGAAAATGACGGAGGTCAGTTTGTCCAGTGTCATACAAGCCGTGTCATAGGCGTGTGATTCTTTGTTGATAGAGCGCTCCATCTGCTTGAGGAAAAACTGTAGTTGGATTGTAGTAGCGGATATCATCCAAGGGCTTAAAAAGGAAGACTTTTCGGGCCAACTGGATATTTCGATGTCTATGGTATTGAACGTCAGAGTTGTCCAGACCACGGACCAAATCCATACCTTCGTCTGGGGCCTCGGAAAAGATCATGCGTAGGGCAGCCATAGTCCGATCACCTACTTCGGGACTCGTGTTCTTCTTGACCTGCATAGCTTGTTCAAACGCCTCCCGAAGAGCGTCTAGATTGCGAAAAGTGCCCTGTCGGAAATTGTCATCCTCATAAAGCGAGTGCCTTATGGCCTTGAGCTCTGTTCGGAGATGTTCCGGGATCCTTTCGTTATTCTCTAAGGATACGAGAACAGGGATGTTTGACACCAAAACTGGAAAATGCGGTTCGCAGTAGACGTCTTGTTTTCTGGTTTGCAGCCGTTGAACGTCGAAAAGGTCGCATGGCGGCATGATTCCAGAACTCCCCTCCCCGCGAAGCAACAACCCTTGTACGAGGTTGTTAGCAGCAGCAAGAAAAACTTCCATCTGTTGTGGCGGCAATTCTACAGATGAAGAGGCGCATTGCCACGCAGGATAGACGAGGCCGGTCATGATCGTTGTAGTCTTCAGAGCACCATGAACCACCAGGCCGAGCAAAAGAAGAGTGACGATATCCCATACATCTGCGGTCAGATTTACGACCTCACTTTTACCCGGCCCTAGGAACCACCCAAGGACATGATCATCAAGGCCGGTAGGAAGAAGGTGATCTACATGACGGAGAAATGTTGCATATCGTAAGGCACATCCCCTTCTACCCTCGGTGTCGAGC
This sequence comes from Armillaria novae-zelandiae, assembly GCA_030435655.1. Classification (NCBI taxonomy): domain Eukaryota; kingdom Fungi; phylum Basidiomycota; class Agaricomycetes; order Agaricales; family Physalacriaceae; genus Armillaria; species Armillaria novae-zelandiae. The sequence goes on along the minus strand of JAUEPR010000004.1, from coordinate 1,130,779 downwards.
ACCATCAAAGGAATTTGACGAAGACTGGCAATCGTGTTGTCCCAAACTTTCCATGCCCAGTCGAATGACATGCGATACTTTATCCAAAAGGCATTAGCGAGAGTGGATGGGGCATCTTCCTCGTAGTCGCCTGCCAGTAGAAGTATCTCTGGCAAGACACTGGGAACTGGTTCAGGATGTCCCACAATGACAGGTTGGAGCGTCTAATTAGTATGAGTACCCTGTTAGCGACCATAATATTCAGGCTCCTGCTCACCATTGAGTAGTATGAAATTTCTGCGTTGAGTTGATCACGTGCTTGGGCCGAGAGAAATCGATTGTCGTCGAGTTCTTTCAGAAGAACAAGTAGAACACGCGTCTGCATGCCTTTACTTTTCCAGATCTGATGAGCAGTCTGTAGACTAGTTACGATTGATCCGACGACATCCATGCATGACCAGAGAGTATGAAAACGGCGAAGTGTGTCTATCGCTGTATTCAGGCTATCGGTGGTAGATGCATGCTCCAGTAAACAGAGAGTGAGCTACATGAATCCATAAGCACGAACGCGATCAGAAACAATTTACACCTACATTCAAGATTGACCGGAAACATTTGGTCTCGGCCATGAGTTCTACAGCAATGCAGTATGATTTAAGTACATTATCAATCATAGATATGCTGCAAAAAGCTCATTACTATGACGGAGTCAAGCCTAATTACATTCAACTTACCTTGAAATACTCTTCTCCAAAATCGGTAAGAGCCACAGCTTCAATGTGCGAACTTGCTCGTAGAGGGGCGAAGAGACGAATGTCTTGCACTGCCGAAAGAGAGCATCAGGAGACTTTAACAAAGGTTCAGTACCCCCTGGAAAAATAAGTGTCTATCGGTGAGGAAAAGAATATGAAGGTACCTTCAAACAACTGTGGCATCACTGCTCTAATTTCCTTTCGCATTTGCCGTTCTGTACTTTCCTCTGGTGTATCCCTAGCGCGAACACCGTACAAAGTGACCTTCCTTTGGTTCAGTTGCGAAGGCTCCGATAGTGAGATCCAGCGAAGAAAAAGACGGTGTCGCGATTCGACAGCCTGCAGTTCGTAAGTATGTTTCTTCCCAGTCAACATTAGGACTTACATCGTTGAAGGACAGCCCTTGCTCTCCACGAGCGATTAGACGTTGTATGTAGCTTCCATAAGAAAACAATTCGCGTTGTATGAGTTTGCCGAATAGCAGAGCAACAGCACGGATATTCTTCGGGTCCCCGGCCACTTCGGACGAATCAAGCCAGCTGAACAATTGATCTTGTATAAACTCATCGGGTGATCGGTCCTCCCGTCGCAAGGCTCGCTCTCCAGCACGTTGACGCCAGTTTCTGATCAATGTGATGGCCGCAAAGGGCCTATGATCGCCAAACTGAAGAGGTGTGATGCTCCATGTAAGTAGCATATCTAGTTTGTGCTTTGGATCGTCCAGGACGTTATCCGAAAAGAAAGATATCGAGTTAATATCGATTGTCCTGGATATCGAATTGAGAAGCTGGAGAGAGACGTCAGAACGAGGATGCATCGTCATTCTAAAAGTATACCTTGATATCCAGAACCGATGAGCCAAGACGATCAGATGCAAGGGGGGGAAGATTGTAAAAAAGCATTGCTTCGTTACGCCGCTGAATGTCGGCGACATTCCGTATTAACACCTGGTGTATCTCGCTCGGATTTTGGCCATCGAAAGTTTGGTCCATTATGTTTTCTGTCAAAACGGCGAGCAAAAGGCTGGAATGAGTCGCCCACATCTTTGGACTGACGAAAGCATCAGGTAAAGCTAGACAAAAACGCTAGACGACTCGTGTTAAACAAAGCTAAAAAGGTTTTTTCTGCAGAAAAGACAAACCTGGAGTATAGCTTTCAGCAGGCCCTCCGTATCGACCAAAAACTCCCTCGAAGCGGAGGATCCAATCTGAATAGGGTTATCAAAATGACAATCGACAAAGTCAGGAAGAACTTTCATTACCTCGGATAACTTTGAGACACATGCTTCGACAAACGGCCGGGTTAGAGGTCGGCTGCTCATCATCCCTTCAAGATACTCGTCTGCTATTCGCGCTATGAAGCCTGCTTGGGCCAAGTTACAGATTCCCATCTGGTGAACAACCCAAACTAGAAAAGTCCGTCGATCCACCAGTCCTTCCTTATAAAAAGCTCTCAAAAGCTTGAGACAGTAAGTGAACCGAGAGATCCAGCGATCTCGAGTACCCGTGTCCGCCAAAACACCTTTGAACGTTTGTTTGATATTCATTCCGGGGCGTGGCGCGCTGGGAAGGGCGATGTCAGCCAGTTGTTTCTTCATATAACCTGTTACAACGCCAGCCCATTCCACGCTGTATTGTGTAGGATTGTATGATGGTCTGTTTCGAAGACCCGCCTATAGTGAATGGTAAATCAACGAGTAACTGTCGGAAGTGTGCAACTCACAGTTTCATTGGCTCCGAAGACGCGTAGAAACCATACTGCACGAGGGATAGCGATGTTGTTAGAATGGAGGAGGTCGAGCAAGTCGTGACCTTTGGCTCCATGGGGAACACTCTTCCCGAGCTTATTTAGAGGGACATCAGGATTTGCGAGGTCGGCGAACCAGGCTTGACGTTTAATGTCGTTCAATGTCACCCGAGAAGGAACACGGAAGGTGGAAAGACTGTTGCCATAAAAATTGAGGTATCGTATAATAATAACATATTTTACTCACGGGATCGATGGTATTTGATGCAATCGTCTGGCGAACACCTCATTCATTAGCTCTTCTAACTTGGAGATGGTATCCTGTGCATGCAAACTCTCTGTAACAGTGCTTTGTGCGCTGAATGTTTCCATCTGTGAATCATGAGTATGTGACGCCACCACCATATTTCCAACACGCACTTGCACACTAGGCGGAAGGACGAAGCCATTCTTGATATTTGATTCCGAGAGAACGTCCTCCTCTTGTCCTGAATGAGGAGGATAGAAGCCAGGATATCCTGTGACCACATGTCAGAAAGAAATAGCACTAGACCTGTACGAAAATGCTCACCAAGTTCTCCTGCACTATGAGCCTTTGGAAGCCATGCTGGTGGTTGCGACTTATAGAGCGGTATCGAACTCTGTTCATGGCCTCTCATTGAAACTATATTCTGCGAACAGTAAAGTGCTCGTCGCCATTCAACGTGATAGAGGATGCAGCATGGGTGAGCAAACACAGAAGAGGATTGTGCAATGACGGATACAGGCAAGTGCCGACGGCTAAGTGCACTGGCCAGATTCGGCTGTTCATCACTTTGTCCGTTACGTCCACAACGATGCGGCAGTCCGTCGCTCCCAATCGCGCCTCTCAAACAAACTCAGCTGCTGCTGCTGCTAGGCTCCTCGAAAAGAAGAAAGAGTTTGATGCAGTCAATGCCCTCACTCGAGCCAGCGCATTATACCTCGAACGTATAGAGGGATTATCGACGGACTTTGACACCATGGCGGATGCGGGGCAAGGTTCGCAACGGATATACTGTTTGCTTATACCATTCCTTATGCATATTTTAGTATTTGGTGACGTCCTGGTGCAGTGGCCCAAGATGTTCCAGATATTGAATCTTTTTCGTAGGTTACGAACCATATGCCACGGCCTTTAGCTTACGTTTTGTTTATCAGTGGCATCCCGTGCGGAAGAAAACGGCGAACAAGCTCGAAGTAGCAGCGATAATAAGGAAATGCTAGTCCGGATACCTATTGAAGAATTACAAGAAACGGAATCCGCAGAGAAAGAAACTACATCTGCGTAAAGACGAATAAGTAAGATAAATTCGTTTGCTCCCAATTGCAGTATCTGAATGTGCTTTTATCATGTAGGTGCAAAGGTCACGATTTTGCCGCGTTCTTTTTCTGCTCTTTCAGCATGGCAATCCGCTGGCAACACATTGTCAGGAAACATGGCTGATGCAAAGAATATGCTCTGACCTGCTTCCTCTCCTCTTTCCGTCGGGCCATTTCTGCTGCTCGTTCCTCCTTGGTCAGGGAGGCAGTTGCGGGAGGACTTCTATTCCAGTCGTCTATCGCTGGCGATGATGGAGTGCTCGAACGCTGACTTGGTGACAGATTAGTCTGTTTGACTGCTGGCGACCGAGAACGAGACGTTTGGGGTTTTATGAGGGAGGCTATATAATACAGTCAGGGATAACCACGGATAAAAATCAAAGATGCGTCAATACGAACAGTATGAATTACCGTTGGCGCTGAGTCCGGGACCAGAAACTCGAACAGGTTTAGGTTGGACAATTTCGGGCGTTGGGGCAGTTTCAAAAGCACCTATTGCACGAATTAGTGACTGAACCGAGTCATGAAATGCGACGGCGTTCTCACTCCAGTCACCATCGTCTGCATTCACGTCGATCAAATCATCGCTACCCCAAGGATTAGAATCTAGATGAGTATCTTCGGCTTCGGCCTCTTCGGCAAGTTGCTTCACAAGTGCTGCAGCGGTTGCTTCAGAAGATTTGGTGGCGCTGAGTTGAAGCCCCTTGCTCTGTGATGCAGCTGAGTTGACCTGTCGGTTAAAGGCGGGAACAACAGGAGATGGCACGGTGGAATTAGCAGTAGACGTTGAGGCGACGAAAAGCCCGGGACGAAGGTTGCCTATATGACTGTCCTCAGTGGGCTGTATAGAGTTAAATTTATCCATTCCTGTCTCCCCAATTGTACTTTGCATGTCAGTAGCAGCAAGCTGAGCATGAATAAGCTGATAAATTTGACGTTGAAAGAAAGTATAACACGAACTCTTTTGCCTAGAGACGACACGGCCCATCCTGCTAATGCACCGGCAGCCCCAGCCGCCGAGTTTACCAAGGTTGTCTCAACGTGTACAGGAGCGTTAGTACCAGGTGTGTCTCCTGGCTCAGATAGAATAGTTTCGGGCTGTGATCTGTCAGCGAAGAACACCATAGCAATCGTGTGACTGACCATTGTTGCTGCATGAGTTTCGAGTTTTTTGACGAAGACCTCCATCGCCTTAAAAGCTTGATCTCGCACCAGTCTTCCGTATACATGAGTATCGATGGACCTCCATGCAGTGATTCCCGCAACTTACTTTTCCTTATCCAACATCGCAGGAGACATATTCGGGATGACTTTGGTAGCTAGATCCTCGATGTCAAAACAGTCTATTGTTGCCATGAAGGCCATCAATCCGGCCACTCTTGCGTGTACAAAGGAATCCTTGAGAGCGCGGGTGAAAGCAGGCACCAGAACCTTTCGCTTTGTATTATACCCTAAAGTCGGACCAAGACGTCCGATGAGGATGCAAGTATTCGTCCGTATGGAAGGCTCTGTGTCGGTTTGCATTCGGGCGAGATGCCGTAGAAGATCGTTATTCAATACGCGGTCACTAAGCTACAACAAATGAGGACGCACGTCGGTGGATCATAGATCACAACGTACTTTGGGAGCAAGAAGGATAACAGACTTGACTGTAGCTTCTCGGATAACGGCAACTGTGTCGGAAAACCCTGTTTGCTAGCTCTGAGTCAGTACTTTCCGACAACTTCGCCGTACAATGTCAATGACTTACTAAATGGGGGAAAATTTTACTATCAACCATCTTTTTGTCCAATTTGTCGACATATTCCGGAAGATGGTCCAACAATGCCATCCTTGTTCCGCGGTCGGGACTGGTAAATAACTTGACCAGAGGCGCAAGTACCTGTGTTGGATAGTCGTCTGGGGATACATTCTTGCTGAACTTGAGCACAAGAGGCAAAATGGCGGCAGCAGATGCTCCACCGAATTCCAGGGCTGAAACTAAGGAGGGAACTATTCGATGCGTGGCGAATTCAGGGGGAAATGAAGATGACGATTCATTCAGGTTTCTGGATATTTTAAGTTCAACAACATCATGCACATATATCTAATTCACCTTAGAAGAGATGCCTTCTGGGCCTCGCTACCTAGAGCGAAATTGTCAAGTTCCCCGCAAACTCTGACAAGCCGATTGGTTGCAAAGAAGCCTGAATCGGCCATGCCAGTATCAAGAAATCGTTTCGGTGTCCATCGCGATTTGCTGTTCGGGTTCAACAAGTTTTTAACAACAGGAAACACAGCTGCCGGAATAGCACCTCGAGATGCAGCAGTCGGAGGAGAATGGGGTGGGTTCGATGTGGCAGGGGGATGATGCGCGGGATTAAAGACGGCGTTGACAAGTAAACCAAGGGCATAGGCGTCTGCAGCAGCTGAATCCCCTCTCATCTAGATATTAGCTTCGTGGTGAAGTAAGACAGCAGATCAATATTTACTGCTTCAGCGCTGACCATCCACTCTTCTTGACTTCTGGCGGTGCCCAGACCATGGCATCTGGTAGCAATCCACCCATTGTCTGTACACAAAGATATAAGACATGACTCTAGGAAACGAGTTGAAATCGTACGTATAGCACAGCAGCATCGTCGATTGGATTGCTCAAGACTTCTAGGCCACCTAGTTTCCACTCTCCGGAAGGAGAGATGAAGACGGAAGATATCCTTACATTGCCATGTGTAGAGGAACACGAGTCGTTGAGAAATGCCAAGGCGACCTAGGAAAGTGAAATCACCTTCATTTGAAAGAACCGACGCAACGTACAGAGATTCGGTGAAGACCCCAAATCAACCAATCCTCCTTCTCTTGCTGTCCCTTCGTCGACCAAGATTGTAACACCGCTTGTAGTGGCCTGACACGTTCCGTCATGATGTAAGTGGTGGAATCTGACTCTACTGCATCAAGAAACTTGAGCACATCGGGATGGCGAGTGGTCCTTAGCTTCCTCAGCGCGTTCTTGGCAAGAGGCCCCAGGTTCTTCTTCTGGGAAAAGTCGTATTCAAAGATGGATACAGGACTACTATCATCCTACAAAATAAGAAATGCGACTGAGCACGCTCTAAGTAGCACTACACACCCGCTTAGTACCCTCGTACAATGTGCAGATACCATCCAACGACGACACTTTCGGCCCCAAGGAGAACGGCAAATTAAGGCCTGACTTTTGAACCAACGTAGAGACGGCTGCAGATCCAAGAGTACGTAGATAATCCATCCTCCTCTACGTCGCGACGAGTAGGAGCCTTGACGCGGAGATAGACGTGGACGTTCAGGGACAAGGAAGGAAGTAGCCAAAATCGGCGAAATCCGAGTCAGGTCTTGGCGACCACATGGCCATCATATTGCTCTTTGTCTTCTCATTTTTCCCTTGACCGTCGTCCCCCAAGACCCATTGGCATTGGAGCGTTGCATGGTTCATGAAGCGTCTTCATAGTGTTCGCTAGACGATCTGGTACGGCCACGACCTCTCATGGAGTCAAATATGGTCGCAGATATATCCCCACCAATCAACAATGTCATGCCAGCCTCTAACGGTATTCACACCAACGGCAGCATTGAGCTGAATATTGATGAACACGAACGCGAGCTTCCTTTTGTCGATGATGGACAAATACCCTTGGGCGAACTGCTTTCACGCGTTATGCAGTCCATTTATGCCGAGCTATCAGAATTGGCAGAGACGTGAGTTGTTTATATCATCATCCATGCACAACTTTTGACCTTCTGCAGTATGCCAAATATGTCTGATAGTGCTCGAAAGCGTACCATGGCTGACTGGGTAGTGAAGACGAAGAAGCAGGTGGTCAAACTTTATGCTGTGGCGAAGTGGGCACGAGATGCGGGCACGGTGCAGAAGTGCATGGTGCGCTACAATCACATCTGATCATCGCACGATACTCACTACACCTTTTAGAACATTACGGCCTTTCTCATGAATCAAAATCAGCAGTTCTCCGACGTCCTTGGTTCGCTCGAAGCAATACGTGATGCAATGGCCCCTGCACGGTGAATGCGACGTTTGGCTGGTCATCGTTTACTTATTGGTGGATGCCTTAGCCTTCGGAATCACGATCTATTGACCTCTCTGGATGTACTTACAACTGGATCCTACAGGCGCCTCCCCACCATCATTAAGGTCTTCCTTTCACTGCTACCACTCTTTTTTGGGACCAACGCGTCTGTTTACAGAAAAGCATAATACCACCCCGTCCATTAACGGACACGGAAGTTCTCAAGACGCTTACTGATATGGAAGATGTCATGCGCTTCCGACTGAGGTTAACAGAGATTATTCCCGTGGAAATGTCCCATTATCGAATATGTATGTCGCTTCATATTAGACGTAAAGCCATCTCTTACATATGTATAGCTAACGGTCGGGTCTATTTTACGGCCCCAAAGTTATTTGAGACATCTATATGCTTGCGAGGTGCCGAGAAAGATGATGGCTGGTTCTTCGTGCATGTCGAGTTTCTGATTACCGTCGGAGGGGATGCTACTGGAATCCAAGGTGCTTGATCTTTTTGTATGATCTTACGAAATGACCCAACGCCAACGCAGAGTTCCCGCGAATACCGACGGGCATAATGAAGCGCCATCTAACAGATGAGGCCGATTCAAGACTTGCTTTCTATTTACCGATGCCAGAACAACCACCAGGTGTTGAGCTTCCTCCGCGGCCTGTGCTTCCTGAAGGCATTGTGGACACGCCCCTGGTCCGACTATACAATTTTCTTCGTGAGCACTACCTGTCTACCATGTCAACCGTTTGACAATTAATAGCAATTACCAGAGATTATGTCTTTATCTTACCAACTGGAAATTCTTTGGTATCAGGTTAATTCCACATTTTCACCGCAATCATTGCCGCTGAAGTCTATTTCACAGGCTGAAAGAATGCGTTCCCTTGGGTGGGCAGAGTTTCTGTCCGTGAATATGACTCCCGATCGCAAGACTATGACTGTGACTTATTGGAGGTAAGCATCATCTGATCCGTTTTGGAAAATCTTTCACCTTTTGTGTAGGCGCAAGCCTGTGCCAAACATAGGTATGCGGTCTCGGTCAATCAGGATACCAGAGATAGGCGGGAAACTTGTCATTGCCATTGTTGAAGCACGTGCATCCGTCCAGGCAGGCGGAGGGCCTGAGCGATCCTCCAAAGCGCGTGTCCTTGCCGATCTCCAGCGAAAATCAAAACTGGGAACCAAACAGCCTTCAGATGATGTTGAAGGACTGCGGTTCAAAGTGACATGGGAACCGGAACAAGGTGCATTGGGGGTACAGATACCACCAGAAGAGTTAATACTACCATCGGGAACGCTCACGGTTGTACGTTCTATTTGATCAAGTGACGGATGTTCACTGCTAATTTGTCTTGTAGAATGCTGATGATTTGGATTTCGAATCTCTGCTGCTCAAGGTGATACAGAGACATGTCAATTCAATCATATCTATGATACAATTGAACCTACAACGCGGGCCATCAAGAGCGGTATTCGGTGCACCCGGAGTGGTGACTTTGAATGAAGAGGGTATGTTGAGTATCTGGACAGCGTTCATTTCTCATCAAAAATCTGTAGGTAATTCGCGCGGCCTTCGTGTGAGACTTTGTGCAGACGAGATCGTCATCATTACTATCGACCCTCGGACGGGAAGATTGAATCTTCGGGATACCGGCGATCTTGCGGCAGCAGGACGTGGCCCGCGCTTCTTTGCCGTATCCGAAAAAATTAACGAGAATCCAACTATACTGATGGATGCATTGGTTCGACTGCGGCTTCAGGTAAGTGGATGAATCACATCTTGCAAAATGCTTACGTTAACCTCATCACAGACGATTGTCGATTTTGCGGAGCAGATGGCCAAATATCTTGGCTTGCAGAGTTTCCGGACTCGAAATTTCCCTCCGGAAGGTAGATTCCAGCGTAGTTATATTATCGATCTTTCTGACGATTTATCTGGCTGTAGAGAAACGCAAACTTGGGCCGTTAGCCCGGAGAACACTCTATATTCAACTGGAGCACTTCCCCGATCACTATCTTGTCATCGTCATTACAGACGACAACTTCCAGTACGCGCTCATAGAATCCAAGGTTCTTCGGGATTCAATGTTTGCGAACTTGGTTATGGAAGATATTGGTTGGCTGGATTTCGACAGAATACACGGCGAAGACGTCGCGCGGCCAGGATGTTGAGGTGAGGGTCGGAATGAAGAGGAAAAGGAGCATCGATGACGGCCCTAGCGTGCCACATATGGAGGCAGATCGCAAAGGCTTCAACTTGGATACGCAAGTCTTGCGGGAGCTTTATAACTACTGCTGCGCCCGCGTAGCTTACACCAAGGTTGAGCGCCAGTTCAAGTTACGAAGCATTCAGTTCACCCACGTCACCCCGTCCACTTCTGCCAACCCACTCGCCACTGAACTACAGTCTTCACTCGTGCGTTCCTGTTCCATCCCTATGCGTTCAATCCAAGCATATTCTCGAGGGCGCACCTGCCGCTGAAGCAGCCATGCCCAATATACGCGTTATTCCGCTCAACTGGTGGTCAGACTCCGAATCTGGTAAAGGCGCCCAGGTTGTTACTTGCGTCAAATTGAAGTACGTCTACGTTTCAAAATCGGGTAAAGGCACCAGCTCGATTATTCGTCCTTCCAAACGGATAATATATGACACCACCGAAGCCGTCGTATCTTTCCTCTCGGAAAACGTCAACACCTGTGTGGACGAGTTCCTAGAGGAGTGGGCGCGGGTGAGCAAGATGGTGGTAATTGCGCGAGAGGTGGCGCAGTTGAAGGGCCGAAAAGGATGGGAGGATGTCCAGCTACTGGATTTCGACTTACAGACGGCGTTGTTTGTCTATAAAGGCGACTACACCGTATCGATAACGTGTGAAGATCAACTGAAGCCGACCGGCGGGAAGTTCGAGCTGCGTTTTGGTCGCATGGGCAACGTGGACGGCGGCAGAAATCCACATTCAGAGGCGGAGCCTTTCTTGCGCACGGTCCTGCATGCGGGAAAGCTCGGGCCCTCCGTGCATCAGCTAGTCATGCTCCTCCGAGACACCCTTCCTATTGTCGTAGAACTCTCTGGGTTTACTGGTGTAGACTCGTTTGCTAAAAGTGCAGGATGGTACCGTGTGCTATATCGATCTCATCATGCCCTCGACTTCCGGTTGATGACGGAACAGAGGGTTGCGATACTTGATGGATCACATTCGTTGTTCTCATTGCCGTCGTCGTCCGAAGACGCCCAGCTTGGGCTCAAGCCAATCCCTAACTTCGCCCAGATAATCAGTGAGCTTTCAGGCCCAGGTAGAAGGCTTGATGTTGGCATTGTCTGTCGGGTGGATGAAGTGGGTGGTGTAGCAAGAGAAGTGCATGATCGTGTTGTCAAACAATTGGAGGGCTCTCGATGAGATATATTTACTGGGCTTACCATATAGCAATATAATCGGTTTTGTACAGTAGAAATGTACAGGCGTGACCAAATAGTGACGTGCCTTGACATGTTGGGCCCTGATATCTCTTCAGCAGCATAGGATGGTAGATTTGTTCAAGTGGTGCAGCAAAATGCTTCGGTGTTATTACATGATGCAAATAATTAATAAAACAGGTCATAGCGCAGAAATACGACATTCACAGAATATCCATACAACACAATCACGTCGGAGGAAAGAAACGATCCCAAGGTCCTTCCAGTCTTGCTGGAGCTTTGTTCTTGCTACGCGACCTGCCTTCAGGCGGCACCTTCCTCGGACTACTCTCGCTTTGTGCGGCTGCTACAGTCCGAACAAGAGACTTTATCGCAAAGACCTCCACAGGCCGGTTCTTCACCGGTTCGCGGCAAGTAGGACATGAGAAGACTGGTCCGCCAGATGCAGCAGTAATCTGCTTGACCAACGCAGAAAGTTGCTGAGGCGCAATCTGGGGGTAGAACATCATTTCTCGGAGAAAGTCAGGGAGCATGATAGGTTGATTAGGGTGATAATGTGGGTGTTGTCGTCGGTGTTGCTCGAGTGTTGCATTAAACCAATCTCGTAGACACTGATTGACAGAACGTGTGGCCGCATTCGGGAAGACTGGTAGTTCGGGTTGAATATAGGCATTGAGATGGCTCGAAGATGGACGTACAGGTAAGGGGACCACATCTTTAATGTGCAGATTTCGCAAGTGACGTCGTCTTCGAGTTTAGAAGCATCCTGGGGTTCAACGATTAAGAATTCGTTGAGGTTGGACAAAGGGATGCGACGCACTATCGTAGGTTGGCTGGCCGATGGCGTAGCAGCCTTCATCTGGGATAACTCCAGAGCCTTTTCAAAACATGCTGCTCGTTTCTCAGCCTCGGCTTGTGCCTGTTTAGCTTTCTCTGCCTCCTAAATAATAGAAAGGACATCAGAACCACGTGTCCGTCCAGCTTAATGTAACAGGAAAACAAACCTTTCGCAGTTTCTCAACTAGGGCCTCCAACCCCGACATCTTTGTAGGCTTCTTCACAGGAAGTGGTGGTGGTAGTGGCGTTTCATCTTCATCCGAAGAAATCTCGATGACGTCCACAGGCGCTGCAGGTTTTCTATTCTTTCGACGTTTGGCAGATGTCGATGGGTCGGGGTCTTCATCGCTGACCAGCGTAACCTCGGATCTCCCACTAGACTTGGGTAGAGGTGAGATCCTGCGAGTGCTTCTCGGTGCTCTGGTGGGTGGCATTGTTGCTCGATATCGTGTGTGTGTGTAGCTGGTTAATCGAAAACAAGAAAAATAATGATAGTACGATGAAGACGGTAGGACAAACTGAGCCTACGCGACCGGCGTTGCGTAGCAAGTTGGATTTGTGAAAGAAACTTTGGAAGTACCCGCCAGAAACGAACAATGGCGCCGTGGCACATGATCAAAACGCGGCCGCGATGCCGAGTGTGGCTGTCCAGCTCTTTTTTTTCGCCTAAGAGATGGAATCTGGAGATTTGCGCTTGAATACTTGAAGCCTTGAGATTTATTGAAATTTTTTTGTGAGGCTTGAATTTCATTAGGATACGTCAACTAGAACTTTCGATTCTCCATACGGTGGAAGTCGCGTCAGAAGACTCATTAATATTAGAGACCAATTCGCTAGAAGAACAACAAGTCTTGGAAGGCACGACCCTTTCCTACAGAATTGCGACGTTTGAGCGAGACGTCTCGACACGGGTTCATCGAACTGTCAGAGTCAGTAGCGGGGTAGACCAGTTGAAGAATGGCCCCACTTCGAATACCGTAAGTACCACACCAATTAGAGGATAACATGATACGATCCTGGTCTAGAAGACGAACAAGGGGTCTTAGGTTGGACTTCATTTTGCAAAGCGAAGAATGCTGGATGCCCAAATAGTGGCAGACCTTGCACGTTTGTGGCAGAAATAGGACCTTAGCGAGGGCGGGTTGCGATCATCAGGCGTGGATACCTGATGACGTGATGGTGTTCATACATGCGTCACCGGGCGGCCATATAAGACTGCTCACCTGCGCACCAGGCCTGTCCCATACCACCACCATGGCTGAAAACTCCTGGAAAGACGGCATCCTGCTCAAGGTCCAGTTCCCTTGCTCAAAATTATGTTCCATCTTAACACAATACCACAGATTGTCAATGTGCTCTCTTACTTCCTCTTCCTGGGCTCCAACATCTACACCGTTGCTGCGCCCTCAGACATTTACTACACGGGCAAGGAAACTTATATTACGCCGGCGCCTTGGGCTTTTTTGATCTGGTACGACGTCTTCCAGGGTCTACTGACTTCTTACTCATTGCGCGCTCGTCTTAGGTCCCTCATTCATCTCCTTCTCCTTGGAACCATCATCTACCAATTCTTCCCCGGAGGCAAGCAGGTCATCATCGACGGAGTCTCTTGGCGCTTCCCTCTCCTTGGTGTCCTCAATGCCATTTATGTTAACGTCTGGGCAAGCCATCATTACATCGTCGGTGTGTCCTAGTCCATAACTCCAGTGTTTACCGTACTAACCAACGTATTCTGCAGCCTTCATCTTTGCCCTCTTTGTATCTTCCGCTGTAACCCATATCTATTACATTGTCAAGAAGCATCATTCGCCCCAGTCGTCGGCTGACGAGATCTTCGTTCACCTCCCATTCTCCTTGTACCATGGATGGACCACAGTCTTGGTCATCTTGACCGCTTTTGAAGCTTTCGGTGTTAATTCGCTCGAGCACAAGGCTGGAGTTTGGACCAAAGTCTTTGTATTCCTTGGACTGTAAGCCATTTCACTAGTGTGCACCCACTTGTATTTATCTTTCACGTAAAGGTTCTTCTTGGAGGGCACTGCTGCGACATACGCGTTCTCGAGCCCGGAAGGGGATCTCCCGGCGTCTGTTGCTATTGCATGGTCGTTGTTTGCCATTTTTGCTCACCAAACATCATCGGGTTTCGTCCACTGGTCTTCACTCGCGTTCTCAATCTTGGCCCTCATCTGGGTCGTTAAGGGAGCTGCCGGTCTTTGCGGAAGGGCCAGAAGCGGTGCTGTTAGGCTTGAAGACCCTGAGAGGGCGCCTCTAATTCCTGGAACTACCTAAGTATATCTGCGCGGGAAAAGCGAGAAAAGTACTTGTCATACGGTTGAACTATCTTACCTTTGGATACTTTTGATCTTCTTGTAACATATATCCATTTTGAATAACGTTTCTTGTCACGAACGATTTGATACTACAAACGCACAAACGTTCATATGCACACTTCACTGTTTTCCTTTCCCCGCCGTTTCGCAGGTCTAGCTATCTTATTCTGAATCATGCGAAAACCTTCCCATTTTAAGGCTCCGTTGAACGCCGTGACCATCAAAGGGCGTTTGCGTTTGTCGGGCGAAGAGCTGTGAAACTTCTTACGTGCTGGAGATGGAGAAGGTATAGGTATGTGAACCTTCGGAGTCAGACTGACTTTGGTATGAGGCTGCAGCATAGGAAAGCACGTCACAGGAAGCGGGGTCGATGATTTTCTGTCAGAAAGAGGTAGCGCTTCTGGATGCAAGCCGACGCGATTTCTTCCGCAAGGTTCCACCAGTCTGCCTCAAAAACTGAGCGCGCCAGACAGAAAGAGCGGGCGATTCCATGTCTTCTTTACCGTGCCAGGACGAAGAGGCTTTGCGAGAAAGAATTGGTGGAGCGCTAGTTTCTCTTCGAAGGACTGGCTGCAGATCGTGACGGTGTTCGACAGAATGTACTTGATGTGGTTTCGGAATGCTCTTGTGAATCGCAAACGGATATGGATGCACGGCCTGTGGATCGCCTTATTAGAATCACGTAACAAAAGACAGATTTACTTGCCGCTGAGTCGACGCGTTTTCGTTTTCTTCGGAGAAGGAACCATGATGCGAAGGCGATGGCGGGAATGAGGCATGCTAGGATGATGACCAAGAAGATTTTTGTTTGAGGATAAAGAGCGGAAGACATAAGGATCGTGGATAGTAGCACTGGTAGTAGAAGTGAAGATGGTGGTGGTACGGAAGCAAGAGGTGAAGTGAGCAACATCCCGATCGCGGCGTCGATGAAAGACCGTTTATGACCAGTTTCATCATCCACAAAAACACCCCTGACTGTCAACCTGAATGCAAATCAATTTCAGTCCTGGACGGAAGACGGCCCGGATAGGAAATGCCAAGACCTTCGGATGGGAATGACAAGCACAAGCAAACCCTGGGTCTTTCCTCATCCTTGACGTCTGTCAGGGCCCGACGCTCCCAGCAACGGCCTTGCGAACGCTGTCGACCAGGGAACACAGGACCGTCATCTCCACAAGGCCATTCCAAGACCTCATCCTCAAGACCGCATTTACGACGATTACGATTATCTTCACGACTTCACGATTATTTATCAATATATAACTTACCACCAATTCTGTAACAAATACCTCAAATCTAAACACCATGGCAGATATAGAGAACTGGAAGATGCCACAAACAAGAGGCACAGAGCGGTCCTTCCCTTCTCCAAAACGGCGACCTCGTGTTCCAAGGTACGCTCTTTATTGTGTATCCTGTATCTGTAACTAACCAAAGAGGACTATTAGCGCACCATGTAGGATGGATTGTCGCAACATCTTTCACTCTTGTTGCGATGGCGACTTCTTTTTGGCTGATCATCAAGCACCTTCAGTGGTATACCAATGTACGTTGTCTCAAATGCTATTGTGTCAATACTAACTAGCCTTATTCAGAAACGTGAACAGCGCTGTTCGTAATCCACTGTATTCGACACATCCAACCCACTAACGTCTCTTCAGATATCGTCCGCATCCTCCTTCTCGTGCCCATTTACGCTGTCATCAGCCTTGCTTCATATTTCTTCTGGGTAAGTTCTCTTTCATCCCGTCCCGCATCTCCACTGAGCGCTTCCCAGAATCACTCCACACCCCTACTTTTAGTCCGCGATTGCTACGAGTCCACAGTACTCACCTCGTTCTTCTACCTACTGCTAAATTATCTATCGCCTGACCCTGATGAGCAGAGGGCGATATTCATGAAGGTCGGCCTGTCTCGTGAGGCTGATGCAAAGGCCAGATTGGCGAGGGAGGAGCCGAAGAAATGGGTATTTCCTCTTGGGTCAGTCAAGTGGAAACCTAGCGTAAGTTTTATTCCTCTATTGTCGCCGCCTTGTATTCACCGTGCTTTTCAGGACGGTTTGTACTTCTTGCAATGGATGAAATGGGGTGTCCTCCAGTATTGTGTCGTTCGACCACTGTGGGTTATATCAGCATCTTTCATTCGATTGGTACTTACGGCATGACATAGGACTACTCTCGCCGCCTGTCATTCTGGATTACTATGGGATTGTACTGCGAAGAATCGTATGGATTAGGTTGGGGCCATGTCTATGTATGTTTCTTTACTCTATATGGGGTGTCAACCGCGTTCTTAATGCTTTCGTAGATTGTTATCATCGTCTCTCTCTCCGTCACGATTGCCATGTACTGTCTGATTCAGCTGTATGTCCCTGTCGCTGAGATATTAAGGCCCCATCGGCCCCTTCTCAAGCTCTTTGCCATCAAGGCTGTCGGTGCGTGTAATCCATATGACGGCGTTTGCAATGCTGATGCGATATGCGTTCTAGTGTTCCTTACATTCTGGCAAGCAACATTCTTGTCGGTTTTGACCTATGTTTGGTGTCGTCAAGAATGTGGGTCATGCCTGGACAAAGTATGTTAACCTCACTGACACAAATGCAGACGAAGTACATGACTGCTGCCGACATCAACATCGGTATTGGTGCGCTACTAGAGACTTTTGAGATGATGTACGTATCGAAGTAGTCGTCATAACTTCTGTACTAAGATACCTTTAGGCTTTTCGGCTTTTTGCATATCCGAGCGTTCACATACAAAGACTATCGACCTTTCCACGATCCCGAATCCAAGGACTCTCCTCCCTCCCGCACCCCAATTTTGCGCTCCCTAGGTCACGCCATGGATTTTCGAGAAACGTTCCGAGAAATATGGCAAGGCTGTGTGTACATGTGGGACAAGATGCGGGGTACGAGAGCCAAAGCATGACGAAGGCGCCAAGCGAATTGCCCATTATGAGAGTGCGTTTGGAAAGGCCCGTAAGTCGCATCTGGACGGACCCAAGAGCGCTTTCATCGACAGGAAACGTTTATATGATGCCGAAAAGCTGGAGACGCATGCGGCCACGTTCCCCGCTGTGCACATTGATGTTGATGAACGCGTTGACATTGGTGGACAGCGCCAGTGGTTGGGTCTTGGCAATGATTACGGCTATGGTGTTCGTAGGGAAAGGAGTGATAGTCTGGAAGTCCAGATTGAACGAGAGTTGGAGCGAAGAGGCTACGGATCTCGCAAGTCTTTTCGCGTTTTGTTTCAAGCCTTTTCTCATTTTTTTGTACAGACATTCCTGGTAGAGGACACATCAAGGCAGCTCCCACTGAGGGTGAACCTGTCGGAGATCATAGGCAGCAGCGCTCTTGGTGGCGGTCAGTCTATAACCGGGTATCTCAATCCGGGCAGGATGTTGACGAAGAGGAGGTTCATATCACTGGGCCTTCAAGACGTCTTTCAAAGCGCAAGAGTAAATCTAAACGCTCCCGACAACAGTCCAGGGACGCAGATGCTCGTAGCTTGTTGCATGATCCTAACAATTTCGACGACCCCCCTCCTCCGAGCTTGATTCGTAAAAGTCGTGACCAAGATCAATACTCTTGGAATCATGACAGTGCTTACTATATACCTGGGGAGCATGGTGCTGCACCTCAGGAGGATATGTTGGCCCCTTTGTCTGTCTTCTCAGAGCATAGAAGTTCTCATGTTCAGAGGAAGCAGCAGAGGCATATGTCATCCTCTGGAACTTCCAAGTCCCGCAATAATTCGCGTCGTGTCGATTCTGACAGTGCTCGACCGGTCTCGATACCTTCTCAACATCCCTCCCTTGTTCATCTCACTCGTTCCGACAGCCTTTTCGGTCGTGTTTTCCCTCCTAGTACGGATCATGAAACTTCGATTAGACATGCGCCTGTGACCCACGAAACCAATGTATACGACATTGGTCTTGCTGGCGAGCGAAGCACGTTGCACGCGCAGGTAGATGTTGGTGCTCAACTAGCAACCAATGCAACTGCGGGCATCCCTGTGGAGATCGTAGATCCTACATTCGATGATAGAATGACCGGCACTCAAAGGTCACATGAACGAGAGTCTGCTATTTCTCGTCCTCAGCTGCATGTCGACACTAGTATCAACGAGACGAATGATACCGAAATAATCTATAGTAGTCCGGACACTATGACCCCCTCGACCAGCCCGCCGCCACCTTCGCGAGGTCTTCGCCGCAGTTCTGCACAAGTCTACTCACCGTCCGAGGTGGCTGCCCGACGACAGCAGCGTCGCACTTCTGCGCCTTCCCGGCATCATACATACATCCCACAGCCAGCTAATCGGCCATACCCCGACTATAGGTTGCTAGAATGCCGACCTACATCCAGCACGAATCCTCACGCAAATCTTATCACTTGTTATTCAGAGGACAATCTGGGCAGCGATATCACTCAGCCCTCTCATTCAGAGACTTTGGATGCTGAAAAATATCCGACGAAAATGGGGTATCCTGGTTTGCCCCTTCGCCCTCCAGATCGCGGCCAATATCCACCCAGTGGTTCCCGTCCCTCACAAACACAAGACCTTACATCTTGACGATATTTCATGATTGATGATGCACAATTACGATAATGACCCTCTTACATGTTGATCACCTACTTGCATATTATATTCTTATTCAGTTTTTATCCCACTTTGTAGTATGTACCTATTCCACATCGTCTCAGATCCCTGTGGGTGGAATGGACACGATACTTACTGATTCGAACCTACCGTGAATAGAGTTCGCAACCGGACCTCAAACTTGAAAGCTATTGTAATTTTTGCCGATGGGCACCATGATGCAGTCATTCGTCTCAGACGATTTTCCATTCAACAGCGCTCATCTGAAGGTATGTACGCTTCCAGCGGATGTTTTCATCATCTTCCTAGTATCATCATTTGCTTAGCAGTGCCTTTTGGCGCAGGTCATCTCGGGGAACTGCGCTAATTCTGAATGTTGAAAAGTTCTGGCACATCTCGTGATCATAGCCATTAGAGTTACTTACGAATATTAGCAACTCTAGAAAATATACATTCTATGCCCTACCCTGCGCTAACAATAACATCGACCGCAGCACATCTCTCGCTGAAACAGTAAATGCTTGTCTGGACGTTGTAACGTTGAGCGCTCGGAGCGCTAAGCATCAGCCGAACCTGTAGGCTGTGAGGCAATGCTCACATTACTACTACTAGGCGGTCTCCGAGTCTGGCAACTTTGCAACTCGGACGCACAGCCAGTGTGCGTGTTGATCGTATACCTGAAAAGATGATAATCAGCTACTACGAGCTTCGGATCTGTTGGTAACGTGCGCTCTTTTCTTTGACCTGGATACTCCTTGAGGCCTATTAAAGTTCGCCCAGTTTGACGTGGGTCGGACATTCATCCCTACGAATTGTCATGTCTAATACTGGAGCTTTCCAGCTATCGCAGTTTGAGGCCGTCGATTCTAAAGCCTCCCTGTGTCTGTATGCTGCTACTCTCGGCGTAAGTTTACTGCTTTGTTGCTCGGGTGTTCTTACAACTTCAAGCAGGGATATCTTTGGGACGTCGCAATTAACTTGGAAAATGATTACCAGTTGCTCTTCAAGCACAGGATTAGGCATCCGACCGTGATTTACTACATGTCCAGGTCCGAATGTTCATCTTCGTTAGCGCATGATCACTGGTTGCTGATTGTTCTTACGCGGCAGGGTTTCCACTCTGGCATACATCCTCGCCGCCTTCACATGCAGAGGTTTGCGGTTTGCGTTCTCCCTCACGCCGTTTAGCTGACTTGTTAGACAGTCGCTGATATTCCCAACTGCAATGCTATATACATTGCCTCGGGAATATGTAATGTCCTGTCCCAGACTTTCACGTCTTTAATTTTCTTCTTTCGAGTCACGGCGGTATGGCACAGGAACAGATACGTTTTCTTCTTCTTCGCCGTTCTCTGGTTCGGGGTAATCGCAGGCGCGATCACCGTTCCCGTCGGCATTCGTGGCGCGCGCATCGGAACGACACAGCAGTGCATCCTCGTTCGGGTACCGGAAAGCACCCAGTTGTCTGTTATAATGCCTCTTATTTTCGACAGTTGCACATTTTTTGCTGTCACCTACCGCATTCTCTTATATTCTTGCATCGAGGAAACCACTCGCGGACGTATACGCGCTTTCTTTGGAAAAGGTGTCCCAATTGTTTCCCGGAACCTCCTCCTTGGCGGGCAACAATATTATCTGTACGTTTTTTGTTGCTTTTCTATTTTCCAACCTTACCAGAAGTATACGTGCAGTGTTGCTGTATGTGGGAATATTGTTTGCCTCGTCTTTGTCCTTGTACCCGGTCTTCCAGCAGTGTATCGTGCAATGTGCACCTTGCCGATCCTTGCCATCATCAATGCTATGGCATGCATTGTTTTCCGAAGAGTTAAATTCGGGCTCATCACTTCAGACGGGACAATGATGGCACAGCTGAGCACATTCCACGCTACTTCTGGTCCAGCTGGCACTACCGGTCTTCATCGATCAGTCTCAATTCACTACCAGCCAGGCCACGCAGACGGCGGCTCACCAACATTCGGTGCCGAGTACCAGGAAGCAAAGAGTGCGGGGACGGGACTTCAACCGTCGGAGATGTGGATGAAGCAGGAAACGATGGGATATAATGTCGATTTTCCTGTCAAGTCTTCTCCTCTTTAGGTTCAGGTTTGTCTGTGGAGCTTCTTGTCTGCATTTTACTAGCCGTCTTCACTGGAATACCGGATGTATTTACCTAGAGTATACTGCTGAGTTGAACTTAAAATATTCAAAGGTCCAAGAGATGTCGCCAGCGATGCCATGAACTTGAAGTGCGGAACCGGAGAAGGAAACATGATGCAAAGGCGACAGTGATTGGAATGAGACACGCTAGGATGATGGCCAAGGAGATTTATGTGTGTTGAGAACGATGGTTAGTGGAAGACATAAGGATCGTGAAGAGTGTTAGTAGAAATGAAGATGGGCGTGGTACGGAAGCGAGAGCTAACATTCCGATCCGCGGGCCGAAGGCGGCCCGCACGGCAAATGCGAAGTACTACAGACCCGAGTCCTTGACGTTTGCGAAGGCCCGACGCATCTAGCGACGGCTTGCGAAAGCTTGTGGACGCTGTCAGCCAAGGGATGCAGGGCCTTCGATGGCCTTCTAAAATCCCACCTTCACGACTTCACTCGGATTATTCATCGACATCTAACTTGTCTCCCAGTCTGCATCAATATGAGTACTTCAAACCTATGGCGGACACAGCTATAGAGAATGGAAGATGCAAAGAAGAGGCTGAGAGCGGTCCTCCCTTCTTCGAAACTGCAATCTTCCTGATTCTTGTGTTCCAAGGTTATCTGTATCTAACCAGAGAAGACTATTGGCGCACCATGTAGGATGGATTGTCGCAACTTCGTTTACTCCTGTTGCGATGACGACCTCCTTCCAGCTGATCATCAAGCCTCTTCAGTAGGATACCAATGTCTGTTGTCTCAAATGCTAGCGTTGATGGCTAACTGATATATATCTAGAACAATGGGGAGCGCTGTCCGTAACCCATTACAACCTCAGCTGCGACCCATCTCTCACTGAAACAGTAATTATTGGTCTGGACGTTCTGACTATGCATCAGCCGAACTTGTGAGGCAATGCTCATAAGATGTTAGAGAAGTTGTTTGGAAGGAAGTTTTATTGCCAAATGGACCGTGCAGAGACTGGTGCAAAAAAAGATGGGCGGAAGTAGACACTGGTAGCGAAAAGATGGTAAGTGCAGTCACGATGCCGTAGCACAAGACTTGCTCGCACTGCCTCCTATGTCCGTGTCCCATTTCTTGCCCAGACCGTGATACATCGCAGTGTCAGTAGGTCACATCAAGATTTAACAATAAAAACCTATTCTGCGGACGACGAAGCGTTGTCTCAGATTGCGTGGTCGGGATACCGGTCAAGACGAAGAGTGGGAAGATGCATGTAAACACGTCATCTTCATGAATGCACGGAGGTTTCTTGTCCCATGATTAACTCCACCCTACGACTTCCGAGTCAGCATTTAACATAACGATCCCGACTTCGTGCACGATCGACCGTAAACATACACAACCGACCATCCCTGGAAAAGTTCATTCCAAACTTCATCTGATAGCGATGGCGGTCGGCGTAAAGTCCAGGGAGCAGACATATAACAAGAGAGATCATGGCTGGCAGTCGAGAGCAAGTGAGAAGGTTTGTGTCCAAAGGCAGCGCGTCCGGCAAATACCGAGGCAAACGGCACCCGTCAACTTCAAGCCACAAACACCAACGGCCTTGCGAACGATGTCGCCATCTCCTCAATGTCGTCTCAAATAGTATTGTGTCAGCCTGATTGGGATTATGAACATCACTGTTCATAACCTGTCACATTTACTAACCGCGGTGCCTCCGACAGCCCACTGACGTCTCTTCAAATATTATCGGCTTTCGTGGGTCTTTCCTCTTGGGTCAATCAATTGTAGACGTAGCGTATGCTTCATTCCTCTACTGACGCACCGCGTATCTCATATGTTGAACAGAAATTCCTGGTAGATATACGTTGATATAATGTCGACCTAGATATATCCAAGCACAAATGTTGAAAACTACTGATTTCCTATCACTACTGATTCAGATAACAATCAGGGCAGCAACATCAGTTGGCCCTCTCATTCGGAACCCTGGGATGCAAAAAATATTGGGAAAACAGGCTAGGAAAACGCGCTCGAGTGGTGGTCACCTCATTCATGGCAGATCGCGGTAGTGCCACTCTCAATATCTGCCCGGGTATGCCAACGGCTCCGAACACCCCCCAGCGTTCATAAACGTAAGCTTTCACCAACAGAAATTGGCGAATTGCATGTCCGACGATCCACAAACGAGACCATATATGGGATATTTGACTCTGCACCTTAGAGTCTTTTTTTGTCTTTATCTCACTTCGCAGAGTGTATCTATGTCAAATTTCGCATGATTCTCGGATACTTGTGGGTCAGATGCATCTTACCCGATGCTCGAACCCACTGTAAGTGGACCTCATGACTGTTGTAGCGCGGATCTCCGAACTTGAGGAAGCTGCTAAGCATCTAGTGATTCTCAAGTTTACGGAGGTACAAGGTTCCACGAACGTCTCGGTATATCTCGTCCATTCCATGTCAGTGTTTATAAGGATCTCATCCATCCAACTACAAGTCTATGATCAGAAACGTTTTACAGGATGGAGGACTGATCCGTGCATCGATTTTGCGACTGTATGTTATAACTTCAAACATCGGACTCTTTTAAAACGAGTTCGATACAACAGATGGTTCGATTCTGTTATTACCGGCGTGCGACTTACCCGCGTGAGATCGTTCAGGCAGCCGGTTCTGATCATTGAAATCGGAGCGCTCATGAAGGGTCTAGTCTAGTATACACGAGCACGTATATGGAAACATTCAAAGAACGGACAATGCTTGGTACACCGATTTACCCGGGCGCCCCGGGAACGAAGTGGTTGGTCCTTTCGGAAGCCTGGTGCCAGTCCTAAAATGCGTTTCAAATAAGATTCAAGACATTCTAATGGCCCCAGTGCATCTCTCACGTTTGGTAATTGTGGTCGCACTCGCACAGGCAAGCGGAAACAAGCGGCGCAGCCTCGGAGCCCTGCCAGTGCTTGTCGTTTGCGTCCGACCGTGACGTCCTCGCCGGTTCCTCGTTCATCTCTTTCACTTCTTGCCACTGCCGGTTTCAAACCCAAAGATTTTATCTTGACACATAAAGAATGTACCTGTCTCTCTTCAATAAACGAAAATTAGTATGTTTTTTTTTGCTTTCTATTTCCTGTGCTCACGGGACAGAATATCGGCCCGGCGAATCCGGTGGGGTGGTTCGTTGCGCTGAAAAAAAATCGAATACAAACGTTTGGGTGTTCTTACAGCACAAAAATAACAGTAACATATATAGCGTGTTACTGATACTGTATAAAGAGTGTTCCCAAAGGTCACTTACCCTGAAAAATCACGAAACTAGCACTGGAGGGAGACGTGCCGACAAGAGCATCATGATGTCATAACCTTTTCGGTTTAAACATATATAGAGTCACGTGTGGGTTGGTTGGTCCTTGCCCGGCCTGATATAAAATTTTGGACCTTCATGTGCAAAAAATTATTTCGCGTGGCCCCCTTGCTTGCGCTGCTCGAAGAGTCACTGATGCCGTTGTCGATCCTTCGGAGGTTAATGCCCCCAGTAGCTGTACTCACAAAAGTGGGTACTCCCACAGTCTACATTAGAAGCCATTCAAGCCAATTTTCTCGGCCCCATGTAGATTTATCTAAAATTGCAATCACGGTAATCTGAATCCCAAATCATGTTGACAGACTTTCATCGGTGATTAGCTAGAGATCCCTGCCAACAGGCTAATTATGCGATGCTTTGGCAAATACTGCTTTCGTCTTGCCCGATATTCCCATATATATGCGTGTCTGCCGAGAAACTGGCAGAACCCGCTACTATTCTGATCAGATGTCCTGATATCCATCTGGAATGAAGCAATACGATCATGCGCTGCTGATACTGATACTACGGACTCTTGATGTTTCGGTGCGATTTCGAGGTCGAGTTGACTGTCACGACAGTTCGACAGACCCAATGTCGAGGCTAAATGTCCCGGTCCGCATGTCGCGACTTCGGGAAAGGTCCATCATTTACTAGTAATCAACACCTACTCTGAAGCTCGACCCCGTCTGTTGCTGATACTTGCGTTGACTGCCACCGAGGCCTCTATTCAATCAAGGCGTTCTCCTCTGGCCTGGCCTAATAGCAACACTTTTCTTACGCCTTGTAACACCTGCGCTTTCGATATACTGCTCTGCTTCTCTATCTTCCACCAAACAATGAATCCTCCATTCAACCGACTAACTATAAAAATTCCAAGCGCGGAGTCTAATACTTTTCTTGATGTTTGGTTGTATACACCGCCAGGTCCAGGACCTTTCCCTGTCGTAGTGGCCGGTCACGGGTACGTCTCGTGTAGAAGCTTTAAAATCATTCTAAGCAAATTGTTCACCAGATTAACACTCTGCAAAGAAGCAGGGATGGCTGTCTTTGGCGAGCGCTGGGCAAGTGAAGCCGGTTGGGCTTCCCTGATACTGGACTATCGCGGTTTTGGAGATTCAGACGGTCAGCGCAACCTCGTCATCTGGAAAAACCAAGTCGAGGACTACCTGAGTGTCATTTCTTGGGCGAGGTCTAGCGAAAACCAAACTAGGTTCCTTCAAGATAAGATTGTGGTGATGGGTAGTGCGATGAGTGGCCTCTCGGTGGCCGAGATTATCACTCGAGATGATGTAGAAGGCATAGCCGGGGGCATGGCGCATAGCCCATTATTGGATGGTACGCGACTTGAGGTACCCGAATGCACAGCATGAGGACTAATTACAAGTCGTCGTCCTTTAGCCAAGGCCACCTTGAATTCGATGACTCCAAATCCCAGACTCATGTTCTGGGCAGTTATCGATTGGGTCGGAAGTAAACTAGGATTTCCACCCGTCTTCGTGCCCGCGGTAGGAAAACCAGACGAATTTGCATTTTTGAACACGCCGAGTTGCTTTCCAGGTAATAGCACATGCACCTCATTGATTTGTCCATCTTTGAAAATTCCTTTGCAGGTTTCACGGCGGTATATTCGAAGGCCTCGAAGACATTCAAGCAGACGCCCAATTTGACATGTGCTCGTCTAGCATTTGAATTGTTCGCCGCTAGGCCAGGCCTGAAGCTGAAAGACTTGAAATGTCCTATGCTAGTCGTCATGGCTGAGGAAGATGATATAAACCCGCCCGATATTACTCGAAATATCGTCGGAAAGGCCCTTGGAAGTACGTATGCAAGCTTTCTTTTGATTTGTCGTTCTAATGACCTGCGAAGAAGTCGAATTGGTTCTGAGTCCGGGGGGCCACTTTGACGTGATGGAAGGGGGAAAGGTAAAAGCAGCGTGTCCCAGCCAGTAGCTATGAATACTGACATATTTCGTGACAGGGATATGAGACTAATATCAATGCTCAGACGGCGTTCCTCAAAAAATTAATGGAATAGACCCAATACCGTTCGCTCTGATAGTTCAATGACATGTATACATCTTGCAGACTTGAATCATAAATTTTTGGATATGCTTGGATACATCTGGCGAAGGAGTATTCGTGAGAGTATGCTCTTGCTTCCGCACTTGTGAAAAGCTGACTGTTTGTCCTAGTATGGATGCTACTTTCCCTGAACACCACTATATATATGCTAGGTACTGTAGCATAGTGCAGTAAACACGCATGTGGTACGGAAAACCAAGATCGCGGCTTCTGCAAAATGTACTGTTACAAAGGTTGTGATGTTCTGACCACATCTTGTTGACGATCTGGCGGAACAGTCCATGGTGCCTACCTGTGACAGAATGCAAGTACATTCCGGCACTGGATCTTTCGTGATACCGCACGGTGATTGATACGGCATTCCTAGGAATGGTCCAAACTATGTAGCGCTCAGCGTCAATACCAGGGAGCTATGACTCTATGTGAATAGTTTGCAAGCCGTTTGGATTGTTCTGTCAAGAAGAAACCTCAGTGTTCGTCCTGATTCTAAAACCGGACCAAACGAGCGACATCAGACATCAACCTCACAAGGTACGGTAGCTGCAGGCTCAGTTGTCTGTTCTATAGATAGTATTCAATTCTCCAGGATACGCGCATTGATCAAACTCACACACCCAAAAACCTTCTGCTTGGCATAAAAGGCTAGACCAAGCACTCACCCGTGGACGCCGTTTTGATTATTCAAGTATCCGTATGCGTCGTAAGCTCTTCCTAGAAATCCGATGCGCGCGGTGTGAGCCCATCATGATTTCTCTTTCTACGGGTAACCAATGAAATGACCGCTTCCCGTTGTTTTATTCGATGGGGCTAATAATCTCCATGATGTGGAATAAGGCAAGATGAATTACAAGAACTCGAACGTACCACAACGCATGCGGTCTACTCTTAGGATGGATATGCGTTCGACGTTGAATAAGTTCTGACTGGCGTTGACTGTTGATTCAGAGTGCGAAGTCGAACCGGCCTGGATCTCAAGATCGTTATCGGTGATATAGTCAGGGAGGTGTACTCACTACGACGGAATGATTTCAATTGAATTCTAGTTGATCAACAGATTAGCTTGTTTCAGTCTATGGGACATCGATCAGAATAACAAAACCCTCTTTTGCTTGGACAGAAACGATGAGAACCCCACTTATCCTTACAGCTGCGAGAAAAATCTCAGGCACAACTTAGTACTATATCAACCTTTATGTATTAGAGTTGTAGCCAAGCCAGCCCTACAAGGATCTACAAGGGTACAACACGATCTCGTGACAAAGCACCTACTTTTCTCACTCTTTCACTAGGGTTCACAAATTGATTTTATAAGCGAAATTTGGGCAGAATACATTGTCTACGTTTGCCGTCTGAAGGTCGGCGTTACTTGGTAATCATCATGATGTACTCTTTCCACTTCTGCATATACCCCTTTGTATCTTCAAGGGAAATGACGTTCTTGTTCACGTCGCAACTGAGAATGATGCATCCTTTCCAGGAAAAGAATCGGAAAAAACTACGAGGAATTAGCTCATATAATCGCCAAGTATATTGAAACAACATACGGTGCGGGATCAACTCGATTCAGCGCAGTGAACCATTTACTGATTTCGAACAGCTGCTTTCCGTTTGCGTCAAGATACACTGCTTGGAGCAACGTTTCGCCCTTCCCATCACTGGAAAACTTATAACACTGATCGGGCGGTATCCTGTACATACGTGAGCGATCAATGCTGAACGATAGTTAGTTTACTTACGCGTTTGCCAGCGCGCCGGCCTTCATCCCACCAGCAAGGACCTGAGATCCTTGGTCCATATAGCTTAGGGTAGCCGGGAGTTCTCTGTGAGTTTTGTACTCCTCCCGGATGTGCGAGCAGGTCTTGATTAAGGTCTCTTTATTCATGGGCAATAATTTACCACCGTCTTCCATGAATATTTTGACAGGAATACGGATGCCAGACACTCCGAGTGCATACCCAACGTACCCATTTACAGAAGCGTAAGGATCCTTGAGTCGATCACGGCAATTGGCTAAAGCCTGTGGAGCAATGACACCTGATGATTGGTCCGGCGCCGGAGGGTTGTCGTTGATGACAACCATGGCCAACGCGGCATGCACTAGAGATACAGTGAGTATCGCGCAGTACTTAGCTAACTGTGGAATATACCTATATGGGTCAAAGTAAAGGCATGGTCCTTCTTTAACTCCTTCAAAGCATCCATCACAGCGTCAGATTCCGTCCTGGAAAGGGCGACTTCCTCCCGCGCACAAACGGGCCATCCCGGATCAGCTTCGCGATATCTGAATCCCCATAGGTTAGGGTTCTACAAAAGAGAGGCACTTGAATTTCATGCAAAACCTTGGGACATGATAACATACCGGAAATGATGCGCCCATCGCTTCCATCGCCTTCAAGAGAGACTCGTAGTAGAGGTGACTGGCAGTCGGGGTCTCTCCAGAGGAAGTAGGAATTGGCTGCGGCTCATGAGATGCCAGAACGTTCACGGCTGCCGGTAATAAATTGTCCACCTCCTTCCCCCATGGCAGGACGTCTGGAACATATGTGCCGGAGCCGAGTATTTTCGCCAGTTGCGCTAAATAAAGATTGAAGATAAACTTGAGTGCAGTACCGTCGAAAGGTGCGTGCTGCGTATGAAGAAGGAAACCGAGTTTAGAAATGGAATCGGTGCCCTTTGGGATCGCGACATGGAGCCAAGTTACATCACCATCTACTGATGGGACTTTGGCGCCACAAACGAGTTCGCGAATGACATCGAGGTCAACAACATCCTGCCTATGGACGATGCAAGTACGATCAGCCCACGCCTCGGCTGATTCTGGTGTCGCGGCATGATACACGAAGCGAGAAACGTCTTTCTCGTCGACTTCTACGGGTACTGCAATGGTAGGGATGTTGTAGCGAAGCCATTTCCAGGCCTCACGGCAAGCAGCAGTGACATCGGTGGTCGGGACGGTCGAAACGTCTAGATATACAGCGAAGAAGAGTGTCTGGTAGCCTTTGAAAAGGCGGTTCCAGATGTCTTCAACAATTTCTGCGCCGGAAAGGATGCGCCTTCTGCCTGGAGTGCCGTCGGGCAGAGGCTCCCATTCTGATTTCGAGAGATCGTGTTTCGATAAGAGGTCAGCCATTGAACTGTAAGCTCGGAGGTTGGATGGGGAGCTTGTAGCAGTACCGATGATCTTAAATGGAGAGCTAACTGCATCGTTCTAGAAGGGTTGATGTCAAAGATTATGGTCATAGATGCGATTCATTGAACGTGGTTCGCTTCATAATAAAAGAATACATCATTTTGTCACTCTGGGTATCTAAAGAAGTTGCGATATCAAAATCAAGACTGTGAATGGAAGCATTAAACCGACGCGAGATGGCACACCTTGTGATGATACTCCTTTGATGAATCGATAAGGATCTACGGCCTCTCCAGAGAGATGGTATCAATCAGAAATGGAGACGCTGAATTTCGAGGACAATACAATGGCGGCTGATGTGGTTCCGCGAAATCTGTTACGAACCAGCATCAGTATTTCAATGGCACATGCGGCATCACGACCCTGGCAGTTCTGTCCATGAGAGTCGGGCGCAGCTCGGAAGTAGCAAGCGGGCTTGAAGCTTGCCGTGATCAGAAACAGCAGAGCGCAATTGTCGGAGTTCTATTTAGAGATCCGACCGCTTTCAAGCAAGAGCCTAAAGAGTCCGAGTGGAATGTCTCTTGCCGCGAGCCCGTTGATCTCTGCCGTTGATTTCCGGGCTGAAATATCTGTGCAAGTTCGGGATACTACCGGACAGAAGCATACTAAGTAGAATTCGTACTAGGAAGAGAACATGACGAGGCTCGCAAACTCCGTATAAACTAAGCGTAGACCGCATTCAAAGATGATCAATTTAAAACTTAGAGAGGGGTAGACTTCACGGGGAAGTCGTTGTCATTAAAACGCGCTGTCTCCTGCATCATTCGCACCTCCAAGGGAAGTCCCGTTCCCACACTCTTTCCTTCCTCATACTCAGCGCCAAGTGTCGCGGAGCCGTTGTCCGTGTGACTTGGTCGGTAGTGTAGAGGGATTGTTCGATGACGGCGGGAAGAGCTAGGTGGACCGCCGGAAGCAGCGTGGAATGTGCTTGTATCCTGAGCCATTACTGTCCCGTCTGGTGTTATGAGCCCGAATTTAATCTTTCGGAAGACAATGCAAGCCATGGCATTGATGACAGCAAGAATTGGAATGGTGCACATTGCACGATACACCGCTGGAACACCGGGTACTCGGATAAGAACGAGGACAACAACGTTCCCACATACAGCAACGCTACACAGATTACTTCTTGTGAGGAGACATTAGATCAATAAGATACAACAACGTACAGATAATAGTGCTGTCCACCAAGAAGGAGGTTCCGGGAAACAATAGGGACACCTTTCCCAAAGAAAGCACGCAAACGTCCGCGAGCAGTTCCTTCAACGCTAGAATACAGGAGGATGCGGTAGGTGATGGCGATAAACGTGCAACTGTCGAAAATGAGAGGCATTATAGCAGACAGCTGGGCGTAGTCAGGGACCCGAATGTTAATGCACTGCTGTGTTGGTCCGATATGTGCGCCACGAATGCCGACGGGAACAGTGATGGCACCTGCGATTACCCCAAGCCAGAGAACGGTGAAGAAGAAGAAAACGTATCGGTTTCCGTGCCATACTGCCGTGACTCGAAGGAAGAAAAGAAAAGATGTGAAAGTCTGGGTGAGAACATTGCATATCCCCAAGGCAAGCTGAAGCGCATTGCAATTGGAAACGTCAGTGGCTATCCAATAAGTCAGTTCAATGACACACAATCAAGACAACATGCTACTTGCCTTGGAAGGCGAAGCTGGTGAGGATGTAAGCCAAGGTCAAAACCCTATAACGTAAAAGGAGTCAGTAAATATGCGCTAACGGGAAAATGAATATTTAAACCTGGACAAGTAGTAAACCACAGTTGGATACCTAATTTTGTGCTTGAAGAGCAGCCGATAATCATTTTCCAAGTTGATTGCAATGTCCCAGATATATCCCTACACGCAGGTGTTAGAGAATACTCAAGAAAGCACAGCAAACGTACGCCGAGGGTAGCAGCATACAGGTATCTGGAGACCTCAAACTGTGACGCCAACGTAGGATCGAGAAACGCGAGGGGCGTGAATGGATTAAGGATTTCAGTTCCTGGATTGGACATGACAATGTGCAAGAGACGAATGAAAGTCTTACTTCGTACTACGCGAACTACTGGAGTCGGTATATAATAGGCGCCATTAAGGAATTCTCCGAGCCCTGCAAAGAGATCGTTATGCAGCATCCGGGCCATCTCGCCTACTGAAGCGACAAGCCTGGTTACAGAACAATCAGAGAGATCATTTTCTAATATATAATCAAACGCAACATACCGTTTGTACCCACCTGTATCTTTACATTCTAGAATTTTGGAACATGATTGGGGATGTAGTCTGGTCTATAACTAGGCTCGAACTGAGAGTTTTGAAACGAGCGCCCGGATGTAGTAAAAGCCCGGGCCCGGATCTCCGGAGGTAAGAATCCGCCTCAATGAGCCAAACAGAGTACGTTAGATTAGATGCCGATACGCCGAATTTCAAATTGAGACGCTATTTTTCCCAACGCCGCCGCTTTCAAGTTCACCGATTGCACCGTGTCAACGCCTGGAATACATATCCCTCTTCAGACATACAGAATCTGTTGATCAAGTAGAATCCAATTGAAATAACTCCATCGTAGTGAGTATGCCTCCCTGACTATGTCACCGATAACGATCTTGAGATCCAGGACGGTTCGACTTCGCACTCTGAATCAACAGTCAATGCCAGTCAGAACATTCAACGTTGAATGCATATCCATCCTAAGAGTAGACCACATGCGTCATGGTACGTTCGAGTTCTTGTAATTCATCTTGCCTTATTCCACATCATGGAGATTATTAGCCCCGTCGAATAAAACAACGGGAAGCGGTCATTTCATTGGTTACCCGTAGAAAGAGAAATCATGATGGGTTTACACCGCACGCATCGGATTTCTAGGAAGAGTTTACGACACATACGGATACTTGAATAATCAAGACGGCGTCCACGGGTGGGGTGAGTGCTTGGTCTAGCCTTTTATTCCAAGCAGAAGGTTTTTGGGCCTGTGAGTTTGATCAATGCGTGTATATTGGAGAATTGAATGCTATCTATCGAACAGAAACAGACAACTGAGCCTGCAGCTACCGTACCTTCTGAGGTTGACGTCTGATGTCGCTCGTTTGGTCCGGTTTTAGAACCAGGATGAACACTGAGGTTTCTTCTTGACAGAACAATCCAAACGGCTCGCAAATTATTTACATAGGGTCGTTGTTCCCCGGTATTGACGCTGGGCACTACATAGTTTGGACCATTCGTCGGAGCAAATACCGCATCAATCACCGTGCGATATCACGAGAGATCCAATGTCGGGCTGTACTTGCATTCTATCACAGGTAGGCACTATGGACTGTTCCGCCAGATCGTCGGCAAGATGTGGTCAGAACATCACAACTTTTGTAACAGTGGATTTTGCGGAAGCCGCGATCTTGGTCCTCCGTACGCATGGTTCCTCTCAATTTCCTTCTTGGCTTGTTATACCCAGACGGACGCCATCATATGCTAGTTGTCCGTCCGGAGTTTTCCTCAAGTTGTCCAATTGGGATGAGCTGTGCGCGTCTGCGACCTCAATACATAAGTACAAGATTTTTTCTAAACCTGTTCTCTCTTATATCTTCATGAACTATTTTCCCATTGTTTAAGATGGCATCGTCTATTGCAGTGGTAAGACAGATAACTCTATCACCCTATGTTACTTCATATTAATCATTCTTTAGGTCGGTATATCAGCTGAGCTTCCCAGCGGAAACACGTCAATTAAGAACCTCGACTTTGAGTCTTTTTCCAAGTTTTTGCTAGACGGCGGTGAAGCCTACGAGAGGTTTCCTGAAGAACGCCTGAATATCGATGCGTATGTCTGTTTGATTGGGAAATTTCTCATTCTAACCTTCTATAAGCTGGAAAGGCTTCAATCAAGGGCAAATTCATGTTGAGAAGGGGGCATTTCTAAAGGATATCGATCTTTTCGACAACATTGAATTCGGTATTTCAAACAAAGATGCTCGTACAATGGCACCAAGCACCCGTAAACTCATAGAGCATGCTTTCCTTGCTTTGCTGGATTCTGGTATCGACTATCGCTCTCGCGATGTCGGTTGTTTCATGTCCGGTGTGATTGATAAATGGGCAGAGGTTAGTACGAACCCCAAATACATCCTATAATTATAACGATCTAACCTTGGTTTCAGGATGAATACGACGTCTCGGGCTCTTTCTCTAATGTTCCCGCAATGACGGCGAACCGAGTGTCTTACCATCTCGATCTCCGAGGACCCTCGGTACCTTCGAACACTGCTTGTAGTGCCTCCTGTACGGCATTGCATCTGGCCATTAACGCGCTCCTCCGCGAAGATTGTGAATCCGCTGTGGTCGGCGGGTGTCAGCTCAATCACGAGTATGCTTTTACCGTCTTACAGAGGATTATCCTGCTAACGGTTCCCAAAGATTCATTGATTGGTTTCAATATAGTCAAGGGTCTTTGTTGGCGAAAGACGGTAAATGTAAACCGTTTGATGCCTCAGCAGATGGGTACCCAAATCTCTGATCGTCCTCGAATTGGTCTCACCGATATGGTAATGTAGGTTTGCTCGCGCCGAAGGGGTTGTGGTCATCGTCATAAAACCACTGGAAAAGGCAATTCAAGATGGTGATCATATCTACGGGACGGTAAGTACAGAATGACTCCAATAGTGTCGCGGTTCAATCTTTACTCTCTTAGATTCTTGGTACTGCCGTTAATGCTGGTGGTTCAGCGGCTCCTCCTAATGCACCCATTGCCGAGGCACAACGTCAGGTGATGATGAAAGCTTTCGAGAGGGCTGGTAGATCCCCAAAGAAGTTAGCTACGTTGAATGCCATGCGACTGGTGAGCAGTGGTTATCTTTGCTTTTTAAGGACTGGAACGAATTCGCATTCAGGTACTGCTCAAGGCGATCCCGCTGAAGCCAATTGGGTTGGACATAGTTTCGGCCAGAGGGATAAAGAACTTATCATTGGCAGCGTTAAAGGGAACATAGGGTCCGTGCCGTACCAACCGCCGCTCCTGGTTTTCATAACTGATGCACTTTCAGCCATACCGAAGTGACATCATTTCTAGCCTCTCTATGCAAGGTTTTAATGAATCTTCCGGCATCGGGAGATCCCACCTAATGTCAACCTGTCTGTGCCCAATCCCGCCATTCATTGGGATGCCTGCAATATGCGTGCCCCATGTGACGCCTACCAGACTGGTCCAAGATGGAAATTCTATTCTTGTCGCAATAGCGAGTTCGGGAATTGGTGGTGCTAATGCACATGCTGTCGTAGAGTGTCCTCCAATGCTTCTCTGCGAAACACTGGCTTATCCATGCTCCAAACCTGTTCTTCTTATGGCTGGAGGCCTCTCTCCCCGATCCGCAGCTCTTGTCGCGGAGTCAGTCAGCAACACTCTTATTTCCGGTTCCAATGACTTGTGTTTATTAGCTGTCCAGTCAGGACGAATGGCGCGCCAAATGACGTGGAGGAGTTTTGCTGTTGTGGACCCAAATAATATGCCCGGTTCCTCGACATTTCCCTCCCCAGTGATGAATACTAGTCAGCCACCTGTAGTATTCGTCTTCTCCGGACAGGGTCCTCAATACGGGAACAGTAAGCCGAGTCTCCTCTCAATTGGACTTGAAAACTGATTATGCCTTGGCAGTGGGCCGTGAATTATTCCAAACTTTTCCGGTTTTCAGGTCAAGCATCGAAGCATCCGATGAGATATACACGAAGGCGACCGGAAAATCGTTGATCAAAGACTACCATCTTTTTGAGCGAGAATGCTCTGTGAATCTCCCAGAACCCTGGCCGATCACAGTTACTCTTCCCTCTCTTGTTGTTTTCCAGATTGCGATATTCGATCTTCTCAAAGACATTGGTGTAAACCCGGATAGTGTCGTTGGCCATTCCGCCGGCGAGACGGCATTAATATATGCAGTCGGGTGCTGGAACACGATCCATGACGATTGAATTGGCGGTAGCCCGTGCAACAGCCTTTGCATCTATTGAATGTAACAGGCGGCACTATGGCAGCTCTATCATGTGGTCCACGGGATGCAGAGGCATTCCTAGGGAAAGCGAATGCATTGCATCGTGATGTTACCCATTCTGCCGACATTGCTTGTTACAATTCCCCTTCAGCTGTTGCAATTGCTGGTCCCGAAGTCATCATTGACGATGTCATTCAGCTTGCTCGAGCCCAAGAAATTTCAGCGACCAAGATCAGGACGCGTGTTCCTGTACATTCCTCCATGATTAAGGATTGCGGCGACCTATACCGCCGCCTGACGACCGAAGTTTTTGAGCGAGATTCCAGTGACCATAAGCCATTGATACCCGTTTACTCTACGACAACTGGTGGATTCTTTTCCGACAGATTTACGCCTGAATATTTCTGGAAAAATGCTCGTCAACCCGTGTACTTCACAGATACTATTTCATCGATGGTCAAAATGGATCCTTCTACCATATTCATCGAAATCTCTCCCCATCCTGTTCTCTCTGCATATCTTACCCATATGACGTCAAATCCGAGGACTGTATTGAACAGCGCTCGTCGCCCTCGACGAGATCAAGCTTCTCAAGAACTTCGTACTTTTCTGACTATGGCGGGGCAACTCACCGTTGCAGGGTATAACAAAGTCAACTTTATGAAACTCCATAACATTGGAAGTCGTTCTGTTCCTGCACCCGAGGGTCCACCCGTTTACCCTTTCCAACGAAAACAGTTTCCTTTGTACATTGAAGCTTCTTTATGCCGAAAGCAGACCCAGCCTCATCGTGGTCCCCTTAACCACGACTATCTGAGGTTAAACAAGGCCACGCATCCGTCCTTGGCTGATCATATCATTCTGGGGGAGGCGATCATGCCAGCAGCAGGGTTTCTAGAGACCGTACGCCCACTGTTGCTTAGAAGGCATATTTACGATACTGATATCATCTTAGGCGTTCGAATTTGGCGCGACACGTTTGATGGAGGTCGATATCAGTAGACTCTTGTCCCTGTCGTCAGAGAAGCCGCTGCGTATGAATACCAGATTAGACGGATGTCACTGGTATGTGGAATCAAGGAATGAACACAACGATAAGGTACGTACCGGACCTTAGCACACTCAGAACTCACTTCTAGCCCATTTCGTTCAGACTCAATTGCATGCGGAAGGCTATCTCGCCTTTCCACAATCGATGGAAATTCCCACCGATCTTGACATAGATAGCATTCGGGTACGCTGCGAACAGACAGTCAACTCCAGTTAGCAAAAGGTCCTGAGTTGTATTCTCTCGTCTTACTCTTTCCCAGATTTCTATCCCTCGCTCGCATACGCTTACAACTATGGGTCCGTCTTCCAACGGGTTGAAGAAGTCTATTACGGACGTGATGAGGCTTTAGCTAGGATACGTGGAAGGGATAGCGTCCTCGACCGGTAAGTGGCTAGCACTAATTTGTCCCCTAGCTTTTTCTTACCAGGTTACAAAGTGACAAATATTTCCTGCATCCTGCGATTTTGGACGCGTGCTTCCATGTAACATGTTTCCGGTCCTTCCATGGCAATCTGGACCCGAACATATATGTTTTGCCCTCGCACATACAATCCGTCCAGCTACATCAACCTCTGAAGGAAGGGTATTTCCCGACTTCACTTTATGCCCATTATATCATTCGGAAGTGGCAACCAGGTAGGGCAGAGACTTGTCGCCTGCATCAGCAGGTTTTCTTACCATGGTTCCATGCTTAGATGTGGTTGTCTATGACATCAATATAGTGGATATTCGCGGCAAATTTTTATGCACAATCAAGGAATTCGAGGTCTCAAGCCATACACTTTCCATTGTCCCAGCGATTATCCAGCGATTCGATTTGGCATTGGTGTCGACCTCGATTCCTACTAGCACTCCGAAGGTTACTACTCCGCTTCAAATTTGTCCCAGCGATATCCATGCGAATGTAGCACATCCCGCGGTGCGTGATGATTGTTCAAACCTAATAGTAATACCTGACTTGAGGACCGCCTCAGCTTGTACCGTTCCTGGATACACTGAAACAAAGGATCCGAGAAGATTCAACGCTACATCCAAGGCGTGTTCTTAACTTCTTTCTTTCTGGTGACAGTACGTGGATATGTATCTTTTATACGCAATTGAACTGACAAATTCAGAGTCCTATCTTCAGTCTTTCATGTCTGCAATATGCCAAGCGTTTCCAGACATATATGTTAAATATTTCCTCAACGGCGGGACGGAATTACTCCGACTGCCATCCACGATGACTACTGGCCGCATCGGGACCATGGATTTTGACAACCCTGCAGCATATCAAGGACTGGAAGAGTCAGTCATTCGACGTTATTATTCTCACAGATACTCCGTCTTCCACAGCAGCTTTAGTCATTCCTTCTGTTTGCAAATTACTTATTCCCGGCGGCTACACCTTCCTTTTCCTCCCTTCCGGTACCACCAGTTCAACTAGTCAACAAGTTAGAGAAGATCCTGCTAGCGACCGATACCACGATCTGTTCGTCTCAAGAATGCTGTTTGGACGACGGATCGTACATGTCTATCGTTGGACAATACCTTCCTTCCATGACGGGACAACCACTTTTTGACAAAGAGCGGTCACTTCGTTTTGCCTACCACCATGGCGACGAAATACAGCTACAGCGTTATTTAGCACAGTTGGATCTTTCCAACTCGTATGACATCTGGGTCACCGCGGAGGAGGGCCGAGATGGAGATGAAGCAACCGGGCTTGTTCGTGTCCTACAGCGAGAGTTCCCAGCATGGAGCATCAGAGTTGCGACCTTTCCGTCCACATTCACAGCTGCGACACAATTGGATCTGATCTCTCATCTTCCCGCCTTTCTCAGGCACGAGACCGAAATATTTTTTTCGCAGGGAAGGGAACCCTTATGTGCCCAGACTGGTATCTGTTCCTTCCCCGAATGGTATGACCAACAGACGTGGGGAATCTATGGTGTCCTTGGATGATGGCTATGTTCGCGTTCGAGTGCTTCACCACATCTCTCACTCCGGTGGAATCATTGCATTTGCAGGAACGATAAGCCAGGGAAATACTCTGTTCGCTTCCCCAGGTACTGTTGTGGTGGGGATCACAGATACGTCTCCTTCTGAAGAATGCCTAGTGGTCGATCAACTCAGAGTTGCAAGAATACCCGATTCTACGAACTGCGAATGTGACTTCGGAACGCTTTTGCTTATGCTTCCTGGCCTCGTGGTAGCGATTTTAGCTCCCTCATTAATCACGTTTGGTAAAACTGAACGGCTGAAGCAACACCGTATACTGTTGACGCACTGCAGCACCCCCATTGGTAACATCGTATCTCAGGTATACAACGGCCTAGGTGTTCCGTTTCTCGGGATACAAGACGATGTCGACACCTTTGAGTTATTACAACAGGGGGAGAGAGGTCAGTTTGACTTGATCATAACAGGTCACACGGATCTCGCCTTCTTACAGGTAGCCCAACTGCTCTTGAAGAAAAGCAGAGGTAAACTGTTCGCCTGGAGCAACGGTAGCACCGCTCTAAATGACCATGTTGACTACTGAGCCTTGGTCAATAAGCGATGCCCTCTATACAGGTCTAGATACCGCGGCGCGCTACGACATTTCAGCCTCTACCTTCGATCACGAGCATCCTGTGGCCGTGTTGAACTCTAGTCACTCCCGTTCCCTCTTCAGAAGCGACAGATCATATGTGTTACTCGGAGGGATAGGTAGTTTGGGACCGCACATTGCCCTTTGGATGTATCAGGCAAGTCGTGTCGCATTATATACGGACGCGTGATTCGGTCTTCTGACTTTAGGTACCAGCATGGAGCTCGCCATATCATAATGACTTCGCGCCTAGGAACGGATCGGTTACGCGTCGAAGCGAATCGACACCAATTGAGGATCATCGAATATCTTCGAAGTCGTAGAGACCTTACTCTGCGCCTTGAACGATCAGATGCATCGAATACAGACGACCTTCATCGACTTTTGATTGGTGCAAACCCCGAATTGGGGGGGGCTTCATACTTACTGCTTATATTTCGGATCGCATGTTCCTCAACATGAGCGAAGATGATTTTACCAGCGTGCGCCAGGCAACATCGGACGTTCTAGAAGCCTTCCTTAACACGGTCGACGCAACAATCCTAGACTTCCTTGTGGTATTTTCGTCCGTGTCTGCCCTCTTTGGGAATCCAGGTCAAGCCAATTACAGTTGGTACGTCTCAAATGGTGAAGGGGTACTTAACCGAAGAATTCATATCATCGTTCAGTGCAAAATCTGTCGCAGATGGGCTGCTTCGCGGGCGAAGGAATGCATTTTCATTTGTTTGCCCGCCTATCGCAAATACATCATTGCTGGCAGGCGCTCGTCGTGTTGCAACATGGAATGTTTCAGTGCACGGTCCGTTCTTTTCCCAGACGATAAATGACCATCTGCTCATGTATGCTTCAGAAATGTTACAGTGGCTTGAAGACGGCATGAACATGCTCCAAAGTGGCCAGGATTTCTGGCTGTACATCCCGAATTTCGACTGGTCAGAATTAACCAGGACCATTGGTGAAACACGACTCATTCGTCACCTTGTCCAATCACACGCCGTCCCCTCTGTGGACACTGACAGCATTCAGGACGTCAACGACAAGCTAGTTCAAATTGTTGTCGAGAATCTAGAGATTTCATCCGAAGACCTCTCTTTTGAGGTTCCTTTAACAACATATGGCCTTGACTCTCTTTCCGCCTCGCGACTTGGTTTTGCTCTAGAAAAATCTGTGAAGGTCAAGCTCAGCCAGATCCAACT
The DNA here is from genome assembly GCA_030435655.1 of Armillaria novae-zelandiae. Taxonomy (NCBI): domain Eukaryota; kingdom Fungi; phylum Basidiomycota; class Agaricomycetes; order Agaricales; family Physalacriaceae; genus Armillaria; species Armillaria novae-zelandiae. The sequence goes on along the minus strand of JAUEPR010000004.1, from coordinate 1,090,199 downwards.
TCTGTCTGGGATGACTGTCGACGGACTGTTATCCCGGCTCCGTGGACAAGCAGACGCGGGAGATGATGAGCGGAACATATTATGGGACAGGCTCCAACGTTATGACACATACGATGTGGTTTCTTCTCCGCATCCGTCAGGAAGCCAATGGATATCCGATTCAACGGTTGTACTCCTCACTGGTGCCACAGGAGCGATCGGAAGTCACATTCTATCCCAGCTTATGGCGTCCCCCAGTGTAGCTTCAATCTATGTCATGACTCGGGCATCTGACACTGTGTCAGCCATCGCGCGACAAAAATTGGCTTTTGAACGAGAGGGCATTTCTTCAGCTTCGTCCCTTGAAACCAAAGTGGTCTTTTTGCCCTGCAACTTTACAGATGCAAACTTCGGTCTGTCAAGTGCAGACATTGATAGAGTAAGATTGGCTGCCATTTGGAACGATGGACATGCAACTAATCTCTTGCTTGAAGATACTATCAGATGTCACTTTAATCATTCACAATGGTAAGTCAAACCTATGGGCTCCGCGAGTAGCTCGTCTAATGTAGCAACAGCTTGGCATTCCGACTTTACTGCACCACTCTCGGCCTACGATGACTTGCTACAAGAAACTCATAATCTGCTTAGCTTGGCTATGCGTCGCAAAGCAGTTGTGGGTCCAAAATTTATCCTTATTAGCACCATTGGGGTCTGCAGTCGTAAGTTGATAACATCTGTTTCTCGTAGTTTATAGCTGACACTAGTGACCACGATACTAGTCGGCGGAAGTCCTTCAGCTGCCGCTGAAGAACGAATCCCATTCGAGAGTCTGGGCACGCTTCAGGGAGCAGCCTTATCTGGGTACGTCCAGTCTAAGTGGATAGCCGAAGAAATGGTCAACCGTTTTGGGGCAAATACCGGATTATGCACTTCAATAATACGTGTTGGACAAGTCACGGGCGGACCGTATAATGGTGCTTGGAATACCTCGCAATGGGTACCGGCATTAGTGAAGTCAGCGCAATTCGTCCGTTGTCTTCCTGACGGTAATGATGTGCGTGCCTATATCTTTGGTCTGGCACTCGACTTACTCTGAATGATAAACAGAATATCTCATGGATACCTGTTGATCTTGTTGCTATCGCTGTCACAGAACTTTGCCTGGCTAACGAAGGGGGGACATTCCATGTCGTTCACCCACGCCCGGCAGAATGGGGAGTTGTTATGAGATTGGCTGCATCGAAAATGAACGTCCCTGTTGTGGCATACGAAGAATGGATACGTCGATTGGAGACAGATATGGGTGCCAATGTGACATCGGTGCAGGAGAATTCAGCATTGCGGCTGCTTGACTTTTTCCGGCAGGGTATCCCGTCGTCGTCGTTATCTTCCGTTGCGACTGACAGCATGGGACTTCTGGTCAAAGTGGCAATGGACCGGACCCTGGCAGTATCATCGACCTTGCGGGATAAAAATCTGCGATGCCTAGGTGAGGATGATGTTGATCGATGGATAGGATTTTGGAGGAAAGAAGGTTTTATTCTTTAATATCAGTACATCAACTTGTATTCAGACTGGTCAGTTTGGTGTTCAAATCAAGTTGCAGAGCCTTGTTTTGATGTATAGCAAAAGACAACTTCAAGGCTGGACAAGCAATTCAAGACAGACGATGACCGTGTGGTTATCCATGGATGTCGGTTGTCTCTGAATACCGTTGCCAGACTACATCATTGCATACCTTTGTTATTCAGTTATACCTTTTACATAGAGGGTTTAAGTAACACCAGTTCGATTTACGCAGGAACGACGCCGCCCTTGACCATGTTCCAGCCAAGTTCCTCATACGACCAGTCGAAAACAGTGCCATCGGGCTGGTGGTACCCCAAAAGCGACTTGTGCATTCCAGGCTGCAAGTGAATGCCGTCGATCTGGGCAACCTGTGCATCAGATAGCTTCACAAGCTGACATAGGATCATATATGAACAGTTGTCTCGCTTGAAAAGATGAATTATGTACCTTAATGTTCGCAGCCATTCTTTCTTCATTTTCGCTCTTTGGAATCACGATCGTTCCACGTTGGGCTGCCCAGCTAATAATAACCTGAGCGGCCGTGACGTGCAGATCTTCGGCGATAGCTTTGATGGTGCTCTCGTTCAGAAGGAAGGGGCCTTGTCCTAATGAGATGCAAGATAAGCTCTGAGCCAGGGTAGTTTCGTGTTGTCACAGACCTAGCGGAGAATATGCAGTTAGAGGTATCTTCTTCTCGTCGCAGTATTTCTTGAGATCCTCTTGGGGGAGACACGGATGACACTCGACCTGATTGGTGGCTGGGATTACGGTACATTGAGAGAGTAGTTGTTCAAGAGTCTTGATAGAAAAGTTCGAGACTCCGATAGTCTTCACTTTGCCTGAGACTGATTATCAGATCATCCTGCAGGATCATCCGAGGAGTAAAAAGAACTTGCCAGAGGCGAGGAGCTTCTCCATGTCCTTCCAGGTATCGACAATAGTAGGATGTTCATCAGGTCCTGAAAGTAAATGTTTCTCCATCGGGTCCTTGAACTTACTATCAGCGGTCTCCGCGATAACGAAATTCTAAGTAGCACTATACCAGTCTTTGTCGCTTGAGGCCAATGCATCAGGTAGAGATCAACATATTCACAATCGAGGTCGCGAAGGGATTTTTCCAGTGATTCTTGAACATTGCCATGCATTGACCTTATGGCCTATTGAGAAGACGCATACGATATGGAGGCAACACTTACTGTGGGAGCTTGGTGGTTATGTAGATCTCGCTGCGTGGTATACCTGAATCCCTGAATAGCCCTTCCGACCTCCGCCTCATTTTCTGTGAACTTATCTTAGACAAAATTCATAACCAGATACATATGCGATCATGGCTCACGATACCCAGCTGCCTACGGATATGTTCCATCCGGTAAGTGAAGGCTATAAGATGGTTGAGCGGCCTTACCGTGTCGAAATGGCGATAACCAGCCTATATTACATTGAGTTATTCAATGATGAAAGTCTAAAAAATCAAAAGCGGTACTGGACATACCTTGAGGGCCTTCTTGCACATCTCATAGACGCGCTCTCCGCCTCCAAACGTTCCCATCCAGCACCCCATGCCTACAGTCGGAATCTTAGTTCCATCGTTAAAATCGACTGAAGGTACGGAAACCGACATGATGGTAGTCAATATCGATGCTGAAACTGTTACCCTGGTCCGAGCGCGATATTTATAGAACCAGACAGAATAAGTTCATACATGGTACAAGTACATATAGTACAAGACGTCATCATCAAACAAAAAGTACTTAAATAATGGGTAAAAAAAGATATCAACGAGGAATAGAGGCGGACATAAATATAAAGTACATGTTGTCAAACGACAACATAAAGTAAGTGGGTGAACAGAAATACTTAGTACGGAAGGTTCCGTAGCTTCAGTGCACCGCAGAAGAAATATTTAGACTTTGTCGAGTCCCTAGAGATCCCTTCTTCAGTCGTACGACGTAACCATCAAGAGTCTCTGACTCTAGGTTGTGGATGCCATACTCGGCATGCACGACTCTGCGAGCATTGATTTTGTCAAGCACCAGCTTTGACGTTTGTAGGTCGACTTCGTTTTCTTTCTCAGTCCCAGGGAGTGGCCTGGAGTAGTGCCTTTTCGAGCAATGTAGGATGCATAACGGGGGATGTAACGTCAAGTAATTCTTTGCTAATTTTTCCGTTACGGTGAAGTTTTTCGTGCTGTTCGGGTGTTGTCGGATTGAAAAGGTTGACACAGAAGTCCAGGGATTTTTGTAGTTCGGTCTCGGAAAGACGAGTTCCCATGTCGGATGCACCTTGAATGACTGTTATACAATATTGTTTAATGCAAGATAGATCGAGCGACGGCAACACTAGCTTACCGGGTCGTAGAAATGCGAATGCTCTGTCAAAGTTATTTTCATCAACATCAGATAGGATAGGCATGCTTTGAGCTCGGATCTGTTTGTACGCGCTCAGAACAACGAGCTGGAACCTATATAATATAAGTTATTGAACTTGTCGATCCGCAAAACAGAACGAAGGAGTTGCTAACCTTGTATAACTGGTGGCAACTCGGTTTGTGTGCCATTTCGCTGCATCTACTTCATTGGTATCACCCCGAAAGGAGGCGCATATAGTAGCAGCGGCAGCTAGAGCAGAAGTCATGGCCAAGTGAATACCGCTTGAGAAGAGGGGATCGATGAATGCTGCCCACATAATGAGTTTATGCAAGGAACAAATTAAGCAGGTTTACCTCCGGCGTCGCCAACAATTCTGAAGCCATTACCAGCATAGGAAGGTGCAGAATAGCTGTAGTCGCTGGCTTTTGCTATAGTTCCTTCCACGAGCGTCCCCTTGTCGCCTATCAAGTCAACGAGATGTGGTGCAAGTGAGAGACTCGCTAAATAACGTGTAGTATTGTCCGAATTTAAATCACCGGGTGCAGGGGCAGAGGGGAATGATGATGGCGAAGTTGGACGTTTAAGCTTCTGGTTATAAACCTCCTGATTCATCACAACACCCACCGAAGTAGTCCCGTTGTGAAGGGGAATGAACCAGGCCCAGCCAGATTCATCTGCGTAAAGAAAGTTTGTGAGTATGTGCAAGCAATCTTCTAGTAGTGAAACTAACCAGTCAAAGCCTCGAACCAAGGAGAACCTTCTTTCTTCGTGCCAACTCCATAAGTTCCTACACCTTTCCAGTAACCCCAGACGGCAATATTTTTAAGAGATCGATTGAAATGTCGGTTTTTTAAATACTTTGTTGACATGACGCCGGCTCGCCCGGAAGCATCGATCAGGTATTTAAAGGTGGTCGTCCCGGAAATTTTGATTGGTTCGGAGAGGATCTCAGGGCTGTCGGTGCCGTCTCTAGGACACTTTTGGCGATGCGGGAGGAGAAATGGGAGCTGGGGGCGGCGTATGCGTCCATGAAGCAGATATTGGCCTCGAAGGGTCAATCTGAGAGAAGGTGAGGACTGTTGACTCTGGTGAGCTCGTACACAGAGGCGCCGCACGTCCGGGCATGGTTCATTAGAAGAAGATCGAACTCAGAGCGATCCTAAAACTGCGTCAATCGCTGTGTAAGATGAAGGGCCTCATACGTACAACATTCCACGCATTATTGTCATGTCCAATAGCGACAAAATCGGTATCTGAGGAGAGTTAAAGCACGATTAATGGCCCAGGATGCCTTGACTCACATCCTTCCTCAGCATGCTGCATGAATTTGAGAGCGGCACCAGGCTAAAGGTCGCTGAGCGTTAAGAAATACTGCATATATGCGCCAAGAATTGATGTACCTTGCGCACGAAGCCGTGATTTGCGAGTTTATCTTCCGCATCGATGAAGCGTAGATAATGGCGCACCGATGGAATAAGGCTCTCTCCGATGTGGTACCTGAGCACGCTGTACGTCAGAACAATCAGCAGAAGCGGCGCTGATGACCCACCTGGGAAACTTGGATGCCTCGAAAACCGCAACCTCCAGCCCTTCTCGAGCTAGGGCGGCGGCAGCGTAACTGCCTCCGGGTCCGCCTACAGGTAACATTAATCCGGAAAAATGAATCGATTAGAATATAAGACACCTCCAATAATGAGGACATCAACATGCTATGATGACGGAAAATGTCAGCGAACGCAAGCTCGTGGTAAGTGAAAGCATACTTTGGGTGGCAGCTTGACGTTCTGAGCAGACATCGAGGGAGAAGTAATGGCGTAGCAGACAGTTTAACGGCCGTTATATGCCAGAAAGACGGACCGGGTTCTGTGGGTACCGGAAGGCGACTAGATCGTCCAGATGGTAGTCGGGTTTGAAGCTACCCGCAGCGATACGAGCCCCGGCGGTCTAGTTTGGGATTACCTAAGTTTCTTTCGTGTACATCAGGAACTGTACTGCATAGTGATACACTGAAAAACTGCGTTTGAGCAGGTTATCATCGACGTAACAATATATTTGCGTCGGGGACCTTGGATTTCGCAGTAAGAAAGAACTCTTCTTTGCAACGTGCCGAGTCTGCTACAAACACACTTTCCAATGACTCAGTTTCCGAGGACATCGACCGAGATTGTACAAGGTAAGGTCGGCAGAGAAAACTGAAACCCACACATAAAACTCTGTTTTGATCGGACATAGGCCTTCTGGAGTGTCATCAACGTTCTAAACGACCCACAGCAGAATCGGGTCGCCGCTTCGACTTCGTTTATCGTCTAAGAACCAGTCGTGTGCAGACTTGAGGAGAAATACGAAGGTAGGTGAACATTTTTCAAGAAGCAAGATACCCGAAGAGAAAGAATGTTGCTAGACGGAAGCTGATAGACCAGCCTTAATGGACGCAGAAGCAGACACCCAAAGGCAACGCAAAAAGTCAAGCCGATAACGAGCTCGTGGCCGCGTGTGACCCGTGACGTGATTCAACGCGTCAATTTCCAATTTCCCTTTTTTCCAATCTACACTCATGGAAGAACTCATTACTTACATCAAGGGAACAAGCCCCCCATACTCTCACCTTGGCGCTGCCAACGAATACCTTCGAGAAGTGTTCAGTAGGTGGCACCTTTACTTTCTACTGTTCAATCAAAACCTCTGAAAACCAGATTTCATGGACCAACATGTCGTCAACAAGCCATTGGAGGCTCAGCCCGTTCCCTTAGAGCTTCTCATATTTACTATAGATCAAAGCATCTCCCCGCTGTTTGTCATAAACGCTGAAGCCTACCCGAATTTGCTTGACTTGATCGCCAGTGTCGAGCAGTATCGACGCGCACTGCAAAAGAAAGTCGAGGACGCTATCGTGTGGGACAAGGCCTGCATTGGCATGGGACAGATTGATGAAGCTCTTACAAGTGAGGAGCGTGCATCATTACTCGACCTGGCAGACCAGGCACTGGATCAGCGGAAGCTCTTCATAGCGATTGTAGCAGACATGTGCAAGATGGTACGTATCGTATCACCTGTCATCCTAGCATCATGCTCATGCTCCTGATCGCGCGCAGGATGTCTTCCACTTACTCCGGTCCGAAGACCACCATCTCACTGATGTGATGCTGCGGCTCAGCCAGTACTTCCCATGGCTACCCTCACGCGGTAGTGCACCTGTCGACTCTCCCCTTCTTTTCCTGCAAGCGGACCTTGACGAACACAAGCGCGATCTCTTGCTGGGCGCTGGCAAATCATGCTGCCAGGCTCTCGTCAATCTCTACGAATGGGCCAAGAAACAAAACTCCGACGAGTACGTTCTTGCGTTCTCTTATTTAGTCTTTTTCTGAATATACCCCACAGCCTACGCACTCTAGTCACGAAGAGCGATGAAATAACCAATATCATCCCCCAGTTTGACGAAAAAAGGCTGATTAGAGCTATTAATCGCTATACGGACGCTGTAAAGAACATATACTCGACGCTCCACGAACTATTCCCACCTACGATCGGAGACTGATGCCAATAAACATTCGCATACTACGAGGCTATCCCCTCGGCGTCTTCGTCAGCTTCACCCACTATCAGCATATTCTAAGATTACTAGGTCCGTGCATGTTACGACGACTTATTGGCACGTCCTTGTGCGCTTGGCGAAGATCGGGAGAACGTAACAGTAAAGTGAGTTTGATGTGCATCATAATAAGTAACTCTCAACCCTTATCTTAAACTTCAGTGTGACGATGGAGCGAGTTCATTGGGGCTTACGGGGACCTCGGATGAATGTCCAAACTAAATCGGGACCAGTGGCGTTCGCCACCCTCGGGCCACTCATGCAGAGAAGTCAAATGTGGGATGGTAAGTAGTCACAATTTAGATAATCTTTGGTACAATACACATTGTAGCCTCTGTATCGCACTGGCCAAACCACCACGAATATGAACACATCATCGGGTTCGAAACCAGAATACAATTAAAAGCATCACAAGTATTAGTTCTAGTCCTCAGTACTGAAAATATGTGCCAGTCACAAATGTAATGTCTATAAAGCTAAGCTTAAGTTGTGCCGGATCATGGGGTAAACGCCAGCGTTACCACCTAGTCAATGTCCCACTGCATACGCTGCGCATATTCTCGAATATTGGAGACGAAATTCTCCTCCACCTCATGACCTACACCCGTTGCCACCTTCAAAATGATTTCGTTCAAACCCGTAGATCCGAGGATATCAACGTGGTCGCTCGTATTTGCGCCACCACGCGGTATCGATGGAAGAGGCAGATGCGGTAGCTTAAATATCACGATAAGAATTTACAAGATGGAACGAGAAAGAACTCAGCTTACTTCAACTGTAGTGACCTTGATACCAGCCGGATTCCAGCGTGGCCGTTTCCACCCCTCAACGCACATGGCACCAAGACTGAGAAGACTGACAGTTCCGTCGCCTTCCCCCATTTTGACACCGTTGCGAACCTAAATATTATATTGATCAAAAACCCCTATGTAAAGGAGAGATGAATGCTTGCCTTTGGACTTATGGTGTCGTTAGTATAATCCGCATCAATCCAACTCTTCCTTGTCAAAGGCATATCTAATGGGGGCCGTTCGGCTACACATCCATTATCATCAGGATCTAGACAGGTCGGGTTCAAGCCATCGACAGAGTTGCCGTCATGTTCATATGCACCTCTTGCATACCTGCTCGGGTAATTAGCCGCAGGTTTTAGATGGAATCAAAACTACAAACCAATATGAACGCTAAATATCGTGATAGTACGGCTCAGTCTGTCTATCGTAATAACGAGAATCCAGCGACGTACTTCAGTTTCTTTCCCGTGTCCATAAACACAGTACATTTTCATGGATGGCGCATTGGGAAGTCTGGAGGCATATGTCAGTTGATAAAGTCGTTGCCTAAAGTCCGAATGATGTACCTAACCTCAAGTGGATTCGTCCACTTCGTATGATCGCCATCGTTGCGCTTCAAGGTCGCTTCATTTCGTTCAATTCCGAAAGAATAGTTAGCTGCCATCATTTTCTTTCGGGCTCTGAGTACATTGTGATATCAAGAGTCGTGAGATGCGTACCTGGAAGGTTGCAGGGGTATGCTGCAGGATCCAAGTTCCAGCTTGTTCAGAAGTCATGTTTCCTACACTGTCGTTCTCCGCTGACAGCATCTGGGATTCCCGAAAAGCAATTAGCTCTCCATGAGTATGTATGGAATCCGATTGATCATCCGGTGCAAAGCGACCATTCCCCCAGATCGCGTCGCCACCCTACGGGAGTTTCAGATACAGAAAGATTACACTTACTTGCCCCGATCACCTTAATCCACATGCTAGCACTTCCAGCCCAAGAAAGGAACAATTTCTTGCGTTCTGCTCGTGAGAAAAAGCGCTCGAGGACTACAAAATATGAGGACTTGCGATCTCATGCTGGAAGTTATCAACTTACCATATGAACCGGCTGGGTTCATTTGTACGGTATCTTTCATTTCACCGGATAGGAACGCAGCCATTGCCTTTGCCTGTAAGATATCATCAGCCAAACTACAATACTTGACTAACAGTCCGCTTACCACTCCCTAAAGAATGACATCAGTAAACCGATAAAAGACGCCTACGATCATGCTTACAAGGTGCGTGCCTGCGATGGATATATAGGCCTCGATATGATCCTGCTTAACATCAACTTGTGCCCGTCACGGAAAAGAGGCTCACCAACCTCAACCCAGGTGGGCCCACCACCGCCGTGTTCAGGAGATTCTACCCATTTGAAGCTAGAAACGAGAGACGATGAGATTCTGTACAGGAAAGGCAAAATACCATTCACGACATACAAGTACTAGATTGTGGATGCGGAATTTAGTTGGAGTGGCATGAATGATTAAGACTCGTACCAGCATAACCTAAGAGATGGCCAATGATTATGGATGTTTGTCGACGCGCAGCGATGCCTACCGTGGCGCCCATTGAGTGTGCTGCGATAACCGTCTTTTTCTTCTCCCTGCGCCTAAAGAGAGACCGTCGGCGTCCATACAGCGAGAAAGGAATTAGCCTACTTGAAGCTCTCAATAACAGACTTGAGTCTTGAAAAGTACCCATCCCGTTCCTCTAAATTGTAGTATGATAAGCGCCAGTCATATGGTGCTAGAAACAGGTTGTTGGTATCATAATTTACGACGGCTAGGTTTTCCACAATTTTGGACCTGATGCTCTCAAAATGGGCTGAGAAGGGGGAAAACAGACGCGTAACGCACCAAATCCAGTACCCTTGGATAAAACCGCTAGCTGCATCTATACCTTGCGCGGCTCTTATCTTGACACCGGGAGGGTCAAGTCCGGTGATTGGATCAAGCATCATTGCCGCTATCCACTTTTCGCGGTTGAATGTGACTTGGCTTAACATATTGAACCCTCCCCATAGCTTCTCGCGAAAGAAAGGACGATAGTCCGGAGAAGTCGACCATGACTCTAGTCCCTGTAGGTTTGTGTAAAGACACGGACATCGAAGAGATGCAGCACGCTTACTGTTGAGATAACACCAGGAACCAGAATGACGGGGAATTCGGCTGACAATCCTCTTTCTGCCATCTTCTCACCGACCTGGAATTCTCGCCCGTCACGGTTGAACTTCCATACCTCGGGAATGTTGCCCCGCAGTCGGATCCACTCGGCCTCAACTCGAGAAAAGTCGAAGTCTGGGAGAGCAGGGAGAGAGATATCGTATTCATCCATGAAGAGCAACAGCTGGGCTTGCATCCCTTCAATATCCGTTCGATCAATCAGGGAGAAGCCAAGCAGAACACCGACTACAAAGGGATTAACGTCTAGGGCGGCAGGATTGCAGAAAGCACGTACAAAGTATGCCGAGAGAGAACAAGAACCTTCGTGTCGCAAAAAATGACTGCTTCTGTTCGCGTACCGGTGAGATCCTGGAATTACATGCCGATAGCTGGGCATACCCTTTCTCCATGCTTCAACCCTTTCACTTCTTTCTTCAGTTTCTTGGTGTCTTCCCGGAGCTGCTCTTCCGTCTGGTCTGATATCGATTCATCTGAGGCCGCATCGCTGCCTTTCCGAGTTCTAGAGCGTTTCGTGAGTGCCATGGGGTGTCGTCCTCGTAGAAGGTGTCAGTGAAATGAAGAGGGAAGGAGCGAAGGTCATTAGCCGTGAGGTGAATAATGGGCAAGCGGCGGCAAAAACCGAGATCAATGACGACACCCAGAACTGTAATCGGCCCGATTATCCGAGTCATTCGACTTTCTCAAGTCAGTACTCCATTTCCTTGACGACGACGACGACAAGTCAATCATCTTTCTTTTGTTGCGCTTAACCAATCAATTATCCCTCGATAATGCCACGAGACGAACAAACCAAAACACAAAGTTCAGTGCAAAGCAAACGCGAAACCAATGGCAATATCGAGGCCGCAAGCCCACCCAAGCCCTAATCTTGAAGCGCGAATCGTTCAAAAAGGCTAGTGGCGCAAATGTTTCTCTGTCATCTTATGCGTACGAAAGTTGTTAAGGCGGATGGAAGATTCTTTGATTTTCAATCCCTCGCGCTTGAAAAAGATCTGCGGAACCGACAATGCAGGGCTCAGCAAGCAAGTCACCGCGATTCTGACTTCGCTGTTCCAGCCAAGTTTCATCTCTGTCAATACGAAACTTTCGTTGCCGACCCAGACGTCCAAGAAGAACTTCAAGACGCCTTAAGAGCGCAATCGTGTATCAAAGACTGGTGTATGAAAGAAAGGACTCGGACTCGGAGGCCGACAGTTCTCATTACGACGTAGACCATGTGCTACGGTTAACGAAATAGCCCTCTTCAGGACGATGAAAGGTCCCGGTAGCCACCAGTTTTCCTTCGGAATCTGGATTGTGTCAATGGTAGATTACAGATACGTTCGCTACAGTACTTTATGTGAATCTGACTTGGCATTATCATGCAATAGATATATCGGGGGGCCCCATAGTGAGAGGGGACATATACAAAAATAAGTAAGTAGCACACAATACACGGTAGCGTAAATCTGAGGAGTCTGTCGAAGACGAGGTAATTCCTTCGTAAAGCAAAATATGAACAAGATTGAAAAAAAGTGACGGCCTAAACGATCTACGTTATGTCGAAGTCTTCGAAGATGACGGGCGGGTCGATGGACCTGAGCCGTTCTTGGCCTTCCTCAGCTCTTCTTGACGCTGCCAGAGTAGCTCAGCCCAAAGAGGGTGAGGCGGTATGTGCCCAACAAGGGCACGGAGTACATCCAACCTAATAAGACATAAATATGCGCCACAAATGTCGGAAGAGAAGTTCGTACCATCGTGCCTTTTCTTCGTCTGTGTCAGCGAAGAATGCAATCTCATCGTCAGGGAATATCAGACGGAATGAGCGCTCCACCCCATACATTCCATCATACTCGTCGGCGTATCGACTACGAGCACCAGGACTTAATGCTTTCTCCTTCGGTTGATCATCTTCAACAGCCGTCGCCTTCTTAAGGTCAATGGTTGCAGTCACTCTCTTTGTGACGTTATTGAAAGCGACGAGGTTGGATCCTATAACCCGAAGCTGTCGACGGCGCCATGACTGGAAAAGAGATTCAGCAAATACACACTAAATTCAACGAAATACTGACACTACAATCTCCTCCGCTTTGTGTGAGAGTGCCCTCAAAGTAGGTAACCTTGTGCCAGTTGATATGGCGCAAGCCGCGGTGACATTCTTCGAGACTTTGCGGTAGTTGATCCGGTGTGACGCCGGGCAGTGGTGGCAACCTGAAAATCTGCAGCACAATTTCCCCAACTTGTAACGTTGAGACCTTATTGCCAGGCTCTAGACGCTGTCCGATCAATGGAAACGCAGTCTCAAATAGTCTAGTATCGCAACGGTGCGCAACGTCTTTGAACGCAATGAACGCCCGCGCAAGAGTCCCGTCCGGCTTCAGGTAGCGCGCAAGGTTCTCAGCAAGTCGTCGCGGCGCTGGTGCAACAGGCACCTGCACGGCAGTGGGAACAGGATGCTTTTGTTTCTCTTTCGGCTTTTTGGGAGTCGAAGAGAAGAAACTGCGCATGCCCGTCTTTGACGATGTATGGGCGATGACGGGCGGTGGAGCTACAACTTGAGGAGGTGGAGGTACGACGGCATTAAACTGAGCGATAATATGAGGGTCCCGACGAATCTTTAAGGTGAGCGTGAATTCTAGTTTGCTATGCTCAATTCTGCAACGAGGATCAGAACAGACTCAAAGATTGTATGCTACACTTACAGTTCAAATTCTTGGTTGATGGCACTATCTGTAGTAAATTTGCACTCGGGCGTTGTGACAAAATGTATACCGTTGTTCAGAGTGCAAGATACCGCTGTCGGTTCCTTCGGCATCGGCACGCGAATATCGCGCAGTGCCAAGACTACCAAAATCATCCATGAGCACAGGATCTACGAGTCCACTGAGTTCGTACCTTTCACGAATACTTTTCCGTACGCTTTCCCTGGTTTCTCCTGGCTTCGGTACTCTTTAATCTGTTTCGCGTACTCGTTCTGTGCACAATATGAATAAAAGGCGAGTGTCAATTCGGAGACGACTCACCATATCCGACGGTCTCCTCACCGGCCGCCATGCCTTTCCAGCATTCACATCACCTGGGCCAGCCATATGTGAATCTGACGACGCGTAGATGGTCCCTTCGTGTTGTCTGACATGATATTTCTGTGGCAGCATCATTAGTATAATACAGAAAGACGTGGTAAAGAACATACGCTTTTGCTGGGTTCCTCTAATTTCTTCAACTCCTTCTCAATGCTGTCACCAAGAGGATCGTCGCTCGTCGGTGACACGACATCCAGTAGGTTTCCGTCGGAACCACGCCGCTTTCCTCGAATGCCTTCGACATCTCCAGTGCTTCGGCTGCGCCTCCTACTGGGTCTTCCTGTGGTGACTGTGAGGCAATCGTCTCGTTTCGCTGTACGACTTAAAAACTCTTCCTCTTCCTCTTCTTCCATCCTCCTCATCTCGCGTCGTTTCTCTAAAATCATAGCCTCACGAGAGCGTATATTATCCTTAGGCGGAAGGGGCGGAGGATCGGAACATGCCGAAGACCCGCTGACACTTCTGCTAACCACCCCACTACCGAGACCATTGACGACCAGTGCGGAGTCTGTGGCAGCCCTTTCCATGAGCCGAGGTTTGGCCGGTGACGCCTCAGTGTCAGTGTGCTCCTCGGATACGCAAGAAGCATCTCCGTCTTCTGTCATCGTAAGGTCATCTTCTTCGACCTGATGGCCTGCGACGTCGTCCAGTAGCCTATCTAGAGCACTTCGCATATCCATATCAACGTCCACAGACGCAACTTGGCTCCTGGCAGTGCTTTTCGTCGGCAGATCCTCGCGGGTGGGTGTTAATTGTGACTCGGATGAGAAAGGTATGTCCGCGTCGTCCAGATCCATGTCATCAAGACCAAGCCCTCCCAATCCGAACTTGCTTCCAAAGTCAAACTTCAGTCTCTGCCCATTCTCTGCAGGCTTTAACATCCCAAACTCTTCATGAGCGACTGACGGCTCCTCATGATATTCGGAGCTGACAATGCCGATAGCGCCCACAATCCTCTTCTCCGCAGTCTGAATGATGGCTGTTTCTGCACTAGCAGCGCTGGCGTCTGTCATCGCAGTCATGATTGAAGTAGTATCACGATCCTTCTCCTCATTTTGCCGTCTGTCATCGGTGGAACTTCTTGAGGAGTTAAGGCTCCCATGAGGGCTATTTGCCGAGTCTGCCTTATCGGAGGATTGCGGACTTGCGAGTTCGACAGTCTCATAGACATGGACTGGTTGTGGACTGTCGGGACGCAGAGGGTTGTCAACAGGCCGAGGACTCTCAGTAGCGCCTGAAATATCGGCAGCAGTGATGAGTGGACTATCCGTAAAGCTGTGACGGGGGCTATCCAGGGAACGTGGCCTATCAAAAAGTCGTGGGCTGTTTGCTGGGCTCGGACTGCCTGTGTTAAGCTGTCGACTAAGACGCTTTTGAATATCCTCTCTGCTGATACGAGGTCGTAATTGACTGGAAGTAAGTGCTTCGACGCTGGAGGCAGGGTGCACCGTAGGGGACGATGTGTGAGGCATGCCAGCTGACGTTGGGATGGGTGGTAAAGGTGACCGTCGTGCCGGGCTAGGCGTGAGTGCCGAAAGAGAACTTCGCACTGAATCATTAAGTGCGGACTTAGGTTCTTCGGGTAGGAGCGTCTATACATAATACATGAACTTGAGAAGCGCATGGAGATTATATCGGCAACGTACATTGTGGGTTTTCAACGTTACCTCTATTGTGCTGTCATTGACATCTGATACTGGTAGCGATAAATCGACCGGATCCTCTGGGCTATCGTCTCTGGATACGTCCTTCAAACTTGGCAGAGCGAATGGATCAGGACCGGACGTTTCTGGGTGGGCAGGAGAATCTAACAAATTACATCAGCAGAATACTGGAGAATCGGATAAGGCATCGTACCAGAATACCTGGAAACAGCAGTACGAGGGCTAGAGTGATGCTTCATTGGAGAAGGCGATTCGGGGTGCATCTGTATGTCTTCATCGCCGTCTCCGTATTTGCTCGAGTCACTGCGCGTGAAAGAGTCACGTCTGGGTGGGGTTGCGGGCACACGTTCTAATGGAGTACCCGGGGACTGTGAAGCAGAACGCAGCGTCGACAAAGGATCGAAGGGAATCCCACGAGGTGGTGTGGCCTCCTGGTGATGGTGAACAGCTCTTTCGACATGATGAGAGCGGCCAAAAGGGACTCCATCCTCAGTGTCAAGATCAGTAGGTATGTCAGCACCGTGACGTGGTGGAGTGCTTGTTTGGTGAGATCCAAACATTGCATCGACTAGACCAGTGATACTAGTATCAGGATCTAATTCCAGCTTTTGACCGGAGTCAGGAATCTCAATACTTTCGTACGAGTCATCCGGATGTTCATCAGCCTCACCGCTGTTGTTCATCCCTTGGAAGAAAGGGTCGACATCGCCTGCACCGTCATAATCACCCTCAAAACCTTCATGGTCGGAATAGTCACTCCCCAGAGCATCGTCACTAATATCCTCTTCTTCGCAGTCAAACTCGACGACGTCGCAACGTTCGTCGAAGGTGACGGTCTTCCTTCGTTCTCGACGTCCGCTCAGTCGCGGGCCGTGCAAACGCCGCGAAACAAGGGATGAGCGAGCCGGGGACGCACCGCTTGGGAGAGGCACTGGAATTCTAGATGGCGAGGCTGGGTACGTGGGAGGGGGCTGGAGAACGATGGGTTCGGAATGATATTCTGAGGTGGCAGGTCCATCTGGGCTGGACGTATGCAAGAAAGGGCTTTTCTTGACTGACTCCTTATTGATAAGGCCTTGAAAGGTCTTGGACTGACGTCTTTCCCTCTTCAAAGCAAACGGGCGTTCGTTCTCCGTCTCCGACTGGTCATGCATGGACGTAGGCCTCGGACGTTTCTCTCCAGAGGCACGACGAGGCGAGGGCGAGGCCTCGGGAGCCCCATTGCGGGAAGGAGTCGCGGGCATTGGAATTTGTGACTTGAAGGGAGATTTGGAAACGAGGTTGTTGTTGCGAAGATGGCGGTAGCTCGATGAAGAACGACGAGCAAGGTCCGGCATCGGGGGCCGAACAGGATTTTCACGCTTTGAAAAGCGCAGAGGGGACGTCTTTGTTCCTTTTCCATTGGTGGCATCGGAAGGACTCCATCCCATGCCTGAATCCCTCAAAATAGACGACTTGACGGGATCTGGCGAATTTGAGAGCAACTTGTCCCTCAAGGGGGACGCTTTGTGCCCGTTCATCGTAACTTGCGGTAGCGAGACGGTAGGGATTGGTGGGAAGGCGAGAGCGACCTGGGTCGGTGGTTGTGGAGGACAAAGGTGACAGTGGCTGCTAAACAAACCTTTGCGTGGGAAATACGCCTTGAAGCAGGGCGCGACACAACACGTGATCGAATCGACTGCGGTGCCTCGCGGTCCGGAGCGCCGAGACATCCTTTTTGGGAAGTGAACGTTGAGGCCCATCACAAGCTTGTCACCATCATCGAAGAGTCAATCATCGATGCCACCAACGTCACCCGCATCGCCGCGACTGTCGGATTCTGTCTTTTTCTGCATTCTTGTCTGTCACTGGCAACGTACCGCGAAGCCGCATAGCTAGCGTCATTGATTACAGCCAAGCTTGCGGCACGACGCTCCGGGCGGAATTGATGCGCTATTTTTGTGAGCGTCTCATACTCACAGTGAAACAAGCTTCGCAACTTTACCTCTCTTGGCCAACGGACGGGAAAGGCATTCCGGTTGACAGAACAGCCTCACTCTGTGTATTCATACACTGTATATACAGTACTTATTTTCGAACCCGGGCGCGACTCTACCGCCTTGGCCGGCTTCTGTCTCAGTCTTGGGAGCACTCATGGGCGGATAAAACACGCGGGCGATGCTCCTATGAGCGCTCCTCCTATAATCCCACCGAAAGCTGTGGCATGTTTCGCTTCCATAATATAGATCCTCACCACCTTGCGCCATCTCCTCGCCATGAGTTTCTTTCTAACGGGTCTTGTTCTTTGTCACCTACCAACTTTTGCTTGGTCTGCACTCTACCCGCGCGATGATCAGCCACTTCAGCCTATACACATTCCCCTTTCACTCAGCAATCAACAGTATGTCATGAATGTAGCCATGGTACGTCCGGCTTTACTGCCGTCGCTCGTCAGCCTCGGATTCTCATGTGCTTGCTTATCTCTCAAGTCTTCGGGACCTCAAGTCCAGAATCTGCCTTTTGTGTTGTCGACAGCGACAGGCTATACATCGGTAGCCGGTACATCTTGCGATTCATGTGGTTCAGATGTGTATGTGACCAACACTTCATATTCGGAGAAAGCTTACCGCTGCTTTCAGATACAACATCAGTGCTTCTACTTCTGCCCATCAACTACCTCAAAACCAGGAGATATCATTGTGGTCTGGTTCCACGAGCGGCTCACTCATAACAGAAAACTGTAGTCTTAAACAAGGAAATGGCTCCCCGTGGAATTATACAAATCAGACAAGTCAGTCTTCCAGGCTGATTCCATTTCTGATTTCCGTCTTATCGTGGTTTACCCGTAGTTCTTGTGGCGAATCAATCCCAAACGATCATGCCGTCATCCGGGTTCTCTGGTGTGGTGGGTTTGGGAAGTAATGCTCGTATGAACATCTTCCTTTGTGTCACTTAACTTGATTGCTCATTACAATGCAGGAGATGGAAACTTCGGGGCGAGTTTTGCGGGCAACTGGCTTTCCCAACACCCAACGCGGTCCAATTTCACTTATGCGTTTGCACTTGACTCACCTCGTTCGGGTACAAACGGAGGCATGCTTCATTTGTTGGCTCAAGACAGTTCTGCTTTCCAAGGTGACGTAACTTGGAAACCGATGTCGGACTTCAACTCGAGCTCTACCAATTCAGACTGGTCCGTCAATATGGACGGATGGTCATTTGAAAGTGGCGATAGCGGGAAAATATCACAGAGTGGGGATCTAGTGGCCGTACTGGATCCCTTCTTTGCGACAATACGCTTCCCACAGGCACAAGCGCGATCAATATGTAAGTTCTTGCACAACATATTTAATAAACAAGGATATTAATTCTTGATGCAAGATTCGTCTTTGAATGGAGCTACTATTTATTCAAATTCATCAGAGACTATCACTTGGGTTGTTCCATGCGATACGCAGATGTACTTTTACCTTCACATTTGGGAATTTCATCGCAACTCTCGATCAAACATCATTGCTGAGAAATAATCAACAAGGGGAATGCATCAGCTATGTAGAGGCATGGGCAGACCCTAACGTCAGCGAATATGTCCTTGGCGCTAGCTTTATCTCAGCCGTCTATCTGTAAGATTTGTCTATTGGCTATTAAAAGCATACTCAAACCGTTACCTCTACAGCATATTCTCATTGTCTGGTGCCTCAGGCGGATCTGTCGGTATCGCTTCTCGTGCCAATTCTTCAAAGATGTCAGCAGGAACGATCGTCGCTATCGTTATGAGTACGTTGGCATTCACTATTGCTCTGGTAATTGCAGCGACGTTGGCGTACCGCTGGTGGAAGAAGCGACAATCGCCTGAATTGTCACCCAAGGAAGACGATAGCCACCATCACATTCACCGAGTCACCCCGTACTTTTCTACCGATCTCACGAGCGAAGCTACTGCACTCATGCCAATATCACCTCCTACACCACCTCAGGACCACAGGGCGTCCGCGTTGTACTCTCACAGACCTGAATCTCAAAATTACCCAAGTTTCGGTACTGGAGGGGAATCATCGCAGTACACACATCTCACCGATTCCTCCACGTACTATGACGAGGCGACCCTACTAGGGACACCACCTCCGTATGGGGGTGGGCGATTTCCCAGTTATCGACCAGTACACGTTGTGTCTGTCAATCCTCCTACCGACAGAAAAAGTGTACGCCGAGAAAGCTCCTAAACAATATAAACGTCGGACTTTTGTCTCTATCTGTATCTGTCGTCATATCTACCAGGCAGGCCCAAGTCTCGAAGTCGCCTATGTTTCTGCTGTAATAGAATGCAGGTGGCGTTAACGTTTAATCAGTCTCGAAAACCTGTGAACACGCAGTTGCAGTTGATTCGTAGACATAGCAGATGGGAGACACGGAAGGGATGTTTTGCCGAAGTCAGAAATATTCAGAGACATGGTCAATAATGTTATCTAGTCTAGTGGGCGCCCTGATGAAACATGTCTACCCCGAACGTTGGGATGTTCTGCTGAAACTTCCGGCTGTTCCTCAAATTACTCTCCGAGTCCTTTAATCGCGTGAACTTCTGGCCTGGTAAGTAAAATTCACGATAGTCATTGGGAACATGGCAAATGTTCCTGACCTTCAAGGAGAATTGAACTGCGCAATTAGACGAGGAACAGAAATGCCGACTTCCGGTTGACCGGGGAACGGAGGCGTCCTCGAAAGATCGTCGCTGACGTGGCACGTGGGAGTTGTCCGGTCATCCAGCTACCTATTAGAGTGGCTGGCAAAATGATTCGTATGATGTAGCGTCTTCTTCTCGACCTCCATCATCCTCACACTCTTTTCTCTATGTCGATGCGGACGACAGCGCCTCGAAGGCATTCCTTCTTCCCAGCATTCGTCTTCACCGGCGTACTGCTGTACTTTGTCACCCAGTATCACTACCAGATCCGCAACACCCTTTCTTATGTGACCCGGCCAATATGGGACACAGCAGATGGCCCTCAGCATGTTGTACCCCATTACTACGGCGAGGGTTTAGAGATGGACGACCATATATGTCAGCTTCACGGTTGGAAGCAACGCCCCGACGCCGAGAATTATCGCGTCCTTGATGCCGTTCTCATGAGTAGTGAGCTGGATTTGTTGGAGGTGCGGATGAATGAGCTGGACTCTATTGTTGACCGCTTCTTCATTGTCGAGTCGAATGCTACCTTTACTGGTCTGCCAAAGGAGACCTATTTTGCAAACAACCGTGCGCGATTCTCCAAGTTTGACAAGAAGATATCATACCGGTTGTGAGTGTTTAACTAGTCCATATTTTTGGAGAACTAATTAGTGGGATAGTATACCCGGATACCCTCTCGAAGGCGACCAGTCGCCATGGAATGTTGAAGCCAAGACTCGCGATACCATGACGGCATTCTTGCGCTCACACATGACCGAGTTCGCACCGACTACGAGGCCCCTCGTCGTCATGTCCGACGTCGATGAAATACCATCTGCTCATACCCTCCAACTCCTCAAAGCCTGTGACTTCGGTACCTCTATACATTTGCAACTTCGCAACTACGTTTACAGGTATGGCGTGCACTTTCAAGGTTATCTCGTATCTAATTCTACTAGTTTTGAGTGGTTACTAGGTTTTAACAGCTGGCGCGCAAGCGTGAACCTCTGGATGCCCAGCACCTACTATTCCCATCGGAAGAGCGGTGATGTTATGCTCGCTGATTCGGGCTGGCATTGCAGCTATTGTTTCAGAACCATACCTGAATATATCACCAAAATGACTGGCTTTTCTCATCATGATCGTATTGGTGGCCAGTTGAGTCTCCTGGACCCGGAAAGAATACAGGACACCATATGCAGGGGGAAAGACATATTCGGAATGCTTCCCGAGGCATACAATGTACGTTTTCACCTTGAAGACATCATCTTTCGACTAACGGAGTATGCAGTACGTCGATCTACTTGCCCAGATCAATCCGGAACCGTGAGGACTAATCATATCATGACATAGAGATCGCTGATCATTTTTTAGACAAGTGTCTGCTGTAAACCTTCCACGCTTCCTGATTGAATCTGCTGAGCGATTCAAATTTCTTCTCCCGGGTGGGTGCCAGCGCACAGCAGAAACAACTGCTGCAGTCGAAGACGCTGATGTCCCTGATGACTTGGAACGGTGACAATGATTTCTTGATATACCTATCTATGCATTGTACAATTGCGCATTAATTTATTCCCATCTGGTTGTCATGTAACAATATCTTGAAGTTGACATCTTGCATCCTTACATAGATTGTAAATACATTGAATACACAACAAATTCAGCAATAGCACACCATAGGAGAAATGGGTGCAACAAATCCAAAGGGATAAAATATACGATAAAAGAGCGACGTGATAGTGATATAATTGCATGTAATCGTAAAGTCGTTTCGAATTAATTAGGAGCGAGATGTCGCCACTGTGTTCTGACGTCGTCGTGCTAGTTCAAGTGGTTTCAGTGAACTATCAACAGAGAAAGCTGCGAAGAAATGAGATTGATGAGAGTAGAGAAAGTAGACAGGTTCGCACATGAATCGGATTCATCGACTGAACTGTCAGCAACGAGAGAATCCGAGAAGAGATCGTCTGGGCGTGTAAGTGCAATAGGTTTCGGGATCATCGACTTTCTTGCACGCTATACAGGTCAGAGTCAGTAGGCTGTCAGAGGATGAGAGTAAAATCTCCTACTTTGTTGACACCGGCGATATTTATACCCTCTAAGCTGATAGCGTACTGGGTCTCATCGAGGTGTTGGAGTTTCTCGGCACATTCTACAATCCATTGCAAACCAACAACGAAAGGTTTGGTCTCCATTTGCCTATCCAACAATCAGCTACCTAGCCAGAACCTGAAGTGAAGACCTTTACCTATACCGATTTAATGTGCTAACCGTCCCGTCCTTGAAGACGAGATGTGTGCATGTCAATCCGAAGTTCTTCATGACCTACCCGAAAGATCGAATTCCAAAGCTGCATAAAATACTTGACTCACGCACCTTTCGCTCCCAAGCGTTTCAGCATGTCAATGAAGACATCTCCACAATCGATACCAGTTAGAATCTCGTAACGTCGACATAGACCTTAACCCCGGATAAGATGCTCAAACTAGGGTCGGCAGGTTTCTTTAACCCTGAAACCTTACGCCCAGAATATGAATAGGCTCTTATCGTCGCACCCGGCCTCTTCGTTGTCGTCGTTGTTCAGGCTCGGGGTCCGCTTGGGGCCAAGTCCGTTGGGTTTCTTCGAAGCTGAAGAGGACGAACTCGAAAAAGGACGCTGAAGGATGAGTGCTCGTAGAACTCCGAAGGCCCTCTCGTTTCGGAGGTGTCGCTGGAGGTCCCATATTCCCGGACACTTTGGGCGCAGGCGGTGGCGGTATGGATCGGGACAGCATGTCGAAGGCCATCGAAGCCCTTCTCGAAGCATTTTTACCCCAACCGTCCGCCTCATCCACAGCTTTCCGTTTGCCCTTTATTAGGTGAGCACCAACTAACTCGGACAACTCCATCGCCTCAGGCGTTGGTGCAGCGACCTTCGACTCCCAGACAGACATAGCGCTACCGTGTGTCTGTTCAACGCCAATCATTGAATCGGGTTCGTCGTCTTCCATCACCGCTTCCTTTCACAGGACTGGCCGGAATAACGGGCAAGGGCGTCTTTTGACTGGCTTTCTGCACCACTCTATTCGGGAATATACCGGGTTTACCCCTTTGGAGACCTCCCGTGCCTGACATAAGCCGACCGGACCGTATTGGACCGTCCTTCTTGAAGAAATCGGTGACAGATCGTTGGGCGAGTGTTGTCTGGGACGACGACGACGCAGCTGTCGTGCTCTTGTTTGAACTGGCGGTACTTAATTCTGCGGAATCAAGAGTCGCGGAACGAGGCAATGTACCGGTACGATGAGAATTGGTGGAAGCGTCTTCGTTGTCGGAATTGAATCCGAGACTAGACGTAGGTCGCGAAGGTGGAGGTACAGCAAGTTTCTCAAGCGCCGAAGATAAATTTGAAAGAGCGGATCCATTCCTCGGCTTTGACGGTATCAAACCTGCAGAGAGTAATTTGTGGGCGGACATAAGGACATACAATAAGCGCACCTCCAATAGGCCGCGCGAACATAGTCGCCGATCTTCCCAACTTCGTTGGAGAAAGGTTCGCAGCGGTTTTCACAGGCGTTTTGAACCCAGGTGTTTTCGCCAGACTGGAGAAAGTTGGTCTCGCAAAATTATTTGAAGATCGCGGGGTTTTAGGAACCGCTGTGACGGGCTTGGTTGATGGCTCCTGCAGTCAAAATCTGACGGTGGCTCAGTAAGAGGCGAAGTAGAACGTTCACGATCCGCAAGTTCTGCAGGAACGGAAGAATGAACAGGCTTTGACGCGGGTTTGGGAGAAGACTTAGGGCCAAGCAATGATTTCTTGCGTACCCGTGGATCTACAATTATAAGCTAAAGTAGTAAGGATTGACAGGTGGACGAACCTTGACTTGCCCTTTCCGCATCCCGCTCCTTCTTTTTCAAAGAAGAACTCCGCGTAACTCGAGGGAATTGAGGAGGCTTGTGTTCGAGCCCGTTTCTTTATGGTAGTCGGCTGTGAGAGTCTTGGTACCTCGACAGCAATCTCTTCCTTCGCCCGAGACCACCATAGTCGAGGGATCTTTGGAAGCAGGAACATCCAACGCGGGGATAATCAATTACAGGCTCAGCCTCAGGAATAGGTGCAGCTTTGCTCTCGTCGAAGAGCGACTCCAAGTCTGAATTGATTACTTCTTCGGTTTCTGCATGAGTTTCCTGCAACGTGCTCAGCAATACGCGAAGGTCCACTGCTTGAGGAGCCAGGTCTTCGCTTCACCATCAACCTGAATATCAGTATCGCGAATTGGCCTCACGTCGTGGCTGAGGTATTTCCTTAGGGTCGCATCTTATTCTTCAAGGACTGCCTTGGGTGCAGGCTGCTCTTTGCTCTTGCCTTTGCCAACGCTCTTCGATACAGGGTTAGCTGCTGAGGATGCTAGCCGCTTTTCCCTTTTTCTTTCCCTTGACAGTGATGGGCTGAGGAGCGTTCATTATGATGTCGAATGCGCTCTTTTTTAGAGGAGCGACTTGGGCATGAGATTTTGCAGAGGTGCCAACGACTGATCGTTGCTCAGGAGGGCTCATTGACGAAGAGGCGCGAAGATGGACCCGGATCAGGTACGAGGGCGTCCACACCATTTTCTGACGCGATGGAGGGACGGGGGATACGACTTTGATGAACATCAGTCTCTGGGGGGAGAGGCGAAGTACGCAAGGATTCGGGACGGACGGACGTGCTGTCGTTCTACACGGAAACATTAGCACATGCAGAGAGACAGGGTACATGACACACCACATTGTTATTCTTCTCAAATTGCAAACCCGACGTCCTGACGATATCACCATCCAGGTCACGATGCGGCGGTGGCGGCGCGAAAGGCGACTCTGGTAGCGGTGTTAGGGGAGACAGTGGAGTCAGTGTTAGTCTTGTCCGAGTAGGTGTCTTGTGTCCGTTCGCTACTAGACTGTGCAGGTCCTCTGCGGGCTGAGATGGTTCTGCCACTTCTCCTACAGCTATTTCCTGTCTAACGGGGTTTAGAGACAATAGTGATCGTGGTCCGTCACCCTCCTGCTGAGTTTCTTCATCCAGAATAGAGTGCGGCTTCGCGGGGGCACCACGACCGTGAACTTCAACATTGGCACCATTTTTCTGGGTGAACGGGACTTGTTGGGCGAACTGGGTGGGTTCCGGAGGTCAATGCTGGGAAACATGGGGGGAACGGAGCAAGCTCGACGAGGTGTAAGGCTTGATTTGTGTGGTGATCCGTCGCCGACACGCTTGGGAGAGTCAAGATTCAGCTCGGTGAAATGTCGGTCTGGTGAAGATGGCACGTTAATATTCTCGCTGCCGCCATTTCTGAGAGCACCATAGTCTCTGCGAGGGCGCTTAAAGACGGGTAACTCTGAGAGTGTCGCGACGTTGGACGAGTACTCGGCGTCTCGCGACGGTGATGCCGCCCGTTTGGCAGACTTGGTCGGGGAGAGTAGAATTTCGTCTTCAGGATTCGTCAATGCCTTCGTCTAGCCAAGCCGACACTGGAGGTTCTGACTGATTTCTCAGAGCTGTACGCGCGTCCTTCAGCGGCGAACGGCTCAAGGGAAGACGTTGGTAGATGTTGTCGGGAAGAGAGAGCTGAGATCTGGTGCGCTTGTCGCCGAAAATGTCGCCCATGTTGTTGGAAAAGGCTGAAGTAGCATATAAAGACCCCGACGGCACAGCGAGATGAGAGCTTCGTACACCGTACGACGGATAAATGTCCGGAACGGTGACCGCGAGTGACAGAGAGTAAACCGCTCGCGTGTTGGATCTGATCACGTGGCCATTGATTGTCATTTGTCCAGTGGCCCAAAAAGGTAAATGGCGGTGAATCACTGCGCTGCCGTTGTCCATGAACCAGGTTTTTAGCCGCTGGTGGCCAGGAATCCAGACGCGTGTTGGATATGCTTGAATCAGGCTGAAAATTATAAGATAAAATCCGATGTTCATTCCACACGACTTTTGCTCGAATTCTACGACATGGCACAATTTAGCGGTACACCATCGTTGCAACGGCGTAGCCTCAAGTCTCGGCGTAGAATGTGCTGTGAGTTACGTTCCTCTTGAAGGGGAATTCCAGACAAATTCCAGACGCGTCGGAAGATCGGGCCGAATTATCTGGTTGTGGAGTCACAGCGTTACGCGAAGCTCTCAAAGTGAAAATGCTCTCCACTTTCTCCAGGACGTGCCGTCGAGGCTTCTCGATCTCCACTCCCTTTCCGACCAGTTATTCCTGGTCAAGATGCACTCAAAAGCCGTTGTCAAGGGCAATGTCCATGGAGGGGTCTGTATCTATAGCGTTCGTCACAACCGGTTCAAGTACACAAAGGCTAGGCATTGACATCTTCTGGAAGATAGGAACTACCTCGTACACCCTCCGAGATCTATCTTGATAGTCAACAAGCTGCGAACACAGCCAGTTATCTTGGCAATTGACGCGTTTCTTGAGTTTGTGTTTCATAATATTGCTGTTGGACCCCTTCTCAACAAATTGTTGACCAATCAGGCATGTTCAAGCCACATATCCTAGCGTCAGAGTCTTCCATGAAGATAGATCCGATATACCCCACGGGGCTGAGGTATGGCATCCCGGTGCGCTTTCATTCTCTGTCCTGTTATGCTGCTGTGTAATTCATTGGCTGTTCTCTCTTAGGAAAAGCAGAGCCAATTGATTTGGTTGTTACCCTCGGAGGCGATGGGACGATCCTCCATGCATCATCGCTCTTTAGCGCCGGTGCTGTACCCCCTGTTTTAAGTTTCTCGATGGGAACTCTGGGGTTTCTCCTACCCTTCCGTTAGTACTTTTAATTCAGAAGCGGGTTACTCTGGATTCGAAACCATCATCACCCAGATATCGATGACTTTGCTAAAGCGCTTGAGAGCGTCTTCCAAGGTAAAGCGACTATCTTGAACCGCATGCGTTTGGCGTGTACGTTCTATGACGAGAACCTAGTCAAGAAGAAAAATAACGTTGATGACGGCATTGGTATGTTTATTCCGTATCTTGCACCGCCGAAACGTTATCGACATCGCGATGTAGATTGGCAAGTTATGAATGAGATTGCACTGCACCGAGGTTCCAGTCCTCATTTGAACACGATTGATATCTATGTCGACGGTCAACACCTGACCGAAGCAGTTGTAAGTTCGTCAACCATCAGCTATCCAATTGACATACCTCTATCCTAGTCTGATGGCCTCATAATATCTACTCCCACAGGATCGACGGCATACTCTTTGTCAGCCGGCGGGCCAATTGTGCACCCCTCGTTAAGCGCCTTGGTTATGACTCCAATTTGCCCCCGGAGTCTATCATTCCGGCCACTAGTATTCCCCTCCTCGTCCTCGATAACCTTACGGGTAAGTGCCCGCCAATCCTGTCCGTCACAGCCTTGCATCGAACCTGATTTGACAGATCGGTGATCGCAGTCGGGCACCTGCAGGTGTTTCGATGGATGGCAGAACATCCCACGTTCTGCAGCCAGGCGAATCAGTAAATATTCAAGCATCGCCGTATCCGGTTCCTTGTATCAACAGATCTTCAATCTCAGGCGAAAAAAGCTATGGGATACAACAAGGCGAAGGTGCCGGTCCTGGGAAGGAAGATGATTGGGTTCGGGACATCAACAATCTGTTGCAATACAACGCGACTTTCAGAAGCAAGGCATTGTTGAGACACAGTCGCACTTAAGTAGTTCAAGCGCTGTTGATCGCGATACTGCGATGATCTAACATTAACAGTAGTGATAAATTAATAGCTACAAGTGGGTTACTCGGTGAAGACACTACTTTTGATACAAGGAATGTGTACTACAGTCTATGAAGGGTATCAATTTATGCATGGTGTGCGAAGGTTATTATATGAAATTTATACGATTCACGGTCCACATATACAAAAATTCAGAAACGTTTACTGAACCAAGATCGCCGCTTTTCTCCGTCATTGAGTGATGTTGGAGGGGAGGATTGGCGAGTACGGGAATTAGACCGTGAAGTAGGAGCAGAGCGAGACCACGTGTAGTCTCTTTCCTTGGAGTCAGGAACTTCAAGATACTGCGGTGGCTCGTCCTGTTTCTTGTCCTCTACAACGTCTACATCGATGACTTCTCCACGAAGCATCCGTGATACCGTGGAGGGCCATGCGCTGGCAGAAATGCGAACAGATGTGCGTGTGCCAGCGACAGTGGCTTGTGTCGTGAACACTATCTGATGCCGGTCGACCCCATAAAGTTCAACAAATTCTTTTTGAGCGACGTTCAGAGCGACCTACAAGTCGATCAGGTCAGTTTTAGCTATGCCAACAAGAAGTGAAATGGACCTCATAGTCGAGTTCCGGTTTTACGTAGACTAGATTCCCACGAAAACGGTAGGTGACAATATCTGCGGGTGTAGGCGAACTTGTGCGATAGGATGCCATGGAGACGGATTATTTGGGCTTGGCTGGGTGGATGGGCGAATGACAGTCGACGTACGACCTTATGTACCTTGCCTAGCTAGGCAGTGTCCAAGCGCCCTGCACAGCCATTTTACATCATTAATGAGATCAAACATTCCTCCCATCGGGCTAGCCAATCCCCATGAGGCAGCGCCTTGTTACGGAGCATTGATCACAGCCCAAATAAATACATCAACGCAAACTAACAATGAGGCCTTGAGGTACAACAAAAGCATCCCAAAAAATGTAACAACCACCGAATGATTCAGATGTAAAGAAAGCTATGTCTCCAAATCTCCCAGCATAGCAAAAAGTCCTGTACCTTTAGCTGTTTTCACAGGAGAGATCTTCGAAGCTGTACCTTTCGCTTTTTTAGATTTCTTCTTCCGTTCCTCTACAAAGGCACCCCCCAGACCGGACTCGCACGCCTCCCAAAGAGCTGTCGGCACATCGGGAAGCACGCTGGTTCCTGTTAAATAGGAATGGAGGGCCCTGCCCGAAAACATGCAGGTCGGCGATGCCACCACATCGCGCAGCAAAAGAATGTTCGCCAAGTGATCGACGCATTCCAAGACATGGAGCACTTGGGCTACAAGCTGAACGTGTCGATCGATAATAGGCGGTATCTGATCAGCCTGCACGGTAGCTATGTTTCCGTCCCAGGAAAAAGACGCCAAGAAGCAGAGCGCTTCTCGCCGCGTCCAGCGTTCTGATTCCCGAATTTTATTCTGATCGTCTGCGGCCCGTTCGCTCAGCATCTTCAAGATCCAACGTAGCACCAGGGCTACCGAGATCTGTTGCGGTGGTAACTGGGCGATACCAGGAATGTCGGAGTCCTAGTGCTCGGAGCATGACGGATAGCCGCTCTTCCTGTGATTGCAATACCAAAGGTACTGGTGAGTCGGCCAGATTGCGCTCGGAAGTCGAGATAGAGGTCAGTAGATCCGCGAGGGATGGAACTTCTACGGGCTCGTTGATAAGCTTACTTCCGCGCCGGAAATATTCATTGACAGCTCGAGGACGTGGTGTAGGCACAAGTTTTGAATTAAGCGCGCCTTGGTCTGTGCTGGAAACGTCAGAACCGCGCAGGCTTTGCAGTGCACCTCGTAAGGGCGCTAGCAGGTCACCGCCTGCATCGCTGTCCATGTCAGAATCCGACTCTACCACATCAACTAACTCATCTTCATCGTCGGGTTGCTCTACAAGGCTTTCCCACTCCTGCTGTTCCTCTGGTAAGCCTAGTGCATCATCCAATATAGCATAGCCCCATAGTCGTATTGCCCTCCCCAACAGCGCAACAGTCTGCAAATCTGGACTTTCGATGAACTGGCGAGGCCAGTACGTTGACGTTGTCAAGCAATTCATTACAAGTGGAGGAATATGACCCTTCCGATATGCATCCAGGTATCGAGTTCGAATCTGAATTCGCATTGCCAACTCATCGTTGTCCTCATCTTCTTCGTCGCTGACATCTCGAGCTGCGACTTCCAGTAACCTGGAGAAGGAAGGAAGGAGGGGACAGGTATCGGGCTCATGAAGGGCGCATATCCTCGTTGGCCAAAGTCCCTTTGCTCCCTGGTGCTCGCCTTCATACTTCGGAATAGCATACTGCAGTGCACCTTCCGCAACTTTGTCGACAATATCATCAACCTGACCCGAGGTGATGTTTTGGATATTTCTTGCCATGAGGGAATTGACCGTTTGGTCTATCAAGTCCATGACACTGCCCACTTGGTGTTTCGCTTTCCTTCGGTTGGAACTGGGATTAAGAATGGATTGTATGGTTGCTGCGACACGGTCAATCCGCTGGATCAGCGTGAGCTGTCGTTCAAAGAACATGGAATGCATGTTCTGGCGAGTCGTCAGGTCATGGTTCGTGAAGTCGTTACCTACAAGAGACCCCAAGAGCGGGAGAAGAGTGACGGGTAATTTGAGATGATCAGCCAGGACAGATGGGCTGTACACCGAGAACGATAAGGCCATCTGTGTAGCGTTTTCCGGGGGTATGACGCCCTTTCCAAAAGCTGGTGCTGCTTTGGCGGCTCTAATCCTGCTCTTGGGTTTACGGACTTGTTGAAAATCATCGTCGTCGTTTACAACATCTGCAACTTGATCAGGAATCAGGGCGGTCCATACCATCCCATCTAGTGGTATATACCCAAGATATCCGTCAGAATTCAATACAACAAAATCTGAGTCTGACCCGAGGACATAACCACCAAGTCGTCCGGCAAGCTCGACAGCATAAGGATCGCATTCTTCGTCGGAAAAATGTATGTCTAGAAAGCTAGTCGATGCACAAAGTTGTTCGAGTGCATGTAGTGTCGCCACATAGTATAACGGTGGTATGATCTGGGTCTCTTTGAGGAACCGAGGCGATGTTCGAGATGCCTGGGAGGTCCGGAAAAAAAGTAACGAGGGTTCAATGATAGATTTGGATGCCCGGGAAATCAGCGTCGTGTGCTTTAGCTCTGGATAAGGGCCTAAACAGACGGTCAGTGCGCGACGAAACTGCCGCGGTATCTACTGACCATCGAAGACAAATGATATCCGGAGGCCAGCACTGATCCAAGCCTGTACAACATCGGTAACAAGCCTTGCAAACTCAGCATATTCACCGCCATAGATCCACGGAAGGCTACATCTCTGATGCAGTGCATATATGAGTCTGGAAATGAATGAGCACAGCGTGAGATAGAAAACACAGCAGTAGTACTGACGACCATGCGTCTACCACCACGCAAATCGGGTCATTTAAGGAGCACTTGCACTGTTCGTGAAAGGGCTCGTTTGTTTTCGCGAAGGTAGGTCGTCAGCCCATGGACGCCCATAGGGATACTACAGGGTACAGAGCAAGCCGTCGAGCGGGGCAGCCTCGGTTACATAATGGCAAAGGACCCAGATTCACACTCACTCTCTTACTACAGTATGACAACGAGACAGAAGTCAGTTGCTCTCTGTCTAGAATGCTCTGGTTCGGCCCTATCGCTGCATCGGAAGGGTCTGGCTCAGCCTGACAGACGGACTGTTCGTCGACGAAAAGGCATAAGGGCGTGTCCATGACTGACAGCGGTTTCAATGTTCAGTAACAGTTCCTTCTGCAGGATTGTGACGATCTTCATGTTGGGCAGCCATCGCAATCTATGGCGACTATATTGTCTGCTCTTTGTTCTAGATCCGATCTCTTTATCTGCAACGACATCCTGGTAGTATCAGTGCCGCTTGAATACAGCATCCACTTCTTATGCTCTGCCCACTACCCCAAACATGTTTAAGCGCCCCTAAACGCGTGCGGCTCGGTATCCTGGAACTTGGGAACGTTGTCCTCGTAACTTTTCGACATCACAAGCCCAAACTTCTAGCTATCCTAAGAACACATGCACGCAGAACTGCATCCTCCGACTCATACTGAGATAGGAACCCGGAGCATGTCTTGTCTCTGTACTTATCATGCGGCTGCGGCTTAGGCTCAGGTTGCCTTGCTGAGTTCCAGGCCAACAATCGTGGATATGGACCGCAAACGGCAACTTGTCGACGCCTCTTTTATGTCTATGCATATACTGACAAGAACCATACACGAAATCAGCGGTGCAGGCGAGCCTAGAACCCACTTTATGAGATGCCTGTGGAACTATAATTACTTTATGATATCGCCCATTGGCACATGATCATATGCTGCTGTTCAATTACAGGATTATTGTCCATTTTTCACTACAGATATCTCGTTAAATGCTGTTGCCACCACCTTCATGCCTTCCGCAGCATATTGCGCATGTCGTTCTGGGGTTAATAATGTCAGCTGAAGCTCATTCTGCCGTAGAAATCAACCGTACTATCAGGAAACGCTATCTTCTCAATTGATTTCTCATGCTGTGCTGTTAATCGCTACACATAATAACGTGTTTTCGGACCCTTCAACGCCTTCTAACAGCCTGAAGCTCTCGTTCGTTCTCTTCCACCATGTCCAGCTTAGCCTCGGCCCTACGGACGCATTGTCAAAAGATCTCATTCCGACGAAATTCTCGTGGACCTGATTTCTCTCCAGATGGCGCCAATCAAGCGGAAAATGAAATGCAGACCAGAGAAACTGCTGTGGCTCGGGGGGTCCTCGCATTTCCATCTGCGCCTGTTGTATCCTTGCGGAACCTCCTCCCATCAGCCGCAACGTTAACCTCGGCGACCGTCCACTCAGATGTTGCGGTACCTGAACCCTCCTGCGCCGACCCAACTCCGTCCCGAAAGGCTCTTTCCGATGAACTTAGTATTGATATTCAGAATGCTGTCAGTGGCTCGATGTTCGCTGGATACCGCGAAGAAATCTTCGAGGAGGAAATTCCGTCTCGTATGGGTCATTACGACAGAGAACACAATATGTTTGTTTACATTTCACCATTTCAGTCGCTGTGCTCATTCACCGCGAATACCTTCAGTCCGAACGAGGTCCCGACATTTTCCATTCCACCTATGACAATTGACTTTGAAGGGTGGGCCCATGTTATTGAGTGGTAAGAGTGTGTTGTAATTGCTCTCATAGAAACAAAGGCCCGGGTGAACGGTTACCATCAGGATGGAAGGAACACACACACTCGGATGGTAAACCTTACTTTTTGCATGAAAATAATGCAAGTGTTTCTTAGTTTTTCCCTTGAAACCGCGAAATTTGATGCCTTTGCTCAGAGGATTATAACCGAAGAATGGATATATGATGATTTCTTCCGAAACATGGTGTCAGAGTGGGCCTCAATACTTAACGCAGTCCGTTCCAGGTTCTCAAATTCGTCGCAAGTCAAGGATTGGCATTTGGTCATTAAGATTCAGGAATACACTATGCCGAAATGGACGGATGATGACTGCTATCGATGCCAATACTACTTTGTCAATCACGACAACGAGTCTCTTTTCTGGCTTTCGGATTTCAAAACGGATGAGCACCTCGCCGGTATAAGAGGACCAATCACACATTCTCAGATTTATCGTAAGTAAATCTGCTGTCTGTTTATTTAAAAATTTCCTAGTCTTAAATAACTCTAGACTTTCTCCGGCAAGAATATTGGTTCGTTAGCTAAACTTGTCAGTTATGTGGCTGACTTTCAGTGAAAGGCATCACATATATCTGTTTGCTGATACTCATCCTTTGTCCAATGCACAGTGGAGGGAAGCCAATCGCATGGTTGTGTATGCATACTCTGGTTTGCCACTAACATCTTCTACCCACGGGCTACGAATCATGATGTTTCGTTTCCAGACGTGAATATGTCGAACACCTCGACCGTAGCCCACTCTGTTGCAGAGTTAGAAGCTATGATGAAAAGTTTGGGCCATGCTGAAAGTAAGTTCCCTTGTTAAGTTGTTATGTGCCCGTATCTAGCATCAACCTCTTCGCCTTTGTATTAGAGAACAACGCGCCAGAAATTGGAGGTAAGTCAGCTTTTATTGTAATGTGATTTTGCTTGAAATCATATTTTTAGCCGCTGTCCTGAGAAGCTTGTGTGGGTAGTCTTTCTTTAACTTGTTTGACTGTTATCTCATTCGTGCGAGAAAAGTAAGTAACCAGTTTTTAAATTACCATGGCCAACGTAGCGCTCGGACGAATCGCGGAGAATCCGTGTTTGGGGATGATCCTGGCCAGGCCGAGTGCACACATGTCTTCAAGCTACTCTCTCCTTTCTTATTCTACGCTCCTGTTGTTCATCTTGACATACTCAACAAATTCTGGGTTGACGGGCTTGCCATGAAGGACCAATGGGTCACCCTCATCGAGAGATGCACTGGCGAATGGAGTGAACATACGATATATGTACGTATGGTCTCTGTCGACCCGGAAGTTCTCGACTCACGAAGACGTTTCAGGCCACGATCCTTCTGAATGCAAATGTAGCATTTTTGGCTATACCTTCAGTCGATGAATATATGAAGAGATACTGCGGACTGACACAGGTTCTAAGTGCATTGTCTGTCGTCAGCTCTCTCGGCAGCATCCTCGTCGGCCTTTTGATGGGACGTTACCATCGCACGAAGAAACATATTTCGGTTGAAGAGATTGTACGTCTGATTCGTATCCGATCTCTCTAATGACGTTGTCTCTGAAAACCGATACATGCGTCATAGATCGTGTATATGAAGAGTCACTACAGCGATGATTCGAGGTGGACCTTTGAAAGGCTGGCTATCATCTATAGCATCCCATATGCTCTCCTAATGTGGGCGTGAGTAGACACGACTTCTTTATCCTAGCTTTATCTAATCTCATCATCCCAATGCCAAGGATGGTGTTATTTTCAGGCGCCTTCTTCTCAATGTGCTGGGAATCTCTACCTCAATCAGTCCGCATATCTGTGCTTATTGGATTCGCCTTTACCTTCGCCATTAGTGTGCTCTGCATATACCAGTTTTGGGAATGTGATCACTGGACCACTTGGGCGTTTGGGAGGCTCCGACGATGTTGGGAGCACCACCAAGATGTATTGTCCGTCCTAGGATGTATACGCTTGAGACTAACCAGTATATGGTGCGATACGTGGAAGCGGAATTCTAATCCAGAGGATCCACCAGTGTAAACATATTAGTAAATGTTGAATCTTGAATCGTGCATGTATTTCTAGTTCTCGCCCAGCACATAATGATCCTTATTTTCCACACACACTCTCTACTAGAGGATATTTACGGCCAGGGGCGTGGAATACTAGTCCACGCTTTTGAGTAAAGTGTTCCGCATCGAAATCTCCATATCCAGACGAGCCACTGTTCGTCAATGTGAGCCAAGACACATGCTGATGGATGTATCTTACCCTAATCCATGGGGACCGAAGAAATCTTCGCTGTGGAAGGTGCTTCCGTTGATATTGGTGAATCCTTCGGTAATTGTCAGACTTTCGTAACCCTAAGAGGGGAACACTGACCTGAGCGAATTTTTGGAGCAACACTCATGGCGGTTTCGAGGCTTGAAGTCCATAGTGCGGCTGAAAGCGTGTAATCGGAATCGTTCGCCAGTTCTACTGCTTCATCAATGGTGTCGCACACAGCAAATGTAGTCACTTCAGAATATGTCAAAAAGCTCCAACATCTTGATGGAGAAGGTGAACTGACCTGGTCCAAACACTTCCCGCCGCCAGAGTGGCTGCTCCTTGTCAACGCCACACAAGATATGCGGCTGGACAACTGCGCCATCTCTTGTTACGTCTCCGAGAAGAAGTTCCGCACCGGATTCGACTGCTTGACGAATCAGACCAACCACGTTCTCTGCAGAGTCTTGAGTGAATAGTGGTGGAAGAGGATTGGTTGACGGATCCCCTGCAGTCAGCTTCTTGCTCATTTGGACTACGGCATTGATAAGAGTCTTGGATACATCTCGTTGCACTATGACTCGCTCTGCAGACATGCAGACTTGACCGCCATTGATCATCGCTGCATAGACGATGGCTTTGGCCGCTTGCTCGACATCAGCATCGTTCAGTACCTATCATATCTAAATAACTCGATGGAACCCCAAACAAAAGAGGAATCGCACCACTGTGGGTGATTTACCACCCAATTCGAAGATACAAGGTTTCAAGTGTTTACCGGCCTCTTGCGCGAGAATTCTGCCAACTCTATGGCTTCCTGTAAACTAGTGCGAATGATGAATCATGTTGGGAATTTGAAAAATGACACCGTGTACGTACATTGAGCATTCGTAACTTGGGATTGGCAATGATGTCGGCAGTCACTTCTGGTGATGACTCTCGTGACATCGATATGAAGTTGAGGACACCCTTCGGGAGTCCAGCCTTGACAAAGTCACCTTCATGCTTGTCATCGATTCAGAGATCGAGGATCTCACCTCATGGAATAGTTCAGCGACAAGGGCTTGAGTTCGAGGGCTGTGCTCGGAACTCTTGAGGATAACCGTATTACCACAAATGATAGGAACCATGACTGCACGTAGACTGAGCACAAACGGAGCATTCCAAGGCGCAATACCTAGGCTGAAATTGGTAAGTAGGATGTGAATACCCAAAGAAGAGATGTTGTTACATGACGCCTACGGGACGGCGCTGGACCATAACATGGCCACCAGTGGCACTTGAGAAAGCTTCCCCTTTCAGTTCTCTAATCGTGGCGGCTGTCGATGCCAAATAGTTTTGAGCGAATGCCCAATTGAAGCCACGCCAATCGGGGGTTGCTGCAGTCTCTGCAGCGATGGCTTCCTGGACCTTGTGCATATACTTTTCCGAAGCTACAATCTGAGCAGCTTTCAAGAAGATACTCTGTCGGACGGAGTAATCGGAGTTCTCCCATGTCAAGAACGCTTGGTAGGCAGCATCGACGACCTCGCGACAGTCCTCTATCGTTGCAGATGCAGATATACCCGATACAGCTCCCGTATGCGGATTTTGAACTTCGAACGTGGATCCAGATTTCGACGGACTTCCACTCACCATTGACGAAAAGTTGGGTGAAGGGGAGATCTTGGAGAGTAGTCATTGTGAGAACTGTCTTGGCGGCCGATTTCACTGAGTTCTTCTTATATCAAAGTATGGTCGTCCACAAGGAGCTAGCTCGGTGCCGGCCGGGATTCGTAAGACACAGGATAATAACTGATATACTGCAGGTTTGGAGAGGACACCACGAACAACGTAATTGCCCACTTTTTGAAGTTGAGACAGTTGATCAGCAATATAGTCTAGCCGATTATGCGTAAAATAGTTGAATTCAGATCGCGGATGCAGGCTCGAACTGGAATAGTCCTGTCCGAAGGTAATCATGAGAGGAAGCTGATTCATTTGGTGGAGTGAGTGCATTTAGAAATAGGCTGTCCACGGTGATCGGTCGAAGTGCGGACGTTTGGTCATTGAGATTACTGTTCACATGGGTATATTGTCCAATTCTTCAAGTTTCCAATACTTTTTCATATTCTCTCCTCCGTAAATCCAACACCTGTTCGAATGAATGAGTCCACAGCACTTTATTTTAATCATGAATATTTGAGTCACCTCTTGATCTAGGTGGGAAAACAGGACACCCCTGAAACTGTCCAAGCAAGTCTTCATGCCGGTAGGTGAATAAGGTACTTGGTTCTTGTTTCCACTTTGTTACAAGATTTGAGAGATCTTCTAGTCCTAAAATGAAACTTGAGTCACGTCATGTACCAACAAAGCAAACTTATGAATACCATCGTGAATGCTCTGGTGTGATTTGATGTGTCCATCGTCGGCTGTGTCCGAGAATTCAGGCATTCTTTGTGCCAAGACTGGGAAAATATATCTCTCCTCGATGGTATGGTGCATAGTTAAATCTGAAATGTAGTGTCGAAATGGTATCTCTTGCAATAGATGTGCATTTACGAACGTCGCTCGAATTGGCGGGCAGTATCCAGATACAAAGAGAGAGATAGACCACGCTTGGTAAAGGAGCCGTCTGCAAGCTGCGAATGGGATATGACATATGTTAAGAAACGGCTCAGAACAACGGACATCATAAAGAGTATTGACTGTGGATGAAGATTAGAAGGTTGCATGGTGATCTTTATTTTCTACACGTACATTCAGCTTTGAACCATTCGTGGAATTTGCTCATTTTGTTGCTTAACTGCATACAATCAACATATATACCAGCGAGATGAACAGAAACTTGATTACGATATTCCATCTGGGGTCGTTGTGTGAACACATCCTGGAACGCAACGGTAAAAACTTGGCGAGCGCCCCTCTCATAGTTGTACGGAAGGAGCCGCGTTATTTGTCTTGCCACCCAAGTTCAAACAAACACCATTCACCTACGACCACGACGCGATGAGCGGGGGTGAGGCGGGCTCGTCGAGGGACCCATTTCAGCTGGACCGTCTGGCAGAAGAGCTGGTCACCCGGGAACTGTTGCATCCACATGATATCGACGGCGAGGAAAGCAACCACGACCTCCCCGCCTTCGTACCTCTCTCGCACGGTAATCCCTACCTTACGGCCAATGTATTCGACATTGAGCAGTTTCTTCTCTCTCGCTCGCACACTTCGCTGCAGGACCTGCGGTCAGAGCTGAGAGACTATTTGGCCATGCTGAAGGAAGAACTCGTTAAGCTCATTAACGATGACTATGAGGCCTTTATCAGCCTAAGTACTGATTTGAGAGGCGAAGGCGTCCGCTTGAACAAACTCAAAGCCCCACTGGGGGGGTTGAGGATACAGATTCAAGTGCGTCTCTATCCATCTCTTACGATCGTACACGCACCAACCCACATTAGCATTCCTAAAGCGGAACTGCAGGTCATACAGGACGCTATCAAGCAGAAGCTGGAGAAGCGGGCCATCTTCAGAGAAGAAAAGGTTCGTCTGCTGTTTCGTTGCTGTAGTATTTGCCTAAAGGCATCTAGGCTCTCTTGCATCTTCTACTCAAAATTTCCGAGTCCGTGACGCGTCTTGAGGGCCTTTTGCTCATCACAGTCACCCTCAAATGGCGTATCAGAACCTGCAAATGATTCAGCTGTCCCGCTACATTCACAAGGACGTGAACGATGACAAGTCAGTGAAGTTCTGGATTGTTTATGTGCTATACTCAACATTTATGCAAAGAACGCGTGGCAATCAAGCAAAACATTTGCATCGAATAGCTGCAGAGTACACTCAGCTTTTGTATCATGCTTCCAAAGCTCGGGCAGACAAGTGTGTTTTTGTGGACGAAGTCCAATGGGTTCGTGTTTCTCGTACCGTCCCTCGGAGCTGCATCCCTTACCTATTTGTTCGCAGCGAATCAATAGAATCCAGTCTACACTGTCATCCGACTTGGATCACCACTTCAGCGCAACTTTGATCGCGTTTACGGAAAACACCAAGCTTTTGGAAGTTGACAAAGCGAAGTTGCTGGCAGATTTGACGGAATGTCTTCGCACCTACGATATGCTAGGGCTTTGGGAAGATGCGGAAGACGTCATCAGGCGCGATGTCGTTCGCCGTTTCGTTAGAAAGGTAAGACATTCACGTTCTACGAATTTCTTTTCTCAAATCGTGATAGACTGTACATGCTGGTGCCCTGGCTGCTCCTCATTCACCTCTAATCCCACACACACCTCTCAATCCAACAGCACCTGCATTCTTATCATCAGTGTCCTCCCTCCCACGAACACCATATACGCCATTTACTGCTTTTCCATTGAAGGGCTCCTCTTTACCGCAGTCATACAACCTTGATAAATCCATGTCACCATTCTATCATCTTCTGGAGCAAAGTGATGAACCATTGGCCAGATTATACAGTCAGATATTACGGTTCATCGAGAGAGATCTATGTAGGATCATGGACATCGCGGATAAGGTTGCGGTTAAATCTTTTTCCGCTGCTAGACCGGGTACTCCGCAGATGTCTTCATTCAATATCAACAGTGATGAAAAGGGATTCAACGTAATGGCAAATGTTGTTTGGGATGAATTCGGGAGAGCCATCATGGACGAGCTGGGCGGAATTATATTTTCAGCAGGCAAGCCCGATGTCTTTCGAAAGGTGATACTCTTCTGTCAATATTTTCCCGCATTCATTCATGTTTTCCGCGCCAGAACCATGAAATTACCCAAGCGTTCGTACGCTCCTTAGAATTTTTGGCGCCATCCGTGCACTCTGTTGAATGCATGAGGGCACATAGCATTTATAGTGCTTTTGAGCGACGCTGGCAGCTTCCTGTTTACTTTCAGATGCGATGGAAGGAAATTGTCACCAAGCTGGAAGATTCCCTTTCTAGTACACGAGTAGAACCGACTGTGGGAAAAGGTATTGTTTTACAGCTAACAAGTTCTGACAACATCTTATCATGTTCAAGGCAGTGCTCCTTTCGTAACAGCTCAGGCTGCGGCCATTTGGATGGCAGTCACTGCGTGTTGGAGTGCCGAAAACTATATTTCAGATTTGAGCCTATAGATTTTGGAGATTGACTTTGCAGGTAGGATTCAACTTATATACTTTTCTGTCCGACCTAGTCCACTGACAACCTGCCAGCTTCTCAGCCGATACAAAACATGGTTGGAGCAGAGCCTTGCTGGAATGGAGAAAGCACCCGCCGCAGTAGCAACCCAGGTAGTTCTACTTATCTCTCTGTGAGGATAAGCAACTCAGTTCGATAATAGACTTCTGATGTCCCCCCTCGTTCATCAACACCTGTAACTAACGAGGGCTCGTCTGCCGATGGCGCCCCGCTAGATGATGCATTGTTACGCCAATTCGCGGCTGCTATCTCTGATATCAAGACATTACGGTCCTGTATCTTGACCCTATGGCGCGAACAGATCAGTGTAATGCTTCCCGAACCCTCGGACGGCACTCCAGACGACCTGATCGAGTCTGAAGGTAAGTTCGATTTGCCAGAGACCATGCTTTGTTTGACTTATTCGCCGATGGCCAAGAGGTGCTTCAGCGATCACTGTCTTCTCTTATGGCCATGACTCCCTCCATGTCTTCACATATTATCTCAATTTTGACAAAACGGTGTTGTGATGCGCTCCTTCCGGTTCGGTCCATCCCGTCTCAATTCAGAGCGACGTCGAATAAACGGATGCCGACAGAACCAAGCCACTTTGTTTCTTCCATTCTGCGGGCGGTCAAGGTTTTCTTTGGTATAGGTACAAGTAATGGCGCTGGCACATCACTAAAGGATGATTTTTTACCTCCCGCATCCGCTGAAGTGTTTGAGAACGTCTGTCAAAGGTTGGTCATTTTGATGTTCGTATGCCGTGCACTTATCCAGTTCCAGATATGTCCATTATGTAACTGCCATGAAGAAAACCGAAGAGTCGCTCCGACGACTAAAACGAGGGAGGAAACCTACATTTTCTCTTTTCGGAAGCTCTACTGCTGGTGCAGATGACGAGGCGAAGGACGAAGAACGAATCAGAACTCAGATGATTCTTGATGTGGAAGCGTTTGGAAAGGACGCTGAGAGTCTTGGAGTCGAACCGGACTCGAGTGAATCATACAGAGTACTCTCCACCTTGGTACAAGCAGTGGACAGTAAGCCTCATCTTTTCTTGTCAAAGTGCCCAACTGAATCGATAACAGCTGAAGCTTCGTAACACCTTCGGTTCCCAGGCTGCATGGAATTGTTCAGGACTATTTAATATTATGTCGTTGACCCAATATCAAAACTTGTTTGTTTACGTGGATGAACGGAAAAGTACTGTTATGCCTCAAACCAACTTCATTAAGCTTGTCCGTTACTTGAAATACGAACAAACGAAATAACACACGGAAAAAACTAGTATCGTCGTCGTTGATATTGATCGCGGCTATCCGCAGGAGGCATTCGCCCCGGTGGAGGTGACGGAGAGGGCCTCCTCCGCCCTTCTGTTTCTCGCCGTCCGTAATTGCTGCTTTTCGGTGGCGGAGATACAGACCTCCGCCTCGAATCCCGTCGCAAGGAACGTGAACGTGACCTATATCGAGATCGAGGAGGAGGTGACGGAGATGGACGACGACGACCATCAGGAGAAACGCCACGCTTGTACCCGTCGGATCGACGAGGAGGGGATATCGGGGAACGTGCACGACGAGGAGACGAGGAGATGTCACGTTTCCGACGCGGCGGCGGCGTTCTCGAGTCCGCAGAAGCGGAACGTCTACGACGCCGAGGAGGTGTAGAACTTTGGCGACGTCGACGATCATTTCTTCGAGAATCCACGGAACTTGAGGAATCACTTGAGGAATCATCAGATGAGTCCGAAGAATCGGAGTCTGAGTCGGACGAATCCGAATCTGAGGAATCTGCTTCGAGCATGGCCCGACGTTGCTCCATGATGAGCTTAGGCGCATTCTAGTGCAAACATGAGTCCCTATAACACTTAATTATGTTTAATAAAGACACATACCTTCAAATACTCTCTCATATCCTCGGTGATGACTCCAAGACCAATACTGGTGAAATAATTTATCGCGAACCGAGTATTCTTGGGTACGTCGACGGGGAACATTCCCTGGCAAGCGTGCCTCACTTCGGGATCCTTGAACCGTTCTGCCAACGTCTTCAGTCCCATGCTTTCCATCATCTCGTTCATCAATATCTTGACGAAGATACGAGAACTCGATGTCGTATCATCTTCATTCATTTTGACGCACTCAAGAACCACCCAAGAAATGGAATCGGTGGCCAGGAGATGACCAAAGAATCGAGCAATATTACGCAGACGGTTCGTTTCGTAGCGATGGATCGTGCTGTAGTAATTCCTAAACGCAGTCTCCAGGCAATCGGTCCAAACGCGGTTGAGCTTGCTGAATCGTTCACCAACGTGCCCGTAGAACGTCGAATAAGACCTTTCTTGAGAACAACACTCGATAATCATGTTGATCAATTCAATCTGCAATGCCTGATTGAATAACTTCAACAGGATAAGTAGTAATGATACGAACCTCTTGACCTTCCTCAAGCTGAATCTTCAATAGTTTGTGGACAGCTTCTTCGTATACCAGGGCATTCATAATCGTCAGATATATCGTCCGACGAAGATTCACCAAATTGGTTTCAGTGCGATCTTCAATGCCTTCCTTGCTTTCAGCAACTTTACCATGCGTCAGAAAATAGCCAAAGGGAGTGGAAAGTAACGACTGACCTTCCTCGTCGTCTGAATCGCTGGACTCGTCTGACCCGGACTCTTCGTCAGATTCTTCGCCCAGAATTTCGGCTTTGATATCCTTGTATCGTTCCTCGTTTTTGATATAATCGGGATCAAATTTGAAGATATCTAAGTAAGGGGTGAGCAGACGATGGGAATCTAACAAGCAATGTACATACTAAGACCTTCCTGGACTTGCAAGTCTTGTTCCAGCTGTATCTCATGAGTGATTTGCTCATCTTCTTCAACCAAATCCAAACCCTCGGGAAGGATAGGATTATCCTTGTACTTGTCTTTCCTGACCTGCATCAATACTTCGATCATGTATTGCACGCGCTGGCTAATGCTGCCTTCGTTGAGCACTGCACGGAATCGTTCAAACACGGTAGCGTTGGCTTTTGGAGAATTTTCGGCAAGGAATGCACCAACTTCTCGCATGAAACCAACAGCGATTTCAATGGAGTCATCGGTGGGTCGTTCAACGAGAAGAACGATGATTTGGAGAGCAATAATTTCATGAGCAACGGCTTGGTTGACGAGGTGAGCAATGAACGTCGTGGTAGAATGACAAATGATCTGCAAATTGTGGTTCATTCAATTGTCCAAAGAAAAGGAAAAGTGGTCATACCTTGTCGTTCCTTTTGAAAGCGCGGCGGAATTGACTAACAAGCCTGGTGAGGAGTAATTCTCCTACCTGAGGAAGTTTGGTGTTGATGATTGCTACGAGTGCAGCGAACACAGGCGTAAATGGTAAACTGGCGGCCTGGGCCTTCATGATGCTCCTTGCGAACAGCCCACGACCACGAATGAGATTCTCTGCAAACATCTCCGGTACGACCTCCTTGATATTGACGATATTGACACGATTAACAATACCCGTTATTGATTTTCGAAGGGCATCCCATGAAAGTCGTTGATACTCTGGACTGGACTTGTCACTGGAAGCGGCTTGTTGCAGTGCGCGAAGTCGTGCGGGAGGCATATACACTCCACCCGAGCGAGATCCGACAAGCTTAGCAAACTCGGCCTTGGCATCGAACTCTTTTTCATTGCGGTTGTCTTTGGGCTTCTCTGCCTTCTCCAACTCCATGGCAGCAACACGGGCGGCTAACTGGCGTTCACGCTCAGCCCGGCGAACAGGGTCAACGTCGCTGACTCTCGGAAGGTCCAGTCTTGACCGTGGAGGTGGAGGAGAATTTGACCTTCGACGAACGGAAGGTGGTTCGTCGTCGCGATTTTCAGAGATTGAACGTGACCTAACATGCGTTCAGCAAGTAGATAAACGTAGAAAATAAGCAGATAGATACCGTTTCCTCTTCGTGGATATGTGGTCAGAGCCATTCTGCGGTGGAGTCATGACAGCTGCCGACATATTGAACTTGCTCGTCAACGCTGGTGATCAAGAAGCTATTGTGCTTTATTTGGCT
Organism: Armillaria novae-zelandiae; assembly: GCA_030435655.1. NCBI lineage: Eukaryota > Fungi > Basidiomycota > Agaricomycetes > Agaricales > Physalacriaceae > Armillaria > Armillaria novae-zelandiae. The sequence goes on along the minus strand of JAUEPR010000004.1, from coordinate 1,045,896 downwards.
TCGAAAGCCTGCAAGCACAGCCACCGTCTTTGACTCAAGCCCATGATTATGTCGCAATTACCCCCTCCGGATATCGACCTTAACCGAGTTCCCTCTTGTTATCTCTACTCCCCATGGAAAAGCTAGAGGTACTGAGCTCGATATTAAGAGTAAGTCTAGCTCGCCTTCTTACGCGTTCAATGCTTTAACATTCTCTCAGCTGAGCGACAATGTCGTTAGAGTCTTAGGGCAGGTTCGTCCACAGTGTTTATGATATCCCAATATCTTATCTGGGATTGGTGTAGAATCCCGGAAAGTTCACTCTACAAGGTGCACTACCCCGGTTCTTGGGCACCAACAACATCTTATTCTTCTGGTCTAGGTACCAACACCTATATCATAGGAAAGAGAAACCCGTATGTTCTTGTCGATACAGGGGAAGGTCACGAAGAATACATCTCCGTTCTCGAATCCGCTCTCCGGGAGACGGCCATATCCTCTAATGCTAACGAACCCCACATTTCCGACATCATACTCTCTCATTGGCACCAGGACCATGTCCGTGGACTGCCTTCTGTCCTTTCCCTTCTGAAGCGCTTATGGGATGAAAGAAAACATACGGAACCGTTCAAACCCCCCCGTCTGCATAAATATCCCATTCCACCGGGAACTGTCTTTCCGAAACATCAAGTTCTTTCTTCAGTCATTGACGGTTTGCCGGCCGGTTCTTTTACTCCCGCTGCTGATGGAAAACCCTTGCATGACCTCACGGACGCCCAACAATTATCGAATCTTCATGTCCTACATACCCCAGGGCATACCATCGACTCTATCTGCCTGTATATTCCTGACGATGAAGCCCTTTACACCGCAGATAGTGTTTTGGGTCAAGGCACCGCGGTTTTCGAGGATCTTTTTGACTACATATCCAGCTTGCGGAAGATGTTGGATTTCGGCAAAGGCACCCAAGCCCTACATCCATATCGACGTCTGTACCCTGGGCATGGACCGGTAGTCGAGGAAGGAGAGCAGGTAATATCCACCTATATTCGACATCGTATAGAACGAGAGGAGCAGATCGTTGCATTACTTGATACTGCCGATCAGGCAGCCTGGACCACATGGTCACTTGTTTCGAATATTTACTCGACTTACCCCGAATCTCTGTGGCTCCCTGCAGCTCATAGCGTTGATTTGCATCTGAAGAAGTTGGAGAAGGATGGGGTCGTGAATAGGTTGGACGGTGTAGACGAGCATACGAGTTGGGAACTGACTTCGAAACTTGAGTAGGGATTGTGGTCGTGTGGTAGGAAATAAGAAGGCAGTCTTTAATGAATAAAACATGTACATGTATTTCCATAGCAATGGTTCGCGATCGGATGTTCGGACCTGAATGGTGTACTCGGAACAGCGGAAAAGGAAATCTATCCGCACGTGCAGACGAGAAGAGTGCACGGACACAGGCCAGCTCGTTATCGCCCATTGCCACTTTTCCACCCGCCACCAATCGTCCCGTAATGGCCCGCGCGATGTCCATGGCTCCCCCGCCCTCTCCCCGGGAGACCAGACGTTCAGGTCGTCGCTCAGCACAGTCTGGCTCGACTGGCTCGTCCAAATCCCCAGATTCAGAAACCGTTCCCCGTTCCAAAGACGGGCCCCAGCGTCCATCCCTTTCGACGCATAATAGCGGCAGCAGAAACAAGCGCCTCAAGCAGGAGGAGGCCGAAGACGCTGTCAATGAACGAAAGAATGGCCATGCTGGGTCTACAAGCTCGGCGAGCTCGACTCAGGGTGCACCCAACGGTCGTTCGCGACGTAAAACCAAGGAGAAGGATAAGGACATCCCCATCGAGGATCCCGCTGATACAATTGCTGAGGAACCTCCACAAGAAGGAGGAGAGGAGGAGGAGGAGCAGGGCATCACACGCTGCGTCTGTGGTAGCACTGGTGAGTCGGTCGTCTCCCCTTTTTATTTCACGTTCTTAGAAACACCGAAAAGGCGAAGATGACCCAGATGCCGGCGAATTCATGGTCCAATGCGAGACGTGCAAAGTATGGCAGCACGGCCTATGTATGGGTTACGAATCGGAGGATCAGCTCCAGAACGACGACTACTACTGCGAGCAATGCAGACCCGATCTTCACACTGACCTCCTCAAGTACGTTTCTCGTTCTTCGTATATTCTATTTGTTAAGCACATTTCTTAGGAAAAAACCTCGGAAGGCCCGACAATCCTCTACAGCTTCCCACCATACTGCGGTCGGGAATCGTATGTCTCGCTCAAGGTCTCCTTCTCATACCCTGAAACAACAATCCAAACGTCGGAACACTATGAATAGCAGAGATGCTGCCTTCGACGAGAATCTGAAGGAAATACTAGAAACCACCGCCGCGGAGGCCGACGCTGTATATGATACCAAAAGCATACACTCAAACACAAACGAGGACGAGGAGGTAGATGTGGGTACCGCAAGCCGCCGAAAGCGCAAACGCAAAGAAGACGACGCGTAAGTGGGATTTCTCCATGCCAAAGCCATACACTCATCCATCCCACCCTTCTTTCAGCCCTCCCAACAAGCGACCCCGATCGACGTCAATAGTATCGGATCGGCGAGCACCGTCAGTTCTTGCGCGCGACGAAACACCTCTCCCAATTGCACCCGTCAAAACACCTGCGTTGTCAATACCGCAACCGAAACCTCGCGGTAAACGCGGCGGTCGCAAAGCAGCCCATACCGAACCTGTGGTCAATGAAAATGGAGAAGGTATGATTTCTTCTCGATCGCCCCAAACTCCGATATTCATCAGCCATCACAGTTGTGGCACCTCCAGCAAAACGGCAAGGTCACGGTGGTGGTCGGGGGAAAGGCGCGCATGCCAGGAAGATTCAAAATGCATCCACAGCTCCTGCGAGTGCTGCCCACGATGGTCGTCGGAACCAAGCTAATGGTCCCAATGGTGCTGGTGGACCCTCTGCCGCCGGGGAAGGCTCACGTGCATACCGCAACTCGCATGCTTATGTCGTATCCCAACAGCCCCCGCTAACCTCATGGGGTCTGCCAGATTATCTGGCGCATCTAGAGGAGATCTTTCCCACACAGACGCCTACACCCTTGGACGTACCGTCCAGCGGCGACAATGGGATTGAAATCAATCAGGAGAGAGGTGTGAAGACGAAGTGGCCTGGGAAACGGATGAGTGTGGGCGACATGAATAAAAGAGTACGGACGCTGGTAGAGTGGGTGGGCAGGGAACAAGCGAGCGCGCAGGAGCGGATGCGTCGTCGCGACGCTCTAGAGAAGGCTCTCAAGGAGGTGCAGCCTGAAGAAGAGGATGTCCAGATGCGCGATGAGCCGGTCAAGGATGATGCTTCGATGTTCTTGGAGCAACCACGGACAGAATCACCTTTACAACAACGACCTAATTCTGCAACGCCACAAGTTCCAGTCTCGGTGTCGAAAGCATCCACCCTATTTTTCACTTCTTCATCGTCCGATACGATGAAACAGATGGAAGGACTAATGGAGGAGTTGATTCGATTCCAAGAGCGATTCGGACGAGGTAGGCACTAGCAGAAAATGCAGCAACAAAAAATAGTTATTGGTATCGTATTCATTGCTATCGAAAACTTGAATGTACAATATTTTTCCAGAGTCTACTGCATAGTAGCTAATTGCAAATCCGGAATGGCTTTATTTACATCTGCTATTCTTTCTATTCGCCGGACCGAGTCACTTCTGAAAAATAAACTTTGCTTCCATCTCCCATGTCGCCCACGGCGACCATCGAGTATTCTTCCGATGTGCCAGAGCCGCATCTGTATCCTCGCCTGGCAAAGCACCATCTCTTAGCAGACAACACTCCGGACTATCTTCGCCTCATATTGACTTCCAAGGTCTACGAAATATTAAAAGAGACTCCTCTCGTCCTCGCGACCAACCTGAGTGCAAAACTAGGAAATCAGATATGGCTGAAGCGAGAAGATCTGCAGGAAGTTTTTAGCTTCAAAATTCGCGGCGCATATAATTTTATGGCCAGTCTTAGTGAGGAGGAACGTTGGAAAGGTGTTGTTACATGTAGTGCTGGTCAGTGTGCGTACTATATGCCAGAATTCTGTGTAATCTCTCAATTCTTCCTTTTCGTTTCCAGGAAATCATGCCCAAGGTGTTGCACTGTCGGGCGCGAAGCTAGGCATACCTTGCACTATTGTCATGCCCCGCGGTACCCCATCCATCAAGGTCCGCAACGTCTCCCGTCTAGGCGCAAAGGTCATTCTGCACGGCGTAGACTTTGATGAAGCCAAGGCGGAGTGTGCGAGACTTGCAGAAACTCACGGGCTCGCGTTCGTTCCTCCGTATGACGACCCGCTCGTTATTGCAGGACAAGGCACGGTCGGGATGGAGATTTTGAAGCAGATTCCCGACTCTGAAAGCCTGGACGTTATTTTTGCAGCTATTGGCGGCGGAGGTCTTGTCTCTGGAATCGCCGAGTACGTGAAAAGGATCGGAAGTCCCAAGACCAAGGTTGTAGGAGTCGAAACCGTCGATGGTGATGCCATGGAAAAAAGTCTTGCGCATGGTGACCGCGTCACTCTACCCGAAGTCGGTCCTTTCAGCGACGGGACGGCTGTTAGAATTGTCGGGAAGGAACCATTTAGAATATGCAAGGAACTTCTGGATGGTGTGGTCAGGACAGACAACGATGAAATATGCGCAGCCATCAAGGATATATTTGAAGGTCAGGCATTGATCATTGTGAAGTCATGAAGCACTATTGACCCCGCCGCAGAGACTAGATCTATCACAGAGCCTGCCGGTGCATTGGCGTTAGCTGGTCTAAAGCGATACATTACACAGAATAATCTCGTAGGCGCACAAAAACGATTTGTCGCCGTTGTCAGTGGTGCAAACATGAACTTTGACCGACTTCGATTCGTCGCAGAGCGTGCTGAATTGGGAGAAGGGCGAGAAGTTCTTATCAGCGTTGATATCCCTGAGAAACCTGGCAGGTGAAGCATTTCATAGTTTGGGCGATAAGTTACTAAATTCCAGCCTTCGCGTAGTTTCATTCGTTTGCATACCCTCATACATCCCCGCGCTGTGACGGAGTTCCTCTACCGGTATAATGCGTATGGCTCCCCTGATCGAGCCCATATAGTGTTTTCGGTTAAGTTAGAATCTAACGACCGGGTAAAAGAAATTGAGCAGCTACTCTCCGCTCTCGCAAATGAAGATATGAAAGGATACGACATCAGCGACAATGAATTCGCGAAAAGCCATGGGCGATATATGATAGGTGGCACGCAGGTCGTACCGAACGAAAGGGTTTTTAGATTCGGTACGTAACAATATTCTATTTCTCGTTGTCTATTGATGAATGCCATAGAGTTTCCCGAAAGACCTAACGCCCTTCGCAATTTCTTGCTAGGCATGCAGCAAGACTGGAATATCAGTCTGTTCCACTATCGTAATCATGGCGCAGGTAAGACGCCTTTTACTGTCCAGGTCGCAAAATGCTGAACTACTGCTGTCCAAAGACTTGGGAAAAGTTTTGGCTGGTATCCAAGTACCACCCTCAGAATACGATGCATTTGACAAGTTTTTAACCAAGCTCAATTACACATTCGTAGAGGAAACGAATAATCCGGTATATAAACAATATCTACGTGCTGAAGTATGATCTAATAGACTTATTTTGCTTGAGCCGGTTGCTTTGGCTGCAAACACGTGTCACACTCGCAGGAACAAACTAGGAGTGATACATCTATCATATTACAACAACCGAAAGCATAAAGTTCTACACGTACGTCGTTACATACACATCCACTAAGCTATTGTAAAAAGTGAGCTACATACATAAGATAGGCAAGTCCCACGATCATTGTGAGGTGATATACTAACATGCCGCCGTAGCGGATAAGCTGCGCAACCTTCCCCCGTTAACTAACCAGGAGAAGGATTCCTTTATGGAACTGTTCCGACGCTTTCTACTCTTCGAGCGAGCTGTCGTGGGGAGACTGCTGTCCACCAGAGTGGGAGTGGGCGAAGGGGGAGGGGAGACGAGGCACTCGATAGCCTTGATAGCCAAGGCCGTTGTAAGTCCGCGGTTGCCTATACAGATCCCTGACGACCCATACTTGTACATCCAGCCAATTTCCCAGCCGCCGTCTTCGCATTGGAGGGGAAGCAAGACCCGAAGGTCTACCTCATCTCTGATCCCAACATAATCGCACACTAGTATGCGCATGGCTAGCGCGAGCGAGTCCCCTTGAACACCGATTCGCTCCTGTATCCGCTCCTTCAATAATGGCTTCAAAAGTGCATGTAAATCCGCGTCTCCAGATCTCTGCAGGAGACGTCCGACAAAAAATAGGAAGCACTCTGCAGTGGCATAGTACCGAGTGCCCTCGAGGTACGCGCGATTTAACAGCACCTCGTGTACCCATGCAAGGGTCTTCTTCAGGTGTGCGCCCCGACCATATGAATAAAATAAGCTCAGCACGTTGCAACAGACGATTGGATCGAAACGTGGCCTTGAATGATCATAGTATGTCTTTTTAAGCTATCAGACACGGAACAACCCAGATCGTCAGGTTTGCGCACCTGAATGATTCCATCCGAATCCATATAATTGAGTGTCTCGTCAATTATTGACTCGACGAGCGCTTGGTCGTGTTTCAGCACTGTCAGACCAAGAGATGTTGTATCGAGGTCACAAGGGAAGTCTTTAGTGGTAAGTTGCCCTTTTCCTATAATGAATGAGGACAGACCAGTAACCTTTGTAGAGCATGGTATACCTTTGAAGAAGTTCCATAATCGTGGATACTCGATCAGATTAACTAGCGAGCTATCGGGCCGGTCAGTGGCGCAGAAGAAAGATCCGGGAGGACCTTACCGATCACCAGTGGCCTCTAGAATAAGGAGCTGTGCAAAGTTCTCCTCCAGGATAATACCTCCATCCGTCTTCGACTGTAATCGTTTCGCGTTGCTAGACAGATACTCTCGACCGCGTGACACAGGGTCGCTAAGAAGGTTTCTTAGAGCTCTCGTCACTCGCGACTTGTCATCGAAAATGATGCCGTGCAAGCCCAGGGAACACGCTGTTAACACATTCTCCGGTTTGTCGTCGATGAAAATAGTGGAATGAGGGTCTGCCTTGGTCTCGGCAAGGACGTGTCGGTAGAAACCCAGGTGGGGCTTACGTTCTCCAACAGCTCCGGACGTGAAAATACGATCGAACAAAGACCAATCTGCCGGCTTTGTCTGAAGGACGTCGTAGTCGGGCAAGGATATGTTGGACATAGCGAAAATTTGTAAACGGCCACGAGAATTGGCTTTCAGTTCTCGAATGAGGGATATCATCTCGTTGTCAGATTGCAGAGAGTCTCGAGCCTGGTCGAAGGCCTTTCGAACTTCGGCTGGATCAAGGGAGAATTCTACACCGACGCGGTCATAGCAATCCTGCTCAGTGACTTTGCCTCGCTCGTAGTCCATCCATGTCGAAGAGGAGAGGATATTACGAAGAGTCTTCGACGAAATACTCGTTTCTGTCTTGGACGACCACGAAAAGAGTACATCGCCGATATCGAAGATAATGGTGTCAAAGGAATTCATGAGGGGATGAACGAGGAGAAACGAGGCGTGTCTTCGGGTAACCAAAGCTATAAATCCACAAATCGGCCTCGGGAAAAAATATTATTATCGATATCGTTCCTGAAGCACAAGAAAGGACAAGCGCTGCCTACAGGGCTCAAGGCCCCGGCCCGATATCGTCTAGCAGCCTCCTTGATGCTCGCTAACCGCTCTGATATTTTGATTCTGATCGTACTAGATCGCACTCCTAGGTACTGACTGGCTCATCGTTGGACAGGAGGTGAAAACTGGAATTAGATTCCAAATCATCAAATACGCATCATCCTTTCTTGGCGGCGGCGTATTTCCTAGAGCACGCGATCATGATTTACGACAGCCGTATAGTAAATCAGGTAAATCCTGGGTAATCTCATGAAAGACAGTTGTGAATTACGACAAGACGTTTAAAGAAAATGATATGTCAATGTATACTAGGTCATACAGAATTTCATCAACTGAGGCTAGACGCGGCCAAAACGCCCGTGAGAGGAGCGTATGATTTGCGAACCTGTGTGTCCCGATTGTTAGTACGCTCTACTCCATTATCATGCGGGGTTCGCGTCGGTCGAGTTCGCAAAGCGACTCACATCAGAAATTCAGGAACTTGGATATATAAAATTTCTTCTTTACAAGCACCCAACAAACCCACGGCTTCATTTCGTGTGGGTATAGTCATCCACGTATCTTTCCGGCTAGTTAGTACATCATTTGAACGCAATAAACAAGGCGCAGCCGGCAATTAATTTGCATTTACTGTGATCCGATCTCCGACGATGCATCCGGCTACTATAAAGTATCGTCCTGAAAAGGTCCGCCAACAAATTTTGACTTAAAATGAGGGAATCCGTCTTTCCAGTATCCTGCTCACAATCCCTAAGGCAGTGAAAGAATGGTGAGTTACTATGGGAATATATGTCATGATTCATGAAGCGGAATTCACCGTGGTGATGAAGGATCAGCGTTCCTGAGGATGCCCGGGACCTATAATATGGTCCACGCAGTTACAGATTTCATCTGAGATACCGCGGGTAAAATCCGCTTGCTGTACGGCCTGTATAACATATGAAAGGCTAAGAATGTCCCAGGACTCGAGGTAAAAACATTACATACGGAGACACTGTCGGTGTCTATCCCAAACGACCGGCGGATACCTTTGAACCGGGCCATACCTTGTCTTTTGGAAAAATCAGGCGCAGCGTCATTTGAAGTTGATGCTCCAAGCGGTGGAGATTAGAAACAGTGTCCCTCTTGAGTACTTCAAACCTTCATCGAAGCTTCATCCTGAACGACTCGGATGTGCGAGTGTCCGACTGTGTAGACGACAGTGTAAACTTAAAATGAAAGGGGTGCTGATAAGCAAGTCGAGATCTTTCAATCGAACTAATGCTTAGAATCGTCCCCCACGAAGTTACACGCGTGCGGCCATACACTCTACGTAGCTACTTACTTAAACAGCTCGTGGCATGTATGTCTCTCGTGATCGTGAAGAGTCTTAATCTGACCGTGCCACAAGAGTAACTTCTCTCTAGGAAACTCCTTCTCAATTCCTTGGACATCGACTAAAACGATTGATCAATGCTTATGTACGTGATGTGTTATTTTCTACGATCCAGTATATCCTTCCCCTCCTGCCAAAAAGGTACTCCGCATGGCTGATGCGGCTTCAACAATTTACAAAACTATTGCGTGATACATACTATGTACGTTAACTCCATTTGTTCTGCCTTCTATTCTCCTTTGTTTCTTTAGGGTGAGTAGTAGCTTTGTTCTTTAAAATATCTTATCTGTCAGAAAGGAACGATAGGGGGACCCCTTGAACACGCTGTACTCACGCGTCCGCGTCGATAGGCGCCAATGTCACGGCAATCCTTGCACAGCTGGGGGACATTGTGTGACGCGTGCTTATGTATGAATATCACCGCTGGCCGTCCGAAGCACACTAACTGCACACACAGCTTCTTTAATTTTTAAAATGAAACAGGTGAAAAAAGGACGCAAGCTCGCGATCAGCGGGAGTAACGGATGAGAATTCGACGGAGGTATGTAGGAATACAACTATAACATAGTGCTGTACAGATTCCGTCACAACGTCAGTACTTTTTCAACCGGCATTAACGAATAACAAAACAATTCTTTATCAAAATCGAGGTATTTCTTTTTAATCGGACATAACTTGCCAGCTCCTAGCCAGCAGGAACAAGTTGCTAGTTATATTAAATACATACGAGGCATCTTGGCACGCCATGACGCCGATGCTTTGCTGTCACCCACGGATACTAGATTAACTAACAAAATATTCCTGCCAGGCATGATAGAGACTGCCGACGGTCTAGGACAATAGAACAACTCTCGAGTTCTATGTCGTGGAGAACCATCGTTCTCTGCGAAGCCGATTCGAGTATGTAGGACTCAGAATTGTCTTACGTCAACGCCAAAAGCTCAGTCATCAGTCGTGAGAACACACTGTACCTACAATGAGGACGGATGTTCCGATGAACTGGTGAAGGATTTGGAAGGTGGTGGGAGGTGGAAGGACGGAGACGAGCCCAGCTCATAGACAGCCTGTGAAAGTGATTCAACCCGTTACCCTACGTACACAGTGAGATCTTTCAGACGATACGCGCCATCATATCGCAAGCTAGACCTTGTCCGTAGATGTCTTAATGAACGGCGACAACTCTTGTCGTAAGGATAGACGTTATACGGTCGTCATACGAAAGCCGTATAATCAGGGCATAAGGACTGATAGCCTAGACGCGCGGAGGACAATATTCTCAAAGCGGATCAGTCTAATCCTTTGGAAGCTATGATAGTATTCGTCATTAGCGAGACTATCGGAAGACCGATTGGCGCTTGACATTGAGCAAATCCCGTCCTTTGGCGATTCCTTCCACATCTGTAAGCCTCTGTAAGCATTTATATAGTAAAATTGAAAGAGCTAAGCAAACACAGTGCGCGATGGTTTGAAAACGCATAAAGCTGCTCTGGTGGACAAACCTTTTGGGTTCCTACTATGCATCAATGTCTCAGATCAATGCGATCTAAACAAGGCGAGCCTGCTTGCTACCAAGGGTATACCCAGGAAAGCCTAAAGGGCCGGCAACGTTTCTCCACTACGGATTAGACAATGTGAATTCAGAGGAGGTGGAAGGAAATTATGAAATTTACTGCCTTGGAACTGTCAAAAAAAATTTTCGACGGATCTTTCACTGGTCAAAACGTGACATAGAACAACGAACAACCCACCTGTGAACAGCGTGAAGTGTGAAAAGCAACGTCTTAGATCTCTCAATTATTCTGAAGTTTGAACCACCTGTCACATGTGCGAGATCGTGGCTGGTGGCGGTTAGGGTCGCAAGTTCAGTTGAGAAATGCCCTACTTGTGTGGTTGTCTTCATCGGCTAATTTCGACAGATGAGGACGGTTAACACGCATAGAAAGGACACCCACCAACCACGACCATTGGGTATCGGAAGCTGAGGACTGAAGCAGTGTAATCGTAAATCTATGTATGCCTCCACGATCATATCGATGGGTTGGGATTCCTCTTGGCCACTCAGTCAGCTCACACAAAGGAACTAAACGGCCATCTGGTAAAACATTAGCTAATGCCAACTCCACAAACAGGGATCATGCTAACCGCATCCATAAATATCATGACTCCCTGCATCCGATGTCCCATACCCAGGCATGTTGATAAGTTAACAGTATCACAACAAGCCCCGTAATTAGTCGGCCTAATACGACCTGTGGGAGGCCGTACGAACATGCATTTTACAAAGCATGATTCGAACTGACTCATCGGTTGACAATATTTGGGCGCAGAGCAAGGTCCGGAATGTCTCTCGCCACATTCCGAAAAAATCGCCATCTTGCGGGTTCAAACGTTCATATCCGAGGCGCTAATACGAATATGAGTATTTAGGCATGCACAAGCCTCCATTATGTGCGGAGTGATTCTGAAATTCGTCATGAGGACTTACTAGTTCATTCACCGGAGCAGGGTCCAGCTGATCACAGATCATCCTTGCGGCAGGATAGGTCTGAATACATCGTTCCACGTTGTTTTAGACGATATGTTAGTGTTGTAACCTGAACAAAGGTAAAACAAAGACACGAAAAGAGAAGCCACGATTCTGTGAATGGCGCACAGGCCGTATACGATCAAGAGACCCACAAAGTTGATGCCGTGAGTGGATGTTCCCGGGCCAGGCGTTATAAACTTATATGGATGTGCGATATGAACAGCCTACACTCCGCAGCGCTGGTAAAGAGGTTTGGGGGATCCGGCCATCATATGGAGTGCTCAACCATCTGCCTGCTGATAAATGATGCTGCATCAGTGCCTTCAGGCGACCGGTGTTTTTCAATATTGCAGTGCCTATGACAAGGTGTAATCGAAAAGAGCGACGTTACGGTGCCCAGTCTCAACGATGGCGTAAGGTAACCTTAAGCGTAACTGAAATCGGGCTCTCGTTGAGTCGCCAAACATTCAGGGTCACGGTTCGTTGGAACGATAAATTCAGCCGCCGCAAGACAGCTTTGGGCGTGGGAGTAAGTATACAAATCGAAGAATGGCGACGTTCGCCTACACATCTAGTGGTGAGGCTCAGCCTCAGACTTCTTTGCCTTCAGGTAAATGTTCTCCGCAATGACATAGCCTGTGAATGCCACGACAGCGATTCCAAACCCTGGGAAGAGATTACGGAGCATGGTCTGTTGAGAGAAGACGGGGTGCTTCCGCCAGGACTCAAACTTGGCCCAAGGATCTCTGTATAGCGGCAGATTCGACATTCTACGAGCACGATGAGCGCGACGGCGGCAGCGGTGAGGACACAAACTGTGCTCACCTTGTTGGTCGGAATGAACGGGTGAGGAGTGTGTTGCCTATTTTGGAGTAGGCAGCGTGACCACCTGAGGGCCGGCTCGTCAAAACTTTGCCAAATTCTCATCAGTGTCCAACTGTCCGCCTCCTTACCTCGTTCTACCATCTTCTCCCTCACCGACGCCTTCACCTTCTGCTGTATATATCTATTCTTCTCTAGTATCGCCTAAATATCCACATCGATCATGTCTACAGACTCAGCAATGCTCTCTGACGACAGCCGTCCTGCTGCTTCCTCTCCTAACGGTTATGCCAACGGCAAGAATGGCACAACTGCTGTCGAGCAGCCCAGCGATGACGAGGAAATGCCTTTGGTACGAACGGTCAACTACAAATTTATTCAGCATTATCTCTTACCACTCTTTGCTTTTGACACTTCATCAGTCTCAAGTGACACGCACACCCCAGTCCTCCGTGCAACCTCCTAGGCAGAAGCGCAAACGTGCTGTATACTATGAATCGTCAAGCGAGGATGATACACCACTCGCCTCTTCTCCTTTGAAGCAATCCTCGGCCGCCGTACCCATGCCAGGCGCTATAGACGCCACTACTGTGCCAGCATCTGTGGCTAATGGGAAGGGTAAGGGTAAAACCGTCAAGGACGAGTCTACGGACGGCGAAACGTTCAATGACGCGCCACCTAAGGCTAAGGCCAAGGCCAACGGGCGGTCTAAGCGACCGGCTAGGAAGAAAGCCAAGGTCGAGGACGATGACGAAGCAGCCTCCGACAGCAGCAATTCATCCCCACCCGCTAAGAAGAAGAAAGCCGCGCCACGAAAGCGTAAAGCTAAGGAGCAAAGCGAACCAGAATCTGAAGACGACGCGCCCGTCAAGAAGCCTGTTAAGCGCGCAACAAAGAAGGTGAAGAAGGAGGAGGAGGGAGGGGATCCTGCATCCGAAGGTGATACCTCCAAGCCGAAGAAGCGTGGTGCGAAGAAGGAAAAGGAAGAGAAAGAGAAAGGCAAAGGTAAGAAGAAGAAGGAGGAGGAGGAGGAAGAGGTGTTCAGATGGTGGGAGGTGGGGGCAGGCGATGGTTCCGTAAAGTGGACAACCCTCGAACACAGTGGTGTGATATTCCCGCCCCCGTATGAATCTCTACCTCCCGACGTTAAAATGAAGTATGATGGTACGCCTCGGCATTTTCATCAATATTTGTTCATTTTTGACGCTTGTGTTCTCTTTAGGCAAGGACGTGGGCCTGCCGCCTGCATCTGAGGAGGTTGCTGGATTCTATGCTGCCATGATAGAAACCGACCATGCGCAAGATGCAACTTTCAACAAGAATTTCTTTGACGATTGGAAGAAGGTCTTAAAAGCAAACCCTCCTGTTCGTGGCCATCTTCATTTTTAGTTCCTCCCTTACCTGATGTTATTCGATTGCCAGCTTGATGGTACAAAAATAGTTTCCTTCGAGCTCTGTGATTTCCGGCCAATGTTCCAGCATTTCGAAGCCGAAAAGGCCAAGAAGAAGAGCTTATCGGCTGCAGAGAAGAAGGAGATAAAGAAGGCTAGGGATGAGATGGAGGCCAAGTATACGACTTGCTTGTTGGATGGACGCAAAGAGAAAGTGGGCAACTTCCGTGTAGAGCCTCCCGGGTTATTCAGGGGCCGTGGCGAGCATCCTAAGAAGGGAGCTCTCAAGGTACGAATGACCAGTTATCTTTGGTGAAATGCCTCTACTGATATGCCATGTAGTACCGTGTCCGTCCGGAAGACATAACGCTGAACATTGGCAAAGATGCAACCATCCCTATCCCGAACATGCCGGGAAAATGGAAGGCGATCCAACACGATAACACCGTTACTTGGTTGGCGAATTGGACGGAAAATATCAACAACAGTCACAAGTACGTTTTCTTGGCCGCAGGCAGTTCGCTCAAGGGACAAAGCGACATGATGAAGTTTGAGAAGGCCCGCGAATTGAAGGTTGGTCGACATAACGGAACGGGTTACGATCTCTGACGATCCTTGTAGAACCACGTTGACCGAATTCGGCAAAACTATAATGCTGATCTGAGGTCGAAGGTAATGGCTGATCGACAGCGTGCGACAGCCATGTATTTCATCGACAAACTTGCACTTCGTGCGGGTAATGAGAAAGGAGAAGATGAGGCTGATACCGTAGGCTGCTGTTCCCTGCGCTGCGAACATCTTACCCTGGAATCGCCGAACATCGTCATCTTCGATTTCCTCGGCAAGGATTCGATCCGTTACTACAATCAAGTCCCCGTCGATGCTCAGGTTTTCAAGAACATCAGAATATTCAAGGACAATAAGGAGGATGAAGACGCTTTGTTCGATCGCGTCAACGTAAGAACATCATGTCCCTGGTATCTGGCGTTGTCTAACATACCTTCGCTCAGACTTCTTCATTGAATAAGCATCTTACAAGCGAGATGAAGGGTCTTACAGCGAAGGTTTTCCGTACTTACAATGCATCTATCACGTTCCAACAACTCTTGGACGAGAAAGAGCATGAACTCAAGAATGCGACGTTACAGGAAAAGCTCAATGCCTACAATCATGCCAATCGCCAAGTCGCCATTCTGTGCAATCATCAACGTGCGGCTCCAAAGACACACGACCAATCGATGGAAAAGATGAAATACAAGGTGCGGTTTCCAGAGTCTCATAAGAGCGCCGTCTGATCGTTATTCCCAGTATCGATCGCTGAAGTATGAGCGTATGAAATTGCGACATGCTCTCTTTGCTCTGGATGACAAATACAAGTCGAATGACAAGTATGCTGACGATGAATCAGACATCGACGATGATTGGATCACCACACACGAGGAAAGCATGAGGGACAAGGATATGGAAAAGGCCGAGAAGAAGTTCGAAAAAGACAACGAGAAACTCGCTGAAGACGGCAAAGAACCTCATGGTCAGGCGGTGCTCGATGGCAAGATCAAGGCTATCAAGGACGAATACAAGCGACTGGCGAAGGAGCGGGGTACGGAGAAAGCAAAGTCGAATAAAACGGCGGAGAAACTGGAAGAAGCCATCGAAAAACTTGGACAGAAGATCAAGGCTTTTAAGCTACAGATGGTCGACCGAGACGCGGGCAAGGAGGTTGCACTGGGCACCAGGTTCGCAGTTTCTCTCCAAGATACATCAAATTACTCTAATACTCTTTCTCGCAGTAAAATCAATTATCTAGATCCTAGGTTAGTTTTCGGCTCCTGTCTTAACCTTTTCACACCACTGAAAACGATGATCAGAATAACGGCTGCTTGGTGCAAAACCCACGACGTGCCGATCGAAAAGCTTTTCTCGAAAACGCTTGTCACGAAATGTACGTCGGTGCTTTTACTTGTATACATATTTGTCACCGTTCTCAAACGATGCTCAGTCCCTTGGGCGCTCGAGGCCGACGCCGACTGGAAGTTCTGACGTGGTGGTCCCTCCCTTCAATCATTGTGCGATATATAAGGATTAAGACAGGACGCTGGGGCGCGGACACTCAATGTTTTATTATACACACCACTCTTATTATTTTATGTCCGTTGCACTGTCTTATATAGAAACACATCTGTAGCCTTTGGTTTCTGGATGAGAAATACTCAGGACGAGATTCGACAATTGACAGATGAAATGGGGAATAACACGTGTTCCTGACAAGTTGTGAGTTCGGCACGGAATTCGAATTCTGATTTCTCTCCATCACTTCTACCCAAGCCCTCGTTTGTTCACACACGCAGGACTCTTACAATGAGCTTATTTGCGTCCAAGACTGCATTTGACGCACTCGATGTCGATTTCGGTGAAGAGAGCGAAGAAGAGACGGTAGTGGAGATACCAGAAGTAGCAGAAAATCAAAGGTGCGCGTTCTAGCTCAGTTACATGGGCTCATTGCTTACCATTCGCATTCTCTAGTACTTCTGAAGAGCCCACTAAACCAACAAAAACTGCCATGAAAAAGGCCGCAAAGCTCGCCCGCCGTGAAGCAAAACAACAAAAGTCCTTGGCAAAAAGCAGAGACGCTTCTCCGTCTCCTACACTACCACAAACTCCGCCACCGGCTGAGGCCCCCACGGTGACAGAGACCTCATCTATTCCCGCTTCTAATGCGCCAAAAGAGCAGCCTATCGTCGACGATGTCGTTCCCCCAGAGCCTGCGCCTCCACCCGAACTAGAGCCAGAACCCAAAGTCGCGCCACCCCCTGCTGCCTCGCGACCAGAAAATTCTCCACCGGTGAATGGTAGTGCAAAGCCAACGCCTCCGGTTGTGGCTCCCACAGTGCCGCTCCATGATGTGGTCTTGCCCCAAAAAGCCGAGCCGCCTGCCAAACCGGACGCGGCGGACCCTGAAGAGGCACAGAAGAGGCAGAATGTCGTTACTCGGACGGTGTGGACGCTCATCATGATTTTTGGATTCATCAGTACGCGGATTGCCCGTTTCACTGGGTTCTGGCTGATTGCGCTGTAGGTCTGTTGCTCATGGGCCACGGGTACATGATTCTGCTCGTTATGCTTTGCCAGACCCTCGTTTATCGAGAGGTAACGGCGCTCTTTTCATTGAAGGCATCAGATATCAAGGCGTCTGCTTCGGAGGATATAAAGGACCCCTGGAGCAAGACCCTCAACTGGTACTTCTTCGCTGTGACGAATTACTTCCTCTACGGGGAGAGCATCATTTATTACTTCAAGGTTATTTTCTCAGCCAACTTGTGGTCGACTGTTTCTCACTTGCACTTCTCCAGCATGTGGTTTTCGCTGATGCGCAATTGCTTCCTTTTGCTACGAATCACCGAATGATCAGTTTTATGCTGTACACTATTGGCTTCATGGGATTCGTCATGTCTCTCAAGAAGGGCTACCTCAAGCAGCAGTTCGGACTGTTCTGCTGGGTCCATATGACTTTACTGTTCATCGTTGTTTCTAGGTGGGTCGCACTATACATTCACCTCACTGCCCACACTGATTTCCATCAAGCCATTTCATCATGAACAATATTCTCGAAGGACTTATCTGGTTCTTTGTTCCGGCATCATTGGTTATCTGTAATGATGTCTTTGCTTACATCTGGGGCAAAACAATAGGTCGAACACCTCTTATCTCCTTGTCGCCCAAAAAGACCGTCGAGGGCTTTGTCGGCGCGTTCTGGACGACGCTTCTTTTCTCTCTTCTGTGGGGCTCATTCTTTATGAGATTCAGGTATATGATATGTCCTGTGCACGACTTGGGCGTTAGTGCTTGGAGTAACGTTACGTGCACACCCAACCCAGTCTTCGTATGGAAGGAATGGCAAATCTGGACCCCCGTTACTAGCATCCTTTCTACATGTGTGAGTATGTTTGCTATCTTTTATGTCATTTGTACTCATTGCTTCGACAGTTTGGCATTGCAATTACTAGTATCCCTTACACGTTATATCACTTCCATCTTATGTTCATGTCGATCTTTGCGTCCCTCGTCGCACCGTTTGGAGGGTTTTTTGCGTCCGGATTCAAGCGTGCGTTTAACATCAAGGATTTCGGGCACAGCATCCCTGGACATGGTGGAATGACGGACCGGATGGACTGCCAGTACGTATACAGCTGTTGCGGTCAATGCTAAGAACCTAACTGTGGCGTTAAGGTTCTTGATGGGTGTGTTCATCTATGTCTACTATAGCAGCTTGATCCGTGAACATCATGTCACGGTGGGTTCGGTGCTACAGACGATCGTAAGCGGGTTGACGGTGGATGAACAGCTGGAGTTGCTAGCGGATATGAAGCGATATTTGGAGGGGCAGAGTATACGTGTGCCGTGCTGATCTATGTGGATTAGGCTTTCTTTGTTAAAATATCGCATTGGGATTGCATGCTTTGAACCGAAGAACCTGGTAGATTTTGAGCAAAAAAAGGATGCTGCAGCTATTGATCGTTCTAATCTCGAGAGAATTGATATCTGGTGTCAAGGGTACATGCACTCTAGGGCCATGACATGGGCTTGTCTCGAACAAGACAGGGCAGGTTTTCACAGGTACGGCTCACTCTGAAAAAAGTAAAATTTGTGTACAGTACTCACACCGGATTAATGAGAATTTTGGGTGGTAAATTATGGCAGAGATTTTACATAAAATTTATATGCACCCGAAATTCTTCTCTGGCGGGTAGCATGCATTTTAGATCCTCCAAAAGACATCATTTGTGGATCCCCGGATTACACTCCCAAAATTTTGCATTTAGGCGCAAAATTCAGGTTTGCCCAAAATTGTCATCTTCCCCGTGTGCTAGTATTGGAGAAACGGCGACGAGATTGTCTGGGTTTCCTGATCTGGTTTCTGGCGACAGGATGTCAAGGATTTCCGGAGACAAGAAAATGTGTCCAATAGTAGAGTTTCGGAATGTGTGTGAGAGGTCCAAAAATTGCCCTGAGATCTACTATTTCTGGCAGTCTAAATTATTGAGAGAATCTTTCAAATGTGTAACTGATTTCCAGATAGAGAGTATGTGTAAGAGATTTGATGAGAAATGAAACATTTCCTTGTGAATTTATGACCATCCTAAAGTACCGCTTTCTGCTATGATTTCTGAGGTCCTGGAATGTACCAAAAAAACGAAAATTTTTGATAGCAGTATATCAGCTGGCACAGAGCTTCAGGATGGAAGAAATTTTGGATTTTTTAGTCCATTTCTGGACCTCAGAAACTGTGGCAGAAAGTGGTACAGTCATTCACCTCTTAGTACATACTTCAGTTCAAATATCAACTTGGTTTAGCCCAATACTCTCGTCCTCACTCTCTTGGCCTTCAAGCCTTAGTCCATCTCTCTCTATATCTGTGGACTCTGATACTGCTGGACTTAACCTTTGATCCTAGGGATCATAATCCTGTGGACTCCATCCATAATCCTTCTTTGGGCAAGTTTGACCCAAGGGTGACATTGCTAATAGCTTCGCCAAGCCCCACACACTCCATGGAATCCATGGCATTCCTTTCACTTACTCCTATTGGCATGATCCTAACAGGTAGGTACTACTAATTGTACAGTTTATATACTAGAGCAGAGTCTGACAGATCAGGGTCTGGAATAATGTAGGTATGGCTTGAATGACATAAGTCTGGAATGTTCTGTATCTAGAGGAGTTGAGTATTCTGCGGACTCTGATATAACACCTATTCACTACTGTGATGGATTCTAGGTGTGATAAATGAATATGTGAATTTAGTAAATGAAATATGAGATAGAAACCAGGAAACAGAATCTGATGGATTCCGGTGAGTGGCTTGGAGCCATTGGAGTTGGTGATGGATGAGGTCTGTATGGTCCATGGCATGATCATTACAGGTCTAAGTGACAGGTGAATGACTGTACTGCTTTCTGCCACAGTTTCTGAGGTCCAGAAATGGACTAAAAAATCCAAAATTTCTTCCATCCTGAAGCTCTGTGCCAGCTGATCTACTGCTATCAGAAATTTTGAGTTTTTTGGTACATTTCTGGACCTCAGAAATCATGGCAGAAAGCAGTACTTTAGGATGGTCATAAATTCACAAGGAAATGTTTCATTTCTCACCAAATTTCTTACATGTACTCTCTATCTGGAAATCAGTTACAAATTTGAAAGATTCTCTCAATAATTTAGACTGCCAGAAATAGTAGATTTCAGGGCAAATTTTGGACATCTGTATTGTATGCATTTTCTTGTCTCCGGAAATCCTTGACATCCTGTCACCAGAAACCAGATCAGGAAACCCAGAAAATCTCGTCGCCGTTTCTCACCAACTAGAAATTTTACTTTTTTCAGAGTGAGATCTGTAATCATTCCTGGATTGGGTATAGCTAAGGGTATACTAGACTATGGTCCATCTCCCCATACCTCCAAAAGCCATGGCTTTGCGGCCGTTAGCGTTATTGAACGCGTGAACACTGAGCCCTTTCCCATCCCTGCCGTCGCATTGGGTTACGTAGTAGAGAGAAAGCTCCCCTCCCCCTCTAGGGATATACACAGTAGCGCTCCAGCCCCCCTCTTCGTTCGCCAGCATCGGCGTCCGCGTGTTGCCGGGATCGCTGATAAAATAAACATAATTATCGTCCTCAGCCCGCGACATGTGCTCACACAGCTTGAAGATGTGAAAAGTAGCCCACGCCCCGCTCTGGATGTACTTGTCGGACGGCTGCAGCATGTACGGGTCAAAGTCGAGCTTGTGGAAATCCTGGAAGATGACGGGGCCCTCTGGGTCGAGGATGTACTGCTCCCAGGACACGGGGCCGCCGTCGTCGTCGGGGATGAGCTGGTAGGACGGGTCGGCGGGGTAGTGGCGCCGCCCAAACTGGGCGGGGGACATGGTGAACCACGTGGGGGTGAAGCGCTGGTGGTACGCAGAGCCCTCGAGGTGGCCGGCGCCCCAGCAGCAGTCGATGAGGCGCCACTCGCCGTCCATGAGGACGCAGTTCCACGCGTGGTTGCCGTGGAAGGGGGGGACGGGCGCGTCGGGGCCTGCCGCGGCGTACCCGAAGCCCTTCCCGTGGCCGGTGACCTTGTACGACTGCACGCCGGCGCGCTCAGCGAGGTGCCCGAAGAGACCGGCGTAGCCATCGCACACGGCGAGCCCGGATTGGAGGGTCGACTCGGCGGTTGCGGGCTGCAGGTGCCCGGAAAAGAAAGAGTCGGCGTCATAGGCGACGTTGTGGTGCAGCCAGGTGAACAGGGCGCGGCACTTTTCGGTCTCGGAGCCAAAGGGGGCAGTGAGGTCGTGTGCGAGCTGGTCGAGGGAGCGGACTGTCTGGCGCGGGAACTGGGCCGCGTGGGCGTCTATGTAGGAAAAGTCGTGGCATCTCAGGCAGGACGCGTCTGGCGCTGGCTCTGGCTCGGGAGGCGGCGTGGGAAGACGGGCAGGCAGCGCGGGCGGACGTCGTGGAGGGGGCGCGGGCGGGATGGGCGGTGGCGGACGACTAATAAGACGGAGAAAGTCGGGATCGCGCTCCTGCGGGCCCCGGGTAACCTTGCCGCGGCCAATGTGATCAAGCTGCAAGCTCGCAATTCTTGCCGCTATGCCCTTTGGCTCGCCAGTAGGGACGGCAGGTACGCTGCGACGAGGAGGCAGGGGAGGACGAGACATCCGATTGACGGAACGTGGCACGCAGCTGACAGGCGTGGTTCTCAGCGGGATATCCAATAGCCAGCTTCTGATTCGCTCCGTTCCTACGCTGTCACGCTGCTCCCCCTTAATTCTGGTGTCATTTCTGGCCATTTGCTGCCATCTGCCGCAATTTGCTACCTTACACACTGTACAATACTGAGATGACAGGAAGAGCGAGCATACTTAGTATATTGGTGCATGGCATGAACAAATAAACAGAACGCGATACAGCATGGAGATGGAACGACGGGGCAGGCGTAGCAACCATTGGCACAAAAAATGTCCTCTTGCGAGCGACTCGTTTATGACCTTGGCTTCTCCTGCACATCAAGGGTGCGTTAGAATCCTCGGCTGCAGTCAGGCGGCCGAAAACGACGCACCTTCTTCTCTTTCCAGAGAGCGAGCAGACCCACGCCAGAGACCTTGACGACCTTGAACCGCACTCCGGGAATATCACCCTTGGCCTTGCCACGGCGCCCAAAGCCAGAGATCAGCACCTCGTCGTTCTCGTCCACAAAGTTCAAGCAACCGTCGTTCTGGCGATGATGTGGCATTCGATAAGCGCTTGCACACCATAAAGCCTCGCAGACGTACCGGCACAAAGGCTGTCACCTTCTTTCCGTTCTTAATCAGCTGCACCCGGACACACTTGCGGATAGCAGAGTTCGGCTGCTTCGCCTCGACACCGACCTTCTCGAGGACGATGCCTTTGGCATGCGATGAGCCACCGGTTGGTGACGTCTTGTAGATGTTTCCTAGAGCGCGCTTTTTGTACGCCTTGTCCGCCTGCGGGAAATCCGATACCCCTCAGCGTGCTGCCCAAGAAAAGGCGTCAGGAAAAAAACGGCGCACCCAGCGATTTTCGCGGCGGTCATTGCGCAGCTTGCGCGCTGCCTGGAGTCCTCGAGGTTTATTAGCTGTATCGTGAATAAATGAGGATCAGCGAGGCCTGCAGAGACGAGAACGACGTACAGCCCATTCTTGCGGTCGAGGTCGGTGCAGTAGCTGTTAAAGACCCTTATCACGGGATGAAGCGAAACCTTGTTCCCAACTATCATTTTTTCAGTCTCCGACCCAATCCGGTTTCCGGCCCTATTGCCAATTCCGATTATCCGACTGCCCGCATTTGGCTGTGTAATTCAGTTCCATTTCCCCGCCCTTTCCCCGTATCCTTCCCCTTGGGCCCCTGCTGCAATTTCCTCGCAAATATACGCATCTTTCGTATCTAATATATTACTTTTTCATTCCAATCATTTCACCTTCTCAGATGCGCCGCTGCCCTACATGTAGTCGCTTTCGGGTCCAGGCGGTATTCACTCGCCGTCGCCCAAATCTGCGCCTGCAAATCTGCTCGCGTTCCCACTGCCTGCTTGCCCGTAATCCCAGTCTTCCTGGCTTCTTTCTTTCTGCGCGTTCTTTCCAGCCTCTCTCGTCCAGGCCAGCCCTGCGTGCTTGCATAAGAAACGGCAAGCCATATATAGTACCCTGTGCTTCTGCCAATGCTCTATCCCCAGTTGCTTGATCCGAGGAAGTGTTTCTTCGTGACGTTCGCGGTCCGCGCTGCCCTCAGATCCCTGGCCGAAACACTGATTACTCGGTACACTCGCAAGGGGCCCCCTCGCCATCCAATCCTGTACGGCGTATTTCACTGATCTAATTATGCCCTGAACTCGCATTCACGATATTGCCTCAAAGCGCCCGTAAAACGACACAATATGTACGTACATACTACGAGTACCGCTGCAGTCTCCTCGGTTCCGGTGCAATCCAAGACGCGCACCAAGAAGCTCGAGTCTCTGAATCCTTCTGCATGATGATCGTTGAGCGGCATGCAAGTACCCTCATTGATTTAATCCCTTCGCGTCATCACCTACCTTGTTCTCCCGCTTCTAGGCCTGGTACTGTACCCTAATCTCGTCGAAGGCTGAACAAGTGCCCACTCTGCTAAATATGGCTCACAGTAATCTATCGCTTCGTATCAAACCAAACTACTGGCTCTGTCCGAAGCAGCTACAGTACCAGCGGGACAGCTGTTGTGCCATACATTAAATACCAATACTTACTCCGTGCCAGTTGA
Source organism: Armillaria novae-zelandiae (assembly GCA_030435655.1). Taxonomy (NCBI): domain Eukaryota; kingdom Fungi; phylum Basidiomycota; class Agaricomycetes; order Agaricales; family Physalacriaceae; genus Armillaria; species Armillaria novae-zelandiae. The sequence continues at coordinate 1,022,256 of JAUEPR010000004.1, read as the reverse complement.
CACTCGAGGTCTAAAACACCGATACTGCAGGCCTACATGGCTTTCGGTTGCGTATACAGCGTGTGGCTTCACAGAAGAACCATTCTTTCCCTACCGTGTTGTTCCGCGCTTCATTGACATTTTATGCGTCAAGTGTTCCGAAACCCTGTGGGTATTTTTCGCTGTTCGGTGTCTAGGCGCGTCGATATTCATTATCCATCCAGGCAGACGAACGACAGGGATCTGAACGCAATCTTCGCGGCAGGGGGGGGAAGATGGGGGTGGTGCAGCACGGGGGTGGCGGCGATCTGTAGTCGTAATACCGTGTGCTGAAGCCGCCTTCCCGATTGCCTGCGCCGCTTATTTATTTAATAGTCGTATACTGTCTCCGAGGCAGCTGTTCGCTGCACGCCATAATCTGAATAAACCTCTTCCCAGCTCCTCCGCAAAATCCGGATCCGGGCGGTCCGGGTATGCTGTCGGGCGAGTCATGTGATGCGCGAAAACTTATGCTTCTCCATGCCTCCCACTGGGTAGGCAGGCGTTCACCGCCACTTGCACGAGGCATCTCGACGCTGTACAGCGAGCTGACCGAGCGCGGCTTCATCTCGCAGGCGACCAGGCAAGTTTGGCGGCAGATCTCAGTATTCTCCAGCTCACGAGGACCAAGGCCCCAGCAGCTCAGCCATGCCCTCGAAACCGCGTCGCAGACGGTGTACTCCGGCATCGACCCGACAGGAGCCGCACTCCACATTGGCCATCTGTTTCCACTGATGTGTTTACTGCACTTCGAGCTTCGGAATCACCATACCATACCTCTGGTGCGGGTCTCCTGATACCACCCCAGTCACCCATCGTAATAAAAAAAGTCAGATAGGTGGCGCGACCGGGCTCGTTGGCGATCCTTCTGGCCGCCTGACAGAACGCTCCCCGGCAGACGTGCGGCTGGTCCACGAAAACGTCCTCGCTCTTTCACGCGGCGTAACGCGCTTCTTCCGTGGCGCGTTCGAATATGCCGGAAATCGGTTACAGGGTGCGTTCCGGCCTGCAAGGGACGAGGTGCACGTCAAGAGCAACCTCGAATGGTACCAAGACTTTGGCATCCTTGAGTTCCTGCAGCGGGTTGGCGTGAATGCCAGAGTGAATACAATGCTGACGAGGGAGAGGTGGGGATCACTAATCTGTCGTACGGCATCTTTCCGTGATTTATGGATCTTGCAGTGTCCGAGCGCGTCTGGAGTCCCACCAGGGCATGTCCTTCACCGAATTCACGTACCAGCTCCTCCAGGCGTACGATTTCTACTACCTGCACCGACACTTCGGGTGCACGATCCAGGTCGGCGGCTCCGATCAGTGGGGGAACATCGTCGCGGGCGTAGAGCTCATCGCCCGCCTCAGCCCGCTCTCAGACACGCTCCCCGAGCCCTTCGGCGTGACCACCCCGCTTCTGACGACCGCGTCGGGCGCGAAGTTCGGGAAAAGCGCAGGCAACGCCATCTGGCTGGACCCCACGCTGACCAGCGTTTTTGACTTTTATCAAGTGAGGGTCCCTTTTTTGTGGGCTGTCGGCGAACATTTTCCCTCATGTCCGACGTAGTATTTCATCAAGGTGGAAGACGCTGATGTGGAAAAATACCTCAAGCTGTTTACGTTACTCTCGCTATCGGAAATTCGCGACATCGTTGAGATGCACAAGGTAGTAATGTTGTGGGCACGCTTCTTACATTCATCTCATATCCACATAGTTACAGCCCGAGAAACGGAGTGCGCAGAGACGTCTGGCAGCCGAGGTGACTGAATTGGTTCATACTAGTCAGTCATCCGCTCTGTGGTTGAGAACCGAAGCTCATGGTCAAGCAGGAGAATCCCTCACAAAAGTTGAGACCATGTCAAAAATATTGTTCAGAGAAGCTTCTGTTCATGCCCAAGCTATCGACGCCCGAACCCTTATCAATGCGTTTGAGGGAGACCCAAGATTTGTCTGGTGTGACCAAGACGAGCTTCAGTCAACCCCCGTCCTGAAATTGGCCTCGAGACACGGTCTGGTCTCTTCAAATTGTAACACATTAGTTCTGGTCCGCGCACACTGTGCTGATTCAGACCCTGCTAGCCGCCGCCCGCCAATTGATACAATCAAGAGGACTTTACTTCAATGATCAGGTGGTCCCAGAGATACACTTCACAGTAACCCCCGAGCACCTTATAGAAGGGCGCATCCTCATCCTGAGGGCAGGCAAGGACAAAATCATAGTCCTCGCTTCAAGGTAGACCCGAAGCAGCACTATAAGTTATAGAATGTTTTCGTGATTTTTATAGTCTATTCAGGCATAAATACTATGTAATCCTCGTCAAAGTTGTCAGCTCTAATCGATACGGATGGCGCTGTAGAATCGGCGAATCGCCCAGTACGAGGCCAAGAATCCGATTGTTCCTGGAAACCAGATCAGATGGAAGCGCTGCCAGCGTACCTCAACGTACCTGTGACAAGGAAGTCCAGAAGGGCGAGTAAGAGCAGGTATCCTAGGTATAAGATCACGCTCGACAGAGAATCCAGGGACAAACGCGAGGCCCAATAAAACAATCCGTACGCAAGTAACCAGAATGCGCTACCACCTCCGGTTAAAAAGGCTCGCCAGTGCCATCTTGCAATCAACTTAAGAATCGGTTAAACACAGTGATGGTTCTCCTCACCGGTAGTCTTCGGCACAAAGGACGAAATACGTAAACAGGATTGTGACCGTCGCGGTAGTGAGAGCGACAACACCAGCGGTGAGCGCCAAAAAGCCGAACGCGTAGTATGCCCGAGAGGCGAACAGGCTTGACAGGACAAAGTATAACTCGACAAAAGCAGCGCCTGAGAGACAAATAAATTATCATCCGGTGCCTTCAAGTGGAGATGGGCGTACCGAAAGGAAGCAATCCACTAAGTAGCGTTGAGGCCTAATGAGGATTCGTAAACAAAGACAAGTATGAATAACGGAAGCCGCACCCAAGGGCGAAGATATTTGGGCTGTGGAGGGATTTGACGCGGTATTGGATTTACCCGCACAGGATGCTGGATTGCCTAGACATACAATAGGATGAGATAAAAAACGTTAGATGACATTTGAATAGAAACAGACCCCATGCTTAGAACCAAAGTACGCGCCGACGGCTGACAACGGGGCGGAGATCCCAAACCATAGCAGAACAATGGTTAGCATCGTCCCTATCGGCGTAATGGCACGTCAACAACTGCTATCATTCGAGCAACGAGGCTTACCAAAAGGAACAGCACCGGACGATCCTGCCATGAGAAGGAAGAAGTTAAGAAGGAAAACAACGACGAAGATAACCCTTATGGGTGGCATTAGCGAAATCAGGGGAAGGATGAACTACTTCTTACGTAGGTAACAATGTTGCCGTCATGAACGCATTTTTCCTTTTGTTTGTACCACCAAGCGACGCATATACGCGACTCGACACGTAACCGCCAATTCTGGACGATGGTGAGTACATGGACGGACAAGGAAAGGAACATAACCTTCACCCGCCAAAGGATGTCCAGCAAATCATCATTACCGTAGCAAGTGAACCGCGATTTGAGGGGGAGAGGAAGCCCAACAGTGCAAAGACTATAAGCGCACATTTCAATGAAAGATATTCGGCAATTGAATAGAGAATACAAACTCAATGTCACGCCAACCATTGCGCAGATTTGTGCACCATTGCCTACCATGACTGAAAGGGCCAATGGAAACCTTGGTGTTCGGAAGACTTCACCGTGAACCAGTTTCCACCCCCAGTCCTCTTGTACATCCTCCTGTGTTTAATGGTCATTAGACTAGTAGTGCGACACAGAGAGTATCGGCATACGCTAAGATCAATGGCGTTATATCGGGAAATCTGCACGTCATGGTCAAATTTTCCCCCAAGATAACGAGAATTAAACGCACATCGCGAGACACCGTCCGAAGCAAGATCATCGAAACCATGACACAGAGAAATATCACGATAACCAATGAGTTCACCAGACTGAACCAATGAATGCGAGGATCGGTGATGTGAAGGTAGTTATCCCAGCGCGTCGCCTGCACACCATCAGAATCCGCAGTAGAAAGGGACGACGGAAGACCGTTGACCTACCCATGGAGTATCGGATTCGTTCCACGTCACTCGGTAAGTGTATCGAATGCTCTGAGATTGGGTTTCGCTTAGAATAAGCGGAGAAACGTTTTCAGTCTCGCATGTTGGCGCAGCTTCTTGAGGCCCTCCAATACTGTGCAACCCGTTGAGTCAGACAATATGTATATGGAAAGGAATCTCTTTGCCTTGCTGGCCAGACGAGAACTCCGACTACACGGTAATCATCCGGGCTAGGCTGATGATAACTGAGCTGGCGTTCAATATCAAGTTTCCATTCGAGTAGTCGAGGACTTGCCGGAGAACGATCTCATAATGATTGTTAATGGCGGGAGTATCAAAGTATGGTTCATCATCATTGCCCAAGTTGAAGCCCATGTCGAAGAACAAGTCTCCGTTGCGCAGATCAACTTTCATTTCCGCAGCAGGGAGACCGTCAATAAGCCAGTTGAGAGCATAGTCTTCTCGAATGCGGTCGTTGATAAATTTTGCGTCGTCAGCTGTCACATCGTCGACCAGACACAGAGTTTGACACGTTCCGTTGTTCTCAAGGATCCGTATCTGCGGGTATGTGGAGAGAGTATTTTAGGAGAAATAGACGATTGGGCGACAGGACACGCACGTCATACGGGGAATTGAATATTCTGTCACCAAAAAGGATTGACCCAAGAGATTCCGGCTGCTTTACGGGACCACCTTCCGGTTCGCAGAATCGGAATTTTGGATTGTAATAATCATCTTCAGCATATATGAGCTCTCGAGCGCAGCTAGTATCGCAAATGAAGTAGCGCACAATTTATCAAGGATTTCTGAAGTCGGTGTAAGCGCAAGGGTTGGAATGCAGACTGAACACGTACCAACTTGGCATCGTCATATCCTGCGAGCATCGGGGTAAGTGCATTCACGAACAGGTCGACTTGGTCGCCTCGGTGGTAGTCATGAGGCGCTGCGCCGGGCAGATAGAAAGCATTGGCCCAGGAAAAGGAAAGGGCCGCAAGAGCCAACACAGTGCGCATCGAGGAAGGAACACGACGGAGATGATGCTGTTTACAGTCGCACGAATTCAGGTCCTTTTGTTTGGCTGCAGCGTGCCTGCTAAAAGATTTCGTGCTAAATTTGGCACAACCTTAGTCCGGCAACCATCATGCAGTTCGAAGTGATCGCCAAATGCCACACGACGCGAGCCCGTGTTTCTCGAATGAAGCTGGCCCGTACGTGTTGCTACATCATATTGTTATATATATATAATTCTTCTTGCAGATGGGGTGACTATGTTACCCACATTCATGCCAGTCGCGACCCAAGCAGCCATCAAAGGGCTCACTCCCCAACAAATAGAAGCCCTTGGCGTCACTTTAATACTCAATAACACGTATCATCTCAATCTTCGTCCTGGCATGAAAGTTTTGAATGAAGCTGGTGGTGCCCATAAATTCCAGGGCTGGCAACGCAACCTCCTTACGGTGAGTAGAATTCGATGTCAATAAAACATATCACCATCTGTGATCTTTGCTCAGGATAGTGGTGGATTCCAACTGGTCTCTCTGAGCAAATTTACAACTATCACTGAAGAAGGGGCACTTTTTCTAAGCCCTTTCACAGGTGAACCGACAATGCTAACGGTCAGTGTTTACACAGCATGTTTGGGCTGTAGACTGGATATCCCACACAGCCGGAAGAAAGCATATCCATTCAACATTCCATTGGTGCAGATATTATCATGCAACTGGATGATGTCGGTGTGTAACACGATGCATGTTGCGATGTGTTCTCATCTGATTGTGGTAAAGTATCTAGTCTCACTACAGGACCCCGCGTAGAAGAGGCCATGGGTCGGTCTGTCAGATGGCTAGATCGATGCATCAAATATCACGAAAAATCTGGGAAGAAATCAACGCAAAACCTTTTCGCAATTGTTCAGGGAGGTCTCGATCCTCAGCTCCGAGATCAGTGTCTCGATGCTATGGTTGACAGGAAAAATGACATCGCTGGATACGCTATTGGTGGCCTAAGCGGCGGTGAAGAAAAGGGTTCGTGTTTTTACTCAATGAACCCCGGCCTCGCTCTTGATTAACTTGCAGATATCTTTTGGAGAATGTACAAATGCTGAGCTATTTTAATGAGGCACACGTACTAAATCTCACATAGTATCAAGCAATGCGCGGACAAGCTACCGGAAGATCGTAAGCTCCGTTTTCTTCTGGTGTGTTCACGCATTGACAGGGTCTCTAGGGCCTCGTTATTCGATGGGAATTGGCTTCGCTGAAGGCAGGAACTTGAACTTTCGTCCACGTTTATTGGAGATAATGACATCTTTCTTCCAGATCTACTGGTCTGTGTAGCCCTGGGTGTCGATATGGTCTCTTTGTCTGTATGTGTGAAAGGCGAAACCGTATCTGATCTGCATATCTCTAGGCCGACTGTGTCTTCCCTACAAGAACTGCTCGATTTGGTGTTGCTTTAACGCACACTGGCCCCCTCAATCTCAGTAAGTCGCATCTTGTACCGACCCAGGAAATTTTACCCACACGGTGTACCAGAACTTAGCAAACACGAGGCTGATATGAAGCCCATCGATGAATCGTGTCCTTGTCCAACATGCACCGATGGGACTTCACGTGCATTTCTACACCATATCGTCACACACGAAACTGCAGCTGCACATGGTGAAAACTCCGCTTTGTCTTAGCAAATTTATTCTGATTGATTATAGCGGTGACAATACATAATATCACTTTCCAAGCCCAAGTCATGGGTCGAGCCCGGGATGCCATACTATCGGGAACATTCCCAGATTACCTGCGATCGTTCTTTGCTGGGTATTTTGGTGATGGCGGGTATCCCGAGTGGTGCGTCAATGCATTACGCAGCGTGGGGGTGGACTTACTGCAGGATCACCCAGTAAAACTGATACCTGGCAGCGGGGCGAAATGGGAATACGCAAATTGACATCTTCGGGTAGATGTTATAGTATGTATAGAGCCCTTCATCACCTACGATGCTTTTTTGAATTACTCCCCCGACCATTCTTCGCCCGCCGATTTTCTAGCAGTTTCCTGTTCTTGCGAACTTGCTCTGCATTCTTAAGCTCCCCTTTCACTCTACCAACCGACTTCGTTGCGAATCTTCCGCCGACCTTCTTGCCCTTCCTCCCAGGCGGTGGTCGAGACGAAGCAGTCTCTGCCTCGCCTTCTGCCTTCTTCTTCAACTGCCGGACTTTGCGTTCATAGTCCATGCTGAGTTTATCGAGGGGCTTGGAGACGGTAGCGACCTTGTTGTGCTTGAACTTATGTCCTCTTTGTGCGCGGGAAGTTTCGTTCTCCGTCTCTCCTACCCTTGGCAGACTAACCCGAGCTTTGGCCTTCCATTCATCAAAACGGCCACTGCGATACGTTGCTGGCAACTTTGTTCCGCTCTCCGTCTTCACCATTTTGACGTTGTCGGCACCAGCACCATCTCCCTGTATGAATTTTTTCTTTTTCTTGTCCCAAGTGAGGTGATTCCGTTTCCGCTGTGCAGCACCCTCATCACCAGCAAGATCAAAGGTAGCACCCCGTGCTTGTTCGGCAAATGTAGCACCGTCTGTGAGTGAGTATCTACAGAAGAGGTCGGGGATGAGAAAACGGCGCTTCGAGAATGGAGTACGACATACCCTTTCTCTGTCGATGCATCTTTCTGGTAGTGTGACATGTAGAATTCTTCGTCCCGATAACCGGACTTCTTCGTTGTATCGAACACGGCCTAAAGAGCATCAGCACCTTCAATTTTGTGACAAACGAAAAAGACAAACCATAATCTCCTCTTCATCTGCCATCTCAACATTAGTGCTAGTTACTGGGACGTCATCTTCGTCGTCCTCCAAAGCTGTAGATGTCGATGCCAAAGCCCTCTGTGCTGACTTCTGTAGAGCCTTCCTCCGCTCCTTCATCAAAGCGGAGTTGGCCGTATTGGCCTTCCCACCCACTTCGAATACCGTCTCCGAAGGACGGAAAGAGTTCACCGTACGCAACAAGGCATGCCGCGCCTCCTCCTGAGCACGCAGCTGCGCCGCGTCTGATCCTCTCAGAAGGACCGGGTGCACTCCACTATCAGAACCAGCAAGCATCCACTTTGGATCTTTGGACATCTCCTTCGCACGTTTGTAACTCGGAGGACTAGCCTTTCCCTTGCTTCGTTCGTACATCGCATGGCCTCGTTTCATCACCTCCCGTAACGAGGGGAGAGAGTGATTTACATCTTCCAAGGACTTGACATATTCCATATCTTCATCGATCTTCTCTCGCCGGAAGGTACCCAAAACCAAATTCTCTGTGTAGACTTGATCCCCATCTTCCGTTACATCACTTCTCAGTGGACGTCCGAGGAACAAGTGTAGATCCAAAAGGTACGGCAGCTCTGTACTCGTGACGAACGACCACGCCCATCCTTGTCTCCCTGCTCGAGCCGTTCGACCGACTCGATGCACAAAAACTCTGGCGCCTTGGGGGAAGTCGTAGTTAACCACGTTCTCCAGTACCGGAATATCAATTCCTCGAGCTGCGACATCGGTAACGACCAAGATATTGGTGCGGCCACGACGAAATTGATCCATCTGATAGCTACGAGCAGCCTGATCAAGAGAACCATAGATATGGGAGACAGAGTATCCCGCAGTCGTTAGCAAGTTAGTCAAGTACTCTACGTGATGCTTTGTAGCAGTGAAGACGAGAGTTTGGTGGGGAGCCGTGTATAGTTCTGGCCGCTTCCCCTTCCCTTTGTGTTTCTTCTCTGGGAGGTCTGCATCGTCCTTGGCCCCCGCAGCTCCGAACGGGACTTTAATAACATCGCGCAAAAGCTCGAGTAGACACGCATCCTTTTCCGTGTGTTTGACGGAGAAGAACGCCATTTTTAGATCGGAACTGATTTTGCTCTCAGCGTCGAGTCGAACGAGTTTTGGATTTTGCAAACCGGCTTTTGCGAATTCAACCAATGATTTGGGTAAAGTAGCAGAAAAGAGGAGAGTCTGCCTCGCCACGGGCAAGCGCTGTAGGATTTCGCTGAGAGCCGTTTCGAAGCCCATTTCAAACAGCCGATCCGCTTCGTCGAAGACGACATATTGTACCGACTTTAAATCTAAGTTCATTTCGACAATGAGGTGGAGCAGTCGTCCAGGCGTGGCAATTATTCTAGTCGAAATATTAGAAGACAATTCCAGGAATGGAATCGATGCGCTTACACGTCTGGATTATTAGTGATCATTTCGAACTGTTCATCCAGCCCTTCTCCACCTACAATCAGGCACCAACGAAGAGACTGGCCGTGCTTTGAGCTGACGGTATCCTTATTGTCCCCAGCATGGGCGCCTTCCCCGGAATGCCATCCTCGCGCCAGCTCCTTCCCAACTTTCAGAACTTGAAGTGCAAGCTCTCGTGTAGGAAGAAGAATAAGTGCACGAGCTCCAAAGGTGGTCGAATGGCGGCCACCAAGGCGCTGTACTAGGGGAATCATGTACGCTAATGATTTTCCAGATCCTGTACGCGCCATACCAACAAGGTCGCGCGGGGGGGAAGCCAAAAGAGCAGGAATGGAAAGCCGTTGGATGGGAGTTGGTACACGGAATCCTTGAAGATTCAACGAACGAAGCAGAGAAGGATGGAGGCCTGAATGAAAAGCTGAATACCATGTGGAAAATCGTAGTGTACGGAGAACGCACCCATGCTCTGAAAACTGCCGCCTCCGACCTCCCCTTTTACGAGATTCTTGCCCTTGGCCTTTTTCAAAATCTCCGTACCGCTCTTCATATTCCTTTTGGAAATGGAATCAAGCATCATTTGCTTGAGACCCTCATCGTCGCTGTCTTCTTCCACTCTTGCTTTCTTTGCAGTCAGTGCGGCGGAGATATCGACATCGTCGTCTGAGAGCTGTACTTCGGAATATCCGTCAGAAATATCCGAGCTCTCCTCCTGGTGTTTTCTTTTGTGGGAGGGCATCGAAGAGGGAGAAATTGACAGAATTTTTCAAAAATTTGTGACGAGATCACAAGTGCGTCACATTACATAAGTGATTCACTCGGGCCGATGAAAGCGAGCACAAAGTCAAAAAATGGCGTAGCTGTTAAACTAGCGGTCGTCGGTTGACGACTTTGATACCTTGCTTTACGAAGTTCTTTCCATTTCGGTTAGGCGAGTCATTTATTTCTCGTAAGAGTTCACATGGAAGAATATCTGTGGGAGAAGAAAGCCGAAGAGCATCTACAATGACATCTTTATGATGTTCTCGTAAAGTTTCTCCCACAGAGCTACCATCGACAAATTTTGGATCGAGAGTGTCCAAGGCGTGATTTCGGATGACGTTCTCCAAATAGAAATTGTCCAAGCGGTTCAAGAGCTCTTTCCTTGTATAATGATTGCCGACTGAAGTGTCTAAATGTACTGCCATAAATTGACGTGAAAACACTGGAAAGAGATAGCGCACCATGGTCTTGTGTTTTGACCATATACAACAACAATAACGTGGGTAGTTTCAAACACAGATGTTCTATTCCGTGGAAGCAACGTATGACTTCGTGTCGAAAAGCATCTTGTTGAACATTATTGCAATTCCTGATGAAATAATATAAATATTCGTGATTATTCGCTATGGAAGGTCCCACAGAAATCTAAGACAATAAGTGAAGTAGGGTATACATGCCTATTTGAACATACCTCATGACGATTTAACAATGTTATGATATTCTGTACGTCGATCTCATCAAGTATTGAACCTATGGGAACACCATCGTGAAAAGACATGGATTTACAGATGAAGGTTTCCAAATCAGTCCCAAATTTTGCTGCTGTCACTGCAGTTACGTCGTCGAGCTTACATCATCCTAAGAGATCATCCAATTAGGACCATAAGTCGAATATGAGTGTACTGACGAATTTGAACTTTGGTCATGATGTGTTAACAGCATGGAAATATTCCGCATGTCTATATCATCAAGTATAAAACCTGTCGGAACACCATCACGTAAAGGCATCGACTGCAAGGTAAAAGTTTCAAAAACTGTTCCGAGTCTTACCGCTTGTCACATTAATCACTCTGGTTACGCCGTCACTCCTCTTACATCAGCCGTTTCTTTAACATCACGTTGGACCAGCCAATAACATCGATTTCTCTTTGCGATCAAGCTATAGTTAATACCAGTAGTGTACTATATAACATGATGTTTAGTGAAAAATCCTCGCAAGAAATCGCGTGGTCAATAGTCCCTTTACGTTTCTTTGACCAAGCAACGCGATAGCATCATGCTGTGGGAAAAATCACGGGACACGATGGCTATCGTAATCACCAAAGTCGACCCAGAGAGACCTTGGCAAGCAAGGTAATAACGCTATAGTACAGTATGCATCTACTTTGCCGTGCTATACCCCACTTGGACATGTGTAGAGACACGAGCAAAGTGTTGGGTATGCCTATGACATCTATATCAAGACTCCCACCTCCTCGCCCTCACAAATACATCAGGCTGCGTCTTACACCACGACCAGGAATGGCACTGGCACGACCAGCAGTAGTCTTGGGACGTCCTGTTGTCGTTTGAACTGCGATGCGACCACCACCCGCTGTAGGGGCTACTTATCATTAGTCAAAGATTGATAATCATGCAAAGAGAAGACGAACCTGCTCTCGTCGCAGCGCCTCTCATACCGCGCATCGATGCTCGAGTACCACGGACTCCACGAATGCCGCCTCTTGCAGCGAGCCGTTCTGCCCTCTCACGTTCCAGACGCTCCTTCTCCTCCTGCTGGTATCGAGCTTGTGTTTCCCTTTCCGAGCGTTCACGCTCGCGCCGAGCAGCCAGGGCGCGTTCCTCGGCCTCCCGACGTGCATTTTCTTCGGCTTCTCTCCGTTCTTGCATTATAATATCTTCGTCCTGCGTACGGCTATAAGTATACAAGAGTACACAGAACGGGAGACTCTCACCGCGTCGGCACCGTGCCATTCATCGTCGAATATAAGACGGGCGAAATCTTCCGTTCGAGATAGCGTCTTGATGTATTTATTCAGTAGTTGATCTGTCTGTGCTAGTTGCCGAGCTATTCGCTGGCCATCATAATGAATGCCCTTGCCTTCTTGCAACAGAACTGGGGTACGTACCTCATTGGCAGACCCGGTATTGTCGAGGGCTTCGTTGAACAAGGTCATCGACGCATTCAATTTCTTCAAGATGAAGAGATCGCTTTGTAGCTTATTTTCTCGCGTTCTGTCCGATGCTCGTTTCGACTCTGCATCTTCATCTTCATCTTCTATAGCTCCTTCTTGCGGCGGTGTCGGAGGATCTCTGCTCTTTGAAAACGTGATAGTCTGGTCCGATAGTGAGAGCTCAGACGCAGATAAGTCTTCACCACCAGCTCCGGTTGATGATAGAGGTTGTTCGGATAGCAATTGTGAGCCGCTTGCGAAGAGCGATAGATCAGAGCTGTCTGAAGAGTACATGGCAGAATGGAGTCACGTTATAAAGTCGCGTTGTTTGGCAGGGCCCTAGCAAGTTTGGCACAAACGTCGACCTCATGGTGCCATCCTGTAACTTAGGTTCGATTGGAAGGGTATAGTGCACAGGAATAGGCAACATTTTGTGAGCGACAAGATGGACCTAATGACGCTACATTTTTACACACAACATTATCCGCCTACAGCCGCACACACTTGTACCCCGTTCAAGTACTTGGTACATGTTCCTTGCGACTGCCAACATGTCTTCCTATAGTGATTGGATAAGGGTATGAATCCCTCCCGAAAGACGAAACGAGGGGTGGCTATCAGACATTGATATCGATGATACACTTTCACCGTCGACCGTGAAATTTGTGGACGAGGGCAGTCTCACAGTACCTTCAGTACCAAGGGGCGCTTCGATGACTAGCGTAAAGTCATTGGTTGACGACACGTTCCACTGTACACCAAACCAGCCCAAAGATGTTTCGAATCCACCTTCAGCCGACTGAAGCCCGCTTAGCACAGGAGCTACCGACCAGCTAGAACCCTGTGGCCCTGTGAGCGTCAATCCAAGTACGAAGAATGTGAGCGCAGAGGTGGGGCCGGTAGACCAGCCATGGGAATTGCTGGTAAAAGCAGGATCGCTGACGTTGTAAATCGCTGCAAATGAGGTCCGGTAGCTATGAACAAACTATGACTCCCTTGATCCCGTTAGAAGCACGACTCGCGTACCTCAATGAGCCATTGGAAGTGAATCCTTCCCAAAGCGTGGACTGCACTGATATATTGGTATATAACATGTAACCCCATTCTTGTCGAAGGAGGTCGAGCGCCCGTTCTCCTTGCTCAGCGATGAAATGCGCTTGGACCTATCGTAGACAATGTAGTCAGTTGCCCTGATGGAAAGACAGAAAGAATTTGACCTCAAATCCCCCTACGAACGGGCTGATGATATCATCCAGTTCGGGGGTGACAGGTCCAATTGGTGTCCAAAACGATGTCAATCCCTCGCTGATGGCTTCATTCTGACTGGCATTAGTTGTCACATTGTAGAGGACCGCCAAGGAGTTGCCATCCTGTGGGTGGAGGCTTGTGTTTTCGTTATCGCGGAACATGCCGGCCGAGGAGTCCCAAAGTATTTCGTTGAAGGCAGACTTTACTGCGGACGCGTTCGCAAGGTAGGCTGCAGAAAGTGATGATTCTCCTAGCTGAGATGCAAGGTCTGCAGTGGTAATCAAAGACTAGATGGCAGTGGTATGACATTAGGCTCAATGCAAAACTCAAAAAAGAAGATGCAGTACGCACTCTATAGAGTAATGCGTTCGCTGCAGAGTTATGGCCTTCTCCGTTCAATCTTCCCCAATCATTAGAGAACGCCGCAGGTACATTCATCAAACCTGTAGCGTCCACTTGGCTCTGTAGGAAATCAAGAGCATACGTGTAATTTGTCCAGATTGTTCTGATGAAATCGAGGTCTCCCGTATACAGGAAGTAATTGTGTGCACCTATGAGTGACCAGGAAATGTAGGTGTCACTCCCTAGGGCATTGATAGGTGGGCCGGAATACTGAAGAGATCCTGTGGAAGGATCTTGAGTAGAGAACATAACAATGAGTGAGTTCTTTGTGGCCAGAAGGTCATTTGTCGACACTAGTTGGGTATGCGTCGAGATTCCCATGTCGCCTGTAAGTCAGTGAGTACGCGAAGATTCCAACAGGACGGCGATAATCATTTACCAGGCCAAACGGTTCTGCTCATATCAGTCAGATTATTGCATTGTTATCAAACTGTCATAAGATTAATTTCTACTCACCGGTCACGCTTCGCACCGTCGACGAGGACCGGACCGGATACAGGCCCTGCACTGGCACTATTATCCCAACCTTCAAGTAAAACAGCCAGTCAGCGATACGCAAATTACTTGACGCTTGAGTTACCACTGGTACCGGTACAGCTTCGCGCTTGATTCGGATCGATGGTATTCGTCTGAACGGTATAGGCCCCAGAATACCAAAGTTTTGTTAAAAAATCTTGGTCGCCGAATATCGGATCCTCAGCAAAGAAATAACCCGAGTATGCTCTCAGATCGTTCCAGTGCGGCATGAACGTGATGTTAACCAGCACATGGGAGATGGACACGGGATCATCGGTGGTGGTAGCTATTGTCAGATACCTGAAACCACCTCTTTGCTGGGCTAACGTCTGTGTCACTTTCCCTGACGGGGTGGGGAGAGGAATTATCTGAGCGCCATCACCGTTCATTGAAAGACTGAAGAAACAAGAGTCATCAGATTGATGAGGACTGATGAATAGAGGGGATTCGGAAAATGATAGAGCCACAGATGTGTTTTCGTTGGCCGCATCAACGGTGAAGGACAGTAAACCGCCAACCTATGGTTCAAAATAATATTCAGTACCGCATCCGAAGCAGCCACAGAACATATAGTTACTTCTTTCAAAAAATCTAGCGTCACGTACGACCCTTGGTTGGCCAAAGTCATAGAATTGGTGCCGCTTTCAACAGTGACTTCAACGTCCCCGACGCTGGAAATGACCTGGACAGGAAAAACAATTTTTGAACTCGGGGCATAATTGAAGGCATCCCAGGGTCCCGCTGGTGCCACAGCAGCAACATAGAGGGCACTGGTGATCAAGAAACAAAAATCAGCGAAAGGGTGTAACATCTCGCACGCGATGAGTAGTGTCAGTTCTTGAAGTCAACAATCGAATTTTATAGAAGTCGATCCGGTCCGCTTGAGAAAACAACTTGGATGCGAGTCCGAGTCCGAGTCCGACAATATTCCTGCCACATTAGTATTGACAGACTTCTATAGCTTCGATAGGAAAGGTATACCGCGACAAGCAAAATTCAACAGCAAAATAAAAGCATAAGATATAGCGAAGACAGTAAAATACATCAAGAAACAAGCAAGAAACATTAATCAGAGTGAAGCAGAGCACCGCCGTAAAGACTATAATTGGGAGAAGGGCGACCGGACGCTCTAATGACAGTGGCTATAAGCAAATATTCGTTGTGACTACAATGCAAGAGACAGACCTGTTTGTATCCCTAGGAATCGAGGTGGTTTTTGCGAAAGGTGACCGTGGATCCGCCACGGTATCGTACGTTGGCACACCAGTGGCTTGAGAAGGAGCCAGGCCCATTGCCGACATTAGACTAGCTGGACTACCATGTCTGTTGGACTGCCTAGACCGCTCATTCTGCGCTGATGGGCTCGACGGTCCCTCATAGAGCTCCGGAGTCTGCAATCGGGGGGAAGCGAGAGGACTCAGTAAACCGCCACTTGACACGACGCCGGCCTGGTCGTCTTCAGAGCTTTCAGGTTCGTCTGGATACGGACGAAGGAAAGACGGTTCTCGGACTATAACTCGCTTCGCACGGGGAAGAACGAGTTTTGGGGGATTTCTGTCGAGACCATCTCTGCAAGAGGTACTCGAAGAGGCGGACCGACTCTTTGTCTTGGAAGAAGAGGCGAGGTAGAGACGCACGAATGAGTCTGTATTGGTAGACCTAGTTGAGGGTGCTGGTGAAGGGGTAGCGCCCCTGCTCGACGATCGGCGGCTCGGCGGCAAATGTGGCGCTGCAGCAGCCCTGGAGGAGGAAGCTCCCTCATGCGACAACGGTCTCGAGGAAGAGTTCCCTCCTACCAGTGTTACAGTCTCTGGAGAAGTCACTGCAGTACTATTTGACACGGTCCTGCCAGAGTTGGTTGCACGCCCTTGCGACGGCGTGGGATTAGTAGGTGGACGGTGCTCGTCGTTCCGGGAAGTATTGCCTCCCATACGATGTGATCGCGACGGCTGAGCTGTGCCAGCTCCACTAGGAAGAATTCGTATGTTCCCTTCGTCTTTCGCTTCCTCGTATGCCTGCCAGGCATCTTCTTCAGAGGTAAAGCTCACGTAGTGCGACTCGGAGACTCCAATGACGAGCGGCGCAACAAGTAGCCTGGAGACGTGATTTGAGACTCAAAATCGCCGATAGCCAGCCCACTGACCAGTTATCGAATAGTCCGACGGCTCTTCCAGCGGTGACTGCATACCACTTCCTCCTGGCCATCTTCGAAGCGGTGGAAAGGATGGGATAAATGCCTTCAACAACATTATGATGGAACTTTTTACGGTCTCATTGGCAGTGTTTACACTAGGGTCATCGCTAGTCGGGACCGAATTTAAAGGTGCCAATCAGTACGTATTCAGTATGTACTTACCACGGCAGTTAGCACAGTATTATACGAATCTAATGGGAAACACGACAGCAGAGCATGTACTATAAGTCAGGCACGTAATAATCCAAAACCCCTCAGTCCATTATACGGCAATGTAACCTCCACGACTAGATGACCGTCGAGGACGTGCAGAGGAACATAGATGTGAAGCAACATCACTCAGCATATACGGGACTTCCTGCCAGAAATCACGATGTCTTTAAAAGAAACGGTTTAGTTAAAATAAAGTGGACTGAAAAACTTCGACGTACGGTATCAGGTCCTTCCCGCTCGCACCGTAGGTGGTGTAATTGTAGTAGGCACCAAGGCCAAAATAGGCCAAGAGGGCAATCAACAATCTGTCGAAAGTATCAATAATAAGAACAGTGGCAATATATATGATACTGACACCAAGAAGAACCAGCCTATGCCGCTCCCAACACTTTCTTCTGTAGAACCATCACTAGGACTGCCTCCTCCACCGCTTTCGCCGAATGGACAGCCAGCAGGAGAACGCCATTCTAAGCGAAGCTCTGTCCCGTCGTAGGAAATGAAGGTAGGGTCGGAGTTGGAGGCGTCTGGGTCGCAGAGCAGTGTTAGAGTGAAGGACTGAGCTGTCGCGTTGCTAGTATACGGCGGTCCATGCATACTCATTGACAAGCCTTTCGGTGCTGGAAGGAACCAATTATTAGTGCAACGACATGCATTGCAGCAAACACGTACATGATAGCGCCTTATACGACCTTTCCGCCGTCGAGGTCTGCACAATAGGAATGACGGAAAAAATCCTGTCATCCTCATTCTCCTTCTCATTTATCTTGGTCAAACATACTATTGTATGGCTAGGACACTGGAATGCAGGTCAGAACACAGGATACGAAAACTAACGGATGGTGTACTTGATCTCGTTCGTTCACACCATCCAGCAGCTGCAATTCACTGCACAAATCCAGCCTGACCGAGTCCACGATTGTTGTCGGCGGCGAATCGCGCTTTCGAGAGACCGTATGCTCGCCTCCGATGGATGTCAAGTCAAATTTGGCAGACGGGCTCACGGTAACATGACAGTCGAGCTCATCGTCGGCTAGCACAGACGTGATGTGATAGAAGAAGAAAAAGGCAAGGGGAGATATCCAGTGTCGCCGGAGAATCATGTTTTCGAAAGTAAGAGGAAGAGAGAACAGGCGCCTGCTTACGTAGGCACAGTGCGCTCTCTCCGCCCATCATGGCAGGCGCGTTCCAGTTTTCAGTTTCTATTACTCTTTCTAATCCTTTTGTTTATACTTCTCTAGCAATGGAGTCAGAGGGGACAGTTCTTCTTTGCGATGCTTGCCACCACGAGATCCAGCTCCCTGTCCCGCCACTTCGACACATTCTCAGGCAATAATGGCTCGCGTTCGTGAAAGATATGTGCCACCGGCGTATGAACGCTCCTCGCTGTTGCGTCTATCTCCCAGGCTGAAGAGGAGGTCCTGAAGCTCCTACCAGATATCACCCGTCTAGAGGACGTATTGGCGGTGGTGGCAGCCTCTTTAAATAACTTCTGAAGAAACACAGAGGCACTCGATATTCACATAGCGGCTCAAAAGTCTCTGCTATATTCTCCCATTCGTGGACCTCCGGCGGAGATCCTTTCACCTATATTCAGCTTCGTCTGCTCTTCTCTGAAGATAGGACTACCGAAGATATGTACACTTTACATCACGAAATGGACCGGGACGCGTTGAATATTTCTCAGACGTGCATATTTTGGCGCGATGTCTCCTTATCGATGTCATTATTATGGACTTTTCATATCGGTCAATATCGATACAACAGATATTGCGGCCTGTGGAGCACTGCCAGTTTATGTCAGGCGCTCACGGAGGAAACCTTTTCACGTGAACATATATCTTGCACGTCCACCCAACTTTCCGAAGGAGCTTCCCAAAGATACGGAGAGAACGCGTTCTGCGATCTCTACGTCATTGATTCCACAGAGTAATTCATTTCGCACGCTAAAAATTTTTCGCTGTTATCCATTCTTTACTGAATCCCTCAATCTTTTCAATCTTGTCACGCTCGGTCTATATGACCTGGAGCCTATCAAATGTTGGTATGAATTCACATGGCTAGAGTCTAGGAAGAGGTGCATTCTTGAGTTGGTGCATCATGCTCGCTGGAAGGGCATTCGCATACCTAGATGAAGAATTCTACGACAGAATCGACAAATTAACTCTCCGAGAACGTACTCCCTTTGACGCTCTATGGACCTTGAGTGAATTCTCGTGCGTAGACCATCTGGTCCTCGAAATCGAAGATGGGCATTGTAGTTCGTTGAAGTCAACGGTCTTAGGCACGGTGCCAGATGTGGTACTGCCGAAGCTCGAGTCCCTTCATACTATCACCAACCATTGTTCCATTGCAACGAATTTACACTGGTAGAAAGCCTGCGATATTTTCCTCTCTCGCTGACACTCCCTGCGCCACCCTCGGCCTTCACGGACTCTTAGAGCGACTCAACATCACGCTCGGAACATCACTCACCTTGGACACTCCAGCCCTTGCATCCCTCTTTGAAGACTGCATCGCAAACAACTGCGACTTTGGTGCTGCTTACGACTCCCTCCGCACAGCATGGTATACACTGAAGACTGGGGTATGATCCCAGACCAAATACGCGAATGCGAAAAGGACCAAGAGATGCGACGGACGGCACTGTGTGGAAGCGATATTGTGGAGCCGGATATGCCCCCTTAGCGCGCCTGGGATCTGTGCAGCAACCGTGTCATGCCAACGTGCACCATTGGCGAACCATGTCCCCATCCAATATCGCATGCGTGGGTGGACGAGAAGGAGCGCACGGAGGTGAGGACACCCATTAATGGATATCAATAGCCCGTGCTCATTCCCAAGTCTGCCAACCTCGATCTCATCCGTATCGAGATGCTCAATAAGGGTTTGGAGTAGATGTGCTCTGTTTACGGCAGAATGGCGGGCCGAGGGAGCATCTTCGTGCAGAGGAGTGGAAACTGGATGTGCCTACGATCGGGTTCATCTATCGCTACGTACCAGTGTCCATCTACCTGAGTGGGCTGGGCCATCCACTCAGCGTTGAGCAGGACTACTTTGAGAGTGATTATTGCTGGTTTAATCGTGCCTGGACACTGCAGGAGCTCGGATTGAGGGCCAGGAAATTTGCGGAGTTACGCCGAATGGACCACTGGATGCGAAGCCAGACAAAGGCGGGAAATACAACGCTGAGGCTTTGACGACATTTCACCAGAAGCTGCAGTCTCTGGTGCACTTGCAGTTTGAACCATTTCGCATGCTGGAGGAAACACAGCACCGGGTGTCGACGAACCCAGTGGATAGGATTGACGGAAATGGCATTCCTCCTGGCATCTTCCAGCAATACCAGCAGTACAACGAGAGCCAATGTCTTGAGGACGCATGGACAGCATTGCTGACTACATCATCTGTCATGACACGGGGAGCTCTATTCTTTTGGTAATCCTGAACCAGGAAATGCAGGTGTCAAATGGCGCCCATCATGGGATTAAGTCATGAAGATGCCTCTTCCCGGATATTTTTCACCACTACGACACCCTTTCCTCATCGTCGACCGGGATGTGGTCGCGTAGCACTGTCGGAGTCTGGATGATCTGACCCTCGGCCCGGCCCGGCTCACCATTTACCGCTCTTTGCCGCAAAACCATCAAGATGCACTCTCGAATTGGATGCATTGTACGCATTCAATGCCTGGACGAGGGACGCAATCAGGCGGACCACAGCAGACAGCTTTTCTGCCATCACTCAAAGGACTGTCGCTTTCGATAGATCATGTTCTGAGTCGTCCGGAAATGATTGTGAAAACATTGCCTCACGCGTAGTTCGTATCCCCAGCAAGAGTTTCATCAATGGCCCTGGCTGCGGATGCAGCTTCAAACTTGTTTGGCTCGGAATATCATAGCTGTATTAGTGATGGTGTTCTATCGCAAGTAAGCGAGTTGCAGTCAGAGACGCTATCAGGGGATAGTATCAAACTCTGCGATCCTAAGAGCAGTTGCTGTATTTGCGAGGGCGCCCAAGCCGATGATTGACACATTGTCGGAGTGATAGTACCGGACGGCCTATTCTATGGTGGCCATCGATGGTCTATTTGTTCTGGATTACCTGGCAACTACTAGCTTTCCCGATCTCATGGGGAAGACCACTCAATTCCGTTCCTGTCAGTTGCGAAGCGGTAACGAGACTGAGTTCCCTTTTGAATCCAAAGAGGAAATGAGAAATCAAGGATGACACACAACACCATCATCGATCTCAAGATCATCCCATTATTCTATGCTGACTTGGCAGACGGAGCACGAGGAGACGCGATTTTACTCACTAAGCAATGAAATGATGCCTAAACTTCACATGCTGCATCGTCATCGTGATAGAATATGGGTCATAACTTTGGGGAAGGGCCGAGGCCGGCAAAAGGGGACAAAAAGAACTTAGAGGGTGTGCGTGACCCGGACGCGACGCGCCTACTGTATGACGTCGTTCAAGACACGTGAACGATCACCGGACATCGTCGTGCTTCACTATGTTTTGTACCCTCGCACTCGCACAAGGCTATGCGGTGACTCTTTTTTTGGTGGTCCACGGCGACGAACTTCTGTATAAACGATTTGAATATTGAATGTCTGGTGACTTTTCCAAAGCTCTGACGGTTGTGCCGAACTGCTAGGTCCATTTATCACCAACTTCTTCCGGACTTCTTTCTTTGCCACTCCTAGTCATGCGTTTCTTTCAGCGCAACACCGGAACTGCAGCTAGGCACTTGGCACTTGGCTTGTCTTCCAGAGCGGACCGGATCGACTTATATAAAATTCAATCGATTGTCGACTCCAAGAACTGACGCTACTCATTGTCTGCGAGATGTTACACCCTTTCGCTGATTTTTGTTTCTTGATCGCGAGTGCCCTCTATGTTGCTGCTGTGGCACCGGCGGGACCCTGGGATGCCTTCAATTATGCCCCGAGTTCAAAAATTGTTTTTCCTGCCCAAGTCATTTCCAGTATCGGGGACGTTGAAGTCACCGTTGAAGACGGCACTAATTCTGTGACTTTGACCAGCCAAGGATCTTACGTGACGCTGGATTTTTTGAAAGAGGTAACACCATGTTCCGTGGCTGCCACTTCGGACGTGCTACTAACTATCTTGAGCCGTAGGTTGGCGGCTTGCTGTCCTTCACCGTTGATGCGGCCACCGAGAACACATCCTTGGCGTTGTCCTTCTCAGAATCTCCTCTATTCATCAGTCCTCATCAATCTGATGACGCTTGCCACGCCAATCCCCTCATGAATGGTGATGGGGCTCAGATACTTTCTCTCCCTACCCCGTCAGGGAAAGTGACCCAGACATTAGCCCAACAAAGAGGTGGATTCAGGTATCTGACAATAGCTACTACCACCGACGATCCCGTGTCCATCTCGGATATGTTGGTCAATATCACGTTCATGCCGCATTGGAATGATCTGAGAGCATACACGGGTTATTTCTTTGCTGGGGATCCGATATTCGGCGACCGAGATTTTTTAACTAAGCTTTGGTATTCTGGAGCCTATACCGTTCAGACGAACACTATCGATCCGGATCAAGCGCGAAGCTGTACCGGTACCAGTGGTAACTCAAGCGTCAAGTAATTTGCGTATTATTGACTGACTCATCGGCTTATTTGAAGGCTGGGATAACAATGCGAGTGCAGGGCCTGTATCCGGTCCGGTTCTCGTCGACGGCGCGAAGCGTGACCGGTGAGTGGAACTAATCCTGCTCAGGCGCAAAATCTGATCGTTCACGTCTATATGATCAGAACTGTCTGGCCTGGTAAATTGCTACTATCGTCCTTATAGAATCCTCGCGTACTCATGACTCACAGGTGACATGGGAATCTCGACGCACACCCAACTGGTGTCGACAAATGACCTTCTAGCCACAAAGAACTCGCTCATTGTTATGTTCTCTACTCAAGATCCTTCCACGGGATCTCTTCAGTATTCCGGCCCACCTATCAATGCTCACGGGAGCGACACCTACATTTCCTGGTCACTTATAGGTGCTCACAGTTATTTCTTGTACACGGGAGACCTCGATTTCATCAGAACGATCTGGACAAATTATACGTATGCTCTTGATTTTCTACAAAGCCAAGTGGACGCTACAGGTTTGATGAATGTACCTGCGGCATTCTCTAACGATTGGGGAAGAGACGGCGGCCAAGGCCATAACTCTGCGGCGAATGCACTACTTTATAGAGTGCGTACTGCAACTTTCTTTTCGTTTTGCGTTAGACTTAATGTCATACCATTGCTATCTAGTCTTTGATTACCGCCGCAGACCTTGCATCTCATCTAGGGGAATCGTCGCTTTCTGCTGCCTATCTTGTCAACGCGTCCACAGTAAAGTCCGTCTTTAACGAAATACTTTGGGACTCCTCGGCCGGCATGTTCCGTGATAACGAAAACACGAATCTCCACCCGCAGGATGGTAACTCCTTGGCAGTCCTCTACAACGTGACAACAAATACCAGTCAGAATGAAGCCATTAGCGAGGGATTGACATCGTTCTGGACACCAATTGGACCTGTCAGTCCTGAACTGAGCGACACCATCATCCCATTCGTAGGCGGATTTGAGGTTAGTCTCTCTTCGTCTTTCTGTAGGAAAGGGCAGTTGACCAAATTTCTACGATAGGTCCAAGCACACTTCGTCGCTGGG
The DNA here is from genome assembly GCA_030435655.1 of Armillaria novae-zelandiae. Lineage (NCBI taxonomy): Eukaryota > Fungi > Basidiomycota > Agaricomycetes > Agaricales > Physalacriaceae > Armillaria > Armillaria novae-zelandiae. The sequence continues at coordinate 998,727 of JAUEPR010000004.1, read as the reverse complement.
CAGGGAGAACGGGCGCTCGACCTCCTTCGACAAGAATGGGGTTACATGCTATACACCAATATATCAGTACAGTCCACGCTTTTGGAGGGCTACACTGCCAACGGTTCGTTGGGGTATGTACGCCGCCCTTTTAATGTGATTCAATGATTCACAATTTTGATGTTAGCTATCGGAGCGCAGCAGGTTACAACTTCGATCATGCCTATACCAGCCATGCCCACGGCTGGTCTACCGGACCCACTTCTGCGCTAACCTTCTTTGTACTCGGGCTGACGCTCACAGAGCCACAGGGTTCTAGCTGGTCGGTAGCCCCTGTGCTAAGCGGACTTCAGTCGGCTGAGGGTGGATTTGAAACGTCTTTGGGCTGGTTTGGTGTAAAGTGGAATGTGTCAGTCAACCAATGACTTTATGCTAGTCATCGAAAGCGCCCCTTGGTACTGAAGGTACCGTAACGGCTACCCTCGTCTACAGATTTTACGGTCGACGGTGAAAGTGTATCATCGGCATCAACGTCTGATAGCCGCCCCTCGTTTCGTCTTTCGGGAGGGATCCATACCATCCAGTCTCTGTAGAAGACGATGTTGGCGGTTTCAAGGAACGTGTAACGTCGGTCATTTATTTAACCTTGGCCCTTTGTATCAATCAATATTTTCTTAGTAGCACGACGTTGACGGCTTCAGATTCGCTTCTGAATTTAGGGTCAATACCGCATATAATCGTGTTGAAACATGGATATACTTGGTTCATACATACAAATTATTTTGATGATACAAGAGAAATAAAGGAGAGTGTAAAAGGCATTGTTCATATATCCATTAAACTGTGGTATGTGCAGCAGTGGGCAAGTAAGGCTCTGTATGACCATTTTCATCTTGCCGACGTCTCCTCACCGCAGAACGGATATAGCGTGAGAAACGGCCGCTACCTATGGTGCTGTGTGCATGACCGTCTGAGGGATTAGGATGAACGTCCTGGTCTTGGTCTTCATTTCCATCATCATCACCTGGCCTTGACAACATCGACTCGAGGGCGAGGAAATCTAGAATGAAAAAGAAATTTGTTTCATAAAGATGAAACGGTAGCCGTGGCGAAATACAAACCTTGTCGACAAATAGGACACGAACTGGACAGTTCCAAAAGCCAAGGATCTACACATTGCTGATGGAACCGGTGATGGCCTTCGCACGGCAATATCCGGACATCGTCATCTTCCTCAAAATCCACTATGCAAATTGGACATGTTTCCCGACCGATAGCAGCAGGAACAGGGACATCTTCCGAGGTCGGGCCAGGTTCACCACTACGTGAGTGACCCTCGCCCTGACCATCATCAGAAGTAGAGGCTGCGGGGTCAGCGTTGTTTTCACGAGTTTGCCGTCGCGACGGTCGACGAACAGCAGGCTGCTCAGCAGCAGCATCATTGTTCAAACCTTGCATCTGAACTGCGGCACCAGCTGGAACGTTGGAGTCGATGGCTTCTGGGTCTTTGACAGCTCCACCTGGACCACTCCTTGCTTGCGAGCTACCAAACTTGACGATCGGAAACGTGTCCAAGATTGCGCGTGTAAGACCTTGCGTGCGGCTCTGGTACATCTCGCCTCCACCACGCCTTCGCGGGCCATATCTCTCGGGATGTCGGATAGCACGAATCGCCTGATACATGATTAGTAAATTTCCATTGAAAGCAGGTAAAGGACTTTACACCGGTGACAATGATGACACAGAACAAAGCAGACACGCAACCAGTGATAGCATATAATACAATCCTGTATAAGGGTGTTAAAAAGTGTGATGTATCTCAAGTCGAAGCGCTTACATAGCCAAAGCAGTATTTGAAGAACCTCCCTGCTGATCACTGCTTGATCCTGAATTATTACTTGTCGTAGGACGTATCATTGTCACCGCCTGTAGCATTATATGCCCGTAAGGTGGCATACAAGAAACCGGACGAAGTTGCATATCCAGAAGATATGGTTGCGTTCATGATTGCTGCTGAGTCGTTGAGCCTTTCAGAGTCGTACGTGCCAGATATGCTATCGTTGGTAGACCCAATTTGCCCGAACTGGTATTCGATGAGATGGGCAGAAGTCAGGCTTTGGGTTGAGAATATGTCGAAAACTTGGTCGAAATTTTCTGGATCTGCGTACTCAGGGTTGATGATGCAAGCCGTAGAGTAGAGGGAGTAGAGAAGCTGCGTGAAAGGAAGCCTCAGAGTTTATGTAAATCGAGGAAATGAGCCACGACGCTTACGGCTGAAACTGCACCTTTGTCGCGCGCAAGTGTGAATATGTCGATCTCCTGAGAAGCATTTGTAGCGTTAAAATCGCAGGACACCAGAGCGATCCAAGGGGTCGTCGCTGAGAAAATATTAAGGTGAAGCTAGGAGACACGAGGCAGCAACTTGCTTGCGGGGGTATTGTTATTGACTGACGTCTCCGAGAAATGCATGAGGGCACCCTAAATCTTGTAAATCATAGATAGGAACACCACATTCTTATCACGCACCTTGCTAATTCCCTGACTGTCATTGCCAACCAATTGGTACGACACAGTTTCCCAGTACGATCTGCAACTGACTTAGCTCAATTATAGCTCCGCGGCAGGAAACACTGACCCGTTCGAATACCACTGCAAATGAAGCTTGGAAACATCCGTGATATTGAGTCCACCGGCTATCGCATCCTGGGTCGAGTTCGTCGGTGAGGCAGGAACGTAGGAATAGACTCCTGGAGACAAGACGATCAGAGCCGAAATCAGAGTCCACAGATGGGCGGATTTCGTGCGCCGAGCGGTGAAGCCTGAATGGATGCCTTGCAAGAGGAACGACACAACGAGACCCCACGGTGAAAACATCGCCCAAGAAACGGACTGGCCAGAGCAGACAGGATGGTCGTAGCTGTACGGGTTACCGACAGCCGCCACCACGTGTAATGCTAAGTCCTATTTCGAATTCAACTCAGACGAAGGCCCGACTTGCCGTCTCACTTCGAACACGATGTCTTACTATCCCCCTCGACGAGTAACGGGACTGGGCGCTACGGCTCTCAGCATATCATAATTAGAGGCAGTCCTCTTAATTTGAACAAAACAGCTACTGGAGAATATCAGTTTTGACGCACAGCTGCAGGTAGCTGTCTTATCATACTAATTAAAAGTCTCTCCCGGCCTGAAGAGTCCGCCTTGAGACGTCCGACATAGGATCGTGTGCTATTTTGGCTGCCGGCGTGCCCGATTTAAGTTAGCCTTAATGGTCACTTGTAGAAAGGTCCTCAGTTGCCAACGTATTTGTGAGAACAATGTTCCGCTTATAATCCCCAGATGTACCAACCGAGATGAGACGGAAAAGCACCCGAACGCTGCGGTTCATTGACAGATCTTCCAAGGTTGATGGCCCGTCGTTTTGATTCAGGACGGGCGGACTCAGTCAACATTGAAATCATGATCCTAAATTCATTCATTCTACAGAAGATTGTGAAGACAATCCTTAAAGTAGCTTTCCGGTAGGCTTCAACCCTTTAAATCCCGTTTGATAGTCATATACCAGTTTGCCGCGAAGATAAGTCTTCTCTGCAAGACCACGGAGTCTTTGACCTTCATAAGGTGATATTTTGTTCTTAAAATTGAGTGATTCTTTCGTAACCTGGATCTGTCAGTCAATATGATTCAAAGTAACCTTCTTGAAAGATAGATCACCTCGAATTCAGTGTTTGGATCCCATATCACAAAGTCGCCATCATATCCTACCGTCAATTGACCTTTCGAATGGCCTAAACCAGCATGTTTCGCTGAAAGCTGGCTCGTCCACCTGATTATCTGTCCAATCGTAACGTCCCGCTTGGAACCTTCTGTCCAAAGCAAGCTTAGTCCAAGACCAAGAGTACTGATACCTCCCCATGCGCTCATGATATCTCCTTCATCGAGTTTCTTCAATCCCGCTACGCAGGGACTATGATCAGACACAACACAATCAATATCTCCTTCTATCAGGGCATCCCAAAGCAGATCTCTGTTGCTGTCTTCTCGAATTGGTGGACAACATTTGAACTCGGGATGTCCATTAGGTATGTCGTCTGCTGACAGACAGAGATAATGGAAACATGTCTCGACAGTAAGTTTTAATCCAGCCTTTCTAGCCGATCGAATCAGTGGGAGAGCCGAGGCAGCAGACAGGTGGACGATGTGACATCGCAGAGAAGGATACTCTTTCTGAAGGGAGGTAATCAGTGAGATAGCATCGAACTCCAATTTCTGGGGACGGGAGTCAAGAAACGTTGAATAGAGTCTCGGAGAAGACATTGAATGGTCGTCATTGACAACTTTGGAATGATCATCAAGTTCAGCATGGAATAGTAAGATTGTCGGGACATCCTGTGATTGGTGGAACGTAAGTCCAGAGACGACAGTGCGGCTAAAAAATGACTCACTTGGAGAACCTGCATAGATGTGCGAAGATCAGATTCCACTACGCAAGGGAATTCCTGATGCAGAATTAGATGAAGATACGCAGACAAGTCCGGGGCGGTGTACCCACTTCGACGCCACTTTCAATAAGGAAACACTTGAAACCTTTTACGCCCGCCTCGACCAGAGGTTTGAGATGATCCTTTACGTGGAAGGTTTAGTCTGGATCGGATATCTCATATTCTATACAAAACTGTACCTGATTTCCGGGGATCACTCCGCCCCAGAAGCCGACATCAGTAAAACACTGTCCAAGCGCAGCGGCCTTTTTCGCATCAAGGTCGGCGACAGTAACTGTCGGAGGAATAGAGTTAAGTGGCATGTCCACGACAGTTGTAACTCCTCCCGATGCCGCAGCGCTGGTGCCCGTCCAAAAGCCTTCCCAGTCTGTTCTACCGGGTTCATTAAGGTGTACATGAGCACTAGCAGAAAGAACAATTTGATGTCAACGTATGTCGGAGACAATGTCATCAGAAGCCTACTCAACAAGCCCTGGGAGGATGTATTTATCACCGGCATCCACCCACTGAATGTTGTCTGGAAATGATGTCTTCGCAGCTCTGCCAGGTTGGACATCGAGTATTTTCCCGGTAACTGTATTGATAACAAGTGTTGCTGGTTGTGTGGAGTCGGAAGCAGGAAGAAGAACGTTTGTGCTCGTGCACACGAGGAGATTCGCCATAATATGAGATCACCGACTTATTGAGAGATGGCAGTTGCAGATCGAGCACTATACACTAATAGGGGCCTGTCCAAGTTAGGCGCTTCGGCTGTCGTCCGAGGGCAGCCATCATTACTGACTCCATCTGGCAGATGGACATATTTTATCTCTGATCCTTCCCATGCATTTCATTGACTTTTATTTGCAATACTCGCGTCCATCAATCAGACATAGTCATCCAGGGTCTCCCAGGGCATTTTGAGCTCTCTACCGGCGAGCTGTTGCATTGCGCGCACAGCACTGATGGTATCCCATATCATTGGATTAGGCTGGCACCGCTTATATACAGCGTCTGATATATATACTCCCCCGTTTGATATCTTCTCCCTACTCAAGACTTGCCATTTATCCCATCCTCTCTGATGTCTTTGGAACTACAACAAAGCTGTTATCCTGTTGACCAGCCAGACTCTCTTCGCCGTCTGCCTAGTGTACCAACAGCTCGCCAGCCGCGACCCCTTCCTCCTGTACCCCGTCCGCTCGCTTGTAGGCGTTGCAAGACTTCTATAACGTCCATTGGCGTGCTGCTTCCTTTGTCCAAAGTATGTGTCATAGCTGCTATCCTGATTCTTCTCTCAACACGCCATAGTAGATCCCTGCCCATGCTCGTGCATTCAGAGGATTCAATGGGAAAGCCTCACTATTTACTGACATGTGGGTAGTAACGTTACTTAGCTGAAGGCTTGGGTTATTGATTGCGGGTTATCAACAGCCACCATGTCGACCTTTCGCCTCCCATAATGCATCTGATGAACACTGGCGCCCATACGATGCAACAAATATCATGCCAGAAGTGTTCAGCATACCTTGGGATGCGCATCATTCGGGCCCATAGTCACTCAGAACGCTGGAAGGAGGTAAGATCAATGGCTTTTATCATCACAGTACTCTGATAATCTTTTTCAAGGGTCATTATCTCCTGGAACTTGAGAATCTTACCGCCATCGTGACACGCCGGAAAGTTCATCCGTTGTCCTCATCATCTTCGGACACTGACGACAGTAGCTGATTTCTGTCTTGTCGGATTTCCTTCTGTTCTGCTCGAATCTGGTTCTTACTCATTGTACAGTATCTTTAACATGACGTGTATTTGTACGGGTGTAAATGCATGATGCCACAGTTAGCAACGGGCGCATCGTATAAACTACGGTGTCGACGAATCGGCGACCTATAGTGTTGCATGACGGAGATGGTAACAGGCTTTCGTCGCTGCTCACTTCCTAATTACCCACCAGCTACCACGGATGTAATTCCAACTGCAGATCATCAAACAATTCCGGCTTTTCGAGCGCTTTACATTTGTTTAATGTCAATCCGTTACCAAGTACAACTTTCGATGCTATCCAGCAACTGGGTTACGGTAGCCATTACGACAGCAGCGATTTTAATGCTGAATCTAACGACGGGTGCCAGTGGTCCCGGTCAATGATGGCGGTGCTCTGAGGTACTTCGGCTATAAATGCCACGTGAGTGGCATTTCCGAAAATGTCGATAATAATAGCAACTTGAGAATTCGAATATCGCAGGGTAACGTTACCTGCTGCGTCGAACAGCAACAAAATCCGACCGCCAAGTGCCCAGAAAGCACTGCACTCTTCATGACATCGAGCAGATCCAGGTAGTCTCTCTAAAATACCCACAATGCCTGAGGAAGAGGCCACCACCGTGACTACCACCGTCGCCGCTTCCTTGGCTTCGCTGTTGTCGCCCAGAGCCCACACATTCGATGTCAACCCAGCCATCCGAGAATCTGTAGCAGAACACGATTTCAACGACGTAGCGCTGGAGGATGATTCGCGATTCTCGACTGTCGCTCTTTCTTCGAGGCGTAGTTCCAGCGCAGGCTCGTCAGTACATACATTGGACAGTTCTCTACCGCCTAGCAATCCATCAACTCTCGCATCGAGTATCGAGGCCCCTGATAAGCCTTCTCACAAGAAATCAGCTTCCACGACAACGATACGGTCCAATCATAATCTCACGTTCCTTTTGGCAAAGCTAGAGGAGGATGCCACAAAACGGGGTAGTGTCGATGGGCAAATCAAACTTCAAGAGGGATTTGCCCGTTTACACAGGGAGAAGGAGGATCAAGTAGAGGCCGAAAATAGCACTGCTAGTGAGGTTATTGACTGGGGTGCGTTCATTTCCGATGCAATCTGGATTTTTGGCTGATGCAACGTAATAGATTTCTGGGGTGCTGTCATGTCTGGTGAAGAAGACAATCTTCCTTGCACGCGCAATGCCTGATACCCCTCTAGATTACACACAATTTGCATCAGAAGAACCAGAGAAACTCGCACAGGCAATCGCCAAAGGAATTCCCGGAACCCTTCGAGGCATGATGTGGCAACTTATGTAGATGGATTTATCTACTTTGTGACTGTTAAATCTAACGGTGAAGATGAAGGGCAGCATCAAAAGATCCCGAGTTAGAGAGCACGTACCTGAAGCTATTGAAGGAAACAAGTCCCCACGAGAAAGCTATAACGCGTGATTTAGGCAGGTAAGCCCTTTCCAAACACTTACTCGCGTGCATGCCTGATATTTGAACGGACCAGAACGTTTCCTCATCACGACTTCTTTACTGACGGCGACGGCATTGGGCAGGAGAACTTATTCAATGTCCTCAAAGCATATTCCCTGTATGTTTCTACAGAGTCGATCCTCGTGTCCTTGCTCATATTCTCTTCCAGATATGATACGCAGGTGGGATATTGCCAAGGACTTCCCTTCGTAGTTGCCATATTGTTGCTAAATGTTGGTTTCTGCGCTTTGTTCATGATATAAAACCTCATATATCGCGCAGATGCCAGACGAAGAGGCGTTCTCCCTGCTGGTCCGGCTGATGTATGTTTACGACCTTCGCGGTCACTTTCTTCCGGAGATGCCGAAACTACAACTACGTCTGGTAGGATCTGCGTGTTTCATTATGACAGTTAGCACTCATAGTGCCTTATCACTGTCAGTTTCAGGTCTGTTCGGTTTCTTTCAGCAGGTTGTACAAAGGATGAACAGTCCCCCTTTCTCAGTTTGACCGCTTGGTAGAGGAGATTCTGCCCGTTCTTCATATCCATTTCCTTCGCCAAGGTGTCAAGTCCAGCATGTTTTGTTCACAATGGTTTTTGACGATGTTCAGTTACCGGTTTGATTTGGAGAATTTTCAGTTCTGAATCTACGCTCACTTGCATCGCAGATTCCCATTAGATATTGTTTTCCGGATTTACGACAACTGCCTTGCCAACGGGATTGAGGCCATATTTGGATTTAGCATTGCGCTACTTCACAAAAACGAGGACTTGTTGCTGGGCCTCAAGTTTGACGAGATCCTAACGTTTCTCAATACAAAGCTCTTTGACAGATATAAGGTTTGAGATTCATGATATGAATGTCGCAAACTTACGAACACTTCAGGTGCAGTCTACTGAAAGCGGAGATTTATGCGAAGTCGGATATAACGCAGACGAGTTCGTAAACGAAGCAGTATCTTTTCGGATAACGCCATTTCAATTGGACACCTACGGTCACGAATACGACGACATTATGGTAAGCGCATCCCAGTTTCTAGTTCTGTCAGCTCAATATGGGAATAAGCGTGAAGCCAATAAGCACAAAGTTGAGATGGACGAACTTAGGACTGCGAATCGAAGTTTATCCGCCAAAGTGTTAGTATCTCTCTCTCTCTTCGGTTATTAACTGTACTTATTTCAAGATAGCATAAACCTTGAAGCAGATTTTGCGCAACTGAGTACGGAGCATGTCGAACTACTGGTGAGTAATGTCTTATGATTCTGTCAGGTCCCTCGGTAAAACCTGTACAGAATGAGCTTGTAAAAGCAAGATTACGGAATGAAGAAACAGAAGGCGAACTGGTTCGCTATAAACTTTTGTTCGTGATTTTTTCTGCTTTTAAGTGACGCTAGCTTCATATTTTTTTAGATATGCGGAAGCTATGCACCAAAACGAGGAGGGGCAGTCTTCTAATCGAATATCAAACTCAATAGCATCTATGTTCAGCAGAAGAGGTAGTAGCAATGTTTGAGTCGCGTTGAATTCCATGTAATATGCATGTACTGTATCGTTAGCACCTGATTGGCGGATGTATCGGCCGAAATCGTTTTCTCTATTACCGGAAGCAGCCTAGCTCTCCGCCAAATGCTCCTCCTGCGGCGACAATGCATAATCCATAGTCAAAGAGTGCTCTATCCTCTTCGTCCTGCATCCAGGGACATATGGACCACCTCAGCACGTCTTCGCAGGCGTACCAGCGAGCCTGGTAGGACCATACAGAGTCGCAGGTGGCGGACGGAATCGCTGGCTTGTCTATCCTGCGACAATTCTTGGCTTGTCTGGTCTCGGCTATCTAGCATATAATAATTCGAAACCATTCAAGCATACGGTCCTCGCGATAATACGCTGTGCCAGAGTTGGAGGTCCTGTGCATTTCGATGAATAGGACTCGAGAATACTCACGGGTGTGTTCAGAGGCTGCTGTGCTCGGAGCCATCGACTACAAATGGACCTTTGCGGGATCGTACGAAACGGAGGAAGAAAGAATGCAGGCGTATTCAGAGTGTCCATACACGTAGTGCGAAGAGGGTATTGAAGGCTCTACTGGCGAATGGAGGTGCGTTTTACGCTCCTTTTCATTCGCTCACCATCATTGACGTTGCGGAAGGTGTATTTATAAAACTGGGACAACATATGTCAGTCTCTCATTATGCTGCCGAGGGAATGGACTAGCACTATGAGGCCATTGCAGGACCAATGCGAACCTACACCATATGAAAACCTGGAAGGCTTGTTTCTCTCAGACATGGGAGCATCTATAGACGAACTGTTCGCTGATTTCGATCCAAATCCCATTGGCGTGGCCAGTCTGGCGCAGGTACATGTCGGGCACCATAAGGCTTCCGGTAAACGCGTTGCTGTCAAGGTACAGAGCAATGTCTATCTTGAGAACGTTCTCTTATCCATTCGTTAGCTACAACACCCTCACCTGGCAGAGTTCTGCGATATTGACATGGCAGTGGTTGAAGTTGCCTTGGGTACATGCCTTTCTCTGCCCACAAGCTTCATACTTATGCCCTTCAATAGGATGGATCAAATATTGGTTTCCTGAGTTCGAGTTTACTTGGCTTGGGGTACGGAGCGAGCTATTTATCTGATTGATGATTGCCTTATCCCTCCACAGGAAGAAATGCGAGAGAATCTTCCCAAGGAAATGGATTTCGTCCACGAAGCAACAAACGCGAGGAAAACCGCTAATGACTTTAAGAATATGAGAACTTCTCTTTATATTCCTGAGGTCATCGTTGCTAAAAAACGAGTTCTCATTATGGAATACATTCAAGGAGCCCGAGGTTCGTGACCTCACCCTCGTAAACGCTTGTTAACACTAGAATCACAGTGGATGATTTGGAGTACCTGGCCGACGCCAACATCGATCGTAATAAAGTTGCTTTGGAGTTATCTCGCATATTTAATCAAATGATTTTTATCAACGGATGGTTTCATGCAGTACGTCTGTGTTCAACGTTTACGACTGAGCTAACTTTATCACCCAGGACCCCCATCTAGGTATGATAAACTGTATTTGAAGCACCAGTGTCGAGTTAACCCTGCGTTCAGGGAATCTGTTAATTCGCCCGGCACCGCAAACCTCCAAGTCTCCCTATAATTTCGAAGTCGTGCTACTTGATCATGGCTTGTACTTTGACCTCGACACACCACTTCGTGTCAACTATGGCAAGTTCTGGCTCTCTCTCTTCGCCCCTGCTAGCGAGTCCGCCAACGCTGATCGCCGAAAGTACGCTCAGTTAGTGGGGAATGTTGGCCCGGACCTATACCCTATATTTGAAGCAGCCATGACGGGACGTGCTGGTTTAGAGGGGACTTTCGAAAGCTGGTACCTTTGAACGTGCTTCCGATATGATGAGCATATCTCGACAGACCGAGGAAGGAAGTGCAGCTTGATACAGAATACGATCATGACGCGGGAAGGGATGTTCGCATCAATTTTGCACGTCCTGAGACACGTTCCAAGGAGAGTGCTTATGGTGTTAAAAGTCAACGACTTGCTAAGGTGAGACAGGTTTGTGTGCTTCTCTATTTAGGTACACCCTAAAGATTTACAGGAATCTGGATCATTCTTTGATGACAACACACTCAAATGTAGGCGTCGTTTAGGCTGCCCTGGTCTCTCTCAGAAATTTCATCAACTAGGTCCGAATATTTTTGGTCATGGCCAAGTATTGCATATACGCCGTATGGCAAGACGATCGACTGCGTGTTATAGACAGCATAAGAGATAGAGGGCTGTTTTCCATTGGTCTATTCTTCGACTACTTCAGGTGTTGGTGGTATGTGGTTAACAATTTCCTAGTCATATTCACCTCATGACATGTCCGTCAGGCGATACCAAAAATCATACGCGCAAGTCGTAGTTTGTTGAATCAGTCATGGACATACAAGCCCACTCCGTTATAACGAGGGCCTGGATTCGTGGTCTGTTAACCTAAGGGTTTTAGAGGTGCACATTTAGCAGCAGCCGGTCTCGCATGAAGACGCCAAAAGTAGTATATGCACGTTACCATCACTCGCGATAATCTAATTCTGCGTTTTTACGAGGTCGATTACTGTTTTCCCTAACAGTCTTAGCGTCTGCCCTTCCTCTCGTCTCCTTCATGACCCAGCCTACGATCTTGTTAACCACATTATGATGTCCAGCTCGAAGAGCCACGACCTCGTCAGGCAGTGCTTCAACGGCTCGCATACAGACAGATTTAAGATCATCCGAAGAGGAAGACATAGATATCAAGTTCAACTTTCTTGCTAATTGTCGAACAGAGGTTTCCGGAGTAGTCGAGGGGTCCCGTCAACATGTGCCGGAGTAACAATTTGCCTGACGGTCGCGTTACACTGTTTGATGCAACGAGGTCGATCAATTCGCCGAGCTGACGGTCTGTTATGTGTTTTGAGCTGAAAGTTTTATCCAATGCTGAGAGCTGGCCATGTAAGGAGTGCAATATCCTGTTAGTTGAATATGAATGCAAGTTAAATCGAAGGGGATATCGACGTACCAATTGATGACATTCTTAGGATCTCTATTTTTGTTGGTACAGACCGTTTCAAAGTAGGTCACTGCGCTGACATTAGTGTCCTGCTGGATTGTTTCATCCAAATTGATATTATCTTGGCCGTCGTATCCAATATCTCTTCCTGTATCTAAACCCATGAGGACGTCGATATCGGTCTGAGTGACACCAAACGGTTCATAGGTATCAATGAGACGCTTTCGCAGGGCATGTGGAAGCGCGGGAAGGTTGTTTTTTACTTGTTGTATTTGGGCCTATCATAAAAATGAGGAAGTTCGAGCCGCGGGAATGTCAATCGTTTACCTCTGAAACATGCAGAATACCAAGGTTGGGATCAGGCATATAACGGTACTCTGGGGCATCCTCTTTAGAACGAAGTTTGTACGTTTCCCAACGATAGTGATCAAATCCCCGTGTCTCTTGGGGTACATTGCAAGACGACATTAAGAGAGCCTTTTGCCTGACAATTTCACAATCTAGAACGGTCAATATTTGAAGTCAGATGGCGCAAGAACCAACTGACTAATGGCAGCTATCATAAATTTGACACTATTGAGGTTTTTGATTTCGCATCGAGTACCAAAGGGTTCCCCAGGACGGTGTATCGAAACGTTGACATCGCACCGCATAGATCCCTGCGCTAATGTGAGAGAGACAATACATGAGCAGCCAGTAGACCTGCCGTGTCCATGTTCCCGTCGCTAGCGCCAACAGCACGCAAGGTAGGCTTGTAGTGCACGCACATACTCCGCAGCTTCGTCTGGCGACTCCAAGTCAGGCTCCGTCACGATTTCCAGAAGGCCAGTTCCGGCTCTGTTAAGGTCGATGAGGGAGGTTCGTGTTCGAGGGTCGAATATCGACTTAGCAGTATCCTGCGATGCCATTAGGCAATTTATGCTACTGGGAGGACTCGGGTCGCACCTGCTCCATTTGTATCTGCTTTATTCTGACCTTCCTTCCCAGCGTTGGCAATGTTAGATAGCCATTGGTCGCTATTGGTGCGTAGTGCTGCGTTATTTGGTACCCAGACGGCAAGTCCGAATAAAAGTAGTGCTTCCTGTCGAACGACGAACGTCGCTGGATATCACAATTGAGAGCGAGCGATGCTCTAAGTGCAAGGAGCAGGCATTTGGGGTTGAGCTTGGGCAGGGTGCCAGGGAAGGCAGCGTCGACAGCATTGAAGGTTGTGTTAGCCGGATGGGTCAATAGCGAGGTCGACGCGTTTGAAAATAATTTTTGGCGAGACTTGATTTGCGCATGTGTCTCAATGCCCAGGACGACATGCCAGCCATCCAAGAGCAGTCGCGACATGAATCACGAAAGCAAGATGTTCATGACAATCAGGGTGAGAGCTAAGTAATGTACATGGCAAATGATACAAGACAAAATACGACTACTCAAAAAATCATTTCTTCACAGTCGCAAACAGTTGGTCAATGGTATCCACGCCCTTCTTGAGTGTGTTCCACTGTCAAAACTGAGTAAGATGACACAAACTGACCCGGAGAGGACGTACCTGTTCCAGTGAAAGAGAAATACCCTTTTTGCCTGGCTTTTCCTCCCCAGATTGCCCATAGAACTCCCGTACATCGAGCAGCGGCATTCCTTTGAAGCTTCGGACGGTCGCACGCTTCTTCTTTCCAAGATCGATATATTTGTCGCCGTCGGATGTCTTGTGCACGACGATCTCGGTGTCAAATGGTGAGTCATTGGGTGCCTTCTTCTATTCAGCATAAATATTAATCTTAGATGGAGCACGCAATGGGCAGCGCACCGTTGCTTTGGATTTAGCTTCGGTAGGCTCGTCTTCGCCACTTGACTCTTCCGTCCTTTTTCGCTTTCTAGAAATCATGAACGACGAGGACGTGTCCAATCGTTCAATGGCGTACTCGTAACTTGCCACGTGGCTTAGATTTTCCCTTCACGGTAGATGGCGCGTCCTCGTCGCTTGAATCACTGGTCTTTGTGGCCTATCTCGTTGCTCAGTCGGTACATCCAGGCTATGAGACGCGACGTCAGACCTTGGTACGTTTCGGTTTGGGTTTGGGCTCAGAGGTGTCGGACGCGCCGTCAATAAAAGCCTCATCCTCACTGGACTCGGCTACTTTTCGTTTGGCCATTTGGTTGTGAAGACGGTGAGAGGAGCTTAGTTCTGCCTTAATCCTCAAAGAACTCGCAGGATCACGTGTCTAGCGCCACTTCGGTGTCCGGGGCCGCACTCCCCCGAGCACCATCATACTGGTCGCTGCCACGATACCGTGGCGTACATAATATCCTCACAATAACCTACAATCGTAGATAAATACAAGAAGTCGGTCGTTCCGTCAAATGCTAGTTCTGAGCTTCGGTGTCCTTTCTGACCAGTATTTTCCAATTTCTGGAACTCATAGATAAATTCAGTGTGAGTAACTGCAAGCTCGGAGCCTTTCAAGTCTCGGGAAAATTACATCTATTAGTAGAGCCAAAAGGCGGAAAGAACTGCTGCTTACATCTGCCGTGCGATGGACAATAGTCGATAAATTTCTGTGGTACTTTTATGGAAGTTTGAGACAACGTCGCATATGAGTCGGGGCAAATGCGTGACGTGTCGTGACACATTACAAATATACCAGATTAAGCAGCTGACGCGTGCAAACACCGTCTGAGGGTGCCCACCGCCTCTTCGAGATCGCTCTGAGTCTCAACTTCCTTTCATCACCATCCACCCCGGCCACCACACTCAAATTAATCGTGGCTCCGTGGATCCCACGTTTCTTGTGAACTCTTCGTGAAAATGAAGATTCTTCACAAATCAAAGAGGGCGGTGCCGCCGGTACAGTAAAAAAAGTTACTGTATGATACGTTACTAACCGATGCGCGTCTTTTCGCAGCCGCCCCCTGTAACAGAACTTATCGCCAAACTTCAGAACACGCCAAATGATGAACTTCCCAAGACATTAGGAGATATTGTTGTCTGGAAGTGGCAGCGTTCCGACCTGAACGCTTGGATAAAGGTCTTGAACAAGTTTGACGCCATTTTGGAGGAGTTGATTCGCGATTATAACATCGACAAGCTTCAGATATTGCCTTTCACGCCAGAGAGCCGCAGTCTGCTAGCAGAGATATTGAGGTTTGAGCGCTTGTTGTTGGAGAATTCGACGAACCGAAAGATGTTCAATTCTTACGATGTTTGTCAAACTTGTTCCTGTTACCCAACAGTTTATCTGACTATACCTCTCAGCGCCTCAACAGTCTCCTTTTCACCTCTGATCTTGAAATCCTCATCCTCACTCTTAAGCTGGTGCTGCGACCGTCGCAGCAGTATTCAGCTCAACCATCTGTTTCACAGGCGCTTAATATCTCAACGCCAAGACTTCAGTCACTTGCAAAGCGCTGGCCTCATCTCAGGGAGTATGGAGTAGGTCTTGCCGATCTCTCGGTCGGCAAGGATACTTCAGACGTTGAAGCCCTTCCTGTCGAGGCTAGAGAAGTACACTTCACATATTACAGGACCGATGCCAATCCTAGCAGCGATAAAGGAAAGGGTATGGATACAAACATTCACGAAGCATCTAGCTCGCAAGCGAAGACCGCGCCTCCTGGCGCCGTCAGCATTCATATTGATGAGTCAACATTACAGTCCAAGTCGGAGATGGAGATTTTGGCTGATACGATCGAGAAATACTCGGTACCGGATTCCGAAAAATTTGAGCTACTCTGCCGGATTCGTGCTGCTGTGGTGTTGAGGAAAGGGAAGGAAGATGACCGAGAGAAATTGGTGATCATCCGACTTCTGGCCATAGCCATCTTTGGCCACACACATCCTGAGACTCAAGCGACCTCCTCCATCTTCCTCTACGAGCCCGACTTGATCACTCATGTTGCTGAGTTACTTCAAGTAGACAAGGACATTTCCATCACTGTTCAGACAGCCGCTATATCGGCACTCGACGCACTTGCGAGATACCGGTCCAAGATCCAAGAGGTTTTGACATCAGTAAATGCCGGGGTTAACCATGGTATCCTGATGGGTCTATTGCGCAAGACGGTGGCCGACATTTCCAATCCTGAATCGTCCATCCCGAACTCCTTCGCGGAGGCCTTGCTATCTTTCGTGACCTTCATTGCTTCTCACGCATCTGGAGGCAATATGGTCGTAGGAGCTGGTCTTATCCCTCTTCTCATCCAGATAATGGAAAACAGGCTTCCAGATCGGCTGTCTGTGTTGTCAAAGACGATGCAATTGGTTGATAACGTGCTATATAGCTTCACCAATGCTTTCAACCTTTTCTGCACATCGCGTGGCGTTGATGCTCTGGTAGAGAGGATCGAGGTGTGTTGATTTTTCTTATGAAGGCATATTCTAATTGTCACATCCCATAGTTTGAGATCTCGTTCAATGTCAAGGAACACGGAGATTATCAGAAATCTCGCGAAATATACGGACACCACAGTGCGTTTATAAACTAGTACCCCGTTTTACCTCTCTGATCTCGTCTATTTCAGACGAAATACCTGTTGCGCGCGCCGCAGTTCTCAAACATATTCTGCGATCAATGCATCGTATGATGCAATCTTCGGGAACATCAGAAGGTCTCCGAGGGTTAATTGATACATCCATCCTGAAGTCCATCAAGAAGATAATTGAGTATCGCGGACTCTTCGGTGCAAGTGTTCTGCCGATAGGTGCGTAACATTGTCAAATCCCATGTTAAGGTATTGAAGGCCTACAGCGATCAATATCATGGCAACCTTCGTGCATAATGAACCGACATCTCTCGCTGTGATCCAAGAAGCTGGTTTGCCAGAGGCTTTCTATAAAGCCATTGAATTAGGCGTAGAGCCGGCCATCGAGGTACGGCTTTATTCTGGAGCTCTATTATGGTTTGTTCAATGTAAATATAGGTCATACAAGCGATTCCTAACGCAATTGGTGCCCTTTGCCTCAACGAAGTGGGCCAGGCTCAACTCACAGCGAGGCCGAGCATCATTCCCTCCATATTCTCCATATTCACCTCTGATCGGCATTTGAAAGTCCTCCTTGAGAAGGAGAACGCTGTTCTCATAGGTACTGCAATCGATGAACTCGTTCGACATCATCCTATTCTTAAGGGACCTGTCTTCGACTTCTCTCCGGGCTACGCTAAGCAAAATAGAAGATTTGGGAAATACCTTCGAGCCACCGGAAGATGCAAAACAGTGGTACAGACTTCTCGCCTCGTCGACTGTGACACCTTCCTCAGACGACGACGTCACGATGGAGGATGCCCAAACTGCTGGCCAGGCACCTGCTCCTGCCCCGAGAACGTCAGAGGACAAAAAGCATTCATCTCCGGGCGAAGAAGGTGCTCAAAAAGCTCATGATAATCCCATCGTGTCATTTATCGATGTCTTGGGTCGCGTAAGTTATCTGCTACAAATTACTGCTGAAGGCGTGTGTTCACGAAGTTTACTGTAGTTCCTCGAAGGACTTTTCCAGCACACCCCGCATTGTCGAGACTTTCTTTCTTCCACTGATGGTCTCGCTAGCTTGGGTAGACTGACGGCTCTCCCTTGTCTTCCATACGATTTCGCCAACAGCCTTGCATCAGATTCCATGGTACAAGTTATGCGTACCATGACTGAAGTGGCAACAAGCGAGACTCTTCTTCACCTGGCGAAACTAGTTAAGGAATCGCTAGAACTTAACACAGAACTTCTGGGATACTTTGGAAGACAAATCTAAGCTTTTACAAGTTTGTTGACCTCTCAAGTGAGTTATTAATTTGTGACATTCAATGTGTTATTTACGAAATACGTATACAGGTGAAGAAGAAATAAACGCCAATTACTATTTCCGAAACTTGGTGACGTTGCACGTACGCATTACGCTTTTGTCAGATGTTTTTGCGACGGCTGGATATGCGCACGGGCGTGCCGCCATCGGCCTTCTTCAGACGCTCATGAGTAATACTGCTCCTCAAGTCGTGAAAGATCTCGGAGCTCTTCACAGGACCAGCATTTGGGAGAATATTGTCTTAAAAGTTGGTCTTGCAGCCAAAGGTATTGACGTCTTACAAACACCGTCTTTGTCACCTTTGGAGAGATCTCCTGATCAGCTTGCTGTCGGCTTACCTGATGCGTCTGGACCGACAACCTCTGCCGCTACGAATGGTGCTGTTGACGATGCGCAATCCGGTGCTCCAGCTTCGAGTACGACTAAGGAACCTGAGATTCCTAAAGCTGGCAGTCCTAGGGAACATAATGCAACCGCGCTGAAGCATTTGACTCACGGATTACCGAGTTCTCTAGCGCCATTTTTCCAAGGTCAGTATCCACAATGGTCGGACTCTGCTGTTTACTGATCTTATTCTGGCTAGCTATGGTAAAGATGTTCCATGCTCGAAGGACACCAGACCCTGCACAAAAGAAACAGATGGCGGAATCTTCGGCTGTTGTTGCTGATATTCTGTTGAAGCACCTGAGTGTCGAGAATCTTGGTTGGCCCAATTTCAATGTCAGGTATCTTAGAAGCTGAACGCTGTCGTAGGTGACAAAACTTCGACCTTTGCATACTACGCCATCATTCTTGGACTAATGACGATGCTTCTTGTCGATGGTTAGTGCTTTATCTGTTATCTGAATGGAGTAGTTTACTGACGTCATTGTAGAACGTACCTCCACAAGCACTTTGCATACTGTCCAGGTCCTTGCATTTTACCGTGCGGGGGGTCTTGAAGCCGTCTTTGAAGTCTGTCGATCCTTCACCTCGGCCATCGAATCCATTTCGTCGATCGGGGAGGAGGCTCGATCAGAAGCAGAGGCAAGCGAGTTGTCTCATGCCTATGGTGGGCTCAAAGTTGCACTGCATTTGGTGCATCCCCTCATCTCTTCGAAACCTCTCTTTGATTCCGGACAAACCGCTCTCCTTGTGAGCCGCGACGTCAGAGAAGGTGAACCAGAATATTTTGAGCCCCACAACTTCCTTGTTCGGCTACGGACAGTCTGTTTGCCATTCCTACGCGGTATTTGGGAGGCACCTTGGCTCATTCAGGCGCCTCTCTTTGTTAGCAGATTTGTGGTTCAGTCGGTCTTGGAGCTCATCAATGGTGACAGCGAGGAGACGAAAGGAGACTCCGAATTGGGCCCCCTTCCCACAGGAATCACGCGTTCCTCAGGACTCGACGAGAATCGTATTCGTCAACTGACCGATATGGGTTTCCCACGATCAGCGGCCGAACGCGCATTGACCCGTACACACAACAACGTCAATGCTGCCACAGAGTTGCTTCTAGCGCATCCATTTCCTTTCCCGCCCGATCCAGAGCCTGCCGCACGACCCGCTCCTCCCGAGGTTCCTGAACCTTCTACTCAGGCGGACAATAGTATATCAGCACCGGAGCCGTCAGATGCAGCCTCCCCCCCTCTCCCTGAAGCACCATCGGGAAAAACAAATGAAGAGTGGCAAAAGGAGTTGAATGAAGCCAGAGAGCCTCTAAAGGCTGGTATCAGTCGCCAAGCCTTGTTGCTCGTTGATGAGCATCTCTCACTCATTTTTGACCTGCATGTAGCATTCATCAGGCCGTCAAGTGTGCATCAACGAAAAGCTGTTCAGGATCTTGTCGATGATATCAAATCATTCTCCCCACATGCGTACGATGTACAAGAGCAACCACTCGCGAACCGGTGCAGATTGCTGGCCCTCGTGCTTTGCGAGACGCCCTCGTCGTTGAGCCCTGAACTTCGAGCGACGTTGATGGAGAGTCTTTTGGCTCTGCTACTCTCTAATCCCGTCAGTATTGATCCAGAGCACCCATCCATTCCTCGTTGGCTTGCAGCCCATCTCCTTGTCACAGAAGCACTGTTCACTCTGGCCGACGAACCTCCAAGTATCACCGTCCCCAAAGAGGGCGAACCCGTTGTCCCTGAGGCCATCTCCACAGGCCCCCCTCTGACGGAAGCCCGGTCCATTGTGTTCGATTTCTGTTTGCGTCTGCTTGCAATTCCCGACCTCCCAAGCGATGAATTGCTTTCGACTCTGCGTCTCCTCGTCCTGTTAACCCGCGACCATACGGTGGCTTCGCACTTCGTGAGCCGCGACGGACTGGACATGCTTTTCCGGAGGTTGCGAGCTTCTGCTGTTAACGGGAGTTCCTCTTACATTGCGACTATTCTCCGTCACCTCGTTGAAGATGTTTCAGTCGTCAACAAGATTATGCACCAGTCCATCAAACGATACTTCACTCAACTTCGTGGGCGACTCTCAGAACCTTCCATGTATGTCCGCAATTGCAGCGCAATGGCACTTAGGAACTCCGAGCTTTTCATTGAAGCAACCAAGTCTTTGTGTCAGCTGGCATCGCCCTACTCCGCTAATCCGCATCTATCCTTGAAGAGTGAAGCAGCTGACGATAAAGCTGTGGCCAGTGCCGATGCTGACATGCAAGTGGATGGACAGGCTGTAAAGCCCTCTGACTCTGTCGCCGCGACAGTGCATTTCCTTATTGGGGAACTCATGACTGCAAGCCGAACAGCTGCAGAGAAGGAAGAAGTCGAACAAAAGGCGGCCGACGGTACAGAGCTCTCAAGTTCGGACGCCAAGGACAAAGCACAGTATATGTGTTTCCTTATGCAATGCCTAACTGAGTTACTCTTTTCTTATGATGCCTGCAAATCCGCTTTCTTGTCTTATTCCCCCAAAAAGTCACGATCTCATGGAAAAGAGGCTGCCAATAAGTCGCGAACAGTGACGCTCAATTTCTTCCTTTCAGACCTCATCGCGTACGAGACTATCAATCCCCAACCAGATGCAGACTGTCGCCAGCGTATGCAAGTATGCAATTGGGCCATGTCTGTTCTGGTGGCATTGTGTGTTGATAGCTCATCCACGCACGAACCAAAGGATGTTGGTTCTTCGCTTGTCTCGGTCAGGAAGACCGTCCTCGACGCGATTGGAAAATCAATCAAGGATCTCCCAGCTTCCGACAACTTGGAAGCCAGGTATGGTCGACTGCTAGCGCTTGCAGACCTTTGCCATCGCTTGTTGACCGTCCGTTTCAACAACTCCACTTCGAGGAAACAGCATGATGAAGGGCCAACTCATATGGCTAAGGTCATGCTCGAGAAGAATTTCGTCTCAACCCTTACGAGCGCACTTTCGGAAGTTGATCTTAACTATCCTAACGTCCGCGGTCTAGTCATATCTATCTTACGTCCCTTGGAGCACTTGTAAGTCATTGCTGCTACAAGCCATTTTTTAAACTTATTTAATACCTTCGTAGGACCAAAATTGCCATCAAGATGAGCAGAACAACAAGTAAGGGTAGGGATACTATTGAAGAGACGAAGGCGGAAAGTGTTGTATCCATGGACTCTGATGACTCTGATGGACCTGAAGAGAGACGCGAAGAAACTCCTGATCTGTACAGAAACTCTGCTCTGGGTATCTACGGCGGCGTACGTGCTAATTTGAAATCGAGGACGATCATACTGACGAATTAACCAGGAAATGGAGGATGTGCATTTCAACGGTGAGGATGATATGCATGAAGATGACGATGACGACGACGACGACGACGAAGAGATGGACTTTGCTGACGAGACGGGCAGTGAAGATACATCGAACACCGCTGATGAGGGTGACGATGACGATCTTGAGGAGCAGGTACCTCATGGTGACGGTTGGGAGCCAGATGAAGAAGAGGACGAGGAGGATCTGGTGCACAATGAAGATGAAGATGACAACGACGAAGAAGACGAAGACGAAGATGACCGAAGGGACGACATCGAAGGAGCTGAAGGAGACGAGGAAATGATATGGCAGGTAAGCTGATTTCTATGATGAGTTCCTCTTCAGCATCCTCATAATCTTTTAGGACATACATGGTGTGAACCCCGATAACGGTGGCGACGATGGCGACGACGAAGATGAAGTAGCTGGTACATGACCAAGTTCATCCAATCTTCCATCAATTTAATATTTCTGTCTAGGTCCCATTCAAATCATACATGAAGATGACGAAGACGAGCCCGAGATGGTTTCAGATGATGAGGAGTGAGCTGGCATACTTTTACTCAGTTAGCACTACTTTCTCACCTTCCCACCAGATTTGGTCAAGAGATGGAACTCGAGGGTCATGATTTCGTCGGTGACATCTTTGGGTTCTCCGAAAACATCAATGATGGTGCAGGCATGTTCGTACCACGGCGACATCGAAGCTCAGGTTTGTGTTGGCTCTGTGTACCACCACGTTCTGTCCTGATTTGATTTGATTGATCCAGCTGATGACAATGTTCAAGTATTTGGTCGCGCCCGTAATGGTGCCGCGCCTCCGCCTGAGGCAACCACTCATCCTCTTCTCCTGGACGCTTCTACCGGGAACCGTTCCTTGACTTCACAATCCCGTCTTTCCCGACAGCAACCTCGCATCATCGCAGATGGCAACAACGAACTACTACAAACCATCGAGCAGCTTGTTGGTGGCGGTGCTGTACAGCTCTTCCATCATATCATGACTCGCGGCCGCGGAGGAGGCGGTCCCGAGACCATACGGCTGGATGTTCCATCTGGAACTCTCATGAACTTGGACAGAGGTTACCTTCAGCGCCGAGCGGGGCCGGTTATTTCCGCTTCCGTGCGAGTGGAGCGAGGCTCACGACCGAATCAAGGAAATGCTCGGGATCTAGATCCTCTGTTGACACTGCAAAGATGGACAGAGGAGGTGAAAATCCTTCACGGTGAATTTGTTGCCGAACGAGTAGGAAAGCTTGCGAACCATGTCGCCGTGGCTCTCCTTCCTGCAGCAATCGAAGCCGCCAAACAGGCTAAGATCAAGGAAGAGGAATTAGCCCGTGAACGAGAAGCACAAGCCAACGCAGACAAGGATGCAAAAGAAAGGATGGAGCAGGCTGCAAACGAGGAGGCAGGGAAACAGCCGACGCCTCCACAATCCCAATCCGTTTCCCCCGACCTTCTGCAGAGTATTGCTGTCTCACTGGCTGTTGGTCAAGACGACCACCCAATGGACGATGCGAATCCTACTATCGACACGGACACGGAAATGATTGACGGGACCACTCAGACTCCTGCGCCAGCAGTGGAAAGCGAGCCCTCTTCTGCCACTGATCCTGAACCGGACGCAGGTCCAGGAGACGCTTCAAGCAGTCAAGCGGAGGCCCCTGCTCGTGTGACTGTTTTGATCAACGGGAACGTTGTGGACATCACCGATACAGGCATTGATCCTACATTTTTGGAAGCTCTACCAGATGATATGCGAGAAGAGGTATTGAATCAGCATGTTCGTGATCAGCGCGCATCTAGAATTGAGAGACCTCCCGATTCTCAAATAAGTGCGGAGTTCCTCGACGCATTGCCCCCGGAACTGCGCGCAGAGATCATTCAGCAGGAGGCGGTCGAGAGATCGCGCCGACGCGCTGAAGACACCGAAGCGCTGGTAACCGCACCAGGACCTGTAGATATCGACCCTGCTAGCTTCATTGCCAGTCTGGATCCTACACTCCGTCAAGCCATCCTGTTGGACCAAGATGATGGATTCATTCAATCGTTGCCTTCGCACATGATTGCAGAAGCTGGTGTATATCGTGATCATCAACCTCGAAGGTTCCATATGGGAACTAACTCTTCCCTTCGACCTACATCGGGTTCGTCCTGCCTACTCGAAAGTTTTCGCCGCAGCATGATGCCATTCAGTTACTCGATCGGCAAGGCATCGCGATTCTCGTCCGATTACTGTTCTTCCCTCAGGTCCTCAGAAAGAGTCTTCTCTTCAAGGTACTCGTAAATCTTTGCGAAAATGCCAAAACTCGAACAGAGCTTTTCAATCTTCTCTTGAATATCCTCCAAGATGGAACGGGAGATCTCAGTGCCGTCGACAAGAGCTTTGCACAGATGTCGTTCCGCAATTCGAAACCGCCGAAAGCCCTTGGAAAGCAAAAATCGGGATCCGATTTCGTAACAGCTCTCACCCTCCCTAATGTTCCCAATGAAGCAATTCCCGATCTCATTGCGCAGCGTTGTCTTGATGCTTTGGTATATATCGTAACTGCCAATCAGATGGCATCACTATTCTTCCTTACTGAACACGAAGTGCCGGCAGGACTTCGGAGGGCAGCCTCAAAGAAAGGGAAGGGAAAAGAGAAACAGATGCCACAGAGTCACTACCCCATTGTCCTCCTCCTTGGCCTTACTTGACAGGCAGTCTCTGCTTCGTACTCCGTCCATCGTAGAATCGGTGGTGGGCCTTCTTGCCACAGTGACGCGACCTCTCACTAGCATCAAGGACAACAAGAAGCCTCCCGATTCAGGTCCCTTGCCTGTTGAACCCCAAGCTCAGCCCCAACCCGCCGAGACCGCCGAAGGCATTGCTACTGCTAATCCAGCCCCTTCTGTTCCTGGAACTAGTGACGTCATTCCAGAACCGTCAGCGTCGACAGGTCCGTGAATTTTCTCTGAAAATTGTAGTTTTACTGAATTTACAAAGAAGGTACAAACAAGGACAAGAATCTTTCCATCGAGGCAGTCGAAGAGAAAATCCTGCTTGCAAACCCCCCACAGATACCCCATGGTGTCCTTCGCTTCATTAGTCAACATTCTTACTGTTGGTGAATGCTCCGCTCGAACATTCCAGCAGAGTTTGGCCCTCATTCAGCATCTGTCCAATATACCTGATGCCCGTGATGTCATTGCTCAAGAACTCAAGTCGAAAGCTCAAGAATTCGGGCAAAGTCTTCTCGCCGACCTCGATGAACTCGTCAATGCACTGTCAAGTACTCAAGGCGATGTCATGATCAGCTCCGTCGCATCCAAGTTTTCCGCCCCCTCTTCGACTCAAGCCAAGCTCCTTCGCGTTCTCAAGACCATCGATTACATGTATTCTCCTAGGCCATCCACTGCCAGCGAAGGTGACAACGACACCGAGAAAGTCCAGAGCATCTATGAGTCCTTCCGGTTCGCACCTCTCTGGAAGCGATTAGGAGACTGTTTGGCCGTCATTGAAGAAAAGACAGACATGGAACATGTTGCGACCGTTCTTCTACCTCTCATTGAGGCTTTGATGGTTGTCTGCAAGTATGTTGGTCCCAAGGCATCGTCGTCTGGCGTTGCTCGCGCACTCCGGTCACCAAAGAGTCCCACGACACCAGTCGGAAGCCATGGAGGATCCTCTTCGTCTCCTTTACTGATGCACACCGCAAAGTTCTCAATGTCATGGTTCGCAATAACCCCTTCTTTGATGAGCGGCTCTTTCTCCCTTCTTGTCCACAACCCTCGCGTCCTTGATTTCGACAACAAGCGCAACTACTTCTCGCAGCAGCTACACCGCCGTCCTCACACGAGAGATCATCATAGCACGCTACAACTCAATGTTCGCCGTGCCCGAGTGTTTGAAGACAGTTTCCAGCATCTGCAAAGGAAGACCGGAGACCAGATTAAATACGGGAAGCTGAGCATCCGATTCTACTGATGAAGAGGGTGTAGACGCTGGAGGACTTACGCGCGAATGGTTCCAAATTCTCGCTCGTCAAATGTTTGATCCGAATAACGCACTCTTCCAGCCTTGTGCTGCCGACAAGCTTACGTATCAACCCAACAAAAATTCTTGGGTTAACCCAGAGCATCTGTCCTTCTTCAAGTTTGTTGGACGGGTCATTGGGAAAGCTATCTACGACGGCCGACTTGCTCGATGCATACTTTGCAAGGAGTCTTTATAGGCAGCTACTCGGAAAGCCGGTAGACTACAAAGATGTTGAGTGGGTCGATCCAGAGTATTACAACTCTCTGTGCTGGATTCTGGAGAACGATCCTACACTCCTTGAGCTGACGTTCAGCGTCGAGGCCGACGAGGTGTGTTCATTTTATCTATAATGTACATTTGTCCTGACTTTTCGTAATAGTTCGGCGTCAATCGCATTGTCGCTCTGAAGGACGGTGGCGAAACGATACCAGTGACTCAAGAGAACAAGCGGGAGTTTGTTCAACTCTCCGCTCAAGTACCGGTTGTATTCCTCCATCAAAGAACAGATTGAGAATCTCTTAGCTGGCTTTTACGAAATCATTCCCAAAGGATCTGGTCACTATAGTACGTTGTAAGTGGGTTTTCGTTGGTGCCATTCTGATTGGTGCTTCTAGTTCAACGAAGCAGGAACTGGAGCTCCTGATTTCGGGAACTCCTGACATCGATGTCGATGAATGGAGAGCTGCGACAGAGTACAATGGATACACGAGCTCAGATCCTAACATCGTTTGGTGGTGGCGAGCCCTCAAGTCGTTTAACCGGGACGAGCGTGCAAAGGTCCTCAGCTTCGCAACAGGGACATCAAGAGTTCCGCTGAACGGGTTCAACGACCTCCAAGGGGTCCAAGGAGTTCAAAAGTTCTCAATTCATCGCGCTTACGGAGAATCAGACCGGCTGCCTCAGGCGCACACATGTAAGTTTGCCTTTTGACTTATCTACACTCGGAGTCCTATTTAACGCAACAACAGGCTTCAATCAGATTGATCTTCCACAATACTCATCGTATGAGATGCTTAGACAACAAGTGCTGCTGGCGATCAGTGAAGGAGGAGAAGGGTTCGGATTTGTATAATGTTCACGACTAAGAAGAGAAATAAAAGCAGATATCATACTCACCCTGTAGCTCATTCATCTCATTGTATATACACACTCGCATTGTTCAATGTTACGCTTTCTATTACGCTTTCTCATCTTGTTACCTATTCTCTTTTCCGGCAGTCGGTTATTACGAGTACCGAGTATGTCATGACATACCCCGCTTTGCGTCGCGCATGATAATGTGCGGTGAGAAGGGATGATACCTGTGACCCCGTCCTTCTTGCTTCCCTACTATGCGAGGGGTACTCGTCAGCGAACTTGCTCATCCGTCAAAGATTCCGCTCTCCGTTGACGTACCAGAGCCAACACTCAAGGAAAACGAAGTACTTATCGATGTGTACAGCGCTGGCCTCAACTTTTTCGATGTAAGTTGGGCGTCTTTCTGTTAAGAATGAATCTCAATGCATTTCTAGATCTTGCAAATGCAAGGAAAGTACCAGCGTAAGCCCCCGCTGCCGTTTGTAGCTGGTGCCGAGTTTGCTGGGAGGATTGCCAAGAACTCGCCAATTCCGAAGGGATGTCCATACAGACCTGGTGACCGTGTTTTTGGCGCGACGCAGGGCGCTTTTGCGGACAAGGTGCGCTTCTTCGAATGCATTGGCGGTTAGAGTAACAAAGCTAGGTTCTTAGGCACCTGTATCTTGGAAGGACATCTTACCTCTGCCGGATGCGCTGTCCTACGAACAGGGTGCAGGTACTGCTTCTCACGCCTTTCCCAAGTATCCCATTCAACAAAACTTCCAGGTCTCTATGTTACATGGCCGACTAGCTACGAGGCGCTGGTGGGCAGAGCGCAGCTGAAAGCAGGTGAGCTCTTATCCGGCGTTTACTCGGACCTGTTCCATATGTTTCAGGTGAATGGGTTCTCGTCACTGCTGCCGCAGGGGGTGTAGGAATTGTTGCCGTACAGCTTGCAAAAGGTGTGCCCAATACCTCTATCGCCTCGGATGGAATCCTTGCTGATGCCTGTTTAGTCCTCGGCGCCAAATGTCATTGCTGCAGCTGGTTCCCAAGAAAAGCTGGACATTGCAAAGCAATATGGCGGGGCTGATTATACTGTCAACTATACGAATCCGAACTGGCCCAAGGAAGTCCTCAAGATAACGAACGGGCATGGCGCAGATGTCATCTACGATCCGGTCGGACTTATCAAAGGTTGGGGCTATTTCGCTATAATGTTTTCTGGTAGCTGGAGTCCTTTCTTAGACGCCTTGAAATGCATAGCCTGGAAAGGGAGAGCATTGGTCATCGGTTTCGCCGCCGGCACCATCGAAAAAGTTTGCTATCCGTTTTCTGATGGATCGTACATTGTTTGATAGTATATCGTCAAAGATCCCTATGAATCTTATCCTTCTAAAGAACGTGTCCGTCGTGGGAACGCATTGGGGTGCCTACACGAGTGCGTTACTTGTCGTTCACATTGTTACATACTTACCAAATTCTTGGTTGAATCACTAATAGCACAAGAGCCGGGCCACATTCCTACCGTTTGGAAGGCCGTTCTAGAGTGAGTGAATTACACCTACTGGACAACTTCCTTTCAATGATGCTTGTCAAGTTTACTTGCTTCTGGTCGCGTCAACCCCGTCAATTACACAGAAGTATATACACTAGAAACTATAAGAAACGGCCTTGCTGCGCTGGAGAACAGGAAGACGTGGGGAAAGGCAATCGTTAGGGTCAAACATGAGACGGAAAAGGCCAAGTTATAAGTATTTTTGGCTAGTAGACCGTTGTCAGGCAACTGTACAGATGTACACTTACATGTGCCACCATTCCACAGTCAACCTTAGACCCGGCCGCCGTAAGGAAGATATACTGTGCATAATATAAGAAGTAATGCTACCAATTGACTAGCTTCTAAGGTAAAATATCATACTTTTTCTCCCGCAACCGCTATTCCGTTCGCCGAAAGCCCATATCCCAAAGATCCTGCTGATACTTCTCTTCTAACCATGTGTCCTGCTCGTCCAGATCAGCCTCTTCTTCCAGCTCTTCCATTAACAGCTCTTCGTCTGTGTCAGAGGACATAAGCATATCCTCCGAAGATGAATCCAGGTCCGACGATAAACGAACAAGTGCGGGATTCGTTTCACGATGCAACGGTAAAGCCACGGAGTCCACTTGTTCGTCCCATTCGATCGATCCTTCTGAATCGCCATCCGTATCTTCTTCCTTGTCATCCTCCTCTTCAGCCTTCTCGGCAGCTTCACTGAATGACGCCTCTGAATCAGTAGTCGACTCGTTCCCCTCTTCCCCCGAGTCACCTGCGTTCTCGTCGCCTTCAGGAGAGTTCTCTAAGTTCATTAGATGTGGCATCCCCATCATATGTAATGCATATTTTATGTGCTGGGGCAGAATATCCTAGCAAAGGTGATGGGCGCGTTAACCACATATACACATATGATAAGTCATGAGAAAACCAACGTGCTTGTCGTCCTTCCATACTTTCTTATTGGCTTTGAGGAAATTATCTTGTTCTCGGTAGATAATAGAACGATGGATAACGTTGGTCGTAAATTCTACGATGATCGCATGTAACAGGCGAAACGTATCAGCTGATATAGTTGTGTTTACTGGGGGGTGATCTTTTGGCTCATACGCAGACTTGTACATCCTTAGAATAAAGCATCAGCACGCGCCATGAGCTTCAATGTCCGAAAAACATACATCATGAGCCTGCCTAAGGGAGAGACATTGAGTAGGCCTAGATCAATCCGGCGCAGAAACGTAGCATCCACACCACGCTCCTCAAGCAATTGCTTGAACTTCGCCGCTTCTGTTTTCCCTGACGCACGGCGATGATGAAACTCTGCCTCCGGGACTCTAGCATCGACTTCTACCGCATATCTCGTGTTGCCCGGGGTTTGAGTGCTGGAACCGCATGAAACATCTCTGTCTTGCGTGGGCATCGCATGATCTTTTTCGCTCAGTTGCCTTCGAGCTCCTTCGTCATCCCAATTTTCTTCCCCAAATTGAATATGCTCATTACTCAGCATCTGCTCTGCTGGGTTTTTCTTTCGCTTCTTCGGGGGCATTGGTTTTTGCTTTCGGCCAGGACGAAGCTTCCCAATGTTATGGACCACTTCTCCACCGTTCACCTCGGCCCGTTTTCGCCTCATGTACAGACGTTTCTGGAGTCGCCGTCGAGATTTCGGTGAGAGCTGAGAGAGATCTGGGGTGGGTGAGGGATCAGGAGGTGAGGGAGACGGTGCTGTCAGTGAAGAGGGCGGTAGCGGAACCGACGACAACGCTGTAGCTGTAAATTGCTCTTCCACCATGGTCGTAGATTCTGGATCTAGAATGGTGCCATTAACAAGATCGCTCGCCTGACCGGTGACCACGATAGCTGTAGGCGTCTCGGGCAGCGTGGGAGGCACCGTTTGAGCAAATTCAGACTGTTCTAGAGAGACTGTGACCACCGAAGGTTCAATCGTAACAGAATCTTGGATATCATCGTCTCGGAAAAGAATGCTGTCCAGAACGGTCAACTGTTTTGGGGTCATGCATTTCAGGGCATCCAGCTTGGCCCAAGAAGCCTCGAGTGTGTTCTTCCAAGAGTCGAACTCGTCGCGTAAAGGGTGGCACTGGTCTGTATTGTCACCGAATAACCGTGTCTCCTCTTGATCAATGAGTTCTTGGTTCGTCCTGCGTTGTGCCGCAGCGTCCCATGACCCTTCATCCATGCTCAAATGTGCTCCCTCTACCTCTTCCAGTTGAATCCAGTCATCCGATACTTCCATAGAAATATCGAGATCGCGTCGTGACACAGGACTTTGGTCCTTTGCGGAAGCTGAGACAAGAAGGTCGATATATGCGCATACATCGGCAACGGATTTGTGTGCAAGACGCGCCGCAATCAGATCCGGTCGTAGAGTAGAGTATACGGACAGTGCGTGGAAGAAAATATCCTTCTCCGATGGGGTCCAATATCCTGTCTGTGGAATGTAGTCGGGCTCACTGCCGTCTGCATTTGCTTGCAGCTGAGATAGATGGTGACGGAATAGGTCGATGTAGAGGGTAGAGTTATGAGTGATATTGTCTGTATCGCCGACGTGGTCTTCGTCGTCCATGATGACGAGACATAAGGGAAATGCACTTCGACTGATGGACGTTTGAAGTAGAAAAAAAACTCGACTGCCTGTTTTGGAGCATTAGCTCCTATTTTACAAAATGGTCCTTATGTCAGCTTGTGTCCCAGTTTGTCCTTCGTCGGCCCTGCATGTAGTTTGAAAAACTCAATGTCTGCCCCGAGTTTCGGTTATCTTTTTGATCTTTGCAGCATGAATGAATCCGAGGAATTTATGGCTCCTTTGAAGCCTGCTCTAGGTATAAAATGAACATGTCATCTTACTGCAATGCCCCTACCACGCTCCCCAACAAATTTCGGCGCCCTTCAACACGACTATTGCTTGACGCACCTCCCGTCACCTTCCATACACCCGGGTCACTAGCAGCGTCACCTTGCGTATTTCTCGACCCTTGCAAGTTCTGCCTATCAGCGATAGCTATCCAAAATGCTGCATTTGCGTAAGATTTCGCTCATAATGCTATTACTGCTTAATTATAACAACTCGATAGATATCTCCCTGATGACGAAGTCCGAGGCTTATAGGTTCGCTGTTGGTTGAGCATTCGCACAACGCTTTTCCCAGTGCCAGCGAGCGAGCTTTCGCAGTTCACCCTTTATAATTTTACCCGATGGAGTGAGTTCTATTGGGTGTCAGGATTCCACTGAGCCTCATTAGCAAAACACAACTTACGAAAAGGTTCGTCACGAAGGATGATCATAACGGGAATGGCGTATCTTGGTAAACTGGTTGAACACATGGTGAGCATCAGGATAGACAGCCAATCTCGGAGAAAAATAACCTCACTTTTTCTGGGCCACTAACATCAGCGATGCTTCGGTCACTTGTCCCCGATATGGGGCCTTGATGGAAACCACCACAGCGACCAGCTCCCCCAGGCGCTTGTCAGGAACCCCGACTGCCGCCACCTCTAAAATCCGAGGATCGGTATAGAGCGCATTTTCGATCGATACTGAGGACTACGGAAAGACAAATGAATCTGGACGGTAAGAGGGGAAAAAGAAATTCGCAGTACCATGGTCTCTCCGCCCCGTATGATAACGTCTTTGACTAAAAGTGCGTTAGAACGTCTCTTGAATAGTCGTTCATTGCACTTACTGCGATCTTTGACATACAGGAAGCCATCTTCGTCCATCGACCCAATGTCACCAGACTTAAGCCATCCGTCCGACGTCAATATCTTACTGGTCGCTTCTGTCTGGACGTCAGAGACAGGTTCCGGGTAAACATGAACTACGGACACACCTGGATCATGCCAATACTCTTTCATAACATTTGGCCCTCGGCTAAATTGATGATTTGTTCAGGCTAACAGTCTTCGTGCAGGAATGATTTTTACTCACAGCCAAATTTCGCCGACTTCACCGGGAGGCACACATGCTCCAGCTTTATTGATGATCATAATATCATTGACCGGACACGCTCGACCTCTGAAAGTAACCGTAAAACGTTAGTACAATTCAAAACGTTCAACTGACCAAGACTTACGTGCTGCTCGGTCGCGTCACATAGTCCTCACCAGCATTCTGTCCACCAACAATTACATAAATTAAATACCGGTGATGACGATTGCAACCACGTACACCAACTGATATTGAATTAGTTTCTGTTAGACCATATCCTTGGCTCCTATTTATATCTGTTAGTACGTGTTCTCGTGCGTTGAGACTGTCACGTACAATTGAGCACCAGGGAAGACCTGTCTCGCCCGTTCTGTTAAGATTTCCGGGGCAGGAGAACCGCCGAAGAAAAGTCCCTCTAGTCTGTATCCCGCGAGGGAGCTATCAATGAGGTCCGACACCATTGCCGGAACACTGCATCAACGCGATTAGTAGCCGGCGACCAAGAACGCACGACGTCACTTACCCTCCCGCGACACAAACATTCTCGAGGCGGATTAAGCTAAGTCGCGTGAGAAAAACGTAAATAACATAAGATGGTGTGTTTACTTAGCAGCTAATAAAGAACTGTCAATGAACCGGATAAGCGCCTCAAAGGCTTCACTCACCATCTTCGACTATCCACTTTCGCATCAGCACAATCTTCATCCCTAGCATTGTCGCCATCATCTGGGTTCGAAAAATTAACACCAAACGCAGGGGCGAGAACGACGGAATGCTAACGGTATAACTAGTTGTTCCTGTGACATGGAACAACGGGACAGCGATCAACGCACCCTTTTGCGGGCCGGAAGGTGTCGAAATGAGGTTTTCCCCTCGTCGCAAGGCTGCTCGTCGACTTCCAACCACCGTCTACAAGTCCGGGATAAACAACTATTAGATAGGCGGATTGAATGCCTACATTGAGCGAATTTGTTAGAAACTGTCGTTGGGTGCTTAACACACCCTTGGGAAGGCCGGTCGTACCTGTCGAGAATGAAGTCAGAAATGGAATTCAAGAAGCGACATAATGTTACCTGAAGTGAACATGATGGCAGCGTTATCTTCGGGATGAATGGCTGGGTATGTTTCATCCAAAACGTTTCTCCAATGTCCGACGAAATCGTTGACGACGTCGTGGTAACGCTCCATTCCTTTCCGAAGACTTGCATCGCATGATGCGTCCAGGACGAGAACACCTGTAACACCGATCTCAGAACACATAGCTGTAAGGACAGGCTCCAGTACAGCAGCCCTCTCTATGTCGATAAGAAGAAGTCTACACTGCGTATGCACGATGCAGTATTTCAGAGGCACCAGTGGAAGCCACCTAGATGCTAGATAAGTAAACATATGTGATGACAGTGAGGTATCCTTACGCGTTTACCAGAACCGGGACTGCACCGAGGAGGTCTGGGGGTAAGCGTAAGTAGCGACATATTGTAGTAGCGCCAGACAACGTACGGCAAGCCCACCAGTTGATTGTAAATTCCGAGCAGTTTCGAGAACAGATACAGATCCGATCGCCTGTGAAAAAAAAACTCAGGATATCTTTAGGCTCATGGCTGTGGGACTACGAACCTTTTCGGACCCCATATGTGCTATAGTACACACCAGCGGCCTTCAGGGCGTACTCGTGGACCTGTCCGTAAGTGAGGCGCTCCCCTTCGAATACAACATAAGTGTCGTTGTGATATTTTTCGACTGAGGATAACCAGAAATCCCGCAGTGATGGTGCTAGATGCTTGTACACGCGTTGTAGCCTGCCGTCGACCAAACGAGTCTCGATCTCGTGGGGACTTCCCGGTCCACACAGAATAGCCTCAGCTGGGAGAACATCAGCGACATACTCCGCGTCGAATGGTGTACTCACCCTCCGCAAGGGAACGTCTAGGCCAAGACATAGTGGTGCACGTAGTTGAGCTCGGGAGGATAGCGGAGAGGTCCGGGAGGTGGTGTAACTTTTATAACAAGACCAGGACCTCAACCTGACATTCATGGAACATCCTAAGCATGCCACCTCAAGTGATATTGGTGGAGAATAGATCTCCGAGGACTGCGATGTTCCCGCGGTTTTTGTGTTACGCCGAAGCGCTTTAAACGGATTATGGGTCGATCCACAGTTTTTGATGTTTTCTTGACAAATCATTGAGAAATAGGCGCATTTGGGAAATTTATAGGTACGTTTTGAACATTTGGAGCACATAACCCATTTGATGTTGAATATTGCCAGGAACCGAAGTGAGCCTCCTTGCCAAATGGGAAATTCACCCCGTCATTCAGATGCAAGCCATTGGCAGCACCCGCTCGCATTGACACCGTCTCGAACGCCTTATACTTGACTGGGAGTCAACCCGTACAGTATCCGGCCCTTTTGATCTGAAAACGGAAAAGGATTAGCTCCTACAGGCGGTGCTAAAAGGGTCTTTAGGACTAGTAAGTACCTGGAATGTGATGTTATGTCCGAACTACCGGATGAAGATATTCACACAAAGTTCTTCCTTATGTCAATCAGGTTAGAAACTACCCACGTTCTAAGGCAAGTGATTTCTCCACTAGATTCTATTCCAAAGATGACAATCTGAATCCTGAAGATTAACGGTCAACTCCGTGCCTTAGGCCTAGGGTCTCCTAAAATCAGGCTTCCATGCGGGGCGGCAGAAGGTCCTTCAATAGAAGTCGGTAAATCTGGAAGGTGCTTTCATCCGCAAGCCTATTGTCTGGATCGCGAGTTATTCCACTGTATAAAGATAACGTTTTATCTGTTACCACCGACAATATGATGTGTTTGTCAGTCATCCAAGAGCCGGATCGAGCTCTCCGCGGACACAGGACTAACCTAGTTCGGGGAAAGTCCTTCGACGTAACATATGCTAGCGTAAACGGCTTATCTACAGTTGGAGATCGAAGGGTGATGATAACTGTAGGCGTTCATGATCACCGCCCAAAGAGAACTTGGAAAGAGTTACCTGAAGACCTGAATTTCATGGTTGCGTTAGCATCTACGTTATCAAGACGTGAGAGTCAACAGTCAAGATCTTGGAGTTGCGTTAGCCTTTTGAGCCTACATATGGAGATATCGAGAAACTCAGCAGATCGATGAAAGAGCAAAGTGAGAATGGCCTTCTACGGTTACTAATCGAGGATGTGATCGGTTATTTGGCCCTGTTATATCCAGAGGACGTTGCCCTGGCGTGGGACGCGTTTGTTACTTTCCACCACCATGCAGAGCCAAGACGACCCAGAACCCACTGTTCGTATCCGCGACCTCAAGAAAGACAGAGCAGATTTCGTCCTCGAAAATGTCGACCTTGCGTGCGCTGCCTTTTTGTGCGCGTATTCTCGTGTCTAACTAGACCTTGATGCTTAGTTTTGCGAATTCTCTTCGGAGGGTCATGATGGCAGACATTCCTACCATTGGTGAGGATCAAGCTCCTATCTTAGAGGATTTCTGCTTATTATCAGACAAGCCATTGATATGGTCGAAGTGGACACCAATACATCAGTTCTACCCGATGAGTTCATTGCCCACAGACTCGGAATGGTACCCTTGGTCAGCACGAACTGCGATGAGGCCATGAAGTACAACAGGGTGTGCACATCTAAATTCATGACTGCTCGGCTGTGGCTTAGTCTCATTCAAGGACTGTACATGCATGTCATTTTGTTCATATTGTTCAATCACACTGATCTTGGACGTGTCCTGCAATGAGGCTATCACCATGGACATAACAAGTAATCACCTCGACGTAGTAGCCGCACCCACCGATATTTACGGGGCAGAAGGTGGTGATGAATTGACAAAAAGGTCGACTGACTTCGGGCATCCTGTCGGGAAAAGTAAGACCGTCCTCTTTCATCTTTGGGAGCAGACCTGGTGACATCGTTCTAGATAGACCAGGAGTGCCTCCGGTGCTTATTTGTAAGATACGAAAGGGACAGGCAGTTGAAGATGAAATGCATCGCTAAAAAGGTCGCTTCTTGATCCATTGCGTTAACAGCTGCTGACCTTTACACAAGGGTATCGCTAAAGAACATGCCAAATGGTCACCTTGTTCTGCAGTCTCATTTGAATATGATCCTTATAACAAACTGCGGCATACAACCCATTGGTTTGAAGTGGACGAAAGAGGTGAATGGCCAGTTAGTGACAACGCCCGCGAAGAAGATCCACCCCGCGATGACGAGCTTTTCGATTTCAACGCCAAACCTAGAAAATTCTACTTCGAAGTGGAGACGGACGGAAGTTTAGGTCCTCAAGAGGTGGTTATGAAGGTTTGTACATCACCACTGCCACGACATACTAGTTCTTGATTCGTCGTCTGCCAGGGCCTTAAAGAACTGCAAACAAAATTGGCCGAATCTTATTTTAGGTCTCAAGCATGATACAGAAGTTGACATGATCAATGGCCAAGACCAGCAACTTGCAGCTCCACCTCCAGCAGGCGATGGGTGGGGGGGAGGTGGGGGAGGAGGTGGTGGAGGGTGGGGTGATTCGAGTGGATGGGGTGGCAGTTCCAGTCCCTCCCGCACCGGAGGAACAAGTGCATGGGGAGGTGCTAGCCCAACTTCGGGTGGAGGTTGGTCAAGTCCCGAACAGCAATCAAATGGATGGACCGTGTAGTCTGGATTGTAATTGTTATGTTGGTAATCTGTATGTAACGGTCGTTATCTCGTAAAAATCAAAATAATTCCATATAGATCGCAGTCAAAAGATACTCAGCAGTGTCCACTAGTGTCCAACTATATCACCTTTGCGAAAAAGTCCGGTCAATTCCAGCTCGACCTCATGCGCGCGGTTTCATCTCGATGAAATCTGTTCCTGTAGTATTCACGGCAGAGCTAGATGGGCCGGAAGTCGGCATGGTCATCGCACTTGGCATCCGGAAAGCTGAAGACGCGGTCGGGAGTTCCGAATCGTCAGAAAGTCCTCGGCGAGGACTCGTCATATGAAGTTCATCGGCTTCCCCGAAAACATCATCTTCAGCACCTCCAACTAATAACCGGAGATAATATCACGATAAAAGTAACACCACAAAAAGGAGATAACTAACCTATTATGTTCGAACCCGACAAGTGCCAACCCCCAACAGGTTCAGCAGGTACAGGCGGCATGCCCGTTGCCTTTTTTCTATGGTCGGCTTCAACTTTCTCCCAAGGAACCTTGGTGTAACGTGTAGTTTCAGGTTCTTTGTCCGGATTGCCGGTCGGGCCATAGATGTGCAGGTCTGCCAGGACCGACTTCAATGCACATATCCACTTGTTTCTGCGTTTGGCTAAGTTGAAAACAGTTGAGTCCCATCAGCTGCGCGTCAAAGGAACTTTTTGACCTTTCAAACCACCCTGCTGACCGTTGCTTTTGTATTTGATTTCCGCCGAAAGAGTCATCTTTTCTTGATCAGGGAAGTCTATTAACCTTGAGTAAAATCCTTATCTTCATAGCGTGTGGAAGGTTTTACCAACGACCGCCACATCGAATACCGGTTGATAATCACGCCTTTCCTCCTTGACAAAGTCAAGCATTTTATCTCGAAGTCGTTCCAAATCCTCGAATGAAGTTGCGTAGCTGACGTCAAAAGTGAACGTCTCACTCATCTAACGACGATTCGGTTGTAGTAAGCATCTAGCGTCTATTTTTGACTGATGAAGACCAAAAAGACTTACCTGCGGACTACGCCGAATATTTTGTATAAACTGGAGACAGGTGAAAAGGTAACGAATTTGAAAGCATCAGAACATACCAGAGTGTTTAGCACGCTGTTAGGTGCCTGAACATATACTCCGTTCGAGTCCAGAAATATTGTGCTCAAGAGACGGATCTCCTTCACAGTATACGATGCTTTCTCCAAATCCACCCGATCTCCGACATCGAAGGGATGGCGAACAAAGAGGAAGATAATACTAGTAAGAACCTCAGAAAGACTTGACCCAATCAACCAACTCATCCCTAAGAACTTATTGGTTACGAATGATTTGACAACGCGGAGAAAGGGACTGACCGAGGATCAATGTTCCAGCGCCAGTAACCAAGGTCGTCAACTGTGCTTCCTGTAGAATCGAATGTAAGAAGTCTGTGGTCATGAGGGCAAAGAATTGAGATATACCAAGCAAATCGCAATGATCAACGCAGCGGCGACGACATAAAGAGACATTAAGATGTTATCTAGACGCCCAACGGCACTGTCCAGATCCTGCATAGAATGCTCGATGGACAGTTGTTCTCGATGGAAGTCCCTTATCACCTGTCAGGATCACGATGGCTTCGAAGTAAGAAGAAACACAAACAAGCAGGCCATTTCAACCTCATCCCTAGATGCATCACCATTCGAATCTTTATCAAATAATGCGAACACTTGATCAGCCTCGTCTTGGTTGGGGAAAAATCGCGCAATATCTTCCACAATGAGCCAATCGGAGCCAGGTTTGACAAAGGAGTAAAAGAGCCGGCGGGCGAGCTAAAATCATACGCATGAGGATATTATCTCTACTCTAAAATCTTATCTGGAACATACCAAACGGGACTTGTTGGCTGATTCCAGAGCAGTTTTGACCATTGCTTGCGGAGAGTTTGGTTGGAGCACTGAACTGTCATGGTATGTTAGCCAACTTGATCCATTTAAAGTCCATATGGAGCTTGTTCTACCTGCCAGCAATTTCAGACTAACGGAACAGATATCAGTATTCATTGACTGACAACGCGGGAGAAAGATACGCACTGCGACATTTCCGAATGCCGATGTCGTTGTTGTTGCGGCCGTACGCACTCCTTTCATTGCACGTTTGAAGAATTTCTTAGGAGCCGCAATACCTTTAGAAGTACTTTCCTTCAGGGTATCAGAACGGCCGGGTATGTCTGAAGAATGTCGGTATAGAGTAACGAGAGACCTAACGGCAAACTTTTGGCCGGCGATACGCTCTGTCGCAAGAATATAGAGGATAAGATGTCGACAAGGCAAAGATTAGAGCACTGACCAGCGTAAGACCGTTCATGGAATTTTCCAGCAATCCATTGTATAGCAAATTTCTCAGCTAACAGCACCGCTGCACAAAGGTATATACCGAATAGCAATTTGCCAATGAGGTTGATGGCATCAACAGATTTCTCGGTAGCGTCTGAATTCTGACGAGTGTCGATAACGGGATTCCAAGTGATCCAATTGGCGAGTGACCATGCAAACAGGGCGACATATCGATGCAATGCTGAAGCCCAATCAATGTATCTTCGTGCACCCACGGCTACGGCGCCCACAGTTGCGCGGATGATAGGTGGCAATAGACGGGAACCAGCCAAAGCAACCCACCAGCCACCCCACACGACACTAAGCCATATACTCCACCAGAGAAGTTTGACGCCCCAAATCTATAATAGCTGCTATAGCCTATTCAAGGCCGAGAGAAGAAGGACTTACCGCGGCATTAGGGAACGTAGTGAGCTGAAGTATACCCGGGATCCAAAGTATAGTCATGATGGGTAGAATGAACAATATCCACCTGGAAACGATTGATACGTTCAACAGATAATTGTACAGTTTCGACACCTAGATACTCCCCCCGTTAGAATAGAAAACGAGGTGCAGATACGTTGCTACGCGCCTTGTTATTGGGCATGTCTCCCTCCGCATAAACTAGGTGGCTCTGGCTTGCATTTCTCGAGTCGAACTCCTCGTAGGAATGTTCAAACTTCCTGATACCGTTCAAAATATCCCAACTGGATCCTCGGCTGTGCGCAGGAGGCTTGACGGGCTCTGGCATTGAAGGACCGGAAAATCCACCGCGTTCAGCATCGTAGCTCTCGGATCTGATGTTGGCGTCGAAAGAATCGTCCACAATATGCACACGTTTTGGGGCGCCGGCACCGAGAGGAAGCGAAGATTGGGAAAGGGAAGCCCCCCGTTGCGGTTGGGGGGCAGGAGGGTACATGGAAGATGAGGTGGCGGAGAGAGGATCAGCTTGGGCGCTATCGTGTTCGTTGCTATCGCCCCTGATACCAAAATCAGGCTGGTTCAAGCTGACCGGGTCGTATCCTGACCGTGTTGGTGACCGCAAAGGATTCATCCCGCCTACTGACCTTTCGTTAGGGGGAATTTCCTTAGTTTTGGCAGCAATTACGGTTGCCCTCCAGGGGAATACCAAGGAGCCGAACTGTTCCTTAACAACAAGGCCACATTAGGAAACCTTTCCCTTTCTCCTACCACAATCTCCCACGAATCCTTCTCTGCGAAGTTCTACCAGCATCGACTGACCTAATGTCGCAGGGTCCTGAGGCACACAGCTTTTTCTTAGCCGCTTAGACGGCTCAGAGCAATAGATACCGCTCCCGACGACTGCTGCTCGATGGCTTGGAATTCCCCTGAATTATTTCCACGTTAGACTTCCTCGACATCGACGCTCATTGTAAGAAGGGACAATACTCCCATGTGCTAGTGACTTTCGTTTTTACCTGTCCAAGCTGTGCTGGCTTCGAAGCATTCGTCTTGCACTTGTAGATTAACTGCATGTACCTGTTCTGACAGGTTCCCGTTCACCACTGCCCGTTCTGCTATTTTCTACTGGGACCAAACCTGTGTCAATCTACTACAATGATACCTATCAGCTGTGGCAGTGAATCTAGCCTTGACCTTGAACTTGAACTTGAAGACCTGGAATGTCATTGTATATTTTATTATTATCTCGAAGGCTTGTGTTGTTACAGATGAGTATTAGTTTTAGCACGAGAAAGGAAATTTGGTGCTGCAACGGTATTGACGTTTAGCAGGATGCTATTTTCAACTGTTAAGTGTTTGAGGGGACCGAAAGTACGTGCCTATCATCGACTGTTGTATTTCCCGTTCAGCGCTACATAGTATGACAATCGCCCGGTGGGCCTGTTTCCTTTCGGTCCCGGCATCATTGTGCATGTAGGTATCCTAAGGTCGAGAAGGTAATCCATGTCTCCTTCGTTGCGGAAGGAGCACAGTTTGGGGATTGAGGAGAAGAGGCGAAGAAGATCACTGCTATAAATGTAGAATGATGACTGCCGGGTGACTTCGAGAACTTCAAGAGATGTGCAGGTAGAGCAAAGTACATCAAGAAGGGGACCAGCAAAGATTGCCAGTTCACCATCACGCTCATGCTAGATCCAGCGGGTGGGACGATTCAAGATGTTTAAGGAGATCTGGATGAGAGAGAGAGACTGGGGAAACATTTATGTTAATCATCCAGCAGCCCTCCAGTTTTACTAATCCAAATGCTTTCAACAACATGTTATCAGTAGCCATGCAATCTAGGCAAAGGCACCTTGCCATGCCAATATCCTCGAGGCAATCCCTGTGGTCCAGGCGACGTACCTACGCCATTTATACTAGGAATTACCTTCTACGACTCATTGTATCATCCCGAATTTCAAGTCGCTAGCCCCCAGCTCCACTTCCTACCGATGAGCAAGGATCTTGATAAACGATATGAAAACCTACGTGGGTCTTTGGAACCCTTCGGGCGGGCTGAAAGACAAAGGAAAATACGTACTCAATAGTGAGGGAGTGCGTTCACCATGCGCTCACACCAAAATATCTTTAAGTAATAGAATCACAAGCGAAGATATTCAGGGCCGCATCTAGACCTGTATACGGTGTAGCGCCGCCCCGGCGGGAACGTAAGTACATTAACGATGATTGTATGTACATACATTGATTTTACGGCAGAGAAG
This sequence comes from Armillaria novae-zelandiae, assembly GCA_030435655.1. NCBI lineage: Eukaryota > Fungi > Basidiomycota > Agaricomycetes > Agaricales > Physalacriaceae > Armillaria > Armillaria novae-zelandiae. The sequence goes on along the minus strand of JAUEPR010000004.1, from coordinate 956,708 downwards.
CTTGGGACCGCGATGAGATTTAGCCCGATGACCTTCGGTAGCACTTCGCCGTTTGGACCATTATGTTCTTCAGAAATGAAGATGAAACGCCTAAAATCATAAAAGGACACCAACTGGTCGCATCCGTACGTCAAGTATTATAAATTTGGCGTCACACGCACTGCTGCGCCGGCCATGCTTTCTACCAGGTCATTTATCAAGTTATCTTGGTCGTCACTGCTAGCTCGCCTCTGTTCGGGCGCCTTTCGTCCAAAAAATCCTTCCGATTCCTTCCTGGAGAGTAGACTTTGAAATCTTCTAACTCCGAGTCCTAAAATTGGTTCTTCACTGTGCTGTGGGTGCAGATTGACATCTTCGGATTCGGGTTTGCTTATTGGAACACGATCACAATCACTGGAATGACGTAGTGACTAAAGTACTATCTGACAGGCTCGGAGCCAAATCTCGACCCGGCCAAGGCGACCGTCGTCAAGCGTGATTAAACGCAGGTTTCATGGGCTACAGTTTTTGCATATTTTGAGTCCCTGGAGGTCCCTGGAGATAGATAACTGTCACGCCCCCCCTTCTTTGCCCACCCCCCTGTGGCCTGTATTTACCGGAAGTTGTCGCCAAATAACGGATCAGCTGAACGTGCGTGATATCGACACGGATCACTGAGTTCCTTCAGAGCTTATCTACACCCGCGTCTCTGTCGTCTCCTCTCTCTTGCGCGTGACAAAGAAGTGTTATTCCGTGTCCAGGCCTATGTATTTGTCCACCGATGTATCCTAGACAGCCGCAAAAACCTGCCATCCGGCAGTAAACGTTCTGGTGATTTCTCCGACAGAAAACCTACACCGCGTAATGAAAGAATTGGTTCCGGAGGTGTAGGTGGTGGGGATGATAAGTGACGTCGTTTAGGTTTGAAAATGATAACAATGATGAGCCCAAAAATGATGAGCAAAAGAAGAAAAATGCATTTCCGTCGACCTGTACTTTTCTGGTATCTGGTCAGCAGAAGAGATGAGCGACAATCGGAGAAGTAAACATAGAGACAAATACTGTGTCGCCGTATTCAACTCCTGGACTGCTTCGCTCACATGAGCAGCGGTCTGCTCGACGTTGTACTCGACACTGTCCAGTATAGTGCCCTGGTCAATTACCAACACAGAAAGGTCTTTGAACAGCTCAGCCAGAGACGCGATAGAATTTGCGATATCAGTGAGCTCTCGATCACGGGTCTGGAGGTCGGTGCTAGGATTAGCTTGGGTTAAAGAAAGAGACTGAGATCGTGTGTGGGTCTATAAACGAAAATGACAATTGGGGCATTAATCACGGCCGGAACAAACGAAACCAGGGTTGTGAAGGAAAACAAGTCGACAAAGAGGTTTTTTAGACCAGAGTGCCGGATTAATGTGGAGAGAGGTGTCGATGGCGATGGATAATCAAACATCCGGGGTACAAGGCCGAAATCATCCAAGTCCCACAAGGATGCAATGTGATTGTACGACGTCAGTTTGTGTATGGTAAAAGGGACAAGTTTCATGTGATGTTTACGGCGGAGAGAGGTCGGAAGTGAAACAGGACGAGGTTGTTCATTCATTCATGAATAACCGTGCGGTGTAAGATCGGGAGATCATTAAGAACGCAGTAGAAAAATGGACATTGGAAATGAATGACATCGGAGGACAGAGAATGTACACGAGAACAAAGTAAAACGATGAGAATGAACTCGCAATGAAAAGAAATAGAAACTTACGGCAGCTTCGACATCGTCATCGACAGCACTCAGACCTTCAGAACCTCTGAGTGAAATCGTTCCTGACGCGATCAGGAGATCTTGGTTTTTGATCGCATGACCTTGTAGTTCTGCGAAGAAAAAGATCAGTACAAAAAAACGCTGAAAAGTTAACTCCACAAGGGTCGCGTGATTGAATCGATCACGCAGGCTGCGATGAACATGAAGATAAAATCGGAACACGGGGAAGCGACGGATTGATGGCAAGAGGTGAAAAACGCGGCAAGGACTAACTTTCCATGTAGACACGCTGTTTCTTTCGGAAGGTGGCGCTCAATTCTTGTACCTTTGCAGCAAGGCCGCGCTGGACATTCTTAGCTGTCTGGACTCCATGTTGTAGGGTCTGGGCCTCGGTTTGTGATGGGGGAAAGGTATGGGATACGGAGACGACGCCAATGCGTTGGATTAGCGACTGACATTGTCGAAAATTCTTACGAGGTAGCCGGTTGGAAAGATAGGACAACTAGAAGTGACGAGAAAGCTTACCTTTGTTATGTCCGTCGTGGCAGCTTCGATTTCTTGCTCTTCGTGAGACCGGTCCGTAAATCCGGGTAGTACATGTTTCGCGTGTAACTTTTCGACAGCAGTAACTGTTGGCAACACAGCAGCATCCTGAGAATGGACCTGTAACTGAACCAAGTAGGGACTGACTTTTCGCCTGAGTATCGGCAAGAATTAGTTGTACTTGTTCGGAGATGTCCACCCTGAGAAGCAGATTAGTATCCGGAGGCAATGGCGAACAGAGGAAGAGACCATTTCGGAGGCAGATCCATGTCGACGGTGTCGTGGTTGATGAGCTGCTGCTGCTCATCGTCAGTGTCGTCGAAGGTGATTCTAGTGCGAGAGAAACGGGTCGAAGACGCCCGGGAGTCGCGGTAGGAGAGGAACAAGCCTGTCCTGGAGCGAGTGATGAGATTCATGAGAGGAGCGGCCAAAAAAGGATTGTCACGCTGGAGCAAATTATAGAAATTAACCAACAATAATATTAATAATCGTAGAAATCCCAAACGTGTGACAGGTCGGCAAGCTGTGAAATTTAAATATATTTGATCTCCGACGTCCTCGCCGGATCTCACATGTCTCGGTATAAAATCCCGTCAATGAGGAGGTCCATCCCATCCCCCCACCCCTTGTCTTTCAATCCAACTGTTCTCATTGTCGTTTACCATAATGTGCAACCTCGAAACGTACGTTCTGTGTCGTGAACGTTGCCCGTCACTGTCAGCTGACCGTTCTCTTTCCAGCGAAGGCACCAAGCACGGTTGCGGCCACTATATCAAGGTATTATCGATTCCGAAAGCTACCCCAACGCTGTGCTCATCAATGGTCATCGTAGACCCGGACAATCCGGAAGATAGATTGTGGCAGCAGTCGCTGTCTTCATTCAAGTCGACATCCTAATGACCCCAACCATGATTGCTCAAACTCGGGATGCAATCGTGTACGTGTTGAATACATTTCATTGGCGTGTTTCTTACGTGATGCTAGTATCTGGGTCCCGACCGCGGGGAGACCGTGACCCGCACCACTGCCGACTACTGCACTCAATGCGAGTACTGGTATAGAGGCCCCGGATCAAGGCCTCGTAAATAGGCTTTGCTTGCTGCAATGTCCGTGCTCCCCTACATTTGGCGTCAACTCTAGATCCCTTCAACTGTCTCTTCACTGCACTACTGTTCCCATGCTCTCTGTACTCCTACATTGCTTTCGTAGTTGATCTATAAACCTAGTCTTGTATCAGTACTTTCATATACGCTCATCCTCAATTTGCTAGTATTTAATCCCCGCCTAATTCCTATATTGCATTACGCGCCCAAGTACAATAGTTTCTACCACTTGACTGCCAAACCAACTATTTCGTTCTCAACTGCTCGATATTGAGTTCGGAACGAGCTCCGCCCGACGTCATTAGCTTCCGACAAAATTCTCGTAATGAGCTCGTCATGTATGTTGGCAACCGACCCTGTACATCGTGTTTCCACAGGCGCCCACTCTACAGCTCCATTTGTATCCTCCGGAGGTGATGACTCTTCCCAGTATACCTCTTCAACTTTCCTTGTCCATTCCTTGTTGCCCCATCGGGGGTTCTGCGTCTCGACCCCGGCATCACTCCAATTTCGCGTGTAGCCTTCATCATCAGCATCTTTCATTATCGTCAATGGTGCCTTCAATTGTCCGCCGCCGTTAACACACCCTCCTGGACACGCCATGACCTCGACATAATCGTATGGTCGCTCTTTTACGTCGTTGCTTCCAGCACCTCTCTTGATCCTGCGATTCGCAACTACACCTGCCAGCCTGCCAGCTGCACCCGTCCCCACGCGAACTCCTTTCTCCTTAGCCTACCTTCCTGACCACATTTTGCAAGTTTCGGAAGCCGTAGCACTTGGCACCTTTGAAGACGACCTGGCCAGTACCATTCACAGCTTCCGTCCGTAATACATATTCTTCGTAGTCGGAGTTTCTCATTTGTCTGACGGACAGAACCAAAGGCGTTTCCGACGTCTTCATCACATGCGATATAATCGCCTGGAGATAGGAACCGGAAGATGAGCCTGGGTGATTGATCAGCTCGGGGAGTGTGTTTTCCGAGATATTATTTGGATCTGGCGCTAAAGAGACTGGTGGGACCAGTTCACCGGGTACTGGGTTAGACAGATCCCAGCCTTTCTCTCGCATCATGAGCTCGAGCTCTCCGGTTGTGATGACACAATCAACGTCCCGCGTTGAATACACCTCGTTGTAGAAGTCACTGCGGGACGCTTCTAATTTTTTGTCATAACAAGGCATCACAGAAACATGGTATATTTCGTGTGGTCTGGAAATAATAAGAATCGGATAATGGCGAAAAAGCACGAAGTACACACAGTTTTCCCCACTTTCTACCCATCCAATACTTCACTAGCGTTCCCATGACCTGCTGCGGGCTCTTAGTCTGCGCTATGAAAGGAAGCATCTCCGAGTGTGCCTTCTCTGCATAACATATCCAACCTGGGCATGCGCTGGCAAGCATCGGCAAGTATCCATCAGCTGCTTCCTGGCCATCACCCATGGAGTCAGTGGAGGCCTTGATACGATGTTTCTCTTGTCGCTCCACGAACTCCTTCACATGCTCCGTCAAGGCCAAATGCCTGGCAAACGTTGTATCGAACACGTAGGCAAAACCTAAAATATCCTTGCAAAAGCTGCGAAGTCTTCGCAGGACCTGACGTGGCGATATTCGCGACTGTGTGGAAGAAGAATCTGATAATGATGCAGCAAGTGATGCGAGAGATTGAGGGGCGATGGAAATCACTGGTGTTCTCCGGCTGTCGCAGAATTCCGACGAAGGGTTTGATTCAAGGACTTTGAGAACTTCGATGTGAGATTGTAGTGTGATCAGAACTGACTCGGCCGAGGTGATGCACCCACTGGGGCGATAAAGATGATGAACGAAGAATCCAAAAGTAGCAAGAAAACACACCTGCAGGCTAGACAGTCATTCAAATTGACCTGGGCCTGCTCCAGCTTTGTCCCTGAACTGGAGTGTTTGCGAAGACTTGATAATCCATCGGCGGAAACTTCGTAATAGGATCCGCTGGAATCAACTCGTATTTCTGTCTGAAGGCAATGAGAAAACCGCAAGGTCATATTAGAAACAAGTACGGACAGCGGCAGCGCCTGCATGTTTCTCAGTTCCCGATATAAAGTTGGTCTGTTCGACAGGCTTTATGCATGCCTGGGAAGGGCCAATAAAATCGTTCAGATCTGTCAATGTCTGCAAAGATAGAAATCATCACTTCTTCCGCTAGCCGACAAATTCAAAACCTACTAGCGCACCAGAGAATGCCATTAAATTTTCGTGGGTAGTAGACCAAGATGGAAGTCGATGAGTAAGACCTAAACTTCCGTCCGATCACTAGAATACCCACGTGGTTTGCCGTCGCTTACCTGGGTCCTGGCCTATCCCTGTACGAGCTCACGGCTTACAGAGTGCCACCATCAGTGTCCCAGAAGCACTTATACATGCGGCTACCAGGGGGGCCGATCTTGCAGCATGTAACCCACGAAAATGCTTGCGAAACGCTAGTGGTCCTTAATGTTGACGTGATTTGGCACCGACGCGTCTGTGGCGTGAGTATTCGAGTAACGGATCACTTTCATTTACTCATCATCCTCGTCACGAGTTTCCCAGCACAGATAGTAATACATCATGCAGAAATTTGAGCAATATATTCTCATCATCGAGCGCTAGTTGGGTGGCTGGACAGCTGACATAGGAGGTAAGTGAACACAGGACGTCGGTGTCAGTTTTTTCCAGCATGTGGGTATTGGTCAAATTGAAGGCACTTCTGGAACAGGTTCCCCCCCACGGGATCAATATGCTACTTTGCCGGTACATTCTCGTCTTTACAGAAGTTTGCCCTGGCTGGGGACCGGATTACCGTGTGCTGAGGTCACTGTAATGGGTAGCCGTGGCCATAACGGAGCAATTTCTGCCCTCATTCTTCCTGGTAAATGTATGGGCTTGAGCATACATAAGCTACTTCTAGACATCTCCGTGTGTACCAAGGATCAATTCAGCCATCCGTGGGAAGATTAGACATGCCATTCAACGACGAAACCGCCTGCCAGGTATCTGTGTGTTGCTGGGCCTTAGGCTATCACTACCTGCGAATTACAAAGGCTCACACGCAATAGATTTATCTCAGAGAGATACTCCTGCTATAATTCGTTGGGAATCTCAGGCGAAGATTTGCTTGTGTGTCCAAAGCATCTGACAGATTTCGTGACCGACCTGAAGTGGTGCTACTCTCTATTGAGTGCGGCAACAATCCACAGCTAGATTTTCCACTCGTTCTTCCCTGTCCGGAAGTATTCATCCTGTTCTCCGGATCTGTGGGTATTCCAAGGTCGCGGAGCTCGAAATTCATCAGGTAGTTGGATCTATTAGCAAGAGCCTTCAGCCTTGCTCATCAAAGTGGTCTATACATACTATTCGTATCGATTGTTGATCGATTGTGACGTAGCCTGCTTAGATATTGCTTGTAGATGATCTTCCTGCACTACCGACTGTCGCAAGCTCTGCCCTACAGCCATCTTAGATCGTGGCAGGGCAGTGAGATCTCCCGAGCTCCTGTCATGTGGACCTGCAGGCGACATGCGGGACCGGCAGACGTCGACGTCGTGGCCAGCAATTTCTCCTTGCCTGATGTTCGTCGCTTTGAACGATAAAGAATCGTTAATGTAAGAATAAATTTATATTCTGAACGCAAAGGAGTCACTCCAATTTGCCATTTAAAGGTCGGAAAGAAGAAACAATTAGTCGTAGATGTCCACCGCTGTGAATACGGTTATAAACTGGTGCGCTCAGGCTGCAGAACCGTGGGGTGACCACGTATATCTATGTATAATCCGTCCAGGGAATAAATGGGCACCACGTATAAGAACTTGAGAGTGATATTGAAAATTCCGTGCAGATCACCGCAGGATCAGAGGCCGCTTAAGCTATAAGAACATTCTGATATTATATATGATATTTAGGACAGGATAAGACGAATTCATGGTTCGGGCAATCCTCCTAATATTGGAAATTGCAGACCGCTTGCGCGCCACTGATAGCAGCTGCAGACAGCCCCTCCGGCAATGCTAGCCAAGAAACTAGTGGCCGAGGTGGGCTCCAACTTACTACACAGCCACCCATCAGTCGTTTTGTTAGAACTCCCATGGGTTCGCATGAAGCTCATGATGACGACGCCTCTATCGAAATATGCAGACTAAACTGTGTAAACACAACGTTTATACTTTAGCCTTGGTTTCGATGTAGCTGAGCAAGGCTTCATCAAATTGGTCTACGCGTCGATTATGATTTACAAACCGGACGTAATGGCCTCCTAGCGTTGCCCCCTTTACACCATCTCCGGCTTTACTTTGATGCGGAAAATGCACGGCGAGCTCACTGGTGTCCGCTCGAGGCGGCTCAAATTACGGTGGCGCTTTGTATAAGTTATACTAGGTTGTCATAGGAGGTTCGATCTTCGTTTTCCGCATCATGAAACGACTCCTATCCTGGGTTCCTTATATCCTTCCCTACCTGATGACTTTTTGCAAGCTAGTCCTTAGCTCCCCCAACTTTGAGTATGGCAAATGCGGCTGCCGTCGCGTACGTCTTTTCTTTTCCCTCTGGTTTCACGCTGAAAACCATTTATTTACAGCCATGGTCCCATGCTCATAGGACTCATGTTTAACTTGCTCCTGCTGGGCGTGATTGTGACCCAGGTTTACATTTATCTAACGACGTATCAGAAGTGCGTACCCCACCTCATACCTTCGTTTGGTTTTTTTGAGTTCGTGGCCTTTCAGACGAGATAAGCTTTGGATGAAAGCCCTCGTACGCATGCCTCTACTTCCGGTCGTTGGTAACACTCATTTGCAGCATGGTTAGGTCCTCTTTTTATTCGTGGCCAACATAGCAAACTCCGTCTTCCTTATGGCCGACACGTACATCGCGCTCATCAAACATTTTGGTTCGTCTTCACATCTCCAGCTCTCCGAACAAGCATTCAGATGATTCCAGACGACGTTCTTTACCTATCTGATGCAACGTGGCGTAAGACCTTCTCCTTCCGTCTTTTATCAGTAGAGAATAACCTTCATTTCCCACAGTCTTTGCTACCGATCCCGCGTTGACTGGTATCATTTCTGCAACCGTGCTATTGTTTTTTGCCTGGCGTGTTAAAGTTCTTACGTCGAACTGGTACCTTGCTGCACTCGTTGCTGCTTTGGCACTTGCAGGCGCCGGAGGTGCCATTGCTACCACTGCCAAAATTCGTGTCATTCCTGCGTTCGCAAACTTCCAAGAATTCCAATCTGTAGTCATCATCTGGCTCGTCGCCTCATGCGTCGCCGACATCTCAATTACAGCAATATTGGTGTCGTATCTGCGGCGGCATAAGACTGGCTTCCACGGCTCAGATGAACTCGTCGACAGGATTATCAGGGCGACGGTCCAGACCGGTTTGATTACGAGCGTGGTTGCTATCGTGGATTTAATTCTCTTCCTCGTGAATTCATCGGGTTTGTGAGTGCTTTCCAATGCTCAGTTGTTTCTCCTTCATTGTCCCTCTGCTATACAGGCATCTGATATTCAACTTCATCCTCGCGAAGCTATACACCAATACCCTTATGAGCTCACTGAACTCTCGCGCCGGATGGGCCTATTCAAATTCCAGTCCCGGATCTCACTCTCAGTCAGGTCTGGTCTCTACATCAGGTGTAAATAGTTCAAGTCGAAAGAAAGGGACGGGTACGACAACACGCCCAGAAGTATTCGTGCATGTTGAGCAGCATGAGTTGGGAGATCCACGTCCTAGGAATGGACTAGGCGGGGGAAATGGCCCACCACGGTTTGTTATAGATCCTATGAGCACCGACGAAGATCTGAGTAAGCGGAGAGAGGATGAGGAGGATGTGTGGGAGACGACGAAGACTGCTGACAGAATTGTTTAGTGTCTGGATTTTACCATATTGTACAAGTCTCCAGTAATACTTATTTATTCCCCGACGATATAATGTTGAATCATAGGGACGTTGCTGTATGTTTCTGAATGTCATTGCGGACCACGAACAGCTTAACTGCCAAGAGCTCAGAAAAAGGTCCCCACATCGGAGTTTCGAGACGTAACCCGTCTCGTAGGATTGAATCAAAACCACCACCACCGGCGTGTTTTTTTAGTATCATGTGAACCATCATTACGGATAGAAGCCAGACGGTCTCTTAAAGTAACGAGTTCTGCGAGTAAGTTGGAAGAAGTCCTTAGAATCTGAAAGGAGGTTTACCAGGCTCGATAGAGCCACTCCTAGTAAGCAGAAATTTCCGACCAGGCAAAAACCGGTAGGATAATGTATGAGGTTTAGATTTACACGTTTGTCCCCAACAATGTGAGTCGGGATCTCCTCTAATAGCAAGCCGATGCATTTTGCTAGGGTAAAAACAGCGTGGCAAACTTTCTGATTTCATTCCTTATCTCGGATTCTCAATCATCTCGCTTGCATTTGGACCGGCGCGAGTTAGTCACCTGCTGAGAGTGATCATGATTGGAGCTCAATCCCAGGCCTACTCGTAAGACGTCCAATCATTTTTGGTGGTCACTAGCAATTAATGCATGGTGAGCGAGGTTCGGAGGTGTTCCAGTTTTTCCACCTACTGCTTTACCCTGCTCTTAACTGTTGCTGATATGTTATGCCTACAATGCTCTCTTACGCTTTCCTGGATTTTGATAGGCTGTAGGAGCGAGGACGCGAGGACGCCGCTGTCATTTCCTGTCTTCGCGATTCCGGGATCTCGGGAGTTTGAATTGCGATAGCCACCCAACCTACTTATCCTGCGGACAACGTCTTCAGCTGGCTACCCGCGAAGCAGAGGGGTGTCATACCTATCTTGACTTACTCTGAACCTGGCTGCGTGGGTATAGTGAACATTTCCTCAACTCGTTCGATTTGGTTCCCTCAACCACTAATGTGCTGAAGTTGTATGAAAGCCCTGAAGAGAAGCCTATGTCATTTGATGCGTAGCGTTATTCCTCTTGCCTCATCAACCCAGAGGCCCGAATGCGCAGACATTTGGCAGTTCTTCTCAGTCGGGACCTCGGCAACATTACCGTGAACGGTCGGAAGAATTCACAACACGTTCACGGCGCGGGTGTGGACTGTCACTTTGTCCCCTTGTGGGCTGGTCTGTGTTCCGTCTACGTTGTCATGGCATAGCAACCAGGGTATCGATAAAAGGCTTCATTGTTCTTGACTTCTACTCTCCTCCTCTACCAGACAGGATAGCTGGCAGAAGATGGGTTGTCCTTATTTCAGTGCCTGAAGGATCTCCTTCTCTGTGTTATAATTCGCCGTTCCTATCCCTGAATGACCCCACTGATTGTCATATTATAACGAATGCCCTCGGGCGTTGTATTCCCACCTTCTTGCTCCGACGCTTATGGCTTCTGCTAGCGGTTCAGTCCGCTCTTCGCCACGCCGGCCTCACTCTCCTGTCTCCATGTTTGCTCTCGCTGACAATGGCTCTCCAAAGCAGCCTAAACCACTAGCCAAAATTGAGAAGAAAACAAAGCCCCCATCGACATCCACTCCTCGTAACTCAGATGCAGCCTCGGTCCGATCAGCAGCACCATCCCTCTCAACGACAGCGAGTCTGTCACCTACTAAATCCTTTGCATGTATTATACGGCGCAGTCTTGGTTGTATGCGGCGGAAAAAATCACCACTATCCCCTCGGCCTCAAGAAGGTCCTAACGACAACTTAACTAGCAGAGCTCGCGCAACTTACGTCGACAAAGCTACGCAGACGCCGGTGGACGGTGTACGGGCAGAACTTGAACTCCAAGTCTCCATTGCTACACCTCCTAGAGGGCAAACCCCAGAACCGTGGTTTGCCCATGCGCCACCATCCATGAACCCACGCCGCTCTAAACGGAGCCCGAGTATGTCGTCGCTTGCGTCCAGAAATCCCCAAGACGACATCCGTCGTTCTATATCAGAAACCGCTCCCCGACATCTTCTACCACCCGACGCTCCGTTTAACCAATACTCTGCGCTCCATCTCATCCCTCCCACCAAGGTCGTTCGACCCTCGTCACCGAAGTCGCCAGTCGCCCCATCACAAGCCACTATTTCATTCAGTCTTCCCTCTACTCCATCTCGTAAGAAAGAGGTTGATATCGATGTCGCCATTCCCGAGGCTACTTTCAATGTGAAGCCTAAGCGACCAGGAAAATTGAAGCGCCCGAAGACGGCGCCTCAGCAGCGCTCTCTGGAGGATAGGCATTTATTCTTCTCCCGTCGGGCCGACACTCCGCTCATTAGGAGTACGGTCTACTTTGACGAGATGGATTTGAAGACTATAAAGGAGAGAAGCGAGGATTGGATTGGGGAGTGGAATACACATGACATGCAGGAGGTCATGAGGAAGTTGAGAGATTTGCGGTAGATGGATGGCTCCAGTCGTTTCCATCTGACCAATTTCATCGGAAATGTTTTACGCTTTGAAGACACCGCTGGCGGTCCGACGCCTGGGCAACTACCAAGCTCTGGCAAAACCCCAACAACTACATGCTGTGATATACAATTACTTCAGTAACTTAACACCTTGCCATCCTTTCCTATAGCGCGATTAGGGTGTGTAGATGAACGGCTATATATAATACAACATATCTTTAAACTATAAATGCGTCCAGATCAATCTTCTCCTCTTTCATCGCTTCACCTCTCTCCACAAAGGCGTTAGTGCCTGCGCAACAGTATTTGCGGCTAAGGGTACGAAATCAATGTTAAGAACCCAAGAGGGAGAAAGACACTGACCAACTTCCATACACGATCTCGCAACCTCGTCCGCGACACTATTAAGTGCACCCCTAGACCGCCACCTATCGGGATGAAACCGTCGATGGCTCTTCTCAACAAATTCTCTATATTCTGCCAGCCGCATAATTGTCTTCGCTTCAGCAAAGAAGGTCTCTACTTCGGTCCAGTCGATGTCCTCGGTAGACAATTCACTAGGTCTTTTCCGCACAGGCCAGGGGACCTTTCTAAACTCGAGAGGATCCACAGAAAACTTCATTGTGTCGAAAAGTTCGCTGTACTCTTTGTAACGGGCAATAGCACGGGCGATCGTCCAATACCCTGTGTTCCACCTGGCCTCACGTTGTTGCCACGAGTGTTCCAGTTGCTCGGCGGCCTCGCGGTCTCTCCTTGCGGCGTCCTCACGTGCATGAGCTTCGGACTCTCGCCTGCGGGCTTTCTCTGCTCGCTCTTCTGCCATCCGACTCTCTTCAGCCTGTCGCCTAGCTTCTACTTTGGCTCGGTGTGCCTCTGCCTCTGCTTGTTCCCGGAGTTTTCGCGCCGAGGCCGCAGCTTCCCATAATGGTCTATCGGCCTCTAGATCCGCCAGTTTGGCACGCGACGCTGCGATGGAGGCTTCTCTCTCAGCGCGTTCGTCTCGTTCCTCGAAGTAATTGCCACCTTCTTGTACGCCTTCGGGTTCTTCTTCGATTATTTCGGGAAAAGTCTCTGGATGATAAAAAAAGTGGCGCTCTACCAAAAGCATTAGAATTGGTCTATAAGACATGCTGATGCATACCTGGAGATAAGGATGCATGTTTCCGCGCAAGTTCATCGTAGATATCAGGCATAAGTTCACTCTGAAACCGTTGGTTATGCTGATGCATTTGCGCTCGTATTTTCTCTTCCTTCCGTCTTTGGCGTGTTGTTTTACTGTGGTTCAGGTGGCGCCTCGCTTCGGCGGGAGAGACGGTGCGGTTTCGCTTTGTCCATGAGACGTGCTCATAGGTTGCAGTTTGGCGTCGTGCTTGCTCTGAAGCTTCAGAGTAATCAGGGTCAGGAGGTGTAGTCAACGACTCGAACACGTTATGAACTGTCCGTGGATAATCAATGATAGAAGATAAGAGGGAAGCAAAAATTGTACCTTTTCTCTTCGCCGTTGGACTCGGAGTAGTTGGTGCTGGGGCATAACCGGTGAAGTCGAAGGGAGGCTCTGTGGGAGATGATAGTTGCCCTTCTCGCTGAGAATTCTTATCTCGTCGTTGGTTTCTTTTCTTCAACATGTCCTCCCGTCGAGGGACTGCAGACTTCGCTCGTCGAGGGGTAGGGAGAGGCTCATCGTCAACAATCATGTCTTCAACTTCATCCTCTTCTTCAGAAAGAAGAGCATCGTCGGTGGTCCTCGGATGGTTTGAGGGCGGGGGCGCGTTGTCAAGGGCGGGAGAAAGGTGGCGTTTACCGTTGGGCAAGGGGAACGGCGGTGGTGGCTTCGGGGGGGCGATGGAAATAATCGTGAAAGCAGGGGGAAGACATACTCGGCATTCGTAGAAAAAATCTAGCTTGTAAATGTCCCACTGGTCCTGGCTGAGCTGAACGAGTTCTCTGGGAAAGAGTCAGACAGTGAAGAATGTATACCGTTCGTTTACTCGCCCACACAAGTTCACTACGCGAGGCCATGTTCCTTCATCCAACACTCCGTCGTCCAAGTACGCCCGGGGCACGAATCGCCAGAAGGACCCGCCGGAAGAGTTGGTCTCGATCACGACGCGTTTAGCATTGTACAGTTCTTCCTGCAAGGAGAGCTTGCGAAAGTCGGGAAGGTCTGCTTGGGATGTCGCAGCGAGAGGATTGAATGAGGCGAATGAAATTTGAGACGTTGAATATCGCAAGAGTCGCTGTGGCTGGGTTGGATCCAGGAGGCCTGGTCGACAACCGCTGAGGATACGCGGCGACTTCGGGGGCATAGCGTGCTTGCTGACCGAGGTGAATACGGCAGCTGTATATACAAAGTGCCGTCGCTGTTTTCGCGTCTTGAAAGCCTTGTTTTGCTATTTACGCGATCGACAATTGCCGGGCTGAAATTGGGAACAAGCCTGTCGCTGCACGTGCCTTAGTTGACAAGAAACAACAAAAGCAATTACAACAATACCCTATTCGGTGAGCTTCTCGTCGTTATCATATCACCAGAAATAACGCACTTAAAGTCTAGAAATTGTAGCTCCTTTCCCCCCTTCCAGCGATCTCAAGTTTTGTCGTAGCCCTGAAACGAACTTGAAGAGGACAGAAACCCTCAACTTACTTGCTGAACGTTTCCCCCGACTGAATATGGTAGAAGATGACTTCCGAAAAACTAGAACATGGAGCAGTCTGAGTGAGAGCCATTGTGTCTCATGAATAGCTTCCGTGGGGGCAAGTCTCATTCGGTCCGACTAGTCCATGTTCGATTGAAACGTGGATCTATATATGACGCCAAGGCGAGCACCGCTTGATAATCTTCCAAACAACCTGTCTGGATACAGCCCATGTGTGGGTTACTGAGGATACTAACCTATATCTGAGCGGTAGCACTCTCTGGCTTCCTTTCCAGCTTTACGCCTCCAACGAGTTCCACAGGGTACCTTCTCCATGACAGAATGCTGCATCCTAGGTCGTACTTCCCGCTCGTTTGTGCGGACACCATACCACTCTGAGGCTTCCTGCCATATTCTGTTCGGCAGGAACTCAGCAGAAGGAACCCGTTGGGGCGTACCATTTGACAATCCGTGATAGCTGGCTGGATCCAGCAGTCCGGTTCACCGCTACTCAGTGCCCTCCGAAGGTATTGCAGCAGTCACCTGTCTATTATCATGCAATCTCCGTGGAGTAGGATTCCCTTTCAGTCTCGAATAACAGCATCTTTCTATGATAACGAGACTTCCATTTGTCGGAACGCCCTGCCTTTGGAGTATGGACCCGCGTTCACTGGCATAGTCCACCGGCAATACTGACAGTTGAAGTTTGAAGGCTCGCACTTCCATCTACAATCACCTCGAATCTCTGGATATCGTATATCTGACGTTGACATGTGCTTCCTTGAAAGAAATCCACCTCAGATGGATTCTCTTAAAGCTTGTGAAGGGTAGAACTCGAAGAGAAATGTCTTGAATGACGTGGCCGACCGCCTCTCCTAGTCCAGCATATCTGTCTGCTGTAGGTCCGATTTGATCTTGCTGAGACTCCGACAACTATAATTCGAAGATGGGTATCATGCCAGCGTCAAATTCGTGCTGTTGACCTTCACCTTCTCCCGTGAATGTTCCGCCAGAGTGGTACTATTATATACATTGACAGCAGGTACTTGTGTCATGAAGGCTGCTTAAAACATGTTGCATCGCGTCCACGGACCTGTCTTAGCATGCAATGGATGGATAGCCATTTCAAAGTATCGGGTTGTTTACTATCGAGTCGTCTCAATACTTAACAACGTTTACAAGCGCCATCGGTAGGCGCTCTTGGTCATATCAAGAGGAGCTAGTGGCAATAAATAACAATATAAGTACGAACTTCTTGAGGGAGTGGCCCCGTGAAAGTCGGCATTTCGGACCGAAATGCCTTTTTTGGCTCCATGGGCTTTCCGAGTCCTGACCGCTTGCTACTAGTTCAACGTTGCAAGGCGCTAAACGTTCCATGCTCTTCTTTGTTATCGCTGTTTGAAATCTGGCCTCTCCATTAAAAGGCGCCTAAAAGAGGTATAAGTTCTTCAATTTCAAGGACGAAGCGCCAGGACTGACCTTCACCCTAGGATGATCACACCATCGACCTCAGATGGCACGCTGCGAAGGATCAAGTCAGTGGGAGATCTGCCTGAAGGGTCCAAAGAACGGAACGGAGACTTTTCTCAGAGTTTCAAGCGGTCCAAGGACGAACATCATGGTCCATCTGAAGGAATAGACGGGAATGGTGAGCATGGGAATTCGGACAATGGTGCAGGACCGTCCTCACTACGAGTGTTATCAAAACGATCGAGCTCGTCCAGTGATATATCCTTGCCAAAGCAGCCGGAAGTTGTGCCATCAGCCCCTACAGCACCTGCAAGATTGTCTCAAGACCGAGTTCGACAACCTGCTCAAGACCCCCGGCCCGCTGCTACAGCCCCGGCCAACATGCAGACTCGTGGTAATCAGCCTGCAAGACGGCCAGAGTCGCGTTACCGCAGAATATTATCATCTTTTGGATACGGACGTGGTGCATCTCGTGAGCGTCGATCTAATGTATCCCTGGGATGGAACTGTTGTTGGGGTTTGGCACAGGTGAGTCTACTCTCTTTTTTTCTAGAGAACCAACCCACCAATATTCTCGTAGATTGTTGTCATAATAGTCATTCTTGTCCTATCCTCTCACCTTGAAAGTAAGACAATACCAGGAGTCAATCAACTGGACGCGTGTACCCGACCTTTAGGTGTTTGGTCAGGCCTGTGGGTCGGTAGAGTCGTCGTTGCCTGCATCTTATCATATTGGAGTTGGCAGCGAGAGCGTTTGACGTAAGCACACATGTTCGATGCACTCCGACCCAGCCGTATTGAATAATTAACACTAGTGCGGCCATCCAAGGGGACAGTGAAGCCGGAAATGTCGGCCAAACACAACCACCTTCCTCATATTCGAATACACAAGCACAAGCATCTACAGGTGGAAACGACGACGGTACTGATGGAGAGGCGCCACCACCGCCACCACTACCTCATACCAGCATTTACAGGAAGTAAGCACCCCTCTTAGCGCTAAAATAGTCTTGAAGCCGGTACTAATTCATTTGCAGGCTCACCCTGTTTTCAACTCTCTTTAGCTTCAGTTGGTTCTTGACTGCCCACATCCTGATCTACACCTCTGTTGATTCCTGCCGACTTTCTTCCCCACTTATCTGGTGGCTCGTCTTTGGGATCCTATGCATTACCTACCTGATGGTCGTAGAGGTCATCATTTTAGGCTTGATAGTGTTTTTAATCGCGCCCATACTCTTCGTAAGCACGTTCACACACATCCCGGCCTCGTTTTTAACGCGAGTTTCACAGCTGTTTTGGAACATCTTCCTCATGTGTCTTGGGCGCCATCCCCTTCAAAACCCCGGTATGATCAAGCCCGAAATAGGGAAGCTATCCTAAGTCCGTGGTTGACCGGATCCCTCTCGTCATGTACATTCCACCACCTCCGGAACCCTCGTCCTTCCCCATCAAAGTTCCCGAAGCAATATATACCTATCCCCCCCCTCCCCCGGGTTCTAATACCATCGCCCCATCAAAAAGGCTGTTTAGATTCCTCAAAGTCAAAAAGAAAACAACCGGTGTACCTTCAAATGAATCGTCCACTTCAAGTAAAAGCGAAGGTAAGAAGGCTACGAAGCCTGACGTTCCTGAGACCTGGGAAGACCACTGGGAGCAAGAAGGATACCCTTTTGTTGTTTTGGAGGGCAATCGCGCTGCGTGCGCCATTTGCCTAATGGACTTTGAAGAACCAAAACGAATAGTAAATACGTCGGAGAAAGACAAGGAGTCGTCACTCGAGACCGTTTCTGACCCTCCAACACCTGGACGACCGCCCTCACATAACAAAGCTGTAGAGGAGAGGGATGCCGAGTTGAAGTTAGAGGATGCGGGAGATGGTGCGCAACCCCTCAGACTCTTAGCGTGTGGACATGTATTTCACGTACGTGCTCATATTCTCACTGTTTGTGATAGAAACTAACCCTTAGTAGCCAACATGTCTGGATCCCTGGTTAACCGACGTCTCCGGCCGTTGTCCTGTTTGCCAAAGGGCGGTAGAGCTTCCTGAACCCTCGTCGAAAAAGAAGAAGCGGAGCGGATCATGAATTACAACCTGGACTTGACTGTATTACATATGTACTATCTTATGAAGTTACGATCGTGACGACTTGAGATCTTGTGGTATGCTCGATTTAAGTTTAATGTAGAGTCGACGGGAGTTGGTCCTATTTATAGACCCGGAGGAATGTGTTGGTTCAAGCTGTGGTTGAATGACTCCAGCTACATATCTCTACTTGTGCAGTGGTCGCTACACTGTCAAACCGGGTAGAGCCGTCGGGGATGTTGATTCTCATGATGAGGTGATGTCCCTGTTCTCATCTCCAAATTGTCTTTGGCATGGCCATCTGGTCATTATTTCAGCTTCCCTGCCGGGCCTACGCGTATGGTCCTAGCACTAGGACGTGCTTCCCATGCTGTAGAACCCAGTGCACGATTCTTTGTATTGAAAAGGCTCTCCGCTAAGCGCTTTTCGGACACGATTACCAGCGTGAAGACACGCACGACAGACACAGGAACACCGTGATCGACAGCGACGAGCATGTCAGCAGTAAAACGAGCAATGGGGAAGCTGTCAAAGTGACTGAGAACGGGCAAATATCTGACGCTAGTGCTTACAAGCCATGCGGGCCCATGTGAATGTCGCACAATGTGGGAAACTTTTGGTAGTAACAACCCACGGTGACCGGTCTCCTGTACAAGATGGAATGGGTAGCATGTTAACAACACAAGACACATGGGCAAAGAAACATGAGGTTGCTTGTTGTTGATTTAGGCACGCAGCTGGATTCATTCTAGCGCTAAGTAATGACAAGTCGCTGTATTGCTCAGGCTGATGGGGCTGTTCGTGAGAAGTAAATTAGACTGAAACCTGAGGACAGAATCGTGAAAAAAATCCCGATGTCGTTGAACTTAACCCTGAACTAGTTCATACAAAGAATTTGTACCGCAAATGCGGCAGTAGATGACGGAATCCACGGCCAAGAAGGCAGTGAGCTAGAGCTAGTTCTTGGAACATGCGTTGAATTAATGAATATCAGGCATAGAACTTGATGTACCATAACTTCATTTATAAATGATGTCCAGGACTCTGGAGCCCGAGCTCGTTCCGGAGACCACAAGTTTCTCATACTTGTCTCCTATTTGGTGATAACTACGTTCATTTGACCGAACTACAAAGAATGGCAGTGGTGTTAAGTTTGAGTGAAGGAGAGTGATAAGCCGGCGGCATCTTTTTGCGTCCCGCCGGCTAGCGTGAGTATTTTTTCCAGTCACCGACTGCGATTAACCTACAATCATTTGGCTCCAAAGCTCGAACATGAATCGGTCTCCACTCGGTCGCGGTTACGACTGTCTGCAGCAGCTGTTGAAAGTTGCCGTGATTTGGCGACATAATGCTCCAATATCACAGACTACAGCCAGATAGCTTACTGAGACTCGGGTTTCTACCCGAAGCCTGGCTCAAAGATGAACCTGGGACCTTTATAGGATGAAACATGCATCCTCTACTGCAATCCCGGTTCCTGTACTTTTAAACTTTAGGTGGAGTCGACATGAACAAAGAGGTTGCTAATGATCCCAACGCTTCAGCCAGCGTGTCAGTAAACGAGGATGCCCAATTGATTCTCGCACCTCCGTTCTCGCTGACCCTCTTCGCTGAAAATCCTGAGTTTATCGAGGCTAGACTCAAGTTCATAAAGATGATGGCTCTCAGAACCGTATTGATGATCATGGCTATCTTCGCCTATTTTTCGATCTATTGGGTGCGTCGGAAATTTTCATCATCTAAGATCTCGTCCAGACGCGCTTACGTCGTTTCTAAGGGTGCATTGTGGAAGGTCCCTGCTCGCCCTCTTGAAGGATGGATCATAGTACGGACGCTCCCTTTTCTTTCCTTCCATTTTTGCTGAACCTCTATCTAGGATTTCGATGGATCTCGAATAGGCAGCACAGTGAAGGAAGAGCTTTTAAAACAATCTGATAATAGGATCACATGGCAAATACATTCAACCCAAGGATTCAACAACACTAACGACGTGGTTATTGCCGTCGTTGAAGAAGAGTGTTGGGTTGCTGTTACAAGTATACTATCGTTGTGCTTACATTTTCGTGTGATCCGCTAACCCTCTGCTTCCAGTAAGCGCAGGTGCTACTGCGCGTCTCAATGCGACACTCGTTTCTGGGGACGGTTCATATAACTCTTCGGCGGCTATAACTATCATAGCTATAGAAGCGCGGAATGAAAATGCATAGTAGGAATTTTCATTCCCTTCTGTGGCTATACTAAAATTGACATACAGCCGGACGTTCATAAGACCATCGGCGAGTTGTCCTAGTGCACATCTTGATCAAAAGTTCATCCCAACCTCTCACAGGTCGAGACGTCTGTGCAGAACATAGTACACAGTTTCGCTGTCGAAATTGCCGCCGAAATACAAGCCCAAAAAAATCTAACCGCTTTACTATCGGTGCCCCCTTCGACGCTAGTCCAGCCGATATATTACACGCTTGACAATGTCAGACCTTTCGACGTGCCAGTGTAAGTACATTTCTGGCTTGTTCCAGTCGCAAGTTCTCCCCTCAATGCAATCATAACAGCGCTACCGCGGTTTCTTTTGTTGGCCTCATCTATCTATTGATCCTATCGGTACGTCCTCGTCCTCGGTGTCGTTAAAAGTCAGATTGACGCCTGTACAGTTCTACATCGTAGTACGGTCCTGTTGACTGTTTTGAGCTCTTGTTTCCGACTTCATTGGCAGAACTCTGGGTCGCTTGCGAGGCAGGTATCAGGTCTGGAACGAATGCTCACATTTAGATCTCTCATTCAACTTCGTCTATTGACGCCACTGTTGTTGTATCTCGTCATCTCCGTAGGTCCGATGTACCGCTTCCACAGTAGGTAACTAACGCCAGTATTCTAGTGTTTCTACGCTTTGTTGAGTCTAGCCTTCAGACTGCCCTTCGAGCGGAAGTCCGTTGGGATTCATTCATTTCCTTCCGGGCTTCTTATACTTGCTGATGCAAAACAGATTTGGGCGTTCTGGGTTCATTGTGTACTGGATGCTATCATTCTGCGGCATGAGCGCTGTGTACGCTTTCTCCAGCTTGAATCTATAAAACGACTAACTTCGTTTCTAGCGGCTTGGCGCTCGAAGCCTTGATGCCTCTTTTTACCGCTAAATTTATTCAGCTGTTCCTTATGCTGTGGATTATCAGTTCAGTGTCTTTTCTCTTCACGGAGGCCAGTTCGGCTCGGCTTACAAGCCGAATCGCTGAACAACTTTAACCGCCATCATTATAGGTAACATTTCGACATGCCTGCTTCCTCTGGATATTTTGCCTGGATTGTACGCATATGGACATGCAGCTCCATTTTATAACATTTCACGAGCTGTCCGGACTATTGTATTTAGCACCCGAAACGAAGGTCAGTACTGTATCATTCCTTGGACCATTACTCAACAAGTCTGGCCCAGTTGGAAAGAATTTCGGCGTCCTGGTGGCCTGGATCGTCGTATCGTGCTTGACGATGCCATTGATTCAGTGGTATCGGCGCCGAGAGCAAGTCCAGTCGTGGCAAAAGTCCCAGGTTGCGCAGAAGCTTGTATGATTTCCAATCTGTAGACTATAGCAACACCTCTCTTTTGCAACCTTGTTCCAGCGAAGATGACGTCGTTCAGGAGATGGGATCCGCAATCGATCGTGTTTCATTATCTGTTGTGCAGCCCCTAGTGCATCAGACAGTCCGCTACCATCCCCTCTACCACTACGGGGATGGGCTTCAGGTTCAGGAAGAGGAAACCTCAGCCTAGCATTGACAATTCACCAGCCAACGATAATGCCCCCTTAATGGTGCGTAGCAAATCTGGGAAGTTCCACATCAGGATGTGCACTTGCTAATGCTCTTTCTTGTGCAGACTACTGACGACGACGACACGACAGCGAATGCTCAACGACTCAAGCACAATTTTGGGCACAAAGCGCGACAGTTTTTTGGATTGTACTGGGCTCTTCGTCATGGCAAAGCAGATGAGGTAGATGCCGACGCTTCTTCTAGTGAACCCTCCCCCTGACAACGTACTGGAGCAGGACTCGTCTTCATCTACAAGCACTTCGACTGACAACAGACGAAGGTCTGCTGGATTAATTGATATGCTACAGCCTCGACCGCCCATTCCGGAAATATCACGACCTCTCCGGCAAAGGCGCTATCGCGATGATTACAGACCTCGCCGTAGGGACAGTGATACACCAACACTGAGCACGAGTACGCTCGAGCATGCTGCGACGCCGCATATTAGCGAGCATCCGCCTCGATTTGCGTCAGTTGTACGAAGTGCGTCTCCGCGATACTCGACGTTTGCCCGAGCCACACACAGTACCATTATATTTGCCTCCAATCCTGTTGTTAACGAAACTTCCCTGGACGCTGCACCGCCTGCCTATTCCCCCCCTTCCAATTCTGACTCGTAACCCATTGAATATGTAGACACACGGTGGTGTATTATTTTGGACTTGTATTCTCATGCCTAGAAATATCACGTATATATATCCATCAACTTTCCTTGTCACCGGTACTTTTTAGTCAAATCAAGGTTGTAAGTATCACGCACACCGCGATTGGCTGTCGGCCCTTACCCTTATCGAGGTAATATTCACACGGTCGAGGACGGGTATTCATCGTCCATGACGCGGTCGGCCCACTGGTTGCCTGTCGACCTCTTCGTCACGGTGGTACCCACGGGATAAAATGTCGGTACTGCCACGAATATCGCGCGTGCTGTCCCGTTCGTTGGCGACTCTGCACCATGGACCCCCCGCTGGGAAAAGGTAAGGGCTCTGCCTTGTGTCGTGGAACCGGTACTGACAAAGTGCAGTCCCACAGGTGTGTCATGTCCCCGCCTTGTTGGGAAGGTGCCCGTCTGAATGCCACCGAGTAGCTGTTGTCATGTTGAACATGGGCGGGCCGTCGACGGTGAGCTGTCGAGTTTCCTGCAGGGACCCCACTTTACTAACGTCGCGTGCAAGGTGGCCGAGACCCATGATTTTCTAAAGAATCTCTTTCTGGACCGTGACCTTATCCCGCTGCCTTTTCAGCGGTTCCTTGCACCGGTGATTGCTCGTCGACGGACACCCCAGATTGAGCAGCAGTACACGGACATTGGTGGGAGGTTCGCCTATACTGCGATACACTCAGCTGCAGGGAGAAGGGTTGGCCTGTCTCTTGGATGAGCTGCACCCGGAAACGGCTCCGCACAAAAGCTTATGTCGCATTCCGGTATGCCAACCCGCTGACACAGGAGACGGCACGCCAGATGAAGGCAGACGGTGTCAAGCGGGCTATCGCGTTCACACAGTACCCTCAATACAGCTGCAGCACGACCGGGAGCAGTCTGAACGAGATTTTCCGGCGTGGAAAAGCAGAATTTGGGGACGTGGAATGGAGCGTGATAGACAGGTGGGGGACGCATCCAGGCTTTGTGGAGGTTCGTCCCTTTGAAAAACAAACGTGTTGATTAATGATCTGATTCCGTGCAGGCAGTGGCGATAAACATCGAAGCCGTCCTTGGCAAAGTTCCCGGCTGCAACACGCGACAAGACCGTTCTTTTGTTTTCTGCGCACTCGCTTGCCGATGTCGGTGGTGAACCGCGGGGACCCGTACATCATGGAGGTGTCTGCAACTGTTTCTGCAGGTCATGGACAGACTGGGGCACTCTAACCCCTACCGTCTGGTGTGGCAAGTCTCAGGTTGGCCCGTCTGCTTGGATGGGGATGCAGACGAACGAAGCACTCAAGGGACTAGCTCGTCTGGGCGAGAAGCAAGTGGTGCTGGTGCCAATTGCGTTTACAAGCGACCACATCGAGACGCTGTACGAACTCGATTTGGAGTACGCGAAGGAGGCAAGGAAGGTACGGATGTGAACCGCTCGATTGGCCCCAGGCTCATCTTCGACTAGCACGGGATCGAGGTGTACCGTGCTGAATCGCTGAATGATTCCCCCGTCTTCATCCGTGCACTAGCTGACATTGCAGCGGAGCATCTCCGCCAGAGCACGGGCAGTCCGACGAGCGTGCAGCTGGGCCTGAGGTGCCCTGGCTGCACAAATGCAACGTGTGGGCAGCAAAAAGAATGGTTCAGGCAGGGGGGACGTTAATACAAAACACAATGCACTGTTCCGGAGGTACGGCCTGATTAGTAGTAGCGACAGGTAAGAAGTAACGCCGTTTGTACGTGAGCGTGTCAAATGCAGCAATCATCAACTCAGGTCTTTCTTATAATACGATACAAACCTGACACAAACTCTTATTGGCCCGTATTCATTGATTCCTATCTCTACCGTTCCATTTCCGGCCGCCTTCTTGTTCCTTGGACCGATCAGCGAACGAAAACAATATAAAATTGAATTTAAGCCTTGCTGGCTCGAGTGCAGGCCCCCCGACATGCCCCATTCCACCGTCGTGTCGTCCCCAGGAAAGGTCCTGATCGCAGGCGGTTATCTCGTCCTCGATCCTGCCTACTCTGGCCTTGTCGTCTCGGCCTCGTCCCGGTTCTACACCGTCATTACGGACGGCCACCGCTCCCAGATCCGTGTACGATCCCCCCAGTTCCAAGCCGCCTCCTGGTCGTACCTCGTCTCCTGGTCACCTTCCGTCCAGGTCGACCAGGCTGCACCTCAGTGAGCCACATATCTTCCTCGATTCCCCCCCCTCAATTGTGCTTCCAGGACGAGCACAAATAAATTCGTCCACCTTGCTCTAAAAAAGACACTTGCCCTTGTCTCTGAAATCAAGGGGCTGGCTTCCCTGCAGGACTCCTTGGCTCGGGGCCTTGATATCGCCATTGCAGGCGACAATGATTTCTACTCCCAGAGAGCCAAGGTACTGCTCCGTTTGGCCTTTATTGTCGGTCTTACTTAGACTTTCGGACAGTTGGCGTCGCTAGACCTTCCACGAACACTTTTTTCCCTAGAATCTATAGAGCCATTCGCCGCTACCGGCGTATCGTTATCCAATGTTCACAAGACAGGCATGGGCTCCTCAGCGGCACTGATCACCTCCCTGGTCTCCGCCCTGCTGCTTCATCTCGGCGCCATACCCGCATCTTCGTTCTCGGACCCCAACAGCGACGGCAGGCGTCTTGCCCACAATCTCGCTCAGTACGTGCACTGTCTGGCACAGGGCAAGGTGGGCAGTGGATTCGACGTGTCCTCTGCCGTGTTTGGCAGCCACATCTATACTCGTTTCGCGCCGGGGGTTCTGACTGACTTGATGGGCGACGACTCGGTATGTCTGCTTCATTTCGGTTGCGAGTTACATGTGAGCTGATTACATACAGGCGTCCCAACCGCTCCTGCCTGTCCTGTCGCCTTTCAACCAGGCCTGGAATTATCGCGTACAGCCATTCCAACTCCCTCCGCTGACCCGAATCATGCTGGCGGACGTAGACGCTGGGAGTGATACACCGTCATTGGTGGGCAAGGTGCTTAAATGGAGAAACGAAGACGCCGAACGAGGTCTGTATGTTCTATCATCCGATGAACAACTGCCAATGATATTCCGTTACAGCCAACGCGCTGTGGGCCGCACTGGACCAGCTCAACCAATCTCTCGCGCAAACTCTCATCCAAATTTCCAACCTGTACGCGGCCGATCCGCAAAGTTACGAGAGTGCCGTCAAATATATCTCGTCATTAAATCACTTTCAGGTCTGCTCCGAAAACCTTGGCTATAACAAATCCGTACTGATTCGCTTTGCAGTGGCTCGCAAACCCAGACGCCCCACCAGAAGAAATGCCGGTTATTTCCACATTCTACGAAGCCCACCTAATATCTGAGGTTGGTGAAATTAACTTTTAGAACGGTTAAACGCTGTAACGGCATTTTTCAGTCTATTCGAGAAAAGATGCGGGAGATGGGGACGTTAGCTGATGTTCCAATCGAACCGGAAGGACAGACTAGGTTGCTTGACGCGTGTATAGCGCAAGCCGGCGTGATTGGCGGAGGAGTCCCTGGAGGTTAGTGTTTTACCATCGCTCGTTTCCCTGTCTGAAATTGCGTTAGCCGGTGGCTATGATGCTGTGTGGCTCCTTGTCCTCGATCCAGTTGACCCATCGCCCGATCAACCGCCTCGAGTGCGTGTGGAACATGTTTGGGAAACGTACAGCTCCGTTTCGCCGCTATCGGCCGTCGAAAGCTTGGCCAAGGGCACCAGAGTCGAGGTGCTCGAACACATCAAAGGCCTCAAAGAAGCCATCTCCCAACAATCGTAGGCGTAGTGATGATACTGCACGGAATTTTATAATTTACATAATGGTTGTCCGTATAATGTCCAGGTCTAGATACGCTGCACTTCATCCACGCGTTCCGTTTTGTGATGTCGCGCGGTTTACATGCATATTTTCGCGTCGCCTTCCGCAGTCCAGGTCTTGCCCAGCGCTTGAAACAAGGAGATGGCCATCACCGTTACTCCGAATGCCACGCAACAAACAGCAGGTAGCTTTTTTCGGCTATGCAACGGTGCTTCGGGGTTTATGAGTTTGAGGTAACAGGCGGCAGGGAAGATGAATGCCAGCGCGGTGGCCGATACGCCGCCGGTAATCTCGAGCATCACCCCAAGATCACAGGTAACCAGTGCAACTTTAAATTTGTTAGTCACCAACGGGGCATGATGGAAATTACTATAGAGTTTACTCAGCATCGACCCAAATAAAATGCTTGTGGTGAAGAATATATGTCGCTGTTGATTGAATGGCTCGTGTGAGAAAAAATATTGCTCCACGACCTGTGAATTGTCAGTGGAGGAACCTTGGAGGAATGCAGGACCCAGACCTCTCGGCAAACAAAAAGTTCCAAAGGCAGTGTCGTGAACATATTCAATCCGAAGCAGAAGCGAGCAACATTAATGAGTGTATCGCTCTGTTCTCACGTCAGTATGAAATAAGTACTGAATTTAAGGAGCCTAATCACCGGAGAAAAATTATTGAGAATGTTGCCTTGTGTTCTGTCTGTGAACACGATATATGCTGAAATTGCCAACGTGCAACATGATACCAGCGAAATTAGGGTAGATATGTGGGTTACTTGCGCGAATCGGTCTAGCGTTGGAGTTCGTAGACTGCCGTAAATAAGCAATGAATTGTGATGGCAAACTAGAGCATCAAGTGAGCGGCAAGAACAACAAAACAGAATACTACATACCAAATGCAAAGCTGATCACCCCGATTGCTTGGAAAATTCCAGGACCAATGATTGTGAATCGTTTAGATTGATCACCCTTCAAATCAGGAGTGACATGAGGGCCCTCGACTAGAACCGAGCCGACGATTATGAGCATCCCGATGAGGGCAAGACCAGATGCTCGCGAAAGTTTATGGATGTCACGATATAGCGACAATGGGTAGGATACACAAATAGTACAGAGAGCAATGACAAATTGACGATTCGCAAATAATGAAAGCACGGGTATCGAATGTAGATTGGGAAATATTGAGCGGATGACATGAGGTATGGTATCGCCAATGATTATTCCAAAGGCGCACATGCCTTGATAGTGTCTCAGCATTGGGATATGATGATGTTACAGTCAACGCACCTCCGAACGCGAAAGCGAACTGGAAAAAGGAAACGGCCGCTCGTCCACTTGATCCAAAACAGTGGTTCATGATGTCGATGTAAGAATGACTACCACTGAGTTTTGCATTGACAACAATAAGACGAATAGTCCAGTCTGTGACTGCCGACAAGACCACCAGTAGGACAATTCCCGTGAAAAATCCAGCTTGGCTGACAGCATAAGGAAGACCTAGACGAGACAGTCAGAAATGGTGCAATATCCGCTTGACACAAGATAATACACCACTAACCGATGATGCCTGGTGCACAAATCAGATGTAGACCAGGAATGGAAAGAAAAAGTAAATACCTGCTCCTAATATCGAATTTGCCATGTTAGCTATTGAATCAACCATTCCTCCACCTGCATTTGCTTTCGCAGCTAAATCCTCCAAGTCCAAAGCCAAATCCGGGTCCGTCTGTCCAGTAGAAGTGTGTAGAGGAATAGCAGTGTCTATATTTCTTTGGGCGGAAGAGTCTAATAATCCGACAAGCAGTGGCATGCGACGGTCTGTATGTCCAGGAGGTGTTCTTACGGTGACCTCGTCTTCGAGGTCATCGGAATCAAGGTCGTATTCTGTGTAAATTGTTCCGTTTCATTCGTCAAGAACAGTAAAGTCTGACACGCACACACCTGCCTCTCTGCTCGCCATGGTCGACCTTAATGGAGGGCCTATGACCTGCACATCCTCCTGAAAGCGTACGACATGCTCAGCCTTTCCTTTGTGTGGTGGACTAGGCTGAGATTCGAGGTGGCCATCGTCTGAGTCATCGTCGTCGATGGCAAAAACTACATTGTCGTCGGCCAAGTCGTCTCGCGACCGATTTAACAGAGGCTGTCGCGCCTCGCCTTCAGTATCACCATCGCCCCTTTTATTGCGAGATTGACCGAACATTTGAATATCCGTATTATGAGGCGAAACATATGGAGCAGACGTGGACGTGGTCGCGGTCGAGAATAAAGCTGCACAGCCAGCCTTGTGCAGCCGCATTCGGACTTTGGTTCATTACAACGTCGCCGTTTTCCACTTTCTCCGTTCTTTCTTTATTGCATTATGGATACCACTATTTCATTATTCCTTCTCGCCTTCTTTTCTTTAGCATTTCTCGCATACCCAATGGCCGCCATACAACTTTCTCCACAAGAGCTGGCTTCTCAGTATTCTCTCACGACGAGCACGACATTCCCATTCCCAACCGCCACGCAAAGCAGCAGTGGAACAGACTCATTCATCGTTTCGCAATGGTCACTGAGCAGAGGGCGTCTCGAGAATGGTCCCAACGACGTCGCTTTCGTGGACGATCCATTCACCAATAACTCTTCCAGCTCAGTTCTCGAAGTCACGTATCCCGAAGGCAGTTTTTCGCATGATACTGGAGGCACTCAATTCTACAATCTTTGGAACACTTCCAATGGCGATGTATTTCAGTCTCTTATGCTGTCCTACGACATAGCGTTCGACAATGGCTTTGACTGGGTGAAGGGCGGCAAGTTACCTGGACTGCGAGGTGGACCGAACGCTACTGGCTGCAGTGGTGGTAACCAGCCCACTGGTAGCGACTGCTTCAGTGTTAGACTGATGTGGCGACAAGAAGGTGCTGCTGAAGGTACGCGATGTCACATTAGAACTCCCAGTTAACGTTCCAACGCCTTTGGGCCCAGTATACGCGTATATTCCTACGCCGAATAATCTGTGTAGCGAGCGCAGTATTACCTGCAATGACGATTTTGGCACCAGCATATCCCGTGGAGCCTTCAGTTTTGTTGCCGGAGAGTAGGCTTACCGCCGTGACACTGGTGTGAAGTAGCTGACGTTTTGTTGCCCTGTTCCGCGGTAGATGGAGCCAAGTTACCCTTCTCGTGCAACTCAACAGCCCGGCAGATGTCGCTAACGGAAACCTGAAATTATAGTACGATTTCAATCACAAAACCGGTGAAACAGTTGCCGATACTAATGAACAGTTACAACAATGTCGAAGTAATCTCCCAAACGGATCTCCAATTTCGAAGTAGTTCATCTGTTAATGCTGGCGGGATGTATTTCTCGTGAGCGCTGTTTTGGCTATCTGCTGTATCATCAATTTGTGACGGATTGTTGATCAGGACATTTTTCGGAGGTTGGCGCTGCATTACATGCGAGCTATAATATATATGAACAGAACTGATCATGATTTATTAGGTTCCGATGATAGCTGGGCGACACCGAGTACTACCCACACGTACTTCCGCAATATTACGATGTGGGGTGGTTCAAACGCGTCTAATCTGACGGGAGCAGAAGTTACCAGCGCTGCCAGTGGCTCGTGGATATCGCAGCTTTGGACAACTGCATTCACCGTATTGTTAACGGTCAGTTCCCTATGCATGTGACAGATGGATTCTATAAGTAGAACATGGACTTTACCTTTGTACAACTGGAATGGGGACAATAGCAAGTAGACATTAATACTTCGAAACACGCAGGATTGTATGATACCAATACAAGGCATAACCCATAGGCATGTTACGGTAATTCTATACTGAAGTTAAATACATATATAGCTTTCTGGGCAGGTGGACCCGTCGGCGTTTCGAGCAGCTCCGCGTTATAATGTTATATTTGCGAGAAGCCTGGCCGCCGCTATTGAATATTAATGGCCCAATATCGGCGGCACCAACACTTTCACCACAGATTCAGTCATAAATTTTGATACCCATGTTCTGCCTTTGAATAGCCTCGGATCTCAGAGGTAAGTAGACTGTGGCCATTTTGGCTCCGTGCAAGCCAAGCGCCATGGAACCTCATAACTTTGGGTTTAGTTATCTGCAATGTTCATTTGCCGCTGAGAGAAAAAAAAGAGAAACCTGCCCGCAAGGTCAGTCGGAATTTTTCAAGAACCGTTTCCCGTGCAACCCAAGCATAGCCGACGCGCGCCTCATTCTATTTTTTTCCACATGCCCGGGATCAGAAAGTGGCCCTGTAACAGTATGAATTGCCTTCCCGTTATTGAAAAATGTCCAGAGATTTGTACAAAGGGTGCAGCCACATCCTATGTTGCGCAGCTGGAGTGAAACGGCTTCGTCAGGTTTGGGGGTCATTATTTCTAGCGCATATATACTCGCTACTTTAGCGCAAAGGGCGCCGAATGGTGGGGCAGTTACTTGTAAACCTATTCGAACTGTGGGCGCACGCAGATCTTTGATGAAAGGACGAAGTACGGCGTACATGTACTCCTTTGGGTCTGAGGAGTAAACGGTCGAAGATGACCTGCGAAGCCGTGACACCCAGCCGGATGAAAACCTCCAGGTTAAAAAGCTCCACGACGGAGCCCAGGGTTCTATTGGGATCGAACTTAGAGAGATCCACGAGAGTGCTGAAGTCGAACGCGAGAATAATCTCTGTGACGGATTACAATATTATTTCTCAACGATCGTTACGCTCCGAGGATTCACCGTTCGACGGGGGCAGCAGCCTGTTTCGTAAAATGCAAAGCAAACTTGCTACGATGAAATTTGTTTTTCGCAAATTAAATTGCTTAAGGAGGAGGTCTTATTAGCCGACAGGTGCTCCTCAACAGAAGCGCGCGGCCTCGGCAGTAGGTTGGTAAACGAAGAACAAGGAGAGTAGACTCCCAAAGTGCGAACATCTCGTGGACAAAGCACCCTGCACTGCCCACGAGATCATCTGTTCCTGCAAGAAGGAGGCGGAGGTGTCCATGCCGGGTATCGGCTCCACACTGATGATAAGAACGGCCTACGTATCGACTCAGCGGGTTGGCACGGGCATACAAAGAGGACATGTGGTACGTCTTCCACCTCGTCATAGCACATCCTACACAGACGCCGTTCCCTATCAATCCCATGCCACTTTCCGTGCTCAACGGCAAGGCGGTGGGTCGCTGTGAGAGCCTGAGTCAAGGCAACATGATGGGCGGGAATACGAATATCGAGGTAAGAGCGGAAGGTGGTCGGCGTGTCATCACACTCCCAATCATGTGCCGCCAACAGCGTGCTTGTTGGGGATCCGTTGATCTCATCTACCACCTCTGTCTTCCACAAGAATGCATGACTCATCTGCCTCAAAGCCAGGAATAGGGACTCTGTGAATGAAATTCGTTGATTGAGAATTGGTGAAGTTGATGAGCATCAGTTCAAAGAATTCTGATAAAGGGCCGGGAGTTGGATGTGTGAATTGGTGAGCTGACTTAAGTCAGGAACTAGAGCATAATAGGTCTTCAGGGCGCCAGGAGAAACCGCTATTATGGGCTGCATCCTCTTAAAGATTAGGTTGTAATGCTCGATAGCGTTGGCGTCGACGCACAACTGGACAAGATCCTTGAGACCAGCGGCAAAAGAGTTCTGAAAATACTTCGATGAAAGCGAAGCCTATCAAGAGATAGTTGGCTACGTACTGCGCCATAAGGATCAAAAGCCTGCAAAGATTTTGGCTTGGGTCTTAGATGTCGATCTTGATAAGTGAAGTAGATGGTCTAAAAAGGAATTTTTTGGTCAGTAGATGTATCTTTGCAGCCATGCCCCGGCTTCTGAGGGGGAGGAGGTCCAAAATAATCGATGTAATGGATAACAGCGTTCGTAGTTCGTACTTGAAATCAAATGGCATTCGCCGAAGCCCTCTTAACTGAAGGGTTCCCACGCCTCATGCGCGTCACCTGGAAAACTGGATTTATTGGCCACCTCTGCTGACGCGTTTACCCCATGTGACCGGCCCGAGGCTCTCCGTTGTACACTCACTCTTCGAATCTAATGAGCCTCCGTCTTTACGCGTTGGAATTCTGTAACCTGGGACCCAGGCGTCACAGAACTTTACTCGTTGGAAAATCTGATTTGTTGTCGTGTTTATCCAGGAATCATCCGCTGTATAAGCAACCCATCCGACCGCCTAGACATCATTTATCCGACCACCAAAAGACGGCAGGTGAAGTCAAGTCAGAACCCGTGAACGATTCTGAAATTAATGTGACCACTCAGCGTATGCTTTCTCGCACACGGCCCGTGTAGTCCTTCACCAGCGCCGAATATACGCCTGCTCGTGGAGTTCACGAGTCCAGTGCCTTGTGATGACTCAACCTCATACGGTGGTTTCTGGCACCAGTCGGATCATCTGGTTTCCATGCCGTCTATTATCCCGACCCCACGAACTCACGTATATAACGTCTGAGCACTTGCGGTGAAATGCTTACACCAGATGGCTTCGCTGCTACTTTCGTGGCTTC
The DNA here is from genome assembly GCA_030435655.1 of Armillaria novae-zelandiae. Classification (NCBI taxonomy): domain Eukaryota; kingdom Fungi; phylum Basidiomycota; class Agaricomycetes; order Agaricales; family Physalacriaceae; genus Armillaria; species Armillaria novae-zelandiae. Next base: position 923,980 of record JAUEPR010000004.1, on the reverse strand, counting down.
TCCTCGCTCTCGTGCCCCTCTTGCGAGTTCACTCGCTTAATTACCGTGGCGCCGACTTCTCCTCCCTGGTCAATTTGGAGCAGTCTGGCATTTCCTATTCGGATGGTGGGAGCAAGAAAGCTTTCGAAGATATTCTCGCCGATCATGGGTCCAACATTGCACGGATCCGAATCTGGACCAGTGGAAGCGATTCTGAATACAGTCTGAACTATGGTCTCGCCTTAGCACGCAGAGTGGTAGATGCAGGAATGGCTTTGATGATTGACCTTCATTACAGTGATACGTGTAAGTCCTGATTTTTTTATGAACGACTCATACTTATGGCGGTTGATTCTCAAGGGGCGGATCCCTCAAAACAGGCTATTCCATCTGCGTGGTCCCAAGATCTGAGTTCTCTGAATACCGAGATATGGCAGTATGTTGTTCTTTCTCTGAGTTTATATTCAGGTCTTTATCTTGCTTGTTGTTCGAAAGATACACATTGGATTTAGTCACAGCATTTAAGAATCAAGGAACCCCCATTGATTTCATTCAGGTATGCGGTTTATTTACGCTCTTTTATATAAATAACAGATTATTCCATTGAGATCGGTAACGAAATCAATGGTGGCTTTTTGTGGCCAACAGGACAGGTTTCAAAAAACGGTTATGAGCCTCTATCCGAGCTTCTGCACTCTGCAGCCAGTGCTGTCCGTCAAGCTTCGCCATCGACAAAAACTGTCATTCACCTTGCCAATGGCTGGGACCAGACCAGCGTATTATCCTTCTACGAACACGTCCTCGACTTCCAGGGTGATCTGGAACTCGATGACATTGATGTCATGGCCTTCTCGATGTATCCTTTCTATGATTCGGGCGCTACCCTTTCTGCCTTGCAATCTAGTCTCAAGAAGGTCGTCTCTACATACGGAAAGGTGCGTCCAACTGGGTGATTAGGAACGCTCTTCTGATTCATACAGGACGTGATGATTGTCGAGACTGACTGGCCAGTCCAATGCTCTGGAGTTTCATTGACTGAAAATATTGCTGTATCTGTGCAAGGGCAAGAAACCTGGGTTGGTCGCCGAAGTTCTAATTGACACCCTATACTCATCGATGGGTAAACAGATGTCCGACCTTGAAAATATTTTGAATGGACTTTCTGGTGGCCACGGCACAGGCATCTTCTACTGGGAACCGGGTTGGATCGGTAACGCTGGTAAGATCAGTAATTTCCATTACTGATTCTCCCTGATTGAACAATATTTTTCAGGTCTTGGTTCTAGCTGTGCGGTACGTGTTTTATGCAAAGTTTGAACAAACATTCATTGAAAACGACATGAAGGATAATCTCCTGGTGGATAGTTCAGGTAAAACTCGGAGTTCGATTGATATATTCGCCAGCTAAGCATATATTACTGTACATCTTGTCGTTTGTACTTGCGCAATGGTTCAGCCGGCAAAAACCGAAGCTCGTTCCTCTTGCACTTCCTGCTACTTTGTGATATTTTTATGAAAGGTCCGGCTTTCGACTCTGCTCCAATCATCAATATCAATATCAATAATAAAGTTTTATGGGGTTGTCAAGGCATTGATAATTGTATTGATTGGTATGTCAATGGACGGAAAGAGGCTGTGACAGCGGGGCGTGGCCTGGGGCGGTTAGCGCGTGGACTTCTCCCGCTTCTCCATCTCCTAATCCGCCATGAGCGACTCCAACAACGATGATACAGGCAGCAAAAGAGAGGAAAGAGAGGTTACAGACCCTGTTACCCACCTACCACTCCTGATCCATGACAACACGTCCTTAGAGCTTCGCCAAGTATCGTATCCCTCTAGCGATTCACCAGCGGGCCAGATGGATGCCGTGGTGAGGGACGAGCTACGGCATCGACGATGGCAGTATTCAGATTCTCAAGGCAAGCGCAAGTCTCGCGCCTTCATTACCAGCGCCGTTGCTGCGGGCGCAGGAGGAGCCGCGTCATTGGCACTGTCGTGGATGTTTCGGACCTTCGTTAGTTCCTCAAAGGTATTGAACCTAGTCTTGGGAGGTGCTACATGTTGTGTCATGGGCCTCGTCGCTGGTGGTGTGGTTCTCCACTATAGCGAGCATGATGAGCAGCCGTTGATTGACGACGGTGATGATTCAAGGGTATGTTGTCTGTTTCTATTGAAAGTATATGTTGACGTTTGGTCCAGCCTGAACCTTTCACCAGCCCCGAGACTGCAGCATGGCTCAATTCCTTCCTGGCCACAGTATGGCCGATCATTAACCCCGCGCTTTTTACCTCTGTATCCGACATGCTTGAAGACGCCCTTCAAGCGACGCTTCCCAAGCTCGTCCACGGTGTTCGTGTCGCCGACATCGGGCAAGGTTCCGAACCCCTTCGTATCCTCGGCGTTCGCTCTTTGAATGCCGACGAAACAGCTGGTTCGAAATCAGAAGACGGAGACTTTAGTCAATCTCGAGCTTGCCGTCGCGTACAAAGCACGATCAGCTGGCCAGGATGCCTGGGCTTACTGGCCGTTCGCGTAATGCGCACCTTCTTATGGAGTTTTATCTATCTGGAGGGGTAGTCTTGCCCGTGTGGGTTGAGCTTACTGGTCTTGTCGCCAAGATGCGTTTGAGAGTGCAACTAATGCCAAATCCACCTTTTCTATCATTCATGACGCTGACGCTGCTGGGACAGCCAAAGGTCGAAATACATTGTACTCCAGCTAGCGAAAAACTTTCTAAACATCATGGACATTCCCGGATTATCAGACTGGTTACAAAGTGCTATCGATATGGCTGTCGGACAATACGTCGCACCAAGGAGCCTGAACTTAGATCTCAAAACGTTGCTGACAGGAAAAGAGAAGACAGATACTGATGCCATTGGGGTCATCGTCATCACTCTGAAGAGCGCTGAAGGCTTCAGAAATGGGGACGAAGGCAAGTTCTGGCTATCCAAAAAGCAGAAAGCAGGGAGACCCATACGTGTCAGTTGGCTGGGGCAAGTGGGGTAAGCCCTTCTGTTCCACTAGGTCCGTGTTTGGTCTCTACCGTACGAATTTCTCTCATAATGTTACATTTAGAATAATCGAAAATGAGGCTAGGCCCGTATGGGAAGAAACTATGGTGCTGCTGGTTACGCCCGCCGAAATTCATGCTAGGGAGAGACTCAGGCTACAACTTTGGGATTCCGGTCAGTCTTTGGTTCTTTGCATAAGTCTTCGGTATTGATTCTATCCTAGATAGATTCTCGGCGGACGATATCCTCGGGACAGTCGAGACTCCGTTGCACGACATTATCGCAACTTCGAATCAGTCGAGGTCACGCCAGGATGATCTGGTCGCCTCTGACGGTTCGAAATGGCCTGGGACGTTGCACTGGTCCGTCGGATACTTCTCTAAGACAGAATCTAGAGCATCATTCCAAGGATTTGGCTGAGATCAGTGGAACTGTTAATCAAGAAGATGAAAAAGGGCCAGCCAAGCCGAGGAGAGACCCTCAGAGTGTAGAGATCAAGGAGCAAAAACAAAATGACTTGAAGGAGAAAGAAGACGAAATCATAGCAAACACAAAGCCATCTGATGAGTGGCTTAGTGGTATATTGTCTGTAACCGTTGAGCAGATCACTGAATTAGGGGTTCCGAAGGTGAGGGAAGCTGGCGCGCCAAAAAACGAAGACAGCGATCTTCCTAGTCCATATTGCACTATCATTGTCAACCATCAACAGGTGTACAAGACGCGGACAAAGATGAAGACCAAGAAACCATATGTGAGTGTGTCTAGTTTCTTCCAAATGTTGCTAAACGGCTCTGCAGTTCAATGCGAGCAGTGAACGATTTATCAAAAACTGGCCTGACACCACAGTCATCATCGCTGCTCGTGACGCCCGGGTTCATGAAACCGATCCTCTATTGGGTGTCGTTGTTCTTCCGTTGCAGAAGCTTTTCAAGCATCGATCACAAGTAACAGACTCTTTTCCTCTTATTGGAGGAATCGGATATGGGCGACTACGGCTTTCCCTGGCGTTCCGCAGCGTGCAAGCCAAACTTCCTCGCGAGCTCCTAGGGTGGGATTTATGCACGCTGGAGATACAACCTGACGTCCAAACCTCCGCTAATTTCCCTGTCGATCTGGGTTCGTGCAAGCTGATTGCTGAGACCCCATATGGACGTCGAAAACTGTACCCTCATCCTGATGGCGGCTGGAAACCGAAGATTGAGAGCCGCTCTATACGTTTGGCGGTCAAGAATCGTTACGCGTCCTGCCTCCTAGTCCAGTTCCAAAAACGTGTATTGGGTCCTGATGTTATTCCGGCGTTCTCAACGCTTTGGCTAAAAGATATACCTGACGGGGAGGAACTTAGCGTGACGCTTACCGTATGGAAGAACGTGAATGATGCGCTTACGCGGGCACGCTTCAACGCTTCGACCGATATTGGAGAATCCCTAGGAAGTATTGACGTGAAGGTAAAACTATGGCCAGGATTGAGCGGCTACCATCAGTACATGGCCGACAAAGATCCCTCCCTGGCGGAGGTGATGGAGATTCTGGATTGTGCGGAAGAGTCGCGTGATGACATCCAACGGGATGTCTTGTACGAGTCTGACTCCTCTGTATCGTCGGTATCGAGCACATCAGGGTCGTCAGAAGGTACCATTGATGGTGTAAAGAACCAGTTCAAGGAATATAGAAAGAGGAAGGGAGAATTGCACAGGAAGCATCGCGGGCTGATGCAATGGAAGGGAGTTAGGAATATTGCTTGGATTGGGCGCAGCGTGGAGCACAAGGCAGACAAGCTAGAGCACAAGCTTAAAGGGAAACTGAAGCATCAGCAGAAAGAGATGGGAATAGAGAGAGAGGTTTGAGCTGACGATTTACTTGGAATCTAGTGATGGACAGTACTTCCCACACTGTATTTTTAGCAACCGCAATTATCGCGTGACGTCACATAGTCTCCTCTCCTTCGTCTTCAACTATCATCACCACCAAGCACCGGGTATCAACTTGCTCATGATTTGGGAATTCTCTTACCCGGACGACTTTGGCTCGACCGGTACAGATACGACAGCCTCGACGCCCTCGTCTTTCTGCGACTCTGAGGAAGAGAGCGAGGTTACTCACCTCCCTCGCCATAGAAATACCTTCATCGACGAGACTTCACGTTTTTACTCGGACAAATCTACCTATTCTCCCACTGATAGACATCGACGCCGTCCTTCCTTCCCTGACAGCGAGCACTATGGTCACGACGAGGATGTAATGGATTCTGAGCCTTCGCCCAGCAGCGAAGGCGGGTCTTCCTACGAACCTCATTCTCCTTCAGCGTCTCCTCCTGCTCAGGAGCTACTGCCGAAGAAACGCAATCGGCGAGCTACTGTTTCTTCTGGATTCTCAGCCAACTCCGAACCCAAGTCCAAGTCTGGGCCAAAACGCGCAACCGATTTGCCTGGGCCGACATCAAATGGTCGGGATCAACGTAAACGGCGAGCAACTGTCACGGTCGCACCTCAGTGCCTCTATCCTCTATCCTCCAGCTCCACCTCTGCTTCATCTTCTGCTCATCCTATTGCACCGCCGAGGGGTCTCGTACATTGGAAATACCCGGACAGTCCCGAAGAACGATTGAACAAACGAAATCGTCTCGAACGTCGCCTCAATTCAACGAATGCGCATTCGCGGGAATACCTGTCATTCACAGGAATTCCTTTACCAAGTCCTGCTCTCAGGTCGAAACGAGTCTCACCTATCTCCTCGGATTTGTCCGATTATCGCAACAAAACTACACATCGACCATCTCTACGCAATGAACAAGAGCCTATCAAGACGGAACCTCAAGAGATATCTCTCTCTGGGTTGGTGACGCGCAATCGCAGCGCTACTGTCGCTTCCGATTTCAATGTCTATCCTGGAGAGATTCCTTCACAGACTCGCGGACGCAATGTTCCCAGCACATCTTTTGATGATGAAACCTTGGCTTCGTCTGAAACTATGCCATCTATTCCTTTCGGCGTAAGAGCTTCAAAAACTCACCTTACGGGCTCAAGTCGTCGTTACATCTGTACATTCGAAGGTTGTGGAAAGTGCTTCGTTCGGGGAGAACATCTGAAGAGACACGTCAAAGGCGTCCATCTTTGTGAACGGCGTAAGATCTTAACCTTGTCTTATGATGTGTATTCCTCACGTGTACGTCCAGCTTTCCGTTGTCCGCATGGTGGATGCAGGAAGGCTTTTACTCGAGGAGACAATCTGAAACAGCATATTCTAGTATGTTATAAGCGTCCTGTACCGGGTATAAAGATAGAAGAAATGTAGAAGTCAATTTATCGCCATTTCTAGCCTGGAGAGAGAAAACGAAAGAACGAAACGGAAATGATAAGAGATAAGATAAGATCAAGTGACGCGTAATGCGACGCGTACTGCTTTTTCGTGGCGTTACACCATCTTGTCATTTACTCTCATCTCCTTCCGTTACGATGATGTCCGTCGAGGATATGATACCACACCTATATCACGAGAAACAGGAAGACGGATCTCTTCTCTGTGCTCAGCACGCTCTCAATTCCCTATTACGTGCGTCTATTATTTTTATTGTACTCCATCTGACCTGAATATTTCAACGTCTTTTAGAAGGCAGCTACGTGAGTATTAGCTTTCACTGTTCGCTCTTGTTCTTGATGGATGCTAGTTCACCGCTCCCGATCTCGCAGAGATTGCTCGTGGGTTAGACGCAACAGAAGCCAGCTATGATGATGATAACACGGGAAGTGCTAGCACCAATATGGACGATACGGGTAAGTTCAGGTTTCTTTATCCTGGAAATCCTTCATCAGATGTCTATAGGTTTCTTCTCAGTACAAGTGCTGGATACCGCGCTCAAAGTGTGGGGTCTTGAGTGAGGGTCGACTCTTTTTGGGACTTTCAATCGTATATTCACCTCTGTTTAGCCTTGTTGGATGGCGAGGAGAGGCCATGAGACCTTATCAAGATACACCATAGTACGCTCCTTCCCTTTCGAAATGCCCCGCTTACACAGTATATACAGCACTCAACTGGCGTTCATTTTAAATTATCAACAACATTGGTATACTCTCCGTCGTTTTGGACCAGCTTCACCCGTCCTAGCTGAGGATTCTGGGATTGGACACTGGTTCGATCTGAATTCCCTTCTTCCTGAGCCCAGGTGGGTTAGTAAAACTTTCCTGGGGATGGTGCTACAGCAAGCAGAAGCTGACGGTCAGTTCTTCATCTGTCATAGTCGCATTCATTCTAAGTGCGAGGATATATTTAGGCTACTCGGTTTTTGTGGTGACACAGACGAACCCTTCTGCCCCTCTGGGCCTCCCCCGCGTAGATGCTGACGATCTCGCAACTATTGTCTCCGAGTCTGGTGTTTCCGGTCGGACATCGTCAAGTTCTTACACTACAGGAACTTCTCATCCCACTGCTGCGACGGGTCACGATTTTGAAGGATTGGAAGATGAGGATTATGAGCTTCAAGCCGCTTTGCAAGCATCACTAATGGCTGGATCGTCGTCTGATTACCCCATGATGAACTTTAATCCTCCCGCTCTAGCGAGATCCGATATGCCGCTTCCTAGAGGGTCTTGGTCACCTATGGATTATAATTCCGGTGGTCAAACACCCACAGACACTTCCTCGGACCCCGTAGCAGCTAGTATGGCACGCAGTCAACAGCTTCTTCAACGAATGACAGCTGAACAGCAGTATGCTCAACGAGAACTATGGGGCGAAGGGCACACGGGACGTCAACACGATAATGATGATGACGAACTGAGGCGTGCCATTGCTGAGAGTGAAGCAATGGCTAGGGCAGAGGGCCATGGACGATCCGAGGACGAGGAAGTTGACGACGATATCGAGGATCACGCATCTTCAACAGTTCTTCCGAACTTCGGTCGGCCGGCATTGGTTAACAGAGGAAGTGGAGATAGAGTGTATGACGATGATGATGCAGAGTTGCAGGCAGCCTTGAAGGAATCTCTGGCTCAAGTGCCTGACAATTGGATTGCGCCTGAAGCATTCCAAGAGCCATCTCCACGCCCACCGACAACAGTCAGCCCACATCAGCCAACACCATCTACTTCGACCGATATGCAGGACGTCGAATCTACTCAGTCTGATGATGGGGATTCGACTGTTGCATATTCCGAGCCACCTGAGGCACCTTCCCAGGAAGCTGTCAGCATCGAAGAAATGCGAAGACGAAGACTTGCAAAGTTTGGAGGTCATTGATGCAATGTATTACATATTGAGAAGCTCGTTGTAATAACCCGTAAGTTGATCATAAACCAGCTTTTCGTAGCACGAAGGTCGGCGTTGCTCATTAAGAAGACCTCGCAAAAGAGTACGGCAATCAAGGACTTTTGTCCGGCGTTTTATTTAGAAGAACAGGGTGATTTCCGGACTTTGTGTTGGTTTCACCTTCTTTCATTGGGCTTGGATCACTGTATTTTCGGAGCAACGCGGGGTATCCTCTACAGCGCCTCGTGTTCATCGTTTTGATGGAAAGACTGTACAATTTACTGTGTCCGGCAAGATGGTGGACTGATCCCTGCGCGCTTACTACACTGCCCCATGATACAACAGCATCGATGGTAAGCTGGATCCGAGGTTCCCATAACTCACCCAGTCAATAATAGTTTCAGAATTTCGGTCCCCGCCGCCACTATACAGTTGTAAATCGGAGGATGCGGTGATGAGCTCACTTCGAATTAAGGATACTCATGGCATTGTGTTCGGCGCTTATCATACAGGCTCCCTACTTTTCCCTGTTCTTCTCAACTCGTGTGGCAACTCATCAGTTACAGTGACATGATGCAGAGATGCTTCGATCCCAGTCACATAGCCGTGTACTTTTGAATACTATCTACAAAAGTATGTGGGTGGATCTATCCATCACAACCTTCTTGCCAGTCGCCCCCTCGTCCTGGCAGCAACATGAACTCGCTGCCGTATCAACTACTGCCTCTCATTTCTACGACACTGGGCGTCTCGACGCTCACTCTGATCTTCGTCCTGGTCGCTCTCATAAACGCGGGCGTTCATCCCATTCTTTGGATTATCCCGGCTTCGTACGGCCTCACATTTCCTTACTATTTCATCATGCTTTTAGCAACGCAGTTTGAGCTTCGCGGCTCATCACGACTCTTCTCAAGATACAGCATCATTTCCGCCTTTGTCTTTGCCTTGTTGTGGACCTCATGCAGCGTCTGTCTCTTGACCATAACTATCATTGAGGGGAAAGAAGACATTAAAATCGACGGGCTCGGGAAAGATACATGGCTTTTAATCGTTCCTTGTGTTTCTTGCCTAGTTCCGGCATCCCTTATGTGGGTAATCGCAGAAGTCATGCGAAAGGAGAGGAATAAGATATTATATGCCATGAAGTGGCGACCAGCTGCTACTCAATCTTCTCAAACATGGAGGTTTGTCATATCCAATATCCTTCCTCCTCTACGAGATTTGATTCATCCATTATCCTCAGTGCATCCCTGTCTAGCGTCAGCAGGGTTTGACGCATCCGCTCTTTTACGATAAAAATTCTCAACAATGGACGATTCTTGTACTTTGTCACTTGTTCTCACTTTAACAAGTTGTAGTTTATCGATCATTATGCTTTGGTCGTTTTTGGATATCTTCTCTGGATTCAATGGGACCTCTTTAACACCGTGTCATCGTAACGATACCTGCTAAGTACTTATATATATATACACCTAGCTACGCATGACAATGTCACTCCATCCTTAGCGGAATTAACCATGTACCTCTAAATCTGATTCGTTGCTCTCATCGTCCTGGACGTTGGACTTGGAGACACGCTTCTCCGCATTGGATACATCAGGCGCCACCACATTCTCGGCCTCAGTACTCGCATCCTGGGGCACATCAAAAGAGGGGCCCTTCTTAGCATTTTTCTCACTGTCCTCCTCATGGTGCACTGAAGAAACAGTTGAAGAAAACGATTCCGTCAAAGAACTGACTGTTGTGACTGCCATATCAAGGACAGCTTCCACCCGTTTTCGCAGCGGTTCATTTGAACTGGTGACAACCTGACAAATCGACAGTTATTTTCCCATCGTTGATCCTGAGTACCGGAGCCAGGAATACGACGCACCATGGAGACTAAACTTATTCGTGCATCTGCTTCGTCGAGTCGAACAAGTAGTGATGGCTCGTTACCAGGGCCATCCGGTTCTTGTTCTTCATCAGGCTCTTCTGGCATATGCCACTCTACTTCTCCAAAGTGGGCTTCCAAGAACATGATGAGACGCGGAATACGTTTCATAGATGCAGTGTCATCATCTGGGCTGGGATCTGCGTGTGGGTGTTCGTGAGGGTCTGGATGAGAGTGGGTATGCCCGTGGGATGTTACTGAAACAACGCCATAGATATTAGAAAGTTATAGTTAGAATCACAATTCTCGCTTACGTTTGACAGAAGCGGGACTCTTATCAATTCCTGTTATGAGAGCAAGCGTCGAATCGGCAAGCATGTCATTACTTGCACTAGAATCCCATTCAAGAGTCAGCTCATGTTCCTGCGTTTGCTTTACATCGACAGCACCCATGACCTATAAGGCCATAAATTAGCCTAGAAGATCCATTGAGCGGGGAATACGGGACTCACCCGCATTGTGGGAACACCGTCTTTGTCCAACCCTTCCTCTACATGTCCATACATCCCTTCAAGATGCCATCTTACTAGTCCCCAACGCACCCCTAGAGCGACTTTCTGTCTTTGCGTGACAGTACATGTAGAAAGCCCTGTGAAGTCCCGTAAATCCCGCGGATCCAAGAGGGTGTATGAATAATCTTTTGCGACTAGAAGACCTGACAAGACGTCGTTTGTTTGTGGCGCCTGCATCTGCCAATGTTCCGATGGCCTGGATGTGAGGTGTCAAAGAGGTGGTATATAAAAATCCATGTGTATCACACACCTTTGCTACACGTTCACCTCGGAAGGAAAGGTTTAACGTTTCTAGATTACGAGGGGTGTGTATTTTGACGTCTTCTTCTCGCTCTTTATATCGCGAGGTCATTGCCGCCCGTAAGCGGCCCATAGCCGTCTGTTCACCATGAACCTAGAACCTGCAGAAGAGTGACATCAAGTCATCGACTAAGGAATACTGAAAACTTTACTGACCACATGTTGCGCTTTAACGAGTTCTATGAACTCCGAGTTTTGAGAGTAGTCGACATGAGCACTGAAGGATATGTAATCCACTGATATCTTTCGGGGAATCATGCCGCCTTTGATGGACTCGAACTCATCCGGTTCCGTCATAATGTCCTATAGATGGGGAAAGCCGTCGATGAGTGTGATGCTCAAGCTCAGAAAGAGATTCAACAGAAATAAATTCAATTCTTGCTCTTGTAATATACACACGCAACGAAATCTTGAATAAACGACCATCTCCAGATTCACTCACCCTAGCAAGAGTTCCCTCAATAGAGTATCCCGTTATGATCAACCCATTCCGTGAATCTGGAGCCCAGAGTTCAAAGAGTTCTCGACTTGTGCCGGATGTCATGAATCCGGGGCTAGCAAGCACCACGCAAGGAGGACCTTCGGCAATCTTTTTCTCCCACCCGCGAGGTTGTGGGAGGTTTGATATATGCCTACAGAAAAGTCAGAAACAGACAAGCTGAAAGGGGATTGGAAACATACTTGAAAACGAAAGGATTATCGCGCTTGGCGAACCTAGATCGGATATGAGAGTTCATTGTATGAATGTAAGTTTGGTAGACGGCCATCGACTTCCGAGCCAGACCAGAAGCATAGTATATGGGTACGTTGTGCAAATCAGGGTGCTTCTTCCAGTATTCGTCGAGGATGAGTAGAAGTTCCTGGGCTCGGCCCAACGCGAAGGTAGGAAGTAAAACATGACCACCTCGTCGAATGATAGAATGCACAAGGTTAGTGAACCGAAGCTCCTTTTCGGGCCTGCTGTCCAAGCTTTGAACTCCATAGGTACTTTCGACGATCAAGACGTCCGGGTGAATGGGAGGGACCTCAGCCTTTACTAAATGTCGGTCTTCTTCTCGAGAATAGTCACCTGTATACAAGATGCGAAGGCCGGCGATGTCAATGAGGAACATGCAAGCGCCCAAGACGTGGCCGGCATGGTAAGGTGTGAAGGTAACACCCGGACAGGGTGTTATGACCTGGTGGGCAGAGATAGGAATGATAGAGGCGAACGACATGGACATATCTAAAGGAGAGAAAAGGGCATCCGAAGAAGACGAACTAATGGGAAGGGTAAGAGGTGTGCTCGAATAATCACAAGGGAACAAACGCACCCCATGCGTACGAAATCCTGCATCATGAACTTGTGGAGGGCCTTCGTTGGATGGGTCATGTACACTTTCCCCTTGCCATCTCTGAAGTTGGTCTACTGGAAAATCAAGATACCAGACGGCTGTGATCCAATGATGAGACAGACCTTTTCTGTGATGTAGGTAAGCGCTGCAGCGTGGTCGAGGTGAAAACTGTCGGTAAACAACGTTATAACAACCGCCCAGGACGAGCAAAATACACTAACTGTGTTATCAGAAGGGCGTCAACCGTGCTCCAGTCGAGCTCGTCAATGAATGGCAGCGACGCAATACCACTGTATGCAGGGTGAACGCCTGCATCACAGACAATAGTCCTGCCGCGATATTGCAAAACACAGCACGAGCGTCCGACTTCTTGACCTGCACCAAGCAACGTCACACTCAATGTTGGTACATCAGACATGGTAGAACGATGAAAAATAGCAGGACTAGCGCCCTCTTCACGGTCGTTAGTAACAAAGAAGGCTCCAGTGTTTCGAGTTGAGAAGGAAGCCAAACATGAAAATATCTTATGTAAGCCTATGTGCTATTATGCTTCGGTCGAAATACTTAAATTTTGTCGACTTTGCAGAATATAATGTTACATATGTAACTTGACAGGACATTCATTGAGTCAATAATAATATCAGCAAATTGAATGCAAACAACAACGAAAGCAAGAACAAGACGCGGAAAAATACACAAATCACCATCCAACCTCAGCCCCTGACTCATACGGCTGTATCGTCACACCCCCCTCACCAGCCGCCTTTCGTAGGATATATCGTTCTAAATGGTATATTTCGTAAGACTCAGCCGCAAGTTTCATAGCTTGTATATGATGAGGACGCGAGTTTGCTGCAATAGCGTGTCTCCGACTCTGCCAAATACAGGTCGCAAGGTTCATCCCCGTCTCCTGGTTGGGTATCCCGTACCAATAGAGGATCAGCTGAAATTTGAGTGAGTAGAGGCTATGGGGAAGAAAAAGAATAACCTACGCCGCCGTTCCGAATGGCCTCATCATGAGCCTTTTTGTCAGCATCGTAAAGAGCTGCGAATTAGTAAGTAAAGGAATATGACAGGAAAATGTATTACACGTACAACCACCGTCGCTGCCCGCTTTTCGTTTGCTCCTAAAAACGACGCAATACCACTCTCGTTCTTCATCTTTCGGGAGTCGCAATGTAGACCAGTTGAAAGCCTCCGCATACGGGGTTGCCGCGTAATTGGAGACTATGGGTCGGAAATGGTGTAGAGCCTTGTGAAGAGAAAGAGACGCGGGATCTATGTCTGGCAGACGTGTTTCTGTAACAAGAGGGGTTGTGTCGGAGGGCACCAAAGGTAGTAGTTCTAGTCGCTCAGGTAAAGAGGAGAGAAGGGGTGGTAGATAGAGCACAGGCGACTGGGGTGACGTGAGGCTTTTTTCGTCAAATGTAGGGAATGTATGAGGGTCTTTTGCAGTTTCTTCAGCTCCATGAAGTGCCAAGGTCAGTGGGGGCGAGCGCTGCAGCGCCTCCGACGGATGAGGTGGATGGGCAAATGTAAGGCTCATGATAGGATGTAGGAGGAAAGGAGTGTAGAAACAAGTATTTATACTATTACGGGGTTTGCGGGGTATGGTGCAAGTTTTGCAAAGTTTGCGACGTGTCAGACTCCTGAGGCAACGATTGCGCGATTTGAACGAAAATTTCCGAGTAACCCATTCATTAGAAGAAGGCTAATCCTGGGGATCGTAAGAGGCGTCCGCGACTGCGGAAGAAGAGATAGTCAGTCACAAGCGTTGCATCTGCGTTCTAGTGGACGATTCCTCTAGTTTAGGATATCCGAGGTTACTTCAATTTGGATCGAGAATGAACTTTAGCACAGGACCAGAAGTATGAGCCTCAGTCAGATACACACACACAAAGTCAGTGAGAGTTAATGTGAAGGCAGAAGGACACATCGTGAAAAATCCGAGTCGGAGCTGTCGAAGACCAAGGCGCGGTGTGCAGCGGGCGTGGCGGGCCGATTGGTCGTTACAGCGTGACTGACTGTCACACGTCAACTCAGAAATGGCCACCAAGAAGGCGGCTGAATCGACGCTTTACCATCTCAGTCCCAAGGGCTTTTGGAAGAAATTTCGCAAGTCGAGCACTAGTTTTCTTTGATTTTCTCTCTGACAATGAAACAGGCGATGCGGTGGTCGTAAATCCCGAAATATCTACTGGTCTACCCTTGTCCGAGCTCAACCGATACCCTCCACCAGCGTCCAGGCCAGAAAAGTACTCGAGCCCAGCTAGCAGAGGCGCGTGTCCTGTTGATTTGTACAGGAATTCATAGCTGACAGCGTCGTGCAGCCTCTGACATCGCTGAGAACCCGTACTGGAAGCGGGACGTCCGACGTGCGTACCCCCAGCTGTCGGTCATGACACAGACGGAGCTTTCCATGCTGCTAATCGAGCATTCTACTCCTCAAGCGTATGTCGCGCTTTATTCCGCTGAGAGCAACGACGGCTGACTGTACATGGATAGTGTTGCAGCACCAGCTGAGGGCGAGCAGGCCGTGGCAGCGCCAAAGCCTGCGATGGAACTTTCTGCTGCCATTGCGACGATTACAGCGACGAACAAGGTCTTCTCCGAGTCTAATCTGCCTCCCAGCCTACCTATCCCTCACAAGCGCTGGAGGCCAGTGCGGTCACCCGATGCCCCCCATCCACCGTATTCCTATTTCCCAATGGCATTGTACAAGTAGATGGCTGCTATCGTAGCTGATGGGCATACAATACAATAATTACGAAAGAAAAGGCATTGAGTCGTTGAAAGCCCCGGCTAAGCAACTGTAAATAAACATGTCATCTGTACCACCACCCAGTGCAGCGGCTGGCTCGTCCCAAGCAGTCCAAGCTGCCGCCTTTGCGGACGACCCACGGTACAATCCACGCATTCACAGGCGATCGTAGTGCTCAACACTCTCCTACAGTATATACTTTTCGAAAGAAAGCAACAAATGGCATTTCGAAGAGGATGACGGAACAGAATTGGAATACGATGCCGCCAAAGGCTCCTGGGTGCCCATGGTCAGCCTCCAGCAGCAACAGCATGCATGCCACTGACAGCTTACAGCTCGACGAAGACCTGGTGAAACAGCAGCAAGCCGCCTATTCCGTCTCTGGCGTTGATGAAGAGGCCAGTCGCGTCATTTTTCGGTTTTGACCTGACCCAACCCC
Organism: Armillaria novae-zelandiae; assembly: GCA_030435655.1. NCBI lineage: Eukaryota > Fungi > Basidiomycota > Agaricomycetes > Agaricales > Physalacriaceae > Armillaria > Armillaria novae-zelandiae. The sequence goes on along the minus strand of JAUEPR010000004.1, from coordinate 908,464 downwards.
GAGCTGTGTCCCCCACCACAGACGCCCGCTGCCCCAGTCCTTGCGCGCGAAAACAAGAAGCGGAAGGAACCCGACTACACCTCTGCGACATCAAACGCCGATATTTCGATCAAGCGGGGCAGACATGACAAGAAGGACAAGCCTGCGGCTGAGCGCGCATCCAAGAATACGGCCGTATATGTCAGCGGACTGCCCTCCGACACAGAGTTCGACGAGCTTGTGCAGTGTTTCTCCAAGTGTGGCGTCTTGGAGGAAGACGATGACGGGGAGCCCAAGGTGAAGATGTACGCACGGGAGGATGGGTCCTTCAGTGGCGATGCTTTGGTGGTGTACTTCAAGGAGGACTCTGTCTCACTCGCTTTGAGCATCCTTGACGAGTATGAACTACGGCTGGGCGACTCGTCCAGTGTTATGCGCTTGTCTAAGGCTGATTTCTCACACAAAAATGCTGGCGGCGGCACTCACACCGAGGCGAAACCGCGGAAGACGGTCGATAGGAAGAAGGCCTCCCAGCGGATTGGGAAAATGCAAAAGTATGTATCATTTTTTGCCTCCAGTCACCGATCAGCACTCAGGTTTTGCAGAAAACTACAAGAGTGGGTCGATGAGGATGGATTCGGGCCTGCAATCACGCCTGAAGACTCTTCCCATGCAACCAACAAGAACAGCCGAGTGGTGGTCTTGAAACACATGTTCACGTTGAAAGATTTGGAAGACGACGTTTCTCTCCTTCTTGACTTAAAGGAGGAAGTCCGAGAGGAGTGCTCGTCACTGGGCGAGGTGACGAATGTCGTTCTCTATGATGCAAGTTTCTTGTTATGATGCCACTTGTAAGGTTTCCTAACACCCCTCACAGAGAGAGAAGGACGGTGTCATCACTGTCAAATTCCGCGACCCGCTTAGTGCCCAGGCTTGCGTTATTGTAGGGAGATGAATATCATCGTCATATATTTAGCTGACGAAATTTCCAGAAAATGAACGGAAGATTTTTTGACGGAAGGCGGGTGGAGGCATCTTTGTATAATGGCAAGCAAAGATTCCAACGTAATGGAATGGGTGATGAACTCGAGGGCGAAAACGCTGAAGCAGAGAAGAAACGACTGGACGACTTTGCCCAATGGCTACTGACCGAAGAGGATTGATGCCGCTATTCTAAGCCTAAAATCCGTGTACATTACTACAATCAGTGTTATCCGCCTGGGGAACTAATACATGGCATTCTAAATTTACCAACAAGAACATAATGGTTTCTTGGTTATGGTTTCAAGACGCTGCATGCAAATTTGAGCTAGTCAGTCAGACGAAGGTAGTCCGTACTCACTTCAACGACAACGGTTCTCTTAGCAACGGGTTCAGAAGGTTGTAACCAATCGATGTGTCGTCCAACTTGGCTTGCCCATCTGCTATGCTCTACTTGAGGAGTCGACATGGACATTGCTACAAGATCTTCCTCCGTCATGGAACTCGCCATAGATGGAACCTCGTGCACGGTCGCCAGTGGACTTCCAGGAGCAGAGAACGGCGACGTAGGTGCACCCCCTGGAAGAGACTGCGAGGATGAAGCCGATGGTCCAGATGATTGACCACGCGCGGGAATACGTATAGGTTTTGTCGAGAATTCCCCGACATCCACCTCCTCAGCATCTTCTTCGGCGTTTAGTCGTTGTAGACTGGCTTCGACGGCGTCTAACCGTTCCAAGTGTTCTAATACAGTCACACCGGTTGTTCCGGGATGAACTCTCTGGAACTTCGCGGCAAAAGGAACAGGTCGAGGAATGCCGGAGGCATCTGATATTGTTCGTTGAACGGGAGGAGGAAAATCATCTGAGCTTTGACTACGGGCACGTCTCGGGAGAGGGACGCTGTTTATCGATAGTTTCGGTGATGCAGTGACAGGACTAGTAGCGTCGTCCAAGTCTGCCTCAGTGAGTTCGAGCTCGTCGTCCCAGACTAAGGCTTTAGTACGTCTTGTCAGCTCCAATGGACCTAGAATTGGTTAACAACTATGTTAGCATCTACTAGTTTTGTTCACCTTCATCCTAAGGTACAGCGATGAATATTAACTGGAGACCCAACGATGAAAAGCTGAGCACGCACTAAATGTTTGAGAGACTGGACGATGTTCCACGCTTGGCCTAAGCAACAACTGAGTTGTGAGACGATCAACCCTTAAATCCACTCACCCTTCATGACAGCTAATTGTCGCTAGTAAAAAAAAGGGATGTCAACAAAACTAGCAATTTCACTGCCAACCCAAGAGTATGACTGCTGCGAACGTCTTCCACTGCGACGTCCCAAAGCCAGTACAACGTATGGGTAGCAAACAGTGTTATGAAATCAACGTACAGCAAACATTTTAGGGTGAAAATCGGGGTCAATAGCAAAAAGCTTCTCTAATTCGAAAGTCGTCTCTTCCCACCACAACTTGGATGTTAGCAGAGGCAAGAAGCGATTCCGCGTCTCGTCGCTGAATGGTTTTCCTATGACACTGACAGGTAGGTAAAGCCAACCGTAAGCATAACTACGCCAGCCCTGCGGATGTTCGTGAGGAAAAGATAAAGAGTTATCGATTGCCGCAATATGAATGTGAGGGTAGCGAGTGTAATCAACTCCGGGAATTGCTGTGGAAGAGGCTGCTGCCATGGAGACAGAGGGATAAGACCGCGGCGTCTCCATTTGTGGCACATTCGGGGACCGCCTGAGTTCGCTCATCAGCGGCATATCTAGCGTAGCAGAGCGCGAGGGTGCAACATCGACCAATGACTTCTCGTGGTCGACATCGCAATATTTGATCATGTAATTGTCGGCACCGCGATCGGTATTGAGCATAAGATAATCTGTGACATCTTCAGAATTGAAGAACAGCATCCTTCACAAAATCTTACCCAAGATCACGAGTCTTATAGAAAAAACCTTGAGCAATTTGACTAAGTATATTACTGCCAAAAATACTGACTTTTCTAATTCCTCTCGGAAACTATGTTGTAGCGATGGTGTCCAGTAAAATGGGGTCTGGGGGTCGGCCTCCGTCGCGTCGAACAGGCGTTCTTCTTCGTAGTCTTCATAGACATCCTCAGGATCGCCGGTCTTTCCACAAATTACCTTGACCGCACTGAGTAGACGCTTGGAAAAGCTACCTTGCCGATGCGTAGAATCATCAAAGGTATCTGCGATAGCACGTCCTGGCCAAGGGTACTTCCTCAAAAATTCCGATGCGTCCTGGTAACCGTGGAGGAAGTACTGAAAGCTACCTATTTTGTCTGGTAGCTGTTTTCCCTTTTTTGCTGCATTTCGGTCTAGCCAGTCATAGAAAAATGACTGCAAACAGAGTGTGAGGAGGACATCTGATATGTGCAAATGTCACGCACGGAGCTGGATAACGACACGAGCTTGGTGGGAGGCACGATGTGAAGGTCCAGGACGCTCGTCTAAGAGTGATGCCGCCGCCTCAGAAATATAGCTGTAAATATGTAAGAAACACGTTGCAAAACTTTAAGTAGCAAAGACCTTAAGTTGGGTATAAGACATGCGCGACCAAAAGGTATTATAAATCTGAACTGCCGGTGAAGCCATTTTGTGGTCTATTGCCGAACGTTCGAGATGAAAAGTCAAGACCATGTATGCGCGGACATACCTTGGGGTTCAATCGTCCATAAGGTTCTTCGTCTTTAGGTTTGAACACGCTGAAGAATTTGATCAGCCACCAACACGAGGCCAAACAATACTACAACGCACGCAACGGTATGGACTCGGCCATTCTCCGTCTTAGCTCGCGCGAAATATGAGCCTGATGACCCCTTGGTGATCATTTTGGGATGAATCCCTTCTGAAACGGCGGACTTGACGGACTTCACTAAACTAGTGCATATTCGTTAGCGAGAGACGATCCTCGGACTTCGAGACACTCACGCCTCGAATTCGGCGGCTGTCATAGGAGGCTTGTGATCCAACGTTTTGACCTGTAGCCTATATGAGCCATTTGAATGGTACTCGGTTGAAGAAACCCACTAATCCAGCAGGAGGGGCATCGACGAAGATGGTAGGTTCGAAGACACTGCGCCATATTTGCTTCTTGGTGTGTTCCTTGACTGTTTTCTTCCTCTTTACCCGCTGAGCAATTGATTCTGTCCACCTGCGGGAGTTACAGTTCGATGAAGCACCGGGCAGTTTTTAGACACCCACCTTTTGAACGCCGTGTCCAACTTGTGGAGATCTATGCTTCCTGACCGAGACGCTCGACGGCGCCCACTTGCTCGTGAGGTCGGCACCTGAGTGCCTTCGCCAATGTCGTCTTCATCGTCGACGGTCTGCACTAAAGGTTGATATCCAGCTCGGTTGGACATCGAGATGGAGAATGGAGAGTGACAGTGACGACCGCGCGCCGACCATTAAGGGCTAGTGGCTGTGCGATCGCTGTCAGGGGTAATCCGTAACACGTCATCGCGCTTAAGTATTTCAACGCGGGGTATTGCCGTCCAAATGATTCTTTCTTCCATCATGAAGGTAGCTCATGGGACCATGTTGATAAGCAGTTGGTGCATCATGGAGATTATCCGCTCCGGCTCTTGTTGTTTTTTACTCTCATGGCTGCAGCAGTATCTTCCAACGAGAAATTCAGAGTCGTCGAGAAAGATGATGTAGAAGCTGCGAGTGCTAATGAGGTAATTTGACAACCCAATTGTTTAGCAATCGTTGACGCTTTACATTGTAAGGATGCTCCAGAATTCGACGCCTTAGCTAACAAGAAACTAATCTGGAAGATAGACTTGCGCATAGTGCCTCTGTCAGCATTTATATACCTGCTATGTAACATCGATAGATCGAACTATCGGTACGATTTCTGCTTTTGCTTGAGAAGATAGCCCTCTCCAAACTCATATTATATCTAGGTAATGCCAAAATCATGAACAAGGAAGAAGGACATGACCTTTTGACGGAAACTAGACTTACTAGCAATCAATACACGTTACTAGTTTCCTCGACCTTTCTCCTTTACTTTGCTCATGACTATTCAGGATTGCGCTTACGATATTCTTCCTAGCATATGCTTTATTTGAAGTTCCATCGAACATTTTACTGAAACGGTTACGACCTAGTGTGAGGAACAAAACTTCTCCTTCGATTCATGCAACTAATCAGCTTCCAGAGGTGGATTGCAGCTCTCATGTTTATCTGGGGTGCTATCACTGTTGGTTTGGGAGGGATCACTAATTACGCAACTTTAACCACCGTTCGGTTCCTGCTTGGTGCCTTCGAAGCCGGTAGGGACCCTGGCGCAGTTTCGTCCCACTCAGCTGACGCCTCACCCCACAGGCTTGTTCCCAGGTTTGGTCTATTATGTGACGTTCTGGTACAGACCAGAAGAGCGATCGCTCCGTGTCGCCCTCATACTGGCTTCCGCTACACTGGCGGGAGCCTTTGGTGGCGCGATTGCTTATGGGATTGCGAATATGGAAGGAAGCAATGGCCTCTCTGCTTGGAGGTGGCTATTTATATTGGAGGGAACTTCCATCTGCTGTTCTAGCTTTCCCAATCTGGTTTTTCCTCCCTGATTATCCGGAGACGGCGTCTTGGCTGTCGCCAGAGGAAAAGGCACTTTCAGCAGTGCGTCTCAAGGACAGCTCGAAAGCTTCTGGTAGAGGCTTATCTTGGCCAGATGTCACATCAACTTTGACAGAGTGGCGTCTATGGATCCATTTCTTGGTTAGTGCTGTTGTTCTGACGAAGAAGATAGCGATACTGAGTACAGGAAAGATATATTTTGGAATTTCAGCCCCGTTCTCTAGCATGTCACTATTTGCTCCCACCATTGTATCTGGTTTAGGCTACACCTCCTTGCGTGCCCAACTGATGACCGTACCACCTTACGCTGTGTCTTGGGTGTTCTCAGTCTTGATTGGATATGCCGCAGACCGGCTAAATCGGTGGGTTTTTTGACGCATTATCCTTTGGAATATTCTAAGGGATATTTTATACCTAGCCGGGGTCTTTTCTCGGCAGTTTTTGCTGCAATTGGAGCTATAGGATTTATTGCTTCCGCCACACTTCCAGAAGATGCGTACAAAGTAAATACCCCATCTTGTCACCAAACATCAAATCTAAGGTTCACCTGCAGAGTCGATATGGCACACTTATTATCGCATGTGCGGGTGCTTTCTCGTGTATACCACCTTTATTAGGATGGCTGTCCTGCAACATGCGCTCTACTGCTACAACAGGGCTTGCAGTGGCGTTGAACATTTCGTTCGGCGCTCCGGGGCAAATTGTCGGGGTTTGGATCTATAAGAGCGATGAAGCCTCAAAGGGCTATCCAACGGGACATTGGACGAATGCCGCATTTTTGATTTTTGTATCAGCAGGTTGCATTGGGTTGCACTTGTTGTATAAGTCAAGAAATCAAAGAATTAGAGAGAACAATTCCACAGAGTTGTTGTGGAAGCTCTAGGACACCATTATGGTGATACAATATTACTTACTACTAACATTGTACCGATACCAACAATGTGAATTTTTACAATATGTTTCTAAAAATGAACGCATTCATGCTCCCAACCTTTGCCTGCAGTGACAGCCGTTTTCAGCCAGTTGTCTGGCTTCCACTGGTGCAAACGATCGCGAGAAGGATTATGTGAAGTACCAGTTCTTGACGTTGATGTCAGCGTGACCGTTTGAATTGTAGTACACTTCCTCTGTGCGATCAGTCCTCTTTGATTTGGAAAGCGGCGTGAAGCGGAGGTCGTAGTCTTCAAGAAGCTTCGAGTAACCATGGCTGTGCAGAGTATGGCTTTCATTTGCGAATACGTCTCGGAACTCTTTGAGCAACAGGATGTGCACATACTTGATACGAAATGCAGTTGCTCGCTTTTGTCGTGACAGTGATGTTCAGAATGACGAAAGGGTTCGCCTAGAACACAGGGGTTAGGACATAGCTAGCAACACCTGATGGAGGTGCATAACCCAGCACGGTCGTGAGTAATACAGACATCAGCGTGTGGTAAGTTTGTGTCTACTTGTAACTTGTCTTAATAATTATAAATCAGTCTCCAAAGAAAAAAATACAGGAGAAAATATAGGTACGTGCAGGGGACCTACGGCTAAGAGAACCGTGGAGTGCGTTCTATGAATGGGAGCTCGCTCGATACGTACTCGTCCAGTTCCTGCGCAGCCGCTCTGCTTCTTACAATGAATTTGGAAACAGTCTTGTGAATATGCCAGCTGGAGATTTCTGTTCTACAATATGAACAGCCAGGCACCTGCGTATCCTGATAGACGGCATACGACATTGTTGATTGCAGCGTCTCGCTCTATAGTGTAACTTCAGATGAAAGTTTTGAAGAGAGGAGATTCATAATCATACACCTTGCATCGAGAGCACATTTGAAGGCATATCAAGCTCCTGGCTCAGATTTGGAACAGTTCTGGCAGGGTCAGTGGAATCAGCGAACTTTCACATCAGCTCCTCGAAATCACTCACAGGGCATGACTAGATCTGATACCTATGCATAGACGGTTAGATGATTGCCAGGTAGTCAACAGAAGATTTCAACTGACTTCGGGTTGGGCATTTCGCTGTCGCGAGGTTTTTGCCTAGCGACATAATGGGTGCAAATCACCAGGGGCAACTGAAGCCAATCTCGGGCCGGATGCCGGCAACCAATCTGGATCGCAATTTTTTTTGACCAAACTTTAACCATGCTCTGCAGAGGCCTCCATGTTCTGTAGGCGGCTGAATTTCTTTGCATTGAGGTCTCTTCCTAATCGAAACTCATTCTCGACACTCCTACATGCCAGTACCCGTTTCTTTTCCGTCTCTTCTTGTACCCAGGAGCGAATATTCATACCCTCCGTCGGACAGACTGCCGTTGTCAACCATCTCAAAACTCACAATGTCATGGTCTCTGCCCGCCCAGGAGCAGGAAAAACAGCGACTGCGGAGGCGGTGGTGCGGGCCAATCCCGATACTCCGATAGCTATTGTCACATATTCAAAGCGGCTGCAACTGGACACCCAAAAACGCTTGCAGAGTTACCCCCTCGTCGATGTCTTCACTTTTCATGGGCTGGCATCGCGCTTTTTTGGAACTCTCATCCACAATGATACCCTTTTCGCCGACATGCGTCGGTCAGCAATACCCCCAATGTGGAATGACGTTCCACGATATGAGATTGTCGTTTTGGACGAACTGCAGGACCTTACAGAGGACCTATATTGGCTTACTTGCGCGTTCATCACCTTCTTAACGCAAGTAAGTAGCCGAGCACCTCAACTTCTCGTATTAGGTGATCCACGACAGGCCATTTACGACTTCCGTGGGGCCGACCAGCGCTACCTAGAGCTGTCGTCAGACACTCTTTCTGCCGTATCACCGTATAATTGGAGGAGCGCTCAACTCAGCAAGAGTTTTCGTCTTTCCTGTGAAACGGCCAATTTCATTAACAATGCGTTCCTTGGCGGAGATCCTTACATACAAGGTTCCCATCAAGGTCCCATACCGCTGTACATACATGGTAATCTTCAATGTCGCATTGCCGAAATCCTGGAATGTATCTACCCACTCATCCGAAAATACGGACACGAAAACACTGCCATCCTAGCACCGTCCATCCGCTCTAACAGAGTCGTCAAACTTATCATCCAAAAGCTGTGGGAAGAGTACAAAATTCCAGCTGCGCATGTGACGTCCGATGACCAGATGGGACTCGACGACGATGTCACGCGTGGAAAGATCAGTTCCATCCACATATCACCAATTCAAAGGGAGCGAACGCGATCTTGTCATCGTGCTGGGAACTGACGCCTCTTATTTCCGTTTTATGGGACGCTACCTACCCGACGATTGTTGTCCAAACACAACCTTTGTTGCCCTCACTCGCGCCAGAAAGCAGCTCGTAGTCCTCCACTCCCACGAATACTCAGCTATGCCATTCGTCGATTGGGCGGCCGTTGAGAGTTGTGCAGAAGTCATTAATCTCGAGGATGAGCCACCCAAGGTCCAAGACAAACCGGGGCGCCCTCGCCAATCGGGGTTACTTTTACCGCAGAATGTCATTGCCACAGATGCAGCAAGACATCTTCGGCAGGAAGTTCTTGATAACATCGTTCACCAACTTGACAGTCCAGAAGGTCCAGCCTCCTCTACCTCTCTCCCATTGCATCGATGCACCAGATAAGGTGCGCACAGACTTTACGAAGAACCATTGGGAGCCTGTGAGCGACCTCAATGGCCTCGCCGTCACTCTGGACTTTGAATATTGGTTGACAGGAAAGGTGGCTGCATTCACGAAGCCGATGGAACGTCTCCGGCGAAAGAAAAACTTAGAGGATGACACCTATCGTGCCATCTGGCTATCGAAGGAGGCCACACAATATGACGCGGATCTTTCGGGTTTCAAATCTCGCTGGCTTCAGATGGTGTATAAGGGCAACAAATTTGACTGGATGGTTCCCTATCTTGCAGCATCCACCAAACGTCTTGCCGAGCAATTCTCGGAGTATAACCGTTCCGCGCTTGCCAGAACCCTTACCATGGAGGAATCGATGGAACAGCGTCTGACCATTGACAACCAGACCACCAGGCTCGTAGGCCGGGCAGACATGATTCACTCGAGGAATAAAGGGCGAGATGTGACGATTTGGGAAGTCAAATTTGTAACAACGCTCTCCCATGAACATATTGTTCAGACGGTTATCTATGGATTTTTGTGGGCCTATGGCGCATCAAGAGCAACCATTTCCTCGCCTCGTTCTTTACAATGTCAAAAATGACGAGAAATGGGAGATCTCCACGACTCTCGAACATGCCAAGCAGGTCATTGAAGAGGTTTTACGCGCAAAAGTACACGTCCAATGGGGAAATACCTACCACCGAGTTTTTGAGACGTTGTGCAGATGTTCGGGAGGAGGTGGCGCAGCTGTGGCCTGGGGATCAGTACACATGAGAGGAGATACTTTATTACAATATTCAATATTCTTATATAGAATGGCAATAGATACTGGCTATGAATCCTCGCCGTCGGCGAGCGCCCACATGTAGTAAACCGCTTTTGGAGTCATGAGCAACGGAAACTCAGATGGGATGAAGGCGTACCAAGACTTCTATATGGCTTCCAAGAAGCCGAAAGGCCTTCCATTTCTGCAGGAGTAAGCAAGGCACCCCTTGACCAGCTTTAGAAATTCACGTTCATGTCAAACAGTAATGCGACGTACTTGATCTTTTTCTTTCCGTCCAGTCGAGATTTCAACGCGCCTACGGTGAGACCTTCAGGTAGAGGCTCCGGCACAAATGAGGTATTCTCCACTTTGTGAAGAGTCCTATTAATTGATGGAGTGAACGCGGGAGGCAGAGCAGGTGCTCCAGTATCGGTCTTGGGTGTGGATGGTAAACCTCCCGGTGGCGCTGAAGAAACGTCAGGAGTCAATGGTCTTTCTATGTCCGCTACGGAAGTAGTTTTGTCGATTTCCTCTTCCTCTTCAGACTGGGTCTTCTTTTTCTTCTTAGGTTTAGATGGCGTACTCTCGTTTTTCTTGTCAGATAACGTATAGTTATAAGTGGGTGAATGCAGGGACAGGAACCACCGCAACACTCCACGCTGGACACCTAGGTCACCTATACATCGTCGTGAGTAAACCACTAAAACGCTCAGTGATCGTGAGGTGCTTACCAACGGGCAAAATGTTGGGTCGTCGGAGAGAGAAAATTGCAAACATGTCAACTGAGAAAAAGGAAGTCATGGACCCAAGCATGAATATCATCAAAACAATGCGCTTTACCAGTCCACTATGATAGAGGGAAGCGCCACTCAGTAAAGTTGTAGGGAGTAACAAGGAATCGAACATACTTTTCCAACACCTTTGACCGCGATTAGCAATTCGAATAGGTCTTCATCGGTGGCATTCATCAACTTTTCTGTCGACAAACGCCCATCCGCGAATCTACTCGCGAGATCTTGAACTAGAAGATGATAGCAGTCTCGATCACCTCGGGTTGACCACATTGAAACGGAAAGACAGACCATATTCCCCCTTGCGTCCACTAAGACCCGCCGAACGGAGCAAGGAAGGATCTGTAGCAGCCACCTGCTCAGGGCTTGGGAAAAAGGATGTTGCAGAGTTGTCGCTGTCAAGAGATACCTCAATTACCACAGATACCTTATCACGAACTGCACAAACGTGTAATCCGCGACATTCTCAGGGAGAGATAGGGTCATATAACCGTTTGAACTTGTGGTTGATAGAACGGGCAGCTTTCCAGGATATCTGTTGCGCTCTATGAAGTATTAGGGCGCTGACATATCAAATGGCTGAACAACATGAATACATTATGGAGGTCGCGAGAGATCTGCCATGCAATGTTATTATAAGTTTGCCCCTTGGGAAAGAGAAGTAAAGTACCTAAATGGGTGTACTTGTTCAAGGACCTCGAAAGGTGTGCATTTCAGCTTGCCAAAAACGTCTTCAAATCGGGGATCTGCGCTGATGAGGTGCTGTTTCGCATCCTCAAAAGAGAATGAGAGTTGCGCTGGTATCAACACCGGTGCTGCGCCAGAGCTTGGAGGCACAACAGGGGATATCTGCTGTTCTACAGCTTCTTGTACCGTCTTGGCTTTCTTGGCCTTGTCCTTGGTTGATGTAGACGCCTTGCGTTTAGTTGCGGTATGTACAGTCTCTAGAGGCGCACTACGGGCTAGAGAACGCGTTGAGGAACGCGTCGCTGCAGGCATTATGAATCTTGATGAGGAAAACCGAACAAGTTTCAACATCCCTGTTCAGGAATGTCACGTCTCCAATTTATAGACCGCTTACAGCGGAACCGATGAGTCATCGTTCCTCGAAATGCCGCGATGCACCGCCCACAATATAAGTGGCTGTGCTGCTGTAAAGCTGCATTATATACCACCACCATTCATCGGTTTCTTCCCCCCATCCGCAGACTTTCTTCTATCAGTTCCCCTCCATCTCAGATAAATATGGCATCCAGTAAGTATCCTCGGATTGAGTCTGTGTATCTACTAAAGAGATCCATCGCTGCAGAATACATCGTTATGTTCAAGGACAATGTCTCTGAAGATCAGATCAAAGAGTACGCCGCACAAGTGAACCGTGGGGGTATGTTCCATTGTCAATTAGCCCGCCCTCAGCGCTCACCCAAGGCTCTTGTAGGAGGAGAAGTAACCCAAATCTATGGTATCATACCTGTACGTATCAAGGACCATCTACTTGCTGTAGATGATCCTGATCATGAGGCTCTTTCGCAGGGGTTCGCCGCTAAGATTACGGACGACCAATTGCAGCAATTCCAGTCCCTTCAAGGTGATATCATCGAGTCCATCGGTGTGTTCAATTTGTCTATGCTGCTCCATCTCAGGCTCATTTATGACGTCAGAACTCGACCAGATTGTCACAATCCAGTAAATGTACTCGCTACTGTATATGTTTAACTATCCTTGTATCATCTAACAAACTTCATATTGAATGTTGTAAACATTATGCTTATCTCGTAAATTCCAACTCATGCTTAAGTCCGTTCTTGGTAATAAAATTATGCTACTACTATAAGTGATGAATATTTGAATCCCTGTATACTGAAAGTGAAATGATAAACCTAGGTATGGATAAACACTATGCGATGGTATCAACTCGTTCATTGTCATTCATAATCGTACTGATGTCGTGATCATTGCTCATTATAAGTCGTCGAAGAGAGGTGAAGAAAAAATGAACGGCAAATACATACTACACCATAGGGGTAACCAGGGCAGCAGGTGACGTACGAGGAGCGATAGATTCGGGAGAAGGGGACGACGTAGTGGCCATGACTTTCGGGACCAGAGGTGTCACTGCGGTCTTGGGCATCCCGGGAGTATCAGCAGCTGTAATTGTGACAACGGGCAAAGGAACGGGCGTTGCGGGAGGCTCTTGACTCGGGAGACCAGCAAGTGCTGGCGGGAAGGGACTTATTTCTGACTCGTCTTGCTCTGATTCTGAATCCTCCAGCGGTGATGCATCTATTGAAGACTTTAGGCCGGCGGGGGGCGGGTTAAAATCCCACGGTCGTGGCACCTACATAAATATATAAGGAGGAATAGCAAACCCGAGGCAGAAGACTTACCATGGCCGCAGGCATGATCCTATATGCCGAGTTAGTGAAAAAGACAATGGTTAGGCCTATGAACGCACCAAGTTGCAGCGCAGACGACCCCGCGACCCTTATCTTGCGCTTTGATAGCGTTGAATTCAAAGTCAACGAATTGAGAAATATACCGAACGAAAGGCAGAATCTCTCGAGCGCCATTGTTAACCAATGCCAGGGCAGACATGAAATTGACAATGGCATTCGATATTGAGCGAGCGTTCTGAATTATCGTGAGAATTTGAGTACTGAATGAGAACGCAACAAAAGACTTACACCCAGATAAGCTAGCGTTGGAGGAGGGAGTGCGACCTCAAGACCCCACCAGTCTGGAATGGGTGAGAAGAATAATCGATGTAGCGAGAAAATGAACGCGTACAAGTCAAGACAGACATCCTGTCGGTGGGAGGATACACGCCTTGAGAAAAGAGTAAGCCAGAGACTTGTGACATTTTAAATCACACACCTGTATGGTCAGGAAGAACTGCTTTGCCTGTTGCATATCCTAGAGCCATCAGCTGTGGAGTTATCTGCTGTATACCATTGAGGACTGTTTCAGCCGTGGGAAGTGCTCCAGCCAAGAGACCCTCCCCGTCACCCGGCTGACCCAATCCAAGGTCGGGAGATCGAATAAGATCGACGATGTGCATGTCGTCAAACATTTGGGATAACTTGTCGGCTGGTGCTGCGGCTACGCTAACCTCACCGAACGCCTGTATCTCTGATACCCCGACGTCGGAATTGATGCGAGCGAAGTGAAGTTCGTCCTCCTGCTCATCAGTGTTGGCGAGGCATACAGCACGTATAGGACCCTTCTTCCGACGCGGTGGCGGCGAAACCTGGGCGGCAAGGTCCTCGACTGAGAGGTCACGCAGGTGCGCGATGACCCTGTTGGCGGTCTTGGGCTTCATAAGCTCAGACTTGACCTGACTTACCAGAGGCTTTGCCGGGGAGCCCTTTGCTGACTTCCCGCCCTGCCCAACAATGAGAGCGCGTACGACCTCCGCCGACTGCTTGGCCCGCTTGTCTGACCTCGCCTTGGACGACAAGAGGAAGTGGTTGGACAGCGCCGCCGACGACGCATCGACCTTCTTCTCGTGCTCCTCCGCAGCCGACAACGAACGCTTGTGGTCGGAATGGTTACGACGGCGTCGCGCAAACGGACGGAATGACAACCGTCGATGCTTCTTCGTCCGAGGGGGTGCCGTCTCTTCCATCGGAAAGGGCGTAATCCCAACTGTCAGCTCCTCGCGCGACGTCACATGGGCCGATACGGACTGCGGGTTATCTGTCTGGTATTCGGAATTCTCGCTGATGGGCAAAGGTCCCGGGACATCGACTCGGGCGTCCTGCGACGACTCCGGGTCATCGACGATGACGATAGTCTGGGACTTTGACGAGTAGTGGAAGTAAGTAAGGAAGCCCATGGCGTTGGAGACGACGAGGAGGACGGTGGGGAGGAGGGCCATCCGGCCCAAGGGCCTTTTTGATGCTTCTAGGAAGAACGGCCGTGGGAATGTTTTCGTCCGCCGACAAGTATTCGGAATAGGAAAATTGCTCAGCACTGCATAATTGTTTGCTCATTGGACCATGCAGTCTCATGTCTCATGTCTGTTCCCCTCAAATAGAGGAATTCGGATTGCCGTCCATGATTCACTTTTCTCGCCCACCTTGACCTGAGTTTCTGGCCCCCCCTTCGGAAGCAGCCTCCGCTAAATCAGTCTCGATGACGTCTGATATATACCATCCTAATAAGACCTTCAAGGATGTTGTCAGGTTCGTCTGCTTTCCCAATGTAGCGTCGCACAAATCGCTCACTCGCAACTTTTTCACAGGCACTTTGCTCCAGCATGGTTTGCCGTCATCATGGGCACAGGCGCCATCAGCACCTTGTTCCATGCTTTCCCCTACGGCACTGGTTCCCAGGGATTGAGAATAATGACACTTATATTCTTTTTCCTCAATTTATGCCTTTTCATCACCTTCTGCGCCATCTCCATCGTCCGTTATATCACGTTCCCCGACATCTGGGGAATCATGATCCGGCACCCTGTTCAGAGCCTCTTCACCGGCACTTTCCCTATGGGCGCTATCACGATACTGAACATCGCCGTTAGTCTTATTCACGACGACTATGGTTTTGGCGGTAAACCATTCTTGTACGTCTTGTGGGCCTTTTGGTGGCTGGACGTGATAAGCTCTTTCCTATGCTGCTTTGGTGTCATGCACTTCATGTGAGCCTGTCATGTACTACCTCCGATCATTGCATTGACGCATTCCACAGGATAACGGCCCAGAAGCACTCGCTAGAGTCCATGACATCCGTTTGGCTGCTACCCGTGGTCACATTGATTGTCGCGTCATCAGGCGGAGGTGTTATAGCACCCTCGCTGTACAAGTATTCACTGAACCACGCGGTTATCACCGCTACGTTCTCTATATTCATGGTCTCCATCGGTCTTTCCATTGCGTTGATGATGTTGACGGTGTACCTGCTCCGCCTCATCGTCCACGGCCTTCCAGCCGGTGCGGGAATAACATCGGTGTTTCTACCCCTTGGTCCTACGGGTCAAGCAGGATACTCTATCCTTCTTCTCGGGCAGTTCTTCAAATCCGTATTACCTCTTCACTACGGCAATTCCGAATTGTTGAACGCTGAGGCGACCGGGGCCACGATACATGTTATTTGCACCATCATTTCCTTGATTCTATGGTCCCTTGCATCCATGTGGTTAGTTCTTCGCTATCCTCGGTGTACAGAACGTCCTCCGTCAAACCCGCATTCCCTTCAAGGTACAAGTATGGGGCATCATTTTCCCGAACGTAAGCCGCCTATCTTATTTTTGTTTCTGGCGTTTCACTCCGAGTTTGCAGGGTGTATACGCCAACCTTACTCTGAATCTCGCCAGCACTTTTGACTCGTCCGTTCTTCCGTGTCTGGGGGTCAATTTACTCCGTCGCAACCTTGATTGTCTGGTGTCTAGTTGCATCACGGACGGTTATGTTGGCATGGAACAAACAGATATTTGAGGCACCGTGCTTGGGTGATATAGATATGGCTCAAAAGGGCAAGTGCCAAGGGACAGAACTGCAGGCAGTCAAACCCGCCTGCGCCAACGGAAGTACCGATACTGTACATGTAACGTGACTGGCTTAATCACCTCTTAGATAGAATGAGAAATTTTTTGTATTCGTGTGTAAGAAACCGTGACTTTGTACGTTTAATTCGGAACGAAGGCGTCCGACTAGCATGGGAAAAACGACGATTTCCGAATTCGGCATCATGCCGACGCTACCTATGCCTCTTGTCGTCTGCGCCCATGATCCCACTAAGACAGTCCTCCCTGCCCTGGACCCGCCTCTAACCTATTTTCTCTTTTCCATCATTCTTCTGCCACAGTAAGTTCCCAAGGTTGTGCGGTGAATCCGAATTCTGTGTTCTGGACCTATCCCATTACTGGTCTTCAATTCGGAAATCGGTTGGAGCATTCGGATTGTATTATCGGAATCTTCGTATCCTGTCCGCTCCTGAAGGGTATAAGACCAGCAGCGTCGAATCTTATCCCAACCATGCAATTAGCCAGAGTTGCTTTCTGTCGTACGAGTCCAGCGCGCCTTAGTTCGTCTGTAAGGCCGTTTCTTTCTTCGTCCAGAGCCCTTCTTTCCACTCGAGCCCTTTCGAGCGTCCCCTCTGCCTCTCGTTCCCTCCCTCAGCATAGCAGAACTATCCTGTCTTGCCGAACAATGGGTACCACCTCTACAGCTGAACCTTGGACATACGTCGGTGATGAAAAGGGGAACGCGGAGATCAATTGTTTCTTCGAGCCCCAGACGTCCACGTGGTAGGCCAAGTCGCCTCCCTCCTCAGAGTGTCCTAACCCTGTGCTCCAGGCAGTATTTAATCTCGGATCCTGTGACATCACAAGCCGTACTTGTCGATACTGTCCTTGACTACGATCCCGCTTCTGGAAAGGTTTCCACGGAGTCCGCTGACAAGTTGCTTGCTTTTATAGAGAAGAAGAACTTGAAGATTTTGCGTATCTTGTGCGTACCAACTTTTGTCGTCACTCATGATTCTCACAGTCCATTTAGGGAAACGCATGCGCATGCTGATCATCTCACTGCTGCTCAATACATCAAATCCAAGCTTCCAGGAGAGGTCCCCGTATGCATTGGTTCCCGTATCACCCAGGTTCAATCAAATTTCGGTCCCGTCTATGGGTTGGAACGGAGTGCGTTTGACAAGACCTTCGATGTTTTCTTGAAGGATGATGAGGAGTTCCCTGTTGGAAATCTCACCTGTCGTGTTATCCATCTCCCTGGTCATACTCCGGATCATATCGGATATGTGGTAGGCACGGCCGTTTTTACTGGGGATTCCATCTTCCTTGTGCGCGTTCTTTACCCATCTATCACACGTGATTCTGACTGTCGCAACAAATATCAGCCTGATGTAGGCTCTGCGAGAGTTGATTTTCCTGGTGGCAATGCGAAACAGTTATACTGCCGTGAGTGTAATAGTCTTCTGTGTCTGAAATGCTCTTAACCACAGTGATAAATGCAGTCCATGAATCGACTTCTGTCCCTACCCGAGGACTACAAGTTATTTGTTGGTCATGATTACCCGATGTGGTCGGAGCTACAATTGTGTTACTACTGTGGGCGAACAACGGAGGCTCAATAAGCATGGGAAGGTTGGTACGACCGAAGAGGCTTTCATCGACTTCCGTAAAAAGAGGGACGATGCTCTCGGTGCTCCCAGGCTTATTCATCCATCACTTCAAGTCAATATACGTGCCGGCAGACTTCCTCCGGCGGATGCGGAGGGGCGTGTATGGATGAAGATTCCTGTGAGGTCTTCTATTAATGTCTAATGTCTGATATTTATTGCCCCATGTTATCACGTACCTGAGTAATTGCACCTTTTTTCGTTTGAGCGCTAACACGGCCTTGTCACCAAGCTGAGGAATGTAATGGGCTGCTTGGCAAACTGTAAATAGGCGCCTTCTTTATTCTCGAATGAACTAGGACATTCGAAGCGTAGCTTCACCGATGCTCGCCGAATTTCCGTCAGAAATGACATGTGCTTCAGTGTGCCAGGGCTCGCCAAGGCTAGCATGGGCGCCAAATTACAGTTAGACGCTCAGTCAGAACATCACGAGGATGCACAACACATACTCCATTCAATGTTGACAGGAGAGAGACAGCCCTCACACTTAGTTGGGTGGGCCCGGTGGGCCCAAGGCAGTTCCGCAGAGTTTGAAACTAGGAGCGGCCCGATGTGAATAGATTTCAAGCGCGAGGTTCTGTATATAAAGAAGGTACACCATACAGAAGAAGATAAAGGTGTAGAGGAAAGATGGAATGGGCGACGCAAAGTGTAATATGCCGAACACCTCGCCTAAAGGGATTCGGCGGTCTGTTGGAGTCAGTCAGAAGTTTAATGTGAAGAGGTGTCATAAGCCGCAAGTTGCGAGTTACGCGAAGGTCGAGAACGAAGTCCCTAGAAGAGGTAAGGATAGTTGGATACCCATGGTTCGTTCGAGGAGGAGGTGGTAACATTGAATCCTGCGCATACAGAAAACAAGTACTTTCGACTTTCCGATTCAGTGGCAAGTCTATGACGGAGTAGGGCTCAAGCCGATGGAGCCATACGACAGCACAAACGTATAAAACGCGTCTAGAACCCTATAAGGAGCTATTGATGGTATACTTGTAGCCGTCAGTTCGGTTCGCAGGGAGTTCGGATTGATGTTGGACCGGAAGGTCACAAACAAAGTCCTCCAAAAGTCTACATGCATTTTGAGTAGGCATGAGACAATACCTGACAGTGCGAGCATGTGGTGTTCGTTGTACTTCCAAAATCCCATGAAACGGTCAAGTGGTACCATCAGGATAACGTGACCGTGACTGAAATTTGAATTTTCTTGTCCGCATTCGGGTTCGGAGACAATAGTTGCTTCGCCGTTACCACGACCGACTAGCATCAATTTAGCGCGCGCCTAACTAGCGTTGGGCGCCTATCCAGCGGCTAGCCTCGGCCAAAAAAAATCAGACGATATTGGAGCCAAGTTTCCACGCGTACTTAAAGGATTGGAGCAGTGAAGTTGCAACTCATTAGCACCCAGTTCAACCCTCACGTCCCTAGTCGTCTTATCTGGTCCCGAACGCTGCACTATATCACACAGATATGCCTATGAAAACACAGGCTGACCGTCGTGACGACTTCGACGATAAAACTTGCTTTAACTCTGGTCAACAGACCTCTCTCAGACGCCTTATATTAGCGCTGGTTGCGGTCTTGCTTGCTGTTCTTGGCTTTTGCCTCCGGAAGCGCTTCGCTTTGGAGACGGCCCAGTCGTATGCACTGTGCTCGACAAGCGGAAAACAAATCTACCTAGGTGATGAGCAAAATTCTCAGGTGGGATGCTTAGCAGTCCAGGGCTCGTACATACAGGACGTCGGAGATTTAGGTGCGGATTTCAAATATCTTGTGAGGACGCTCACTTACCGGCCGCTAGTGGATATCCAACAACGTTGGACCTATAACCAGGGAAAAGCGTTGCCAATCTACTATGTGAAGCCTGGGTCCATCATTGTACCAGGAATGTCAGGTTCGTAGCTTCACTCTTAAAATAGATCCACTGGGCGCTTGACAGCCAGAAAAGATTCGCATGCGCACATTCTTGAGTACGGTGCTAGCAGAATTATACCTCTTGAGCAAGGTCGAACTATCAAGGGTGAG
Organism: Armillaria novae-zelandiae; assembly: GCA_030435655.1. Taxonomy (NCBI): domain Eukaryota; kingdom Fungi; phylum Basidiomycota; class Agaricomycetes; order Agaricales; family Physalacriaceae; genus Armillaria; species Armillaria novae-zelandiae. Next base: position 888,590 of record JAUEPR010000004.1, on the reverse strand, counting down.
TTACACCACACAGTTCATATAGCCCTCATTGACTTTCGACTCAGAGGTCGTGCAGTCTGTTAGAGATTACATAGTGTCCGACCCTGATATTAACAATAACAAGTCGAAACTAGTGCAGGGATGGGGATGGGATCATACTGTGTGGCCCGAAGGCCGCTGGCCGAATGCCGTAGGTTATGTGTTCGTGTCCGATCCTTCCCCTTCACTCACGGAACGAATGAAGGATGATTTGGACGAGGACCCAGTTATCCACGGGCGGCCCGTAATCTTGCAAAGCAAGGACGGGCATGCAATCTGGGTCTCTCGAACCACTCTGAACGACAATACTCCATTTCCTGAAGATGTTGAGGGTGGTGTGATCGAGAGAGATTCAGATGGAAACCCCAATGGCAAGTAAACTCTTTCGTAATACTTCTATTAGCTAATGTAATGTTTCATGCAGGACTGTTCATTGATAATGCGCAAGATCTCATTCATAAACCTGAAGCCACTGATGCTGATCTTAACAGGCTTTTTTCTATCACTGTTCGAGATGCTCTCGCTAGTGGTTTAACTTCAATTCATGACGCAGCACTTGCGCCAGAGTCTTTAGCTTTCTTCAAAAGGTAAGTTTTATTGTCTGTTCGTTTTGTATTCCTTCATCTATGGGTCACAGGAAAGCAGAAGAGAAAACACTTCCGGTATGTTGGACGATGTGGACAATCTGATATACATTTGCTTTGCTATCTGATGTTATAGATTCGGATATATGGGATGACCTATTTCAATGAAAGCGGCGAGTACTGGGGAGATCGCATCGTTCCTTTGATTAATGCCGGGAATGGACGGCTTCATTGCAGAAGCGTGAAAATGTTCGCTGATGGTGCGCAGAGAATCATCTGCCTGTATTAATGAAAACCTTCTGAACTGAAGCACTTAGGCGCTCTCAGGACTGGAGGTGCCGCAGTAAGTGCACGTAGTTTTGATCTCCGTGTTGTGTATGACCGTCACATTCTCAGCTTTATGAACCGTATACCGATAATCCTACTACAAACGGTGTTATGCGAATGCCGCCTGAACTGATCAACAAGGTCATTCCTCGATTTCTTCAAGACGGATGGCAAGTCGTGCGTGTATTCATACTTATGGCGGTTCTCTTGATGGTCGGTTAAATCCATTCTGTATGGAGAACGTCCATGCAATAGGTGATCGTGCCAACGGCATTGTTCTAGACGCCTTCGAGAAGGCGTTATCTGGCATCGATGTCGCTACTCTCCGACCGAGGCTAGAGCATGCTCAGCTACTGACTGAAGCTGATATGAAACGGGTAGGGGAACTGGGAGGTAGGAATAAAGCTTCTTCCACGAGAAGATTAAATTCACGTCAATTCTAGTCATTGCCAGCGTGCAGCCGACGCATGTGTATGCCCATTTCGTTGATATCGCAATCACTCCTGTTGACTGGTCTTTCAATCTACAGTATTGACGATATGTGGTACGCTGAGGATCGCCTAGGAGCGGAGCGAATAAAAAGACTATACGCGTTTCGCAGTCTTGTCGATAACAAGGCGAAAATCACTCTAGGCTCAGATGCCCCAGTGGAAGGTATAAATCCTTTGGCGGGATTCTACGCTGCTATCACACGTCTCTCAAAGGATGGAGAATCACCCCGCGGACCTGATGGCTGGTTTGTTTACAGTATCCTTAAAAAGTTTCGAAGCTTACATTCTGTCGTCATAGGTTCCCGGGACAGCGCTTAACCAGACAGGAAGCGCTCAGAGGTAGGATTAAACTTCGTCAACGGACTGCGTATTGACCTTGTGTATCCTAAAGGGATGACTATCGATCCAGCGTACGCGTCTTTTACCGAGTCGACATTGGGATCACTGGTGCCTGGGAAAAGAGCAGACTTTGTAATTCTTTCCCAGGATATCATGTCTGTCGCGGTGGATAAAATTCTGGAGACCAGAGTAGTAGCGACAGTGTTGGATGGAAGACCTGTTTATGGTTCTTTTTTGTAGCTCAGATTTCGTTGTTGATACCAGAACCGTTGTTTCCGCCAGCGTTCCGTTTGGGGCGCTGGGGGATGCAATAGATTCCGGATTCCCATTCAGCTACATGCACTTTCACCAAGGAACACTAAACGACATGCCTGCTCAGTCCTTGGACGAACCTTCTCAGGACAACGCTATAAACTAATTTTCTTTTGTAGGAAGCATTATTGAATTTGAATAAAGTAAGTAAGTAAAACATGTACTATGTATTGTAATGTATTGTAAGAACATAAAATTCTAGAAGTCCGTATGATCTAGCCGGTATTGTAGTTTGTGTCCAATATGATCACAAGTCCAAAATTCATGTCGACACCGTCACCTGAAACTACAAGCCGCAGAACGACGCGTCAATTTGGGTCGCTGTGGCCTGTACCGATCCGTACTCAATTGCATGTCCGTCCGTTAAATCATTTAACGCAGCCTCTGAGGTGTAAAAGCCTGACGCAGCGTGGTCAACTGCTAACACGTCAATCGTGCGACCATTGTATGTCAACTGCCAGCAGGTTCCACAGCTCGCACTGTTCCATCCTGCGATAGAGTCGGAGGACGCTATGTATGGGAAGTTGGGCAGGGAGTCGTATGTGGTATACCCCTTGGTCAAGAGACCATTACTACCGTCTGAGCAAGCAACGTTGGCGAGTGAGTTACTGCCAGTGTCGTAGCCATTATCATAGCCAACAGTTACGGCGAGGGCATAAGAAGGGATGAGGGCGAGGGCGAGGGCGAGGGCGGAGAAAAGTTTCATGTGTGATTTAATAAGGGCGCTTTGGCTGAGCGAGTAGGAGTGAAGAAATGCCAGGCATCATCCGCAAGCTTTTATAGCATTGCGAAAGGGAAACAAAGTAGCTCATGAAACTGAAACTCACATACCGGACGAAAATGTCCGTGGGCACCATCTGAAGGCAATGCATTTACGTGGTGAAGAACCTCAAACACGGTCCCGTGTCTCCGATGCGATGGAACATCGTAAGTAGAACGGGATTTTTGTGACAAGCGACATTCGAGAACTTGAACGTACTCCAGGCTCAAGATGGGTTGGATTTACTGCGTCATCAGCCGCTATAACTGAAGCAGCAAATTCGGATCAGAGAAAGCAAATGAAGATGGAACAAACATGCGCGCATTGCCATGTATCTGGTACGCGTAAAATTGGTTAAGATTTCATAATAGTACACAGCTCATCGGAAAATTAAGTCACACACAATGCATGCAGGCGTCTTTGGAAATGATTATAAATAAGTATTGCACAGTGCACCCTGTTCGGGCTGGCTGAGACAGACGAGAAAAAATGGTGACTAGGGAAGGCATTATTGTTGTTCTTCCTCGCCGCCGTATCCCTCGTCGTTCTGGGTGTCGTCCTTTTCGGCTTCTTTGACGATGTTAATGACTTCCTCCTCCTCCTCTTCCGCATCTACACTCTTGCCTTCCCACACTGCCTTCCACCCTCGCTCAACTTTAGCCGCCTCAGCCTCCACCATGGATATGACATGTTTCCGCCGTTCGCGAACACCCAGCTCTCCCCAACTCTCCACGGCATCCAGCTGAACCAACAAACGGTTTAACGACTCATTATAAGCATGTAAAGGTGTGTTGTGGTTCGTATAGGCCAGCTTCGGTACCGTGAGCCTCGGCTCCGGTGAACCGTCAGTGGAAACAGATAGCACCTCGCCATTATGTTCGAAATCGATGTGAGTCGGCCATGCGAAGGTGGCCTTTACATCTTCGAACTTTTTCTGGATGGTCTGGATGGTATCAACAGACTTCTGGACGAGCTCGGCCTCATGGGACGCGTTGGAGGACTCCTCCAATGATTGCTCGTTGGGAAAGAGAGAAGGTTGTTGCTGAGATGGAGTGGGGGACGATGGAGCTAGGCTTTCAGAGCGAGAGGAGGGAGGTGACGAAGGGGGATCCGCTATGTTTGCGGGCGGCGATACGCTGACTGGCTCAGGTTGTGGCGCTTTGGGAGGCGACGGAGACCGTATGGGGATGGAGCGCCTTGAAGCACTCGTTATAGGGGCCGCCTACGGTGTTGAATTAGTCATGGGATAATGGTATGTTCAACTGCTAAGGACATACCTGCTCTCTGGCTTCATACGGGCTCAAATAACGACCGAATCCATAGTCGTATGCATCGTCATCATCATCATCAGCTGTATCGGTGTTGTACGTGTCGGACATGTACTGTCTTGCGCGCTCATTCCGACGGTGGGCGAGAAGTCGCTGCCGCTGAAGCTCCCGTTCGCGTTCAACAACTTGAATGCGGGCGTTGTGTCGCTGCTCTTCCACTACACGAGATGCGTAAGGAGATAGGTAATGACCAAAGGGAGAATAGGCTGGCTGGCCATGAGAGTAGTCATTGGAAGAGTATGGCGAGCTACGATGGAAGGGACTTGAGAACATGTTTCAAAAAGCGGTTGTGATTAGATACGATTTAGGTTGGACGAAGTATTATATACCATCTTCAATGATGTCATTTCACGGATCTTTCTGGAGCCTGAAAGTCCTCGAATCAAGGAGCAAAGCGAAGAAAACATGGGGAGGCGCTGGAAGGTGCTAGAAAATGCCAAGTGTTCATTGCCTTTTCAGGCGAGGTCGATTAAGCCTGCCGGATTGTTCCGTCTCTAAAAATAGTCTTTCTTTCACATTTCCTAAGTAATCCTGACCCAATTTAAGCGAGAGGCCGCGATGCAGTTATGTGTGCGTCGATGTGGAGTCACTGATACAGCACAAACATATATTAAGTGTCTGCTGTATTGAACATTAGAGGAACGCCGGGTATATCTCTGATATAGTATCCCAGTATAATATGACTGGTTTTCACACTGCCTGATATCTTAGTCGCCGGCGCGCGAGATATGCTCATGAAAATTGGCTTAAAGTCAGCGTGGACATGGCACATGTGCTAAGCGGTCGTCTTCGTCACCAGGTCGTACTCATCATGCTCGAGAGCCTGAGGAATAAACCTTCCGATCCCAGTAATCGATGATAATTTAGTATCATAACAAGTAAGCGAACGACTGTAACTCATCATCACCATCATCTGAAGCTAAGGTTGAAAACCGAAAATACAACTCCAGTGGCCAGGGAGAAGGTATGCTGTGAAAATATGATACAAGTGATACTATACTGCTGATGCGCTTTGATTTCTGGAGTCCATTATGCTATGGTTACCGATTCTTTCTGTAGTACTTACAAGCCCGTGGCGAACGCATCAGTGACGTCGTTGGCGTTTATGCCGCCACTAGGCACAGCTGTCTCGGTACGTTTCTTCTAAGTGTACCGGACCACAGAAGACAAGATGCTTACAAACTCTGCTTAAAACTCTCATATGCTATGCAACCACGCGGCTCTGACAGAGCCCGGCAGTCACCTTCCGAGGTTCCTCAGGCCTGCCTCGCCCTAGTTCGTTGTAGCATCATCAATGCTATTGTGTCGTGAAGCGCGTGTCTCTGGGAGACGCTGCGACCTCCTTATTGTACGCAGACCGCCTCTATGGAGCCAACAATCCGTAGGGGGGCTGGAAATGGGCGGTTGACTAGCGTCTAAGCACAGAGGACCTTTTAAATAAAGCGATTGTAGATCTGCGATCATGATCTTATGCGTTAGGAGAAGCTCCCTCGATCAAGGGGCTGTTCGATTCCATGGAGGCAACGTGGTACTCAAAAGTGGCCGTGGTAGGATTGGTGGACACACTATAACAGCCTGGGAAATTCATATCATGGGATGGGAAGCACCCGTTTCCAGAGGGACAATTTTTGTTACACTGGCAGGCACGATTTAAATAATTGGCTGTTCCGCGGTCAGGGTCCGTTGATGTTGACACTTGTTTGGCTGTTGGGATTGTTGGTTTTGTTGAACGATCCGGGTTGGTCTACAACGCGCTGCACCTCCTTCCTATCTCTCCACGTCTGCGATATCTTCAGCTCCATCTTTTCTCCCGTATCCTTCTCTATCCTTTCACTGCAATTATATTGCTCTCTTCCACCTTGAGCAGCAACTGCCAACCAATTTTCTCAAACAAACATTCAATCAGCCCATTTTCTCAACAACACGTTTCTGCAATTACTATGTCAGCAAAGGGTTCAAAGAGTTCCGGGGATATATTGGGGTCTATGTTACTTCGTTCTTCGACACCAGGTACGAGCACGTTGCATTGTTTGGTAACTGGATGTTCATACGGGAATTGCCTTAGGTCCGAATGAGAAAGGTGAATGAGGTGTTCTCTAGGTTAAACATTTTGGTCTTACACCATTGGCAGTGCTAGACTATCTTGAGGGTATGTCCAGGGATGAAGTTGATAATGAGCCTCCACGTTCTATTGTAGACGACGAGGAATACCGAAGTCGATCCCGCGACCCCAGTAGAGTTCAATCCCCATCAAAGAGTCATCACAGTGACCATCTCCAGGAGCTGGCCAATTCTCACGTCAGCAGCTATGGGCACAACAATCACGATGAGGATAATGACGACATCGCTTCGGACATTCAAGAGAGGTCGCAAAATGGTGGAGAGATTTTACACATCGTACGTAACTTTGTCGTTCGCCGTACATACTGTCTTCCAACTCAAGCCGCAGCCTGGCCCTCAAGATCCACCTGGACCTCGTTATGAATCTTACGATTCTGGCCCGTCCTTTGGTAATATGGGACCATTGCCAGAAGATTATTCTGCCAATCCCACTCTCATGTTCAACAGTGCATGGAATGTGAATCGCCTGATCCTACCCTGTAATTTCGTCTCATTAAAATTATCTTTCATAGCCTCGATGGGATCCAGGCCCGCCAAAACCTGCTGTTCCGTGGCATCTCGATACAAACGGTGACATGACGGCAGGTCAGCCGCACACGGTCGCTTTGCCAGAGTCCGTTACTTCTCCCAGGGCTGCATCTGTTGCGATTGGCGTCGAATCACCATCTAGCAAAAGTACGCGTAATCGCATCGCACCATCAGGAGTATCTAGCTCTCCCAAAGCTGGCCCTACAGTAAGTTTCACTAACTTCCCACTATCCCACAAAATAACTTCTGTCATCAGTCACCGAGATCGACAGCCAAGCCTGATCCAATAACAGCCGAATACAGGCCACTGTCACCCCAGTCCACCCACTCTCGTGTGACAGGTAGGACGCGGCCCACAGAGAAGGGCACCGTTTATCCGTCTCTTCCTGAAAGCAGGATCGGTGAGGAGGACATGCCCTTAAGCCCGGTGTCTCCAACTCGAACGAAGCCGCCATCGAGGGCTGCATCTAAGGCTGCCTCTGTGAGCCCTTCGGATTCTCAATCCCAATATAAACCGCGCTCTCCCGCCAAGAGTCGCAGAGATGGTTCCAAGATCAATGGGTCCGAGACTGGTGGGGAAACAGCTCCTCGCAAAGGTATGATCGAGATAATTGTCACGTAAGCTCCAACATTAATTTTTTTGTTAGCCCGATCCCCGCCAAACGGTTCATCCGCATCTCATCAATCAAGGCCGTTTTCGCCGTATAGACACGCTGCTACAACTGAAGATCTTCTCCATGCCGTGGTCCGAGGTCGTGTCGTGCCTATTCCGGAAGAATCTATGAAGGAGCCTTCGCATCATTCGGAGGCCCATACTGCCACCCCTTCTGAAATCCCTGCTCGCTCAGTCGCGAAGTCGAAAGCATCTAGTAGACGCACCAAGACTGCTTCCGCTGCTCCATCACAGCTTGACAACAAGAGAGACGCAGATGCTACTCCCACACCTTCGCGTCCCAACTCGCCTGGAGCTCTGAATCAAGAGAGAACGAGGTCGTGCAAGCGGTATTAGCTTCCGCTGCACAGACGCCACGAACGTCTTACTACGAAGCGTCTGTTCTGGAGCCAGATGTCGCAAATTCTCACTTCCATGACAAGGATCTTTGTGTCTTGTTTCAATTTTTGAACGACAATTCCACTCCGGAGGTGGTGAAGAAAGTAATGCGAAAGGCTGTTCGGAAGAGGGTTAAAGACCTAGGCATGAGACACGACAATGAGGTTTGTTCAAAAATAAGTGTTCTGTGTGGTTGATACTGAATACATGGCGCAGTCGATCAGGCAGCTACAGAAGAATCATCAAGGCCATGGCTTTAGTGGAACTCAGGAGGCAGATAGTGATGTAAGCACGGGTGTTCGTCTCGTTGCTCTGTAGCTGAATATAGTCAGGAACCGCCGAAATGGGCGGCAGATCTCAAGCGAGAAATAGTTCTTATGCAGCAACGCATTGAGAGCCTTGGGCCGAAGATTGAAAACCTCCGGGCCCCTCCATCACTGGAACCGGAAGGCGAGGAAGAGGAATACGGTACGACTCCAGTCACGCAGACGGTCAATATCCACACACAGCCGACGGGGACGATGGCAGACTCGACGTATCAACCTCACACAGAGGTAGTCATGGACGACGATGAAGACGGTAACCAACATGACAACCTCCCTGAACAAGAATACGAAGAGCCTGCTCGTCGTTTCCCGCATCTTGATGGAGAAGCTAACGATTACTACAACAACGATCGCGACGATTCACCTGGCCAACAGTTCCTTGTTGAGGAGCTCTACAAACTTAGGCAGAAGCCTGCCGGCAGCCAGTCAGGTCTTTCGCATCATAGCTGGGAGCTTCACCAAGATGACGAGCAGTATGATGATGAAGATAACCAGCAAGCAGCTGCTCCAACGATCCCTGGCTCTGATACTGGCTATGACAATGAGGCCCCTCTTCCACCTATTCCTGCTCAGATCAGTCGGAGTGTTGTCACGACACCTCAACCTACGTATGGCGAAGACAATTACAGCAGCTCAGACAACGGCCTCCTTCCATGGCAGAGGATTCATCAGCGCCTGCTAAGCTGGGCTATAGTTTGGCCGCTCAGTGAATTCGATGGAGCCCTAGCGAGTACGATGAGAGGTCGTCAAGTCAACGAAGTAGCTATGAGCATATGGTCTACGCAGACTTACAAGCGATATGTTCGATCACGATTGACGGATAATCCTCAGATGCCTGTCGACCGCCTGTTTGTACCGCCGAACATGGCTGACGCGATCAATAATGCTGTCTTCCATGGTCGGCACGGAGATGCCTGCGGGATGCTGCGAGATTTGTGGACACCGTTTGGTTTGCAGGGTATGCCGCGTCTGTTAGTGGTTCTAGCGAAACACAGATCGGATGAAAATCATTGGGTCGTCCATAGGTAGGTTCTAATTTTTTTCTGATGTGTTTTAGTGCTAATGACTGTAGGTTCTCTCTTCCCGAGGGCCTTTTGACGACTTACGATTCATATCCTGAGAAGACTCTTCCCGATGGCAGGGTAAGTATTTGGAATCATGTATCATTTCACTGCTCTGACCTTTTGCTTAACCAGCCTTTGGGATGGTGGTTTGCAATTCGTGTAGCCTGGCCTACTGCCCTCTATCCCAACCCTGACCACCTCATCCAGAAGATGGTCCGTCTCCATCGGCCAATGCAACGAAGTGTGGACAACTCTGTTGCGGCTGGAGGCATATGGCGCAATGTCCTTATGGGTTCGCGGCCTGAGAGAAGTCTTGACCTGGAGCGTCTAAGGGACTTGATTAACACAGAAGTAAAGAACCTTCGCCAGCGGAAGCAAGTAGGGAAATTGGCCATATCCCCTCCACAACCCGCATGGGAGGACATGAATTAAAGCTGCCTTTGGGATCGAATGTATGTATAACTTGTTTGTGCTCTATCTGCCTTCTTTTCCATATTTTCTTCTGCGTTCACTGGTATATTGTGTATATATACGTAGGCTGCGCCAATTTTAAAATAGGGTGATTGCTTATGTTACTTGTGATCTTCATGTCGAACTATGTTCCCTTTAAGTACACACATTCCTGGATGAGCAGTCATCGTAGAAACGTTGCTACAACTATGGAAATTTTAATGTTTTCTAAGTTATGAAGTTTACAATCCAGAACTGAGGACTGTTGAGAGATCATCGACAGTGGTTAGGACCTGTCGGGAAGAGGGCTGCACAGCAGAGGAGACGGGTTGTGCAAGCTGGGCAACGATCAATACCGTGAAGAGGGGAAAGGTGGAATACATACCCTAGTGTAGAGAGCTTGAGCCTCGCTATCCAGCTTATCTCTCATTTCGGCAGTTTGAAACTTGTGCGAAGACCTCTGCTTTTTCTTGAGCGCCTTTTTTGCATCTTCCTGCTTCCCCTTTATCTTTGAAGCGGAGGAGCGCTTGCCATGCTTGCCAGCCATGGAAGCTTGGAAGCGGAACGAAAAATATTTATCCACGTGCAAAGGAATTCGCAATTCGGATGTTTGGTCTGGCTTTCAATTCTCTCCATGTCTTCAAAACGCGGTCGCAAGCGAAATGACAATCTACCACCCAATCGTGCTAGAGATGTCCAACGGGCCTTTCGAGAACGACGGGCAGCACATTTACAGGTGGGCACGCTACCTTTTCTTTGACGACGAAACGAACTCATTTGTGCTCCGAAATTCGCCTAGGCGATGGAACAAAGAGTGGCTGAGCTCGAGGTTGAGAACGATTGCCTGCGACGGGCGCTTAATTTGCCACCAGCCTCTCGGTCACCACTAGGGAGAGGGCCAACCGGCAAGGATCTGCCCAAGGCATACGCACCCGATGCACAGTCAGGCGATGCGAGCACCGCCTTACCCCACCCCAGCCGGGATTCCTCGTCGAGTTCGCGCGGCTCGACTCGCGCCAGCTCGCTGTCTCCCGGTACCCTCACTCTGCCACGCTCAGTGTCCGATATCGATGGCGGGCCATGGGACACTTCGATGGTCATGGAGGAACAGCACTCGGATGTCCCCAGCTCCTCTGCCTCCTCTTCGTACCCCATTCCCTCCATGAATTCCCAGTCATCGTCCCGCAGCACCATGCCTGGGAACTACATGCCCACTCAAGCCAGCTTCTCGCAATCTGCAGACCGGATGTCTTCATCTTATGCCAACAATTCAGGCTTCGTTATGCGTGATGAATCCGATCTCAAGATTCGTGATCTGCGCTCCTGAATGGACTATCCACCTTCATCCATATGTCTTCTTTCTTCGAAGCTTGTTGATCATCATATCCGGGCTTTTCGCTTTACCCATGCCGCCCCGCGCCTCCACACAGTGCCTGGTATTTGCATCTGTGTTTTCCATCTCGAGATGCCGCGATGTCAATATTGCTCCTATCGTGAAGTGGAACTTCGCCCGCAGCATCTCCTTACCCCCTTATGCCATTGTAATCGATTGGGGCGAGGCCATTGCAGAGAAGACATATGTTGTATTCATTCTACCACTCAAATTCTTGTAGCACCAAAGGACTTTTTCGTGACAATATGGCGGACAAGGACTGCCCCGAATTCAGTATCCCTACTCAGATAGCCAAAATATCTACATCGTGTAATTGCGTGCAATAGATACACCTCAGCGTATTCATCCCCTCTTCATGCACAATAGGCTAATGATTCCCCTGGTCTTATCTTTTAATAGTTTGATGTTGACGAACAAAACTTGCAACGGTTCGCCAACTTTATCTTACGGCTTGATCAATTCTTTATCAGTTTACCATAAACAAACTAACATGCTTTCTATCAGATTTCGATCTAGTTCGGGTACGACCTGTCTAATTTTACTCGCTGTATCAAACAAACTTCTTCAAAGGTTTCCGTCTTCATAATTGCGGTTCGTAGGCCACCCATCGAGTGAGTAGATATACTCTATAGACTTGATGATAATTCGACGACCGAAGACGAAACCACTGGCGCAGATGTTTGTCTACCCGAGTTTCCGAGCTACATCCTGCTGCCTCAGTGAGTCATGCCAATTTTTTTCACACCGAAATCGATGCTATGAACGTTGACCGTCACGGTTGTATATTCCGAGTGGATATTTCGATATTTATACAGGTTCAGCTTGATGAGGACCCATCTGGTATCATCCAGATGCTTCAGCTTGGCAGCTAAGCAAAGTTAACAGACCATTGACAATGGCCATTTCTATCGTGGTATTGACATACGCTCAAATGCAGGTACCAAGTCACTAATTGGTTTCCCTTACCAGATATGGTAGAAGTCGAGCATGCCCTTTCTACTCTGGCTTCAGCGCCGCCGTTTCGTCTTACGAATGTCGTGGACAATCACTCGCTCGTCCAATATAGCATAGTGCCCACTCAGGATTTGAATGGTGAATGCTTGGCACTCAAGTGCAAGGTTGAGAGAAATATATCTTTCACAATCTCATTATTACTCGCGGTTCCGATTCAGTTTCCTAGACAATCAATCCGATACCAATGGTTCCAATCATCTAAATCCAAACTCGACTTTAATCGACTGCAAATATCCCCACGTTGATCCCTTTCATCCACGACTGGCAGTGTCAGTTTGAAGCAATGGCATTGACATGTAGGCCAGTGACTTGTTGGTCCGTTACTCGCTTTACCCCAATGCCTGACTGACGCTATCGCGATCTGAATGACGGCTGGTCGGTACTGAAGGTGCTCCTCGGCTTGAGAGGAAGGGATATACTGCGTAAGCTAATGAGGAAAGATCATACTCCCTGGAGCTGAGAGAAGGAGACGACGAGCGTGAGGGAGAACGGAGAAATTGCAGGTTGGGACCTGACGTGTTGGACAATGGTGCTACGACTAGCATTCAAGTTCCATGCGAGTCATAGTGGTGTGTGGACGTACTTTGTTGGAAACACAAGTCGGATCGTGAGGCCCACCAAGCGCATGCAGTGGAAGTAGAACTAGCCCCGAAGTAACTGATGCTGCATGCGTCATGGCCCAGTGTTTGCACACTAAAGGTTGAGCAAGTATCCTGGCAGACGTTCTGTTTCAGGTCTCTATGCCGGCCCAGAAGTTCCTTTATAGATCCACACAACCCTGAGTTCTCGAATTTTCCAGTTGAGAGACATGCTTGCGACAGGAGAGTCATGAGTCTCGAGCTTGACCGTGACGTCGGTAAGGCGCTCCTAATATCAACGTACGGCTATGGCCATATGTAAATGTACGCTCCTGGGGACGATGCCTATATGTTGACCGCCCTCCGATGATTTCCTAGCTACCGTCACTCCCTCATGACATCAATAGGTTTGTACATATCGAGCCTTTTCGACCCAACTTTATGACTTTTGCCAACGCGTATATCTGAGACACTTAGATTTCAGTTGTCTGTTAGCCGAAAAGTAGCTAGGAAATAGTCTCTCATAGACAGAAGACGATACATATGCTGTTGACACTTCGTCTCGTGGGTCAAGCCGGAATATTCAGGTTCGTAACCTTTCTCTGGATCACAATTGATATGCTCTCACATTACAGCGGGGAACCAGGTCAGGGATCAAGTCAGGGCAAGACCTTGAGACATTTAATTATTTTACATTGGCACAGTGAAAGCATTGTAACCATTTAAGGGTGAAATGACATCAAACAACAGGACCACGGAACAACTTTACGAGACCGGTACTATACTCAAACACAATCGGCATTATATCTCAAAGGCGCCGGGTCTGTGGCGCATCATTTCCCTAAGGGTAAAGCGTAGATGATGTTCGACTATCTTCATACCATTTTACCGTCCTTTTGCTTTTGTTCGGCCTGCTCAATTATAGTATGACCCCCAATGACCTTAGTGACTCAATGAAAGCTAATGACAAGCGCAGCATTGGTTATTCAACTACAACAGATTTATCGCATTAAGGCTTTCTACGGAACTAGACCTCAGTTATTTCAGGGCCGGGATTTGGACACCGAGCAGATCCAGATCCAATATATTGTTGGTCACTATGGACAAGCTAAAATCGAGATTGCATCCTGGACAGAGCCGCATGCTAAGGGGCGGAGGCATATGTGTGCCAGGTTAGTCCAAGTTTCACATCGTCACAGGACTCCGAAGTCAAGTGCCTGCCTGCACCGCACGTGTAGCACATCAAGATGTCAGGAGATTTTCTAAAGACTGTATCAATATCCCGACGGCACAGCGCATCCGAATGTGTACCTCACGGAGGGCGAAAGGAACAATATGTATATACCAGGAATAGGTACAATGAACATCATACATCATGCTTCACCCCCACGACTCGATCGAATCAGTCGAAGACTGGGACCCCAACACGTCGCCCGATTCGTCGATATTTATGGTAGAATTCTCATTGCTTGTTTTTGAAGATAGCTTGTCCAGACTTTCGATCAAAGATGATTTCTATGATAATCATATTAGGGTCAATACGAAGATGTTGGTTCAGTGAAGATTTACTTTCTCTTCGACACTGACGGAAGGGGACCTTGAGCATTGGAGTGGAGAAAGATAGATACCAGGAGCAGGGTCAAAGGCAGGCAAGTGTTCCTCTTTCGAGAGGATTTGGCGTTCATCCTTCTCCGTCGTTGCTGAAGGAGACATTGATAGCGGTCGTGACGTTTGGCGTGCTTCGGGAGGCAGGGTAAAGCGAAAGGGTCCAGGAGATGAACTGTAACGTCGGGGCGTAGATGTCTGAGGATAAGACGATGTCCACGTCGACTTGTTGGCATTGCCGGCACGTCCACCAGGTGTATGCTGTCCAAGTCCTTCGGTCACCCCCGCTTCCGATCCGTCGTCGCTCAATTGGTCCGTGGGTGATTTGGAAGGAACACAGACAGTCTGTGGTTTAAAAGTTCTGCTTCTATCGTAGGGCTTCCATTGGAAATCCAACTCGGCGCATTCTATATCGTACTTGATCTCTGAAGCAGGGTCAGAAGAACCTGAACTTTCCGCAGGCGAATCGAAGTAAACAGGGCGAGAGACCAAATAACCGGGTCCCGGTGTAGAGAATATGTTTTGGAATCGGGACATATCTATTCCTTCTCTTCGGGGAAGGCAAACGTGAGGAACCGGAGCTTCGTCTTGCTCCACTTCGTCCGATGAATAATCAGTAATGGGAATGTCCGAGCACGGCGTAAGAATATGTTGAGAATACGGTGAATCAAGGCAGCTATGGGAATGCTGAGAAGCACTTCGTGGTACATCCCTGAAATAGGCATGCCTTGGAAGGGGCACCACGGCTGGAGTTGGTTGTGGGCTATGGCAATTGATGGTGAAGTTGTCACGCAGTTCAGCAGGAAGGGGCTGGTCTGACGAATCAATTTCAAACAGCTGAGAGCGTGATGAGGGATCAGGTGAGTGATAAGAACGTAGTCTCGCAGTGTCGTGACAAGATAACTTAGGACGTTGCTGGGGCGGTGGTGGCGGAGACAAAATTAGCGCTCTTGGTATAAGTGGTGAAGGGAGAGAAACTTGTGGTGTAGGACCAGGCTTAGTAAACGGAGTGAAAGATAGCGACTGTAGGCCATTAGCTTGAGACGATTCCGACAAAGTGTTGTATCCGTCAGAATAAGAGAGAGCAGTAGCATAAACTTCCATCCCGTCAGCTTCAAGGGCACTGAACGCGAATGGGCTTTCTTCGTCAGAGTGGTATCTCAGGTCAAAGTTTGGATCTGTCAAGCAAGACGACATAACAGTTGAAGGTTGGTCCATAGAAGAAGGCAAGAGTAGACGCAATGGATGCGTCTCATCTAGGGATAGGAATGCGTCGGATAACCAGTCAGGTAATGTTTTGGCGGATCGATGATTGCTCGGGTTCTAGGGAGTGTCGTGTAAGGAGGCCATCTAACATAGCGAGAATCGGAAAGAACCTCTTGGTAAATCCCAGAAGTTTCTTCTTCCCGCTGGAACACCGTTCCCCGCTTCATCTTTAGGATGGCAAAATCCCTACCCAGCCTTCCGGATTGGAGGGTATCGTATGCATCCAGAGGCGTGATGGGCATTATATAGCTACTATTCGAAGATGAGCCAGCCGAACGCGTCCGGTTGCGCCCCGCAGGAGAGCAATACGTGACATTCACGGTGTCCATCATGTCGTCAAATCGTGAATTAAGGCCTGTTCGTCGTCGCTTCGGTGCAGGTGTAATATCTGCAGATATTGAAGCAATCGTTTCATTGAAGCTGGTTGAACGCACCCTGTATATGCGCGTAAAGAGACGAGAACGAAGACTTCGACCTAGAAATACAATTAGAGCGTATCCATAGCATTAAACGAATAAATTCATACCTTGGTTCGGCCAGATCTGCCTCTGAAAACTTGCGTGAGCGTGCAGACATGTTTCTAACCGTATCCAAAAAAATGAAGATTGTCGTGGTTACGAGAGAAGGTAAGGCGATTGCCGATTACCCTAGTCTCAACTTATTCGGACGCCTGCAATAATTACTTTCCAGTTCGACCAACAGATATCCTTTCAAACTCATACTGTGAACAGGTATCCTACGCCTCCAGTCCTCGGTAGTGATATACTGCGAATTCGAACGAGAACAATGAAGACAGATGTCATTCGACGAACGGCCACGGGCGTAGCATCTGCGCCAGTATCCAAGCGCTGACAGACTACAACTGCTTCCAGCCGTCTGGTCGCAGCAGATGGTCGATATATGAGCCAATTCTTATCGTTGGATTCGTAATCTATTTTCTGCCTCCGCTTTATCATCAGCCGGCTGATAAGCAACCCAACTTCTCACTGTCAACCGCGAGGATGAAGCTCTGGTATCTCACTGGAAAAGGCAGGGCAGGCTCTAGTGAAATACCTCTACCTGCATCGTATTCACTGGAGACTGAGAAGCCGAAGAATTTTCGCATAGTCTTCCTTTGCTGTTTCTTGGGTCTTCTCACATGGGTCAATCTATGCCAACGACATCAACTACCGGATTCATGGGCTACGACTCAACAGAGTCGCAATCCTGCTTATCTTATCGAGGCAGAGCATGGTGCCGTCGCGTCGGAGAACAAGCGTTGCTCTGACATCGGGGTCGACGTTCTCAAAGAAGGAGGCAATGCCGTAGACGCGGTCATTAGTGCGACTTTCTGTATTGGGGTTGTCAACATGTTCTCGTATGTTCAGCATTTCTCCTAAATAATTATCACTAAGGTTGGTTCAGGTCTGGTATTGGCGGAGGCGGCTTCATGACTGTTCGCATCCCACCTAAAGACACCAAATCTTCTTCAGAAGTGTTTAATATTGATTTCCGGGAAATGGCTCCCGCGTTGTCGAATTCAACCATGTTCCCGCCCGGATCAAATGCCTCACGGTTTGGAGGCCTGTCGGTTGCCGTGCCAGGCGAAGTTCGTGGTCTGGAAGAGGCGCACAAGAGATGGGGAACACTTCCATGGAAGAGACTCGTACAACCTAGTGTCGACTTGGCTGCCGGTTGGCAGGTCGATAAAGAATTGGGACGCAGGATTCCGGTGCGGAATAATTGTTCTGACGCTTCGCTTTTACGACTGACATATTTGTAGTGGTTTGCTGATTTGATGCTGGGAAATCCGGATTGGCGTGGTATCTTTGCTCCGAATGGAGTGTTTCTGAAAGAAGGAGAAATAATCAGAAGAACCAACTATTCCAGGACCCTTGCGACGATCGCTACTGAAGGCGCCGATGCCTTCTACGAAGTATGGTTTGGATGTGCTCTCTCCTGTTATACTGGCGCTTACTGTGTGCCAGGGCCCTATTGCAGATGCACTTGTCCAGAAGGTCGCCGCCACTGGTGGCGTCTTGTCTCTTGCTGATCTCGAAAGCTACAAAGTGAAAGTGACACAAGCTCTTCAAGGAAGTTATAGAGGTCGCAAAGTATATACCACTCACGCACCTACCTCGGGACCGGGTGAGGATGCATGCGTTCCTTTTCTACCGAGGAGTCTGACAAGGTTTCCAGTCCTACTTCATATGCTCAATCTGATAGAAAAGTATGACTTAGAGAAGCGAAATGGTGTCAACACGCATAGATTAGTGGAGGCAATGAAATTTGGGTTTGCAGCACGGTCGGTAGCCTCACCTACAGCAGGTTCTTGTGACAACTCTGACGTCTTTTTTAGTACTAGAATATGCGACCCCGATTTCCAAAATAATACCGAAGTCATAAAATCTATATCCACTAAAGCGTTTGCGAACGTTATTTTCCCTAATATTACGGATGTGAGGCGTTCTTCCAATGATGTTGGCGTCACTCATATAGTACTCAGGGTCACACGCATCCACCTGATTACTATAACCCCGAATACGATGTCTTGACGGATCATGGAACGGTGAGTACCCGCGACACTGTAAACAAATCGTCTGACTAATTTCGTGAATACCAGAGTCATACATCCATACTGGACAAAAACGGCATGGCAGTGTCGCTAACGTCCACCGTAAACCTTGTTTTTGGGTCAGAGGTTCTTGACCCAGTGACTGGTGTCATTCTGAACGACGAAGTGCGGCGTTACTCCATTTGACAATGTTTTGCTCACTCAGCGCATTTAGATGGATGACTTCAGTGTTCCAGGGACGCCCAATGGATTTGGGTTGTGGCCTTCACCGTGTACGTTCGGCACCTGTTCTACTCTGTCCTCCTGACATGTAATTTCACAAAGACAACTATCCTGAGCCTGGAAAACGTCCCCTGTCATCGACAACACCAACCATCATCGAAAATGCCGATGGATCTTTCTACCTGAGTATCGGTGCTTCTGGAGGATCTCGAATCTTTCCGGCTGTTTTCCAGGTGTTACTGAATCTTGACTGGGGCATGAATCTCAGTGAGGCCATTGAATTCGGCCGACTTCATGATCAATTATACCCCCTTTACCTGGATGCCGACAACGTGTATCCCAGTGACCTTCTAGATGACTTGAGAAGAAGGGGACACAATGTCACCGGTATGATCAAATCTGCCAATTACCGGAATCTATATTACTGACTTTCGATAGTTGCCGATGTAAATCGCGTTGCTGCTGTTGTTCAGGGTGTTATGATAAAGGATGGGATAATCTTTGGTAAGTACTTCATCCTATTCACAGTTTGTAGCATTGTCTCACGTTTGAGTCCGAAGCTGCGAGCGACTCCCGTAAAAATGGCATAGCAGCAGGATATTGATGATACAGACTGTGATACTAATGAATCTCATTTCGTAAGCGCAGCCACGTACCCATAGACCCCTGAGATAGTCCTTTTACTAGCTGCATAGCAGAGCGGAGCCGTGGCTAATAGGTACGCATGTCATGGAGATTGCCTGGAGACGTGGCAAGCGCTTCAGAGACTTATCAAGGTTGCTCTCTGAGGATCTTCTCTACTCAGACTTGCCAGGTGATACTTTACAGACAGGCGGAACTCATACCTCGTGATTATCTCAGTGATGTAGGCATGCAGCCACCTTTGACTATATTTTTGTCCTTGTGGAAGTTGTAAGTATGAAAGCACGGATACTAACAACACGTGCGTTGTCACTTCTGATGAATCTGATCGCAGTCTTAGAGTCAAGTTATAAAGAGACTGACGCGGTCATGACAATGATGACCTCGTAACTCTTACTGTGTCCATACCACTATGCAAATCTTGGACAACCTTAGGAGATTATATATCGATGTCGATACCGAGACACGTCCATTCGTGCCCACTTTGAAGGTTCGCAGACACTATCAAATACTCAAACTCGGAACGTCCAAATTTCGGATAATTTTCGCCTATGATCATCACGCGTCTATGCCTTGGCTTCTGTGGTGGTCGCCTTGTATCACTATATCTCTCCAACTCGGCTCTACCTCGCTGATGTATCTTCCAGCGGGCCGCATGTTCAGCCGGCGCCTTGGTATATAAATCCATGTACAGGAGTGAGTATCGACTTGAACTCAGAGGATGCATCCGCTCACTTTTCTGTCTCTGGGTATATTCCTGCGTTCCGTGTTCGCGGATGTTCCTGAGTGGGGTCAATGTGGCGGCATTGGATGGACAGGGCAGACCAGTGCGTAACTTCACAATAATTCAGAATGGCGGTCATAAGCTGATTTCATAATAGCCTGCGTTAGTGGCATGGCTTGCACTGTTCTCAATGATTACTATTCTCAATGTCTACCGGGAACGGCCGCGTCAACAACCGTTTCTTCAAGTTCTCACACTACTTCAACTACAGCTACTTCGACTACGGTGCCCGCGCCGTCTCCTAGTGGTTTCGTGACTACCTCAGGAACAGAGTTCCGCCTCAATGGTGCCAAATTCACTGCTTTTGGGTATGTCGTTTACTTTTCGGACATGATGTGATCGATGTGATGTTCTGGCGGACGTCTTGACAGGGCCAATTCGTACTGGGTCGGGCTGATGGGTTATAACACTGCCGATATGAATAAAGCCTTCACAGACATCGCAGCTACAGGCGCCACCGTTGTCCGCACATGGTAAAATTTCGTACAGAATATCACGGTGTTCTTATCTCAATGGGCGTTGTGTTTCCAGGGGCTTCAATGAGGTAACAAATCCTAACGGAATTTACTATCAGAGTTGGTCCGGAAGTACGCCAACCGTCAACACCGGTTCTACAGGTCTTCAAAACTTTGGTACTCTCAACGCTTGGCCGAAAATAAAGTAAATCTAACCTATGGTGTACTTAGACGCTGTCGTTGCTGCTGCTGCTGCGCACGGTATACGGCTTATCGTTTCCTTGTCTGTGTTTATTTCTTCTGATAATAAGAACATCACACTGATCCTGTTCGTTAGAACAAATAACTGGTAATGGGCGTTGTCATCTTAGTGCTTCCATACTGACGGCGCATCTTAGGTCTGACTATGGCGGAATGGACGTATATGTTAATCAAATTGTCGGGGCTGGTTCTGCACATGATTTATTCTATACCAACAGTAAGGTCATGGTAAGTGATCTCAGAATCACCGTTTCTTAATGTCACCGGTTGAACATGTCTCTGTAGTCCGCTTACATGAACTATGTCAATGTCTTCGTCTCGCGCTACGTGAACGAGCCTACTATCTTAGGTTGGGAGCTTGCAAATGAACCCAGGTGCAAGGGAAGTACCGGGTGCGTTTACTATCAATTTGAACGTCCTGGATCTCTGGAGCTGAAAATATATGTTGTGGACAGGACGACCTCTGGAACGTGTACTACAACAACAATCACAAAATGGGCTACCACAATTTCGGCGTACATCAAGTCGATCGATCCTAATCATCTAGTCGCGATTGGAGATGAAGGGTTCTACAACGAACCCAGCGCACCGACTTATCCATATCAGTGAGTATTTCTGCCTAATTACGCCCCTACGTAAGCTAAACTAATACTTTGGGATTCAGAGGTAGCGAAGGTATCGATTTTGATGCAAATCTGGCCATTAGTAGCATTGATTTCGGCACATTCCATGTGCGTACCTTTATTGTGACTGAGTTCTCATGCTGAATTGTCGTCTTCTAGTCGTATCCTGTTCGTCTATGTCCTTAACAGTATTCAAGAATCTACCTTATACAATCGCAGATCAGCTGGGGTCAAACCAGCGACCCTCAGGGATGGGGTACACAATGGATCGCTGATCATGCTACTTCAATGAAGGCTGCGGGAAAGCCCGTACTCTTGGAGGAGTTTGGAGTCACTACCGATCAAGCAACTGTTTATCAAGCCTGGTATCAGGAAGTTGTCTCCTCGAGTCTCACTGGAGCTCTTATCTGGTAAGAAATGGTCTCTTTTACATTGTTGTGGAAATTGAATTTTTTGCAGGCAAGCTGGTTCTTATTTATCAAAGTGCGTTTTGCTCAATTGATTCGGTGGAATTACTTGGGCTAAACCCTATCCCAGTGGAGCGACTCCGGATGACGGATACGCCATTTATCCTGACGATCCCGTATATGCCCTGGAAACCTCCTATGCGGCTACATTGAAAGCGCGAGCATAAAATGCTAGGTAAAATAAAATTTCCAATATCGTAGTAGCCGACTGTAGCCGAGCGACTTGCAAAAATAGCACTGTTGTTACGATCGATCGACAAACTGACACGTCAACTTCTCTTTCCGCTCTTCCACGTACTTTGAATGCTCAGATCCGTAAATCCATCAATAAAAGGTATACAATGACACCGATGAACGATATTGACTGGGATTTGCTGTCGTCATATGTTGGGTTGTTGACTGTTAGCAAGTACGTCTATATACTTAGGCTCTTTTGGCTCCCTGCCTGTGCGTATTCACTAGGGCGAATAATCTGGTAGACAAGCTCACATCAATATGGGTCTCGTAGAACATGAAACGAAATAAGGCCGAAGATGATGATGAAGAGGACGATGACATGGATGTCGAGAGGGTGTCTTCGGAAGATGCTTGGTTGTTCCCGCTGGTGAGACTTTCTCCGCATTTTCGACGGCTGTAGTTGAGATACTGACATTAAAGATTGGATCTGGGACACTTTTCGGTCTGTATATGGTCATTCAATACTTTGGAAAGGAGTGGATCAACTGGCTTCTGGGCATATATTTCTCTATCGCTGGGATGGGGTCTGTCTGGAAGGTTAGGATTTACTATTGAACTCTATGGACTCACCGACTTTTTTTTTAGTCATCGATCTCGTTGTTTGTCTTCGTAGTGGGGCGAGATCGATGGAAGAAGTGTGAAAAGCATACCTTTACAATCCATAAGGATACCCACAGTAGGTCTTCGAATGGGGCCCTCCTTTCTATCTTCTCTGACATTAAGAAATCTCCGCAGACATTTTATCTCTTTCTTGGCGTACGCCCACACTATACTTACTCCCCTTATCCATCATACCCTCGGCACTATATACGTTCTCAACCACGAGCCGGAAGTCTGTTCTGCTTACGGATCTATTGTCGCTCTCCTTTGCTCACAACGCATTATCTATTCTCAAAATCGACTCGTTCAAGACAGGCTCAATTCTCCTTACCGGTCTCTTCTTCTATGACATTTGGTGGGTCTTCGGGACTAAAGTGGTGAGTCCAAACTTAGCACCTACCCCTGACCATGACGTTTTAATGTATCCGCTTGCCAGATGGTAGAAGTAGCGACCACACTAGACATTCCTATCAAGCTGTTATGGCCCAAGTCTATGACCTTCTCGGACTCGCGCGGTTTCACAATGCTTGGATTAGGCGACGTTGTCATTCCTGGCGCTTTCATCGCTCTGGCGCTGCGTTATGACTATCATCGTTTCTTCCGACAGTCCCACAGCGGAACCCATTTCTCCAAACCTTACTTTTATGTTTCTCTATCAGCTTACGTCGCCGGCTTGGTGATGACGCTATCAGTGATGCACTTTTTCGGTAAAGCGCAACCTGCACTGCTGTATCTAAGTCCTGCGTGTATCCTGTCTTTTGTGATCACATCCTTTTGTCGCGGCGAGTTTTCGGATGCGTGGAACTGGAGCGATACACCGCCGCAAGCTTCACAAGACCAGGACGTTGGAGATCGTATGGAAGAGAAAGCTGTGGAAGGTGGAAGTTCCGAATCGAAGGACTAAGGGGGTCTTTACGAATACTTCCCTATCGCAGGTTCGGGTCTAGGGGGTGGTTCGTAGGATACTTGTTGATTTCTGCGCACACGGGCGTCGACACGAGAGTGATCAGAGCCATATTGATTCGGGTGCCTCGGGTGTGAATGATCGATGTCTTTTTTCACTTTCCGTTCTCCCCCCTGACAAACCGCATGCTGCGGTGAGTGCTCGAAGTCACCATTCGGACACACCCATTGTTCGCAGATATGGAGCTCCGATGGGTAACTACATGCACATGGGGAAGGAAAGAGAAGACACACCCTGTTATTCATTCTGCCCTGACTTCGACTACCTAGTTTCAAGACGATTTCTCGTACTTGAAATCTACTTCTCCTGCCTAATCAGGAACTAAACGGAAAGGCCCTCGGATGGTAAATCCGTTTTGCAACGTTGTCCTGTGCTTGGTCATGAGGACCCCGAGTCGGGTGGACGGGGATAGTGGGGCGTCTGGTAAAGGTTAGTAGAACTGGCCGGAAGGTGGGGGGGAGAAATAGGAAGAAAGGAAATCATTGCATAGATATGAAAGGCCTTTATATACTGTACGATAAGGGATAAGGGGCTGCGCGTTCTTGCACAGATAACCATGATAACAAGACTGGCGTCGAGGCATTTCTATCTTAGATTTGCACGTGCGGGTATGTATTGACGCGAAGCGGGACCGGTGCATCTGTGTACTCTATAATAGCGCATCCGCTAAGACATCACCTCCAATATTGACGCCGCTCCCATGGGGTTTCATGCACATGGCTCGTGAATTAGGGAACTGTTGCCGTACTTGAGTGCCACAGCTCGTTAATCCTCAGCAGTAAATCCAGAATGTCCCCTTGTATGGATTCTTGAGTAGATGACGCCCACGACAGTCCGTAAGAATAAAGAAAATCCTTGTACCCAATGAAAGTGTAAGGAGAGAATTAGAGCAACCACATCAAGGGTCCAGGGCTGGACTAACGCCCTTGGAAGGAATAAATATGTCCCAGAATTACAGATGATGGAGATTTGGTGGAACATGCAAATGCTAGAGACACACAGCCCAGGGAACTTTTTGACTTATAGAAACAGAGAAGCGCTAAATTGTATGTGAGAACGAACCAGAAGAAGGCTGATAATATGAATGCTCGCAGGACGAATGATGGCGGCCCGAAGGAAAATGGGAATGAAGAACCTGTTGCTAGGAGCGTACGTACGCCAGTCGGGGGATAGAAGGGCTTGGGCGCCCCAATCTGATAACATGACAGAGAATGTACATACAGCGTAAAGTGAGTGTATTATGTATCTTGCTGTGATCTCGTATGGGAGATCTCGGGCGCTTCCGAGATGGTGGCTGCAAACAGGAACAAACTGCAGAAAGAACGCCCGGAGCTTGCATCAAACTTGAAGGGACAACCCCAGCTTGCTAGGGCTTTAAGTTGGTTACTTTGTAGTTTATTTCATGCGATTCTATGAATTCATTATTTGCATCCAAGTCTCCAAGGTGTCGGAGGCAATGTCATGTTGAAACACGACTGCAAAAGAAAATAATTTCCAGAGGAAAGCCTAGATGTGCCTGAGGGCGGAAGCGGATATAAAAGTTATGTTTCTTCTGCAAATCATGTTGAGGGAATAACAAGGAACCTGCTATAATTGGATGAGTTTTGGGCTCAAAGATCCCAACAAAGATGAAATTCGGCAATTTGTGTCCGAACCCGGATCGGAAACTGAACGAAAGCGGAATATGATGATCGAGGTGTCCCGGGTCCGCATGCTACGGACCGCTGGGTGTAAACAGTGGTATAGCCAGTCACTAGCTATTTCCAGTCGAGGCTAATTGGAGTTGTTCTTTTCCCTGGTTCCTCCTTGCCATCGTTGACGAAGCCGCTCCTTCACTCGTCGTCGTCGTCTTCGTCGTCAACCCCGTTGACGTCGTCATCTCCGGCGTCGCCTCTCCTTGGTATCTATTACGTCCGTACGTCCGAACGTCACCTTGGCCTCGGCCGCTACCGTTCTGGTTGGTTTCATGCTTTTCACTGTTCCGGACGACGCAGACGCTAATTCTGCACAGGAACTAGCACCGACGAGACCGTTGCTACCGCCAATGCGGGGCTTCATGGATGCATCATTCTCCCGTTCATGGTCGCCGGCCAGTCGGCCTACAGTGAATACCTCCATATCCAATGGCCATCCTTCTCTATCGACTTCATCCGAGAACAGTCCCCATCTCGGGTCAATGCCGCCATCGACGCAGTCGTCACCATGGGCACCTAATGCGCCTCTTGCGCCAACGCAGTCTTCCTCCCACTTCCTTCTCTCTTCCAGTCCTCGCAATTCGCTTACATCAGAACAGAGCAACCCAGTCAATTCCTTACCGCCAGAGTGGAGCAATATCTTTTCTGCTCCGCTCAATCCGGCAGTTTTTGCGACGCTGGCCGCGAACGGCGTCCTGGGCCCTGTGTCCCCGCCTCTTCCAGGCCATTCAGCAAGTTTGCCCACGAACCCTTTCCATGCGAACTTTCCTCCGCCAAATTCTCGACCACGACTCCCTAATATCGATGTTACGGGTCAGCCAAGCGCTACAGGACAGTGGTCTGAGGCGTCTGTCTCTTATACTCCCCCCTCCAACATGTCTTCCCGACCCTCTCTCCCACGCTCGACCTCGTCCTTGAGCAATGCTGCTGCTAAATCCAAAGCTTCTGCAAGCATTGGTACATCTTCGAAGCTGTCGCGACAGAGCGACAATGTCCCCAGACATCCCAACTTCAGTGACGAGCGCCGTCGTGCGGCCGGTCGAAACGTCCTAGTTAACGCAATCCCTATAGGTCGTACAGATGGCGGCCCTGTGTCCCCCAATTTCGATGCTGCACCCAATGGTCGGTCTGGCACACTAAATTCGCCGCTGGATTACTCTGTAGGACTGTCATTCCCAGGTGAGCGTTCAAATACGAGACTGCCCCCCTCCCTATGGATGTCTCCGGCTTCCACCGCCCCAGTAACATCTACGATACATGATTCGCTAAATCGTCCCCCAATATCTGCTGCCACAGACTCTTCAACTTCTAGCCGGTCGGCATTTCCACAGTCACCCATCTCACCCGCCTCTCCCTCTGATTCTAAATCCACCTTCTTCTCCGATATTCTGTCAGATGGGATATTTGGACCACAGGGAACATCGCATCCTGCCAGCCCTTTCACCTCACCTCCAATGTCCGGTTCACCGGATTTACTTCCTTCTAGTATACCAGACCAAGATCCCGAGCAGTTGGCCAAAGACGACCCTCTCGCGACTCAAGTCTGGAAGATGTATGCACGAACGAAGGCAACTTTACCTCATGCGCAGCGGATGGAGAACCTCACCTGGCGGATGATGGCGCTGGCCTTGAAGAAGAAGAAGGAAGAAGAAGACAGGGAGAAGCAGAGTCCTGTCTCGGTTAAGACTGAAGTGACGTCTCCCTCTGAGCTCGGGCAGCATGCATCCTCGGAAACTCCTTCTGGAGAGGCTAAGGAGCCTGACGAGCGTGGGCGAAGAATCGATAAAGGAAAGGCTAAAGTACGAGTTGTGGGCTTCGACGGGGCTAATCAGGATGGTGAAGAACAAGAGTGGGTTCCTTTTTGTCTGTGGTCCTGAATCATATTTAAAGTTATTTAATTAGTGTCGTTCCTATGGATTGGAGATCAATAAGCCGATCCAGATCTCGGATATCCATGGACTGGCGACCAGCCAGTCGTTCACGTTCGCGGCCGCCAGAACCTGCGGACACGTTTGAAGGCATGATGATGGCACCATTCGAATCTCGTTTTGCGTTTCCCACAATAGGTCATGGATCATTACCTGATTCGTTCAAGGTGCCCTCTTCAAAGCTTACAGGAGCATCAATGCTTTCGGCTACTCGACGTAGTCCCCCCCAGAGGAGTACCGACCTTCCTTCTGTTTACGAAGAACACGCCGATTCAGATTCGCGGTATTTAAACAATCTTAACTTCAACCATCCTATGTCAACCTTTGATTCCCCCGCCTTCGGCCCCTCCTCTCTTCCATCCTTCGGTCTTCACGGCCTCCCCCGTCTGCCGTCTGGCAACTCTCCGGAGCCTTCTTTCCCTAGACACGTTCGTAAGACGAGCTTTGACCACACGGTATCCAAAGATAATATCCTCTCGGGTTTGAAAGGTCGACATCAAGTCAATGGAAAGCCTCTCTCTCCAGATAGCTTAGCGGGCACGAAACGCCCTGCGGATGCTCCCCATGCCGAAAGTATGCTTCGTGCTGATCCTTCCGACGTCGAGGGTACCCTGTTACCAAACTCCCACTCGCTAGTGCAGGAGGGCTCCACAAACGACAATTTCGAAAGCTCCAGTCCGTTTCCTACGTCCTCATTCCACTTCTCATTCCCACCTTACGACGGTATGTTCGATCTCCCGGGTGCCGGAGCTTCGGGGGACATCACTCCTATGCTCCCTTCTGCCGACGGAAGCAATACAGGTGACGGACAATACCATCGCTCCACGAGATCTTCTATTAGCGGAGCGCCATTCCACCCTGGCTCTGTTGGCTCTACGGGGGAAGGTCTGTCAACATCATCTGCTCTGGCTGATAAGTTCGGCCAGTTGAATGCCAGTAATGATGACTCGACCCTGGACTATCAGCTAATGCGATTAGTGTACCCTACTTTGGACCAATCAGGATCTATGTCCCAGAGTCCATACACGCACGTGGATCCAACACAAATTCTCAATGTCGGAGACGGGTATCCAGCGTTTCATGCTAGCCCTTCAAGTGATGGCTGGGGTGGTGGGGTTGGCTCGAGTTCGAATGCTTCACCAGAGCCTTACAATGCATCGAATGCATCCACACCGCCTTCAGCAGAGGGTGTTGCGGAGGGAATGCGAGTTACAGGCAGGAAGTACATTTCTCTGAAGGGAGGGGATCACCAGAGGAAGAAGTCATTGCCTGGCGCTGTAACATCACCGAAACTAGGATTGCGATCATCGACTAGCACACCTGATCTTTCGGACAATCGAGATGGGGCTAATGGGAAAGGTGGAGATGGCGATACTCCGACTCTATGTACGAATTGCCAGACAACTAATACGCCATTATGGCGGAGAGACCCTGAAGGGCAGCCGCTTTGTGCGTTCTTTCGCCATCGTTGCGTCTTTTTCTTTGGATCGTACTAACGGCTATGTTTCCTAGGTAATGCCTGTGGCCTATTTTATGTAAGTGCTAGTCATGGATGTCAGCTCTGGCACTAAGCTCTTTGCAGAAACTCCATGGTGTTGTACGACCGCTCTCGTTGAAGACGGATGTAATTAAGAAGAGGTGTGTCTTCTACCATCATTTCCTGGATGAAGCTTTCTCATTGTCATGAAAAGGAATCGAGCTTCGGGCGCACCTAGTAATGGTTCCCGAAAAGGTTCAGGTCTAACGAAGATTGCATCTTCTACGACACGGCCACGGTCATCT
Organism: Armillaria novae-zelandiae; assembly: GCA_030435655.1. Classification (NCBI taxonomy): domain Eukaryota; kingdom Fungi; phylum Basidiomycota; class Agaricomycetes; order Agaricales; family Physalacriaceae; genus Armillaria; species Armillaria novae-zelandiae. The sequence continues at coordinate 859,822 of JAUEPR010000004.1, read as the reverse complement.
TCAAACGCGGCGACATCTGGACTGAGTTCGACTCCTCGAGTACAGTCCGGCCGAGCAAATTCGTCTGGGGGAAGTTCGCTTGCAATGAAACGGCAACGACGGACTTCTACTAGCATGCAGACGTCGTCGTCCCGTAAGGGAGACTAGCAGGCATCAACTCTTTTTGCGCTTATATCTACTGCTTTCCATTCCATTGACTCCACCCTCTGATGATTGTTTGCGAATACGCATGAATTAGTGCATGTTGAATTCTAGATGTACTAGTAGTATCTTGCATATATGTTACCATTTCATGTTGAATTACCTATATATGTGTACACATGGGTACCTAGATGCCATAAATATTTCGACGATTCAGAGGAAATACAATTTTAAAGATGAGTTGAATGCTGCTCAATGCAATTATGATCCGGCAACCAAGGTAACAGCGTGACGGCAACGCCTGCACGCTCGGCAGTCACGTCCAAGTCGAAATTGCAGCAAAGCTCTCATATACCACAATCCTAACCAGTCTTCTCATCGTTGTCCACGCTGGCCTCCATTTTCCGCCAACATGCAGCGCCTTCGCGCACGATGTCGCCTTCAGCCTCGTTTTCAAGTGGTCTGCAACCAGTGGGCCCTGATATGACCGCCTCCAGGGAGAAACGAGTGTCGCGTACTGACTTGGACTTTGAGCAAGCATTACGCACAGAAGGCACATTTATGCTCAAGGAAGGTCTTGACGTCAATGCTCTTGGCCTCGAGAGCCCGGCGCCTACAGCCAGGACCTTTCATTCACCACGCCCGCCTCCCAAGGCTAGTACACAACCAGCGACGCCAACTATCGTGCCACCTACGCCATCTCCTGTGGCAGGTCCGTCATCTTCTATCAGGGTTGTTGGCCCACCATCATCGTCGTCGCTGTCGTCGAGCGACATATTCTTCGATGGCAACGATATTGACCACCAGGTCAAACGTCGCTCTATGTATCGATCACCAGGGACCTCGAGCAGCCCTGATTTGGCGACACTCCTACGGAAGACCAAAGAGAAGGGAGGTAGTACACCCAATGCCCAGCATAAAATAGAGAAACGACGCGAATGTCCTCCCTCTTTACCTGATCGGGGCGGTAACGGTCGCCAGCGCTCTTCGACTGCCCTTCCTCCTGCTCAACCCTCTCCTGCAGTAGTCTCCGTCAAGAAAAACAAGCTACACCGCGCGCCACCGACAGAGAGTAGTTCTATGGATTGGATTATGGCCCAAATGGTGAACGAATCTTCGCCGAAAGTGAGTTATCCAAGACCGTCTACTCTCACGCCTAAGCCTTATCTACAGCCTGCAAAGTCGTCTGTACGAGCTAGGACGAGCGCGTTTTTTGGCAAGATGCTGGGAAGTTCAGGAACTCTTAGAGAACGATCTGTACGTCGTTTTTTTGGCATAGCATTGTTATATTGCTCACTATTCGGTTAGAAGACGGACGCCAGCTCTCCCAGCAGTTCATCTTCACTGTTCCAACCCCTAACGCCTCCTGTGCCGCCGATACCGTCTGAGTATCAACGCTCCACGCCTGTGGGATCTCCTATAGCGGACGTTTTTACATCGTCACCTAAAGAGTCTACATCGGGACCGTCCCCATCTCCAACTTCTAGTAAACCTTTACCCCCTATTATGGGTCAGCAGGTGGACCTCGATGACGATCAATCGATGGTACTCGTCGAACGAATAACTCGAACACCATCGCCCAGCAAGCCCCAAAGCAAAGGAACAGCAGTTGCATTTAGCAAACGCCGAAGTATGAGTCTAGGTGATGCAGAGTTGAAGAGGTCATTAACGGCTCCAACTGAAAAATCGCCCATGCCCAAGACACCGGAAACGAAACGACCTGCAGTTGCAGGCGACCCTTTCAATGGGATTTTGAAAGATTTCAAAGGTGAACTTTCTCAGCTGGAATCCACCTCTAATACATTGGATCTTCGTGATCCGTCAACTCCTGGCCGTCGAGCTGCATATTTAAGATCGAAGACTGACAGTGCTGTTTCTTCTGGTCGTTCAGACACATCAACGCTCAAGCACACTTCGTTAACTGCACCTACGTTGACCCTCCAATTGGATGAACCAGAAGAAAGCAAAATAAGTTTTCTGTCTCCATCTCCCATCGTTCCGCCGCGTACATCTTCCCTACAGATGCCTATTCGTTCAGGCATAGGCCCAACTTCATTCAACTCCCCACGAGGTCGTGGTTCAAGCCCATTGCGAGGAACTCCTGGATCTCGAGGCTTGCGTGGTATGCATCGTTCAACGGCTTCGAGTTCTGAACCATCCTTGATACCCGACGGAGATGTTGTTCGTATAAGTAAGATACTCGTATCGTCCCCTTCGTTGTTTGACTTGCAAGATACAGTTTCTCGTGCGCCAGCCAATTCGCAGCAAGACTTGACCGTCTACGATCTTTCTCTTTCTCGCTATCCTTCTTCAAGCCACTCTCCTGCTCGGGGTGACGATCCGACTGATATTGAGAGTACGGCCAAGGAGCTAGCCACTCGGTGTTGGCATGAGGATGAAGAATTCTTAGCCAAAGACAAAATTGCCGAATGGCTCGGTGGCACGTAAGCCGTTAATATGCCTCGAAATAAATTCAGAATGAAATAAAGCAACTGACCAGCGGTCGGATCAACAAGCTAGCGTTGCAACATTATGTCGACTTCTTTAGTTTTGCGGGCCTTCGCCTCGACGTCGCCTTCAGGTGCGTATATCACGTTTCGACGTTGTGTCATACTAATTATGGAGTAGACAATTTTGTTCAAAACTATATCTGAAGGGTGAAACGCAACAGGTTGATCGAATTCTAGAAGAATTCAGTAGGCGTTATTGGGATTGCAATCCTGGCGGAGTGTATGGGAGTGCCAGTACGTCATGACGCATTCAATGGTGCCTAAAACTCTGCTAACTGTTAACAAGATATTGTTCATGCAGTCTCTTATTCTTTGCTGCTTTTGAACACTGACTTACACGTCGCTGATTTGACCACACGCATGTCGAGGAACCAATTTGTGCGAAACACCCTTACTGCAGTTCAAACCCAATTGTCACCAAATACCACTGTTCAGGGGTCTTCCCCCGACTTGATCAATGAAGATGGAAATCAAAGCTTACGTGGGGCGTCCTCCGAGCATACCGATAAATACCGTTCCAAGCGAAGTGATAGTATAACGAGCTGGAATAGCGTATCCCGAGATACTGTATTGTCGTCCCCTGCCTTTTCCGTCGCTAGTACGCAGGTAACCACGCCCGGGGAGTCGTCCAATGACATTAATGCACAGGACGTCAAGCTTCCCACTCCTATCATAATGCATGGACGCGGCTGGGAAGCTGATATGGAAAACTTACTAAAGGTAATGAGAGCATGTTATAGTTTGACTAGAGTTGGTTTACGAAAAGTTTTTGTACAGGAAATGTATAACGCCATCAAGAGCAATCAAATTTTGCAACCACTTAGTGGTCGGTCTTCGATGTCATCTCTAAGTCCAGGATCTACGATGCTGCGGAATCGTAGCTTGCGGGGTGGTCAATCCGATCGATTAGCGACCCTTAAACGGGGAAGCATACGAGGTCTGCAATCGATCATAAATCACAATGGGGTTAGTCCATACAGCAGTAACAGCAGCATTGATGGTCGTGTTAGCCCTTCGCCTAGTTTTGCGACATCTGCTCATGAGGTGAATCTTTATATCGCTTCTCTTTGAGCCGATGGTGACAACCTTACAGGGGATATATGGATCAAGCTCGTCCTTCTTACAGCCCACATTAGGTTTCGCCCACAACTTGTCGCATACTATCATCCGCGAGGCAAAAGAAGACGACGACAGAAGCGTACACAGCGAACGTTCGGATTCCTCGACTATCAGTATATCTGACGAGGAGCTGGCCCTTCTTGGAGCGCCCTGGGCTAAAGAAGGCATGCTTTGCCGAAAGCAGTATTGGGAATCAACCGGAAAGCGGGCGAAGGATAAGAGCTGGCTAGACGTATTTGTTGTCATTCAACGGGGAGAGCTCAATATGTTTACATTTGGCGAAAACGGACTCGCAGGGTCGGGGGTCTTTGGTGGAGGCAATTGGCTAGTAAGTTTTAGATTCATCTCGCCGCTTCGTACTGCTCACACCTGACAAGGCCAACGCCAATGCTGTTGGTCGCGTGCATCTCACACACTCTCTAGCTCACGCTCTTCCTCCTCCTGGATACAACCGAGATCGACCATACTGTATGGTTTTGACGCTATCTGACGGTGGTGTGTACTTCTTTCAAGCAGGCACGGAAGAGCTAGTAAATGAATGGGTCTCTACGTGCAATTATTGGGCTGCTCGGACGAGTAAGGAGCCACTTGCTGGAGGTGTGTCCAATATGGAGTATGGTTGGAATCGCGTGACAGATCCCATACATGGTCGATCTCATTCTGATACGGAGTCAACGAAAGACGACTCTATGAGTGTCATGAGCGGTCGAAGCTCTCATAGCAGATTTGGCGGTTGGCGCGATGGAACCTCTACTGTCCGAGCTTCTCGTTCACCTTGGGCCGATCGCGTTTACATTAGCGAGTGGAAAGCGCCTCTGCCACCATCTGTCTCAAGTGACCACGACGAGGAGACTCAGATGGAGGCCTTGAAAAAGCATGTAGAATCCATGAAGAAGGACTTGAAAAAGCACAATGAGCTGCGAGAGCCCATGCTTGCTTTGGTGAGTTGTCTATATCTACACCGTTGATTGAATACTGAGCGGCATTTTCCCTAGTATCAGACGCGGACAACGAATGTGGTCAAGGCACAGAGCAACTGGGAAAAGAAGTCCAAATATTTGCTGACGGAGATAGTGAAGTACGATTTGTATATCGATTCACTACAGGCTGCTATGTCCCTCAGGCTTAAGAAGAGGGGGGAGAAAGGTCTGTCGAATTAGGCTACCTCGTTCATGCAAAGGAACTCATATTTATGAACACGCAGCCTTAGAACGAGCGTTAAATGGTGTAGAGGAGACGGGCTCAAAAAAATGGAAGGGACCTGAAGGGACGATACAGGAGGACGACGAAGCCCGATACTCCTGGGCCTGAATATTTTACATTAAAGTCCCATCTTAGGGAAACGGCGGATGGAGGAGCTGGCGACGACTTATAGTTAGATATGTTTTATGTATACGTGTGCCTTCTGTGTTTTGATTTCTTCATTGCTACCTATACCGTACTGATACCACTTGGATATATATAGTTCTCTTTTCCTGGGCTCTATTTGTTGTAATTTTTGATAGTTATTTGATAGTTTTACAGGCAAACGGTACATATTCACCAACTCGCCTGGATATGGATTAAGAAAGCGCCTCAGCAAGAGATTGTACGATTGAACCGCAAGGTAGAACGCGGAGCAATCTCGGAGAGACCTGGACCAGTAGAGGGACCCAGTACGCACATTTGATATGTAGATACTCCCATGAGGCCTTCATCTAGGCTGTGGTACGACAATATTGTACGGCCTTGAATACTTGAACGACGTATTCGTTGGCACGTCTTCGGGAGATAGATGAGGCATAGCTATTTCCACGTAAGCCGATGAATGCCAAGAAAATGCGAAATTAATACTGATTCCCTGTCCTTCTTGTGCTAAAGCATCGCAGATGAGATGCATTCACTATTTCTGGCGTCAATCTATTATTTTCTGACGAACGTGGAGGTTGGTATTTTTATTATGTTTGAGAGAAATTAAATAATCACATAGCCAACCCTGCATCCATATTGAGAATGTTTCCGGCCGAAATGCTCGTGTCCTGCCTCCTTCCTCTTTCCTAGTTCCCTTGACTTTCCTCCTTGTCTTCAATCTGGCGCACCCTTGACGAAGACGAAATGTCTTCTCCTTCCCTCTCAATGAAGCCGTCAGTAATGTCTTCCAACCATGGCACAAGTACCAGCAGTAGCAACAGCAGTATGTTTCACTTGCCCTCTGCGCTGTTTCGTGTTCACCTTATTGTGCCTTTGCAGGCGTCGAAGAACCGCTTTATCAGGTCAAGCTTTTGTCGGCTCTTCGCAGTGGTATTCGCCTACCTCGTCCTCTCATGCCTGTCGACACTGACAGCTACTTGCAGGCGACCCGGCATTAATCCATCCATTCCTCGCTGAAATTGGCAAAGACAAACGTAAATCAATGGAGGAAAACTTCGACACGGGTGCAGCGGCGTTGCATCTCGCAGTGAGATGCGCTTCAGGTGTGTTGCTGCCGCTACTGTACGAAATTCGTAGACTTACCTGTCGTAGTTGCGACCGTAGCATTATTATTGTCTCATCGAGCGATTTCTCCAAATGGCGTTCACCCTCCAGGTTCTGGAACAACCGCTTTGCATCTGGCGTCGTCCTTAGGGCGTGTTGATATAGTTAATCTTCTATTGGAGCAGGAGGGCATAAATGATAGTCTCACAGACGCCAATGGGAAGACCTGCACAGACGTAGCGAAAGGACGTGATGCTATTCGTGTCATTGAAGGTTATTCAAGTTTTAATCCTATCTTGGGCGACTTGACGAGCGGTTTCCAGATTCCCGCGCATTTCTTAACGCATCATATCGTTCACTCTTACACAGTTATATAATGTCTCCGCTGTCCGCTCCACCTTCTTCAGCACTTCTTAGACTCCTAGAGTCTCCTCGAGTGCGCTTCGTCAACCTTTCCTACCTTGATGACGACTCCGGCGTGTCATTGCTCCACGAGGCCGCAAGGCGCAAGGATTTACGCCTCATTGAATTGGCTGTCAGGTCAGGAGCAGACGTCTTTGTACGGAATCGGCGGGGAAAGATGGCATATGAAGGTACTGGAAAGGATGATCGCGTTCGCGTCTTTCTGCGGCAGTGTATGTTCGTTCTTTGGCATTATAGGAGAGGTAAAGGCTGATTAATCTGCAGTCGCTAATCATGATAGCAGCTTAATTCAGGCTCCCTCATCTTCCCAACCTCCCATCCTGAAGGGCTATCTCAACAAGTATACGAACGTCGCCAAGGGCTATAATACTCGTTGGTTTATCCTGGAAAATGGGGTTTTGTCATGTATGTAAAATATTTCATGTCGGTCTCCATTGTCTTAATCCTTCGCACGTAGACTATCGCCACCAAGAAGATGAAAGCGTTGCTAGTCGTGGTTCCATATCGATGAAGACCGCTATACTCAAAGTATCCGCAACCGACCGCCTGCGCTTTGAGGTGCATTCTACTCCTTCTCGTGGACACCAGTCGGGTGTCCAAAAATGGTACATGAAGGCAAATCATCCCGTGGAAGCATCCCGCTGGACACAATCGATTTCTAAGAGCATCGAGTGGCATAAACATGACAATGAAGGTCGAAGGAGTGTGGAGAGCGATGCCAACGGGATTATTCCAAAATCTGTGACGGTTTCTTCATTGCATTCTCATTCACATTCTCGGAACGAAAGTACCAAACATGGCAACTGGAGCGAGGGCGAGGCGCAGTCTCTGGCCAGTTCTCACAGGGGAAGCCCCAATGAACGTGGGGACGAAGATCTGGACAACGACGAGTCTTCGGCTTCGGAATCGATCAGAAAGACAGCACCCTTTGACTCCAGTTTTGAACTGCACGGCAATTCAACGTCCGCACAAATGGAGTTGACATCTCAGTTGCTCTCCAACCTCATTCTTTCCTCTGATGTATCCCAACAGATCGGTGATCTGCGAAATGCTTTGAAAGAGTCCTTTTCAATGGTGCATGGCATGTTGGATGAATATGTACAGATGGTCAAAGCTCGAGAAGAGTGGTTCCGGAAGCAGCTACAGAAGGAGAGAGACAAATCCTACTTTGTGGGAAGAGAGCTTTGCCACTGTTGTCAAAGAGGGGGAGAACCTTGAGAAGGAATTGCGTATTCGAAGCAGAAGGCGTGGCAGCCGCTTCTTCGACGCGGCTGAGGTATCTGGCACAGTAAAACAACGCCAGTCTTTCCTTTCTCCTTATCCAGCCGTCATTGAGGAAAGTCCTAAACCCGCTTCAGAACTTTCTCAGATATTTTTGCAGGATAAAGGCACGGCTGAGACGTCGCGACGCTCGGAAACTCATGACAGTGCTGTCCCTGTAGCAACACCGGAGGTCGAAAGCGCATTGGACACTGATGACGAGGACGAATTTTTTGATGCCATCGAATCAAACAATCTACCCAACCTGATAATACCGGAATCTCTCGCTAGTCCAACACATTCAGAACTATCCCTACCTGTCGACCTAACTGCGCCCTATGCCGGATACAAAAGTCTCCGTACATCACTGAACCTGGCGGATGAGCGTCCGAACACAAGTCTTTGGTCTGTACTCAAAAACAGCATCGGGAAGGACTTGACTAAAATCAGTTTTCCCGTTTTCTTCAACGAACCAACAAGTATGCTGCAACGGATGGTATGTCCATATAAAGGTGTCATTTCTACCCTCTTTGTTAACATCCCGGGGGTGGTGTAGGCTGAAGACATGGAGTTTTCAGAATGCCGTGAGTACACGATCAGTCTGTAGTATTCTTGGTTGCACTGACTCTCAGACTACAGTTGATGCTGCTGCACGCGAGAAAGATCCAATACTGCGAATTGCCTATGTAGCAGCTTTTGCCATTTCAAACTACTCGTCCACCATCGGTAGAATTGCTAAGCCTTTCAACCCTATGCTTGTGAGTTTACACCCGCTATGATCCACTTCCTGTTGCTTAGTGCGTACAGAGCGAGACGTTCGAATATGTGCGATTTGATAAAGAGTATCGATACATGTCTGAACAAGTAAGCCATCATCCACCTATCTCCGCATGTTATTCGGAGTCTCCGTATTGGCACTACTATGGCGAGGTATTTGCTCTACTTCTATATCGACCAAGATGAATAACGAAGTGTTTGAAATTAGGTCGATGCTCAAAACAAGTTCATGGGGAAGTCGTTCGAGATCAGGCCGACTGGTGTTGCGCATGCTGAGCTAGCTTTGCCACCCGACCTTGGTGTCGGGTATCCGAAAGCAAGGGGTGTGACGCAAGCTGGCAAGGTCCTAGAGCACTATAGCTGGAAAAAGGTCACTACAAACGTATCTGGGTTCATTATGGGATCGCCTACGATCGACCATTACGGCGAAATGAACGTGGGTGACATCTTAGATTCATATGCGCCCAATTCAAATGTACCTGTCTCCATAGGTCATCAATCATCGAACCAAGGATCGTTGCATACTGACGTTCAAGCCCCGAGGTTGGCGCGGAAGGGATGCCTATGAGATCTCTGGACAGGTTATTGATTCGAAAGGCAAATCAAGATATAATATTGCTGGTCGATGGAACGAGGAACTAGTCGCGCGAGAAGCTGGTGTCGGGAATGGAGTCTTACAGCCCGATACTCCCGGCAGTAATTACGATTCGGCGCCGAAACACATTCTATTATGGAGAAACTCTGAAAAACCTGCCGGATCTCCATTCAACCTGACGCCATTCGCTATAACTCTCAATGATTGTCCAGAAGACACGTTGAAATCGTTTTTGTGTCCGACAGACTGTCGGCTGCGAGTTGACCAGCGAGCGTTTGAGCTCGGGAAATACGAGCTTGCTAACCAGCTGAAGTCGGACCAGGAGGATAAACAAAGAGCTACCCGAAAGGCTAGAGCAGACGGAAGGCTGCCTCCGCACCAGCCTAGGTGGTTCACTGCGACTACGGATGGAGACACAGGCGAAAGGGTTTGGGTGCCTTCGATAGAAGGTGGAAATTTAGAATATTGGGTTCAGAGGGAGAAGGTTTGGAAAGAGAAACTCAACGGCGGAGTGGGAGAGTGGCACAACGTGGAACCTATCTTCATAGAAGAGCCGGACTTTCTTTAATGCACACAGGTATCGTAGTTTATTCTAAGTATGTAATATGTACGGTATTAGTTCACTGGAATTGGACGGGCAAATGGTTTTTTGTTGGACTGCGCTGGGCGGGCCACGGCGAAAAACGTCACCCTATGCGGTCTTAGCTGGCAGACAAAAGCTGTCGCCGCGATGACTTTGATAGACGTCGTGGCAGAGAAAAATGCTCATTTTTACTATACAGAAGCCGGAGGGCGTGGTCAGGGCAGTGAAGGTTTGAACATTAATACGAGTCGGGCTGGCCGCATTGGCTCCAAACTCGAGTCTGAAAGGCAAGAGCAGAAACTGGAACTCGGTAGTTGGTGAACCGTCGCAAAGACTTTGTTTAGGTTGTACTGTTTGGGCTACGCACCCAACAAGTCCCGACATTGCTTAACGGATTTCTCTACACGACGCTTCATTCGGTGGCCTCGTAATAAACCTTCTGACCAAGGTTCCCTTCTACGTTGACGCGTGGCGTCGGCAGATAACAATTAGAGAGCATTTTTTAGTATGCCCTCCGGGGCCTGACCCAAAAAGGAAAAGGCTTATTGTCTGCTTCTCTATTGTCTGTCGGTGCACGTGACGATTAAAGCCCATTGTCTGCCACCCCGTTCTTCAAGACAAAAGAAATGGCGAGCCAGCTTTGTCTCCTCCGTCCTTTTCCCTATACCACCGCCAATGCGTCGCCCGACGTCGCTGACGGTCGATACCGTCGCGTCCCATGAGCTGGCTTATGAGCTCGACCCGTCACCGCGCGCCTCTATCTATTCTGACGACGATATCAAGCATAACTTTAGCGGCTCGCCGACCACTTCTACTTATGAGAATCCCGTTCCAGCATTCCCTCTAACCAACGTCATTTCTAAGCCACAACCTCCACCATCTCTGCGAACGCTATTCTCTCTTATAGCACCTCGTCGCCGCTTTTGCCTCCTCTTTCCGGCCATCATTTCCTCGCTGATCTCGGGTGGCATTGCGCCGTTTATGACAGTCGCTATTGGCCAGGTTTTCAACGCGTTTGCCACCTATCCAGCGTCGAACCCTTCTCAGGAAGCCAAGGATACCCTCATGCACAATGTCGGGATTGGTTCACTCGAGCTGATTGGCCTGGCCTTGGGTTCATTGGCCTTGGGAAGTCTTACTTCTGGCCTGTGGATTTCTACAGGTGAACATAATGTGATGAATCTTCGAAAGCACGTCTACGCAGCCGTCACCTCGAAGAACATGACATGGTTTGACACGAAGATGGGTTCAGAAGGCACTGTTCAGTCTACGGATAATGAACAAGGTCCCGTTGGAGCTGGAGGACTTATGGCTAAATTCACCAGGTGTGTATTCACTGATTCTGAGCTCCTTTGGGTACTTATGATTATTCAGGGAAACGGATGAAGTTCGCATGGCTTCTTCGCTTGCCTCAGGGAGATTCATCCAGTATACGACCACCTGCATCACATGCCTTGTTCTCGCCTTTTCACGTTCCTGGGCACTCACGCTCGTCATCCTCGCCTCTGTCCCCGCTTTGGTCCTCGTCCAAACCTTCTCCCAGGCAGTCGCCGGTCCTCTCCTCTCCATCGAACGATCCCAAGAATCCGTCGCAGCAACACTTATTGATCGCGCCGTGTCTGCAATTGCTACGGTCAAAGCGTTCAATGCGACATCTCAGGAACGCGATACTCTAAGCACCGTTCTCGACCGTGTCAAGGTCGCCGACAAGAAACTTGTTGCAGTCTGGGGTCTCACCTCAGGTTTGTCGCAATTCGTTATGATGTCCATGTTCGTACAGGCATTTTGGTTTGGATCGAAGCTAGTCAAGCAAGACAAGGTGGAACCAGGAGATGTGATGGCCGTGTTTTGGGCATGCTTGATTGCCACAACCAATTTGCAGATGTGCATTCCCCAGTTCATCACATTGACAAAGGGAAAATTTGCCATGGTGGCTCTGCTTGCGCTTGCTGACTCTGAAGAAGCAGGCGCTCTGACGCCCGTATCTCCATCATATCATTCCCGCGCATCGTTTTTACGTGGTCGTATAGCGAGGTCGATCCACCTGCGCGGAGTCATACCATCCAAGTGCCATGGCGAGATAGCTCTCCATAACATTACGTTCGCATATCCCTCCCGACCTTCTGTACCGGTCCTGCGAGACGTCTCCATCTATCTTCCCGCTTCAGAAACCACTTTCGTGGTAGGGGGCTCTGGCTCCGGAAAATCGACCATCGCGTCCCTTCTCCTCCGGCTCTACAAGCCTGTGAGCGGACAGATAGAGCTCGACGACCAAGACATTGCGTACCTCGACGACAAATGGACCACTGAACATGTATCCGTCGTTTCCCAGAACTGCATCCTGTTTGACATGAGTGTCCACGACAATGTTGCTATGGGACTTGCGGGAAGTGAAACCGGTAGAAAGCCGGAGGACGCGACGAGGGCAGAGGTCGAGCAGGCTTGCCAGGCTGCTATGATCCATGATTTCATCCGTGACTTACCTGATGGATACGAAACAAAGCTGGGAAATGGTGGTGCGAACTTGAGCGGTGGCCAGAAGCAAAGACTGGCTATTGCGCGCGCGCGATTAAGGAATCCTTCCGTCTTAATTCTCGGTGAGTTTATGACGCGAGTGTCCGTACCCTATTGTGTTCTTATTTTGATCAACAGATGAAGCCACTTCTGCCTTGGACCCCACCTCTCGTGTTCTGGTTATCGAAGCTATTAAACAATGGCGAGAAAATCGAACCACCATCGTCATCACTCACGATCTGTCGCAGATCACGTCGAAGGACTTCGTCTACGTCCTGAAGAATGGGACCGTTATCGAGCAAGGCTATCGCGCAGATCTAGAGCGATCCGAAGGTGAATTTAAAGCGATGATGGGCTCACAAGCAATCGCGGCCGCGCCACAGGCCGACAGCCAAGAGCGCCCAGAATTAGCGACCGAGGATGAAGAGAATGACTTAGTCTCTCAATCGCTTTCGTACGCTCCAGCCACCCTGATGCCTACAATCCACAACAGCGCCATGCTTGGCAACTGGATGTTCGATGTGGTGGCGGACTTGACGTCGAAAGGTAATGGACCTACACCTTTTCGTCCCGTTGTCGTTCGGTCCCGGGAGTCTCGCTGTCTCAGCCGCTTTGTTCCTGCCGACGCGTTCACAGCCGAGCACACAGAGCGACGACGACGACGACCTTCCAGTATCCAAGTTATCCCTGCATTTCCGCCACTCCCTTCTCAGACTCTCAACACCCATACGCGCCGATACAGTCTTCAATTCACACCAACCTCGCCAGCATTTTCGCACCATTCGGCGACTTCCTTGTTACTCAAGAAGGATGACTCAGCTATGACGAGGCGGCGGTCGACTAGACGATCTCACATGAGTCGACCCAGGGCGACTCTTGCCGACATGCACGTGTTGGATCCGGTCGTAGATATCAAGGTGGATAAATATTCGTCTCCTTCGTCTGAAAAGAGTGAACGACTGTTGTCCGACATGGAGCGTCCCCATTCGTTCTGGGGTCTGATGAGGGACGTCTACCCAACAGTGCCCTACAAGCCGCTCGTTGCATTCGGTCTTATCATTTGCTTGCTGAGCGGCACTGTCACACCCATCTTCTCTTTCGTCCTCTCTCGACTATTCTTTGAAGTTTCCAATGGAGCTCAAAACACCTCTGTCATCAACACCTTTGGCGCCATCGTTCTCACCATCGCCGCTGTCGACGGTCTTCTCATAGGCCTGAAATACTTTATTATGGAGACCTGTTCTATGATCTGGATTACACGCATCCGAAACATTGCATTCCGTACCATCTTGAAGCAGGACAAGAAGTGGTTTGACAAGTCCGAGAACAGTGCTGCTCGGATTGTGCAAGTTTTGATGAAGGATGGTGATGACGCGCGGACGCTTATTGCTATCGTCATTGCACAATTTGTCATGGTCAGCGCTATGCTCACTGTAGGATTCCTATGGGCTTTGGTACGTGGATGGCAGATGACACTCGCCGGGTGTGCTATTGCTCCTGTCTTCGCCGGAGCGATGGCCCTTCAAGCCAAGCTCGTGGCAAACTGTGAGTTACGCAATAAACGCGCTCGAGAAGATGTTTCAAAAGGCTACTACGAGGTAATTTGTTTGACATCAGGTCTAGAATTGAATACGTATCTGACTTCTCTGACATAGGCTATCACTAATATTCGTGGAATTCGGGCGATGGCATTCGAAAGTGTGTTTCGTAGGAGCTTTGACAGCGCCGCGGAGCGTGCACTTTCTACGGGCGTAAAGGGCGCCTTTGTGGAAGGATGTACACACGGTGTAGCGAGTGGTCTGATCTATCTGGCGGAGGCGTTACTCTTCTACGTTGGGGCAATTCTAATAGCGAAGGGTACCTACACATATCTGCAAATGCTGGAGGTGCTCAACATGGTTGTGTTTACTGTTTCGATTGGTTCTCAATTGATGGCTTTCAGTATGTCGTAGCTTTCTCTCTTTGAAATTGGTCTGACGTACATTTGCAGCGGAGAAAATTGCGAAAGCTACTAACGCTACTCGGGACTTCAATCAGTTGTTGCATCTCTCCACCGATACAGATGAATCTCGTGGCGTCTTGCGACCGTCCTTGGATGGGACAGTCAGTTTCAACAATGTTAGCTTTGCTTATCCCGAACGTCCCGATGTCCCGGTACTCAAAGGCATCAATATGGAGATTCGGGACGGCGAGTGCGTTGCCATCGTGGGTGCCTCTGGCTCAGGGAAATCAACCATCGCTGCTCTTCTACAGCGGCTCTACGAGCCCAAGTCGGGCACAATATGGACTGACTTGGACGAACTTCGTTCCACGGACGTAGAATACCTGCGAGAGCACATCTCCGTCGTTAGCCAGAATCCCAACCTCTTCGACGCCACCATCTCCGAGAACATCGCATATGGAAACAAATCGCTTTCCGACCATGATATCCGTGTAGCCGCGCGGGCGGCTCATGTTCATGACTTCATCATGTCGCTTCCTCATGGATATGAGACGATGGTTGGCGAGAATGCTTCCCTCATATCAGGAGGCCAGGCCCAGCGATTACAGATCGCGCGGGCGCTGGTGAGGCCCTCAAAAATACTCATACTCGATGAATGCACGTCGTCGTTGGATCCTGCCAATCAGGCTGCGGTGCTCGAAACGATACGGCATGCCAAAATTGGTCGCACGACCGTTATGATCACCCATAAGCTCCCAGTTATGAAGACGTGCGATCGTATACTTGTTATCGACGATGGCAAAATTGCGGAGCAGGGTACTTTCGAGCAACTCATGGAGCGCAAAGGTGTCTTCGCGTCGTTAATCAGTGGCGGTGGGATCGTCTGCGAGTGATGCCTGTAACTTTTATTCTCTTCTCACTCTCCTTTCTTTCTGCCTACCACTGTATCACATCATTTTTTTTTTCATTCACTAATCATGAAACGGAACTTGAAAGAGTATGACTTCACTCACCACTGTATATTACTTCACGCAGACGATTTCTTTGTATTCCTAAGTTATGAGCAATACGTTAGACAATTTACTTACATGAACATTTGACTTCGCCAGGAAATACAATTACCGTGGTTCACCAAAGTCTCAGCGGAAAGCAGCATTTGGCATTTTACTTAAGTTGAACTTCGTCGATCCCCGACACTGTTTGCAGACAAGAACCTTGCTCAAATCGAGTTTACTGTTTCTGACAGGCAATATATAGGATTGGAAGTACACGACTCAAGAAGACCTGACGAAGCAATATAATATGCGAGGTGAGTGTTAAAAATCGTACAACAGAGGTACAAAGGAGAAGAATAAAATGAACCGATAACAATGCAAGGCCAGGCACAGATGATATGGGAATAAAGACTGGACGAATGATACAGCAACGGATACACAAGAGAGAAAGTGGCTGTTGTTACAGAAAAACGATAGGAGAAAAGGGAACCATGGTGATATACGATGAGTAGGGGAATCATTGCTTTCCTTTGAAGGTTTGCATCAACGACTTCAATCCGCCGAAGCGTTTACTCGAAGGAGGTGACTTGCTCATTGTATCGTTGCGCGAGAATCCCATCCTTGTTAGTTTGTTTGCACTGGCTTGATGGCGGGCCTGTTCACGTTTTGCCTTCGGCACAGAAGACGGGAGAAGGGGATGGGGTGCAGTGGAAACTCGGAAGAGTCCAGGTCCAAGTTCAGTATCAGTATCAGCACCATCGAAGGAGCTGACGCTACTGAGTTGTTCCTGGTTACGAGGTACGATGTTGGCGAGGGGTATAGGCTGTTTGTACATGGATCCAGCAGGTAATCGGGCGGGCGACGCATTGGACTTGAAGGCTTCTGCAGCTGAAGCAGACCGAGATGTATGGTGCCTCACTCTGGAGCCTTCAAGACTGTGCGTGGAAGTAGGGATGCCTGATAATTACAATTTATAAGACAAATCACGAGATAGCTAGATGTGAGACTCACTTTCGTTTGAAGATGTACCATCACTGGTATGTGGGCGCCGGAATCTGGACCTCGGAGGAGCCAGGGCCAGGCTGCCCTCCATGCTACGCTGTCGATTCACGAAAGATCTGGATTTCACGGTGGTCGAACTGCTCAAGAAATCTTCTTCTTCGCCAGCAGCAGATGTCTGTACGCCCTCAGCCTTTTGCTCTCTTAATCTTCTCTCCAGAGCTAAGCTTTCCCCATATGCAGCCAATCTCGCACTTAATGGTAACTTGGAAGCTGTATCGTGCTCCTCCTCTTGCACCATCTCCAAAATATCTCGTTGGGCTCGTTGGACGAGCGCTTCGGCTTGCGCATGCGAAGATATGGAACTAAGGTCGATCTCTAACGGCGAACAAGCCCTACGTTCGAGGATATCGAGACCAGGCGAGTTACCATCATCTAGAGAGCGATCGAATTCATTGGTGAATTCGACACCCTCTGGCTCGTCAACGAAAACCTTCAGTTCTCCCTCTGAACCCGTCTCCAGATACTCTAAGGGAGGCGTAGCCGTAGCACTACCCCCGCTGCCGCTTGTCGTACCACTCGCGCTCAGATTAGGATTAGTGCTTGTGCTGCTGACAGAGTCACCTCTATCGCGACCATCCTCGGATGAACGTTTGGCGACCTCTTCTAACGGATCAGGCGGCGGACGATTGATGCTGAACGGGAACTCTGTACTCGATATAGAGGAACCGGATGCCGTCGAGCCATCTCGTGGCCTTGTGTGGATCTCAGACTTCAGGGAAGGATGGTCGTACGTCCGGCCGTAATCTTGCTCGTCGTCATCTAATTGCGGGGATAAATCTGGAAATTCGGGGACGGTAGGGGGTGCAGACTCAGGAGCGGATTCTTTAGGTTTATCGTGCGAGGATGCTGAACTGCCTGGTCGTATGGGTATATCTCCGACTCTGTCAACAAATCTGACCAGAGAGTTCGTGCTATTACTTCCGCGCAATGACGGACTTCCCTCCCTACCATTACTGGATGAAGAGTCGAATCGGAGGGCTCTAAGGCTCGAAGGAAGGCCACTGCTTTGTCCTGAAGACGGGCTGCGGTTGTGTGCTCGCAAGATACTAGGTCTCGTTGCCTTTCCTTGAGTACTGGGGGGTCGATCATCCGACCCAGAGACAACCATGACATCGTCATCAAAGACTGTGCCACTTCGATTGGCAGAGCCCGAACGCTGTCTTGTATGACCGAGCTGCGACGATGCTCTGGTGCGCAAGATGGAAGCCGGACTTCCCGATACCTCACCTGAACTGGTTTCAAAGGTAAGGCCCAAGCCCGAGGGTTCATAACGATTAGTACTGCTCGCTGAACCGGCACGATCTCTGGTCAGGTTTTGCTGATGATGAGCTAGCGCATTATGTAGGTCAACCGCAGATGGAGTAGGAAGCTGGGCAACGAGGGACGGCGAACCTCGTTGGTGAGTCTGTGCTATTGAGGGACGAGTGAGAGAGGCATCACTTCCCATACGGAAACGGCGGTCATTTGCAGAGAAAGGAGAGCCCGATATGGACAAATCACCACCCGAAGGCGACGAAGACGGGAGTACAGACTTTATGCCACTCGTGGTTGAACCTGAGGCTGCAGCCAAATTTGAGAATGATCCCAAGGAAGCCGGCTGTGATGGTATGCGTTCAAATGACGATGTAGACTCCCCCGCTTGAGTCTTCTTGAATATATTCATCAAAGAATACTTGGTACCCAGCCTCTTGCCGCTTCTCGGCGAATTTGCTTCTGAGCTCTCTGCCCCCGTGCCGGCGGAACGAGGACGCCGAGGGCTGGGCGGCCCTTTGCTTGGTGTTGGAGATTTGTGGCGTCGGGGAGAACCAGAAGGGTGAGAGTGATGTATGTATGGCAGTGATGGACGTCGAGAGCCAGGTTCGATAGGACTGGGACTCGGGCTGTAGCGGCGTCCGTCATCAAAAGAATGGGAATATTCGCCAGGTTGTATTGGAGAAGGGGGCATTGACGAGGAATCAGGCGTAGGTCTGTGATATGTATCGGACAGTCCCGAAGAAGAGACTTTGAGCATGCTGAGTGCAGTATCCATGGAACGCTTCACGTTGATACGCCTGCGGGAGCTTGGTGGGGTGTCAATGTCGGTGCCAAAGGAGCCCTGTCTATCCCGGCCCAACCGACTGCTCTCGGCCACATCAAAAGAAGGGGCTTCACGCTCCAAAAGATCTTTATCCTTATTTTGCACCCATGTCTTGAGAACCTCTGCACACTCCAACCAGCCATTTTGACGTGCAAGCATTTCTGCCGTAACACCGTGCTTATCACAGCGGTCAGGGTGAGCGCCTTTCAGCAACAGAGTGGTAACAATATTGGTATTGCCGTTGGCAGCCGCGAAATGGAGAGGCGTTGAGCCAGAGGTACCGACGATTGGGGCGGAGGCATCTCGATTTTTCTCATTTGAATACCGACGCGGTAGTCTGATTGGCGTAGAGGGGTCACTGGGCGGAGACTAATGCGAAATAACGGATCACATACCTTGGGGCATTAACGTCCGCACCATGTTCGATCAAAAGCTTGACGACCTGCTCATTTCCCCCAGCACAGGCAGCGTGAAGCGGAAGAACACCGTCGAGAACGGAGTTGATGGGCTGTCCTCGAGCCAGAGCATATTCCACAAGGCCCATATTGCCCGTCGCCGCGGCTGAATGCAAGTCGAAACTGGGGACTAGAAGCCAGCAATGGTGAGCAACAAGACAAAGGTGAAACATGAAGAGGAGGAGACTTGCACTCGGTAATGACATTGTACTTTGCCTCGAGGCGCATATTGGCATTGGCACGCAAAGGAACAGGAATCGGGACAGGCATCGCCGTTGAGAGCGACGAGCTCTAGGATGGTGGTGGTAGACGGCGCTAAGAGCTAAGATGGGTGATGGAGGTTGCTGACAGCGTTGAAAAAGCCGTGGACGACGTGCTGGACAACGAGCAGAGGACGATGGTCGACGTTGAGGATGATGCTGGAGGGAATGAAGAAAGGAAGGAGTGGAGTCCGATATCACATCTCCGTGCACGTCGTCGACGATAAGATCTGGGTGAGCCGTAAATGAATGGTCTTCCAAGAATGGCCCGAGAAGGTCTCACTCCCAAAATGGCTATCCTTCCTCGCTTACCCATTCCTGGTTATTCCCCCCTCCGTAGATTGCATCCATATGTCCTCTTACACAACCGAACAATTGTCTGTCGCTAACAATCATATAATAAAATAAAAATACTAGTTCCATGTCCGTTCCGGCACAGTATCACTATCACCCGTTTTCAGCTTCTCTCTGGCGTGTTCCCTTGATGTCCTGGGTTCCCTTGATTTCCTATTCCCGGTGGGTTTCAAACCGATGCGGCGATACTGACCACGCTTTCCATTGGTATTTCTCAGTATCATGCCGGCTTCAATTCTCTCTGGCAACAAAACTACGGCGCGCCATGCCGTTTATCTCCAGGCTATGTCGAGCGCAGTAACGCCATGCTGATGATTCCTGCGCGTCCGTTCGTGGCGATGTACTGTACTGGTCTACCCGTACCTCGCTCCAGTAACCATCTACTTGCATAACAACTTGTAATGTCTACTGTGATTGCTCCCTGGCCCCCACGATCCAACCGGGTTCCCAAGTCTAGTCACCTCAGTTGGGCTCATCCAAGAGGATCATTATGTTTCCTCCCCAGCCGATCTTCTTCGGCGTTCAAAGTACGGCGAACATCGCAAACATTTGACCCTGCCTCTTCCGGATTATCAGCGACTTCAACATATCGGCTATCAACGACAACATTTTCCAGGTGAATATTATACTTTATGGCGCCAGTTTTATTGTTCGTCAGTTGCATCGAGTAAGAGGGTATCACTGTCACTCTTTGACGTTTATCCACTTGTGCCTTACATTCCACACGACTATTCACTCCCCTCATTTCCCCGGACAAATCAAACACCGGGTTTCCTCGTGTCTTACATGTAACCTTACTTATTTTGAATCCTCCATTTTATGCACGATGCTTTGAAATGTTGTGCATGGTCTATCGGCCTCGCCCAATGTAGCCCAAACCCTTTCCCTGCTCCCGCGGCCGCGACCTCAATGTCCTGTGGCGCAACAATTTCCCATCCAAGGCGTGCACTTGAGCGATCACGAGGTTTTGCTTGGCCGCATAACCTTATTATTTGAATATGCAAGGCTCTCTGTCAGATGTTTCCCTGTGCTTTTCAGGCAGATGGCGCCCCCGGGACCGGTGGTACTAAAAGAGTAGAACAGGTACGTAGTCTTGGTCTGACGTCAGGTCAAATAAAGCTCGCCGTGAAAAGTTAAATATCATACTTTAATGCAATGATGTCGCTCAAACCGCTCAAACGTGCCAGGATCCCGCTCCCTGTCAAAGCGTTCCTGGATTCAGCAGATAAGTAACACACAGAGTACCTCCACATCACTGCCATCACTGCCATTAGCCGGCTAGGATGCTCTGGGATCGAACAAGGCACCCCCAATGTTTCCATATGGCAACACTGACTTCGGGAAACAGCATGTAGGGACAGCGCCCATAGCCGACTATAAGGCGCCGGCGCCGGGCACGTTTCTCGAGGAACAGAATGCGCAAGGTGTACAGAGATGAGAGCCGAGATCGGTTGTTCTAGTAATTTGCTTTCAAATACAACAATTATGATGTCTATAGTATACAAACCCTAGAACAGACTAATAAGCACTTTAATGTATTGATAGAGATCCAAAGACAATAAATACCTTGAACCTTCCACAATTAGACGGCCAACAGCCGTTTCCCTTCTTGCCAAACGGCAAAGCTTACCGCTGTCATAGGGACAATTTTTAAATAACCTATACTCAGTCCCACATAGAATCCCCGCCAACCGCTAGTCCTCCAGATTGAGGACATGGTCTCTCCCCACCGAAGCCAACGATCAGGTCGAGTGACCCCGCCTACCTGCATTCGCCTCCGGATGACTTCCAGTGGATAAGAAACCGTTTGGGCCACCGCACCCGAAACGGCTCCTACAGCTAGGTCAGCAACTGGTGTAGCCTTCTTCGCCGATGTATATGGAACAAAACGCGCGCGCAAGTATCCCCAGCAGAGAAATGTCATGCCTGCGTAGGGTATCATACCGACAATTGTCGCGGTAAACCCGCGATAAAATTTGAGTATGGGGAAACGAGTGAAGAGAGTCCTTGTGGGGCTGATGACGGCCGTGGTTTTTGGTATTGACGCGGTTTCATAGTACATGTGGTGCACTGCTTGGATAAAGGAGGGTCGAATCCGTACAGGCTGAGAAGGTGGGTCTGTTTGGAAAGCCATGCGTACGCGGGTAACCTCCAAAGGGTATGTAAAGAAAACAGATATTAACCCTGCCCCAGATGTCAATAACTAAGGTCGAGAAAACATAGCCTGAATGCAAAAACCTGATATGGCACCGGCTGAAAACCTGCGAAAGTTGGTCTCGTCTCGTCTCGTGGACATTAAGAGCTATTCATGAGAAGTTTGTTTTAGGCAAGTCGGCTAGAAAGATAATGGACCGGCTCACAGTTGTGTATCTGGTCGTATGCCATAAATTTGATGGCAGCATAAGGAAAAACACGCAACAGCGTAGCTGAATGGCCTTGAAATAGACCTCGTACGCCGGAATCATGGAATATTCTAGTGCCCGCACGATATGCCCCACTCCAAGTCCCTATAAACAAAATGTAAAAAACGCGGAATACAGCTATTCCGCCCACTCACCTGCATATTGCTGGAAATCAGGATTGGATGCTTGGAAAAGGATCTTCACCCTGTCAAGAGGTGCCACCACAGTCTTTGCCTGCCACGAGAATAAAGATAAGGAACAAAAGATAAGGAGCCACAGTGAGCACGTACAACGCAACCCGCAATCCCACCGGCAAGACCAGACCGGAGGACATAGTCAATGTTCTTTGAATCTCGCTGACCGGAGACATTTGAACTCATTTGCACAGAGCGCAAGGTGCATATGTATGAGCTGGACAGGACTGGGGAATGCGCGACTAGGTGACCAATGCGCTCCCTGACGCTGGCAATTTGAAGTTTTACCAACGGACGGAAAAGGGTGGGGGTATAGTAGATCCGGTAGTTGCCGAGTGATTGCGGCCAAGGAATTTCGTCCACGCGACCTGGGGGTGGCGTCGTGCTGACCACCCCAGACTGACTACGGGCTATCATTCAAGCGGCTATGCATCGCTAAGCGCGTTTAAACTTTAACAGAGCCATAAAATGGCACTCTAGATCACAATACTACCAATTTATCAGCAGAATTACCTATTGTTGCTTAGATTCATGTAAATAAATCGATTGGTTCTGTTTGTCGTCAAGTCATTACTTACATATTTTCTCATAAGTTCCTAGAGGCTTCGAGCAAGGTACGGGTGCATATGATTGTCCAAACATTCGAGAATGTTTACATAGCGTAAATGCCGAGCCTCGTAATGAGCAATGATGTCCGAAGGAAATTTTTGTTTCTTGAGGGGGGTAGCTCGGAGCTCGGAGTAACTAGCAAACATCTTCCTCTGAGCAAGGAGCTGCCGGGCAAATCTTTTATGGACAACATCTACAATATTCCATGAACCTACCGAGCAATCCTCGCTAACGACAATGGTATAATTAATACGTGGGTAAACGCGAACCACAGTCAATTACGACCTTGAAGAACTATACCGCCTCCCGCAAAGACGAGCATTTCGCTGTATACAAGGTATGTGCGAGGTTATGTGTCCATTTAACAAGTCATAAAAACTCAAAATTCGCAAAGGAGCCCGGTTTGTCTTGTCTAGAAACCTGAAGACCGAGCCCACAACTCACCGGTTCCTTTCTGCACTCTTGTCCTTCTTTCCGTATGTGCCAGGAAATAAATTTGGTGCAACGTCCAGATAAATGGACGTAACAGCCACTAGACGTGTTCGGGTAGTTTGACTGGACCAATTGAGAGCACGATGGGAGACAGGTAGGCTTCAATCAGTACCGCTGGCATTGGTGCGCACTGAGAAGCAAAGGATATAGGGGAAGAAGCCTTTGGGCTATGGGCGGCTACTATGCCTAAAAATTCTGGTCAATGATCATGGTCATGACATAGACTTCTACACGTCTGCTCAGCTCCGCAGTCTAGACCTGATTGATCGATATTGTCAAGAGGTTCCTCTCTATCACATCGAATTATAACAGCAATTATGCATCGGGTCGGAAAGATGCGGGATCGAGAACGCAGTGTGAACAAGAAGTTGCCGATGTGGAAGACACCCAACAAGCGACCACGTTTTAGGTATCATTCCTTAAATGCAGCTTCTTTCGGGACGTCGTCATTCGGACAAGGTCACCCTGATGAAGATTTCGATCACTTCATTAAACTGCGTGAAGTACACGAACCAGTTCGAGCAGTACTCCACTGCATTCGGACAATCAAATACACGAATTGACATACTAGATCAGGAGATGCGACATAGTGTGAGGACCTTCATGGGCATAATCTGCCATGATTCGATGTGTTTCTTTGGACGGGTGCCTATTAAATGGTGTAAATATCTACAGCATCTCAAAATGTTCACAAATTCGTACCCTGGAATCCAATAGAAATGATGTTCAGGATCATCACACCACCCATTCTCATCACAGTCCTCGTAGCACTCTGTGCACTGCTCCGTAGTTGTGTATCCAAATGCCTCATATCCGGGTGTTGTTCCGAGAACACCAGTCCCATATGCGACCGAAATCAACGTAAGCCTACATCTAGATGCTTGTTTCCGACATGGAAGTCATATAAGCCATCGTAAATAATTTGTTTGAAGCGTTCTCCCCGATCTGCGTGTTCTCCTTGCCCATAGACGTCCGATATCATGAATAGACGACCATTGATAGGTGGGCTTGAAAGCGTATCTATCTGTGCCAATAATGCCTCTGCCGCGTCGTCCAAGTGATCACCATCAACTAAAGATACCGTGTAAATACAACAGGGTATTCAGTCGATGCCAAGGCTTACCCTTCGAGTCACCAAAGTCACTATCAACGATGGTCAATTAAGGCAGAGAACAACCGAACTAGAAACATGAGTAAAACTACGAACTTGATGCCAAAAAAGAGGCTATAAATTGTTGTTTCCGGGTCCAATTCTTGATCTTGACCGAGGAACGTTGCCACTGGCAAGCCCACTTAACAAAAATTCGTTTCAAGAATTCTAGTGTTCTGACTTACTCTGTCCTATGAGATCAACTTTGCGGGGGTTACTGGGCCAAATAGATAAATCAATACACGCTCCCCATTGCTGAGACAAACATCAGAAACGATGTGAATTTTTTGAAGGCAAAAATGCTCGGCTTCTTACCGCGTAGCTCATAAGCACTGCCCCACTTTTGTTAGCGAGTCCTTCAATCCACACCGGTCCGTTTGCCGATCGACCGCCAGCTAGCACACTTGGGGGAATGAGAACGGCAGGTTCAAGAGGAGAACCGTCGTCGTTTCCGCCATCAGTATAGGAATCCTAGTTCGGTGATCAAAATGCTGGTATCGGGGTACAGAGATCACACGAACGCCGAATGAAACGATCGTCTTAATTGCACCAATATTAATGCCGGTGTTGACGTCGGATACAATCCCAGGAAGAAGGCCGCAACGCGGCGATACAGCGAGACGAACATCATTACCGGTTTCATTCATCAGAATGGGGCCATTTGGGAAAGTCGATGCGATACCAAGTAGAGCAACGAGATAGTAATAAAGCTTTCCAATCAGACCATGCAGTTGGGATAGCCAGATGCATGGGACCGAAGAGCACTGATGCGTCCCATCCTCGTATATGGTTGCATGGGCGGTAAATGTCGCAAAAATACCCATCTTTGTGGTGTCCGGTAACGAAACCAATGAAGGCACCCTATAGTTGGATGTTTCAAAGTTTACCGATAACTAGATTAAAAGAATAGCTGGTCAGTATAGCCCTCGAGCACCTATTAATAGTTATTTCAGGGTGTTTGCAATGGTAGGAAAAAGGGAATACCCCTACCTATATTTGACTTTCAGATGTCCACGGATTCTTGGACGGAGTTTGAGAGTAGATGTGTTGAGACGAACTAACGGCCAAGGCAGACACGATCAATCTGAAAACACAGCCACCGGCCAATTTCTGAAAGACCGACATCATTGTGTGAACTACTACTTCAATTCGTATATAAGTATCTTTAGGCTACTTGACATCCTGCCAGAACCTCATGGACATAGTCCGCCATAATCCGCATGGTCTCATTAGACGGATGTCTGGAAGATCCTCTCAGTAGCGTGAAAATAGCGATAGAAACATCACTTGCCCCGAAATCCAGTAGAAATAGTGCGCCGGATCTAAGCACCAACCATTGGCGTCACAGTTCCCTGAGCAGTCGACACAATCATCCGTACTTGTATACCCAAATGCCTCGTATCCTGGTGTCGTTCCCAAAACGCCATCCCAGATCCGAGAGAAATCCACATACGCCACATTTAACTTATCAGAACCAGTGTGAAAATCGCTTATACCGTTATAGATGGTTTGCTTGAAAGCCTCTCCGGAGGCCGTGTGCGTTCCTCGGCCGTATACATCTAGAACCATGAACGAGCGGCCATTGGTAGGAGCACTGGACAAAATCTTAATTTGGGCGAGGAGCACTTGTGCAGCTTCTTGCAGGTGATCACCATCAACTGCGTGGCAAGTCAATATCAGTACCGGAGAAAAACGAACAAGGGCGTACTCAAGGAGGCAATGTAGTCACTATGAACTTGGGTCAGTTGGTGATGCGCGGCGAAACTAAGGCAAGACCAACTTTATGCCAAAAAAGATGCTGTACAGTGTTGTATCTGGATCCAACACATTCGATTGATTGAGGAATATTGACACTACAAGAATGTTAACAATAGCACAGAAAGTAAGAAAGGCCTCAACTTTGCCCTAGAAAGTCGACTTTGCGAGGATTGCTCGGCCAGAGCTCAAGGTCGATGCATGCCCCGGATTGCTTGATTCGACAGTGTCAGGCTGGCTGGCACGAGACGTTCAACGAGGTTCTTACAGCATAATCCATCAGCTTCGCCCCGGTATCATTCGCGACCCATTCAATCCACACAGGACCGTCTGTGGATCTCCCCCCTGCGAGCACACTCGGTGGAATGATCACAGCTGGAGCAAGAGGAGAGCCGTCGTTGACGCCGCCGTCCGTGTAGGAGTCCTAAGGCAGGGTTAGATTTTTCCAATCCTGAACGAAATAAGGTTTTTAACGAACTCCAAATGAAACAATGGTCTTGAAGTATGAAGGATTGACACCAGCGTTGATATCGGAGACGTTGCCACGAATGGTGCCGCAATGCGGTCCAACAGCAAGATGAATGCCATCGTTACGATCTCGTCTCAGAGACAGAGACTGGACAAGCTCGAGGAGAGCAACGAGAAAATATAAAGAGCCCTTCATAAGGCTGAAGAACTGGTATACCAGACACAGAGGATCGGAGAGGACTCGGGGCACCAGCCTAAGTGGTCCTGTGCCTCATTTCCAAGGGCTTCTGGATTTATAGGAAAATACATCGTGTACGGTCAGGAAGCAAGAAGATGGTCATGAGCTTCCAGGGCCAGCATGATGAACCACTAACGGTCCGCCAGTACTGCAGAACTGGTCACTTTTGACAGTCCAGGTTGAGGCCGTAATGATCATGATCGGAAGCCGCAGCCGACGTGCCGCAAAGTTAGATTTTCGATCTCCGATCACCGGTGTTAAAAGGGGCTTCATTATGCACGCTTTCAAGCAATTATCAGAGATACCCTTTCAAGTTCAAGACGTCTCGCAAGCCTCAGCACTCCAACGTAACCGCCATGGAAAATCATATGGGTGCTGTGGTTCTTGAATCGGATACAGAGGTCGTCTACGTGGAATATGACAATCCCTTCCAGCTTCCGCCACCGCCTTCCGATGAATGGACTCGCTTTGTTTGCATAAGTGATACCCATTCGCATACATTTGACGTTCCATGGGGAGATGTTCTCATTCATGGTGGCGATCTCACCAATACAGGCACCTTGAAAGATTTCAAGAAGACCATAGAATGGATCGGCTCTTTGCCTCACCGGACAAAAATGTAAGTGCCACTCGATCCTTCTCGTTGTCCCCATTGCTCAAATTACGGAAGTATTATCGCAGGGAACCATGATCTCACTCTTGACCGGCATGATGACTGGTATGAGAAGAACTACAAGGATTGGCACACAAAGCCGGAAGTACGTAGTTACCTTGGCGCCAATTCCTCAAGCTCACTCCTTCAGAATCTCGGACCTATCCTCGAGCTTCTCAAAGGCCCTGAAGCAACCAACGCGGGAATTGTGTATTTACAAGATGAATCGCACACTTTCCAAGCAAAAGAAGGTCGACGAACCTGGAGTGTCTATGGATCTCCTGTTAGTTGCTGACTTTCTTTCAATTTGACTTCGTATCTCAGAAATCATCTCAGTGGTCTCCAGAGTTCTGCGATTGGGCCTTCAACTATGACCGCCGTGATGGAAAACGTGATCTTGGTTTCTTCTTCTCATACAGCAACTGACGTCTTTTTCTAGGCCTAGTTTCGCAATTTCCCAAGACTGATATCTTGCACGCGTCTTAACTCTCTTTCATTATTTGTAGTATTTACCATGTTTGCAGACTTACTCATGGGCCTCCATTGGGGATCTTTGATCTTACGACTGGCTGTACCCGCGTAGGATGCCGAGATCTCACCAATAGACTGCCATACCTTCGACCTAGGATTCACCTTTTTGGCCACATACATGAAGGACATGGCGCGTACGTTCACAGGTGGTATGCCGGATCTACCGAGATGCCCGAGACTCAAGTTGAGAATGACTTGGATGGAGACTATATCGACGACGCTGATGATTATATGGATGACGGCGTGAATCTTCCGGAACCATATAGTCTTTCGGAAGGCGGGGATCGCACGGTATTTGTTAATGCGGCAAATTGGCCCATGGGGAGGCATGCCTGGGGGCCCAAGGGAAGATCTCCTTTTGGAGGACCTGGTTTTAGACCGATAGTGGTGGATTTGAAAGACTAGGAAATATGCACCTGATATTGTATTCTATGAATCTGTGCCTTGGAGTTTTATCTCTATCCAAGCGTAGCACGACCACAGCGAAACTTTTGGGTGAAGGTTGATGACCCCTATCACCTTTCGGACCGGTGGCCCGAAGCCGACACCCCGTCGGCTTGACCTTTCCCCACCATGTATCCATGTATACGTACCTTCTTTCCTGCCCGCCTAGACGTCGATTTCGAGCCATAGATCTTCTTCGATGTATTTCAGCTGCAACAGGTCGGCAGAGGGCAACCGGGCATGGTCAAAACCTGTCTGCTCGATATGCACGCTTAGAAAATGTCACTTCGTCAGAAACAGGTGTTACGAGGAGATCTAGACGAGATGTCGGGTCCATTACCCACCGTGTTGGAGAACGACGAGAAGAATAAGAAACAGATCACGTTCAGAGGTCTAGTTGTACCAGAGCTACCGAGAGCTCCCGAATCAGATGGTGCGTGCTTTTACGGGCCTTGTAGTCGTGTCTAATCTGCATTCTTTTTAGAGTGCTGTATGTCAGGCTGTGCTGTTTGTGTGTACGATCTTTATGAGGAATCTATGGCGGCGTACAAGAAGAACGTGGCTGCTCTACGAAATGCCCTCGTGAGTATGGAGGTACCTGAAGTATGAGTGGCCAGCGAGCATCATTTCCCCTACCGAGAACGTAGAGAGAAAGAGTAACGTTGTGTTGAGTGTTTTTGAAGAGATGGAGAGGGCGTTGAAGGAAAAACAGAAGTCCTCAGCTGCTTCTCGTCAGTTCGTATTTTCTCTTTTCTCTTGGCCTGCGCGTTGACGTATCCTCTAGGACCTCCTAATATTGCTGCGCGTGCATCCCCATTTCCCCGTTCAGTGAAGAATACTATGACTTCTGACGTTGTTGAAGGTATCAGATGGATATTGTTCAGCAACAGGTAGAGATACCTTGGTCGCCCCACAAGGTCGAGGATGGAGTGTCTACGTTCAAACAGTAGAGTGGTTATGGTGCAATCACGTTGATGGTTGTAGCTACCTTTCACTGCAGTGAGTGTGCAGCAAACTACAGTCACGCACCGGGTCGTATAAACAGCCGTGAAGATCTTATATTCATAACCACATATATCAGACACTGTAGACAATGTAGAGGCATAGAGAATTTGCCGATTCACTTGCATCAGACGAGGGATACGTTAAGTAATGGTCGGAAAGTCAAGAAAATAACCAAGTTGAGTTGTCACACATGTGACATCTTGACGTCTTTCACGTCCTTCAGCCATGTCGTCGTCGAGCACGGCGCTGAAGACATTCTCTCTAACGAACAGCATACTTGAGATATCTCCTCAAGATGCCATATACAAGTTTGACGCCGATGAAGCCAGGCGGATTGATCAGGAGTCACCCTGGTCGAAAGAGTACGCCTACTTTCCTTGCGATATCGGCGTTTCATTAAGCCACATGCAGCCCCCATTTCTTCAAATCGTGCAAGATTTCAGCTGTAGCATTGATCAAAATGGTGCGCTTTCTGCTTTCTGCTTCCAGGCCCACCGCTGAAAGATTCGGCAGGTGATACATGCGCGCTCTGGTGTGCCACACGAGATAATGGGGCTGATGCAAGGCAAAGTCGTCGGAAACTCGATTGTCATCATGGATTCCTTTGCACTGCCAGTTCAGGGCACAGAAACGCGTGTCAACGCTGCCAACGAAGCTAATGAGTACATGGTAGAGTATACGGAGGGTAGTAGCAAAGTGCGTATCGAGTTAGATCGGTGATCATCCTCCCCTTACATAGAAACAGGCTCAGAGACCCGAGCATGCCATTGGATGGTATCATTCCCATCCAGGTTATGGATGTTGGTTGTCGGGCATCGACGTCAATACCCAGATGAACAACCAAAAGTACCAAGATCCTTTCGTTGCTGTCGTCGTAGGTCTCATAACTGCGTTGCCGACGTTGATCCTACAATTTCACATAATAGATCGACCCTAACCGAACCATATCTGCCGGCAAGGTGGACATCGGTGCGTTCCGCACGTATCCTGAAAACTACAAACCCCCAAGCACTAGCTCGTCTGAATACCAATCAATTCCCCTCAGCAAGATTGAAGATTTTGGCGTACATGCAAATCAATACTACCAGATAGATGTGGAGATATTCAAGTCGACATTAGATAACGAATTGCTGGGATTGCTATGGAACAAGTACTGGGTGAATACGTTGAGCCAGAGCCCTTTGATCTCGGTATGAATCTCGCCACCTGTGTCAATGCATCCTTCTGGACCTCTGCTCAACAGAATCGGGCATATGCTGTCTCACAATTATCGGACCTACACCAGAAGTTGTCTAAAGTGCAAACCTCTGTTACCAATACGCGTGCCCCCATCCCTGTTTTGCAAGACAAGGAGGGCAGTGCAAGCAAGGTAAGTTATGTCCATACTCAGCTGCTAAATTTCACCGACATTATTACAGAAAGAGAAAGAAGAGAAGAAGAAAGAAGAAAACCAGCTTGCCAAGAGTGTCAAAGACAGGTATGAACGGTCTATGTTGAAAGATCAATAAGCTGATTTCTTTCATTCAGCACGAAGATTGCTGTCGAAGCTCAGCATGGGTTGATTGCCCAAGTGATTAAAGACGTCATATTTTCCATGAGACCAAAGGGTGATACTTCAGCGGCCCAGCCGTCTGATGTCACAGACACTGCGATGTCAATCGGTTGATACCTTTTTCGATGCCAGTGTTCTCGTACTTTGCATTGTATTTTTAGAGCTTTTGCATTCGATGAAGACCAAACAAAGGTCAGACTGCTCCAGAAAAAGGCGTAAATTGAATTACTGTGCACAATAGCTGTCGTTACTGTAGACTATAGATGTTCACGACTTCGCTTCCTAACCACAACATTCCTTGCCCCCTTCACTTTGTGAGCTTCGACCAGACATATCCCGACCAGAGATGAAATATCCTACGAACGTAGCCGCCTATAATAATGTGAGAGCATTGTCATGACAGTATCTTTGAGGCTCACAAATATCACGAAGATAATACCGCCGTTGTAGTACATGGCCAATAACATGAGCAGGTAACCGGCGCCAAATTGAACCGTGTGGAAGATGCTACGAACAAGTTGTTGAGTGTGCGTCGGCCTAATTTAAATATGAGCAAGGGACAAGATGAAGTAAACAAAGGATAGAGAATACGAACTGGAATTCTCCATTACTATTGCCAAATCGCATGATATCGAGTCCTTTCAGTCCTTTGACGCTGTCATGTGCGGCGGCTTCGACATCAATCCGAGCGCTGTTCCATTCCATGATGATTCGACGATCGTACTCCCTGGAAAGGCGACGAAAGGCTTCAAGGACGACGACCCAAGTGAAGACGGCGATCAAGGTGCCAACGTAGGCACCTGCAATTGCATCTCTTGAGCGAAACGATCTAAATTACCGGACAAACGGGCTCACCGACAGTCCTGATGTGCCATTGTTCCGAGATGAAGCAAGCATCCACCGTGGTCCAGTTCCACAGCATAGATATTTGGCAGGATGCCTCAGAGGACGACGAAGAGCTTGAACCCATGTCCATGTTTGCGGAAAATTGGTTGGGAGCAGCTACGAATACACGCGACGTAGCACAAGAAAAAGGAAAAGTCAAAAAGCTCTATTTATTGCCCAAATTTTACATGCTACGGAAGTGTCCGGTTGATCCTGGATGCAAAGCCGCGATTACACCGGAGTCAGGCGCACATTTGTCGACCAAATTTGCAAGACCCAAGATGCCAAGCTGTCTAGTATGTAGCGTAACAATTGCCCAGCTGTCGCACAAGCCTGGATATGGCCGAAATTAGGCAATATATAGACACCTAGACCGCTACCGTGATGGAATGCGGCTAAAAGAAAGGCCGGTGTGTCAAAGATAATGATGAAGAGGGCGACAACCACGATGAGAGGGGCAATAGTCCCAACCCAGAGAGGTCTAGGGATGTCCGCGACGATTTATTCCGAACGGCTGCGGGAGGCCGATGACACGGAGTTCCGTTGGAGAGGGGCACAACGACGTGGGCCAAATGGAAATGGAGGCCGTAGCCCTACGCATGGACTAGAAGGAAGCGGTAACGTCGAGTTAGCCACATGTGAACAAACGAATATCAAGAAGGGGGGGGACACACCCAGAGCCATAGAAGCTGATACGCAATGAAGATCCCAATATCCCCCAGCGTTGCTTAGAGAAGCATACGAGAAAATACAACTCAGGAAGGATGATAGTTCTAGAAATTCGTGAACTTGTGGAAGCTCGCAGCACTAGAGAAGTCGTCCGAGATAAGGACCATAGCCCTAAGAAATAAGGAAATGAACGGAAGGGAGTGGAGATGACGGGAGGAACGACAGGAGGGGAGGAAACTGAGGAGAGGCACAAGCGTAAATGCCTCTGTCGACCTTTATATAGCCCCTCCATGTTGCTCGGCAAAAGCCGGTGGCCGAGGCGTTTCCGCCTCGCTTGTTTTTGCGATTTGCTGTTCAAGAATTGCATCATCCGGCAAGTCGGCAATGCCCTGATACTACTTTTGGGTGACATCCTGACCAAAAGAAAATGTCCCGAATACACGTGATTCGTCGCGTCCCATCCTCCGAATCAATCCTAGAACCCTTTTGTCTTTTATCCCTAATGTCAAAACCGAAATCCGACATCAAGGTTCTCAAAGGCCAAGAAGGTGCCATTTCTGTAAGATTATAGACTGGCAGGCTGAATGTACCATTCGCAGCCGAAGACAAGGTCCTCGAATATGTCAAACGTGTAGGATACCTCGTTTTTGCCACCGTTCGCGTCGATGTTAACGCGTGTCTTTGTAGATGAATCGACCGTATGGTGCTGTCGACGTTGCTGCGAACCTCAAAGGCGCCATTCCGAAGGCTGCCACACAGAAAATTCTAGTGAGTCTGGCGGAGAAGGGTGCGTTAGTGCAGAAGACATATGGTACGAGTGCTCCGTCCTTCTCGTCCCCTAACATTGTATTGATCCTCTGGCAGGAAAAACCACGTTCTTTGTCGCAAATCAAGCTAAACTCGATACGGTGCCGGCAGAGAAAATCGCCTTTTTTGAGGAAGAATACAAACGTATCGATGACGTGAATAAGCTGCTATCATCCGATATCAAATCCGCTAATAACGGTGAGCCTGATTTGCGCATATACGCCGGTTCCTGTCTTCATTTCTGCTGTCAACAGAGTTATCGAAGATCAAGAGCGTGCCCTCTGACGCAGAACTCGACACTCAGATTGTGGAACTCATGCAAGTGGTAAGATTCCTAATTAATCGCCTCACAATCTGCACTTTTTCGTGGCTGGACTGCGGTACTAACTGTAAATCGCTGATGCGCAGGTAGCGAAGAAGCATGCTATACTTCAGCCTTTACGATCCGGCAGCCCCTTAGTGTCCGCCGAAGACCTCGCTCTAGTAGATGCAGAGTGGATCAAATGGCGAACAGAATGGGTGCGCCGACGCAAAATTTTCACCAAGTGAGTTGAGTAGCTCCATAACCGCTATTCTAACGACTGGGATAGCTTCTGGCAGCTTACAACAGACGCACTTGCGCCCAAGGATGCAACGGAACTCTCAGAAGAGCTCGGCATTGAACTGGACGCGCCTGAACACGCGGCACTCGAACGCAGCACGCTATGTCAGAATCTGAATATGAAGAATTCACTGAAGAGGAAGCGATAGTAGTTACGTGAACAGTGTGGGCATATTGTTCAAACTTTGTCTCCTCTGGTCTGGTTCGTGCTTCGATTGTATCTGGGACTCATGCTGGGATCTGTGCTGCGGCTGTACTGTATTAATAAATACATTCCGTTTTTGAAGACCGCAGAGAACCCAGTAAGGGGGTCGATGAAAGGGAGAAGCTGGATCGGTGAGCAGGGACGAGTAAGGACACAGCAAGGAACACGGCCCGTAATAGCGATGTCGTAATCACTGTGGCGATCGCCTTCTGAGAATAACAAGGCCAACACGGTCAAGGTTGTCACCGACAGAGGCTGTGAATCCGGTCTTGACTTCCTGCTTCTTCCTCAAACATTTTGCGTTATCCGCATTCATAAGGCCTTTGCAAGCCATCCTCTTGTCCCCTCCATCCCTTTCTTTATCTTTTCTTCTTCCTTGTCTCTTTCTCCTTCTTACTTCCATGACCTCCCAAAATCCTGTACGTATCCACTTCCATTCCCGCTCTCTGCGTTCCAGCCCTTTCCTCTTTCCCTCTTCTTCTCCCAGGCCTTACTGACCGCTCTGCTTTCTCCAGATACGCAGGAAACTAGTCATCGTCGGCGACGGCACGTAATCGCAGCAGCTGCGCCCACACCGCCCTAAACGTTTCTCTTCCAGGTGCTTGCGGAAAGACTTCGCTTCTATGTTCTTTTGCTCTGGGAGAGTTTCCGAAAGAATATGTATGTCATTCTCGGCTTTCTTCGTTCAAAGTGCTTACAAGTCTCACTAGCAACCAAGTGGGCCCTCTGACATCATTTGTCGTGCTCTGCTCATTGATACCACCCAGCCGTATTCGACAACTATGTTGCTGAGATAAGGCTCGACGAGAAACCTGTTCAGCTGGCGCTCTGGGATACTGCGTGCGCGTTTTTTCTTTCATCTGAGAACAAACACCTGACCTGTTCAATAGTGGACAAGAAGAATACGAGGTGCGATGCTTCGCTCTTACTCGCTCGCCCCGCGTGCTCACAATTGCCTAGCGTCTACGGCCAATGTCATATTCCAAGTCACACGTTATATTGATCGCTTTCGCCCTGGATACTCCGGATTCGCTGGAGAACGTGGAAACTAAGGTCAGTGGAGACCGAAGATTCTGGTCCCCGTTAATTGACAATGGGTTTGTCACCAGTGGATAGAGGAAGTTCGGTCTATATGTGGTCCGACCATCCCTGTCATCTTGGTTGGATGCAAAGCCGACCTCCGCCCATCTCCGGACCAGCCCAGTCCTCCAGGTAGCTCTCGCACCTGGGTCACCAAAGAGCAGGGAGAGCGTGTCGCTCATGCCATCGGTGCTCGTGCGTACAAGGAATGCTCAGCTCTTAAGATTGAAGGTGTCGACGATGTATTCGAGACAGCCACTCGAGCCAGCATGCTAATGAGGGACGGTGTACCGACTAACGGTCACGCCGGGACTACGGAAGGTCGGCATCACAGGCGAAGGAGCAGCGGCAAGGGCGTGGACAAGGAAACATCCAAGAGCTGGACCTGCTGCGTGGTGTGTTAAACTGTTATGACCGCAGTCCACGATCGTGGGTGTCTATGTCTATGTCATATGTTTCCTTATAATGTCGGGATTCCACACAATTGTAGCGGACTTTAGGATGTGGTCGACCCCAGACGAGATTGGATGTTTCTTCTTGCGTTTACTTACTTTTTACCCTCATATATAGTACCGTTTCTCATCTTTTTAGATCACTATTGTTGCGCATCATGACCACATCGCTAACTTTTTGCATCGTTTCCGTTCTGATTTACCACTCGCTTTCGCTAAGAAAGGACACTCTTCAACCCCGTTGTAAGAATACGTAAGAACAAGTATTATTAGTTAACAAACTGTCGTACTCGTTTAGAAGCATCTGTTACCTCTTAGAAGCAAACTAAGTAGCCACTGATCGTCACTAGGACCGCGGTATTTTAATAGACGATTAACGCAGGACATTTATGAAACCCTAGATCTTGTCTGTCTCCAAGCGGAAGGATGATCTGTGCAGAACTGTTTCAAATCCAGTTCTATACTTCTGTCGACCACCATCTGCGTACTTTTTTTTTGGCTGGCCTCCTTGTTTTACTCGTGTATCCTGCCATCAGGGAGAGGCGATACCTCGGTGATTTCGAGTTCCATCGATATCATGAAGATGGCCTCGATATCATTTGCTCTTTACT
The DNA here is from genome assembly GCA_030435655.1 of Armillaria novae-zelandiae. Classification (NCBI taxonomy): domain Eukaryota; kingdom Fungi; phylum Basidiomycota; class Agaricomycetes; order Agaricales; family Physalacriaceae; genus Armillaria; species Armillaria novae-zelandiae. The sequence continues at coordinate 823,499 of JAUEPR010000004.1, read as the reverse complement.
CGGGACTAGAGACACTGACAGTATTTTTTCAATCCCCATGAAGCATGGGTTATATGAAAACAATCTACCGCATTTCGCTTTTTTCGTAACGTTCTACCCAAGACAACGGCTTTCCGAGTACGACAACCTGGAAACTATGCTTCATTGATATGTTACTACTATAGCAGACCATGCCGCAGCATCATATATCAATGATACCTTCGAGAACTGATCGTCAGATCAAAGTAGGTGTATGAGAGCTACCTGTCTTGCTGGCGGTGCAGCATTGGAACAAATCTTGATGAGGAGGAGGATACTTAGTCGTGTTGTGTGTTACTCGCAGCATTATGACCCACATTCTTCGCTCGCTCCTACCAGTGACCTAGACTATCGCTATGTCCGACTTTGGAGAGCTTCCTTATATTTACGCCGTTCCCCATAAAACTCTGGGCGTTCTCTTGATTGCACTCACAGTTTCGAGCTCGTGGGTTGCCTTTTCTTAGGCCAACAATTGGTTTCAATGTTTTGTTCACAGAATATATGGGGTCACATGCGTGCAGGCGGTTCAATACTATCGGCGGTATACATCGGATTCAGCGGTCCTTAAAATGTCTGTAAGTTTCAAAGCTTAAATAATCGAGGAATTTCCGCTGACTCGTAAGCTATTAAACAAAATGAGGTTTCTGTAGTGTGGTGCGTGTCGACGAACGCATATCGACTGTTCTGGTGTTTACCGTAGAACTGTATTATTAGGGCTTTAGAGACATTGAACCAAGGTCTGACGATGTTCTCGCTTTATCGCTATCTGGTGAGGGATCGAGGGAACATGGAGGCATTGTCATATACCGAATGGTAAGTTGTCCTCTGTACATGGTACATGTAGTTCCTCGTGTATCTTGCATCCTAGGTCGCTTGCCGTGAGTTTTCTGTGCACTTGTAAGGAAAGTCTAAACTCATAGATTTCAGATACCTTCTGGGACTAACGTAAGTGAACCAGGTGTTAGACAGTTATGCTTATCTTGCGCTGCTTTAATAGGGACTAGCAGCGTCCATCATTCAATTGTTCGTGCTCTACTTTTTTATCTGATAATAATCACTCAAGGGTACACTCCGATAGCTTTTTCGCCTACCGAGTGTATATTAGTTCAGCCACTCCCACTGCATATGCGTGTATGTCAAGCTGATGTCGTTTAGTGAGCGACAGAAATTTGTATCTTACAGGTTCAGTGGTACGGATGTCCTCCCACCGAATTATTCTTGGTACTTACGGTCTTCACACAGTACGTCATGTCAGTGACTCAATTTGGTATGTCGACACTATCCAATCTATCTACTTGATGCTCAATTAAACTCATTGTATACAGCTGTATCGTTCGGTGCGTTTTCTATATAAAATGTCTGCGCTCAGGAAGATTATCACAGTACTTTTCTATCAGCTGTCATGATACAAAGGTTAGCCGCCTACAAATTATCTTTACATGCCTGACATACTACTGTCACGCATTGTAGCATACGGTTCCCCGCCGCCATTGACTACTATAGATTCGAGGTACAGTGTATGTCTCATGTATAGCTATGTATGAAGCTAATCCGGCGTCCAATAGCATCTCGCTCCCCCATGCTTTGCGATTACCGCTGCCACCGACATTCTCATTACCATTAGCCTATGCTATTTCCTTCAAATCCGAAAATATGGACTTGAAAAGTAAGTTTGATGAACATTTAAATGCATTCAACGTATACACGATCATCAGGACCGACTCGGTCGTGAATCGTCTGACACTCCTGACGATAAATAATGGCATTCTTTCGAGGTAGATCTTTCCAGTTGTCCAGACCATCAGAGTTTGATAGAGGCTTGGATACAGCGCAGTAGCGCTGACCGCTTTCGTGTGTCAACTTGCTGCATCGGATACGAGGCTTCCTTTTGCGATGTGTTTCCTTCTCGGAAAAGGTATCGTCCTTCTCTTTGGTTCATGAACATAGCTCTGATACAATTTATTTTAACAGTCTACACGAATACTCTCCTGTCCAGGTTAGTATATGTTTCTTTTGAGATAGGCACTCCCTGACAACATCCACCCTCAGTTTGAACTCGAGATCAAGCACTAGGAAGCGCCTGTCTGGACTGATACCCATGGAGATACTGTCTGGCGATCAACGCCGTTTTTCCCGAGACAAGGTTTGAATCTGCTCTATACCATCTGAGTGTGATCGACTCGATAATTTTGCAGACCTTATCGGGATGCGATTCGAGTGAAGGTTCAACGGTGCCCGTTCAGCCTGAGCCCAGAATAAATAGTTACGGATCCAGTCACTCTACGTTTGATGGTGCTTATATAACGAGAGAGGTGGAGACATTCACCACATAGTATATAGATGCATCTACTGTTATTTATTTATTTAAGTTGTATGTTCCCGGTTTGAAGCACCCGAGAGACAGTCTGGGAAGAGTTACTATATTAAACAGGTGGGCATGGGATATATGGTCGTTATGTCTTGAGTTCCCAGCTAACACCACAACCGCATCCAGTCCCTTTAGCGTGCGGATTTTCCGTCACTCTGAAGCTGCTTCCAATGAGTTCAGTCGCGAAGTCAATTGTTGATCCATTGAGAAGAGTCAAAGATACAGCATCCACTAGTATATTGGAGGGTGCGATGGTGGGGTGGGAGAACAGGCTTGGGAAGGGAACGTCAGTGATGCGTAAGAAGAAATCGGAAAACCACCAACTAATCATCTGGGGATTGATGTTTAGCTAAATCCATCTTGTATTGATAGCCGTGGCAACCACCGGATTCCACAGCTATTCGAAGGGCGGCCTCTGGGTTCCCCTCACGTTTAGCGATTGCGCGTAATTTCTAGAATATATTGAAAGGAACATTCAACTCGTAGGGAAAAGACACATACCTCCGCCGCGCGATCGGTTATGACAATACGTATATCATTGTCTGCAGGGAGTTCTACATCTATCTCTTCTTCCTCGAGATAGTCCTTCGACGGTGTGGACAGAAGCTTTGTAGGCTGTGAAGGTGGTTGCTCGGCGAAGGCTGCACGACGGCATTGGGTCGAAGAGAAAGACCGTGTTGGCAGTAGAATTGGTGTCCGGTATGCTGGTGGACGAGAGAGACGCCGGGGTGCGAACTTGAGGCAGCTAGATACAGACCGAAACGACATTGCGCTTTCCAAGCAGGAACGGTGGCTGTACACCAGTTACTTATATTTGCACGTGATTGGTTGGAACCTCATCTCTTTTCGGAAATCTAACTCTCACTTCGCTCTGCTCCCCCATGTCCGCTCAAAAAGTTTCCTTCACCGTTCGCCGACCAACGCCTGTATCCAGAGCATCTTCTGGCGCCGACTCCGATTCTTCCTTTAAGGTTCCTTCCCTACCACATCATAAACTCTCCCGTCATCTAAATGACTCGTCTCCCGGTAGCCCGCTGGCTCGCAGTGCCAATTCATCTCCAAGACCAGTGACTGGCTACTATGACGGGCAACCGGACTCCAGCGACGAGGACGATGAGGAGCAAGATGAGTTGGTGACTGCGTTTGATAGATTTGGTGCGCAGCGGTGTGTCCTTTCCTCATTTGTTCCACCACAGGCGTGTCAACTCACATCAGTCTACGTCCACAGAGCCAATAAGCCCAAGAAAACCCATCAAGGACCGCTTGTTATACCGGCCTTGAAGAACAAAGACTGGCGGGAGCTCGCCCGCAAGCGGCGCAGTGCAAACCAATACATCCCTGCCTCTGGCCAAGCACGTACTGGTGCCGATGGCAGCGTTGGTGGTCTAGGGACCAGAGATAGCATCAATTCCGGTCCCGTTCTATCCGGATTGCAGACGAGAAAGAAAGTAGTAAAAGTCGAACAAGACATCGGCCAGGAAATGGAAGTTCAGGTGGAGGATGTCACAATGGAGGAGACGGAGGACCAGGCAGCATTGCGTGCTATCCTTTCCGGAGACACCGAAGGAATAGATGGTCCTCAGGTCGACATTATCCCGACTCCCGTGTCAGAAGACGATGCCTATAAACAAGATATCGATGAACTTCCGGAGTCTGCCACTCTCGCCGATTACAACCGGGTGCCCGTCTCCCAGTTCGGAGCGGCAATGCTAAGAGGTATGGGATGGAAGGAAGGTACTGCAGCTACGAGGAAGGGAGGGAAAGGGATGGTGGAACCCTATTTACCGGAGGCTCGCCCTGCACTTTTAGGCATCGGAGCAAAAGAGCAGGAGGTTTACGATGATGGATCCGGGAAAAAGAACGGCAACAAGCGTCCAGATCGCCGATATGTTCCCGTCGTGAAGATTTCCAAGGATGAGGATGGCGAGAGGCGAAGAGACCGCTCCGTGTCACCCAGGCGAGGTTACGATTCGTCAAGGTCGTCGAGGAGAAATTCTCCTGACCGGTACGACGACAGACGGAGCAGCAAATCGATACGGCGGGATGATGACTATGACCGTGAGAGTAGTAGACGAAGAGACAGGGAGCGAGATCGTGACTATGACAGAGGGGAAAGGCGACGAGATGATAGAGATAGAGATAGACGACGCGAGCGTTCTTAGGGACAGGCAATGGTGTTCGCCATGTATCATTATCTACCCATGCACATTGGTACATTTCTGCAACGCATAATATATACTCAAAAAATTTGATCGGTGTTAACGCGCCGTTGGTACCCCGGAAGAACGGGCCGCATTTCTACCATGAACACTCATCCTGAGGCGAACTCGCGTCATCGCCCCGTGTTGATACCCGTGAGATTTTCGCAGACCTTCGTCTTCCTATTTCACCAATCATGACAGGCAAGTCATTGCAGGATGCTCATCGCGACTACGGGACCATTAATCGGTCAACCTCAGACAATGAAGAGCCCGTGGAAGAGAACAGGCGGCGGCTTCATCGTGAACTGTCAGCGAGACAGGTGCAGATGATTGCAATTGCTGGAACAATTGGAACGGGTCTCTTTTTAGGCAAGTCAACTGGCGCACTATTGTTTGGTTCAATGTGTTGACTCTTGAGTATTGTGTAGGTACCGGACGGTCTCTGGCACAGGGTGGTCCAGCAAGTATCCTGATATGCTACGGTATAATCGGATTCATTGTCTACGTGACCCTCCTCCTACTTGGAGAGATGGCCACCCAATATCCTATTGCCGGTTCATTTAACGCATATGCGACAAGATTCGTTTCTCCATCTTATGGATTCGCTCTCTCTTGGAACTACTGGTTCAACGATGCAGTTTCTGTTGCGTCCGATTTGACTGCTGCACAACTAGTACTCGAATACTGGACGGACTGGCACCCATGGGTCATTAGTCTGCTATTCTGGGTGTTCCTCGTGGCCGTCAATTCCGTGCATGTTCGAGCATATGGCGAACTAGGTACGAATTCCGTGGCGTATACATACTATGTACAAACCCTCGTCCTAGAGTATTGGTTGTCATCACTTAAAGTCGTGACCGTCGTTATTTTCATCATCCTTGGCATTTTGGTCAATGTCGGGGTCAACGAAGATCACACGTACATCGGATCAAGCAATTGGAGGATACCCGGTGCCCCTTTTGTAGGCGGCTTTGGAGGGTTTGCAAAGGTATTCGTGACAGCCAGTTTTGCTTGTAAGTGATACATTCCCCACTGTTCGTTAATCAAAATAATAATTTCAATCTAGATGGCGGGACCGAAAGCTTGGGAATAACAGCTGGAGAGACCAAGAATCCATCCAAGAACATGCCCAAGGTTGTAAAATTCGTGTTTTGGCGGTGCGTCTTACGTGCGTCCCGAAGGGTTCTGTGCTGACAAACTCGTAAAGGATATTACTTTTCTATATTTTAAGCGTATTCCTTATTGGTTTAAACGGTCAGTGAAAGTATCTCTGTTACGTGTCGGAGAGTTGACCAGACTGTACAGTTCCCTGGAACTACCCAAATCTGTCTAATAAGACGACGACGACCTCGCCTTTCACGATTGTATTCCAGTATTCTGGCTCTAGTATGTTCTAAGTTAGCTCCTATTGCAGTCATTTTCACTATGAGTATGATTAGAGGTAGCTGCATCGTTCATGAACACCGTAATACTTTCTTCTGTTTTGTCGGCGGGCAATCATGCAATGTTTGCCGGAAGCAGAGTTTTGTATGGTATGCCTTCAATTTCCCCTTAACTGTAGACATCTAACGGATTCGGTCTCCTCAATAGGGCTCTCCGTGACCGTACCTCCGCAAGCGCCAAAGATCTTCTCCTGGACGACCCGTGGAGGAGTGCCCCTACCAGCTCTGATGATGACCAGTAGCATAAGCATTCTTTGCTTTGGTAGCAGTTTCATTGGAAGCGGTCAGCTGTGGGGGTGGCTTCAGAATATCGTCGGCGTGTCCAACCAGGTATGAGTTCCTTGGTCTTCGTGGCGGCAGCGCCTGACATCAACATCGTCATAGATCGCTTGGCTATCTATAGGTCTAGCCAGCTGGAGATTTAGAAAGGCTTGGATACATCAAGGTCGTTCGCTGGATGAACTCAAGTTCCGACCGGCATGGACATGGCCATGGGGTCCGCCATTTGTCGTACGTATACCTCTATTCTATCTACTGCCGTATAATCGATTCTGTTTGACAAGGTCACTACGGTAACCGCACTCATCCTCAGTGAGCTTTGCCCTCCTTTTGAATGTTCCTTATGCCAACGCTATAAAAGTTCAAGGATGGTCGTCGATAATCCCTACCTTCAGCGTAGTGGATTTCTTTTCTCTGTATATTGAGATTCCTGTTATGGTCGTCATGTACTTGGTATGGCTCACGTTAAGGCATCGTAACTCTACGAAGGCTGCTGCTGAGACGGAAGTACCGGCCAGGGCACTTCCTTGGTCTGACATTGTTGACATGAAGACGGTTGATCTTACTACTGATGAGTACGTGGAATATCCCGTAGAGGATGTAGAGGCAGAGCGTCGAACAATTTTACGACAGCTGTATTATTGGTTTGCATAACTTTACCCCTCCTATAATGTACTATATACCATGTCGTATAAACTCTCCACTAACTTGATCAAATCTTAGTCAAATACGCCTAGTGCTTTATAAAAGCTAGATTCAGTGACGAGTTGAGTCGCACTATTCTGTTAATTAACGAATGAGAACTTGTGGCCAAGTATCATGTCATTTCAAGCTTAAGAACAGTTGAGCTTCCACAAGAAGAGAGTAAGATAATGAGTTATAAGAATCATCAGTCGACCTCATGCATTGGGCTACGTGGGCAAAGGGGAATTGAACAATTCTTCCATAGTTAGTACACAATCGAAGGAATCCAAAAGGTACCCGTCAAAAATGTAAGAAGCGCTGAAAGTATAACAAATTTGATTTTGGTGAAGGAGACAATCAAGGATTCAAGAAAGGGAGCTCTTTAGAAAACAAACAAAGGCATAGACGCAAAACGCTTAATATCTCCGGTCATCGTACCTTCCACGGTCACGGTCATAATCCCTGTCCCTATCCCGACCGCCATATCTGTCCCGGTCATACCTGTCTCTGTCGTAGTCGCGGCGGTAATCATCGTACCGCCCGCGTCTGTCACGTCTGTCGTACTCGTAATCCCTGGCGTAGCGACTATCGTAGGGTCGGGGATCGTACGGGCGGTCCGCAGTGTATCCACCTGATGCATCATTAGAGCTGTTGCTTTTTATGGGTAGGGTACCAACCTCGGTCGCCGCCACGTTTACCTGGGCCGTAGTACTTTCCTGGAGTGGGAGTACGTGCACGACCACGACGGGCCTATACTTCATGTCAGTATCACTATCAGAGCAACCGAGAAGGGGTGCACCTTCTCGATGGCCAAGGTTTTCCCCATCAGCTCCGTCCCGTTTAACGCAGTGATAGCGGCTTCAGCTTCTTCAGCGGTCTCCATTGTAACGAATCCAAAGCCGCGAGACTCTCGAGTATGGGGGTCATACATAACAGAGGCTTTCTTGACCTATGACCCAAATCAGAACCAACAGTGGTAACGTGGCGTGATGCGCACCCTCCCAATTTTTGCAAACGCTGTCTCAAGTTCTCTCATGTCCACCTTGAGACTCAACCCTGAAACATGAAGATTGTTGCCTGGATTTTGGCCTCCGTCAGAGCGGCTGCAAGTCAAAATCTCAACAGAGCGCTGCACATCACAAGAATTTCAAAACTCACCCACGACCAGGACTCCGGCTGCGGCTTCTTCGAGGAGCATCTCCGCTCCTTTCAGCTGGGTAATCATCCCCAGAGCCCGTTCCATTGGTCATATTCACATCATTGGAAGGAATGTTGATAGCAGGTTGTGCTGGAGCGATGTCTTGAGACTGCCAGGCTGAAGGAACAAAAGGGTGACAAAAAGCAGAAAAGTCAGGGATGGTCGATTATCTCATGGCGGTAAGAGTACTGAATAGCGAAATGGAAAATGTATGTCGCATGTTCGCCTTTGTTTCGCCAGCAAGAGGCAGAGAGAAAAGTTGCTGTCGCTAGCAAGAATGGCGACAGTAAAGGCGGAATAGATAGTTCGTCGTCGTTTGTGATGCTGAAGACGTACCGTCATCCATGTCTGAATCGTCTTGGAGGTTGTCGTGAGCGTTGCAGCGGTTGTCGAGGTCACTGAACAAGTGATGTTGCTGTTTTGTTTGGCAGCATCCTGCGAGTTCCCACCGTTGTTCGCTCGCTTTGCACACGTCGTCCATGGCTTCCGTGCAATTATTATACGACGGTGAGGCTCGTGAACATTTCCTGTGCTCCGTTTCTAACTTTTTTTTTGTTTTTCAGCGTGCAGAAAATGGTTCACAATCGGTAGCCTTGCCGTTTTTCCTGTAACTCTCTTCATAAATGCACCTTTTGGCCGTTTCGCTGAGAATGCTAGCATCAATATCGTCAGGTTAGACGGTATGTCATGTTTTTCTCTCTTGATTCATTTTCTGTGCGCTTACCCTACTATTTTATAGGCATAAAATCATGGATGGTCATGGAGATCGTGGCTCCCGTATGCTTCGCATACGCTTACTATACGTCACCCTTTGGGTCGAGGTCCGGTTTCACAGTCCAACAGCATGTCCTCGCTGGTCTTTTTCTGATTCATTATCTGAACCGTGCCATTTTATCTCCTCTCCGTACGCCTTCGCGGTCCAAAACTGATATCGTTGTACCCCTCGCTGGTATCACTTTCAACCTACTTAACGGTTCTCTGATGGGTGTATACCTCTCATCGCATACCGCGCGCGACTTCCTTTCGAATGCATTCTCCACGCCTACCTTCTATGTAGGGATCTTCTTGTGGGCCATAGGCTTCGCTGGAAACATCGTTCATGACGAAATCCTTCTCAACATCCGCCGGAAGGCCAAGAACAAGGGGAAGGCGTCATCCCATAGTCCAAAGCCTGGCGAACACTACGGTATTCCTTACGGATTGTTATACGAATACGTCTCCTTTCCGAATTATTTCTGCGAGTGGGTAGAGTGGTTTGGATTTGCGTTGGCCACCTCTCCGTTTCCAACCGTGACTTTGGCGACATTCTCTTTCCAATCCCTCTCCACGATATTCTCCTCTGCCTCCCAGTTCGCGCCAACATTAACACCTCCGTGGATTTTTTTGATCAACGAATTCGTCTTGATGTTTCCTAGAGCTTACAACGGACACTTGTGGTACAAACAAAAATTCGCAGAAGCTTTTCCCAAGGAGAGAAAGATTGTTGTGCCGTTTTTGCTTTGATTCTCACAAAAAACATCGCTGGGTTCCATACATCACTCGTGTTCCTATTGCTACTCTGTAAATTTATTCAAAATTCAAACCCTCTCCACCAGCCCTCCCATTTCTGCCCGCCTTCCAATCCTTGCCAAGGCATAAAATATAGCTAACCCAGTTCGATCACGAATCTTCCCATCCACCGCGCCTTGCACTACATGCATTGGTGTCAGCAACATTCGTTCGCCTGGGGTTCGGTACTGAAAGCGAGACGATGCGTGAAGACCCCCCAACACTAGCTTTGCAACAAACTGTTCAGCAGCCAAGGCAAGAACACCATAAGGAGCTAGCGTCTGTGTGACTTCGGGTGCATCGTGACCAAGGTTGTCAATAGGAAAGATCGATGAACCGCCATCGCTAGATAGAAAGGCTGGTAAGTTCAAAACGCGTATGACCTCCCTGATAGAGAGAAGCATCTTTGGATCAGATGCTCTAACAACTTGGGCATTGTTCCAATTTCGCTCATCACATGTAAGAGTGGGACGAGCTGAGAGAAACCGTCGGCGGAGTGGCCAAGATTCTGTCCAGGTCGACGATAGGCATTCTGGTTATTCGCCATTCAACCGGAATGGTATCACAGGCAAAGGGACCAGTCGCTGGTGATATGAACACGAGAAACGAGACCACAAGGTGGTGCACCATCGTTCTGGGTGAAGGCTCATCAGTGGCTCCAGACTCTGGTTTGGCTGGTAAGGATGGATTGGTCCTTAGGAGAAAGCCCTCTGCCTTCTAGCCAACAGAAGACATCTGCTGTCGATAATCTGTCGAGTTCGAGTTCTCTATCAGTCCTCTTCACCAGCTCAGTATATGCCTCCCGGATGGTAGAAGCACGGCCCCACTACAGCAAAGGCATAGTGAGTAGCGTCCAGATACTCTTGAAACAATGTACCTCAATCGCCTTACGTCGACCCAGAATCAGCTCATGGAATTCATCATGAGAGGCCACAAGCAGTGTAAGGAACCGTAGGCGGTGCTGCTCCCCGCTTTGCGACCACAGTCTACGAAACTATAAGATTTTGAAAATAAACCAGGGAGATTGTCTTTACCTTCTAGCGTTATAGGGAAACTAGGCAATAGTTCCCGGAGAACGACTGGATAACCAATTTCGGTAGGGGCTGCTTTATGTGACTTCGTTGTCTCACTGATGTTTTTGGAGAAAGACGGAGGACTTATGGCAGCCATGTTCGTCATATTGTACGAGACAGCGGAGTCTGCAGAATCGACACCAGTTTCCCGCTGCCAATGTTCCTTGGCATTAACTGCGACATAGTTTGTCTTCGCAGGTAAAAATACAGTCTCCTTGTCAAGCTCGATATCAACAACTTGCTCTTCTCCTTTCACCGGTAGTTTGGAAGGTCGCGGAGATGCGAGCTGATGGATGAAGTCAATACAGGAAAGAGTAGGTGAAAATGAGACTTACATCGACCCAGTGTTCCAGGACGAACTTCTGGCCTTGTGAATGCTGTCCTCGGGCGTGACTAAAGAGCAATTCGATTTTCGCCAAGAAAGGTCTTCCAGCGGCACCGACGACGACGAAGGGCGGTTCAGCGATACTTAAAGGAGAGAAGGTGTGGTAGTCGGATAAGGAGGTCACAGTGATGCGCTTCAGTATAGTCGTGATATTGATGCTCTAAAGAACCATCAGTACCGCCTGCATATTATATTATGGAACGCACATATGAGGGTGCCTCGACAGACAGCATCCATTTATGTGTATATTTGGCTTCCCCAGGTCGTATCCCTGTGTGTATTTATGTGAATGAAGAATGGCAACAAAATGCTAGGAAGAGAGTACAAACCAAGATGCAAACTGCGATCCACGACGACCATGCGAGCAGCAATATGAAACCTACTAGAGTTTGGTTGCACACCAAGAATTGACGAATGGACAACGGCATCGTGTAAGAACTTGTTTGCTTCATGGACAATCGCGGGAGCGTGGGTAGTTTCTTCCCTAGCAGGCTCTGGTTTCGCCAGACTCCTGTGCGTCCGGGGCATGTGCCACCTCGAATGCTTATTGTCAAGATGATCAATATCAACGTCGTCATCTTCATTCATAGCACGTATTTCCCTTCTCTTGACTTCTTTGCCTAGAACAGATGCAAGCGCAAAGGTCTCGGCGTGAACACCTAATGTTCGACTGATATGATTGGTAGCCTCCGGGTCGTGCGCCAGCTCGTCAACATCCATGGCATCGACCACCGATAAAGGCGAAGGTTTCTCCACTGCTCTCTCAAATAACCCGCGCACACCAAGAAGAGTGAGGGCCACTTCCGTGCCTTCACTCAGATCAAGATCATCCCGCGGAACGGAGCAAGCGCGGACACAATCGTCGTGGTTACCCCATTCTAGCTGGTGAGTGATTCGAGCATGATTGTACAGGCCTTGGATAGACGAGAATTGGGTACGGTGACACTCCGGACACGTCAAGACATTGATTTGATTGTCTGTGCGAGTGTAAAGAAATTTGGCTTTTTGTCGGGAACGCGTTGCTCTGCTCTCTCGTGGAGGCACGCGAGTTTTACGTCCAGGAGCTACAGTCGTCTGAACAAGGGGAACGGACGACACTGTATGGATCGTTTCATGGTCCAAAAACAATTTTGAAGGTTCTTCGATGGCAGAAAGTGCATCTAGAGCCGCCACCTTGAATGCTGCAGAATCGTCCCCAGCGTTCTCTCCTGATAAGATTTAGTCCTTTTGCAGCAACAATAATAAAAATCTTACTTTTGAAGAGAGATTCCTGCAGGGACGTTGCCCATGCAATTCTCGACTCCACCGTTTGGGCAAGTCGATTCCTGAGGTCAATTTCCAGTTGGATTTCCGGTAAGAGGATCTCCCGTATGTGTTGCTCATCCATCTCGTTGTTTTCGAGTGTCTGAATGTTCTCTGGAAACATGACTCCGCATCATGCACAGTCACAAGCTTGAAAGAAAATGGACGTTCAAGCAGAGAGATTTTAACGTGTGCTTTGCCGTCAGCGGCTTGGTATGCCGTAATGCCGACACGATTCGCAGGTAACCCAGGAAATTGCGTACATGTATCGTATTTTCTCTTCTGGCTTTTTACAGCAAATAACTGTAATAAATACTAAAAACCAGAGATCTATAATGTATTTCCTTGCAGACTAACAAAATCTAATGCCAATTGCCTGCAGTGGCCAGATCTGAAGAGTTAATAATACTGTTTCATCTAAATTCGACATCAGATTCATTCTGTGAGGCGTTTATCATGCGTCCTTCTTCATGCACCAGTGGAAGACGGGAAAGAACCATCAGCAGTCGCAGACACACTGTATTCACCGTCATTTCCGCTGGCCTCGCCTTCACCAAATCCACTGAAGGCACCCGCGTTTCCACCAAGACCCCCTTCAGCTCCACCAAAGCCACTACTAGGCGCATCGCTTGGGAAAGAACCATCGTCGCTCATGGAAGCAGTGGGAAAAAGACCTTCGCTTTGACCCGTCCCTTCGTCGCCAGTGGGGAAGGAAGCAGGGGCGCTGTTAGTGGAGATTCCGGTAGGAAGAGCGTCCGAGCTTCCGCTGGCTTCGCCACTCGAATGCGCGGACGCTGTTGCAGTAGTTGCAGTCAAAGAACCATTAAACCCGGATGTGGCAGACGAAGCAGCACTGGACGCGCGCCGGTTCAATCTCTCCCAGATGCCACGTCGGGGGACGCGTCTGAATTTTGAGGATGAAGGGGATGAAGCTGAGGCAACTGAACCAGAAATTGTGAAAGTGGCTCCGCTAGTAGTGATCGAGGCAATAGAACCAGACTCGGGATACCAGCTTGACTAGGGTTGCCCGAATCGCCTGTAGGCAGGGCACCCTCATTGCTGTCCGTGGGGAATGGCGCCTCATTGACACCAGAAAATGAACCTCCACCTACAGTGCCGTTACAGTCGCAACCGCCGGAAGAAACATCGCCACTGGCGAAGGGGGCCTCGGCGCTGCCGGAACCACTCGGAAGTGCTGCTGCCGCAGTCGAGAGATCATCAATATCACTGGGAAAGGCAGACACATCCGTTGGAAGAGAAGTAGCGCTTCCAAATACAGCTGTCGGGAAAGTACTCCCACTAGCACTACCGAAGTTATCACCACCGAAACCACCATCGCAAGAGCATCCGTCTGCGCTGTCACTTGGGAGGGAGCCATCCGTGCTCAAAGTACTGGTGGGAAAATTGGTCGGCAAGGAGCTTGCGCTCTCACTAACAAATCCTCCAGGGACATTGGTTGAGTTTGCCTCAGAGTTCGAAACACTAGCAGTGGATAGAACTGGAGCAGAAGTTGCTGGCGACTCTATGGAGCTCTCCGACTGACGTTTGTATCGGAAGAAGCGCTTCACGAACTCCGAAGAGGACGTTGTTGAATACGCAGAGCCTGATGCGGCAGCGGTGGCAATAGCACTTCCCGCATCCCCCGAAGGTAAAGCGCCAGAAGTCTCGTTCAGAGATGAGCCGTTACTTGGTCCACCAAAGCTGCCATCTCCGGCTTGACCGCTTGGAAGCAGGCCGTCAGCACTAGAAGACGCTGTGGGGACAGAGGAGACTTGTCCTTCCGAGCCTCCACTAGGGAAGGCCTGGCCAGAAGACGGATTGTTTCCCGGTGAACCAGTTGGCTGAGACGTAGAGGCACTTCCACCCAAAGGACTCCCTGAAACAGCCGTTGAGAACACGGCGGAGTTTGTATTGGCTTCGTCAGCACTGGTGGCTTCGCTGTTACTGGATAAAGTGGCAGACGATTCGGCAGGGATGGTGGAAGCAGAAGTTGCAACGGCGCGCGCGGTAGAGGTTCTGCTCGACGTGCTGGCTATAGCGATTTGCGACGATATAGCACTCGTGGACTTAGACGAAGAAGACGATGATGAAGAAGACTTGTCGGAAACCATGGCAGGAATGGTGATGCTGTCGATTGTCCAAGTCTTCCCGTCATCGGAGGTGACCATAGAGGAAGCTTCAACGCCGTCTCCCATGGACAACGTTAATGAAAAATCAGAGTCTGCTTCAAGGAGCGTGATTGTAGTGTTCGTGTAGTACTGAATGGAAAAAAAAATGAGGAAAGGGAATGCAACTGTATTCTGGGCTACACACCTGAGGGGAGGTGGTACCAGTACAGTCTTGTTGGCATTCGGTACCAGTGCCCCAGCCTCCGTTGTACAACGGACCGTCAGCTGAATGATCATTAACGTCAAACTTTTCTCCAGATAAAACAAACACATACAGCTTGTGAGAGTTGAAATAACTTCGCCATTGAGAGTGACCGTTTGTTCCCAAGTGACATCATCATCGGCGAGCTGGATAAAAAGTATTAGTAGAGGTGATTTTTTTCAACAATGAACGAAATCTGACTTTGTAGTGTATAGTTATAGACGCGTCTGCGTCAATGGGCACCATGTCGCCATTCAATTGTGTGGTGACGCCGTCCACAACGCTGTAAAAACGAGGATTATTATCTTAGATCCCATGGAACATTGAGAAGCGCACCCATAATAACTCGCCATAGCACACCATTGATCCTGAGAAGCGCCACAGCTATGCAAATGAGCAGCAGAGCAGATATAACACAAAATGTTACTTACTAGCTATTTTGATCCGCTGTTTGATCTGTACCGGCCTGAATCAAACCACTGGTGCTATTGCTGATGCCTGCAACAGTCAGAATGGGCCTATACTAGTATAATGGTTCTGCCTCACCGGGCCAAAGGAAGAGATAACTAGCATCTAATTAGCATGCACGCACCATGTAATCCAAGTTTTGAAAACCTACTTTTCAGCATCGGAAGGAGGCGTTCCGGGGGTAAAGGTCGTTATAGCCTCAATTATAGCTGAGTTGGTGGGACCCAACGAATAGGCGGGGCCCCATGAGTCCCCCTTGGCAGCCAACGCCAGCGCCAACGGAAGGAGAGCCAAAGAGAACATGTTCACAGTCAAGTGATCACAAAAAATAAGGTCGAGTATCAGGGAAAGTAACTAGAAAAGAGGGGGGAAACAAGAGAGTGAAAACAGTGTATGATTAGAATTGAAGGACCTGAGATACATACCTGTGGAAGTGCTAGGCTTTATAGGTAGCCCAGCGCTCCCGCAAAGGTGGGCGCAGTTCAATATACATTCACCCCATGTATTTCCGTGCGCCATGACGACGTGCTTGAAATGCGGGGCCCGATTCCATACGAGTCTCGCCCGACACCTAGCAAACGGTACTGATACATCGAGTTTGCTGAAGGAGTAAAAATGCCCCAAGAACCACTTAAGCCAGCTCTTAGCGATAGACCACGCATAAATCATTTTTAGGCTATGACCACAAGACAGTTCTCAAAAACTGGTTAATCGTTTAAGTCACAAAAGCAGTGGGCGAGCCTCGGCGGCCATGGCTTGATGAAGAGGTCACAATGAGCAAAGATATCCTGACGACGAGACTACAGGGTTACTGCGCAGATCTTGGCATTGAGTCGGGAAAGAAAGAAAGAAAGTCTGGGAAGCAACGATCTCTGCGGTAGTCTATTAAGCGGCAGGCGCAGTGGTTGTAGGCAAGTGGGACCCGTTTGTTTGTTCACCTTTGCGTCGATAAATCCGGCCCTTCTTTTCATGTTTCCTGCTCGTGCTTTTCTTGCCGCTGGCAGAACGGTATGTTCCGCAAAACCTGTCCAAGGGTTACCAGTAATGGAATATTTAGCACCTTCAGCGCCAATGCTTTCGTGAGGCGCCTTTCTATCCCGCCTTGAGGCGCATGTCGATGCAGCAAATACCCCGAAGAAGACTACTGCCAAATGCCCAGGTGCTCGCTGAGATGCATCGAAGAAAGAACAGGAGTCTGTTGATGTATTCTTCCGCGGTCGTGAGTCGCTGTGATTCCTGTCAATACTGAGGCATGACTTGCGTCGAAGATAGTAGTTGCATTGGGTGTGACCTACGCCTCTGTTCCTCTGTACAGGATGTTCTGCGCTGCTACAGGTTTCGCCGGGACCCCCAATGTCAGCGGACGCTTCGAGCCTGAAAGACTGGTTCCCAACGAAGATTCACCGCGAATCAAGGTTCATTTCAATGCAGACAAGTCCGAGCAGCTACCTTGGTCGTTCAAACCACTGCAAACGGTTGTGAATGTCCTTCCGGGCGAGTCTAGCTTGGCCTTCTACGTAGCGAAAAACAAATCAGACGAAGATATCATTGGCATCGCGACGTATAATGTTACCCCGGATCGAGTGAGTTGAACTTGATTTTCCAGAAATCGCGCAGCTGATATTTACGAAAGGTTGCTCCGTATTTCTCCAAAGTTGAATGCTTCTGTTTTGAAGAACAACGTCTTCTAGCTGGAGAGGAGGTTGACATGCCCATTCTCTTCTTCATTGACAAGGATATCCTTGACGATCCTTCGTGTCGAGATGTTCGAGATGTCGTCTTATCATATACATTCTTCAGGTGAGTTGCCGCGTTCACTCTAGTGAGATCTCTCTTATAAATGGTTACAGAGCAAGACGAAATAAATTTGGACAGCTAGAACCCGACGCTCAGGAAGATGTTCTTCAAAAGTCTCTAGGTTTTGGTGAATATGAGCATGCGCCAAAGGACTGGATCTCGCGAGTAAACTCGTTCTTTGTATTATATACGTTACTTGGTTAATTGAAGACGCGTAATTTGCGCATGTGTATAAAAACGAAGGAATTGAATCGGCGTTCGGACCGGACCTCCACACAATCTTTGACCCTGTTAGATACCAAAGCCTTTGTATCTTCTTGAATTTCTACGTCCATCTGTAGGCTGCTATGGACACTGGGCCAAGCGTATCGCGTCTTACTACGGCAAATAATGATGCCAGGCTTCCCGTACAAACATCTGGCCCAGCACCAGTCGGACATTCGAGTCCTAAAGGTCCTCGCGCGTCTTCTGTTCCCCTCGTCCCTTCCGAGTTTACTGTCGGTGTCGTCTATTCGACTGAAATGACAAGCCATTTTTCACTTCAGGACCATCCTGAGCAACCTGCTCGTATCTCTCATATCTGGAATACCCTTATTGTCAATAAATGCAACACAAAGATGAAATGGCTCCCCTATTCGCCCGGTCCACAAGCAAGAGGCGCTGCTAGTTCATAGCGAGGATCATTGGGACAAAGTACATGCCATTCAATGTAAGCGCGGTATATGTTGATTGCTTGTATATACACAGAAATCTGAACAAATGACCATACTTCATTTAGACATGACTTCCCAACAGATTGTTGATTCGGAGGCCTATTACGAGACACTCTCTCTGTATGTCATGCAAGGAACTACACGATCTGCCCTTCTTAGCTGCGGCGGTGTCATAGAAGCATGTCTGGCAGTGGCCGCTTCCGACTCCTCGTTGAAAAAAGCCCTTGCGATAGTTCGACCCCCAGGTCACCATGCCGAACCAAACGAACATATGGGCTTTTGTTTTTTCAACAATGTATCTGTTGCTGCTCGTGTTGTACAAGAGCGCCTGAAGTTGAAGCGAATACTTATATTGGATTGGTAAGCCCTAAACTAGTGTCGTCGAATTACCTGGTAATAGATTTCGTTGCTAGGGATGTTCACCACGGTGCGCGGCTTGTACTATGAATGGAAAAATGCGAATATCAGTTGACGGTCCATCAGGCAATGGGACACAAAAGGCCTTCAATAATGACCCTACTGTTCTTTACATATCATTACACCGTTATGAGGATGGCCGATTCTACCCGTGCGGTACATTTGGTGGCATGCAGTCATGCGGGGAGGGACCGGGGTTGGGATTGTAAGCCCTTTCAATACCGTCCCTTCGTCTCTTATTCTTGTTAGTTCCGTGAACATACCTTGGCCCGAGAAAGGAATGAAAGATGCCGACTACATACATGCATTCCAGAAGATTGTGATGCCGATTGCCATGGAATTTGCACCCCAACTTGTAATCAGTGAGTTCCAAGCGCCACCGTTTTACGCTTATATGCTTATACAGCCCTCAGTCTCTGCGGGATTCGATGCCGCAGAAGGCGACGAGTTGGGGGAGTGCCATGTCAGCCCAGCTGGCTATGCACATATGACACATATGTTGTCAGGGTTAGCAAGCGGAAAAGTCGTCGTCGCCTTAGAGGTAGACATCTCGTCCTCATACCGAGGAATTGGCTCTCTGACAGTCACAGGGAGGTTATAATATCAATGCAATCGCAAAATCAGCACTCGCAGTAACTCAAGTCCTGTTGGGCGAAGCACCGCCGGAACTGCCACCTATGACGGCGGGCGAGTCTGCGACAGAAACAGTCTGGCTCGTGGCCAAAGAGCAGAGCAAGTACTGGAAGAGTGTGGATCCCAAAGCATGTGAACCTCGGAAAGGTCGTCCCCTTCTATTACTTTCACTCTTATATTACTTACTTGTGAACCTAGACTTTGAACGCGCTACTTTCTCGATACCTGGTAAGCTAGGCGATCCATTCAAGAGTATAGGCTTGACTGAAGTTCTTCCTTAGAAATATTGAAGGCTCATCGCCAACACTATCTATTTACCCATTATGACATGATGCAGATTCCTTTACTCTCTGACTATCTCGATGACCGGTTTTCAATGCAAATCATGTGCACGTGGGTGGCCATATAATCTTGTTTGATACATATCTATTGACGCGATTTTTCTCAGACCAGACTTGTTGGACAATAAGACCATGGTCGTCTTCATACACGAATTGTAAGGCCTTGCATTGTATTTATCTCTGTCTCTTCTATAATAATTCCAGTGGAAACCTGCGGACGGAACTAGAGTCATCCGCAACATGCAACCTAGAATTGGAACGATCGTACTTGGTGCGAATTTGCAGCTGTCTAAGGTCAATTCAGATCTAACATAACAATGCATAGGTCGACTTTTCGAAAGACTTCATAGCGTGGGTAAAAAAGCAAGGATATTCTTTGCTCGATATCAATCAGTTTCCAAAACCCTTTGCGGCACCCACCAGGGTAAGTGAAGTTATATCCGACAATCTAGCTAGAATAACCTAGTTCTAGCGCTCGCAAACACCAAAAGATCCCACAAAAGAGGTGCTGGTATATCTATGGGATAACTACGTCCAGTATGTTTCGCATGCTCACATTAAGCTCTATTACTCACAGTCTCTCCAAGACTTTCGAACGCAGTGAGAGTCGTCTTGGTCGGACATGGGCCTGGTTGCCAGTCAATGATCGATCTCATTGACCACAGATGTAAATTTCATATCTGGAAATCACACTTGCCAGATGCTGATGCTTTCCAGGGATGTTAGGAAATAAACTGATAAAGGCTGTGGTACAAGTCGTGGGGAATTCCAAAGTTCCAACGGTTCCAAAGTCTGATGAATTTAAAGCATGGTATTCAAAGGTTGGCTTTTACTTTACCCATCCATGGAGCCCTTCGTTTGATTCGTATATAGCACTCTCTCGTAGCCGTCCCTTCAAGTCACCCGGTATACGGTAATACCTCTCAAGGAAAAAGGGACTTGCGTCGACACCACCACGTCATAGCCATTGGTACATAGGAAATTATGCACCGGTTGTCTACTTCACTAACGGCTTTTTTCCAGACGAGACACAGCCAATAAAGCTGATCATAAAAGCACTTCCGGCTATCCAGGACTATGTTCAGATGGAATTAGCTCGTTATCCACTAAAAAATGCAACGGCTCGGACGAACAATGTTGTATAATATTGCTCCTTCCGTCATAGAGGTCTGCCATTTGCATTACATACCTTAATAACACCTGCAGTAGACTTCGTAAAGTGTGGCAATCGTACTATTTGATTCTTATGAACTTCAACATTACGCCGACAAGGTAGGTATTGGCTAATTGGGAAGAGGATATTTTTCCTTCCAGCCGACTTTAAATTCATATTTTCTTCCTACTTAAATACTACAGGGATCGAATCTGAATTAACGTTATGGCATGGATATAACACTCTCTTCTACACATCTCAGGAAGAAGTGTCGACAAACAATGTCTCCGCATGATATAGAAAAAACACATTGATCTACGATAATCAGAATTTCCTAAAGTTAATGTGATATCAAGTCGGTGTTCCATGAATAAAATCTATGCAGATGATAGTGTACAAGTATCACGTCGCATCTGGGAAAAAGGATCTACCAGTATCCATCGAATAAGTAATAAGTACGTGAAGGTGTCAATATACCAAGATTTTCATGAAATCCTGGAATGTCCAATGACATAGTGAACGAGGGAACTCGGGGTAAGGATCAAAACGAAACCGGCTACCACCCGTAGGTTGAAAATAGTCTGTACAAAAGCTGTCTAAGCCATCGATAACTGGGATGCATGTAATACGTAGCCGGAGAAGTATTCCAGGTCCAGCCGTCTACGTCTTCTATTCCTTGCAGGATCCAAGGGTGTCGCTATTCCAAAAATGAATACTCACAGAGGAAGCAAAATTATAATTAGAGCCTACTTTCAATTCCACAATGCTGATCCTTTTACTTGGATCTTTCTGCAACATTTGATCCAGGAGACCAATTACGCTTGGGGTGTGAGGAGGATGGCGTCTACCACCTGTGAGCACCGCATCAGCACCCATTGTCTCGTCGACCTCCCAATCATTGTCAAGAATGAGCTTGTTTAGTGCATACTGATTATGCCGCTTTTTGGTAGGATGGAACGGAAAGTGTCCAAAGAGGAAGCAATACAACGTCACTGCGAGACACCACACATCGACACTTTTGGTCACAGGCGGACGAGTTGCTGGAGTCTCGCATGGTTCTATCGTGTCGGAAGACGTGGACGGAGAAGGAGTATCTTTGGGCAGCCAAATGACCTCGGGTGCGTAGAAGAAACCTGTCCCACGCATTTTCAAGAGTTCCTGGTCCTTGAAGAATGTACAATTCCTCAAGGGATCCAATTGGGGCCTCGTGTGAGGGCGTGAAACTTGAACACAGTTGCTGCTGTAATGCGAAATACCGTAGTCGATAATTTTTACGTATGACCGATCCCCCGACCACACCAAATTCGCAGGCTTGATATCCCTGTGAATGATACCATGGTAATGAACTGAAAGAACGTTGAGCTTTGAAGAATAAAAATAAGAACACATGGACGAGTTCTACTAACGGTATTCCAACCCTAGGACGACGTCCCGAACAATTCGGCGGCTTTGTTCAGTGGTCAAGGTTGGCTTTCCCTGGCATTCCCACTGGATCTGGCCGCCACAAAGATACTCCATGGCTAAGTGTGACAGAATGGTTAGATAAAAGCTAGGCATAGCTGACCGACCATTACCTATGAAGACAGAATCCTGGGAAGGGTCGTCGATGACCTCCAACAACTGGACGTGACTTGCATGGCGGCACGCCCTGAGGATGGATATCTCCTTCTGGACGCTCTGTTCAGAGCTGGGTGGGTCGTTCCTTCGAGCTGCCACGTAGCTCTTCTTGAACATCTTGGACTTGTCCTGAATGCTAAGTCGTTTGACGGCTTTTACAACCTAGTCGCGAGATTACCCTCACATACGAATGAACTTTTAGAGAACGTACCACCTCACGACCTTCCGTATTACTATCCCGACAAAGCATTATCGTTGAACTTCCATGCTTTGTGTGCAGCACCCTGCGCTGTACGTATTGATTGATTTTCTTGTCTGGGTTCGTCGTCACCAAGGACGTAGCCGGTATTCGCTCAGGCTCGCAAACCATTAAAGGTCTGAGGATTGAACACGACGACAATGTACACCAGCGAATATGTACATAAAACGGGAAGAAGGAGAAAGCAAAGGGAGATAGTTTTTGGTGTTCCACTGTAGCGACAGCAAGACGGAAGCAGAAGGGACTACCGAAGTAGCACCATAACGCGTGGCGCCAGATCCGCGTAATTCAAATTCGTACACAACTAATCTAATCTCCCCCCCACATCAATCACGTATGGATCTGTTCATCAACGAGTTCAAATGTCGCCGAGCTGACCGGCGAGAATGCAGTTGCTTCTCCTGCCTGCAAAAAAGGCCGTCCATGGCACACCAAAGGCTAACAAGACTTGTGCGGAAATTGTGTGTGAGCATGTTGCCCTGGTGTCAACCAGCGTATCGGATCTTGATAGCTCCCACCCGATTCTCAAGAGCTGCATTGATAGGCGGTAAGTTGATGCAATTTAGTTGACGTGAGAATTACCTTTCAATTCTTCCGCCTCCTCGCGCTGTTCATAGTCGAGGACTAGGCGCTTTAAATGTTGTTGCTCTACTTTATCCTGCAGCTGAGCGGACCGAGTATGGACGGCCAGAGCAGACTCAGATGGCACCGCTAGTTGCCGAGTCTAGAAAGGGATAAACAACATGGACGAGGTAGAAATGATCATATCGTACTTGCTGCTTGTTCCCGCGCTTTGTGAGGACTGTGAATTTCATCATGTCTGGGCTGTCGATGTCAGACGCTTCATCAGGGTCTTCACGCCGCTTCCGTACTGGCAACACAGAAGAGTCCCATAGCGCGAGTGCGGTCTTCTTGTCGACTTTCCGAGATTCTAACGAGGAATCTGTAACCATCTTCGCGAGCTCTCTCGCGAACTCTGCATCAGCTTCTTCAGAGGGACCGAGATTCTCTTGCATGCTACCGCTCCCAGAGAGAACAACTTCCTGGTCTGGAGAAGGCGGTCGTTCGCCATTCTACGCACGATGGGTCAATTCCTTGTGAAGTGTGTACACTTTAGTGCTCACCGGTGAATCTTGGGCCGCAACATCACCCTCGTCATCATCTTCTTTTTCATCCTCATCGACACGTTCATCCTCGTCGCTACTGTCGTCACCGCCTTCGTCTGCTTCTATCTCGTCATCTGCTGTTGAAGAATATATCGTTGCATCAGTTGTGCGATGACCGTCGAAAAAGAAAACCCACGGTCAGCCGTCTGGAATGAACCCTAACATGTTGTCAACAGCAATGGCGGCCTCTTCGATTGTTTTGGCCAGTTCGAACTTGGGTCTTATAGCCTTCGTAGGACGTCAGGATAAACGACGTGCACTGCTCAACAGCGAACTTACATCCAGAGAATCTAACAGCATAAAATCAACATCCATAGGGAGTGTTTGCTTGCAATGAATATAAAACTAAATGATGCGGCTATCAGAGGAGAGCGGGCGAAATTCGCTTTGACCTACTTGGAACATTATTAAAAAGCCATCGAGTTTCTTTCTCTGTGTGCCACGATCGAAGCACATTCCACATGTGTCCAGAAGGACACAAACAAGGCGTACTCGGAAGAAGTCATCGGGCATGTCTAGGGTACAGAATTGGTTCGGTAAAGCTCTCCCATCAGCTGTATGAACCATATCAGTAGGGCCGAACAAAGTAAAATCACTCATTGAACGTACGGTGTCCAAAGGTAATCAGGGACCACAGAACGTCAAACACTATGCTGGAACTCAATAGCCGATAGATGTACAGCTCCCCCAAATATTTGATAGTTGCAACCCTTCTTTGATTGGTGCTGTACATGTTTTGTTCTAGTCCTCTTCTGATGTCCTCTAGGATCTGGTCAACAACGGATATGGGGAAGTCGGGATGATATCTTTGCAAATCATACGTCAACATAGCCAATAGGCTGATGTTTCCGTATTTGATCTTCCATGGCTTTGTGAAAACTTTGAATAGAACACGTCGTACATCTTCGTCTTCCCAGTCCAGTTTTCGAATTAACTTGAGCACTTTGTCAATCGTTCTCTTGGCAAGGACATCGTAGATCAAGTGTCGAATGAACAGTTCCATTGGTGGCCGGACCTTTTCCTGGCGAGGCGCGCGCTCAGGAGGGTTACACTGACGATCAGAGCTCAAGCTTCCAATGGAGGGCACGTAGGTATATTATTCCACACCTGATAGTAAGCATTCTCCAGAAGAAGTAATTGACGCTGATCGAAGTGTTGCAGGCTTTGTTTTCGTCGCATTAGTTCCAGCTATCCATACGCATCTCAGAATCAATAACAGAAGATTCATCTGTCCACAAACCATAGTACTAAATCGTTCTCGTGTCTCTTCACTTCGTAGCAGATATCGACCACACCCTTCAAGGAGTAGAGCAATGTTGTCCACGTTCGTCCCCGAGAAGTCATCCAAGCAGACTTTGAACATATGTAGAACGAGGTGTGTTGGAATTACACCGAACTTTGTTAAGTTGGATATGAATACGATATTCTGGATCAAGCTCGTGAAATCTATGAATCAACTGCATATAAGGTATCACACCTTGAGTCTGACTTCCGAAAACTCCTTCACAACGTTCTTCTTCCTTTGGAGGTATCGGAACTCCTCATCCAGCTACACGGATGAGTCAGTGATTGGACCGAGAGTTCGGTAACACTTACAATAGAAACCAGGTCTGATCCAATGTCTGGCATATACCGATTAAGGGTAGCGACAAGGCGTGAGTAATGTGGTAGAAGGTCAATGCGACTTTTGGACACTTGACTCAAGAACTACGGCGTAACAGCGCTGAGCGCAAAACGGAAGAAAGTATATTAAACCTCACCTTGACGAGTCTCTTGCGAGCAGCCTTAGAATTCAAGAAGGCAAAGTCAATGGCAACTTGGTCAATTAGTTCGCGATTAGTGGCATCGGGAAGCTGAATCAAAAGTGCAGTTAGACGCTGTGAAGGGCCTTGCGGTGCTTGCGAAGAGAGGGGCGGGGTAGTGGCCCTCGGAGTCCCTGGTACTGGTGTCGGGGCCCTTAAAATATACTGAGTGCTTAATCAGTGAAGAGAGTATATATCCGTACTCATCCTCGTCCTCATCTTGTGAGGTAGAAGGCAATCCGCCTTCTGCAAGTTTCTCAAGCTCTTCTTCTAACTTCTTGATGTATTCCCTGTCCTGTTCGTGTCTTTCATTCTGTTTCTCCTTGCTTTCCTCGCTTTCCTGATCTTTGCTTGCACCCTCTTCTACGCCAAGGATGCTCTTTGGAACGAAGTCTTTGAGGTCCTGAACGTCTTCAAAGAACCGTCTCTCCTCTTCATCTTCCCATTTCCCTCCAGCAGTGTTGATGACATCGCCATCGTCGTTCGAAAATGAACTCGTGCTGTTCGTCCCAATCAAAATTGAGTCCGATTTCTGTGACGCAGTAGGTAACGATGGCATGGGTAAGTATAGAAGCTCAGACAGTCTAAAGACGGATTATTGAGGAAGAGATGTGTACGACTGGACCACCTACGACTGGCAGCTGGCTAGCAGCTTTTCATAGCCTTTCGTCATTTTTTCATATGCCTGCTGGCGATCTTCAAATATTTCTCCGGAGCGAATGTATGCTTCATGATTACGACGATCTTGTTCTTGCAGTCGCTATCCAGCAAGTATGAGTAAGTATAGATAAGCTCATGACTGCCAGTGGAAATTCAAGCACTAACTTTGTGCTCAATGACTAGTTTTTTTGAAACACTTTCAAAATAACCCTCACACATGCGCTTGAAACGATCGCGAATGTCCTGCTCGACGAGGGACCCAGTCTCGTCATCCAGAGCTGGAAACGCCATTGAGTCTACCGCTTGTGTGGCGGACATCGTCCCTGGTTCCGAATTGGCAGAAACCTGCTTAACTATGGTAGGAGTGATACCAAGAAATGGAAGAGAGTAACTTTTGAGGAAAGTAGTAAGTAGGGGAAGTGAAGAGAGACTCGGGTCATTGGACAGCTAAACGCAGATTTAATCAGTCCGTCCAGGGCTTATTATAAGAGACTTGCCAGTTCCTTCGTGACTTTCATGACCCACTCGCCGCCACTTCGATTAGGTGAATCTCGAATGATACCAACCAATGCCAATTCGGAGCATACTCGAAGGACAGGTCTTTGTCGTGTCACCCGAGATGAGTCTTCCTTTTCTCTTTGTTCAGGAGGAAGATTAGACAAACTTGTTCGAGATGGGCTACTGAGAGCAGATGCCAAGGATGGGACGAGTGCTGCCGCAAACGAAGAGGGAAATCGACGGTGAAGTGCAGAAATAACCTAGCGATATGAGGAAATGTAATTCAGTAGGAAGATTCACGTAGCTGACCTCAACTGCACTCCACACGTCCTTTTCTGTCTTACACCTCGGGATGCCTTCCACAGTGGCACCAGCAATTTCATCGACATACTTTTCGAGTGACAGCGAGTCGATGTCCTTGAGAATTTGGTCACGATTGTCGGAGGCTACAGACTGTCGTATGCGTTTAATGAGAGCAGTATGGCGTTTCAATGAGGAATCTAGCTTAGATGATTCTGTTCGAATGGAATGAATACCTCCTGAAGCACGAGCAAAGTTATTGACGCACCTTTAGGAACGGGATTCGTGTTAAGCTCCTTGAGAGCAGCGCGTTTCGTATAGCGAGATTTCTCGTCGTCCTGCTTCGAAAATGGCTGGACGCCATTGCTGGATTCCATGAATTGTGGATGTGGAGAAGGGTGGTGCTGTCGCCTAAGCGCTTAGTAGCTGCTCAAGTCATGCTCTGCGTTACCTAAGCAATTCCTTCACATGAGCGACGACGACGATTTCTTCGATGACAACTTTTTCTGCGCCGACGAGACCCTCGCTGCGCTTGACAATGCCGTAGCGGAATATGTTGCTCGTGTACCACTGCTCACGACTAAGAAACCACATAATGCCGAGGACTCAGAACCACCGCCGAAGAAACAGAGACTGGACGATGTTCAACAGACTCGCGTTTCCAATGCTCGCATAGTCGCAGATGACCTCCCAGAAATATCTGTGTCTGGTGTTGGCATGTATGGTCTTCCGCCTGGCGTTTTTCGCGACTCCGACGCGACTTGGAATGCTGTTCGCCGTTCCACAGGCAGCGCGTCTGTCGTCGATGGACAAATAGAAAGTGGCCTAAGTGGGAGCAGGCGTGCCGATACCAACATTACAATGGCAGATGTAGCGAACCAGAACGCTCAGCTGCTCCAGAACAATGCAAGCCATCCTCCCCATACCAGCCATCCCCCGTCTCATGTGCAACAATTCGGACGCGTTCTAGTGGGAAGAAATGGTCATCTTCCTCCCTCTCATCTTCCTCCTCAACCGCATCAAGTGCAGACATTTGACCCCAACACGACATCTTCTAACCTTACTCCTCAAATCTCCACAGCAGATGCTGTGGAAGCCAGAGTGCAAGACTTACTAACGAAGTTGAAAGAGGTTGGCTACATTGTATCTCTCTTGTCTTCTGTTCATTCAGCATGGAGCACCCCATAGTCTGAAGATGAAAGAAAGAAGGTCCAACTAACGCTTGAAGAGGCTAAGAAAGCACGGCTTTCAAAGGAAGGAGAAGTTACCATTCTTCGCCAAACTATCGAAAAGGTACGGCCATCCTTTTCCAGTGCTCTAGGGTTTCTCTCATTAAAAGTGTTCAAGACTGCCAAAGATTACGCCGCTCAAATATCTAGACTCAAGGCTGAGAAGGAAGATTTAGACGCCAGGCAGGTGCAAATGCAACGAGATCGAAAGAACGAAATAGAGAGGCTGAGGACTGAATTCATGTTCAAGGTATTCATCTCCCTCAATTTCTTTCAGTCCATTCGATACATATAGTTCTTTAGCAACAGGAAGCAGAGGTGTCACGAAGGCCATCGTCTGTGCGATCCAAGAGAGCGGTAAAAGATGTCAATACCCAAGCTTTGCCAATTTCCTCTCAAATGCAAGGGTGGAACCCCAACCATATTTCCCAGGCTGGCCCTAGTACTCCACGACGTCCCAAGATCGCTCGGAATCCTCAGCAGACTCCCGAAAAGTCTCAGAAACTGCTTGACTTTCAGAATGCTTTCCAATCTAGCCCGCCATTACGACCACGGAGTAATAAAGGAAAGGGCACAGATTTTTCAAATCATATATTAAGGCAGAGCCAAACTATCACGTCTCCGATTTCTAGCCCGTCTAGAAGGAACAGACCTGACGCCAATTCTGATGACGACTTCAAAAGTGACGTACCAGATGAAGCGGTTCCAAGTAGTGATGATGTATTCAATGACGACGGAAACACGATAACCATAGAAGACCGAGTTGAGGAGGTCTTTGACTTGGAACCCTTTGACTGGAAAGTAGAAGTGAGTATCTCGAACTGCCCAAATTACTGGGCTGATTGATTTCTGTTCTAGCTGTTCCGTATATTGCTGACTCACACGACATCATCATCTCATCAACCGACACTCCTTTCGCTGACAGAAGCGCCTGTTGTAACAGCTACTCGCTCCAATAGTCAATATAACGAAGTTATATCAAACATCCTTGCCATCGTAGGCACCTCAAAGTTTCACGATTACCCCACAGCAGCTATAGCTTTGTCGCCGTGTCTGCTTTCTATGGTGTCTGTTTTGGCTACACTAAAACTGGTAAATCCCTCTCCCGTGTCGCACACTCATCTAAGAACTTCCGCTAGACTTCACACTTAATTGAAATGCTGGATCTTCTGGTATCACTCATCCGTTCGCTGCCATCACTCTCCTCCATACTACTATCACAGACCGATTCCGATGGCAATTCTCGCGTTATGGTGTTACTCTCCGGCATTATCCATGACCATTTACAACCCTCGAAGGACGCCTACCCAACACTACTTGCAAAGGAAACATTAGCCTTACTAGAAGCACTATGTTGGAATGTCACTACCACAGATATGGACAAGTAAGAAGCGTCTGTTCCAGCTTATGAGCATGCTCATGATCTTGTCCAGACTAGGTTATATATGTCAGAACCGGGATGTATTCACCGTCCTCCTTCATAATCTCCAACCAAACTGGGTTCTATCCCAAGTGACTCGCTTCCTCGTTCGTCTCATGACATGTACGTGTATTGTCCAATGATATATCTTCCCTGTGGAGACATCGGTCTAGACCCTCAACTTTGTCATTACATGCTTGCCTTTCCGACGTCCGAGGCGGAACAAGAAACCTCCAAATACCCTGTACTCGATCGGTTATGCTCTTTCCTCATTGATATTAATCGCCAAGATGACGAGGTGAGTGTTCCTTTCGTATTCCTAAGATACATTGAATATTCCGAAACACCAGTGCTTGTCCATGAAAACACATATTCTCATCTTCTTTGCGTTGGTATCAATCGCTGATGCCAAGGCATTTACTGTGCTGACCAGCTCGGTCGTCTTGGTGCCTTCATTGGTTGTATGTCTTCATATGCTCACGACGCCACTATGGGAGGAAGATGAAAAGTACATTTCGTCCGCGGACCTCACATTGACGTACGTACATGCACTTCTATCATCCATTTGCCATGCATAACGGATCAACAGAATTGTTCGATTGATGAATCACGCGTTGTACTTGCTCCATAACATCGTCAGCAGCGATCCGACAGCTATCAACTTGCGGCAAAAACTTCTTCGTGCTCCCTCCCGGCATTTCAATGGCATCATGCATATGTTTACCCTTACATTTGGACGGTTAAGTTATTCACCCCTACCAGAGTGGATGCCAGTGCCTGCCCAGAATGAGTTGAACATCATGTCCGGTCTGTCATATGGTCTTATGGCTGTGCACGATGCTAATAGGACGCTTTAGAGATGGCTAGGGACATGGTGGAACTTGTCCTGGATCAGCCGGAAGATGAAGCTATTTGGACGGCGCTGCAAGACACTGTCCAAGATGCAGGCAGTGTGACGAATGAAGACGATATAGAAGAGGAGCTTATGGGATGTTGAAAATAGAGTGATCATTGCGATTTGTATGTACTATCTGTAGTCTATGTAGCGTTGTTAAATTTCATCGGTCACGGAAAGGGGTAGATGGACCCTAACCTGTCGACAGAAGGTCTTCACCCATTGTATCTTTCTCTTTGCGATTTTGGAATTCGGTGGATCCCGAATAGCCTGTTTTTTGATGGCTATATCGCATGCCTCAGAACGATATCTTGATGTTAAACGATGTCGGAGCTTCATCTGCAAGTAGCGGTGTGAATGTATACAGAAGAAAGCGAAGGAAGGATTACAATAGTTGGAGGAACGACCGTTGCGCCTAGCGCATGGCTCATCGACACGTTAACTTGTCCAATTTTTCCTTGTTGTTCCAGCCAGATCTGCCACAGGCATAAGTCCCAGTCTGAGGAGCGTGAACTCGCGAGGAAGAATCGATCCGTACACCACACAGGATAATCTCTAGGCAGAACAATAGGCGAGAAGGAAGGAGCAGGAAAGGTTATCTCTTTAGCGATCGTCAGAACAGCCGGAATTTGCAGGTGATGGGAGAGATGTTCCGATACAGAATGGTACAATTCAGCAGAGGGCGTCACCGTAGAAATTTCTGCAGGGACAATCATGACGGTGTCAGTAGGCGCAAACAGTCTGCCGATGTTGAGAAAGGTGTTAGGCGACAAAGAGGCTTGGGTATTCGTTTGGAAAATATGGACAGAGAAATAAGCCAATGAAGGAAGTGTCTTAATCGCATTCAAGTGCCGCAGAAGGTTTTGATAAGCAGAGGCAGAAGGTGCTAAGTTCGTTGTTATGACGAGCGACACAGGTCCTAATTCGGGTAAGATGGGAACAAAGCACAAAATGACTAAAGCTTACCACGCCAATACTGAGCCCAATGAACCAGCGACCCAAGATCTATCGAATCGTTCGCCCAAAGACAAGCTGTAGGACCTTTCAGGCTACCTGAGATCTCTGAAAACACAACGAAAGGTTCGAGCCCAGACTTCATTGGATGATGAGAGGCAATACGCGAAATTCGTCGAGATGTAGAGAGGTGCCACGGTTCTATAAAAGTGTTTTCAAGACACGAAAGTATGTGAAGATTGCCTAACGTACCGCCGAGATCCTCCGTTAATGGTGTGCTTAGTGGTCGAAACCAGAAGCAATACAAAGAGGCCGAAATGAAAAACAGGCTGAAGCAGGCGTATGTGAGGAATGTCAATCGGAGATAAGCATTGTTTGTCAACTGCCAAGACCAGATAGAGCGAAGTTCCGTCATTAATCCATCGTGAAAGGCGAGATAAATGGCGAGACGCCTGGAGCGTTTCGGAGGCAATGTTGGCAAGTTGAATGGGCTAGCGTTGGTCACGACATTGGGAAGATCTTGGGCGAAGTGAGCACGAAGGCGCTTTTTGGATACGGACGACGATATATGGCTCTGAATGCTGCCGGAGGCGGAAAGGGAAGGCAGGTCCAATTCTTCAGAGCTCATCGACATCGTTGAAACTCGAGCAACAAGAGACCACGATGAGGTTAGGGTTACATTTCAAATTGGAGGCATCCGATTCGGATTGGCATCGGATCAAAATGGCCGCCCCCGCAACTGACCGATCTTTCTGACTGGCTGTCGTCAGGCAATGAAGCTTGGCAGTGCGCTCCTCAGCAGACTGTCTCCGACCTAGGCATGCAACTTATAATGATGATCAGCATGCACCTCTACGCATTGTCCAGATCCCAGTCCATTTGGCAGATGGGAACTCGTCCTTGCATGTGTGAATGCCAGCAAATTTTCTGATCTCGCATAAACAATTTTATCTTCATTTTATTGGATTATGGCGTCAACTTCGCTCAATCCCAAACGATTCGGCTGGGATTTCCTCAATCATTTCCTTCAGCTAATCGTGTTCTCTCTAGGTCGATATCCCGCCATATTCACCGAGGGCCACCCAACTTGGGCGACGATGATTTACCTACCTTCTAGGGGATCGCTGGACCACAGCGATACATGTCGATCACGAAGCACAATGTGATCGTTTATGATCGGACGCATTATCCTTACCGAACCATCACACCTTCAAGTCGGACTTGTACGATTACGACGTTCACAAGTCTAACTCTTACCCTGCGTATCTTCGGCCGTCGTCTGATGCTGATATTCTTTGCTGGTGCATATGCATCATTGATTTCTACCGCGCCGTGCCAAGGTCGGATGCTGGCTGGATCCTAAAGATGACACTTCGTAAAAGACTCTACAGCTTTAAAAACTCGACTCAGCAGCCTTTCTAAACCAACAATTCCGATATGGAATCCCCAAACATCTTCACTGCTGGCCTCCGATTTCTTCACCGCATCCTTCTCGTCGTTCTCGGGCGTTACTTCCTGGTGGCGACCCAGCCTAGTATTCATTCTACCAAAGACTTGAAGGAGGGGGTGTCTGAAAAGATACCCAATCTTCCTGTCTCTAACCATAGTTTTGGCCCAAGGATCGACGCGAGATTCAACTCCGTCCATCATGCCTTCGAGTCCGCTGCCCGGTCCTAACAGTAACCAGGTCGCAGTTGTAGACCATCTCGGGAATTCCATATCGTACAGCCAACTCGACCGCCTCTCCTTACGCCTTGCTTCATATCTGACATCTCGCGGGGTCCGCCCCGGATCCTTTGTTGGTCTGGTTGTGCAGCGGTCGATTCCTCAGGTGGTCGCTATCCTCGGCGTTCTTCGCGCTGGTGCAGTTTATATTCCTTTGGATGGCGACGTCATACGGGATGACACACTTCAAGGTATCATGTCAGATGCTAATCCTTCATACGTTCTCGTCTCTAAAGGATGCATATCTCGTGCGGACTTGTTGAAGCCATCCGTACGGCTGCTTGGAAGATGTTCTCGACTCCATCAAAGCCTCTGAGACCGACTTCGTCCAAGATCGATCTCAGGGCTCCGACACCGCGTATATTATTTTCACATCCGGTATGAAGGCCTTATGCATTCTGGTCAGATTACTTATCAGGGTCCATAGGTACTACAGGAAAACCCAAAGGTGTCATGGTCAGCCACTCCAATGTTGTCAATCGTAGGTTCCTGCTCTTATATACAAGTGTCCTACAAATTAACAATTTCAGTTCTCTCCGTGGCTCCGGGAAACCTCCATATTGAACCGGGAGTCAAGGTTGCCCAGCTCTTGAATATTGGCTTCGACATGTGTGCTTGGGAGACTCTCGGGTGTTTAATGAACGGGGGGACTCTTTATTTGCGTGGACCCCACCGTGCAGATTGGGATAAAGGTCTTGAAAACGGTGGAGGTGATCATTGCTACCCCATCTATTCTGCTCCCACACAACCCTAAGGATTTCCCCAACTGTCCGCGTGGTTGCTACAGCAGGGGAGCCCTGCCCACAATCTTTGGCGGACAAATGGGCTTCGCAAGCTACGTTCTATAATTCATGCGGTCCAACAGAAGTATGTTATACGTTTGTGTCAATGTAATTCTCAACTCACTCAGTATACTTTCAAGATCACCATAGTCAACACGATGCATAGGCACATCCCTAATACTCCCCTTTCCATCGGAAAACCAACCCCAAACAACACGGTCTACATTTTGGATGAATACCTGCGGCCAGTACCCTTCGGAGCTCCTGGAGTAATGTGGGCGGGAGGAAAGGGTGTCTCCTAAAGGATATCTTGGATTGGACGAACTGACGGCAAAGAGATTCCTACCGGATCCTTACGTTTCGGATGGCGGGTGTGTCAGATCGCCTTTTCTGTGTCGTTTTCTAATGTCTTTTAGCCAAATGTATAACACCGGAGACATCGGAAAGTGGAGAGAGGATGGTTCACTGGAGCATCTAGGTCGTATCGACAATCAAGTCAAGATTAAAGTATGTTGGCGATTTTCCCAGAGCATTTATATCCAATTAATCATCTAGTAGGGATTCCGTGTTGAGTTGGATGGTGTTAGTGCAGCAATGCAGTCTTGTCCTGAAGTCACCGGAGCATGTGCACTCTTAGTAGGAGACGATCTTGTTGGATTCTACACGCCGTCGAAAGTTACAATGGACGGTGTGCGAGACGCCGTTACTCGAATTCTTCCATGGTATTCGGTGCCTACGAAGTTTATATCGATTCCGTCCTTGCCTTTGACCAAGTATGTTTCCCAACATTTACCTGTAATACTCAGCTGACTAAAATCTCCTGAAGAAACGGGAAAACAGACAAAGGAGAGCTTAGGAGCATTGCTCTCCAGAAAATCCTCGGTTGAGTTGACTTCAAACCATACCGCCATCTATTCTTAACACTACATCTATTCCCCACACCGCATCGTTGAAAACGGAGCCTTGTATGTATGGTAGACCAATATTAATCGCCTCAGGCAAGGCGTAGCCGGCTATGACAATTGCCGGTGATTGCAGACCAAGATATTCCCACGTTCATCTTGTAGTCTACCAATCGGCTCAATCCTGGTTCTGCAGTGTCTGCTAGGCGAGCTATTGTGCATCGTGTATCTCCATCAGCAAACTTCCGAAAGGCAGTGGAGGGTTCTTGATTCGATCTATAGCTGGGAATCTCTTGGAGTACTTACCGGCAACTGCAGCACCTCAATGACGACGAAGTGTACTACTTGATGCAAGTAATCTTTGCTAACAGGCGGATCGCTTGCGTGTCGACCGTATCGTGGAAGAGATCAAGGCAGTGTCCTGCTATACATTCATACGTTTGATGATCCAAGTATGGACGAGTCTCTAACACGTAAGAAGGGGAGTCCACTTTGTCCAATCAACCATTTGCTAAACAAAAACGACGTACCCTCTTCATTTCTGCTTCCTCGGTCATCATGTCCCAAGTGCGCGGCGTATGTCTGCAACGTGTTCAGCCATCGATCCCTCGATCCCTTCCATGCACGCCTAATCCACGCTGCGCTTGGACCGACTGCTCGCCTCGATGACGCCTCCTGGCAGGCTCGCGCGAAGATATTAAAGTGATACTTCTGTCTTTTCGTCGCAGTGTGCTCCCTACAATCCTAGTCGCTCCTTTCTCTCATTCCCTTCGGTTTCTCTGCCCTTCAACGACCCTCTACTCTCCGAGAAGAGCAGAGCATCATGAGCTCCACCCCATCAAAGTCTCTCCTTCGTGGCCGCCTAGGCAAGGCCATGCGTCGAACGTCCTCCGCTCTATCCCTGTCACGTACCAGCACGCCTTCTGGGTCGGATACCAGCTCCGGCAAAAATATCGAAGCACGGTCTGCAGTTCTGCTTCCGACAGACCCTGTAAAAAACGAGGTCCCTAGCCCTATAGCAGAGTCGCCGTCGAGGGAAGCAGCTGCAGTGGCAACTGATACTCCCCAGCCTGCAGGTTCTTCTCCACTAGCTCACAGTATTGTCTCCGATACACCCGTGCTCACTGCAGAACCTGAAGGCATGCCCGATTACCGAAGCACGGAGGGGCATACTTCCGTGGAGGACTCGCGGACTGCGACCTCCGAAGGCAAGGCCGACGAGGCCAGTCAGCAGGGCGGAACTGTTCCTAGTGAGGAGCCAGCGTCCGCGCCTCAAGTCGAGGAACAGGCTCGTGAAGCGCAGAAGGAGGAGTCAAAAGAAGAGCGTGCTTCACTAGCGGGCGAATCCATTCCCGTCACTCTGGAGGCCGAACCTGTCACAGCACCTCCACCAGCTCATGAAATGGACTCGGAAGGTGTCCCGCCGCATTCCGAAGTTCCTATGCAACCGGAACCAGTTCATGACGCCGTCTCTGCGCCCGAAGAAACCATTCCCTCTGGGTTGACATCCCGCCCTAGAGACATTCAGACCGAAAATGTTTCCCTCTCTGACGTTCATGAAGAATCGGCGAAGACGGTCATACAAATGCCTACTCCCGTGCTAGCAACCCCCACGGTACCTTCATATGACGCTGACTTGGCTCACGAGGTTTGGAGAGATACTCGCCATTCGTCTGTGGCACACTCACTGGCAGGAACGATAAGTGAACACATCGCTGATCACGAATCTCAATACGAAGGAACGACTAAGCAGTCAGTAAACCTTCCTTTCACTGTTTCATTGTAAACTTACACGTTCCAGAATTTCGATGCCAGTGGAGGACCCGTTTGCCGATCCTCTCCCTGTGGTAAATGTTTTGCATGATGACACGGTCATGCCCGAGTAAGTGGTACTTCCAGCCTTTTTCCTATTTCCAAGCTAATGTACCCTTTGAAACCAGGCCGCAGCATGAAGAAGCAACAGTGTCTCAGGATGACCAGTCCGTAGTCGTGTTCCCGCTCCCGCCAATACAGGACGTGATTCCATCAAAGTACGTGACATATTGTGAGAATTGTGCTACAACCTCAAAACCGACAGATCCATTCGCGCTACTTCATCGACGCAAAGCTTTGGGAACAGTATTCATCATTCCGAACCGGAGACGGAGTAAGCACCCTTCATTGATTTTTTGATGCAGGATATAGCTAACTTTCGACCCGAACAGTGAAAGGCGACCTCTACTCCCGCAGGTACCTTTCCCCAGGTCACCCGGGCCCTCGTACCTTCAGTCACAACTTCCAACTCGGGTCAATGTTTCTCCCCAGTCTGCATTACCGTCATCTTCGTTTTGGCCGTTACCAGCATCGTCGACTGCCCCTAGACTGAACCAGCTAGGTTGGATCGAGTTCTCTCTTCCTGATTCCACGGTATACTACGTTCACCCTACCCTGCGGGTGACAACCGATGTGGATTTACGGAACAACAAGAAGCTAGATCTGGTCACATCCTACTTTGACAACTACAAGGACGAACTTGCTCCGCCCGGCGGAATGGAATTGTGGCTAAGGGAGAGCGCCCAGAAGAAGAAGCGCGATCCCCCTCTTGTGGGATGGTGGATCGATCATAAAAGTCGAAGTGTGCCGTCATGGCTGCCAAGGAGAGGTCCCCCAGGATCGGGACGAAAAGATGAAGACGGTGTGTCCGAAATTTGCGGTTCAGGGTCTGGAAACTATAGACTGATTGACTTGCAGCTTTGGATATGGAATATCGTTACTGGGCGTTCTTGGAGGCACATCCAGCGCACATTCCGCTCCCTGCGAAAGCGCACGAGGAAGCCTTGAATGCTCTTACATGGGCATGGACAGGTGATTGTTTATTTTCCAGAGCGGTCTTGGACGTTATCCAACGTTTGCTTCAGATCGACTGCTTCCTTCTCAGCAAGCCACCTCAGCACCTTTCAGTCAAAATGAGTATCAAGAGCTCACTTCTTTACTTCGTGGAGGTACGCTCCACTGCCCAGAACACGGCATATATCTGAAGTTCCTTCCAGAAATTACCTCCGAGAATGGGATGCAATTTACCCGGATCGTATCTAGGATCCATCTTCGCATGAGTGAGCATGAAACAATTGTACTCTGTGAACCATTACTAACTCGTTCGTCCATAGTCCATTGGCGTCAATTGAATTTCCGTCCCAACAAGCCCCTTCCCCACGATGCAAGCGGCGACTTTTTACGTCCGCCTGTACGTCGCAGGCGGTTGGGCCGCGCTCTGGTCGACTTTTGTATCTCCTTCCTGTGTCTTGGCATTCCGATTATCTTTTACAACCGCTCAAACCATCGAGGAATGGACGAAGAAGGTGGCATTCGAGGTGCTGCGCCCATGCTAGTGATCGGTGCCTGCACTTGTCTTGTGGTAAGTTCGCTTCATCTGCTTCAGCATTTAAACCCTCACAATTTCTCTCTGGATAGGCTTCCATTGTTTTGAGTGCATCGGTGACTTTCCTTTCCCTACCAGGGCTGGATAATGTCGCGCGTGTTATAGGGCTTCTCACCGTGCTCTTTTCCGCATTTTCTCTGACTTCAACGGTCATTGTCATATTCAAATACAAGAGTGACGCAGACAGGGCTGTGTCTTTCATAGGCGGTGAAGGGCTGATGATCATTTCCGTAAGTTGTCCCTGTATTTTAATCACGGCAACTTGACACTCAATCGGTGTTTTTATGAAGCGACGACATGTATTATATTCTTTGCCACTAGTGTTCTTGGCCTATGCGATTATCGGTTTCGTTGCGGGCGTCGTACTATATTCTTTTAGAGGGATGTCCGTCACAGGTTCACCTATGATATCACACCACTTTCAGGAATACACACGATGGACCGTGGTAGGATTCCTTGGTGGTCTTCTGGGTATCTTGACGACGTCGATTATTCTCATGAAGCAGTGAATTACCCTGTAGATGTACTTGCTTGTATCTATTTGAAGTTCGGTTACTTATTGATGACGCCAGCGGCCATGACATTGTTTCTGTTGGCTCTATTTTTTAGATCTCATCGGCGGTCAAAAGCCATCATCGTCGATTCATCGATGCATCCATCATTCAGGCATAGATTTCACTGTATATTTTTATCTGATTCAGAGCGCGGTGACAGTCCTTTATCTGGAGGTCACTGATCTTTCAAAGTTGGCATCTTTTCATTTTGATTCAGTGCCTCTACGCTATACTTGTTCTGATAATTCCTTTGTTACTACAACACACGTCGTTGAGTTATGTCCGCAATTCCATAAGATGGCATCCTTTATCGCCGTGATCTCCAGTGACAGACTGGTACTTACTACAGCTTCTTTATGGGCGCGCTGCTCTGAATATTCGACTTTGGCTCGTTGCAACACAGGCGCTGCAGCTGTTCCTTGATCTTCGTCACAGCACGGTCATACTGTCCGCGTTACGATATGTTAGAGCATCTCCAAACTCCAAACAGGGATGGGCTCTTATGTATGACTGCGTCCCGCGGGATGATAGTTGTCGCGTTACGAAAGTTTCAAGAAGCTATCCGCCGACAGCAGTTTCGAGAATGTACTTAGGAAGCTCTCATTTTCAGCGGATGAGGTGCGCAGAAGCCATCAGACAGATAAATCATTCAAAGAATTCAATCACCTTTGGGGCGTGTGAATCAACAAACTTCTTTCAAATTTGTCGGCCGGGCCCGCTGTGTCACAGCACGGGCCCGGCAAATCTCATATAGATATACTGTCGTCCGTGGTCCAGGTGGTGCCGGACGTCTCCTCATTTGACGGGGACATAGATGTTGTAGATACATGCAAGTTGTCATCGGATACGTAGGTGGGAGATCGGACAACGAAGTGAAGCTCTTTTCATATGGAAAGACCTATTCGCTTTGCCTTTCATATGACGCTTTTTCTATGTGTGCCTTCATTCGGCATTAGAAAACGTGTCAGCTTGGGACTGGAATGTCGGTGTGTCTGTTCAGTAAGTAGCGACGAAGTCGAGTGAAGTGGTTTACCAAGACGACAATTCGCCAGCCAATATTCATGCGATTGATGGATAACAATGTGGTAAAAGGCCGGCGAGCATCCTGACTGCTGCAGTAGGTGTTTCTTGAGGATAGACGGTATTAACATGAGTGGGTAACAGGCTGTGAACCTCGCGGAAACAGCGAGGCAAGCAAGAGGCAAAGAAGGGAAGGCGCAACTTGCACCTCAATTGACTCCGCGCCCCTGAATGTTGGGTCCATATATGGAAACCACGTGGTTCCACATTTTCAGGCCCCTTGTAAATTGCAGTCGCTCCTGGTCGCGGTCGCTCTTCTCACCCAACTGTCAACGTTTCCACCTCAACTTTGTTTTCCGTCGATATACCCTGCATTTTTCCATTCTGGATTCGGTGAATTGGAGCTTAACCCAGGTCGGTTCTCTATAGGCCTGTGTTCCTCTGATTCGCCTATATTGATCAAAGCGCTCCCCTCCAGCTTTCCAACGACTCCTGGGCATATAATGGAAAACGGAAATGCAGCTGTTCCAGACCCGAGAGAGCAGCGGAAGCTTGCGGTCGCCAAACTGAAACGCGCAGCATCACTGCCGCGGATGGAAGGCGGACGACGACCTCGAATGCACACAGAGGCCGTCAGCGAGGGAGAGAAGGTACAGGATAGCAGAGACCAGACGCCTGATATTGATACGCCGCCGCCGGAGAGCGTAGAACCAGAGGCGCCGCCAGCAGAAGTCGACGCGCAAATCCAGGAACCGCCAGTAGAAGAGAATATGGAGGCAGAAGAAGCAGAGGAGGTTGCCGCTACTCGCCCATCATCACGTTCAGGCCGTCGTTCACGTTCCCGACGGCGGTCCTCACGGGGCTCCAAAGATTTGAAAGCAATGAAGACCAGAAATATGCAGACACCAACGCCCACCCATGGCGACTCTTCCCCGGAACTTGGTGTAATAAGTCTAAGCCCTGTTGATGCCCCAGCGATACCTCCTTCGCCAATACCATTTGCCAATTCTTTGTTGCGAACGCGTCTACTCAGGTCGCCCACTCCCAGTGACAGACCGAGTGCGCCACCAACACCGCTTCTACCATCCCTGGAAGACATTCAGCGGAGGGGACTGCAACGGTCGCATAGCGCCATCGGTAGACAAACAGCGATGCACAAACTCACTGGAGGTACCGATGTGTATGATCCTACCTTGTCTCCTTCTCCCACACCGCCTCCACTATCGGCAAAACTTCGTCGTAACCCAACAGTTACTGGGGATGAACGTCTTACTGCCGAGCGTACCCTTGTGCGTAGGCAGCTGCTTGACGTCCTGGCTCCGAGATTCACTAAAGAGGCGGATGCCGAGGCAATTAGTGGCGAAGATCGTTCAGCAGCACCCTCACCTACGAGCAAACGGAGGCGGCGTAGAAAGCGTTCCTCGACGAATACTCCTGTTCCTAATGCTGGTGTTTCTGACTCTGAGTACCTCACCACTTCTACGAATACCCCCATTGCCCCTCCGACGCCACTACCGCCCACCCTGCCTCCTACACCATTACCCCAAACTCCTCAACCGCATCTGGACATATTGCCCGATGTTAGGGCAAGGTCCACAACTCCAAATCATTTCACCAGTTCGAGCGCAAGCCCGGAACAAATGCAGTCACCTCCTCTCCTCACTTTGGAAGAAGAACCTCGGACAGAGCAAGATCGACCAGAGCCAGGAAGGAGGAGAAGTGTCGTCATTGAAGAGGAAGAAGATGAACGATCGCCAATGTTGTTCCAATATCCCGGTCTTCCCCCCAGCCCACCCGAACGGACACCAATCAACGGGTCTCCTTTACGAATGCCACATAGTTCCGACGCGCCATCAATTGTATCGACGGAAGCCGCTCACACAGGGGTTGTCGGTGTACCTATCTACCTCAGTACCAGGACGCCGTCGAAGCGGGACACGTTTCCAGACAGTCCATACCTGCTTTCTAGTCCAGGCAGTCCATACCTACTTTCTAGTCAAGACGTAGTTCGCAGTGAAGATGACGAGGAGGAGGTTCTGTATCCTGCCGATACGTATCCATTTCGACCCTATGACGACGGATATGGACGTGAGATCAGTTGGATTGCCTCCCCAGGTCAGTGTGGTTCATTCTCGAACATAGCGGTACTCATCTCACCTAGTTCCAGAAATCCGCATGCCAATTGATGATGACGACGACGATATAGATCGAGAGGAAGAGGATGAATTGGACTTTGAGGACCGCCCGGCGTCACGAACATCTGTGCCAATTTTGCAGCAGGACGCCTACGATTCATCCCCCCGCGCGTCTTCAGATTCGCAAAATGTGGTCATTGAATCAGAAACATCGCCAGACACAACCCCATCGCAGCCTCCGCCCTCACCGCCTTCGTCAATGGCTGCTCTGTCTACCTCCCTGACGCGCTTGAGCGATGAGTCTATTTCTGCCCAAGCATTTCCATTGCGGCTGTCTGTGGCGTCACCCTTGCAAGGAGACCGTTCCCCACCCAGCACAGACTTCATAGAATTGGATGATCGAATGTTAGCTACTGATGCATCAAAACGCAGTGGTGGAGATTCTACCTCAACCAGCACCTGGGAGAAGATCAAAAGCTTCACCAGGTCTGGCTCCAGTAGCGGACGTCGTTCACGGACTAATAGTATTGGAGCACGGGAACGGCGGGATCATACAGATTCCAGTATCAGCCGCGAAAGCGGAGCGAGTCTTAATAGCGGCAGGATGGACAGGCATGATGGGAGTGCTTTTGCCCTGCAACAGTCCCAAATCATGCAGTCACCACCTGCTTCGGCTTCAGTGCCTTTGTTGTCAGCCCCTTCCGCGTCACCTGTTCCACTTGCTTCAGGTCTTGACTACCCCCAGTATCAGAGCTCTAAGCTGTTCCCATTCCCAGGAATGAAGAAACTGGAAGAACAGCGTCGAGCTAAAGGCAGGATCAGTGGTTCTTCATCCACGCCAGATGTCAGTATTCTAGGCAGCGGGTTGGAGGAAGAACAAGCCCCCATGTCAGCCAGATCATTGAATACGCTTCAAGGTGGTGAACTGAGTAGCGAGCACAAGATCGGACATCAAACCTCTGATACAGCTATGCGATATCAATACCTCAATTCACCTCCCATTGCGTCTTCGTCGAGTCAACAGGATTATTTCAACATTCCCTCTGCAGGATCTAGTACATCAAAACTACCTATGACGCTGCCGGCTGTACGGAAATGGCTGAACACGAAACGGTCAAAGTTTTCATCGCCGTCGTCTCCTCCTGGCGATGGTGCATCAAAGAAGGCCTCTTTCTCCGATTTACTCCGCATTAGGAAAGACAATGAGATAGTAACCGACCACGAAGAGACACTTACCACTGGAACGACAAGCACTCTTGTTGGTAAGCCGTCGCCGACCCTCCCAACTTCCCCTATATCTTCTCAGGAAATCTCGCCCATTTTATCTTCACCAAGTGAAGAGACCCCAAAGGCGAAGAAGGTTGTTCCTGCATCAGAAACAAGTGACGATATGTCCCCCATTTCTCCGCCGTTACTCTCACATAGTAATAGCAACATCATGTCTTCCCCTCCTGATCCACTATCCCCAACTCCCGATCCTTCATCTTCACTGAGCGAGTATCCAGCTCATTCTACATCTTCCTCATCCTCTATATCATCATCCCACTACTCCTCAGTCGAAGCATCCGGACCCCAAGGCCCTATTGTCCTAGAACAATTGGATGATAATTTGGCCCGGGGCTCGCGAAGTCCTATGTGGGCAGCTGCTATCGAGGAGCCTGCTCGGAAACTCCTCATATCATCCCCTGTTCTACAGGTGGTGAACGCCAATACCGTCAAAGATCGCTTCCTTTTCCTGTTCAATGACATTCTCGTCATTGCCAAGCCAGTTATACAGGATGAAGACATTGACAAGCCTAACGTCGACAAGACCTTTACGGTCAAGAATGTCGTTATGCTGCAACAACTGCGTTTCAGCGGCGATCGGACAGAAACTCAAGCGAAGTCTAACTATGCTGTACCTCCCAGGAACCCCATCCTTCGGACATTCATCCATCAGTTCAACAAGGACCCCGACCAAGCGATTTCTAATCTATTTTCCAAATCGGGAATACCCGACGACCCTGTTTTCCTAGGCCAATTGCTTTTTAGAACGATGGAGCTTGACCGGAAACAGCTTGGAGAATATTTATCGCGGAGGACATCAAAATTTGTACTGAAAAGCTTCCTCGACAGCTTTGGGTTTGTGGGTTTGAGGCTGGACAGAGCACTTAGGGCGTTCCTTTTCTCCATAAATGTCGCGTCTAGATCCAGCCTTGACTATCTTGCCGACGCTTTCGCAATTCGGTGGTACGAGGCTAATGCTGCCATCGTTGCGTATGACAGAGATCTCGCGCAAAGCTTCGTCCGGGCAATCGTTCAAATGAATGACATTGTACATGGGAGAATTTCGCAAGAACCTGAACCGACAAGACCTCTTCGCCACCAAGTCACTTGTCGCGAGTTCATCGAAGCCTTCCGACGCGTTGATATACGTTGTCTCATATCTGATGAAGTCCTGAAACAAGTTTTTGACGCGACGATGCGGGAACACCTTTCCATGGCCCGCCCATCGAGTTCGATGAACTCTACGATCAACATCAAGCGTCCACTGCCAGCACGCTTGACTTATAG
Organism: Armillaria novae-zelandiae; assembly: GCA_030435655.1. Lineage (NCBI taxonomy): Eukaryota > Fungi > Basidiomycota > Agaricomycetes > Agaricales > Physalacriaceae > Armillaria > Armillaria novae-zelandiae. Next base: position 779,220 of record JAUEPR010000004.1, on the reverse strand, counting down.
GCAGCAATCTGAGCCCGTTGTTCTTCGTCTACCTCAAGCCGACCCCAACTTGAGCCTTCATCTTTACGGAGAGGGGCTGGTTTTTGACCCACCCGTCTTGACCTTTGCCAAATCGTCAGAGGCCTCTTTTCGTGTGACGGGTGTCTCGCTCGGACCCAAAACGATGCTCATGTGTCGGTCGGGTGCGAACGCGCTGAGATACAGCGGTCTCCCGCTCAGCAACACTGTCATCGTGGAGAGAGCGTTCATGCGCAACACGTTCCAGGTCGCTTTTAGAAATCACCACGGACTCAAGAGGCGATATATGTTTAGTGTGGACGACCCGGTGATAAAACATAATTGGGTGGCGGAGTTACGGAGACGGTGTGATGGTGTCTCGTCTATGCAGACGTCGGGGACAGGGACGTTCCATTGGGCTGCGGAGGTGATGGCATTCAGAGTGTTGCAGGAGACGCTGGTGGGGCCTTCGGCGGGTCCTGCTGCCAAGATCCACAAGGCAATGGAAAAGCTGAGCGGGACAAGGAAGACTAACCTGGACAGCATGCATGTCAGATCCAAGTCGCGTAGTCAAGTGTATCATCGACATGGGGCGGGCAGAAATGAGCTGGACCTGTCTAGCGGACAGATTAGCATTGATCCGACAGAGGGGGATGCCAGCGGAGATGATCATCCTGTGTGGACGGGTCGTGATTTGGAGATGCAATGTCTGCAAAATAGCTCAATTGCGTTGGTGCTGTCGTATTTGCAGGTGGGAGCGCCTGCTCCAGGGGTATCATGACAATGACGTGAGGAGATATTTTCTTTGTGAGTCTTCTGACCTTGAAGACGATTCGGGTGCTAACGTATATTGGTTAGACTTTAATCAGTTGCTCGTTCTTATTGAATCTATCCCAGGCTTTGTACGTTTTCTTTGATGACTCCGCTCAGTATTATCGCTTTGCATGAACCTCCGCCCTTCGATTTCTTTGGTCCTCTTCGTTTACTATTATTGATTTGGTTATGGTTTTTCTTTAATCTCTATGACTTTGCTTCTAACTAGGTATACAATTGTGTTGTAGCGGCATTAACATGTGGAATCTGTTCTGATCTTAAATAAAGTAATCTATAATACGATAAAAAAAGAATGTATGAAAAGATGGAGCATGTGGAAATGAACTGACATGAGGCAGATGGGATGAATTCGAAGAGTGAGATGTGGCGGGTCGCTCTAGACTACGCAACCAATAAAGTTGGGGAAACATATATAGCGAATCCTTGTGCTTGATTGAAATGTGTCGCGACGCTCACCATGGCGAATGAAACAAAAGGCAAAACTAATCCGGAAGAAAAAAAAAGGAGTGGAGTTTACTGGTATTTGCCAAAGTCGATACGTTGATCAACAGCACTCAACCTAGACCTCATCCCTTTTCACATCCTATCTTTTTCCTGCCTCCATATTATTTAAATGCCCCGATAGCGCCCCTTCATATGGCTCGTGTATATGCAAGCGTCAACGCCACCCTGGGGAAGGGGTGGTATGATTACGGTGGGTCTGGCCTGGCGCCGTCCAGACCGTCACTGAAGATGACTCGCAGATAATTCCACGATTGAGTGGTCCCCGCCCGACCGGTATGAGATTGTGCGACGGATGGGTGGTGGAAAGTACTCCGAGGTGCGTCGTCACGCTCTGGCTCGTCGTCCCCGTTTTTCAACCATTCTCCCTAGGTGTTCGAGGGCATCGATACAGCAAACAATGATGTGTGTGTCATCAAGGTCCTCAAGCCCGTTGCGAAGACAAAAGTGAAGCGGGAAATCAAGGTGCTGAGGAACCTTTCTGGTGGTCCGAATGTCGTGGGGTTGATTGACGTCGTGCGGGACCGTGAGTAGCATGGCTTTTTCTGCTGTGCATCACTGAATCGGCAGTACCAGTATCGGGGAAATACCACAGTTTAGTCATGGAGTATGTGGAGAATGTTGACTGGAAGGTACTCATTGGACGCCTGGTAGAAGCAGACATCAAACTATACATGTTCCAAATGCTCAAAGTACGTGACTTGACTCTTGTGTCCGTCGCTCCTGGTGACGATCACGGCGACTGCAGGCGCTAGATTTTGTACACTCCCACGGAATCATGCATCGGGATGTCAAACCTGGGAACGTTATGATAGATCATCTAAATCGCAAGGTCAGTCACCGTCTTGCTTGTTGAAACGACGAACTGACGAGTTTCCGCAGCTTCGCCTCATTGACTGGGGGCTTGCCGAGTTCTATCACCCTGGTACAGATTACCATATCCGGGTCGGCTCGCGCTACTATAAATCGCCCGAACTACTCGTGGGCTTCCGCAAGTACGATTATAGCCTCGACCTTTGGAGTCTCGGATGCATGTTTGCATCGATGACCTTCCGGAGAGAACATTTCTGGCGTGGCTCAGACAACAGTGATCAGCTGCTCAGGATACTCAAGACGCTTGGGACGGACAAGTTTGATCTGTACCTGCAGAAGTATGATATCAACTTTGAGACGGAGAACGACGCGCTATTAGCGAGGTTGGTGTTTGCTTTTGTGTGTGAAACTGATGAGCTGACACGGACCGCAGTTACACGAAACGGGGCTGGACGGAGTATGTGACAAGCGAGACACAGCACCTTGCGTCTGGGGAGGCGTTGGATCTGCTGGATAAACTTCTACGATATGACCATGCTGAGCGCCTAACAGCGCATGAGGCCCAGGCCCATGTGTACTTTAGTGAGTCCTTGGTTCTACTTCTAGTCGACTTGCGTCTTACTCGTGCTTGTGGCAGATTCCGTGAGATTGGAGGCTCTTTCGACGAAGGGCGAGCATGTGAGCGATTCTGGCTTCTGCTCGACATGATAGAGCCCTGGCTGTGTTATTTATTGAGTGCGATTTATTTTTTATTCCATTGGGACATAATAGCTGCAGCATGTGTACTATTCATATATTGTTATCGATGCAATTTGTGCACGGTAGACGTCATTCGAAACGTGGGTAAGAATCATGCAAAGGGTGCCGGCAAGATTAACGGAGATGGTAAGGCCTGCGCTAAAGTAGACTGAACGTGTAAATTACAGGTACTATGAACAGAACAATGAACAGAACAATGAAATGACCCCGCTATCTCATGATTGGGGAAAGGCGTCAAATCGAAGTGCGTGTCTATTTTCGAAAAATCCATAGCTGTCTGGTGGACAAGCAATGTCCTACGCTCCCACCCCTTATCATGTCGGTAACAGCAAGGTGTGCATGCGGTATGCATGCAGTTTCAAGGCGCTAGGATTGGAAGAGAATATATTGGCATGGGCCATGCATGAGCATCCATTCAACCAGCCCGACCCCATGGCAGACCAGCGGAAACACTGTCCGTATACCAACTCGAAGAGGAAGCCAATGGTGGAGACGTACATCTGGGTCGAGGAGCAGCGGTGGGCGACGGCGCAGTGGGTATTTGAGCAGCAGATGCGGACGGTGTACGGCGCCAGTTTAGATGAGAAGCAGAGGGCCGCAGCAGAGAGACGGCGGGCAGACGAGCATCGACGCACCGTCGAGGAGATAATCGCAGGGAAAAGGAGTCGCAAATTCAGGTCGAAGGAACGGCCGCTGAAGATGACATGGGCAGACTACCAGACGCGATGGCAGGCCATCCACTCGTCGTCGTCGCCTTTATCATTTTCCTCCATCCCATGGCCACAGAAAATCCAGCCAACTACACCATCCGATATCTCTCTTGCTGCTATCGCCAGTTTCATATTCGCATACCCTGGGACGCAGTCGCGTAAGGAACGCATTCGCAGTGCCCAACTGACGTGGCATCCAGACCGATTTCAAAGGCTACTGGGTAGGATTGTGGAGGACGAAAGGGAGAAAATTAAAGAAGCAGCGGGCATCGTCGCAAGGGCGCTCAATGATTTGAAATAAGGACTATTTACATATGTTTAGTTTCGACGTCGTTTGCTTAGTAGTATTCCTGCCGCTGCTCGATAATTTATCATCATGTTCCGTCTGACGCGTCTGCCTCTTCGTCGTTGTCTTCACACCGCAGCGGGCCCACGGACGCGCCAATTCCCACGGGCGGGTATTGCTCTTGGCGCGTCGGCCGTCGCTACTTATCTCGCATGGCGGACGACCAATACACCTATTGCTCTTGATGCACCAGCTGGTAAGCTGCTCTCATGAATCTAGAAAAACAGCTGATTCAGTGCTCCCTCAGCTGCTGTGATGGAGGAGGAAACGAAAAATCCATCAACATCCCCCGCAGAAGAGCCGCAGAGTGAAAGCAGTGGAGGCGGCGGAGGAGCATACAATCCAGAAACCGGCGAAATAAACTGGGACTGCCCATGTCTCGGCGGAATGGCGCACGGGCCTTGCGGGCAAGAGTTCCGTGACGCTTTTTCGTGCTTTGTGCACTCTGAAGACGAGCCAAAGGGTATCAACTGCGTCGAAAAGTTCCAAGCGATGCAAACCTGTTTCCGGGCTCACCCTGATGTATATGGGCCAGGTATCTCTTCGTTGTCCTTCCCCAGATCAGACCCTCATTCTTTTTAGATATCATGGAAGACGATGAAGACGAGCAACCGGCCCCAGCATCCGCCGATGCGCCATCACCTGTTGCTCCCGCAGAGCCTGAATCTGGATCTGAACAGCAGCCTCAAAAAAAGAAAAGCAGTCAGCTTTCTGCTCCCCCGTCATAAAACGGCCTCTTAGACTTTACACCCCCGCCACTCAGTTGGATAGCTATAATTAATACACATTTCACAAGCAAAACAGTTCGCAAATAGTACAAGAAAGAAGGCTCAGTCCATTCTAAATCTCTTCTCGATAACGTCCGGTCCGTCATTCTCCTTGACCATCTTATATCCGTTTGTAGAGAACAACTTTGACCGCAAGAATGGAGTGATATCGAATATGTCGTGCTCCTTGGCCTACAATAGTTGTCAGCTCATCTGAATAACGGAAAAGACCTTCTCTTACCCGTTCTTCCAAGTCCGTGAGCTTGACAGTGACGACCTCTGGCTGCTGGTGGCGCAACGACTGAAGGAACCGCACCTTATCCTTCACAAGTTGACCCAACAAGAAGGCCAAGAGCTCTTCGTGATCTCGCGACTGAGTAAGGTATTTTCTAAAGCCCTGCGTCAAACCATCAGCACCTTGCAAAGAGCCGCAGAGAAAAGTTGACTTACTCTTTGCAAAGTCTTCTTAATGCTCATCTTTTGTGCACTGACAAAGCTATTCACGGCTACCTCGATGGCTAAATCAATGTCGTCGGCCCTAACATACTCTCGGAGAGCCATCTTTGCGCTCGCTTCTGCCATTCGTATCATGCTCTCCAAATGCCGAACGGTGATCGGGTAGGAACCGGTAGCCATCGACTCGCGACGCAGGTCCGCAAACAGCTTTGATAGTTTTTCTTGGTCCACATCGAACAACTTCGGGCGTATCTTTTCTCTTGCGTACATAATATACTTGCGGAGGATGTCCTGAGGTATGATCTATTGATGAAATCCGGTCAGACCCTAGAAATAGATAAATATGCTTAAAACCACTCACGTCTTCATCGAGAGTCGTTCCAACATCCATCTCATCCAGCTCTTTCTCAAATTTGGGATGGCTCCTCAAATGACTTCCCACCACGAACCTTGCCAGCAACTCATCCATAACAGGGTCAACATTGTCCTTCACCACACACAGAACGTCGAACCGAGACAGAATTGGTTCTGTCAGCTCCACGTTCTGCTGGAAGGGGATCGTCGGGTTATAGCGCCCACGAGTAGGATTAGCGGCAGCGATAATTGCACAGCGCGCCTGCAATGTCGTCACTATCCCCGCTTTCGCGATAGAGATAGATTGCTGTTCCATCGCCTCGTGAATGGATGTCCGGTCGGCGTCGTTCATCTTGTCGAACTCATCGATAAGACATGTTCCTTTGTCCGCTAACACCAAGGCACCACCTTCCAGTGTCCATTCCCTGGTGACCGGGTCCTTGCGTACGCTTGCCGTGAGACCAACGGCAGATGCACCCTGACCTGTGGCAAAAACGCTCCGATGTGCTGTTTTCTCCACGTACTTGAGGAACTGAGATTTCGCGGTACCTGGATCGCCGAGTAGGAGAACATTGATGTCACCACGAATTCGTAGTTTATGGTTGATATCTTTCGATACACCTCCGAAAAGGGAGAGCGCGATGGCCGTCTTGATGTCTTCGTGTCCGTATATGCTGGGAGCAATAGACTTTATGATCCTCTTGCGAATTCGCTCATCACGAGCAAGGGAGCGCATGGCACGCTCATCCTCCTCAGTGAGGCGAAAGGCGGCGAAGAGATCTTCTTTTTTGTTGACATGGTTGGCCTCGATGACAGTGGAGAAGACGGGGAATCCGTTACGTGAGTTGAGGGATGCATCAAAGTTATTGCGGTAGATACCGGTGACCTCCTACAAAGAGAGCTGAGGAATGTTTGGGAAAAACAATGTAGAGTAGACCTACGATCTCCTCTCCGGGTTTAGCCCTATCAATGAGATCCCACAGAAGGACAATTTCACGATGACGAGGAAGGCGACCAGCTGGTACAGATCCAGGGGACTCTTGCAATGTCATACGCTGGTAGTTTCTGTATACCGTCTAAGATGACGTTTAGCGCGCTTTTTGTAACACAGAGAAAAAGTAAACTTGCCTGTTCGGAGTTGACCTGGAATGGTCCCTTGCTTTCGCAGGCTGCACAGTAGCTAACCTTAACCTCCGTCGTTGCATCTTGGTAAAACGGCCCCAGGACGGCTCCGCATTTTCGACAATCAAATTTGACATACTTGAGCTGCGGGAATACACCGCTTCTACGGGTGACAACGCCAGAAATGCGAACAAGGTTGTTCAGGTTTGACCGACGAAGGTCGCGAAGAGAGGAACTCAGTGGGAGATCGGCGATACGGACGTGCACCTCCGAGTGGATACGTTCATAAGCCGGATAGTACACAAGGATGGCAGCGAGGGCGACTTCGTCGAAGATATTGAGCATGGAGGCGGGTGAATTGGTGAGGAAGTAAGCCAGGATAGGTTTGGAAGTAGCCAAGTGAAGATATGAAATTTCGAGAGATTCGGCATTGGCTGGGAGCTAATCAGGGCACTGATATGAGAGTGATGAGAAGTAGGACATACTTTCTCCTAAGTTACGGATGCGCGCTCCATAGACAGATGAACCGCTTTCGTCGACGTATGTCATGAGGAAATGACGGAAATGACGGATGATGGAACGTCGAACGCGCTCATTGGCGATCCATTCGACGATGGACTTCGCTTTGATGTCACTCAGTTGCTCCACAGGTAGTTCCTAGGATTAAAGTGAGAAATGACAGGTGAGGCAGAAGGAAGAAAGAACTCACGTCCTCAATACCATCCATATCGTCAGCATCCCTTCGCTCGTCGTACACTCGTCGCGTGCGCCTCTTCATTCTGGACACGCCAAGGTCATCGTCCGACTCATCTTCAGCATCCATATCATCGTCTAAGAGGAAGTCCGGGACACGGCTACGTTGTGCCGCACGTGTACCCTTCTTTCCGACGCGTTCCCTGCGGTCTCTGTGCGCCATCGCCAAGTCGGCTTTCCGGCGCGCCTCTGCAGATATCTCATCTAGATCTTCGTCGTCATCGATGCCCGCGTCTGAATATTTGTCCAGAAGCTCATTTTCAGCATAATCTCTGTGAATCGTGGGTCAGTGAACGATTAGACGCGTGGTGTGGTGCGATAGCTTACTCCTCAAGGTTGTCAGCAAAAAGGTCCTCCCCATCATCATCGTCATCGTCATCCTCTACGTCCCTGACGGCATCCCTGTCATCAAGACTGTCATCTGTGTCCGAGAATGGGGCAGGCGGGGAGGAAGGAGGCAGTGATGACTGCGAAAGACGACGTTGGGGCGTCGCCTGTACAGGTGGCGACGAAGCAGGATCAGCAGATGGCTCGCGTCTTCTTTTTGCGCGTCTCGGTGTCTGATTTTGGGACTAGAATATGTCAGAGGGCTCGAGCATATACGAAATTTGAGCAGCGTACCATGGTGGAGATGAGAAAGAGGAAAAGAAGACGCGACGCGTTTTCCATTTAGCGGAGTTTCAATCCCGTTTCCCACACTTTCCCCCCATTTCTCTGCTTAACTCGGCAAATTGATGGTTGTCGTATCGAAGCATCTATATCAGGCGGACAAAAGTATGTATTTACGCTGGTTGGCTACTCTCAGGACCCTGCTACCACGATGGCACCCAAGATCGCCAACAGCGCTGCAGCCAAGAAAGCCGCCGCCAAAAAGGCCAAAAGAAAAGCGTCCCAGCAGGCAGGTAAAAGTAGGTGTCCTAATAACATCTTCGTCAGAATGCAACCTCTGATCGATGGTAGCCAATGAAGCTGTAGCTACATCGTCGCAGATCGATAAGGACGTCCCAGTCCCAAGATTCTCACACGGTGTTGTGGAAAATACAGGTCAGCTACCCCAATTCATCCCCGCCCCATTATATTCACATTCGGATATGCACCAGCTCTTCCTGAGGGATACGTCGAGCATAAATTCGAACTTAAGGAAGCCGATGCCCACAAGACATGGGATGAAGACGACATCAATCTGTTGCTATATACTACTCAGCCTCCTATCAATGTGGGCACCACTCTCGCTGACTTTCCCGATGGCTGGACCGAATGCATAGTATCCCCTCCGCTGAAAAGCACCATCCTTGAAACCCCAGGTTATCCTGCTCGTATCAAACGACCGGACACACCGGCCCACTGCATTTCTGAATCTCCAGGGAAAGGCCTAGGAATATTCGCAACGCGCAAAGTGACTGCGGGGGCGCTTATACTAGCGGAAAGAGCTCTGATGATAGCGCCTGCCGGGGTTCGGGGATCACCTGGTATTTTCGAAAAGTACTCTGCAGAACAGGCCAGACAAACGGTACTCTTCGAATGGGAAAAGCAACTGGAAGTCGCCTACAAGCGTATGCCTGAAGAGCATCAGAAAGCCTTTATAGCGTTGTACAACAGCCATACTCAGGATGGAAGTGGGCCGATCATGGGTGTCATGCGAACGAATGCCTATGGACTTGGAAGTCGGCTGGAAGACAAATGTTTGTGCAATAATATGAACAATTTGATCATTTCTCTTACATAACTATCGTCACAGGGCTTGGTGCCGTGGGAGCGGCTTACACGGGTGTCTTCAACGAACTATCTCGCCTTAATCATAGGTCAGATTAAATCCAATTGCGTCTACACAGGGTCATAATCTTGCTCCATTTACAGTTGTCGTCCGAATACATATCGTACATTTGATATGGTGTCCTTTGCTATGGAGATTCGTGCTCTCCGTGATATCGAAGAAGGCGAAGAATTAACTACGTCCTACTCGGATCTGCTCGTCCCGACTGCCACGAGGCAGGAACAACTCGAACCCTACGGTGTGCGCTGTGATTGTGAATCTTGCTCTAATCCTCGCGTGTCCGATGATCGTCGAATGGAGATTACGAAGAAATGTAAAGGGGATATCCTTGCTGACCGGTTCTCTCGGTGGTCCATGAATCCACGTCTATCCGACGACTTTGCACTCCGAGAGGGTGAAAGGCTACTGAAGCTCGTGGAGGATGAGGGTCTTGAAACGGATATCTGCTACAGCGAGCTTCTGTTGCACCTGACCATGGTGCATGCTGCATTGGGGAACACGAAGGAGACAGGTCAATACACAGTTAGGTGGATAAATGCACATGTCGCCAGAGGGCGCTCCTCGGAAGACCTGTTTGAGGAGATCCAGACGCTAAAGCAGACCCTTACTATCTTTACTGGTTGTCGTGTGCGTCTACGCCAAGATGGCAGTGGGGAGCTCAATAGATTGGCAGGGAAATTGAGAGAGATGAAGGTTTGAACTTTTGGCACTAGGCTTTCAACTTTCTTTCGGATATTCGCTCTGATAATGAAAATGAATGGTAGTGCTCTCTTGTTGTATTTTTCTTGTACTTGATCATACGGTCAATTATTTTATATGGAATAACCGCACTATGGAATCAACATTTGGGGTACACGGAGCTCCTAGGCTGAGATATTCTATGCAACCGTCATCCGGAATATGGAATATGATCTGAGGATGATATTCCATTCGGTGGTGGTCCTTTTTAGCAGTTTCGCCCATCAATCATGATCTATAATGCATTTTCATTGCTTGTATTGACAAAGAGACTGTAAAGCTATAGAATATGTGGTCGAGCCCACTTCAAGTCCCTATTCTTCCTTACTCATTGAGTCCTCATGGTGGTCCCCACTACTCAGAGAACACATGCTGAACTTGAAGCTAACACAAACTCTCAAACTTCAAACTCTTCTGACAGCATATTTAGATAAGAATTAGCATTATAACATTCATTAGACATGTACAAGACACTCAGAAATTGGAATATTAAATACAGTAAAAATCTGCTGAAAAATCGAATATGTGTGCTGTGGAATAACCGCAGTATAGAATATGTTTTCCCCTCGTCGTCAGCCTTGGCTTGGGTGTTGATGGGCGGCGGAAAGGCGCGGCGACGTCCCAAGGTACCTGTCGAGTCTTCGCCGCCACTTGGAAACGGAACAGAGTTTGATTCAGCGGCTTCTGATCGAGACTCTTCGCGGCCAAACACCTGCAGCTTCATGCCAAAGAGCATTTGCCCATCGAGGGCAGCGTAGGCGGCGTCAGCGTCGCGGAAGTCGCAGTACTCGATGTGGTAGTTTTTAAAGCACTGAGGAGGGTTAGATGGAGGCGACGAGTGATAGGAAAACACACCAAGTCGTGTCGCCGCCGTTTTCGATGAGGGTGAGGTCGAGCTGGTTGCGCACGCCCTGCTGTTCGTCCTTTGCCGGGGTTGATTTATGGAGTGATTGGTTCCTTGATGGCGGGTCTGGGGTCACATCGGTAGTGGTGGGGTAGGTTGGACCTTCTGGAACAAAGAAGCTAGGACCGGGATGCCAGAAATCTAGAGGGTGGGGACCAAAAGCAGCGGGAGGAGGAGGAGGACCCCAGGAGAGGCCGTTCATGACTGCGAGGCGGTGGGGGTCGTCGTAGAAGCCCAGCACTGGAAACGTGGGGTACGGATACGGGGCGGGATACGGGACAGGCGGGCCGTCGTAGTAATGGGCGGCATAGAACAGACCTGGCTTGCTGTCAGGAAGTGACGGGCCGGAGACTTTGGTTGCCGAATGCGCGGAGAAATCGTCGGAGGGAGGGGACGTGTAGAACAAGGTGGGTGAGCTGGAGGACCAGACGAGGGTGCGGTCGTCGTCCTCGTCGTCAGGCTTGGCTTGGGTGTTGATGGACGGCGACATCCGAAGGTGCCCGTCGAGTCTTCACCGCCACGCACGGAACAGTGCTTGATTCAGCTGCTTCTGATCGAGACTCTCCGCGGCCAACCACCTATGGCTTCATGCCAAATAGCATCTGCCCATCGAGAGCGGCGTAGGCTGCGTCGGCGTCGCGGAAGTCGCAGTACTCGGTGTGGTGGGTTTTCAAGCACTAATGAAGGTCAGCTGGGTTACTGGAGAGGGATGAAAACATACCAGGTCATTGTTGAGCGAGCCAACAAGGTTGACTGAGCGAGCCGTCCCAAACGACTCGAGCAGCCGCAAAAGAGTGTCGACATTGACGGCTCGTTTCCGGGAAGACTCATCCTGCTCGTCTGTACAAGGCGGACTGACAGCCTTGAGGCACTTTGAGTCGCCGATTAGCAGGACAGGCTCGTTTGGGATGAGATAGCGGCAGCGAAAGCCAGTGTCGTCGGTGCAGACGTCGAGGAGATCGGCGGGACGGGCCGCGAGGAGGGAGTGGGCAGCCTGGGCATACCTGACATCGAAAAAGGCAAGGACCACGATGCCCTTGGACTGTACATAACGGACAAACACGCCTTTGATGGGCGGGTCGGAGACCGTCACGTTTTTGAACGTCGAGGAAGGGCGGTCGTTGGCTGGAGGACCCCGGGACTCGGACGACGAGCCTGGGAGCCGGCCGAGAGTTTCTGCAGAGAGAAAGGACGAAAAGAGGTGGCTGAGGGTGTCTGTTTGTACGGTGCGTGCAATGTTGCTGATCTGGGGCGTGTTAGTTAGGGCTGGGGCGGGGCGGGCGACTGACCAGGAGGAAGCGGGTCGCGTCGGGATTGGCGCGTTGGGGCGGCGCGTCGTCGTGGGAGTCGGCGGTCCGGATGCTCGACGACGGCGTGAGCAGCTTGCTGTGGACGGACGCCGAGCCTACCCGCATACGCGTCGTCCATGTCAAGTTGTCTAATAATAGCCCTCCCTTCCCAAGTCGCGCGTCCCCCTGTCTAGCACGGACTCTTACCTCGTCATAGCAACCCTCCACTCCGTGCACGCCGCGAGTCAAAGCCGTCCTCGCCTCCGCTGTTGGCTGAAACAAACGTCAACCTCAGCAATATTCAGCAAACGTGCCGCTTACCTCGAGCTTGATATCGTGCGAGCTTCGTCGTCGCGCGCGATCTGCAGCAGTGTAAGCAACAGTGCAGTATCAAAAAATGAGGTGTCCATTGACGGCGGCCTATGGCAGAGTGCGCGCGGAGTGGCTTGAAGCCAAGATCGTACAGATCGGGCTGCGCGAGTCAGAGTGCGCATTGAAAGACGCGTACGGGTCTCGTGACTTGTACTCGGTGCCAGGATGGGCGGGTTCCCACCGCCAAGTATATTTATTTCTTGCTCACCGACGTGCCGATTGACGTTTCGTCGTCGATCTCAAAGGTGAACTTGTTTCTTTATGCTCTAAATGAATTTCCGACTGCTTGACTACAGCTTCAATGGATTCTAACCGGATGTTTACAGTAGTGACACCAGAGGTCGTTGCGGTATGTATATCCTGCAAAGTGTTTACAATATTATTGACGACTACCATAATAGTATAGCCCGAGTTTATTCCTGGTAGCACGGTGTGTAAGTTTTTTCGCCCTGTCTTTGGTTTATTGGCTAACTTCTGACGTATTCTCGACCGCACATGGAGCTGAAGTCATGGAAACGAGGCTGAAGGGAGATTTTGGGAGCAAGAATGCGCACGGACGCGGTTGCTGGATGCAACGCGCGAAGGTGAGTACTTTGCTTCAAACCAATTCCCGCCCACTCAACCATCCACAGCCCGCCGCCAGATCGAACGATCTCTCAAAGTAATCGCCCGCGTCTGACACCGGCTCACTCATCGACGTTGTACGCTGCTACGTACATGATGTTCCCAATTCCGCTGTTCTCTCTAAGGTTGAGCCAAGATCAAACACGAAGTCTACCTACCGTATACATCAACACATTGGCGCGTTCTCGACTGCACGCAATGCTCAGGACGTGGAAACCTAGCTGACACGAGATTTAGCGAGCGAGCAGGCGCACGGACGCTGTGCTGGATGGGAGTAGATGGAGGGAATGCGCGGGATGCGGCGAGAGATGGTGAGTACTTTGCTTCGATCGAATCCGTGCGCACTCTGACATCAGCAGCCCGATCTGTGTGACCTCCGCTTCAGGCCAATCCACGCGCACTCCGCCATAGCCCGCTGTGGAACACCTCAAGCTTGTAAGTATGTCTGCCCCTTCTCTCAATACTGCACTGTCGCTAACGTTCTTACAGATCTCGCACGAGGATGATGCTCGCATGATATCAAGCTCGAGGTATGTGGCACGTTTGCTGAATGTTGCTGAGGCTGACGGTTATTTCAGGCGGCAGCGGATGCTCGACTCGCGGTGTGCACGGAGTGGCGGGGATGTGATGACGAGGTTAGAAGGAGGGACGTGCGCCTGGTTGGGAAGGGAGGTGGGTTTGTATATTATTAGACAAAGGGGCGCAATGGAGAACTAAATAGTTGGAATAGAAACGAGAACAGTACTAACTTTAAAGAATGCGAGAAAACAATGTGATGTTACTCACCACACAAACCAAAATCAAAAGATATCACGAAGAATGTATTTCTCCGGTATACTCTGTCTATAAACGAGGGGAGTAGAAGGCTAAGATACAGAGATCCGCACCCTCACCATACGAGATTCTGTCAAGAGTTTGTTGACTGTCAATACCAATGGAAAATTCCCTTTTATTCACGTACCTACTTTCTTCCACCCATTGACCCAAGATGACGTATCGTCGTCCGGCGAGCAAGGTCTGGACCACCTGAAGTGTCAGGGATGGTGGAGAAGATGGCGGCATAGGATGGAATAAGGATGCGGAGATGCCATCCCAGGGATGGTAAGCGCTTCCTGGCATCACCATTCACGCGCTCAACTGGTCATCAAGCATTCTCCCTCAAGGCTTCTAGGACCTGCGGTCTTAAACAGTGTAAGGACACCAAATTTTGCGCCGACACAATGTATCGTCGTCCGCCGAGCAGACCCAATTTAGCAGGGGATGGTATGTCTTATTGCTCTCAAATTGCCTGCACTCGCATGTCTCTCAGTGTCATTAATCTCACGCGACCCTCACCCTTGAATCAAGGGCTAAAATAACTCAAGCAGAGTATATTCTTGTGTTGACACTATGTATCTCCATCCGGGGAGAAAGACTAGGAGCACTTGTATGGGAGTGTCGGCGGAGGGGGTATTAAAGAATTTTTCTGGGAAGAATGGTATGTTCCCAAATCTCTCGAAGCTCATGCATACTGACAATTTTTGCAGACCAATATCAATCTTTAATCCTGGCAATATCTCACTGTCTAGGTATCGCGTTTTGGCTCAGAACAGGGCAGAGTAAGTCTTTGCGTTGAATTGCCGGTATGGCACTTTCTATCATATTTCTCTTCTGGCCGCGAGCAAACGGTGAGTTATCTTGCAGGCCATTTCTTGAGCAAGACAAGCGAAACCAGGTTTAGAACTAGATTAGATTTCGTCGAAAAATACAGACCCTACAAGCTCATTTTTCAATGCCTAAAATTCAAAAAAATTCCCCGAACCATGGTCGGGAGAATAATACCCAAACCATACTTCGAACATTATTTTAAAGACGAGAGCCGCGCGCAGAGAGGCGTTTTTTTTGGGGGGGAGCGGCATTACTTGCTGTTTTTTTCGCCAATATTCCATATGAGGTCAATAAGAGGTATTCTACTGTGTATGATCAACGTTACTGTAGTTATGACGTCACAAGCCTTGTCTCTTTATGACAAGCACAAACCTAGGGACCGCTACCAGTGCGAGTGCCCCGGCGCCTCCAGTCGTTGTACCAAGCTTGGGAAATAACATAATTCTCAACCCTCTACAGGTGAAAGACGTGCCCTCGTTCAACTGGACATTGGTCTTATGTTTTTCACAGCGCGGCAACCCTATTCTTGAATGCATTCGAAATGTCGGCAAAGAGTACGGAGACATTGTCGCAGATTACCAAGTTGGAAAGACGACTGGTGTTCTATTTCTTAGGTACGTGCGCGACTCTGCATCTTCGAAATCACTGTTTTGAAGTATACGAGCAGTCTGAAATACCATCGACTTCATCCTGAATATGTCCATACCCGCATCGAAAAGTTGGGCCATTCTTATAATTTAAGGATCTTGTTGATTCTTTCTGATATTGCGAGCATTTCTTCCTACGATGTGGACTCGGAAAGAAAGCTGATTCGGCTGCCTAGAGCGAACACAAGGAGCCGATACGGGAATTGACGAAGGCTAGTCGACTTCACTATTTCGATGGTATCTAGGACCCACTTTCAGGCAACAGACTTGTCTCATTAACAACATTACTATCATTGTGGCCTTTTCGTACGCCTATCTTATATCCTATCTGTCGCTATATCTCATAGATCATCGATCCAGGTTTGAGGAGGCTGGTCACTATCTTTCAACATTCAAGCAATTCGAACACAAGTCCCCAGACCTCATCAGAGAACGCGCCGACAAAGACTACATTTCCATGCTCCGGACATCACTGACAAGTATCAGTAAAGTCAACAAAACAGATGTCGAGACGCTTCGTGCATCATTTGGCGTATGATTCCCACCCATTCGCAGCCATCCGACACGCAATTCACCTCTATGTTGCAGAGCTTTGCCCACATCGCGAAGGCTGAAACAACTCAACTTCAAAATTTACCTGGGTTCGGGCAGGTCAAAACCAAGAACATCAAAAATGCGTTTGAGAAGCCGTTTAGGAACAATGCTACCACCTCTCTTGCTGTGCTCTCCACTATGATGGAGCAGGAATCTGATGTTCAGCCTACCGCCGCTGCCAGCTCGAGCTCAAAGGGTAAAGAGAAAGCAGCGATGCCTGCGTCACCACCTGTACGACCTCCTAGATCACCAAGTCCAGTGTGGGATATAGAGTTAGACCTTACACCTCCTCCTGAACCCGAGGCGCGCAGCCCCAGACAAGCCCAGACCGAGCCTGAGAGTGATGCCGCTCAGAATTGGATTGTAGATTTAGATACATTATGAATGCATTGAACGGAAAGTACAGACTCGGTAAAACATACAGCGAGTATCGAGCTCGCGAGATATATAACAACAGTGAAGGACAGCTAAGCAATGATATGCAAGTTTCTTCGGCACGCCTCGTTACAGTAACTCATTCTATTCATTACTTCTTGAAATACTGATGGATCTGCTTATTCCTCACATCGGTGGCAGATTTACACTGATAGGCCACCCGCAAGGATAGTTTTTTGAGAGAGAGTTTGGTACGTGTACGGTCCAAGTGCGCCGCACGCGTATCGGCTATGAAAACCCTTGTGTGAGCATTCCAAGCGAGGCGCAAATAAGTAGCTACATACCAATCCGTGAGTGCACATCTTCGATCGCGTTCCGAACACACTGTAAAACCGTGTAAGTTTTATCAGATTTGCTAGGACTGCCAATAGGTGGAGGGTTTTTCATTTCTTGTGCGACGTAGCCGTCGATATTTGAAAGGGTGACTGCTAGCAACTCAGTCCAGAAACCCATGTTGACGTAATCTGTCTCGTCGTAGACGCTGAAGATATCAGACGTCGAGACCACATCAACGATTTCCATGAGAGGGGGGAGATCCGAGTACATGTCCTACCAGGGGCATCAATGTCAGGCCAATCAATGTCGGCGAAGCACAGGAGATCCTTACCGGTGATATACTTTCTGTTCCAGTGAGAACACAATGAGCAATATTTCTTGCAATCCGTTGCGTGCGCCCCGTTCCCGCCGAGATAAAGGATATCATATGTGCTTTGTTTATAGGTGTCAGATTGAGTGCATGCTTGGCGACCTTGCTACAAATACGACTTTCCTGCCTAAGCATTAGTCGAGAAGTACAAAAGGTAAGACACTGATAACTTACAATTGGCTTGTGTATGTCGTCTCCTGGAGCAATTGCATGACACAAAGCATCAACTGCTTTAACAACATCCAGTAGTATCTCGCTTGAGCTCGAAGGATCAAGTGCGATCAATAGAAGGGCCATAATGATATCTGGGATCGAGTTTGTATCCAGCCGCCCCGATCTGGGCCAGCGGCAGGTGAGTATTTCAGAGATAACGGTTGCAAGAAAGCACACCTTGCACTCATGGTCGTCATGGCCACCATGCGATATAAGGTTTCTTCCTTGTTCGCAGGCAGACTGGCGACCTCAGAGGGCTGTACCCAGCCCACAGACTCCAGAACAGAGGGTTTAGCACCGAGGTGCGCGAGGGCGGAAAGCATTGAATCAAACGGCACTCCACTGGCTCGACAATCAGGCATGTGCCATATGTTAATGAGGGCTGAAAATGCTGAAAATGATAAAGAACCTTCGTGAAAGCACAATGCTAAAAGAAGAGACCTGAGAATACATAAAAGGACATTAACCAGAAAAGCATACCTAAATGGCACAGATACGGAATGACAGAAGGATTTTTCTGCGAATCAATGTTGAGGAAGATTCCAGATTCCAACATCAATGCAGCCTGCGCAGTATCTGACAGGAATTCATTCACTGCGAATAGAAATATAAATGAGAACTGACTCTGCTTGGCCATGACATCCCCAAATAGTTTCAGGACAGGCATATCTTCTCCGTTAAACAGATGTAGACTTGGCTCTGAATCCATCGCTGTGTCTTTGGGTTCGTCCCACAGGGGCACACCCAAATACTTCTGTTGCATTCTGATGCTTTCGAGTTCACGTTTGTCGCCATCTAGAATCCCCAAGACAGCCTTTCCACGCTTCTCTCCTAGCAACTTTTGTCCCCTCTCCCGATCAAACGACAGATCACCAACATCTAATAGATCTGTCGAAGACCTATTCAAAACATGGTCCTGGTTTCGTATCGCGTCTAATGCCATATTTTCAGCAGCCAGGGAACTTTCTGTATCTAGATCACCAATAGCAAGAGCGTGTTCAGCACGAAGAAGTCCAGCAGCACCCCCTCCGCTGTTTTCACCGCGTTTCTTTTCCCTCAGAAGAGCCTCAATCGGATTGACTGACTTCCTTTTAGGCGCCTTCGACGCAAGCGTCACAAGCCCTCTAGCAGGAACGGTACGCGTCCGTTTCGAGGCACGAGGAGGAGAAACCGAATCATGGCGTGAGCCGGAGGGTGAACCCCTACTTCGAAGACTACGCCTCGGCCTTGCAGAGGGACTGGGGTCTCGTTGTACCCTGTAGAGATTGACTTCAAGATGAGTTCTCGAAAGAATTAAAGTCACGTACGCTTTGCCTTTTCCTTTGCCAAAGAGTTGAGTGGGCAAGACATCATCTTCGTCACTGCTGCTGCTATCGAGGTCCTCTTTGAACTCAAGAGTGGACGTCTCAGGGCTGGATAAAGCCTTTTGCCAAGCTTGCTCTCTGATTGCAGCAATGAGTTTTGCGGTTCTGGCCATGGTAGGCGACCCTATGGCGACAGAGGCAGAGGAAATGTCCGTTGGCGGCGGGGTATGTTGCTGAAAAACGGGTGGTGTAGCGGGACGAGAAGCAAAGGGGCTCTCTGCAGGAGTAAACATAGGTGATGATGCATCTTCACTGTCAGCTACGACATCCTCAACTGGAACAGGGGACGCAGTACCATGACGCCATCGATTCACGTCTGGCTTCGTGACGTTCGCGTCGCGCTGAGGCCGGAATTCGGAAGTCATTTCCTCCTCATCTGAGAGACTCCCAGGGACGACGTCGGTGTTGGTGTCGGGAGAAGAGAAGCGAAGTCGCTTTCTGTCGGTCTGGGGCGCGTCATCAGGGGTTGTGTCGGCAGATATGCTGGTTGAGGGTCGGATAGAGGTGCGTTGAACATACACAACAGTATTGTTTGCCGCTGAATCGACGCCTGAGTCATCAAGGTCGAACTTTGCCTTGCGTTTGGTTACAACTCTCTGGCTGGGCGATAAGGGTGTTGGACTTTTGGCGCCGTTTATCGACCTCCCTGCATGTATATCCGGAGTCCTGGAGCGCTGCCGAGTTGACACAGAGGGCGAGAACAGCGACGTTGACAATTTGGTTGCGTTCTGTACACTCCCGCGTGACGACAAAGGCTCTCTTATAGACGCGCCGAGCCTGCCTGTCAAAGTCGATATACCACCACTACCAGGAGTAACCAGAGTGGGAGGTTGAGGTGATTTGGGCTTATCCTCCGCCGCTGTAGATCTGTTCGCCCTACTCTGGCTGGAGCTCATAGACGCGGCTGCGGACTGCTGTTTCGACTGAGAGGCAGAAGCGATCTTGGGGAAGAAGGCGGTGATAGGTTTTCCAAGGTTGGGTGGCGCCTTTTTGGATGCACGGACCATGCTAGATGATGTGATACGAGCTGGTCGTCGAGGTGAAAGACGCGTCTTATTTCGTAAATGAGTGAGAAAATTGAAGATATTAATCACGTGGGCGCGTAACCCCCGACACCGTGTGACTTGTGAATTTTAAATATCTTTAACGAGATAAACCAACCCGGTCCGAATTCCGACCGCAGACCACGCCCGTCCAGCGTGTACATATTCGCAGGTCCAGACAGATCCTCAAACAAACCTAGTGTTGTACCGTTCTTGTCGATACCAGGCCTTGACAACCTGCCCATAACCTTTCCTCCTCAAGGGTTCCGGTGTTTATGGCTCCACTCTCATCTTAGCTATCCTAATGATACCATTCAGCGCAAATACTTCTGTTCATCATGTGTACCCCAATTCGACATTCAAAGTTCTCGAGAACAAGTACGCTGAAAATAGGTGCAGGATGATGGGGTTGAATTCGACTTTCATTTCGTGCATGTCCCGATCCGGGAGAAAACTTCAAAAATATTGGCAAATATTGTTGTCACGGAAAAGTCACACAAATAACGCGAGCGCCACAGAGAGACCCTGGGCCACCCCCCAATAAAACCTCATTTCCCGCATCCGGGGCAACAGTGTACGACATCGTGCAGAAAAACATCGCACTCTGAGCAAAACTCATTTCGACATTCCGGACATCGATACCTACCCACCGCACTCATGCCTTCTGCGGTAGAGGAGAGTGCTGTCGTTGGAAAAGTTCGTGCGCATGCGTGGCATGTCGGTGATGGACCTGCTTCTTGTAACGATTTTCTAATAGAAGTACGTATGTCAGAATTGAATGCGAGATACAATAGAAGACACTCACACAGCATCAAACGGCTTCACGGGGAACAGGTGGTGGTAACTCCGAGCTAGATGCGGAGAACTCACAATCATCAATCCACAAACGTCGCAGTCGGTCGGTACGTCGCAGACTTTGGCAAGACACCGAGGACATATGTAGCCTTCGCTTTTGAGATCTGAATGACATACACACATGCTTGGCGGTGATGCATCCGGGAGACGTGTAGGAAATCCCATCATCATCAAATCCGCAGCGGGATTCGTTGAGCCTACACGAGTAGAAGCTTGCTGTGCCGGAGGGGGTACCAGTTCGAACAAGAGGTCTTTGAAGTGTCCCTCGTTCATCGCGACACCGAATTGACCTATCAAACATAAATGAAGAAGGACATCGTAAAGTCAGTTCTCTTACCGCCTGTTTTGTCACAGAGATCTCTGCATATCTTCATCTCTGCTGCGAGTGCAACGACGGAAATTCTTATTTTGTTTCTTACGCAGGATTCTAACGTGTCATGGATGTTTCCAGGATCGCAGGTAGTCAAGGAGCCAAAAATGATGAGGATTTCACGCGACGAGTGCGTAGGCAGATGGCTAGTAGGATTCAGTACAGGATTCTGCACGTAGATGTATTGCACGTACTTCATGCTATTCCACGCCATTTCAATTGCATTCTGCAAGCTTGGCTCTCCCGTCGGTAAAAGTTTATGTCTATCCGATATTGTCTTGAGAACCTCCTGTGGATTTCCTAGAGGAAGGTAATCACTTCACATTCACCAGCCCAAAACTGAGAGAGCTTACCAGACATTTCACATATTCGTTCTCCCAAGCCTGAGCGCATGCCCACGATACCTATCTGCCCCAACGGATTCTGGTCAAACCACTCCAAGATGAATTCCCGAGCATACTGGAGGGTCAAGGTGAACCGCGTCGGTCGCATGTCCCGGTCGAGCATAGAAGCAGAGAGGTCTAGTAAGAGAACAAGATGCCGGATGATAGACCGCCGTATTGCAGCAGCTGGCGCATGTAGTCTTAGAACAGTGTTAGACTGAGTACTGCCTGACAACGCGATAGCTAGTACCTTCTCCGTCGACCCCTCGTCATCCAATCTTCGACGGCACTTTGCAGGCTCCCAGCTTCATCTTCTCTGACAGTGTCCCATGAACGCGTATAAGATGCTTCCCAGGTGTATGCTTGCTGCCTTCATGTTCAAGTCAAATTTCAAACGCGAAAAAGGTACCACCCACATCTTTTGCCTTCCCCTTTCCTTTCTCATCTCGTCTTCGTTTGTCGGTTGCTTTTGCTTTCCCTTTTCCTTTCGAAACGCTGTAGGTGCCGTCGCCTAAAGATATGTCAGAGTCTGAACCAGCATCCATGAAGTCATTGTCGCGGGGAGGCATGGTGGTAGCATGCAGAAAGAATTCAAAAACTTTCCATTTTGGTACGCTCGCCTTTACCGAGCACTGGAATTCGGTAACACTTAAGCATGGTTAGGCTAAACATGATATTAGGTGGAAATATCGAAACACTGTGTAGATGCGAGAAATTTTGTGATATAGTACAGTATTGAATCTAAAAATTATAAATCGTCATGTACCACTAGTAGTAACTATCGCGAATTGCCTGCAGACGTCCATGCTCCAAACTCCTCCGGCTCATCCTTGAATGGGTTGTCGTTATGCGTACCTTGCCTAGAAGTGTCAACAAGACGTCGTTGAGTGTCGGCATCAAATTCTTCTTCTGAGTCTCTATCAGCATCTTCGGATTCCGAGTTTTTCATCAGCCCCACACCCTCTTCCCCTGGTATATGCAGCTTCGCCATCCGAGACACGTCGCTCGTATTACGCTGGAGATTCAAAGGATGCTGCTGATGGTCGATATCCTCATCCTCCACTTCTTCAGCATCACTGACATCCCCAACCGTCCATAAAACCTGCTCTTCGTCGTCGTTCTGAGGATGATCGCCATCATCCCCGGTAAGACTAACCTTACTCGTGCTCGCTCTCTTTGACTTTCTGCCACGCGGATTGGATGAAACCACAGGTGCAGGTGTCAAGGCTTTAGAACCTGGCTCGGGCTTTTTATGTGTCAGAAGCACTACCCCCGAAATGAGGATGAGGATAGAGACGAAAATGAGGAACAGTGTCCACGACTGATATGAATCAACCTCATTGTTGAAGATCTGAAGGGATGAAGATGAGTAAGAGAAAGATGAAAAGTGGTCTGTGCTTACCAAGGAATCAAGGAACCTGAAGTCAAGGAAAGTCAACAAAGAGGCATATCTGAGTTAGACATCCACGAACCCTGTAGCTGTGTATACACCGTAAAACACGGGCACGACCAATGTGGAGTCATACACCTTCAGTCCGCGGTTCAAGCAGACGATCTGAAGGACAGCAGTGATCACTAGCAGGATAATGGTAAAGATAGGCGCGACATGGCCGAATTGATTGCCTGGGTTCTGGTGCGACAAAGACCCAGACAAAAGTTTTACCCTAGAAACGAAGCGATCAGAAGTGCCCTTAACTTGGAAAACGACAGACTTACGTTGCTTTAGCGAAGACCAAAGTGCCCCCCGCCAATCCACCCCCGCAGCAGGCCCAACCAATACCGAGAGTCCAGGCAATCGTCTTGTCGTCTTTAGGAGCAGTCCATAGCTCAAGCCAATCTACGACATGCCGCTGCAGAATGGCCCAAACTCTTCTAGCAGCAGACACCAAACTTGAGCCCTGACCGCCACCGGTGACAACGGGATTGTCACTATCACCAACTATGTCCCCTCTTGTCGCCAGTAACTCGTCCAGTTTGGATGTAAAATAGAGAAGCAAAATCAAGGCAGACGACATTACGAAGAAGAAACTGAGCCATCCTCCTCGTCTCCATAACTGAGTGAGATGTTCAACATCGGTCTCGGTCGCAAGCCCGCTGTTGATGGATCCAAATGCAACAATACCGATGACACCAATGACAACGACGATGGTGCCCTGAATGTCATCATCAGACAAGTGTCGAGAGGCAGGAGGGAAGCCAAGACACTCACGTATATATCTGTGCTCGTCACTGGAGTGCCAACGAGAAACCGGGCAAAGAGAAAATTGAAGACGAGTGAGGTGGAACCAAGTGGAGCAACATATTCTGGGCCATGCATAAAGCTTAAAGATCGAGTGAAAGCGATGAGGAAAAATGAAATTACCAGCTCGCATGTACTCCAAAGCAAGAGTGCTTCCAATCAATTGCGACAAACTGTGGGGCCGTCAAATAAAAGATTACTCTAGGCGAGAATGAGTGCACGTACATGTATAATAACATGCCGAGAAGCCAGAGAGGTCTCAACCAATCCTTTCTTCGTGACGCCTTGGGTATGGCTTGCGTTCGCACCTGGCAAACAGGTGATACGTTAGGAGGGTGATACAAGAGCTAAGAAAGGCACATGTTGACTACGAACATGGTCTAGCTTTGTTAAATTCAACCCAGCCGCGTTCAGGACGGAAGCCAGAAGGACAATTGCGAGACCGATGATGAACGCTACCACTGGGCTGGCATGATGGGCGGGAACTGGATCAGATACGGGGATTGTTGAGGAGTCTTCGTCCATGCAATAAAATAAAGAGGATTGTACGGTCGTACGAGGGGAAGAAATAAAAGGTACGTGTAGTAGTAAGGGTAGGCGGAGGATGAAGGCAATGGTGTGTTTGTTCGTATTGCACAACGGCCGCCATGACATGAAGATGCTGACGTACCGAACACGCAATTGATATTATCCATCGGTAACCCTCGTCAGAGCCCCAGCGTGGACGCAGATGACCAAGGACAAGCCCCCAGATGCTCCCACCAAACCTGGTCCAGTTTTTAGCATATTTGGCTTGTGCCCTATGGGCGATTTTTGGCTAAACTCGTGTGATCGGTTGGACACTCGTCAACCAATTAGGCATATTTTAGCCCCGAAACTGCAAAAACTTTTTCTAGAGTTAGCATATTTTGGGGCTCCAATGAGGACAACTTTGTCTGGGAATGATTTGGGTGGTGGCCGCATCTTATAGATCTAAAGGGCAGTGTCAGCACTGCAGATAGAAGTTCGTAACAAAAATTACGAGAAATTCACTATCGCTAAAGTTCTCGCTAAATCCTTTCCGCAGAGCATCGGTGTTGGCAAGAATCGATAAAAAGGCACCCAAATGTTGCACATTTGAGGTCCAATTTCCACAAAATTTCCGGACAATGTTTAGCGGGTCTGGGGGCCACGACACTGTGTGGAGAATTTAATATTCTTGGCTGAAATATTGGATTCTACGACTGTATATTTTTTCAAGAATCTTGGCCAAAATATCAAAACATTATTCTAGTATTTCAATAATCCTGTATATTGAAGAAATATTGAAAAACTCCCAAATATTGAAAGAATATCAAAAATATTATTTCAATATTTTTGTATAATATATGAAACTGGACCGTTGCATCAGAATAAATAAATATGATGATGATGATGTCCTATCATTGCCAAGTGAATGACCGATTCCAACGATAGTTCTTTGGGAAAGACGGTGTACCAAGTAAGTCCAAAGGGTATATATGAAGAAGGGGGGACAAAATTGCATGACCGGCGCTGCTGGTACAAGAACTATTTTGGTATGAGAATACGCCAAGACGCGGGGGTACTGTCGGTCGCTTTCGGCTGTAGAAGTGGCTGTGCGCTTTGTTCAACTAACTGCCTTTCCTGCCGCCATGTTTGATCACACAGACACAATTTCTTCCATCTTGCTCTCATAAATGACTCTTTCCAGAGATAGATACACATCATGCAAGTACAATATTTTGATGGATTTCTACCTGCTTTGACTCCGATCTTACATGCAAGTCATCTATTGAGGATTCATCGCATTTCGGATGTTTTCAAGGGCAGAATGGCTTTGCGGCATTTACGCTGATTGCATTTGATCTAGTGCATATATCCTACTGCCACATTACAGTATGGCTCGTATCACCGTATTACGGCCGCGTCGTGCACATTCTTGAGAAGACAGTACTGGACGGGTAGGGGGTGACCCGTACCCGTCAGTTGCCCGTAAAGCTTAGGGTCATACCCGTTGGACCGGAAGACTGAATTGATTGGCCATCTCCGTTAATACAGTTCAGGTAAATAGAAAACTACTCCTACCGACCTCGATGGCTTACTGTGAGAAGTAATGTCAGGTGTGACAACATTATCTCCTAGCACATGAGTTGAAACTCACAGTAAATACCTCCATTACCTCTATATCTCTTCAGACTACCGTTATCTTGATCATCAAAGATCAACTGCGCCTCGCCGACATCAGATACTAATACTGATATCTAACCCCGGGACAACGAGGGTCAAGAAATACAGTGGCTGTCACACTGCAATAACTTGACAGTAATAACTTATGACAATGACGGTGGTAAGGTTGTATGGGGCAAAAGAGGGAATGGACGAACAGGGAAAGACATCCGGAAGGTATTCGCCGACGTATACCAAAATACTAATGTTTGGTTGTTATAACGTGGAAGCTTTTCTCGTGTCCCAAGTCACCAAATGACCGGCAGGATAATGATGTATATGTACCGTCCGATATACCACCCCACTGGGAACTACAACAGGGCTATGGTAGGTGTATCACGAATTGGTTTGCGGTAGTGATAGTGGTCGTCTTAGCGGCAGAGGTAGCGGTAGGGGTTGTGGTGGTGCCCGTATACGGGTACGGTGGACGTCCCGGCCCGGAATTTCTCTCCTTCCTGGAAGTTTTCTTGTGCGTGATGCATGATTTCTCATGGGTGTTGTTCAGGTCAACGGCCGCCTATTGTACTCACATCGTGACATATACTTCGTCTCGTCCGGCTTGGAAACTACACTTAATTGGAATCGGTGCTGTACATCTGTCGCTTGCCGTCGGATCTTGTGCTTCGGATGTTACGACCAACATATTTCATTGAAATTGCTCCTGAAATTTAAACCATCTTCTTTGGTCCCATCCGGACGCCCTTTTGAAACCCCAAAAGTCATAATCTAGCAGCCCGGCAGGATCTTGAACCAATAACATGGGTGAGTCAAGTATTCTGATCTCGTGAGAAGTTCTTAACAGAAACCAAAGTTTCCTCCATCGTACACATCTCCGGGAATTTCAGCTTGAGCATGATTCGTTCGGGCGTGGATTGGCTGCTTTACCCAGGTGCGACACCTCCACGTTTTCCGAGGGTTTTCACCCTTTATGTTACCTGTGTCTGTTTTTATGTTATCTCTGCTCGATTGTGGCTGTCTGACATGCTTTCAAATCATCAGCGGGGTTTTCATGAAATCACCTTGCGAACAGATCCTCGATCTGCACCGGATCTCATCCGGTCTTAGGTATAAATCGTATCTAACCGTGTAATATCGAGTTCAACCACCATCCACTCCAATGCCCGCTTCAATTTTCGACGACATCAACTCCGAAACAAAGCCTGGTCAAGGCGTTGGTGGAGTCTCAGGGGACCACCGCACAACGACCCTTCTTGCCAGGTTCTTAGACTCTCACAAAGAGCTCAAGAACTACCGGTAAGCCGTGTTTCTGTACAGGCGATTTTCCAATGAACAACGTCTTTAGGAATGGTCGCCCCGTGAGAGTAGACGGACAGACACTGTCCATCGCTGCCGTCACAGCGGCTGCACGGTACAACGCCACAGTGAACCTTGACGGCTCACCTCAAGTCAAAGCTGCCGTCATGAAGAGCCGTGATGTCATCGCCGACAAAGTCGACAATGGAACGAGCATATATGGAGTCTCTACTGGATTTGGTGGAAGCGGTATGCCATTCGGCTCACTGGTGCAACTCTAATATCGACGTACTTTACAGCTGACACTCGAACCGATGAACCACTCAAGTTGGGGCAGGCGTTGCTACAACACCAGCATGCTGGGGTATTACCGAGCTCAGATAGGACGCTTGACGTACTCCCACTGCTCGACCCTACTGCTTCCACTAGCATGCCTGAGTCGTGGGTTCGGTAAGTCTGACAATGTCGCGCCAAACATGACGCTGATATATGACAGTGGCGCGATGTTAGTGAGGATGAATTCGTTGATACGTGGTCATTCAGGTGTCCGGTACTTTGTCTTCGTCTTCTATAGTTGATCTGCATCTCACAAGGTACAGATGGGAACTACTTGAAAAGATCAACGAGCTTCTTCGCGCAAACATCACGCCCGTTGTACCTCTCCGCTCTAGCATTTCGGCATCCGGCGGTATGCTATTCTAATTTGGTGGTTTCGATTCGACTCACCCTCTAACGCAGATTTGTCTCCGCTATCTTATGTCGCCGGAACGCTAGGTAAGGTCCAATGCGATAATACTGATCAAGACATGTCTAACATGTTGGTTAACTACAGTTGCGAACCCCTCCATTCGCGTATTTGACGGCCCTAAGAAGTTTGGCGCACGTAAGATGGTCAGTTCGAAAGATGCGCTCGCCTCCCACGGTATCCAGCCAATCAGCCTAGCCTCCAAAGAAGGTTTAGGGATTCTGAATGGAACTGCATTTTCTGCTTCCGTCGCTTCTCTGGCCCTCAATGATGCTGTTCATCTGGCACTGTTAGCTCAAATATGCACTGCACTCGGCACCGAGGCTCTCTGTGGAACCCTCGGAAATTACGCTCCTTTCATTCACGCTACTGCTCGACCGCACCCTGGTCAGGTAAGTCTTCTTTAACGCGTTTTGATACGCGTTTGACGCGTCTTTCAGGTGGAGTCAGCACGGCACATATGGAACCTCCTACAAGGATCAAAACTGGCTACGACGCATGAGGAGGAAGTATCCATCAATCAAGACAAGTACTCGCTGCGCCAAGATCGATATCCTCTTAGGACTGCACCTCAATTCCTTGGACCCCAAATCGAGGACATCTTGTCTGCTTTGTCTACGGTGGTTCAGGAATGCAACTCAAGTAAGATACCATCTGTAACGCGATTTCGGTTAATTAACGAGTTTTCCAAGCCACCGACAATCCTCTCATAGATGGGGAAACCGGTGAAGTTCACCATGGTGGTAATTTCCAGGCTATGGCTGTTTCCAACGCAATGGAAAAGACAAGGCTAGCACTTCATCATATAGGGAGACTACTTTTCGCTCAGAGCACAGAACTCGTAAACCCGGCCATGAACCACGGCCTGCCTCCTTCTCTGGCTGCATCGGATCCATCTTTGAACTACCATGGCAAAGGCATCGATATCGCAACCGCCGCCTATGTTGCGGAGCTTGGATACCTGGCCAGTCCGGTTACGACCCACATACAGTCGGCTGAGATGCATAATCAGGCTGTCAAGTAAGGTTCTCTATTGCACGTCAAAGATTGGTGTGAGATGATTGTTATATTCAGTTCGTTGGCGTTGATTTCCGCTCGTGCCACTGTCAATGCGTTGGAGGTTTTGACTATGCTCATGTCCTCTTATCTTTACCTGTTATGTCAAGGTAAGCTGGATATATCAAGCCCTTTGGATCCTATACTGACTTATTTTAGCTGTCGACCTTCGAGCATTACGAAGAGAGTTCGATACAGGGCTTCACTTGATCCTCTCAGAAGAGTTCTCAGCTATCCTGGGGTCCCAACCTTCTTCTCAAGAATTCGAGACATCTGTTTCTTCCATGTGGAGAGCCGCCCAAAACGCTTTGGACAAGACGAGCACCATGGACGCAGTCGATCAAATGAGGGAAGTCGCCATGGCTTGTATCCCAGCGTTGATCGAAACCATTTCGCGTACGAATGCTATCAATAATGCTCTCCCATCCATATCACTGTTCCGCACGAACGTGGCTTCCAAGGCTACCAAACTTATGACTGAGCTTCGCTCTAGTTACCTTTTGGGCGGACGGGGACCGGCACCTGCCGGCCCTTACCTGGGAAAGACGCGAGTGGTGTATGACTACATTCGTATCACCCTTGGCGTCAAGATGCACGGGATAGAAAACTTCGGCAATTTCCCGAACGGTTTAGGTGTTGACGACGTTACCATTGGCCAAAATATTACCGTCATATTCGAGGTTTGTCACCACGAACATTTTCAATTGTTTACTATTCTGATCTGTGTAACCTCAGGCTATTCGGGATGGAAACTTCCAAGACACTGTTGCAGAATTATTCGAAGTTTTACCCCGCCCAAAGTTATAAACCCATACCTACACACGCACACTAGAATTCCACTCAGGATACCCCATTGAATGTTTCTCAATAGTTTAGCTCGTCATTGCACTGCAGAATATCAAGCCCGATTGTAAAATACATACAAGTACCACAGAAATAAAGATATACAAGATACGTCTCGAGATCAAGTAGGACCTAAGTATCGACGGGGTGGAACTTGACTCTGACTTCTGCTACTTCCTTTCTTGCCTGCATCAGGGTTTGTGATATCTTTTCTTCTAGGGAAGTAGTTTGAAGTACGCTGAGGGAGCTTGGTACATCAGCAATAAGGTCGACGTAGACCAATGAACCAGCATGCCGAGCACGAAGTTGGCGCACTGCCAAAAGGGCAGGCGACGACGAGGGCTCCAGAAGTGGATCAAGCGCATGCTTCAGAGAATGTCTGGTGTTGGCGGAGACACTGGCGTCCGTGAGGTCCGACCATGAACCCGCAAGAAGGCTCAGTCCTTGTCTAAGAATGACAATGGATACAAGGAGACCTGTACCGAAGCAGTGGTCATTGGGGTACCGTTCGTGTGGTAACTTTGGGGGTACTCACCTCCAATAGGATCCAGCGGGAGAGCCGGGAACCACCAGGTCCCCAAAATGGCGAATAACGCTACTAAACTCGAGTAGGCGTCGCTCCGATGGTGATAGGCGTTGGCCAGAAGAACTGGGCTACGTTCATCGTCTGCCACCTTTTTTGTTAGCCTATACATCCATTCTTTGACGCATATACTGAGTGCAGCGAACCATGCCGCATTTGGATCCACCGTGTGGACGTGATCATGATGCATCAAGACCTCAGGTACTGGTACCACAAAAGTAACGTTGTTCAGCACGTCCTGGAGAGGACCAGAAGGCATGGTCGACGCGGTTTCGGCAAGCGCAGCTATCAGAAGGTGGTATGAGTGGAAACCAATGCCAAGGGCACCTCCGATTAAAAGGAGCGACATCGTAGACGCGCCAAGCGTTTCGAATTTTGCAAAGCCATAAGGGTACCGTTCTGATGGCGGTCTTCGCGAAAGTCTCCAGCACACGAGTGTGACAAAGTCTCCGAGCATGTCTACGTGATATCAGCGAAAAAGACGCGATGGATCGCAAGGGACGTACCACTGAGAGAATGCCCTGCATCTGCCAAGAGTGAGGCGGAGTGCAGGTACCAACCGGCGACACCCTTGACGAGAGTAAGACCAATATTGGATCCCAGTCCCATGAGGGTCACTCTGCTCCCTCTGTCGCCTGTCAGTGTGCAGAGTTCAGTGAAGGGGCTACGATAGAGGAGGCAGGAGACGTACCTTTGCCTTCGAGCGCAGCTATTATGTTCTCGGCACCACCGTGGCCTTCATGTGAATGAGAGTGACCGAATATCGAGTGAGAGTGAGAGTGGGAATGACCGTGCTCATCGTCAGACGAGTGGTGGGTACTGTCGGAGCTAGAGGCGGGCTTCTTGTCGTCGACCTTAGATGAATACTGGCGACGCTGGGCCATGGTGGCAGGAACAGAGAAAGAACGAAAGTGAAGAGGAGGTTTTTCCGACAAATGAAGGGATTTATAGCTGCGCGAAGTGGACACGTTGAACTTTCTCAGGTGAACTGATGGCGGCGAAAGTCGCAGTCGCCGATAGCAGCAGAACAGTGGCGACGACGGCGACGGCGGTGAGGGCAGCAGGAGACGGTAGGCTGTGGGCCAACGCTTGGGTACTGTTGGCATCACTTTACCGTAGACCTCGACAGGCTTGATGCGGTCCCCACTGCCAGTTCTTCAGGATTCTGATCCTGGTACTGAATGCCTGGCGATCTCTGTAGTACGGCGTTGAGTACCGCAGTCGCTAATATCACAGATCAGGCTGGTCGTCTGCTTCTCCAAAATTTCTTACAAAAATATGTCGTGCGATAGGCTCATCGATATTTGTAACTGCGATAGCCAGTCTCTGTAATCAAATTTACAATTCCCCACTCCGATACAGACCCTGTAATACCCCGACTACCTTGTCATACACTCCCTGCTCTTTGCTACCGAGCACCAACTCTGCAATCCTTTCCACGTCTTCCTTCGGTACCTTGTAGTCTTCCAGGCTCGATTTTAGACCAAGGGAGGTCACCAACCTGTCTGCATAAAAAATTCTGCAAAAATCGTAGTCATATGTGCACTCACTCTTGTATCAGTCGTGAAAGCAACAGCACATCTTGATCCAGATCGCCCGTCGTCTGATGATGCAGATAGAATAGCACCTTGGAAAGCGCCTCTTTGTTTTCTTGCGATTCAATTTCCGCCTTCAGCGCCACGACCGGTGAGAGTGTGATGCACTATTTTCATTATTTCATGCCTCCTGCGGAAAATCCAACTGTTGCACTCACCGATGTGATACCATGCGGAATTCCGTACGTCGCTCCCAACCTGTGGCCTAGAGCATGCGACAACCCCAACGGGCTGAACCAGGAATCAAGTTTTTCCGACACACGATTGGCTGTAGTGAACTAACCTGTACCGTTCTAGCTTCAATGGCCATAGACTCATCCAGGACGCGATTTGAAGTCTTTGGCGAACCGCGACATCCTGCGGATTAGCTTTTGATGCCGGGAGATACGTGAAAAGGTCGGCGATTGCTGCGTAGCATAGAACCTTAATCGGATGAGGCGTTTCGTTTCTATACAGGTTTTCTTTGAATATGATAAGGACGAGATTTACTACGTCACAATCTTTCCACGTACCAACGGCATGGTCAAGTGCACGAATGCCTGTTGACAACCTAAGTTAGAGATGATTAGAATGGTAAGTAACTGCAGCACACAAATCGTAGGATGTACTTACCACTAGCGGTCGTCGGTCGACGCCTCCAATACCTTGCCTAGCGGTTGGCCTGTACCAAAATTCCATGAACGACATTATATTCGAGACTGGCCTGATTTCATATGTACAGTACAGCAACTTGGATAATACAAGTCTATTCGGTCTTGCACCCCTTCACTCTCGCTTTCTTAACAACCAAACCATTATCAGACTCGGCCAATCGACGCTTGGCACGGTCCACATTCACATTTGGAGCCGGTGATGTGACGCGAGGGTCAACACGAAGAGAGCCAGGCTCTTTCTGATCCTCCGTGTTCTTGGTTACCCCGATCGCGGGAATTTTGATAACAAGGGAGTCGTTGGGGACATACGCGTTGGTCGCCAGTCTGATCACCGTTTCTGGATACAGTAGAACATAAGGACAAAGGCGAAGCCAACCAGACAATGACTCACCCGCGGTCTTCTTGGTCACTCCAGAAGACACTCCCTCCCCTTCTGTGGTCTCTGCCTTGATCGTGGTCTTGTTACGCTCAAGGGAGGTGGGGGTGATGCTGGCGTCGCTACCACGACTGCTCACCATTTCTGAAACCAGAAGAATGTAAGGACTATGGAGAGGAATGTCGTTCGATGACTTACCAGTGGCCACATTTGTCAACACAGAAGTCGTTTCTTGTGCGTTGGGCACAGGCAACGCACTTGCCGCCATTGAAGCGATAGCGGTGGTGATTGGCGGCGCAGTGAGGTCGGAACCTGAACCAGTGTTTAGAAAGCAGTATAGGTGGATCGGCTATGCCAGAAAAACTCACCGTTCTCATCCAAATCACCGACTATGGTGGTACCATGTCCAACACTGAGGGATGCACTTACAGCGGGTGCGATAACCATTGCAATTCGCGCATTCACGATATCATCGTAGACCATGCCGGGTAATAATATGTGGGCACAGACCATTCGCGCACTAAAAGAGTCAAGCTTGCTTGAAGAGATGTAGTTATGTTTGACCGTGAACGTAAGTTTAACCAAAGAACGCTCCAGTGACTTTTCTTGAGGCATGCCTGGATAAAATGTGGTGAGAACTTGGCGCACGGTATGCACAGTGACATACCCGGTGGAATTTTATCCCCCTTGACGTTGAAAACAGGCACTGGATTTAACTTCCACCAAGGCGAGAGATCATTCAACTCCTCCCGGAACTTTCTCTCCACCTTGTTTTGATAGGCGTTCAACGCTGGGTCCGCTGTAAGGATAACCGGTCAACAAAGATTTGGTCAGGTTCAGGAGAAGACTCTTACGATTTTCAGAGTCCTAAAGATGTGCCCGAGCTGAGTCATTTACAGTGCAAAGAGGTCAAATATGCACTCACATTGGTCAAAAAGCAAGGTGAAGTCGCCCGAAATTCACGAAGAGTGTCCTGGGGGGTGTACACCAGCATATTCGCACCTTTTGTGACTGCAACCTTCTGTTCAACTGCCTGGAGATTCGCGAGTCCTCGAGTCCAGTCGGCGTCAAACACTGTGCCAGCCGGGTTCTGAAGGTGGAGGAGCCACTTCGCATCAAACAGCGACATGTATCGATCGTTGTAGTTTCCAACATTCTTGAACTTGAGGAATCGAGGGTTCGGCAAAACCCTACCAACGATGACTACTTGAGTTGCTTCAGGTGTCAGGCTAGGATCGACCGAATGGACGTCAGCGGCGGAAGCCAGGAAGTTGGCATTCCCATCAGCAACCCACTCATGGGACCCTACAAACATGGAATTGGCGACATATGACTGCTCGGCAAGCAGATCAGTCCGCTGTTGGGACAAAGCCGAGAGCGTCGCAGTCACAGGGCCCGTGGGAAGTGTAGACATCTAGGTATCAAGAGGTTAGCATTAGGTGGTACATAACATATCTGTACTCACTCTTTCGTTGCGTTGCGAGTTTCAACAAATCCAAACTGATGGAGTGATAAGCAACAACAATAGCAAAGGACGGCAGAGTGGACAGGATAGATATGCTCAAAGAACTTGGAACATCGCCACTATTTATATAAATCCCACTGTCGTATTCTACTGTCGAGGCGACATTGCTATCAACCCTGTTTACTACACGCCCCTATGGCTCATTCCGACGGATGCCCGGTGAGTAAGACCGTCGGGCAGAGTAATCATTAATATAGTTATATAGTTGGGTACGGGAGGTCACCAGGATGATAGTTGCGTGGGAATGACGTTGGCCGCGGGCTTGAAATTCTATAGAAGGATTTCAATGACTCTTTTCATAGAAAGCGGAATGGTACAGACCAACAGTTGGGTAGTACAACCAAAAATGTACAAAGTCCATGTATGTGCCACGACCTATGACAAGTGGGAAAATCAATTACATCCATTCCACATAGCACGTATAAGCAGGAGTGTACTCACGAATGGTATCCATCAATGTGAACAGCGTCAGAAAAGGTGGGCAGATACTTTTAATATCATTTCGGCACTCATGATCGACACTGATTGTGTTTGATCGAGGAAAAGAGAGGGCACCATCTCGCGATCACATCCCTTCAATATATATGTACTAAATACAAAAGATGGCACATGAAAAAGCACACCCTCTCCCTCTCCCTCCTAATGCAATGGAATATTCTTGAAAAGGAGATAGGTACACAATTTTCTCCGTTTCCGATGAATACGAGACCAAGGGGGATGGCGAATATGTATTGAAAACCGGATGCAATCCCAACTTTTAGCATATCCGATGGGGACCCGACCCGACGCCAAGCCCCAAAAAAGTGCTGCGTGCTTAAGTGGGACTTGGAAGACCTATTTTAACCACTCCGACGGCAAACCGGCTGCGTTCGAAGTTCGGTGATCCCCAATATGCATGAAGTGTGAATGCCAACAATGAGAAGCCAATTCCCACCATTCCAGACGTCTATTAAGTAATGTCACAACTTTTACACATGAGGCTAAGTACAGAACTGCTTCAACGCCTCCATGATGAGTGGCAAGCCCTCTAAGTCAATGTCAACTAACATGGTTGGCTGAGTGACACTATGCGCAACCACCAAAATCTTCTGTTGAAGCGACACCTCTGGTATTTGAGAGTGAAGACAGGTGAAAGTTGAGGCGTTATACAACAGACTGAATCTTTTAGGTGTACCATCAATAGCGATGAAGAATGGTGTCATCTGAATGGGGGCCATCAACCAATCAGTGACATCTATGGAGCATGTGCCACGGTCTGTGAATCTGATGTTCAAAGAAACTGGCTTCATGTCGATACCAGGGTTCCAGTCCAACGCGAGCAGCAAGCTTGGAAACTCTAAGCATCGGAACTATGATTGTGTTAACAGCTATAAATGTATAACCAAAATCAACGTACATTAAAAGTTGAGATGACGGTCACTTCCTGGAGACGACAGTTCGAAGGTAACCGGCCCAACGTGAACCTGGTCTCATTCAGAGTTGTGACCACCCATCAAGACTAATGACACTCACGGGTAAACATGGTTACCATCGTTTACATTCTTTTCAACCCTTAGAGGAATGGACATCACGGTTTTTGAGGTGGAAAGTGCGATGGAATGGGACAGGGTTCAGACAGTTGGCCACCACGCCTCCGGAAAAAAATAAACAACCTCCTAACCAAAGAAAGGGGTGCAGAGACGTACTGTACTTTGTTGAACTCTTGAGCACTCCCTTGGCCCTTGGATGGCCCCCCAAAGTATTGTTCCATCTGACCGGGAGGACGCATTGATAGACTGGGAACCACATTTGTACCCAACCTCTCGGATCAAAAAGATAAGCGATAAGATTGATGCCCACACACGAGTGAGCGATGATCCCTCTGCATTCCCACAATCCGTTTTGACAGGTGATATAGAGCCATATAGGACTCGCTTTTGGAAATGTGGCTACAGACTCTGTTATGGTCCAAATACCGTTGAAAGCCAAGCAGACACCATCCCAGCATGTGGACCAGTACGACATTCAGCAATACCTTTGTGATCCATACCCACTCATACCTGGCTATCGAAATTATCGCGACTTCCACTCTGACAGCCAAGGGACATACCGCATCTATTTCTGCCCATATCAATTGGTTCCCCATCCATTCTTGTACCTTAATGTGCGCAATGTTGCCATCTCTTCCTTACTTGACGACGCTCCACGAGATTGGTATGGGAATCTTGTTGTTATCAAAATGAGTAGCCGTGGAGTCCTAGGTGATTTGCGAGATAGCGACAGGAATGCACTCATCAGTGTTCTGAAAGAGTACGAGTTTTCACTGACATTCACTGAGAGAATGCTGATCAGGATGGTATACAGGTTTGTCAATGGATATTTACATGAAACTCGCCAGCTTCATCGGACGGAGGTGCTTCACTTTAATGGTAGGTATGGACCCATAGTCATTCATCCTTTGAAAGAAGTGGGTGCTCAGCGCAAGTTGTCATCTGGGAGAGAGTCGAAGGACGTTCATCTGCCATAAACCAGGTGGTAGTAAACAGTACAAAGTGTTGGAATAAACATATCATCACTAGGAGCGGTTCTTAAGGAAGTGTCCATCCCACCCAATCCATCAGTGGTACTCTGCATGGGCTGGAATCCGGTTAACAGTTAAAAGCATGAGATATCCTGTGGTGCTCACCAGTCACTACCAGCCTATTCACGACGGTGAGGCCTTTCTATAACCAATGCTACTGTGACCTCAGGGAGCATGTCGGCTAAGTAAGCAGAAATTTTATCTCGTAACACATTAGCTGGCCCAGAAACGTGATAGCGGTTATACTGATGATAGCTGATGGTAACTGTGATCGACCTGAAAGAGTGGACTGTCGCCCGTCCTTTGCACCAAATCACAAGTTCCTCCCAAACGTGCTCATGGAAAACCACATCTGAGGAATCTGACACTCTCAGATTCAACGAAAATTCCAGGAGTGGCGCAGTCAATGGGATGGACTGGATAATTTGGAGGACACGGGGGAAATGATGGGAGACATCACTGAGTTGCAAAGTTTGTAGGTGAGGTAGTGGAAGATTGAGGGTGAGGGTGTTGTCTGTGCTTGGTAACACTGAAACCCACATCAATACCAAGAATTGGAATAAAAGATAGTCTTACCAAGGTTCAATGCCAAAGACTGGAGAGACATCCGTGCAACGTCAATAATCTCCATGACATCCTGAAAGAATAGCTCTCTTAAAGTGATTTCGAAACTTTGGAGGTGAGAAAGTGACACCAGGATCCAAG
This sequence comes from Armillaria novae-zelandiae, assembly GCA_030435655.1. Classification (NCBI taxonomy): domain Eukaryota; kingdom Fungi; phylum Basidiomycota; class Agaricomycetes; order Agaricales; family Physalacriaceae; genus Armillaria; species Armillaria novae-zelandiae. The sequence goes on along the minus strand of JAUEPR010000004.1, from coordinate 741,550 downwards.
CACGGTGATTGCCCTGACCTAGCAGACCACCTTGACCACTTTGACGGCTATAAACCAATCTCTTCAGCATGGGTGGCGAAGATGACAGTGAAAGAGAGGGTGGGAGCGGCCTGACACATGTGCCTAGCACACGACGATGAACACTCCTCATCTCCAGACAGACGAGTCTCTTCCACAGGCGTAGGCAGAGTCGTAAATGAGTGTCATGATAGTCACAGAATTCCAAAACCACCATGTTGACAGACTTGTAGATATCCCCGTACTCCGCTAGAACATTCAGTGAGCTCTCAGCAATCTTGAGAGTGATTTTAGGATAGGTGAGATGGTGCATGAAAGGCGCCATATCAGAAGTCCAAGCGGACGTTGCCTTCATGACTACCACTGTCTGCACCAATGCGGCCAAGTGGGGAGACTTTTCAAAAACTTCATTCCAGATTTGCGGTGTGCGTGTGCCATGTACAGATATCTGCCGGTACAGATATGCTTGACAGTACAAAGAGGTGCGCGGATGGAGGAGAGAGGCAGATTTAACGTTCTCACGCACTGAAGAGGGAATTACCCCTTGTAATGCAGGCGGTTCCATCAGGCACTTGAGGATAGCCTCCAGCGTTTCCTGAGGTAAGGAGAGCGTAGAAGGAGGGGCCATAAGGAGGGAGATGTCGATGACAGAAGTCTCAAAGTAACTGTGGAGACACCCTAATGCCGAAACTGCCGATATTGGTTTGCAGAGTCTGAGTCTGCAAACGAGACCAAGTGCTTTCTCCCACTGTCTGGCTTTTTTTCCTGAATTGTTATTTGATTGGCTGCAGGAGGACATAGAAAATAAGTCAAAAGGAGCGTCGAAAACTGTCATATTGCATTGGCACTCAATGAGCTCAAGTGGTGAGACGATGTATTGCTGTCTGGACATCGAGGAATTTACATTAATACTTTACACTTCATCTTCATTCATTTTCTCTTCGTCACAAGCTTATTTGAGTAACAGAATTTTATTTAATAATCAAACTCTCTATTCTGAAACCGACGTTGTGTCGAGCTGTACAATCTCTCCAGCCGCTCGTCCTCTGACGATAACTCATCGCTTGGTGGTGTCATTAAGATATTGTAGTTGAAGCCACGAAGAATGCGGACCGTATCGCGGCCACGACTTCGCGACAAAGCAACATAAGCATGAAAAGCATCTGTTGGATGTTTTGGGGGATCAGCGAGATCAATAATGACATATTCCAATGTCTGTCCTTGGCCTTTATGGTGAGTGAAACTATAGGCAGCAGTCAGGGCAACCTGTCGTCGGTGCACACTGTACTGACCACCCCTCTTGTGTTTGACAGAAAACGACACTTCGGATGGGATGATAGGCAAAATGCCCTTCAGGAGCCCATCCATTGCAGGGACATTGGCGTCGTTGAGGGGTCGAAACAATATTAGAGCAGGAGGATAGATGAGATCAATGCTATTATATTCGTCGGCTTCATGGGTGGGCTCCCTTGGATCCAGTATGATATCTTCGACAATGCCACGAGTGCCATTTGCCAAGTCAGATTCAGTCGCAATGTTCACGGTGACCATCGCTTTCATCCCCACAGCAATCTCCAAGACATCAGTAAGCTTTCCAGTCTTCTTCTCTCCCATGGACGCGACATCCAGTTTCTCTGCCATAGAGAGGTCATCCCTCCCTTTACCCTTGTGATCTTCTGCAGGGGACCGATACAAGACCGCACCTGTTCTATCACAATGTCTGCGGAGGGCCTCTGCATTCCATTGATTGCGTGCAGAATTGCGAGATGTGATGAAAATTGCATCATCCCAAGGGCTCTCACCGAGGTTGGTTGTCAGACACGTAGGAGAGCCGAGTGTTACACTCTCGATCAGATCTATATCTTCCTCAGTGCACATCCCTCGACGAAGCCTATCTAGGAGTGTCATCCACCCATCGTCCTTGACACGGATTTGTTCCTTGAGGAGCACCACGGTCTCAAATTGACGGTATAGATCGTGTCCACGTCCTGCGAGATCAGAAGCACTTGTTGGATCATACAAAGCTGCATGTGCATTTGCGACCGGCGGGAATTGATGGAAATCTCCTGCCAAAATGACATTCAGTCCTCCAAATGGAAGGTCTGCACGGTCAGCACCCAAACGAGACCGAGTGATCATCGCACTGTCTGACAATTTTGCTAGGAGTGATTTGTCGAGCATAGATATCTCATCAATAATGAGCAGGCGGTTGTTTCCCATATTCCTCTCTCTTTTACTCGCAACCGCTCGTGAAGGCTTGTCTGCACTTGAATTTGCAGATACTCCTCCCCAGGAATGAACAGTACTCCCCCCAAAGAGTGTCGCCGCTACTCCAGAGGTGGCTGTGAGACCGAGTTCTTGCTGAAGCTCAGATGAGCGAAACGTTTCTGCGATTGCATTTATGACCACAGTCTTCCCCGTTCCACCCGGTCCAAGCATTAACATCAACAGCTGCTCAGGTTCTTGACCAGCCAGCTGTGCACGGAGGTGGTTTTCGACAATGGAATGTGCCATCCTTTGACTATCGTTCAGTAGGGCTTTGAATGGGCGTTCCTCCTTGCACTCGGAAACAGACAAACCTCGTTCCGTATATGCCGAGGGTACACCAATATTGAGAGAATGAATAGCGGGTACACCATCATTTCTATGCATCATCTCTGTCAACCTCTCATGCCAAGCTTGAAATTGCATCATTTCGTCGGAATGTGCAGTGCGTGCTACCAATTGGAGCTGTGCATTCAACCTGGAGTCAGGAAAGATCCCATGTTTTCGAGCATGATCAATCGTCCTCTCTGCAAAATATCTTTCATTTTGATCCACTCGGAGCAGGCGAGCCTTTTCTAGGTCATGATTTCCAATCTCTGATATGACCCACTCCCCCTCATGTTCCTCCGTGCTATTTTCAATGGTAGGCTCTGCACAAATCCCTGGTTCCAAGTCATTGTCGTGTGGCAAGTAAATGGAAGGTTGTCGTTTAGCACTGTCGAGACATTTGTGAAAATAGTTAACGTTGTCTATGATGGGTACTAGGAATGGGTTGGCCAGCACGTAATCGTCCAGTGTGGCACGAAAGGTTGATTCAGACCTTTGAAGGTCCCGTAAACTTCTCCATGGTTTGAAAAGTGCCAGCATAAATGCCGCATGAACCTCGGTGTTTTTTTGGTCTTCTGGATTCGGAAACCATGTACCAATGAAATCTGGAAGTGTCTCATGCCCAACTTGACGGATGACTCGTATGTGGCTGTCACGACCAGTGCCTGGAAGGTACTCCACTCTCGAAACGTAACCACCAGGGTCTGATGGTGGTGTTTCGTGGTCACTCTCACCCTCCGCACTGTCATCATGATTGTCACGAGGCTTCCTTTGGCGCTCATGCTTTTTGGAGTCATACGTGTTGATCAGAAAATCAAACAGACTCAGACAGTGCAAGGCATGCCCACGGTCAACGTATTCTTGGACTTGATCTTTACATTGCAGGATGTTATCCCGAAACTCCAGACGGACAGACTGTTCAAAAATGTTATGTGAGAAAAATACTGAACCATGCGTCTTGTAGTACCCACCTCTTCCCCCCCATGTTCCCCCTCATTTATGGATGGCATCTGTGGTAGCCGTGATTGTCTATCAGGATGGCTGGAGGACAAACGGTGTATCAGATCACCTCTCTCAGTTCATGGTTATATCACCGACCTTAACATGGGAAACGTGCGAATTACAGTTGTATAGATGCCGTTCAGGTAGATAGGCATATAATGGTGGGACAGATAACGGTCGCCCCATCCCATTACATAGCTCACCACTTCTTGGGCACTGAATTCTTGAAGGCGGCCAAGAGTGTTGCAACACCGCTGTAACAGACGTCGATTAAACGAGTGAATATCTTCTGTTGAGCTCGTTGAGTGCCTATGAAACGCGACAGTTTTGGCTAATAGCGCTGAGGCATTTGAAGACTTGGTCTGTTTTTTGGTTGCATATGTTGTGATGTACCAGGTCAGATTGTTTGTCCCACCGGCATTGGTGATGATCTTGACGTCGTGATTACTCCTAGTGACGACAAGAATAGGTGGATTGAAGTTGTTGACATAGCCATACAGCCTTCTTGGTCCCCATTCTCCATTTTCATCTACCCATGGTTGTTCGCTTCTTGGAAATGGTGCTCGCCGTTTGCAAACCTTCCGGTTTCCGACCTTGACGAGACAACGAAGATCATGACATGCATGAACCTGTACTGTTCGTGCTAATCTGGATACATGTTCACCATTCAATGGATCCTGAACCCTAGGATCAGGAGGGCGAGAGTACGATGGATCCTTGACCTCAGGGAGATTGATGATATCCTGAGCATGAAGTCCACCAATATCTGCGGTAATATTGTTTCCAATGAACTGTGAAACCCTGTCTCGGAACTCAACAGTGCGCAAAGCAGCTTCCATCTCAGTCGCCGTTAATGATCCAGCCAGCCATAGAAGCATGTGGACATGGAGAGAACCACGGCCTTGAGCCTCCACAGTGCCGATATATGCACGAACTGTTCCAAAGATACCCTTCTCTCTGGTAATAGAGTGGTGGCCCCTTCCCGTATTCACATGAATCCCGAGCAATGATTGGAGAGTGGCATTGATTATAAGATGGAAAAATTTTGCCGAGGCAAAAGGGTCACTAGCAATCGTTCGTGATCGTGCAGCCGCTGTTGGACCGGTGTGGACAACAAAAGCATCGAGGTCTATTTGTTCCCCTGCAATAACCTGCGCTATGGGATCATGTGTGTCGTTAGGATTGATTGTGATCCACAGGTTCGGAGGATTGAACATGACAGTCGTGCTCCAGATTCTAGATCGTAAGGTACGACGTGATTCATCTGTCCCAGGAACCTTACAACGTACAGCTGTCAATTCTGACCGCAAGGCTTGAACGGCAGCATTGGTGAATGGTGTGTGGCGTTTCTCTTGCGTACTTGCATTGACAAGATCTTTAGGTTTAATAGCCATGATGAGAGACTTGTGTTTGCGATATGAGGTCTTTGACATCCGCATGACTGCAGACCGACAAATGTTGCGTTTTTGAATAACGCCAAACACCTGGAAAACAAAATGGAGATCTGTGCGAAATCGATGGTCCGCATATTGCAGTGCCCAGCGCGCATGAACTTCATATGGCACTTCCACTCTCCGAGCAGTTTCGAAACCCCCAAGTCCATAAGGGAAAAGAACGGGAAAGGCTCCCAATAGATGATTAGGATTGCTGGGTCCACCATCTGTGCGCAGCCCATTATCCGTCTTACGACCATACTCGCTCACAAACCGGCTACCTCTCTTAACCTTGAACCGCTGTTCTGAACCCTCCGGTGGAGGTGCACCCAGGACACCATTGCTTAAAGCATGTTCTGTGAGGTCTTCATTGATGATCTCATTGCCGTTGGAATCAATAACACCATGGGATTGCAATGGTATATCCTCTGAGTAGACCGCTCCATCTAGATTTGCACCAAGCACATCAACCAAACAGTTCAGTCACAATGACATCAAGTAACGCACCAGGTTCATTGTCGACACCATCAGCCGGATCTGTACTTGGATATAAATCATTAAATACTAAAGTGTGGCATTTAGCGAGATGAAGCAGTTTGCAAACAGTGTCATTTACCAGTGTCATCATCGTCCCGTGGCTCGGGCACATAACCTGTCTCTTCATGTGCAAGAATCTCCACGTCATCAGATACACGGGCGACATTCACAATTTCTGATGGGACACCATCTTCTGGGAGCTTTTGGAGACGCTCCTCATCGATATAAATATTTGTGTACAGCGGGTTGTATTGTTTACACCACAACAGTGCCTGAAATACAACGCGCCGCCGTACATGCAGCATGGTTGGAAAAGGGTATTGCACTTTCTTGTTCGGTTGGATAAAAGTGACGCCAATAAGTGCAGATAGGATTGCTGCTGGAGGTGGCATGGTCTCCCGACCATCGATAAATGAAGTGATATGAGCATGCGGGAGGGGATATGTCGACACGTTGCCCTTGATCCCACTAGAGAACAAATCGGGGCTCCAGTTCCTCGCACTCTTGATTTTGGGATATAATTTGACAATGTATGCTGCGGGAAAGTATCGTGCAATAAGGATACGTTCAGGGAGAGTCAAAATGGCCAACTGTGGTGGTACATGCCCTATCCACAGGTTATTGGCCAACGCAAGTCGTGGTAGTTGTTTTCGCTGAAGTCCACTCAGACAGTCATGACAGATATCAATCTCTCCTTCTAGTGGCGCTCTGGTTGGTCCGTACAGAAGCATGCCAGCTGATAAGACATGAGAGGAATGACTCTGCACTGGTGCCAGGAGTTCAGGGTTTGGAATATCCTCTAACGTCAATTTTTGAGTTTCACGTGTATGCAACTCTCGCGCACAAACAGCACAAACAGCCATTGACAAAGCAGCATTGCCGGTGGCATTGACGAACCCTGAAATGCGCTGTAAGACACAAGATTTAGGGACAGGTTCCAGGAACTCGTCTTGGAGCTCCTTCCCTTTGGTCCGCATGCGCTTGGCATAGTGAAGTCGGTGGCTATACTCTCCACGGAGAAGATCCAGGAACAAATTTATGTCCGAACATGTTAACAGAGAACAGAACTGATACATGATGTCTCGTCGCCTTGTCATTTCCCATGGAACCTCAACCAGAGTCTGCAGTGCGTCCATAATGTCGCTCTGTGGAAGTGCATCGAGATGTTTGGAAACTGGATCTCCACTCCAGAAGATGGGATCACTGGTGTTGAGTCTGGAGCGATGTATGGTCTCTCGTGCCTGTGCACAGTGGTCTGCTTGTAGCTCTTCATATAGCCGGGAGCGGGACCATGATGAATGTGTACGAGCATTGTCTAACCACCAATGAGAATGACACTGGAGATTATGGGCTGCTTCTCACCAGTCACTCCGGTCCCAAATTGACGACATAACCAGATCAGAATTGGTGTTGAGATGTGATGGTAGCCATTGGGAAGGTCTACGTTGCCCCTTCCGGTAGCAGGTGCCATTGCAGCAGCCAAGTCTGCTCGGAATCGATGTAACTCGGGCTCCTCCAGTAGCGAGCAAAATTTTAAGATTGCAGCTCTAGGTTGCTTGTATAACCGGGACGGTAGATGTTCAGATGTGGGTAAGTGCTGAACCAATGCATCGACCAGTGCCGACTTGGTTGCACTTTCGACGCTGCCCCTGATGTCCACTCCATCAACAAAACGGGGTGCATCTGTGTGTACCCGTTGAGTGTGAAGCCAATCTCTCAATTGTCGGTGGTGAGGTTGCATTAGCTGCCAGACATGTGCTTGCATCCCTGTTCCTGATCCATGGGCGCCTATATCATTTTCTGCCATATGATTTTGAGCACAGGATGATACTGGATATTGAGATTGGGTTTTACCATTCACATGTGTTTTCACGAGAAAGGCGATGAAATTGGGTGGCAGGCCTTTCAAATCTCCTTCCGTAATGCAATGAGTCACAACCGTGGCGGAGGCTCTGAGAGATTCTTGCAAAAAGGAATTACAATTGGCTATGAAGTAATAGAGATTCGGGCGTGATTGGGCGATAAAATCAGCCACTCGCACCTGTTCTAGGAGTTGAGACCAACCCAATGTTATTAAATAAAAGTGCTCACCCCATGATCTTCCATGATTTGAAGGATAATTGGAATGTCCACCTCGTCCAAAACAGAGCCTATACTGGTCCCATCTGGAAATGACATTTTTAGCTTTCAGTGATGGAGTCAATACAATGTCGCACGATGGGCACATTGCATCACATGCACCAGGACTCTGAGCGGCATCCACGGCCCGCTAATTATGTAATATATAACATGGTTTTTCTTTGAAATATATTTCATTATGCATGAATCACCGCTACAATTCACGATTCTTTCCCGGTAGTCATTCCGCTCACGTGAATGTCACGAGTTAGGGTGGCCTTAGTCAGCGCGGAGTTTCGACCCACAGAGACCTTGACAAGCAAGGTAACAAACGCTCTGGAGTCGGTAAAGTCAGTTCTGCATCCAATATGATACCAGCCGGCGCAAGCTTTGAGGACGTCACCCCAACTTTATCACCCTGGTCATTCGTAAAGCCTGCACCAATCTGAATGATCTTTGTGAGATTGATTGGGCGAGTTGGATAGTCGCGCTTACTGTATATTCCGCGGCGCTCAACGTCGTTGGAATGGCTATCTGAAGCAGGGTAGGGCCACCGGTTTCTTCCTGGCTGTAGTGGAGGATAGCCTTTGCCGCGTCGATTGGTGACCCCCCTCCGACAGAAACAATAACATCGCATTCGTAGTCACGAAAAACTTTGATAGCGCGTCGTATGCCCGCAACGGGGGCGTGCTCACCGATCTCGTAGAAGGTGGCGCCATAAGCTTCATTGTCCTTAAGGATCGTCTCAATTTTTTTCACCACATCCGTCTGGGGACAGGGCGTTAGCCTGCTTTAGTATTAGCATCAGGCCCACCTTGTTGACAAGACTTTTCGTGGTCACTATCAGTGCCCTGCGCACCCCCAATGTCGAAAGAAGGGTCGGTAGCGCGGTGGATACAGATCCAGGACCGTAGAATACGCCGGACAGTGTATCAGTGTAGCCATAGAAGCCTTGCAAAGAACTGCGGGCCATGAGTAAGCGAGAACACGATTCCCTTAGCGTCTAGTTATATATTTTTCCCTCTGGAGCAACAAAAAGCATGGTTGTATCCGAGATCGGCCAGAGATTAGTCACTGCGAGCGATGAGATACCCAAAATTGCATCATGAATTCCACGGGCAGCCTGCATTTGGTCTTCCATGTTGCGACTCGGAGGAAAGAGTATGGTCCGAACGCCACTAGTGCTAGCGAACACCAGAACCGTATTTACCTCCTCCATGTCGCCTTCGCCAGCATGGAAAGCAGGTCAAGGGCTCTCGGAGACGCAGTCATCGTGGAGGGAAGACGTCGATGGACCGCGCAAGTCGTGGAACCTGGAAGACATGCCAACAAGGTCAGTACTTGTCGCGTATTACTCGGCGCCGCTGCCACACTTGAATGATGCACACTGTGCAGGGACGTTTACAAACTATTGACCTCCGCCATTGTGCCTCGTCCTATTGCTCTCACATCATCTTTATCGCCAGATGGTGTACCCAATCTGGCGCCGTTTAGCTACTTCTCCATGGTCCGTATATTCAACCAGAGGTGTTCAAATTTTACTGATTGTATATTCTAGGTATCTTCCAATCCCCCCATGCTCAGCATTTCGTTTAATTTGTCGTCAAGACGAAAGAAAGACACGCGGGAGAATGTTCTAGCTACGAAGGAATTCACTGTCAACATCGTCAGCCAGGCCTTTGTCGAGGCAGCCAACATCACTTCAATAGAAGCATCTGAAGTTGATGAATGGGTTCTCAGTGGGTTGACTATGGAACCGAGTGTGAGTTCTGTTTTTGGCTCACTTATCTTCAACAGTCTATAAATTGTCCACAGACCCAGGTTAAGCCGGCACGAGTGAAAGAAAGCGCATTCTCCATGGAGTGCGAGGTGCGGTTGGACTTTGAATGGTACTTAGTATAGATTGATGGATTTCTTTCATTAGCTTCATTCCTACCAGGACATCACGCCTGCAGGGGTCGCGGAGCCGACGGTGACTGTCGTGCTGGGACTGATACGACATGGTCACGCCATGGAATCAGTTCTGCACAGAGATGGTGCCAGTGTCGACCCCGATAAATTGCAAGCGGTCGCTCGTATGGGAGGCGATACGTACAGCAAAGTCGTGGCGGGGTTTGATGTTACTCGACCGAAGTGGAAGGACCTTCAGGCGGTGTACTCTGATTTGCTGGGAAAGAAGACAGATGGATAACCGCTGACGATATGATACAGTTCCATGAACCCTATGTGGAAGTCCAGTCTGCAATTTCTCCGAGCGCATTACTTCTCTCTGGTTCCTGCCAGGAAAATAGAATATAATCGTGAGACCCCCCATCGGCTTCAAAATACCTCAGTTTCGAGCCCAGATCCTTTTGCATCCGGTCTCGTAGCAGACGTACTTGGGGCGAGAGGTTCTCAGCACCCCCGGCGACAATGAACGTCGGCGGAAATCCCTTGAAGTGAATGCTGAGTCCTGGATTACGGGACGCGGGCGATATGTATGGATTGATCTCTGCTGCGCCCCACCCATTAGGCCCTAAAAAAGCTCGTTTAGCGTCATCGACGCCATGGGGTTCGGGATCATAGTCTGCGTGCAGCTTTAGGATACTCAATGATCTCGGCACATCATGGGATAACCCGATGTCGCACCAAGGAGAGAGAAGTAGTAACGAAGATGGCACAGGGAGATTTGTTGTGTTTGAGACAAGATAGCGTGTGAGGGCAAGAGCGAGATTCCCTCCAGCCGAATCTCCCTCGACGATGATGTCATCGGGAGATATATGGAGGATGTTGACTAGGTAATGGTATCCCGATAGCGCGTCGAGCAGTGCAGCGGGGAACGCATTTTCATGGATCGTTGAGAGCCGGTATTCGATGGCGAAGGCACGTGTGATAGACGGGCAGCTTTTGAGTATGCTGGCCGGAATGGTAGCCATAAGGCTCGATGGGTGGGCAGTGCCTTCATAGTACCCTCCACCATGCAGCGAATACAACACCTTTTCCCCTCTCTTCGCCAGTGACAACGATGAGCTTGCTGGTATCCAGTACCCCGGTATGCGGACTGGTACTGCCCCCGATGCGGAAGCAAGCATTAGGAGCTCGTCAGAGATTTCCGACGACGGCAATGGCTCAACCCAGACACCGCCTGAATTGGGTACGAGCTTTCTATGGCTGGGTTCCTCCCAAGGCGTAATAGGTCCCGTTTTCGCGGTGATATACACAAGTTGTCGAAGGAGCTGCACAAGCACGGTACGCGAGACACTCCACGATTGTCGTGGGCGTCGTATCATGGAAAGAAAAATCCATATGGGCAGACGAATGGTCAAGGTAACAGCTAACTGGTATAGCAGGTAGATGAATTTCCATGGATGTCGCGTATGTATGCTGTCTGACAATGTCATTGTGGTGTAAAAGGAACAAGTAAATTCAAATTCATATACAGGGTATTTTCTATTTAGAGCCGTGCTTGGACTGGGTTCCCCAGCCACTCTGCAATGGCCTTGTATGTTTCCGTCCGCTCAGGTTCCCACTGTGTAAAGGCGACGTAGTCGTGTATACCTTCGGTAGCCTCGTAGTATCCCACCTTATTCTCCCCAAGATCCTTTACCATCCTTTCCTTGAGCGTCCGAATTACTCCTAGTAATACTTCTGCTCCCCCAGCAACTATGAATGTCCTCGGAAATCCCTTGAAGTCGATCTTCATTCGAGGATCGATGGAGGCCGGTGACATGTACGGGTTTACTGATACAGCGTCTCTACCATGTTGACCACAAAAGATCTTCTTTCCATAGTCCACCTCTGCTATTCCACCAATATAGTCCGTCGACGAATTCTTCGCAGCAATGGATCCAAATGTGAAGTGTGACACGCCCATATCTGCCCATGGCGAGAACAAAATGAGAGCAGATGGCGGTGAAGGTATTGTTACACCCTCGGCATTGTTTTGAGACTCGACAAGATATCTCGTCAGTGCCAACGCCAAGTTCCCACCCGCGGAATCACCCTCGACGATGATGTTTGCTGGCAAAAAGCCAATATCATTGACGAGATATAAATACGCAGATAGCGCATCCAACAGGGCTGCTGGGAACGCGCCAGCGGAGGTCTTCGATAATCGGTACTCCACACAAAAAAGGCGCTGTACTGATGCAACATATTTCAGCAGTGCTTTCGCGACAGTAGCCGTGGCATCATCGGGATGAGCAGAATAACGGATGTATGCTCCTCCATGGAAGGACAAGACAACCTTTTCACCGGCAGCAGGTGGGGAACCGAACTCGATCTTGTATCCCTTTCTGTGAACCCAGTATCCAGGAATACGCATAGGTAACACCTTCGAAACCTCTGCCATAGACTTGAGGCTCTTGGTAATGAATTTGTCGGCTGGGGGAATCCAAACCCCTTCTATTCCGACACCTGGGGTAATGGCAAGATGATCTGGAGTGGTATAGATAGGCCCAGTCCTATGGCAGGTATATATATCAACCGTTCGTGCACGCAAGACCTAATAACGCACTGAGAAGTGACATGCATGAAATGCCTGAACATTCGAAGAAACAGAGCGCGCTTCAAAGGCCATGTCGGCCTTGGGCGGCGGGACCTACCGGGAATCAGACTGAATACCAGCTAGCACGGAGAATCGGACGAACTTGGGAACAGCAAGCAGAAACCATATGGGTAAACGAAAGAGAATGGTAGTGAACAACTGATAGGCCAGATAAATCTGTTTTGCTGGTTGCTTGGCGTAGCCGTATAGTTCCTTTGGTGGCATCGTGGGTAAAGGATGACAAGGATTACGCCCGGAGAGCGTTGAGTATAGAAATGCCGTACTCTTACGGGCGATTTCTGACGTGGATTCCCGGTCAAATTTATTGGCTATTCATGCTCTTGATGCCAAGTTACCGGACAGAGTAATCTGTGACTACGTGTAAGTCCCAAATGCGGACGATTGACTATTTGGATGTGATTCAAACAGGGCCCGATGACAAGCAGATCCAAGTAGATCTACAAAATTTGGAAACCATTTGTTAGCCACTGTGTCAACAATTACTCTCTTCTTGTTTATCTTTGCGCTACACAATCCTCGTTTCTGATTTCTTGCAATGTCCTTGAAAGCTGTACGTCCGATTCGAACCTTTCTTTATCTTGTTTCAAGCACTTCTATCCTGTCTAGATCGTGAAATGTGAAGCTATTCTGTTTCATTCCGGCGATTCGGTTCTCATAGCTTTTTTCTGTATCAGCCGTCATTTCTGGCGATTCTCTTGTACTTCGTGGTCGTCCCGGGCCTCAGGGACAGCCCCCAAAAGAAAGGTGTGTTTCCATTTGTCTTGTCGTGCCAACGTGTCTTGTGACGCCATATAGGATTCTCCATCTTGCAGATGTAGGAGCACCTCGTATGGGCTCTTCCACTAGGGAAGATGAGGTACGGCGCCACTTTTGCTGCCTGGTAGACGTACTAATCTATCGTCTACTAGCCTTGGGCGTTCGAATCTCGCGAGTTCCTACGAGCTCTTGCTGTAGGAAAGGAAATCTCATTCACATCTACACATTCTTTGCCGCTGAATGACGACATGCCACGCGACTTTGGCACAGCTGAGATCGGCGGGCTCGACGTTGCGTCAGAACTACTACAAAACGGATGGGCTAAAGTCAAAGAAATCAAACGCGAACCTACTGACGAGGACACGCGCAAACGCGAGCTCGAGAATGAGGCCAAGTCAGCTGGTAAGGGTCTATGGAATCCGCATGGTCCCAAAGTGCGTATAGCATGTATTTTCGGATCATCAGTCACAGATATCTCCACAGGCCCGCGCGGTCCATCACACAATGCCGACTGACTCCCAAAGTTTTATTTCGGAATGGAAAGAGAAATCTTTGGACGGTACAGCGAATCTTTCCAGGCATGTCTATTCCGCCTAATCCATTTTATTTTTTTCTAGCCATCGTGGAACAAGTCCGGGATGGTAGTACTCTACGGACGCGTCTGCTCATGCCCGACGGGGAACACCAAATTGTCAACATCGCCTTGGCTGGTGTTCGTAGTCCTCGTGTTGCAAGTAAACCAGGAGAATCTTCGGAGCCATGGGGAGAAGAAGTGGGTTATATCACAACTTTGTCATGTACCCTCCTGTGGTTTTTATTGATGAATATATGTCTGGGCAGGCCAAGTTTTTCACTGAGTCTCGCCTTCTTCAACGTCCCGTACGTGTTCAAATATTGTCTCTACCGACGTCAACTGCAACACCATTCCAAACTGGCACCACTGGCAGTGCCCCCGCAACGGCTAGCATCTTTATTGGCCAAGGTTCGTTCAAAAACGCCATATTTTTACATTGCAAACTTATGTCCACGTTCAGTTCTACATCCGGCCGGAAATGTTGCAGAATTTCTAGTCGCAGCTGGACTGGCACGCATTGTTGGCTGGCATGCCGGCATGTTGTCAAGTAGTGGTGGAATGGAACGACTACGCGCAGCTGAGAAAGCCGCAAAAGAAAAGCGTGCATGTCTGTACGCAGGTGTTGCATCTTCTACGTCGAAAACTAACGGCGGCGCTGTGGATGGGAACAAGCGAGTATTTGAGGGCACCGTGATCCGAGTCTGGAACGGAGACCAAATATCAGTCGTTGAGAAGGATACCGGTAAGGAACGGAAACTCCAACTAAGTTCAACAAGAGGGCCAAAGTAAATTTCTGGTGCTCAGAAAGGCCTGGTGTTCATGTGTTCTTTCATTCTAGACTTGCCGATCCCAAGCAGGCCAGCTATGCGCAGGAAGCCAAAGAGTTTTTGCGTAAAAAGCTTATTGGCAAACATGTTCGCGTCACAATCGATTTTGTTCGCCCTCGCGAGGGAGAGTATGATGAGCGCGAATGTGCCACCGTTCGGTATGGCAACCAAAATGTGTATGTCGTTCTTTCTATACAATTTTTGTCGTTGCTGAGCAGTTTTCTGTCAGAAACGTAGCAGAACAGTTGGTAGAGAAGGGTTATGCTAGTGTCGTACGTCATAAAAGAGACGACGAAGATCGATCATCGGACTATGACAAGCTAATGGCCGCTGAACAGACGTATACAGATTCCATTCGTTCATTTATGTCTGCTTCTCTGACTTTCTTCTCAGGGCATCTACTGAGACACGAGGTATTCATTCCGGGAAAGACATCCCTCCTCCCAAGCAGCCGCTAAATATCTCAGAGGTAGCCAAAGCTCTTCAAGCAATAGCAGCCAAATCATGACCATTCTACCTTCCTAGACTCATTTGCGTGCCAACCAATTCCTCAACGGTTTCAAGAGACTAGGTCGCATACCCGCAGTCGTTGATTATGTCGCTGCGGGGTCGCGCTTCAAGTATGTCATTTATCTACTGCGGCGCTTTCTTTTTTCTAATCGGCATGACAGGATCTTCCTTCCCAAGGATAACCAGACCTTGACCTTGGTCCTTGGTGGTACGTCTTGCTGATTTTCCGTATGTCCGATCAACACCGACCATAAATTCAGGTATCCGTGCACCCCGAACTGCACGGAACGCGTCCGAAAAAAGCGAACCGTCCGGTGCCGAATCCTTCGAATTCGCGACACGGAGATACATGCAACGCGACGTTGAATTCGAGGTGGATACCATCGATAAATCTGGTGGTTTCATCGGTTCCCTGTATTTGAACAAGACGGAGAATGCCGCTATTACACTCGTGAGAGAAGGGTTAGCTACCGTCCATTCATTTTCTGCAGAGACTCTACCCTGGGCACGGCATTTATATGACGCTGAGGTTAGTTGGCCACATGTAATGTTCTCCCTTCCCTGCTCATGACACCCATTTCTAGGCTGAGGCAAAGGCCGCGAAACGTAATGTATGTTGTTTCCTCAGCTTAGTCTATTGATATACTAATATCCTTTCTCGTAGTTGTGGAAGGATTACGACGAAGCTGCAGAACAAGAAGCAGAGGCTGTTCCTGAGGATGATGGGTCAGGAGCTCTAAAGACCCAGTACCAAGATGTCATTGTAAGTGACATTCGGACAAAGAATGGTTTTGGATTCTCCGTGCAGATTCTCAGCTCTGAAGGTTTGATCCCTGCTTGTTCCTGACGTTATTGGTGCTAATGGACATCGCGTTAGGTATCGCGTCGTTGCGTGAACTCATGCGGGACTTTTCTGCCTATCACCAAACCGCAGCCGCCGTACCTGCTGGTTTCGTTCCGAAGGGTGGCGACCTAGTCTCAGCCAAATTCTCGGACGGTTCATGGTACCGCGCTAAAATCCGCCGAGCCTCGCCAATAAAGAAGGAAGCAGAGGTGACCTTTATCGACTATGGAAACCAGGACACGGTATCTTTTGCCAACATTAGACCTCTTGATGCTCGGTTCCGAAACTTGCCAGGGCAAGCACATGAGGCGCGACTCAGGTAAGCATTTCCCCCTCCACTGCTTTCTCTTTTCTTCATTTACCATTATCGTTCACTAGTTTTGTGAAACTGGTCGACCCCAACAGCGACTATCACACGGAGGCGGTTGATCGCTTCCGCGCCCTATGTGAAGATCGCAAGTTGGTTGCCAATGTTGATCAGCAAGAAGGCCCACTCCTTCACCTCCGACTCATGGACCCCTCGGACCCCGATTCTGCCCAAGACCCTCTATCGTGCATCAATGCGGATCTTCTACGCGATGGACTAGCGACAATAGATCGCAAATGCCGATACTTGCATTCATACCCACAGCTTCTTAAGAAACTTCAGACGTCCGTTCAGGACGCCAAGCGTGAGCGTCTTGGTATGTTCGAGTTCGGGGATGTCGAGGAAGACGAGTAGGGCAGTCGTTTACGATCGCGCCATTGGTTATATTTTGCCATCATTAAATCAAGTTTTTACCATGCTTTCGAGCATCATTACTGATCTGACTTGCCTGAAGAGCCTCTGAGAGATTTAAAAGGTGCTCGATAGCGCAGACACTACAGTGCTCAAATCAGTGGACTATCTCATCAACTTTGGAGCGATTGATACAGAATCCCTGATGAACATCAGTCATTATTGGTATGCAGCACAGCGAAAGGTCTGACACTTACAGGAGTTACCCAACACTTACACCCACAGCGAACCCCAGCCCAGTCAAAGTTACCAAGTTTCGCTCCACATTTCTTGTTGGGGCATATAATCTTTCCAGCCAATTCTCCACTCTCCAAAAACGGTTCCATCCATTTCATCTGTCAGGCTACGTGTCAGAAAAGCAGCGCTCGCATTCCCTGACCTACTTACAGGTTCTACAAAGTAGCCAGAGCATTTGGGATTCATGAGAATAGGCGGGCTGGGTGTGCTGGTATTTGATCTGGTCGCATTTGTCTGAATCGGGGTCATCCCCATTCCCATGGGGGTGCGTAGCGCAGCTAGCTTGGGATTCGCATATAGCTGCGCTGCGAGGTCTCCGGGACTCGAGAACTGCGTCGTCTCGGTTCCGTTCTGGGGCGCAGAGGGCGGCTGCCCCGGTTCTGTATCAGAGGGCGACATCGCGATGACCGCATCAGAAAGACGGCGCCCCAGCAAGGTTGCGGCATCGATCGACGGAACCCCCGCATTGTTCGTGGGAGTAAGGTCCGTTTTCGCCACCCCGGACGAATCCATCTCGTCGTCGTCGTCCTCGGTTTCGAGCGCGGACATGGAGAGCGAGTCCATGAGGCTCCTGGACAGATTGGGAAATGGCCGTTTTCCCCCTCGCGACTGCGGGGAAGGCTTCGCGGTGTTCTCGTCGTCGTCCGGGTCGTCAGTCTCTAGCGCCGACATTGAGAGCGAGTCACCGAGTCCGCCAAATGTCGGGCGCCGAGGACGGGGGGCATCGCTGCTCGAACCGAGTCGTGATCGCGGTTGGCCGAACGAAGGTCGAGAAAGCGATGTGGTGGTTGATGGGCGTCGCGACCCAGCCGGAGTCTGGGATGCTGGTGTCGCGGGGCCGAGTTGGCCGTGGTCTAGCATATGCTCTCTTGCTGCCAGCTCCTGCCTGATTCATAGGGACGCTGACAACGGTGTATCATGCGAGAGAGGGTCTTACCTGCACATTTTGCAGCGTATACGCCGTCGCGGCCCCGCCGGCGTGGCGGGGGCCGAGTCGGATGGTGTACGGGGAAACTTGGCGAACATGTCGGTGGGCGGCAGGGTTCCGTCGCCATCTAATCACGGTTAGCGCGCAGGGGCGGCATGGATAGGTGGTCCGTACTCATAACCTCCTCTACCGCTCGTTCCATGTAGAACATCCGAGTCGCCTTGTCCTTGCGTGATATCCTGAATGAGGCCTTGTGGAACAGGTCGAGCTGGACTAGGAATCCAGGGTTGGGACTAGTAGTATCGACAGTGAGTTTCACAGCAGCAATACGGGGTGCGAGCAAACGCACTCAATATTCGGACGCGACTTGCTGATGAGCTCCAACGCCGCCTCTGGCGTCAAATGCCGGGTATACATGAGATACGCCGCTACCAGCGTGACGCTCCGACCTAGAAGAAAACACCCAGTCACCCCCAGATCATTCCAACTTTAAATAATAATGCTCACTCATCCCAGCCTGGCAGTGCACCAACACGCTCCGGCCCTTGTCCAGCTCCGCCTGGATGAAGGTTATCGAAGGTAGAAAATGGATCATGATGTCTGCCTCTTCCGTATCGTCGAGTGAAATCTGATGCCGAATAAAAGTCTAACCTCGAAGTTAGAATAGACGAACAGAAAAAAAGGGCGGACCGGATACGTACCTCGTGTATGGTTATTCGGCCACGCATCGCAGAGAGGATGCTGAATATGTGGTTTTTCTTCAATAG
Organism: Armillaria novae-zelandiae; assembly: GCA_030435655.1. Classification (NCBI taxonomy): domain Eukaryota; kingdom Fungi; phylum Basidiomycota; class Agaricomycetes; order Agaricales; family Physalacriaceae; genus Armillaria; species Armillaria novae-zelandiae. The sequence continues at coordinate 723,083 of JAUEPR010000004.1, read as the reverse complement.
CTCGACGTTCAGGGCGCTTGGGAGGTCTCCTACCCAGAGACCGGGAATGATTTCGTCCATGATGGGTGAGAGTAGTAGTTTAAAATTGTGATTGATTGATGCGGGTGCCTAGTCAGCAACGGTCGCCAACATGAATAATAGATGTCGAATCAGAAAGGAAAGCAAGAACAGGCTGAGTGTAGTATGCAAGGAGGAAAGGAAGCGGTTCTAAACCGGCCCTGCGCACTGACATCATTACTTAAATGATTCACGTGAACAGAACTGGGACGGGCTAGGCACAAAAATCGTTTGAAATCAAAAAATAAACTACAGAACTAAGAAGCTCCTTCAAACACCTCTCGAACCACCGCCTCCCAAATCGCCACCGGGTTATTGACACTACTAGATATGTAACCAGCGTAAAGAAGATAAAAAAACAAGGACCTACATGGCTTCCGTTAGCGGCAAGTTGAGATCCGCAGGATGACCCTGCCACTCTGTTCAAAATCAAAATCAACTCTGGGACGGCAGCAGAAGGGGTAGAAGGGGCGTACCTTCTGGCTCCTCGGGGTTGTCGATTCCATATCCAAGTCTCCATGTGATCCCTTGCACGGTGTTCGTGAGTCTGTACGTTCGTCCGTCAGTCTTAAAACGCAAATAAATATAAGGAAAGCTCACAAGTCTGGTGGAGCGAGTGTGTGGTTCTTCAGATGCGTCGTCTGACATGGATGAGTATATTCATTCATTCCCATTACAAAAAGTTCACTTCACCTTGATCTCCGTGTCGATGGTCGAGAAATCTGTCGACTGACCACCTACCGTCCCACAATATTCTTGAGGCGTGTCCGTCTTCCCACCGACGACGACAGTTTTGACGCCATCGAGCTTGGACATCGTTATCTGGCCCCAAATCCATTTCACGGGAACGCCATAACAGGAGAGGAAAAGAGGCTCACACTGAAGAGCGAGCAGGAACTTGCGCATCTACGCAGGCGTCACATATATAAACCACTCAAACAACCTATGCACTCGCCTCCCATTCGACACAATCACAACCTCGCTGGGCTTGAACAGCGGTTCCACAGGAGGCTCCTCACTAAAGGGCTGGCACTCCTGTCCTAGCCTGCCCAGACAAAATCAGCCAACAATACACCTTGAAGCCCAAGTATACCAACCTAGGACTGAACGCATCAGCATGCCCATTGATATCCACATCCACCACCGGATGAAGCCAGTCATAGTCAGCCGGGAACGGTACATGCGACGCATTCGTCCACTGCTGAGGACTATAAGAAAGCAGCTCCTCCGGATCAGCACCGTCCAGGATATTCTTGACGATCAGCTGCGCTAGAGGTCCGGCGCGTATCTTGCTGTCCAGACCCGCTTGGGGCTCGGTAGATTCCTTGGGTCCTATGATCTTTGACTGGTCAGCTCTGTGACCTTTCCACTGAACTGTCGGTACGTTACAATACGGTGAAGCCACTGCAAGGACGTTAGCAGCCAGCAGAATGATATGGAAAGTAGCGCTCACATGAGCAATGCATATGTATCCTGTGAGGTAAGATGAACATGATAAGCTTTGTATGTCACAAAAGGATGCATACCACCACCGTTATTCGTCTACATTCATCAGTAAGGACATGGTCAAGGTTCATACACAAAAGTTACGAACCACGTCTACCACTAGGCGCTCAGCCCCCAACGCCTTGAGCCCGTTTAGACCGGACAGCAGGCTAGACTGGAACGTCGAGAAATTTTGCGCCGAGAAACTACCAAGAGCAAGCACGCCTGTGGTCTTATCATCAAGAAGATAAAACTGAGCGACGCTATAACTCTCGTTGAGCGCCTGTGGGGTAGGTTGCAGTTCCTCAGGCAGCTTGATATCAGTAGGTGGGATAGCGTCCACAATCACGTTCATCGGATGCCTCCGCGCCTCTCTAGGATCCACAGGCGGCTGCTGCTCAAAGTAAGCTATCGGCCTCTCGCCGTCCGAGCCCTCATACGCATCGTAGCCATTAGTATACTTCCCCGCAACGCAGTTGTTCGCGCGGTAAGACTCGAAATCCGTGAAATTCTTGGAGCCGGAGCCAAAGCGCGACCTATACGGGATCTACTCATAGAATTAAACAGACGCGTCCGCGTCGTGAACAACTCACAGTGACGGTGTCGATATATGTGCTGTTGACGCGCTGGATCGTCAGCTCGACGGCATCTACGAGCGGGTGCGTCTGTTGCGCAAAGTTGCCCATCACGTACTCCCAAGCGTCCCGGCCGCGGTGGTACGAGGCGAAGAAACTAGTACGTATTATTGACACTGGGCATACGCTAATTAATAAACGCACGCACGAATTCTGACGGGTCCCGAATGACTGATAGCTTCCGGTAACTCGTGCATTGGCGTTGACAGCTGCGAATGGATCTTGGCCATCAATAAGGAGGACGCGGGCCCCAGAGAGCTGGATATTAGTGAGTGACAATAATTAATGAGGGGGGGGACAAGACTGACAGACTGGAGCTTCCCTTTGAGCGTGCCAGGAAGTCGTTTCTGCCAATACTCGATCTCGTGCCCGAATTCTGCGGAGGCGACGGAAAAGGCCTCTGGGGCTATATGGACGTGTTGGGTGCCGGTGTGGTCGGAAAGAAGCACAAGAGGCGTGGGGAGGTAAGATACGTAGAGCGCTGTAACCGGTCAGCGAGCGTGAGCGTTGGGGTGAAAGGGGACTGACAGTCGTAGCAGTAGTTCAACACGGCGCAGTGCCCGTCATTGACGCGTTTGAAAGCCCGGAAGAGGTCGAGATGGAGGTCGAATTCGGAGGGGTGGTGCTGGCTGCTGATCCTGGCGAGGTCGGCGTGGAGGTCTTCGTGTACGTCGTTGCTGAAGGGCTCCGGTGCTTGGAGCTGGTAGTTGACAGACGTATGGAAGGCAAGGGTCTTGCTCAGGACGTCGATGGTCTAGGACACGGTGAGTATGCTGCTGCTGCTGAGGGTTCGTCGCGCACATTAGCCTTGAGGACGGGGTCGACGGCGGCGAGGGCGATGCAAGCTCGCGCCTGGACTGGGGTGACCCATTGCTTGCCGGCGATGGCTGCACAGGCGTCCTTTGGAGGTCTCGCTGCGACCAGGGCGACAAGCAGCAACAGAGCCAACATGGCACAACACAAACTTAGTCCGGGCCGGTGTCTACTCGCTTAACAGCTTACATGTCGATCCGACTCGTCACCTTTGACGCCCTATTCACGCTGATAAACCTCAGAGAACCGGTGCACGTCCAGTATGCGCGTGCATTCAGGCCTTACCTTGGCGAGCTCGACGCGGACGCTGTGAAATCGTCGTTCAAGGCGGCACTGGCGGCGCTGCAGAAGGAACGGCCGGCATACGACAGTGGCAGCACGGCGTGGTGGTCCGAGGTGATACGCAGGACGGCGTTGGGCGCCAAGGCGGACTCAGCTGGTAGGGTCGTTGGTTACGATGACATGGCAGCTTACAGCCAGCAGCCCTGGACAGGTCGCTGCAGGACATTGTGCACGGACTTATGCGCCGGTTCAGCTCACGGGAAGGATACAAGGCGTATGACGGTGCTATCCCCCTTGGTTTGTGTGCATTGTGGGTGTTGCTGTAATCTCACGGTATCTCAGTGGAGGAGCTGCATGCTCGGGGCATCCGGACGGCTGTGATCAGCAATTCGGATTCACGGACTCGTACGTGTTGAGGTTGATGGTAGTCTATGCTGACATGTGGCAGGATCTGTACTCAAGGACCTGGGGTTTCCTGGATACCTGGATCCGATTGTACTGAGCGAGGAAGAGGGCGTTGAGAAGCCGTGCAAGGAGATATTTATCCGGGCGCTGGAGGCTGTAAACCGAACGACGGAACGAGCTATATCGCTGGGGGAATGCCTTCACGTCGGAGACGAGCTGGAATGGTGAGACTGGGGTTTGCATGGATTACGGACTGACACAAGTACAGTGACTACTACGGTGGGGAAGCTGCTGGAATGGAAAGCTTGCTTGTTGGAGGGTGCGAACTGGATCAGGTTCTAGCATGGATGGATCGTCGTAGAGTAGACACGTAAAATGTGTGCGACGGGCTCGGGGATTACAACATTTGATCGCCAGCATGGATGAGACTACGGCCCTTTGCGGCGACGTCTTCGATTTTCTGGCCCTGCCTGAGGACTGTCCAGCGGATGACAAGGGGGTCCTGCCGGAGCACGCGGTTCAGCGAACGGAGCGTCCGGGGCGAGGTGTCAAAGTGAAGGGACCAGTAGCTGGGGAATGTCAGAAAAAACAAAGGGAACAGGCTGGATACTGACTCTCCGAGTTTGTGGGCGACGCTGTGGCGGTGCATCCGATGGGGGAGGACATGGGTGCCCCAGGCCTCGATTTTACGGACGACACCGCCGGCCTTGAGGATGTGGCTTGCTGTCTGGGATACGAGTGCTTTTATCCTGGTCTGCAGGGTGTCAGCTAAAGGTAAAGCTGACTTTTAAACATACATATTCCTGGTTGTGGGCGGCAATGCAGACCATTTGATAGAGCGGCATGGCGGGAAGAAAGGTACGTACGATCACATGACCTGGTAAATTGGCTTTCGACTTCCATCCTCGGAGTGTGGTCGTTATTACTCTGGCCATGGTTGTCAGTATCTGGGAAATTCCGATAGAGTGGCGTAAAGGCGCCTCATGTCCGAGTTGGAAGGCAACATGCTTGCGGGAATGACGTGTACGGGACGAAAATCGCTGGGAAAGGGAGCTGATTAGACTATTGAGTACGTTGTTTTCCGTTAATTTTGGTGGAAATTGAAATTTTAGGCGGGAAGACATGGAGGACTTGACGACGGCGTTTCCGAAGACCGCGAATCGATTTCCTGACGTGAATTAGATGCAATCAAGTAGCCTTCCTTTCAAGTTTCAGATCTGTCGTCTTTATTGCCTTCTTCCTTATATCCAGCCACCACCCACTGCTCGCTCATGGCCAGCCGCAAACGCGAACACCCACCTCGCCTCCAGCACTCGCCGTCGCTGCCAAATATTTGGTGTGTGGTCTGCAACCTGCACTTTTAGTCTAATTCCCTTTCTAGGTTCCCGCCGCATTCAGGCCCGCTTCCCGCCAAGCTGAGCGCCATTCCCCGCGACAATCTGCACCTCCCCGCCACCCCGCCCGCCCTTGCGACGTCCTTTGCCCTCCCCCGGCCCGACCAGACCCGGCCCCGTGTCCACAGCAAGCTCCTCACCCCGCCGCTCACGCCGTCGTCGAGCATCCGGACCGCCGACTCCCACGACGACGCGCCGCCCCAACGCGCCAATCCCGACGCGACCCGCTTCCTCCTGGTCAGTCGCCCGCCCCGCCCCAGCCCTAACTAACACGCCCCAGATCAGCAACATTGCACGCACCGTACAAACAGACACCCTCAGCCACCTCTTTTCGTCCTTTCTCTCTGCAGAAACTCTCGGCCGGCTCCCAGGCTCGTCGTCCGAGTCCCGGGGTCCTCCAGCCAACGACCGTCACTCCTCGACGTTCAAAAACGTGACTGTCTCCGACTCGCCTATCAAGGGCGTGTTTGTCCGTTATGTACAGTCAAAGGGCATCGTGGTCCTTGCCTTTTTCGACGTCAGGTATGCCCAGGCTGCCCACTCCCTCCTCGCGGCCCGTCCCGCTGATCTCCTCGACGTCTGTACCGACGACACTGGCTTTCGCTGCCGCTATCTCACCCCAAACCAGACCGTCCAGCTGACGGGTGACTCAAAGTTCCTCAAGGCTGCTAGTGCCGCCTTTTACATCTCTGTCCAAGGCGTGCATGAGCAGGATGAGTCTTCCCGGAAACGAGCCGTCAATGTCGACACACTCTTGCAGCTGCTGGAGTCATTTGGCACAATTCGCTCAGTCAACCTTGTTGACTCGCTCAACGACGACTTGGTGTGTTTTCCTATCACTCGTCGCCTCCATCTGACCCTCCTCAGTGCTTTAAAAACTACCACATCGAGTACTGCGACTTCCGCGACGCTGACGCATCCTACGCTGCCCTCGACGGGCAAATGCTCTTTGGCATGAAGCTGCAGGTGTTTGGCCGCGAAGAGTCTCGATCAGAAGCAACTGAATCAAACTCTGTTCCGTTTCCAAGTGGCGGCGAAGACTCGACGGGTACCTTGGGACGTCGCCGCGCCTTTCCGCCGCCCATCAACACCCAAGCCAAGCCTGACGACGAGGACGACGACCGCACCCTTGTCTGGTCCTCCAGCTCGCCCACCTTGTTCTACACGTCCCCTCCCTCCGATGATTTCTCCGAGCATTCGGCAACCAAAGTCTCCGGCCCGTCACTTCCTGACAGCGAGCCAGGCCCGTTCTACGCCGCCCATTACTACGACGGCCCGCCTGTCCCGTATCCCGCCCCGTATCCATACCCCACATCCCCCGTACTCGGCTTCTACGACGACCCCCACCGCCTCGCAGCCATGAACGGCCTCTCCTGGGGTCCTCCCCCTCCCGCTGCTTTTGGTCCCCGGCCCCCAGATTTCTGGCATCCCGGTCCAAGCTTCTTTGTTCCAGAAGGTCCAACCTACCCCACCACCACCGATGTGACCCCAGAGCCGCCATCAAGGAACCGATCACTCCATAAATCCACCCCGGCAAAGGACGAACAGCAGGGCGTGCGCAACCAGCTCGACCTCGCCCTCATTGAAAACGGCGGCGACACGCGCACAACCGTCATGATCAAAAATATTCCCAATAAAATGTCGGACCGCGACCTCTTGTCATTTATTGACAAGGTCTGTCCGAGGCGCATCGACTTTATGTATCTCAGGATGGATTTCAAAAATGGTATGCCTCCCTTTCATTTTCCCTATCCTCTTTTCACTCGTATCCAGGGTGCAATGTCGGATACGCTTTTGTCAACTTTATCCAAGTCGAAGATCTATTACTATTCGCCAAGAAGCGGCTGGGACAAAAATGGCACGTACCACGATTCTCCGATCGCGTCCTCCCGTTGACTTTTGGCTCCCCCAGGAACATGTTTTCCAGCGAAAAGGTGCTCCAGATGAGCTACGCTAATTACCAGTACGTGTTCCCCGTCCCTTCGCAACGCGATCTGATGCGCCTGCAGAGGAAAAGAAGCGCTTGTTGAAAAATTCAAAAACTCGTGCATCATGGATGAGCAGGAAGCGTGGCAGCCCAAGATATTCTACTCTGCGGGGCCGGACCAGGGCTTGCCAGAACCCTTCCCCGCTCCCACGCACATGAAGCGCAAGGAGCGGAGTCTGCACAATCGGGGTACGTTGTTTGCTGCCGCTGACAGTGGTGGGAGAGGTGGTCATCGCACAAAGGTGCCGCTCGCGAAAAGACTCGGTGTCCATCGGTGATTCGTATTTATGTTATACTTGCTTTCATATTGTTGTTGTTTTCATGTGCTTAATCAAAATGTAGTTAATAAGTCAACTTCGAAAGCGTGATGAGTTACCGAGTAATCGTATAAACGAGTTGGTGAACTTGTTGATCCAGCTACAAGGCACCAACTGTCAAGCCAGTCTTATGTGGGACTCCGCTAAATAGAGTCCAACTTGATCCACTAAGGTAACAAGTCGGAGTCTTTAATAATTCCCCGTTTTCCCTGGTCCAATCCTCCGGGTGAGTGCTTTCCTCTCACAGCGCCGTGCCATGTGGCCGACCGCAGTGCGAGGGGCAGTATGAAGTAGGTGGAACCCTGTCGTGTACGATAGGGAACACTAAACTCACGGAGAACGACAAGTGCGATGGTTGAACGACGTGTATTGGATGAGAGACTCAGAGGTAGATGCCAAGGTAATGGAAAGAGGGAAAGAAAGAATGGGGAGATATCTCTATGTAGTGAGTCTTTATACGAGCGAGATAGAGGTATCGTACTAAAAATGGAAGCAGAAATTAGTCCGTAAATGACCTATGTATGCGTCATATACTGTAGTAAGTACGTCATATAGAGGATGGGATTACAGCAGGCTCATCGCACAATATTGGGATTACATGCGACATGTGTTTATGTTATACTCAAGTTATACTTGCTTTCATTATGACATCTCGATCACTCTATTAAAAGTACGCGTTGACGGCGCCCGGGGTGCTACTATTTATACCTTGATATCTCCTGACTATGGCGTTATGGGCTACATGGTCAGTAGGAGACTTGTATCGTATCACCGCGTCTTTATGAACTTTTTCCTTCCAGATGAGCTATGTCAATTACCAGTACGTGTCCCCCGTCTCTACCTGGCGCGATCTGATATGTCTGCAGAGGAAACGAAGCGCTCATTGAAAAACTCAAAAACTCATGCATCATGGACAAGCAAGAGGCGTGGCAGCGGCACACTGTTTGCTATGGCTGACAGCAGTGGGGGGGGCAGCATGAAGGATCATCGCACAAAAGTACCGCTGGCAAAACGACTCGGTGTCCATCGATGATTTGACACGTATTTATATTCTAGTTGCTTTCATCATGCTGTTTCGGTTTGCTTAATCCAAGTGTAGTTCATTATGACATCTCGATCACTCTATTAAAAGTACGCATCGACGGCGCCCGGGGTGCTACTATTTATACCTTGATATCTCCTGACCATGGCGTTACGGGCTACATGGTCAGTGGGAGACTTGTATAAATAACAAAATGCATGTGAACTGATGTCCACCCACTTTACTATGGACGCCTCCCCCACACTGAGCCCCGCCCAAGTTGCGAGGTATATGGTCGAGAGCGGAGTTGCGAAGCACAGAGATCGGTATGAGAACATATTCTTCAAAGCTGTACGTCCTTTTCTCGTCGTGATCTGGCTCCGAACTGATACCCACCCAGGTCCTGGCGGGCGTGATGCTCTCGTTCGGAGGCCTGTTGTCAGAGGTCATCTCAGGCGGCGCGACAGGGCTCACAACATCCGATCCAGGAATCGTGAAGATCCTAGGCGGATTTGTCTTTCCTGTCGGTTTGGTCATGTAAGTCGCTGTGCTGCTTGGAGCCACGGGGCTACTCAGCTCGCTTGGCAGGATCGTGCTGCAAGGCCTCGAGCTGCTCACAAGCAACATGATGGTAAGTCACCTCCACGCTACCAGTGACCAACGCTCTCACCCTCTGCTAAGATATTTCCCATGGCTATCATCACACGCGCCGTCCCGTGGTGGAGTCTCCCTCTCAACTTTCTTCTCGGTACGTCCCGACCCTTGGGCTCAGTCTCCCCCATGCTGATGTCCCTGCAGTAACCTTTGGGAACCTCGTCGGGAGCCTCTTCTTCGCTGCCATCCTCGTCAAATGTATGCTCTCCCGCACTCCATTCACATAACCATACCCTATTTCATGGCAGACAGCGGGATCGTATCAACGGACCCTTACTCATCCTACATCCAGGAATTCGCAATGTAAAAACTTAAAAGCCACCCACCCGAAAGGCCGCTGACTTACCACTCCTGCTGTTTAGGAAAAAAGCTGCGGACCCACACTGGCACCAGATATTCCTGAGAGGGATCGGATGCAACTGGCTCGTGTGCGTCGCGGTCTGGGTACGTGGCATCGTCCTGCTTGCGAGCATGGTTCTCATTTACCCCGCAGCAGGCCGCCGGGGCTAGGGATACCCTATCAAAGGTGGGGAAAGGAAGCGCACGATTGCATCACCATCTGACCCTTGCCGTGATCTGCAGATAGTCGCCATCTGGATTCCCATTTGGGCAAGTCTAGTTTGAAACATGCTTCTTGCCAGGCTAGTAATAGTTCCAATAGATTTTTGTCGCATGCTCGTTTGATCACGGTGAGTTTGGGCTATTTATTCGTTGACAAGAGTCGGCGTTTTCATTCCTGGATTTAGTGGTCGCCAACATGTTCTCGGTGCCTCTTGGGATTATGTTCGGCGCAGATGTGAGTTCTCTTCTAATCTTTGAGCCCGGATATTTTTGCTCAACGTTCCTCGTTGAAGCTCACCACCGCAGAATACATCCGCAAGTAAGCAAACTTTGATGCGGCCATGCGAGACGTGTTTCTGAACGTTCACGTACAGATCTCTAATTGCCGCCTATCTTGGGAACATGGTGGGTGCACTGCTGGTCGGACTTCCAGCGACATATTTTTATCTGAGAGATTATGATGCGGGTGGACTGAGAGCGGCCGAGAATGGGGGCTCCATCCGAGAGAACAGCACCGACAAAGTTGACGATAAACGCGTTTGATTGTTGTGGTGTGTCTTCGGTTACTACTTTTCGTAAAGTCCTATGTAATTTGAGAAGGAGGTTCTTATATGAATACAGGAAGAACTTCGCAGAAGCACACGCATGGTCCAGCCCTCGAAGAGTGTGTCGTGGCGGTATCAGAAGAGAGATATTTCAACGATCCAAAAGAATCTTGATCATAAGGATTTTGGTTCCTGGAGTCGGAGTCAAAGCACAACCAATCAATGAACACCACGATTCACCGGTTACTAATTTCTATTGCATACCATATTCATCATCGACAGTGAGGTACGATTACCCCGTGAGGGAGAAGTGCGGAGTCGCCATCTGGTCGGACATCTTCTAGTTCTTATCGATATACGATGTGAGGAATGATTCCATACTAGGGTATCGGTGCGTGTATCGAGCAACTCGGATGATGGTGAATAACGGCCGTCTGTTCTGAGGTTCGTCACCTCGCAAATAAGTCTAGCTATAAAAAAGTAACTCGCCGGATTCACCGACACCCCCCGCGGACCGACGAAAGAGATGAGCGGACAGTACGCGTGGAGATGTTGTGCCTACCAATTGAATGAGCGTATGTTGTCGCTCGTGGTATTATCCCGGACTAGATGCCGGAGGCCAAGTGCGTAGTGCACACTCAATGATTTGACACCGTCACTTTCAGTGAACGCATACAGCATGAAGGGATGGTCTCTTGAGAAATGAGCGGCTTAGCTGGCGTAAGAAGGTCACCCGCTGCATACAAAATTGCACGTGTCTTCAAACATAGTATAGGGAATATAAGACAAAAATCTCACCCTCTATCACAGTAATATCAGTGACAAGGCCCACAAGTTGAATGACTGTTGGTTCAAAACTTATTTTCAAGCGAAAGTGCTCCGGGAACGATCCCAGAAAACGATGCTGATTCCAAAGAGGAGCATCCGAGATGAAGGAATCGTAGCTTGCTTGTAAGCATCGATGACCCTGTCCAAAATCGAATGATCCACCGCCAGTGAGAATGAGAGGGTAGTCTTCGGCAACACATACTATCTATGGCATGCTTGATCAGCGAAGATATTGCTCGCTAGAGTGGCGATGAATTAACTTGGCCTGCGAATTTCCAAACACGATACTGCTGGCAGCAATCTTGAGGTCGTAAGAGGGTCTAGGACGACCGAACTTCTGCCTCCCAACCCCACTGTAAGGGGTGCCGCGGCTGCAGAGATGTCCCTTTCCCACTCTTCCGCTCTTCGCTGCAGAAGACTGAGAACACGCTTCAATACTCAACAGAGACCTAAAAGCAGCAGCATCTCGCCGAAATAGCACCTATCAAAGGTTGCATCGAGAGTTTCATTAGAAAGTTTCACAGCCCGCGAGAAGTTACTTCAAGCAAAGAACCCTATAGTTCGTACGCCCTTAGGTGCGAAGGTGATCCTGGAGCTTCATAGAGGCCCTTCTTGCGCTCAGGTTGAGCCTACTCAGGAAGATGTTTGAACAAAATATCGCACGTTCGAATACTGTGCTGATCTCGAAAGAGCACTCCTCCAAAGCGAGTTTGCTGAGGTCCTGTGTGCAAAGTATGAGGGAAACAACGTCGCGTTTGCAAAATACTCTGTACTTTTCAAGTGCTGCCGAATAAAAAGTTCCTGATTATCCTACCTGCGGAAATTGCTGTTGGCGCCATGGAGTGGAATGTGTCGTGTACTTCGAGATCTTCGTTCTGAGGAAGTTGTGTATTTAGAAAATCATTGGGAGACTTCAAGGGTGAGAAGGTCATAAATGCGAACCTTCTATTGCTCCACAGGTGAAGTGAAACGCGTTCAGGAGCGATGGAGACAGAGGCTACCTTGGACGTAGTATACTGCGCTGTGTATGGTCCTTGACGTAGAGTCAAGTTACCCGAGCAGTTTCTAGAACCAAAGACCAAGAGGCGCTAGAGATGACATATAGTAGCAGCCTAGCTGCTCCAGATGTCCTGGCGTGATACGATCATTTAGAAGACTGGATATAGGTCAAAGGGAAGTTCACGTTTATGAGCAGACCAGAAGACTCACGGTAGTCAGGTAAAGTTGGTGGATCAAGACATCGCTGGGAGAAGATCAGACTGTGCAAGAATAATTGACAGTACAATCGGCAAGCCTGGATCCAGCAAGCGTGAATAAATTAAAGTCAACAATGAGGACGAAACCGACGATAGTTTGACTCCCAAAATTCCGTAAGATGTCCCTGCCCAAGTTGACATCCGACGGTATGTAACTTGAGCATCACTTCCCGGGCAAACACTAAGAAATCTCATCGGAGTGGCTGCAGCAGCAGTAAAGACTCTAAGCTCTCGATATGAAAGGATATGGTGTCTCATTCCGCCAAGAAAGCGTCGAAGTATTGGCTTGCAAATGCCATATGCGTTGAAGTACCTGATGAAAGGAGAGCCTGTAGGACTGATTCATGTCGACATCGTGCGAAGTTCGTACCAAGTATGCAGACGATCCAGATTTTGTCGCCATAGTTGTCAGAATCCATTCGTACGCTTTATACGATGAAATAGCACCGTCATGTAAGGGCAAAAAGTGAAGAAAACTCAGCCTGAGGCCGACGCCTTGAAGTGTTGGTGCGGAAAAAAGGATGACTGCTGGCACACTTCCGGCTCTACACCGTTGAGAAGCTTGAACTTTGGTGACCTAACCCGCTTGCCGACACTTCATGTGAAATTTCCGCTAGCCTCGCGATATCGTGTACTCTGACTAAGCGTTTCCCGTCCATCTCGCTATATGGAACCATGACTAGCCCATGACCAAGCCTACTCGAGTCTAGCTGGTCTCGAGGTATCTGGTTGCTGCCATATAAAAATGTAACTGTCTCTTCTCGAAGTTCAATTTTCCTAACTCCCACATATCAATGTCTCCCATTCGCATTGGTTTCATCGGTCTTTCAGGACAAGGTTGGGCATCGACTATGCTTGCCCCGCCTCTGCTAGAAGAACCGCTAGTGTCTCAGTACCAGCTTACTGCGGTCTCTACTTCAAACCCTGCTTCTGCTGAAGCCACTGCAGCGAAATACACGTCTCTTTTAGGCACTCCGGTCAAGCCTTACCATGGATCTCCAGAACACATAGTTTCTGATCCGAACGTGGATCTCGTGGCTGTGTCCGTGAAGGTGATGAACCATTTCGAAAACGCAATGAAAGTTATAGATGGAGGAAAGGACCTTTTCTTGGAATGGCCTGCCGGGAATGGTCTGAATGAAACATCAGCGTTGGCCAGTGCCGCGAAGGAAAAGGGCGTTAGAACTATTATAGGATTACAGGGAAGAATGGATCCTTTCTTTCAAAAGGTAATTGTGCATCTTGCCTCTTTTATCAGCGCTGACCGTCGCCGTATGCAGGTGAAAGCTATTATTGACTCCGGAGAAATTGGCCGAATTTTGTCAACTTCCATGGTGAGCTTCAGTATCTTAGATACTCACGACCATGACGGCATGTCTAATAATTGCTTGACACAGACGGCCAGAGCGTTCCCAGGACTCAAAATATGGGGTCCTAGTGTGTCGAGTGCGATGCGGCTCTACGCCGTGGACTCTAATGGGGGTTCACTTCTTGATATCGGAGGCGGCCATCTCTTGGACACGTTAACCTATATACTCGGACCCGTTGCCAGCGTCTCGGCAACACTCAGTACTCAGTACCCTGTTGCTGAGATCATCGATGAAAATGGAAAGCCAACGGGCGAGACCATTGAACAAGATGTAGCCACTCAGGTGGCCGTTTCTGGAGTCCTGGCCAGTGGGGCCGTCATGAGTTTTCACATGCGTGGTGGGTTGGAAACAAAGGCAGACGGCAAAGCGGGTACACCACTGCTTTGGGTCATAGATGGAGAGAGAGGAAGTATAAGAATAGAGAGTGATGACCCTAAGGCATCTGCAGTATCCATTATGACGCCTACTGGGTTGTACGTGAATGGGGAAGAGGTCAAGGTTGAGGGAAACGGGGTTTCCAATGTACGGTGGGCCTGGGAAGCCTATGCGAAGGGAGAAGGATATGCAGACTTGGAGGCGGCTCTCAAGACAAAAGCTCTTGTTGACGCCATTAAGCGCAGCGGGGCGGAGGGGCGTAGAGTTGATCTGTAAATGTTTGTTTTTCTTGTGATGAAGACTGAAATGTATATATCGTAGTCTCCTGTTATATAACCTGGTTTTATGGATTAAGGAAGGTTGGGTATCGGGCGTCTACATATGAGCGGTCAAAGTGACGACAACGAGACGAAATCCATGCCGGTATTCGGTCCGGCAACGCTGTAGCCAAGCACGACCAACGGATCTTGAAGCGGAGCTTGGAACGTGTTTCTTGCAATCCTGAATACGACGCGTTTCCAGCTTCGCCAAAAATGTCCTCCAGTATCGAGCTCATTAATCCCAAGGCAGAGAGTGTACGGCGTGCGGCAGCGCTCCAGGTTCGCATCCTTAAACCGTATGAAAATTGTTTTGCTCAACTAGAGTAGGTCAACACTAATGGAGCGATGGGCCTGGCAAATGTGGTCAAGGGGAACTTGGGTGCGTTGACTATTCATGCTAACCCGTTAGCAAAGCTCATGGGTGTATATCAGGCCCGAGAGGAACCTTGAAGATGCTTGTCGATGGTGCTGGACAGATAAAGATGACCAAGGACGGAAAGGTTCTTTTGTCCGAGATGCAGATCCAAAATCCCACTGCTGCTATGATTGCACGGACCGCTGTTGCTCAAGACGATCAAGTAGGAGACGGGACGACATCTGTTGTCTTATTGGTGGGAGAGTTGCTGAAGCAAGCCGATCGATATATCTCTGAAGGTGTGCATCCCACCGTTATTGGCGAAGGATTCGACTTGGCAAAAAAAGAGGCTCTATCGGTGCGTAGCCAGTATCCATAACAATCTTTTTGTTGATCCAATGCAACGCAATAGTTCTTAGACACCTTCAAGCAGCCTTCAAAATTAGATCGTGCTACTCTGATTAGCGTTGCGAATACGTCTTTGGCAACAAAATTGAATAGTGCCATGGCTAAGCAGCTAGCCGCAGACGTAGTCGATGCTGTCCTTACCATACGGCCACCACCACCTTCAAAGGGTACTTTACTTTGCTCCCTCGTTGGTTTTGGAGACTTATTCATCCATACAGACGCTCAAGATCAATGGCGCGATCCTATAGACTTACATATGGTTGAAATCATGAAAATGCAGCACCGGACTGCCTCAGAAACACAATTGATTCGCGGCCTCGTTCTCGACCACGGTGCCCGCCATCCTGATATGCCCAAGCGCGTTGAAAATGCTTTCGTTCTAACCCTCAACGTCAGTCTGGAGTATGAAAAAACGTACGTCTTCTTCAGCTGAATTTTGTACAATGTCTAAGCATAAACAACAGCGAGGTGAATTCGGGCTTCTTCTACTCCTCCGCAGAACAGCGCGAGAAGCTCGTCGAATCGGAGAGACGTTTTGTCGACGCCAAGGTGAAAAAAATCGTGGAGCTTAAGAACCTCGTGTGCGACCAAGCCACAGACAGCAAAGAGAAGAAGAAAAACTTCGTTATCATCAACCAAAAGGGTATCGATCCCCTGAGTCTCGATATTCTTGCCAAGAATGGTATCCTGGCTCTGCGAAGAGCAAAGAGGCGAAATATGGAGCGGTATGTATCCGCAATTACGATTCTATTCTGGCTTAACTGATCATTTGTTCAGATTACAGCTCATCTGCGGTGGTATTGCCCAAAACTCTGTCGATGACCTCGAACCGTCAATTCTGGGTTGGGCTGGTCTGGTATACGAGCATACCTTGGGAGAGGAGAAGTTCACTTTTGTCGAAGAAGTCAGATCACCCAAATCTGTGACGCTCTTGATCAAAGGCCCCAATGCGCACACCATACAACAGATACAAGACGCTCTCCGTGATGGTCTCAGAGCCGTCAAGAATGCACTTGAGGATGAAGCCCTTATTCCCGGAGCCGGAGCGTTCGAAGTTGCCTGCTCAGCGCATCTGAGTGGACCAGTGAAGAAATCTGCAAAAGGCCGCGTGAAGATGGGTGTCCAGGCATTCGCTGATGCCCTGTTGATTATACCCAAAACGCTGGCCGCAAATGGTGGATTCGATGTCCAGGACGTAGTCGTGGCACTACAGGTAAAGTGGATTGCTGTTTATCGATCTTGTTCATTTCATAACTCGATGCATTTCTAGGAGGAGCAAGCCGAGGGCAACACTGTTGGTATCGATCTGCAATCAGGAGAGCCGTTTGACCCTACCGTAGAAGGTATATGGGATAATTACCGCGTAAAGAGACAAATGCTTCACTCGTGGTATGTCAGCTAGAGTCTTCCGTGGACAACGCGTTGATATCATTCTTTGCAGTTCCGTTATCGCCGTCAACCTATTATCTACGGATGAGATTTTACGAGCTGGGCGAAGCTCACTTAAGCCTGACGGGCAACAGTAGCTTGAAAATGTCTAGTTATATCATTGCTATAAGTACTAGGGTCTGATTCGCCAAGCACATTGAGTACAACAAGAAAAAATAGAGTAATAGTATGTATACTAAGTAGCAAGTTACAATAATGTTATGCTGCAATGTCCTGCATGAAGAATATGTTGACGGAATAAAAACAATGACGGGAATCGATAGCAACGCAACAACACGGTCCAAAGTGTAAATAAGACGACTATTCGCCCGAGTCGGAGCAAGACTCCCAGCCAGCATTAATAAAGTGAGGCGGTCTGAGCGGCATGTCGCATTTAAAGGAGGATAACCGTCCGACCAGTCTATTCGCTGATTTTATGGGAGATGGAATGGCGGTGTATATATGCTGAAGTCGACCAAAACCATCGATTTCAGATATCTGATTCGGGTCACAGGCCTAAACCATCCGCTCGTTAGTCCAAGAACGGTCTCAGATAACATCTTTTATCGACGTACCCCTTCCTTCATCCACAACGCATCCAACCTCTCCCCGCTAGGTTGGTCACTGTCAGTGGAAGAAGATGAAGAAGATGCATCTGGTTCCACAGCATCGTTGATTCTCCCCTCCACTGAGGGCTTCGATAACTTCGAAGACAGTTTATGCCTTGCAAAGTTGTCCGGCGAAGGGTTGAATGTCAGCGCAACTGGTGAAGGCGGCGGGACCCAATTCACGTTCACGCGGATATCAGGTTCAGGAGAGAAATGATCATCCGGGGTGACAGGTCCTTTATCACTTTCTTCGGACGACTCGCTCGCGGCACCTGGGCTAAACCGAGTTTTCCAACTGGCAATGGCAAAGGTCAGAGGATTTGGGTTGGCCACAAAAGAGCCACTTGGCATGCCAGCAGGTTTCTGGTTACGCTCTCGTTTCTTCCTCTTGATGGCGTGGTCATCGTCATCGTCATCATCGTCACGAGAGCGCTTTGATCCTTCATCATCCGACACCGAAACAGTGTCATGATCCTGGTCCTGTTCCCGCTCCAGCTTCAACTTCATCTTTTCTCGTTCACTTGCTCGTTCAGCTCTGGACAAAATGGGAATGGGCAAGGACTGCTGCTGTCGACGACGTGGGCCTCCTTTCATGCCAGGTTTCTTGTCAAAACGGCCATTGTGGTTTCGAGGTTGATCTTTGAACGGTGCAGGTGGAACCCGCAGAACATCATCATCGTCTGGCTCCTGCTTCACGATCGCACTGACAGACAGGCTACGCAAGCGAGGCCTGCCCCTACGCCGCTTCTCGATAGCACCAGCACTTGCACTCACAACGCGATGGTGGGCAACACTGAGTGACGTGCGACCGCGAGAACGAGCGTGGGAAACAGAGCGCGACTTGGCAGACCTTTGGTCTAATTTCTGGCGCTTAGACGGGTGATCATCCTCTGGCGAGGGGCGTTTTCGACCTCTGGGAGAAACCGAAGCGGCCGCTGCGAGCTTGTGGTTCAAGGCAACAAGGGCCTTGTGAGTTACACGACGGGAGGGTGTAGAATCAATCGGCGAGACTTCTCGTGGGGTTGCAATGCACGCAGAAGCTGATCCCGGTAGAGGGAGGCGGCGCGGCCATGGCTGACCGTAAATGGCAAAATGGCGCATACATCTAGGGTAGACATGAATCCTGAAAGGTTTGCGCAAGTCGAGTTGAGACATACCTAGGACAATCCTGCTTATTCTTTTTCTTCTTGGATATCTCCATTCCCAAGCCCCAGACAACCTTTGAATCGACAGATATAACTGGCAGAATATTATGGCAGGTAGCACACAACGGAAGAGGTTTCCCATCAGCATCTCTTGGCACCTCAGGTACTTTTGGAAGTTCCTTCAGAATGTCATTGGAACTTGCCGCGGGAGTAGGGCGCGTGCGCAAAATCCGAGGCTCACTATCCTCTTTCTTAACTTTAAATTTCTCCTTAAGCGTGGCCTTTTCTTTGCCCTTGCTACTGCGTGAGGGCGTCGACAGAGGGGTTGAGGGGGCCTTCTCCTTCTCTTTGCCTTTCCCAGAGGAGGCAGAACGCGTCTCGCGCTTGTCGACCGTCGACGTAGGTGTCTTGGATGCGATAGACGGACTAGACGAATTGCTGCCGAACTGTTCTTGCGCTTCTCGCGCCTTCTGACGTCGAGTCGAAATAATGGATCGGTACGGAGTTGACTTGGATGATTGTGGCGTTGTCGGTGGCGGGGGCGCAGAGTCTTCTACCGATGTGAGGGAACTGAGAGAGGATAATGACCGGGAAGGTGTCAGAGGAGAAGTCGGGATTGAAGACAGCGAGGACAGCTGCTCGTCGCTGGCTATTCCTGAAGTCAGAGAGGTGAGGTCGGACTGGCTGTCGATTTCGGCCGCCATCTCAACTTCGCCTTCATCTGGAATATTCTTCGCATCGGCAAGAAGAACGGCGTCATCTCCTTCTTCCTCACTTTCGTCCGATTCGTCCTGTTGACGAGAAATGGCATAGACACCGCGGCGCGTGCGTCTTTCATTCAGATTGATATCCGCAGGTGCCCCTTCTGCGGTATTTTCAGTTGCATCGCGTTCATCGATATCAGAGTCAGAATCAGAAGCAGGGTCATCGTCGTCTTGATCCGGGGCATATCCTCCTCTACCCTTCTTTTCGCATGTCTCGCATAGACAATGCTTGTTCCGCCGACCGACTGCACAGATTAGTGAAAAAAGATCACGAGAACAGTCAAGTGGACGTACAGTAGCTATCCCCATAATGTGCTGTTATCTCCTCCCCAATGGCAATTGGCCGTAGAGTACGAAATGTGATGTATCTTCCTTCACGAAAAAGCTCGCAATTATTATCGCAATCATGCTGAAAACATAACGTCAATTATTGAACAGCCGGGTAATGAGAGGCTTGACCCACATTGACAAATCGGGCCGGCCCTAAAAACAGATGGTTCTTCTTCATAGACTTGGAATGAATGACGCTAAAGTCTCGCCGAATATCTGAGTTCACGAGGTCAGTACGCTTGAGTTCTCGGTCTTCCTCCTCGCTGAGGTTGGCCATGGAACCCTTGAGCTCAGTTATGACGGTGCCAGTGGGGAGATTGCGTGTCGCTAAGATACAGAGCTCGGACTTTCCGGTTCTATGCGAGTAGCGAGAGGTATGGGAGATCTCAATGGAGCCAGAAGGATGGTAGAGCTCGAAATATCGCGATGCATGGCTAAGGGTAGGAGGTGCTGAGTGAGACAGCAAGAGTGAGAAAAAAAGTGGTACACACGTGGCAAACGCGTTGATTTGATGTTTGTCGTAGCCCTCAGTCTCGAAGTAATAGCGAATGGGTGTCAAGCTGCAGGACGAGGCGCGGTGAACGACAGGTAACGAAGACAGGAGCGAAAAAAAACGAACAGGAGTAGCTCGTCGACTGCCAGGCGTGTGGCGACTTGAACAGGCCCCTTTACAACGACGAGCTAAAACACGGAAAAGAAACAAAAACGCGTGAAAAGACGGTTCAAGAGATAAAACGCAGATTCAGCACGCACGCGTCGCACAATCTTCAATAATTCCTGGGCATCGCACTTCGGCAGTCTACGTGACGAATCCATTTTGTGGACGAGTAAGGGCACAGCACCGGTACCGAGTTTCTCGACGAGGAGATGGCTGAGGAAGTCGTCGTCCTTGGACAGGTCGCCCATATTCATGACTTTAACAGGGCGCCACGAACGGTCTTTGGACGAGGCATGAGCGGGAGAGGCGGCAGGCGCCATGAGCGATACAGAGCGCTCGATGCTCGACAGACGGCGGGCAAGGACGGGACTGGCTGCAGCGATGGTGATTTGTGGCCAAAAGACCAGAGGGAGAGAGCAGATTTAACCTGTCCTGTAACGCCGTCACGCTGTATTTACATAAACTCCGACTCCCTGTCGCCCTTGTCTCCCGAGATTCCGTTATTATCCTCTTCTTCACTTGTCTCGGATCTTCGGCAGCATCCTTGTTGTACTCGTGCCCTCTCGCACATCCCTCCTTGTATTTTCTCTCTTTTTTGTCGAATTACTGGTCCATGCTCGGCACGAGGGCAACGGAAACAATCATCGCATGGGCCGGCCTGTCCAGCCTCATCGCATGGACCCTTCCTTGCTCCGTGATTGCTTCAGTACCTGTTCCGCCACATCCGGCTTATCGCAGCGCTAGAACACTGCACCTGCATCTCTTTGGTAACGTTTCACTCGGACATTCGATGATGTGGCTGTTTCAATCATGACAACGTATATTGTAAACCGATGTGTTAAATGTATTCTTGTTTCTACGTCATATAATTATCACCATCAAGCGCTCATTCAGAGACCACCACGAAGACGAAGAACTGCATCAACAATTAGCTGCAAGTTAATGGCGAGCAGCGGGGAAGAATGTTACCGAGATGAAGAGTAGACTCCTTCTGGATATTATAATCCGAAAGAGTACGACCATCCTCCAACTGCTTTCCGGCGAAGATCAGACGTTGCTGGTCAGGGGGATACCCTCTTTGTCCTGGATCTTCGCCTTGACGTTGTCAATGGTGTCGGATGACTCAACTTCCAACGTAATGGTCTTCCCCGTCAGCGTCTTCACGAAGATCTGCATACCACCGCGAAGACGGAGAACAAGATGCAGCGTCGACTCCTTCTGAATGTTATAGTCGGAGAGCGTACGACCATCTTCGAGCTGCTTGCCAGCGAAGATAAGACGTTGCTGATCGGGCGGGATCCCTTCTTTGTCCTGGATCTTCGCCTTCACGTTATCAATGGTGTCGGAGGACTCAACCTCTAACGTAATAGTCTTCCCAGTCAACGTCTTGACAAAAATCTGCATACCACCACGTAGTCGCAAGACTGACAGATCGGTGTTAGACGGCAAAGGAACAGCACATAAGAACAGGCATACCCAAGTGAAGAGTCGACTCTTTCTGAATGTTGTAGTCGGACAAAGTTCTGCCGTCCTCAAGCTGCTTTTCCAGCGAAGATCAGACGCTGTTGATCTGGAGGAATACCCTCCTTATCCTGAATCTTCGCCTTGACATTGTCAATGGTGTCAGAGGACTCGACCTCAAGGGTGATGGTCTTCCCAGTCAACGTCTTGACGAAAATTTGCATTCCACCACGAAGACGAAGGACTGATAATTCGTTCAGCCGCAGCATCACAGATTATAGGGGTTCGACTTACCAAGATGAAGGGTTGACTCCTTCTGAATATTATAATCGGACAGGGTGCGACCGTCTTCCAGCTGCTTGCCGGCAAAGATCAAGCGCTGTTGATCAGGAGGAATACCCTCCTTGTCTTGGATCTTGGCCTTGACATTGTCGATGGTATCAGACGACTCGACCTCAAGTGTGATGGTCTTGCCAGTCAAAGTCTTGACAAAAATCTGCATACCACCACGCAGACGCAACACAAGGTGAAGAGTTGATTCCTTCTGGATGTTGTAGTCAGAGAGGGTCCGGCCATCCTCCAATTGCTTTCCAGCAAAGATCAAACGCTGTTGGTCGGGAGGGATGCTGTCAAGCAGGTAAGGATGCGCTGTAAGGCGAAACGGGAGAACGAATATACTGACCCCTCCTTATCTTGGATCTTGGCCTTGACGTTGTCGATAGTGTCCGACGACTCGACCTCAAGAGTGATGGTCTTTCCGGTAAGAGTCTTCACAAAGATTTGCATTCTGAAAAGAAATCAATATGTTGAGTGAACGACGATGGACTGGGAACATACATGTTGAGGGTGTGAGAGATAGTAGTGGTTGTGGACAGAAGTGGTTGAGTCACTAATCAACTGGTGGCTGTCCTTATCAACAGTGATGATCGCTGAGTCACTATCACAGCCACGCCTGGAACATTCGATCCTCCAACTTTTGGTCCTTCATATCTTCGTGTTCACAGACTCGCCGTGACTGGCCCTACCTTCGCGGACCAACATTCATCTGCTTCCCAGGTCCCCCTGAACTTCCGGGTGCTTTATCAATAGCCGAATCCCGAATCACACGGGTTCGTGCCTACTGGCACTACTACATTATGACTCTCGAGCACTGCCAGGCGCTTTACCAACGCCACCCTTTCCCTAAGTATGTATACGAAGGATCGCGCAATAGCTGGGAGCAATCTTGGGTACGGCAATGTTTTCCGACGATGCCGATGCCGAGGAGCCCCACTTCGCACCGCGGAACATAGTTCCATGGAGATGGCTTCAATTGAAATTTGATGGAGACGAGTCTGAAGACCATATTTGAGATCCTCGAGGCTTGCAGAGACCTTAAGCCAAGCTATTTTGGCTATCTAACTCACAGTGAAGACTCTCTTCAAGCTCGTAGAAAGCTACTTAGGTTCACCATCTTCTGAACCAGTGACTCGGACCGTCGTCTCTTCAATAACTCCTACAGTTTCCGTGTTTCTGATGCATTCTACTTCGCTCTGGCGTTCACTGTCTACAATCTGATGCAACAATGTATCATTCGAAGCCTGCAACACGGTCACCTGCTATATTCAACTTTTATGCTGATGCCAGTGCGGCTATCTTCTATTCCACTAGTATATCTGAATTAAAGGAGCGCCGTATTATTTGAACAATTAAATAGACGATGCTGGATGGTATCAAGTACAGTGAATAAGCCGGACACAAAGCCAAAGGTGAATCGAGTAAGATAAGGATAAACAAACAAAGCAATAAGAATATTATCTTTTATTCTGTGTATCGTTGTCATAAACGCGTAATGCTCGTATTTAAGTTGGGTCCATATGCAAATATCGGCTCACCGGTCGAGTGGGAGCCGTCTCACCGCGGGGATACCCTGTTGGCGAGCACGAGCATCCTCCTTGACACCAGGGATCTCTCCTTGTCTGGTGAGATGGTGCCAATAAAGCACGTCTCCAGGCTTGAGCTTACAAGGCAGAGATGCCTCCGACTGCTCTGATGGTAGTCCGTACGGGAAAGAAGGTGATACCAGTGGGGGTGGGACAGAATCATCGGAGCTATCCGATTCTGCAGAAGAAGGACGTAAAATCGAAGGAGATTGAGAAGGGACGGATACAAAAGGGTAGGGACGTTCGGAATGAGGAAGTGGACGGGGAGCATGCGGAGATTCATGGGTACGATCGGTGGAAAAATTATGTTGCTCTGTGAAAGGGAACGTTCCATAGATAGGGGAGGTGGAGGTGGAGGATAAGGGTGAGGCATCTGCAGGTGGCGTCGGAAGATTCTCTGGCCTATGCGCAGGAGAAGACTGGTAATGAGGATTGAAGAGACGGGAATGCATACTTTGGGGATGGTGAGGGGGATACACAAGCGAAACAAGGGATGAGACAGGAGGATACGGGTGCTCATAGGGTAAAACGCCAGGTTCGTCCAGAATGTAATGGCGTTCTGTACCAATGATCTCGCTAGAATGAAATACGAAACGGTGGCCATTTGTGGCACGATTGGAAGAAGTGATGGAAGAAGTACATCGATTACACTGGGTAGACGCGATAAATAGCTAGTCGGATGGGAACCGTAGGCAAATACTTACGGGGATGACAATCATGTAACCGACAATCGCACCACAGCCATGGCAGCACAATGTCTGGGTAAGACATTCGCACGTACGCTGAGACGAGTTTGAAGATGACGGCCGGCACGAAGGCGGTTGAAGGGCCTCAGGGCTTGACGTGTATGCAGAGCAGTTGACCGGTAGGGCATCAGAAGAGTATAGAGCGACATTCGGACGAAGTAGCAACACCGCCTAGAAGAAAAGGCGTGAGATATTTGATCAAAGGCTAGCGAGGGAGGTGTAAGCGATGTACCTTCATGCCCCGGTTCGTCAGGAAAGTACCGCATGACTTGCAGTCCAAAATCCAGACTTTATGGGGTATAGGAGCAGGCGGCAGCACGGATGGGTACGGATTTGAAGGAAATATGTGTAGCTGTTGACTCTGCCATACCTGTTGAGCTAACATATGAGAATGGTCGTAGAGAGCACGAGGGAGGGATTGCTCGAGATGATCATGATGACTAGGAAGAGGATAAGGGCGAGCAGTACTCGGCGAGAACGATGAAGATGCCTCCACAGGCATTGGGACCAGGTATCCGCGGATAGAGAAGCGACACGGAGAGACCGAGGAGGCGAAGAGCTTAGTGGTGGTATAAGTACAGGGCAAGCCCCGAAATATTATTTCTCTAAAGGCTATATTTAGAAATCAAATGGATTGCATCATCCCATCAGTCCCATCATTTTCCTTCGCTTATTTCCGGTGTCCCTCTGCCGTATCCAACATGGCCTCCAATTTGGCCGTGCTCACCCAGTCTCACACTGCCGTAGCTGCAAAGAAACGAGCTAAGCGAGAACAGATAAAGGAAATCCTATTTGACGACAATGCGAGAAGGTGTGCTGTCTTCTAATCAGACCAACTAGGTCCTCATTTTTCTCTAGGGAGTTTCTGACCGGCTTCCACAAGCGCAAGCTGGCCAAGGCAGAGGCGGCGCGCAAAAAGGCGGCGGAGCGGGAGAAACAGCAGCGACAAGAGGTCCGGCGCGAGGTACGACCACTGAGTACTCCTGCCAGGCCCCCATCTTATCCCCAGGTAGCAACGTCGAATGCTCAGGGAACGCGCGGCGGAAAACGCAGCACAGGTTGAAAGTGCTTACGGTGCACTGATTGGTGAGGACCCGTGAGCAGCTGACCCATTGTATCACCTCCTTACCTTTCCGAAGGACCATACGTTGACGAAGATGAAGACGACGAAGAATGGCATGGTATAGCCGAACTTTCAGCCAAGCAAAAGGGCAAGCAAAAGGAGCAGGAATACGAGGACGAGAGGCACCTCGCCACTGTTGCCGTCGTTGAAGACTTTGACCCTGATATGCTAATTCATGGTCCACCGAAAACGGCCCCGTCAGTGCCCTCGGAGTTCCCGCCATCAACAGTTCCTCGGACCAAACCTCTTTCAAAACCTAAAGCCAAATCAAAAGTGCGGTACCAAACGAAGGGAGCGCGAAAGGTGGAGCAGACGAAACAGCATGCTAGAAGACGAGAAAAAGCTGAACTGGCTGGTGGAAAGGCTGCGCGACGCAGTAAGGGCAGTAAGGGGAACAGGCGCTAGACCTGCCGGCGGTATCTGTTACAATTTCTGTTACGTTTATGTCACGCTATTGCAAATGTATTGCTTTCCTTGACTGCTCCACGATGAACTCGTTGTATACCTCGGGCGTTCGCCAGACAAGCTCAATACAGGCTGACCTTGAACGTCTACGAAACGGCGATACTTCTGCCTCACTGTTGGGTACGTTGCTGCTACTGCAATGACGGGGACAATTGTGCTGAAGAACACGCGTTTTGTTTCCGTTAGGGCAGATATCAGCTTCACTAGCGGCGATGCACAGAACTATTGACGACTACGACTCGATGGCAAAGCGTGAGATAATTAAAGCCAAGCAGGAAAAGGCACAAATGTACGTTAGTATACGTGGTACTGCGGGTACTACCTTTCTATATTCAACCTTATTGAACTCTCTCTGCTCTAGGCGGGTCCAAAAATTCAGAACCGACTATTCAGAACTTCGCACACAATTTGACCGTTTGAAAGTCGAGGCCATTGCTCAAGTGCGTAGGGTCGTCCTTCTGTATCCTCGACCCTCGTTTACTGGCTTCCAGAAAGAAGCTGACCAGCGCGCAGAATTAATAACCTCCTCCGGAATTCCCTCTTCTCCTTCCGATGCTCGACGGCGCTTTCAAAACACTCCGAGCACCTCGCAGTTGCATCCCGGTCTTCGTCCAGATTCCCAGGTATCTGAGTCGCCCTTCCGGGGTGTAACGCCACAGCCTGGATTTGGCTCACGGGAACAGCACGCTTTGGACGAACATACCTTTATACAGAATACGGAAAACCGTTTGGACGAGTTTCTTGCGCAGGGAAGAGAGGTCCTCGACAACCTCGTGGATCAGCGGAACATGCTCAAAGGCACGCAGCGGAGATTGCTAGATGCTGCTAATACTCTTGGGCTCAGCAGAGATGTCATTGGGTGGATTGAAAGACGAAGGTGGGTTACATTTGACTGCGTGGGATCCTCATTGACAGCTATTTCAACAGTACGCAGGATATGTACATCTTTTTCGCCGGTGCCGTGTTTACCTTCTTCTGCTTCTATCTTATATGGAGATACTTGGGGTGATATTGATTTAGATGTACGTGTCATACTCTTCTTTAGACGGACGTGGCTCATAGGTCTAGATTTTGCCTGTGGACACTATTTATGTACAACATGCTGTTTCGGATTCCTGGTCATATCGGCTCGACTGTTTACACGTCAGCTGAAAATGTCAGGATACCGATTGATCAGTCTGTCTTCCAACCCTTCGTTATGGATTACTACCTTCCACTCGCAGTCCTCCGCAGCCCAAGGTACGTTTAATGCTGTCGCATCCCACGCCCAACGATCCAACAGATGTTGTGGGCACCCTTTCGTCTGTGACTCGGACCTCCAGACTATGCACCACCTAGCTGAGGCTCCCGTGTAAAGTAGGCTAATACCCCACGGTCTGGACGGTTTGGATATCACACCTACTGCCTTTTGTGCTAAACACAAAATGCATCTGGGACTGTTCATGCTGCCTACGCCAAGCTATTTTGTTTCGGCCCGGAAGTCTTTCATCACTTGCTTTATTTTGGCCAGGGGCCGGGTTACGGATTCTACTGCAGCGGGGGCCTGTTCACTCTCTTCATTCCCCCGAATTCGCCTTCGCCCAGGTGGGTCATTGTCGAGACGATCTGATTGTGAGGTCGTTATTATGCTAACCGCGTCGGAATAATGGCCATAGCTCTAAAATCCTACTTGGTAAAGGTTACGAGACGGATGTACAGATGCGACTTTTTCCCATTGTATACGGAACACCACGATACGCACCCAACTGGCAGGTGAGATTATCACTGATACGCAAAGTTACATGTTGTGACCGACCATTGGAGGCTCGTCGAATCCACTGTGATCATCTTTCGGGTAAGTGTCGATGATAAAGTAACTCAGCATAACAGAGGTCAGCGAGATTGTATTGCATTCCTTAATTCTGCTGACATCCAGGATACACTATGTGGAACACTGGAACCGTATCCATTGAGGAACTTCTCACTACTTCATCTTGGAGAATTTTCTCATCCTCGCCTATCGTAAAGTCGCTCTCCTCCATGACCTCGAGTTGGAAATTTGTGCGTAACTGCCACAAGGCTTGCTGCTTGTCGTCATCTAGAGAGCCCACGGCGCCATAAACCAGGAGCTGGCTCCCCTCTTCGATAGTGACCCCTCCTCAGCGTCAAGAGGGTCATGTCAGAGTCAGACAAGAAGTGAGTACCAGACTCCGGATTGACGTTAATCGCTGACGTATCAGACGTCTATCAGATGGTACACGGAATTGTAGAAGTACTAGATACCACGAATCATGATGTTAGTTGGAACATATATGTGCGTGTTGAATGCAAGCTGGAGTGCCGACATAACGAACAATCATTCCATACCAAGTCTCGTAACCGACCTGTTTTGATAATACATGTACATTTCTCTCATACAACGCTAATAAGAGGGTGCAAACAAGCGTGCGTCGTACTCCTTATCGCCTATGACCTCTACTGTCAAGCCTGCTCCAGCGGGGATGCAACCTTCTCCCATTGCCGCTTCGAGGGCTACTTTGGTTTGGAATCCAGAGCAGTGCATAGGAAGGATATATGTAGGAGAAGGCTTCAGTTGTTCGGAGAGGAAGTGTACAGTAGGCGTTATGCGGGGAACGAGATCCGGCGTAGCTAGATGTAAGCCACCAACGACCTGCAAGTAGCGACGCGATAAGCTTTCAGTTAATAGCATCAAATCATCAATATGCTAGCACCATGTGAATTGGACGAGAGAACGTATCGACCGCATGCTTGATCACGTTTACAATTCCAGCATGAGAGCAGCTTCAGATAATATGGTCAGCGCACCCCAGCACGAAGCCAAACAAACTCGTACGCGCTGAAAATGATCAGTCCCTTCCCGACAACATCAATTGCAGCATATCTTTCGTCCATAATATGCTTGAAAACCTGTTAGTTTGCAAACTGAGCAAATATCGAGTGACTCACCGGCTCTTCTGTCCATTTCCCGTCCTTCCACCTCATTCCCCCGAGGATCCCTAAGTTGACAAACAATGAGCGACAATAACTTGAGATGGAGTCGGACTGAATTTCTGACCTTGTTCAAAGGGGGTGACACGGGGAATCTCACCACTAATATAGACCGTATTTCCAGCAACAACATGGGCCTCAGCATGTACTTCGACCAAACCCCCAGCGTCCTCAATCAGCTCGAAAGTAGGATCGGGTGGTAGGGCACATATCACTTTATCGTACCTGGGTCCAGGAGCTATTCCACGAGAAAAGGGCCTGTCAGGGTGTACATCCACAACGCAAGGTGTCCGAGTCTCCGCCGAGCCCGAATTTCTATGCTTTAGAAAAGAAAGCAGACCTCCTGAATGGTCGCTGTGCCAATGAGAGATGATAACTCTCTCTACTTGATCAGCAGACACATGCATCGCTGAGACATTGCGAACCAGAGAAGCAGAATCTGGGCCAGTATCAAAGAGTGTCAAGTGGGTTTTTCCAGTTTCCGGAGATTCGGTGTTCTGTTAACTATGGAGTCAACTCGAAGATTAATGCGATATTCCACACTGAATTAGTGCTCACAATGAGAGCTGAAAACCCATGGGCACCTAGAGAGACTGGCATCAATAAAACACTGAAGGTTAGTGCTCTGCTTCCGCTCTTACCGCAGCAAAACTGATTGAAATCTAGGACTGGGACTTCAGTAATCTTGTCGACTGCCGGTGTATGATATCGGAGATGCTGCGGAAGTTCGTGAGTGAAACCGGGAGGGAGCTTAGTAAACCTTCATACATGATTCACTCGTTAACAGGCAGCGCTTGGAACTAGATAAACCGACAAACCATTCAATGTTGTTGTCAACAAGAAATGTAATAGTCACTTTGTTGACTTTGCTTAGCAGTGGGCCTCTGCCATGATGAGGACTCTTTGCTTAGATGGGGGCGTTACGGAGCTTCCAAAGGCGTATGGCCCAATTTGACTCAGATGATTATCCAGTAAGTACGAGGGGCCTGTACTAAACTCGTATAAAGTGTAAAAGAGCACTCTCAAGCAGGCTGTTGCGTAGAACAGAATCGGAGAAGGAACAAAAAAAAGTAGACCCGAATATGGATTGCATGAAGATTCATATTAAAAACACAATGATGAAGCAATACATCCTCTAGGAACGTTGGCTACAAGAAAGAGGTTTAGTATGTAAGCATATTGACCTGGACAAGACTTACGCCATGCCACCGTATCCCATGTTAGCACCAGACTCAGCAAGTTTTCTTTGCCTGAATGCCTTTACAGTTGGATGTCGGTTAGCTACGGAAGAGAGAAGCATAAGGAATTGCGCACCTTACGATACTTGGTCCTCTCATATGTGACCAAACCGACCACTATGAGTGCGATGACTGAAATACCCGCAAATACGCCAAGACCGATGGGAAGCACAGATAAGTGCTTTCCTGGGAGAGTAAAAGCGGATGTTTGTGTTTCAGACGATTCTGCTGCTGCTGCAGACCCTGCTGCAGCAGCAGATGCAGAAGCTGCGGTATCCGGTGCCGCTGCTGCTGTTGTTGCCGCTAAAGTTGTACCAGCAGCGCTCTTCACATGCTTTTAGCAATGCCGGGAATGAAATCGATGGAAACTCACCGTGGTAGATGTAGCACTTGACGAGTCCGACGACACGGAGGTGAAGCCCTAGAATCCCAGGGGTTAGATTTTGAATACCTGAGAAA
The DNA here is from genome assembly GCA_030435655.1 of Armillaria novae-zelandiae. Lineage (NCBI taxonomy): Eukaryota > Fungi > Basidiomycota > Agaricomycetes > Agaricales > Physalacriaceae > Armillaria > Armillaria novae-zelandiae. The sequence goes on along the minus strand of JAUEPR010000004.1, from coordinate 692,680 downwards.
TCGAATGCGCACATTGACAGAGATCGCACCACCACCTGAGGATGAGGCTGAAGCTGAAGATGTCAACGAATTACTGGCGGCTGTAGCCGTGGCAGTGTCCGAACTGCTGGCGGAGGATGCATCAACAGTCACCGAGGAAAAGCCCTGGATATGTCAAGTTGACAGGTGAATAGAAATCGGATTGTCAAGAGGCTTACATTGACCGACAGCGCGCCACCCCCAACCACCGACTGCGTCGCTGCTGCTGCACTCGTTACAGCCGATGAGGAAGAAGTATCTGTTGTTGATGCTATAGTTGCCGTGTTCACAGCAGCCGACGTATCAGTGGCAGAGGTAACAGATGATGCACTAGAGCTCCCGGAAGTTCCGTTGTTCTGAGCACCAATTGACTCTGTGCAGCTCTCGACCTCTATGAATGCCTCCTGGCCGCTTGAGTCGGTGATGGGGGTAAGAGTGATCGTGCATATCTGCGTCATTAGGCCCGCAGTACTGGGGTATTGTAAATTGGAAGCTCTCAAGCAAGACAAGTGTACGTACGTCTGATGTTCGTGAACCACTTGAACAGTGGTAGTGCCATTTCCATTCGACTGACGAGAGGCTACCGGTATCGCAGAGACCAAGGCAAGGAAAGGCGAAAGAAAGAGCAAGATAAAGAATGGAAGCATGGCGAGGAGCGACAAAGAGGGCTGTTGAAAAAAAACGTAGAGCCCGGTTCCAGCGGTTTCTCGACGGTGAAGAGAACGACGAGCGCCCTAAGAATAAAAAACGATGGAAAGGGCCCGCAGGGCGAAGGCGATGAGGAGACAAAGAGAAATCGTGATGACCGGCAACAGCCGTCCTCGTTTGTAGCAACAGTCCGCAGTAACGTTCCCACGGGTTTCACTGATGGTGATGGTCCAAGCTAGGCAATCAAATTCAACACACCCAGTAGCGGGCAGGTAGGGCACGGCGCCAGTAGCATATCAACGTTATCAACCATCACGGTCTGGATTCTGCCTTGTAAACTATCTGATTAAGCTCACCGCATCCCGCCCTCAACTGCCTTGTACACCTTCCCGTCTCTATCCCGCCGTCGACCTCGCCGCCAACTCAAGACCATTCCGATAACCGTCGCCACCGTGTGTGCACCATACTGCTCGAAGAGGAGAGAAACACCAATGTTGACTACCACCGCTATCAATAGCACCATTCTAGCATGTGGAGGGAGTGCCATCAGTGTCAACCATTCTGTCAAAATACCCGGCGGAAACAGTAAGATGATCAAGTTGAACGTGGAGAGGACTCCTATAGCCAACATCAAAAGAGCTATTGGGATATTAGCAGGCAGCACCACTCAAAGAAGAACGTCACTGACCATTCGTCGACATGGCCTTTCGGATAAGGTGGACCTATACTGAAAACAGCAGCCACCAGAATATATTGGAAACATGACACCAAAAACAAAACAGAGTTCTCGAAATTCCTTGACTCTAACTTGTTGCTGTCGTGCGAAGGTTTGTCCTCTTGAGGAGGTGTGTACCTATCATGTATTGAGTCCTGCTTGAATGAGAAGCTTGGTCACAACCTCACCATTCCTGACCGCGAACCCACACATAAGCCCAGGTTTGCACGACGCACGTGATTGCAATCTGCCCAATGATGCTACTGAGGACTTTTTTGGATACGAGGCTCGCTGTTGGTCGCTTCGGATGGATACGGGGATAAGGAAGAGTACGACCCACTGGAAAGACGATAAGAAGATATTAATGGCTAGAATTATCAATGGAATTATACACACTTGTGACGGCCACAGGGATTATAATGAAGAGATCGATGTAAAGGAACTTGAGGATTCATCAGAATCAAATTCTTATTTAAATTAGACACGCATACCTGAAAGTCGCCCAGAGATGACGCGAACGAGTATAGCAGGGTCACTGTGGTGAACTGGATCATCGAGTACAGGGCCCTAGTTCTCATTAGCCTTTCACCTTATTCCCCAAAAAAGCCCCTCACATGTATTTAAAGCAGCTGAAGCTGGTAACAAGGGAGGCTCTGCCCTCTTTGATGAGCTCAATGACACAGCCGATGTCCGGAGTGCTCGCGGTGAAAGGTGCAGCCACGCTGGCTTCGGCCTCTGAAAGAGATATCCCAACATCGGCTGCCTTCAAAGCAGCGCAGTCGTTGGCGCCGTCTCCACACATGAGCACAGTGTACCCGAGTGCTTGCAGTCGCTCGACCACCTCATTTTTCTCGTCCGGAGACATGCGCGCAAAGATCTGAGTCTTCACCAGCATCTAGATGGACACTTTAGGCAACTCTATAAAGATTTCCAGATGGTCACTCACCCGCTGTAGTGTTTCAAGCGGGGCATAGTTGATCATCCACCGAAAGACATCGCCCGTCACGACGAGTGCATAGTCGTGGTAATCGAGTTCAATAGCTTCAACGGTATGATGAGCGGGTGGAACTACCGGCTTCAAACTATACGAGTCGAGCTTCCAGGAAGGGTCATCCGTGCACGGCCATTCCAGTCTGGATTCTGGCGTCAATGAATTCCCTACCACGCTTCACATAAGCCCTACTAAAGAAAAGGTTGACATAAAAACTACCTCGAGCGAAGACAGGGTAAAAGATATGAGCAGCCTGGTTGATCAGACCGCATTCCCTTGCTACACTGGCTGCGGTCAGTGGGTTGTCTCCAGTGATCATGCGACACGCAAGGTGTGCGGAGCGCAAGGCATGGATTGCAGGACCAGTTCCGAGCTTAATCTTATTCTCGAATATGACCAAGCCAAGGAAGCGAAGTCCGCTTTCTGCTTGCTCTCTGTAGAGATACACATGGCTTCAGTAGAAATGCCGGCGCTGCAGGACACTTACCGTTTCATTCTCTGAGCTTTCAACCACGATAAACCCTCAATACTCCTGCCCGCTATGGCTATAACTCGGTATCCACGTTTTGTGTAGTAAGATAGTAAATCGTCATAATCTTCCGGAACTAGGAAGGAGTGTTATTGTAATGCGACCGCATTTGAGAAGAGAACGCACAAGAATCTTTGTCGCATATATCGCCCATGACCTCAGGCGCACCTTTGACATATATTTCCATGCTGTTGCTCTTGAGCCTCTTCACAATAACGCTCATTCGTCGAAGGCTGGAGACGAATTCGAAGGTTCTAATTACTCCCAACTCCAAAAAATGAGCATGCTAATTAATATCCATTTTCTGTTTAGCCATATTGAACTCGTCCGAAAGCCAATTGACTGACCTTTGTAGCACCCTTTAACGCGTCTTCTAACCGAAATTGAGCACTTCCCGGGGGGCGTACAACAATCTGAACCAGAGCAGCTTGCTCCATAATTGCACCAGACTTTGATTTGATAACACCGGTACCAGAAACCCGCCCTTCTTCTAGAGTCCATCTAGTGAAAGAGAACATCTTCATGTCGAGAGGATCACCAAGAGGTTCTCCATCTACCATCTTGAGCGAATGGCAGGTCGCGAGAGCATGCAAGAACGTAGCTTTGTCCTTCCCCAGCGACATGTCGTGCACGTCATCGAGCAGTTCACCGAACCTTTGATTATTGCGATCAAGAGCTCTTACACCCAGAATATCCAATCCGTCCTCGGTTAGTGTACCTGTTTTGTCAAAACAACAGATGTTGACCTTCCCACCAATGTTGACCCTGCTTGGCGATATGCAATATATCCCAAGTTTCCGTAATCTTCCAATGGCAAAACTGGTACCGATGGACAGCGTCGCAGGTAAGGCAGGTGGAACTACCACAGTAATGAGGTCCAACGCGCGTATGATGATGGTCTGCCATTTGAGCTGTACTAGGTCAGTCCAACATGCGTTATAAATGTGAGATATGACTCCTTACTCCAATTCTGATGAACTGTACAGCACTGGCACTGAATCCCAGGGCTGCAATTCCCGCTAGAACGAATATGAAGCGAACGGAGTCACGGTAAAATTTGAATCCAATCGGTTTGGGGAAAAGCATGGAGCGGATAAGTGCGCCCTTTGTAGTGTTGAAGCCTCAGTTATGGTTATTGACTCGATCATAGGACAACAGGCATGGGGTTCACCTGTCCTAGCGATCATGGCGAGCGCAGGTCTTCCTGGTCCTCCATTGGAACCTAGAGCCCCGCGAATTCTAATAACACGAGTTCCCCCATACATATAGGTCTTTGGATTCTCTGGCTGATTTGCTTTCCAATTCAGGAGGTCCTCGTCTTTGACTGGAATTTTGCTAACTGGAACACTCTCGCCGGTAAGCATGCTCTCGTTGACGATTGCATCGCCCGACAAAAGAAACATATCGGCCGGGATTAATGTGAAGTCAGAACTTGAGAGGTTGACAATATCTCCAGGTACAAGGTTGCTCGAATCCTGCTCTGTCCCTTGGTAACGACATAGTTGATAGGGTGTCCAAGTAAAGCATAATAATCACGTACAGACTCCATTGACCAGAGTATCCATTTTGCACGATAGCCGGGACATTTCTCGCATCCTTGCAATCGTCTGATATCGCTATTATTGCTTTACTTTAGATATAGGATGGGGCAACACGATACCTTCTTGGTCTCCATAAGCGTTGTTGTTACGCTTATGACGGAGATCAGGGCAATGCAGAATGCATAATAGTAATAATCATCCAACGACCAGAGAACGATACTAGCAATTTGAAAGACATAGAAGGGGTGAATTACCTTAAAACTGAGATTAATTCAACGTTATTACAGATGGAGAGGCAGACATACTTCTTCCACTAACAAAGCTATCGTGGATTTACCTTCGATGTCAATGGCGTTAGGACCGAATAGCGCACCGCGCTGTTTGCGGACGTCATCCTGTAGACCATTCTGTATACAGGCGACTCCATCCAAAGATGAATCCCGCCAATCCCTGCATGATGATTCAGCAAGTTATGCCTAAGAAATCATGAAAGGTGGACGACCTTACTACACCAAACAATCCTGTTCTAGGGTCCAAAGCGAACCGCGAATAGCGATAATCCAAGATAAATAATTTGCGCAACAAACCATCTTCTCCTGCATCTGGACCGTCGGCAGTCTTCAAAGACGAGTCTATTATGGATGAAGGATCTAAGGGCGCTGAGAACACCGTGGAAAGAGGATACGGGTATTTGATAGTGTGAATAGGGAAGATAGCGATATCTCTATAAGCCGACTAACCCTGAATTCATATACAGACCATAACGACAAACGAGGAAGTAGCGTACCTCTACGACAACGAACCCGTTGTTCGTGTCAACGAATGCCTTCTCGCGCGCGCACCATCGCAGCCAAAGTGTGGGGAACCAGTGACCTAAAAGACCTAGGATGTCAAGAGAAAAGAGACATCCTATACGCCAGACCCATTGACGCCAGGGAACCGTTTCATATCCAATTAAGCGTATAGTATTGTCTTCGTCAGGGATATGAATTGTCTGCCGACTTGGCGGACCCGGTGGCGGAGGTTGGAGTAAAGCAAAAGGTATCTCCATGTCGATTCGTGATTCACCAGCGAATATCTGGTCCGAGGCCAGAAGGGGGAGACCCTGGGACATACCAGGCGATGGCGGGTCTGAATCATAGTCCATACTTGCAGATACTGAAATATTATCAGGTAGGGTATTCGCAATGGACTCAGATACGTCGTCTTCAGAGTCTTCCTCCCCTGACGAGTATCCCCAGCGCTCTTCTTCATCGTCCTCGGTATCCACGGCGTAGTCAGAGCCTGCATCTGATTGCCTGCTGCGACGCGAACGTCTGCTCATGGAACGAGAAGACCTTTGGGAGAGAGATGGACGCCGCAGATGATCTGGTGACGAAGTCCGGCCAAAGAGGTTCGCGATATTTCCAAAGACGCTCGGTTTAGGAGCAGGAGAAATAGCTCTCGTTCGACGGCCTTCCCATGATAGTGTGCTGTGATTACCTTCGTCGGACGCTTCCTCGGTGCTCTGTCGCGATGCCTCGCTATCTCTTCGTGATACCTTCTGCCGGCCCGAGACTCGCGAGTCCTGGCTGAGCCGACGACTGCGAGAGTGTCCTTCGCTGCTACGCCTGCCATGTTCTACAAGTGACATCCTTGACACGCTGCTTGGGTTGACGAAGTCGCTGTGACCAGGACCAGAGAATATGGCACCTTCACCATCGTCGCCGTATATGGCACTGTACTGCGAATCACGGCGAGCCCGCCTGCTGCTGGTCACGGCGTCTTCGATATCGACGGTGGATGCTCCCTCGGTATAGTCATGGGAGGAAGTGGCCCTCGAAGGCCCCGCAACAGGCGCCATTTCGAAAACAGCGTCGGGTGTCAGGATGGGTAGGTCAAGTAATTCGGTGATCGGAGTTCCAATGGGACTTCACCGTTACGGCTATCATCGGTTTACAGCTACATACAAGTACCAAATTATGAACTACTAGATGACCGTTCATCCGCGTCAACATCCATCGCCGCACCGGCCTGAGGCCCTTTAGATTTTGCGTTATACTCTTGGTCTATATCTCTCAGTAGCCGTAGTAGTCGCTTGATGGGCTTTGCATTGTATGGCGGCTCAGTCTCGTCATCAATCATGCTCTGAACGACCGGACTTTGAAAGCGGCTACCCCCAGGTCCGTAAAGCTCTAATAATTTTAGAGTCTCTGTACAATCCGACGCCCACTTCTCAGGTGTCAGTGATGGTTCAGAATCCATTTTCAAAGCAGAGATGATATGTTTCTGAGTGGATTAGTTAGCTTCGGGTGAGGATAGTGTGTTTTGCGCGTACCCTCTCAATTTTATATTGGTGCTGCGGACTCTTGAAAGGCACCAGCTTACCTTCATACCTGTCGAATAGACGTTGCGCAAATCGGTATTGTTGCAAGACATGGACAACAGTTTGAGGTAAGGACCGCCACTTGAACATCTCCGTCCACTCCTTGTCGTCCTGCAACAAAGGATCCACCCTCTTGCAGATCTTATCGAAAACATCTGCTGCTTCATCATCACTGTCGGGCGAGTCGTAATCCCATTCACGTCCGAATTTATCAACTGGCGGCGCAAACATCGGATCTTTCTGGGTTGTCGGGGTGCTCTTCGTCTTTTTTGGAGGAAGATTTCCGACTGAAGGGTGGTAACTGTTGGGTCCAAATGGCGGCGGCTGGCCGAAAGACGGGTGATAACTGTTAGGGCCGTAACCTGACGGTGCGGGGGGACGAGATGCTCTCTGGTGAGGCGAAATGGGACGTGGCGGTGGATAAGACGATGTACTACGAGGTGACATTGGAGGGATATGATGTCCTGGGAGATGTGGGAGATGGGGGAGACGGAGGGTATGCTGACCCACGAGAAGGCGAAGGTGGCGGAGGGTATGACGATCTGTGAGGTGGCGACATCGAAGGTGGCGGTGGTTGTGAATGTGAATGTCTGTAATCGTAGCCGTAGTCACCAGAAGGAGAGTGGCGTCGTTTCTTCGAGTATTCTGATTTTCTGCTGTAGTCTCCACTAGAACTACTGTAGGAATGAGAAGACGAAGAAGGCACTGGGTAACGATGCTGGGCTCGGTCGTATTGATACCGATGCTCATAATCCCGTCGATGGTCGTAAGAACGCCGCTGTAGCTCTTGTTCCCTCCGTTGAGCAATTTCATGCTCTCTCCGCTGAACTAGTTCGTGTTCTCTTTGCTGGACAAGATCAGGTTGCCGCTGCACCTGTTCAAGATCGGGAGACGGGCTCCTCAGATCTCGAGGTATCAGAGGCTTCATGTGGCATTTGTCCAGGAGTTGCGCCCTAAAGGATGTAAGCACCATGCGGCGGTGCAATGTAAGAAACGCAAACCTGTTCAACGACGATGTCTATAGTTCGCTGGCTTGTTATGCTCAGATTAGATGAGATTGCCTCATCGACATTATCCACAGACACACGTAAGAAAAACTGCCGATACCTTCCACGTAAGGTATATACCTTAGCAGGACCTATAGTACAGCCCATCAGATAAAAAATTGCGGCTAGAAACCGTCGGATCATATACCATCGATTCTGGATGGGCCCGCCTGGAGTTTGTCGCACTACAACGACAACAATGAATTAAGATTCATAACAATTTAGTGCGACATACGATGTCCTTTGCGTCAGCCCAGAAGCCATCCTCTGGAGTATCAGCCAATTTCAAGGGTACTTTTACTTCAGCGAGCTGACGATCAACAAACCCACTCCGGACATCCGAGATCAGAAGTGTGACCATACGAGGCAGATTTCGAGGAGCCTTTGAAGTGAGGTCTGTTATATATATCTTGTTATAGATCGGACGAAGACATGTAACAATCGAAACAAACCGGTGCTGGTAGAAGCCTCAGCAGCTGTCCCCTGTAAAGTTCCATTTGGCTGGGCGTGAAGGGGAGAATGTGCAGGGGCGGAGGCAAGTGTAGCGTCACTGCCAGCTGGAGAGCCTCGCTGAGTATTTGGGAGCTGACCAAAGCCTAACGGGTCTTTGTCGTAGTCTCTTCGGTAATGGGGTCTCGATGCACCAGAGAGGGATGGTCGGGGGGCTGTCGAAATCGAGGGCGCGGGAGCTGAATTGAAATTCGTTGACGTCGGGTTCGCCGGTGAGGCAGCGTTCCGGGAGGACGACGTCGATGTCGAAGCCGTCGGAGGGCTGACCGTCCGGCAGGCCGATGAAGTTGGTGATTTCGAAGTTGACACTGTGCTTCCTCCTTGACTAGGTTGCGTATTAGCGGAGGCATGGACATTAGCGCTTGATCCCGAATTGTTTTCTTTATAAGGAACAGCACGATAGATGGACGAATAAGGTCCATTTCCCTGTTGCATTGGTGGGGCGGTTGACGCGGTAGGATCATATGATTTGATTCGAAAACGTCCGACCTGATCAGGAAAGCTGTCGCTGTGTTTGGTCTTCTTGCTTCGCGCCTTACGTTTGGGCGCCTCTGGCTGAGTGACCTCTTGACCTGGAAGAAATGATGTAGTAGGACGTGGTGCTTCTGTAGGTTCGTATGTGTTTATATTGGCAGGCGTGATCGTGGTAAATGCGACTGCCTGCCTGATTATCGGCCTCTCAGGAGGAGGAGGGGTATCATCGTCAGGAAGTGGGGGAATCTCTAAGTCGCCATCGTCAGAGTTTGGGCTGAAGGATCGCTTTTGGGTCTGCCATAGGATAAGAAGATATCGCGATAATAGACTAAGGCATGCTTACGGGTCGTGGTGATGATTCCCTGCTGCTTCTGGAGGATATTGGGTGAGTATTGTGGACAGTATAAAGCAAATAGCTTACGATGAATCGTCCTCTGCACGACGGCCGAACCCAACATCGTTGATGTTGCCAGTCCTGGTCATGGCTCTCCACAGCCCTCCAGTGACAGATGAGCGTTACGGGTGAACAAGGTCGAATCAGTCGAATCAGGGTCACTTAGCTCCGGCAGCCCTGCCGTCGTGGCACGTGGACGCGATTAGACACCTTTAGGCGCGCATTGAACGCGCCAATTATCACCAATTCAAAAAATTCGCAATTTAGGAATAAATACCAAAAGAGAGTACACGTTACAGAAATATTTTTACGAAATCCTCTAAACAGCTCCAGTACCATACACTTTTTTCGCAGTGCCGAAAAATACGGCGTCGACAGCTTCTTGTTCAACACCCAACTCGGCCAACGACTCACGGGAAATAGCATACCAATCCCCGGCACCAGTCAAGCCCTTTCCATCGGGTAAGGAAGAACCAAAGATGATACGTTGATATCCAAAGGCCTCCATAACCGGACCAACTAATCACGATCTTCAGCTTTGCCTAAGCAAGAAAGATAACGACATACGATACATCTTGATTCTGCGTTTCCATTCCTTCTTCATCTTGGAATCAGTCGGTTCTTGCGGCGACAGAGCGGACGGGGTAGCAGGTATATGGCTGTCCCAGACTGGAGGCAAGTACTTGATGAAGACCTGGGGGATGAGCGACAAGGCTGCAACCCTAGCTTGGAAGGCCTTGTATGTAGGATGGCTCATCAACTTTACAATCGGAAGATCGAGATTGTCTGGGGGCGGAAGTAGGTTTGCTGTTCACGGGTTAGCATGTTGTCATGCACAGAGGAATATTATACGCACAGAGAATGACAGGTGGGATCTCGGACAAGCCATCGATTGCTTTGGAGAGCAAGTCCTCCAAGCTCTCGAAAAGAGCATCGTTGAGCGGCGTCTCTATAGCGATATCAACCGGCTTTCCTTGCTGTAGAGCCCATTTCAAGCTCTTGACACCATTGATCGTAGGACCGGTGAAGCTAGTATGAAGGGATACAGAATGTGCAGATTGGGGAAGCGAATGCGCTGCAGAATCTAGGTTGAAGGGAAAGGCAACAGCGATAATGGATGCCACCGATTTGGCAGATTCAATGCTGGATTGAATGATAAGACTGAGTACAACGAAAGGAGCAGAGGGCGTACATCTCGACGGCGTTTTGAGCCTGGCTCGGGGAAAGAGATAATACAATGCCAGCCGTCCGGCCGCCTAGGACGTCTCCTGCTTCAAACTTCCACTTGCTCAAATTGGCCTGGCCATCGGTGACAGTGACTGCTGCATCTATCACACTTTCTGGATGTACTGTACTTGGACTGGGAGGTAGAGGAAACTTTTCGGATGTGCCGGAGTTTGGTGGGGTGAAAGCTGATAATGGGAGCCTTGGCAGATTTTTGGGGCCTTTGCGACGAAGCCCGACGCCAGGAGAAGGCGGAGTAGGCGGTAAAGTAGTGGCCATGGCAAATTGGAAGGCAAGGAAACAAAGGGTAGTGGTCAACGGTCAACGTTGATGCATCTACTTTCTACGGTTGCTACTGATCGATTCCATCACCGCCTCCATCTTATTTTTTGTCTCATCGAACAAAGGCATTGAAATATAATCATCTCAATGTCGGTGACTTCGACATTCAGACGTGGAATGTCGTCCTTATATCTCCAGGTACTCTAGAGGAACTGATTTATCGTATTTCCGCCGACTAGAATCCGGCCATCGTTTCAGCTTGACTCAGTTCATGTTCATCATCCAATATACGATTGCAACGATCACGCTGCAGGTGCTCCAAAAGTTCAACACCGCATGCAAGTCCTCATAGCGCAATGTGCTATCTGTAGGTGGATCTTTGATGGTTCCACATCGCTGATTATGATCTATTCACCTCAGATTTTCCTGTGGCCCCATCGCATATATGTTTTCTGGAGCGCGCTGTCTGGCGGCCTAGTCCTAGGATGGAACGTCCGCCAGCATATTAACGACGCTAAACCTTAGCCGATGGTATAACATTTTCCCGCCAACCTGTACCATAAATCACTGCACACGGTGTCGCTCCTAGCAATATCTGTCCGCCGATACTGAATTTCGCGGGTATCTCAGGTCCCAGTTATATCCAGTCGACCGGAGATTCCTCAAACATATCACCACTGTTTTTGGTAAATGTTGACGACACGGCCGTCCTTGATCTTTGTCTAGTGATCGTAGAACGATCCTACTTCGCATGGACTTGCAGACTAGGGGACAAAAAACGGCTACCCTTTGAATATTTAGCACATGCACCTACACCCCATGACGAGTCCCTTGCCAGGTAGAACCCAACCCGTAAGTTCACAACAAGCCCTGGTACTTCCGTTCTGATCTATCAAATACCAGTCCATCAACCTATCAGTTGATCCAAAATACCGGTGTCGACTCCATCTGCTGAGTTTCAATTACACTGCGTTTCATCGTGCAGTAGAGAATGGGAAGAAGAAGATAGTGTTGTGCCAGTGGCATGATAGACGGATGCGGCCCATCTTCGAGTCCAATCACCCTGCTGAGCAATGAACGTTCGCATCAGTTGCGGTGTACTTTGACCTTGATGTATAAACGTACCCTTCCATCTGTCTCTTCTGCCAGGAACATATCGAACGCCTCAAGCGCGTTCCTACGCTCTTCGTTGCGCCCTTGTTCACGACCTTCGTGCAGACCTTCGCGTCGACCTATTCGAACACCCACTTTCATTCCCGAAGACTTCCCCTCCTTAATGCCCTCTGCATATCCAGCATTCCAAAGCTTATCTTTCTCTTTACCCAGCCTTTTCGTTATACCAGTCTTTACTCCTTCCTCCCAGCCTTTTCTCTTCGCTTCAAGGCTATTCAGCGCTGTTTGCAACTCGCACGCCTCCGACCTGGCCTTCACAGCGGAACGCTCGGCTTCAGCACACCGTTTCTCCAATTGAGCAGCGTCCGCCTGAAGGCGTTTCAAAGCAGACTCGGTGTTTTCTAATTGCAACCTGTACCTTGCAGCGCTATGTTCCGACTCTATTGCACTCGTATCCGCTTCGCTTCGACCCTTTTCTGCTGAAGCGGCCTTGGTAAACCATTCTTTGACCAGCACCTCGGCATATTCGGCCCGAGCTATCGCTTCCTCTGCCCGGCGGGTCTCATGCTCTAGACGATCAGTTGTGGCCTGAAGAATGGATTCCAGATGCGCAGTTATACGTTCCCGGTCACCGTGGCCGGCAGCGCGTGAACCCGTACCCGAGTGATGTTTGCGATGGCCCTTTGGGGACTTGTGTACAGGGGAAGAAGGTAGTGACCTGAGGCTGTCGCGCTCCAGAAACTGAATCAGGACTGTAGGGGAACCATTAACATCCCGAATTAGGTCAATCATTCCATCGGTAGGAAGGCTAAGTACCCACGTCATTGTCAGGTGCTTCACATGTCCGGTGTATGATAACTCGGACTTACTCTCTTTTGCTGTAGCTCGGAAACTGCTTTGAGGTATATGTCTGCGGGTCCACTAGCGCAGTTGGCATGACTGTCATAAGACGAGAGCAGCGGGCCTGCCTTCTCTTCACTGCCAGAAAGCATGACATGCAAATAACACGTGTGCGGGGGCTGCTCTGCTGCGGGAAGTACTTCTAGTTTGCCTTTGTACAAGCACTGAATTCACACCCAACGCATTTCTTGTCCTGTGGATGCCTGCAATGAAACTTAGTCGAGCCTCGAGCTGCGGCAGGGCTCTGGTTTCGGTGGAAGTCATGGCCCCTGGTCGATAAACTGGGCAAACCCGAGGTGCGCCTTCCCTAGTATCGATCTTGTCGGGCCGCGGTGTACTGCCTTTTGGGAACCTGCAGTTCTGGAAGGGAATACATGGATCAAGGGATGCAAAATTTCACGGCAAATCCGATGTTTTAACAATGGCCAGACTTTCGTCGAGGACGGGTTGCCTGTAATCCAAGTGTGTGCGAACCCAAATTGTAAATAGCCAAGATGCTCCGATGGCCACCTAGATACCAGTAGGATCTGCGTCTTCATTCATTTGAGCTCCGTGATTCAATGGATGGAACTTACAACAGTTATTACAGACGGTCATTTTGTAAGCCGGCGCAACCCTCACACTAAAGTTGTAGCTGATGTGGTATACAGATATGAATCATTATAATTCTAATCCATATCCAGCTGTGATACGCGTGTATTTCCCCAGGCCCAGAATCATCTCAGTCAAATATCACAGGGAAACTGCACCATTGGAAGTGCTGTTAATTAATCACATAACCATTCTTGGCGCTGCAACTCTTATTCCCCACATGATCGCAACATACCAAGTAAATCATTCGCAGATGATTCCGACGCGTGATGCTGACTCGTGGCCGTTTACTATATGCGCTGGTTCAGTTCGTCTCTGATGCATAACAACTTGCACACATGCTTCAGTTCGCTGTGACACTACCGGATAATCTATCCACAGCTGGTATATGGCCCAGTTGCGGCGGTATATATAATGCAGGGCCTTACTGTATAGAAGCCCAACAAAGGGCACTTTGTCTTCGACATCTGTTCTTCATTCCCTCCTCTGCATTGGTACCAAGATGCGCGCGTCTTTTTTATTTCTACTAGCCCCGGCACTGAGCGCAAGCTATGCCTTACCCTCGCGACCAGTCCGTCGTAGCGTCACTGCGCTGTCTGCTGCTGAACTCGCTTCGTTCGCGCCGTACACGCAATTTGCGCGTGCGGCATATTGTGGATCAGATGTCTTGCAAGACTGGAGTTGCGGAGGTAACGTGTTATACTCCTTGCATATGCTATTACTGACCGGTGTCTTTTTTCAGAGGCTTGTGACGCTACGTCCGACTTCGAACCTACACTTGTAGGTGGCAATGGAAATGATGTCCAATACTGTTGGTGGTCCCCTTGCCCACGTCTTTGTCAGTTTGACGTATGGTTCATCTAGTCTTCGTCGGGTACTGGCCGTCCCAGAACTCCATAGTTGTAGGGCACGAAGGTACCGACCCAACCCAATTGTGAGAATGTTCACCTTCATCGAATATCTGGTGGTTTATTCATGCCTTTTCCTTTAGTGAGTCTGTATTGACCGACATCGACGCCCTCCAGGACAACCTAGACACGACGCTTTTCCCTGGCGTCTCTAGTAATGTTTATGTGCATGGGGGTTTCAAAGATGCGCACGCCTCAACAGCCAGTGCAATTCTCACTGAAGTTAAATCGCTCATCACATCGAAGGGAACCAGCAATTTGGTTTTCGTTGGACATTCACTTGGAGGAGCTCTGGCCGAACTTGATGGCCTTTTCTTCGCTCTCAATATACCCTCTGCATCCATTAAGGTTAGGACTTACGGGACACCGCGTATGCACATTCCTAACATACACAGTCGTACGCCACAGCTCATTCATTCTGAATATTTTAGGTGTTGGAAATTCGGCCTTTGCGGAATTGATCGATTCTAAAGTAGGAACTGTGTTCCGGTTCAGTGGAACCCATTGCTGACTCGAACTATAGACCCCGGACTTCAAGCGAATCAACAATGAGCGTGGTGCGTGTGGTAATGCAGTCAGTCTACAATATTAGTCCTGATGAAATTTAGATCTCATCCCTATAATGCCTGGGAGAGGCCTCGGGTATGCTCACCCTGAAGGGGAGACCCATATCCTCCAACCAGGCTCAGCTGTAGCTTGTCCAGGTGGGTCGAAATTTCTTGGTCATATTTATACACCTGACTCAGCAATGATCGCAGGTAACGACGACGCGACTGACTCGCAGTGCCAAATTGAAACGGTTCCAAACATTTTTGTGGGAAACATTTTGGATCATCTTGGCCCCTACGAAGGCATTTCCATCGGTACAATATTTTGTTACTAACTTTTAGGCCTTAACACTCAGGTCAAAGCTTTAAGCTTGGCTTCTGCCGTTAGTTAAATTTATACCCTACTTCTTTAATGGATATTTATGGACAAGTTTTGACGGTACCGAAATGACGGGAAAGCACCACGGTCACGGCATCCGTTATGGCTGACAATTCGAGACCAAGTACTTCAACAGAAAATGAGTGTTCTTTCCCCGCAGAGATCATGTATACATGAATCCCAACTAATGTCCACTGTACAAGTCAGACCTACGGTAAAAATATTGAAATGCACGGTAACTCTCCAGTCGTCCACCCGGATTTCGCAGGGAACCCTCCGCGCAAACAGGCGAGGGACCGTTGTTGTCCCTCTCCTCATTTATCTACTTGCCACCGGTACACTGATGGAAGCGGCCCTGTACATGTACAGACATTTTGAGGAAGAGAACAAATGATTGTCTGAGCTCCACAGCCGAAGATCCCGCCGCCTTCGAGAGTTGACTGCTATGTACGACGCTTGATATCTCAACAGAACGCAGCTCTCTTGGGTGCCATATAGTCGAATAAGACTGGCCGTTACTAGAGATAGTGGCCTGGAACATCGTGAGCGACCTACTTGCCCCAAACCCAGGTTCCTTCAGGGAAAGAAGCCGTTGTGTTATTGATGGACTTCGAAACAGGAGTATAATATAAAAAGTACAAAGTACAAAGTAAAATATTTGACGTCGAAACGCTGCTGCATGAGTCGTCGCTCCTCAACTCATGGTCTGGCTTCTTCCATTCCCATGGTATGTACTGCCTCGACGACTTCTTTCAAGCCACGAATACGCAGTACAGATGGGAAGGAAGAACGTCAGACAATGATGAGTCTCGACGCCCATACGAGACAGTCTCGCAGCCGTTAGGAAGCACACAGATAGGATATATGATTAACCCAGGCGGGCATCTAGTCCGACGATATGGGGAGTAAACAACGACGGACTTTCGCAAACGGGAGAGAAGAGAAGGGGGTATTACGATAACAAAAGATGGCAGCTCGCCTTTTTATACAGCAACAAGCGGCTCCATTTATGGAATTTCATTGACACATCCCATGGTTCGGAAACCTGCGAATTGCGTGTCCAGATTATCAAGATCAATCATCAGGGAAACGGAAAAGTCAAATGGAGGCAAATGTAGGGCACTGCGCGCAGGGAAATCATGACGGCAAAGGAGGCGGCGGTGGCCACCGAGACTGAGCTGATGAGATGAACACGGTAAGCGCCCAGTCACCCACAGCGTACCGGTAATCGTAAGACTACAAACCAGTTCGCCGTTATCATTGCACGAAACGACCTTCGTAGGATATATTGTTTCTACAAGAAAAGTTCTTCGTCGTTCGAGGGACCTTATACTTTGTTCCGAGACATCCTAGTCTCCATACACAATTGGTAAATCTTGAAATTTCAGGTCCCAGCTGAATACACTCGTACCAATCTCATTGGCTTCGCGGTCCACTTCTTGACTGTATTGTAAATTCTCCTCAAATATATGGATGTTGACTGGCAGTTTACCACTTTAGACCTTCACAATTTGCATTGTCCATGCTTGAGGAGACATGTCAGCACGAATCAGCACAGACCCCTGCAAAATATGCTTCCGTCTTGCTTCCGCTATGATATAATTTAGTCCCGTGGCAGCTGATTGGTAAATGTTCCCCTGGCTTGTATATTGCGCCTTTTGCAGAGCGCCAGTATCCTGCCATCTGGAGTAGGCTCACAGGGGCTGACCTGCCGGTAAGTAGATAGTGTTATAAAACTTTGATGGAAAAAAATACAGAATTTACCGCTAAAAGATGGAGACGAAAACTTTGTATAACGATAGTATGACCGACGCCGCACATCCGACGTTTTAAAGTAATGTCAAGCTGTTCCTCATGGAATGACTTTATTGAACCCTCAGAGTCCGTACGCTTCCCGGACGCCGTTAAAGTCCCGTTCATTTTTCAAACGAGTGGTACTGCGATTTATGACGTATTATTAAATGATATAAACGACAGTCATTCATGACGACCATACTTTTATGTGCTATTTTGACCATCCATCTGCAATCTACTTGATGTTGATGAGCTTGCATTCTGCAAACAAGTTGGTCAGCATAAAGACGAAAGAGACAAAATATCACAAACCAAAGATGAGCGTCGCATTTCCTGGAATACCGGATACGCCTTTTTTACCGTACGCTAAGGCAGGTGGAATAGTGAGTACACGTTCACCTCCGGCCTGCATTCCGATAAGACCTTGGTCCCATCCTATCCGACTGTTGAGATGCAGCACGTATATTACGTACAGAAACGCACCTTTGATGACCTCGCCTGCCCCCAGGCGGAAGGAGAACTACAAAAATATCAATACGGACATCATCTTAGGAAACAAAACAACGAACAGGTTTTCCTTTGGTGTTCGAGTCGAAAATTTTGCCGGAGGTAAGTTTACCAATATACCTCATTTGAATAGTATTGCCTTTCTTCGCTTGTGGACCCGTTCCGATTTTGGAGTCTTTGATCTTCAAACCTCCTGATAGCTCTTTTTCAGCTGGCATCTTGCCGGTGGTCTCAGCCTTTTCTTTCTTGTCCTTTTTGCTAGGTTTGTCGGATTTGTCGGTAGGAGCACCGGCCTCGGCTGGGACTGCTTTCCCGTCTTCACCTTTCTGCTTTTTGGCCTTCTTTTTTTCTGCTTTGGAGAGCTTTGAGCTTTCGATATCCATGTCCGTTGACTCGCGAGGTCGCTTTAGGGACTTTTCTGCTGCTGCATCATCATCATCATCATCATCATCATGAACTTCTTCAAATCGACTGTGATGTCCTGTAAGCATTACTACACAAGAGACAAAAAGTTGTCAAAAGCACCTGGCGTCGCTGTCAAATTCTTCCGGTTCAATTTCGACATCAGAGCTGACATCCCTGAGGTCGAACGCTTCCTCGTCGTCGCTCATCGATCCCTCTGAGTCCGAGTCGAAATTTCGTTGGATCTGCGAATTGACATCAGTATAACGATTAGAACTATTTTCATGAGGACATACCGATGATGTGCCCGCTCACATAAATCGTACTTGCAAAAATATCAGTAGACAATGATGTATAAACTCAAGTACACACTTTTCACCGGTGGTTTCAAATTTGTACAAGCCGCCTTCATTTAGAACAATGTTGGTTACTACTTGTTCTACCTGTTAGAGGACTCGTGAGTACAAATTACGCCTAAAGTAAGTCTTGTAGGTACCTTTCCCACAGACAATGAACATAACACGGTAGTGATGGTTTCCTCCTCCGAGTCATCATCTTCATCTTCATCATAGGTAACATTTGGGTATGTCAGCTTGACCGTACTTCTGCCTGACTTGCTCGGCGCTTCTGAGTCGTCACCAATTGCAATGTTGGTGACCGTTCTGTCATTGTGGCCTTCGATAATTTCAGGCTTTCCAGGCGTCAGCTTGATACTCCTATATTAAGAGATGAGTACAGAAAGCATTGAAAGAGATCCCACATACCAGAGCGCAAGAGTGATAGTCATTTTGCAGATACAAACGAAGGAACGATGGTTAAGAGCAAGATTGAAAAAAAATCACGATCGAAGATTTCGAGCGCCGACCGAAACGCCCTTAGTCGTGACCGTGATCGTCCACTGCAACGCTCAAGACTCAAATCATGGTATGCCTTATTACGTGGTTCCCTCTGCCTTGCTCAATGTTCTTCGCAGTCAAACGCTCTCAGACCATATCTTGCGGCCGTCAGGTCTACTTTGACAGCGGCTTTGACTCTAGAAAGCTTTTCATCGCAGGTACGTCGATTACATCGTTGGCAGGTCGTGTATTTTAATCGATACCCAGGTCGTCGAACGACACAACAAACCCGAAGTGGAGACATCGTCAGCACCATTGCCTTGTCATAATTTGCTCCTTAACTCGTTGCGTAGGGGATCCAAGGAAGTCCTTCTCAACCCGCTGATTATTTCAAGAAACGAAAATGAACGCGTCTTAATTGAACCCTCAATCAACTCCATTCGTTTGAGTATCAAGATCAAGCAAGCCGATGAAATAGAACGCATACTGTGTCACAAGTTTACTCGCTTCATGATGCAGAGGGCAGAGAGCTTCATCGTGCTGCGGAGAAAGCCTGTACAGGTGAGCACATCTACGTATCATAAGAGTCTTCCAATTTGTCTACGTCTACTTTCCAGGGATATGATATCTCTTTCTTAATTACCAACACACATTCGGAGACCATGTTGAAGCACAAAATCGTCGATTTCATCATTGAGTACATCATGTCCGTACTACTCCTCATCAATCGCTCACTACACCACAGATTTATGAAAGAGGTGGACCGAGAGATCAGCGATATGAAGCTCAGTCTGAACGCAAGAGCCCGAATTGTCGCAGAGTCGTATCTTACTGCTGTGAGATTCCTTCCCTTTCCTGCGTCCGTCACTTCATTGACACTACATTACAGATTAGTACATAACTGTATTCTCTCTCAGACCATTCATGAATGTACTATTACGCTGGAGGATATCGCGACATGCACAGCAGATCCCTATTTCATGTGATTAGACCTGACAAACATGGACTGGGCTACGCCTGCATTCTCCGCAGCAAATGGAATGATTAGTTCAGATGTATAACCTTTGCTCGAGTTTTCCTTTGACTTTCTCCCTCCACTCCCACTCTAAGATGCTATAACAGGCCACGTCGCAATAGCCGCCCCTTTGTGTCCTCCAACATTCTCTCTGCTCTCCCTCCAGTTTCGCTCCGGCAACTTTATCTAGCCATCCCCTCATAGCAACATTAATCGTCGCCGTTTGAAACGTCGCCCTATGCAACACCTGCTCTTCAAACACATAGACCAACAAAGTGTAGAGTACATCTGTTGCGATGCCCGTTCCAAATAAGGCGGGACAGACCGCGATTCCGATTTCGCATGACTTATTCGTCTCCTCGAAGTTGAAATAACCAGCTATTCCTCCGAACCTCCATTGTCCTTTGTTATCGGCGACGTGTATATGGAAATCGCGGATACTAGGATTCTCTGATCGTGTTTCCCGGCGTAGTCGCATCTCCTCAGCCGAAACGCTCTGAGGGAAAATGGGAAGATAACGCAGGAATTCTGGATCAGTGCGAAGTTGGGCGACCGCCTCATCTTCTGAAGGATGCGGGGGGATGAGCTTTATGCGCCCAGTGACCGAGGTCAAGACGATGTTGTGGGCAGGCATTGAGAGTCCTAATGATTCATGTAACGGTGTACATAAGCTATCTAATTAAACGCATAAGGTAGGGATAAGTAATTTCATAAGCTTCGGCTAGGTCTGTGCCTGCTGGTTCCTGATGCCGAAAAGCTCAATTATCTCTGCCTTAGGTTAGTAACGACAGATCACAGTAACCTAGAGTATATGTACCTTGTAAACGAACTTCCTTCCTTTGGAGGGACGTTTCAGTTCTCTTGGTACCGGAGAATGCTTGTTTGATTAACGCTTTCTTCTTCTCTTGGATATCGAGCACCTATGCACGACGAACGTCAGAGTTCTGTAGAATGCCATGAGTTACCCACTTTCGACTCGACAGTATTTTCAGCGATAAGCTGGTAGACATGGACACTTTTCTTTTGTCCGATGCGATTCACCCTGTCGATTGCTTGACTCTCAATTCCTTCCTACGGGCAATTATAGCTACTGTTGAATTGTAGAGCCCGCGACGTATCCTTACCTGCCACCAGCTAGGAGAATAAAGTAAGCTAGTTAAATGCAAGGGCTATTATGTGACTTACGGATCCATGCTAGTCGAGGGTACACGTCAATTAAAATATGTTTGCGGTGATGACGAAATAACAAGCTCACAGAAAAACATTATTGGCGACTGATCAAACGCTGTCAGAAAGCACGAAAAGCAGGCACATAGCTCCACGTACCCGTTAAATTCAAGCCAAGGGCACCCTAGCAAGGAAATATTATACGGGTACCCATAGGACATACATAACTCGAATGTACCGCTTTCAATGACAGTAGCAAGACTTTGGCATTGTTTCCCTCACCCGACATCTCGTGATCTACATCAACTCTGGCCTTGGCTTTACCTTTACCCTTTTTCTTGCGGGATGAGTCGTCGTCAGAAACAATCAAGCCGTCCATGTTATCTTGCGACATTGGCACAAAGTCGCTATCTTGGTCATCAACTGCGTCTTCATCGCAATCTTCTACTACGGCGGTCCGTTTCGTCCTCTGTCGCCCTTGAGAGGCTTCTGGGACTGGCACAGAAAACCGTGTCAACACTTCCTGCCTCCTTTTGGCTGACATCCGGCCGTCAAACCGCTCATATGCGATACTGATAGCACATTCAGCACAAGTTACAGTCTCAGAAACAACGATTTACCCTTTCATATTCAATGCTTCCGCGACCTTGAGACCTTGTCAGCAGCACAGACAGAGATGTATAGTTTATGTATACCTTGTCTAAGAACGACGTGAATTGGGAAAATACTAAGGATTTTTCAGAATGAGGCATCAGCATAAGGAGATGTATAAGTTGTTCGATCTTTGCCGAAGAACCGTTTTGGAAGACTTCTTCTTCATCGTCCTCTGATACTGGTAACTGCGTAAGTTCGGTAGGCGGCGGCGGTTCAATCACGTCAGTCCACGAAAGGGTACGGCGATCCTAGATGCATATGAAAAGCAGGATGACGCAGTGCAAGATTGGTCATACCATAGGGCATTTCCCCTGCCTTGATATAATTTCACTGATGCTACGATATCACCAGAGTAAGAAATGGCTGATGAGTAACAACAAGAAAATGCATACCACTGGAGGCAGAACATATGTGCACAGCTCGTTATTCGGGTGTTGATGCTGTCAGGGATATCGTAACAGATAGGGCAGGATTGGGAATCCTCGATCGCCTGTAGGACTAATGTCTGCAATCTCGCCTTATCTTTTGGCGTCAATTTTACTTGGGGGACGGTATCAGACCCTGAATCATCGCTGTCGATGGTGGACCTCAATTGATCCAGATAATTACGAGGAACGAGACCTGGGTGCAAAGCAATCTGCCGCATACGGGTAAGCATACTTAGAACATTCGTTTGCATCTGTCAAACATTTCAGTACACTGCATTTACATTATATAAAGCACGCAGACCTTGCTGGTCTCTCCTCTAGCAATAAATCCTTCCAAACGCTTTTGCGAAAGATTCTCAATCTCGTCGTACAATGCCTGTGGATCAGTCAACCATGTGGTGCTTGGGTGAGGATATCCTCACTCTAGCGTCATCGTGAAGGGTGACAGGTACCAGCGTCATCTCAACCTGGAACAAAGTAATTCAGGATCAAGTAGACGTAGTTGAGCCGATTCTCACCAGAGGAAGAGGTATTAGAGGTTTCCCGGTACTGTCTTGCATCTAGCGATTCTTAGTTACTGGACAATAGTAAAGAGTAGTGTGTTGTACCTCTTTCGTACGTCTGACGCATACGTGGGACATCAAAGCCTACGTATACGCTAGGATGAACGCTGATGTCATAAGCGTATAGTTTCGTGTACTCACCCGTAGTAGCTCGACCCCAGATGGAAGGCCATCCTTCAAAGGACGAAGAAGTAGCCGTTTGAAGAAGTCTTCTTGATCCAACGGCCCGCAAATACGAAGGAAAGTTAGAATTGAGCCGAGATCCTGATACACGAAAGATCAATGACGAGTTAGCCATGGGCCTGTTTCCGGCGTACCCTGGGCGAATTGATCTGGAAACGTATGAATTAATGGATATCCAAGAACGGCTGACAGGAGAGCGAACTATTGGAGTGCCTGTTAACACCCATCTGCGGTCTCCGCTGAGGCCACAAACTGCTTTTGCCATCTTTGTTCTGGGATTACGAATGCTATGACCTTCATCGAGAACAACTCTCTAGAACAATGTTAAGCAGCGATAGAATTGAGTAGCAGGACGTAAGGCACCTTCCACTGTACTTCAAAAAGGGATTTCTCTACCTTTCTCTTCTTCTTGCTGATGCCATCGCTGGGGGCAGTGTCACTGTGCTCCGAAGCAACTGTTTGGTATGTGGTAAGAACGATATCATGCCCTGCCAGTTCTTGGGGGCCGATAGACCGATTTTGGCCGTAATAGACGCATACTGTTAAAGCACCAGGAGCACAGTGATCTTGAATCTGCTTTTCCCAGTTGGAAAGTACAGAGAGCGGAACCACTGCCCGAGTCAGAGATACGTTGGACCAGAAATGCGTTACGGCTCACCAATTAGAGTACTGTTTGAAAAATGAGCTGGACGGTCGTGTCCGGTGACCAGAACCAGAGCAATCATAGTCAACGTCTTTCCCTAAGATAATATAAGAAGACCGCGTTGCTGAGTTAATCAGTTGCTTACCAAACCCTATCAAGACAGTTCAGTGCGAGGATGCGACATATACGACATTAGACTATACCATTGCATCTGCAAAGAGGGCGCCTCTTCCGAGAACTGGGGGGCTTGTTTGAGGCGTTTTCGTGGCCACTTCGAATGGAATGTTAGCCAACGCATCAGAGCTCACAACAGAGGGGATACCATTATAATAATAAGTCTGTTCATTAACTGTTAAAAACTAGAGGATACTTCGCGACCCTTAGAAGTAGTGCACACCTTGTTCCCGTCCTTCCTTAATTGCCAAAACTGGACAGGCTTGTCAGATTCTTTCTTGGGAAGAACCGGATACTCTCGTTCGATACACCATTGCAATCCCTGGCACTGCAAAGCATACGGTGAAACGCTTTCTTGTATTGTGTGGAAGACGCCAACCTGATGTTTCATCAAATCGACTACTAGGTTCCCTTGTTGAATTCCAGGAGGAGAAGGGTGTAACGGCAAGTTCAATATATCTTCAGTAGAGCAGACGGAATCCAGAAGAGAGTTTCGACGCCTTTCATCATCAACTTTCTCAAGACTGTTGATAATCTGACGCAGTTCCGCAGCCTTTTGCAGTGCCTCCTGTTGCTTCCTGGCAGCTTCTGTCTGGGGGGGTGTGGCGCCCGGAGCACGAGATGATCCCGCCATTGGAAGGGTTGATCCGTCGGAACCTCGACTGGATGGTACCTGTCCCCTCCGGGAACCAAACCCACGTTGACCAGGCGTTGACCATATGAGAAGCGGTTCAAGTGTATCACGCTTGTTAGATGCCCCGTAAAATTTGAGGCTCCTGAATATAAAATTAGTACTCCTGATCAGTATGATTCCGTTGCACACCAACATATTCAAGGTATACCCTCTAAACCCGCTTACTGTTACAGGATTAGCCAGGGTATCATCCAGATGTCAGAATCTCACAATTTCCGTCGTGAATCACCCCTTCGCAAGTGATTAGACGGCGGTCTATAAGAGGCGCCAGCTTCGCAGCTACGGCTCTCGGTACATGTCCCACCTGGACCCTCCCTATGTTTAATACTCTGACCGCGTTTCTGTGAGAGGAAAACGCGTAAGACTGATATTCTTCACGTTTAGGAAAGCCGATACATACACGTCATACATATTGTTCACGTCCCTCTGAATGATGACTTCCTCGCCGGACCCAACAAGACCTTGACTATGTCAGTAAAAACAGGGTGGATTTATGCGTAGCCGACCGTTGTAGTACTGTAGTCCGACGACGTTTGTTCGCATCGTGCAGTACAATTCATCTGCGGGTTCTTCGGGTATTTCATCCACGACGAGAGTTTCATCCATAGGCGTAGATGATGGAGGATGTGCTGATGTAACAGGTACCTGGGCCGACGAGGCAGGTCGCTGGGATTCAGACACCGCCTCTCGTCGAGCCTTCCTCTTCTTCTGACTGGAAATGCTGGTCGCGGATGAGGTGATAGAAGCAGGCTTGACTGTCTGTGCAGATGGTGGGATGTCTGCAGGATCGACGCGTCTTTCCGATACGGCTATGCGAATCCTACGTTGATCATCCGACCTGAAGGAAGGGCCGATTGTGGTGAATCCCGGAGAAAAGAGTGTGGGCCTACCTTAAATCTCTGAATCCATGAACATTTTCCAGATTCGTTGAAGCAAGTTGGGCAAGAATGGGCGGGGTGACGCAGCCCCTATGAAACAATAACGTCAGGGAGAGCATGCTACACATAAAAAGTGCGGACCAGTGGCGCCATTCTATTGTATCACCGTGCTCATGAGCCATCGTCTGTCCATACCGTAGCGTGCCAATTGTAATAGCCGAGTCCTGAGGAACCTGGTATCAATAACACATCCTGATAAAGAGCAGGAAAATACCAGACACCTTGCACGGCAAGGGACCGTGGCACTTAGCACGGACCGATTTGCTATACTAGATAGAAATCAGGGACGTTACTCAAAGTTATACGGCAACACGCTCACGCCAAAATGGTGAGGCACACTCATGCTAGGCGCAATTTTTCAGGAAAGATAGGGCGACATGTTCCAAATTGAAATTTAATATGGAGTTACGAGACCTCATCACGTGCGTCGCGTCAACGTGCCTGGAAGACACGACCAAACACGCACGTCCTAATTGTTCTCCACCATCACGCGCCAGACGATGCCAGACGCCAGTATGGGCCAGTCGTCCCGAGGTACAGTACCACACAAATCTCTGACTTCTGGATTCGTCTTGACAGCCTGATAGAATCGTTGGTTTATGATCCTGATCAAGATGCAGACGAAAAACGCGCCGTTCGCAAAGACTACAGATCTCTTACCAAAAATATGGAAGGTGACATTTTCTGAGAATCCGTGCTCGCACTATCTATACTGAAATACGCGCCTTTTTAGAGTATCAGTCTAACGTCGCCAGCTTGAGTATAGAACAGATTGAAAAGGACGTCGGCAAGGCAGACAAGCTGTTCGACAAAGGTATGCGGTTACCAGGTTGTAATTGACCGATTTCTCATGAGAGTGCTCTTTCATAGTGAAGGGTCCTCAGGAAGCTACTCTTGATTCCGCCTTCTTACTGATGGCTTCAAATCTGGGAGCCCAAAAAGCACGGGCCATGAAGTCCGGAGCAGGCGCCTTCGACGTCGACGAATTTGTTTCAAAGCTCATCACCTTCATGGGTGGGCGCAAGTTTGGAGATCAGATTCCAGACGATGACTCCGAGCTAGACGCTGTGGAGGATGATCCCGACAGTGTTCTCGACTGGGGTAGGATTGGCCGGAAGGCGCTCGCAAAGAGTCACAGGGTTCCTGCCCTTAGTTTTATGTTAGTGTTTCTCCCTACCTTCAAGGACAGACGATAATGTCAGATTTAAAGGCTTGGGCCACTTTCTATCGAGGTCAAAAAGCGCGCAGTTGTCAAGCGTGCCAAATTCGAGAAGAATAAAGACGAGCAACGCAAGCCCCAGGAACTGAAAGAAGAAGATATTGCACGATCTGAGAATGAGACAACCAAAAATGTGGCACTTGTGAGTTGAATGCGTTATTTCTTTCTTTCCGACTTGACATACATGCAGTTGGAAGCCCTGTTGGGTGAAGTCAGCCCCATTAACTTATTTCAATTCGTCATCAATCCCCATGATTTTGCCCAGTCGGTGGAAAATATATTTCACCTGTCGTTTTTGATTCGAGATGGAAAAGTCGCGCTGGACACGGAGGCTGATGGTGAACCCATGATTTGTAAGTTCATTTATTCAGCGTATGATTCGCTCTCATCTCTTGATCACAGACTTGTGTGCGCAACCTTCCGATGAGGACTATGAGAATGGCTTGCGCAAGCACCAAATTGTATTGGAATTTGATGAGGCCACATGGAAGGTGAGCTTGTAGTTGCTGCCTCAAATTACCGTTCGTCTCATTGGTGAGATCACCCAGCGAGCAATAGAAGTTTTTGATATAAAGGAGCCCACGATTCCTCAGAGAGCTGCTGCTCGGACACGACTTGGAGACAAGTGGTACGGTTGATCACAGCCGCGCGATGCCTCCATTATAGGCTCATTCACGACTAATTTTCTATCTTATATATTTACTATCCTATGGCGCACGGTACATTGTACGATTAATAGAATTCTTTCCAACTGAGGGAGATGCCGGCTGATAGACGTCATGCTGTCTGTGTCGGCAGCTGACTGATCGTATTGCTTTTTCAACTTACCCTTCACTAATAGTTCATCATTAGCTCATTCGCAGCATTACTGAAGATATGAGTATTATTGATCTTCCACCAGAATTGGTATTGAAGATTCTATTGCATGCCTCCGTTGCAGATATCCTCCATTTCACGCGGGTAAGTAAGCGCAGTTCTTCCTGCGCCGCGATCTGATCCTTTGCTTCTCTAGACATGCTCGTATCTCAGACAAATATCACTGTACAACAGGCAGATATGGAAAAATGCTCGCGACAGTCACATCATTCCCCTCCCCCCAGGAAACACTTTGGATACCGTTGACTTGACATATTGTCCATTTTATGCGTCACGAGCTATCTCTCTGTCTGTCAAATGGAAATCTTTCACCTCCGTTCCTCCTCTGAAATGTTCGGAGGCTCGACATCTCTATCATCTACCTTCCTGGGAACCTTGGATACCCCAAGGCCCAGGGGCCTTATCACCGACAGTCTGCTACATCCTTCCCGGGGGTCGGTACGTCCTCCTTGGACGGCTCAGCGAAATGAGGGATATCCCAACTAATGTCGGTATCTACGACCTAAAGACTGCTCACGGTCATCTGTTGGATTATCCGGGGCGCTTGGACTCCCTTGATTGGGTCAGTACTGATAATGGTGCACACATCACTATAAGCATCCTCCTGACAGTCGTTGAGCGTGGTCCAACTGTGGCTGACGAAGTGCACAGGTATGTTAATGTGTAGGCCCTGTGACGAGATAAGTTAATGTACCACAGGCGTTTGAGGATATTCTCTGTCGACTGTTCGACTGCCTTGAGCCAAGATGATTCTTCTCTCCAAATTATGCAAACCGGAGATATTCGTCTGCCCCCAGGAAGCTTTGCCAGATCCGTCGTTTTACGGGGTTCCGTAGCCTGCCTTCACGGGGGCAACGAGCTGTTCTTTGTCAATGTCAATCTCAAGTCGGGCGTCTGCGTATCACCTCGCCCAGAGCGAGCAAATGGCACTGCACCTAGCACCTCTTCAATCAACGTGGTTTGTATATTCCCTGGTCTCACGCAACAAGTTATAAATGCCAACCTTTGATTATTAGAATTTCGACATCGATGATATTTTCTTTCATCCACGTCGTCAGTGTGTGCTTCTTCTGACATCCCGCCGAGTCTTCGTCCAGGATTTGTCATGGAATGCCTCGCTCTTTTTGGAGGTTTATGATACATCTTCTCTCGAAATGCCGGTTGTTCAAGGGGAGTGGGCTTTTCGGACCTTGAAAACCACAACAATTGCTTCCCTCAACCTCGTGGACATTCTGTGGAAAGATCATCAGATGATCCGACTCATTGATTCTAACATCACTGCATTCGAAGTGTTCTCTCGAGCCGTCGAACGAAACGAGAACGAATATGAGGAAGCAGACGATGAAATTAAGCTTAAGCTCTATACCTATCTCATTGACGAGGAGAGCTGGTCATTAGTCTCTGACAAGCCCAGCATATCCATACTAGCCGAGGGAACCTTCACGTACCGGCTCATGATCTCTAAAGCCCCTTCAGGTCAATCCGCCATGTTCATGAATCTGTACGCGGAGAAGCATCGGGTATATATTCTCTATTCCCTGGCAATGGGAGACGGTCCCATCGATGATTTGAGAAGCCTACAACTCCCCGACGGTATTCGCTTGACGTCGTCAGCACTAGCCTTTGATGATGTTTCTGGGACCTTGATTACTTACACAAAAGGTCATTTGTTGAGTATTCAATATTAATAGAAGGTTCAGCGTCGGTAGGGTCCTTGGATATCCGTTTTCAAAACTCAGCTATATACTCGTGATAGGCGGGCGGCGTATTACTATACACATAAAGAATTCCCTAGTTCCATAGCATAACATAAATAATTTGCATGTGCGCCATTTTATGATAATAGTGATGAATCGACACCGAGAGGCAACATCGTCGAGTTGCCGAGGGCGGCTTTTTGCCATGACTTTGTTCGAAGCTAATGTGCAATGAGACAAAAACAACAAGGACCGTCTACTCATACGCACATGTTCCAAAGCCTCATCTACAGACAAAAGGTTCATATGGTCTGGGACATTGTTTTCGTTCTATCAATTAGAGTTAGCAAACACAAGTAGCCAAGCCATAGAAATACTAACGAATCTTGCTTCATCTAGATCTCGGAAATGTAACCGAAGATCCAAGGGGATCTGGGAAGGGAGGATCAAGACATGGACTGTGGGTTGGTAAGGACGATCAACAGCAACCAATTTCGCCAGCGACTGCATATAGAAAACCTAGTCAGTAACCAAGTATTTGTATAGAATGACTACGCACTTGGGCGACAGAAATTGCTAGTCTGATATTTTGTCTTTGTGTCCGTGCACCTTGTCCAACCAGCACAAAGAGTTCCCAGATGCAATCAACTACAAACACCGAAACTGTTGGAGACTGCTGCGTAAAGGAAAATATCCTCGATACCTGCATAAATATCAGATTAGGTAATCAAATAAATGGATCAAAAATTTACTGCATCTTCACGACATGCAGTATTAACATGCCAGATCCTAGGTTCGATATGAGCAGCAGAGCTTCTCCACTTCCAGTAATCAGCTTGAGCGTAGTCATCCTCTCCGAGTATCATCCAAAACATGTCATCATCATCGGCTTCACTGTTGGAAAGCTCTACGGCATTCGATCCCAGGGTTTTCGCGTAGCGCATTGCTGCCTGACGCTCTTTGGCAAGTGAACCGCAACCATGCCAAACATAGATAGTACCGAGAACGGATACGCAGTAGCTAAATCCAGAACAAAGATTTCTAATACTCTTGATAATTGATTAAATAAAGATAGAACTAGTTGGGGCGAAGAGGACGTACTAGATCAAGTTCATCAATAATAATCCCATCACCAATCTGACGCACAACATGCATCGTAGTATTTTCTGCGGTCCAATGTGTCCTACTGCCCTAGAAAATAATCAGACATTGAGATTCGAATACTTGGAAATATCATACTTGTCTAATAGCTATTTGATTCTCCAGTACTTGCAGAAGCTCTGCCGGCTCTGCATATTGAGGAATAATGATCTGCATACGAAGAACATCAACGAGGTAGTAGCATTAGGAGATGAATGAAGAACCTACGTAGTTAGATCCGTAACGAGACGCAAGTTCCTTCAGTTTCTGTTCTTCTTTCTCTTTAAACTGACTTGCTTTCCCCTGCCAAGCCCAAACTGTGGTTGATGCAAGCCCACTTGACTTGGATTTAGAACGATGGACAATGACAAGGACCTCAGTATCGTAAAATACAAGGGGATCCTGGGTTACGATAGTCGCAGAGCTACCTGATAGGGTCAAAACGTCGACGGATATCGTGCTGATACTTCGATCCTGGCGGATTGTCGATGATTTCGAGACCAAGCGATCGATGTCGACATGGGGGAGTGGTTCGTCAGTAAAGTCTGTGCCAAAATTCAAAAGGATTCATCGGGAGAATGGATATTCACGTACCAAGTTGCACAATATCGTTTAAGCGCGACGTGTCCTCATTGCTGGGACGGGCGTCAACTGACCCTATAACTTCAACAATACTTCGTGAAAGAGTTCCCGGAGGTGAAGAAGTTGGTGTCGCCTCCTCTTTCAAGGGAGGCATTGCAATAGCTGAGTATCTTTCATAACTTGACCTACGTTTCTCTGTTGGAGAAATGGGTTGAGGGCTCAACCTCGGGTGTCCGATCGGTGAAGATCTTTCAGTTATCTCGGCAGGCGGTGCTGGTATTTCGGGTCCACCGACGGAAGTACTTTCGTTGAAGGCTTGAGCAACATCCATAACTGTAGCTCTATTCCCAGAAATAGGAATGCGTGAATGTCGAGAAGGTCCAGGCGAATTGGGGCTGCTGGGTGACGGAACCGAGACAGTAGTTAATGCAGGTTTGAAAGACACCAAATCTTCATTGGGGGAACGAAGTGACGGAAAGGTTGGTTTAGCGTTAATGCTAACTTCTGTAGGGGCCAAGCCAGGTAACGCTTTACGACCCACCATCCTTTTGACTGATTCCGGTGCTGAAAGGGTGCTCGGCGCCGCTTTGACGCCAATGACGGTGTCACTGGTCCAGCGATCTGCGACTCGTGAGCTATTAGAAAGGTATGCTGCTGGGGAGCGTGCCGTTGGAGAAACGGGACGCCCTTTGGTCTCAGGTGATGAACCAGATACATCTAATCCTGTGTCAATGGACCGTAACGAGCTAGTTCCTGGAGAATTTGCACTAGGTGCTACTTCTGTAAGACCCGAAGGCTCTTCGATTAATACCCTAGGTTCTGATGATTTGACTTTGCGTGGTTTCTTCGCTCTGTCTTTCGTTGGCTGTAAACCAAAAAGAATAGAATGTGCAATGCGTGAATTATAGAGTGAATATTGAAGATCCACGTGAACATAAAACAAGTAAACAGATAGAAAAGTAAACACCGTAAGCAACACCCGACGCAATCATCACCAAAATGAACGCACATGAACCAGAGGCTTGCTGGACAACACTGGTGCCTCCTTGCTTCCGGTACGATGCACTCCAAGCTCATCGACGGCAGCAAAAGAATCCTCCGTTGATGTAGGCTGAAATATCATCATGGTGGTGGCCGATCCTACTCCCGGTGTGCCAAGACCCGGTGTACCTTTTCGAGGAGGGTCAACTCGTGTAGGAGAAGC
Organism: Armillaria novae-zelandiae; assembly: GCA_030435655.1. NCBI lineage: Eukaryota > Fungi > Basidiomycota > Agaricomycetes > Agaricales > Physalacriaceae > Armillaria > Armillaria novae-zelandiae. The sequence goes on along the minus strand of JAUEPR010000004.1, from coordinate 660,788 downwards.
AGTAGGGGTGCGCAGAGAGGGCAGAGAAGGCACAGGCCTGAGTTCTCTGGATTCAAATGCTCGCGTTGGTGTCTCTGTAGGTCCGACCGTACGAGCTTTCCGCATGGGAGGAGCTTGGGGTGACGTGGAAGGCGACATTTCTCTTATGGTGTCAGGCTGCCAACGGTCAAGAACTGACGCCTTCCGTCCATTTCCTGTGCGATGAGCCTCAAGAGGTGGGGGAGAGCTGGAACCTTCAAGATGTTGACTAGCCTTCACCATGTTCTGCACGAAACCTCGCCCTTGCAACCTACTTATGCTCGGAGTAGGGTCTTTTGGAGGAGGCGCCTTTAAGAATGCAGGGGACGGGCTTGAAGATGCGGGTATCTGCGGCCCCAGCGACAGACGAGGCACCGGTTGGATCGGCCGGGCCAATGACGGCGTGGTAACTGAGGAGGCCCTCGTGGAAGGAGAAGAGGGCGTGGAGAGCCGGCCTGTTGAATAAGGGCGGGGTGGAGGAGAAGATGGCATCTGTGAGGGAGTGCTTAATGATTTCTCTGGTATCGGTGCGCTAGACGAAGAGATGGAGCTCAAAGAGGCACGAGTTCTCGCAACGTGCGAGGGACCAGAGGGTGTACTCATTGTACGGTCCCGACTTCCAGTTTTCTGAGGAGAGACAGACCGTTCCCGTTCCTGCATCTTCTCCACCTGCAACTTCACGTTATTGGAACGAGAGGATGCACTTATCGTGCGATCTCGACTCCCTGTCTTCTGAGGCGACACAGGACGTTCCCTTTCGTGAGCTTGTTCCACCTTGAACTTTACACTAGCGGGAGGTTGAGATGGAGTGCTGACTGTACGAACTCGCATTGCAGATTTCTGGGGTGACACAGAACGCTCCCGTTCCTGTGCGTGCTCTACTTGATGTTTCACAGTATTGGCAGGACGAGACGGTGTGCTTATCGTACGGTCTCGGCTCCCGGTCTTCTGAGGGGACACAGAACGCTCCCTTTCATTGACATGCGATGCCGCAGTCGGGGTGCTGGGCCTCCGCGTCCGTATGTCGCTGGGGATGACAGCCCGCTGAGAACTCTTCCCACCATGCACCATGCCAGGCATGGCAACTCCGCCACTTCCGAATACTGGATGGGGTGCATCAATCTTGGTCCGCTGTTCAAACTGTGTCGGATCGTGTGCGTCCTGCTGGGGTGCATGTTTATTGAGCCTAGGACCAGTAGCCCGTCCGCCCATGAATGCTGCCAAAGAAATCGGCTCGGCTCTGTGGGCAGAAGAAGGAAATGATTGCTTGGATGAAGAGGGGGAGGGAATAGGTTCGTCACGGATTGGGGGTGTTCCACTGCCCATGAGTTTGCGTAGAGTGGCGACCTGGCTCTGCTGTCGCTCGGACATTGACTTCATATCGTCAACGTTAGACGGAGTGCTGTCTTTCAGAGACGCGATATAGTCCTGGTTCTTGGCTAAAAGTAAGATTTGAGTTCATTATCATCATCTAACAAGGGAGGAGGTACCCAAATCCGCGCTGTTGTGGCGGCTGCCATATCCGGTACCCCTACTTCTACGCTGCCTGGCTAGCCGTGAAGCAGCGATTTCCTGCTCTAGCTTCCTCTGTTCCGCCTCTTCATCTGCATCAACTTGCTGCTGCATGGCCTTGATTTTGCTCGCCCATTCCGCTAGGCCATCTTCTGGCTTGGGTATTTCGCCAGGGCGAAACCGGGATATATTTGAGGTCGAGGTCATCAACGTGTATGTGCAAGCAAGGAATCGACGTGGTGGCGAGGCGTTATAATTCCGATGAACCTTCCTTACGGCACGTGTCCAATTTCAAAAATAGGGAAAATGCTTGTACTAAACGGTTCTCTAAAACCATACTTCGATTTATAAATTGCTTACGGCCACTAATATTCTACCACTGCTTCAAGGTAAATATAAATCGTCCAGGTTGAATAACTTAATGCGCTATAGAAACACAATGCTGTAGCTAACCTAACAATATAAAAGCAGTAGCAACCCCCGCCAACATCAATGCGCCACCCAATCCCTGGGAGATTCCCGAGTTTGCTTGCTCAGTAGCTGTGAAGACGCCACTAACAGCAGTCTGCGACACATTTTCCGGGACACTTCCATCTATAACAAGCATGTATGAAGTGAGCTTTTGATCTGTTCAGGTAATCCTGAGTACTAACCAATAAACGAGTCTCCACACAGCTGTGTGGCCTCGCTGTCAATTTGCGAGACAACGTCAGGGAATGCTTCTCTAGCCAATGTAAATCCCTCCTTAATGCAACTCGTGCATGCTAGGTTTTCCACGCCCGACTGTATGAGCTTCTGCGCGTCATCAGTGAGATTGAAGAAACTCAAGTCGTTCAGCGTGAACTGTCCAACGACGCTTTCGAGATCCGACAAGGTCTTCGCCGCACAATATTCATTGGAAGAATTACTAGAAAAAGCCTGTCAGATTATTCCAACGCGATGCAGTTGCTTTGAAAAGGTACATACTCAAACAAACAGGCGATGTTTCTCGCGGTTGGATATGTCTGCTTTACGGCATTGAGCACGATGTCTCGAACATTCAACGGGGCTCCGACACTAGCGAGCTCTTGGGTACATCCTGTAGTCACGTTCGTCACCATTGCCTCGATTGATTCGTCCGAACATGATCCTTGAGAGCAGAGGCCCGAGAGCCAGTTGTTTATGGTACTTGGTATCGACTTGTCTGTGCCAACAACAAAAGAGAGGAGCGCCGACGGGTTCATACATGCTGAATCAGGGGATGTCAGCAAGGATTTCAACGAGTCCGTGCAGTTCGATGATAGTGAGATCCTACAGGACAAAAATATTTTGGTTGTTGTTTTCCTTTGGCATCCAAGAGTACTCACGACTGAGCAGAAACCATCCCAGCACCAATAACGGTAAGGAGGATAAAATTCGTACGACCAAGCATACTGTAGAGAACGATCAAGGCGGTGAAGAAAAAGAGGGCGAGATCGCTAAAGAAGAATAAATGGAAAAGTCAAGGAGCGAATCGCAAGAGACGGAAGGAAAAAGAAAGACTGGTCGTCCAAGGGCGTCTCGGACAATCTTATATATATGATACCGTGTGCCTGCTAAGCAACTTCCAATGATTCGGGTTGATGATCGTGCATTAACCTAACAACAAATAGACCCGTGGACAAATCAAAGGCGATGCTGGTTGCCTGCCGGCGACTGTGATCAGCCAATGACATTACCAGGCTTGAGTGCCGGTGCCACTGCAGAAGGGAAAAACATTTGTGATATTTGCTCCAGGGCAATGTTCCCATTCAGGGCGATGTGCGACGCGTTTCCGAATCAGTCCTTCATAGCCGTCGCGTCGCGTTGCTGATTTTATCAGTCAAACACAATTCACATAGAAACTTCAGTACAAAGCGGTTCACGGTTTTGATAAGAATCTCATCTTCATTCCTGCATTTACGCGAGCGTTACCACCATAAGGATCGTAAAGCTTGTGCTTATTGTTAAGCCAATTTGTATAGCTTTTGTCGGCGCTCCGCTGTTTTGATTAGAGGCACCTTGAGCGGTTTCAGTGATCCCGGAAGGGGAAGAGCCGTCTGGTAGAAAATAAAAGCTGTTCGTGAAAATGGAGGCAAAAAGATGTACTCACCAGTGAAAGCCTCTCCACATTGGCTTTGGATCGAATCCGTTCCGTTGCTGACCAGTGCAGGGTCTGCCTCTTGCAAGATATTGTAAGCCGCCTTCGTACAATTCGAGCAAGTGACGTTGCTTGGAAGGCTACTGAAGCTGGCTTGTCCTCCGAGAAAAGATACGATGCGATCGACACTGAGGGTGCCGATAGAGCTCTCTATGCCTCTGAGCGTTTCAGTAACACAGTACGTATCGGAACTATTAAAACAGTCAGCAACAAAACGCATACTAGAGTATGAGTGACTTGCTCTTGTAAACATAATATCCTGCGGACGGTGGGATACGCTTCTTGAGCCGCCACAATATTTTGACCAGTCTCGCTCGTGTTGAGGCCAATAGTAGCTAATTCCGTGCCGCACCCGGACGTGAGGTTCCCCACTACTGTAGCAATGGTGTCGTTGCTGCAAGATCCGACCGAGCAAACATTAGATACCCATGTATTCACGGGGTCTACAATTGAGGTGTTTCCATTCCCGAACAGAGGAATCAGCGTTGACAAGCTGAGGCAGATTGAAGCTTCCGGATCTGCAGACACTGCAGACAATGCAGTAACGCAGCCCGTGGATAGTCCGAGTCTGATGCGCGCAAAGGCTATTGAGACCAGCATTCTTATGGATGTCAATTTCGACTCACTGTGCTGATACAAGGGTTGCTCCCAGTGCAGCAGAGGCAGAAATCAGAGCTAAGAAAGAGGACATGGAAGCAGCTGTCCAAGGTCGACCGTGCCTCCTTTCATCAATGCCTGATCCTTACATGCAGGTCCCGCATCTTTCATGTGGCATAGGCAGGCGTGTGAGTGAAGAAGTTGTGGAGCAAAAGCCGGAGCAGAATGCCTTGAAAGGCAGCCAAGCAGCTTGGAGACGGGCTAAGTAATGATCAATCTAGCGGTGATCCAGGAAAACCAAGGGCGCAGCAGCAATTGAATGGTCATTGGGTCCTACTGCAAATGAGTCAAGACTCAATTGAGCATCATGATGGCAGTAAGGATCAAGATGATTTTGCCGGCGGCAGTGATTAGACATCGACAAAAGACGGCTTGTGTTTGTCTACTACTTGCACGGCTGCCTCATCGCTTACTTTGCTTGCAATTGCTGCACTCAGTACCGGGATGTCTTTCATCGACTCGGCGGCATCAAGCGATCTCCAGAACATCCCTTCGCTAGACGCCCTAACGTGTTCAGCAGCTCTTGCAAGAAGGCATAGACACCGCAGCGAGGCTATGGTCGCCCCATTGACGTCTTCTACGAATATACCCAGTCCTGATAGCTCTCTTCTCTTCGATACCAACGTACCATTCTACGCGACGACTGGCGCATCACAATCCAAGATCCTTGAACCAATACATGAAACAACTATGTCTGCTTGTCAAGATGCTATATCACCTCTCTCTTTCCATTTGTCGTCCAAGAAGGATCCCGTATTTGTCGCCTTTGCATCATCAATATCTACGGATACAGAAGCAGCCAATACCTGCATTACAATGTCGCTCTGTGACCAAGTCTTCACCTATAACTTGCAATGTCTGCAGCCTGATCCGAGGGAAATCATCGAGTTGCTGAAACTTACCGCCAGCGATAAGGGAAACTGGGTACTCGTCAGTGTCCACTACCGACGCGCCGGGAACCCATTAGCGTCGATTGCAGTGATGACCGCGATGTTAGAAGGTATTCATCTTGATGCTTGTTGATGTTAGCGCGTTGCTGATTGCTGTTCTTCCTTTAGAGATGACCAGGAAACAGATTCCTGATGCAGATATCAAGCCTGCCTTCCTCTTTCTTGCCAGCTGCGAAACCGAACTAGCAAAGAAGACGAAACTGTATGATGCCGTTAGGGCTGCCCAGCATTTCCAGAACGCACAGAAGTGGTTACAGAAGGTGTATGGCACCTTTTCAGACAACAACGCGGCGGTGGAATCGTTAAAGGCGCCCGTACACGTTGCGCGCCAGACTGTATCCCAGCCCCAATCGAAGCCACCAAGGAACATAAAGAATATACCTCAGAATAATACCATTTCCGATTCTCGCCAACATGCGAAATTGCCTCCGAGACCACCAGGTCCTCATCAGAAAATCTTGGAACGAGAGATTGACTCTCTCAGAGACAGGCAGTCAATTCAGGCTAGTCTTCTTTCGGAAGTGCGCTCCTGTAAGCGGCAGTTGGAGGATGATATCATCTATGAACGGGAAACTCGTCGGCACATGGAACGAGAGTTTGATGTTCTCCGAAGGGAACGGGATTCAGCTAGGCGGTCTGAAGCATATGCTGTAGAACAGCTGATGAAGGAAACCGAAACTCGGCGAAGGATGGAAGAAATCGTGGATAGGGAGAGGCAGCTGAGGCGGGATACTGAAGGAAGGTTATACATCACAGAGTACAGTCTGGATGTATGACGGGTGCGCTCTCATTTCATTTGCATTTATAGAAACTTCACGATTCGAACTTTAGCATGACAAGCATTATTCAGTACTGTAGCATACCGTAAGCTTTAAAGCATTGACACCGATCCTGTATGTATTCGTAACTCGTAATTTGTACTGCAAATAGCATTAGACACTGTCCCAGATCATTACGCCAAATCCAGAAACTGTACAGTTCACGGCAAACTCCGAAACGCTTGCATGCAAACTTTAATGTGGTAACCAAGTACAAACAAAGTCGTGAACGCCTGATCGCGAATTTGGTGTTATTCGACCTCAAAAGTCTCGCCGACCTCCTCAAGACCTTCTCTCTTTGAACATGGCGGCCACCACCCTACCTAAGGAAATCTCCAAACTCGGCTCAGAGGTCAAACTTTTCGGAAAGTGGGATGCTCAAGAGTGCGTTATCATGCTCTTCATTGGACCTGGAACGACTTCTCAACATTCCGTTAATCTGTAGCGTCGAAGTGAAGGATATCTCTCTAACGGATTACATCCAAGTCCGCCACGCCGTCTATGTTCCTCACACTGCTGGCCGATACGCCAAAAAACAATTCAAGAAGGCTCAAATGCCTATTGTTGAACGATTGGTGGACAGGTGTGTTGCTAGTAATTCTATGTCGTAGTGATACAATTAACGGGATTAGCTTGATGATGAATGGCCGCAACAACGGCAAAAAAGTCATGGCCGTCCGAATTGTCGCTCATGCATTTGAGATCATCCACCTTCTCACAGACCAGAATCCTATCCAGGTATGTCAAATCATTAGCGACTTAGATGCAAATATCTTATTACCTCCAAAGGTTCTCGTTGACGCTATTGTCAACACTGGTCCTCGCGAGGACTCCACTCGTATCGGTTCGCAGGGTACAGTTCGTCGTCAGGCCGTCGATGTTTCCCCTCTGCGACGGGTGAACCAAGCGATCTCACTCCTCACTATTGGCGTACGCTATTTAAGATCTCTACACTGTCGTTCTCACCAATCTGACCTGAAATGTAGACGCGTGAATCTGCTTTCCGCAATGTCAAGTCTATTGCGGAGTGCTTAGCTGATGAACTTATTAACGCGGCCAAGGGTTCCTCAAACTCTTATGCCATCAAGGTACCTAGTCTCATTATACGCGATTATCTCAACTCCGCTAACGAAAATAAATGATCAGAAAAAGGACGAGCTCGAGCGTGTCGCCAAATCCAATCGGTGAGAGCATTGCTGGTCCGGGTTTCACTTTTTCCCCGCCGCCGTGGAGAGGGACGGGTATTTCTGGGAAAGAGGTAGAAAGTCGAAGCTGGATGATGTTGGCTGTTTCTACTGCATCTTTCTGTCTAAATCCTATGACATTATTGCTGCACTATTTCGCTCTAAGTTGACCGTTTGTGTTGATCTGAATGAATTTAATAAGTAACGGGTATTTGCGGTCCTTGCGGTTCTTTTTGTCATGCATGTACCACAACGTTGGGCGAGGTCCTTGACATGCGGATTTTCGGAACATTTTCGGACAGGAAGTCCATAAATGATGAACGTGGACGGGAGGAGACGAGAACCGCCTAAATAGATCAGCCTAGGCAGCAACTAGACGGTGGCATCTATCGAGCCCCGGTCTCATGACGAAACACTCTGAAGGATGTTTAGAAACAGCGGAGCTACCGCCCCAGCGAACACCAGTGGTCAATTTGCATTGCCTTGTACAGAATATTTAATGAAACATCGTGCAAAACAAAATAATGCCAGAGAGTAGATCAAGGAAACAGGTGCGAGAAACACGACAAACAGTTAATAAAGCGCTCCGAGAAAGGATAATAACTTGAATATTACAACGAGAAATTTGGTATAAGTAGTGAAGAGATAAATGAAGTCGCAGGGGTTTTAACATCTCCACACCAGTACCTAGGAAGCCTCCAAGACGGTAGAATGGAAGGGGTAGTGGGTAATGAGCAAATGCCAGCAGGGAGAGATGCAGAGTGGTGTGATAGTCGATGGTATACAATGATAAGGACGTAGAAAAGATATGCTTGTGTCTAGTGATACAGTCTGTGGAGAACGCGATAACATCGAAAGTAGGATGGAGGTGTCCAAGGACCGCACTTCGCACGTTTCATGACAGGATGGCAAAAGTCCGGCTTGGAGCGGCAAATGGTGAAACGAGCGAAAAGTCGCAAAACACGGGCGCTAAGTGATGGCGCGAAAGCGGTCGTCTCCCAAGCCCGAGGGAATAACGCATGTCTATTGGTCGGGGTAATGCAATCCAGCAATTTTGGAGAGTGAGTCATCGCGAAATGTGACAGAGAAAATGCAAGGTAATCCGAATTCCAGTTTTGAGTCTTGATGAGAAGTTCCAATGAAAAACGCCATGATGCAAGACAGATCAGGGTAGCGATATGATTATAGCGCAGGTACACAGCTGCTACCGCGACATAGGACGGAGTGTGGCCGTGTGGTGTTGAACCGGGACGAGATCCCATTTTGCCGGCTTTGTTCCCGCCCTCCATCGAATCCTCCGGCCTAGGCTTTGGCACAACACCAGTCAAACCTTTGTATCCATACGGCCTGCCGAACTCCCTCAACATGGCTTGCCCCATTAGACATAACCAGCCAAGTCCCTCTCCGCTAAGACACTGTCCTGGCCAGAAAAGTTCACCTTCGTCATCCTCGATGTCGGGCTCATGCTCATCGTTGAAGGAGAGAGTAGAATAGGCCATCCGAGCGAATGTTTTGGGGAAATGGCGAGCAATGACCGGGAGCGTGAGAGTTTGCTCAGCCATCTTCAAAGACACCACGGATGTGCCTATGTTTGAGAAGTTGTCTTTCAGCGAGCCAATCAAATGTGTTCCCATCGGTACCGTCACGCTATTCGCCGCGGTTGCTACATGTGCCGGTATCTGACTGTTATGATAACGAGAGGGTATAATTCGAGGATGTGGCGCTGGCGCGACCACAACTGGTGCAGGTGGTGGCGCTACTGAGGAGGCGATAGAAGAAGATCGGCCGTTAGGATTGGGGGTACCATCGTCCCGATTAGTAGGCGTAGAGTTTGCGCTGTTTGCGGGTGCTATGCTCGCCGGCGAAGGTAGCATTTGAGGAGTACCTTGTTTCTGCGCGTTGACCCCGAGTAGAGACGGGTTTGCGCCCTTGGGCATACTCTCTGCTTGATTAATGGCGCTCTCTACTGCTTTCCTAGCAACGTCGACGGCCTGGGCCAGTTCCTGATCATACTGCCGGGGCGAATACGCCACTTTACGTGCGTTAATGAAGCCTTCAATCATGAAGCTATGAACTGCGTCAAGAACCGGAGAGGTTGAACAGGAGAACGTTTGAGCTTACATTAGTCCGAGAAGAGCCTTTTCTCCATCATTTGACGCTTCTTCGGTTTGCCACTTTTGCTTGCACCAACTCAAAAAAGCCGTAATGGTTGTCCAAGAATCCACAATGCAGCTGCGTTTGTTGTAATCTTTATTCCATAAGGAATACGTGAAGCAGATGAGGGCATCCACAAGCTCAAGCCGTGCGATGAGACCGCCGTATTTGTGGTAAGGGGAATTAAGCGGCGGAGGATTGGGGAGCGGTCGATACTCTCTATGTGATGAAGGATATGTAGACCAAAAACGTGCATCACCGGAATACTTGAGTTGGCGACCGGCGTTGTGGTACTTGTCGTGCAATTGGTCAAAGTGCCTTGTGGTTGGCCTGCCGCGCTTGGGCCGGCGCACCGGCATGAAACTTGAAACGACATTAACAGCTTCGGTGGAGGATGGCGGTGGCGGAGGAGGTAAAGGGAGATCCTCCCGCACTTCGCCATCTTCGCACGGCTCCGAGCGGGCGGCGGGGTCGACTGGAGGCAAGGGGTTGGATGGACGGTGGGTCACTGGTGGCTGAGTCGAGTTCGCGGTGCGAGGTGGCTGAGGATAGGGACGGCTAGACACTGAGCTCGTTCTGGGACGTTTCGATGGCTCCTGGGGGAGCGACGGGTCTGGCTTGCGTTTCGAGCCTGGAGCGGGCGATGACGCCCGGGAAGCTGGTGGCGACGGTGGCAGTGTAGGCGCCAATGGCGTAACTAAGTCTCCAATTCCCTGTAGTGAAGAAGGGAAGATCAGCTTGCAGCCTCTCCAGAGGAAAGTTAACCGACCTCGAGGTACCGTAGCAGCTGCTGTTTCGACCATCTACTGCAATGTTAGTCAGATCTTTCTCAGAGGAATGAAGCCAGGTGGTATACCGCTTCCGCGAGTGGGGGCGCTGCGAAGTGGAGGCAGAGTGCGCCATGGTGGTAAAAAGCAGAGTGAAGGATCGCTTGAAGGCCGGTGAGCCAGCAGTTCCAAGTTTAGCGTGACGATGTCACGGCTTAGTCACGTTCTACTTTTGGATTGTCAAATTGGGGTCACTTTTGTCTGAGAGCAGCCGGCGAGTTCTGTGACGGGGAAATGAACCTCTAAAAGTAATAATCAATCCAGACTTATAATGAAGCGAATTTGCCGCTGGTCTTTCTTCCCTTCCCCTCTGTCTCATCTCTCACCTTCCAGGACAATGGCCGCCGGTTGCCGCATCGTGGCCGATCCTAGTCGTCGTCGTTGGCCCGTCGTTGCCATTCATTGTTCTATTGTAAAAAGCCTTGTGAGCCTCTTTTTTAATTCGAAACGAAACATCATCAACCGACCATTATACATGCCACGACCGTCGTGCGACCATCCTGTGTTCGTTACTGTTCCGTTTCACAGAAAGGGGAAATCTAATCTTATCATTGTTTTCGATCAGGAACCGGTGCCGGAGGCACAATGGATGAATCCCTTCTCCGCTCCACCATACAGGGCGAATCAAGGTTCCAGTAGTATCCACCCGTTTCTTTCTAGCGAGCACAAGTGCACAGTGGACAACTCGAGTCTTCCTAGCTGGACGCTTTCTTTCCGACCATTCTCAGCCATTCTGCCGAGTCGACCTTTCCATTCAAATGAATGTTCCATTCGGTGCACCACATGAACATGGAATATGGAGATACGGTTCACCGATATAGGCATCACCTGACAATTCGGATCACCGCAATTCTGGCCCTCCTGGATCCTACCCACCCCATTCTTAACATGCCTTTACACGGACTGCCTTTCTCAGACTGACGGAGGCTGCCTCGAACGTTGCCCAAACTGTGTGCAGGGCAGGGACATCGGTCCAGTCTTCCCATGATCCTTGATCGACGGCCCGGAAACAATATGGAAAGGACTATTTCTCCCTTGTGCTTGCCCCCTCTGCTCCCGACGAGTTTCCGAAAGCACCAAGCCAGCAATCACAGCTTTAAATCTGAGCCTGCTTGACGTCCCATCCGCTCTGTCATCCCCCGAGTCTTACGTTCTTTAGTCTTGCGGTCCTCCCCGTGCACCGTAGCCGATGTTCTCGGTTGAGGACGCAGACGCTAGACTATCTTAGGCATCATATCCGTCTGGACCCTTTTTGGGGTCCTATCAACATGCCTTGTTACTTAATGTTTCAATCTCCACTCTTTCCTTTGCTGCCATAGGCAATTACAACCCAGAGTATACCGTGGATGGAGAGGAGAGCTTGACTTGCGCTCACCGCAGAATTAAAACGGTTACGTCAAGCCATTTGAAGTTTTCCGCATGAAATCCCACCAGCTTCAAAAATGCGTTCCGTTATACGGAACTCTCTCGATAAATGACACTGCATGCCGGGGAAAATTCATCGTTACTCCGGGAACTTATACGGCTATCGGGCCCGACAAGTACAACTTCCAAGGTTCCGAGTGAAATTGTACAATTGATGGCCGTCTTCCATCTGAAGACCGCGCAGATGCAATTTGTTTGATTTTGAACATCCCTGGATGCTTACTGACAGATTTGACAAGGGCGCCATTGCTTGCCAAGCCAACAGGCACCGACGAACGGAATCAAAGTTACGATCACGTGATTGTCTTAATTGAATAATTTGACGACGCGTTGACGCGTTTCTTTCATTGTTCAAGCGTATCATTATAAGGCCGGAATAAAAGACGTTCTGAATTCCAATACAACATATGGGACAACAAAGGTTATACAGATACAATATACAGGACAGGAGTACACGATGAAAGCAGAGACTTGGACAGCGAGACGTCACGAACCGGCTAATTAGACGTATAGTAATGTTAAAACAACAAGAAATGCCTTTCCTTTCCGTGTTCTTAGATATGATAAAAAATGTGTAGGAGGATGTCGCAGAGAAATATGAATTGAAGGTCCAATGAAATCATTTCCGCCCGCCTCTAACTTTCCGAGCACTGGATGCCTTCGAACTCCCCCGTCCCACCTTGAGTTGTTCGGCTTTTTCAGTTGTATAAGGAGAGGGCTTCTTGGTGCGCGCCTGTTGCGCCGCGGAAAGACCTTTCGACCGTGTAGTCCGAGCAGATATACACTCTTCCCGGTAGTCCGCCTTCACAAGTTCTTCGATTGTCATGTCTTTGACATTCAGAGACCCAGGCGCCTCGGTGGCTGTTGTTGTGGACGCAACAGATAAGGACCTATGAGATGCGACGAGAGTCTCAGATGAGATTTGGGAATTCGATCGGTTTCGAGAGCGGGAGATCGATGAGGAAATAGTGCGAGGGACGGGAGATGGCGACTGCGATAATGCTGAAGATGAGGTAGATGATGTTGACGCTGATTCTATGACTGGGACTTGCTTAGTGCTACGGCTCTGGCGAGTGCTCGGCCGCTGTGAGGCAGGAGGTGTTTCGGAGGTAGAAGCTCGGGAGGTGCTAGTGGCATGGGCAACTGCTGTCTGAGGTGATGACGCTGCTTTGCGCTGGCCAGACTGTCGCGTCTGCATCCTGCGCCGTTTGGTCACTGAAGCACCGTCGGCGTCTCCGGGATTCGAAGTGGTATCGACCACAGGTTCTCGGTGGCGTTTGCGAGTCTGAGGTCCTGAGGGTGCGGGAGCCTGTTTCTGTGCGAGCTGGGAATACCACAGCTTAGATTTGATCACTTCATGCCAGCCCTTGGAATGCCAAAGGTACAAAGTGAACATCTCTGGCCGGGCGCCAAAGTATTTGATAAGGGGAGGCTTTGAATCTAGAGAAAGAATTGAAGCAGGGACCGCATAAAACGCCACACGACTCACCGAGGACCCGGTGCGTCAATTCGAGGGTGGCATCAACCTGCTTGTTGCCCCAGAGTAGCCAATGAGCTGGATGTGAAGGTTTGCCAAAGACGGCGAGGGCTACAAGAGCGCGCAAGGTAGTATCTTGGAGCTCCTGCGGCAGCGTCCAACTCGTCTCCGCCAATTTGAGACAGTGCTTAACGAGAGGGAACTCTACGGACAGAACATGGCGTCGGCCAATCTTCCACAGACCTGGGATGTTGGTGGGCTCATATATGGGATGTGTGTATGATGTGGTGCTGGACGATTCCGATGGTGCAGAAGTGGCAGGCGACATCGACGACATCGTCGGCTTCATCGTACCGCTGGAGGAGGATTGAGGTTCCAAGGTCGTGGTAGGTAAAGGCTCTGAGCGAGCGAAGGATGTAGGAATTTGACTGGCTGATGAACCTGAGAAAGAGATGGTGGAGGCGAAATCGACGGTGGAGGGTACCCGGCTGGAGGTTGCAAGCATGACGGGAGAAACAGAGGCAATGTGAGGCTGCAAAAGCAATGGGACGACGTGACAGGATGGAGGGTGGCCGGTTGGCGGAGGAGGGAGGAAGAAAGGTAGGCCTGGTCGAGGCAGGTGGCGGGGCTATATACCTTTGGACTTACCGGACTTGCGGGCTGTATATTGACCACGAGGATTTCCTTTTTTGGCAGACATCAAAAGCGAAAGACAGAACAAGCACCCCTGGTCTTTGTTTCGTTCTCTCGTTGTCAGAGCACTGGTATGATTGCCTGTGTGCTTTGTCCACCATGGCCTTTCTGGTATACGGGGCCGACAATAATATTCAAGAAGAATGGTCTTGGTATCCGATAGACGGGATACAGCATCTCAACCGCAAAGTGCATGTCATTATTGCCGTCAGAATAATCAGTGGCCACTGAAGCACAGAAACAACCAGTCAAATCCTTTTCATTATTATGGGCAGAATCGTGCTTCGGAATCGCGTGCTCGAGCATACATGTTCAGTTCTCTGCCAAGGCTTCGATTGACTTATTCCATATATCCAAATCAAGGTCTTCCGCCTTTGTTGCAAGTATCGCGCGAAGAAACAAGTGGGGATCAAGTGCTGGCGCGGGAGCAAATGACGGAATCGTCGGTATCGGTAGTTCCTCCTGCAAGTCTGTCAGTACAACCACTGCTTGGCTTTGCCACAAACGCACGTCACTCTTTTCCAAGTACCCTATTGCCATAATTACCCCCAGTCGCTCACGAACCCATGCACTCGACCAGTGGTCGACACAGAGCGACACATCCACCAAGACTGCGGCGTCATGGTCTAAGAGGATTCCAAGCCCTGTGATAGGATCATACGACAGTAGCCTCGAGAATCATTAGCTATACACTGTTACATGTGTGGTCGACTCACTTGCCTGCCAGCCGCAATTTCTGGCCCACAAGCCTCTCTTCAACGGCCACTAATCGAGTTGGAGTCGCAGTATCTGGATAAGAGGACATCTCAATAGCTAGTCAAAGTTAGATACATCCACGAGCGATTGGCACGCAGCGCCACTTGATGCGTCTTACAAGCAAACTGCTTCAGTGTCTATATTACAGTTCAGGACAAAATTTCATAAAATGATGTTCGGCCGGGGCCGAGCCGTGGATCCTCTATTCAAACAACTGGTGGATCTAATACAACAGTTACTTATACATAAAAAAGAGATAGGTAGGCAACAAAGTTTGAACTATCATCAAGAGGAGGGGGAAATGACCTTTACACATCAAATCTTCGAACAACGATCCCGTCAGGACCAGAACTAACCACCCTTCGTTCGTCAAACACCAACGTTCTCTTGCCGTATTCTGGTGGTGAGGATTCTGGATCGCATACTTTTGCACTAGTGCCTGTTTCCAAATCCCAGATCCAGACACTGCCATTCAATCCAAGGCTGACACACCTCCCATCTGCCAGAGCTAACGATGACACTGGGCCTATCTGTCCATGCAAATGCCGCGCGAACGTCAATTTTGGCGGACTGGACGCAACTGACGACATGGGTGGGAGTGAGAGGCGATATAATTGCAGCGTTGTAGGTGAGTGCATGGGAGATGCGATGTGAGGGGCAGTAGTAAAAGGGTGGATGTTACGTGACTGCGGGGGATTATCTGAGATGCCAGCAGCAGGAGCCAGCACTACCCATTTCCCGTCAGTCTGTGTATCTGCTATAGATGATACCTTCCGACTCCATTGATCTCGGATGGAGCGAAGTTTACGCTCGTCGATCCACCCTGAGGGTAAATCAAACGATCGGATTGTTCGCGTAGATACAACTGTCATGGGCTCGGTATCAAACGCCAGGGCCGATGAACGTGAAATATTAGACGTTGAATATGAATGTCCCGAGATAACGACTTCTGTGGCGCCAACGGACCAATGAGCCGGGTATACCGGTGTGGCATAAGCCATGACCAGTTTATATGTTGACGGTGAAGGGGTAGATAGAACCAGAGATGTAGGCGGAAAGGAAGTGAACGATGTGAGCGTTTGAGTATGAGTCACGGTATCCCCCGAAAGGTCGTAGATGGAAAGAGAAAAATCTTGCGATAGAGAAATGAGTAGTGGATGGTGGTACACAGATTGGACGATTGGGCAAGTACGCGTAGTGCGTGGAGCAGGCACATAGGTTAGCTTGGCTATTGAACCAACAAGATGCGCATGGTGAATATGGTATATCGTGAACTCTCCAGTGGAGAGAAAAGCAGCGAAATGCACCCGACCTTCGGACACGGGAGATGACTGATCCAAACAGAGCGCTGTGATTCTGGAGGGCACGCTGCTGCGAGAGGATTTACAGAACAGAGTATGAGTGACACCTGAAGATGCTCTGGCGTGAATTTCTGGCATCAACGACTCTCGTGACGATGCAATGATAGTCAGAGGTCCTGCCAATAGTATATGTGTCCGTTCATCATGAGAATGAATGGACTCCAAGTGAGTCGAGGAGGAAGGAACAGGACCGTCGCTAAACTGCTCCACTAAACACCGGCCTTGGTAGGTTGATGTAAATCCAGACTTTGCATCGATATGCGAGACCTTGCATACCTGTTCGCCAGTTGGAGCTTATACGGAACATCCATTTCCAGTCCTTCAGGTCTTCAACCTTGGCTCGACCAGGCAGAGACCTGACTTCGCGACCGTCAGCTCTGCCGATAAAGCCCCTGGCACCGCGCAAACGCGGACGGCCATAGACACGGAGATAGAGTATCCTCCATAGCTCGTTGTCTGCGGCAAGTCTGCACCAGGTTCTGCTGGTAGATTGGGTAGTACAAAGATCGACCCAGGAAAGATGGGAAAAGATGCAGAGAATGAGTTCGTCGTATAGGGCAGTTTCGAATGTCAGCCTGAGCTTTGAAGGGGGATGCGAACCGTCAGAATTTGCACTGTGGAGACGCTTGGACGGCGGCAAAGATGCAGGGGAAAGACGATGTTTGGCCATGGTGGTAAGAGACAAAGTCACGTCAGCTTATACTCTTTCTCCAATGGCTCCCTCTCGAGGATCCCAAGCTCCTCAGGCTTTGGCACGGACGCTCCACGTTACCCTCGATGGCCACAAGGGGTCCGTCAACGTCGCCCGCTACGCAAAAGGTAGTGCGAAATACATCCTTACTGGCGGCCAGGACCGTACAGTCCGACTCTGGAATGCCAATCTGGGGACAGAAATAAAAGCTTTCACCTCCCACGGCTACGAAGTTCTATCCATTACCGTGTCTGTACCAACTTATTCAGGTTTTATATTCTGTCTCTGAACTGTATGAAACAGTGCCCACGACAATGCAAAGTTCGCCTCGTCCGGTGGAGACCGCTCAGTGTTTGTGTGGGATGTCGCTACTGGAGTGACTACCCGAAGACTGGCTGGACATATGGGCAAGATCCATGTCGTCGAATTCAATGAGGACGCGAGCGTCGTCGCCAGCGGTTCGTTCTTTGTTACATGCCATAATTAGTATTCATTCTCCTTGTAAAGGATCCTTTGATTCTACAGTACGCCTGTGGGACCTGAGAGCACAATCCCGTCAAGCCATCCAGGTTTTGGAAGACGCTAAAGATGCCGTTCAAACAATTTCTATCGACTCGACCACCATCATTACTGGATCTGTCGATGGACATGTCCGAACTTACGACTTGCGTAAAGGAGAACTACGCTCAGACTTCTTAGGCCGTAAGCATCGTGTCTGTCGATATATGCTCATTCTTATACTTTGCAGAGCCTGTCACGTCCGTTGTGCCTACGCAAGACAGTCAAACACTGCTTGTATCCACATTAGATTCTCATCTGCGGCTTATGGATATGACTTCGGGGAAAATGCTGAACGACTTTACTGGGCACACCAACGTGTCGTACCGGTGTCGTGGATGTTTTGGACATGGTGAAGCCTCTGTGATTTGTGGAGACGAGAAAGGAATGGTATGGGCTTGGGATCTTGTCGATGTGAGTCTGATTTTGCAAGATCACGGCTGATGTACTCAAGTGTCTCCAGGCAAGGCTGCTTCAACCAAATCCTCCTCCGAAGGTGCACGGAAAGGTCATTACGTGGACTGAACATCATCCAAGCGGCGAGGGAGAGATGATCACGGCCAGCGCTGATGGAACATGTAAGGTGTGGCGCCATCCGGAGTGAGCTCGGTTCTTGGCATCTTGAAGGTCCACCAGGAGCTGTATAAAAGTGCAAATAGTATATCACTCCCCTGTAACATATATACTAGCATGGCAAAACAAATCATAAGCACTTGCATCTAGAACTGGCACTACCGCTACCGTTTGGCTTGCGCCTGAGCCTCTGCAAGAAGCTGAGAATCAGTTGTATGGCTAGTAAGATTTCATCGAACCTCGTCGCGTCGCATCCTCAAGCAGCTGAGTGTCAACGTTTTCCCCTGGTAACTGCACGTAACGAACAACGGAGCCACGAATAAAACAGTTTTTCACTGCCATCTGCAAACAGCGCGTCAGATTGAGAGGATAGCGCCAGAAGAGCGACGCACCATGTGTGGATGTCTAGCTGGATCCAAGACCTGAATGTTATCCAAACGAATGTTTAAGAACCTAAGTCGCTGTTCTTCGCTGTCTGAACTTCTGACACGAAGGAAACGTACTGGTCAACAGATTTGAGTACGCCGGTTATTGAGAGATCATTCTTGAGCTCGACGGTGACTTGCTGATCGGTCAGGGTCTTGAATGCAGAGAAAATGAGCTGTTTTCGAGTCAGCAGAAGGTATCGTTGTGCCAACCAAGGACCGTCCACTCACCATTGTTGTGGAAGAGATATAAACACAATCAACTCTTCTTGCTTGCTAACGGCGTGTTGGAGTATGTCGACGAGTAATGACTTAGCAATCCAACACCTGGTAATTATGATTCTACACTCCACATCGGCCGCTAATGACAACATTTTTAGTCATTGTCAACATATAATACAAACAACATTAAAACTACCAGGCATTGGGAAATGTGTCCAAAAACTTATTGAGATATTCCTTCGATTCGAAAGCCATCTTATTGGACTCTGGAGTCGCCTCTGAGACCTGCTTCTTAGTTGCTGAGGATCCCTTGGCTGGCTTGGGCTCCTTGTAGTCCATGAACTGGTTTTGATGGTCTTCGTGCATACCAGCAAGAGGGTTCTGCTGCCGCCGACATGCCTGTCCATCCAGATTCCAGCCGACATCATAGACCTTTTGCCAGCCATAGGAAGCATGAAGAAGTGCTTTCCTGTTGCAGGATATCCGTACGTTTACATTTACTTTACCTTTCTATCGTCCCTCGTTCCTAGCTACTACCTCTTATATCAAACCTCCTGTCTTTTCCGATCGCCTATATAGCTCGCCCGTATACACCCTATACCTCAGTCGTTTCACCCACACTGTGCCCGACTGAGGTATGTATGTCCTTACTGCGCTCGTTACTATATTACTCACATCCTTTCGTAGCTTAGTACTTATTCTTCCTTCATTAGGTTATGTGGCCCTGTTGCCTATAACTCAGTCAAGAAGAATACGCAGCGTTTTCGACTCAACTCACCACTTTATTTTAACACCACACCACTACTCTCACTACCACCTTACACCCCTAAACAATGTCGTCGATGTCAGGAGTCACGATCCTCCCCGACACGAGCAACCATTTTAACGGGAAGAACTACGCCTCTTGGAAACTCCAACTTACCAAGCTACTGAAAGGAAAAGGTCTATGGGGATACATCGAGGGCACTACAACTCGCCCTGCTGTCCCTGCAACTACTACAACTACACCAGTGACCGTACCGCTACCACCCGACCCAACCCCGGTTTACTCTTCCTCTCCTTCACTTGACGAGTGGATCTTCTGTGACCAGCTCGCCCATTCCCACATCGTATTGAACGTCCTGGACCCTATTGGACTAGGGGTTAGGACAGACGGAACGGCAAAGGAATGCTGGGATTCAATCATGGAAGAACATGCCAAGAAAACGGACATGGCGCTCTCAGAAGCTGAGGCATCTCTGAATGCAGCAAAGTTCGATGGGAGTAGTGACATAAATGCTCATGTTGCAGACCTACGCACGAAGCAGCGCGCTGTCAATGATCTTCGGACGATGGCCTTGACTGACAAAGAGTTTAAAGGGATTATAATTCGTTCCATTGTCCCTACCGACCACTGGCTGCCTATCCTTCCCAGTCTTTACCAGATGCCCACCACGAGCAACGTTATATCCCACCTCCAGACTCACGCTGCGACGCTCCATGCTGCAGGGAAGGGTCCGTCCCAATCCCAAGCTCTTGCCGCTGGATCCCCTGGTATTCCGTATGGATGTCGCAATCCCAGTTGTAAGGCCTGCGATAAATCCCGTCACACTACGGAAAATTGCTATTGGCCTGGGGGTGGAAAAGAGGGGCAATTCCCTCCTAACTTTGGCCGACCTCGTCGCGCAAACCAAGCCTCGACCCAGAACTCGTCGGATGCTACAGCCGATACCACCCAACATTTTGTCCTGGCTGCACGAGCGACCACCGTTGAGCTTGACAGGAATGAGGAAGGCATTGTAATTGAGGATGGAAATACTGGTGAAAGATTATATGAGTGGAATGGTACACGCTCATTTTGGAGATGGGATGAACCTGGTTTGAATAATGACAACAACGAGAGGGAGGATGAAGGTGAAGTTCACGTCGTCGACCCCATTACAGCTGACCCAGCGAGTACGGCATTCGTAACCACGACATTTGAGGGACGCACCCCGTCTGTCACCCTGACGTTTATGGACTTGGGAGCTAGCAACTACTTTTTCAAAAACAAGGAGGATTTCAGTGAATACGCACTGGTGGCATTCTGTACCAGCTCATCTGCTGTCAAAGGGAAGGGTACTTTCAACATTGTCGGGCAGGGAACGGCAACAAAGATCTTTAGACTGGATGGAAAGAACGTGAAGCTTACGTTTAAAAATGCTTTACACTCACCTTTGCTGGTGGCAAACCTCATCTCGGTGAGTGTATTGGATAAAGCTGGGCTGTCAACCGTCTTCTCCAATGGTCGAGCTGCCGTTTGAGACAAGTCAGGCAAGGAAATCTTCACCAGATGAGGCTCGGATGGTATGTATGTCCTAGATGCAGCTCCGAATACACAGGCTATGTCGTCCAGGTCTTCTCCAGCCCCGTTATGCACCTGGCATCGCTGTTTTGTCCACATGAGCCCCAAGAAAATTGAAGAAATGGCGTCGAAGGGATTGGTTGATGGGCTTGAAATCACCTCTGATCCCCTACAAGGACGATGCGAAGACTGCATCCTTGCACGCCATGCTCGCTGCCCATTTGATGAGCCTACAGGCCCGAACGTCGACCCCCTTGAGCTGGTGGCAACGGATTTGTGGGGACCATCAAGGACTGCCTCCCCGAGTGGGAAAACCTACATGATGATTTTTGTTGACAGTGGGACGTCGTACAAAGTGGGGGAGTTTCTCGCTGATAAAGCGGATGATACAACAATTGCTGCCTTTGATAGGTACCGACGAATGGCCGAGACACAAACTGGCCAAAAGATCAAGCGAGTTCGTGCAGATAGAGCGTTTGCAGGGGCAAAATGGGTCGACTATTGTACCGAACATGGAATTCTACTGGAGCTGACAGCTCCCCATTCCTCAGCCCAGAATGGCTTGGCAGAGAGAGCATTACGTACCACAATGGAGGATACCCGTGCCCTACTCAGCGACTCGGGACTTGCTGACCGGTATTGGGCGGAGGCAGCATCAATGTCAATATTCACATGTAACTTGGCACCTTCGAGTCGTCACCCCGGAGTGGTGCCAGCGGAGACCTTCTTGAAGCGTCATCAAGACATTGCCTTCCTCCATGTGTTTGGTTTGACTTGCTGGGCGAAGAAACCAATGTCCAGTGGGATCCTAGTTGACGGCGGAAGCAAACTGGACAACCGATCAATGAAGTGCACCTTCCTGGGATACGCAGGGTCCAACTACTGGGTACTCGATCAATCGGGCTGGGTGTTTGTTTCCTGTGATGTCATTTTTGATGAGGGCCCTGCACACCGAAGTATGAGTGTGGGGGAGACAGAGGTTGAACCTACACTCACCACTTCACCCACTTCGACTCCTGTACCACCAGCGCCACCTGTTCCTACTCCACCAACACCTACTACCCAAGAGACTATCACTGAACCAATGCTCCATCGATCAAGTCGCCTGACACGTCCTAGTACTGATGCCGCCGAGTCCTTATTGTCGGAACAATGTGAAACCGAAGCTCATGCGAGTGGAATCAATTGGGCCACGAATAGAAAACAACCTTGTGCATCAATGGCCTCCGGAAATTTGCCAGATCCGTACATTCCATGTAACTATCAAGATGCGTTGCAAGCTGACGAAGGTCAATGGAAGGCTGCGATGGATGTTGAATATCAGATGCATATAGCAAAACACACGTGGAACCTCGTTGATGGGCCAGATGGGGTTAACGTGATGGACTGTAAGTGGGTGTATGGGATGAAATGGGACGGCGACAGAAACTGGCTCAGAGACAAAGCGAGACTCGTTGGAAAAGGGTATACCCAGCAGTATGGACTCGACTACAACGACACCTGGGCCGCCGTAACTCGTCTCAAATCTGTTCGAATGTCTGCCGCCGTGGCTGCAAAGCTGGACCTTGTCCTTTGGCAAGTAGATTTCGTCTCAGCATATTTGAACAGCGAGATGAAGGAGGACATATACATGAGACAACCTCCAGGATATGTCGTCGAGGGACAAGAGGACAAGGTCTGTAAACTTGTTCATACTATTTACGGCACTATGCAGGGAGGACACGACTGGTTCGAGACACTGGAGAAGACGTATGAGGACCTTGGATATCGTTCGTCGAAGGCAGATCCCTGTGTTAGAATGGTTGGCAAGCCAGGTGGTGAGTACACTATCACGGACACTTATACGGACGATGTATGGGGGGCATCGTCGAGTGCTGAGGAGGCAAGCCAGCGCAAGAAGGAACTAGAGGAGAAGTGGGAGCTTACAGACGTGGGGGAGAACCATTTTTTCCTAGGCATGAAGATTGACCAAGACCTCAACGCCGGGACTATCACCTTTTCCCAACACCAGTATTGGGAAAACTTGTTTTTGAACTTCAACCTTGGATACTTATGCCCGCGGTCCACACCGTTGCCTGTTGGGATCACGCTCGATACCTCACAGTCGCCTACAACTCAGGCAGAGAAAGATGAGATGGAACGCTATCCTTACCGACAGCTACTGGGACGCGTAATGTGGGGACAGCTTGCGACTTGCCCAGACCTGTGTTTCCCAGTCAGTTTGCTCTCTCATTTCCAGTCTAACCCAGGTATGGAACATTGGAAAGCCCTCCTCCATGTCCTCGGATACGTGAAGGGGACGATGGACCTTGGGATCGTGTTCTCTTGTGACCAACCACTGACACCCATTGGGTATGTGGACGCTGACTACGGTGGATGCCAAGACACGATGCGTTCAATGTCGGGATATGTTTTCGTTATGGCGGGTGGACCAATTTGCTGGAGTTCCAAGCGTCAGGCTACGGTTGCGCTGTTGACCGTCGAAGCGGAGTACATATCGCTTACTCGTGCTGCCCAACAGATGATGTGGGTACTCTCATGGATGGACAAGATCGAGCTTCCCCAACCATGACTGGGAACGTTGTACGGCGATAACCAGGGAGCTGCCGCTCTGACCACAAACACCTGTTCCCACCATAAGGTCAAACACATCCGGATACGTGAGCACTTCATCCAAGAGCTCGTCAAGGACGGGGAAATCAATGTCGCTTTCATCCATGGCAACGCCAACCCTGCAGACATATTTACAAAGCCCTTACCACGTGATGCTCACCATGGATACCTCGAGATGCTGAATGTTATTCATGTGGGATGATACAGATATGGGGGAGTGTTGCAGGATATCCGTACGTTTACATTTACTTTACCTTTCTATCATCCCTCGTTCCTAGCTACTACCTCTTATATCAAACCTCCTGTCTTTTCCGATCACCTATATAGCTCACCTGTATACACCCTATACCTCAGTCGTTTCACCCACGCTGTGCCTGACTGAGGTATGTATGTCCTTACTGCGCTCGTTACTATATTACTCACATCCTTTCGTAGCTTAGTACTTATTCTTCCTTCATTAGGTACAGTACCTTCAATATACAGTCGTTTCACCCATGCTGTGCCTGACTGAGCTTAGTACTTATTCTTCCTTCATTATTTCCAAGTCTCCTGTGATGCATCCACAACAGGCTTGAGACAGGTGGAAGATATACCAGCACACCAGAAGTCATATGAGGTGAATTGGCCTTCAATGGGACATGTGTTAGACCCGGGTCTCACGTGATCCAAATAAGCATAAACTCTGAGTCATATACCGGTGGACACCGATGACCAGAGTAAAGCTGTAGTGATGGACTCGTTTAAGGCACGGCACTAGGTGCTAGTCATTGAGAGAGTAAGATCGGTATTGATAAACTATAGCTTGAAGCTGAGGTATTACAGCGAGAGTCGTGCTACTTATATACTAAAGTCTGTGTGCTAATAATAAGTCCATCGGTAAGCGACAACGAGTGAACAACGAGTGTATGACAATAAGTCAAGTGGTAACCTTGCGGTGGAAGCAAGCCGTAGTGAGAGAACAGTAGTCGATGATTATAGTCATGGAGTTGGTGCGGCGAGGTGATGAGAGGAATCAGATAGTGGTGATTAGATAATGAAGATAAGCGCTTGGGCACTTAGATGAGGAAAATCGGAGAAAATGTGAATAAATCGTAACATTACCCCCTTGTTGAGGCAGTTGTCCTGACTGCCATTAGGGTTCGTCTCCGGGGGTGTTGCGTTTATGTAGGATTTCCCAATATTCCATGTATTTGTCATCTGAGGTTACAATTTTGGCTATTTCTACGCATCCGGCATGCTGGACATGTTGTTCATAGTCCTCGATCGCTTCTTGTGCATGTTCCATTTCTGTCTCTCGTACCCATGAGTTGTGTTCTCGGGTCCACCCCTTCCATTTGATTAGGTAGTCCGTGGTTGTCTTGGATTTCTGTCCCTTCTTTCCACATATCCTCTGTGTTCGGGAGTCTAGTACTGCCTCAATCTCGTACTCCTCTTCGTCTTCGATCAGGTCCAGCAGGGGCGGTGGTGGTACTTCTTGATTGGGGAATGCGGGTAGCGTGAAGGGTGACAGTAGCTTTTCATTGAACATGGGGTGAATCTTCCAGTGTGGTGGGAGTTTCAATTTATATGCTGCCATCCCTATCTTGCTGAGGATGAGGAATGGGCCTACTCGTTTGTCGTCCAGCTTTTTCTTTGGTCGTGGTAGGTTGAGGTTGCACGTGTCTAGCCAGACTCATTCTCCGACTTGGTATCCACGAGCTGGCTTTGTCTTCTTGTCATATTGCTTTTTCATTGCGGCAGCAGCCTCTGTTAGCGCCTTCTGTGTGTCTTGGTGGATTTTTATCATTGTGGTCATAAAATCCTGTGCGCTGGGGTTGCCAAATGGGGTTTCATGGATTGATTCCAATTGGAGTCGGGGGTGCATTCCATGGTTGACGAAGAATGGTGACTTGCCGGTTGCCGAGTGGACTCGGTTGTTGTGGCTGAAGGCGGCGAGCGCTAGCCATTCTGCCCAGTCCTCCTGTCGGTAGTCTATAAATATTTGGAGATATTTTATGATCTCCTGATTGGCTCGTTCAGTCTGGCCATCTGTCTGTGGGTGGAATGCGGTGGAGGCATTTGGTGTGATGTTCAGCATTTTGTATAGGTCTTTCATAAATCTGGAGACGAACTGGGGGCCCCTGTCGGAAATCATGTGAGTGGGCATTCCATGTCATGCATAGACCTGGTCTCTGAGTATCCTGGCCCATCCTTCTGATGAGAGTTCGACATTGCAGGCGATTGGTACAATCTCCTTTGAGAAGCAGTCCATGATTATGAGGAGGGCGTTGTGCCCATTAGATTCGGGTAGGCCGGTGACCATGTCTACTGAGATGTGGGACCATGGTTCCGTGGGTATTGCATTCGGGTTGAGTGGAGCGGCCTTTGGTTGGGTGTCGGTCTTTGTTCGTTGGCACGTTTCGCACCCTTTTACATAAGCCTCGACGTCTTTGCGCACTTTTGGCCACCAATAAGTCCTTTGGATGAGTTCTAGGGTCTTTGCTACTCTAGGGTGTCCGGCTGTGATGTGGTCGTGGCTTATGGCAATGACGGTGCCCCTGAGTCCGGCATCTTTTGGGACGTAGATTTGTCCATCATACATCAGGATGTTGGCGTCTTCCCCTTTGGGGCCATCTTCATAGACTCCTCGATTATGAATAAAGGAGTCATAGACGCTTGCGTCTATGTTTTGGTTCTCCTTGAGTAGTTCGAGGATTTGAGGGCGAAGTTCCACATGTGTGGGCATGATCATTGCCTGGAAATGTTCTGGGCTGAGGACAATCATTTCATTGTTGTCATTTTGCCCTTGGTCGTGATCTTCTCGGCGGGAGAGAAGGTCGGCTTTTTTGTTGAGGGTGCCGGGTTTATGGTGCAGGGTGAAGTGATATTCGGCCAGTTCGGTGACCCATCATGCTTGGCGCCTGTTGAGTTTCTGCGGTTTGCGGAAGTACTGGAGGTTCTGGTGATCCGTCCAGATTTCTACGTCATCCTTAGCTCCCATGAGGTAGTGTCTCCACTCCGTGAGGGCTAGCATTATGGCGAGAAGTTCCTCATCATAGATTTCGTAATTTCGTTCAGTTTCGGTGAGGGCCTTGGACATGAATGCTACTGGTCTCCACTTTCCGTTCTGTTCTTGGCTGAGCACTGCCCCAATCGCTCCCTCACTTGCATCTGCTTCTACTCTGAACCTCCCTTCTTGAGCAGGGATGGTGAGGAGGATGTCCTCTGCCATCTGTTTCTTGATTTGTTGGAAAGCCTGGTTCTGGGCGGCGCCCCAGGTCCAGGGGGCATTCCCGCAGAGTTGGGTTAGGGGGCGGACAATTTTTGAGTATCCTTCTATGAACTTGCAATAGAAGTTAGTGAAGCCCAAGAACGACTGTAGGGCTTTCTTCTTGGTCAGAGTCGGCCACTCGGTGATACCCTTGACCTTGATTGGGTCCATTCGGACCGTTCCTTCGCTAATGATTACGCTGAGGTATTCAGTTTCTAATACCTCAAACTCGCACTTCTCCGCTTTGAGATACAACTTGTGTTCTCTTAGGCATTGAAGGACCATCTTGACGATCCGTCAATGTTCTATTAGATCTTTGGTGAAGATCAGGATGTCGTCCAGGTAAATCGTGACCTTTCCGGTCTCGATTAGGTCTTTGAAAATATCGTTCATCATCCATTGGAATGTGGCAGGTGAATTAGTGAGACCGAAGAACATGACAGTAGGTTCAAAAAGTCCGCGATTGGTGTGGAACACTGCCTTTTCTTCGTCTCCTTCTTTGATGCGGACATTGTTATAGCCCCATCGTATGTCCAATTTGGTGAAATACTTGGCGCCTGCAAGGCGGTCGATCAGCTTGGTAATGAGTGGGAGTGGGTATCAATTTTTAATGGTCATTTTGTTGAGTTTTCGGTAATCCTGAACTGGTCGGAGAATGCCATCCTTCTTTTTGATGAAGAAGAAGGGAGATGCGAAGGGTGATTTGGAGGGACGAATTCATCCTGACTCGAGGTTTTCGTCAAGGAACTTGTCGAGCTGTTCTTGTTTGTTGCGGTTCAATGGATATACCTTGCAGTCGAGGGTAGAGGCAGTGTTGGGGGTAAGCTCTATGGCATGATCCCACATTTTTTGCTCTGGAAGTTCATCGAAGTTTTCTTTTGAGAACAGGTCCTGGAAGGAGCGGTAGTGTTCTGGTACTAGTTCTTCGAAGGTCTTCTTGGGCTTTCCTTCATTTGCCTTTGCAGCTAGGTCGTTGGCATGGTGGACGGTGCGGATTAGGATTTCCTCTTGCATGTTGACCGCAAGGATGCTTTCTCCCTCTTCCAGTTCTTCATCCCACGTGTCGTCGGGGTCTGAGTCGGGGAGAGGTAGGCAGTTCTTTTGGCACTGACACCTCCCAAAGATGAGAGTCCCAGTTTTCCAGTTGACGACCGGGTTGTGTCGCTTCAGCCAGTCATGCCCCAAGTAGACTTCCTTGGCTCCGAGGTCGGTGACAGTGAGATCGATTCGCTCTACATGTCCCCCAATGCTCATGCAGAGTTCCACGAATTCTGTAATGTCTCTGGCTTTGTTTCGGGTCCCATCGGCATTGTAGACGGGAATCAGGACCGTGGCTTTACGAGTGTCTAGGTTGTGGGAGTGGACTAGCTTCCTGTCAATTGAGCTGCCTGTACATCCGCTGTTGATTAGCGCTTTGACAGAGAGGGCGGGTGCGCCTGAGCAAGGTTCTAATTTTGCAGTGACTGTCAAGTCTTTACTGCGCTTTGTTGTCGTGGCCTGGATATATCAAATTGGCTTTTGGAGTTCGTACAGGCGCTCCTTTGCTCGCTCTCCTCCTTCTCTGAGTTCCTCGAGCAGTTCCTCTGTGTGTTCAGCCTCTCTCCCTTTATGGATCCAGAGGGCAAGGATGGTGTTTGCCTGACTAGGCATACGTGCTTCTTGGATCGCCCTCAGTGTCCATGTAGCAGAGAAAGGTCGGTACCATCTATTATCCAAGGGAAGAGGGTTCTGCGACCGTCTCCCCTGTTCCGTTGGAATGGACGGGGGAGCGTGCTTCTCAGCTTCTTTGGCGAGCCATTGTTGGTATGAGGTGTCGTCCCCCTTGTCAGGTACTTCGACCACGGTTGCATGCGGCGGTCGGGGCGTCTCTCGCCCTCTTCGGCTCTCTTGATCCTTGTGAGCACTTGAGTGTGTAGGGTCGTCACCCTCGTCCTTCTGCCATGCTTCACTGACTATACAAGTGGGGAGTGTCAGAGTCCCGTTTACATTACAAGTCGAGGGCATGACGCTCGCAGGTGTCAATGGGGGAGAGGGTCGTGAATGTCGTGGTCCTGTCGCATGATCCGTACCCTCTACTGGTCCCAAGGGTAATGCAGGGCAACTCTTTGTTCCCCTCGTGGTGGCGGTAATGGCGGTGCCTTGGTCGTCAGCTCGTCGGTCCTGGGCGCTTACTCATATCCTTGAACTCGCGCGCTTGTGGCTTGAGCCAGGTGCCTTTTGGACTGGTCCGGTGGCCTCCTTAGCAAGCGGACTTGAGGGACTCTCTGTCCCTTGTTTGGCCCTCTTGATCCTTGTGGGCATTTGAGATGGCATCTCTTCATTGTCGGTGAGGAGAGCATATCGGTTTGATTCTTTCCTTACTGGTGTTGTGGTGGAAGGTGCTAGAGTGGGTATATTTGAATGCGCATATATATCGGTAACTACAAAAGTACTATAAGTCTGACCACCAGGGAGCGAGTGCATACCAGAAGAATGTCCTTTGGCCAGCCGAGTGGAATCGATCACTCGCTGGCCTCATCTTTTACCTCCTTAATGCCTGAGGTTGTCTTCTCCTCGGGTTCCTTCTCCAACTCCTGCAACATTGTGCATAACTCGGCTTTAGTGAATCTTCCCCGAGTGTCCTGTCTTCGCGGCTTCTTTGGCTTTGGGCACTCTCTAGACAGGTGTCCCTTCTCTCCACAGTTGAAGCATCGACCCTCCTTCCTGAGGCGGTCAATCTCCATTGGTTGCCCCCGACCTCCGTACACTGTTCCGGTGCTCATCTTCTTGTCTCCGCTGGGGCTGGCCTGCAGGGGTGCCGACAAACTTGTCGCGCTGGTGGGTTTGTTCTGTCCACCGGCGGGGTGATTTGGCTGTTGGTTATCTCGTCGCGGGTTGTTGCTCCCATATTGGAGTCTGACCGTTTGGTCGAAGATCCGCTTTCTGGTGCGGTTCTCGTACATCTTGACTACTCGGGCCTTCCATTGCTGATAGCCGTCGGGGGTATTTTCCCTGTCGGCGATTGCGCAGGAGTAGGATTCTGGGATGCCGATCTGGATGGCTTTGCAGAGGAGCCCTCTGTCGCTTTTGTCTGTGAGTCGTCCGGTGAGTTTTGCCTCCTGCTCTAGCTGTTGGAAATAGTCCTTGGCTGTCCCTCCAGCCATCTGTAGTTCGAACATTTTCTTTTTGTGGACCTGCTCAATGGCATGGTCTTTGAAGCGGGTCGTGATCATCTCCACGAACTCTGTCCATGAGGGGTATCAGAAGTGTCAACTTACCCCGTCCCAGAGTTCTGGCCTCTTGTGAGTCCACCAGTCTTTGGCGGTTCCTTTGAAGTAAGAGGCTGCAAAGGTTACTCTTTGGGACTCTTCTTGGAAGAATGGCAGGAAGGTTTCGAAGTAGGCGATGTTGTTGCCAATGAAACGGAGGATGTCGTGATGGTGCCCATAGAAGGGCTTCAGAGTGGCGATTAGGGTCAGTTTTACCCTGAAATATGGGGCGTTGGTTAGTCCGAGTCCCACTGGAGGGTTGTGCAGTGCATAGGGCCAGTCTGGATGTCTTGGGATCGAATAGCAGTCGTCCCGATCGTGCGGTGGTCATAGTTCATTGGGTGGTGGCGCTATGGGGGGTGCGGCTGGTGGTGGTGTGGGTGCATTGTCAGGTGCTCCGGGTCGTCCCCTTTCTTCTTGCATCCTGCGGAGGCAGTGGATGTCGGCGTAGTCATTTGCTTCTGTTATTGCCGCTTGATAGGCATTTCTTGCCGCTCAGGCGGCATTGCATCAGCGTTCCATTTCCTGACTGATGGCGATCATCCTATCTAGGACATCAGGTTCATTGATGGGTTGGCCTGGGCCTGTGGGTGGGTTCTGTGGCGGTGGTGCAGGGTCGTCTATTCCGGCATCCCCTGCCGCACCAAATAGTCGGCTTGTGGTGGGATAAGGGTAGTATCCCTGGGTTCTGGTTCGGGCCGGTGGTGAGTCCGGCATTTGGGTTGGCCATTGTGGCTCAGGATAGTAGGTGGCAAAAGGGTTGGATTGCATGCTAGGTATATACGTGCTAAAATTAATTGGGGCCCCTGCATTCACGGCGGCGCTGCTCCTGTTCCCAAACTCTGTGGAGGTACTCGTCATCCCTCCTCCCGGGGCAATGCTCCAATTCCCGAAGTCTGGCAGTGAGCTCATCGTCTCACCTCTCGCTCCTATCTCTGGTGCTCCTCCTGCTAATGATTGGGCCCAATTCAGGCAGGTGGAGGGTTCGGGCCGCGTTGGCTCGGAGGAAAAGTCTGAGTTCCTCTCCGCTTGTTCCTGGGGGTAGGTGTGCATGGGCGATGGAGAAGGCCATCGGTCCATGGTCGAGGGGTATGCGGGCTCGGGATTCCATGTCCTCCCTCTGGAGGGTCCAGGCCTCGATTCTGGTGGGACCGAGTAGATCCCTGTCGACTGGTCTAAGTTCTGGCCATAGGCGGTCTGTGCTCCAGCGGTTGAAGAGCTCTTGGTCGATGAGCTGGAGCCACTCGGGCTCGTGGTCATCCTGGATGGGGACCAGTCGAGTGGGCTCAGGCGCTCGAATTCGGATCGTCTCAGGCTGTCTTCCCCCGGTTCGTGGTGGGGAGAAGATGTCGGATTCTGAGGAGTTGGAGTCGGAGTCCTCAGTGGGCCAGTTACCGGGCCCCTCAATCGCTCTTGGGGGAACTCGTATCCCTTGACTAGGGGCGGGTCGTTCCACCCTCACTGGCTGGGCTGGGGTGTAGACGGGGGGGGGGGGGGGGGGTCGGGCTACGGAACCTAGTCCATAACTCCCCCCCATATTCTTCGGCCGCGGAGGACCGCCTTGGCTCTGGCTCATCCATGGGGGCATTAGAGGGCCCTGGAGTGGGTGTGCAAATGGGTGCGTGTACTGTCCCCTCGCGTAGGGGGAATTCGTTGGAGGAAGCATTACCACAGGCGTGGGGGGGTGCTTTGCCTCCTTGTGTGCTGGGTCTGCGAGCTACGGGGCTTGATCTCAGGGTAGGCCCCCAGCGGGGTCCTTGTGGTGGTGGGGGTGGTTGTTGGTTGGTAGTGGAAGGGAGCCCTCCTGGTAGGCCTTGGCTCGCCTCCGATGAGGATTCCATTTTCATGGAAGAATTCGTTTATCTGGTCCTGATGTGCATGGACCGTGAGGGCGGTGAAGAGGCAGAGAAGGAACGCGGCCGGGATGGCTACACTCAGTTCAATAGTCAGTTTTTTGTTCTGGTCAGGGGTCATTGGTTGGTTTGTCATGGCTAGCACTGAGGAATCGTAGGGAAGCTTCGAGCTAACTGTTAGACCCAGGTCTCATGTGATCCAAATAAGCATAAACTCTGAGTCATATACCGGTGGACACCGATGACCAGAGTAAAGCTGTAGTGATGGACTCATTTAAGGCACGGCACTAGGTGCTAGTCGTTGAGAGAGTAAGATCGGTATTGATAAACTATAGCTCGAAGCTGAGGTATTACAGCAAGAGTCGTGCTACTTATATACTAAAGTCTGTGTGCTAATAATAAGTCCATCGGTAAGCGACAACGAGTGAACAACGAGTGTATGACAATAAGTCGAGTGGTAACCTTGCAGTGGAAGTGAGCCGTAGTGAGAGAATGGTAGTCGACGATTATAGTCATGGAGTTGGTGCGGCGAGGTGATGAGAGGAATCAGATAGTGGTGATTAGATAATGAAGATAAGCGCTTGGGCACTTAGATGAGGAAAATCGGAGAAAATGTGAATAAATCGTAACAACATGTATCCTTTGTATTCTGCCCATATCGCACCTGGGTAACTGATGCCTTTGTAGCTGCCAATGCAAACACCATTCTGATGATAGGGATGGTGGGCTGATTCCTTTCAAACAAGCCAAGTGCAAATGGATCCATCAGATCAAAGAGTTTTGCCTTTGGCTCATTTGTATATGATGGATCGTTTTTGACTTGCACCAAGATAAATCCCACGTTCCACACGCACAGCATATCATCGTAGTAGAGGTAAGGATAAACCATGTCTACCCCAGGCTGATTGTTTGCACAAAGGATTGCAGCAGCACGAGCAATGAAGCCAAGCAGAAGATGGCGATTGAGTAACTTCCACTGGTGAGTTTTAATCACATGATTGAAGGAAACTTTTGCATTGGCAAATGTGACATTGAATCGGAGAGGTGAATGCCCTTTGAGAATCATAGATGGGAATGCGCTGGAGATGCAGGCAAAGGTGTCATCCGTGAAGAGAGATGAGAAAAGGTCAAGGACAAGGGTTATTGGTATTTCTTTACTCCATGGATATGAAAGCATGTCAGGAATAGCTGCATCACGTGCCATGGTGAAGAAAACCAATACTAGAAGTTCTCCTCGGTCACCCTGATTGATGGAGAATCCATCAAGAACCTTCTTCAAGGCCAATGGCATGTCGAAGTTGTTGTAGCCACGTGTTATTAACAAAGAGGCCTCTGAAAGGATTGGTTCCGATGAAGATGTTGTAAGGAGATCCTCAAAGCCCACCCCAATCTTCAAACAAACATGCATGTAGTTCTGGACAAGGTTTTGCTCCTGAACCAAAGATACATACGAGGTGGAAGTGATATCGAGAGCCAGTCATTGAGCAAGGCAAACAAAAATTTCTGTATCATCAAGCAAACTGTGCTTTGGCAACCTCTGAAGGAGTTTCATCTGAGTGAACTCGATGATGTTTTCCTGCACTTGCATGCTGCCATATTCATAGTGTCCACCCCAGCTATTAGCCAAAGTAAGAGATAAGGCTAAGTAGAAGGAGAATCCGACTTACAGAGGCCGTCCCATGCATACAATGTGCTTGACCTTTGTGATGTCACTAAGTGTTGTGGCATCTGCGGATCCCAAGTGGTGTCCAGCCATAAAATGGTCGAAGCCGAGATCTGTGAATGGTGGTATCAAGGACAAAGTCCCTTCATATAACTGTGCTGAAGGGTACCATGGGACAGGCAGTGAGAAATTGTGAGATTTTCCCAGTGGTGGACAGAAAGAATGAAAACAGTGCCTTTTCTCGGAGCATTCGAAGGACATGTTGAAGGACTGAGAAATTGGACTGGAAGACCAATCTTCAAATCAAAGGGTTTGGTCAAGCAGTGGGCCTCATCCCACAAGATATAAATCCTGGGCATGTTCAAACACTCCTTCCATAGGTTGCCTATTTTTTCTCTGGAACAAGATCTGTCTCCATGTAAATGGTGTCTTGTAGACATTGGTAAGTGTTGAGAAGCTGTTTACTCCCAAATTTGGGTGACTGTTCAGTTATCACCACCGAAAGTCGATTTCTAAATGAACTCTTGGAGTGAGTATATTATTGATATATGTTGAAAAACCTGACATCTTCAGTGGCTGCTTTGACAACTTGTTGATAGAAAGCTGCTCATAATTGGGATGTTGCGAACATGTCTTGCCCCCTTGTCACTGTAGTCACAAAAAGCAGGTGCCACCATTTTAGATTCATTCAGATAACCACATATCTCTTTACTGTAGACTGCATCTTCCATACAGGCAAATAGGTGCAATGAGAAACCTACAGATATGCTGAAGGGAGTCACTTTCTGTCTTTGCTTCATTTAGATAGTCATATACTGCCTTCGTCGCGAAGGTGGGAAGCCTGAGTGTTTACTGTTATCTAACCACTCAGAACATGTATAAAAAAATACATACCACTAGTTGAAGCATCACGAAAGGTTGATTGGAATGACAAAGTATGTCTTGCTAAACTCATCAATGAGTTGTGATTTGCCCATCCCTGATGATTGGATAACAGAAACAAAGGGGGCATAAGTGTTGATTCGGTAGTTTTCCTGCAATGAGGTAGTGTTGCACATGGGCTTCCGAGGCCTTCACAGGCATGCCCTTGGAATGTATTGGACCACGACCTTTCCATGTGCTGGACATGTGATATAAATTTCATATAAGCAGGGATACACCGTATGATATCTTCACCCTGTGCCTGCAAATATGATGAAGTGGATGAATGCCAGCATTTCTGGTGGTGGAGGACCTAGCGATGACATGAGTCACAGTCCACGACCCCAGATACATAAGGGGTGTCTTACTCAGAAGCTGCATGCTCTTATGGAGACTGGCTATCAGACAGATGAGATTGAGACTACAGCAAGAACGAAGAACTCACAGCAGTTCAACAGAGGTTCCAAGTTTCGCTCCTCAGCTGGTTCTTCTGCCAAACTGGACGAGTATCTCGATGAGGCCCTGACTCTCAGGTCATAAAGTATATGCGACCAATCCACTATCAGAGGGCTCCTTCATCCACTTTTGGAATTCAGGGTTTGATTTTACCAAGATACATGTGCAGGGAAAACCAAAATATAGGAACCTAATCCATAGCATTCGCCTGTCAGCTCATGAACAGGGCTCCTGGGGGAGAGGTCAAAGATATGGTTTCGCATCTTGTAGGTCAAAGTAGCAAGATCATCTTTAGAAAGTAATGGGAGCTTTATGTGTTTTGCTGGAGGCAGATTCTGGAACTCAGGAGTTGGCGACCGTTTCGTCATGACCGCAGAGATTTAAAGAGGGTCAGCCAGTCTGATGAGCCACATGACGCCGATACTCCTAAATGTTGCTAGTCAACCTACTACTACTACTTCCACTTTAATGTACTACTGGCATTGATTAACACTTTTATATAATAATATTGTACTGAAACACCGGTACAGCGATATTGAATGTAGGTACACTGGTTGCTCTCCATATGCATGGGTCATATCACTGCAGTGTTCAATGTCCTCTTGCCTGAGCTCTACAACTCTGTGTGCTGTCTGATATATGTCTAATACGCCAGCAATTAATGTCAATTATGCGAACCCGGACTCTGTTACTCACTTCTTGTCTGACTCTGATATGATCCTATTGACTCTGGGGAGGAAAAAGCTCTAGCTGCAGAGTTAGGGTCACTACCAAAGAGGGGAGCCAGCAGCTGATTTATGGCTTCATGGGATCTCTAGATGACGACAAGCAGCAAACCTTGTGGCAGTTACACACAAATTCCTGACTCAAGGTCATGGAGGAGAGCGACTTTGCGGTAGGCGAGGATGGGAAAATTCTCCAAGATAAAGTAGTGAGTAGTTCCTTAATGGACACAGTTCCACCTAGTGTATCCTGGATGTCAGCAGAATTAAGGAATACAATACAATCTCGCTGACCTCCATTATTCTGAACTACTTTGTCATCGGCACCTTTCGCCCCGCCACCCTTAATGTAAGAGGTTCCGGATTCCTGCTTGATGGTGATAGTGTCCTGTCATGTAGATACTTCCAATGAAATCCAGATTATTGGAGCCAGGAGTAAGAACAGACCTCGCAGACAGCCTCCTTTATTAGAAAAGAATGTCAGCAAATGCTATCCTGGAACTCGTCGTTCAAGCCTTATGAACCAAACTACGGAAGAATCAGGACTTAGTATCCTAGCTGAATTAAAACCGATGCTTACCGCTAGTCAGAGTGCCCGAGCTCAAACAGTCGATTCCTTCCCCTTGATCTGAATCCTAAGAAAGAATTATCAATGAAACGCAGAGCCTCCCCGACGATCGCGACTCACAGTGATCACGTTCGAGAGGCTCGCACCGTCTTCAAGAAGAAAAACGGCGTCACTGTCACCACCTTCGGATTGACCTCCACACTCGGCTCCTCTGTCGTATCTGACATTATCACCCTGGGGGAAAAATCAATCCTGCATCGAAAATCATATAGCATCACGAACAATCGTCTTAGCTTCGGGGGAGACTAGTACTCGTAGGCTTGGATCTAGCACTGGCAAGGGTGTACGACAATAAGAGGTTTGAGTGGACTGCGAGACCAGGCAAGTCAGAAAATGCTTCGATAATACGACTTGCGTAAAGAACTACGCTCAGATTTCTTAGGCCGTAAGCATCGTGTCTGTCGATATATGCTCATTCTTATACTTTGCAGAGCCTGTCACGTCCGTTGTGCCTACGCAAGACAGTCAAACACTGCTTGTATCCACATTAGATTCTCATCTGCGGCTTATGGATATGACTTCGGGGGAAATGCTGAACGACTTTACTGGGCACACCAACGTGTCGTACCGGTGTCGTGGATGTTTTGGACATGGTGAGGCCTCTGTGATTTGTGGAGACGAGAAAGGAATGGTATGGGCTTGGGATCTTGTCGATGTGAGTCTGATTTTGCAAGATCACGGCTGATGTACTCAAGTGTCTCCAGGCAAGGCTGCTTCAACCAAATCCTCCTCCGAAGGTGCACGGAAAGGTCATTACGTGGACTGAGCATCATCCAAGCGGCGAGGGAGAGATGATCACGGCCAGCGCTGATGGAACATGTAAGGTGTGGCGCCATCCGGAGTGAGCTCGGTTCTTGGCATCTTGAAGGTCCACCAGGAGCTGTATAAAAGTGCAAATAGTATATCACTCCCCTGTAACATATACTAGTATGGCAAAACAAATCATAAGCACTTGCATCTAGAACTAGGCACTACCGTTTGGCTTGCGCCTGAGCCTCTACAAGAAGCTGAGAATCAGTTGTATGGCTAGTAAGATTTCATCGAACCTCGTCGCGTCGCATCCTCAAGCAGCTGAGTGTCAACGTTTTCCCCTGGTAACTGCACGTAACGAACGACGGAGCCACGAATAAAACAATTTTTCACTGCCATCTGCAAACAGCGCGTCAGATTGAGAGGATAACGCCAGAAGAGCGACGCACCATGTGTGGATGTCTAGCTGGATCCAAGACCTGAATGTTATCCAAACGAATGTTTAAGAACCTAAGTCGCTGTTCTTCGCTGTCTGAACTTCTGACACGAAGGAAACGTACTGGTCAACAGATTTGAGTACGCCTGTTATTGAGAGATCATTCTTGAGCTCGACGGTGACTTGCTGATCGGTCAGGGTCTTGAATACAGAGAAAATGAGCTGTTTTCGAGTCAGCAGAAGGTATCGTTGTGCCAACCAAGGACACTCACCATAGTCGTCGAAGAAATGTAAAGACAAGTCAGTGAGATAAGATAAGATCGAAAGATCATATCTTTCGAAGACCAATAACGTAATCCGGCTTAGTCCTTTATGCGACCAACATCGAACTCCGTGACATTGAGAGTCTCTGGCACTGTATTGGACCATTAATATGTCACCGGAACTCTATACGCAGCTGTCCAACCAAGAGAAGCTTGATCTTCGACGAATCCGTGGTCAGGTAAGTTAATTGTTCTCAGAACCATGGCTTCGCCTCGAAATGTCGTGATTGCTGACTGTCCTTTTAGCTATCGTGTGCTGAATGTCGTAGGTGCGTTTATTCGGCTGCCATTGCGATCCTGATTTACTGAGACCTGACCAGACTAAAACTTAAATGTGACAAACATATCCCTTGTGCCTCGTGCGGTAAGTGACCCCGACGTCAGAATAAAAACCTTACGCTCATAAACTCCCGTTTCAGCTCGCAGGGGTTGTGAATCGATATGTCCAACAGGTCTATCTTATGCTGCGTACTATATGGGTCAAGCTTACGTCGTATTTCAGGGACACTGTCAAATGGATCTGGGAAAAAGTTTGTCGGTTCAATGATCTACCAGCAGCGCGGGATACTAAGCAACAAAAATACAGATTAGTGATATCCGACACTGGTACGCTACACCAAAAGGTAGAAGAAATGGGACAGCGAATACAGGAGTTGGAGGAGGCTTTGCGCGACTTCCAGGCTTCGACTTCCAAGAAACCGCACCCTCTTCTGCGGCAAGAACTGCTGGTAATCAAGTATCCGTCCGGCATTTCTCTTCCTTCTACGCAGAGTCCAGATAATACATCTATGGAATTATCGGACGCTCTAGGTACGCTCACCATAGGAGATCATGGAGACGTCAAGTACTTTGGTCACTCCGCGGGTACAGAGGTGCGCTTCACTGCTTTTCGTAGACCTACTTTTGACCGCATTATCCTTAGAGCCTGTTGTTGGCAAGTTATTCTCTCGATGTACACTGAAGGACACGTTGATGACTATTATATTGTAGGCTGGTGCTGAAATGCAAAGCAGTTCACTAGACAACGGTGTGCGAGTCGTCCACCGGCTGTCACCCAATTTTCCTTTCAATCTTTCATCCGGCTGGGACGTCGAACAATCTCTGGAAATACTTTACGGTTTCCTTCCTCCAAAACTCCGTGCTTGGAGCTTGTGTGAAACTTTCCATCAACATGGCACCGTGGGCAGCCTAATCATAAACCGGAGTGAAATCGTTGCCTGAGCTCCTTACTCCAATCTATCGGTACCTGGGAGATAGAAAGCAACATCGCCAAGGGAAACCCCCACCCTTGTCTTGCCATAAACTGGCTGTCTTGTTTTTAGTTTTCGCGTTGGGTGCTCTGGTTGATTTAACTCTTCCACCTTATAATACTGAAGCCGATAATTATTTTGACCTTGGTTGCGCTACGCTGAATCTCTATCATATATTCAAGAGGCCTGAGATGGCAACTGTACAAGCTGTTATGCTCATGACTGCGTATCTTTCGCACGGTGGCAGGAGATATAGCATGGATGGAGCGTGGACTTTATCTTCTATGGCTGCCAAGTTGGCACAAAGCGTTAGCTTTTTTCTTGTGAATGCAAACTCTACTGACGTTCCCCTCTACAGCTCGGCCTCCGTAAGTTGTTATGCTCATGAGAGCTATGCATCTGAAAGTATTCTTCGCAGATCGAGAAAGTCCACATTGGAAAATGGATGCGACAACGTTAAACAAGAGGAGAAAACTGTTTTGGGAGGTTTTCTACGTAGACACATTCATGAGTCTTACTCTTGGGCGCCCTCCTTCAATCCGCCTCAGTTATGTTGACTGCCAATTCCCGATAGATGACGAAGAGACTCTTGATAACGACGGTAATCGCTTACCTGGACGTGAGTTCTTGTTGTCTTTCCGGTTTTAGGCCACCTTCCAATCACTCCATTCAACAGATAACCGATACAGATATTATTTTAC
The DNA here is from genome assembly GCA_030435655.1 of Armillaria novae-zelandiae. NCBI lineage: Eukaryota > Fungi > Basidiomycota > Agaricomycetes > Agaricales > Physalacriaceae > Armillaria > Armillaria novae-zelandiae. The sequence goes on along the minus strand of JAUEPR010000004.1, from coordinate 621,192 downwards.
GAAGAAGGTAACACTACTACTCCTTCGATTGTGCGCCCAACTCATGCTTTCGCTAGGTTGTCGCCAAAGTTATCGAACTTGTTCTTGGTGCAAAGCCGCCATCTTATCAGATCATCCTTGAATTAGACAAAGAATTCCGTCAAATGCGCCCTCCACGCCACTTGAAGAAGAACGGAATACTGGATGAGTTGTCTACTCCTGCAGAGTATATGGGTGTGCACTTTGTGTCGCGGTTACGAGCAATTAGTAAGTTATGAAAACTCTGTATTCTAGTTGTCCTCATTTTTCTGGTCAGCTGGGCTGTATATACATCGACCGTTCTTTGTTCAAGCTATACTGGGACATCCTGCAGATCCCTTATGTAGCCCGTTCGCGGCGTCATATCTTGCTGCCTACCGGTGCGCGTCCGGCATCATCCAGGCCCACGTCAAATACTTTGCAAAATTTCCGTTGTTACTGATGCGCTGGTGGGCTATCTGGGGTGGCTGTAAGTCTTGTTTTCCGTCCGGGAGACCTTACTGATTCCCGTCGTAGTGTTTTCTTCTGCAGTATGCCTCTTTATTGAACTTATCGGTTGTGTCACTGCTTACTGTAATTGCTGTAGATCATTGTGGGAACGATAGCCACACGAGCTCCACCCTCACCGATGGCATCAAAAGCATTCGCTGATCTGGGCCTGGTCGTTGATCCTGTTTGAAAAAGGTGCTCTTCATTCAGTGCGAGCACGCAACGGCTTGGTATAGTTGTTCTATCTATCCATTGATTTTTCCTCTGATGAAGTCTACAGACAATACTTCGACCGCTACGTGATAAAGCAGTTTCTATCTTTTCCCAGAGACAAGATCCCAGCGCCTCCAGTTTTCCAGATGACTCTAATGATGAGTTCAATGCAGCCGCCGACCTCGAATTAGAAATATTTGGTGGACACACCAAAGTCATCGTCAGCAAAATGCTCTCGCAAAGACAGCACATTCAAATTTGCAGCCGAGCCACCCACATCTACGATAGGCTCCACGCCAGATCCGAGCTCAATGCCGGATGAGTCGCTTGTCGATTACATGATCGAGCACATGGGTGATTATACGCTTTACCAACCTGACGATGTTTCATCGACGACATACACGTCTAACGCATTTAGTCCCATCCCTACGACCTACAATGACCCTCTTCAGGACGATGCATCATTCGAGAACATGGATTTCTCGGTACATCCACCACCACCATTCTTTCAACAGCCACAAGTCGATCCCACATGGAATCTGACTATGTCGTCTTTCCTTTCCACCAATCCAGATATAACGAGCGACTCACCGCTTATGCAGTTGCTGAACATCATGCCTCCTTTCGACAACACACAGACTGACTCACGAATGTCTGATGAGCCTAATGAATGGTCCTCTTTCATGCCAGATCCAATTACAATGGATGTACCGACACCGAACTTGTATGATTTGTAGGAAAGACTGGAAGTGCATTGTATCTTACATTCATACGTTCATGACTGTACATACCATTTGCGAATTCTTTGACCTGTTAAAGTCCGCTGGGACAAGTGGTGACTTGAAGCACATTTGTCAATGGCCCGGGAAATGAAGAGCGTGTCCATGTGCATACATGCGTTCTGTGCCCGATAATCGTGTCATTTTACCCAGGCAACGACCAAGGGTTCGGGAAGATGCCCCGGGGCGAAACACCGAGTGAGCACCGGTACCGTTGACCAGGTCGGGCCCGTGGGCCGCCGGTGCAAAGAAACTTCAAGAATTTGATCCGGTGAAATTCGTTAGTCAACTACCTCTCACTCCTCCCTCGCTCCCTCGCTCGCTCCCTTTCCTTTCCCTTGCAGCAACATTCCACTGGCATGGATATCTCGTGAGCATATATGTGTAGTATCTTGATTTCCCGCCGACGTTACGCTCTTCAGCTCAATTCTCCAGGGCGGCTACCATCATCCACTGCCTCGATCATGGCAAGGCAGGCGTCAGCTCACAAAATCGATGCTCATGTATCCCATCTTCATAACGGACGACCCGGATGCGAGTGAGGTTATTGAGAGTCTCCCGGGACAAAAGCGATGGGGGGTGAACAAATTGGACGAGTTCCTGGGTCCACTGGTCAAGAAAGGTCTACAGAGCGTGATCCTCTTCGGAGTACCGATGAAATGTATCAAGGTGCGTGTTGTCTATTTGCGCATATAACAGCTCTCATGGCTACTGCAGGACGGAAGGGGAACGCCAGCAGATGATCCCGCTGGACCCGTCATTCTTGCCATCAAGAAACTTCGCCAGCTGTTCCCCGGTCTTTACATCGCCTGCGACGTCTGTCTATGCGAGTACACAAGCCATGGTCACTGCGGTCTACTCCACGACGATGGTACTATCAACAACGCTCCTTCTGTGGATCGTATTGCCGAGGTCGCGGTCAATTACGCAAAAGCCGGGGCCCACTGCGTAGCGCCCAGTGACATGATGGACGGACGTATCAAGGGCATAAAACAGGGTCTCATTAACGCTGGACTAGGGAATAAGTGCACATTGATGGCCTACTCCGCCAAATTTGCCAGTGCACTGTATGGTCCTTTCCGGTGAGTATTGTATTCGAAGTCGCGTCAGATCCTAGTCTAACGCGCCTTCAGAGATGCTGCAGGGAGCGCACCCTCTTTTGGAGATCGAAAGTGCTACCAGCTGCCACCGTCTGCTCGGGGACTTGCCAGACGAGCCATCGTAAGGCGCGACCTTTCTCTCTTTGCCATCCGTTGACCGCAGTATAGCAACGCGATGCTACAGAAGGTGCCGACATTATAATGGTCAAACCAGCTCTTCCGTACCTCGATATCATTGCCGATGCCGCTCAACTTGCACCAGACCATCCTCTGGCTTGCTACCAAGTAAGTGGAGAGTTTGCGATGGTCGTTGCGGGGGCAAGAGCCGGAGTGTATGATCTCCGAACGATGGCCTTTGAATCCGTGAATAGTATGATCCGTGCTGGTGCGTGCATGTCGGTGCTTAGTGACCATACTGTGCTAATGGTCTGCCACCCCAGGTGCAACTCTCATTCTAACTTATTTCACGCCTGAATTTTTGGACTGGCTGGAAGATTAAAAAAGGGAAATCATGGTATTTTGAAAAGCTGTCTTTAGAGATGTAAAGCGAGTGGAATACAAGAATCGTGTTTTAATACTGTTTCACGGATCTCGGTCCGAAACTGAACTTTGGATCGCTGTCTGCCCCGGCAGACCATTGCTGTAACGTCCTTTTTAGCGACCGCATATTCTGTCGTCTGCGGCGCCTATATCGATACATCCCTTGAGCCAGTCAATCTACTTGCCAACCAAGTCCAACTTTTTGAACGTGCATTTCATCAAGTATGCTTGGGGATGAACGTACGCCGTATTTCTTTTCTCGTGGGTTGTCAGCAACTCAAAGGTGAGGACAGCCTCCCGGATGCTCAAATGGGTTACCGAGACGGCGGCATGGCTCCTATTCACCAGTTGGTTTTTCGGACCCGCCCCGCAAAAAATCAGTTGATGCTGGGGGTCCAAGATGGATAGACAAACAGCGTACTAGGTTTCATCGAAAGTGGATACCGAGATCTGCTTTACCATCATGTCCCCGGCTTCCTGCTCTCCTTCTCTCTCCGTCTACCGTTTCTGATCAAACCCACAAGAAACAACATTGAGACGATTATCGCCGCTTTGAACAGTTTTCAAACGCACTTCATGTTGTTAGTCTCCCTGCCATGGGCCAAGTCGTGATCTCAAGCAAAGGATGTCTAGAAGTTCCCATCGGAAAAGCATTTTGCTGGAGAAGTACTGTGGTGTGTCGCGGTTGACTTCGTCCTCCAGTAGTTGTGACATTGTCTCTGTAACAGCTATAGCCTATTGAGACGCGACTTCAGTGCGGCACCCTTGATTATAGCTAAATGTCTGCATTTCGTGCATGCGTCTCTCCAGCTGATCTGGCCGGCAAAGATGAAGAGCTCTAACCATTCCACCAGTGGACATCTGGACCCGTGACTATTGGTCGATCGCAGCTGTACGACGCACCGGCGTGGACATTCCAGGGAGGCTGATAATGTGATCTACAAGGGTTCCAGAAATCTTCGCTCTATGCACTTATAACACCGCCTGTATAAGTGCTCTGGTTTCGTTAGGGCGCGGAATCATGACTTACAGCCTATGAAATAGGAAATATCATCAAGGACGTCATGTTCAGAATAGATGACTAGTCGTTGTAACAATCGGTTGTCCCTACGAGAACGTGCACGGAGCCTCGGATGGATCAAGTATATCCGCATCGCGTGAGGCATCCTACCGTCATTCTGTTACTTCTATTCACCTCCATTGACATCAAGTAGCAGATTGATCGTGGTTCAGGTTTGTATTGCCAGGACTGCAACCTCAATAGTTTTATCACGCAAGACTTTATAAGCGGCGGACCAGGGTTATCTGGCAATGGGAAGGTTTCGACGCTTGCTTCCAGTTGCTGAATAGATCCGTCGTGCGTTCAGTGTTAATTTGATCTCTTAATCGTCGTGCCAAACAATATCACCTGGATGCCGAGAATTGTGATCCTTTCACTCTCATCCAACGTCGCAGTTCCGCCCTTACAGAGCATATCTACTGTCGCGTCTGAATGGACTGTAACCATGGGCTATGACTCTGAGGCAGCCCACACTGCCAGCCTGCGTTATACATTGTCTCTTGCCCAATCTTCTTCTATTGCATCCGAAGCAACGCTACTAGCGTCGATCCAACTAAGTTCTTCATCTCTTCGCGTTGTCGCAGATGGCAAGCGCCTTCTTTGGTCTCAAGCTTCCTTCATCTAGCGCGGTGGTTGTCACTATCTTCTGCAACAGTGATCTTTCTACCTGCTATTGCTAACGCATCAACGACAATGCACTTCCCGTGCTAGGGCTGTGCACAAGCCTATCAACATGCGTAGGAAAACCCACTAGAACATAATCGCTTCCTGTTCTCCAAATTCAAGCAGGGCACATCTTTGCATGTGCATATACCAGCCAGCTGAAATTGTCGATTAGAGTTCTATTCGTTCCTTGTGTGTTATGTGGGCCTTTCCTTACTGTCTGATGTCGTGTGTTCCACGCCGCCTAGTCTGTGGAAAATGCTATATCCCGATCGAGCTGAGATATTCACTACTCAGAAACTTGTACCTGGACCCTGAGCGAGTACTAGCAACTGGCAAATATCCAAACTATGGCGAGAGCAAATGGCACCCAACTTAGTGGTACACCTTCTTATCCGCTCGCGGGGTAAGCACAATCAGTGGCAATGTACAGTACTCATTCATACCAAAGTGTCTCGATGATTGATAGGCACACTCTCCCTTGGCTGTATCGTACCGTTTTGATTTGCACCGATATTGCGATCGGTGAATGATTTCGATGAGCACTGCTCCCAGGGTCAAAGTAAAGTTTGACTTCTCCTATCCACGGCGAATGACCGCAATTGGGCGTTGCTGTGGTTCTAGGTCTAACTAGTAGTATTCGACTCTTAGTAAGATCCCACAAGTCGGTGTGGGACAACATACCAAGAGCGGAAGTATCACGCATCTATCTCCGCCATTCTCGTAAAGGAATGCATCAAACTTCCTAGCCGCTGAGTAAGTAGTACCCGTTCTGCACGTCTTGTATGATCAACACTTGCTTCTTAATTCTTTCGCAGACAAAGATGCGAACGGTACAGGTACAGAACCTTCAACAATCTGCAATACAACCGTCTATTTTAATTTCTCAGGTGAACTCCGTCGCTAACTTGAAGCATCGCAAAACTGTTCAACTGGATTGTACCTACCTACTTCAACTCTGCCATTTGCACAGCTTCTCTATATAACCCTCACAGTTTCCAATCGCTCCTTCATTCCAACCATCCAGATCAGACCTGCGAACTTGTCTATAACTTCAAGTCTGCGATGACTTCCCAGAAAAATATCCCGGCTAATCTCACAGATTCCGACGAGGTGTTCATCATGCGCACTTTAGATATGACTCTAAATTACGGAATACTCACCTCCATGTTGAATGGTGCCATTCCCCAACTCGTTTATTAAGGTTAAGCGTGGCTAATCAAACTATAGGCATTTATACCGGAATTTTCGCCGTCGCTATGTGGGCGATCTGTGAGTACTCACTGTCTCTTCGACCTCTTCTAATCCACAGGCACATACAGTTACCTCCTCTCATAGAATTGCAAAGGGAATTGTCGCTATTACTGTACTCCTCTATGCCACCATCGAATTCAATTTCGCATATAGGTAGCTGGCCGCTTCTATCTACCATCTTCATCAAGAACGGGGAAAGCTTCTGGACGGCATATAACACTAATGCTCCCGGGAGATCAGTTGACATATTGAGTGAGGCTGCTGCAATTGCCAGTACTATTTTTGCAGACTGTACCATAGTATTACTCTATTCCGCATTATACAAACCGAATCACTAAATGTTTATTTCTGTAGATTTGGCGTTGTTGGAACGTCTGGGGACAACGTTGGATAAGCATCCTTCTGCCTGTTCTTACATTCCTTCTAGAGATAGGTATGTTGATCTGATAGTGTACACTCACACTCATACAACTGATAATGTCACAGCCTTCAGGATTTTAGCCACCAACTCTGACCTTGCCGGCGATTTTACGCTTGCTGCTTTTTACCGGCTGCTTTTTATTATCTTCGTTCTCATAACAACCGTTTTGTGCACGTTGCTAATCATTTGGCGTGTTTGGACTGTTGTACGAGCAAGCCCTAGTGCAGGACATCGCGGCTTTGGAGCATACCAACGTATCGTCGAAATTTTAGCGGAGTCTTCGGCATTATATTCCGTGACATTGATTCTTTACGCAGGAATTTCGGAGAGTAGAGGTCAGTTGTTGGCAGTACTTCGATTTATTTGCTGCTGTTTCAAAGGTATCTACGAGACTTTAGGATATGCTTCATTGAGATGACGAAAATACCATACAGGGCATTGCTCCTACAATGCTTGTTGGACTCATCGCTGCTGGATACACCCGTCCAGATGACACATGGAAAGGAAGTGTGTCTTCGTCGCTTCGCTTTGGGGTTACTCAACCACGCAACGGCAGCCATGGTAGGACCTTCGTTGACAGTGACGTTGACTCGGAAGGTCAGTTGGAGGAGAATGATATCGAACCTGAGCGGAGAGGTTCTCAGGTCGACGAATCTATATTGGATGATGAATAGAGCTGCTGGTAATTGCAGCGAGTTAAAGTAGTTGACCACTACACACAAGCAGTAGATACTAGAGTTTTGTTGACATCAAAAAAACGAAGATAGACTTTGAAGTATTTTCTGTTGCTCAAGGACGATCTAAGTCTCCCTCGAGGGGGTTCCTCAACTCGTGAATTTTATATTTTCTTGTCTGGCAGCAGCGGGGGTAACTTACGGTGCTGACTTCGTATGCTCGCGGATCTCGGTCCGAAACCCGAACTCCGGATCCATGCAACGTGGGTTCTTTCTCTACTACTACCGTCATCATGGCAGACGTACGGATATCAGCTTTTGTCGCTGTAACATCCGTAGTCTTTCTAGCAACCGCATATTCTGTCATCTACGGCACCTATGTCGATACTTCAGACCCCCTACTTTCTCATCTTCCTCATCCCTTGAGCCAGTCGATCTACTGGGCAACCAAGTCCAACTTTTTGAACGTATATTTCATCAAGTATGCTTGGGGATGGACGTCTGCCGCATTTCTTTTCTCGTGGGCTACGAGTGGCGCAGACACGAGGACAGCCTCCCGTATGCTTAAATGGGTTATCGAGACGGCGGCATGGCTCGTGTTCACCAGTTGGTTTTTCGGACCCGCCTTGCTAGACCGTGCCATTCTGGCATCGGGCGGCGACTGTTTCGTTTCGCTTCCTTCTGGCGAGATAGTAACGGTCCCTCACGACTTGTGCTTCACCAAGTCGACATTGACACCTGCCGAAACCCACCTATTCTCTGCTTCATTCGTTGCCCCTCCAGGGTGGGAAGGGAAGCCCAGGCTGAGGAGGGGTCATGATGTCTCTGGACATATCTTCCTCCTTACTATGTCCATCCTCTTCCTGGCCGACCAACTTCGCCCGTCCCTTCGCCATCCGTTTACGCAGTGGCCTACGATACACAAATACGCTGTCGCGGCAAACATAGCTCTAATTGCGACATGGCTCTTCGCCAGTGCTACAACAAGTGCTTATTTCCACTCTCCTCTAGAGAAGTTTACCGGATACGGTGCGTCTTCAAGTCTTGGATGCTCTTCTATACTGATATATTGGCTAGTCCTCGGCATAATGTCATTTGGTCTCACTCAAATACCATCTCTAATCCAGGCAAACACGGTGCGCACGGAAAAGCTACATTCAAGTTAGAACGTTCAATCGTGACGTTAGAAGGTCAAGTAGCGCTGTAGATACCGGTGACAATGTCTATGAAATTAGTTTATCGAAGCCCGCATTCGCCGTATAACTGATGCGCAAGACGTCTATCTAATCAAAACGTCCACCAAGATATCAACGTCCAGAACAGGAGTGACGGCCATATGATGCTAATGGCGTCCACAAATATGCTCTGCAATATACCCCTTCGTAAAAGAAATGCGTCAGAATTCCGTCCTTCGACCAACAACGCGAAGCTCCCGCAGAATCCACCCCAAGACAGTGTAGGCAGACGCATGGTACGGATAGTGATTCGCCGCCGCCTTCCAAACAAAACAAAAGTCCATGACCATGACCGGCGGGGTGCATGAAGGGAGAAAGGTTCTGAGCTCGACGATGACTCGAGCTCTGAAGACGTGTGGTAATCAGCTGTAGCGACGGAGTGCTCTGGAGCCCACTCGTCATGCATGAGACGGGTATCTCTGGTAGCGTATTGTACAGGGAACATCAGATCCTCTTCTTCTCTATCCTGCGGGTAGTATAATGGAGAGTTCAAGGGTGTTCCCTGTGGATCGGGATGTGACGCAGCGCGGAACGTTTGCCCTGCAGAAGAAGAAGGTGTCCTCAGCGCAGAAGGTAGAGAGCCCGTTGGACTTATTGGTACCCAAGCGCTTGACAGTGATGGACTGGTAGGAAGCGCTCTGGCTGATATTGAAATTGGGGGTAGGAGCAACTTCATTCGACGTTGTCTAGCCAAATTGAAAAAAACAAGTCCAATGAAGGTCAGGATTATTAAAGGGAGATAAATATGACTGTATATCCCATTCTGATGGGGGAGTGTGCATGAGGCATCTGCGTATGATGGTTTATTCTTCGACAAAGCGACTGAGGGATCGGAAAGGGACAGTAACTGGAATCCTGGATATTCGATATGTCTCGCCATGGAAAAGGATTTGACGGTGACTTCCCGGACATCCTTTTTGTGTTGGGCTTCACGATCTGGAGAAGGAAGTATGTGCTTGTAGTCACAATAATCACGATTGTCTCCGCTATTTAGACAGTTATATTGGCAAATTTCTACTGACGGGACGAAGAACTGACCTGTAGACAACAATAGGCTGTAATGTCTTTAGAAGGAATGAGGTGGTCTGTTTTCCAAAAGTGTTTTGATAGCCATGACCGGCTCCTCTTCGAATAGATCCCTTTTCTCTCAGAGGACCGCAAGATGCAGAGTCCGGTCGAGCCAGAGGAATATGCGTGAACAATACGACGGGGCTGGAGTCTGAAAGGCGCCCTTCAGCATTGATATTTGTCGGGAAAAACTATGAATCAACCTATAACGATAGACTTGACAAACTCCAGCGGACCTTCGGGAACAGGATCCCAACGATCATACGGGATGCCTTCAGCGGATCGCTGGTAGTCTTCATCTACCAAACCAGGAGCATCAAGAAACAAGAATTGATGACTCCGTATGGTCGCTTGGTGATTGAAGGGTCCAAATGTCATAAAGTAATTCTGTCGGACCTTCTTAGACAGCGCGCGGGAGACGCCCATGCTGCAAACGTAAGATCAGCCACTGGTTGCGAGAACGCTGACAGAGCAAATTTACGCACCCGACGTCGTTATTCCCAGGCACATAATGAACCACAATTGAGTTGTGGAGAGAGAACACAGACCGGAACTTGTCGAAATATTGCTTGTACCTGCGAGCGCGCTCAGATAGACGAAAATGATAATGTTTCATGAAGCTTACTCGTTCTCTGATCGCACATGCTTTCCGCTAGCAAGCATGTCACCGAGGAAGATAACTACGTCGGGCTTAAAATGCGCAGCTACGTTCCAGTTCTTCTTTAGGTTCAAGTCGAATATAAGTTGGCGAAGAGAACCTAACCAAGCGGTCTCTTCATAGAATATCGACGGATGCCTGACCTGAGGATCTGATATTATCATGACATGGGTGGGTCTCTCCTTAGAACGTGCCTTAGAAGCAAGTCTAAGTAGTAGAATAAAATGTTTGGAGTATGTTGAATACTGACCAGTGAAGAGTCTGGCCATCTGCACGACGCCAAACTCCAAAAGTAGACCCCAAAGTCGCCCCAGAAAATAACAATCGCCCAGAAAAGTCTCAATCCGTTGACAAGGACAGGGCGTGTCAAACGCAAGTGGGTCGAAGACCTGAGCCTTCTGCGTTCCTTGAGACCCATTTCGTGCCAGATATCCGAGATTTTCTATGCTGTCTCCAGCTGCACGGCGTATGCTGGGAGACAGCACCAATAAAGTGGACAAGTCTGAGGTATGGCGGAAAATCGTTTAGCTCGACAACGTGTCTTGTCAAAAGAAATACCGGCCATTTGATCCTGTTTGGCACTTCTTGTCTTCTCGCCGGCTATCACCCTAATTTTAGCAATCCTTAAACGACTTTATTGTTACCGTTCGGATTGCGTTCCTTTGTTCAGCCAGGATAGGACAACAATCGAAGGATATGTACCTGCTGTTTCGATATGATATGAACTTCTCGGTATTTCTCTTTTCAACATCTGCTACTCATGACTCTCAAATTTTTCAGTTTTCTCCGTGCACGCAAAGCGGAGGCCCAGTCCATGGCGTTGACTGCCGACGGTGATTTCTCTGAAGTCGACTACCCCCGCGGCCCCATTTCTCCTGTTGACATGCGCCCGGTCCGTGTTGCCAGTGAGGTGGAAAGTAGAGACTCGGCACTAGACCATTGGGAACCCCAAGTCAAGGAAGAGACGAACCGTTATCACCTAGAGCCAGTCGTGGTCACCTCTACCCCCATGAGGATACCGCCGTTTCTCGTGGAGGCAAGACAGTTGCCGACTGAGACCGCTCCATCCCCCCCTCCTCCCGCTCCAAGTCCCCATTCTTCAGACCGAAGCCAGACCGCGCCATTGCAGCCAAGGCCGCTTTCGATTCGCGATGAGGATCCTGTGTTGTCTACGCCACACATCCGTCACAAAGAATGCCTACCGCCAGTAAAGTTCAATGGCAGGCGTTACAGGTTCAAATATGAACTTGGTTCAGGAGTGTACTCTCGTGTTTTATATGCCCAGAGAACAAAACAGGACGAAGAACCAAAACCCGTAGCAGTCAAGGTCTTCCATAAGAGTATGCTCGCAGGCACCTCAGGCACCACTGACGGAGAACCAGTGCCGCGGAGAATAAAATCGGAACGTGTTATTGATGAGAGAAATATCCTGGAACAAATCACTCGCGAGCGTCTACCTTTTCTAGGGAAGATATCTGCCTCTTTTCAAGATGAAAATTTTGTTTATCTGGTCATGGTAAGCAATCCGTCTGTTTGCCGTTTGCTTACGCTCCGACTGACATCAATCAGCCATTGTGTATGGAATCACTTCAAAACAGGCTAAACGATCTGTGTAGGGCAAACCTTGCAATGAAAGATGATCAGCTTATGCTACATGCTGCAGAACTCGTATGTTTATCTATGTCTTCTTCGTTTCAATTTCTAACTCTCCCTCGCTTCGCAGCTGATTGCTTTAGAAGGGCTGCATGGTCTAGGATACTACCATCTGGACATAAAACCTTCCAACATCATGATATCTGGGACCGGCCACATACAATTGGTCGATTTTGGTATTAGCAAGCCCGCCGCCAATGCTCTTGGTCATATCTACTACAGCGAAGTCATAGGCACACAGGATTGGATAGCTCCTGAAATCTGGAGGAGACGCTTGTTTTCTGGGTCTGCTGCTGATATATGGTGTTATGGCCTCGTACTATTCTCCATGTTTCAGTGCCCACACCAGGTGCGTTGGCTATATCACATTCTTGTGACTTGGCATAACCCGTAATTTGTTAGTTCGTCTTCTATAAGGACCCACGTCGCCGGATAGAGATATGCGAGAAAATGAATCCGCGTGCAAGAGATTTGGTCTTTTCACGTGTAGGTTGCCCTTGATATTGTAATGTGCATGAAGCTGCTTAACTATTTTTCGAAGCTTCTTGTGCAAACACCCGGAGACCGATACAGTATTCAACAAATAAAAACGCACATATTTTTCGAGGATGTGTAAGTAATAATATACCAACTGTCCCTGATTGGCAATAAAACAGATCTTCTGCAGAGATTTCACGCTTATCAAAGAGAAGAGAACAAACCGTAGGTTCTACATTCTTATTGACAGCTGCCACTTCTAATTCGTAACCATCATTGTAGCGCCATACCGACCAGATGCAGTGAAACGGAGGGACAACAGGCCATTCGAAGTACCACCCCCAAACATAACGATGTCGGTTGATCCACCGCTGCTAGCAGCTGGTGTACCTTACGCTGATAGATAATTATTGTTACGCTTATGACTGTCCAAGAATAGTCTGTTTAATGCAGAGTCCATATCGTAATCATGATCGTAAAATACGTAGTCGTACATCGTAGTCAAATAATTCATCATCGAGAAGTCCTCAGTTATTCCCAATCGCTATCACCATCATCAGACGAATCGACTGCCTTCTTGTCACTAGTCTTCGTTTCGCTTACATTCCCCGATGATAGAAGATCGTAGCTTTCTTCGCTGCTCTCTCTGGGACTCGTCGTTGCAGGCGTATGTGTCTGTGAAGATGGCACAGACGTATTGGCCACGAGGGGCTGCCCTTTGGGTTGTATTGTGCCCTCAGAGGCGTGCAGGGCTTCTGCTTGAAGAGCGCCACTTGGGACCTCGTTGTCGTCATCGTCATCGTCTTCCCAACTGAAGTCCTCTTCGTTGTCCATCGACCCTGAGATAAGAAGTATTCATAAGGAAGTCGATGGCTATGAAATCTGAATACCACTTACTTCGAATTAGGGCTTGCCGTTTCTTTTCTTCTCGTGCAATTTGATGTGCACGGAAGAAGTACCTTGTCCAGAACGTTTCTCTTGTCATTTCTGAGGGCACTGCATGATGGAGCGGCGTCAAAAGATATGCGGATGCTGGAATGAGTGTTGACTTGCCCAAAGTATCCTCATTAGCCTTTAACCCTGCACTATCGACCGGATCTTGGAGAGTGGAATTGATCTTGTCCTTCCATTCCTCGTTGTCAATACCACCCTCCTTGCTACTGACGTCGGAAGCAAGCCACTGAGCATACACTTCCTTCGAGCCTTGATCAACTTCCGGGTCACGTCTGATGATTTCTGAATCATGCTTGAGTCTCTTGAGAAGAGCCTCAGCTCTGGTAGCAACGGCACGCTGACTAGTTGCCTTCCCTTTCCCCTTGTCAGCGCTGCCGGTTTCTGAGGGATCTGCTGGAAGCATCCACATATCTGACCCATCCCATACGAGACCACTGCCATTCGATTCCTCTGGGGGAATGACTTTGACGGCATCCCTTAGCACGTCACTGGCCTCCTTGATAGCCTCTTTGAGCAGGGCCTCGCTCTTGTGTACATAATCCTCCGCTTGAGACCGTGTGACGCCCTGAACACGTTGGAACTCTGTGGAGAGAGTTGTCCGTAGCTGGACAAAGTCAATAGTCTCGGAGGCGTGCTTCAATGAGTCCGGGATATGGTCTTGTACTGTTGCGACGATGCTGGGAGGAAGAGTTGACTGCAAGCGAGAGAACAGATTCTGAGAGGATGTGGACGACGACGCAGACTCTTCGCGATCTGTCGGCGTAGAAGCTGACGGTGTCGTCTCCGATTCGCCTTCAGTCGGTGATGCAGCACTTGGTTCCGTACTGGTGTACTTAGTCAGCTCCTTCTGCGCCTGGGTGACGACTTGTGAGAAATCTTTCTTTGCTGTCTCGATGGCAGTTTGACTCTACCGGATATCGTTAAGGTCGGCAACGGCAGAATGAATCACAAATACCTGTTTCCGAAATCCACCCCAGAAGCGATTCAACTGGCCTAATACTTGAGTGACTTCTTCATTGAGGCTCTGCTCAGGCTGGCCAGATGGTGGTGTGCTGGTCCCCGCAGCAGATATATCGTACGGGTCAAGGAAGCTCATTATGGTCGCGGTCAGGGCGTTATTTCACATTCGATGACAACAAAATTGAGTGACGTAAGCAGAGATATAGTACAAAGTTCACTACATATTCCAAAATCCGTATCTACATGTTTCAGGCAGCGACAGTAACACATTGCGGCTCAACCATTGTTCCAAGCCCAGCAGGTTTTATATCATGGCCGAAGGCTGTCTCCTGGAATTGTACCTTGTGTGCACGACATTCGGCAACGAAATCGCTGAACATCTGACAGACTGTAAGGACAAGGCGCTGCATCTGCAAGTAAAAACGTACCTCGATTGTATCCAAAGGACCACCGGCGCTTTCGGGATGGAACTGCACGCCCCACACCTTTTTTCCAGACTCCTTAGTGGACTTTATCCCTTCGACAGATGAATCATTGCAGTTGATGAAGAATGGCTCCCAGCCTTGAGGGAAAGGATCCTGTAGCTTGAGAGCATACTGGTGATTTTGGCTAATGGAGGGGTTAGCGTGGATCAGAAACTATGGCGGAAACGAAGCGAACCTGGTGACATATACTCTGCCAGCCTTGATAGATCCCGCCGAAGCTAAGGCAAGAACAGGTTGGTTGTGACCACGATTGCCAAATGTCATCCTGTACGCATCCAGTCCAGCAGCCATGCCGATGACTTGATGTCCCATACAGATACCGAAAACTGGTTTATCCCACTCTTGTAGCGTCTTTCGAAGCTTCAAAGCGGCTTCCATGCAGTGAGCAGGATCACCTGGTCCGTTCGTCAAAAACAATCCATCGTATTGGTCCCGGACGGTATTGAAATCGTAGTTCCAAGGAAGAACGGTGACAGCAGCGTCGCGGCGCACCAAAGAGCGCAAAATGTTGGCTTTGGCACCGAAGTCTAGGACTGCAATTTTAATGGAGCCTCCGGGATTGAGGATATAAGGAGTTTTGGTGGAGATCTGATCAACTAAATTCTCGCCTGTTGGGTCCCAATATTCTTCAGAAGTTGGAGGGGGTAGCGATACGTCGGGCCCAATGGCAAGTCTGCCCAGTGTTGTGCCTTGGTCACGAAGAAGCCGGGTGATGGCACGAGTGTCGACACCAGTGATACCGGGGACGTTATAACGTTTACACCACGAGGCAAGGGATTCCACAGCAGAATGATGGGAGAATTGTTCGGCAACATCACCGACTACGATAGCAGAGCATTGAATTCCTTTGGATTCGAGCACGACACCGACGTCTTGTGAGTCAGACGGCGCAGTGTTTGCGGGAACACCGTAGTTGCCGATGAGGGGCGTGGTGAAGACTAGTATCTGACCTCGATAGGAGGGGTCTGTCATAGATTCTGTGTCTAGAGAATGTATGTTCAACATCCATTTGAACCAAACTCGATGAAAAAACACACAAGAAGTAATAGAAGTGGAGAAGACGGTTTCCCCAAAAACGCTCCTAGGAGCGCCGAAAGAACGTCCATGGAATGATTGTCCTGTTTTAAGATGAATTGAAGCAGGTAGGGTCGATATGGGTCCGACTTGAGTAGCAAAACCTCGTTGAAGTCGAGGAAGATGAAGGATGTATCGAGACAGCATGATGGGCGGATGTTTCAATGCGCCAAAAGAGAAAATACGAGGTCACTCAGATAACTGAAAGGCAAATCAGAATATGAAAACGAGAAGAGAGCCGAGCTCACTCGTCCCGTGTGTTCTGCGTGAAGAGCATCAACTTGCGAGAGATGCAACACTCAGTGGTAGTAGTTGAATTTTAACCTGGGTACGAGATGAAATTTTTATGATGCGACTGCTGACAAAGCCATAGCATGTGATTGGACGCGCTCAAGTGACCCATTTATATGGAGCCAGAGGGCGCATGAGCATGGATTAGTATGTAGTATATTACGCATGTATGATGTCTCTCAACACGTGGAAGGTTCAATAATATACAATTATGGCTAAATGCAAAGAAACAACGCAGGATGTTGTCAAGATTTTTTATTTATTTTGCTCCTGCTCGACGTGATTGAGGGATATGAGACGTCCTTTCACTACCATCGTCACTATCACCATCAGAAGAACCAGACTCGTCGTCTGGTACACCACCATATAAGTCCTGGAGCGTTGGACGAGAAAAGTCCGCCTTTTGCCACCCAGGCGGCTGGCTGGAAAAGAAAGTCCTCTGGCTTCCAATGTCTGTCAGCCTACGAAAAGAGCTGGCAGTTATATCCGGCCCTGATTTTACTGTTGCCTCGACTTCATCCTCATCCTCTGAGTCGTGCGCGGAAACAGCTTGGTATTGAGTGTAGGGAAATGGATGCTGACTCTCTGAGGGAAGGAACAGGGGATCGTCGGTTGGTTGGGAATCATGTGAGTCCAACGAGCTGGTCCCTTCAGCTATCTGTTGCGACGTTGCCTGAAAGGCTGGACGGCGATCGTTGGGAGTACTCGACGTGACTTCACCGTAGTTCACCGAAACAAGTTCGTCGATATTTATAGAGGAATCGGGGTCAGTATTGGGAGAAGAGGGTTTGAGTGTCGCCCACGTGTCCAAGGATTGTCGGCGCAGCTTACTGGGGGAAACAGGTGGAACATTGTCGAAATCGACGGGCTCCAGTGATGCTGGATATTGAGTAGGGGGCAACTGAGAAGCGGCAGCTTCTCCTTCTGAAACTCCATTCAATTTCCCTATTTTTGACAACATCGGTGGTCGCAGACGAGACTGTTGAGGCGAGAGTGATGCGCTTTTGCCCTTCATCCTTTTGAGCAAACCATTGGGTCGACGGGGTGGCGACTCTACGTGAGTCTGTAGTGATTGCTGTGGCTCATCAAAAGATCCTATGGGTGAAACTGGGTCGGGCTCAGTGAGGGATTTGGGAGGAATCGGAGATGCAAGGAACTCCTCAGGCGCATCAGGCACAGTGATGCTATTCACGGGATGCCTATCGTCTCCCGAACGTTGTTCAGCATCTTTCGAAGCAACATCGTTGCCGTCAGCGGCGGAAGGCTCACGCGAGGAGGAAGATTCCACTAAAGGAACAGAGGTTTGCCGGTCTGTTTCAGAAACTACGTCGGGGGAGTCGTCGTCGATTTCTTCTTCCGATGAGGACGCGTCCGCAGCAGTAAAGCTACGATACTTCGGATGAATTTCTTCATCTTCTTCAAGTTCTCCAGCAACGTCGTCCCCATCTCCACCCGCGGCGACAGCCGAAAGAATTTGGCCAATATCCGCGCGCGCACGTTGGGGCCCTCTGATCAAAGCCCTAAGCTCTTCATCATCTCCACAAATCATCGCATGCATGGGAACGTCCCTGCTAAAACTACTTTTGCCGGGGGGGGTACCTCTTTTGTGACTGTTATTCTTCAGCCCAGACCCAGACCTTGTCTTTACCACAGACGCGGGACTGGTAACAGGCCCAAAAACATCGATCTCGGTGGGGGATGCTGCCAGAGAGCTATGACGCTCTAGAGGAGCATGCAAAGGTACTTTCTTCAACGGACGACTTTGCGTTTTCTGTTTAGATGTTGAGGTTGACGATAATTTAATTTTGGCGACCTGTACTATGGCCGTGGGGGGCCCGCTCGCAATAATAGGTGAAGTTGCCTTGGAAGCGTCAGTTGAGAGGCTGATATCAGTAGTGACTGCATCATTCACGGCAGCTGGATTTCTTCGCTGGGCAAGGGCAGCTCTGACCGTGGCTCGGGCGGCCTTTAATACCTCAAGAGTTGAAGGCCCATTCGATGTCTCTGATATGGCCAGAATCAAGATAAGCGTGTGAAATTTGTAAAGAAACATTACCGTCAGAATCTTCCGTCTTTCGTCCAATGCGGTTGCCTGGTCGATCCTCTTAGTTGAAACCTCTGGACTGCTGACAAAACTACACCCACCTTTCGTAGAATCTTCGCCAGGTTTAGTTATTCCTATAGGGCGCTTCTTAGCATTCTTACTCGAGAGGGTTGCTGGGCTGGGTACTTCGTGATCTAATTCTCGACCTAAAACTGTGGATTTCAATTCGCTCATGAATTAGTAGCAGTTATAGATACTTACCGGAGCGAAAAAATTTGTCATAAGCGTCTACGACAGTTTCTTCGGCTTCGGCTTCATTGGGAAGGACTGTTTTCTTTTCCTTCTTTTCCTTCTTTTCCTTTCCCTTCTTTGTAGCGGTGGAGAGGGATTCTGAGACGGGGATCTCTGGTGTGAGAGCGATACTCTTTTTGATAGAGTTTGAGACACGCGGGGCTTTTTTTGCAGAGGATTTAGATGCCCCTAGAACATCTGGGTCGGACAACGAAGATGCACCGTGAAGTGACTCCGCCTCCGTTGCTTTTTTCTTACGTGTCTTCTTAGAAACTTGCACCTCCGCCACTGCAGGAGGACTATCCTTTTCGGCCCCATCCGTCCGATCCGGTTTTATCGATGCTTTGAGACTCTTTTTGGATTTCACAGTGTTGGCACTAAGATGGAGGTCGCCAGAAGTAGGGCCATTGGATGTAGAATCACTAACTTCCTCCTTCCTTTTCTTCGGGGCGGCTCCAGAAGACTGTTCAGAAGGGTTGAGCATGTCTACGTCGCTAATCGAATCCGAAGTGCCCGCTGTGATAATGCTTCGTTTCTGCTTTTTCCGTTCTGGACTGGCTGTAACATCGGCAGCTGGTGCCGATTCCAGAGCGATACTATTGCCTGAATAATCCTTCAAGCTATCTTCGTCCGCAATGCGTTTTCGTTTTCCATGTTTTGCAGGCGAGGATTCAGCCGAGGGGCTGGCATAGTCATTCACGCAAGAATTCTGGCTCGTGAAACCCGCTTTCGATGTATTTCGCTTCCGGGAATGAACGGAAGTAGGTTCGTCAGAGGGTGGGAGATGTGTAGTTGTGGCAATGGTCTTGCCATCATGTATCTACGGAGAATTAGTTGAAGGCCGGAACAACGAGCTGAAGTCTCTTCACCTCTTCTGCTATGACACGGACAACTAAAGACGCCATGGTCTTCGCAAGAAGGTGAAATGCATTGAAATCGTCGTCTAGCATGAGCAGAATTAGAGCGCTGACTTCAACACATGAAAAGAGAGCTTACCGTCTTCTAAAGCTATGCAATAATCTCCCTGTAGGTGGTCTAGGTGAATGGGCGAGGCGGAAGAAAGACCAAGTTTTTTGCGAACAACATCTTTCATCTCCTGGAGTGAATTCTCTACAAGACAGGAAATATGTCAAGTTGTCTGTTTGATATCAGAAGATGTCCAGGTATTCAGCTTACCAGAAAAGATACGGTTAAATGTCCTTATAGGCGAGTGGAAGGTGATGACAGCTCGCGGCTCGTTCGCCCTGCTAGGTGCCATAGCGCGCGAAAGGATGAAAATCGGAACGAAGTTGAATCGTCGCGTCGCCACTCGCGTGCCACTGCAGACAAGCAGTGACAAATAACGCCCTCTCAATTACCACCATGGCCGGGGCACATCGTAAGTGAAATTTCTGGTTGTGTACACATTATTCTGAGACTCGTTTTTCTCAGCGTCTGGATTCAATCCCCATCTGCCGGGCTTCAAGCACAATTTTCTGGCCAAAGCGCTAGGTGCAACCATGTGGTTCTTCATCTTCTATCGTGCCAGGTGCGTGTCCAACATCTGGGCATTCAACTGCACCGTTTATGATTTCATAGAAAGGATGGGAGTGCAAAATTACTAGTGGGGCCTGCAGTTGTATCCTTTGTTCTTGGACTGAACGTTCCCAGGGCAATCATCCGTTCCTCGAGCATGGTGACCATGGAGCACATGGCGAGCATCACTGATGCTGCAGAATTGGGGAGAACAGAATACTGGCCTCATGTATGGGCGAACTACGGAAAGAAATATGATTACAGATGTCACTGGATGTCCATTGGGCGGCGTAGAATGAACACTGTCCAAGGCAACTGAGAGATTACTAAGAATAAGAACGAATTGAGCAGCGGAGCTGGCACATCAAATACAATAATAGTGGGTCACATCAAACAAGCATCCTTCCCTGTCTCCCACCACCACTACAATCGTATGAGGCTCCCTGTCAGAAATCGGCTCGCGGCGGTCAGTGCTTTACGAACGCTCTGGATAATAATCATCCTATGGTTTGAGCTCGGTACTTTTTACTACGCTGTTGCCCGATGTTCATGGCCAGATGTTGATGTCGTCGTCCGTCCACTCTTTCACGCATTGTTTCGTCAATTGATTTTAGCCCAGGCTCCAAAGGATTATATCAAACATGTTCTAATTGTCGCTGACCCACAAATTCTGGACCACCGTTCTTACCCCGGTCGTCCTGCGCTCTTGACGTTTCTCTCAAGACTGTTCACGGATTTGAATATGCGAAAAAGCTGGAAAGCGGCTACTAAAAAAAAACCTGATGCCGTGGTGTTCCTGGGTGACATGATGGACGGAGGGCGGACTGAGATGACAGATTCCGAGTAAGCGTTTCCCGTTCATTGCATCGCGAAGAGTTTTTACCACTAGTGTTCCTTAGATATGAAGACTATCATCATAGATTTACGCATATTTTTGACGTGAAGGCCAGCGTGCCAGCTTATTTCATTCCGGGAAACCACGACACAGGGTAGGCTAAGGAATGTTACATACAGTATCGTCCATGCTCATACTGTGTTTCAGATTGGGCAGTTCAGCGACCTTTTTCCATGATGCTCGTGCTCGATACATCTCCCACTTTGGCCCGCTGAATAGCCACTTCTCCATCGCTAATCATACATTCGTGCTGCTGGATGCCCCAGCCCTCGTGGAAGAAGATTACCGGAGGAATGGGCGCAGCCAGTCCTTCAACGATTGGAATGCCGTCCCTGATGGTCCTATTCAATTCGCTAAGTCCTTTGCTGCTGGTACGTTGTCCGCCTACCCTGATAGACCTAAGGAGACTTATGATGCTACAGGTCAGCACAAGCAACCTGTCATTCTCTTTAGCCACATTCCTATGTCGAGACCCGATGGCTCTAGCTGTGGTCCCCTTCGAGAAATGGGTACTATTCGCCGTGGAGTTGGAATTGGATATCAGAATACACTCGGAAAACAGACGAGTACCTTTCTCTTGGACAGCTTTCGCCCGACGCTGATCTTCAGGTTAAAAATTTTACACTCGATAAACTTGACAATTCCATTCACAATTCTTCTGTAGCGGTGACGATCACGACTATTGCGATTACCGTCATGAGTTTCGACTAGATGGCCAGTTGCGGCATGCAAGGGAAATCACCGTAAAGTCTTTTTCTATGGCGATGGGCGTACGGAGACCTGGTTTCCAGCTACTATCCATTCTACCTCCTAACGAGGTTTCGGGATCAAGCCACGCCGACAAGCCTTGCCTGTTGCCTGACCAGTTAGGCATTTATCTTAACATTTACGTTCCTTTGATCGTCCTCTCACTTCTTTCGCTACTTTTGGTGAACCTTTCCCGCACACGACGCTTACCGCCATGGATGGCACCGAAGCCTTCCATGACGACTAATCAAAATTTCCATGTCGGTAGGGCATCATCGCCGTTCTTCAAAACACTTCGGTCCAGATTTGACGGCGACAAGGACAAAGTCTCTGCATACCCAAGCGACCGGAACGAGCTGTCCCTACCGTTACCAGGTTCATCCAATCTTGGGCGGCGACGTCACATAAAATGGAAATACGCATGCTGCTCGCTTGCGGCACCTCTGCGTGTCGGAGCTAGTAAACAAAGAGGTTTCATCGGCGGCTTCTTACGAGACATCAGGGATGTGGCTATTCCTCCGCTCTCCATATTCATGATCATCGCTTGGATATTCTATTAGGCGATGAATGCCAAGCCTTGAGTTTTCAGATGAATGTAACGGACCATTGCATGTATATACACTCTTTTTAATCTTACGCATACATGCTTGCTGACACTCAGACTTACAGTATCGCCGCCCTCGACTAAACTTGGCATTGATGCGTTCAAAAATACTTGTGACACGTGAATGCGACGTTCGCTGCGAGTTAAGTCTCAAGATCATGATGTTACCATATGCCCCACGCTATTCCGAGATCAAAGGTCGTCGTTGATAAAAGGGCCTCTCCATGCTAAATTTCGCACGCTGCGATTAACGATGAGCCAAAATTTGCCCACTTATACGCCTTCACGACCAGCTCCGTCATACTCTGCTTCGCCATTGCCTAACGAAGAGACTCTTGAATCCACACCACGTACTCCGGGCCAGCCTCCTGAACTTGGAAGCATTGTGAGACGATGGAAATCAGTTACACTCATCTTGAAGGATCAAGACCTATCAGAGCGACAGCCTTCATACGGGAAGAATTCAATAATCAATGGAGAGCTTGGTGTTTCAGGGGAAAAGATGTTCAGTGTCTCGGTCAAGGTATAGATGTCAATTATATGTTCCAATGTTTTTATTTTGACATATCGATCTAGTTGGAGGGTCGTTTAACGCTCTCAATCGCAGACGCAGGATCCAGTATCATCACGCTCATCTCCGAAAAGTATATCCTGTGGAAACGAAGCGAAAGCTCCGCTCCTCGTTGCCCCAATGTAATACCTTTTTCAATAATTTTCCCCGCAACCTTCGAAGACGACAATCGGACGCGCAAATTACCCCCGTCCTACGAGGCACTTTTCTATGGCAGCTCCGCGCTATGTGTCAGATGCGTGTACACGTTGAACATAACTATCATCAAGAGACGTCCGCGATTCTCGCTTTGGAAACCAACGAAGACGTGCGTAGTTTTTACTACCTGTCATAACTCTGTACCAACATCAGAACTGGTTAAGATATCGGGTCCAGGTCAATTATCGGCCGCGTGCACGTCCCAATCGACCAGTTGTCCGGTCTCCGTCAATATTTTCCGTGCTCAAAAATGTTCCTGAAGAATGGTATCAAATCATAACGGCGATGCGATTCCGGCCATCGTCTGGCCTGGATCCAATACAATGCCACGTAAGCTACCGACATTTCTGTCGAGATACTGTTTATTAACGTATACTTCTAGTTTTTGATACCTTCTGTGCAAACATTTGGTCTCACAGACACTATTCCTGTCCACATACAGCTTATCGGTACATTGAAATCGCTTCGCCATTTTTTACCCCCTAGTTTTGGCTATACACCCTCAGAAAACAGAAGGTGGAGTAGATCAAGGACTGCGCGGGGTGTACCAACAGTCCGTGTGTCATTGATTCGGCAAACATCGGTCACCGTTTGTGGAAAAACGTCATGGCGGAATTTCAATCTGGGAGACGGGAAAGTGTGGGCGAAGCCGCTTATAGCATCACCGACTGGATACGTTCTGGACGGTGACCTCGATAGAGAAGTAACTGCAGACTGGGAAGGTGAAGTGCGATGCCGATCAGATGTCAAAACATCGGGCTTTAATATCGGAAGTGTAACTGTACAGGTTCGTATGCTTTCCTCCTTGCTCCCCTTAGCCTAGAAATCTTACTAGCGTGCCTTTAGGATTATATTCTTTTCATCCTAACCCCGCCAGATGAGCGCGGATGCCCCTTGCAACAACTTCAATATACCCACCCTATTAAGCTGGTGACAGACACCTGGATGGAAGAAGGTACCCATCCGCAGGACATTTGAACTAGGGGATTCGGGGTCAAAGGGGAGTTCGTATGCTGTACATACAATTGCAGGAATGTTTGTTCCGACAGAAGGCCGTTATCAGATGCCCCTCTGTATACAAGCTGTGTAGCACACATGTCAAGGAGAACAGGGATACGATTCAGGTAATAGGCCCGATAGGAAATATAGGGAACAGGAGGATATATAGTAGTGATTAGTATAGATCGAGCACGTTTGCGTGTAGGACGAATCAGTTTCCACGTCGACGAGAAACGTTGCGCTTTTAAGCGACAAACATCCACCACGCCCTCACTCTTAACTGCACTTGCATCTACTGGCCACCAGCGATCCTGGTGTGAGCCCATAGAAGAAGATCTAGTACCAGAGCGGGAATACGACCTCGATCTACATAAGCGTCATCACAGGCCTCGTGCTCCGCTGACGAGAACCACGTCTGCTCCTCAACTTATATCCACCACCACCACCGTCCCCATACAAATAAACAGCCTCAGGTCTGCCTTTTCTTGCCCGCCTTTTCCCTTCTTCTTCCTTATTCCTGCTCTAGTAAAATGGCAAACCTCTTGCCCAGGAGCGACTCCTTCAATGCCCGTGTTCGTGGCACCAGTCATATCGATTTCAAGACTGCCACGACCGGCGTCGCTGCCAAGGCGATGCGCAACGAAATCAGCCATCTCGTTGCCACCGTTGATGAACCAGCGACGAAAAAGGTACCCATCGTTGCATCTGTCGGCGTCGGCGCTGCTTATCTCATCCTTGCAGGCCTTCGACACGGAGATGCAGTCATTTTTCTTCCTCTTTACACGATACCTCGCTGAGCGGGCAAAGAGCCAGGATCTGTACGTCGCGCTCTCCTGTCTTTCTGCATCTTCGACTCATCAGTCTCCAGTGCATGGGATCGCATCAAATCTCCGGCCGAGGACCAGATCGTTCCTTACGCCAACCTTCCCGCGCCCAAGGACACCAAGAACCTCAACAAGCTCGCCGTGCTCAAGGTCAATGGTGGTCTGGGTACTTCCATGGGTATGTGAAAAATCGCCGTCCCCGGTTCTTGCCGCCGCTGACGTGGGCATCTAGGTATGACTGGCGCCAAAAGTGCGCTTGAGGTCAAGAACGACATGACTTTCCTCGACCTCACTGTTCGTCAAATTGAGCACCTGAATACCACCAGCCGTGTCGACGTTCCTCTCATTCTCATGACGTCATTCAATACCCATGAGGACACGCTTCGTATCATTAAGAAGTATGCCAACCAGCAACTTCGTATTACGACCTTCAACCAGTCAAGATATCCCCGTATTCTCAAGGAGACCCTCCTTCCTTGCCCTAAGCGCGCAGATGATGACAAGAAGAACTGGTACCCTCCTGGCCACGGTGACTTATACAACGCTCTGCTCCACTCCGGGGTCCTTGACCAACTATTGGCTGAGGGTAAGGAATACCTATTTGTGTCCAATTCTGACAACTTGGGTGCCGTGTAAGTCCTCTGCGCTATTTTTGAATCTTGCCTCACATGTATGTGCATATATAGCGTCGACGAGCATATCCTGCAACATATGATTGATACTCAGGCTGAATTCTTGATGGAGGTCACGGACAAGACGAAGGCCGATGTCAAGGTTAGTTCTTTTCACACATAAATATTTGAGACTCATCAAGGTACACATAGGGTGGAACCCTGATCGACTACGAAGGGTCGATGAGGCTCCTTGAGATTGCCCAAGTTCCTTCAGAGCACGTTGAAGACTTCAAGTCTGGTAGGTCGTTACTTGGACTATGAGATTTCCCGATCCAATATTATTGTTTAGTCAGGAAATTCAAGATTTTCAACACGAACAACTTGTGGATCAATCTCAAGGGTATGCGTTTTTTATGTATGGAGTGTCATTTTGACCTAATCTTGTCTACAGCCTTGAAGCGTGTCATGGAGACCGAGGGAATGGAACTTGAAATCATCATCAACCCCAAGATGACTGACGATGGTCAAGCAGTCGTTCAGGTAAATTTTGGTTCTTTTCTATCTAATTACGTGTCTAAAGGCACTGTATCAGCTCGAGACGGCCGCAGGCGCAGCGATCAAGCACTTCAAGAACGCCCACGGCATTAATGTTCCTCGAAAGCGCTTCTTGCCTGTGAAGAGTTGTTCCGACCTTCTCCTTATTAAGAGCGACATCTACTCGTTGGAGCACGGCCAGCTCGTCATCAACGAGCAGCGCATGTTCGAGACGACTCCTGTTATTAAACTGGGTGATCACTTCAAGAAGGTTTGTTTTACATATAGCCACCCGTTCCCAATCGCATCTCATTCGCCTCATTGAAACAGATCCAACAATTCCAGAAGCGATTCAAAAAGATTCCAAAGATCATCGAGTTGGATCATTTGACTGTTACTGGGGATGTGTACTTCGGACGAAATGTCACTCTTCGTGGAACTGTGATTGGTGAGTAGTTAATGCGTGCATAGTGAATCGAACTCATCATCATGTGTCTTCTAGTTGTTGCCAACGAGGGCCAAAGGATTGATATTCCTGATGGTTGTATCCTCGAAAACAGTAAGCCCATGTCACACATCATCTTGGTCGGTTTACTTACGTGTGTCCAGGGCTCCTCTCTGGTAACTTGAATATGATTGTAAGTTTTCTTCTTCTGTCATGCATCAAGCATCGCTTATTTGTTTATTCGATCTATAGGAGCTATGATTTTTTGCGATGGTTTGCGTATACCCCAGACGGAAGATTAAAAAGGTCACTACTTTAATGGACTCTATAGATTCAACGAGAAGAAAGCGGACACTTTAGATACCACGGCTTCTAGCCTTAGTTTTTACATTCCTTACTTTTCATCCTTTTTTCTGGGGTCTATTACCGCCGTTATCATTCATTGGTTAGGTCGAGAGGAAGCTAGATTCACTCATTAGTACATGCGACAGAATTAATGACCTTTGTCTTGCAAGTTTGAATTTAAATTTGTTAGGCTTTTACCCCTTATTACTGGTGTCAATCTTATATTCCTCTTCAGACTCAGTCCCTTCGATAAAGCCTCAGCGCTCAACCTTGAGACAACGATATGCCCCAGACACATTACATCCTTGTCCCGCTTTCCACCTCCAAGTCATAGCTGCAACTTTCTTCTTTGCGATTTGACTCGATCAAGTCGGAGACAGATTGTAGGAATAGTTTCGCCACAAAGGAGCATATTGTATTGTGACAGCATAGGCAAGCAAATAAATTCATACAGGTCATGGCAGATGCATGAGATTTCACAACACGCGTTCTCCCTCGCAGATGCTAGGATAAAAGACCAAAGAATCAACTAAGCAGCGTGGGCGTGCTTCTGTTTGCCCGTCCTGATCTTCCTGAGGTAGAACTGTTTGCAGATAATGAGAACATGGCCGAGGAAAGAAAGAGCGAAATTACCTCGAGTTCTCTGCCCTCCAGAATGTACCCATCAGCACGGCCAGACTGACCCGGTCGGCTAGAGATGGCAGCGTACAGACGGCCAGCAGCGAACTGAGACTCCAGAAGAGGATCGATCTTCGCATCTGTGGAAAATGAGAACGATTCTACAGTGAATACATGCAACTTGCCTTTCTTCCTCTCTTCCAATACACGCTTGACGTGGTTTGACAATTTTTTGGGCTCCGCATCCTCCGCGGCAGGTTGAGCCTTGCCCTTCTTGGTGACGGGCTGGGCATACTGTAGGAATCAAGTGAGATGCATAAAACATCAGAAAAGCACATCACGTACGTGGGCTTCGTACCACTGGCGGAAGGGGGTAGCGTCGATCTGGATAATGGCGCTCTTAACGAGGGTGTTCGTTCGCACAAGTTCGTTATTCGACGCATTGTATGTCTATCCAATGTCAGAAAGAAGAATCACCAGACATTCAAAACACATACAACACCAATGATCCTGGTCTTCCGTGTTACCTGCTCAGAGGCCCAAGCGAAGTTGCCGCCATCGAGACGAAGTGCACGGTACTTGAGGTTTCCACCACGAACACGGACGGTATGGATGCGCTTGGCTCCAAGCTTGGTGTTAGCGGGCTGACGACCGAGCTCAAACTTTCTCTTTTTGCGGTAGTGAGCGCGCTGGGCTCCCGAAGCAGAGCGCTTGTGTCTTGATGTGCGCGAGATACCTGATATACGTGTCAGCAAAATTGCAGGCAAAAAGGCCAAAGGACAAGGAGATAAACGTACCCATGTCTTGAGGTCGGAAAGATGGCGAGTTTCTGTGGATTCTTTGGGTACAATGAGAATAAGGTTTAGTTTTTTTAATCCCCGATGGCACTTGCCGCTGCACGTGCGTATGATCACGTGCATCGTTGCCTTTCCCGCGATTAGATTCTAAGTTCCAACTAAGGGACGATTCAAGTTATCGCCCAAGTTTCTGAAACGAGGACATACGTCTGCTTCCTCGCAGTCAGCAAATGCGACTTCCTCGCGGCATAGGCGTGCCTTCATGTGATGACCTCTATAAATGTCTGCGGCAGTCTGCCAGCCTATAGGTACACTCTTTCCCTTCGTGCGCGCAGAGCCCTCGCTTACTACTACTATGGCACCATTTTTCAAGTATTCTCCTCGCCGCTTCCGCAGGCGCAACTTTAACAATAATGCGCCTCTTGGGCTCAAAGCTCTGACAATGCCGGGAGAGCTTCAGAGGCTTGTAAATACGATTTCAGACCCTTCCAGAAAGAAGGTTTGTCAACGTCATATCTTTCATGTACAGTGGTCTAACGAGCATTTGAACCCAGGAGTTTGACTCCGAAATGAATTCATTTCTTCAGCTTTTCTCAAGATATCAGCAAGAGCGTAACAAGGGTCCAGAACTGTTGGTCGTTTATACTCAAGTTTGGTTTTAACGTCATCGACTTGATTGCTATAGGGATTGGAACCTCATCAGAGTTCCCGATGTTGTTCATTTGGATTACCTTAAATCTAGCGTCACATCAACCAACCTAAATCAGCTTGCCATTCTCAAAGTCAATGGCGGTTTAGGCACATCTATGGGTAAGTATTTTCCAAGGCTATCCACCTTGGCCATATTTTCATATTCCATTGTATAGGCATGACGGGGGCAAAGAGCGCATTGACCGTCAAGGACGACTTGACATTTCTTGACTTGACGATTATGCAAGTCAGGCACCTCAACGAAACATATCGTGTTGACGTCCCGTTACTTCTTATGACATCTTTCAATACTGAAGACGATACCTTGCGTATTGTCAGGAACTACGTCAATCAGAACGTTCGCATCACGACATTCAACCAGTCAAGATACCCCCGGATCGTTCAGGACACTCTTTTGCCTTCTCCCAGGCGTGCGGACGATGACAGGAAAAACTGGTACCCCCCAGGTCATGGCGATTTGTACAATTCCCTACTCCGCTCTGGTGTGCTTGACCGATTACTGGAGAACGGCAAAGAGTGTCTTTTCGTATCCAACTCTGACAACTTGGGCGCGACGTATGTTGGTTCTTCCTGCAATTTAAATGCATTGTTTATTCGCCGTTGTCTAGGGTCGACACGAGAATTATGCAGTACATGATTGACGAGAAGATCGAGTTTCTCATGGAGGTGACGGACAAAACAAAGGCTGATCTACAGGTATAGTCATCCCTGGGGCTCGTATAATGTCGGCCTGACTTTCCAAGGGTGGTACTCTTGTCGATCTCAAAGGATCGCTCTGCCTACTTGAATTAGGGCAGGTACCAACTCGGCATACAGAGGATTTTCAATCTGGTGCGAAGACCCATCTTCACAATCTTTTCGTTATTCACCTTTCAACAGTGCGCAAATTTAGCGTCCTCAACACGAACAATCTGTGGATAAATCTTCCGGGTGTGTTGCCAAGGTTTATAAGGCTAATAGTCTTCTAATTCCCCGGCCTAGCTTTGAAGAGGATCATGAGCAAGGGTAGCATGGACTTGGACATCATTGTTACCCCGAAAGATACCAGTGATGGCCAGTCAGTAATTCAGGTATCTTAGCATCATTCTGCCCTATCCACCAGTGTCGCTCATAGTTATACTGGTAGCTTGAAACTGCTGCAGGAGCTGCTATCAAATATTTCGAGAATGCACGAGCAGTCAAGGTTCCTAGAAGTCGTTTCTTACCTGTCAAGAATTGTTCAGATCTCCTGCTCATTAAAAGCGAGATCTACAATATTCAAAATGGTCAAATAGTGTTGGACTCGAATAGAATGTTTAACACGACTCCCGTTATCAAGCTGGGAGACCATTTTAAGAATGTCAGTTGTTAATTGCGTCATCATCTATACTTTCACCGAGCTGGCATATCCATAGATCCACGAGTTCCAGCGACGGTTTAAACAAATACCCAGCATCGTCGACCTGGATCATTTGACAGTTGCAGGAGATGTCTATTTTGGTCGAAGCGTCACTCTTCGGGGAACTGTCATCGGTTGGTTCTCTGTTCATCGCTATCCAAGGCTACAAGTCACTGATCGTAACTTATAGTCATTGCAAAAGATGGTCAGAGGATTGATATTCCTGATGGGACCGTACTTGAGAACAGTGAGTACCATTATTTGAGGCGTATTCGGACGCAGGTACTGATGCACTGTTTATAAGGGCTAGTGTCAGGCAATTTACTGAGTATCGTGAGTACCGAACCGATAAGCGTTCTTGTCATTAGATGTTAATGGCTATTGCAGGAGCTTTGAAGTCCGGCATGTGTATGTAGTGGCGCCCCTCTTAGGCCAGCGTGTTTCTCTCGAATTCGTCGTTCTGGGATGTTCCGTTGTTTCCATTTTATCCTCTTTTAATTATGGGCAGAAGTCAGCCGAAATTAACTATTACCGCCGGTCGGGCATACACTGCTATGGCCGGTTTGGCTTCCAGAGTTACAAGAAGCGCAGATGATAGGAAAATTGACAACAGTGATCGTCCGACTTTGCAGGACAACCTCCATTGTAGTCGCCAACAGGTATCGCGCCAATGGCGCAGTACCTTTGAATTCCAATCAGGTTAATCACATCCAGCCTTGTTCTTCTTTCCGTCATGATATCAGATGGGAGGGTGTCAAGGCGCCTGAACATTGTAGAATCGTTGCTAGATGATCAGTATCCATACCCATGGTGTCGACCTTTGACCCAGGATGAGGTTGACACTTCTTTCCCGAAAGTTGCCCTGTTTAGCCTGTCCAACCAATCTGGAAAGCCCTTTCAGATGTTGATGACATAGCCGACAATTCAGCGTGCGCCACAGAGAAGTGTCTGTGTCAAGGCCCTAGCATCATGACCGAGCAGGCTTTGAGCATCCGCCGTACTCAGCCTGACGTAGACTGCTACGTCTTCGACGTCCATTACCGGTTTATCTCTCATTCTCCGGTGACAAGCGACATTCAAGTTTACGTTGTGACCAGTCACCTATGAGGTCCACGATGCGCCCTAACAAGGCTGTCCTTATCCCTGCCGAGGTCCACGAAATGTCCTGTCCAAATACACCTGTCGGCTCTTTCTCAGGGTATTGAGTACTCGCGGTTGCCGTGTCGTAAAAACCTCCCCTTGATCTACAGCATTGTATCTTGGGGGATAATCAGAAAGCCGTCGCAATGGCACCTTGAAATCGTTGACCTGACACGTCCTGGTTTGGGGAGAAGAATACAGGAGGAAGCGCCGTTACCTATTGATTGACCATCAATCGGCAAAGCGATGTGACGTTGGCTGCGCGCGATCTGCCTAATTGTGCGTGAATCAACGGAGTCACAGTAGTACTTGCAAATCACTACGTCGCTGAGTTCACGGTCATGTGACCCTTGTTGAAGAAAGTCTGGAACTTGTCTGGACCGTCGGTCAGGCTCATAGACCTTAGCTCTTTTACGACACACCCACGCCCATTTCTTTATATCTTCGCCATGATGTAAATTATAGGACGAATCCTCTTTCCCCCCAACTGTTGAGACCTGGTCGACCCATACTTCGTACGCAAAATGACAAGACCCCTTTCCTTTACTGTACTTCTCGTACTGCGCTTGACTTGTCAACTCATCGCTCTTTCGTAAAATCAGTATGCTGAAGGGCAGAAGAGGAGCATTCCGGGGATTGGACGGGATCGCTTGTCGGCTTTCTGGTCATCTTGTTTCTCGTGGTTCGTCTTGTTTGTTTGTTTGTTTGTATATTTGTCGTATACCTTGACGTCGCACTCAGGAGCTTTCTGTTCTATGACTCACAGCTGGGGCAGGCCGGCACAACTGGTGGCAGCAGCAGGCATCGGCATTGCTTTTTCTCTACCCCAAAAACGGGCTGCGACATTTCCAACACATGGATAAAAACTTTAATCTTGGGTCCTCCAGATTTAACGCTTAGCGCCTTCTACAACGCGGTATATTGCCTTTCGTCTATGTCGGTACCGGGGGCGATTTCGGATATTTCATTTGAATGTGATCCTTGACATCGATATAGCCCCTTGTCAAAAATGTACGATCTTCCGGCACCGATGAGGACGATGTTGGTTGTGATACTTTCTCTTGTTCTCACCATCGACATCCCTTCGACCGGGCATCCGAATAAATCGCATTCTGGCGAAGCGAGCGCTCTCACGCGGGAATTTGAATGGAAAAGCGCGGCTTTGGTCCTCATCTGTCATTGACTCATTCGGCTGCAAATGTCAGCGTCAAATCCAATATGACGTTGGTCTCTCAGGATGTCCGAGTGGACGATGGCTGGGGCTGAATGGAAGCGGGATGATCTGCTTTCACTTGCGGGCGATGACTGGAGCACAATGCCGTACTCAATACAGAAGTCCACAAGTTCTTTGGATCCAACCACGACTTAGCGAAGTCCATCCGTGTAGATATTACGGCAGGAACATGTTGATCTTTAGTGCTCCTGGGGAAACAGGTATGAACTTATCTTTTGATGGTGATTGTAAGGGTGATCAATTTCGTTTTACACCAGGGCATACCCGAATTCCTAATACGCATTGGGGCATAAACCCTGCACGCGATGCGCCTACAAGTCCGGTCCTTTCTCGTTAGCGCGCTAATCAATGTCATCATCGCAGGAACCCGGTCAAGAATAGGCTGAACGAGACCAGATTGGTGCGGTTACCCATCAAGGTACGATTCGAGGGAGGCGATAACTGTGAAACTTGTCTGATTTTTTTTACTGAAGATATCGAAGAGAAATGAGGGGAATCATCAGTAAGTGCCTTCTCTATGTCGTACCATTCTCGGTCCGTCGATGTATTATTTCCCCGGTGATCTTGATGAATGATAGGTGCCGGTTAGGGAAGCAGTTTGGTGCCAGGTTGGAGGTGCAGCGCAGTACGACATTGAGATGCTGCGAGGGACGAGAAAGAAGCTCACATGGACGGAATCGTGTGGTGCAACCAGTGCATTTCTCATGAGAGCACAGGCGTGGATTCCACAAGTTGAGGAAGGTAGGATTTGGAAGATGCATCGTAGATGTGAGTAACGTAAGATTTCTGCAAATCGGCTGCTAACTTCTGATGTCGAGTAACATACGAATTTGCAGGGGTTCCCAAAGGCGGAAACATCGTGCACGATCTGAAGCCAGCGAACGATGATAGTTCCGATAGGTTCACGATCGGTCAGTCCGGAATGGCGTCTGGGGCGACGACCCTTAGTGACCTGGGACCTGTCTGACCAATGCCCTCGAGCAGCAAGGGGATAACACCATATTTGGCGGCAGAGGAACTGCAGGTAGCGGAAGTGTTTTGGTATGTCCCGCGGTCCCAACGGTATTTGTTTTTCTCACGTCACGTACGACACACACAGTTTTGGCATGACGATGTTGGAAACGGCTTAGAATATTGTAGTACCTGAGGAGTGGGTAAGCACGCGCCGTCTGGTAAAGGACATTGAAACTGACTTTATGGCATGACAGAGGTACTTGGCATCGGGTATTTCCTGGTTTTCGCTAGTGGCAGTAATGTCCGAGCGGATGACGGACGGATCCGGCAGGCGTTTGTAGCGTATCGGCATGAAAGGGATCTAAGCTATTTATTGTTGTCCCGTGGCCGGCCACAGAAGAAGATGGAGATGTTGGGCAAGGCAATAGAAGGGGGTTCTTCCTTGTTCGCGGGATCCCCATTGGCGAGCAGCTGGGGCACAGGATTTGAAATGGTGGCGTAACGAATGCTGGAGCATGTGTATGTCGAAGAGCTCGAAGACAGCTTGCGTTGGATATTCTTCTTGGACATACGGGCATACGGGCAGACAGAATGACGGTGCTGGGACTGGAGGCCTGGGCAGTTGGGCTGGCTATTCTTTGCTTGCTCCTTGACCTGGGTACGTTACTTGGGTACGTGTCGTGCTTCCCGGTAGGTAATGCCGGCTACTTAGTACTGAGCGCTTCGTCGATGAATTTGATGAGGATACGGCATCTGATGGCTTGCCATCGTACACAGAGAGAACGAGCTGCAGAGACGACGGCGACGAACATGACAACCAAGGTTCGTAACAACGTTGCTGGTAACAAATGCAGAGAACTGTAGCCGCTGAGTAGCATAGAATCTGTACACTAGGAAGCTGCAGCCCTTGAATTTGTTGATTTCTTATTTCCTTGATTTCTGGACCACGTTGGCGGGTTGATTCTTCTTGATTTCGTGGTACTTTCCTCTTTGACGCCTCCATCGTCGACTAAACCTAAAACGGCTGGTGCGCTTGTGACACATTTTCTCAGCGGGTTCCTGGCAACGGCCGGGAGCAATACGGGATCTGAGGGTAATCTCTTGCGATACGAACAGATACTGCCATTGCAGCGTGGACAGCGTGACTGGCGTCACGGAGGTTGCTTGACCCGAGTAAACAGTTGTGATTGCTGATTTCGATTATTTCGATTATTTCGATTATCTGAAATCTGAAATCTTGTTGAAATCTTTGTTCCCTTCTCTTGGCCTGTCTTCTTCCCTTTCTTATCCTGCCTCTTAATCCCTTTCTTTTTTTTTCAAACATGCTCCCTCCCGTTCCCATTGCAAAGTCCCACTCTCTTTCCACCACATCCCAGTCCCTTGCCTATCCGCCCCCTACCGACATCCGTTTCCCGTCCATGGCTGCACCGCCCATGGATCCGTCAGCCGTCGACTTTCGCGCCTTCTATCCATATACTCCCAATGAGGTCAAGCATCGGAAACGCACAACCAGCGACCAGCTCAAGATTCTCGAGGGCATCTTCAAGCGCGACACAAAACCCAACGCTGCCCTACGCAATGAATTGGCGGCCAGGTTGGATATGACCCCAAGAGGCGTCCAAGTACGTCTTTGTTTTTTATCCAACATCTTTTTTCTCATTCTGAGCCTAGGTGTGGTTCCAAAATCGGTACGCGTCGCCCTTTTCCGTTTCCGTTACTTTTCTTACACGCAGAGCAGTCGCGCAAAAGAGAAAACCAAGCTTAGCAAGGCCACCAGACCAGCAGCAGCATCTACCGACAACCAGAACGATCCAAACTCCTCGCCCTCTGACCCAGACGGCATTTCTGATTCTCAACTTCCATCCTATCTTCGCGACATAGCAGGACTAGGTGGCTCCCACGAGTCTAGCCCAATTGCGCCGTCCCCACCACGGCTGCACGTCTTCACTGGAGCTGACTCTTCAACAAGTTCGTCATGGCAAAGCTCGCCCATCGCCCCAGAGGATCCTGCTTTCCTCGGCCACCTTGGCGACCCAAATGATGTCCATCGTTTTCGGCGAGGCTCCCTTCCCGTTGACATGGTACCTCATTCAGATCACTCATCCCAGGGACCTCCCCTTGTAGGTCATCTCGATCCCTTCGCTCGTCGCCTATCTGTCGATGCCAGTCTTCATCGTCTCGCTTCTAATCCCTACGCTCATCTAGCCAGAACCAAAAATACCACTGGTCATGGGTCTCGTCTCGCCTCACATTCTAACCGCCGCCATCCATTGAACCCTGTCTCTGGCATTCCTTACTCTCGTCCAGAACTCCCACACATTGCCTCCAGCCCGTCGAACAGTAGTTTCCATGGCCGTCATGTATCTGCTGATTCCCGGGGTTTCCATTATACATCACAGGGTGTCCCCACATTCCATAATGCCCGTACTTCTCTGCCCGATAGTCATTTGTACGCGTTCTCGTCCTCACGCATGGCTGCTTCAACCATACCAGGTCCCCTTCCGTCTCCAGACTTTTCCTTCGGTGTTGCCAGCACGTCTTCACCATCCCTGACACCTCCATCGTCAGCTGATAGTGAGCGAAGCTCTCCAGACCCCAACCGAAGCTTCACCTTTCAAAGCGAAGACTCTGAGGATGACCGCACGTCATCCTACGAGGCTCTGTCCCGGTTTGGTTCTATCGCCTCAGTCGCTACGAGTGATACGAGCAATGCCAGTGTATACTATTCTGACTGCATGGAACAGGACATGCCCCCAAACACTAGTCGGAGGGAATCGGGGTGAGTGTCTTCATGCGCTAGCATGAAACTTTCTGGCTGATGACGTCGTGTCTAGGTCTTCCAACCACTTCCTTGGTATGATGTCCAATTTGGATGTCAGTGGGCTTCAGGGTAACTCTGAGGTCCAGGGGAGTCCTTTGGATAAATTCTCACCGCCCGGTGACGGGTCTGGCGCCGCTGCCACTCAAGATCGTCCAGATGGTGACGATGTGGCAACAAGTACATATCCATCGCCATCCTCGACAGTCTCGCCCGGAAGCACTCCGTCTCTAGTCAACGAGGGCACATCTTCAAATCTGCCACTCTCTCGTTCAAGTGAGCTGGCATATGCGTTGCACAATCATCGACGTGTGGGTGTCTTGCCTACGCTTTGAGAATTCTATCTGATACATTACCTTTTGTTAGGCCACAGACGCTGATGACACATCCCAATCTGTGTCAAATGTTGGTGGCCACCAGTTCGTGTACGGCGTCTCGGATCCCGCGTTTCAACCATCGGCGTCTTCAAGCCAGGTTACCGAGAGCTTCCGGTTTGATGCCTCAGAACATTCACTGTCGGCCGATTGTAACTACACCATAAACTATCCGGACGTGTACGCCGTCGAGGGCACATTTTCTTCTCACAATACTCACGTCGAGGGTGGTGAAATGAGCAACACGATGGCGTTCAATCATTCCCAAGAGATGTACGGACCATATGGTCCTACCGCCAACTCAACGCCTCTCGAAAACGCGCCTCGTCATAACACTGAATTCCCCGTCACATATTCATCATGATTCAAATTATTCTGTCCTATCTTACTACCCTTCGTATTTGCTGTCTGTGATGACTTGCCTCTTGGATCTGTTCTATCATACAAACACTCACTCGTCTATTGTTCCGTCCTTTCGTTGGCACTTTGGTGGTTCTGGGTATTTTAACGATATGTAGTTGTAATTTATCGTAGGCCTTATGGACCTTTCTGTTATCTATCCGTTGTTTTCGTCGCTCGTTCCGTAGTGTAAACCTTGCAGTACATAAACCATCTATGATACCATTCACAGTAATGTGCTGTTGCTTTGACAATATAAATGTGTTACTATCGCCTCGCTACACGAGCGGCGGACATGCGCCGTGCCGGATGCACATATCCACGAGGCAAGCGCCGACCGACGACAGCGCAACACGTTGTAAGCGCATGAGGGCATAACAAATGTTGGGCATTTCGGTCTCAAAATTGAAAATAACGCACTGTATCCGATATTGCAGATCCGTCGTGCCCCAGAATGATAACCCTCAAAAACTCGGAGTGGGTCAGCGGGTCAGCGGGTATGCCGCGGTGTCGGACGGAAGAAACATGCAAATTTCTGCGCAGGAGATTCACGGCTTACGAGGAATATGTTGTGGGCAATGCCTTCTCTCCGAGAAGAAGCGAGCTTTGAATTGAGAAGTGTGGTGAGCACGTAAAATGATGTTATGTGAGAGGTGCTTTGGCGTAGCAGTCGACGGCTACGATACCAAATACATCCAACAAAGTTGCATTTCCGATCATTCGCGGAAGACAGTGCCCGACATGTCACTGAAATTGACAACAATTATACGTAGTCGCCCTTGTTGGGAGAGACGGTGCTCTCCCACGACGCAGCAGACCGTCGTCGAGGACGAAGTCTGATTGGAAGCCTCGAGGAGCCTTTTGTATCTTCTTCCCTATTCGTTTAACGCCCCAGCCAATACACAGCCCGTGAATTGTCGAGAGAGTACCCTCGTTTCATTGGCGGTTCATCCGACGCTGCGGGCAAGCCAGTGGCGATAGAAGCTTGTTGCGTTGTTCTGTCCCAGTGCTTCAGTGCTCAGTTGCCTCATTAGATCACCAGGGTTCGCCAGCTTAAAGTTCAAATATTCTGCGAACACACGGATCTTGCGCTTGAGCCGACTAACTTAGATGCGCTATCAACATTTGCGTTTACTCTGTCCTATGACATTTTCCGTCCGTGGCTTTCGTCCGGACCATTCGATTGGCTGGCATTGCCCATTGATGGTACGACAATATAGCGCCCATAATATACTTACCAGAGCTATCCACCCCGAGTCCGATGAGCAGCCGAACAGTGCGACGCGCCTTCGCATTTTCGACAATAATGCACTTGAATCAATATTGTTAGGTCGCACGAGGTGATAGCATGTGGTCAATGGTTCGCGGCCTGCTATTGGTCACGATGTATGTGTTGTAATTGGCCAAGAGTCGCAGACCCTCCAAATCAGTTTGTTTTAGCGCGCAACGCGATTCGCTATTTTATAGGTCATTCGGAAGGTATGATTGGTTGCAGCAGTTACAAGATTAGATATTTGTATTCTCCTCAACGTCCTATTACGGGGCGTCAACGGGATTCCAACTGATTGCACCGTCTTTTCCGCGGTCCAGCGAATCTAGAGTCAATATTTCTTCTGCCGTTAATTCAAAGTCGTATAGATCCGCATTGGAGCGAATACGTTCTGGAGTTGCACTCTTCGGAAGAGGAACATATCTTGAGATAAAAAATATGAGTGTGGTACTGGACTGGAGATGAGCACAAATGCTACCCTTTCTGGAGGGACCAGCGAAGCAGAATTTGAGCAGAGTCCCGATTATACTTAAAGGTCGGTCAATTCAGAAAACGTATGTCTGCGAATAAGGAGACGACAGACTTTGGAGGCAATGTTGGTTATTACAGGGTCATCCATTTTCCCTCTAACGAGGGGGCAGTAAGCTTGCACTACTATGGCATTTTCCTTGCAATAGGCGACGATTTCCTTTTGTTGACAGAACGGATGGAGCTGTAGAGCGAACGCCAGTCAACAACTGGCATAGCGCGGAAGACAAATCAAAACATCTACCTCAATCTGATTGACGGCGGGCCTATCGAAACCCGCCGCCTTTATTTCCTCCAGGTGCTTGACACCGCTGGAGGCAAGACAATTAATCACAGCGATAAGAAGTAGCGGCGCGAGACTTGCTAGTTAGAGACGCCGACGGTACGAAGCTTTCCCGCCTGCTTACATTCCTGAAGGGCCTTGTATGTAGCAAGACGACGTTCAGTGACAGAAAAGGGATCGTGAATTAGGAACAAGTCCAGATAGTCTATATTGTCACTTGCATTAGTTGCTGATAAGAACGATACTACTATGCATGACGAACCGACTCCAAACTTTGCTAGAGATTCATCGACACCTTTCAGGGTGCTGTCATATCCGTGGGTCTTTGACACACACTTTGAGGCTACGGAATATGACGGTCGATAATTAGGATATGCATGATTAGAAAGAGAGCATGCTTAGAAAGACATCTTCCCGCTTTACACCGCTTGCGTGAAAAGCAGCGCCGACATGGGCCTCATTTCTGTATACCTGGGCAGAGTCCACATGCCTTGA
The DNA here is from genome assembly GCA_030435655.1 of Armillaria novae-zelandiae. NCBI lineage: Eukaryota > Fungi > Basidiomycota > Agaricomycetes > Agaricales > Physalacriaceae > Armillaria > Armillaria novae-zelandiae. The sequence continues at coordinate 581,501 of JAUEPR010000004.1, read as the reverse complement.
AAACGTCAACGGGGGCGGTGCAGGATGCGTAAAGGCAGCACCTGTAGCCAGCTGTGAATGCTTCTAGAACAGAAGGGGTCGCATCGTAGTTCTGATAGACGCCGAAGCCAAGCAGGGGCATGGAGTAGCCTGGATTGATATTGGGAACAGTGCTCCAATGCAGCAAGGCAAACGCACCGGAAGATAGCTGCACATTGGAGCTGAGGGTCAACTTGGCCATAGGTATTAAGCGAACGCGGTGCGATGACGTCAGGAGTGCGCCCCACTTCAAACAGAGGTCAACAAGGGTGCAGCAACCGTAACGTCGGGTTTCTTACAGACCACCACAGCCTCGGTCCTCCACGATGTCCTTGCTCGCCAACCCGCCCCCTGCGGTCCCCATCCCCCCAAGTTTGCGCGCCAAGATGGCCGCCGTCGCCAACGCCAACGCCCAGAATCGCCCAGCTGGAGCCAATCCCCGTTCCTCTTCGGAATCCCAAGTTCCACGAGGCCATTCTGCTGCTGCGCGGGGGCGGGCTAGACCAAAGCCAAATATGCTGCTCAGCGACTTCGATCCTATTCACTTTGGCGGTCCTCAAGCAGCTGGTCTAAGGGCGCCAATTCCCAATGGCCCTCGACTTCATGCTCCAGTTGGCACTCCATTTTCTGCCTTTTCGAGGATGCTGTATGTTCCTTTCTATTGACTTTTATTTTCCCAAATACATACCTTGTTTCACAGCGATTCATCAGGTTCTTTGAACGTCGGTGGTACCCAAATACATGCTACCGGTGTCATTTTTTCGAATGGAAGATCGTATTCTATGGCCATGAAAGACCTTCAGATTGAAGAAGAACTTGGGCGAGGAAATTACGGGACTGTAAGGCGCGCCATTCATAAGCCAACCAAGTTACAGATGGCCATGAAGGTTTGTTCTCCATGTCTGCGCCTGGACACAACTCATGTACTTGTAGGAAATCCGTCTAGAACTGGATATGAACAAGCTGGAATCTATAGTCCGAGAACTTGAAATTTTACAGTCCGCGATCGCACCTAATATCGTCGAATTTCATGGCGCCTTTACGGTCGAGAGTTGTGTCTACTATCTTATGGAATATATGGATGCCGGGAGTCTCGATCAACTTACCGCTTTCGAAGCTGGTGAAACCTACACTGTTGGTAAAGAGACCGTTGTGTGGGAACTAGTACCGGAAGATGTCTTGGCTCGTATAGCCGGGAGTATGGTCCGAGGTTTGAAGTTTTTGAAGGATGAAAGAGAGGTCATGCATCGTGGTAAGTCCTGTGCCTATTTTCTGCTTGCTTGCGTTTATAAATTCTGGTCAGATGTCAAGCCGACGAATGTTTTGGTCAATCTGAAAGGACAAATTAAACTTTGCGACTTCGGCGTTTCAAAGCAGCTGGAAAAGTCGCTAGCTAAGACAAATATCGGCTGCCAGAGCTACATGGCGGTAGGCATTCGCCCTATCCTGTGTTTTATCACTTATACATCTAACGGATAGCCCGAGCGTATTCACGGTGAAACTAGGGGCAACTTGGGAGCATATACTGTGGCCGCTGACGTCTGGTCTTTGGGCCTCTCGGTCATCGAAATTGCCATGGGAAAGTACCCATATCCCCAGGAATCATATCAAAATGTCTTCGCTCAGGTATGTCATTCGGTCCTTTCCAGATGACTTTCGTGTTCAATCCCTCGCCACATTAGCTACACTACATCATTAATGGCGACATACCTACTCTTCCCGATGGATACAGTGATGTTGCCTGTGACTGGGTGGCAAGATGCCTAGAACGAAGTCCAAACCGTAGAGCGGCGTACACCGAACTTCTGGAGCACAAATTTCTAAAAGATGAGGACAAGAAGGTTACAGACGTCGCCCAGTGGGTTGCTAAGGCAATCAAATTTAGAGACACCAAGCGCGCATCGAGACGATCTGCACCAGGGCAGGCTGATGCACACCCGAGGAGTTAGGATAAATAGTGGAAACAAGGAATGGTCGAGGAAGGTCACACCGCATATCTCTCCATCGTCTGAGGCATCACGTCAGGACGAGCGCATCATCGCAAGAATCCTACCGTCGCGGAGTAGGAACCTCATTGGTCGATGGTGTTGTGCCGGCTGTTTGCAAGACAGGAACTGCGTCTGCTGCCTTATTTCTGTATACCTATATTCATCTATCTTTCCTGGGTATTTGTCGTCCTATACGTGATGTTCTCCGTTTGATGACCTCACACCTTCGCTGGATCTCGCTTATAGCTTTTTTCTTGTAGGAGAGAGACACTAGAAGTGAGCTGGATATCTCACCGTCTTCATAATAATGTCCTCGTGTTATCGGGGTCTTACCATTTCGTGGGACATTGTACACTATTGACTGGCGCTTAATCTATCCTATGCATCATTTTAAAATTCAGCGGATCCTCATCCCATCGTACCCAATGCGACAGTGCTTAGGACTATCCGTTCCGCCTGGCAGACATGATGCATGAAGGAGCACCGGATGTTGACGATCATTGTCACATCTTCAAATCAGCGAGTATTATCATTCCTAAAAGGAAAAATTGATGCTTGTCGTGTTTTTTAAGGAGTTGATACTTTCCGAGCCGGTGCCATGTATCCCCGCTCAATGATTCTTTCCATTCTTTCGTACCTTCTCCTGGCCTTTCCTGATACCGAACCACCCTTCTCGACTATCAATATCCCGAAATGAACTGTCAGCGAAATCCGATAGTCCAGAATCGCATCATAGAGGGACGAGACTCGGAATGGATGTTCTTTCCAATTGATATGAAACGCTCTGCGCGTAGCTTGTGTGATACAGCCGTCTCCACGAAAGAAATTTAATGTCGATGGTGTTATGGTGGTCAGTCTGCACTGCTACAATTCGATAATACATAGACAAAAATAAGCAAGATAGTTATAAATAATTGTGTGCGTATGTATCATAGTTCTGACAGCTGAAAAGCTTTGTTATCCCATTCAATGTCTTGCTTCAGCGCACCGGTAAGTACAAGCTCTTGGGTGTAGACAGGGAATTGCTGAGCGATGGGTCTCCAGATAGATATATCTTCAGCGCAGGAGATTACATGACGATTCGAGCTGCTTTTTAGTACTCTGATTGTCGGCGTTTGAGTCGATATCTACAAATAGCTGTCAATACTATCCATCGAGGGAAGAATGACTAGTCGAACCTGGCCACCGAATGCTGTAACGACGTTCTTCAAAAGCTTATGATCCACGGATACCTTTGCGGTCACATAGAAGGTCCTTTTCGCAAATAACTGGCCCTTCAGTGTTTTCGCTTTGGCTACGGCATCTGAAAGCTGGAAATTATATTTGTGCTCGTTCGTTTGATCTTCTAGCAAATAATCTTCCTCGGCTATATTAAGCAAGACAGGGCCCATTAACAGCAGCGAAGTGATGAGGCATCATTGGGAACTCACGAAGCAATTTATTGGCAGCCGTAGAATCTGTTGCCCACTCGGGAGACATAATCCAAGGTGATACCGCCAGAGCGCAAAGAAATTTTTCCGTCCGCACGACGTGTGGTGCAAGGAGATGAGTGCATTCCGACGGTCGAGTCGTTAGCTTCACTCCAAGCTTTAATAGATGCTATGGACCTTTATCAGACATTGGCCATAGAATGACTTGGAAAGCATCAACCTTGAGAACATCGTCAGACAGAGGCACCTGTGTCGTCATGAGCTTCACAACTTTGGATGATTTTTGCGAGGAAGTTGCACTGAAAAGGCAAGTTAGTCCCTTACATTTGCCCAAAGAAATCGGCTCACTTGTGTGTACTCTGAGATGCCTTTTTCTTTCCTTTCGAATGTGCAGCCGGCATCTGATCCTGCTCCTCGGCCGGCTTGCTAGTATCTCCAGAAGTCTCGTCGTCATCATCGTTATTGTTGGCATTGAGAGCTTTTCGTTTGGTCTTTTGTGGCTTGTTGCGTCGTGTAGGGCGCGCGGCATCATCTTCCTCGTCTCCTGATCCATCTGACCCGTCCTTGCCCTTTTCTGAACCAGTTGATAGTCTTCCCTTCTTCTTGGGTCTGGAATCATGCTCCTGGTCAGTATCGCTAAGAGTGCCAGATGCTCGTTTCCTTCTGCTTGACATGTCACCGACAATGCTTTTCCTTGGCCGGCGTCGCATCTCCTGCTGGAAATTAACAACGTCTGGCATGACCGAATCCTTCAGTCGCTGGGATGCTTTCGCAGCAGCACTTCTTTTCATTCTAGGCGACGTCTCCGGTATCGCGGAGGGAGGTGAACTGTTCTTCGGAGATTGAGTGGCTAGTTTCGGCCTTGAACCTGAAGCTGGAGTGCTCTTTCGCTCCTCTGCAGTGATGTGAAGACTCGCGTCATGGCCCGAAAGTGTGCGCGCATTCTGGCTGGTCGCAGTATTGATGGCGGCGGACCTGGGCGTGATAGTCATCGGGGGCATCAAGACGGACACCACTCTTTTGAGAGGGGTGGGAGTGGTAGCGGTTCCAGTTCGTGGTCTTTCAGTATCAGCCTCGACCGTTGGCACATTGGCTCCCGACCGGGTGGATTTACGACGACCGCTGTAGATGGAAGTGTTCCGCATGGAAACCTCTGGTTCATCACCGGTTTCAACGGTTGTACGATTCGAGACGCCCATTATATTGCTTTTCTTGCGTGTGCGAGTAGCCTTCTGTGGGGAGAATCGAGAAGGACCGCTCTTCTGTCCTTCGGTGCTGTCGGGGTCTATTTCTAGAGGCGATTGCTTCCGCTTCTTGTTCCTCTTCAGCTGAGGTTCAGGGCTATCGCTGATGTTTAGAACCTCATCTGCAATATCGGCGTCTATGGGATTGGGGATGAGTTCTGCACTTTTTTTGACTGCTCGGCGATCAGCAATTGGCTTATTGTTCCTATTCGACCTGGCCAATGGGGAGTTGTCCGCTTTACGCGAGGGCGGGTGCACTTTTGACACGGACTCTGATCTGGCCTCTCGATCCGGTTTTGAGGGTATTGCAGGTGCGTCGTCCATTGAGACGTCTCCATCTGCATCGGGTACAGGCAGGGTCACATATTCGGCAACCTCTGTTGCATCCCAGGCACTGTTCTCTGCCCGGATAGGTACCTTCTGTAGTGCTTGGAGATATTCTCGATCTTCCATCTCCTCGCGTTCCAATTCGATTAAATCTTCGACGCCCCTTCCCACACCTCGTCGACCTAAGAGCTGGGAAAAATCCATGTTGGGTGCAAACCCGATGTACTTCTCTAACCCTACAGTTAAATTTCGCCATTTGATGAAACAATCTTCCAGCCAGGTGTGATTCACCACCGGAATAGACCAGGCTTGGGCTTTCGTGACCTTGACCCCCGTTTGGCTATTTGTGTAGAATTAGCGGTAAATGATGCATGATAATATCGACCTACTACGCTGCAATGACGGCAGTGTTAGCACCCGACATATTGGCTGTGAAGGATGCCCCCATCGCATCTATCAACTTCTTGAGGTAATCCCGCGTTTCGCCAGTATAGTTGGTGATAGTGATAATCTAATGAGATTAGAATATGTATCAGCCTCACCATAGTAAATGCTTACATGAGAGGAAAAGCCTTCAATAGGCTTCCGGGGAATGGGGTAATGTAGTAGTTGATCCACCGGTCTGGAAAGGGTACCAGTCACTTGGACATTAAAAAGCCAAGCAAGAGTGCCAATCGTCTTGCCAGCTCGCACAGCCTAGAACCTTCTTTAAGACAAAAGTATACATTATGATCAAAACCCACTCGCCTTGAAATATGCTTTCCCGCTTCGAAACCTGGTGACATAAATGTCGCAAGATTCCACGTTTGTTGACTCTTCCTCTTCGTCGCCGTCGCCGTCATTGGAACAGTAATCCATGACAGTCCCTTGAGCCATACGGATACCTTTTTCAACGGCCTCGCGCCTGCCCTCGCTCAATTCTAGATTTGTACTTAACAAGATGCGTCGTCCTTCCCATACAATTTTGAAAGGAATACTAGAGATATCGGAGTCTGGTCTCAAAAGAGCTGTCTTGTACAGGGCCTTCTTATCTGGATCCAACTTACGTATCTTCTTCGCATCATCCAAAGTGCTCTGTTGCGTGTCCTTGAGATATGCTGGCTCTGGCCATTGATAAATCGCAGTGTCAAGACTTCCTATTCCAAGGCGAACGACATCGTCGAACCAATGAGGCAGAATAATGTTGATGCGAGTGACTTCTTGATATTTCATCGCAGTTTTGTACTTGTCGGACGAACACGAGACAGCGAACATATGAGTAACGTCCCGTGTCATGGCCAATCGCCATTGGCCACCCAGCGCTGTGATACCAGCGGACAGTGTCCCTGCGTCTGCCGGTGACAACTGAAAAGGTTTGGAGGTAAAACAGGGAGAGGGTAGGTAAGTATACAAGCACGCACATCAGCGGAACATGCGACAACACCGGAGAATAGACAAGCGGGATCTGGTGAGTAATAAGCAGTTCTAGAGCCATCATTAGACGATTCGTAAAGAAGAGGAGTCGATACCCACCGTTGAAGCTTTCCCATCGTCAATGAGCGGTCGACCCATAGATCCTACGCGACAAAGGTAAGATTGAAGATGAAACTGTGTTATGTATGAGATACACGCACCGTTACAACGGATACAGCGTCGCCAACCTCCTGCCAGCTTTCGAAGCGGTTGGTGTTGGTAATGATATGCGTGGCTCCATTCATGGAATCGACAGCGACCGCACCATTTTGATCAAGCCCCAGTCGAAGTTCTGCTGCGCGATCCTCTGGAAACGACGATGGCAGGAAATACCTGATATCTTGGAATAGCGACATGAGGGTTATGGCCATGGCGCGCCGGAACCTCAATGTCGCGATTGTCACAAGTCTCGTGACTCCCACAATTACTGAAACAATTATTTTGTTAAGCTCGGCATTCGCCGGCTGCACACACTTACTGATTGATTGGAATTTTCTGCGGAGTCATCTTGATTCTATCCGATATTGTGACGATCCTCTCGAGCGGCAAGAATACTGCTCTTCGATCTCAAAGATGGCGTTTCCACCTCATGACAGTCAGTTTATTTCTCTTCGCATCTAACACGAAACTGGGCTAACAAGATTCTCTAGTCTCAGCACAATTTGATTTTCCAAAGGAGGAGGAGAAGGTTTTGGCCTTTTGGAAAGAGATAGACGCGTTTCGTACAAGCATGAAACTGTCAGAAGGTAAACCAGTATTTTCATTCTATGATGGCCCACCCTTCGCAACTGGTCTACCTCACTACGGTCATCTCCTCGCTGGCACCATCAAGGTGAGCTCTCTGTTGAACTTGTGCTTGCGTTTTTACACTTACAATTCAAGGATATCGTCACGCGGCATGCTTATGTTAGTGGCTATCACGTTCCTCGTCGGTTTGGCTGGGATACGCATGGTCTTCCTGTCGAGCACGAGATCGATAAACGCCTCAATATCACAGGAAAGGCCGATGTCCTGGAACTTGGAATTTCCAAATACAATGCTGAATGTCGAAGTATCGTCATGCGCTACTCCTCAGAGTGGAGGAATACGGTGGAACGAATGGGGCGATGGATCGATTTTGATAATGACTACAAGACACTGAATATCTCCTTCATGGAGTCGGTTTGGTGGGCTTTTAATGAACTCTTCAAGAAAGGAATGGTCTATCGTGGTCTGAAAGTCATGCCTTATTCGACCGGTCTCACAACACCTCTGTCCAACTTTGAGGCAGGCTTAGATTATAGAGATATAAACGATCCTGCAGGCGAGTGATCTCCCTTTCCATGTAAAAATGCCTTCTAAGATAGCAAGGATAGTTACTGTTGCATTTCCCCTTGTGGATGATCCCAGCACATCGCTTTTAGCATGGACCACCACACCTTGGACATTACCATCCAATCTTGCGCTATGCGTTCACCCCGACTTCACATATGTCAAAATTCATGATCAGGACAGAGATCAGAATTTCATACTTTTTGAAGGCCTCTTGACGACGCTTTATAAAGATCCTAAGAAGGCCAAATTCAAGAAGATCGGACAGTTCGTCGGAGCAGATATGAAAGGATGGAGATATGTACCGTTGTTTGAGTATTTCACTGAGAAGGTAACATATTTACCCAAGACCAGTCCGCGAATGCGTACTCAACCCCTCCAGTTTGAAGATAAAGCTTTCAGGGTGGTTGTAGACACCTATGTTACCTCAGCGGACGGCACTGGCATCGTTCACCAGGCCCCCGCTTTTGGCGAAGATGATCATCGTATTGCTATAGCTCACGACGTTCTTCGTCCCGATGAAATGCCACCTTGCCCGATTGATGACGCCGGAAGGTTCACAAAAGAGGTCCCCGACTTTGCCGGTGATCACGTTAAGGTAGAGTCAATATCTTCGTGTGTGGAAGGAACCTCACGAGGTACGCAGGCCGCAGATAGCAAAATCCAAAAGATCCTCAAGGCCAAAGGTCGGCTTATAGTGCAGTCAACGATCAAACACTCTTATCCCTTCTGCTGGCGGTGCGTATTCTCCTTTCTCAACCAACTCCTCTAAGATGAGTTGTAGGTCGGGAACTCCCTTGATTTATCGTGCAGTGCCTGCGTGGTTCGTTCGTGTAACACCCATTGTCGATGACCTCGTGAAGAACAACCAAGAAACTCTATGGTCTGCCTTGTCTCTCTACGTCATCTTTATATTGTTTAACCTCGTTGCAGGGTTCCACAAAGTGTCGGGGACGGTAGGTTTGGAAACTGGATAGCCAATGCTCGCGACTGGAATGTATCCCGAAATCGTTACTGGGGAACACCCATTCCACTGTGGGCAAGTGAGGATCTGAAGGAGGTTTGTGCATCTTTGCGGTATAACACCATGCTGACGTTGTTTCAGATCGTGTGTGTAGGATCTATCGAAGAGCTCGAAAGGCTATCAGGCAGGACGGGGATCAAAGATCTGCATAGAGAGAGCATTGACGACATCACCATTCCGTCATTTAAAGGAAATGGTGTATTGAAACGTATTGAAGAAGTATTTGACTGTTGGTTCGAGTCTGGCAGGTGCGTTTGATCGTCTGCTTGACCAAGGATGCGTATCTGAACTTATGCACAGTATGCCTTACGCCCAGCTCCATTACCCCTTTGAAAATCAGGACCTCTTCGAGAAAACCTTCCCCGCCCATTTTGTTTCCGAGGGCATCGATCAGACACGGGGCTGGTTCTACACTCTTCTTGTGCTCTCAACGCATCTCTTTGGGCGCGCGCCGTGGAAGAATCTGATTGTAACTGGCCTTGTACTTGCAGCGTAAGTCGGCACAGTTTCCCCCCCCCGTCAACAACCACTTTAACAGCCACTGCATAGCGATGGAAAGAAAATGAGCAAGAGTTTAAGAAATTATCCTGATCCAAATATCATCATCGACAAATACGGAGCGGATGCTACACGGTATGTGGAATACATGAAGGACTACATGTGACTTATAGCGTAATACTGTACAGGATGTTCTTGGTCAACTCGCCTATTGTAAGAGGCGATAACCTCCGATTCCGTGAAGAGGGGGTCCGCGAAGTCATTTCCCGAGTCCTACTCCCATGGCTTAATTCCTTCCGATTCTTCCTTGGTCAAGTTGCATTACTCAAGAAGGCCAGCGGCGTCGACTTCATGTACAACGCACAGGCACCATTGCCGAATAATGTCATGGATCGCTGGATCCTTGCACGTTGTCAGTCTTTGATCAAACTGGTGACTGAAGAGATGGCTGCGTATCGTTTATATACCATCATCCCCCGCTTGCTTGATCTAGTCGATGAGCTAACAAACTGGTATATCCGTTTCAATCGGAAACGCCTGAAGGGCGAAAATGGGATTGAAGATACGTTGGCTGCCCTTAACACATTGTTTGAAACTCTTTTCACTCTATGTCGCACCATGGTATGTGAAGATCGTATTTTTCTCGATCATCGCTTATACGTGGCATACCTAGTCATCGTACACCCCATTTCTGACGGAGAATATCTACCAATCTCTCCGCACCTTCATCCCAGAGAACCCAGCTGCGGGAGATACTCGCTCCATCCATTTTATCGGTTTCCCTAAAATCAAAGAGGAATACTTTGATGCCGAGATTGAACGACAGGTCAGACGCATGCAATCGGTCATCGAGTTGACTCGAAACATTCGGGAGAAAAACAACCTCTCGTTAAAGGTACGCACGCTCTCTGTCGAACGTTGCCACGAAATATATCTCATGCTCTCCTAGACACCGTTGAGGGAACTGCTTGTGTTCCATCCCGAGGCGCAGTATCACGCTGACGTGAAACCGCTGCAGGATTATATTCAATCTGAGCTCAATGTGCGCGACGTTGTCTTCAGTTCTGACGAGACACTGTCAGGCGTACGATACCGTGCAGTTGCTGATTGGCCTGTCCTGGGACGCAAACTCCGAAAGGATCTTGGTAGAGTGAAGAAAGCGTTGCCGGATGTATCGAGTGACGCTGTCAAGGAGTACCTCACCACTGGTACCCTTTTGGTTGACGGCATTGAGCTGGTAACTGGCGATCTGACCGTGCAACGATATCTGGAGCTTCCATCCAGTGCTCAGGGCCAATATGGAACGCACACAGATAATGATGTCGTTGTGAGACTTGATATACAGGTTCACGCCGATCTGCAGGGCGAGTGGTTGGCACGAGAGTTCACCAACCGGGTTCAGAAGCTGCGAAAAAAGGCAGGTCTACAAGCGACGGATGATGTGGATATCTTCTATCTCTTCTCTGAGGGCGTTGGATCAGAGATCACAGCTGCCTTGTATGAGCACACAGACTTGATCAAGCGGACCATAGGCAGCACACCAGTGGAGAGGAAGGGAGAAAGCAAAAGCAGCGAAGTGCTCATCGAGGAGGAGCAAGAGGTGGCAGACGTGAAATTTACATTGTACCTGGTCAGACCATAGATGTGCCTAGCTTTGGAAGCGGCGAAAGAAAACTTGTATTACAGTATAATTAAATGAGGATATATAGTAGTGTCGCGGGAATAACAACGACTTGAGATGCTATTTCTTAGTCGTACCGAAGCCTCCAAAACCCATCATCTCCATCAAGTCGTTGTCTTGACCTCCTGATACCTCCTTGGCGAGCTCTAAACGTGCCTTTTCTTTCTCTGCTTTCTTCTGGGCTTTCTTTTCTTCTCGCAGAGCTAACTCCTTCGCCTTGACTTCAGCCAGCCGCTGATCAAAGTCAAACGCCTTCGCTGACACAGAATCCTTCGTTCTTTCTCGCAAGAGAGCTATACGGGCTCGAACTTGTTCTAGCGTGGAACGTTCCAGCTTTGTAGTTTGTCCAATTGCCCGTAAGTCTGGAATGGAATCTTAGCAGTGTTACGGGTCGTTGGAGGTATGTTTTACTGACGAGCTCGGCTGTTGACATGGTCGAGGTAACTTGTTGTATCTTTGTATGTTCGATTACAAGTTTCACAAAAAAATCCAGGCTGCCCAGGTCCTCGTCCTCCCGGGTTCTGTACAACCATTGTTTTATTGAGATTTTTGTCTAGTTCCAAGGACCCTTCTCGTTGCTTCATCAGCTCTGTTGGCTTTGGGAGATCATCGCGACGAGCCGTTTTCCTTGGTCTCTTGCCTGCGATTGTATTCAGAATAATGTCACTTTGTACTCAAATGTCGCACCTTTCTTCATCCGTTCTTCGTTATCCTGCATGCGCTCCTTCTCATCTAAATCACGTTTCCGAGCCTTTTCCGCGTATTCCTCCTTGTCCCATTTTTTTCTGAAGTCGGTATCTGACGCTTTAGATGTGCCGCCTTTGTCTGTCATGGTCCGCGAGTGTGAAATGGATTGATGTTGCTGACGCTGTCCTGATTACGAGGCGACATGACGTGTGACACTTGCCAAAACGGTTGTTTCTGTTGAAGCTCAACACGTCCTACATACTATTCTACACATTCCAAGGCCTGCGTGTTTTCTCTTTATACACGTAGGAGTGCATTTAGAGCCGATGTCTGGTTATGTCTTTGCAGGAACCTTTATGGCGAGTCAAGAGTAGGGGGATTTATCGTTTCTCTGGACGTTGACCTGATTCAAGTTGCTCCCTTTCAGCACGCCCGTGCCCTTTTTATCGGCAAGGAAACTGCATCTTCTCGGCCAATTGTAACTTTCTCCATATCGAAAACGGATGGGGCCCGCATGAAACTACCTTGGTCGCGCCAGAACTATACCCATCCCAGATTTTGTCAGCCAAGGTCACGTCAGGCAAGGACCTCGACCAAGTATCAACGGGCGCCTCGTACGATCCTGCACAGGTTTCTGAACTACTCCAGGTTTTGCAGGATGTCATTGAGGACACTTCCGATGATATTTTGATGGCAGTTGCAAATACACAAACGGAGAATCCGGGAGGAGCATCAAACTTGGTCGAGCCCGTAACGTATGGACATGGTGATATTTTCTCCGGTCCTGTTACGGCCCTCCCTCTTACCTCCAACAGCGCTGATGTTTACTCTGAGCCTAACGTTGACGACACCATTCATCCGGTTCATTCCCTCTCCTTAGAGGAAACACCTCCCTTAATGCCATTCCCCCGTCATTCTCCCAACATTCCTGCTTTTCCACATACAGAGCTTCACCTGGCGGGCGCTTCCGATCTCCTCTCCCCAGTCAGCCTTCCTGACCTTCAGCTGAAGACCTTTTTCCGCGACTATCACGACTCTTCCATCCGCGATGAGCACATTTCGGACAGTTGGTCTACGCCTATGCCCCTGGCTATGTCTCCCCCCGTTAGCCCTGCACCTACGTCCACCTTTGACCTTCTATCGTCCCCGTTTCGTTCTCCTTCGTCACGCATCATGTCCCCAAACTTTGCTGCATTCTTTCATCGGGTACACCCGATATCCCCGGCTCCTAGCAATGATCGCAGTGATTCTGATGCCCCAGACCTTAGTCTAGACGCATTAGATTCTCCAGTGTCGGATGGCCCGGACATGTCAGATTTGAACGCTCTTGCCGTGCAATTATCGGATGTTACAAGCTTTCCGGATTCTGAGGAAGTATTTGGCTCTCCCGTCATTCAGCTGGAGCCGAGCGCAGTGGGTTGCGCCAGCCCTGATCAATACGACGTCGACAATTCAAATGAAGAGCAGTCAGGTGCCATGCAGTCCGTGCATGACCGTGACATTTCCGCTTTGTTGGAATCTCCAAATCACGATGTAATAGACGTGCCATCCTTGACAATTGGAACTGAGCTACTAGATGATGAATTGAACGAGGACAATGTCTCCGATGGCAGTCCGACCGCTCGACTTGCTTATTTGGATGATCTTACAGTTTCAGCCAATCAGGATGATACAGTTACCGCACTGTACAGATCTTATTCAGATTCTGATTCATCGAACAGGAAGATAGCAGGTAGCACAAGATCTCCCGCACAAACCCCATCGAAGGAGTCGTCCTCTTTGATCACCGCCATTGCCCCTGCCCCTCGGAGAAGTCATGTTTTCACACCACCACCTCAAGATTTTCGCAAACGATCCAGTAACGCTGTGAGGTCGCTTCTATCGACACCCTTGACATCACTTGACTCCCCATCACAATATCGCACTGCGTCCAGAACGTTACCAACGTTCGATCCACATCTCCCAGTTCGTAGCCTGCACGCTTCTCCAATGCTGACATCAAACAGTATACCTTCGAGTCAACAGGCCACGATCCTACGAACGTCGTCGAAGTCAGTGACATCTCCTGTGTCTTTATCTCCCATTACATCACCCTCCTCTTCTCGTTATGAAGGCGGGATGGTTGAGGATACTAAGTCGCCGAATCGTGAATCATCGTCGCATGGGGGGGAGTCTCAAGCGATTTCCTCAACCAAGATTCCCTTGGGATTCAGGAGGTCCTTTGTGCTGGTTCGTCATGGTGTACACTTACGGAACCCAAACTAATCTCTCGTGTAGGGTGGGTCCCGGAACTCTTCTCTCATGATGAATCGGATGACAAGGGTGATTTCGTCGAAAGACTTAACAAATGATTCACTACGAGAACAATCGCCGAAATCGCCGTCCACTGAGCTTGACTGCAGTGGCCTTAAACCTCTCAGATTAGTGCGTACCTTGTAAGATATATCTAACACAGCCGTTTGAGAACCGTTTTTCCAGTCCACCATCTTGACAGCTAAATCAACATATGCATCCCCGTCTCGGTCAACATTTATTTCAGGTTCGGACGGATTTATCACATTATTAAGGGGACTGTATATTAACAACGGGATACAGGAAATTCACATTTAACGTCTACAACTGTATCACCGCATTCCTCATCTTCAAACAACATTTTGGTATTGTTGCGCTCTTGCTATTGCTCTCGTAGTCTCGTCCTCAATAGCCTTTCACAGCTTTCACATCCCTCGCATACATCGGAACACAATCATAATTTAATTCCTACTCCCACATCGTTATTATCCGCCCACAATGTTACCAGTTACCCTACGCCTGTACCAAAATCAGCACCCTTATCTCGTCCTGATGGTTGGATGGATAGCCCGTCCAACGGGAGAAGGAGCCGTTTTCGTGTCTCGAGTAGGCTCTCTGAACCTCCTTCGAGTCCTCAGTCATTCCAGGAAGTCAGCGTGACAGAGCCGCAGGTCCACGACACTGATGATTATACCATTCGACGACTAATACCCATAGGTACACCTATACCGCTACCACCACGCCCTCTTTCATGTTCTATCACGACCCCTAAGCCTTCCCTTATGTTTGCCATCGCTAGCGACGACATTCAACAAGTCCGTCAGGTATTAGAGCGTGGAGAAGCTAGTCCGAATGATAATGCGGGCCCCCAGTCGGCTTTGGCCTTTGCCATCACAAACGATCAGCTGTCGCAAAGGCTAGAGATTGTAAAAACCTTACTGGCCTTCGGCGCCGATACTTCTTCACTTCACAAAGAGCTTGGGTCACCCCGCGCAAGTGACGCCAAATCCCTGGCCTCTGCTTTGGATCAGATGGATCCAGCCACTCGGTACATTTGTGATACCGTTCTTGCTAGTTCTATAATATTCACAATATTATCAGGTATTACATTTCTAGAACAGATGCTTTTCTTACACGGAGTTCTTCTACACTGATGCGACGCTCTTCGTTCCGACCACTGGCTCGCATTCGTTTCGGGATCGTCGGCCAAGATCGAGCCCTTGAACAATTATTCAGGGTCTTGAGCATACATGACAGTCAAAAGGCGTCAACGCCAATCGTGATGCTTCTGTGTGGTACGCTACGCACTTTCGCTTACGGTGTTGCGTTGATTGGCTTATCATCATTATTCAGGTCCTAGCGGTCACGGCAAAAGTCTTTTGGCGCAGAAATGTTGTTCTTCGTTTCCCTCCCTATCAACAAGTATTGATCACCTCGCACCTAGTTGGGCCCCTTCTTGACGTTCCAACTCATACCGTTAATATGACAACGCTACGATCCGCTTATGATTTATGGCAGTCTTATTCGATAAGTCCTTATCAGGTTTGTGATATAATTTTATGCCTGTATAGCTGGGTGAACATTTATCAGGATGGCTCTCCCTGCACACTAATAGAGTTTTTGATCAACAACGAAGGCAAACGATGTGTGATTGTGCTTGACGTAATACCTGTCCGCTCAATCTCCTCGTTCGTGGGCTGACAATTGATTTCAGGAGATAGAGAAGACTCAGGATCCCAGTGTTCTCTGGTCTTTGCTCCTTCCGTGGGAACTGGGTATGTACATATCATACAGTTTGGCTTCCTCCTCATTATAGATGTGCTGCAGGCCGATGTTCCTTCGAGGCTAACACCATGAACATTGATGTGCGCAATGCTGTATGGCTTGGAACGTCAAACATTGGCCAGGACCTTGTCTTCGAATATCATGAATCGCTGAAGCATCCTGACAAGGTCATGTCTCGGGAGGAATACGTCAAGTTGATGTCTCTCATGCGGCCTCGTGTCTCAGAACGACTTGGTGTATGTTGTATCCGTTGATCTGGGGGTCTATACTGACGCTATATCCAGTCATCCATTCTATCTCGGGTTACGACTATATTACCCTTTGTCCCTTTTACGTTGGACGAGACGAGAGCTATTGCTTCGGAGGCATTGCAGTCAATATCGGGAGACGTCATAAAAGATATGTCTTCCGAGGTCCTCACCTCTGTGGTTGAAGGTGCTATCTTGGGATCAATTCCGTCCGAGGGTGCACGGTCTCTGTATCGTGCGGTGTCGAATTTATTGGTAGATGCCATGGATCTGGTTTAATATATCTGAACACTTCGAGTGTGTTATGATTGCGACTGCGGTTTCCCTTCAAGCCCGCTCGGAGTCAAGTTGTCGAACATTCCGGATGTAGATAGAGCACATGCTTTCAATGCTTGGGCGAAATTCCGGATTTATTTGTTCTATACCGACAATTGCCGGGTGATTACTCGTTCTCGCTTTGATATCGATGATATGGACATGCAGTCGCTTCCGACATTGCGAACACTTTGCTCGTCGGTATCTTAGGGAATGATTAATTAATAGAGCCGCGTCCGCTACTTCTAGTATCGCATTCACTACGGAATTTTTTGTCGCCTACGATACTTTCTGACGACAGCCATACAGTCATGAGGAGTAGACTTCACGCTTGGAAGACTTTCTTCTTGATATGGGCGCGCCTAATATGCGCAGAAATTTCCAATTCCAAGTCCTCCGACCGTGCCACGTGGCCATTACATTCTTGGTCTTTACTGCTGCAGTTCATGCTGCGGGTATTTCTCTTTTACCTTTCCAGCTTGGATTAGCGTGTTTGTCAACGAGAATGGACGATGCAAGACTCGACGATGAAATCAATTGGGCGGTTTCCTTTCCTCTCCCTTTCCGTGTCATGGTCTTGGTCGGACTAGGCATTTTAGGATGGGCAACGAACCTCCATGGTCTCAAAATCTTCAGCGTGGATGCCGTCAGTACAATGGAGCTCCGTGTGGATCCCAGCCAGCAACCGATTTCGCTGCGAATAGCAGGCGTACAACTATCGACACCCTCTTCAATTTACGGCCCAGTCTATCGCCTCGCCTTGGCGTATTTTTCCTGGTGCTTCACGTCCTGGGCATTGTTCCGGTACCTCACATACGGGAACCTCGTGTTGACCGACGTCTTCGCGTACATACCAGGGGTCTCAACTCTCATCATTCTGTTCGTTCTCGTATGCCCTTTTAACATCTTCCACAAACGAGAGCGAGACAAGTTTTTGCTGTACGTATCTTTTATTTTTCGCTGCCCTAGCACGTCGTTAAGCCACCTTAGGTCTATTCGGCGGTGCCTCTTTTCTTCGATGGATAGTCCTGTATATTTCGCAGATGTTGTCTTCGCCGATGTTTTTACCTCGTTTGCTAAGGTCTTGGGTGACGTCTGGTTATGCATGCGCATGCTGGCCCCAGGAAACAGTGTTCTAGTTCCACCAAGAGAGGATGGATGGCTTCGATGGGTTATGCCTGCAATTATGAGGTGGGTAGTTCCATATTCTTTAGTCCTCTGGCAAACATTTAGCCGTTCCCAGCCTTCCGTATCTAGTACGTTTTCGACAATGCTTAATTGAGTATTCGTCCCCTTCAAACAACAGCCATCGGCCCCTCTACAATGCAATCAAATATGCAACATCTTTTCCGGTCATCTTTTTGTCGGCGGCTCAACGGATAGTAGTGACTGAGCTCAGGCAAGAAAAGGGTGATGAGGTCGCACAAGTCGCCTGGCATGGTGAACATCCGCTTTTCCGCCTATGGTAGGTCTTTCTTTAGACTGAGTGTCTACGCTATAACATATTTATATTAGGCTTCTCTTTGCGGCCATCAATTCTCTGTATTCATTTTGGTGGGATATCAGCAATGACTGGGGCTTAGATTTGCTAAAACCCAAGGCCATGGATGGTGCTCACAACCGACGTTGGCCTCCTCGTCGTCTGGTGCTTCCACACCTACATTCCGGCACACCCCTTATGGCCCCATCCCCTGTGGAACCAAATTCGCGTCCAAGTCAGCCTTATCCTTATGGACTTCGCCCAACAATATTGTATCCCTTACCCGTATACCCTCTTCTAATATTCCTCAATCTTGTACTTCGATTAACATGGTCGATCAAACTGTCAAGCCACCTACACTCAAAAAACGACGGAAGCATCACTATATTTTGCTTAGAGATTGCGGAGATCATTCGTAGATGGATGTGGGTATTCATCCGGGTCGAGTGGGAAACCATTAAGAAGTTAGAGCGGGACGTCGGTGGCGAAGCCGACTACGAGTTGGTACAAACTCCGGATGTCGAGGATGTAACATGACCTTGGACGTTAGAGCGCATGTAAATCATGTATTGCATTCGTAAGACATTCCTTTTCAACTTATAAGTGCTGAGTGCTGATCGGCCAACAATAGTACTAATAGATCATACTAGCTTAAGAATCGGGATTAAGTCCGAGTGCCTCCGCCACGAAGGCCCACGATAACTGCCAAGATGTGAAACGCTTCATACTTGCTTTTGTACTTCTTGCCTTGTAATACAGTTGCGCAGCCATGTGACGGCTCATACCGCAAAGCCCGCAAATAATTTCATCATCCGGGTAGCCCAGAGTAGAAATCGGTTCTCTTCAGCGGGACAAAACGGGTATATCTGCCACCCCTCAGCTTTATTGATCAACCGGTTACGTTTGGTTGGCGGAAGATATGGACATGAATATGGAGATGACCGGTAGGCTAATTTCAGTCTCTCCGCGTGGACTGTTTAGCTGTCTACCACTGCTTAAACTATGTGGATTTCATCGGGGTCAGTCGTCACCGTCATCTGACGATGGACTAAAATTGTTCCGTCTCGTGCTTACCGTGACCTGTGAACGTCTATATAAACAGAGATTAGTGGGCGTTAACATCCAACACAGCTCCCTTTCCCAAGCCATCCTTCTCATAGTATCCAAGTCATCATGAAGGTCGCGTCTCTTCCATCCATATATGCAGCGTGTCGCTAACAATAAAATCATAGGTTCTTGCCATCTTATACCACGGTTACACGGCAGCGCAGGAGGAACCCCGGCTCTTGGGCACTGTCGAAAACAAGGTAGTCCAGCTCCCATGCGTCCGCTCATGGAACTGATCATTATCCGCTAGCTTGGAATTGAAGAATGGTTGACATCCCAGGGTCATGAGTTCATTGGTGAGCACTCCACATTGATCCTGTAGTATGTACTAATACATTTTCCATTCAGTGCGTTGAAGCCAAAATGATTCTTGTATACACTGAATTATGAATTGACTTTCTTAGGTCTCCAGCAGCAAGGAAGGACCCGATAGCGACTTCCAAAAGCATATCGTAGATGTGCGTGTTCGGCCTCGTTTTGCACCTTCTTCATGTCTCATCCACTTTCAAGGCCGAAGTCTTAATTACTACACCGTTCCACCCGGGATATCTGACCAGGGATCTGATCGAGAAGGTACCTTAAGCATTGATTTCAAATTTTATTGAACTAAAAGATACCCAGGCCAAGAAGCTTAAGATCTGCATCACAGCCGGTGTTGGGTCTGACCATATTGATCTCAACGCCGCCGTTGATCACCAGATTCAAGTTTTGGAAGTGAGAATGATGTTTACACCAAATCGAATCCATACTGATAGTTATGTCAGGTCTCTGGGTCCAATGTAGTGTCGGTCGCAGAGCATGTTCTCATGAGCATCCTTCTGCTCGTTCGCAACTTCGTTCCTGCTCATGAAGTACAGTTTTTCTTGTTCATTTATGCTAATAATCATCTTACTTCAAATGTAGATGATCGAACGCGGTGACTGGCAAGTGTCTGATATCGCCCGAAACGCCTTCGACTTGGAAGGAAAAGTCGTAGGCACTATCGGTGCCGGAAGAATCGGTTACAGGGTACTTCAAAGGCTAGTTCCCTTCGACCCTAAAGAGCTATTGTATTACGACTATGCTCCCCTTCCGGCTGGTCAGTATTCTGGTAGCCATACTTGATTTGTGGTGCTCAACCATATCACAGCTGCTGCTGAGAAGGTTAATGCCCGCCGTGTTGATGATTTGAAGGTATGACCTCCCTTGCCCTCCATGACACATCATTCATATGCATCCCTCATAGGACTTCGTTTCCCAAGTAAGTGTAGATGACACGATATCGTGAGAAGTCACTAAACCCACTCAGTGTGATGTCGTCACCGTCAACTGTCCTCTTCACGAGGGTACCAAAGGTTTAGTTAACGATGAATTGCTCAGCCATTTCAAGAACGGCGCTTGGTTGGTCAACACTGCCCGTGGCGCCATTTGCGATAAGGATGCTGTCGCAAGAGCATTGAAGAGCGGCAAGCTTGCAGGCTACTCAGGTGTGTATACTTTCTGTGCTCATTCTGTCAGTCGCTGAAAGGCTCCAGGTGATGTCTGGAATGTCCAGCCGGCCCCTAAGGATCATGTCTGGCGTACCATGAAGAACCCCTTGGGAGGTGGAAATGGCATGGTTCCTCACTATTCCGGGACCACTCTCGATGCTCAGGCTCGCTACGCTTTGGGAACGAAGAGTATCTTGGAAAACTATCTTACCAACAAGCCTCAGGAGCCTCAAAACATTATCGTCGGGCTCGGGAAATATGAAACCAAAGCTTGTATGTGTACTTTTTTATAACTGCTATTTTCCGAGTGTTAACTTGGATTTAGATGGACAGCGTTAGTTTGACATCCAATGCTAGTTCTAGTGCACCCGTTTCCGAGTACACTTGTACTTCTATCTACCAATCAGCTTTGCTTTGTACTGTCCAGTTGACCTAACTCGAATAATATTGTCTATGCTTCATGGAATGGATGTTAGAATATAGTGAGCTATAGATACAAATGCAGGCCAGATACTGTAAATTAAGTGGTAAATAAGTTAAACTGGGAAGACACATATGTCATGGACTACGTAGTTAATCCTCACGCTTATTTCTCTCCGCCATCCGGGTAGCGACCAATCTCTCTAACCTGGCAGCGGCCTTCTGGTATATGCTGTCGGGCGGATTATACGCCCGACAATTCTCCCATATCAAGTTAGCATCAGCAACAAAGTCGTCCACAGATCCATATTGATGAGTCTCCAATTTGTGTTCCATCGTCTTAAAGTCTGGGACGTAATGAGCCATTGACTCGCAGATGAAGGTAAGCAAAGACAAACCCATCGGATTTGTGATGACATCGTAATAATCGGGAACATCTTCGGGTTTCACAGGTTCTTGGAAAGGCCAAGCCATTCCGTGGTCTTGCAGATCTCGCAACAATTGATCCATGAAACCATGATCTGCACTTCGAGGTGTAACACGTAACGGCCTGCAAGATCACGTCAGTTTACAAAGAGAAATACTACATTGATCAACGCACTGTGTCATCATTTCCAGAGTCCACCCACACTCTCCTGTAATCGAAGTAGAGTCGGAAGAATCGAATGGAAAAAAAGAGCAATACTCACTGAGGCCTGGAACATCTTTAGGGTCAACGGCGATTTCATCGTTACTTGACTGGAATTGCGATAAACCGGGATGGATGATATGCGACCTGGACATCTCGCGGATTTTCGAGATGACGGCTTCCTGTTGAAGGGTGATGATAGAAACTTTGTCAAGGTAGTCGACCTTGCGAAGCATTGTACATTGCATGATAGTACCGCCCTCGTAATCTTTGATGTAACCGGCCCATACTGAACGATCTAAAGTGATTTCCTTCGAGAAACCTTGCTTTTCGAAGTAGCCGACAGCGTAATTGTCTGCGTAGGTCAGAAAGTACATCATGTTTGGATACGTCTTGCGAATGTGAGCTTTGAAGTGATCCATAAGCATTCCTCCATAGCCCTACAGACAAATAAGAAGGGAGAAAGCCAGATTATGGTGCACGTACTTTGACTTGATCCACCGAAGCGGTTGCGAAGAAGACGATTTCAGCAAACCCTCGATGAGGAAAGGGCCGATAGCAAATTCCACCAACAACTTTGTAACCACGTTTGATGATTGCAAGTGCCTTTGAATTTGCATCGTAGACTAGTCTTGCGATATATTCGCGAGGCATTTTGGGCAGTTGCTTCTGAAATAGTGTCTTGAGTCCGGTGAGAATGACATACGACCGAGGATGCTTGTCGTTCTCCACAGATGTAATTTTTATCACTCCTTTCCGAAGTTCAATCGCGGCCATCTTTTCTGTACGGATGACGGGCTTCGAAACTTGAGTGAACATCAGCATGTAACAGGCAAGAAAAGCTTACTTCATTGGGAGAGGAAGCATCCACTGGAACACCCGTGGCTAAGCGCGTTAACTGTTCATCACCGAGTTTCTCTTCCACCTTGACCCGTGCAGAATGCCCATTTATTCCATTCACACCTTTACTCTTATGACCCTTTCGTGAGGCACCATTAGTTTTGCCTTTGGGAACTTTCCCTGGGCCTTTTTTGCCGCTTTTCTGACCGGTTTTCCGGGCTGTTTTTTCCGGTCTTGACCCTGTCTTCGAATTGACTCGTGCGGCTAGAGGTTTGTCTTCCTCGTCGTCATCGTCATCGTCGTCTGCGTCACTGAGAGACGAAAGAGAGAGGCGGCGCCTTTTCGTAGGAGGGGAATCATCTGAGGTTCGCGAATAACCTAGTAACCAGATACATCAACATTGGAGCATACAATGTTCTGTGCACATACCAAGAACTTGAGAAGGTGAAATGGCAGACACCGGAAGTTTCATTTGTTTTCTGAGTGAGGCGATGTCGTCGTCTATGTAGTCAAAGTCCAAGAGTTTCCCTGCATCCTATAGGTGGCAGAACTTAACGGAAATACATGATGATAACGCAGAGACGCACCTAGATTTTTGGTGAGACAAACCCATCGGAGCAAGAATGAAACAGACCTTCAAGAGCTCATCTAGACGAACGGCAACTCTGCTCCTTCTCAAGAACTCCTCTACGCCGATGCCAGCCTCCGTGGCATCGTGTTCCTTCAATCCGTGCCCGCACCCACAGAATTCGAGATATGGAGGATTTGCATCTTCGTCGTCAGAACCATATTGTCCAAGGTCTCCAATGGAAAATGTATGCTGGGCCTCGTCGTCAAAGACGACCTCATCGTCAGGGTCTGGATGAAGGCCTGTACATGCACAGCGACTGCACGGAGAATGTCGAGCGATTTTGAGTGACAGTTGAGGGGTGTCGAGCTTGCTAAGGACGTGAGAGACTGGATAAGCATATTTCATGGCCGAATGCGAACAGTGCACAATGAAGTTGACCGTCGTTCGAGCGCGAACACGTGCCGGCGGCGACCCGACCTTGCCATTATACCATCACCGGCACCTCCCACGACGTCCAGCGACTTGGACATTATGCTTCTTTAAGATTCCTTTAGGCAGGCTGATATGTCTTTTTCTTTCTTAGGGCTCTTGGGGCTACTTTTCTCTGTTCTTCTGGAAACGGCTGCATGGATAAATTATTCTGCTGACGGTACAGCAACAATGACCCATTATGAACTTCCAGAGAATTATGTTGCGTCTTGCGGTTGCACGCCTTCGAGCACTCATTATCCAACTGCTGCTCTTTCTCAAATGGCATACGGAAGCAGCACCGCGTATGGTCAGTGGTCTGCTTATTGTCAGCCTCCTTCCCTAATGCTCCAATTGCTAGGTCCTGGGTGTGGAAAATGCTTCAATTTAACTTTGCTAAATACTTGGACATCGACCCCTCCATTCTACCCCTCCGTTACGAAACATATCGTTGTCAAAGTAACAGATCTCTGTCCGCTTAGTGGCGACGGCTGGTGTTCTGCTACTGAATCGAAGGCAAACCCGTCCGTAATTTCTGTGGTCATGCTCAGGTTTTCTCTTATGTACCTCTACCTAGCTCGGGGGACTATTTAAATTTCGATCTGGCCTACCCATCGGATGCCATTCCGGACAACTTCTTCCCCTCGAACGCATCACTGTATGGTTATACCGTACGTAGGATGTTGTTAATGTCGCCTTTGTTTGAGTATACTTCTCAATTCATGTAGGATTTTGGAGTCTGGAATATCAGCTACCAGACAGTTTCGTGTGAGAATTGGGCTGGTTGGGGCAATGAAGCTGCACTGGGAAGCGTAGCATATCTAGGAAGCGAAAGTGTTTGCTGTCCTGACAATCCCACGGTCCGACCATTGTCTAATCCACAACATGGCTACTAACGAGCTCTGTAGGGAAGTGCCAATGACACTTGCCCGTCGTATTCTGATCATAATGGCATTCCGCAAGTGGTTTTACTTTTCAGTTCAGAGATTCTTCTAATACAGTTCAGCAGGCCTGATACCAGCACAAGTTCAAGCTCGCGGACTGCGGGAGTTATACCCTCCATCCTTATACTTATATTTATTTTTCTGTGTTGTTACACTGGGTAACATGATTATTGTTAGTATGTCTACATGAGATAACCTTTATAGAATATCCGTCACTACTTATAACAACAAAATTAGTCTATCTGACTAACGTGAGAAACTATTCCACGCGCCTGTAAGCGAGAAGTAACTGTCATGGGAGAAAATAGATATATGTCCTTACTTTTCTATATCGTCATCCCCTACTTTCCTATAAAGGCCGCGCTCCTTTCCAGATACTACGCGACGGAGCCATTGAAACGTTCGCATCCACGCGAGAAGCGCACCAACAACGCCAACCAATAGCAATCCAAAAATGAGGTTCCTCAAAGTTGTTGGCGCTTCAGCTTCGAGGGGAATTGAGGCCTCGACCTCAGTCGCCACTGGTGTTGTAGCCGATGCCATGGGTATTCCAGTCATTGAATGATCATCAGCCGAGGCATCCGTCGTTGGTTGAGATACTGGGGAGTCCTAGCAAGCAATGAAGATTTATTTTTATGATATCTCTTGTACCACAAATAAAGCAATCAGAGCTCAGCATGAAGAGGTACCTGGTTTCCTTCTTCGTCGGTCACAGCCTCCACTTCGAGCTGCGGGGGTACATGTTAAAACAGAAATGACAGGACAACGGGAAACATACTTCTCCGGAATCAGCAATCATGACATCGACAATGGGCTTGTCTCGAGACTTGGCAACATTTTCTGGAAGAATTTCAGGGGAATCCAGGACGCGCAGCCCTTAAGAGCATACCAATTTGGTGCATAATGTCCATGCCATCTAGAACTTTTCCGAAAACAACCTGAAAAAGGGTGTGAGAGAAATTGTAAAATGTAACGACTAGGTACTGACGTGTTTGCCATCCAACCAGCTGGTGACCACAGTGCAAATGAACTGTTATCACATAACGTTTGTTATGACGGATAGAGAGAGCGAATAAAGCACGGTGCTTACGAATTGGGACCCTAAGGGAAGTCTAAGTACTCTTTGCATCCGGTATGGAGAAAAAAATGATCTGACCATTTGTATCTTTGCCGGCGTTAGCCATGGACAAGGTTCCAGGACCAGTGTGACGGAGTTTGCTGCAGCACGTTAATCGCAGAAGCAAATTTCTTACATCAAAGACACCTACAAATTCTCATCGGCGAACCGGTCACCATAGATAGACTGGTATAAAAGTCAGGCTGCGGTCGAGGGCAGAAGATGATGCACACACCTTTCCGCCAGTTCCGTCACCTTTGGCTAACACAGAGTTTATAGGTACGAACAAGAAAACTACAACCGGATAAACGTACTAAAGTCACCACCTTGAATCCTACGACAACATCAGACACAAAACATGAAACGCTTGAACTGACAACGTACATGAAGTCCTTGATGACTCGGTGGAACTTGGAGCCTTTATACCCGTATCCAAGTTCCTTACCGTCTTTGTCCTTACCAGTGGCGAGAGCTCGGAAGTTTTCAACGGTTTTGGGAACGGTCTACGGCAACGCACAATTAATATCCAATTGAACACGATGCATGTTCACATACACCGCCATACAAGCCCATGACAACTAAAGAAGAGAATGAAGTAAATCAAGGATATGAATAAGTAGGCGACATACCTCGTCCAAGGTCCTCGTCGCCATGCTTGATGTCGAAGTAAACTTTGTGCGTTATTTTAGGACCCTTAGCAGCATCAGCTGAGTGGGTGCAAAAAAGCGCAGTAACAGTGAAGAAGAGAAGGACCAAGGAAAGTCGACGGAAGATCATTGTTGTGAAGAGAAAGGAGGACGTGTCCGCTTTCCGAGCTGGATCACCACGACCCGTGGGAATAATTCCCACATGATATCATTTTTTCTGACCGAAGAAAGTCCTGGATCATCATGGACGACGACCTGGTCCTCAACCTTGCCCCTGACGATTCTATTCCCAATGGAAAAGGGAAAAATAGCGCGAGGAGAGGTGGACGCTGGACAGAAAGGTCATTAATCCTTTCCAGTTTCTAATGCTTAATTTATTCATCTCATGTGAATAGACTGAAGGCGAAAAGAGTAGCCAAGCGGAAGAGTCGACCTGGGGAACCGGAGAGTGCCCGTACACAGTCAGAGCCGGCTGAAGAACGACCCTCAAAGCGACCACGGACGGCTGCACCCTCCAATCATGATCGGCCCGCTGCTCCTTCTCGTCCCAGCACCCAAGTCATTTCTTCCCTTTTCTCTTACAATCCGACCGTCGATATCCCAGATAAACCGAAAATATCCAGATCCCTTGCTCGTCCCAGCAATGCCCCCTTGACAGACTCTTCTTCTTTCGCTGGACTTGGTGTTGATCCTCTGATAGTCGCGCACCTATCAAATAAGATGGGCATTGCAAAGCCGACATCTATACAACGTGCGACCCTCACCGCCATGCTCTCTCCATCAGGTGCAGATGAGGATATATTCATTCAGTCGCAAACCGGTTCTGGCAAAACATTATCCTTTCTCATTCCCATAATCCAAGACCTGCTACCACTGAGTAGTCTTTCGTATATCGATCGGTCAATTGGTACCCTAGCTATCATAATAGCACCAACGAGAGAGCTTGCAAAGCAGATATCGGATGTTTTAGAGGCACTACTCAAAATGCGTCTACGCCCAGAAGACGAGTCTGCTAGCGACGCATCTTCAACGCGCTTGACACGCTGGCTTGTATCCGGTTTACTCACAGGAGGTGCTACACGCACTCACGAGAAAGCGCGTTTGCGCAAGGGTCTCCCCATCATTGTGTCAACTCCTGGTCGACTCTTGGATCATCTGCAAAACAGTTCGTCCTTCAACGTTGCAAAATGCCGTTGGTTGGTATTGGATGAAGCAGATCGTCTAATGGAACTAGGGTTTGAAGAAACCATCACCGGCATTCTGAACGGTCTGAACGGCCGGAGAAAGCTTGCTATTCAAGCAGAGAATGAAGGAGTTGGAAAAGATATCGGCGGTTGGGATTGGGAACGGCGCAGACGAACTGTGCTTTGTTCTGCAACTATGCGAGAGGATGTTCAAAAGTTAGCTGGAGTAGCCCTCGTCGAACCTTTAATGATCAAGGGGATCGAAAGGGACCCACAGAGCAAGTCCGAAACCTCCAGGGACCCTCTTCTTGAGACTGCTTCTGGTCCAGAGCAGTTCACGCCCCCTTCACAACTGTCACAGAAATATGTCGTTGTTCCTCTGAAATTGCGGCTAGTGGTTCTGGTTGCCCTCTTACGTTCTCTCATTGCCCAATCCCAGAGTCAACGCGGAAATAAAGTGGTTGTTTTCTTTAGTTGCACGGATTCCGTGGACTTTCACTGGCAACTGCTTGGCGGTTCTATGATGAACGGTGATGTGCCGCAGGAACAGGATGACCATTCAGGTGATGATGATGACCAAAATGACTCTGATGTCGCGAAAGACAATGATCAGACTATTGAAGTCCGGTCTCCGCTCCTCCCTGACACAGCAATATATCGACTTCATGGATCCTTGGACACTCGCATACGTCTCGCATCTTTACGCGGATTCTCGAATTCAGGGAAATCCAAATCATCCATACTTCTTTGCACCTCTGTGGCTTCGCGTGGTCTCGATCTTCCCCTCGTACGAGCGGTAGTACAATATGACCTACCTACCGAAGGAGGAGAAACCGAGTACGTCCATCGGGTCGGTCGTACCGCCAGAGCAGGGAAAGGAGGCGAGGCATGGAGTATAGTCGCGCCTAGCGAAGCCGAATGGGTCAAATGGATAGAGGGAAAGATGAAGAGTGAGGATAAACGAGGGAAAGTATTGTTGGAAGGCACTTCTGTGGAGGCCTTACTACAAGGCGGGTTTGGCGGTAAAGGGAGCGAATCTGAAGGTCGTGCTACTGATGTACAACTGTCTTTTGAACGATGGGTTCTCAGCAAAAAAGATGTATGTTTTCTTTGTTCTCCCAGAGAGATACCTACTGATGATTGATTTCAGAATATCTCCCTCGCTCGAAAGGCATTTTTGTCGCACATGAGGGCATATGCTACCCATCCTTCATCAGAGAAACACATATTCCATGTGCGACATCTTCATATCGGCCATCTGGCCAAGGCATTTGCGCTACGAGATGCGCCCAAAACTATTACCGGTAGCAACCAGTCGCAAAGTAAAAAGTCAGGCGGAAAGAAGGGTAATCGTGACGCTCGTCATAAAGATGCTGAGTCGCGCATGACCGAGATTGTCCGCTCTCAAGGCCGCTTATCCAAGAAGGGGGGTGTCATGAATAGAAGTGGGACATCCGAATTCCAGATCGCTGGTGGAGATGCGCTCGAACAGTTAGTGAACCGCATGGGATCATGAGTAGTTCTGCGACGCGGTACAATTATGTTGCCGTGCTGTGCTTCTCGTCGCTTTGTTGCACAATGCTCGGATGAATCAATTGCAGCTGTGGTCGGGCGGTGCGGTTGAGTTCACAATCACAGCGCCCAGAGAATCCCAGAGTAATATTTTAGGAGTAGATCCGTTGCACCGGTTAGGTTCTTAATATAAACCGAGGCGGGCGTAATGATAAATGACGGCCAGGCCCTTTCTCGTCTCCTATGACCAGACATCGAAGAAACCCAGTAAGTATGTCGAGCATCGTCGAGAAGATTGAGGGTGTCGTCCGCAGCAACAAGAACCGGCCACCTGGCGATGAACACTCATTCGAGATTCGGTGTGTAGATCTCAGCATCCAAGTATGTCATGATGATACTCTTTCGTATTTGTCTAATCTGCTTGCCAAGTTCATCGGGGCCTCTGGCCTACCGAAAATGGATGTAGTTGGTAGCGCCGACCCATACTTTGTGGCGAAAATTGATGACCATATCACACTTGTGTACGCTAGGCTCTCCTCGTATCTCTATCAATCTCTGACCCCTCATTTGCAGTTCTACTGTGAAAACGAATACGCTGACGCCAGTATGGAACGAGGTCTGGCGGGTGAAGAATGTTCCTGTAACTGCAGATCTTCTGGTCGAGGTTTTTGACAAAGACGATGGTGCACCCCACGATGACTACATCGGAAAGTTCAAAACCACCATAACTGCAGGGGCAAAGGAAGCTGAGATTGAAGGGCCTCTTCTTAGACGCAATAGAGGTACCTTCTGGCTCAAGGTATGGTTCCGGTTCCTTCTACATGTATCTTGAATCTCATGTACTGTCCATCAGATTGAGTCTGAGCCGTCGAATAGCGACCAGGATTATACATACCTCTTTGACGGCCCCATACGCTACTCCCGCCACTTTTCTCCTACTGTCGGTATTTTGACAAACCTGGACAATAATGCACGGCGCTATTCCACTTGGAAGGTTTACATTATTGGGATTCCCGTGTTTTTCAAGGATACCTACCAGCACTGGAACGTCAACTACAAAGCCGCACAGAGTATATTCCAGGGACCAGCATCTATCGCGGTGCGGTCGACTATCCAAGCAAGTCACCGTGTGCTCTACGCTCGCAAGACGACCAATGGCTTCGGCCTTTTGGAAAATCCTGGGGACTTCATAAAACTCCTACATGGGGCCGCCGATAGTTGTCATTTTGGCCCTACTTCTCGTATGGATTTTTCCCATCGAGTGAAACCTGCTGTATACACTTACATCATCTCCGCCGACGATGATTCGTTCCGTTTCTCGGAGACTGGAGCCGCTTTCTTCGTCGACTTTGCATCGAAGCATGCTCTACACAGTAATTGCGCAGAGACTGTGCGATACAGCGGCGAGTTCCATCCAAGACCTGCCGGGGGGTGGGATAATTTCAATGATGATATCCCCGACGATCAAGTAAAGTGGGAGTTGGTGATTGACAACAATTCTGGGACGTACTCTCCTGATTCCAAAATGCTTCCTATGTTGAAAGCGCTACTGGAATATAACTTTTCAGACGTAGCGGTGTTTGCTTTATCTCATGAAGATCCAGAGCTCGTCAAGAGCCGGGAAGCTTGTAGGGCCTACGCCTTGAAATATAGAGGAATCCGGAAGGAAGAACTTCAGCCGCACTTGGCAGAAGGCGAGGTTACCCTGTCGCATCAAGCTGCGGCTTATGGTGCCGGAGATGGAGGTGTTTAACAGTTTTTCTTAAAGCGCTGATATTATTGGCCGTGATATTCTATTATCGGTATGTTATACACTATCAATGTACATATATTCTAGAGGAGTTGGTGTACAGGAATCGTCTTAAAACTACATTTATTGTAATATAACCTCTTCCACCGATGAAGTGCCCACCTGGAGCTGGACGTGCTATCAAACCAGTGATGGGCGACTAGGCAGAGCAAATTTATGTCGGTGCGATAGTTTAGGAACGCGTTGGCAACAGACAGGGTGGCGTAACAAGGCAACAGCGACGCATGTAAAGGTACTTCGGAGAAGACAGGGTACGCAGGGAAAGAGAATGGCCACCTTGATTGCAACAATTGTGAACAAGGAACGCAGACGGGAAAAAAGTGTTCACATACAGCACGCCACTTCTTACATGTCTCGAATAATGTCAGAAACGCCATGGTCTTCAGATCTTGCCCCTTGAGGCCTTAGCTGCCTTGAACTTTAAGGCAGTTGCTACCCATCCAATCATATCAACATCCTTGCTATTCTCCTCTGCAAGAAAAGGATGAACCAGTAGTTCGGCATAGTTCGCCCGTTCGTCTGGATTGGTAACCAAACATCTCGAGACCCACGCTCGGGCGGCCGAGCTGTATCTCTCCGGAAGCGCAGGTACATCGCCGTTGATCAAGGCAGTCATCTAACACCGGTTACACTAATCAGAATGTTTTCAAGAGGGAAACCAATAACTTACATAGGCCATAGCACTTCCTCTACTGTCGACTGGATAAGGATATTTGCCCATAGCTATCTCGAGCGTCGAAAGCCCTAAGGACCACACGTCAGAAGAAACACCGTAGGCGACATTCCCGGGTTGGAGACCACTTTCAATTCGCTCGGGCTGCATACTATTGGTAAAGTCAAAGAGCGACGCAAGAAGCCTTCAGCACTTACAGCCATGTAGGTCTGGCAGCCCACTACGGTCATAGCTAGTGACTTCTGTAACTGACCAGACACGCCAAAGTCGCACAACTTGATTTCCCCCTTGGTATTGGCCAATATGTTGGTAGGCTTCACGTCTGCGAGCAAGATTTAACGAGAGGAATGTCATTCATATAAGGAATTCGGCGTACCACGGTGGATAACTTCCAATTCATCTTTCAGGAACTTCAAACCGCGAACCGTGCTGCCTGCGATCCGGGCCAGAACCTCCTCGGGAAGACCCTCCCATGTCAAAGACTCGCCCGATATGTCGAATCGCTCATTGATATCAAAAGCGGTAAGCGTATCAAGGCTGCGGGCATCCATGTATTCTAGGCAGTAATGCACGCAGCCCTCATCGTAAAAGGCGCCAAAGAAACCAATAATGGAAGGGGCAATGGCGCGATGAAGAATCTCTAGTTCCATTTCGATCGTCTTGAACTTGGCGGATTCGAGCTCGACGCGAATTTGCTGCGATCCGAGAGGTTACTGAATAGAGCGATATCAATATGAATAGGACGTGCCTTCATGGCCATCTCAACATTAGTGGGCATGTGGAGCACTCTCTTCACGGTTCCGTAGTTGCCTCTGCCGAGCTCTTCTAGTTGTTCGAAGTCTTCCATACGGACGGCGAAGGAAGCGCCGTTTACAAAGTTGACGCCTGAGGCGTTTATGCTTGCCTTGCCCTCGAAGTTGATACTGCCTGAAGCATCACTGTAAGGGCGTTGAGAAAGTAGTGAAATGTCTGTAGGCGAGAGACTTACACGATGTGGGAGAAGCTGGAGAAGGATGTCTGAAAGGCGGGGACTCCAACCTTGGACGAATCGCCCAGGACAGGCTTGCCGGCGCGCCTGAGGCCCAGGGATGGCGGGCGAGCTAGTCCCACCATGGACGACAATAAGTTACTATTACTTACTAAAGAATTCACCAAGGCGGCAACGCTTAGCCGGGGGCCATGCATTCAAACTCCGCAAAGATAATGTCTCCTTCCACTCCCACCGACATTCCCAACACACCGCCCGTCATCACCCCAGGCGGCACTTATTCTATCCAGGTATTGTGTCATCTGTATCTCCCTATTTCATTTATTATTCTGACTCCCTACAGACCGTATCTGTAGGCTGCAAAATATACATTCGTCGCACTGATTCCGACGGCAATCCCGAAGAACGTCTCGCTGAAATTCTTTCTATTCGCGACAAACCTGTCAATCCTTATGCTCGCAGCACCCGAGCCAGCCAGAGTAATGATGCAGAGAAGCCAGAGGATCAGTGGGAGTTCTTTGTTCATTGGGATGCTTTCAATAAACGTCTCGACGACTGGGTTCCGGGTTCTCGTCTCGTTTTGAGCAGGGATCTCGAGTGGCCCCGTCCAAAGACGCCTGCAGGAAAGAAAAATACTACTGCCAAGAAGGCTCCCGGCAAGGCGCCTCGAGCTCCGAGTTTGCTGAAGAAAGCCACCACAAATGCTGCCATCGCCACCTCTCCACCTACACCAACCCTATCTTCTCACATTCCAGAATTTACTGCCTCCCCCTCTCCGGCACCGTCGCCGTCTCCATCCTATCTCAAACGGAAGACTCCACATGATGAGGAGGAAGAGGAAGAAGAGGACCCAGAGGATCTTGATGCTGATGCCGATGGGGACATGGATGTTGACGGAGAAGCCGACCTCGAAACGTTCGACCTTAGTATGACCGAGTCCATGCCGTCCGAAAGCATCGCTGCAAACTCTACATTCAGCAAAGAGCAGGAGATTGAGAAGCTACGCACTTCAGGCTCTATGACTCAGTCCATTTCCGAAATTGCTCGTGTCAAAAACCTTAATCGTCTGCAGATTGGAAAACACGAAGTCGATGCATGGTATTTCAGCCCTTATCCGAAGGAATATGCCCATCTTCCTATTCTCTACATCTGCGAATTCTGTTTGTCTTTCTACCCCTCTCCCATGATGCTTTCCAGACACAGATTGCGGTGTACAATGCTTCATCCTCCTGGAAACGAAATATACCGTCATGAAGACATCTCCTTCTATGAGATAGATGGGAAACGTCAATTGACGTGGTGTCGAAACCTCAGTTTACTATCCAAGTGTTTCCTTGATCAGTGAGTGTGGACGGTCAAGTTTTCTTGCATGGATTCTAACACCATCATAGCAAAACCTTGTATTACGACGTAACGCCCTTCATGTACTATGTCATGGTCAGTTCTTTTTGAATTTGTGTATGCAAGCTCTTAAAGGACGCTTAGGCTCAACGAGATTCCACGGGCTGTCATATCATTGGCTACTTTTCCAAGGAAAAGGAATCGGCGGAAAGCTACAATGTTGCCTGTATCCTGACGTTACCACAGCATCAGCGCCATGGCTATGGTAAACTTCTGATCGAGTTTTCGTATGAACTCAGCAAGAAAGAAGGAAAGCTTGGAAGTCCGGAAAAGCCTCTGAGTGACCTGGGCTTACTGGGATATCGAGCGTACTGGGCAGAAACCATCATCGAACTACTGCTGAGCAATACGGACGGGGAATTGAGCATTGACGACATAGCGCAGAAAACATCCATCACTCACGCCGACGTACAAAACACGTGGGTCTTTTATGATTTCAAGACCATCCAGTGGCTGACTTTGTCTAGATGCGTAACCCTGCAATTGTTCAGGCACTACAAGGGTCAGAACATGATATGCTTGACAAACTCAGTCTTAGAGCGCCATGAGAAGACCCGCAGCAAACGACGAAGGCGAATTCATCCCGAGTGCCTGAAGTGGAAACCGCCGACATTTACTCGAGATCAGCTTCGGTTCGGATGGTAGAGCACCATGTTTATATATACCATACTGTACGACCCCTTTGTATTTCGTAGAATATTCCATCATCGCGTATCATGTTACTCTCTGTCCTCTGTCTGGTTCTGTCGTCTCCTCAAATGTACTTCATCTCCGCCGCCATCCCCACTGAAGGGTTTAACTCCTTCCTCAGGCAATTGCCGTCGAGTGATGGTGGGAGACGCGGCTCTGGAAACGACTGGGGACAATCCATCAACCCCAGATAATTTATTTTCGTCTGACGTGAAATAGGCATGAGGTGATGATGTATCGAGTGAGTCGAGCGGAGTGACATAGTCGACGTTCACGGCAGGAATGATGAGGCCAGCTGATGCAGAATCGCTGGTGGAGGCTTTGACAGCATCGACAATGCCAAGGGTGCGAGCAACACCGTATGACGCGAGATCCTACAACACTGTGAGCGAAGGAAGACGAACCGTGAGGATACTGAGACATACGAGCAGAGTGATGATCACGATGGGAGATATAAGGAATATGGCGATAATACGAAAGCCGTAGGCAATGCGGGCGACCCAGGAGTTGGGGGAGTAGTACCAGAGGTATTCGAGGTAGAGATCCCAAATGAGACGGGGGAGGGAAGCAGGGTCCATGGCACTGGCGATACTGGGAACGTAGGTGACGTTCGTGGCAGCAATGGAATCCAAGACTAAGGCAGAGGACGGGACTTGAAGCATTTACTGTGAAGGGACTGGCGAAGGAGTCGACTCGTCACCGTACTCCGTGCCACCTCTGCGCTCTGGCTAGGTTCAAATCGGGAAGCACGCGACGGTATTACCGGAGGCTGCTGACAAACACGTGCCATATGCAAGACTAACAGACTACAGTTCTAGAGTCTATACTATGCATACAGCTAGTGTCGTTTAGATTACCCAAAGTCCACGAGAATACATACAAAAGCAGATCCGACAAAAATGAAGAGAGAAGTAGCAGTTTAACACAAAGCAAGATAGTATCACGATATAAAGAGCAGGGAGCGCGAAGAGGGGTAAATAACGGTATCACGGATACATTGTGGAGGAGGGGAATACAACACCATCCGCCCGGATGAGAATAATCGGACGGCGCTTACCACCAGACGATGAACCCTCCGGAGGAAGACATCCGAGAACCTCTGTGCACCGAACTTCCACATACGGTGACGGATCCGCACCAAAGTATACGCCCACCGGATCTGTCTTGGAGAAGTTTTCACCATACAGCGTCAGCATCTTCGCCGTGTGGGGATTCGGCTTTGACAGCACAGCACGAGAAGACGGGCAATTCGTCTTGGGAGCTTCTGATGCACGATCAGGAGGAAGATATTTTACGACACCCGGGAATGGAGTGACTGGCTTGGATGGGACGGGGAATGAACCCGTCTGCGGCGCATGCTGATTGTCGAACAAAACAGGCGGCACATAAAAGTTGTAACGGACCTGGTCTGTTCGTTTTTGTTCATCATCAGTGCCAGACCAAGCATGACCGAACTAAAAGCTTACCCGTGCCCACAATGGTCCAGACGCTGGTTTCACCGATATCGACTTGCCACAACGCCCCGGAGCCTCCTCCGGCATCGCTTGACGACCCGCGACGCGTAGAGGACGTCATCGAACCGGCGGAACTTGGCCGCCGACGGTTCTTTCCCCCAACATTGCGAGAAGTTGCGCCTGCGCTTGATGCTGACCGTTTCTTCTTGACACGTCCGCCGTCGTTCGAGACGAGGTCAGACGCTGAAGATGGAGAGCCAGGCGCACTGTCAACCGGGCTGAAATAATCACCCCCGGTGGAGTTCAAAGGAGAGCCGGGCATCGTTGGCGAGCTAGCACCATTACCCGCATTCCATTGTCGGCCATCAATTGGTCGGTAGGTGTTCACCTTCTCGCCCATGCAGGATAGGAAAGCACCAGATACGCCTGGCGTGCCGGGCGCTGGGGCTCCTTTGGTGTTGTCATATACTTCAAATGCAATTTTATGCAATTGAGAGACAGGGTCACCACAGACTTCTCCCGGAGCGCAGTAGTGATCAGCAACGCCTTTCGCGCCGTCCTGGAGACCGCCCCCGACTACAGTGGTTTGATGATCCACTTTCCGGATTATCAAGACAGGGCTCACTACACCGGACGTTAGGCACTGCAGGACAACGGTCTGGTTGTAATAAATGGGTATTTGCGACCCGTTGTTGGTGAACGGGATCGCATTCGGAGGAGGCGATGGATAGTCTGGTTGAGGGGGAGGAGGCGGCGGCGCGTCAATCCCACCGGCAGGCTTATTCACGTCTACAATGTACATCACAAAAGGATCTATATCGTTTTCCATATTAGAGATATCAGAACGTAGTCAGTTTCAAAGACTTACCCCAGCTAGCCGTTCGGGCAATGAAAGAAGGCGAGCTGGCTCTGGTTCGCTGATCTAGGCCCATTAAAGGTGCGCCGTCCGAACCCTTGAACGAAGATCCTGAGCCAGACACACACAGATATTTTGTGGAAACGGTCTGTGATCGCAACCGATGAAACAACGATATCGTTGAACCATGGTTGATGCAAACTATACGATTATCAGCCACTGAACGGAAGGAATATAGATGACTACACACGCTCAAGGTTCTTGGCACTTTGTCGCTTTTTGCTAGGGTTTACTGATGACTTTGATAGGACGACTGGGGAAAGTACCGATCACCCGTTCAGGTTCCTCTTCGGTCGCTGGAGATGTTATCTTGACTAGCGCTTCGACCTTCTTTTTCTTCTCGTCGACATCAGAAATGAAGAGCTGTTTTCCAACACAGCGACCGATGTATGTTGTTCCAGTCGGTGGGTCGTTCACATCGAAAGACTTCCCGGAAGAACCGGTCCACTCGACAGTGCCTTCCTGAGGCGCGGGCTCTCCTGAGATCGATATTACAACTCGCGGTGGCGACAACTTGGATTCGTCTCCGCGGCGAACGACGTCAGTCCACCAAGAATTTCCGATCATTATTGCCGTTGGGGGCGGACATAAAAATCTATGAGTTTTGTGTTAGCTACATTTATGGTGGGATGCATATTAAGTACCTTTTCTCCGTTCCATACGATTTTTGAGCAACCTTACTTGACATGACGATCACGGTTCGCTCTCCGAAAGCTAGCCGATTGGGTGTTCGTACATATTGATCAAGATATGGACTAGGATTGGTGTGTTAGAAACCGCTTCTAGCATGAAACAAAAGGACTCACCGAATGAAGGTCTGTAAATCATTGGACACACCCATCATGGGATGGTTACGTAGACCAACTCTGGCCAGTTGTTCATCCACGCTGGACATACGGAGCGCCATATCATTCGAGGCCGCACTTCCCCCCATATATGAGGGAACGTCCTCGAATGATACACCATTGTCTGAACGAAAACTGTGCGTGACCTGAGGAGGTACAGTGCGCAGAATGTCAGGACTACGGCTGGAGGTGATGTGTGGCGGAACGCCAGGAGCAGACGAATGGCCAGATTGATAAGGACGAAGTCTCTCCTGAAAGTGTTGCATAGCAGAGGATGAAAACGAAAGGCCGTTACTGACGCCCCCCATCACATAATCGTCAGGAAGATCGGATGGGTAGCTGCTGGGCAAGATGCCGGGAATACGACGCTCAGCGCCATTAAAATCATGGAAGCCTTGAGAACCATATTCTTTCATGCCCGCGGATGGAGGGAACCCAGGAGGATGGACAGGATCGTTCGGTGTCAGTGGAGAGATCTTTCCACTACTGTAAGACGAGGGTAGGCTGTTGATCATGTCGTAACTGTTACCGTTGGATCCAGTAAAAGGTACGGAATCGTTGAATGACTGCTGGGAATAAGCCCCGTCACCATTCATTCCGTAGCTTTGACCAATTGAGGAGTTGGAAGACGCGTTTCTGCGGTAATGGGAGCCGAATGCGCCGTTTGACGAAGAGCTACCAAAGAGTTCATAGCTATTATGTTCCTGCACTAATATAAGTGCGCATACGTACTGAAATTCAAGGATAACATACCGGTTCGATATTATTCGAAGAGAATGATGAGTCCAGCTCCTGGGGCGAGAATATAGGCTGATGATGATTGGGGGAAACGAAATCCATGGATAACTTCAAGTTCCTGCGTCGATTCAAGGGAAAACGAGACGCGCCCGAAGGAGGATTGAGTATATCAGCGAGATCCCAGCGAGATATGTCGGAGGGGGGAGGGAGTGGACGAGGTGCAAGAGAGAGCTACAAAAGAGAGGATGAGTGTCAGGAAGAGAAAGTAATCGAAGTGGTAGAATGTGCGGGGTTGTCACTGACAAATTCTGATCGGCGTTCGGCATTTTCCGAACCAAGCCAGGCTGAAGCCATCCAAACCAGTTTGTACGTTGTCCCTTGCTGTTCCTTGAAATTGAACCAATACGTGCCTCTGGGCTCTGTATTGGCTGCTGGATATTACAACAGGTAGGAGATTCTCAGTCAAGGAGAGTGGTGTAGCTCTTCTCACTCCCCCCTCCTTTGGCCTTTATAACAAGTGCTTAGCTCTATCGGCATGGCCGGGAGATCTCGTCCCGTATCAGAGATCCCGTGTACGACTTTGAAATGTCTTTTTAGGATTCGTTACCGCCATGCGCAATCAGACATCGTGTCCTTCTCGCGTGTTCTCCAGTCTCGGTTTACCGGTTCTTTCTAGTATTAACGTATTCCACCGCTCCGAATTTGAGTCGTGTGTCCCGATTGGCTCTAGTTTAGCATCCCCCAGCGCCTTGTGGTATTCCGTATCGGCGGACATGCTTCTGATCTAGGTTGTGATCTCGCGGCACTCGAGAATGTCCTCGGTTTCTGCCGCTGAACGGCCTTTTCTGATCTGCTTGGTCACTGTAGTGAATGTCTCCGGACCCGACATATCACTCTTCACTTCATTCGACTTGTTCGTCTCCTCACTGTGGCTGAATTTCGCCGTCAGCTCTCCTACTCGTCACTCATTAAGACTCCGCGTCGCTTCTGTTTCCATCCAGCGGATGCTTTAATCGACGACGAGGTATTTTATTGGTTTATGCTGAACCAGTAATATTCTTGCAACTTACGTTATCTGCTCCTCTGATAGGTACAATTCAATCTTATTGAAAATGGGGTTCTCCCTTGCTATGGTTCATCTATGTACATAGCTCCAGCTTCCCAGTTCAGATCGACATGAACACTTCTTGTGCCTTACACGTCCTCTGAAATCTGAAAACATGACTGGAATACTCTTGCTTTTTGCGGCCTTTTCTTCTTACAGGGCTCTTCTCGGGCCGCTCCGAATGCTGTAGGGGGCATCACGATCTTCCAACCATATGGTGATTTTTTTCCTTCGGGAACTCGGCCAAACTGCCGTCGCTCAGTAAACTAATTCAATCAAGACACTGACGGACTTTTTAGCGGGCATATCTAAAGATCTCTTCTTAGGCAGCCCTGGATTTCTGAGAAGCGTTTGGAACGCAACGGGCAGGGCAGGCTCGACGGAAACTCGAGATCGGTGTCAGTACTGGGTGAATGCGTCATAGGTTATCCCTAGATCTCGGACGAAAAGAGCACTTCAGAGCATGGTTGCATTGTTTCCCAGTCGCTCCAATCAAATGGCTGTGGCGCTATTGACTTCAGCATTAATCAATCGACGGTGTATCATGCATTGAAATTTTAATAGAACCTGCTTACACTGCAGGTGGATGATGAAGACTAACAGACAGTGAGTGATTGACCGTAAAGTGTCCCAAAAGTACAAATTTTTCTAACCGAAGACTTGGACCAACTGCAGCGCGAGCATCTCACCTTGAGGATAGGGAAAGACAGCGAGAATGGAAACGTTGAGATGCAGGGCGCCGTCAAGGGTATATGTTGAGCGTCAGTCGTCTCCATCAACATCACCTAGTAATGGATGGATTAGAAAGCCAAACCATAATCAATCAACGTTCAAACTATGATAGAATGCAACGAATACTACTTAGAACTTCCGGGACCCTTAAGGCGGCCAAGCCATAAAGTAGCGGTGCTCTTAAGACCATGTAAATGCCGTGGCAGGCTAGTATACTGATGTAAAATGAAGATACCCCTGAGGAGATATATCAGTATGAAAGGATCACAGAAGCAAGACTAGAAGCTGCTACGCACCAGAATTATCATGATTTTGACTACCACGGAGCAAGTTTCCAAACGATAGCTATCGAATGTATATTGAATCGGTGCAAGTTAATACCATGGAACCGCGAATATCCATACTAGGTGGTGCCCAGGACAAGGGAGATTGTCAAGACGGGTTAAACGACGCAAAGTTTCGGCGAAGCACAAAAACCCAGCATAACCTCTTTTATGTGTTAGTGCATATACAACGTTCAAAAGCCATGTGCAACCAACTGAACTGGACTCGGTGGTTGGGCCGACGAGCGAGTCGGTTAGCCTGCATAAGCTGCCGCCTTCGCTTAATAGCCTAAGCATGCCATTGTAATGATTCTGGCGCTTCAATCATCATCTAAATTCTAAGTGAGGGCCGTCTAGCACCACCCTTTTAGATGTCGACGGTATCACGTACTTCCACCGATAACCAATATTCTAGAATTGTTCCTCTATATCCACCCTTGACATGCAAGCCTAGCTACGGCCGACCGCACACACTTACCGACGTTCTGCAGCAAGGTTGCAGCGCGCTGGAATGAAATAATGCTTCCTATCATTTATCGTTGAATTGAAAGATGATCCAGGCTAACCTGGTCCTGTCTCTAATCTCATGTTTTGCGTGCTGCATAAATCACAAGTCTCTCTGGCGATTCAGTATCATTACGGGACCCGATAGGATTGACAGCTTCTCCCCGTGCATCTGCGCACGTATATCGGAGAAATCAGTATCATAACAAGTTTCATCCTGCTCGATAGTTTTCGCTTGAAGGGAATGCGATGAGCCAGAGAGCTTGTGATGTTTTCAATCTTCTATTACGACGAAATATTATAAACACCATGACCTCGCCTCATGCTCTTGTATCATTTATGGAGTGATATTCGCAGTTCATGACCTATACTGCTCGGAGAACGCCTTAGATACCAGTATAAAGATAGCAATTTCCCTAAGTCCGTTAGAACACAGACATTGGTTTGGTATCGCCG
Organism: Armillaria novae-zelandiae; assembly: GCA_030435655.1. NCBI lineage: Eukaryota > Fungi > Basidiomycota > Agaricomycetes > Agaricales > Physalacriaceae > Armillaria > Armillaria novae-zelandiae. The sequence continues at coordinate 540,179 of JAUEPR010000004.1, read as the reverse complement.
CATTCATAGCCATTGCAACAGGAAGAATTATCATCACTGCCGGCAACTCTTTGATGTCTAGAGTGTGGAGGTGCGAAATGGCAAGCCTGGTGTAGCACAGAGTATGAGGAAGAACATGGCGCTAGAAGGAAGAAGAAACTCAGGTGACTCGCGTAACAAAGGGACTTAGATCTAGACTAGACCACACGCATAATTGAGCGAAGCCAGGTAGATTTCCCTTCAGTGATGAATGAAGTTGCTCGTGTCAGCAACTTGGCAAGTCAAGAGCAAGCTGGGGCAGGGCTGCGAAAGGCGTGACGGTGCCGTGACAGTTCAACTCTGGTGGCTCGATACGACTAGAGCAATTCGACCTCGACCTCCACATACCCGTCTTCAGGTCTCATTACTATCGACCACGGACCTCCTTCTCTACCACATTTCTATGTTTTGCTATTTTTTAGGTTTGTTTTTCTTCCTGGAGATGATAACCAGACTTACAGTGCTACAGATACCTAGACAGATACCGAATCAGTCACACTATAGGACGCTCTGTTCGCTGCAGGGATATACGGTGATGGGGTCATCGTATCGTCTCGAGACACCTCGTTCTCGGCGGCGTCCGGACCCTTTGCATTTTGAACATTCGTCATTTACCCCATCTTCGGTCATTAGCAGCCATCAACAGTCGCCGAAGTCACCTCCGCTCCTTTATGAATTGCCTTCTCCTACTTCCATGTCGCCACCTACGAGCCCCAAGTCCAAGGGGCGCCTCATTTCACCGACTTCTCCCTCGTTTCCAGGTCGCTCAAGGACACCTAGAAGCGGCAGACCCACTCCACCGCCTGTCCGTCGGAATCGTTCAGTCACTCCACTGGGAGTCGTTCAGAGTGACTTGGAAAGGTTCGCCGACCAATGTCGGGCTTGGTTCGTGTGCACGAGATTTCCTTTAGGCAATGCTAACAGTTCATCATCTATCAAGGTATTTCAATCAAGACGATAAGGCCGGACATCTAATGACCCAGACTCTGGCGACGATAGCACCATCTCAGCGTGCGTCTTACGCGAGGTTACAAGCATCCACACGCGCAGCATACCACCGTTCCGTTACCGCAAGAAGGCACGCAGAGTTTGAGGCTCACTTGAGTGCCACACAACCTGGCGGGTCCTTGTTGCCTTATTCCCGAGCAAATCCAAACAGCCCCAACGCACAAAAAGGTATTGCCTATGATCCCAAATGCCATGCGATGTGAAGATTGAATACATGCACTATTTTAAGAACGTCTCGATCGATTCCAGCGCTTTCTACGAACATGGTGTACATTGGGAATGCCGGGACCTCAACCTTTCTTTTACGGATGTCAGTTTTTCTTCTTATCTCATGGTTTTGTTGTGACGACACTCAGACCACGTTTCCTTCAGTATGGGCGTTAATGAGATTGCAAACTATACCAGAGAATATCGGAGGGGCAGGTTGCAATAGAATAGACTGGGAGATTGATGATGCCGTGTTTAAAGAGACAGCGTAAGTTTCTTCTTGCCTGTTTTGATTGTCCAGTTCAAATGTGCTTCTCTAGGGGGAAAGATTTCATGCTTGAAGCAATAGATGTTTTGAAAGGAGTGAGATATCCGTAATGCCGTCCATTTTAAATATCGCTCATATCTCCCCAGGTACTAGCATTCGAAGAAACGCCTTCATCCAAGCAGACATCTTCCATCGTTAACGACGAGCTTGCATCGCATGGCTCTGCACATTTGCGTTCTCAATCCCAGCCTCTCGCATCCCAAAGTCCTATGCATATAACAAAGAATGCGACGCCTAAACGTCCACGGGCTCCTAGTGATCCCTTCCTGGATACACCGGCGCTTTCGCGTTCCGTTGGATCATCATTATCACAATCATCTGACGCCAACTCGACATTACTTACAACTTTGATTTCTGATAAAGTAGAGGACCCCCCAAGCCCTCTTTCTGCCTATGAGGAAGAGGACGTATCACCGACGCCCCGAGGCAGATCTGCACCTGATGATCTGTCCGAAGAGTTCTTGCGTGTCTGGACATCGCCGGACCTCCCGAATTCTGAGTACCGCGACCTACTCAAATTATTTCCTTCATTCCTGACTCGACGACCATTGCCTCGGTTTCCGACGCCATCCAAGTTGCACGCAACTGATTTGGAAGAAGGTTTCGTGGATACGCTGGACGCAAAACAAATCCGTTTCGGAACCGGTTGCATGTGGGTTGGCTCTAAGCAGCGTAGTGATGGTTGGCGAGGCAGTTGGTGGTCAAGATTTATTTCATGGTGGAAAGAGGCATTTTGCTAGATGCATCATGCCTTTTTCCTCGTCCTCATTCTGATTTTGTCCCACTGCGCTTGGACCATCTGTATCCTTCATGCATCTTTCGCAGTTAAGTATTTTGTTTCAATGTTTGCATTTCTCGCACCATCTACAGGAAGTACATTTGCACACTACCTATCATATCTCACTGTCTATGGCGATTCGGGACATACTACAATTCGTGTACCTTTGTATTCGTACTGTCATCCTAGCTGTTTAGTTGTTGACGCCGCGTTCCCGATGCTGATCTGAGCCAGCCCGTCCTGAATTGCCTGCCGCGTACTGGCATGCGCCACAGGTACCTTGCTATATTTAGTTTTTTTTGAGGTCGAACTTACAAACAGGACATCCCCCATGATTGATTTTACTAAGTAAGATCAGCTCCAGTCAACCGAATGAACTAGGCCACTGAGTGGGTCGACTTGTGTTTCGAAAGATTCCTAGTCTTTGGGATACAAGTTAGAATGGATCTGAGTAGGAACTGTATACGGCTCCCCGTTAAGTTCCTACCGCCGCGGACTGCGCTTCTCTCATATTCAGACGTCTATTCTAGTGGATATGATGCAGTTCTTCATCAGATCCTTGGAGCGGTGGCATTTATGACTTTCATGCCAAGTCTTGGTCTCATGCCTCTGATGCTATGAGCATCTACTTCTATGCATGGAATGATCAAGTCCCAGGAGGTACCAATGGTCGACGCCGAAAGGGATACACGTGAGGATCTGCCTTCACACAAAATCGACCTCGATCGAGTCAGGCTAAAGAGACTCATTGCCGGCTTTATCCCGCGGTCAGGTCCAATGCGTCTATAATTTCCGTGAATCTCATTCCACTGGTCGTGCCTTGAGCGTGGAGCTTAAGTACGTCGTGATGCGATAAACGCACGAGGTGGCCTCTAACCGTCGGCCGCGGCTGTTTCTCTTGGCGCGAGAACGAACTGAAAAGGGACTATATTGATTATACGTAGCAGGCACTCTAACTGACTGGTCCGGTACAAAGCGTTATACTGAACACGAGATGATATGGAATTATTGCTATCCGAATGTCGCCCGGTTCCGAGGCCCCCGCCAGTGATGCAAATTACGCGTCCAATTTTGATTCCGTCGTTGTGGCGTCACAACCTCACTTAAACGCTAGACCGTGGCGTTGCTTCGCGATAGTTCGGAATGAAGCCTTGGCAACACAGACTGAGGGTAACACAGCAAGTCGGAGCCGATGGACTTTCAAATTCGCAAGCGCACTTGTGCGAATAATAGGTAGGGATTCATCTCATATTCTCTCATACTAGTGAGAATAGACCGATCATGATTCCCATCAATTGCCAATTAACCAAGTGAATAATGGGATTCGTTCTCATGATGATATGTAGTCTTGGCATGAGCACGATGGATATTGCTTCGGGAGTTTCGACACTGTCATGTCTATTTAAGTTGGGCTTTTCCTTTTCCTACGGCCTTCGGCTACCGGGTACCTACCCTTTGTAGGACGAGTGTTCAGTAGTCCCACGCTAGCCTTCGCCTGCTCGTGGGGATTGTATTGAGACTGTAGGGAATATGAATGGGTCATTTGGCTGTATAGTTGCTCCGTTCCCTATGCATTGAAATGGAATATCTATGTTGCGCAAGATTGACGTGATAATCGCGCGAACAAAGGGAGGAGATCATATGCAGATGGATTAAATGCACTCGCAATTCGTATCTGTGCGCCACAGTATTTAGTAAACTGCACATTTGTTCAGAACTCCTCCATTCTGGAGGTATTTTACAGAGTAGCCTCGGTCAGGGTGAGCATAAAGGGTTGGTGCAATTACAACGAAAGCTGGCACTTGATTTGCGAGAAGACTTACCGGGCATCGCGGCCACCAGGTGACCTCGAGTCTTGAGAGTATTGGAGTAGCGCAGCGTTGAGAGCCTTAACGGTGTTTTTGTGGCTGTCGAATAAGCGTATAAGCGCACATACGTACATAAAAGACTTGTGAAAAGCTTACTCCGCAAGGTCACTCCGAACGCAAATTGAAATATATTAGCCGTGGATATTGCGAAATACCCGTGGAGAGGTACGCACACCTTTGGAAACTTTCATTCAACCTAAGTCTAGTCCTGAGACCACGCGCGGCGGTCCATACATTGGAAACAAAAATGTACCGTTTGTTCTCAGGCTCCAAGTACTCAAGTTTTCTTGATCTGGCGGCTCGCTCCTTCTCGGCGGCTGTTTTCTGGCTTTCGAGAGTGCGAATTTGTGACTTGAGCTCATTCAGCTCGTTTATAATTAGATCCAATGCGGTTGACGGGATGTAAGTCCCCGTCTGAGAAGGAGAGCCATCGTGCTGGAAATCTGTCAGGTGGAAGCAAAATGTCTCGAGAAAAGTACGTGTAAATGGCTTGGGAGTCCGTGAGGAAATGGAAGGCATAGGCAGTCCAGAGTCCAGACTCTTCTCCACCCTTTAGCATGGGAACGGGAGTAAGGGAGTATTCCGCCTTAGGTTGGGAAGGCTGGGAGGCAGAAAATACATCACGCCCAATCGCACCTTGGGACGAGCTTTGAGTACTAACTTGAGTGATTTGCGTAGGATAATAATTTAAGCGGGGGCACTATTCTTGATACGGAGTATCTAAGTCAGAAGCCAAACGTTTCCGAGAGGTCGACGGGATTGACTGGAAGTCGGGTGAGACTAGACTATCCTCCCAAGATAATCGTTACTGGTTAGTTCAAACCGGCTCTACTAAACGCCTCGAAACTTACCAAAGAAATTGCAAGAGCTAGGACCATTTTTATTCTAGTTGTGGCAACGGAGGGACCATTGAATATGTGAACTTTAATTGAACGCGATCACGACTGTACCGCTGAGTATTGTCTTAAGTATGGGAGACCAAACGCTAACCAAGAACATTGCAGTGGCATGTCATGTTGACTTTACTGCTGAGCTTGATCATACTCAAATCATACTTATATTTTGTCGCCTGGATCGGAAGGGGTCAAGATGTGGTTACCAAAAATGGATTGATATGACTGATCAGATCACCCCGAACGGAGATTCGGTTTGAAACTGCAATATGCACTTCAAGCTTAAAGTAACACCGAAATAATACAAGCAACAATAGATTCAACTGATATCATGATTGATAACTTTAGTTAAAGTCCTGACCGTATTTTTCAAGCTGAAAATGGTTGTGAGTATTCAACTGATACTGATTGAGGACTAATGCCTCACTCTTCAATATCTTTTTCGTACTTCCGAAGAGTCTCTTTCAATCTGAACGGGGTCAATGTTTCGACATTAAGAGTTCCAGTCAGAGTGAGGACGAGCGTACGTTCTGTTTTCAGCCTTTACTTTGTCGACCAGGTTGGATGTAGCTTTTGAAGAGAATTTGTGCTCTTCAAGGTTGCGAATTTCTTCGGCAAGCCTTGAAAAGTCGTTGGTGATTGAAGCCAGGAGGTTGGAGGGAGTGACGCGAGAGGGAGAAGGTGACGGTGGTGCTTCCCGCGCTATCCGCCTCGGCAACGAGCTAGGTGGCGTGGCAAGTCCATCCTCCACTTCGTACTCTTGCTTTACAGGATTGAGGGTGTATTTACTTGTAGATGCGATGCCAGAATGCGGGGTGCTAGCAAACACATCCGAGTCGTCTTGTCCAAGGGCCTGCACGATCTCGTCGATTCGATTCTTCTTGCTCGTTGGGATAGATGGGAATCTGGCAGGAGATTGAGGGCTATCATCAATCCGTGGTCGTTTGAGTATAGATGGAGAATCTAGCAGAGAGTTGGAGAGGCTACGTTTCATTGGGGAACTCGGAGGACTAGAAGGTAGCGATTGTTTGACGACTTCATCATCCCAAGCTGGGATCTGTCAGTGACTTGTACGATCAAAATCTCTGCTGCATTGCTCACCGAAGAAACCACATTGAGCAGGGTTATCCCGACTCTTCGCACAGCGATGGAACTCGCTGCAAGCATCAATTTATCGTCACGAGATATGAATGTTGATTGCATACCGGCCGGGATTCTTGGCGCTATGCGAAGTATACTGAGCTGCACGAACACCGCCGTCGCAGTTGCAGAGGATATTTCCGTGGGCGTCAACCTTGACGAAGACTTGGGACATGGTGGTGGCGTGTGAACGAATGATGGCTGTTGCCAGAGACAACATCGCCGTCGACGAGCACGGCAATATGCTCTGTGAATGCGGACTTGAAGCAACGGTCATCACCTCTCACAGTATAATTCATCCTGGCCGCGATTATTACCGTTGTCCGAAGGTACGGAACGGCGGTACATCCTGTCGTTTGTTTGGTGAGTTTTGGGTCGCTAATTGAACTTTGAGCACCAAGATATATTTATTATCTATGGGTAGTCTGGCTGGACGAAGCAGCCATGCCAACACTCAAACGAAACCTGCCTACCGACATCAAGCCAGGATCTCCTTCAAAGCGCATCCGGACAGCGCTACCACCAATGACTCCAACCAAGAAAGCTCAGCCCAACTTTCCTTCCACTCCTGCTAGTAAACAGAAGCGCATTGAAGAAATTAAGAACGCTCTCATGTCACCGACATCTCCGACTCCGAACGACGGCAACAGCAGAGTCGAGTACAACGAGCAAAGTGCCTGCGATGACGATGTTTTCTCATCACCCTCCCCGTCGACATCGCGGCGAAGGGATTTTGTGCTGCCGCCTGTGAAGCAGGAGGCAGACAACGAGCCATTTGTGTGTTGTTCGACGTTCTCTTTTAGTATACAAACTTGACCTTCCTTGCCTCAGGCTAATTTGCCCACACCTCGTTCAATACAAAGTAACCTCCCAAACTCCGCTGACTCAATTTTGAACGACATGGATGGACTTAAGTATGAGGTTGAAACGATATGGAGACTCAAATTAGCTGCGGAACATATCAGGGATGCTAAGGCCAAGAAAATCGAGCTACTTGAGGCAAGGATTCGTGAGCTCGAAGCAGAAAACAAGAGGTATGCACGTCTTCTCTGTTTTATGTTGCAAGTTCTCATGTCAAATCTCAAAGGTTAAAAAGTAGTTGACTCGGACATTATTTTTAGCCATATATCCAATTTCAATTCCTTTGATATACCACTATGTCGCTCCTCGTTCTCTCAGCTTCTGAGGTCTCTCAAATCACCTCAACTTTCTCTGCAGATGATCTCCGGTCTCTTATGGCAGACGTGTTTGCCATCGTTTCGTCGTCGTCGGATCCAGCGTATACTCCTCCCCGTATTGGGATCCCCACGGAGCGTCACCAAGCGCTGTTCATGCCTGCACGCTTATCTGATATAGGAACCGCGATAAAGATCGTGTCCGTACCTCGTGAGGGCGGTGGTGGTTTACCCGCAAGCACTTTGGTGCTCGATAAAGAATCAGGCGCAGTCAAAGCTGTGATCAATGCTCGGGAGCTAACTGCATTGAGGAACGCGGCAGGCTCCCTTTTATCGACGACATTGGTGGGAATGACTGAGCCTCGAGTTCTGGTCGCACTTGGAGCTGGCACACAAATCGAGAAACACATTGAGTTGCATGTGAAGGCGTTACCCACAATCAAGCGCTGTGTCATCGTTAATCGCGCCATGAATAGCAGATTGCATGGTTTGATGGCCAGATTGGCTACAACTTGTCCCGGAGTCGAGTTGGAAGCTGCCCCCCGAGATCGTGTGCAGGATCTTCTTGCATCAGCCGATATTATTGTCACAGCTACACCCGCACTTGAACCGCTCTTCCCCTCGAATTGGGTGAGAAGCGGAACACATGTTGTGCTCATTGGGAGTTACAAAAAGGAAATGCACGAGGTTGATCGCGCCTTGATAGAAAGGGCATTCAAAGGTATCCTGCTGGTGGACTCGAGAGAAGCATGTTATGCGGAAGCTGGGGAGCTGGAAGAGGGCGATCCGGTGATCGAGATAGGCGAGGTCAAGCAATGGAGGAGGGGTGACTACGTTAATAATTTCGATGGGCCCGTAACTATGTTCAAGTCGGTCGGCGTCGGGCTGCAGGATGTCGCTATCGCTTGTGCTGTTGTTGAAAGAGCTCACAGTCTCGGCGTAGGCCTTGTGGTGGATGGATATGATTGATTGTCGTAAGATACTCGAAATAATTATATTGGGATTGACAACCACCACAGACAGTGCTGCTATGCTATTTGCGGCTGCGGTCTGATTATCCGCTGCTTCCACAGTCAAGGCAACAAATTCTGAACACCCAGATAGTCACCGCCGCCACTTGATAGCAATTATATATCGATGTATAAAGCCGTTTGGATGGCTCTCTGTTGCATCGACGTCGCCAGTTGTGGGGCAACGCTGTTACCCCAAATAGCTCCTACATAGATATGCCATGCTGGTACATCAATCTGGCTAGCTGATATTAAGCGACGGGTGGACACAACGCTTCCGATATAACCGATACAAATGAACATTCAGATCGCCCAAAATTGCAACAACCCAAAAGGAGGTTTCGCTGCGTAAGGTTTGTTGATTGCACCTTATTTGCTATGTTCCGGTAGTGAATGTGTTGGTGTATTCATGGCTCTATTCAATAGTGCCATCGAATGGCTTTGTTGGAAGCTTCTCTAGTGCAAGCATGACCCTCGTCGAAAATTTCTATTGAGAGCCGGTGTCGAAGACCATATATCCGAGTCCAATAAGTCATTTTCGGACCAAAGAATCGAAAAGAAAATATACGAGTTCTGATTAACTATCATCTTGCACGAGTCGTGCAATCAAGAGACTTGTCCCGTCGCTTACATAGCGAACGAAAAGGCGACCACGCGCAACCCATCAGTGTAGTATCTTACCTGACAGCGTTGCTGGAAGACAAGAAATTTCCTGAGTCGTTCTTTGACAAAGAATTAACGTTCAATAGACTAGCACTTCGAGAAGCATACGGAAAGGTCCCGGAGCTGAAGCTTGGACGGCCTAGCACTCACCCGGGTCGATATGGGCTAGATGTCACCAGTGTGTGAACGGTTCGGAGTCTCCAAGGTTAAGATAACGTTTAGCGGTGTCCGGATTCGACAAAGACTTCGGGGAAGTAAGGTCATCAGCCGGTATGGGAGGAGCCATCTCGAGCCTATACCTATATGACCAGGTAAAAAGAGGGGGACGGGGAGAACTGATGTCACGAGAGTGTAAGCATATCATCCGACGCTGTTGTCGCGTACTAAACAAACGCATTTGCATTGTTACATGGGGCAACAAAAGTAGCGTGATAGTGTCTCCTCATGGGTTCCCTGCGTTCAAGAAATAGCTTTCCCGGTAATATCGTGCCTGTCCATGTGTGCATATGGACGGCATCTTTCTAGGAGAGCTTAAGTGAAGAAAGACGTAGTCTGGTGGTTCATGATAACTCGAAGACTGCGAAATAACTGCCGCTAGGAACGGTGAACAGCATGATCAGGAGTTCTGAAGAATGGTACTCAGAGCGCACTTCGCGCTGTTGGCGGGGCATGTATAGTTCCGTTGCGTACTATTGCATATTATCATCAGATCCCGGGGAAAATGATGAAAATGAACGCACGCAGTGAGTGTGATCGACTCGGAAGTGGTGACTCAGGAGTGAAAAGGACTCCAAGGAACATTGCGTCTGCCTAGGAACGTACCTGTACCGTCTATCGGTCGTACGGAACCTGTATGGATAGGCGTAAATTGTATGCAGCGCCGGTACGCGGTGTTATTTGTGGCAGCGTAAACTACGCAACGTGCGGATTTTTTGGGAACAATATCTGTCGACTCCGGCTACTTGGTTGGAGGTAAAACGCGGCTCTAGCGACTGTCTTGTTGAAAATCAGTGCATCGAAACGGGTCCAACACATCCGGATGACAGTGAGCCAATAACGTGATATTCCATACAAGGTGCTCGCGTTTTGACTGGTGTTGTCAATATTTTTCTTGGCTCTGCTGACCTTGGCAATCCAAGTCGATTAGACATGAGAATTACCAAGTCAACAACGTCCTTGGAAGTATCACCTGGAACGTCAGCGCCAGAGTGAGACGGCATATCTTGCACTTGTTGGTGGGACAACTGAAATTGTCTGTAAGTAATAATGTTCGGTAAAGGAAAGTTAGAAAGACCGTGGATGTACTTACACGTTATCAAGATCGATACACCCGCGCACCGGTTCAGCGCTCCGTGACAGCTGTGGTGCCTGGTCCCTAAGTTCAAGGTAGAAATTCGTGTTTCTCGAAAGCGTCCAAGTTTCGCGCTTAAACACCAGCGGCAGGCTTCGCAACAGCGAAAAGATGCCATGTAAACTGTATGCCTTGATGCAGACAAGCGGCATCCTGCGCGCGCCATGGGAGAGCTTTCTGTTCGAGGGCCAGGTTGCCGTGTTAACTCGAGTCGGGTAAATCGGGTTTTAAACCAGCAGAAGGAGTATGTAGTATTTGCAGCTGTTCGCCTGCATCACTGATAACGGAACAGGGTAGCTGTTAGACGCATCAATAAAAGAGATAGACAGTAATTGTAAGAAGCGCAGAGCAGGTGAGCAATCGGGAGCAATGGACACGGACTTTTCTTGCTTTGGGCAGACTCGGCTTAGTGTTGCAGAACCGTTGCGCTTTACGGCATACGAATTTAGTTGAACCCTTGGCTCGGAGTACTGATAATTGAGATGAAAGATTGGATACCAATTTGGGAGGAGGATACCAGCGTAACGAGTTACACCCGATCCGTGACAGGAGCGTCGCTTTGAACAGCGAACGTTGACAGCAAGGATGATTTCTGTGGAAACGAGATACATTGCACCTTCCGATGGCTCAGAAACTGGGTTGGTAGTGCAGATAACAAAGATGGTGGATTCCTACATGGTATGGGTCGGGAGTACAGGAAAAGAAAACGAGACAGTCCAAGGACGGCTCTGCCGGGACTGGGCATACGCGATGCCAGCAGCAAAGGTCAGCGATTATCAACCCATCGAAGGGACGAATATTGAGAGAAACAAAGAACGGAGGAGAACCAAGCGGAACAAGTCTTTTTCGAAGTAATAACTGGGATATAGCTTTATCGATGGCGAAAAGAATAGGTGAGGAAAGAATGAATTACTATTACAAAGAAGTACTGATGCAGGAACAGCGAAACGAACTGGTAAAGCGATATACCTGTCTGTTGATATTGAAGAAAAGAGAGGTGTTGAGGTGGAGAAGGTGTTGAAGGAGATGCTGAGTTGAATAATTAATACGGAGCTGCGTGATTAGCGTGACATGTGTATCAGAGTGACGACGACCTGGATTGCTCATCGCTCGCCGTCGTTTCGTCGTCGTTTATTGTACAATAACGGTTGCTGTCCGCTGGACGATGTCCGAGGCAGAACTGGCGTACATGATGACGGACCCAAACGAGGGCTTTGACTTACCACGGTGGCAGACCCACATCGATCCACTTTCATCGTCTGCACAGGCCGCCCACTCGACCTACTACCCCAATCCGCCTCCACCGCCGCCCCAGCGTATAACCCAGCGCCTTTCTCAGCTCGCCGACGAGCCGAGCGCCGGCACGTACCTGCAGACCAGCCACAGTCCCGCCACCGTCGCCCGAAGCTCCTCTCTTAACAGTGTCCGCCCTCGCCGCCACCAAGACGATCACTACGACGCCGCCCAGCCGAGCCCAGCCGCCCAAGCCGGCCCCTACTTTCCCTCTCTCCAGTATCAGCCGCCATCGCTCGGCCAGAGCGCCCAGCCCGCCTCATCCGGCTCCGACTCATACAGTGACCTCTACTACTCTCCAGACTCCAAACGACAGCCGAGTTCTCGCACCGGCAGGTCCCCACTCCGCACCCCGAACTCGCTTCTCGACCCGTACGCGGCCCAACAGGCGCAGTACTCGCCGAGCTCGGCATATCCCTACACCCATTCCCGTACTCATTCACAGCAGGTCAAGACGGAGCCCATGTCGCCCTCTATGGCTTCAAACCACGTTTATTCGCCGACCTACCCTATGGACGCGACAAGTCCACAGCCGCCCCATATCAAGCCGGCGATATCCAATCCCCCAACGCCCCTCTCTTACCCAACCTCTCCTTCCTACTACCATCACGACGCCATGCCTGTCGACCCGCCCCCAAAGCGTCGTGCCACGGGCTTTCGTCGCGTCCGTGCCCCAGGTGATCTCCAGCCGCGCACAGATGCTCCCATTGTAGGTCGTCGAATGGGTGGCGATGGCACATATCTCTCTCCTCTGCGCCAGCTTACGACCAACATCCTCGACACCTATCGCATCTGCAACCCCCAGTTCCGATATGAATCAACACACAATCCCCGTAGGGTTCTCACAAAGCCCAGCAAGCCCGCCCACAACGAGGGCTATGACAACGATGACTATGATTATATTTTGTATGTCAACGACTGGCTAGGGACAGAAGATGGCCACAAGTACGTGTCATTTAAATTTGTGCTTCCTTCATTCTCATCCTTTTTAGATACCTCATTCTCGATATCCTCGGTCAAGGCACTTTTGGCCAGGTCGTCAAATGTCAAAATATGAAGACCCATGAAATCGTTGCCGTCAAGGTTGTTAAAAACAAGCCGGCTTACTTTAATCAGAGTATGATGGAAGTCACTATCCTCGAACTCTTGAATAAAAGCTGCGATCCCGATGATCAGCACCACATCCTTCGGCTCCGGGACTCCTTCATCCACCGTAATCATCTTTGTCTCGTATTCGAACTCCTCTCTTCCAACCTTTATGAACTTATCAAGCAGAACCAATTCCAGGGTCTTAGCACACAGCTTGTTAAAGTTTTCATGGCTCAGCTTCTCGATGCTATGACCGTCCTTAAAGACGCCCGTCTCATCCATTGTGATCTCAAACCGGAGAATATCCTTCTAAAGTCGTTACAATCGCCACAAATCAAGGTCATCGATTTCGGCTCAGCATGTCATGAGCGCCAGACTGTATATACATATATTCAGTCACGCTTTTACCGCTCGCCAGAGGTCCTCTTGGGCATGTCGTACACCGCATCTATCGACATGTGGTCCCTCGGATGCATTGCTGTGGAACTTTTTCTCGGCCTTCCCCTCTTTCCAGGGACAAGCGAGTATAACCAGCTTACTCGCATCGTCGAAATGCTTGGCATGCCCCCCCTTAGTATGCTTAATACAGGGAAACAGTCACAACAATTCTTCGATGTGTACGAGGTTTGGAATCCTCATATTAATGCCAACGAGAAAAAGTACAGACTCAAGACTATTGAACAATACTCCCGGGAACACAACACGAACGAACAGCCAGGAAAGCAGTATTTCAAAGCTACAACGTTACCGGATATCATCAATACTGCACCTATGCCTTCAAGCAAGTCAGGTGGGAGGGGACAAGAAGTAGAGAAAGGTTCGTTGAAGCTAACATGCTTCTCTTTGAAAGGGTCTAATCTTTACTTTAGAGCTGAATAATCGCGCATCGTTCATCAACTTCTGCCAAGGCTTACTGGATTTGAATCCGGTGACACGATGGACTCCTCAGCAAGCTAGGCTTCATCCATTCATAACAGGAGAGAAATACACGAAGCCGTTTGTGGTGAGTTATTTCATCCTGTATCCATGTATCCTTACCAACGTATCTTAGCCCGATGGCCTCAACCAAGCACACCAACCAGTCTCATCGGGTGCGTCAGATCCGAAACGACCGTATGGTGGACTGGTGCCTTCGCAACCGAAGGGCTCAAGAGCTTATCAGGATGCCGCAACATACAACCATCATCTGGCGCAGCATCAGGTGTACACAGCGCAGGCGCAGTCCCAGGCCGCAAATACATTCCGCAATCCGTATATGAATCAGCAACAGCCGTCTCAGCCACCACAGCCTCAGCAGTCTACCCCATCTTACGCCAATCAAACGGAACCACCTGCGCCAGGATTCCCACAAACGCAGCAATATGCCACTGCACCTCCTCCAGGTGGACATCGGTTGTCGCATCAAAACTCTGCGGGTCAGCTAAATAATAGCGGTAACGTCCAGTCTTATACGACGTCCTTGACCACCTCCTCTTCCGGAGGTCACCTCAATCCGAATGTCCCTTCGAACGCGTATTATCCAGCTCGTGGAAGGGCAAATACTATTAACCAGATGGATTCGGTGCCACCGGCGTTGGCAAGGCTACAACATATGAATCAAGATGTCATCGCCGGTCGAAATGCGCTAACGCCTGTGTTAAATCGGGACGATGCTATGCGGGAATGGGAAAGAAGGCAACAAGCAGGAGGGAAGCAACCTGCCCAGACTTACCCCCAGCTCGAGTTTTTGCAGCAGCAGGCCGAACTTGCAGCCGCCTCAGGTATCTCAAGTTGGAATGCGGGGGGTGCTGTCCCGAATCGGTACCAACAGCCACCAACGAGCAAGCTTGCCCATTCGTATCATCCATCACAGCACGAAGAAGACAACGGGAGTACTAGAAGGGATGCCGTAATGTCGAATGTACGGAGTGCTGCTAGGGGCGACGTGTATGGTGCAGCGGGGGTAATATCCAGTCCGCCGCAGACATACACGAGTAGTGGGACGACATCAGGCAACCGATTTGCTGCTACTTACCAACCCTCACAACAGGGCACGGTGTTCGATTCGGTGGACCGGCGGACAGATATCGGAAATATGTTTGTGCCCATGCAACCAGATCCTTATGCTGGTGGTGGTGTTAGGCACCCCAGCCAAGCGGTTCCGCCGTCCTTCTATGGCGCAGGAGTCGTGTCTGCTGGCCAGCCTGGCAGAAATCCGTTTGGGCAGGGAGAAGCCAAGGATGCCAGAAGAAGCGGTGGAATGGACGCTTGGCCCAGATAATTTGGCGATTTCTTTCTGCCTTTCTGCTAGCAACGTATTGACACAACTTACAAATTTGCAGCTTCTTCTTCTCACCTTTTCTACTCTTGATATTTCTGCAATCTCTGCACTTACACATTTTACACCTGATTCTTTTGCTGCACAATTCAATTGGCTGCGCCTCATTATCATGAGACTATCGAAGTTCTTTACCTTCGGCTTGTATAAACATGGGATGATTAGGCTTTATATCTAAGGGAGAGCGTTGAAGATTTCTTCTACTTCCCATGCACCACCCCAGTACTTGACTTGACATTTCAGACCAAGTTTTTCACCGTCTTGGTCAATACGCCTTTGAAGACCGCGGAAGCTTCGGCATAGTACCATATCTTGGCTGCAGGAACGTTAGGTATGCACGTAGTCGAAATAGGAACATACCTTCGTAATCTCAGGATAGGGCAGAAATCGTTGGAGCCGTCGCCGACATATATGATCTGGTCATACGCAGGGGCATGTCGAGCAAGGAATGCGTCCAATTCTTCACCTATTACTGTGTTCAAAAAAAATTGCACATTCCACAAGAGGCATCAAGTACCTTTGCACATGTTCGGACTACAGCCAACAGTACAGTCGTGCTGTGGACCATGAGGATCGATTCTGCGACGAAGTTTAAGGAGACCTGATGGCTCCCATTCTGCCCGATTGGTCACGATCTCTTCAAAGGCAGGCAGAAGGCCTTTTGTCTTGGGGAAGCACGTTAAACCCTAGGAGGCAGGGAATTGGAGGCTATTGTACCTCCAGGATGGTAGTGATGAAGATATTGTTGGCATTAGAGAGGCAGAGAAAAGTGGTATTGCCTTCTTCTTTGAGACGTTTGATGCCACGAACCATGCCAGGGTGCTAGGGAAAGGCAGCGATAAATCGAGAGATGAACGAAAGGTGAAGTCGAACGTACAAAAGGACATGATCCTGAGGGCATCCTCGATCTGTTCTCTGGTTATTCCACGAGCATGAGCCTCACGTAGAGATTCAGAACTTGAAAGAATATATAAGTCCTAAGAAATTTTTAAAAAAGGTGACAGGAACGCACACCAAGTCCGTCCACTGAACGTCGTCCTTAAGGGTCTTCATTTTGCGGCGGAGATCTGGAGCCAGGACTTCAAATATCCATCGGTCAGAATCCTGGTCGGCCATGGACCAGTCGAAGTCAAAAACGATGAGACGTCGCATGATGGTGGTGGTGGAGAGGGATACTTATATCGGCTTACCTAACGTTAATGGACCTTGACCGTCGACCACAGGGTATTCGCATATAGGGTATATGCCTACCTCAGTCTGCACGGCAAAGGCATCCTACAAGAAACTACCCGGTACCCTACAGCTCACTGATACCCACCTCCAGTGGACCCAGGATGGAAAATCGGCGCCCTCAGTACGAGTTCCCAATGCAGAGGCCGCTTGTCTGTCTTTTTCCTCTTCATACTGGCCGTTGCTGATAGGCCCCTTCCAGCTCTGTTCTGCAGCAAAGCTGGGGCAGCACAAGTGCGCATGAAACTCGCCCTCGTGGGCGACGACACTGGCCACAATTTCACCTTCACGTCGCCCCAGCCAGTAGCGCTTAATGAACGCGAAAAGTTTAAGACAGAGCTGACCACTATCATTGGGAGGAACAAAGGCGCGCCTGATAGTACACCTAGGCTTCCTGTTTCTGCATTCACCCTTTCCACGTCGACCCCGGTAGCAAACGCGTCTTCGTCCAAACCGTTGGCGTCGTCGTCCTAAACCGTCGACGTCAAGAGCCGCCTCTGTTTCGAGCAGCGAAAACAGAGCAACACCCATTCTTGCTGGAAGCGACCCCGCCCAAGATTTCAGACTTCGAAAGACAATACTTCTCGGTAATCCCGAACTGGGCACGTTGCACAGGGAACTAGTCATTGGCGGGCAGATTACAGAGGCAGAATTTTGGGAAGGGAGGGAGGTATGCTCTTCTCGTGGTTTCCGCTTCTTCTTCAAGCTCATTCGATGACAGCACCTTGTCCTGGCTCAAGCAGCAGCAGAGAGCCAACGAAAGGGCAAGCCCGGACAGTTGGTAGATCCCCGCCCGGAAACTGTTGAAGGCGGCGAAGTCAAAATTCGCATAACCCCTCAATTGGTTCATGACATCTTTGACGAATACCCTGTTGTAGCAAAGGCGTATAGTGACACCGTTCCTGAAAAAGTACGGCAAATCTCTTGCTTAGTTCCTGACGTACTCTGTCCTCATCTGAGTGAATGAAGCTATCCGAAGAACAGTTCTGGAAGCGATACTTCCAGTCAAAACTCTTCAACGCTCACCGTGCTTCTATTCGCTCTTCGGCGACACAACACGTAGTGAAAGCAGATCCGATTTTTGATAAATACCTGGAAAAGGACGATGACGGTGTGTATTAGGATCAAAAATCATCTTTCCCTCGTTGTTTCATCTTTTCCTCAGAGCTGGAACCTAGACGACAGTTGACGGATGAAGTGGAGCTATATGTCGATTTGGCAGCCACGCGTGAAGACCATGAAGAGGTACTCTCGGTGGCATACCTTGTGTATCATTCATTGATTGACTTTCGAAAGACAGGAAACATTAAAGATATCACAATGCAAGCTGGTCGACAGCGTGGTGCTCTACCTTTGATACGGAAATTTAACGAGCATTCGGAGCGATTATTGAATGCTGCTCTGTAAGTCATTCACATGCTTCTTTCTACGCCGTGCAAACAGTCTTTCAAGTGGCGAGGGCCCGCCAACAAAGCGCCGTCGAGTTGAGGTACTCACTCTCCCCAATGCTTATAATAGGTTTCTAACACATCATTCGATGCCAGGACGACGCCCAGATTGATCTTGATGACTTGCATGACCCAGAAGCCTCTACCGGCATAATACTTGAGATGCAAGACAGGCAACGATATTTCGAGGGTAGAAAGGCGGTCAATAGTGGCAGCGCTAGGAAGGTTTGTATACTGACAACAGAAAGATTTTCTCATCGCTCACTTGTAATGTCAATATCTGCAAAAGAATATCGATTTTGGTTCTATCGTCCGAGAGGCCAAAAGCAACTTTAGTCAATGGGAGACGGACCTTGCTCAGGTATGTTCAGACTCGGTACCTCGAACGATCTAATCCTGATTATGCATGTGCTTTGTATAGTTAAAGTTGGAGCGAAAACCCGGCGATGCCGCTCTTCTATCCATGACACAAAACGTGGCGGCTCGTTTAGATGTTAGGTCTAAAACAAGTACGTTCTTACTGTCATTTAAAGAGTTGCAACCGATATCTCGGCAGATGATCTCCCTGACGGATTTTTCCGCCAAATGACATCCTGTCAGACGGCAGCTAATGAGTTCCTACGGCAGTTTTGGTCTGCGACATATCCTTCTGGATACGACCTATCCGCAGCAGTTACTCCAGCACAGAAAGCAGCAAAAGCAACTAAAATGATTGGATACTTATCCAAAACACACGAGAAGGTGGAAGCCCTTGTGCGGGCCGCTCAACAGCAAGGATTAGATGCTAATAGGATAGAAATCGTGCGTTTTGTTTGTCTCTTTCATCATTACTACGAGAATGACCTAGTCTGTGTGAGGCCATGAAACCCGTTTTAACAGCTGTCGACCGTGCATTAGCTTTCCATCGTAATAAAAAGGTCTCTCGTGGATCTTGAGGACAGTCGTTACCGCATCCACCATCATGTACTGATACATCTTGCATAGCTATCCCATAAATACGTGTCCATTAAAATACAATACCATGTAATCACATATCAAGGCCCGTAGGGTCCTGGCTGCTTTTGCAAATGCGTGCCCGACGTTGTTGTGCACTCGTAAGTAGTATACATCACAAGAAGGTGCAGAGTCAGGCTGTAGAAGATGAAGAAGGCCCGCGCACGGCGGTTGCTCAGCATAGCCCGAGTAATCGTGAGAACACCACGTTCGACAGCATTGAGGTTTTGGTACGCCCGAGTCGCCTCCTGTACATAGCGGCTTGACATGAATATGTAGCAATAATGATGCATAGATACACGCACCCGACCCCGGAATGCCTCAAATGGATTCATAGCCTCTTCGTACCGGACTCTATACTTCCCTAGATCATCAGAAGAATTTCCCGCCGGTGCAGGAAGCGGGTCTAGCTGTGAAGTCACCGGACGGGATCCGGCCTCCTCTCTATAGCTTTGCATATATCGCACTTTCTCATACAATTTAAGGTTATCAGCTTGTAGGTTCTTTACCTCTGAACGAAGGTCGGAGATAATCTGGAACTGTCGCCGTAGTTCCTACAGGCACGTTAAAATTTAAAGTTTAAAAAATTCCGACAAACATGCACATGCTCACCTCCTCAAGCTCGGCGTTCCGCTGACGGAATCTATCTCGTTGACTAGTCACGATGGGCAGAATTGAGGTGTCTGCGGAGGAGGTAAACGGTATAGGCGTTGTGCGTGTAGAGGAATCCTAAAATACAATGTAAGCATATAGGAAATGAATAATGTAACGGTCAGCTTTTACCGCTTTTCGTCCGAGATCCAGCCCGGTCAGAACATCAGATGATTCTGGAGGGGTAATGTCACCATTGGTTCTGTGTTTGTTCATGGACAACAGATCATTCTCCAGCTTCTCGTTCAACACCTTCTGCTTCTCCAGGTCGGCACCAGTAGAACTGAGCTGGTCCTGAGCAGCTTGCAGTGAATTCTCCAGCTCGCTATGGAGGATCTAGACAAAAATGGGCATCAAGTTGTGCTATAGAAGGAAGTGCGTACTCGGAATTTCGTCAACTCCTCAAGTAGACGCTTATTTTTGGTTGCAAGAAGAGCCTCAAGAGATTTGCCTTGCTGCGCATTTGTCTTATCTGCATTAGGGTTCGGCAGTTGTAAGCCCACTTCATATCCATCAATTTGTTCGCCGTCCTCGTCGATGTCGTCGTCGAAACCGGCAAACTCCACATACTGCAAGTACATATATGAGAAAGACCTCAGAGAACACCTAATGGCTTCACCTTTATGATATCCAGCTCGCGTTTGATCTCATCATAGTCATTGTATTGCTTCAACCGGTTTTTGAGCGTGTCAATTTCCGAAGCCTGGATTGATGAAGCGTAGTGGTCGATGAGTTAAAAACCGACAATACCTTCTTCTGAATCTCCTTTGCAAAGTCATCGCTTGTCTTCTTGATGTGAGCCTCAAGCTCCGAAGCCGCGCCTTTCTGTGCTTCTAGTGTTTGGGTCGTGCGTTCCAGTTCAGCTTCATACTCTGTGACTTGAGCCTGAAGAGATTTTGCACTGTAAACCATTATGGTCAGGAAAGTCAATGCCAGGGTAACCGTCGTACCGATCAGACGTGTCATTCCCGCTGCGCAAAACCTCAATCTCCGCGCGAAGTATCTCCTGCGTGTCTGTTTTAACAGCTAATCAAACTGTGATGATTGAATACGGACATTACGCCTTTCCACTGTCGCGACGCGACTGTTTGCACGTTCGAGGTCTACCACCATCATATCAACCTCAGCGAACTTTGCCACAACTTCTTGATCTGGGATGTGAGCCGACTAAGCGTTGAAAATGGGGCAGATATTGGAAGCAGAGTTACCCTGTCTACTACTATGGTCTAGCAGCTTTGCTTGATTAGTGTCATTGGACATTCGGAGGTCTCGGAGTTGCGACGTGGAGAGGGAGATCTGTCGGTGTAGGTCCTGTTCCCTATCAGACGGATGTCACTTATTGCAAGCAAGGCAAAAAATAATATATGTGCCTTTCTTCGTAATTCCTGAGTTTCTCGTCATAAGTCGCGTTGAGTTCGTTCTCCTTTCGAGATACACGCTCATTAATGAGGTCTTCCATCTAGCAAACACATTTAGCATCACAAGAACATACATCCACTGTTTAAAGACACGCACTGTGTGTTCTAATTGTTCCACTTTAGCTTCGGCCTTCTTCTTAGCAGTTTCGATGCTGGCAGTTTCATTAACGCGGCGCTTTAGGTCGGCATTCTCATCGTGTAGACGACGCAACTCTGTCTCCAACTCGCGGGCTTCGGCAACCTTGACGGTCTGGTCCTAGACGATATGGTTAACCGAGTCGGCCTTAAGATTCGAATGTTTCATACTACTGCGGCCTCAAGGAGAGGATATGGGTCTGGAGCCTCGGCCAGAACTTTGTAGACATTCAGAAATGCATTCTCCGAGGCCTTCGAGCGCTTTGTGAGATTATCTATCTCAGTCTGATAAGCTGATAATGAGATTGAGATTGTGGCTGTAAACAGAGGCAACATCATGGTGACCTTTAAGCAAGCCTTTGAATGCAGCCAGTTTCCCTTCATCAGGTATTTTTTTGAAGTCTAATAGTGGAGGTCAGACACCGATGAGAGAGATACGCAAGCCCGGCACCTTTGGTCTTGTCTGCGAGGGCTTTACGACCAACAACACTTTCCTTCTGGTTGTCGACGAGTTCTATGCCCCGCGCATCTAGAGATTTCTGTAATTCTGAGAGGTTTATATCTCGAGAGAGCAAAGCCGTCAGGATAACAAATTGCTGAAAAACGACGGAAGTACCTCTCCAAGTTGCGAGGGCGCCAGAGAAGTTGTGCTCCGTCGAGCTCATGGCGTGTGTATAAGGATGGACGAGCACGTGATGTGAAGGAAAGTCAGAAAATAAATAGTTAACACATTTATTTTTTGGTCTCATTGTGTCGGGTTGATGCAGAGTATCCTGCGACAGCTTGGGTGGCGCAGTCCAGCGCGGTACGTTCTCAGACGGAGTCGATATTCTCTCTGCAGTCGTGCTTATTCCGGAGCGCCCTTTGTCCCCCCGGCGCAGCTGGCAGAGCAGCCAAGGGTCAAGCTAACGATAGACACCGATGGAGTACCGAACTGGCACGGGGCGACAACGGAAGACGTGAATGCCGCCATTTCAGACGATGCCATGAAGGAAATATTGATGGATCCCGATATTCGTGGCAGGGGGAAACTTGCACCGGAGTCTCCTTCTTTCTACACCGGCCGCGCTCCCTACTACGACACCATGACCTCCCTTCAAATGGCCCTGGGTCAAATACGGGCAACTCTCAAAACTCTTCAGCTCCTTCCTCTCCCTCCATTCGCCCGCGCCAGTCTTCTACCTATGCCTCCGTTGTGGAAGAATCTCGAGGAGATGTCCTCTGAGGTCGGTATGAAGCTCAATACCACTCGCTATCGTCGTCTTCTTGTTGTTCTCAACGAACTGCATGAATGTCTCCGTATAGCCACTACCGCAGGCCACACCGAGCTCGCCGATATGATTGAGCAGGTCGTGGCCATGTTTGAACGTGGGGAGAGCCAGAAGGAAGAGTACATGTCTCGTGGAAAGAGGACAATAGCTGAATTGGATGAGTTTGGCCGTTCATATACCTTGGGCAGACGAAAGACCAGTTCTGCTCGCGTATGGATTATTCCAGTTCAGAGTGCTCAACTGACACCTGAGCCTGAAGCTGAAGTTGAACAGGTCGCGGCGCCGGCAGTTCCAGAGCCCATTTCTGATGCAGAACTGCACGATCTATTCAGCGGTCTATCCTCCCAGAAGCCGTCTTCACCATCAGAGACTGACGCGAGTTCCTCTTCTGCCGAGGTTCCTGAAGCCGCAGAAATGGACAAATCAACTCAGCCATCCTTCCGGTCTAGCTTAGATAACCTGTTGCAGACCTCGACCGATTCATCTGCATCGCAAGTTTCTCTCGTTGACCAGGACGGTCCTACACTTCAGAACGATTCTGTTACGGAGACTGTTGACGATTCTCCTTCACTTTCTAGTGATGACAATCCCAATTCCCATCCTCTCATTGATGATGGTTCGGACACCAAAATCCAGACGGCGCGGCGTCATCAGCGAATAACCTCCAACGTTAAATCTGTTGATGTGCCAATAACGACCATCCTTGTCAATAACCTCCCGTTATCGCAATATTTTCCCAAAACTGTCGACCGGGAACGCGTTGTATATCCCCTAAAGGTTGCAGGCGTTCTCGGGAAATTCAATATCTTTACGATAGCGCGTGGGGGTGGATCCACAGGGCAAACTGGTGCTATTGCGCATGGCATCGCCAAAGGACTGTTGGCTCACGACCAAGAACTCCTCACAGTTTTGCACAAAGGTGAATCATCCCGTTCCCCCATGCACGTCCTGAACTCATCATGTTGTCCAGCTAATCTAATCAAGCGCGACCCTCGTGTGGTAGAAAGAAAAAAGACTGGTCTTGCCAAGGCAAGGAAGAGGGTGAGTGTTCTTCTTGCGGCGTCTATTCCCTGCTCAGCGTGGTTGGCAGTATACCTGGGTCAAACGGTAGTCTCGAGGCTTGGCTTGATATTACAAATCCACTCCAGACATGGGCAACGCGTGAGCTAGGATGTATTTACTAAAAATAATAAACATACAATAAAGGTCGGAACGTACATAAGATAATACGAGGCGAAGTGAGTAATAACAAAATAAACATCATCATTGAAAATATATCTGCAAAACATCATTTTGTCCAAAAGCCAGGTTACATGAAGGACATTTGCGTTGCCGCGTAGATAGTCGGGCGTCTATACAGTCCTTACAGAATGCTACAATCAAGTTGTCATCATTTCTGCGACCTTGGAGAGATGGGCAACTTACTGTGCATGCATTTACTGAGAACGATCGTGCGCATTGATTGTTTACAGGTCGAGCATTTCAGGAGAGACTGTTGGGCCGTGAATAGAGGCATCCGTATTGAAGACTGAAAACCATACCATAGCCTCGTTAAGTTGAACTTGTAGTTCTGAATCCTTGATGGGTTTAGCCGCCGTCGCCGCAGCCATTCTCTGTTTTATCAATTGCCGCTCATGGTCCTTATTAAGATGTGCTATGTTTTCTTCCTGTTTGCGTAACTGCATCCTCTTGGACTCCAGTTGGTTCTCCAGATCTGTAACATGCTGTCGAGTCTAGATGAGAGATTTTCAGTCACCATCTCATACTAGTAGCGAAGAGGACACACATCGCCAAGACTTTGCTCGACGGCTTGAGAAGTATTGTGGAGCATCTTGTTATCCGACTGCAGTTCCCTCAATTTCGCATCAGCAGCTCGCAAGTCCGTAACATAGTACTCTGCTTCTTGTTTACATGCAGACTGTGATGCCAAAACGTGGTTAGACAAAGTCACTGACATTCTTCGGATTCACTTGCCAACTGTTGCTGAAGACTCCGCTCCATTTCCTTAGACCGCTCGTGGATCTTTTCATGTTTATCGATAACCCTCTGCAGAGCTTTGCGCTCGCCCTCTATTGCTTCCTTCTCTCGGACTGCTTGGTAGTACTTATTCTCAGATTTGGCACGCTGAAATTGAGAATTAGAACGTAGATTGTCGGTGCACTCCTAAACGTACGTCTAGCCCGCTTTTCACCAAGCGTTCCTCTAAACCTGATAGGTCGAGGACCTTGTTCTTGAGCTGGCGATCTAGGCCTTCCCACGCAATCGATAATTTGTCCAATTCAGCATATAGGGAAGTTTCGGCCTACATCATATGTGAGCGTTGATGGACTATACGGGCTGAGGGAAAAGAAGGTAACCTCAACGTGTCGGGACTGTTGCAAACGAAGAGCATGCGCCTCCTCTTCTTTCTGTCTCAAACGCTCCATCAAAGCAGAGGATTCAGCAGAAACCGATGTATCACCATACACCGAGTGATATTTCTGTAATTCTACTCGCGCCTGAGACAGCTGCCGCAAAACATCGGCGTGGGCTGCAACAGCATCGGCTCGGTCAGTTTCATATGCCGACATGGCTTGACGACACGCCGCTAATTCATTTTCAACAGCACTGCGGAAATACTTTTTCAGTTCGCGTCCTCTTGAACGTATTTCAAAGATACGTACGCGAGGCGTTCCTGGAGAACTTGGGTGTATTTGACGTCAGCTTGGTCTCCAAGCAGGAACGTCATGACATCCTCGTTGCCCGTTGAGGCCGCAAGTCGCGCGTGGGAGAGCTTGAGCTGAGTCTTTAAGATCTCAATAAAGTCCTGATGATGAATAAGAGACAAGCGAAGTGAACAAAATGAGGAAACTCGCGTGGCGATTGTCAGCCAAGGCTTTGAACTGCTCGAGAGATGCCATTTTCGTTGAATCTTTCTGTTTTCGCTCGTTAAGTTCCGCTTGCTGCTGGTCACGAATCTCCCGGAGCCGGGAAATGTCGGTATCTTTGCGATTGATCATAGCTCTCAATTCTTGTACTTGTTGGCCCAAATCGGTCTGGGGAATAAAGTAACTAGATGCCAACAGAAAACGGGTCGAAGAGACGCACCGGTATTGATTCCTCAGCAGAAACGCGGGCCTCCGTTGCTAATGCTAGTTCTTCCTTCAAGGCAGCGATGTCAGACTGCAACTCAGTGTTGCTGAATTGTATATGAGATATCTTGTCAATCGTGGCCTTGTAAAGTGGGGATTCCAACAACAACTCCGAAGACGGCGATTTAATCTGCAAATGCGTCAAAGAAAGGTAAAAGCACGAAAAAGACTTGCGATACTTGGCAGACTACGTCGAACTTCTCTTTCCTCAGCTCCGTAACCTGACGGTCTAGTTCAGTGATGCGTCTATCCCGTTCCTCGGCGATGGTTTGCCAGTAAGATGGTTTATCATCCACGGATATGTCTATGTTTCCATTGATTTGTCCGCCAAGATCAGTGACGCGCTGTTCATGGATTAAAAGGACATCTTAGAACTCAAAATGTGAGAAATACCAATTAACCAAGGCACTCACTGTGGGAGATGATATTTTCTCAGAGAACGCGCCCTTATCGTCGTGTCTAGTCTCGGCAGATAGCGGATGGCTGGCAAGAACCGACTTGCTTTTGAGCCTTTCACAGCGGTTTTCCACGGTGGCAAGGTTGTCCCGATAGACTTCAGCTAGGGCTTCGCTATCCTGCAATTTTTTACGAATAAGATCGAGCTGAGACCTAAGAGCAGCACACTACTTACATATGTCAGCTCCCGTTGACCGTCAACTGCAAACACCACCCACCTCTGTTTGAGCGTTTTGCCACTTTAAATACGTCTCATCGGTAAGTAAGTTGGGACCAGCGTTTTCTCCTTTTTCGACCAGTCGGAAGACGAGGGCTTGTGTTACATTCCGGTAATTCTCAAAGTTGATTTTGAGTCGTTGAACATCTTCGTCTTCAAAATACGCAGTGAGGTCAAACACCTCTGTCACACCACTTTAAGTGTAAGGAACAATGGAATGAAAAAAATGGATGACCTTCCACGCCATTATTCGCTGAAGGCAAGTCTTCTGGTTTCGCAAGTAGTCGTATAGTCTCTACCAACTGAATCGAGCGTAGAAAACTCAGTGAGATACGAACAACGTAGAATATGACTCATACCTGTGACCAACACGCCGAAATAGCAGCCAACCCAGTTTCACAGGTATTCTTCTTTCGCTCCAGTTCCACAATTCTGGTTTTGCTGCGTTCATATTCACGGCAATAATGTTTCATCCTACGATATATGGCTTCCTTCCGAAAATTCTGGCATGAGAATATGAGATACATGCCATTTCAGAATGTAGAGAAAAGCATGATACCTCCAGTTTGTCACCATCTGCCGGTTCTGTTGGTTCCGTAGTACCATTGAGAAGGGGATCCCCATTTTCGTCGGACAATATACGCTTCTTGGTGACTGGGTTGTCTTCCTCGCCACTGAGGGATCGCTTTTTGGAAGCCATAAGGATAGAAGGTGAACGACAATTGGAAGCCCCAATTGTCGGACCAATTATATTTTAAACTCCGTCAGCGGATTCCTAAAATTGTGGCTGACGCCTGCATCCGAGGACCCTGGCAAAGCTCGGATAGGACGTTACAACCTTTACGATTAATTCCAGCGAAAATTAAAAAATGTATTGTGGTAGCGACATCGATGTCTAAGCGGATTCATGGAGAACACAAAATAACGGCATCAGTACAAATATCGCCGGCATCGACGGCAAACTGTTTGCAGCATCACGGGTAGCCAAATAATGAACGCAAGTCTGAGTGGGTTTCTCCGTACCGTGACCTCGACAACGTACTAAGTTCGCGCCCAAAGCCATGGCTTCTTCATCTGGTATGCATACTTTATTTCTGCGAATGTTCCATCACTCATCATGTTAGCCGTTGGAAAGCTTTCACGAGAAGAGTTTCGTCGCCAGAAAGATTTGGATGCTGCTCGAAAAGCTGGTACCGCGCCTGCCGCTTTGGATGAAGAAGGGAAACCTATTAATCCCCATATTCCTCGTATGCCTCTTCATCTTACTGCACTATCGGTATCTCACCCGTCATTCAGAATATATCTCCCAAGTACCATGGTATCTGGACACTGGAGCTCCAACCCTCAAACATCAACGTCGGCAAGAAGACGACAGTTCGGCGACAAACATTGAAGCTTGGTATGATCGTGGTGCCAAGGCCGGACCTGCAGCTAAGAAGTATCGTAAAGGCGCGTGCGAGAACTGTGGGGCTATGACCCATAAAAAGCGGGACTGTCTCGAACGACCCAGGAAGAAAGGCGCTAAGTTTACCAACAAAGATATACAAGCAGACGAGGTCGTACAAGAAGTCTCTGTTGGATATGCCGCAAAACGAGACCGGTGGAATGGGTATGATGTTGCCGATCATAAACAGGTGTACGAAGAATATGCCGCCATCGAGGCCGCACGACAAAAGTTGCGCGAAGAGGAGATCGATAACCAGACAACGACTGACTTGGCTGCAGTTCGGAGGGTAGCAAAAGCAGGGAAAGCAGAAAACCAGCAGGGCGACCCCGATTTTGGCTCAAGTGACGAAGAGGATGGTGATGAAGACAAGTATGCAGATGCTGCCGATGCCGTAGGACAAAAGCTGGATGCCAAAACACGTATCACGGTTCGCAATCTGCGTATTCGAGAGGACACTGCGAAATATCTCGTCAATCTTGATCCTTCAAGCGCCTACTATGACCCGAAAACGCGTTCTATGCGTGATGCTCCTTTGCAAAACGTGCCGGCTGAAGAGGCGAGTTTCCTAAAGGATTATATCTCTTCTTCCTCCTGATATATCAATGTAGGCTAAATTCGCGGGGGACAACTTTCTGCGTTATTCTGGAGATGCCCCTGATGTCCAGCAGTTGCAGCTTTTTGCATGGCAAGCTGCCGCGCGGGGAAATGATGTACATCTAAACGCTAATCCCACCCAGGGAGAACTGCTGCATTCAGAATTCAAGAAACGCAAGGAAGAGCTCAAAGAGACTTCGAAGGTTAGCATACTAGCGAAGTATGGAGGAGAAGAATATCTGCAGGCTGCACCCCAAGAACTAAGGCAAGGCCAAACAGAGAATTATGTGGAATATTCTCGTAGCGGGCAGGTGATAAAAGGTCGTGAGCGCGCGAAAGCCAAGTCCAAATATCCTGAAGATGGTATGTTGCTAAATCTTATATCAATTGATCAGACGTGCTAAGCTCCTCCCAGTTCTGCTCAATAATCACACTTCTGTTTGGGGCTCTTGGTATGATGCAGCGACTGGTACCTGGGGGTACGCGTGCTGTCACTCAACACTTCACATCTCCTACTGTTCTGGTCGGGCAGGCATTGATGCTGCTAAAGGATCGAGTGCCCAGAGTCTCTTATCGTCACATCCCGAATCTAATGATCCGCCCACATCTATCCCTGACCGACCCACAGAGATGATACAGCAAAATTACGACAAGAAAAGGATGGGAGAAGGGGAAATCAAACTGGACAAAGATCGCCTTATGCAGGCCATGAAGGATGAGAAGAAACGGAAAAAGGGAGATGACGATGGCCGCGATGGACCCGGGAAGAAGTCCAAGAGTAGCTGGGAAGGTGGCAGCAGCCATGATGTGACAGAGGAAGAGCTTGGTATGTTTCGTATGTTTCTATACCAAAGACGAAGGCGATCTAAATTTATCTGCAGAGGCGTATCGGATGCATAGGCGAATAACAGAAGACCCTATGGCAAGTTATGTCGACGCAGAGGATTAAATCTGTCACACTGTATGTTATCATTTGCTTCTATGTAGTCTGA
This sequence comes from Armillaria novae-zelandiae, assembly GCA_030435655.1. NCBI lineage: Eukaryota > Fungi > Basidiomycota > Agaricomycetes > Agaricales > Physalacriaceae > Armillaria > Armillaria novae-zelandiae. The sequence continues at coordinate 511,058 of JAUEPR010000004.1, read as the reverse complement.
CAAGTTATGTATGCTTCTATGGTGACCATCTGTATACTTCGTTTATGGTCAGCTTATCGGATTCCGCTGCAAACCTGCCGAATACACGAGGGTCAACTTGATCGTCGCATACCATGTCTTTGGTTCTTACAGCCAAGATGGACACGCTAATGTTCTTGGACGGCCCTATGCAACAAAACAAAACTTCTGAAAGCAAGGATAGATAACGCTACAGATCTAGTAACTCTATAAGCAGAGCAAGGTATATTTCGTGTAACGGTCAAAGTCTCAGACTGACCACATCGTCTCCCTCTAGCTCTACAATCTCACAATCCTCACTGCCGCCGTTACCAACTTGCGTCTCCACGCAGGTGAAATCGACATCTTGGTCTCCAAGGACGGTCATTGGTTGATGCCATATTGCGGTATCATACACGATGCCTTGTCCAGGTTGTGCCAAGAACGCTCTCAGTCTCTTCATATCCGGTTTATCTCCTCCATTGGCAACAACGACTAGGTATCCGGTTCCGTTGGTGGAGCTCATTGGAATAAATGCCTGATTTGTATATCGATGTCGTTCCATCACATTCACGCTGATCTTTCCATCGTGCACAGTTATCGGTTTGCAGCGATAGACGGACAGACCAGTAGTGGCATCAAAGGTGTTTGGGTATCGATTGTCTAGCAATGCCAGCTTGTGGAACTTTGTTGCAGTCCCACCATTCGCGGGCGTGATTTTTGTGCCCTTGGGAACGGCAGCGTGATCTTGGTAGGCCTGGATTACCTTCCCAAAGGGCGCAAATGCTTCGGGGGTTAGGGGCAAGACTAGAACTGTGGAGGTGGGGGTGGCTGTGTCAATGGGGTTTGGGGTTGACATTGCGGGGACGGAAGGTGAACGGGATCCCATAACCCTTACCCGCTTCATACCCCCATCTGGGTGGATGGTCACGCGCACATAAGTAAATGGCTGCCCCTCGACGTTTTCGAGCTGAAAATAGTGCTGCCTATGCGGTCCAAGCTCTGTCCTTGGCAGGACTAGCGTCCATTCCTTTGAATCTAAGGAAGCATGTGCTTCACAGCTCTCCGGAAAATTCCCTTTGAAATGGGCGGTATCGATCTCCATGTATTGCAGATATCCTGGGATGCCCCTATGAACCCGTCATTTACAATCGCGTCTAGTATTGGAAAAAACATATCATACAACTTGATGACGGCCCAATCCTTGTGTCCTTTTTGGCGACTGCGCTTTGTTTCCCACCCGTCGCCCATGTCTTTGCCTCTCCCGGGGAGGACGAGATTAGAGCCTACACCAAAGTGCTGGTCGCTTGTTTCGACAACTGAACCCCCTGCAAAGACATGGGCAAGGTCAAAAACATGTGTCGGATCTTGCGGTATCACGGGTACAACGTGCCCGTAGACCCTGAATCGTGCAATACCACCATCTGGATACATTTTAAGCTTGACGAAATTAACAGGTTCTGACCGGGGTATGGGGAGCAGATGTTGTGCATTGGGTCCCAGGTCAACGGGCGCCAAGAGCTCTTTCCACTGTGCAACGGTAAGTACAAGAAGACCATATCAGTAATATCAATTACCCTGGAATCATCTTTGGACGGAAATTCGTCCGCATCACCTCGGAAGGCATCAACCGACGCCCTGGGTGCCTCATTGCCATTAAAGTGCGACGTATCAATGTCAAAACCGATAATTGAGCCTGGGGTACCGAGTTGTATAATGCACCAATCATGGTCGGGGTTGTGCCTCCTAGTTTCCCAGCCACTGTAGAGAGCGCCGTTGGGTCCAAATTGACCCTTGAGGCTGATTGCCGGCTCTACTAGTAGCAAATGATAAGCCTCTGCAAAGAACTCATCAGAAACGCTGAGAACACGGCCACCGATGGCAACAGAAGATAATTCAATAGCGTCGAAGGGCATTGGATTGGAGGGGGAAAGGACTGAAGGTACTGATAACCGTAGGGAAAAGGAGGAGGTGCGTTCCGATGCAAGTAGTATATACTAAAATAGCAAGACGGCATTTTACTTCGCCGTATCGTGCCGGATGAAAATCGGGCCGTGAATCGGATCGAAAGGGGACAAATATGAGGCCTCCTCGTCCAGGAACTTGTCATTGACATCCTCCCCCTCATTTTGCACCATGATTCCCATTGCTCCTGCACCACCGACTCGCTCGGTGCCGTCCTATATCAACCCTTCTCAGATCGATGTCAACTGACGACAAGGCCAGACGGGCTCCGAAGCGAAAGCGTACCGACACCCCCGACGAGTCGGGTACTGATGCGCCAGCTCGCAACACCCCACGACATGGTCCCAAGAAGAAAAAGGCCAACAGAGCATGTTTTCATTGCCAAAAGGCCCACTTGACCTGTGATGACGGTGTGTATCTTTCACTGCTTCGTCTTTTGTGGCTCCATTCATTTAATTTGTTCATATCTGCAGCACGTCCATGTCAACGCTGTACGAAACGTGGTATTGCCGACAGCTGCACAGAGGGTCACCGCAAAAAAGCCAAATACCTACTTGACGATGAGGAGCTGAATGAACTACGACGGAGTAAGGGCCCAACAACGGACAAAACAGTGGATACACCAGCAGTCGAGGAGATCACAGAACCTGTTTTTGCACCGTCCTTTGACCCAAATTTTCCGTTCGGCTCAGAGGCTGCCAACCTCGAGTATTCAATTTTGTCCGCGATACTTGGCAACCCGTCCCCGCCGGACTCGGCAAACACTCCACCGCCCGACTTTTGGCCGTCGGTGCCGTATAACCCGCCCTTTGTAACATACCCGTACCAGTCTGCCGATGAGACGGCACCTCCCCCGCCCCCCTCATCCGCCGCCCCAGACCCTGAGCCGCCTTCGGCACAAGATCCGCCATTGCATCCGCTCGCACCCCGCTATCCTCTCGACTCCCGTCCCCGCTCACCGCCCCTGTTTCTTTCCGACGCCCATGACCAGCCGACATCAAATTTACAAACGATTAATGACCGCATCACCAAACCTTACGATTATACTGAGGGTTATCATTTTTTGATGAAACACTTGCCCACTCGCTTCGAGAAGAACGACATACTCCGCATCGTCCGTGCCCTTGCTATCTTCCGCCCGTCCCTTATCGCCCTGCAGATGCCTCTGTCTCTCGACGACGAGGTCTTTGTGGAAAAATGTTTCCAGAGATCATTACTCGTGAGCCTTTGTTTGTCTGCACGTTTTGTTCTAACTTTTCCCAGGAACTTGACAAGCTCATGTCCTTCTCCGGAACCCCGACTGTTGTTTGGCGACGTACCGGTGAAATTTGTCTTGTCGCACCCGAATTTTGCATGCTCACCGAATGGGCTATGGAGGATCTTGTCGGTCCTGGCAAAAGAAAATACATTTACGAGGTGACGCCGTGATATTTCCTTTTTCTCTCCTCGGCACCCTAACCTCGCTCAGCTCTTCGAGAACCAATCTGTCGTTGAATATTGGGAAAATTTTGCTTCCCACGCCTTTGAGAATACGACACAGTCAGTTTATTCTCATTGTGTTCTGCTCAAGCCCTCCGGCGCCCCTGTCCCGTCCACCTTTTGTTTCAGCATACGGAGAGACCTCTTCGACCTACCAAGCGTCGTAATTGGTGCGTTATCGCCCCACCTTCGAAATCATACCTGACACATTACTCCAGGACAATGGCTTCCTCTTCTCTGACGCATCTCTATCCTTCTTCTCGGCGTGTTCTCTTTTTCATTGTTACTATACCTGTACCTCATTACGCATAGCATTACACCAAAATGGCATCAGGATTTAAATCGCACATAGATAGAAATCGGCTCGACAGAACCGCCGTTGTGATTCGAATGCTGCTACACTGTGTCCTGTACTGCAGCGTACTCGCTCTCTACACCCGGTTCAACAAAACTGGCATGTCCAATAATCAACACTCCGGAAGCGCCAACCAACCAGAAAAAGGTCATTACTGGCGACGCGAGCCAGAGGAGTGGTAGGCCTATTACGAACAAGCCTGTATACAAGTGCTTTTGGGTCACCGTATGCTCGCCAAATTGCACGGGTTCAGGAGCTATTGGATACGTCAGAAAAAAAGCTAAATAAGAGCAAAAGGATTGTCGCACCCCACTTGTTGATTACGGCAAACCCTCCAACGAGGAAGCCCAACGCGATAAGTAGAAGAGGGTTGCTGATGAGCGCATACACCGCCAGAACAGCAATGATTAATCCATAGTTTCCTGTTATATACAGTAAGCATTTTCTCATTCTGATGTTCCAAGGTGTGCCGACCTGAGAAGTATCGTGTGTTGTATGAGACTCTCTACTCATGAGGACGTTGAATTAGAGGGATGTCAAATGAGCAGCGAAAAGACACACAGAGGTTGCCTGATTCAAGTCCGCGGGCCTAGATATACGGTGATAGTCGAAAAACTCGCTCGGTGGGCGAATTGCTGAGAGACGGGTTTCCTGATTGAAGCAAAATATATTCAGTGTACCGGGTAGAACAGGAAGCGGCATACGCGAAAAGCTTTGACAGCGTCTGAAACTCGCAATACTGCGTCCATGATGAATTAAAATTGAGAGAAGGAAATAAAAGGCAGGTGGTAGATGGTGGTGTAAAGTAAAGGTGTACGTGGTGGCACAGCCTCCTACTACTGCCTACAAACATTCAGTACTGCTGCGCCGCAGGCATGTCCAGACCCCTTTCTTAGGTTTACCTGTTCTCACTACTACTGCACAGAAGGCCATGATTCGCCGCCCACCTACCCTCATCCGGATGTCTGACCTCGACGTGCAGGACGTTCGTGACCTGGTCGCCGCACAGAAACATGATTCTGATACTAGAAACGCCTTTGTCGATAAAATTGCGCAGACGTATCAGGGCCCGCCTCCTGGTCCTGAGCGTGACAAAGAACTTTTGGAGCATTTCCAGGCTGCTTCAGCGTGGCAAGCTGCTAAAGAGGACAGGGAGAGACGGTTGGGCTTGAGCAACGGTGCGCATCTCCGTGTTGTGTCCGATATATTGTTACTGAGAGCATTCACGACAGACAACGGGGCCAGTACATCTCGAACTTGATGGTATCTGTAACACGGAGTGCGAGAGCATAGCACGTCCTACCGATTCTATCTTATAAACTTTGTTCAACTCGGAATAAAAACCAGCCAAGCATTGAAATCTCAAGTTCCTTTTTCATGTAGTCCAGTGGCATCACACTCGTACCATACCAGGACATGAGTGGTTACGACCTTAAATTTCACCTGGCGAAGACAACACAAACATTCATTTTCGTGTAAAAAGTCCGTGTATATAATCAATAGTCAAGTTCTTCTACACATCTGTGTTTGTAAATTTATCCCGGAAACCTACATAGTGGAACGTCAAATATTATACAACACAGACACAAAGTCAGACAAGCCTTGGAGATCTTTAGCGTCACACAATACCGCTAGATCCAATCTCTGGAGATGCAGACACGCAGTCTTCAAACTGTCCCACAATGCACGACTCATGATGCCTCGTTTGTCGTTCAGCTTTTCGCTGTCCGGAGCCGCATCTGCGTCCTGCAGCGCCAGTGCATCCAAAATATGCTGCGCTGCCTCCTCGTATCGCTGCAACGTGAACGTTTGTCAACAAGGGTACTGGACTGGCGAAATCAACTCACCCTCAGACTAATACAAGAGATCCCTAAATTGTATCTGTACAGAACCAAAAAAAAATCAGTGAAAATAATTCACCGTGTTCATAGAGAATGCAACCTGGCTCGAATATAAGCTGGGTTCATTTCAAGGGCCCGGTAGTAATATTGCAGTGCATCTTCAGCATGACCACTATTAGCCATGGTTGCCCCGACACGATTGTAGAGAAGCCAGTCCTGCATTCAAAAAAATTAACAAAGTAGACTTGATGAGAGATGATGTCAGTTTACATCTGGTCTGATCGCCAGCGCCGTACGGAAGCAATCCTGCGCCTTGGTATAATCCTACATGCTTATTTAGCGCCTGATGCTTATTAAGAGAATAAGCCGTACCTCGCTGCTGTTGAACAACACTGCAAGAGCAATCTGCACGTCGGCGTCAATCCCTCCGGCATCGTTCCCAAGTCGCGCCATGCCCATGAGATACTCCACCAAGCTCTGGCATACTTCAGGTGTCCATTCATCCACCTTGGAAGAAATTTCTCTCCGAAGGGATGTATACCTAGGATTGGGGTTTCTTTTCACCCATTCCCACACTGCGTTATAGGTTCCGCTACGATTCCCGTCATTTGTCTGTGAGATCGCAAGAGCCAACCAACTTTCGATGTGTTCTGGATCCAGTTCAACTGCCCGATTGAGAGCCTGCAGAGCCTTTTGTTCTCTTTCGTTCTCTTGTTGCTTCACACCCAGTTCGTACCAGGCTCTAGCATTGGTCATATCTCTCTGTACGGCTGCTTCAAGTTCTAGCACGCTCTGATACACACAGCTGATTGAGTTTCCATGGCCATTGTAAAAAAAGAGGTATAACTTACCTCAAAGACAGACAAACGCTCATCAGAATGTAACGTGTGATTCCTCGTTCTTGTCGAGTCCCCAAGAAAATACGGATTGTTGTCCTGAAATTGATAGTTATTTAACGGCTTGATTGCTGATGCTTCGGCCTCAAGACGATCCCAGTCATTCTGCAAGCGATCCCAGGTTGGGTTGGCGGTGGCTTGGTTGGGTTTCGTCGCCTCAACGTCGCTCCAAAACTGAGAGTATTCCGCATTTTCTCGCATGAAATAGTCGTCATTGTCAGTGTTCTGGTCAATGCCCTTTAGATTTTCCCTGGTGCGAGAAGCGAAACCGAAAGTTGTTTGAACCACTGGCGGAAGTTCAACGGCCTTGCCCTTTCCCTTCAAACTCGCAGAGGGCGTGGAGTAGGTCGTCGGAGCATAGCTTCCATCGTTCTCTACCATCTGATTGCCGTCAACAACAATGTTTCGATCCCTCAATTGTCTCATCAGCCCCATGAACTGACTATTCTGAAACTTGGGATTATTTTCGGCCTGGACGGTTTCCAAGAGCATCCCGGCTGTTCGCGCCAACTCGTCCTGTTCTCCTTGTATTTGACGAGACTGATCTTCTTGCTTATGAAGTAGTTGTTCCTGCGACTCAAATTCGTGCTCCCAGTTTGGCTCTATACCAATCGAACAACAGGATTCAGAGGTCGCAGTGTCCGCAAATTGAAATCACTCACGAGTATTGTGCATAGCCGATGGCGGGGTCGGTATACTCATCGGCATTTGCGGGAGAAAGAAGGGCCTCTGAGACGGGCCTTGTGCGGCCACACTACTCCACGGTGATGGATCTAAATGTGCGTTAATACGAGATCAATGAAGAATGAAAGGTTCTATACGTTGTACAAGAGGCGTCGACGATCTTTGTGCAGAGCTGATTGCTGCAACCTGCTCGTGTGACGATGAACTCGCCGAGGGTTGCTGAAGCATGAAATCCGCGGCCCAGCCAGACAATACATTTGGCTGCTGGTGTGCGTTTAGAGGAGGGAGGGCAGAACCAAGGGCGGAAAAATCGAATGCACGATTCGAGGTGAGCGGTTGAGGTGAGCCCGCGGAGAAGAAACGGGCGGCGTCCTGATCGACAATGGATGGACCTGCTTGCTGAGTTCGAAATGCCTGTGCAATATTGAGTGTCTGAAAGGCGTGTATAATACAATACGAACCTGTCTTGAAGGTCCAGCACGTCCTACACCGAACTGATCCTGATTTGCATCCGTGAATTAGGTGGATGACATGTCCGAAATATAACGGAATACCTGCTGCACGCCTCGGTCCTGGTCAAACCGTTTGGAAAGACCCTGCAGTGGGTTTGCTGGCCCACATTCTGCTCCGCCAATAAGTAACGGTAGCGCCATGCTTGCTAACAGTGATGATGGTCCGATGACACTGCGTCAAGTTTGAGAATATTCAATTCACCGGTTGCCGGGTTCGGCATGCAAAAGACATAATGATTAAAATTGATATTACAATTTACGACCCTAACCCTAAGCTACCATTGCCTCTTCATTGCTGGCGCGTTTTGCATCATGTATTCGTCTGCACTCTGCGCCACCATCGGAGCGTACTGTTCGAATCAGTCAGTCTTCAATGCATACATACAGTCCAACCGTTCTACTCACGGTGTCTCTGCGAAATTATGGTCAGACTAAATCAACAGGAGGTGGAAAGAACATACATTCAACGCGTCCAGTCTGCTGAAAGTCTTCTTACAACCTTGACAAACATTTGCTTGTGCCTTGGCGGTATGGAGTGCCTGATGACGTCTGGTGGCGGCGATGAGAAGTTTGACCGAATACTGCGAGTATCGGGACTTACTTGCAGTCATGCTTGGCGGGCAAATCCCTTCTGGCAACCGGGCCACTGGCATACATATGGCCTCTCTTCGGTATGAGACCGTAGGTGACCTATAAGCAGTGTAAGGGCAAACGGTCAAACGCGAACTGGTACGAAGCACCTCTGAGGTTGAAGCGACGAGTGAAGGTGCTACCACAACCCGGCACCGGGCATTGGAAATGAGCCTCGTTTCTGCGCCTGTTCGCGCTGGCAAGCTGGGTGGCGGAAGTTGTGACCTGCTGCTTTTCAACCTGCAGAATAGGCGGAAGGCGGGGCACGCCGCTGGCGGATGGATAGTGGTTGGCGCCGACGCCACCCTGGCTCGAGCTTGCCTCCGGGCTCTGCGAGGAACGACCCGGACGGGACGACGAAACCTCTGGATCCTTCTCGGGCAGGTCGGAGGGATGGGCGTCGTCGGGCTGGGGGGCCGTCTTGAGGCAGGGTGGGTGTGGACTGAACGGCAAAGGCGACAGAGTTGGGGGCTGCGATGTAGGTGTAGGTGCGAGGGCCATCCGGTTCAGTCGCAGGGCCATCCTGTGGGAATCAGAGCCCCATCGCCCTGGGCATATATATTCTGAACTGGATACTGCTGTCGGCTGATAGCATCGAGGGCGATGGCGGCTGCGTGTTGTTGGAGATGGTGTTTCTGGATGCGTGGCGGATGCGAAGGCTCCGAGGCGCTGGTCGATGCTGGCGGCGTCATGGGTAAGGTCCAGGCGGGTATGGGTGTCCCTCGCACGCCTGATGTTGTCTCTGCGGACATGCCTATCAAATTCAAGGCCCGAAACAATCCCGAAAGGCTGCCACTGATGCTCGTTGATGCGTCTGTACTGGCTCTGTGCACAGTAGTGAGCCCTGTCCACAAATAAGCTGACCGCTTCACGTACAAAATACAAACAGACCGGTGTTGGAAGGACAGGAGATTTACAGTGGGTGGTGTTGGCAGAGGGAAAGGAAGAAGCCCCTTTGCCGATCTGCTGCACAGCCCGTGCACAGCAACGCGTCTAAATTCGGCATCTCCAATCATCCCTCCATGCTGTGCAATTGCGATAAGTGCTGTGCTGCTAAAGATGGGATTCTACTGGTAGATACTACATTTTAACTGACTGTTGACTGTTTTCATAATAATAGAAATTCCGCAACTATACAATTACTCGAAACTTGGAACAATTATAAGAGTTCTGTCCTCCGGCCACCGACGTTTCATGACAGCTATCTAATGAGTAAGACAAATAAATATTGACATCATCTCGAACCAAGATGTGAATCCAATAAGCGCCGGCGACGCATCAACTCGGTCTCACTAATCGTTTGACCCGTTTGTCTCGGTCCGTTTGTTTTTTGCACATCCTGATTCGCAGGCAATTGATAGCCGTCAACAAGTCCCAGCATTATCATGCAGTCACGGTCGGGGTCAAGGAGGGTTTCCCCTTCAGAAGAGATTTCTCCTTCCGGCGGTGAAGTCGCTCCATTCCCGTTACACTGTAGCGTTTCATCAGAATGTACAAGTGCAAGTTTCTTGTCGCGTGGAGGGCTTGTCGACGGTATACGTCCCTGGTATTTCTTCGGCACGAATGTGATCCCCGTGTCGTCTGTTTCTGTTTCCGAAGTAAAGGGACTAGTTGCCTTTCGGGCAGGTGATGCATGTCGGGTAGGCGCCGTCTTGTCGACACCATTAGCGTGGTTGAATCGTCCAAACGCTTGGTAAATCCATTCAGCTAATTCTTCAATGACCTAACAGGAAGCTTTCAGTCGTTTCGTAGGGAGATCATACGCGAAAGCTTACAGCGATGGCTTCAGGCATGATTAAAGGCATCTGAAGATAACCATGGGACCATTCCGAGAAAATTACTATTTGAGCCCAATCATCCTCAGTTTCCTGCGCAAGCTGGTCCCTTTCCTTTCTCATGGCAAGCCTACGGTTACCATCCAGGGGCACGTCTGCAACACTCATGCGAAGGGACTCTCCAAGCTTTGGGGCTCTTACCGGAGAGCGCCATGTCAAGCTCCATTTTACGCGCTCGTTTGGCCTCTCTGACGCGGCCAGCGAAGACAACGGTATCGTCCACAAAAGGGTCCTTTTCCCCGCATTGCATCAACAGAGGAGGAAACTGTGCAAGAAGATGACTGGGTGTAAGTATCGGTGATATTCGATAGTCAGTCGCGAAATCCGGATTGTGGGTCGGGCCAATGTACAGAATGGCCATTGCGCGCATCTAGTAACATGGGTTAGTGTGGCAAATGGTAGATCTGTTCAAGCTTACCATCGTAGGAGAGATGATCCTATCGGTGAAATAGCTGGTCCTACTTGCCATCGTCAGACGAGTACCTGTGGGTCGTTTCGACCCTTGTGAGACGTGTGATGCCTTGTGATCTGCAGCGGAAACAGCCGCAGATAATTCCTCCTGTCGTTCAGTGTGTAACACGGTGGCTGTCGACGCTGTTTGATGGATAGTAGGCCGATGCTTCACATTGTTCGGGGATAGTCTTTTATCCACTTTGCACAAAAAATCGTCTTCTTCTTCTTCACTTGAGGACCAGTTCCCATCAGCGACGCCTCGGGGCTGTAAGAAAGACTTTCGTACGACCGACACTCGTGTAGAGACTGGTGAGTGGGCTCTGTCCTTTGAACGAGATCCAGTTTCATCGTTACCACCAGCAAAGCCAGGCATGTAAGTATCTTTCCAGCTGCTTCGCCGCTTAAGACGTTGAGGACAGGGTACGCCAGGTCTATTGTCTCCAACTACACTGAGAGGATTCTATAGAGCTGTCAGATGCACGGAACAAATGTCATCAAAACTAACGTACGGTATTTTCTTTCAAGCCATTGTATTCTTCAGGTGAATCCTGTGCTGGAAGATCCCCAGGCTGCTCTTCGGATCTCAAAATGCGAAGATTACTTGGGGTCATCCAAGAAGTAAAATTAAAGTCAAGGGCGGCATAGCTAAGCGCCATGGCATGTGGCTTTGGGAGCGCTAGGGCATTAGGCGGCTGTTCGAGAATCTTTAAAACAACGTTGACGGCAATACAAGCACCGCTTAGGAACGCAAATGAGTAGTCGGACGAGCTCGGAGGTGGTATGCACTTACGCAGAATCCCCAGTCATTATAATCTTCAAGTTGTGGCCTGACATGCCAATGATTCTACCGCCTATGCAAGGCAATGATTTACACATCATTCATAACAGCTGCAGATGCTTACCAGATTCAACAAGCAGCCTGTAAAGGTCGAACGCCTCGTCTATGGCAAAAGGGTACGGATCTAGAAGAGGAAAGGAGTCAGTATCTATGATGATACAAGTCGGTAATTTCATGAGTACATTCTGGCGCCTTCCCATAATCTAGGGAAAGAACAGGTTTTCCTGTGGACCTAGCCCACATCCGCAGACGATCTTCGTGATGCTCGGGATTCATAGCTACGAACCCTCCTCCAGGGATATCCAGAATCAGGTCAGACGACTGGCATAGGTCTTGCTCTGTCGAGGCAAAGAAAAGATACACAGTGATGGGTCGCTGGCAAGGAGATGCTTTAGGTCTTGCTAACAAAATCTTTCGGCGGATGTTGACGTGAGGGAGAGGCGCGAACGAGCGTATCTACATACATACAAGATAAATCTGAGTTTCTGCCATATAACGGAATGACTTACCCAAGGATTGGTGGTCTTTTCCCAGGTAGCCCGTAACATCTCGACAGTGGGAACAGCTCTGAATCGTCGTAGCTGATAGAAATGAGTTATAACGACATCGCTTGAACAGCTGGAGCCTACCTTTTCATCCGCCTCGTTAGGATATAACATGTAGTAACCCGAAAACAATACGGAACAAAGATCCCGCAACCACCTGGGTCGTATTGACATGGCTGTAGCAAATCCTGCATCCAAACCAGTGATGATCCATGTTGCGCGATAATACGACGGTGCATACTGCTACGGTATCAATTAAAAGCCGCAAGAGAGGTATGATGGAACGCACGAGGTTAGCTAGAGGCTCTGGCGCTGTCAGGGAATGTCAAGAAAGAGCCAATACGGCGAGAGCTAAACTCGCTCACATTGAAGTCCAAGGATCTTATCAAAATTCCGAATGGTATATATGGCTGTCAACGTGCTGATGATGAGTTGCCACGGAGTGAAACGTCCTACACGACATCAGACCTCCCACAATGCTCGAAGGACGAAAGTGACAGTACGGAGATATCTGTTCAGACGGCTGAGCCAAAAGATCCTAGGCGGACCCGAGTTTCCCTGAAGAATTCGCCATAACCAAAATAAGACGACGAGAAAGACCTGGGGCCAGGGTCGCGGTAACTTTCAATTCAAAGCGGTGATGGGGAGGAACACATACTCACCTGCGTTCTCTTCCAGGAGGGATTGGGACGGCCTACAAGATGGTCGATCATGATACGATAGAGCCAGAGTTAGGGTCTGCTGGCTCGGGAGAGGCAAGCAGCACTGGCATGGGGCCCTCTGACCATGCAGGAATATAATCATGGTGCACTCGCATGTGATTTCTCACAACAAGAACCTCCGACTTTAATAGAGCCAAACATTCGATCAGAGCCCAGAGTCCATTTAGTCTATTCTCTCCTCATCCCCCATGACTTTGTGGAGATTTTAATCAGATTCAATGTCAAAATATGCTGTAGTTCATGGTGGCGCCGGCTATCATAGCGAATCTTCGGAATCTTCAGTTAAACGTGCCCTCCGACGGTGTGTGGTTCCATTTAATAAAATTTCAATAGTTCTGACACAAATTCAGTGCATGCAAGAGGGCTTATAGCTCTACTACAGCAATAGAACTCGTCGAAAGCGCTGTATCTATACTTGAGGATGATCCGTGCCTCAACGCAGGTTCATGTCTCTCCGTAGTCCTTCATTAATATGGGATTTTGACGGATTCAAACAAGGCTTTGGATCGAATCTAACGCTCCAGGGTACTGTTGAATGTGATGCAAGCATCATGGATGGTGCGAGGAAGGCTTTTGGAAGCGTCGGCGCCACGGCAGGTACATGTATACATCAACGTTAAACGACGCTCTCCTTATAGTTGCTGCAGGTATAAAGAACCCTATTCGATTAGCGCGCGCGGTGCTGGAACATTCTCAAATTCCCGATCCGCTAGGACGTATCCCGCCTTTGTCTGCCATTCCCTTGTTCGTGAGAACGTCACGAAGACTCACTGTCACGTAGAACGCTTGTTTCTCCGGGCGCGAATTCATTTGCCGAGCATCATCTCGACAAGCGTTATATTGTGGATCCTGCATCCCTTGCAAGCCAACAAGCTGTAGAAAATTGGAAATACTGGACTACGAATCTAAGCCAAGCTACGCAAGGATTAGAGGTAATTGATCGCGAATGTTTGCACGATGTTCAGGACACCGTAGGTGCTATCGCCTGGTGCGGTCCCTCGGATATTGCGGCTGGCGTTTCAAGGTTGGTTGTTGTTTGGCCTTCAATTCTGATGCTATTCAAAACAACTCTTCCAGTGGCGGTTTATTATTGAAACATTCTGGGAGGATCGGGGAAGTAAGAGCATTCGCGTCAGACATAAATGAACCATGACTTTCCTTCTTACAGGCAGCTGTTTACGGTGCCGGATGTTGGACACAGCTAGACGAAGAGGTCATAGACCAGAGAGCGTTGGTACGAGGAATAGCGTGCAGCGTTTCAGGTATTGCCGAGTCTATCGCCTTAGTATTGTTGCTATATACCTTCGTTTCAGGCGCTGGTGAACACATTATCAAGTCTTCATTAGCCAAGCTTATTGGTCGAACCGCCGCCGAGGCTCTTTCTTCTGATCAAGATATACACAATGCACTAGAAAAGGCGTTGACGGTAGATCTACACGGTATTTTTTTTTTCTTTCATTTTGCTACATTGTTCGGAACAACTCACGTGTCGCAGAAGCATGCAAAGATTCCCAAGAACAAAATCCGAAAGTGGGGGTAATCTTACTAACGGTTGAAGACGGGGAAGATACCAGTAGTGGCATGTTCTGTATTTCATTTCATATTATGCCTAATACTATTAGTAGTGCGATTATGGTGTGCCTTCACAACGGCGAGTATGGCCATCGCTTACATGTCGCCATCTACTCCAAATCCAAAGGTAAAACCTGACTACCGTGAAAACATACGTGTTACTGATCGTTGATAGAGCCTGGTGCTTCGACGGCCCCATGGGAAGGATACATACAGCAAGCATTCTTTGGTATTCGTCACGGCTTTGCGGTTGTGAAAGTAATACGCATGATGGGTATGATGTAGGAGCGATCTGGTCTTCCCTTAGCCAGAGCCTTGTCTGGTACCATTAGCACCATTGCTGCCGCCTTGTCCAATAGAGGCGCTATGGGGTAATTGATATGACGTGGTATCCCCATTGCGGGTGGATGCAGAAGGAGCTACAGAACCTGTACGACTCGGGGTAGGCGGCTGACTGGAAGAGGGCGTACGCTGGACCGAGCCATTAGTTTGTGACAAGAGGGGCTTTGATGCATTGAGTCGTTGTAGGGTTTTGATGGGAAATTTCGTTCTGCCGAATCTAATAAATATCACCGTAAGGATTGATTATACCAGCACTCACCGGCAGGTCGAACACACCGGCACTGGCTGACAAAATACTAAGGGACGACATCAAACACAACGTTAAGAGGAAGGGGGGAACGTAACGTACTAGACAGGCACACTGAACACACAAAACCAATATCGATTATATTCTTATGACAAAAACAGGCTGCGCGGAAGTCGACTCTGTCTTGGGTGGGGACAGAGAGCACCTTTCGAATGGAGGGCGGAGAGAGAAATGACATCTAGGGTCTTGGTGAGACTGCGTGCAACAGGTCATATACATTGGACTGACAATCAGGTATTGAAGAAGCGCATCTCGCCGTTCCAGGGATATGTACGAGCCTCCGGTCAAGTGCGCAGCCTGTTGTAAAAACACGGAGTCTGTACCGTATATTTGGCAGGCATCAACGGCTACCTTCTACAACTGGTTAGCCGACGAAGGAAAAGAAGGGTGAGCGTAATGATACCAGTTTCTGGGCCGAGAAGATGGCATTCATAATGGGAATGTAAGACGTAGTGAGATCTGGAGATACGGACAAGATGAGAATCCGGGGGTCAGTAGGACTGGCAGCCTCCAGGGGCTGAGAGGCATTGTCGGACGATATGGTGGATGCAAGGGCAACCCTGTTAACGTCTAGAACAGAAAAAGTATAGTTTATCAAAGTTAGTGTGGTGGTCTTACAGCAAAGGGCCTTAGTCAATGCTCCGACCAGACCACAAGGCGCTAGGTGGGGACGTGAGAAGAAGTGCAAGGGAACGTTATATTTCATACCTTCCTCTTCGTTGTCCATGAGCGCATCCAGCTCGCCTCTGATCTTCCGTACGATGACCGAATCGACTACTTTGAACGCTAGGTATGAATTGGAGTCCATTTGCATCGTAGTGTCAGATTCCTGATCAATTGAAGAATAGAGCATGACACTAAAGAGTATGAGCAACCGGAACACTGAAGAAAGAGTCCGCCCACCTTTTTCCGGGAAAGGCGCCAAAGACGGCCAGGGTATTCTCATGCTTAGAGGCTAAGTGGGCATTGAGAAAGACGAGGAGCTGGGAAAGAAAGGAGTTGAGAGCAAGGGGATAGGCGTTGGAAGAGTGACCCGAAAGATGCCATTGAGTCGGGGACAAGTCTACGACGACAGAGAGATGGGAACCAGTAGAATCATCCATGCAACAGAACAAAGACTGGATTAGGAAAGAGGCGGACCGACAGCAGGCATTAATTTACGATTAATTTTTAAATAATTCATGGCATCGATCTTGATCTACCCTTCCCCAACGTTGACAACGAGGGCCATCATACGTGGACCTCCCCACCCCATATGACCATCAGATCTGTCGACGCCTTCTCCCGTATGCTGCACACGGCGAGATCCGCGACTCGGTCGCACCTTTCGTCATTGTTGCCAGTGATGCCCACGCCGTCAGCGGGTCGACCACCCCTACGACCCCCCTTCGATTACTCTCACTGACTGCGGATGGACAGAGGGTGGTAAACGAGCCCGAAGAGCGAATTTGGGTTGAGGGGACGGAAGCATCGTTGGATCGCTCATTACACGGCGGCCAGTAGTGCAGAGTGCGGATTGAACGGAGTGGCGGATGGAAGACAGGGTGAAGGGTCCCTGGCCTGCTGACTGACGGTTACATTTGGGGCAGACAGAGACCCAAGTCGGCATCGACGGCGACGATGAACTCGAACAATTATTTCGGCAGAACAGGCTCAATCCTATAGGCTGGACGGGGTGAATCACGGCGCCAAAGGAGACAATTTCCGCAGACGGTAACCACATCTGGAGCTCTGATAAGGTGTGATCTGATGAAGACAGCGAAGATATCTTCATGTCGAACGAGTAGAACTGTAGTATATGCAGTATGTACCAGGTAGCAGCAATATTTCTAACGGAGCTGCGCAAGCAGAAATAAAGGAGAAATACAGAAATACAGGGGAGGACAACAAAGAGTAACATCATTTCGAGCTCAGCGGACGAATTGGGCATCAAAGGAGCCACATCGTCGACAGGGCTTCCGGGGACGGCCGAGACCGTGACCACGGCGTCGCTACCATCGATGCGTGCGAAAACCGTTCGTTGGCGATGCCTGACGCCCAGGTCAGCCCCCTCTTCGTCATCCCCCATCACCATCACCCTCCCTCCCCCATGTCCGCCCTCCACATCGACTACGACAGCGACGACATGCGTGTCGACTCGGACGACCAGTCTAGGCTCCACGACGCTGATGCTGACGCCGACGCTGATTCCGACGACGAGGCCACAGCTATCGATCTCATAGCCGACGCTGTTCCCCATGTCCCCACCCTCTATTCTCGCCCTGTATGTCTTTCCTTACTTGCTCATCGTCCTGCCACCGGCTCACCGCCCCTTTCTCCCTCAGGGTGATGCCGACTCTGTTCGTCGCTCCCGCTCTCTACGGCCTCAACTAATCTTTGTTTTCAGGGCTATGAAGACGAAGTAGAAGAGGAAGAAGAAGAAGACGACGAGGAGGACGGCACCTACGCCGACGAGGAGTACGCGAAGAAGAAGGTACCGCGAAAAAAGAAACGTCCCTCCGTCCCTGCTGCCACAAAACCACGTAGTATGTCCTGTTGCGCTTGTCTCTATATGCCACCCGTTAACTTGCACTAGTTCCCGCCCGCCATACGTCGCCCTCCGATTCTGGTTCTGATTATGGTGTTCGTTCCAAGAAGAAGAGAAAGTCGCGCTCATCTGCCGATGAGTTGCGCGTTTCCAGTCGTGGCAACAAGGTCCCAAACTATGTCGACGATGTACAAGATTTTGAAAAGTTCGACGAAGACGACCACGACAACAACTACTATGCAAACAACAGTGTTCAGTATCAGGAAGAGGACGAAATAGAACTAGTTCTGAATCACTGTCGCGACGAAGGCCGAGAAAATGACCTCGAGGATCTGTGGTTTGACAACATCGTACGTTAGCCAGTATAACAACTTCTCCACCTCGACTGACCTTTTGACTCAGCGCTTCCATATCAAATGGAAAAACTTTTCACATCTACATAATACCGACGAGACGTATGAGTTTTTAAAGCGTTTCAAGGGCCTTAAGCGCGTCGACAATTATATCAAAGGGTACAAGTTATGGCAAGCCCGGCTACAAGCACCAGGATTATCTCGTGAAGATCAGGTAGCCCTCTTTGGCATATCACATTATCTTTGATCTCTGATTCGAACACAGGAAGCACTCTTGTTAGAGAAGGAACGGGAAAAAGAGGACCTAGAAACTTACCGTACTGTTGAACGAATCATTACCCATCGGGAAGGTGCAGAGGGCGAGGTGGAGTACTTTTGCAAGTGGACTAACCTCACATATAGCTCCTGTACGTGGGAGTTACAGAAGGACGTCAACCCTATTGCCAAAGAGCAGATCGAAGACTACCGACATCGCGAAGCGGAAGCTAAATTTCCGTACAAGAGCGTTTCATATGCAAGAAACGGTCGGCCTACGTTCCAGCCCATGGAAAAGTCCCCGGACTATATATCAGAGACAGGCTGCGAGTTGAAGGACTTTCAGCTGACCGGCCTTAATTGGCTCGCCTATCTGTGGAGCCAAGGACAGAACGGTATCCTTGCCGATGAAATGGGACTTGGAAAGGTACGGCGATGACTTGTACATTATATCTACTGCTCAACGGTATCCTCTAGACTGTACAATCTGTCTCATTTCTCTCCTACCTTTTTCATGAAATGCACCAGTATGGTCCATTTCTTGTGGTTGTTCCACTGTCGACTATCACTGCTTGGCAAATGCAGTTTTCCCTGTGGGCGCCGGATATCAATGTCATCACATACATTGGAAATACCACCGCTCGCGAAGTTATTCGCACCTATGAGTTCGGAACATCAAATAAACGTCTCAAGATGAACGTATTACTGACGACATATGAGTTGACATTAAAGGACGTCAAGCAGTTGGGCGAGATCAAGTGGCAGGCGCTTGTTGTCGATGAAGTATTTTAATTACTTGAATTACCGTGGTTTATCATACTGATGCTTTCTCTTAGGCGCATCGTTTGAAAAATTCGGCTAGCTTGTTGTACGAGTCCCTCCAAGCATTTTCGGCGGCATCGAAACTCCTTATCACAGGCACTCCTTTGCAAAATAATGTCAAAGGTTCGTCTTACGTGAATCTCATATTCATCTCTTACCGGTGTTCTAGAACTCATGGCCTTAATGCATTTTTTAATGCCTGAGAAATGTGGGTTCTATCCTATCCGTGTTTCTGCATTACCTGATTTTCATGGTTGCAGTCGCCTTGAGCGATGAATTTGACTTGAATGATGCCGACCACGAGTCAAGGATCCAAGAGCTGCATAAGCAGCTAGAATCGTTTATGCTGAGAAGATTAAAGCGGGATGTCTTAAAGTCTCTGCCGTCCAAAAGCGAACGCATCTTGCGAGTGGAAATGAGCGCCCTTCAAACCCATTTCTACAAGAACATCTTGACGAAGGTTACAGTTTCCTGGCTCTTTCCATATCTTTATTCTTAATCTGTCCCAGAACTTCCAAGGCCTAGTTAAAAGCGCGAACGGAAACAACAACATCAGTCTGTTAAACATAGGTGCTTATGGCTTTATTCTCTCGCAGACCGAGTGCTTATATCATCATGATAGCCATGGAGCTCAAGAAGGCAGCTAATCACCCTTATCTGTTCGATGGAGCGGAAGTTCGTACAGATAATGACGAGGAGACTCTGAAAGGTCTTGTCATGAATAGCGGCAAAATGGTGCTTCTGGACAAACTTCTCGCCCGTCTCCGACAGGACGGGCATCGAGTGTTGATTTTCAGCCAAATGGTCAGAATGTTGGATATCCTGAGCGATTATATGAGCCTTCGGGGCTATCTTCATCAGCGCTTAGATGGAATGGTGGCTTCTGAAGCTCGGAAGAAGTCGATTGATCACTTTAACGCTCCCGGTTCTCAAGATTTCGCTTTCCTACTGTCGACCCGTGCCGGTGGGCTGGGAATCAACTTGGAGACTGCCGATACTGTTGTGATCTTCGATGTGAGCATCTCGTTGTACCACACCTTCATCAGCAATCTCACCGTTATGTAGAGCGATTGGAATCCTCAGAATGACCTTCAGGCGATGGCTCGTGCGCATCGAATTGGACAGAAATCGCATGTTAGCGTTTACCGTTTCGTCAGTAAGGATACTATGGAAGAAGATGTGTTAGAACGCGCCAAGAAGAAAATGGTTCTCGAATATGCTAGTAAGACATTACAACCTTCTCTAAGTGAACAACTCTCAATTTCTTCTCAGTAATCAACCAGATGGACACCAGTCAGGCACATCTGAGTTCCAAGGCCAATCAATTGCGAGATTCCTCGAAACCAGAAAATTTGAGTAAGGATGAACTGACGGCGGTACTGAAATACGGGGCGCAAAAAATGTGTGGTGTTACTTCGTTTTGATTGCCTGTTTCTCATGAAGCGCATAGGTTTGACAAAGATGACTCTCAGCAAAATCAGAAACTCGATGAGATGGATCTCGATGATATACTGAATCGTGCGGAGGACCACGAGACGATGGAG
The DNA here is from genome assembly GCA_030435655.1 of Armillaria novae-zelandiae. NCBI lineage: Eukaryota > Fungi > Basidiomycota > Agaricomycetes > Agaricales > Physalacriaceae > Armillaria > Armillaria novae-zelandiae. The sequence goes on along the minus strand of JAUEPR010000004.1, from coordinate 490,584 downwards.
AGCGGCGACGGAGGAACATCACTTGGTGGCGAAGGATTCTTGTCACAATTCGCGCCTGTGAGCGATGTGAAAAATGACATGAACTGGGAGGATATCATACCTCTGGATGAACGACAAAAATTCGAGAAGGAGGAGGATAGTCGCAAGGCTGAGGAGCTTGCAGCTGAGGAGTCACGGGATCGAAAGCGTACTCATGCTCAAGTGTCCTACGAGGGCATGGATGTAGACCACCCCCCTACCACTTCAGCACCTAAGAAGCCCAAGAATCCAGGACCAACAAGGAAGTCAGCTAGTCAGAAGGCTATGGAGTTGAAGGAGAGAGACGTACGGGTGTTGATTAGGAGCTTGCAACGATGGGGAGATATACGGCAACGATACGACGTTATAGTGAGTTGGTCGTCTTCACTGGCTGCTTGTGCTAACGAGTATCCTTAGGTCACCGAAGCGAAGCTTGCAGACAAGAACAAGGGCATGATGCTAGATGTAGCTGATGATATCATCACTATCTGTGAGCAAGCCGTTAAAGACAGCGAAGAGCAGAAGCGCCATCGAATAGACGCCGGCGAAACGTTGACTAATGCTCAGAAGAGCAAAGCGGTTTTGGTGACTTGCCGCGGCGTAGGCAATATCAACGCTGAAACCGTCCTATCTCGCCATCGCGATCTACGGACTCTCTACGACATTCTTTCAGAACTTCCAGACCCGTACAAGTGGTCGATCCCAGTTGACAACATCAGACCGACACTGAATTGGTCTGGTCGGTGGGGTCCCCAAGATGATTCAATGCTTCTCGTCGGTGCATACCTCTACGGCTTTGGAAATTGGGAAACGATGGCCAAAGATGAGAAATTGGGTCTGGAAGGTAAATTCTTCCTTGAAGAGGGCAAGAAGGGAGAGGACGCCGCGAGTCGCCCAATCCCAAACGCGATCCATCTTGTACGGCGCGGTGACTATCTACTGGGCATCCTTCGAGAACACGACGAGAAACTACGTTCATATGAGAGCTCTATACGCACCAAAGTCAAGTCTTCAGCGTCTCCTCCACCGATGGCTTCGACCTCCCATGGTATTAAGCGTCGCGCAGAAAGTGAGGCTGTAGCATCAGTCGACGATAACAGCTCTAGGAAACGCAAACGACGTCCAACGCCTACTTTCACGGATTCAGAGTCTTCAGATGAATGGTCAGTTCTTCAGGTTATTGATCACAGCCTCAACTAAATCAAATTATACAGTCCGTCGATGGACGAAGCTGCGACCAAAGAGGAATTACGGCCGGTCAAGAAACAGCTGGTGAGTTTAGACTTGCATCGCATGCTGACATCCTAACATCGCTCCAGAAACAGCTCAAACTGTCTGGAGAGGACATGCCTCGCGACAACAAAGTTGCAATCCTGAAAGATTCCCTTGCTGCGATTGGACGTCGCATTGAGACCGTTTTGAACAACAAGGATGCCGCTGGCGAGGACCGAGAACGGTGGCGGCGGCATTTGTGGACGTGAGTCTGGTGTTTATCTATTTCCTTGGCGAAACAAACCATCTTCCTAGATTCGTGACGCTTTTCTGGCCCAAGAAGGTTAAAGCATCAAAACTGGAGGAAATACATGCGAAGATGGTGATGAAGGAGGGTGCGCCGAGAGCGGGATCAGAATCAAGTTCTTCCAAGAAGCCTCGAACAAGTAATACTGTATCGAAAGCGAATGGTTCCGGCGCCTCTAGGACTAATGGTAAATCTCATCGATAACCTTTCCTTTCTCTTGTTTTCTCGGACCCGTCTTACACCTATTATATCTATTCCCTACGCTGTCCTCCTGCAACCTTGTATTATCCATTGTAGAATGTCTGATGCCTTGGAGACCATCTCTCTTGTCCTGATAAATGATGTGGACCCGATAGTTGAGCCAGGCGGTCAGGACAAAAGTATACAAAAGGTCGCCATATAGCGACCTGCTTTCATGCAGGGCCGGCGCAAGATAGAGATATGGTAGTCCTGAGAGCTAAGGGGGCAGAAGGACTCGCATTAATAAAGTTCTGTTACTTTTAGGGTGATAACCCACCTCTCATCATCGCACATTCACACGAACACCGGATTTCGATTTTGCGATGTCAACACTGACAATGGGTAGCTCCGGATTTCCGCTTGTTCGACGCGGATGTCTTTCGGAGGTCGAGGCATGGGGCTCATGTTCATTGATTGTTTGCAGACGAGTACGGGTCATGGACGCTAACCAGCCCATCAGCCATCGAACACCCAGAACAAAAGACGTACGCACCTTCTATTATCTTCGCATCAGCCTCGCGGTGGAAACTCTTCATAAGCGTAGAATAACGCTTTACTTGCCAGCTAAGCTGTGATGCAAGAGCTGTGTTACCCTGCTCAATGGCCCATTTCTTTTCCTCCTTAAAACGACGACGTTCGCTGTCAGCCAGGGAAGCTCGAGTGCGTAACGCCGCTATCTCGCGATCCATTGGACTCATTGAGCCCCTGGGACCAAACATTTCCGAGTTGGAATCAACGGAAGTAATGTCGGATGTGGTATGTCGGGATGTGTGATGACGTTGGGGATCTCGTTCAGTGGTTCTGCGACGGTGACGCGAAGAACGCTCCCGGTCACGGTCCTGGGTGGCGTGGCCATTCGCAAGTGTAGAATGAGTCTTCTTGATGCGTTTTTCCGATGGCTTGTCGAAGACTCCTGACAAGAATTCCGTGCAGATGACTCCAATCGCGACACCGACCAGGGTGACGATGGGCTTCGTAACATCTTGGGAGAACGAAAACTCGACAAAGGCCTTCGCAGCGATGCAGAAAGCGACTGGAATGCCGAGGTTGTGCTGCCTGAAGGCATACCAAAGCGCAACGCCCTGCCAAACTGCGACCAAAATAGATGCCTGCAGCGACGGCTCATTCGAGCGCGTGAATTGATCCAGTAGAATGCGAGCACCTATACCGAGAAGGAGAGCAGGTGCCGTCGAGACCGTCATAACAGACGTTCACCATCGACCGCCACGAGTATAAGGAGCAAAATTTGGCATACTGAAAAGTTGCCTCGAGGCAATTCGATGATAGGACGGCAACACGTGGAAAATTACGTAAATACCATCACTTCTGTTTATTGTTTATTTTCCTGCATCTATCACGACCATTTCACAGAACGACGGGACTCGAAGACTCGTGAAACTTCTCACATTCTCGTGGGATTCGACCGACTTGTTGATCCGATACAGAGCAGTCGAATGCCGGAAACCGTGTCCGTCCGGTCCGACTCTGCCGTGCAGTATTAGTCGGATGTAACCGACAGGCTCTCTGCCAGTGATGCTAGGACGTGCTCATGCGCTTGTGCTAGCGTGGAACGTTTCTGTCTCTTGATCAAGCTCGTGATATTGCTCTCATGTACATAAGCGCCATTCTGTTCTCTGATGGCACAATTCTCTCCACATTTTCTGGTGCACACCAACGCGCCGCATCTGCGACAACGTGTAATGGGAACTCTGTGGTTCTAAGGCTCGAGTGTCACTTCGAATCGTCAGAGTTAGCTCGGGTCTATTGACACCCCGCCAACAAAGAGCCTCCTCAGGCTTCCCACATATAGTTACCAACAACATGAATACGCCTCCAACAGTGTGGAAACGCGCGTCGCGAAATATCATTGCACCCGCTTCAAATTGATCCGAGATGGCTTATTCACGACTATCACGCGAACTTAGTGCGCGTATCGTTCTTTGCGACGCTGCCATCCGATAGTCCATAGTCTTGCCGATGTAGTCTCTTTTCTGGCCATGACCTTCGGTTCGCAAAAGGCAGCTTTGGAAGAAGCACATAATTTTGCTATCTGTCTTCAGCATGCCATGTGCATCTTTTCATCCAGCTGACACCTAATATTCGTGGGAGAAGCGCTTGAAGCACACATGGGATGATACCTTCTTCCGTTTTATACTGTTCATTCAACTGGTCTCATGAGCTCGACTTTCGGTCCCATGTAATATCTGTGACCCTCCATGCTAAGCACGTTTCTAAAGCGAGTAGTCATGGGAGTTTTGGTGGCTTTCGCAGCTGATTTCGATTCGACCTGAAGCCCGGTCAGTACTATAAAGTGATCCAAATTGCTCCACGTGTGCAGTAAACCAACTCACAATGGTCCAAATCTCCACTGGGCTACTTCTTCTCTTTTCTGTCGTCACTGCAGGCTCTGCACTTGTGACAAAGCGCACTGCTGCACAAGTCGAGTCTGACATTGCCAACATTGCGACCCAAGTCAGCGCGCTCGACAATTCCATCAAGGCCTTCCCGGATACTGGTGGAAGCTTGCTCAGCGCCCTCGTAGGATAGTTCCTATGTCATCGAACTATCGTTAACACTTTCATCGTGTAGGCCATCCACAGCAGCGCAACATCATTGATTAGCACTATCCAGACTGCGACTACTGACACTACTGTACGTCCGGACGTTGACATCCATGGAAATCAACTAACCTTTAGGCATCTGCAGGCGACTACTGCTTTTAGCGAAAGTGACGGCGCCACCATCCTTGCCGCCGTTGAGGGCTTTGAGCCTAACATTCTCGACGCTCTTACTGCCATCGTCGAGAAGCGGCCTGCTTTTCAAGGTTCGTCAAATCATCAGAGCTTTCAAAGTGTAGGGTGATGAAGGTTGATCGCCCAATAGCTCTCCCCATTGGTGGAATTCCTGCCTTGGTACTCCAAGACCTCCAGAACCTCAACACCGGGACTACTGCATTTGAGAATGCCTTGATTGCCAAATCCCCTGTAAGAGCGACTGTTATAATTTGTCGCTCTACGATGACCTTGTCCACAGGCTGACCTCTTAGCTCAAGCCAATGATATCAAAACTTCGATCGGAAATGCATTTACCACTGCCATTGCCGCGTATTCAGGCTGAAAAGAGGATATAGGAGATTGCGGGATGTATTGTATCTGAAATTGCATGACATTTCTTACGGTTTTCGTTGTAGTGACCACTGACATGGACGAGGAGTTCAAATTTTGCGTTCAATATTACTGTCTTTGATTATCACCAATTGATACATTTAAACATCTCATCGCTGATCAGATCGAACCTGGGCAAGTTATTAGAGTGCCTTAAGAAAAGAGCATGAGACATGAACAGGCTTGCCGAAATGATTATCTAAACGTACAAGTTAGCGTCACGGCCTCTTTACCCCACGCATCCTATTTACTTCTTTCCATACCATGTCCTGAACTCCTCCGCCATCCTCTGAGTCGATACATGTGCGCCACCGCTCGAGATCATCAAACTCGACATTAATTGCCCGCACGATGTTGGAGAGGTATCCCAAATCAGAACTTAGTTGTGCAGAACCTGATTGTGAGAGCGCAGGAATGGCAGGGAGAACCTCCGTCGTCAGATGGGTCAGCAGCGTCCGGCTTAGCGACGATAGCCAGGCAGACGACACCAGCTCGGGGCTAGGGCCTTGTGCTAAAGGTCTAGATGTACTCTGCCGCCGTGCATGTCCTACGTACGCTGGCTGAGATTCCAAAGGTATCTCAGGCTCGTCGATATGAGGGAGAGTATGCAAAGAGAACGAAAGAGCGTCATCGTCAACATAAACCTCGAATAACTGGGGAAGGTTGAGTAGATTAGTCCGCAACACGTTGCACGGTCTCGCTGGGTGACAAAGAGAAGGACGGAATGTGGAGTTCGTTGACTTTTTGTGACTTGCTATTTCCGAGCGCATTCCACACAGGGAGGGACGCATATCCGGACAAAGGCTTCATGAGAGGAGAGAGAATGGTGCGCTGAAGACACTCTTGGCACGTTCTGGCAAGTAGATACACTGCTGCACGCGCTTCGACCAAAAGAGGATCAGTGGGGCGGGATTCCAGAAGGGTATGAAGATCAGGAGAATGAAGAGTGGATTGTGACAACAATTGACTCTGGTTTGAACCAAATGTAATTGGATCTTCGCGTGATAGGCGAAATGCTGTGGATATCTGGGCGAGGCTGGCACGGAGCTTATTCTCGAAAGACAGCAATCGCTCGAAGACACTTCGAGTGGACGATAGAAGATGAAGGTAATGCTGGAACTCTGCCCAATCCTGCGGTGTATAATCTAGCCCAGATAGACCTTCTTCGGTGGAGTGATATGTACCAGAGGGAGAGGATGTTATACGCAGACCGTCAGTCCGCATATCAACGAAAGACTTGAAGAAGCCGTCCAATGCTTGTACAAGCCCCACTGCACCATATCCGTGCGTGAAAGCTACACAGCGCGTAACACTTTCATCAGCGGCACCGAAGACGTCTACTGCTCGTTCTCGCAGAAGACGTGCTCCATCTGCATCTGTATCATCGCGCACGCCATCATTCTTGGTAATATGACGGAGATTTTCGTCGAGGAAACGTCTCTCGAGGGAAGCATATTCAACCTGAAAGTCGAGGAAGGGTTGGAAGAGCTCTTGCTCCCACTCAAGGAGGCTGGAAAGCTTGGTAATATTCTGTGTGTTGGATGAAGAGTGGGCCGGGCTGTTGCGCCAAGACATGGACATCCGCATTGAACGTCGGCGCTTGTGAGCTACATGGTTAGATGAGGGTAGCTCGGAGGCTTCCATGGAAGGTGTAGAGTGTTTAATCTTCTCCGTTATTTTCTCTGCGGCAGCAGCGAAATCCTCTGTCATTTTGAATAGGGAAATGAGAGTTTTGAGGACGGAATCACCGTAATGGTTGAATAATGAGGTGAGCCGCTGAGAAAACGTGGGCTGGAGAGCAGACAGAACGGAAGAAATAAGTGCCGAAAGGGAGACTGCTGGGTCAGGGAAGATGAATGACATAGATGCACGTTCAAGATTAAGGATGGAGAGAAGATGTTCGTAAAATTTGGGAAGGAATTCGACGAACGTCATTGTGCCCTCCCCACCGCAATCCAGTAGCTGTGCATTCTGCCAGAACGCTACCACTTCTGCCTTCCGAGAACCATTATAATAGTTGCGAAATTCGTGTTCGCGTTGAATATCTGAAAAAATGGAGAAATAGCTCTTGCACGCTGCTAGGTCATGGACGTTAATCGCGGCCACCAGGGCTGAACTAAGGGACGCTTCTAGCTGGTTCTGCAGGTTGACCATGAGAGCGCGACGAGGGTCATATTCTGGGGTATTTTGAAAGACAACCATGCTGCGGCTAGCCTCCGAAAGCCGAGCAGCTGCTTTGGAGTAATTGTGGTCGGAAAGAAGGGATGTCACTTCGATCTCTAGGGTGCTCCAGCTTTCCGCCTCTCGCAGGACCTCGCGCGCAGCTTCCATATGGCTTTTCATGGTATCGAAAAGGTGGAGCTTGTCGAGGGCGTCCTGGGTAGACAGAGGAACTGCGGCCTTCGCTCGAGAGCGAACATGAAGGAGCCCGCTTTGGAGGGTAAGCGCGCCGTCTTTCATGAAATGAAGGTCGTAGGTGAGTCTGGGTACTGCGCGAGAGACATCACGAACGGTTCTCTCTAGCTGGGACGATGTATCTTCTGAGGCAATGTCGAGGGATGCCAGGAGCTGTGTAATGTGTTGTTCGAGTTCAGCGAGATCGACAGCGTCTTCTTCTCTGTCCTCGGACGTTGGCAGTGTATCATTGATCCATGAAATGACATCGTCGTACTCGGACAAGGTATCCAATGCATGAACAGTGGATGATGAAGCGACAGTCATGGTCGGGACCAACAATGGTATATATATATATATACTACAGATACAAACAATGACCGCCAGTGAAATTTGAACCAACTACCAACCTAGTTCATACTGAGGAAAAGGTACCACTACAACTCCATCTTCTGGTTCTCCCATGTTCTCCCAGCAAGGTCCGCATAAAATGCAGGGGCTCTCACCCAATCGCAGATCGCCTACAATAGACCAAATTGCGGGTATTCTGTAACATGCCCGACACAAGTCTAAGGAGATTGGCGTCAGTTGCAGAGTGAGAGGATATCCGGATGATGGATCCAAAGAATTCTTCAGTCTATGTGGGTATTAGACACGGGGCAGAATAGAAAAGAACAGAAGCATGCCTGATTTGATCGACTACGAAAAAGTGCTCGCAATTTCCCTGATGCAAAATCCAATAGGGTTCGTTGATACGAAAGGAGAGTGTGTTGAGCATAGTATCATACATGGACTCCGGCGCCTTGGTGAGCGCGCGGTCTTTCATTGTTTGCGTTGCGAGCCACTGGAGCATTTTGCTAGGCCGCGAGCGATATGGGTCATGATGCCAACAAGTGGACAGGAAAAACGTACTCGGCATAATCAATTTCATTCATACCATCACCATAGAGGACGTCTTCGATGCATACCACCGAACCAGAACTTGCGTTGACGGCAAGCTCAGTAGCGACCTGACCGTGCGACGATATTTCCTTGGGAAGGTCGTTTGACGCGCAAGGCATCGTCTCGATAATATCACCCAAGGCCTGCGAGGAGAGAAATGCGTGTTGAGACATCCGCATGGTGGTACTGGAGCCCTTAGTGTATATTGTGACGGTAATGAGTGCACATCTCGCGTCATCGGGCGAGGAGGGGCTATCGTTCGACTCAGAGGGCTTCTGCAATAAAAATGGGTGTCAACGATGTATCTGACGAAGCTTCACACGAACACGTTTGTCAAGGGCATTCTGATCTGAATTCTTGGGCGGCCGAACAAAAAGAGAAGCTTCTGAACACAGACTGAAGTGAAAACAAATAAGCGACACATTGAACTACAATTGGCAAGCTTACGGGTAGCTGGAGAGACGAATACTCTGAAGTGCCTTGTTCAACTCAAGTACTGCCAGCGAGTCTTCTGAGTCGTCACCGTCCGTAGTATTCTGAATTTTGCGGCGAGTTTTCGTTGTGTTTTGGGTGGCATATAAAGCATCTATAACAGCATCGTGCTTCTTGATAATGTATGCAGATAACTCTGGGTTGTCCCAGGCTTTGCCGACCACATCGTGAATGTCACTAACACTGGAGATTCTTGAGTAACGATGTCGATAAATTCACGGAAGACACACCTGAAATCGTCCGTGTCCGAGTTATCAACAAAGGCGCGGTGAGGAATATCAGAGGAGATAAAATCTGCGATATGTACAGGCTCTGAAGGTGGCCCAAAATGATACTCGAGATTGCGAGCAAGCCTAGCGTTAGCAGTCATGGTCCGTGCGTGAGAATTAGATTGGTCGCATTGCGTCATCGATTAAACTTCAATGTCATCGAGATTGGAAATTTTGTGGTCACTCTACATTCTAACCTAAGTTGAATCTAAGCCTTACCTTCTACCATCAAAGTCTTTCAATTGTACCTTCAGGCTTCAATAAACTACTCATGATGCTGCTCACAAGTGAGTGCACCTAGATTCGCAGCTCCTATCCCCATAGTATGCACTCCCTTAGGCTCGAGACTGCTTCCTTTTGTATTATACCCTGTCGATCAGTATATCAAGCTTCACGTTTAAATTTCAATATTTAACGCTCTACTGTGATTATAACGGTGAATTTATTTTGATATACATGTAGTTAGGTTGAATTAGGTTCCAGGTTTGTGATGTATGTGTTCCATTCCGCCCAGCTAAGGATGACTTCAGATCACAAAACAGTCCGCAGTACACTGGGACTCACTCGAATCCTGACGGAGCACCACTCCACATATTGATTGTAGTATTTCCTACCTCTTCTAACAGCCCAAAGTCTGTATACACAGGAAGCCCTGAAATCGATGGCTCTGTACTGCTGGAGGCCTGAAAATCGAAAAGACCATCAACAGCTCCAAATTGATTGGTAGACGGCATCAGGTTCAATTCGCCAAAGCCAAGTTGATCACCTTCACAATAATCATTAACATTCACGTTACAGATGATGTATGTACTTACCGGGTGCTCGTGCATATAGTGAGCTTGCTGGCATTGATTCGTATGAATCCCATGCTCGAACAGCAGGAGCAGGTCCGGGTAAGTAATCAGAAATATCATTCTCCCGCGGGCGCTTTTTAGACGTGGGGTCTTCCTCGGTAAATGTCGTATTTCCAACGGTTGAAATCCCATTAAGCATATCCCTTGAGCATCGTAAAAGCCTGCACGGCGAGGCGATTTTAGTAATGGATGGACCTCACCATAGACGACCGGCAATATTCCACCTATGCAAACGTCAGTTCACGACTGTTGAAGGCATAGGCAGGCACCTTTCAGAAGCAAATTTCAAAGATGCCTTGCACCTCTCGACATCGGCCAGCTCTTTCTGTAGATTCAAAGAAAGACCTGCGCGTTTGCCACTCCAGATATTCATAGATAGAACAACGCCCGAAATGAAGGCTCCCATCTACGATCAAAGCGTCAGAGATTTACGAAGGCGGATGAATGATGACCACCGACTATAATATGCGGTATAACTGCGCCAGACTGAGCACGGTGGACATCGACCACGTGGCTACATGATCTAGCGGCATTCGTGCAGATGGCGAGAGATGGGAAAGACAGAGGAGAATCTGTGTGCAGGAAAGGTCGATGGATCTGTATCTGTAGCATGTAATACATGCTATACAAAGCCGCAGACTGGAATAAAAAAGTAGGATTTTTACAATGCGGATCCCAACGGACTATGTGCTGGATCAATGACTGTACGTCCGGTGGCAGATAAAACACGAAAACGTACGATGGTCAGGAATCGAGTCAACCCATGCATTCAGGGAAGAATCCAAGTCAGCGACAAGACGTTGTTCCCAATTCTTGCCAGTAAGCCCTAGCAAGGCACGAGACTTTTTGATGGAATACAGCGTCCTAAGAACAAATGCTAAGATTTCGCACAACTTGAGATGCAAACAGAAATATGTTATTTTGGAAGGCATGTTTGGGGGCTGGTGAAAATGAACTCTTCCATCCGGTTCGATCTCCCAATATTCGTCGTCGCATTCAACTGGATTTTCCAGGTCGAAGCTGCGAGGAAAAACGTAAATAATGGAGGCACAATCAGGGAGTCGACACACTCTTCATCTCTTATTATGGATGGTCGTCCCAGGAATAAGCTGATGAGCCTATCGAGCGTGATAAGAGCCCTGTCGATTGATTAATGCCTATTAGTGTTTGCTCTCGACAGTGAGACTGACGGACCAAAATGCTCTCTTTTTTAGCTCATCCTCAACAGTCGGCTGGTATCCTTCCGGTTTGCGTCGGTGCAATCCTATCTCGACCGCAAAACGCATTCCGATCCCAACCATGGTCCAGCCGAACTGAGGGACCGAAGTACCAAGAGAGTATATTACCCCCATCTTCATACTGGAGTTAATAAACATACAAACGCCCCAGGTAAAAATTAACTTGCAGCGTAATATTGCAATTCGTACAACGACGGCGACTCGTATATGGCGTTTTTGACGATGCGTACTTGTTCAAAGAACTTCCAACCAGACGAAAGTTTTGCATCTGGATCCGAGAAAACTCTCGGATCGTCGGAATATCTAGAAGCGATGGCAAGAACGAGCAGCAGAGCAGCGCCAAAGTTGTGATCTCGCAAATGAAGACCTTCGGCAATATTTTTGTTAAAGGTAGGCCGGTGCAACATGGGCAGAACTATGTTGATCGTGTTGAAGTATATATCAACGAGTGAAATTATTAGATCATCGTCTGGGAAGACGTAATGAGGTGTTTCTTGTTCTGCAGTTTCTTGCTCCCACTAACATGGTCAACAGTTTGGAATTAGTATTGCAAGTAAAGAACATTGCTCACTGGCTGGAGTTCAAAGTACTGATGATAGTCTGGCACAGAGAGAGAAGCTCCATTGCCCATAAACTCGGTTTTTATGGTCATTGCGCTTTTGACGAGGGAGAAGCTGCTAGAAGGACCAAAATACCTGTTGCCAAATGTGTGTAGAGACATCCTTTTCATGTGCTCCAGCAGCTCAATATGCGGAAGATCGTCCTCTGCGCCATCTGATGGCTCGGATAGCTGACGGGGACTGGACGACTCGCCCCTGCTGTGAAGCGATGACGGGCTGTGATGCAATTGAGCCGGAGAAGCTTCATCCTCTGGCAACACAACCTCTGGTTTAAGCTGCGACTTGTTAAACAAGCCGGCAGATAAATGAAGTAGCGCTTACCTCTCTCAGCATATCCTCGAGTTTGTTGACGCGTTCTTCAAGCTCCTCTACATAGGTACTTGAAGGAGGATGAGACCAAGAACAGGATGATAAATGTTAAGTTACTTTGTTTTCGGACCGCGTTTCTGAAGAAATAAGTTGAGCCGCAGCGTAGACAAGCATGTCGGAGATGCCTACCTTGACAGGGTCGGTATGCAGGCATTGTGAATCGAATGCGATGCAGTTTGAACAGCGACCGCTTGGCATGGTCGCACTATCGCCTGGGACATAGATGAAGCGGCTGGGACTGAGATGAAGCGAATACTAGGCCTACACTTGACTAGAGGAGATGTGTCAGATACGCCCCTAGCGACGACAAAGGATAAGATTACTTTTCTTCTTGCGACATATGTCACAAGCGCCAGGGAGGCGACGCTTCTTGGCAGCGACGGCAGAGGCGTCGTCAGTATATTCACTATCGGGCATGAGGGCGGGATGGTACTAATAATACTAATAATTCGGCGTCTAATATATATTCCTCGGCAACCCCACGGCTATGAAATCATGTCCGCGTGACCGTCCCAAGCGCGTCTTGCCGGTAATAGCCGGAGGTCCAAGTCGACTGTATTTCAAGCCAAATCTGGGGCAGCCCAACTCTTCCTGCTACCACCACAGGACAGGCCCCCAGATGCTCAACCGTGCCTCCAGCCGTTCCCTGCTGCGCAAATTCCCTCGCCAACTCCTTCTCTCCGCCAGTATCTCTACCCTCAATACCCCCAAGCGTTCCTCTCTTGCTCCCTTTTCTTCTCCCTCAATTCGTGCTAGAAACATGTCTGCTACCCACGGTGGTGAGTCTACCCTCCGGCCTGAACCAGACAAGGTCCTGCAAGATATCGCCGATTATGTTCACAACTTTCAAATTGACCCCACGGGGTTGGCAATGAAGACTGCATCCCTTTGTTTGATCGACACCATTGGTTGCGGTCTCGAGGCGTTGCGATTCCCAGAGTGCACCAAACTACTTGGTCCCGTTGTTGAGGGCACCGTTGTTCCTAACGGTACGTTTTCACGCTTTCTGTCCTCTCTCAACTCCTCAAACCCCCATCTGGCACAGGCACAAAAGTACCCGGGACCAACTATCAGTTGGACCCCATCCGGGGAGCCTTCAACATAGGCACTATTATTCGATGGCTTGATTTCAATGACTGCTTCCTAGCCGCTGAGTGTATGCATCGTAAAAACCTATCTCGCTTGCGCTTATTGATTGACTATTGATTTCCAGGGGGCCATCCCTCCGACAATCTTGGTGCAATTCTTGCTGTCGCTGATCACCTCGCTCGTCAAGGGCAACCTTTTGCCGTTAAGGATCTACTCGAAGGCATGATCAAGGCTCACGAAATACAGGGAGGTCTTGCCCTTCTCAATTCGTTCAACAGGGTCGGCTTGGACCACGTTGTTCTTGTTAAAGTTGCCTCTACTGCAGTGGTGTCTAAGATGCTTGGACTCAATCGTGATCAAACGATTGATGCTATCTCACAAGCTTGGGTCGACGGTCAATCACTTCGTACCTATCGCCATGCTCCCAACACCGGGCCTCGTAAATCCTGGGCTGCTGGTGACGCTTGCTCTCGTGCGGTCAACCTAGCCCTTCTTGTCAAGAAGGGCGAGAAAGGTCTTCCATCCGTCCTTACTGCCAAGACTTGGGGTTTCTATGATGTTCTGTTCAAGGTAATGTCATCTTTAGCCGGTTATAAGAAAGGCATAACTCTATCATACAGGGAAAGCCCTTTGAGTTCCAGATTCCTTATTCTTCTTACATCATGGAAAATGTCCTCTTCAAAATCTCCTATCCCGCCGAATTCCATGCTCAAACTGCCGTTGAAGCGGCTTACATCGTCCATGCTAAATTGAAAGCCCTCGGAAAGACTGCAGAAGACATCAAGAGCGTCAGAATCCGAACCCAAGAAGCTGCCATCAGGATCATTGACAAAAAGGGTCCACTCGACAACTTTGCTGACCGAGAGTAGGTGCCTATATCGTAATCGGTGGTTATATTTTGACCCTCCCGCAGTCATGCCATCAACTACATGGTGGCGTATCCTTTGATTTTCGGTGAACTCACTTCGGAAAGCTAGTATGCATATTTCTTGTCCATCAATAAAACTTCTTTCACTTACATCGCATCTAGTACTGATGCCTCTGCCGCTGACCCACGCATCGACGCCCTTCGTGCCAAAATCTACTGCGTTGAAGACAAGCGTTTCAGTGTCGAATATCACGAACCCTCCAAGCGATCTATCGGCAACGCCCTCCTTGTCGAGTTAAACGACGGCACTGTACTGGATGAGGTCGAAGTCGAATACCCCGTCGGACACAAGAGGCGTCGGGATGAGGGTACTCCTCTTTTGATCGACAAGTTCACGAGGTAATAATTCTTCGTCTATCACTGCTTCGTGGTATTTACGGTTACTCAAAAGGCATATCTCCCATCACTATGACGCAGCGCACCAGAGGAAGTGAGTGCCTATGATTGTTCTTGATGTTATTTGACTAACATGGGTGTAGGATTTTGGACATAGTCACCGGCGATTCTGCTCCATTCTGGAACCTTCCGGTTGACAAATTTACTGACCTCTTCGTTAAGCCTTAAAGGTCTCCAGTCGCAGAACATTGTCATTACTTCAGGCGCAAGTATCATCGTCGTGTATCAAAGCTAGTGGCAAACCTTTTGAGATAACAACATACAAATCACATAAAGCTACATTTGACTGGTTCATGACGCCTGAATACTGTACCATTTACAAAGCGAACCGAAAACATCAAAGCGAAACAAAAGAGAAGGAAAGCTTAATTCATAGACTTCTTGTTCTTCCTTCCCTTTTTGGCCACCGTTTCTTCCGTCCCGTTTTCCTTGTCGCTTCTATGGACGTGCCTGCTCTTTCGATGATCTGCTGTGTTGTTTAACGCCGATGCGAATCGCTGCTTTGCACCCAGAACAAACGAATCGGGTCGATGTCCTGATCTTCCGGCTTTCTGTGGACTGGGTGACCTACCTACTTTACGGCCAAGGTGCATTGTCGTCGGCGAGTGTGAATTGATATCCTTCAACATAGAAGAAAAGAGTGTAGTCGATTCCAGGAATCCTTCTGCGTCTTCTTCTGGAACCACTGAGAGTCGACGTTGAATGAGACGTGCCAGAGGGATTGAGCGGGGTTGTCGAGACATACTGCAGAAGTGATTCTGGAATTCGGGCGGAGTAGGAGAATGAGGCACTGAAGTATTACGGCTGGACTTGGAATATGCAGATGGTGGTGGCGGTAGCGGGCTGTTGGGAGGGGGTCCAGGAGGGGGCGGGGACATCTCAAAGAAGGTTTGGGAGTCTTGTGACATAGATCTATAGGCTGGTTGTCGAGACAGCCGCGCAGAACAAACAGGAGGATCATCGATGAAAATACCGGGGCTATTCATGCGCTCGACAACAAACCGCCGCAGCTCTGCATCCGGGTTCTTGGCTTCAAGGACAGGTCTTTGGAACCGATCGAATGACATAGAAGGGTCATATTCGTGATAGAGTACATCGTTGGAGCTTTCAGAGAAGTAAGGAGACCATTGCGGTTCAGAAGAGTTGGGCGGAGTAGGTAGAGCGCTTTGGAGTTGCTTGATACGGTACTGATGGGCGATATCAATAGCAGACATACGAGGTCCAGTAGGAATAATGACTTGTGAGGTTAGCTGCGGGTTTGTGCGAGATTCAACGAATAGACGAGGGCCAGACTGAGGAAGAATCGGGCTGATACGAGGTAAAGAAGAGACTGAGTTATACGGATGATTTGAGTCCTTTCCTACTGAATTCGCCGACCACTGAATTCCAAGCCCGATGAGGCGCTCATCAGCCAGTGAGACATCCTGGAGAGGCTCTGAGAAAGACGATCTTCTTGTTGACTCGAAACTCGAGAGTCCCTCGTATCCTGAATTGGCGTGGCTTGCGCGCATACTGGATTTGTCTGGAATGAGAGACGATTTGACCTGCGGGGACTGCAACGTGGACGTGTTGCGCTTGGAAGAAGCCAAGGTCGGAAATGACTGAGAGTTTTGTCGCACATTGTATTGAGGGACTTGAGTTTTGGGCCGTTGTGACTGTGCGAGAGCAGAAGGAAGCTGGCTGGCTTTTCTTTCTCCACCTGACGGAAGCTGCCGAGAATCACTAGGTGCATCGGTACCAAGTCCCCAGATCATTCGAGACATATCCTCTCCTTCGACAATGGTGCCTTCAGCACCACTAGCCATACGCATTTAGTGATGGATATGAAATGTTAGCAACCACTTACGATGGGCAACGAGCATAGGGTAATGAGAGTGGGCCGTGTAATGCTGGTATCGGTCTTGGAGGAGAACTTGCCCAGGTTAACCATCCTAGAGCAAAGTTGTGAGTGTATAATGACACAGTAAAAGAGTATTGACCTTCGTTCTCTTCGAAGGTGGGCTGCGACTCAGACTTGTGGTGGAGAAAAGATATAGGGACTTGCACATCATTCCCGATGATCATGATAGATTCAGGAGAAGACGGGGGAGAAGGAGTCCGTGGAAGCCCAGAGTGGCGCAGTCGGCGCGCTTGAATGTGCTGCATGCTGTTTTCTGAAGAAAGGTGAGTGTCAGAGGTATCGGTAAAGATTGAGGCGTCGAAGCATTCGGAGGAAAAGGAATCTTCTTTAGGAAGAACGGATTTGGAACACTCAGTAAGAGACACGATGCGTGCCCCTGATCCGCCAAAATTGATTCTGCTTGGAGGAGAAGTTTCTGGCAGAGACACGACGCGATCAGTGCCAGTTACTGCTCGTGAAGGGCCATTGAAAGGCAAACGAGGCTTGTGAAGGCGGCGCACGGCTGGAGAAGAATCTAGTAAGGAGGGTGCATCGTTTGGGTCGGTATATGCGCTTGGTTCCGCTGGAGATGTAACAACTGCACTGGAGGGCGAGGAGACCGTTGAAGACAGGGAAGGTACAGCAGGGTCCGTCTGGACGGCACGGTCGACATACTTTATGTCGTCAGCCATCAGCAATTATCAACGTTGCTGCCGGTTGCTGTAGACCTTGATGGCAAGAGGAAGGAGAGGGTCGGCGGAAATTGAAAAGCCAAGAGGACTTGAGGGGTCAGCAAATAAGAGCAAATATCCTCAACGCGTCGCGATCGGCGGACCTACCCGAGGACACGTGTTGGTACTTGAAGATTGGGCACGAATCGGAATCAGAATCACCCAAGATCTTGCTAAGATCTCCCAAGATGAAGACGCTGAGAGCGACACTCGCTGACAATAACGTACAGATGTACATGCGTGCAACTGATATATGAAGCTCTCCTGAGATCTACCCAACAAATAATCGCGGCCTGGCCCTGACACTAATTACTCTCTTACCGCGGTGAGTGTTCGTCTGCATCATATCATGCTTCACTCATTCCAGTTTCGTCAGTTATCAGAAAGCTTCACTGATGTACAGTGCTCTATCTCACAATTGTCTGATCCGAAATTTCGTGATGTACGTGGGGGCATTCTATCAACGCATGGACAACTAAGACCGACTCGCGCGCTGCGGCGTGCTCAGTCTACACCTTGTAATCTGGTAATATCAGATATGATACCACGGGCTTCTCAATCACAATTTTCAAACACTTATAAGCTCCAAACCCCATCTCTTTCTTCGTCAGTCCCTCATGTCTACTCTCCTGCCTCTACTTCTACTTACTGCCGGGTGGCTAGTCTCCCCAGTCCTTTCGCAGTCACTCTCCTTGACATCTGACTCTGGTGTATGCGAAACGATAGATGGCGTGTCCCAAGTGTCAGGATATATAAACATATCTGACGATAGCGACGATGCGTTCTGGTTCTGGTTTTTTGAAGCTCGAGACGATCCAGACACCAAACCTTTGACCCTATGGCTGAACGGCGGGCCAGGATGCTCAGCTATGATTGGGCTGTTTCAAGGTAAATACTGCATTGGCTTATGTCTTCCGCGTGACTTGACCCGCGAGCGCTCATATCTATTTTGCAGAAAACGGACCATGCACAGTAAATGATAACGCAGAGACCGTCTATAATCCTTACAGCTGGAATAACTTCAGCAACAGTAAGCTTGTTTTCATAAATACTCTGCCCGGCTCCTTTATGTTTTGTTATATAGTGATCTACATTGACCAACCTTTTGGCGCCGGTTTTTCCAAAGGATCAACTTTGGTCAATTCCACCGATGAAGCAGCAGACTTTATCTGGCAAGGGTTCCAAATCTTATTTGATCACAAGACATTCAGAAAGTTCAAAGGCAGAGAGTATGGTTCTCATTTGCGTCCCTCCCGTCGATGTAACACAATTCTGTTTCAGATTTATCATTGCAACAGAGTCCTACGGTGCTCGCTTTGGACCGGTCTTTACACAGTACTTCCATTCGCAAAATGCCAAAATCGAGAGCGGCAAGATTAATGGAACTCAGATTGAGGTTTCAAAATTGCTCATCAATAAGTGAGTAATTGCGGGTTTACGTTTTCTATTTCTTACATATCTTTTTCGGAAGCGGTAAACACGATCCTGTAATCCAGATGCAAGCTTCAGTCGGCTATGCGAGACATGCCCCGTCTTATGGAAGCCTCGTCAATACTTCCGTATTAATGGATGTGGCAACGGCATACAATGAAACATGTCTACCCGCCCTACAAAATTGCTATGATGATGGCGATGCCGATACCTGCCACGATGCTGTTGTTTCCTGCGTAAGCTGATTCCTGGATGTTATACCTTCGTCGTTCGATAATGTCCTTCCCAGACTCACGACGTATTCAATCCCACGGTAGGGGACAGAGATCCCAATGATTTGCGACAAAATTCCTCAACCCCTTCAGACGAAGTCGTTCCTCCTACATTCTACCTCGATTACCTTGACGACAGCAACATACGCGATCTCATCGGCGCACAAGTGTCATACGATCAGTGTGATGACAGCGTTAAGACTCGCTTTTCCCGCAACGGGGAAACAGGCCGCTCTTTTTTATCCAATCTAGCGGAAATTGCAAGTGAGGGTAAAGTCAAGCTTCTAATCTGGGTAAGTCTTCAAATAGTGTAATGCAAATTGAGGCTCAATTTAATTTAATTTTTTCAGGCCGGAGACGCAGATATGAAGTACGTTTCCAAAGTGCAAAGCAGTCCAACCTTGTCTGAATGTTTTCCAGAGCAAATTGGCTGGGTGTTCACGAGTGCATTGCCTCGATGGATTGGCCAGGTCGTTCTGCATTCAGTGAAGCATCACTGTCGGCATTAACTATCAACGGAAAGACTGTCGGTCAATATAAAACTGTTGCCGACACCAATCTGACATTTGTGTATGTGGCTATTATCATCATTGCTCCTCCCGTTCTTACGCATTATCCCTAGTCGAGTCTATGAAGCTGGGCACTCTATGCCAGCATATCAACCTGAGGTTGCACAAACCGTCTTCGCCAGATTTTTGAAGGGAGATGTCAACACTGACTAGATAAGGTAAAATGGTGGTCCTTTCTCCCCCTTGGTTTATTATCGGTAGCATTTGAGCTACGAAAACTTGAATGAACTCTGTATCATTATTATATCAATACACATGGCCTCGTAGATGGACTCCGTCGCCTAGGGCAAGGCTAAGGTCCTGACTCCTGAATGCAGTTATGCTTCAGCCTTCTTGGTGAAAAAGGTTGACAGTTTAGCCATCCCTTTCACGTTCGCTTTCTTTAGCTTCTCCACTCCGTGGGATCCCTTAGCCGCTTTCCGTTTCTTGTCACCGTTCGTTTCTTTCGGGATTTGAGTTCCCTTCCCGGACTTGACTGTTGTCGCCATACTTTCCTCTTCTAGCCGCTTCATGTAGGCATCGAGATCTATGAAACTGGAACTTTTGTCAATCGTGGCAGGACAAGACAACAGCAGCATTACTCATAGGATGCCACAAGAGATGCAGACTCCAGAGGTGGTAGATATTGACAAATGAGATCACAGGTGATTTTCGTCTTGGCCGCTAGACGTGCAAGCGAGCTTTGAATAACGCACTTATTGAACCAACTTGAAACAGACCTGCGAGCAATTTTTCCTTTCCATCGTCCAAGAGGCCATCTTTAGCTAAATTTCTTGTAATGCTGCGAGACATCTCAATCACCGGGAAAGTGGACATGTGGTCTACTTTCTTGCGGACATAGTCGACAACCTTGGTAGGCGAAAATCTGTAAACCGTAATGTCGGAGGCCACTTCTACCCGACGATAATGTCTGCGTCAGAGTCTACATGACTAGAGGATTGATAAAACTCCCCTTTCATCTCACAGACACGTCGAAGAGCCCTCCTAGTGCAATCCATCTCCACAAAATATGTAATATCAACAGCTGAAACAAGGTTGTTTGACTCTCTCGATAACTTGGATATCGCGTCTTCAAATATGTCGTCAGCGGGACGGAAGTTGCCAGAGGTCCCGTCGCTCTAGGATCCTAGTGAGAAGTGAAGGGGTAGAATGATCAAAGAATTCACAGGTAGTGTAGATTTCAGGATTGGTATCAATAAAAAAGCTGGGTCAATGGGTGTCAGAATTAACAGCTTTCCATCTAGTATGTTTTCATGAGTACAAATGCCTCATGTACTAGATAGACCTCTTGCCTGATATGATCTCGTCTCCCAAGGTCCACGAACGGGCATTTGTGGGCGAAACACCTTGTACTTCGAGGATTTGAGTTGCTTGTGACAGCCAGTTGCAAGGGAGAAAAAGACAAGGCAATCCTGAGAAATCGAATAAGAAAACGCTGCAAGAAGTAGGCTGAAGATATTGACCAGTTCTTGGGTGCAGCAGACGAATGAAACGGCTCGGAGGGAGTGCGTTGCCACCTGGGCTGCCAAGAGCTATAGCCTGTAGTATATCTGCCGCTTCGCCATTAATGAAGGACCAAAGAAAGTTCGAACGTCTTGCCTGCAGGAAGAACGCCGATGTGCGTCGTCATCGTACTCGCTGGAGTAACTAGAGGGAAGTGCCGCGAAGGGTACCGTAGCAGCGAAGAATGTCGTCACAACTAGTCAACGCGACGCGTTATTTTGTGTTATTTTGAATTGCTTTACTCAGACTCCCTCTCCGGCCCGGGCCCATTTTCTCCTTATCACTCGCCTTGGGCACTGACCAACGTCTGCAATAACTGATATCAACCACCTCAAGTAATCGGTAAGTTCTCCCACTATTCAGACCGTGGTAACATCTAGTAGGTATAAGTACACTAATACATCTAGAATATGTACATTTTTGCGAACATTTTATTTTAACTTATATTAGCGAGTTCGTTTCTAACAGCAGGACAATGCCTAGAATTTAGGTTAGGCAAGAATAGAAAGTGCATCAGTGCCAGAAGACTTACTGTGAACAATTTCGGGTACGCTTTGTGATACGACATCCACTGTCAAATCCGCTCCCGACGGCGTCTCGTATTCCTGATCTACCCCAGGAAACCCTACAATTTCACCACGACGCGCTCTAGCATAAACACCTCTCCTATCAGTCCTTTCGCAATGCTCAAGAGGGGTAGCAACGTGAATCAAGAAGAAGTTACCACCGGCACCGCCAGAATGTACGATGGTATCTTTGACGGCCTGCCGGGTACGCTCCTGCGGAGCAATTGGCGCGGCGACCACAGCGGCACCGGCTCGAGCCAACTCTGCAGCAACGAATGCGATTCTCTCTGCGTTTTCGTGCCTCTCTACTTCAGTGAACCCGGTTTCTATGGAACTCCAGTAAGCAAAAAGTTACAACGCCCCGGGATGTGTAGGACAAACCTGATGATCCTTCCTGCTTCACATTTTCACCCAAAAGTAGGGAAACACTGCGGCCACCTTGTTCATTCAGTGATACTTGTAAGGCTTTGGCGATCTTATTCTTTCCAGAATTATGTAGCCCCGTCAAAAGTATAACGAATCCTTGCTGATTCCGAGGAGGATAGCTTTCTCGTAGTGTCTTGACGACGGCACTAAGAACACCATTAGCAGAGACACAACGAAAGCGAAGGAAGAAATTTACTCATAACTAAACCAATCAGGAATTGCTGCACCAGTTTTAAGACGTCTGCGAAGCTCAGTGCCTGAAATATCGAGAGTTTGAACACCCTTTGGAACTTCGTCGGTAGGTTGGTATTCATCTGTCGAGGGCAAGTACGTCATCTGCTGGAACGGCACCATTTCTATCTGGAGTTCTTCCTCATACTTGGTGACAAGGTCTTGGGCGTCATAAGGCCCATAGAAATCCTTTCCTTGGGAGTTCTTTCCAGGACCTGCATGGTCACGTCCAACAATGAAATGTGTTGCACCAAAGTTTTTACGGATGATTGCATGCCATACAGCTTCCCGAGGGCCAGCCATTCGCATAGCCTGTCTGATCGTAAGCAAGCCGCATGCCACCTGGACAAGAACACATACAAGAGGGAGTAAGGCAAGGTGACCCATTCCATTTGGATACTTGGCCATAATGGCCTCGTACACTCGAACTCTGGTATAGTGATCGACATCTCCAGGTTTTGTCAAACCGACAACAGGGTGAATTAGGACATTCTAGCGTAAATACGTTATAAAAACCGTTATCGTAACCAGAGTGAAGTTCGTACCGCTTGTCTTTGGCGGGCCGCGCGCACAGTGAGCTCCCGGTGAGCGCGATGCATAGGATTACGGGTCTGGAAGGCCACTACTTTCCTCCACGATAGTTTTTTGAAATGAGAACGCAGCTCGGCAGGGGTAACTGCATGAATGATTAATAGCAAATCTATATGACGCATTTAGAGACATACATCGCAGCGCAACATAGTCGAAATGTGCAGGAGCCTGGATCGCTTGGAGTTGGCCACCAATGTAGAAATCCTGTACCCGTCTTCGAAGATAGCTGACTGATGGGTGAGCAGGATCGTCTGCGCCAAAGACTTGTATTGCCTCCTTGACGCGGTCAGGTTTATATATATCCTCGACTATCATTCGCATTAGACTTTAGTAACACACTGAAAAGGCTAGACAAACCTGTTATGATTGCGAGGGGTTCTTCGTCTCGAGGGTCTCGCAGACTAAGCCTGGAGCCAGGCTGAATGGACAAATGGTTAATGACTTCGCCAGAGACATCTAAAGTAATAGGAATCGGGAACAGGACTCCGTTTGCCAGGTGAAGCGTGTCGACAACACTAAAAAATGACATCAGTCGATCGACCAAGTGAGGCGTAGAAACCAACCTTTGGTAATCTTTTTCGGTCATGAAGCCCTCTAGAGGACTGAAACCTCCGTTGGTGATGAGCTCTAAATCACATAATTGTCGCTTGGAAAGGAAGTTGTCGGCAAGGTGAAATGGTGGATAGAGGATCTAGTACCTCAGTGAGCACAAGCTCAGGCAAGGATTCCGCCTCTTCCTTTAGTTGATGGGCGATTGCGGCATCTCTGGCGACGAGATCCTTGTGTGGGTTATGATCAGCGCAACAGCCCAGAGATAAGGATGGGTATACTCACTTTGAGAACACCGCCGTGAGGAGTATTGGACATGACTGGCTGTTCTAATCACGACAGAAGAAGGATGGGATACTGAAAGTATAAACAGTCAATGCAGAAATCGATGGCATTGCAATTTTTGCTTATAACCACCATAATGCTCAGAATCACGCAATCGCGGTGAAACTCGATCGTCTCTTAGCAAGCCAAGGCAGGCGCCGTCGCATCCGGTAAGAATGCGATTCGCTGGCGATTGCCCTATAGCAGCAAGGGTATTCAATCTTGGGGTCTCAGAAAAGCTGACGAATGCGCTCAAAGGTCAATTGCAGCTTGCACCTGGCCATGTTTACGATTTATAACAAAGCACAACTTCAGTCCGAAAAATATATGTACTGCTATTATATAGATTGCCCGAAATAAAATACATGTGGAATATATGCAGATGCCTGTTATTACACACAAGCCCTTGTCATGACGTCCCTTCCGATGGACCCGCGAGGTGCAAGTTTACGGGACTTAATGATGATGTCACCTCGACACGACCTTCTCTCGGCTTCCAACTGGTAGGTTTCTGCCCCCACCCTATCCATCCCCGGACTCTATTTGTGGTACTATGCTCATACACACACTGCCTGTACCGATTCTCGCCGGAGGGGTCCCAAGAGGGATCTATGCGGCTCTCCTTTACGGCAACGGAAGCAAGTTTGGTTTGCACATCGAAAAAGCCTGTGTACTTGGCATCGAGCGTGACGTTTGATTCTGCCTGAGCGTTCTGTACATGGAGTTCAAGGAAAACGGGTGGGGTGGATGGGTCGTGGGAAACATTCAGTGTGAGTGGGCCATTGAAATTTTTGACATCGCCGATGAAATGTAAAGGATCGTTATATCGGTCTGGCGCTAATAGTGTGACACTAGCATTAATTTCGCTGAGAAATGCTCAGCCAACATTGAGACAAAGATGAAAGGAACCGACCTGTTTCCCGTATCTAAATAGAAGAATGTAGGCTGATGTCGATCTTTATCTTGGACCAGAGTTATACTCGCGTAGATAGGACTGAGAAGGGCCGAGCTATGAGTAAATATCCAGAACCCAGGAATTTCACTTACCCTCCAACGTTGTCAAGTCTCAGGCGTTCCGATGCATTAAATGTGCCTGTTATAGATGCTAGAGCATTTTTCACGGATATCTTTGGTGCTTGCATAAACTAGGACAGGTTTAACGGTCATCCAAACCAGATAGGTAGGGTCTACTCACATCGCAAGCAATACCCATGGATGCTCCCTCAATACTGATCTTGTTGAACAAAATATTGTCACCAAAATCTCCAAAGACTTGAGTAAACATAGGAAGGTAGGTTGCCAAGCAGTCGATACTAATTGCGCGAGACATTTGAGGGAAAAGAAGGGTGATGGCAACAGATATAGAAGCATCACCACCTAGATGGCTGGGGAACTAATGAAATCGGGTGAGTAAATGTGAGCTAGCGGAGGGGCGCAATACACACATAAAGAGAAACCCCTCTCTCACTTCCGGCATCCACAAAACATATATGTGTATTCCGGCGAAGTTGGAGACTGGAAGATTGCAGAGAAACAAGGAGCAGAACGGCATCCGCTGACGGATCTGGGTTGATATCCACTGTAAGATTTCCAGAAATGCCTGCGGCGGAATCGGCTTCGTGGGAAACATTAGAGTGTATCGAAAATGTGCCGTTGGGTGATAGTGTATGAGAAGTGCTGTGGGCGGGGTGTTGGATTTTGCATCACAACCAGCCAAAAAAGACGCACCTGGCAGAAAATAAGGAGTGTGAAGGGTCGTCCTCTATTGTGTCCCATGAATTACACCCTAGGCTCTCTAGCGACAAGACCGCGTTGTTGGTGGGGGTTTGGGGAGATATAGAGCCATCGTCACCGTGCCACGGACCTCCGCCTGGAGGACCTCTATGTTGTTTGGCAAATCGCTGGAAGAAAATGAGGCAAGGCAGTGGAATGATCCGGGAGCAGACGCACCGTCACTATCAAGGGAACACCAATGACCACAGAAAGAGCAACATAGATGACAAGGGCGTATAGGGTAGCGCGCCAAAACCGGGCGTCGACTTTGCTGTGGAGATACTTGCGGGGAGTAGCAAGATTGTGCTGTAGTGCTTGGGAGGTTTCGTAGTCTGGGAGAGGTGATGAAGAGCGACCGACGGCTCTGTCGGGAAAGCGCAAAGTCGGACCAGCGACGGAAGAATCAAGTTTAGCCTGCTGGTCAGCTTCTTCAAGGATGATCATAGCTGGATTCAACTCATGAAAGACGACCGCGACGATGGGCGGTGCTTGGAGCCAACGCTTCTTTCCCGTGAATGACTAATCCGCAGTGATGCTTCAACCTTGACGCACCCCTGACCCGTAATTTCTTTATAGATCCTACTGCTATTTCTTATAGATTACTCCCTACAGTTCTACATATTGGCCCGGTCCGTGTTCTTTGCCAGATGGCGTAAACACTGAAGAGATAGCCCGTAGACCGCGCATCCAGAACCGTAGCAACAGCCCCACACACTCCGCCGTGCTTTCCTTACATACCCTAAATAGGGACGTGAACTGCATCCGGATTCCTTCAAGCACGGTGCTTTTCCATTCGTGACCAATCCCTTGCGACGGTCGTGGCTGCAAACCCGGTCAGGTCGGTAGGCCGATGTTCGAATATAATACTCACTTGATGAGGCACACTTTCGGCTTCCCGGATGATATTCTCCTGCGACTCAGTGTGACTTATATCTTGCCACATACCCCGGAAGATATTGGCAGCATTCAGGCTTTCGCTGAAACGATGCAAGGTGTTTATTAACGCTACAACCTCGGATCGCTGCAGCAAATTTGAATTTGTGTCCGGACTTGAGACTATGTAAGCTGATGAAGTATTTGAGATAGAAAAGACGAACTCGAGTGCCCTATCGTCCATCTCAAAGAGGATTTTGAGGGCCGTGGCAACGCCGGTGGTTTGCACTTTGCCCCAGAGTCGGCACTTATCACAACCAATGCAATCCATAATGCGGGTCACATTCCGGAAATGAGTTTTGAATTCCTCTTTTACAACCTGATCGCAGTGAATTGGTTACTGCTAGACGATATAAATATCAAAACTCACATCGGCGTTGTCACCTTGGAAAAGAACCGACTCGTCAAACTTTCCAGCGCGTTGGGCTATAGAGAGAACGTTAGACAATCTGGCCTTCGTCTCCAGATCATCTTCATGATTTCCGGTTGAACAGTAATCATAAGCCGAAAGATAGGGTTCAAGCCTGGCTACTGCGCGGAGGAGAAGTACCGTGTTAAAGTAGATGTACTGTAACCTCTCAGGGTATGCGGCGACCCGGTTCACGAAACATTGGAGGTTAGGGGCCTAGAATAAAACCTGAACAGGCAGAACGAGGAAGAAAGAAAAGGCGTACCCATTCACCAGTAGTTTGATCGAGATACTCCAGACAGATATGAGTCGATATAGATGCATGGAGACCTTGTGTGTGTGTGTCAGTGAGATGTATGAGGGTCGGTGAACAACACCTACCAGACACAATTCTGTAATACACCCTCTTTTCTAAACACTGGTTATCGCTGCCTTCATTAGGCCAACTTGCGAGGGTATCCGGAATAGCAGCAGAAGGCTTTCCCGGTTTGATGGAAGACTCTGAAAGACCAAAACAGTTCTCTCTATAGATGGCGCTCCAGACGCCCCCTGCACCTGCACCAGAATATCCCGTATAACGTTCAGGTATCAGCGAAAGATCGTAGTATTCCCCTTCTGCGAACAAAGATGTAGTTATTAGAGAACGAACATAGTGTGTATATCCTACCTGTATTGTCATCTAGAAAACAATAATCTGAATCACGGTGATAGCAGCCAGGCAGTTGATGAAACTAGAAGATGCATCATCAGAGCTACAGATATGAAATGCTCGGCGAAGACATACATCTTCCACAGGTGGGGCTTGACTTAGAGCGGTTGCTCTCCACTTTTCTGGTATTTCGCTCTTGAATACATTGTTAGATTCGGAAGGTCCAAAATGTCGAGAAACTAACCTCATCTACAGAAGTAATAGCGCAGCCCGGGTCATTACACAATCCATAGTCATCCCAGAACGGACAGTCGCGATACAGGTCTGCCTGGTTATATTGTCAGGAATTAGTTTTGTGCTGGAATGATAGACCCCTACTTGGAAATATTTGAAGAATGGTGTCGCAACTAGTTCGTGAAGATTCTCAAAGAGATCCTCATTTATACTGTCGACGGTTTCATAGTCGCATGAAGTTGTGTCTATGGGGCCGGTCGGCTGTTCCGCGGAATGAGAAAGGGTTACAGGAGCCAGAGAAAGATGACATACAGATACATTCTCGCAAGAAGTCTCCTTCACAGGTTGGTATTCAAGAACATTGAGGACATTCTGACCCTTGGCGCTCTTTGTGAGGCTGTCGGACAAGATAGAACTTGCGGTCGTGGATGCAGGTAAGAAAGCTTGCAATATGAGAGCAATACGAAGAGCACGACAAAGACGGTTCATTGGAGATGATGCGGCGCCTGCGCAAAGGTAGTAGTGGGTGATTAGATACTGTCCAAGGTGATGCCGGAGAAAAAGATAGTTTGTGGTGAGAGTGCTGGACGTCACATCTTCGCTTCCACGTAGGAGACAAGAACCACGTGGTCAGCTCTCGATCAGCCTCGAGCTCGGGGACTCAGTCAGCCTGTATCAGCATCGCTTTTCTGCCCAAGTTACCAAGCTGTCCAGGTCTCAGCGCGCTCAGTTACAGCATTATGATTTAGTATTAGCTACTCTACGTAACAAAACTGCATTTAAATATTCATGTACTTAATCCGGTCTACCCTTCCGGATCCCTACATACGCGTCTTTCACGTAGCAGATAGTACAGCAGTGTCCAGCAATAATCTGGAGTGGAACTACGGTGTTTCAATCAAAGATTGCCGCTGAATAGAGACGGTATGCCTGATGATAGACCCTGCAGCCACGTCAGGCCTTCAGGACTCGGGTGCAAAAAGTCGCACGGTGCTGGGAATCGATCTTCTCCTTACACCACCACTTTCCAACAGCCGTTGCTTGGCTGTATTACTGGCGCACGAGTTAATCGCTCGTCGCCTTGGTCTTTCTCCGTCAAAGGCTTTTCGTTCTTCGGACACCCGTAATGGCCCTCTCTGCCGCTGACCTCCAGGTATGTAGCAATTCTGTCTTGGAACATTTTTGTTTCATTCTACCGTCTTACTTAGAGGAAGCATGAGCTTGAAGGCACCCCGGACCCTTTTCCTTCTCTTGTAGAGTCGCCAGTCAAGCTTAGGACTCAGGCTCCTGTTACCCAAGTGGACACCAATTCCCAGACGGCTTTTCCTTCTCTTGCACCCGCAGCTGCCCCAGTCGCTTCCGCCCCAAAGTCGGCATGGGGCGCGTCCGCCGGTCCTCGCATCAAGCCCAGTGTCGCTAGGCAGCCGGTCTTCACTGACACCTTCACCCTCGCCGCTATCGAGTTGACCGCTTCTGGAAGGGAGCAAAGGCCTCCGACTCTCGGTGAAGTAATGAAGCAGGTCATGATCAAGTACAAGGTTAAGCTGGATGCGTCTCGTAACGAGCGTACTCGTCAGACCACGTTCCACGTAAAGGCCGACACTCAGAAGGAACTCGACAAGGCCAAGAGGAGCCTCCTTGCTCTTCTCAGTCCGGTGGTATGCTTCATTCACTCATCTGCCGTCCTGCATTCATGCTTCTTCGTTCCAGATTACACGTGTGATTCAGGCTCCTGCCTCGACGATCGCTAGCATTATCGGGCCAAAGGGTATGAATAATATCTATTCGCGTCGGCTAGCAACTCACATATGTATTCAGGTGCAACTCTGAAGCAAATTCGAGACCAAACGAGTGTGAGGGTCGACATACCTCGCAGAGACACGCTTGCCATTCCAAATGGCGGTGGACATGTCAATGGCAACTCGTCAGGCAAAGCTACTCCCTCTCAGGATGATGAAGAGGAGGAGCTTCTCGTCCCGGTGACTCTGGTTGGCCCTCAACCATTGGCTTATGAGGCAGAGGCTCTTTTGAAGCAGATCATCTCTTCAAAGACTTCAAAGACTACGCAGCGCGTTCGCGACATTCCCGCCAATATTCTCCCATTCGTCACCGCTCAGAAGTCTCAGTTTGAAGCTGCGGCAGAGGGCGAAGAAATCAGGTTGACACTGAATACTGTGGATCGGGAAATTGCCGTCAGTGGTAATCGTGAAGCCGTTGGACGTGTCGTCGAAACGATCAGGACTTCCATCGATACCTTCAAAGTCGAGTTGACTTCTCTGAAACTGTCATTGCCCAAACGCCAGCACCGTTTACTTAGTGGTAGCGCGGCCCAAGAGGTAATGATGAAGAGCAAGTGCGCTGTAATTGTGGCAAAACCGGATGAACCTAATGACGAGATCACCATCTGGGGCTATCCCAAGGACCTTTCAAGCGGCGTTGCTGCGGTCATGGAGCAGGCAAACTCGAAATACATACACGAATTCCCGCTCCCTGGACCTATCGCAACATCACGACAACTATTGACGTATATGACGCGTATTAACTACCCAAAGACACTCATGGCAGCCAATCCGGACGTCTCGGTCTTTACGCCGTCGCTAGCTGCCATTAACAAGGCTCAGTCTCTGACGATTGACCTTGTCGGGGATAAATCTGCCGTCGATGTAGTTGTCAGACAAGTTTCGGAACTAATTGGAAAGCTCATCGGCGCTACTCTTGAAGTCAATATCGATTGGCTTGTTCATCGTATCGTCATGGGAAAGAATGCTAAGAAGTACGAACATCTTCGTTCTTGGGAGATTTACTAAATTCTCTCCACAGAATCAAGCAGTTCCACGATCTACCCAACGTTTCGGTATATTTCCCTAGCGAGGCTATGGAGCAGTCTTCGGTTCTCTTAGTATACGATCCACTATCGCCATCAGCATCACCTTCTCCGGACGAGAAAAGGAAGCATTTGGACGATGTGTCCAAGGAACTATTGAAGATGGCAAAAGACGCGGCTGATGTCAAGAGTGAAGTTGTTTCAGTAGCCAAACGTTGGCACGATTCCGTTGTGGGTCAAGGTGGCACAACTCTCAATGCGTACGTATCCGAGCTCCTAATCCTCGCCATGATAGTCGATTGATCTGCATAAACTCAGCATCATTGGAGAGGACAAGACACTCTCTATCAAGGTTGGCACAGATGCTGCAGATCCGTCGGGCGAAGATGTCATCGTTGTTCGCGGAGCAAGTGCAGATGTCGACCGGGCCGTCAAGGAAATACTGAAGATTGTCGAAGATGCCAAGAACGACGAAATTGTGAACAGTTATGTACGTGCATTGTACCACCATCCTAAGCTCAGCCTGATATTGTGTCCAGTCCACCGAATTTGACATTGAGAGAGAGTTTGTTGGACGTATTGTTGGTGCTCAGGGTGCCGGCGTTAACAGACTCCGCGACCAACTTGGCGTTAAAGTAGACGTTTCCGACGATGATGAGAAGGAAAAAGAGGGTAGCAAGAAAAAGAAAGGCACCCATCACAAGTCCAAGGTCACCGTGAGTATCGATACGTTCCGCATCCTGAGTAAACCTTACATATCTTTGAAGATTACTGGCAGAAAAGAGAACGTTGAAGAGGCGAAAAAACGGATCCTCACTCAGCTGGAGCGCATTGTGAGTGTATTTTCCTCTGATCTTGGATACACTACAGCGCCCATATCCAGGCCGACGAAACTTCAGAAGTCCTCAAGATTCCAAATCAATACCATTCTTCATTGATTGGTCAAAGCGGCAAATATGCTATTCGACTCGAGGAGAAGTATTCCGTCAAGATCACCTTCCCCCGTCAGAACGCTGAGAATGGGGAGGCTAAGACCCGCGAACAGTTGAAGTCGGATGAAGTCCTTGTGAAAGGTGGCAAGAAAGGTGTCGCTAGTGCCAAGGCTGAACTGCTCGAAGTATGTTCCATGTCATCCCTTTTGCACATGAAGCTCATTTTTCCAGGCCCTTGAATTCGAGAAAGAATCGAACAACGTTCTCAAGTTCACTGTACCTACTCGTTCGGTTGCTCGAATCCTTGGACGCGGAGGCGCATCAATCAATGAGATCAAGGATAACACCGATGCTCAGATTGACGTCGACAAGGCATCCGATGATTCGTCTGTCACCAATATCACTGTCAGAGGAACGAAGAAGGCGGTCGCTGCCGCTAAGGCCGCCATTCTGGCTATCGCCGACCAGATTGCTGAGGAATGCAATGTCACAGTCGTCGTAGAAAGCAGGTTCCACCGTACTCTTATTGGCAGTGGCGGCCAAGGTCTCAAGGATTTGGTTGCTCGTTGCGGCGGACCCTCAGACCCTAAGGTTCTAGCCGGTCTTATCAGATTGTGAGAGAAAGTATCTCCTACCGACGAAATCGTACTGAATATAAATTGAATAGCCCTCGGCAAGGCGAACCCTCTGACGAAGTCCGTCTTCGTGGTGAGCAGAAGTTGGTTAACAAAGTCAAGGCGGAATTGGAGAAGGCCGTCGCCGCTCTGCGAGACCGGGTTGTTTTGGCTATCGATATTCCGGCTGTCCAGCACCGTGCTCTCATTGGTCGTGGGGGACAAAATCTAAACGAAATGCAGAACAAGCACAACGTACAGATTCAGTTCCCTGGCTCTCGCTCATACGGACAATTTGGCGAACCGGAGAATGTGTCAGAGTTTACCGATACAGATCCTGGAAATCTCGTCAAAGTTTCTGGTTCGCGCGCAGCCTGTGAAAAAGCTGTTGAGGAGCTGAAGGTAGATCTGTTTTATCCTCATCATGGTTGGGGAACTCATAAACTTTCAAGACATTGGTGAAACCTGCTGCTCCTGAGGGAGTGACTGATACTGTGGATGTTCCTCTCAAATATCATCACGTCATCTCTCAACAAGGCCACTTCTTCCGGACTTTGCGTACGTTGGGGGTACATGTTGATCAGTCTGTTCAGCCTCAGCAATCCGCTGTGCCCACTCGTCCGGAGTCGGCTGATGCAGATGCAGCCGGTGCTCGGATTGATGCAGACACAGAAGAAGAGACTCATTCTGATGTTACCTGGGAGGTCGTTCCTAACTACCAGAACGTGGAGGAGGGAGACTCGACTTGGACTCTTAAAGCCCGGGATCAAGCTGCGCTGGACAAAGCGCGTCAGCTCATCACCGATGCCGTAAATGCTGCTGCGCGAATGACATCGGTTGGATTCCTTACTCTGTCTGACCGGTCCATGTTCCCAAGAATTGTCGGGTCGAAAGGCTCCAATGTTGCCCGTCTTCGCAACGAAACAGGTGCCGATATTACTGTTAGCAGAGAAAACAGCACGATTGTCATCATGGGTGAGTCTGGATGCCGATATCATGTTATTGCTACTAACGCTCATGCTCCAGGTTCTGAAACTGACATAGTCGCCGCTAAAGATGCAATTCTGAAAATGTCGTCGACCCCTTCAGGTCGGGTACAACGTCGACACTCTTAATCTCTACATTACTGGATATTTAAGCGGATAATTGGCATGTAGTTATGACGTTGGAATAGAACACTATTCATGAGGAGTCAATTGTGATTAAAATTACTGCACTACATATTGCCGCTATGCATCTTCCAAAGGTACACCATCCACATCATCCATACCGTCTAAGTCATCCAGTGGTACACCATCAAGATCATCGTCAACATTGGTTCCAGGTGATTTGTCCGCATTGTCCACCAGAGGTTCACCGTCAACATCATCAATTGGCTCCCCGTCGAGGGCATCCATTGGCTCGCCATCAACATCCTCATCTGTTCCATGGGCTCCGTCACTATCAAGCTCCATAGGTTCACCGTCTTGCTCTGCGTCTCTTTTACTGCATCAGCGGATGCGAGTTGGAAAGTACTCGTTTTGAATTTGGAGCTGAATGAGGGCCCGGCGTCCTGGGTTTCGCTTTTGTTGGTAGATGGCACCGATATTGATTTGGCAACGCCTTCCAGCCGGGATCTAAGCTCACCCGTATATTCGGCAGGGAATACAATCCAGTCATCCCAGATATCAAGCACCGTAGTGATCTGTTTTTTGAACGTCTCTGCTGTAATCCGCCCCGGAAATGAATGATAAATGTTGGCGAGATGGTCGAAAACGATCCCTAGCCTAGACTGGAACTCTTGGCGAAATTTCCAGGCACTGGGCACGGAGGATGCAGAGTTGTGCAGAATATCGCATATCAAATACAAACGCGCGACTTTTCGAGGCACCGGGGTACTGTCGACAAGTAAGGAGGCAATGATAATATCAGCAACCTGAGTGATAGTTAATAGAGGCTATCGAGGCCAAAAATCAGGTGGACTAACCTCATGCGCCGCTTCTGCATGCTCAAGGCTAAATGCCATACAACGAGCAATTTCACCTCGTTTGCCTGACAACGCTCGGAGCATTGCTTCGAATCGCTTTTCGGGCGAGCTTGCCAAGTACAGATTTGCGTACTCTTTCACGTTCCGAATCTTCTGCAGAATCGGTGGAGTAGATTGAATTGTAGCCCTGTAAAAAGTATTTTTTAGACATCAAACCAAATTCTGCTACCGGGATGCCCGTACGTCGTCAATGAATTCAGGGGACATCTCACGCTTATCTCGTATTAAATCGAGGTAGTATTCATGGCGTCGATGCTAGAGGATTTTGATTAGGCATTGCGGATGCTGAACCGAACAAAACCTACGTCTGAACGAAGGAAGGCGTATTTTGGATTGTTTTTTTCCCGCTGGCGAAGATTCCGTTCGTAATCACTGCCTTGGCCTTTGATTTCGGCGACGACAGCTCGTATGAACGTGTCAGTCACAGTTTCGCTCTCTTCTATATGACCGCGATAGGATGGGCTATCTGAACGACGTCGAGCAGATGGACTACGTGAACGCGATCGTCGCGTGCGGCTATAGGAACGCCTGCGTGGAGGGGATCTAGAACGACTGTGATTCCATGATGGACTCCGCGACCGTCGAGAGGGCTTGTCCCGAAAATCGGCTCCGTGACCTCTTTCCTTCGAGCTGACTTCGACTTCTAGGTTTGTGCAAATTTGAGACTAAAGATAAGGAAGACGGTGAGATAGGGCCCCGTTTAGCGAGCTGGAGATACACTTTCCATACATCGGCTTCGCTGCAACGGGCACGGCTTTGCTCCAGCCCACTCTCAGAATAGAGCCGCCCCAGTCAAAGCCATCGAGCTCACGCAAAGCTTCCTCTGCATCCTTTCGCTTCATGAATGATACAAAACCACTTAGCCCACTGTTTTTGGTTCGCCTAGTCGCCGTCATATCGGAACCTGGACCAACAGTAGCATCGGTGCGGGGCCACATTATCTTGACCTAAGAAAATGCACGATAAGACATAGGACGCCCGCGAGCACTCTATATCGTACCGATCCTACAGGTCCTATGCGCGCAAAGAAGACGCCTAGACTTTGTTCGGTGACATGAGGCGGTAAATTTGCCACGAAAACATTCGAGGTCTGTAAGACGAAAGAATTCATAAAATACCAAGATTTGACAGATGTAAATACCTGAGGGTCTCCTCTATCTTTACTCCCGCTCTGGCCGTCGTAAGCTGCTTCGCTTTTAGCAATGCGTCGACCCTCAATCGATTGAGACGTACCTGCTAGAGCAGTGACAGATCGACCATGTCCGTGAGCTAGTGAGACGTCAGAATCGCAGGCAACCCTCTATTAATACAATTGCAAATGACCGTGACGAGAATATCTCGCTTCGCGTTCGGCTTGTTCTCTGTCTTGGAATGAGAAAGCATTTTAACGGAGTGTAGACAGCATTGACCGTTTGATTTCTTCAAGAAAAGAATCCATTGCACGTTTGCCCTTGGGCTTAGGAGGAGCTGCGTTTGGTGGCGAAGGAGACTGAAGATGATGAATACCTCATCCCACGGGAGAAGACGACGATAAACCTAACCTTGTTCCTCCCATATTTCCGTTCTGAAGAGGGAGCTGAGTGTCCATATGTAGGCCCTGACTCTGCCGCCGTCCCTGCTTTGACGAAGGTTGAATGAGTTTTCCTGTCTTCGCCTTCAAACGCATCCAAAAATTCAGCATATGCTTTGGCGGCGTTGGCTTCTTCTTCTCGTTTCTTTGCCTCCGCGGCCTCTTGTTCTTTTTCCCGGCGTGATTTCTTCAACTTTCCAGAGGTGTACTGAGTCACTTTTGCATCATCGACTGTCTTGGACTATGGTTTGTTGGTAAGCGTGAAACAGAAGAAAAATGGCCCTATGCGTCGCACTGGGAACGAAGGTTCGTCTTCTTCATTGTCGAAAAAATGAGACAAATTAGAGGAGGCTAGCTTGGACTTGGTCTTGTCCATGGCGGAGGAGGAATGTGAGAATGTGGTGTTGTTTGCCTCGGATCGTCGCGTGCTGTCACCGTCACACCGCGTCGCCCATTAACACACTTCGCTTTCTCTTCAGTGCCAGCCGGCTTCACATTGGATGGCGGTATGACCATTTTTGCTGTGTTGTATTCGTATTCTCACTGCATTGCTGTAGTCCTTATCTGTTAGTGTGCCCGTGGACGAGGACATTCTCAGCGATGTCGTTCCAAGCAACATTGTTTCGCGCCAGGTAAGTTGAGCGCGCCTTTGGCAACCTTGTTGGTGATGACGTCGTGCAGCCCAGCCAAGGTTTAGAGAGCGAGTATGATGGAGATGCAATCGCTGCGCAGGGAGAAGAAGATGTGGTACGTTGTTGTGTTAGATCTCCTCGACGTTTCTAAACGAGTTTAGAGCCCACGGTCGGACAGCAAAGTCAACAAGAAGCAAAGGAAAGCGGATGCGGAAGATAAACTGCTGGCCCAGCGTAAGGAGATGGACAAGGCAAAGGCAAGTTACACCCCCGGCCACAGGTTCGTTCTCTCAAGAGATAATAATAGATTTCGGATGCCGTGAAACGATACACGTACCTCTTAGGGCAGACGGAGCTTTTCAAGCACTTTGTAGATATAAAGGTAAACTACCTACGCGTCGAATGGTGAATGCTTTTTTACTACATCTACAGAGAGCACGGGATCCAGAATATGCTGCAATGCTAGACGCACAGCCCAAACCAAAAGGACGTGGTCGCAAGAAAGTCGCGTGAGTCTTTGTTCGGACTTTCCTAAGTATTCTCAACCTCCAATGTTTCTTCTTCAGCGACAACACCCGCCACCGTCGGTCCGAAAAGGAAGAGGACGAAGAACTATTGAAGGACGGGGAGGCCGCTGCCGACGGGAATGACCAGCCTTTCGTGTTCGAAGAGTCCCCCAGCTGTGAGTCCCTTGTGCGTCAGAGAGCTCAGATGCTTAACCCCTTGAACAGTCATTCATGGCACCATGCGTGGATATCAGTTGCAAGGTCTCAATTGGATGGTGTCTTTACATCACAATGGCCTAAATGGCATACTGGCAGATGAAATGGTGAGTGTTGTCGTCTCCTGTTCGTCTTCTTGTTCCCTTACTTTGCTATTCAGGGCCTCGGGAAAACGCTACAGACCATCTCCTTCCTATCCTATCTCAAGCATTACCGTGACATCTCCGGTCCACATTTGGTTGTTGTTCCTAAGTCTACATTGCAAAACTGGCAACGTGAATTCCAACAATGGACCCCCGATGTCAAGGCTGTCGTCCTCACTGGCACTAAGGAAGAACGGAGTAGCATCATCGCCGACTGTCTAATCCCGCAGAATTTTGAGGTTTGCATCACCTCGTATGAAATTTGTCTCATCGAGAAGTCGGCGCTGAAGAAATTCTCCTTCGAATATATTGTCATCGACGAGGCGCATAGGATCAAGAACGTAGATTCCATCTTGTCACAGATCGTCCGGGCATTCACATCTCGCGGACGAATGCTGATTACTGGAACCCCCCTGCAAAACAACTTGAAGGAATTATTCGCTCTCCTAAATTTTATTTGTCCCGAAATTTTCGTCGACTACGAAGACCTAGACAGCTTCTTGCATAAGGATTCAGACGGCACCGAGGAGGAGGAGGAGAAAAGTAAGAGAGTCGTCGAAGCTTTGCATAAAATTCTCCGGCCCTTTCTGTTGAGACGCGTTAAGTCTGACGTAGAGAAGAATCTTCTTCCTAGTGAGTTTTTTCTCTGTTTTCGATTCGATACTGATTGGTTTTCAGAAAAGGAGATCAATATTTACGTGGGCCTAACGGAAATGCAGCGTAAATGGTATAGGTCTGTCCTCGAAAAGGACATCGATGCTGTTAACGGTGGGTACACCGCTGAACCATTCTTCGGACATCTCACATACTCGTTCCAGGACTCACTGGCAAGAAAGAGGGCAAGACTAGACTAATGAACATGGTCATGCAGGTTGGTAATCCTACTTATCCAGCTTAGTGCTAGATACTCATCATCCTCTTAGCTGCGGAAAGTGACATGCCATCCTTATCTTTTCGATGGAGCTGTGAGATTCACGCACATTGCTTTAGATTATAAAGCTGATATACATGTCTGGCATAGGAACCAGGCCCTCCTTATACGACCGATGAACACCTGATACAAAATTCTGGTAAAATGGTCATCCTTGATAAATTACTGGCGTCTATGAAGTTAAAGGGTTCTCGTGTCCTGATATTTAGTCAAATGAGTCGTGTACTGGACATATTGGAGGATTACTGTCATTTCAGGCAATATCGTAAGCATATTCGCCATATAGACAGAAACCTTTGTTAACATATTTTACATCAGAGTACTGCCGCATTGACGGAAACACAGCTCATGACGATCGGGTGCTAGCCATTGACGACTACAACAAACCGGGTAGCGAGAAATTTATATTTCTGCTGACTACTCGCGCTGGCGGCCTCGGTATCAACTTAACTACTGCGGACATCGTTGTTCTTTACGACAGTGACTGGTATGATACTCGTCTCTACGCTTGTGAAATTGATGCCATGGTTGTGCTCTAGGAACCCTCAAGCAGATCTCCAAGCTATGGACCGTGCACATCGAATTGGCCAAACAAAACAGGTCTACGTTTTCCGCTTTATTACTGAAGGCAGCGTCGAAGAAAGGATGCTGGAGCGTGCGGCTCAGAAGCTGCGATTGGATCAACTTGTCATTCAACAGGGCCGCTCACAGCAGGCCAAAGGTATGTTTGGGCCGTTCCACAAGTCCAACTCAGTATGACTCAGGGTACCGACAGCCGCCAACAAGGATGAATTACTGGAAATGATTGCTCATGGAGCCGAGAAAATCATAAATTCATCCGGATCTGACGAGTGAGCATACTGCCTAAATACGCATCTGGCATTTTTGACCGAAACACATTGTCAGGGCACTTTTCACCGAAGACATCGATGCCATCATTCAGCGCGGTGAAGAGCGTACCGTGGAGTTGAATACTAAGTATGAGGGTCTAAATTTCGAAGATCTCAGCAGCTTCAAGTCCTGAAGCTTCTGTTCAGCAATGGGAGGGTGAGGATTTCCGCAGCGGGGTAAGGATATCGATCCGAAGATTAGTCAATTAGTGCTGATGAGTGTTTCAACAGCAACGAAAGAATTTGGGTCTTAGTCTACTTTCTTCTCTTTCCAAACGGGAACGTAAATCAAACTACTCAGTCGACAATTACTTCAAGGACACGCTTCGAGCAGGACCATCGAAACCCGACAAAGGGCCAAAGCTTCCCCGTGCCCCCAAGCAAATTGCGATGTACGTCTTCTTACTACGGCTAGCTTTTAATACAAGCTTACGTCTCCGTTCTGGCGTCTTAGCCAAGATTTTCAATTCTTCCCGCCTCAATTAGCAGAACTGCAAGAACGAGAATTGGCTGTTCACAAGGTATGAGATGTTCTCGTCATGAAGCCACTGCTTGATCTGTACTCTTTAGCGACTGAATGGTATTGGCGCAACGCTGAGAGAGCCCTCGGGGCCAGAGGACACTCCCGAGACGCTGGAGGAGGAAAGACTAGCAGCACAAGAATTTATCGATACAGGTATGATTAAGTTCGACGTTCTCGTAGCCTATGGTCGTAACGATTGAACGCTTATAACCCAGCCGAACCTCTTACCGAAGCTGAGGTTGCGCAGAAAGAGGCTTATGCGGCACACGGTTTCCAATACTGGGGTCGACGTGAATACCAACAGTTCATCAAGGCGCTGGAAAATTATGGCTGGTACGTTTGTGGAGTCTTCATGTTTTCTGCGTTTGAGTGACACATGGACTGTTGCAGGGGCCAGCCACCTGAAGTGTATGCCAGCGACATCCAAGATAAAACTCCCGAGGAGACTGCTAAGTATTACAAAGTCTTTGAAAAAAAATGGAAGACACTTCCCGGTACGTCGGACTTCGTGATAATTACTTTCGCTCATCGCTTATTTTTGTGATTGTAAGATTATGAACGAATTCATGCGCGTATCGTTGAAGGTGAAAGCAAGAGATCTAAACGCGATGCCCTTGAAACACTACTGGATAACAAAATGAAAACCGTCAGATATCCTATGCAGGAACTGGAAATCATCTACCCCCAGGCCAAAGGGAGAGTGTACAGTGAAGAAGAAGACCGGTATCTTCTCTTTCGACTATGGCACTACGGTATGCGATCGGACGATGTATACGAGAAGATCAAAAAAGACATTACGGAATTCCCGGTGTTTCGCTTTGATTGGTTCCTCAAAAGCCGGTCACCGCAAGAGCTACAAAGGCGGTGTCATACCCTTCTAGGGTTGATTGAGAAGGAGGCAGAGACAAATCAATTGCTACAACCAAAGGGGAAGGTGCGTTGACATGCTGTTGGATAAATGCAAATTCTCACCAAGCTGTAGAAACGTGGAATCGACCAGGTGCATAGATCAGATAAGAAAGAAGCGAAGACTGCTAAGAGGCCAACGAAGAAGAGGAGAACGTAACTCCCCATTTTAGGCTGGCATGATAGATAGATCATTTGTGTATTCATGGTGTAATTTATTTTGCTTTCTTGTCTTCCTTGCAGCATGAAGTTCAAGGTTCGATATGGTATACGATGGATACGATTATTATTGTCTTTACGCGACTACATCATTAGACTCCCGAGACCTCCTTGCACGTAAGCCATAGGTTTCACTGCAGGATGTGGACTGGCATCAAATTGGAAATAGCTTTGAGCACCCGTTGCATCGATCCGAATCTTGAAAATGATGAGCCAACAATATTGAACATTCAGACGACATGCAAAACATACAAAAGCCCCCTTGTTGCCAGCCTGATCCACGTAATTTGGCGCAGAGAAAACCTGTACGCAAGATCAAACGATGCCCGTACTAACTACTCCCTGATGGTACTTACCGTCGTACATAATCCCTCATGTTCAATTTCGTATCCGTCTAGGTTCAACCCGGCGTCAGCGACAGATCAGACCCCTGCGACTAAGAAACCTACCTTGGCGGACTTCATGACTACGTATAATGCCCGTGACTAGACCATCTTTAGCAAGCGCCCTTGTTCAGATGCTGAGGTTAGATATATGCATACCTTTATTGAACTGACACCATCTTCGTGTTACATCAGGACCAAATGCGATCCCGACACCCTGGAGCTAGCCTTTTACGATGAGTTCGAAGGAGGTAGGACACTGGACCTTACACGTTTACTGGGTCCGCGACCAGACATTACTTGAGGGTCAGTCCATAGGAGCTAAAAGCCGGGTTCAATTCGATTTGATGGACATCCCTCCATTCAAGATATCCCTCACCTCGCCTATTCAAAGGAAGGCATCAATATCGCTGTCAGGGTAGCAACAACGCGGAAAAGACGCACACATTAACCCTTCCTGACCGGGCTGTCGGCCAATACGGTCGATTTTTTTGATATCCTCCAGGGAAACGTCGTCCTTACTAAACAGGCCCCCATGCACGACAAAGTAGCGTTTTTTCCCGGCATCCGTCAAGATCGAGGCATCCTTCTTCGCAGGTGGCTTACTTGCACTGAGTAGCGTTGCCAAGGGCACTAACGCAAGGTCACATAAAGATATCCCTTGGGACCAAAACCACGCACTCACGGGCAGTAAATGCATGCGCGAAAAGCTAGACGCCGTCAGCTCGACGACATGCATCGGAAGCAGAAAGAGTTTCCCTAACTTTATACGACTGTTCGCCGTGTTTGTGCTTAGCCTCACCTTCAAACCCATACGTGCGGTTCATATCTTTTGCTTCATGGTTCCCTCTGTTGATGAACATGTATTTCGGGTATAACCCTAAATAAACGGACTCAAACATTAGCTCACAAGATGAATGATGAGGGGGCCCATACTCACACTTGTACGCAAACGCTGTTAATATAACCTCTATTGACCATGATCCCCGATCGACAAGGTCTCCATTCATGAGAAGGTAGTGTTTCTCACTCGGTTCTCCCGTCATCGAGTACAGATGGAGCATATCGTAAAACTGACCTGCAGGCCAATCAAAACCTAGACGATGGTGAAACCCAAGGTTCGACTAACCGTGAACATCGCCAATAACGTCACAAGTAACACCGTCTTCCAGAGATACCTCTACCATTGTCGATTCGGCTTGGAAGTGATGGTACGCGCCCAGGACGATCTCCCATACATACCGCTTCGGTAGGGTTTTGCCGTTTTTGAACCACTCTATCATATCTGTGATGAAGCTGAACGTGATACCGTACTTGCCGTCCGTCAATGTGAGTTTTGGACCGCTGTACGTTGCCTCAACGTCGCATCCGCCTGAATCATGATCAGATATCAACAACGAGACAGACAGGTAACCGTCCGAACCCTCAGCTATGATCTCATGGCATCTCTCGATGGCGCTCTTCTCCCCTTCCACCTCGATGGCCTGACCCTCCCACATCAGCAACCGAAACCCCCACCCAAACGTGCCCACAACGCACCTTTTCAAACTCGATCTTCCTAATAAGCTTCTGCGTAGACACCATCTGCGCACGGACGGTTTCATTTTTGGGTTCCAGAGCGATGACTTTGCGGAAATCGGGGACGGCTTTTTGGGGCTGGAGGATTTGGAGGTAGCATGTTGCTCGTCTACGGAATTACGTCTGTATGTTCGTGGTTGTTTCAACTGCAGGCCCTACCTGTAGTACGCTTTTGCGTATTTGGGATCCAGGCGGATGGCATGGG
Organism: Armillaria novae-zelandiae; assembly: GCA_030435655.1. Classification (NCBI taxonomy): domain Eukaryota; kingdom Fungi; phylum Basidiomycota; class Agaricomycetes; order Agaricales; family Physalacriaceae; genus Armillaria; species Armillaria novae-zelandiae. The sequence goes on along the minus strand of JAUEPR010000004.1, from coordinate 447,884 downwards.
CTGATGGGCGAGGTCAGTGTTACCTCAGGGGAGTCACAGAACCACACCCACAGGCGTCCGTCAGCGCGTACCCAAACTCTTCGAGTTTCATCCTAGCATACGCCCTATTACACCACAACGTAGGCTCCTGGGGGTTCTTGTCGATGGCCTCCGTGTACAGACGAGCGGCGGTGGGGAAATCATGGCCTTGAGAAATGAAGCACGAAAACGAAACAGCAACAATGGGATTAATGAAAAAGGTTCATATTCCGCGCGTCGAAATGATCAGCTGCACACGGGAGAACGGGGGAAAGTTGACGGACTGGTGAAGGCTTTGTTGGCCTGGGTTTTGAGATCGGCAGCCAGGGCCTTGTCGGCGTCGGAGACCTCTTCGTCGGAGAGCTTCAAGGAAGCTATATGGGGCGACGGCGCAGACGACGGCGGCGTCGAGGCGGAGGTTGACGGGGACGAGGGTCCAGATGATGGAGTCGAAGTGCTGCTCATAGTCTAACAGGTCGAGACCTTCTCACGCTCTTTACCGCATTTGAACTCGTCAAATTCCATAATATAGAATATAAGTATAACTAATGCTACTCTTTAATGGCACTGGTCCAGATTGAAGTACTTTCCAAGACGGTGGTTCGGGTCGTACGCGTTCACGTTCTGAAGCCATCCATTCAAGAGCTGGTGGAGGCTGGAGGGGAACGCTCGTCACCGTGCACAGAAATCCGTAACATAAAAACGCACTAGTCAAGGTTGTTCTGGCACCGGCAGCAGGGACCGTTAGCAGCAGCAGTCGCATCGGCCTGCCGATATCGTCAATTCCCAATCCAAAATGGCCTCAAAAACGACTTACATAGGTCATTCCCTTGAACCAGCCATTATAGTTCCCACAGGTAAGAAGGACATCACCATTATTAGCAGCGAGCTGCTTCGAAAAGTACTTGCAACCCGCCAGAATATTGAACTCCTACAAAACGCCCTGTCAGAAGATAGCCGATCAACAGGAAGACTCCTTACGGGATCATAACAGTCCCCATTCGGCGCATCATGGCACTTGTCCTGAGTTAACTGCATAAGCCCCACCTCGCCCGCCCCACCAGTAGGTAGACGGATTGCACGTAGACTATCAATGATTAATGAGCACCCATATCTCTTCGCTGCACAAACCGCCCGACATACCTCTTGCAAAGCAAACGACGCTACAAGTATCGCCGGAACGCCATACATCTGCGCGCATTTCTGAAAGATCGGGAGAAACGGCTCGCAGGGCTTGAAAGGGCTCTCGGGTTTCTTGATAGCCTCGCTCAGGTCTGCCATGCGAGGAGCTACCTCGTCCATGGACATGTACGGGGGCGTCCACCCACTGCCTTGGATACCACAGTTGAAGTAGTCGATGCTTCCCATCCTGCCCGAGGTAGCCGTAGTCGAATCTACTCGCGTCAAATCCGGAATTAACTGCCAGTAAGGAGAACATCTACCAGTTGCACCAACCGGACCACATGTATTCGTGTGCATAGCATCGTTCTGCAAGGCTCAGCACCTGCGGGTCCTACAACCTCGTCAAATTATACTCAGACTGTAAATTCCAGAGAAATGTATGCACCCTATGTTTCCGGGGGACGCAGCGGGGCTTTTCCGCGGAAGGAATGCTGCGGGAATGCCGAGAGTGCCGACGGGAGAATAATAAATCGCCGTGAGAATTTACAAAGGAAAGAAGGAAGAAGAGGAAAAGAATGGATTTCATGGCGATGTAGGCTGAGCGTTGGGGGGCGTACGAGGTCAAGCAGGCCTTGGCTCCCCCCTTTATGAACGTCACAAGGTTTGTGACGCGCCAGACGTCAAGCTAAGCTGCTTGTCGGTCCCGATCGTCACCCGCTCTTCACCTGGCAGGTACAATGGCTCATCCTATACAACATTCAGTCCCGCAAAACACTTGTGGTTCAATTCCTACGTACCAATATACACTGTGGAAGAAGAAAGAGTACATAAAAAGCATACGACGAGCCCCCGGTAGAAGATTCGCCAAGTTCAAAAGTCACAAGTATCGCACGGGATTAAAAGAGAGGAAGGGAAGAAAAACGCATGTATGAGAGTCATATATAAACACGAGAGAGGTAAAAGTACAAGAGAAAAATTTGATGGGATGAGAGACACAACCTCTAAAACTACTGTGCATACAAAGTATGCGCACTCCATGGATAAATCGCAACAGGATCGCCAAGTTTTGTACTGCAAAACTCGATGAACGGGGCAGACTCATCAAGCCCATCCGAGGCCTTGTCCCACGACTCGACACTGCAGGTCAAATCATGGAACGAGCCCGACATGTTATCGTCCAAAAACGTCGACATCTGGATCGTCCTATCCCCGGACGAGGTCGATGACGACGACGAGGGCGAGTACGTGAGGCCGGGTGTAGGCGGACTTGTGTAATTTGATGCCAGGTTCTAGCACGGCCCGGTTAGTAATTGACAGTTTCGTGAACCAAGGACGAATGCTCACCTGACTGGTAAGAGAATGAACGGGAATATGATTATTGACATCGACTGCGATATCATACGGGGCCGAAGCATGCGAGCTGTCCAGAAACATTTGGTGCTCGAGTGTGGCTCGAGCACCAAATGTTTCTGCTGGAAGCGTCGAGCAGCGCTTCAACCCCCTTTTTTTCGCAGTCGGGGTCAATGTTTGATCACTCAAAAACGGCGGCGGAGAGAGAATGAGATTGCTCTCGCTCCGACACCTCACGACAGGCCGGGTGGCGGGGGTAGGATCGCCAAGCGGCATCTTGCCCACCCAGAGCCGCCAGCCCAGGGCATCGCCCAGCGCTCGCTCGCACCGGCTGATCTCCCTCGGCTGCAGCCCAGAGAGCTTGGCCCACGCGCGATTAGAGTAGCACTTGTCCTGCATAAACTTGGATGCAAGAATGAGCGACGCGAGGAAGGCCCGCCGGGGGCAGAGGAGCGGGGACGGCATCGGAGGAGCGGGGAGCGGATCAGTCTTGTGTTCATGGTCATCACCAGGAGGTGTGTCCGTCGACATCTTGTCGAAATCCTCCATCGACATCTTTACGGTATCCATCGCATCGCTGCCAGGATCAACCAGCGTATCGAGACTCAGGCCGAGCTCGATTTCGAGCTCGGCCTGAGTCGCGAGGGTGATCCTGTCAGCGATTTGCGGCTCTCCTCGCGGACCTTGGCCTGTTTTTTCCAACTGGGCAAGCTCGAGGACGTTGGGCCGGATAGCGGCGAGATAGCATAGTGCTGTTTGCAATACACTTCCAGATGTCTTGGAGCGACGGAGGACTTCGTGGACAAAGCCTTTGAGGGGGATGAGAGTCTTGTTGGGCCCGTCCGATTGGACGGGCGGGTATTCGTCTGAGGGCTCGTATGTGGGGGTGACGGGGGAGGGCAGCTGTTGAGTGTTTCGCTTGGAAATATTCGTGGGAGTGATCGGGGCTGATAAAGTGGGATGCATGACCAGGACAGTAAGATCGCTGTTTGATATAGCGCGAGAAGTAATATAGACTTGTGGGATATCTTGGGGGCGCCATATGTCGCATAGGGCCTTTACAGCTTGGTCTGGCGCCGGGATCAAAAAACAGAGGGGCTGGCAGGGGAAAGGGACTGACCGACTAATCCTAGGGCATACTTTGTCTTTGGGTTGGTGGTGCACGGGTGGCGTGGGCGGTCTGGATCGGATGTAAGCGGAGACGCCGGGGGGGTGGACGGCGGGGAGCGGGGCGTGGAGGACGTGGATGGAACCGGGGCATATGGCTGCCACCGGACCTTCGTGCGAGTCGCAGGAGGGGCCCGGTGGGCGAGAGAATGGATCGAGGAGTGCATAGACCGGCGCCAAAATTGATAGAGATACCGAGTAGTGAAAATGCTGAATAAATGATGGAAAACTGTGGTTATTGAGATGAGAAGGGTTGAGAGTGTAGTGTTTAAAGAGAGGTAAGCGGGAAAGAACAGAGATTCAGATGGAAGTAGTGTAGACATTAGGTGGGGCAGAAGTTGGAGTACGGTCAGAAACAGAGTGGGAGACGAGAGTGGGCATGGCGGTCAGAATTGGTTGGTTCGGCTGGGAATAACGGGCTACTATTGCGGCGGACATTGCGACTAAATAGTCAGAGGCGGACGTCCAAGTCTTCTAGACTTGGTCGATCCGAGGACAAAGTCTTGTCGAAAAACGATAAGACTTTGCTTTAGTAGATTATAGGGAGCTGGTAAACTTGGGGCAGTAGGGCAGAGAGTATATGAGCACAGGCAGCGATGGCGAGGAGTCGGTCGGTCGAGCAGCGCCCCTTTCCTTTTTCCACGCCATCTGACTCAAAGCACAGCCACCAAACATAGTCACATGACTTGTATTGACTCGGTGACTCGAGGTGGTTTGGGACCCGGATCATCGGATTGGGCAACGCTGGGGGGCTGACAATGCTCGTCCCATGAGGCCAACACTTGACCCGGCATTTTTCACTGCGTATTGCCTGCGTATAGCGATGAACGGCGTCGACTGGGTCGTGGGGATGCCCAGTCGGCACACCCGGCACTTGCACAGGATTCATTTACAGTCACAATTACTCGAGTCATCATCAATCGGCCGCAAGCCCCGACAGCGATGCGTTCCCATTTGTGTCAGCGGATGCCGGGCACGCTAGAAGGAGGAATCGATCATATGTGGTTAAGAAATCGTAGTACATGTATACAAATCACTCGTTGAAAAATGCCAGCTCTGTGTCTTTCGTCTGGATGGCGCGCCAGGTCGTGGGCTGGCCATCGGCGTTCTTGTTTCCTTCATCGGTAAAGAGGGAATGGAATATCACGTCATCCGTAGAACCACCGGGGGGGTCGTGGATGCTGCGTCTTATCAAGCGGAGAAGTGTGCTGGACAGCAGGTGGACGTACCGAACGTGGATGTAGCCCTCTCCTTCGTCATCATTGATGGCCGGGATGCGAATCTTTCCAAGGATGATGGTGCCATAGGAGGTGGGTGCACTGCGAACGAGCACAAGATCCTCCTATGCAAGAATAAGACCAAGCCCAACTACAAAGACCAGCGTACCTCCAAGCTAAAGGCGGTCAAGTCCTCATCACTCACGCCATGGGCCCTGGACCACATCTTGGGCTCATGCTTATCCCAATCCTTGCGTGATTTATGGACCTCGAACTTGATATGGCCAAGGACCTTGCCAAACGCGAGGAGAGCGTTGGCATGGGGCGCATGGGGGTCGTTGAATACGAGTTCTTCGGCAGAGGCTAGGCAGGGTTAGATAAGCGGCGATATAGAGGGAGACGGACTTGCCCATGGTGAGGGTGGGAGGATGATCGGAGAACGTGCTCCTCTCAGACTATGACCCCGCCGTTCCCGCGCTCGTCCTCGTTGCAGCTCGCCCTCGGCACGTCGCTGCCGACACTCGGCCCCGACGCCCGGCCCTCCTAGCATCGTCGGCGGCATCCCCAGCGTCGTCCCCTCAACCCGGTATACCCGTCTGTCCAGTTCTGGATACGCGTCCCACGCTTGTTCCAAGACTCCGTGGATTCACCGTCTACCGTATGGTACGCGTTCTTCTACGTGTCGCAAACGAACGTGTTCATTGGACGATGACAGACCCAAGTTGATATCATGGTTGCCCAAGATGCTTCAGCGCGGTGGACCTCTTGGGTAGTCAAAAATAGACTATCATCATTTGACTTGCTCTCCGTGTGCTCCCCCACATGTGTAGAACCCAATAAATATGCTTCTACCTACTCTGGCGATACCCAATGTTCTCCATCTTCCTGCCCCTTCTTCTCTGCCTGAGCGGTGCCTCCTCGCGCACCATCACCCTGAACAGCCGGGCCCTCGCCCCATCCACCGTCCCCCTCGCTGACTTTTTCAAAGGCACAGATCTACAGCAAGTGCACCTCTTGCTCCGCATCCCCTATCTGACCCTTGGCTACGTAGATGGTTTGGCAACATCTCAAGTAAGATACGCCACCACCACGTTTTCCTTGACTGAATCTGTCAAGTCGGGACGCCCCCTCAGGAAATAACCGTGAGCATCTGTATAAATAGACTTGTCGGCAGTGCACAACTGCTTCTCAGGTCGTCTTTGACACCGGCAGCCGGACACTGGAGTTTGCGAGTACGTACTCTTCTATCTGTACTTTCAATCTACGACCGTCACGCCAGGCACCCTCTGTGCGAGCTGCAACCAAGTAAAGTTCGACTCTACGCAGAGCACCACTTTTGTCGATGGCAGGAGCACTAGCAGCATCACCTTTTCCACGGGCGTCGGTGTCGACCCCGTCGTGGGCGCCAACTACCGACTCACCCTCCGAAGCGCGACGGACACGGTGTCCATTGGAGGATTCGAGGTTCCCAACGTATCGCTGTTCCTGATCACAGACCAGACGCCCAAGTTTGCCATCGATCCGTTCAGCGGAATACAAGGCATGGGTGCACAGGCCACGGGCCTCTTTGCCGGTCTGGTAGCGCAAGGGCTTCCCTGTTCGTCCACCGTGTCTCTCGCGACGCTTGCCTAACGTTTGAGCAGCGCTGTTCAGCTTGTACTTGACGCCACTTGCGGTTGGGAATGCGGAACTGACTCTGGGTGGGATCGACGAAACGAAATTCAAAGGTTAGATTATGCTTGTGCGGGGGTTATACTCACTTCTCTGTAGGTGACCTCGTTTTTGCGTCGCTCCCGAGGCCTGCTAGCGGTATCTGGCGGCTGCCATCGCCAGGAATTACGGTGAACGGACAGACGACGACACTGCTGCACACGACGCGTAGCGTCATCTTTGACAGCGGGACCAGCAACGTGCTGTTCTCGACCGACACCACAGAGGTATGAGCGTGTCTCTTCGTAGTGCCCCCACTCACTTGGTTAGGCAATTTACGCGCTGATTTCACCCGACATTGTTCCCCATGCTGCAGAGCCCGGCACGTACGGCATCGCATGCGACCTTATCCCGTCTCTCGCTGCCGACATCTCGATCGCGTTCACGGCGCAGAACGGGAGCGTGTTCGAGCTGACGATCCCGTCTTCGGAGCTGAGCGTCGGGCCGTTTGCAGACGACGCGACGGTGTGCCAGACGCTGATCAACGCGTTTGACGGGCTGGAACTGGTGGGTGGGAGTCTGCTCAAGCACTACTACAGTGTCTGGGACGTGGGGGCGCAAAGGATGGGGTTTGCAGCGGTTGTTTAATTAAATGTTCATTCTAGCAAAGCGGACACAGCAGGGGGAATAATATATAATACATAGGGAATGTCATTGGTATCGATGGTGTTGGCCTACCATGTGTCTGTCGTGTGCTGAATGATACTGCGAGGGTGTGAGGGAGGCGAGACGGGCAAGGGACGTGGATACGCACATACGATTCAACGGGAGGCATGAGACTGGAGGACGTGCTCCACTGAGCCACAGGCATCTGACGGTGATGGGCAGACCGGTACTGCAAATAGGGATCCTGCTGCTGCTGCTGGTCATACCGGGGGTAACATGGCATGTCCTGTTGCATGCCCATCTCGGGCGCGTAGCCAGACCGCACGCTTAGCGAAGACTCAGCACCAGGTACGCGAGACACAAAAGAACGCACCACTGCCGAGAATCTGGGGACATGACCGGGGGTAGCTGCAAATATGGATCGCTAAGAGCAAGTCAGAGCTTGAAGCCGCGGAGAAAGCTGGACGCACTTGTGGCGCCGCGAGGCGAGGGGGGGCAGGCCAACGTCGGCGACCGTGCGCCGCGGAGGAGTCGGGTCCCGCGTCGGCGGCGTGGTGGAGTCCTCGGAGACAGACGAGCTCGCGGTGGAGGGCCGCCCGTCGAACGAGTCCTTTGCGCCCCGGCTGTTTCTTCCGCGGAGGGACGCCGTCTGGCCATGTGCACTGCAAAGGATGAGCAACGGCTCTAGCAGCTAGCAAAACACGCACATCCCGTTGCCCATGTGTGCAGCGCATGCAGTTGGGCTTCGTCTCGTCGCACTGGACCCCGTCAGCTCGCGCGCCAGCACAGACAGCGCACGCACCTTGATCTTCTTCACGCGACAGGTCATGCAGCCCGTCTTACTACGGGTGTACTTGGGCCGTTTGCGCTGGGCCTGGGCGTCGGTGAGCGGCGGCGAGTGGGGCGGGTAGTACTGGGCGGTCGGGGGCGGGGGGAGGTAGTTCTGGGAGCTGGGCGGGTGTAAGTCGGACAACAGGCGGGCAGAGACGGACGTACAAGGACATAATAACGGGGTGCAGCTGCGTCGTCCACAGCGCCTCGCATCGTCAAGGTTTTATATCATGTACAGACGAGCTGGGTCTGCCCTGGGCTGTCACGCCTAGCCGGGGTGATCACCGAGATCTAAGGGTCGGCGCTCGTGTGTCAGAACGCGCCAGACACCATGCTCTCTCCACTATTTCTGATTCCCTTCATCACGGAAAGAGTGAGGCATTCCGGCTTCTTCTGTCAGGGCCTCAGCCTTGAAACTTTACCGAGCCACCACCCTCGACGGTCAATATTCGAGCTTCGGAGAAGGTCGATCAGTCCAATGATGCGCATTCGAGTCGGCCTCTCCCGATCAATTTCGAATTCCCCTTCATTCCGGTAATTTACGCACCTCTCTCTTCATCCCTAACGAAACAGTCTGCCTGCAGCCCAGGGTCGTATCTCCACACACCGCGGCATTCAACCGTAGAATGGTCACACGCTCTCATTAATCGTACTTCGCATGCAAATCATGCTCATTTTGACGTGTAAAAGTGTACCCACCGTACATAATAATAGTCATCCCAAAACCGCGGCATGTCCACGGACCACATCGCACAACAAATCCACCGAGGCGTTTCACTCCGGATATCCTCTTTTTTGCCCGAGGACCACATTCAGCCTTTTCTGTCGCCGCCGTCCAAACGTAAAATATATACCTCTCTGCGTTCTATCAACGCACTCCACCATCATGTTCGCCGGACCAGTCCTGCGCAACATGCTGTTTATCCCTACCTGTCCGATCAAAAAATACATATCCAATTGTGGTCCAATGTGGGTCCGGACGCAACTCTGCTAAATTTCCAACTCCAGCTCCATACCGCGCCGCTCAGGTACAAAGGGCGCATCATCCTCATTTATTCCCTCGCCGCTCACAGGATCCGCACTTTCCACCCAACCCTGTTACGGCCAATTGCACTTCCTTACTATCAACGACCACCCCCCCGACCCTTGATCCTACACGGAGACCTTGCATGTTTCGCGTGGCAAGGCTGTTCAAAAAGTCATCTAATTCTCTCAAAATTTCTCTGAATTTGTGTAATAACATGATACAAAAATCGCCGCATGGCTGGTCGTTCGCTTTGGGGGTCCAACATGCACCGCGTGCCAAGTGCCGCCTCCGGTGTGTTTAGCGCTCGCAAGCCCAGGTCAATTAAGCCCCACCCGCCTACTTACGCGTAACTTTACAGTTGGTATACCGGCTTCGAGATCGACGATCCTGATATGATCTGCTCGTCTAAACGTTCGCGGAATACTGACGCACTTCACTAGGTTCCCGGGCTCTCCTGCGCCCCCCCAGCCTTACGGCCACCCACCCACCCCCCCCCATGTGCTCCAGCGGGGCACCAATGATGTCACCACCCCTTTTCCAACAAAATAAAAATTTCTCGAACGATATTCACGGACTTTTTTTTTTTTGGGTTCGCTCAATATCCGTCTGTCTAATCGCCGGTCGTGACTAGTGCGTCATAAGGCCTCGTGGCCTGCCCTCTCCCCCCCAATAGCCCCCAATTCACCTTGAATTCCAAATGTCGTCAATTCTACAAGGCCCGAGCTGTTTTATTGATTTGGTGATGGTAATTCACCGGAAGACGAGCCACTCAAAGCACTCTTTGGCTGTGCAGAAAATGAAGTGTATGCTAGAGGAAATAGGGGATATACGTTGATAATCGTTGTGTCAAAGTGTGTGAATGAATGTATACTGGATGCCTGCCTTCCGCTCGCTCGCTACTTTGTATAGGAACACGCCAACAAGTCATTGACACATCTTGCAGCGGTACACTGAACACACCTGAGGTGCAGGGATGCATTCTACAACCTCGCGCTGCGCCTGGGCTGGTGCGTGCGGCGGGGCGGTCGGGGGCGGGGCGAGGCGCTTCTGTGCTGAGCTGCACGGACATAAGCCGGACAACACTCGCTGGCAGAGCAAGGACGTACAAAAACATAATAATAAAGTCTTTTTTTTTTACAAACGAGCTGGGTCTGCCTGGACTAGCCGGGGGTGAACACCGGGATCTGCGGGTAGGAGCTCGGGTGTCAGAACGCGTCATACGCTTTCAATATCGTTTCAGGTCATTCAATATTGCTAAAATTCACCGAAAGACAACGTTCACACGGAATAACGGAACCAGCCACTCAAAGTACTCCTGGCGGTGCAGAAAATTAAAAACTAGAAACTTTGCAGTGTATGCTATATGTAATGACACAGGAACGAGTTATTGGAACAATTGCGTGGCTAGGGAGTTTGTATCTACGATCGGCAGTGTATCATCAACTAAAAACAGGTAACAGAAAACGACGAGTTGTACAATTACATAGAACCCTTGTAGCCATATACAACATGGCCTAAGAAAAAAAAAGAAAAAAGATTAGAGGACGAGATGCAGGATGAGATGATCGACGTTTGACTACGAGAAAAACCAAAGAGTTCGAAAGCACATATCCAAATGGAATACACTTGAAAGACAGCTCATCAGAAAGCCCAAGAAAAAGGGTCTTGCGTAGCTTACAGTCCGATATTACGTTCACGATGTGTTGGAAGAAGAATCTAAACCTCCAGGTGACCCCCCGGAAGAATCCGTTCGTTGGCTAGAAGACGGCCGCGAGTTCGTCCTTTTTGGAACGGTGAGTTTGCCGCTCATCTCATCACTGTGAAAGAACTAAACTGATCTCGGGACCGCCGGCTCGACTTGGGCCATCCCCAAACTTGTCGGATCCACCGCGCCATGTGCACTTCTTGCTTCATGACACCGACGATCCAAGGATGCTCCAACATATCTTGCGGTTTGGGTCTCGCCATAGCGTCCACCGTCAACCTTGAATCAGATCACTTGAGATCACAACAAAACGTGATATTTGGTGTACGTACGTTTCTTTGATGAACTCTTTCATGTCATCACTCCACTGTAAACCACCCCCGTCTTCCAAGCGAGGGGGCTAACAGGAATACATATAAGAATATATCCTTCCAAATATGCCAAATTACTCACTTCGCCCGTGGTGATATACATCATCAGTTCGATCGGTGGTAGGTCGTTAGGGAAAGGAAATCGGTTTTGGACCAGTTCTAATAACGATATACCCGTGGACCAAACATCGGATCGTATGGTGTATTCATGGCCACAGATTCGTTCGGGCTTTAAAATCAATTATCAATGGGACGAGCATGATAACAATAGCGACCACTCACCGCCATGTACATACTCGTACCGGTAAACGTTCCAGCCATCGAATCTATCAACTCCCCGGAGACACCAAAATCGCACAGTTTGACGATCCCTTCCCGGGAGAGAAGAATGTTCGATGGCTTGATGTCTCTGTGGATTGTCTTCTTCCTGTGCAAATAGGCAAGTCCTTGTAAAACCTAAGTGATTTCTATTACTGAGATTCAGTACGTGAGCCGTGGATACGCACCCCTTCGGCGATACGCCCAGCTATTTTCTCGCCGACGACAGCGTCTCTTTCTTTGATCCGTTTGCCAACGGCTTCGAGACTGCCACCCTCGCCGAGTTCCATGAGTATCTTGACCTCGCTGGAAGACGGAGAAATATATGCCCCGTGGAAAAGAATGATGTTAATGTGTTCTGTGGATGATATAATGGATAGCTCGCGTAGTAATTGCCTCATGGGCGCTCCTCTGGTGGTTATGGTCTTACGAGCCATAATCTTGCCCGTTCTTTTGTCTTTCACTTTGTGAACGGCGCCCCCAGCGCCCTCACCAAGTGAGGCGATCTGCTCAAGAACATCATCGGACCAAGGCAGGGATGGTGCTTGTTGTGCAGGAATAGCATCGTCCTCAGGATGAATATCAGATCCCGAGGAAGAGGTTGCTCTGATCTTAAGATCAGTTAGTAAAGTGCGAACTTCGTCAATGGGCTCGGAGGGTTTCTGTGTAAGAGCGGGTCTAGTGGTGTCGGCAGGCGCGGGACGGATAGTCTTCTCATCGGGGCCATTAGACGCCTTTGTGTTGATATTGATGTGGGGGCCGCCATAGTAATCGTAAACAGGCGAATCGCCAGAGGTACTATTGTCTGAGCCATTCGGAGCAGGAATGGAGACACGAATAACTGGTTTTGGAGATGGCTTTGGGATAAGGAGACGGGGTGGTGAAAGGGAATCGGGCATTCTGGACTTTCGAATATTGAGAGGCGCTGTTTCTGGGAGATTCACGGGCGGCGCTGGAGATGCAGGACGAAAGCTGCGTGGCCCCATTGGGCGAGAATGGGTCTGCATGATGGGCACAGGGGAAGCAGGGCGGTATAGAAGGTGTCCTGGTCGTGCCCAGGTCGACGATGCCGGCGAAATACTGCCAGTGAGCCGCCGTTATAACGGTATCAGCCTGTATGAGACAGACAATGGACAACGCTTGCAATTGGATACGCGCCCAGACCCATGTCAGCCATGTGTGGCCCTGTTTGCTTTCCACGCCGTCACCTTTCTCTCTCATCATCATGCCAGTGTCTGTGGCCCTAGATCATCCCGGGTCCGTGCTCACCACTCTCCCAATAGATCCCGTTAATATTCTCTGACAGTGTCCATCCTCAAACATTGATCGGCAAAGTTCTAATTCGGGCGCGACGTTCACCTCGACATCCAAGTCTTACTCTCGATTTTCGTGATAGCACCGCCTTTCAAATCCTCGTCGATGGGTATGACCCCGCTCACCCAGGCGTGCCCAAGGACCTCGACTTTGACCCTCTGTTTGACCGCATCCTTGCTGACGGTGCATCCCTGGACCTGACTGTCGTCGATTGCGCCTTCGTCACGTTGTCCGACAAGGCTTTCCAGCGGAAGCACAATCCTGACGGCGATCGGCGCGTGGATGATCTAAGATGGGATCAAAAACATCTCGGGCTCGCTTTTCGATTCTCTGAGGAGAAACCACGGTGGCATTGTGTTTGGGCAATGCTAGAGGACCACGATAAAGAACGGGGAACATGTATATTCCGTAGCTATGGGGATGTTTATCTTCAACGTCTGCAACGCTCCCCGCGAAAGCCCAGGAAAAGACTAAGCCTGGCGCAACATGTCCAGGATGACGGCACCTGATACAATATCATCTGTAAGTCTTGATTCAGCCTGCAAAATTCTAGTCAACGTAAATGTTTGTAGATGCATCGGCCCTATCCCCTTACAGACCTACATCTGCATACCCTCACTCACTGTAACTCACGCATTGACTCTTGTGTTGTACCCTGTCATATGTACTAACTGCCGCTACCGCTGTGTTGTTTCCATCTATCCTTTGATCTGACATATCAATATACATATCTATGTATCCATCTTGCCATTTCCAGGAGACTAATGAGTATCTATATGATTCTGGTTGTTTAGTGCTGCGCCACGACCTTCACGTCTTGGCGACCACACCCAAGTCCCTCTCCTTGATGTTGCAGTCGGGCACGACGGCGACTCTCCCGCAAAGGACGCATCTGGCGATCGATGCATATCCATGCGTACATGGGTATCGAAGGCAAAGAGACATGATATCAATCAAACAAACAATTCAGTATGCAGGCCACACACGATGTCGCTGACGATCCGGTGGGGCTGATCAGACACTGCCCGCTAGCTATCAAAAGATACGAGGTCTTTTTCTGGTCTCTTTGGATGATTTTGAAACACTTTTCACCCAATGGACGCATCTCCAAGGCACACAGATGATGATGGGGCCTATTGATGGACTGAAAATGCGAAAATCTCGGAAGGTAACCAGGCGGGGGAACATCATCTTAACCCAGGCCATACAAAACGCAACCTCTGAATCTTGACTGTATGATTTCCGCGAAATGCCTATGATCCACGGATCTCTTAACATAACTACTAGGCTCGGGAGGGTATCGATTCTAAGTTAGTGCTGACTCAGATGAATAATGACCCCGAACTACGTGTCTGCCGTCTTAGCTCGCGGGAGGGTGAGTAAGCTTGTCAACGTTTCCACGGGCGGTGACAAATGATCTGTTCAAAAAAATAAGTAACATTGCGGCGCAGTCCAACGACGAATTCCTTGAAAAGGCGCTCAAGATGAACATGAACCCTAAGCCGGTGCGCCCAATTGAAGGTCCGACAGGGGGATCGGGGAAATTGATCGAAACGGCAACAGCCGGCGGCGTATCAACCTGCTGTTTTACTTCCATAGTCGATGTCTACTGCAACACCAAATTCTCGTATTTCATTCGCCTCCTTGACCCCGAATAACTTGGGCACAGTCAGGAAGCTGAACTCTGTGTTGTTTCCAATCAAATACTCGGAAAAATTCTACAACGACATATTGAATCCTGATTACGAGCAATTTTGTAAGCTTGGTTAGTTTTTTTCTCTGGTCCGATTGGGTCTCCATTGTGTCCGGTATTGGAAACGTTAACTAAGCCTTTTAGTGTACTATAATGACGTCCCAGGTTCGTCATCGTTTGGGTTGTCTGTAAATGGCGGTGCTGAAGCTGATTATACAGTCGGCACGATCTGCTGTCGTTTGGAAACCAAGGGAGATCAGACGCTACTCTACCTCATGACGATGGGTATTCTTGCAGTGAGTTAATACATTATTTTATGTATGCTGAGTCATTGACAGAAATAGCCTTACCGTTCAAGAAAGCTGGGTTCCGAGAGTCTCGACCTCGTCCTTCGTGCTGCGTCATCTCATAATCAACCGAAAATCGATAAAATATATCTCCATGTCCAGATATCCAACGGCGAGGCTAAGAAGTTCTACGAGCGACACGGGTTTCAGGAAGCCGGGATTCACAAGGACTATTACAAAAAGATTGCTCCCCATGATGCGTGGATTCTGGAAAAGACGATTTCAGTAGCGTGATGCCAAGTCTTGTCTCTGAGAATCTACAGTCTCGATATTTCGTACGTGAGATCGATGGCTATTAGTACAGAAAAGCTTATACAGTATTATTTGAATTTGTTCCCAGGTTTCGAGTGGCTGAAATGCCGCTGGCTTCAACAGCAGGTGGCTCTATGAAGGAGGAAGGACTGTCGATGAATCAGAGGAGCATTGACTTCCATCCTTCCCACCGTCTTCTAATTTATATCATGTTGTCGTCAAATGTGCCACATTTTTTAACCAGCTGCTAAAAGTCTGAGCGAGTGTTCCTAAAAGCCGATGAAGGACCGCACCTGATGACGTTTCAACGCGTCTTTTCTCGTAAAGGTTTTCCCGCAACCACCATTAGCAAGTGTATGGTTTTGAACCAGAATGGGTCTTTTCGTGGCGCTTCAAATCGTGCTGTCGATGGAACGATAGAGAGCACATGTCACAGCCAAATGCGCGGGGAAGAGACATGGCGTATTCGGACGAAAAGGGAGGTGACGAGGACATGGACATGTCGTATGTAGGAGAATGAGCCATCATCGACTCCTGACCGTAATGGGATTGACCGTAAGGCTGGGGGTACGGAGCGTATGCAGGAGAATGAGGAGGATAGGACGAAGAGCTGGCATGGTGGTGAGAATAACCATGGGATGGGTGGGTTGGCGATTGTGGTGGTGGTGATGCATGACTATGATGATATTCATGCGAACTTCGCCCCATAGGAGCCGGCGGGGAGTGATCAGGCACTGTGGGGTAGCCCGATCGATGGTGGCTTAAGCCATTTGTGCCAGTGGGCTGAGCGTAGGACTGATTCGGAGAAGAATAATGTTCACCGGAATGCGAATATGACCCATCAGGACGCCGGCTGGCGCCACCAAGAGCTAGGTTATAATCCTGAGGCGCAGGAACGTAGGATGTGGAAGGGTACCCGCTCATATTGCTCGAAGAATACTCTTCACCAGGCCGTTGCTCAGCTGAATGGCCGGTGTTGTGTCCACGGTAGTAAGGATAGTCACTCATGGTCGACAGAAAGAGCGCATGTAAACTTGGGAATTGATAGAGCTGTTTATGGGTTTCCAAAGGTTGTGCGACGACTAGTTAGGAAGGAGGGTAACAGATGCAGAATTAGAGCCACACTGCCAAGTCGCGTTCATTTGTGCCTGATGATCTGGTTTGGAAAGGCCCCCCAGGAGCAGAACAAATTGCGCGTGTTAGTCGGTTGTCCTAAAGAACGTTAGTCTGTTTGTTTGTGCGCAGCCGATGTCTGTATGTGTAAAGCGTGACCAGGTGCGTTTTGGATAGCAAATAACATTATCTAAGGAGGAGCCTAAGATCAGGGAAGGAAAGAGAACTAGCCCCTCATCTCAGATCCTTGGAGTTTCATAGATGCAAAATCAAGGCACTGCCTTTTCTGTTGTGTGTCTCGCGCGCTACCCTTCGTCGCTGGCAATAGCTTCCTGTTCAGGCGTAGTGACCCCCGCGCTATCGCTCATCAGCATGGGATCACCGACTAACTGTGTCGGAGATGGCCATCGACTTGGACTCAGAACGGGCAGTTCAGAGGTTCAGGCCTTTGGCTCCTCATGCTATCCGTAATTGCGGAATGACAGGTCATCGGTATAAATTACGATTCGGACTGATCATGTCAACGCTGAAACCACCGTCGCAGACCGTGATCTACTGTATAGAAATCTTTGGACTTGTAAATTAAGGTCGACAAAGCGACAATAATATGCTTACCTAGGTCCGTAAACAGCTAAACTTGCGGTTCCAATCCAAATGTTGAGTTGCTGAAAAAAGTCAAGATGCAACCGCCGACACCGGCGATTTCCTATATTTAGAAACTATCACGTGAGTACGTTGGTTTCATCAACATCACTGATCAGTGTCATCACCGTTCAAGTTGTTCAAACTTCAACCCCGTCCTAATACTATTAGCAGAAAGGGTTTAGGCCAGGTCAAATCTGTTAGGTCCTCCGACTAAAGGTCTTCATCATCAAAACCTGACGTCCAATTCTTCATCACCTGTACCCAATGGTTAACAGAATTTCATCCAGGCAACATCCAACACGCGGACGTTAGGACTACAATGCTCGATGCGGCATGCCGCGTACACTGACTACCTCTTGTTGAGCAAACAATAGCCCGAGACCGTCGCAACGCACGGAAAATTTGCCTCGGAACCTCATGTCCTGCTAACGAAAACTGCCGACTTGAAAACCGCATTGCACCAAAAGGAATGAGTCATTCAGCCTATAAGTCTGATCTACACCTTATTTGGTCCTTCACCTCCGTCATCACTTAATAAACGCACTAAACCATTCGTTCCCCATCACTTTTCCTGCTGTCCATCTTCTGTCAAGTCTTTTGCCCCGCGCCGCATCCTCGTCTGGAGGTCAATCAATGCATAACATACTTTGACCTGTCGGTTGCAAAAGATCTCATTAGTCAACTTGACATCCGGCGCTGAAAAGGTGAGTCTTTCCGTCTATTTGGTCATCCATAACCAAATTCAAGAGTGCGCCGCCAGGGAGCCGCGCCTTCCCGTCCCTCTTTTCTTAGATGAAGGGCTGGCGGTCGAAATGAGCTGTTGCCAGGCCATAGTCTTCAAATTTACTGCGACAATGTCAGATTCCAAACCATCACCAATACACCAATCGCAAAGATAACGGGTGTTTCGAATCTTTCGATTTGTGTGCTATTGATATACTAGAGTCTGTGAAGACTCCATGGGGATGTAGGTTTCTGGTTGTCGACGTATTTAAGATGACGCCGCACCATATATCCCGGAGACGGTTGATCCTCTTGCTTCCATCATTCGACTAGTGGTCGAGACTTCGCCGTCCGCTCGTCAATGGATTTTCCATTGCAGAACAAGTCCCTCCATCAGGCGCGTACCTGAGTTGCACTCAAGATCAGCATGTAAGATATTCCCTATGGTCAGCATTTCTCCTCATGTCTTGACCTATCTGTCAGGTCTTGCCCGAGGCAAATTTGTATGATCTTGTTACCAATCTACATGACTGAGCATAGCAGCCGGATTGAGCGGGATTTCACGGTCGTGGCGGGAGATAAGCCCGCTTCCTACTTTAATTCCTATACCCGAACGAGCCTATCACGTTGAGAAGGTCCAGCAGGAAACAATTCTTTGCCCTAACTTCCGCCTACACCAAGCCCATAATTCCCGTGTTGTTTTTAGAGGCTGCAGAAAAGCCTTGTACACGGTAACGGCCGGAGAGTGTAATGCTCCGATGCTTACTGGTGCTGGTCTGACTCACAATAACACTGTATCCAGTATTAGAAGCCCACACAAGAGGGTGAGAGTGATGCTGTAACGCAGATGAAATCATTGCACTTTTCCCCTTTTCATCCGGGCCGTTTCGGGCCTGAATGGACTTTGCCGAATCGGAGTCGAAACGATATAGAAAATACGGCACATCTGATAAGATAAGTAGACGATGCGGCTCTCCTTGTTATTATTGTGTACCACTGGCGCGTTGGCAACATTTCATGAGTCCGTTGAAGATGCAGGTACGAAGCAAGTGGGTATCCCCTACACTGTCATTGATAGTTCGCCCCCTTAGCACGCATAGCACGAAGCCTTGTGGATGTATCCCCTCTTTCTGTTGGAACCATGGCTACCGTCTTTCCACCTGACGATCCATTACTACCCGGTCAATCATGTTTTGAAAGAGACCCTTCCGGTCTGACACCGTTCTCCTACAGGCTATCCCTTCTCTTTGCAAGAGTATTATGCCAGGTAAAAGAGAATACCTTTCATTGCATCGATTTAGAGGCGTCTTGACGAACAACACCAAAAACAGCTGCCTCTCTAATGGATCACTCACCCTTCTATTCTTACCTATATCCCGCCACAGTCGGAACATTTTGGCCTCACCTTCTCATCTGGTTTCCATCTCAATCACCTCGGAGTTACCTGCCGCACATAAACCCCGGGTATCATTGCTGGGGAACGTGACAATCTTCACGGATATTGAAGGTGTTGACAACCTGAAGGAGATCAAGAAATGCTACCTGGAGAAACATCCTGACGCCAAGAGATGGTTGCCAGGCGATGACGACGGGGCACATCTCGTGAGTTAATTGAAGCTGATTGATGTACCAATCTCATTGTTGCTGTGTCCAGTCTTATTGGGCTAGATTTGATCCTGAAGTACGCAGCGTAGAATATGGAACGATGAAATACTGAATATCCAACAGAGCGTCTATTTTGTTGGTGGCTTTGGAGGGTTCGTCTCATGTTACCACATTCTTGTTTTAAGAGATGTCACTGAGATGGTACTAGGCGTCATTATATCGGGTTTATACCTATGGAACTCTACCAGAACGCGGGTGGTTCGACTGATTCCTATCTGTCCGAACATGTATTCCAGAAACAGGAATCGTAGAGCAGACGAGGGCACGAGATTGGAAATGCAACTACTTAAGCAATTAATGTACCAGATTTAACAATTAAATGACAATCGCTACGATCACAGATAATTTTAGGGATCTTGGATAGATTGAAATCAACCACTGCAATCTGCAGTCTGCGACTCGTACTTTTCATCAAATCTTTCCATTTTCTATGCAGGCAATCATGTGTATGACGTCACGCGTAGGTGATAGCGATTCATCAAGACATGAAGTTAGTTCATCGACTACAACTGATAGCAACCAGATACGCTCGTAGTACGGAATCTCCTCAAAATATTTCACTGTTTGTGAATTCCATCCATGATGGTGTTCAACGTTCGCCCAACGCGACATATGGGTATGGTTCCTTGCTGCCGGTCATTAGAACGACTGACTCGCATTTGCAGCTCGCAAGCATTAAACTAGGTTATGCAAATGGTTGCTGCATCAGGACAGACTACATATTCTCAACCTCTGAAGTGATTTAGCGCTGGTCATGACTTCTGTCAATTTCAGAGCAGGGTCATCCCGCCGGCCCCTGATCTAAAATATCCAAATCATCATCGCTTCCAGGGCAGTTCCTGGCATAATGGCCAGGCGCTTGACTCCAATACTGCAGTGTCTGGTCCTGGGGTTCCGATTTACCGGTGACAGATCGGCGGCGGCCGGTCACCCTTTCTTGTTTCGACGACCACTTCCAGCCCAACTCTTAACATTTTCTGCCACGTCTGTGTTAAGGATCGCGCGAAACCTCTGAACCAGGGCGGTGAGAAACAGGAAATGTAGAAAACTAGCCTGATGATCTGTTTGGATGCTACCGGCACTCTATCATTTATAACACCGGTAGGTTACAAGGACTGATGTGATCTCGGTTAAGATCACTAGATTTATGAACTTGGCCTGATCATAAGTAGTACTACAGCTTATCGTCCTTAATCTACGTCTACGACGTGAGTCTTTTCTTAGGCCTTGCAATTAAACATTGAATATAATAGGTTTTTTTGAAGCAATAGCAACGTGGTTTCTTGGCATGGAGATATTCATTTACAGATCGTCGTAGGATGGTGTATTCCTCTTTCTTTCGGAGCTTACTCAGAACTCCCATCATTCCATCCTGAACCGAGCTGCAAAGTCCGAAAGAAAAGGTCATTGGATTGTCCTCATAGATTGAAATAATCGAAACATGGATCGATCGTCCCTCCTCAAGTCTGTGAAATATCATGGATTACCGACCCTCCTATCATACCTTGGTTTTTCGGGACACAAAACCTGAAACTCACGACCACGTGCTGTCGTTGCAGCCTTGTCGAGATCTTCAGGTTCAAGAACCCGAGGTGTAAGCGGTGGACTGAGCTAACAGGTTAATTCCCTCTTCTTCTCGCTTGCCGCTTTCTACACATAAAGACAGTGCATATCAACGATGAACAAGAATGCGGTACAAGTATGGTCTGAAAGTTCATGTTCGGTCGGCTGTGCGGTAACTCCAATCACCCCACTTGGCTACTGCGAAGCGGGCTTAGAAACCGAAGTCAAAATATCTTGACTGCACCGACTGGGGAATCAGGTACGGTGTGACAGTACCTGTAATAAATTGTTTCCTCTATTGAATTTCACTACCGCCTTCCCTCTTCCTTCCCTCCCGTTTCCATACCCATGTCGTATTCATCTGGTAAGGAGAGGCGTTCAAGGGACCGTCCCACTCTCCCAGCCAATCCGCGATCTCTTTGGAGGTGAGCCTCCAGCTCCTCTGAAAGTCCCTTTGTAATCGTAGAAACAGACGAGCTTGTCTCGGTCCGCGAGAGCTCCTCACGAGTCACCCCCTTTGACCTTGGCACGTCTTAGTATGAGTGATGATGATCAAGAAGTTCCCCCTCATACTTCGAGTTATCCTGGGCCGGGAGCTCCATACAACACTGGGCACAATTCTATGGTATGTCACTGCCATACAATGTCCTCCTCATACCTGAAGGACCTTTACAGTCTACCCGATACGTCCCTCCTACATCACGACCTTATCATGACCCGCCAACGACTTTTTACAACTATCAGGAATCGAGTTCAACATCCTCGTGCACGACGCCTGTATTTCCAAAAACTAGATCCTCTGACAGTATCTACGGCAATCGGCCATCTCTTGGTGCTCGTTCATCATCTTACATGGGTTCCTCAACATCAACTGCCGCTCTGAACAGGTTCCCCGTTCATCGCAATACCGTCCCACAGATGGATTATCCCCATGGTTCCGGGATGCGCTTGTCCGACGCTTCAACGTGATCATTTTAGTCGACAACGGACGGAAGACAGACTTCTAGCTAATCCTTCTCGCGAGATTCCGGCCACTCGTTATTCTTTTGATCAATGTCCATCGGCTAGTTATCCGCCATCGGATCTCTCTTCTCACGTACCTCGTAATTCTCATCCTCCACGTCCGTGGGCAATATCGACCACAGTGGACAGAAGCAGGGCCGATGACGAAGATCCTACACCAACAGCTCGATACCGCGACGTAGGACCCTCATTTGGTCGCCTACCTGAAAGAGATGATGAGCTGATGGGGGGTGCGTCTGCTTCCAAGTACGAATGTACCTACTGTGGCAAGGGCTTTAACCGTCCCAGTAGTCTCAAAGTATGTTCCAATGTCTTCGACTCCTGGGTATGTACTGAACTTGCGTTTTTCCAGATCCACATCAATAGTCATACAGGAGAAAAACGTACGTATTACTTGTTCCCGATACTATCTCACATCTACTGACTTTGCGATTTCAAGCGTTTGTCTGCCCCGTTGAAAGCTGTGGAAGGAGCTTCAGTGTCCTCAGCAATATGCGTAGACATGCTCGCGTCCACACCCAGACTCCCTCGAGACAGCAGGAGCTCTCTAGTGATGAAAGTAGCGAGATAATATCACCCCCTCAGTCATCGTCATCGCACACATCACAGTCCTCCAGCACATCATCTGTAGCACCACCTCAATCACATTGGTTGCATCGCCGGGATAGCAGTGCTTCTGCGTCAAGTACCGCAAGTTCTCGGAGAAGTCGCAGTGTCTCATCTGATGATTTCGATGGAACCGATGATCAGTTGCGACCAGAGAAACGAACTCGTCATCACCTGAAATAAAATGATGCTCAACTTATTTCCTTTGGGCTTTGGAGCTACATTGCGCTCCACGACAATCTTTTACGCGTCCTCTCCTTCTACATCATACTATTTATTATCTGACTTACAATACCAGTCACACCCACCGGCAACGACCGTCATTTATTGCATCTATTTATTCAAGGTTTGTATGTTGGCGACGCCGCTCCTTCCACTTATTTATTGCCGAAATCAAACCTCCTCGTTCGCTGTATCATAGGCAAGCACTGTTAGACTACCTGTATCATTCATGTCATTATCATTACAACCATCGCACTCATAAGTTCGTTCATTTCGTGGTCAGATTACAGGCTCAGGAAAAAGATAAACACGTTGATATATATTATGATAGATTAGTTGGTGCCGGCGAGGGTATAATCGTTGATGATGAATGAGAAAGGCGGCTAGTAGTACCGGTAGAGAGAGTTTACATGGAAATGGCGCGACCCCTCCCTACCGTTTGCTGAGGCAAAGTCGACCGCCCTCTGGAAGGTTCTTGACCGTACGTGTCTAGTTGAGGGTAGAAGGCCTTATCCGCTCGGACATAGCTGATAGCCCGGGGACTCTTGTGGGTGAATCCGGCGAAAGCAAGAGCCTTCCGTACGTCCAAGATTTCGGCACCGTGAACTTCATGTCGAAGCAAAGGATCCCGAGTCGCATCAGCAGGTGCACCATTAGCAGGTTCGAGTGGCTGAAACAATCACCATTAGTATGATTGCAATGATGTACGATTGTGTGCTATACCTCCGCAGGAATATCATCCTCAAAGTGGCGAGTGTCCTCAGGATACCGAAGCTCGGGAAGATATGGTGCTTGGTAGCGATGGATATTCGCCCAATCAATTCCCCGGAACCAAGGATGGGCCTACAAGGACCATAAGGATTGTTTTAGTGATGAGAAAAGACGGAAATTACTTTGATGTGATCCGCTCCGTCAACATTTCCACTTACTGACATGAAGCCACTTCGCCTTGCCTGGACAATGAGCGAGTCGGGTCTCGAAACCGACGCCGATGCTTGCGACCCGAGACGGTCTTCGGGTTCACAAAGCAGTTGCGTCATCAAGTCCACTCCCTCACGAGACACACGGGGTCGTGACGGGAAGCGTAGCGTCTGTTTCCAATTTAAAATCTTCTGCCTAGTTATATGACGCTAGGAAATACGTGTTAGAGTGTCGTCTTTAGACGAGCTCGAACATACCGAGTTGCTAACGAACGGGGGTCGACTGGGACATGACACCTAAGATTACCGGTCCAACCGTATGGAACCGCTCACGCACCCATAAAGACATTCGTACATGATAACGCCAAGGCTCCACCAATCACAGGAGTATGAATAACCGTGCCCGCGAATTACCTCAGGAGACACTGAAGCGTAGAAAGCCGGTTAAATCCCGAGATCATCATAGCAAAAAGTGATCTTACTATACGAGTTCGTACCACAGCTAGATTGTTATTATTCCAAAAAGTTGATCGAGGAATAAGGAAATGAACGTACACAGAATACGCCAGCTAAGGAGGGAGAAGTTAGTTATGCAAAGGGACGTAGTCTTGCAAGATACCTTTCTCCGGTTTTTCTCTCTCCACGTGAAAAGTCCTCCTTCGCCTTCACCTCCCATCAGTAGTTCTACATCCTTGCGATTCATCCGCTTCGTCTTTCGCCCATCAGCAATTCCGTTAGTATCCTCTAAATCAATCCCGTGTTTATGTAGTAAATGTAAGCGCTGCTGTTCATAATCTGAAAAGGAGATAAGGATCAGTTAGAACATACCAAAGTAGACTAGATGTACAAGAAGTGTCGTGGGCCCAATGGAGATCGGTCCTAGATTTTTGGGGTATCAGTAGACGGACGCTATTTGTCGATATCTGACTGACGCTAAACCAAAATCACTCAATTTGATATGACCTTCGGGATCGAACAAAAAATTCTGGTAACGAAGAAGTATCGAATGAGTGGCAAGGTCAGGGAAAGGACATACGTCTGGCTTTATATCACGGTGAATGAATCCATGTTTATGGCACGATGCGATGGCTAGAATCATCTGGTAAGTGGTAGGATACATTGTTAGTTGATAATGGGATCAGGCGGGAGCTGAAGAACTTTCCTCGGCAACGTAAAACCGAGTGAATTCCTCCTCGAATACGTCCCGTTCAATCAACAAATTAAGAAGATCACCACCTCCCATATACTCCAAAACCTAAAGCGGTAATAACAAGGATGAAACCGGAAGATGGACGTGCAAAATATTGAAATGAAAGAAGTTCAGTGAACAGTCACCTGAGTCAGCCATACCAACTTGGTCGAACAAATAACATACAAGGTACAGATTATCGCGATCTTGGAAGCTATAGTGGAGTCTAACGATCCACTCCGCACCTCCGGGAGAAGCAACCAGGGAAGCAGACTTGAGTATGTCACGCTCAGCGCGGACATGACCTTCCTGCCCTTTGCGTAACATATCTGTCTTCCGCAGCTACAGAAGAATCAGCCAGCGGCTCAAAGGAAAGTACGGGACATTGTTGAAACCTGTTTCATGGCATATAGTTGGCCTGTGGACCGTTCTTTGACAAGAGAGACCACTCCAAAAGCGCCTATTGACAAAAAGAAGCCAGGTAAACACACGCGACAGTGGAACAAAAAAATAAATAACCGTGTCCAATAGTCTTCAGTATAGTGAACGCTGTGACATCAACTTTTTGTCTCTTCTCTCGCAAGTAATCAGTCTCATTCTGACGCCAGCGGGCACGCAAAGTTTCCTTCTGAGCACTGCTAAGTTGCATATCCATCATGTCTCTCTCCATAGCCAATCGTCTCTGTTCTCGAGAAGGTGTATGACGAAACAACGGAAAGTAGAGATTTTCAAAATAGATGCGAGCAGAGACGGCTTTTTCCAAAGTTGCCAAAGACGGTGTGATAGGTTTAGGCACTGGAGGCGTCTCGGGAAGACTTTTCCCCGGAGGAGGCTCATGTTCATGCTGTTCCTCGGGATGTGTAACAAGACCGCCTCCCCAGCGTATTGTGGAGTTCCCAGGACGGCCAGGAAGGCCTTCAGCCGGAGACACAGAAACATTCTCTCGTGCCGCAGTGGTCAGGGTTGAAGAAGTCGTTGTGCTCATGCCGTTGACGACGCGAAGAGGACCAAGTGCACCGGCGTCGATTATTTTGCTGGTACTCTGAGATGGTTGCACAGGGCTGCCTACCTCATTGACGGGCCGCGCATCGTTGTTATGACGGATTCGGTTCTTAATGGGGTTTGCCCAGCGGGGATCTAGGATACGTTGCATTAGAATTTGATTGCAGTTTGGTGCGTAGAGAGCACGGATGCCTGACCTCCCAGCTTGCCTAGTCCGTCAGGCCCCCACCGCGTCAGTAGAGCCTCGGCCTGATCAGCATTTGAGGCGTGTACGAGGTGGCTGTAACAATAGAGATGAGTGTTGATACGGCAATATCGGTCGAGCGTGACATACACAAAGCCCGTTGGACGCGACACCATGTCCTTGCTAATTCTGCGGCCCTTCTTGGGTGACACTGGGGGACTTTGAGGGGGGCTGTTTGCCGGCATAGGACCAGAACCTATGTGCTCGTATCGCGGCCCCGCAACCACTGGCTCGGGGGCCTGGGTAGTCCACTGTTGCAATAATCGGGACGGTGACGACGGGGTAGGTATCATAGATAAGAGATCATAGAAGCCCTTGTGAAGCAGGGTCCCCCCTGGTAGAGTGGTAGTAGGTTCACCATAAGCATCAGGACTATAGTAGGGCGAATAATAGGGGTTTCCTGGGGGATACATGTCTGTTGGCCTGGAGAGGGTATACTGATTGTACTTGAATCCCAATGGTGGTGTTGGCGGCGTCGGTAGGGGACGTCGAGAAGCCATTGAGATTGGCAAGGCCGTAGCAGAAAGAGTGCTTTGACGACAGTCGGAGAGACGCCAAAGCAGTCCCGATATGGTGCTCTGCCTTCCACGTGGCCTTTCTGATTACCTGCTATATCCTCGATAGTCACCCCCTCATGTTCGTTTCAAAAAACACATTTTCAAGAGGGCAACTGGGTTCGTCACCGTTTCGCTACCGATCTTCGCGTGCGCTTGGACATCACGCCTCGCTTGTTTCCGTTGCCTGGTATATCTTCTTTTGGCTCGCCTGTATCTTGGCTACGGCATGCCCCCCACTTCATTCTGCAGCGCTGCCTGTATTCTCACTTCCCTACCCTTGAGCTCGATCTCTTTCATTTGTATGTAACGCGAACTAGCTCCGATCATTTGATCTTGGTCGTATTCTCATCATCGGGGCGAAGACACGGCTTGCGGACGGTCCAAGCCCTTTTTCCGGTCTGCCATCACGGCATGCCACAGAGAGAATAATAGTACGTACGGCAATCCACTTCTTACGAATGGTCCTTCAGGCGCAAATCTGCGATGGGAACTTGATATAGCAGTTTTGGCAATGATTTTGGAGATAAAATCCCTCTCAGTTCAGCCGACACCCACGCTGATTTCATTTCCCTGTTCTGACATATATGTAACCTATAATTCGTGCTGCCGGGGCGTGTTCTTTCGGTGTTACTAGGTATACCTGCCCACAGCTTGTCTACGGCTTATTTTTTAGAGCTCCGTTCCATTATTCCTTGCGAACCTTGATCGTCTGCGCCTTCTACAATAGGCTAGGGCACTTCGCTCCATACCTCTCACATTCAACGTCGTTGAAAACACTTGTTTCTTTACACACACTGGTCCTGGATCTGCACTCTCCAGCGCGTGCCTTTGCCCTTGCCCCGCCTCGTGTAATTGGCCTTTCTTGTACATGTCTCCCTCGTTGTCGGTTTCCTGATTTATCTACATTCTTGCATCGCCTCTGGTCGCCTACAGCGGCCTGCGTAGACACGCGTGTTTTTTCGTATATAACTCGGGGTCATCCTCGCTTTTTGCCACAGTAATATCGCCGACTTTCTCTTCTTCTACTAAACTATCCTTCATATTATCTACTTATGTCGAATCCCAAAGAGGATCGCTATTATGGCAGGTCAAGGAGTCCCCCTGTGGGAGACTCTCAAGGCGGCGGCTTTTTCCAGACGGGTCAGGGTGGGCGAACTGTGCTACCTCCTCTTTCTTCTGCCTTTCCAACCTCACGTTTTCCAGGTCTGTGTCTATGAGTGTTCAAATCTTCAACAGAAATTTATTGTCTGATTTTGATTAGTTCCCGTGGCGTATCCTAACCAGTATCCTCAACAACGTTCTTCTCCAGGAAGATACGATTATAGTTCTCAATACTCGAGCAGCCAGTGGCAACCAACTAGTGGAGGTGAGTCACTGAGTTCTCTTTCTTCCTTGTACTAAATATGAACTCTCAGCGTCTTCATTTGACTATTATGAAACCCAAGATAATCGATACGGCGCTCAACATACGTATCCGGTGTATTCATCTCGGACTTCTCCCATGATACCAGATACAGCCGTGGATTCCAGGAAATTACCACCCCTTAATACTTCTCCACATGCCGGCTATCCTTCAGCGTCTTCGACCATGCACGGTGGCAGTCATATTCGGTCACCGACAGCATCTTATCCAGTTACCTACAACGGTTATCCGTCGAACGCATCTAGCTCCTACGCATACGGCATGTCCATGGCCGACTCAGCAAACGTCCCGATGAGTTCTCATTCTCATTCTCATACAGTCATGCCTGACATGCGCTCGTCCTCTCCCTATGGACGAAATCTATCTCATGTTCCACCACCCTCATACACCCCGCCACCGGTATCCCCAACCTCCGCTGATGACTCGCCAACCATCAAGAAAAAACGAAAACGTGCTGACGCCGCACAACTCAAAATTCTCAATGAGACCTATGCTCGCACTGCTTTCCCGTCAACAGAAGAGCGCCTTGCGTTGGCTAAATTATTGGATATGTCTGCAAGAAGCGTCCAGATTTGGTACTCATGTTATTTTGCTACGATCATGGTTCTTTGACTTACCAGCCCTCAAAAATTCTACAGGTTCCAAAATAAAAGACAGTCGATGAGGCAAACCAGACAGTCATCAAGTACCCACCAGTCTTTTGCTATGGCGTCTCAGGGCGACCCCCTTGTTGATGACATGGCACATCTGTCCACTAGTGGCTACGAGGGCTCCACACCCATGTCGGGCTCGTCATATATGTCTCGTTCACCTCCACCGGACGCCCACGGTTCCCCTTCACACTCGTCCGCTCATCGCCGTGCTCGAAGCCAAGACGCCGTGGTCGCTGATCAGAGGCAAATGTGGCCGCGTGGATATTGAGTAGTCGTAATTATCCTCAGCTTTCTTTCTCAAGACGTCTTATTTTTTCTTCCTGGGCTTATAATATTGTTACAGCCGCTCCTTTTGCACTTTAGTCTATCTTCTAGCCACAGTCCTAATCTATGAATCCGGTTTTTAATAATTACCTATTCATTAATATTCCACGGAGAGGATGTCATCGTTTTGGGCTTCCTTCGATAGGACCACCTTATTTTACCGTATATATGTACTTTAAGATATTATTGAATGATCGAGTGCTGGCGCACTACTCACACCCGCTTGTCTATTACTACTTGGTATTCCAACCACTTTGAGTCCGTGACGGCAACTTCCACTTTTAATGGATGAGACAGATGGAGATCTGATATTCATCTGCTACGAATCTGAAAGATGCACACTCTGATTGTTCCAAATTTGTTCTCAAAAAAAGGGCCACGATGAGGCTTAACTCCATACATGGTGGTCGTTGTGTTGAAACGAGTTTAAATACCCACCAACCACAAGTTGGGGGCCGGGAACTTAAATCGCTTCTAAGTACACAGGGTCTCACACGTTGCACCCTGATTTGTCAGCTGGCGCACAGTTATCCGACGTGCCACAGAAACTCGGGTGGACAATGAGGTCCGAGGATTCGTACTACTAGACATCAATGGGCCACAAGGCTCGTTCGCGTTCAGGTCCACAGTCATGTAAGATGATCATCTATAAGGGTACTATGTGAATCGAAATATCTATAATAGGAACCAGCAGTATTTATGCGTCGCTATCAGTATCCTCCGGCTTCGGTCCACCGTGCGTCAACCAATGCAGTTTTCGAAGCCTCCTTCGCTCTTCCTGAGCCTTAGCCTGATTACGTGTCAATTTCTTCTTCTTTTTGACTGGCGTCGCTTTTCCGCTACCCGCATCCTCATCGCCGCTCCCGGCGGGGGTTCCCGCAACAGAAGCAGCCGGGGTTTGATGCCTAGACCTGACCGGCGTGCTAGTTCCACTTCCTTTCTTATCAAGGAAAGCATCCTCAACAATGGCAGCTTTGCCCTGTTGGGTCATACGACCGGCATCGACGTTCCAGATTTCAGGGCCTGTCAGAAGCGAATCAGCGTGTTTCAATGAAACCTACAGCACGAAATGAACTGACACAGGGCGGAGACAAACTCGTGGTTATGAGAAATGATAACCTGTAATAGCTCAGGTTATGATATAGCAACAGAAACGCCGCACTTACTACAGCACCCGCCCAATCCCTAATCGCTACGGCCAGCCCACCTAGCGCTTCACGATCCAAGAAATTACTCGGCTCGTCCAAGATACATATCTGATGTGCAGCACATTAAGAGATTGTACCGAAAGCAAGAATTTCCACATACCTGTGGGTTATTCCAGAGGCATGCCGCGATCACTAATTTAATCTTTTGCCCTGATCATCGGTAAGCAACTCGCAGCATGCTGTTAAAGATCGAACGCCTTACCTCCAGATAGACCAGAGATCTCATTGTATTGGGCAATGTCCCCATCCAAACCAATGTCTTCCAAGTGCTTTCGTACGAGATGCGCGGCGGTATCACGAGTACCAGCACCCTCTCGTGAAGACTCTAGGTCGTCAAATTGTTGAACAAGTTTAGTAAAGCTTTTGTTGATCAAGTCGTCACGCGGAACCCAGGTATTATATCTGTGATCCAAGCCACGCCACTTGATTTCATACTGGAAAGACTTCTTCAGTTTTTGTCGGCCCATGATAAGCTATCGATGAAGAAATGAGAATCATGCTACTCGAATACAAAAGATGAACGACAGACCTCTAGTTTGCGTTTAGACCCATCCTTTCCTACCCATTCTGTATCAAGGATTCGTTTCTCTGCATCGGTCAGGACACGAGTGGTCTTCTCCAATAGTTCACCTGAAACACATCAGGCCACGAAAGAAAGGTAAAGAACCGGTCCATACGGTCATGCCCATCTTGGAAGCGCCATTGAATGTAACCGATCGGAGTTTTTTCCAGGTGACGTTCTGCATTGTGGTCAGAAAGTCCAAGACGACAGCCACGGTCACGATCACCTATGTGGTGGGTTGCATGCTGTGATACATAACCAACCCGAAGAGCCGGGTGTTTGTACACAGTTCCCTCTTGAGGTACAGTCTCGCCCTGGAACAGCGATCAGACTTCATGAAGTTTGGATTCGAGTGAACAGGCCAGACCGTTAAGAGTTTGATTAATGTTGACTTCCCGGCACCGTTGGGACCCACGATACCAACACGACTAATCAACAATAAGATAGCGTAAACGGCACCAAGAAAAACACTGACCTCGATAAGGAGAGCGCACAACTAACATTGTAGAGACTGGGAGTGCTACGTCCAGGATAGGTAAATGTGCAGTTGACCATTTTCAATATGGCCCGAGTATTGCTCCGAACACCCATTAAAGAACCAGGGGGTGGAAAAGAGAACTTGACAGATGTGGCTGCTAGCGTGTAATAAGACTTAGCTTCGGGATGTTGCTCGACAAAAGTAGAGAGGTTTCCGGGGTAATAAACGAGCTAAAAATGTAGTGAGTACACATCATGAATACCCCCCAATCACAGAAATACCTTCTTGCTTTCGTAGTGTATAATATCTGTTGTCACGTCATCTAGAAAACTAAGCACGTTTTTTCAAAAGAAGGGGATAGTCTAGAAAATAATAGTACATACCCAGAGTCGTGACTGACAATTAGACAAGTGACCTTGTCGTGCGCTATAAGGTATTTCTCCAGCCATAAAACAGAGGCACGATCCAACTGTGGTTCAGAGAATAAATCAAGGGGACACACAAAATGACAGACACCAACGTGATTAGTAGGCTGAAGAAGATGACGTTAGGATATTCTGAGAAAGGTTCGTGAGCAGAGGCAGTCACCTCATCCAACAGCAATAAGTCTGCATTATATAACATCGCCCTTGCAAGTTCGAGTTTCATTTTCCATCCTCCTGAAAGTCCGCCCACGGTGTCAGACTGTCGGGCGTCGTCAAACCCAACCTCTATAAGTTGGTCTCGTATTCTGGAACGAGGAACATCTGCCAATGCTTTGTCTTCAAACATGGTAACAAGATGTCAGAAGCTAGACCACATGGCAGGAAAGAAGGCCAAACCTGCTGCAATGAAATCGAGCACTGATAAGTGAACCATCCTCTCCTTGTAAAGAATGTTCCACCATGACACAGCGGAGCTGGTCCTGTGGAGGGAAGTTCTCGACTTTACTGTCCCGAAGTTGCCTCATGAGCGTTGATTTCCCAGATCCATTTGTCCCGAGAATACCATATCGTCTTCCCCTGACAAGACGGAGAGTGGTGTGAGAAAGTAACAGCAAAGCACCATACGCGAGAGAGAAAAGGGTGTCACATAGGACTTCGCCTTCCTCATCTCCAGTCTGAACAACAGCATATTTGGACTGGTGTACGGTCAGTGAGTCAACAGTAGTCAGCCGTTTCATGGACTAACCTTTTCTATGGCGTAGAAATGCTCCGACACGGCTTCGGTGAAAGTGGTGGCCTTCTCTAAGTTCAGCCACGGAGTCATATACACGCCGATACAACGATTCCAGGCATCTTTTTCCTTGAATCGGCGTTCGTATACTAGGTCAGCCACCAACGACGCAACGAAGTCGAAAGAGCGGCTCAAAAGCGTTGAATTGGGGGTAAAAGGTCCGTTAGGCGCAGAGGATGGGCTTCGAAGGTCTTCGGGTAGAAGGCTAAGTAAGGTTGCGAGAGCCGAAGCTGTCTCTCCTTCAATATCCCGATGATGGGACGGAGGTCCTTCAGCGGAAGCTCCGGACTTGAGCAGCGTTTGCAGTGCAGCTTCGCCGAAGGCACGAACCTGACATTGATAAATTTCAATATGAACAGGCTCTGTTGAACAAACGCACCTCCGGAAACGCTGCTCCTTTTGCGATCTTCTGAGTTCCTTCCACGAGGGGACTGAGATACAGCGCGGCGACTTGTGGGTCTCGAACGAGTTTCACCAAATTTTCAATAACGACAACAGTACGCCTCTGAACCTCCATGCTTCGATCGTTCAAGGCCCGGATCAAGAGAGGAACCAAAACAGCCAAAGCTGGTGCCGTTACTTCGGCAACGAACGTGGTTGACGACAGGGCTTTTATACATGCTGGAACTGAATCGGGCGTTGACATACACTTTACGAGGACGGGGATGTGGGGAGCAAGATCGGGATTGGCCAGAGTTGTGCACAATGCTGTGGCACATTTAATTGCGGCGGTAGAGACCTATAGAATCATCATTATCAGAATGGAGAATAGCCTTCACAAACAACATACCTCCTGCTTTGTATCGTGCATGGCATTTTCTACCTTTGGTAATACGGTCCCTAATTCAGCAGCAACAGCATCCCGCGCCGAAGCAACGAAAGATCGCAGTGCATCTAGGACTCCAACCTTTGTCCTCCATTTGCCATTTTCTAATATGACGGTCAATACGCTGTACACCTGTCGTACAGCTTCCGGTGGGAATAGCTTTAAAAGAGTCTTGACAGCAGCGGCAGCAGCGGATCGAACAACGTCCCCCTTGTCCATGTAAAGATCGAATATAATCGGAAGAGATGGGATAAGGAGAGGCGTGACTCCTGCACCTAGAACAGTAGCTAAAGATTGGAAGGCGATTGCTGCAGATTCTCGCTCATAGCCCGACTTTTTGTTGGTCGCGAAACCGTTTAAAGTTTGTAGGACGTGATGGTCTCTGATGATAAAGATCAAGAAGGATAAGGATAAATACAACGGAGATGTTAATGAAACTGACTCTAGAGACTGCAAACCATGCTTTGCTACCTCCCGAGCTATTCTATCAGCAGCGCCCTTGGCATCTAGACAATATTGAGGAAAAATTAGAGAGCATAGCTGCTAGCACGACGAACCTGGTGCAGTAGGTGCAGCACGAAGGTTGTCTATAAGAGGAGTAAATGGATTCTCCAGAGGTGTTGGCATTGCTACAGGAGACATGGAGTGATTGACGTGGTAGAGCGAGTATGGGTCGTGAAAATTAGAGAAGGATGGTTGACAGAATACAATATGATGAGGGTATTAGAAGAGTGGTCGTACAAGTCTAAGGATCCAGCAATTTGATGGGCTGGGCCAACGAGTGCGCCTCGACAATGCGGGCTCAAGTGAAGAGAAGCAATTTTTTGATGGCTCAATTATTTTCTGGGCACGTGCACCGGTGAGATTCAATTTGCCGGCGTAATATGACGTATGCGGACAAGAAAGTCATGACTGAGCAAATGACAATAATAAATACAAAATGTGGTCGCTAAGGAAAGCTGTACATCTGAGCTAACTCGACTAGATTCTACAGAATTGCCTATATCCCCTCGTCCGGATAATCCACCTTGTCGTAAAGTCGTAAAGTCTCATTCCAGTCCCTCTTTCTTCTTCTTCTGATGGAAAAATACCGCCTCTTGCTATCCCACGAGCTTCCAACGCTGCCCTTTTCCTTTCCGCCTACTTTAGAAAAATACGCTTCGGGGTCTGGTGGCAATTCAAGAGAAATTGCTAGCGCTGTGACCCTGCCATGCAATTGCGTCCTGACCTCCTTCATCGCCAACCAGGTAGGTTTCCCTACCCAGAGCAAACGAAACAGAGTGGCAAAAGCACGAAATGACGATATAGAATCTTCCATCCATCGCAACGATATCCACATCAAGCTCGGCACGGCAAAGAATGTAAAAATCGCTATAGGAAGCGTCATCAAGACGACGGAAAGCCAGACCACCAGCCCGGACATTAATCCGTATACTAGCTTGTACTGCGCAATCTCGTCCCAAGTATCGAAGATGGGACCAGTTTTTTTGAACTCGTGGACGGCGTAAAATGTGGTTAAGAAGACTGGAGTCCACAGGAGCAAACCGGGAAATGAAAATGAAAGAAGTAACAACGCCCAGGACAATCGTATTGTCATACGATATAAGATGGTATGTCGGGGAAGCGGTCGTTTAATACGATCATCTTTGATACCCCAGTGGGACAATCTGTCCTGATACGACTGAAACACAGAAAGTTGTCTGTCACAACGCTGCATCAGAGTAGACGGTCCTCTCACCTTCAAGTCATTGAGAAGCTGCAAAAGCGTTTTATTGTCTTGTTCCTGATCTGCGATGGCATCGGTCGTTCCGGAATCTGCAGACTTGAACGCTTCCAGAAAAGTCCTTGCAACACGGACATGGTCACCGAGGCTCATTTGAGTGCCAAGGGGAGCGTAAATACGGGCAGCAAGTTTGCTTGTCCTGATAAGGTTCCAAGAGGGAGAGTCAAAAGTTCCAGAACTGATGTGGCGATGTATATCGGAGGTTACAGAACGAATGTGAGTGTACTCAACGGGCTCTAAAAGCTCTGGGTTGTCCTGCTTGGATATCAGACTAGCTTTGTGAGTGAGTTTGGAACGCCGAGCTAACCTTGGGAGTGAACTTCATGGGAGGATGGAACGTTACCAGGACATCAGAACGGAAATGTTGGCGGTGCCTGTGGGGAAATTAGAAAAGATACTCGAGATGGTGGAGTTTGTAGACGGACATGTACGTTATAGAGCAGTTCAAAACATAGACCTCAAAATCAGGCTGGTCACGATGTTTGGTTAACACAGCTGATACTAAGCGTGCAACTGGTATAAAAAAAAAGTCAATCTATCAATCCCATGTGTGGTTGTATGGTTTCGTACCTCCAGTCTTGAGCGGGGCAATGCTCGGGTGATATCTGTTCTCTTGATTTAACAATGCCATTGTTTGAAAAATATGATCTCACCTACTCATACCCTCAGGAAACAAGCAGACTGCGTCGCCGGCCTCCAATGCCTATAAAATAAGGTCATCTCTGAAGTTTTCAGGAAAGAAAGGTATGACACACCTCCACCAATCTCGCCATGGCTTCAGTATTGTCCGTATCGCCTTCAGGAAAGTCTTTTCGCCTTTTGATGGGAACTGTACCGGCAGCTTCGATGAGCCAGCTGGTGAATGTACGACGGCCAAATTGGGTGGACTTGGCCGTGAGCCGCAGCATATTGCGGATCTGGGGACAAACATCAATGACACGAAGCGCCGCAGTGGTATTAGTGAGGCCTCGTACGCTTGGATCGATAGATGTCACTAGCAGTCTGGACGGGTTGAAAGGACAATTCGGTTCCAGAGATGTTTGAAACTTACAATGCATCGGTAAGTGAGTTGCTATGGTTCGCGCAAACAATGCTTTGAAACCAGATCAAGTCAACGACCCATGCTGGTAATCTCAACTCTAGTCTTACCACGGCTTTCCAGTTCTGGGAATGTAATTCGGATTTTCGATGACGATGGTCCCGTAGAATATTTTGAGTACGAATCGGAAAAGGAGCCTAGAGTATAGTGAGTACCTAGCTTTAGATCTGCCAGCATGGTATAGTACCTGATCAATGTATACGCCCAAGGAGTGACTGGTTCATCACGCATGGCTGATCGGCAGGTGCTGGTTAATCGGAATGAAAGCTCAACCATCGAATGAGGTTGATGACGTGGATTATTCATCGTTGTGGGTCCACATTGGTGCATTCTTCAGCCCAACATCGGGCCGAGGCACGAATAGGGGGTTTTAGTTGCATGAAAGCCTTGCAGACAACGTTCTCGTTGTACAAGAGTAGATCCAGATATTATTTATACAAACTGCACGCATAGAATGCTAAATGGAAAAGACCAAGCTCCGCCGCTCACAAAGTCGACTGCTAGGTCGGCATCCCGGACCGTGGACCTTCGTGACGTCACACCTAGTGTGACCTTTTTTTTGCTCTTTGCACCTCGTGCTACAGTTAAGGCAACTCAGCTCTTCCTTCAAGATGCAACGGGCACTTGAGAAGATACGGCCACATACACTATCATCACTTCCCCACCAGAAGACACCTGCTACTCTCTTACTTGCTCTGGAATCTACCATCGAGGAGCAGAAGACAGAACAGACGGCAACAGCGTACTTCGCCCTGCTTTTGACAACATTAGATGGGAACATTCAAAAACAAAATGTAGATATGGGTGACGGGGATATTCTCCCAGCTCTGCTATATCTACTGGCGACGATTGCCCCGTTTGTATCACAACCAGTCCTTCGATCTAACCTACCAACTGTTCTATCTCTAACAGCACCATTGTTTCCCTCCCTGCTCACGCACGCACCACCTCTCCGATCCCAACTATCCTTATATCATGCAATACTTACTTCCCTCGATCGCTCTCAGCTCGAGCTAAAGGATGTTCGTCAAGCTTTTGCATCCATACTGCAACTTTGTCTCGACCCTCGTCCTAAAGTCCGTAAAAGGGCATCTGACCTTGTAAAAGATGTCCTCGCATCACCTCCCACACCATTACTGCAGCATCCTTATGCAGACCGTGTTGCAGAATGGGTTACGGCGGCGCTTGCCGAAGTCAATCAGAGTCCTCTTTCTCGATCCAAGCAAGGGAAATCCGGTCCGGGCACAGAGCAAGCTATACATCTTTTGGCCTTTCTACGCCCAACTCTCTCATTCCTTCCACCATCCGTAAGTTACCTGAATGTTCATTTCTGTCAATCTCACAAAAAAAACCTCTCCAGTCTTTGCCACCGATATCCACCTTAATCTTGGCCTTACCCCGGCTCCGAAACTCATTTCTCTCTCAAGCCGCGTACTCAGTATTGTCGGATCTTTGTTCCTTGAACAGGGAAGATGATCATTCGCACACGACTACTTCCATCCCTGAAATTCTCAAGGCAATCCTTTCTTTCCCTCCCGCACGCTCGGATGCAGTATTGTCTTCCGCTTGGATCCATCTCATTGGAGAAGCGATGCTGATTTATGGACGAACAAACCAAAGCGAATGTTCTGCAGAAGTCGGCAAGACATGGAAGACAGTGTGGGTGTTTTTAGAATCGACAGATTCTGCAATAAGAAAAGAAGCATCGCATACACTTGGTGTTCTCTCACGATGCTTCACCCTATCCATGATACAAGCCGCAGCCTCAGACGGCGAGAAGGCCGTCGTCGCTAAGGCCATCTCTCAGATTTCCAAGGCACTCGATACTTTGACGTATAATCGCGCGGTCCCCGACCTATTGGCTCTCACTTCATCCTTGATCGAAAATTTGTACTCTTCTGAAGGTAGCACGTCAGCGTTGGTGCAAAAACTGTGTGAACCTCTCGTCAGACAGATTGGTCAACTCAGGACACAGAAAGGTTTCGAATATCGAGAATCAGCTGATTCAACATTGGCCACTGTGACACGAGTTTTGGGACCACAGGCATTGCTGAGCATCCTCCCTCTAAACTTAGAACCTAAAGACAGGTTGGTTGTCCTCGTTCTTATTGGTTCAGATAACATTCTCATCTTCTATGTTTCTAGAGAAGCAGGCAATGAGCCGCGGGCTTATCTTCTACCTTTATTGGTACAACCTCATCCATCGCCGCTTTCTCACTTCGTGGACTATTTCGTTCCCCTCAGCGAGAGGATGTTCGATTTAGAGCAGAAAGCTGAAACAGAAGGACGACAGTCTGAGAGCAAAGTATGGAATGTCCTTGTGGCGCAAACAGTGGGCAGGATTTTCTGGGTACTGCCATGGGACACCAGACTTGGATCAGGTAATTTCACGAACTGATGCAGGAGCTATCACTGACCTACTCAAAATTAAATAGGCACTAACGCAAGCTTTCTCCCAACTTCTCTCGCAGCTCCTGTATAGTCAGCTAGAACTCAGACCCTCTGTCTTAAAGGCACTGAGAACTATGGTGGATTCAAATCGTGCTATTGCGATGTCGACTGAGGGTGCAGTGAACCCAACTCGTATCACTGCCGAATTGGCTAGCCGCAACATCGAATTTCTACGAACGCAAGCGGAGAGTTGGCTTGCCGTCTTCTTCAATGTGTTTGGCAGCGTTAGTAGAGATAGTCGTAACTCTGTTGGGGACGTCATTGCCTCTTGGGTTTCCATAGCTGGAGAATCGGTATGTTGTCTTCCTTAGTCGCACACCCCTTCTAATCTTAAAGATACTAGAACATAGGTAAGGCCTATGCTAACGTTTTTAAAATGTTCAAGGCCAACCTGCGTCAGCCATCCAATGGTTCCAGTGATGACAACACGATCATAATTACTCAGGATCTCCTGATTATGCTTCTCCCTCATCTTTCTACAACCGACGCCATTGCTCTGTTCGCAGTCTGCTTGTCGGAGGAGGTTTTGTGTTCGAAAGTCAATGGTGTGCAAAAGCGAGGCTACAAAATATTATGGAGACTTGTTGAATGTGGCAACATCTCGATAGACACTGAGTCTGTTATCCGTCAATTAGGAGAGTACACCGATGGTCTTGTTCCCTGCTGCGAAGAAGGTGTGTTATGTCTATTCTCATTAATTCTAACAATAACTGATGGCCAACAGGACCGATTCACCCTTTTGGCTGCTTTAATACCTGCAATTTCGCCCTCCGCCATGCATCTTATTCCATCCTTGATACCGGAAGCTGTGCTCGGGACGAAAGAACCTTCTGATAAAGCTAGAAACGCTGCATTCGATCTCATCATCGCTATGGGTAGAAAGATGAGTGAAGGTGGTGTGGTCAAACGCAACATGATCGATGGCATGGACGAGGATTCACAGGAAGATGGTATGTTTTCATTAGTCCGTTCCATGCAAAGCCTCTAACGTACGATAATCAGCCACCTGCGAATATCGAAGAGTTCATGATGATGGTATCTGGCGGACTCGCGGGTGCAACGCCCCACATGATCAGTGCAACTGTAACCGCATTATCGCGTTTGGTATTCGAGTTCAAAGGTATGTGCGCTTATACGATGCCCTTCCCCTCTAATCAAATTATTAGACCCTATATCGATACAAATGCACACCGAAATATTCACTACCCTTCTTGTGTTCCTCACTTCTGCAAACCGAGAGATAGTCAAATCGATTCTTGGCTTTGTAAAACTCGCTATTCACTCACTTCCCGTCGAAATTATCCGGCCACATCTGAAAGTTCTCGTCCCTGGTCTGCTTGGTTGGTCACATGATCACAAGAACCATTTCAAGGCCAAGGTCCGTCATATCTTCGAACGAATGTTGAGAAGGTTCTCTTGGGAGGAGGTGCACACATGTGCTGGCGAAGAGGAAGCTGCAAAGGTTATAATAAATATCAAGAAACGGAAGGAACGCGCCAAACGCAAGAAAGCCAATAAGGAGGAAAGTGACAATGAAGTATGTCGTTCCATCATCCAACCCCGTTTATGTTTGTTAATATCCTCGCCAGACTCCGGTCAAAGCCACAACCGGCGATGCTTTTGAAGACGTCTTATACGGCAGTGAAAGCGAGCTCGAGGATAGTGACGATGAACGAGAACCGACACAGACAACAAATAAACGGAACCAACGGAAATTTGAGGGATCCCGCTTGCGGATGGACAATGACGAGCCTATGGATCTACTCCAAGGGACGGCGTCTCGTGTCACTAGTTAGCGTTCTTTGCATTCTCGTATCCTACAATTTTGACCTTTTGCAACAGACGTACAATCAAGTCGACGTCGAAAACCTGGACAAGAAGCCTCGCGCTTCAAGACGGACGACGACACTGGAAAATTGATCATAGATGACTCGGACGACGACGAAGCAGACGATGCAAAGGCCGATGTCGCTGGTGAAGCCTATCGTGAGAGTCTTACATCTGTAGATGGTTTCAAGCGAGGGGCCAACGGCCGGGTCAAGTTCAACAAGGACACCAAAAAACGAAGACGAGAGGATGGTGCCATCGATGAGGATGTCGAGATGGGGGAAGGCGACATCTCTACCAAAGTCCAGAAATCCAAACGAAACAGTGATATGAAGATCGGTCATGAATTCAAAGCGAAGGTATGGTGCCCTTAATCTACTGTTTTAATCTACTGTCATTGCATTACTGATTTGAACTTGCAGAGAGCTGGCGGGGACGTGAAAAAGGGTGGTCTGGATCCGCATGCATATTTGACTCTTTCCCAGGCATCAAAAAGGGGGGGGAGGAAGGGCCAGCCGCGGATGGGAATAACAGGAAAACGTTGATTTTGGTAGATATGGTTTTCTTCGCGCCACTTAGAGACGGTGCATAATATAATGTACATCTTTGATTTGTGTATAATGATTGGAAGGCGCAATGATAGTTATGGTACAAGTTATGCTCTCGAGTACGAATAACTCTCGAACATCAACCATACAATGTCTGATCGTGCGGTGTCCCAAACAGGCCTTGATTCCAGCTACTGGGTTGTTTCCATTCCCCAATATTAGACTCTATCCCAGCCACTTTTGCGGCAACGATGGCCAGCATGTGCGCGTCCGCTCTATTGTCACCTTCCAAGGCAAACTGAAGTAACGCTAATGTTGGAATCGTCCATTCGCGGGGCAGAGATGCTAGGGTACGACGCGTCAAGCCACCACCGGGAATGAATGGAATGTCTGGTTCATTTTTCTCGTTTTGTGGCCGTTGTGGGACAGGGGATAAATATTTTGGTATCATTAGATCGCGAATTGGGAAAGCAGGGGTGTTTTGGGGTTGAATGTAGTAGATCGGTGTCCTATTGAATGTTAACTAGTTAACTTCTAGAAAGTACCTGCACATACATCATCTGCGCATCAGTCCGGTTCGACAGGTCAACGCCGGAGAGAAAAATGATAGACGACACTGCAGATTCCTTGAAGAAGTTAAGCAAAGCGTCGACGAACTCTTGTTTTCGTGACTATTCTGGATGAGTTCTGATTTTTACACCGGAGAGAAGGAAGCACGCTAACTTTAAGTGTTGGAGACCTTTGTTGGAGGACAAGCAGATCTACATCATCCCTGCCGTACACTTGAATTATTTAGCTCTAATGTCTTGGATAGCACAGACGAATGAACGTACATTCGAATGGTGTACTTATACCCTCACCATCATCGTCCCTTCCACCCACGGCGGGAATGAAGAAAGAAGGATCGAATGCTCCCAGTGAATGTAGAGAAAGTGAAGCGATGAGAAGGTCAGCAGCGAGTTGAGAGACGTTGGCAGTGGATACGATAGGCTGAGGATACTTTGAGAAGATTTAGTAGGGTAAGAAAGGGAGTACAGACGACGATGAGAATTTTGTTGAGCTTTGTGTTTACTGCGGGGTTGTAAAAAGGCATGACCGTTGGTGGAAAGGGCAGAACACGACGCGTGTCGATCGCCGATCGCGGCACCTGACGCCTGAGGCTAGTATATGTCGCTTTTCTACCTTACAGGGACTCGCCATCATTGATTCGTTCCCACACGGCAGATGATGAGTACAGTGATAGTGAGATGACTGTATTGTTATCTCCCGCCATTGGAAATGCCCAAGTTCAAGGTGGCAATATGGTTTGTGTCCAACTGTGTATCGAAGTTCGCGAGTAGTACTAACATTTCATGTCGTACTCAGTGGTGGTGGCATAAGTGGACTGTGCCTTGCGGTCCTTCTTTGCCAAGATCCTAACATTCAGGTAGACATGTACGAGAGTGCCAGTCGATTCGCTGAAATCGGTGCTGTCCGTCTATATGTCGCCTGAGCCAGCGCGCTTGCTGATGTTTTACCCCACAAGGGAGTGATGATATGGTCGCGCACATGGAAAATCTTCGAATCTATTGGATTGGCAGAAGACTTTTCCCGTATTGCACATTCTCCTCCTGATGGATCGATCGGTAGGGTAATGTCGTGACCATGCACGGCTTACATGCTAGACCAATTTTTGCAGGCGTTGGCTTTGACTACAGAAGGTCTGACCAGGCTGAGGAAGGGTTTCGGTTTCATCTCGTCGAGATGGCATGTGAGATCTTCATATACCCCAAGTTGTGTTTTCTGTTATGACAAGTTTCTCAGATGGATGTATTCGCTTCCACCGGGCTCATTTCCTCGACGTCCTGGTCAATCGCTTGCCTCCTGGAGTAGCTCACTTTGGTAAGCGACTAGCTGCCTATTCTGAGGATTCCGAGGCAGCAACCGTAACACTGAACTTTGCCGACGGGACTACGGAAATTTGTGATTTACTTGTAGGCTGTGATGGCATCAAGTCCACCGTCCGCAAACAAATGTTTGCTGAAGAAGGCGGGCATGACCCTGTATTCACAGGATCGATTGCGTACAGAGGTCTTATTCCTGTGTCAGCCCTGTGTTCCAATGGAGCAGCACATCGCACCGTCTCGACACCAATGATGGTAATTGCTTCTTTAAACCATCAAGTTGTTTTCTCATTTTTCTTCGTAGTATTGCGGCAAGAACAAGGTACATGTGATTAGCTGTATATGCGTTCTTCATCAACATCTTGCAGCACGTCGTCAGCTATTCGATTTCACAAGGATCTATTGTCAATGTCATCACGTTTAGGTCTGAACCTGAGAAGGAGGGTTCCACCTATCACGACACTACGTGGGTCACAGAATGCTCTCGACAAGAGCTTCTCAGCTGCTACGCTGGCTGGGAGCCGGAGGTCGTTGAGATGCTTCAAGTTGGCGTGTATCTCTACGCGTCTTTCCTGGAACTAACAGACTGATAGCTGATTGAAGCCCCCACGCGCTGGGCGTTGCATCACTTGCCTCCTCTGCCTCATTTTGTCAAAAGAAGGGCAGTTTTAGTTGGCGATGCGGTGCGTGTTGTCGGACACATGCCAAAGAGATTTCTTCTGATTTTGTTGGCTACCTAAAGGCCCACGCAATGTCGCCCCACCAAGGCGCTGGTGCTGGTCAAGCTATTGA
This sequence comes from Armillaria novae-zelandiae, assembly GCA_030435655.1. Taxonomy (NCBI): domain Eukaryota; kingdom Fungi; phylum Basidiomycota; class Agaricomycetes; order Agaricales; family Physalacriaceae; genus Armillaria; species Armillaria novae-zelandiae. The sequence continues at coordinate 404,292 of JAUEPR010000004.1, read as the reverse complement.
GGGACTTTCTATATTTCATGTAGTTTGCTATATTCTGACATGGTCTCTTAGGATGCATTCGTCCTTGCTCATCTACTCAAGAAATCTACGTCATCAACTCTTCATCTTGCATGCGAAGCTTATCAGCATGTCCGACTACCGCTTGCTAATCGGGTCCTCCATGGGTCCTACGAATCTGGAATGATGTACGAGTTCGCTAGCGAGTTTGGGGATGACTATCATAAACTAGGACCTGCTATAGAAAAGCAGTGGGCTTGGATAGATGAGACGGAACCAGTAGAAGATTTGAAAAGGGCAGAGGAATATTTTGAGTCATTGTTGTCTTATATGTGATTTTACTGCTTCAACTTCTCGACTAATTGAGGTATTACCTCGTACAAATCGGCCACAAGTCCGACGTCAGCAACCTGGAAGATTGGCGCATCAGGGTCCTAAAAATGAGTGACGGAGCAGTGAGTAAGTATGAATTTGAAAGGCAATGTGAAATGGACCTTGTTCACGGCGACAATAAGTTTCGAGTCCTTCATTCCAGCCAGATGCTGAATGGCACCGGAGATCCCGAACGCCATGTAAAGTTCTGGCGCGACAACCTTGCCTGTCTGGCCCACCTGCAACGAGTTGTCTGCGTAACCCGCATCAACAGCGGCGCGTGAAGCACCGACAGCAGCACCCAGGACGTCAGCCAATGGATAGAGCGTGGCCTCGAATGTTTCAGCGTTCTTCAAAGGACGTCCGCCAGAAATGACTCGACTCGCGACGCCAAGGTCTGGACGATCGGACTTTGTCAGGGAAGTTTTGACGTGTTCAGTGGGTGTGTCTGAAACAGCTACGGGGTCGACTTCTTGGACGTCGACGCTCGCAGTGTCGTCGGACGGGGCTGCGGTAAAAGAAGTCCCTCTGACGGTAAAGAACTTGATGGGTATTGACGATGACGCTTTGACGGTGGCAATTGCGTTTCCGGCGTAGATGGGACGGGTAAAAGTGGTGCTGTTTGAAGCAGCGTCGTGTTCAAGGGATGTGATATCAGAAACTGCAGGAACATCGAGCTGGGCAGCTACGCGGGGCAGAAGTGACTTGGCAAAGGACGATGTGGCTGACACGACATGAGTATATGGCGTGTTTCCCAGCACTGCAGTAAGAAGGGGCGAGACTGTCTCTGGTACTGGAGCTGAATAAAGTTCGGATGTCGAGTGCAGCAGCCCTGTAAGGCCCTTGAGTCTGTATCTCTGTTTAGCATGTAGTGGGCAGTATCTTGGCGCATAGAACCCACTTTTTAGCCTTGTCCACTACGGATGCCCCGTCCGGACCCGATATGATGAGACCAGTGACTTGACCTCCCAAGTGGGTCGCGGCAGTGAGGGCAGATAGAGAGCCCGAGTCCAGGACACCTGCACGATGCTCAAGCAAGACAAGGGCATGCGGCGAAGCTGGCGTTGCATACGCACGGACCAGAGGGCGAGATACACGGCGCACGGCTCCGAGTCGCAACATAGTGGGTAAAGACAGAGTTGTCCCGAGTCGGCTTTCATCGGGCCGGTGCTTGTCGGTTTCTATACTCGGAGCGGGGTGGTAATCACAAGCTCCGCTACCCCATTATCTCACGGCGGCGGTCTGCTTAGGCATATCACTGCTTTCACCGTCACGCCATCACTTCCCTTCCCTAACTATCTTTTCTTCTGACCACCATGTCCTTCCAGTCGCTCATTTCTGGCTCTGAATGCGCTGCTCCTGCAAACCCGCTCAACCAGGTCCTCAAGCATACAGATGGTGATCGTAGTCTGCAACAGGTGCGATTCCTGATCATCAAAACATTCATTTATTGGAACTTTATCTCAGGATCGTCTTGCAGGACCATCGTCATCAAGGGTAGGCCGATTTCTGTCCTGTAATCGGCTCCAATTTAATCAAATCTAGCTTCAATTTCTCCCTACGACGTCAGTTCCCGCTGCCAGTGAACAAGATCTTGCCCTTGCTCGTCAGTTCTTCGAAGCGAACGGTGCTGGACCAGCATTTCGGCCCGCCTTCTCCGTTCCTGGACCTGCTTTGGCTGGTCCAGCTGCACCAGAGTTCAACGAAGCATGGGTAACGGAGCAACAGGCGCGCTTGCGACATTTTGAATCCCAGAAGGCCCAGAGTCCTTGGGCGACAGAATTCGGGTCGTCGAAATTCCTCCCGCAGGGTCCGTCCACCCCTCAGAGTCTCGCTGGTCCACAAGATTGTAGGTTGACCTAAATTTTTCTTCTGCATTTTCAATTAACGAAAACAGTCCAACAAAATTCGTCATACGCGCCTTCAATGGGGATGTATTCTCCACAAATGACGGGGATGTATGGGATGGGCATGGGCATGAATATGAACATGTACCAAGGCCCTAATGCAAATTACGTGGTGGACCAAGGCAAAGGGAAGGCAAGGAGTCGAGACGCTGACTTTGATGCTGCTTTCGAGCAGGCCGCCTCTCTCGTCCCAACCCAGACGACCGAAGCTCGGATCGTCGAGCTCGAAGACGTGTCGGATCTCAACGAAGCTTTTGAACAGGTACATTTGGAACCTACCCAAGCAGAACCTAGGAATGAGTTCAGAAAGTACGTCGGGACTAGCATTTTGTCACGACAATAATGTCAATTTCCTTCAGGGTATGGGACCATCTTCAAAATTCTGATCTTCCTCCGCCAAAAGAAGATTTGGCCAAATGGGAAGCTGAATTTAATCAACTGATGAATTCACAGAGAGAAGATGACCTTGATTATGACTTTAGTAAAGTTATAGAGAATACATGGCAACAAGGCGTGGACAACGACCGACAAGAGAATGTTGGGCCTGAACCAATCAAGTTTGATAGTGAAGGGATCCCTATCTTGGGCAATTATATTTTTGGTATGAATAATTCTCTTCAATGTAGTTCAATGACACGAATTCTTTTATAGAACCTAACAACAAGTATCTAACGTCGACATCAACCAGCTCGCCCCTGGCAGAGGCCAAAGCACTGTTAGAACGAAATGGCTCTTTATCGGAAGCTGCTCTTCTCCTAGAAGCTGCTGTCCAGAAAGGGGATCTTGGGGAAGGTGGATACGAGACATGGATATTACTAGGAGAAACTCGTAATATGGATGAACGTGAAGAGGCTGGCATGCGCGCCCTGACGGAAGGAGTCAAGAGGGCTGAGGCTGTCGGTGCTGCTGGCGCTGGAATGCTGGTAATGCTGTGGTTTCCCGGACTTGAACGTTACTCATCCATTCTACAGTCTCTCGCGATATCCTTTACGAACGAGTCATACGAACGGGCCGCCCATACCATGCTCCTTCGCTGGATAACTGCTCGATACCCTTCCCATCACGTCCCTCAAGATACATTCCGAGCCACACAACACACTGCATGGGATGCTAACAGCCGAATAACGGAAGTGTTCCTTGATCTCGCTCGAACGCAGCACAACCAAGGTGCAATGGAAGCAGAAGTACAGATTGCCCTGGGCGTTCTGTTTTACTCCACAAATGACTACGATAGGGCAAAAGATTGTTTTCAGTCTGCGCTTTCCCTGAGACCACAAGACTATCTGTTGTGGAACAGGTTGGGGTCGTCATTATCAAACGGGAACAAGCCAGAAGAAGCTTTAGGTGCCTATAGAGAGGCTTTGCAACTAAGACCTACATATACGCGAGCAATATACAATGTGGGAGTAGCATGTGAGTGTCGTCTTTCCAGCGTATAATGTGTTCATTCATGACTACCTCAGGTTTGAATATTGGTGCACACAAAGAAGCTGCTGAGCATTTCCTGAGCGCGTTATCGATGCAAGAGCAGAGCGCTGGAGAAACCAGTGATCAGTTGTGGTTTACGCTTCGTAGGGCTTTGATGTCAATGGCAAGTGCTGCCTCTGCACCCATCTTATCTTCTGATCTTCTGACATTCACTTAGGATCGCGCAGACCTTGCGGACCGGGCTAAAGCTGGGACGAGCCTTGAGTCTTTCCGCAAAGAGGGTTTCGATTTCTAGTGGCGTGTGCAGTCTATAAATATAAAACATACAAGTTGAAGTTCTTGAAATGGTCAAACGTTGATTGGTTCGTCGGACCGAACACACACACGTGAGGCTATCATGAGAACTCCAGTGGGTTTACTTAAATACGGAATCTATTTTCGAATGTGCCTCCTGCTTTCTCTCTCTGCGCAATGTCGGTCGAAATGTCAAGCTCTTAATTCCTTCTTTCATGAGGTTTTGACGATCTGATTATTCTCCAGCCGTACCATCCCGAAAGCTTCGACAGGCGAAGTAAAAATAAACAGAACCTCATGTGCTCTGACGCAAGTAAGCTAAACATCCTATTCTTATTTGCAGCTACAAAAGTCGTCCAGGATAAGGTAAAAATCTCGTCGCATGAATTTCAGGACAGAATTGACGTCAATACGTTATAGGCGAGAGGTGGAGCACAGGCTATGCGTAAGTTGAATTTCGACACCTGTGTGGAAAGTGCTTATTATATGCGGGTCAGTTTATGCCATTGGATTGACGGAGGATGACATGAATAAGCCACAAGTATAGGCATTCCCACACTCAACTACCAAAATGCACTGACATATTATTAGATCGGAATCTCCTCCGTATGGTGGGAAGGTGCGTCCAAGTGTTCGCGCGTTATACCATCAGCTTCCGACCAGTGACATAGGGAATCCATGCAACTCCCACCTTGTATGCTGTATTCGTTTCCAACGAACATCCTGGACTGAATCGGAGCCACATATAGCTCAACCTTGCGAATCATGTCAAGGCGGGATGCCAAGATGAGGGTCTTGTTGGGCTGATGTTCAACACCATTGGCGTGAGGTATGGGAGGTTTTTTGTTCGTTGTATCGTTCTTAACTTTGTTCATAGCGATGGTATCACGATGGGCACTGACGGTATGATATTTTAACTCTAACGGTTCTCTACGTGATTTACTGACTCTTTGTGTTATTAGGAATGCGATACTCGTATGTCCTACTTACTTTGTGTATCTGTTATGCTTTATAACCAGGAAACCAGTCTCCCGAGTCGTGACATTATCGCCGATTCAATCGAAGCAGTACTTGACTCTTTTAATTTTCAATCCGACGTCTGGAACTGATGATTTTCCGGACTTCTAATAGGTCGTTATGGTATGCATTTAATTTGTTTGTTCATAAAGAAAAGCTGAAGGGAAAAAGGCCCAACACTATGATGGGAATATATCCATCCCAGGATGCGACAAGAATATGCCAGGTTGTCTAATGGCTGCTGTACGTCACAACAGACCGACAGTAATCGTCTATGGTGGTACGATCCAGGCGGGAACGCGACATGTAGGTTCGTGTCTTGTTTTTCACGGTCACCTGTGTGCCTTGTTCACTTGTGTGTAGATTGTCCTTCTATGGGGTATAAGAAAGGTGGTACCGTCAACATCTCGGATGCTTTCGAGTCCTACGGTATGTGTGGCCCATAAGCTGACCGAGATGAGTAATTCTATGATCTTGACTAGGGGCCTTTTCGGTTGGTCAAATTAGCGACGAGGAACGATTTGATGTCGTTCGCCATGCCTGTCCTGGCGCTGGCGCTTGTGGTGGAATGTATACGTAGGCCGTTACAAGAATCGCTTTGTTGACATTCCCTGCATTCACTTTACTATAGCGCCAACACGATGAGCTCTGCATTGGAGGTCCTTGGCATGTCTTTGCCATACTCCTCGAGCACCCCCGCTGTTTATCCAGGTGAGTATTTTCCCTTCTGTTACAAGCAGCATGTCACGCCTTGCTGTAGAGAAAGTGCAGGAGTGTGCCAAGGCAGCGAAGTATCTGAAGAAGTTGTTGGAACATGATATCAAACCCAGGCATGTCACTTCAAGATGTCGGCCAGCTTGATATTCATTCTGGAAAAAGGGACATATTGACCCGACAATCCTTCTTGAATGCCATCGTCATGGTCAACATACTCGGCGGCTCCACGAATTCAGTGAGGTCCCTCTTTTTCGTGGCATGTAACACGGCCCTAATGACGACAGGTTCTTCATTTCTTGGCGATGGCTAGAGCAGCAGATATTGAGGTACGCTCCTCAATGATAGCTTCTGTTTTGAAGTTGACATTCGTTTCAATGTAGCTGTCAGTGGACGACTTCCAAACGATTTCTGACAAGACTCCATACATCGCAGATCTCAAGTAAGTTTTGTACCTGACATGGTGGCGTACTAATTTTCCGCAGACCGTCCGGGAAGTATTACATGGAGGATGTTCACCGGGTCGGAGGCATCCCTGCGATCCTCAAGTATCTACTCAACCATACTGATCTCATCGATGGTTCACAACTTACAGTAACCGGGAAGACCCTCGCACAAAACCTAGAGGACGTCGAAGAGCTTTCTTTCGATAATCAAGATGTCATCAAGAAACTTGACGATCCTATCAAGAAGACTGGCCATCTCACGATCCTCCGAGGCAACCTTGCACCTGGGACGGCCGTTGCAAAACTCACTGGCAAGGAAGGTCTACGTTTCGAGGTATGTAGCATCCATCTCTCTTTTGAAAATATGCACATCATCCGACAGGGTACGGCCAAATGCTTCGATAGGCGGGTTCCTTGTTCACTTACCTAGAGTACTCTTTGCTAAACTTCGACTATAGCCTTGAAGGGTTCTTCCCTGCCTTGGAAGCTGGCGAGATCAAGCCGGGCATGGTGTTGATCTTCAGGTATCAAGGTCCCAAAGGTGGGTGTCAGTGAGCGTCATAGGCGTTCATCTTGAAATGATGCGGTTTCTTCTACAGGCGCGCCGGGAATGCCAGAGGTGTGTTTCCAGTATTCTTCGTTGAATTCTGCGTTTGTTGAAGGGCTTGATAGATGCTAGGTATGATGTCCATTTGTTAGCTCACTGCTACTTCTTTGACGTTGACGACAAAGGGCCAACCGCTGCCCTTGCGGGTGCCGGTCTGAGTACAAGCACTGCTTTGATTACCGACGGAAGATTCTCCGGTAGGTGTTGGCAATTTTAGGTCTAAAAACGTTACACTGTTTCTATAGGAGCGAGTCGAGGCTTCATTATAGGCCATGTTGTTCCGGAGGCCCGTCTTGGAGGATCTATTGCTCTAGTCAAGGATGGAGACGCGATTGTCATCGATTCTGTGAAGAGGACGATCGATTGGTTAGTTGGTGAAGAAGAGCAGGAAAGGCGCCAGAAAGAATGGGATGCTTCGGACAAGAAGGAGCTTAACGTGAAGAGAGGAATTTTGTTCCGATACGCGAGGGATGTTGCGGTAAGTCAGATCACCGATAGACTTCATTCTCCATGACTGATGTCCTCATAGCCCGCCAACGTTGGAGCATATTGTGACTGAAATGAGAGATAGAAAGCAGGGGTAGTCATTAAAAGAATACAATAATATGATACTGTCGTCACAAAGAAAAGCGTTTAACATTATGAGGCGCCTTCACTCTGATAGCAAGTGAAAACTCACGATAACATGTCGTCAACAATCCTCGCCTCTGGCTTGCTCTCGCTCCTCGTCGCGAAGGAGGGGCCGGTCCTGGGCCACAACTGCAACATCAGAACGAGAATGAGCCGGGTTTAAACGCTCTAATTCTGAGGATTTCTCCCGTTCAGGGAAAGCGTGCTCGCCTGGCTTTCGTATTCCGATGATGACTGCGGGGTCAGGGGGGATTACAACCGGTTCTTCCTCTTCCTTTGGCTTCTTGTGGACCTTGGGGGCAGCAAGGCCGGCCTCTACAGCGCGTTTCGCTTTCTTTTTCTTTGACCTTTTTATGAAATATATGGTGAAACCGATGATCCAAGCTATACCCATTAGACCGCCGCAGATACTACCTGCAATAATGGGTGTTTTCGCCTTTTGTCTGTGGTGACAACATCAGCACTTTGAAGCGATAAAAGGGCAGGATTGTACCCATGCAGAGAAGCGGCTTCAGATGAGGAGACATCGCGTATGAAATGGAGGGTACGGGTAGCTGCTAGAAGGGACGGGTGATAAATAGCATTCTTGTGTTGAGAACGGGATACACGAACCATTAAGAGGGGGCATAGCTTGTCAGGGAATGGGAGTAATAGATGTGGGTAAACAAAAGAAGTCTATAGGATCATGAAGTAGCACGTTAAGTACAGACTTGGTCACGGTGGGTGGCAGCGGCAAGTTGCAACACAGGTTAATTGTTTGTATGACGTAATCTGCATCCATTTTTAGATGTCTTTCAAAGTCACTTTGGAATTCGCTGACATCTGTAGAAATATAGGCATTGCGTCTGCAAGCCCAGCTGAACATATCCGAAGAAATATGTACGCTAGGTTCCTTCCTGGCACTTTCTTGGCGAGTAATCTGTGTCGAACCATAATTACTAGCGGTGATCCTCGGTGATTCCTGGAGCGGGCTAGCCCGCGCTAAGCCCGTCTTCGGAATACACGTAATATCGTATATCATTCAAATGTACCCCTGAGGAAAGATTTTGCATGTATAGCTTACCTGGTTCAGCGGCTTGACTCCCCCCTTGAATCACTTCGAATGGCTGTAATGGTGCGCGACATCGCCGCTGGTCCTTTCACTACGCAAGTCATCGGGACTTTGAATAATCTATAGCCGTTTGTCCGGGTTGCAGATAATCTCTAATACGACCCGGTGCGGCAGAGATGTCAGAGATGTGTCCCTACATCTCCTGGCTCTAGTGAAGTGCCTGCAACTTGAAGGTCATGAACACTTTCTAGTCCAACCCCCCTCAGAATCTTCCCGGCGCCTTCGCTCTTAACTGCCTCCAGTTCTCTCTCGCTCTTCACCAAGAGCATCCCCGCATAACCAAGGGCATTGACGCTCAGGTTATCCCCTGTTTCTTGAAGCACAAAGTTTTCCTCCCGCCGGGGAATAACGTGCAAGTGTTCCAGCGTAATAATCACATTGTAGGAGGGCTTCCCGGCGGGATATTCCGGCGCGTGTCTGATGGTGGAAATCGCGAGATCTAGGAGCGAGAGGAAGGCCGCAGATAATACTTGCTCGATCTTGTCTGTGGACTTGGATGAAAGGCGTTGAGGAAAGCGATAAATGTGATTCGCATAGGGCAGCGATGTCAGGGAGAAGGGCTTGTCTGTCATCGAGATGCTTAGATATATCATTGGGGCAAGGTAACGAGTGTACTAGCCTGGCGCCTCCAGTGTCACGGCTCTTGCCAAGGCTTCAATCGGGGGACCATCATCGTCTTCGACGGTGATGAGCTGGATGTGCTTGTGAGGTTGACTGGCGCCGCTTAGGTTTCCACCTACGCTTCGTCTTAAAGTAGTAGCAAAGGATAAATAGAAGACCTTACAGTTATAGAACGCAAACATATTCTGTCGGGCTTTATACGCTGCTGTAAGAAGCGCGTATGTTTGTACAAGGTCATCCGGGACGAGTGGTAGGGACTGGGACTTGAATTCTAGAGGGATTTTGAATTATTGCGGTTTATGTACGGTAGCGAAAGAGGAGACCTTTAGTGACAAGTAAGAAGTGGCCCCGAAGTATGGAATATTTGTTCATCTGTGAAAGAGCTATCAGATTGCCAAGTGTCATGGCATGAATAGCTCACCAATACAACGTACTCCTCCTCTTGGTCCTCATTTCTCAGATAACCAACAAACAGATTGGGGTTATATGGCGGATTGAATGGATCAGGGCGCTGGTCCGAGTTGTTGGGGACCGCATCTGCCGTATGGAAGTCGGGCGAAGGAAGCTGCGGTTTCTTCTGTAGAGCAGGACACAAGCGAATCTCATACTACATAGCGGAGTGGTCGAACAAAAACTCGGCACTGTGAACTTGGTGACACACCTCCACACCTCCCTCTGGATGTTTATGGACGGTGGAGGGAAAGAACAGAAGATCTCCAGAGTTCACCGCATTGTCGAAACTGGATGGTATCTTTGCGATTATCTCAGAGGGAAGCATCGAACGCAAGGGAAAGTACAGAAATGGAATGCGGTGCTAAATCGTCCTTGCTAATCACGCTGTGTGATTCAAATCCATTGCAACACTTTACAATGTATAAACGAGGGAGAAAAGGATATATGTAAAGATGGGCCGAGTAGAAAACATGTTCAACTAAACGGCAGCAGAATGCCCAACCAGTGGACCCCTCCTCCTGCCCAATGAACCGGAAACAATGGCAGCGAACGATCAGGCCACCCCACCCTTTCCTCTGTTCATCTTCGCTTCCTCCATTTGCTCTCCGAGTAATTGAGCACGAGTATAACAAACCACCGCTATGAGAGACCATAAGCTAGCATTTGTGCCCTAATAGCAAGTTACTGGCTAAGTCGAGCTTTATAAAGGCAGTCACGGTGGCAGCATACCTGATAATACAGGACCGTCAAGAAAGCCTGGAATAGCAGTAAGACGATCCTGAAAACAAAGCTCCGGTAGATAGCCAGAGCCTTGAACTGGGGGAGTGGATATTCCACGACCACCAAGAATGTACCGATGATCATAGTGAAGATCTGAATAACCGGTGCCTTGACGATGAGACTAATAAACACTGCAGCACCCGGCGCAGGCCTTGAGACTTGGTGAGAAAGATTCAGTTTGCAGAGGACGACCACATACTGTATTCCTCCTGGATCCCTGATAATGCCTCCAACAAAGTCCCAAAAGAATTTCCTGTAGAATATCCCAAAGAATGCGGACCACACAGCATCTGAGGATACGTCAGAGAAGGTCGAATGTACGGGACTGAAATGACTTGCAAATGCTGGCAGAGATAGAGACAAAACGAGCGAAGTCGTGCCAGATGAGATTCCCCATTCTTGAGATGAGTTGCTTCAAGGGTCCTACTTCGAGTATTTGCGGAGAGCTCGCGGCAAAATGTTTGAAGAGCAAGGAAGACTAGCTTCAACAAGCAGAAGGAGGGATAATTGCAGAAAAAAGAAGGTGAACAGGTAAAAAGAGCGCAGCTCGAAAATGAGAAAGGAGTGAAGAAAGACGAACAAGATTGGCCCTAGTGCTTGTTCGTAACGACGGATTGGCAGATGTCGGGATTTGAATTTCGGAGACTGCCACATGGCAGTTGCCACCCACCTTGATCTCGGGGTTCTCGGTGAGTCTGGCTTCAATTCTGGCTTATTCCTACTGGGGCTCTGTTGCTGGGTCCACGCAGTTTGGAAAGATAGGACATCGGAAGTATCTCATGTTTAAACCTCTCATTTAATCAACAAATAGAAGTTGCTACCAAGTAAAATAATTAAAAAGGCTGGGGTTGGTCCCTCGATCTCATCAGCTTACGCGGATCTTCGAAGGTCTGCACAATCTGCGGTATACATTTAGTCTGAGAATCGTTGCGAACAAAGAACACACACGACTGGCATTCCCGCACCAAGCCGGCTTGGTGGTTGAGGCACCTTCAACGTAGGCACTGTTCGAGTGATTGGAGTCGTAGACGTTGCAGAAACCATACTCTGGGTTCTAGAGTGGACCCAATCACTACTTCCACCGCTGTAGTAACTTGGGGCGATGCTGAGCCGTGATTGATAACGAAGTGTGCGAAGAGGCTCTAGTCGTCGAAGCGGCGCGTTATCATCCGGTTGAAGCATCTCCCCCCATTGCATAGGAAGGTCCAGTGTGCTCGGAGAAACAGCATCATCTCTGGGTTTGGTCAAGCGCTTGCGGCGATAGAGAAGTAGCAAAAGGGCTGCAAGGAGCGCCATTCCACCTACACCACCAAGAACCGCACCAACGATCGTGCCAGTTGAGACGCTGTTGCTATCTGGTGGAGATGCGCCACTTGGTCTATGGATGCACATTAATTCAGGACAAATACTGATAAGAGATCACCAACAGAGAGGACGCAACAGGATGACGGGCTCCATTGACAGGGCCCGCTTCGTTATTCGACCCATTAGAAGAGTAAACGATAATGGCATCAATATCGATAAACGGTCCAGTATATGGTTCCCTGTATGCAGAGATGGTGATCGTATGATTGTCTGGTCCAAGGCCATTGGAAAAGTACTAAGAGAGATGCGTCAGCGAATTGGCCTAATTAATTGGACTTTTCTTACCAAAAGAATCTGCAAACGTAACATGAGCAGTTGCATTGACTAAAAAAATGTGAACTTCGCGTACCCCTGGGTGGAGCGAAGATACAAAACCGTCTGAACCCCCGGAAAATGTCGTCTCCTGGCCATCTATCGAAACCCGAATGTTTGCATGATCCGGCGAAACAGTACCATAAAGTGCAACTGCATCTCCCGTGAAGGACAGCGACGCACTGGCGTCGGTAACATTAGTAAAACTAAAGACGGTGTGAACACTGTGAAGTATTGAAGGGGCGCGTTGAGAAAGTGATCCTACTGCAAAGTTCTGTTTATGAAAGCGGGCTTGTCGTTGATGCTCCAATCAGACTCTGAAGGGAGATAAGAAATGTGCGAGTCGACATCATCAAACGGAATTGTAATGAGCCCGGGACTAGATGAAGGTTATGTTTGGAAGGAGAATAAACCAAATCCTTTCGTACCCTGATCCTATCTCGCATTCAATATCGATATAATCGATATCGATGGCCGGGCCAGTGTTGGTGATGACAGCGGTATGGTTACCGTTAGATAGACCAGAAGCAGTAGCTAACAGTCGCCTGGTCGAGGCTTGAATTTCACTAGCATTTCCTTTGGAAAGGCTTTGACTGTCAAGGGATACAGTATAAGACCCATAGGTAGGTCTGTGTCCACCGTAGATGGTTAAACCGGTGCCTGGTGCGCGTAAATTAAAGATAGAAGCGAATGGAGGCATTTATACTCACCGTGAAAAGATATTGTAGCTGTTGCACCCTCCGTAGAAGTGGTATGCAAAGACACGCCAGAATAGTTCTATTGATTTATATGTGTCAGAAGAAGTTTATAGACGTGGAAACAAACTTGCAGGGAGAAAAGAATCGTCATTTGGGGAATCGGTCCAAGCACCCGCAGGGCTGTAGAAAATCAAAGGCGAGCCGTCCTCGACTGCAGCCAAGTAAGAAACGTGACTCGGGAGCGCTATGAGCCCGAACCATACCGGTCAAATTCAAAGATGCCATCAAGGCCTGAGGCAGAAAAAATCGAAACCCAGAACAAAGGAGGGGAAGAAAGGATGGAGGAAGCAATAAAGGCGCTGAGTGGGTTCAAGAAGCCCGCCCGAACATATCCTTGTGGTCGATCTATACAGGCGGAATGATACGCCAGGAGCATCTGTCATACGGTCTCGATGAACTGATGCGTGCAGCAAGTACTGTTTGATCGACAAGTTCAAAGCGAAGGGCCATCAATCGGTGATGGCGACGGACGCTGTAGAGGTCCGGCATCGTTGCATTCCAAGTAGCAGCAGCGCACGGTCCAAACGATATAGAATAGAAATAATGAGAAAGCACACAAACTCTTCGTTAATTCAAAGACGAAGATCATTGGCGAAACACGAGCAAACAGCAATATAAGCTCTTAGCTCTAATTTTATATAAATGCTGTGTCGTCCACCCACCACTCGTATATGCCATCCAAAACGAAACCGGCCGATTCCAAGGCCACGAACACCAAAACTTCTGTCTCACGAGATTTGATATCTCTGGGTTCGAGGCATCTAACAGAGAGGCGTGGAAAGCGCGGCGATGATGCGCTTGCCAAGGAGAGACCTACCACTACTCGAGCCCTGGTTCTGCGGGACGGAAAATTTGGCGCGAGAGGGACCGGGGAAGTGATTGCCGTGTCAAGGCTGACTGGAAGGGAGAAGCTCGATTTGCTTGCTGGTAGGTTTGTGCATAAGTGGCTCGTCCGCACCGCGTCTCATACAATACAAAACTAGAGGACCTCTTGGAAAGATCCAAACAAGCGGTGATGACCCCATTCCGACTAGAGACATGCCTCAAGATTGCGGAATCCCAGTTCGCCAGTACGTTCCTATCCTCGTCAAGCGGTGTTGCCTGATCCATATGTATAGGTTACCTGGATGATATCACCAATCTCAAGGATCCCGATCTGTTCCATTCCCTTATTGAAGCAGAGCTCAAGGCTCGTACTCTTACGGACAAGAAAGCAGAGGAAACGATGCGGGATCCCGCGTTTATCGCCTCGACTATTGCTATCAGGTAGGCTCTCAATTTGCCATCTTTTACCTTAAGACCTATGTCATTTCATAGAATACACAATGCTTATTTGCTTGCTTCTGCTTGGAAAATTGTCGCCGACAATTTATTTGACTTACAACTCACTGGTGTGTCGGATGACACGGTCGTCTACAAACTCCGAGACGAAGAATTTCGCTCACAATATCTGGTCCTGTACGATATGGTTAACATGATTGTTAGTCTTTGCCAGCACAAGTTCTCAGTTCTCGCGGCTACTTCGCGTATGTCCCACTTTATGTGTTCTGCGTAGATGACACATAGCCTCTTTTATAGCTCACTACGCCCGTTACTTCAAGGAGAAGGAGGGTGCGTCTCTTGAGTTTGATCGAGCTGGATTGAGAGAGGCTTGTCGATCATTCCTCGACTCTATTGTAATCGAGTTGTGCTTCCCGGAAGGCCCGTATCCCAAGGCCATCCTGTATCAGATTCTGCACGACGCCGTTGAAGAAGCCCCTAAAGAGGCTAAACGATTCCCCCAGTCCATGTGGGACTCCGTAGGGGACCTTTCGGTATGTCACCTACTTCGAAATCCATTGCCGTCCTTGACATGTTCATCAGGAAATAGTCCAGCTTCAGGATATGCTCGAAGCGCCTTTGCTTGGTCCGAATGAAGCTACCTGGAAGAGCACAAATCGCACCTTGCCCAAGGCATATCAGCAATGGGCAAACGCTGAAGTTATGTCTAACAGAGCCTCAGATAAGTCGGATACCTTGGTGGCTCTTGTCCACCCCCTTTCTAAACTACATACCGCCACTGCACTAAGGAATATGTGGAAGCAGATTCAACAGGTATGCATATCTGATTTCTGATTGTGCCCAGCTTGATCTCCAAATTAGAATTATATGATGATGTGCAACAAAGATTCCGACGGTATCTGGGGTTTAACCGACGCACTCTCAAAGACAACCCCGTCGTGGCACTCGTACATTTTACCCATCGCGGAGGAATCTGATGAGTCAGACATGCCTAAACTAACTGGCACTAGGAAGAGAGTCTTAGCCATCACGGATGGTGCAGAAAGTGACGACTCCATGCCTCCGCTTCAGGACGTTTCTGAGTCTGATGATTCCGACTCGGATTGGAGCAATACGGACGAAGAAGATGACCAGGAGGAGGAGGAGGAGGAGGAAAGTGACTATGACACGGATGAAGAGGATGAAGTCCGGGAGATGCTTCGGGAGGCGAATGACATTGCCGCCGAAGCAGATCTTTTCGCTGATGGGCGCGAGTCAGAGAATCCATTTAATCAGGAGGATCGTAAGGGTAACCCCTTCTTAAAACTTCTTGGTTCTCTTCGTGGTATGTTTTTCCTGATTGCTTACTGCTAAAGTAACCAGAAATTCAGGTCGCGTATTCACCAATAACTCGAAGCTTGGTAAATCAGCGACCAAAGCGACGACCAAAACGACAAGCAAAACTAAAGGAACAACTCATGTTCCCGCGCCCGTTCCTAGGAAGGGTAGGATTTTGTATATCTCTCAGATCTCTTTTCTAATGCACACACCTAGCACCGGGCCAAGGAACTACAATGGAGGAAGTAGAGGACGAAGACGATGTCAGCCAGGGTGCTAGTAGCAAGAAGAAAAAGAAGAAGCCTAAGAAAAAAAAGAAACCAGCTTCGACCGAAGCTGCATCTCCGGAGCTGCCAGCTGCACCTGCACCCGCACCTGTCCCTGCTCAGGTTCCCAATGCAGCCTCGCCCCCGACAGCAAAACCGAAGCCCCCTCCCGCCAAACCCAGGGCCAATCCAGTGGCAAGCTCTGTGCATATGTCGACTACTTCAATACCACCTGTAGAGCCGACCGTAGCCCAATCTGGTCACTCTTATGTTCAAAATCTGGACGTTAAAACCAAAGTCAAGTCCAGGTCTGACCAGCCTTCCTTGTTTACTAAAGGCGTCTTGGGACGTCTGGGGGTTGGCAAAGACAAGTCGAAGGAAGAGCCTGAGTCGAGATCGACCAAGCGTAACTGGTTTTCTTCGATGCATCGAAAAACAAAGGATTATCTACATCAGATATTGAATACATCCGAGGATTTGACTAAAGGTAGTGCCGGCATGAAGTGGGATACATTCGTCAAGGTGAGATGAATTTTGCTTCTTTTGCAGCAATACACTCACTTCTTTTCAGGTTATGAAAGATATGGGGTTCACTTATGTCCCTAGCACAGCGGGATCCAGTGTTCGTTTTGACCCTCCAAATGGTCGTGACAGGGTACGTGGTATTGAATCTGTTACTTGCATTATTAACCAGCGTGTCTATATAGTCTATCACTTTCCATAAACGTAAGACGATTCTTTGCACCTCGGTGCCTGGCATTGATTTTCAATTTACAGCGCATCCTGATTCCTTTATTCATCCGAAGATGTTAAAAGAATTCAGCAAGAAATTGAAGAGATACTATGGCTGGAGCCCCGAAGACTTGGACTAATGTTATTTCTTGTTACTGACTCGCCGGCTGGTGTAAGACTATGTACTCGCTAACACGTTCACCCTGTCGAAGGGAACGCTGGATTGCCTCTTTTTGTCACGGCTCCACAGAGTACGATGATATATAGTAAATAACGCATGATTGTATGAACATACGATCTTTAATTTTTGTATCTAGTCATTCAAGTAGCTCTTAACCTTCCACATTGTCGACAAGGTCGACAACTGGGTAATGCTAGAATCAGCACTGAACCACGTCGTGGCTAGGAGGACCTACCAGATGCGAGAAACCATCTTCGCGTACTACGTTGCTGACCAAATGTTCCAGTTCGGATCGTGGAAGATCGTAAAGACCCGTTGTTTCGCGGAGAGATAAAAGGACAGCATCTTTGATAGACGACTGCGACCCAGCAGTTTTTGGAGCAGGTGATGAGCTTGTTGGAAGGGGGGAACTAGCACCGTTGAACACGATAGGCGGTAACAATGACGGAAAAACCGGAGACGAAGACAAAACATGTAACGGGGTATCTTGGCTCGAGTGAGCTTCTTGAAGAGAAATTTTGGTCTGGGAAGCAGTAAAGGTCAAGTCAGGGTTATTGAATGCAGGTGCACTAGGATATTGATGAAGATATGGAGCTTGAGATAGTGCAATAGAACTGGGAGGAAACGGAGGCCGAAGAGTGCTAGATGCTTGGAGAGAAGGTTCTACAAGACCTCGGGCAGGAGCAGAGTTAGCTTTGCAAGGACAGACGGTTCGAATTCCATTGATGAATTGCGAGACTGAAGCAGCAGAGGTGAAAGTTATTTGAAAGCGTCGGTAGGTCTAGTCACGTAGATGTGTCAGCGGTGATACAAGTCCGGTCGAATGAAAATACCGGATTGGCAGAATATTCTCGCGGATGAAGATAGCGTATCCCAACAACTAGTTCTCGATAAACAGCTTTGAGAGGAAGGCCTTGTGATTGCCTCTGATGCTGGCGAAACGGAAGGGAAGAAAAGGACAGTAGATCAAGGTCTTCCTGTAGCATATTTCTATCTGTGAGAGCGACGGCCATGAGCTGCTTCACAAGATACGCACAAATAAAATTTGACTTCCTGCAGTAGTGTCCATTGGGTCGCCATTGTCCATAGTCCAGATGACACGGAGCCTCACAGATTCAAGATCTCCTCCAGACGCGTTCTTGGCATCAAGGACGAGCCGAATAGTCGGATTGGTGAAATGCTGCCATTCTGAGCCAGCTGAAGTAGGGTAGGACCGGGAATATTTCTGCAGGGTGAAGGTCGATGTTGCCGTTGTTGAGGTAGACATGAATGAGCGCAGTTGTTTGCCTTTGTTTTCTGTTCCTTCTCCCTCTCATGGCGTCGCCAAAATGGCCTCCAAGACTTATGAAAACTGTCATGAAATCCTACCACGTTCGAATACCCAAGTATGATATGCCAATACGGCTACGTCCTGTATGTGTATTTCGCTCTCTTTCTCATCGTTTCTCTAACGTACACGTCAGTATTTCTTTGTCTTTACGTGTATCATCATGGTATTGCTTGCCTTGCTTGGATTCACCAACTTCTCGAGAGCGTTACCTTTGAACGATAAGCTCTTGCATTTCCTTTGCTTTTGCATAGCAACAGGCGTTTTCTACTTTATTTTTGATGTTGAAGAGTGGGTCACGTTTCGTCAATAATGTTAACTAATGCCATCGCTA
Source organism: Armillaria novae-zelandiae (assembly GCA_030435655.1). Taxonomy (NCBI): domain Eukaryota; kingdom Fungi; phylum Basidiomycota; class Agaricomycetes; order Agaricales; family Physalacriaceae; genus Armillaria; species Armillaria novae-zelandiae. Next base: position 386,042 of record JAUEPR010000004.1, on the reverse strand, counting down.
ATCATCTCCTAGAGACGCAAGGCGCATATGGTTCTGGAGGCATTCAGGACTTATTTTCACAGCTGTCGTGTGCTTCTTTTGTGGTGGAATCCTTAGTGAAATCGTCCAATCTCTGTTACCCGTACGTTTGCCGCCGGACTCAGCGGTATGGACGTAATAATGATTTGGGTTTCAGTACAAGGAGTTCCAGCTTGGAGATGTTGTCGTGCGTCCCTATATTGTGCCTTGAATTATTGGTGTTCATCGCCCTTATTATCCAGGCGAATCTACTCGGTTCTTCCCTCGGACTTTGGTCTGCGTATTATATGGAAAAATACTACCGACATCGACGAGAGGTCCGCGGTGTGTTTCAATGTGGTTTCAATCTAACGAATTTCATTTTCTAGATCGCCCGTTTATATCGTCCTCTCGATACGGAACCTCTGTCAGACGAGGATGACGACGACCCGTTGAGAGGGACCCAGCTCCTTCCGACCCATAATACCCAGACCGCTAAAGGAAGCAAGCAAACAGCAACGCGTATGACGGATGTTTGGGATGAACAAGAGGAGCTCTTTGGGATTGGAGATGATAGTGATGATGATGAACCATCACGAGGGACAGGCGCAGGCGCTCAACCAGGGAATGTAATTGTCCCAAAAATACTCGTCACATCCTCATAATCATCTATCAAATGTATGGATAACTTATTGGATGGAACCCCACATTTAATTATAATCGGGAGAACAATTATAGATTATTTTTGGATTGAGAATCTATGAATTTTAGGTCGTCGGACAGTTTAGCTACTTCTTCAGCAACTTCGTCGATTTCTTGGTTTCTCTTTCCAATCAGGGTGCTTAATCCACGACAACCCTTGTCTGCGACAACCACTACCTTCTCTAACATAGTGTCGTCCAAAGTTTTCTAATCAACGTTGTTAAATGGTTCACGGTTTATATTAGGCGGGACGTACTTTCAAGTCCCTCTCCAGACCATCAACCACTCGATGCCAATCTTCCCACCAACGCTGCTTCGCCTTCTCCCAATGCCCGACAGCCCAACGCACACCGAGAAGAGCTACAAGGGCCCCGGCGCCCATAGCCGTTCCCCCATCTACTCCTAGGAACCCGATAACACTTTCATTACTACCAACCAGCCACTTCAGCCAACCAGCCCAACCTATACCAGCGCCGGAAACGATAGAACCACCCACACCAAGTACAACACGCTGTCCAGCGAGGTGTAATCTAGCTGTGGGATACCGTACTATTTGAGCACGTCGGATGGCCAGGGGTCCCACCAAAGTGTCCGACGTAAGCGGGTAAGATGACGATGATCGCATTTGAAGCAGAGTGTTATGCAAAATCGAAGAATGGAGAGAACTAGTACTCTTGGGGAATAACGCAAACATCGCATCGGAGAACATCTGCTGTGTGTAGGAGAGGCGCCCGGCATGATATATGAGCTAGAGAGAAAAATATTCGGCTCGGTTGATGAATTGAGATTGGTACGTCCACATATGCTTACCTTTTTCTCAAGACTTCTTCCTGACCGCCCCACTGCGGCCGAGACGGTTGTTGTGATCTCGTCCACTCCGGGAATCATTCTCCACCACGATAATCTGTCCATTTCCGAAAACATTTCTTTCTGAGCAGCTCTCGCAATCTCATCTTCGGTGGACGTAGTTACACCGAAGACCTCCCCGGAGGCTTTGATCCGCTCTTCCTCAATCCGCTCTCGCAGCGTACTGACTTGAACGAAGAGAGCATCTGACTTGGTTCTTTCTAGCTGTATGCACTCGTTGGTGATAGCGAGGGCACCGCGTATATGGGATAGGCAGGTCTGGGTCCGTAGGGCAGCTGATATGTCTTCGGAAGACGTTTTCCCAGTCGCAGACAGTATTCGCTTGATGGTATGCGTCAATGTCGAAGTCCCGGAGCCGATAAATTCGTCTTGATATCGTTGAATGGCTGATGGAGACTTTGGATTGGCCCTCAGGACATCAAGGGCGGATAACGCTCGTGCAGGATCAACAAATACGGCATTTATTGCCGTGTTATTGCATAGATAACGCTGATAAAGGCAAGTGGGATCGGGAACAGAGGAAGACGCGTAAGTGAATACGAAGATGGTGTGGGGATTAGTTAGGAACAATTTAGTGGCTAGAATGTCTTTTGGTGAGGTAGTGAAGGGGTTGCAGACAATGACGGGAATATCAGCTTGGAGAAATGCTCGCAGATGTTGCTCGTTGCCTAAAAGTTGCTCGGACTGAGGAGAGTTGATGAATGGAAACTCCTGTATCTGTATACGCGTAGGGTATTGATGGAAATAGGACGACTGACAAGGGAAGACGTGGGATTCACGCGTCGCAGAGTCTCCAGTTCTGTATCAAAGTTTCGGTCACAATTATTGGGTAGATTGGTTTTGACATACAAGATGACGAGGCTTGTTTGACCGGTAGGGACGTTATTCCATCTTTGCGAGATGAGGTCATTTCTTGATGCATCGGACGCAAATGGCTCTTGCAAGAGACCAGTAACAAGATCCCTCGCTCCAGACCACTGATCAAGCTCCAGCACTGAACGACGATATCGGTTGAGGTAGATGCGGAGAGGAATGAGATACTGACCAGTAATGTTTAGAGGGACATCCCTGGTGTTTGACACAACATTGTTGTAGGTGTCGGATAGAATGTCGTTCCATAGACGCAAAGACTGTTCAAGCGGTATGTTTTCTGCCGTCGACCGCGGTAGAACTCGGGGTAAAAGCTCGGTAGTCTTGTGCAAGAGTGTCAGAAGGGAACTACGACTGGGGGATGTGTCCGATGGAGGAACGGTCGAGAAAAGACGAGATTTGAGCGCGGTGGTGGAATATCGACAGAAACAGCTAACTGAAGGAGCTCTGATTGGCGTTGCAGCAATGCGACATGATTGCATGGAGAGACAGAGCCTCTGAGCAGGCACCTTGAAGGGGAAAAGGAATGCATTGGTTATATTTGGCGACGCGGTTCGGATGACACAGACCGATGGCAAACTCAGGAACTCTAACATTACTCAAAGTTGTTCTACTCGGATTGTGAGAACTTGTCCGCCGCTCTGTACGAGCCTGCAGCTGACCAAATGATATTAACCGGGTCTTTTTTCTGATTTACGCTCACTGTATACGGCGACCCGACCATTGACTTGAGTACCGCAGATTGTCTCACTAACAAGGACATGATAAGGACAGCCATGTCATTGAATTGAACAGGACATTGAATTTTCTCCACTTATCACTCAGTGGGATCTTTTTTGGAATATCAGCGCCACGGCAGCCCTGAATGTGCGAGTGTCCAGGGTCCGATACAAGTCCGATCCAGCGCTCTTTCAAACTCCGAGTGGAAGACCCGGTTAAGTGGAGGTGAAATCAGGCAATTCCCAGAGGTCAACCGTATTCCGCCTCATACCCGCGCTCGCCTTCTGTCCTTTGCCACCATGTCGTCGTCGTCCTCTACGACACAGAATGGCTCCCGTTCCCCCTCCCCCCATACCCCAGATTCTTCTGACTCCTTGGAACACGTCGCCCACCACGATCTTGGCCTTTCTTCCTGGTACAATACAGAGCACGACAAGTCTGCATACCTGCAGTCTCTTTGGGAGACAGACCCTATGTTTCATGGCCAGCCCAAGTGTGAGGACGACAATATGCTGCAGCTCGACGACCTCATTGAAAGCCACGCGTACGATGAGTAAGTCTTCTCACTTACTCATGTTTCGTTTCCTTATCCGACTCTTCAGCTCTCCATCTCTCAGTATCGAGTCACCTTTTTCTATCATATCGCCTACCTCGCCTCTGGGCACTGTTATGGAGCGTCCTGCGCCCTTGCTAGTTCAGTCCTTGCATACAGCTTCACCTGCTCTCGCCATGCCCAGTAACTCCGTGTCTGTGACAAAACCGATCCCCCCTCCAGCTTCTGTACCTCGTCGACAGGACTTTCTGCTGATGAACCACAAAGTCGTCCATCCTCCAAGGGAATCTTGTGTTAAGTACGTTCTGTCACCCCTCAGAGCCGGATACCACAAGTCTTATCTGTCTCAGCCTTCCTATCATGTTTCCTAGTATACCGGAGAGCGGAACCAAGTCTCGCGTTGAAACTCAAGTCCGAGTCACCGTGGACTTGGCCGATCCCAGTTCTTCGTCGGACCCGTATAAATACGACCGCGTTGGGTCATGGAAGTGGTTAAAGTTGCCACAAGGAACGGCTACTAAGCGGCGGACACGAAAGCAGGGGAAAATAGGTTCGCTCCTCTGTCCTGTTCCAAGTCTGTTACTTGATTCTGCTGCAGATCCCGACCCGCAAGATATGCTTCATCTCAGCGTCAGTGTCACTTGCGCGTCATCGCCTCATAATACGGTGCTCAGTTGTTCGAGTTGTCGCGCTCGTGAGGTACCGCGATACTTTTCTTTATGAGGACTATATTCTCAGTATAACTATCCAGGCCAAGCGAGTTGCAAAAAAACTAGCCGCCCGAGTCCGCCCCGCCCGATCTGACTCTGACTCCGGCGAAAGCCCTAACAACACCCCTACCAAGAACGGGCAACGCGAGGATACCAGTAGCATAATCCAGTTCAATTGCTCGGAGGTCATCGATTTTTCCACTGGTTCCGTCGTCCTTCCATTGCGTATCACTTGCTATTGCCGCCATCATCGTGAAAAGGTCGGATTCAACGTCCATTTTACAATGATGGATTACACCGGTCGCATTGTTGGGACAGGCTCGTCGCGCCCTATTATGATTACGGATGACCACAAGACATCATCTAGCAAGCACAACGACCTCGCTTCTACGTTTACGACGCGTGATTACGAATGGGCACAGTTTGGACCAACTCATGTTGACTCGCCGATCGAGAGTCGCGCCCCATCGAAGCGTAAGAAGGATACACCGTCAAATACCACCGGGACGAAAAAGCGCGCTAAACCATATGATCCTGCCTCGAAGCCGAGCAGGGTGGGTGGAGAAATTCCCGCATCGAGTGAACCCTCACCCTCTCTATCACATGCGACGCTCCCATCCACAAGGTCACCAACCCCTCCATCTTTATTGGACCCTCAGCCACCACAGCTACAGTACTCATCTTTCGATTCGGAATCTTCGCCTGATGGATTGATGACCCCGGTGGAGCATAGTCTTGATATAGCAATGTCTTCGGCCACCACTGAGAGTGACTTTTCTGTCCCTTCTCCGGTATCTCTTCCCGTAACACCTCCTGCTCTGGTTATGCCCGCTCATCCCAATCCCTTGCCCTTTATGTTCTTCGATCCGTCTCAGCCAGCTCCGCCTCTGGCCTTACCCACGATCCATCGTCTTGTACCCAACTCTGGGCCGACACACGGTGGCATTGAAGTTACTATCCTGGGAGCCAACTTTCATCCTTCCATCACTCTGAACTGCATATTTGGGGAAGTTGCAGCTAGTTCGACACAACGATGGAGTGATAATACGCTGGTCTGTGTGCTCCCACCGAGAGCCATTGCTGGTGTAGTTGCCGTCTGGTTTGAAGGGTTCCCCAAACTGGAGGAACATAGCAATGCGCCTCCCCCACTATTCACATATTCAGACGAGTCCGATAGAGCCTTGTGAGTAAATTCTTCGATTTCATCTTATTGAAGGTGTGTCTCATTAAATCTACTACAGAATGGAATTGGCCTTGCAGGTTGTTGGTCTGAAGATGACCGGAAAGATTGAAGAGGCAAAAAACGTTGCCATGCGTATTGTTGGTAATGCTGGCGATCCATCAGACTCTCAAAATGGATCAAATATGACTGGCGCGATGCAAATTTCTTCCTCATTTACCCGGGACCTGCGACCTCTTCTGCTTATCCGCGCAGGCGAGAACGAGGATTTCCAAAGCCTCATAATCGATTTTCTCTCCATCCTTGATGCTCCCGTTGAATCTTCTGAGAAAGCAATATCCACGGAAGCCGCTATTTCACACCAGAGCCCTAGTGGACAAACATTACTTCATCTTGCCGCGTTCCTGTGCTTTCCTTCTCTCGTCCGGTTTTTGGTGGACCATGGCGCTGACCTGGATATGCGCGATCGAAATGGATATACACCGCTTCATTTTGCTGCTTCTATGGGTAGCAAAGAGTGCGTTAGATATCTCCTGAACGCGGGTGCAGACACGGCGATCGTGAATGCATCAGGAAAGACTGCCAGGGAGATTGCTATGGACGGGATGTTTGCGGGATCACCAGGTATCGATGATGGGCTCGAGTCTGGTATTGAATCCGAGGAAGATGAAGAAGCCGAATGGGGAGATGCTGAAGAGGATGCCGATGCTATTATTCGAAGACGGGACAGGCGTCATGGCAATCGCAGACGGGCACGGCACTCCGATGCTCCTCGAAGGGAGAAGGATACTATCACGGACCAACTTTCTAGACCTCCCTCTCCCTCTCCAAAGTCCGAAAAGACCATTTTGGCTGGTGGGGACGAGAAACAGTATCTTTCGTTCATCGACCTCATTCAGAAGACCATCGCTCAACTGCCTGGTTCTCCTCAGCTACCTAATCTTCACATTCCTGGCATGCCTGCGGTTCCGTGGGGTGTTCTCCCGCAGCTCCCTGTCGTTTTCCCCGTCGTTGTCCCTTTACTACCGGCCTTCCTTAGCGGAGATAACACTAACCGCGATGGGCTGGACGATCAAACCGATGGCTCCTTAAAGGGCAAACTTGCTGGAACAAAAGCTGCATATGAACTACGTGCAACGTGGGAAAGATGGCTTGCAAATGGGGCCCCCATCAAGGACAATGAGCCACCCCCAATGTATACGCCTAGAATCGCAGAGGCCGGGCCATCGCAGACTTTATCACCGACTGTGTCTCAGTCCCTCGAAGAGGCTGATGCCCCACGACCCGAAGGACGATCTTCCTCAAGAATATACAACTACGAGATGATGCCTGTCACGGAGCAAGAAGTGGATGCATATACATATGAACCCAAAACACAACCCAGGAAACGTGAGTATTGTTTATCATCTACTGGTATCAAGGGATGGGGTCTAACAAAGTGTATAGAGGACCGAATGCTTTTACTTTTCTGGTTACCCATCTTGATCAGTACGTGGATCTCTGTCTCATCTCAGAGCTAGTTAGTCTGACTGCTTTCATGCGCAGTTTCTCTTATTTGGGCTTGTCACAACGGCCTTCGGTTTGCCCTCCACGCTCTGCGAGGAGTCGTGCCATTGAAATCTGGAATGCGTACATGATGTATCGGGACTGATCTACCTGTTGTTTGTACATGCCCAGGCGGCGTTCTTGCCACTGCCTTTCGTCGGAAGATTTTATTTTATTTGGTTGCTCTAAATTATGCTGTTTTAGTAGAAAAGAAGTGTATGTCATAGATAATTGGATGCGAAGTTTTTTTTTTCTATGACCTGGCACTCATTCAATCGTCGAAGAGAGGCTGGAATGCCTGGAAGGGTTTTGCATCAGCCGAGTATTTTCTGATAGCTAATGAAAAGCGTGCGTACTTTTGACTCGTCCAGGAGATAAGATTGCGTTGGTCCAAAGGATTGTTCCTCCATCATATCCGAGGCACCTGTATCATGTTCCAAGTCGATGGGTCGCTCATCCGTCTCAAGGTCGAGCATTCTTTCATCAGCGTTGCCATCAAGCATCATATCCACATCCTCTGCAGTCATCTGGTCGAGGTCTAGACCAGACGCATCTTCGTTCAAGTGGGTAATCTGAGATGATGACGGGAAGAAAAGGGGCTCGTATGGTCGTGGGGAAGGAGGCGGCGGCATCAATTCAGCTGCAGGGTCTTCAGGAGGAGTTTGTGGTAGTGAGGAAGGAAGTGGTCTGGGACTTGGTCGAGGCATAGAAGATTGCGCGGGAGTTATATTCCGTGATTTTGATACAGAAGGAGGAGGAACCGACTGGTGAGCGGCTTTCATAGGTTTCTTGAACCGTTTTTCGTCTTCGTTGTCTTCCCCGTGCTCACGTTTGTTCCTGTTTATAAGCACATGCTGGGCTTGACTGTTGGGCATACCCTGGACTTGGCTAGTCGATATGACGAACAGAGCCGCGAAACCGTCCCCTTCAGCATCTATGAAGAGAGGCGCTGCTGGATCTGTAAACCGTATATCCATGGTAACTGATATCGAGTCAGTGAATGCAATGGTTGCCTTTGAACATCAACCTTCCAGCTACTTCGCCACATTTTAAGGGCAGGTACACTTACGTTGAATTCGCGAAGATGAAAAGCAATAACGGTAGGGGCAGCGTATAGATTGTAAACATCGAACTCCTCAGAGCTTATTGACAGCTCTGTCGAAAGCTGAGATTTTCCTAAAGAGATTTTTTGAAAAGATTATTTTTAGTATCCTGACGTGGGAGTACGAGAAAGGAATTTTTACCTTTAGAATCAACGGATGATTCTAAACTCTTCACTTCGACCTCATGTTGTCCGAAGTCCCAAATGAGCTGAGGATCAGATTTCCCGTTCTTTGTGGATGTAAAGTGCTCGATCATGTCCTTGATAGCTCTTGGTCCTATTGTTAAAAATGATTCTGTCGTATTGTCTGGAATACCAGGAGCCATCAAAGAGGTTGGCGTGGAGAGTAGTAGTCTGTGTGTCTTTATGACGCCTAGCAGTGAAATGTAAGGGATGATGGGATGGCGAAATAGACGACACTCGCCATGTTTACAATGTAAGCGTATGATCAGCCTGCTCTCCAGACCATCCTGAGTTTCATCGTCCATGTTGCCACCCTCTACAATAGACAGGTCACACTTTTCAACGGTTTTTTCCACAGTTCTATGTTTGAGAATAGATAAAAGTGACTTTGAACCATCAGCACGAATTATGACGGGTATTGAAGACTTATTATGCATACTTTGGTGAGGAGTTGTCCAGTAACTTGTATAACTTCCTCGATGTCGTCTGCCAAAGAGTCCAGGGAGCCAACTTTATATTTTTGGAAGAACTGTCTCTCATATTTGAACCGACAATACGCAGATTTTGAGGAATTCGTAGCAGACAAGGAGAGGCATTCTGGCGTAGCGTTCAGGGTCAGTTCGTCCCCATATCTTGAGATACAGGTCAAGGCCTTGGTGAAAGCTGAGAGACGTCTATAATATCGGAGATTTCGTTGCAAGAAATGCTTACGTTTGAGAGTTGAAGCGTCCAACGTGGCCTGCATGTCGCGTCGAGGTTGATCGAAGTAAAGATAGTTGCGTCACGTTACGTCAGAGCTCGATATTCAAAACACGTGTTCACATTTATATGCTTTAGAGTAACCAGGAAAACCCGACTAGTGATCTACGTTACGCGGCAGTAATACGATACGCTACAGTATCGTGTGCTTGCACACTAACAGAGAAACTCGAGGACGCTGAGTAGATCCCAGACAAATTCGTGCCCGACCACATATCATGCACCTTCCAAGTCCCCGTCTGCCCTAACTCCGGAACGTTCGAAAAAGTGAACTGCTTAGTCGCTGTACTCGAAGATGTATTGATTATGAACACGTGGACACCTGCGGACGAAGTTCCAGAGTAATATTCAGGGGGCGACGTTGTTGGCGCGCCGGTGTAAGCAGCGAATGGATAAGCCGCTGAGCCATTGGTGATGTCCTGATGGAAAGCAAGAAGCTCTGCGTTCTTTATCAATGCCACTTGAGTATCGTCAAGTTTGCTTAACTATAGAAAATTGCTGTCAGGAATCATTCGTGTAACTGAAAAGCCTACTGACGTCTGTGCCACTACAAAGAACAAAGTGGTACTAAGTTCAGAAGAGAAGGGTAGGAAAGCTACATACAGGATAATGGGGCTTTTCAAGAATGCCCAAGCTGCAAAGTGAGTACGTTGTTCTTGAGTGGTAAGGGCTCCATTTCCTTCAGAACATTAAGTCTACCTGACTTCCAGATTGTCCATTCATACCTATCTCCATCATATCCATATCGTTGTGAGCATAAAAATCGATTGCCGATAAATGAGCGACATTAGTTGTGATGATTGAAGTGATATACGACCAGGTGGCTCTGCCTCAGACACATCAGTTCCCTGGTTTTAATACGATGGTGTGAGATAACCTAGAATCACTCGACATTCTCCATGAATGTCCCTAGAGGGTGTGAATACAGCGCGATGCACTATGCCATGATAATGCTTACCACGCGCGCACCCCAATCCCATACATTGGCATCTCCCCAGATGCACAAGGAGAATTGTATTGGGCGAGACTTCTCCGCTAATGCGCCACTTCATCATTGTCAGCATACTAACGGAATACAATACAATTGAGAGGTCGACCCTACCCCATCTGACGGTATCTAATAGCAGAGTTTGAGTTACTAGAGATAGAAATCAGAGTCGAGACATTGTCGAGCCATGATACAACAACTTACTACCAATCACCGCCTTCAGGTTGCTGCAAGGCGAGGTGAGCGAGCGCATGAAATCCTTGACTAAACTTCGCACTCACCCCGCTGTCACTCCAATTTCCTGGGACATTACAGTTATCTGTTACGTACATCAGACGGCAGACTGGAGTAGGAATGAGGATGTGGACCATATTTCAGGTAATCGATGCCCCACTCATTGAAAGTCGCCGCATCAATAGCCTCCATACCGAGGGAGCCTGGAAAGCCAGCGCAGGTAGCAGTTCCCGCGTCGCTAGTAAAATAGTTGATAATAAGGTGTGCTAGTTGAAGAGGTTAACTTGGGAAATATACCTGTATATACCAATTTTCAATCCAAGCGCGTGTACCTGGTCGGCAACCCCGCTGATTCCATTCGGAAACTTGGTAGGGTCAGGGATAATCCTATGAGTGGTGGAATTGCGTGTTGTCTTCGACCAGCAATCCTTAGAAATAACAGACATAAACGACTGTTCATGAAGAAGGATCCTAGACTCATACGTCGATATTGATGTATTCATATCCCACGTTCGCGAGACCAAGGTCGATAAAAGAATTTGCGGCTGCAAACACCTTTGCTTCGTTTATATCTGATGAAGAATTGAGGTTGAAAAATAAAGAAGAGCAAGAGTAATAAAATACTCACCACATCCGTACGCATTCCAAGTGTTCCAGCTAGTAATAATTTTTATCACAAGGTATGCTTTTCAACTAGCAGAGCCGACGCACCCCAAAGCCGGCGTCTTGCCGGTTTGAGTGGAAGGAGGATCAGTTGGCGCAGAGTCCGCAAGTGCTGTAGAAGTCAACGTCTGCGTCAACACTTGCTGCAGTAGTAAGAAGTAGACGTATAGCTTGAGTAACATTGTGCCAGATGGAACGTAACTCCAACTGACCACTATCAGACCTCCTCGACGTACTTATGTATCCGGAGTGTTACAGGGAGATTTTCGGTGCCGAGTGTATGGAGAACCACAGTTTTTCCCCGATCCATAGCTAACCAGTCAAGTGTTCAAGGAAGTGACGAATCAGTTGATCATAGTCAAGTCACTCTAGCGGTCCGTGGTGGCACAGTGGCTTGATTCCCGATCGTGTGAGGTAGAGGCGCCGGTAAACAAGAAACAACAACGCGCTCAACATCTTCCAGCATGGTGGGCCCTCGCACCATGGATTCACGGACTCGCCTGCCTTCTCTTTCTCGCAGGAAGTCGACGAAGCACCTCATCAATCGCTACGAAGCCATGACTGGCCCCACTACTCCTGCAGAGTCTACTGTCCAGAAGTCGCTGACGAAGGACCGACCTTCTGTTCGCCAGTCTTTTCGAAACCTTTTAGGTCTATTCAAAAAGGCGGATGGCAAAATGAAGCTCAGTAATGTCTTTTCTGCTAGGCGATCGCCATCTGCATCTCGTCACGACGAATCCTTGGCTTCGTACACACCGTCCGCACCAACAATACCTTTGTCAGGATCCCTGCTGTATCTTTCTAGGCCGTCTTCTTCTACCTCAAATAACACGATACTCCCCGTCGTCTGGACTACATGCACGGCAACTCTCAAAGGCGATTCTATTTCCTTGTCATGGCGTTCGCCTCAAGGGCTCCCAAATACCTATTCTGTGTCGCTCAAAGGATGCACAGATGTTCGATCCTTTACAGCCGCTCAACTGGAAGACGAGGAGCTGATATTACTTCCCAAGAATGCTGGTACAGACGACTTCAGGCTATTCGAACTAGTATTCGCAGACAAGAAAGAGAAATTCGCTACGATCTCAGTCCGAGAGCGAGCGAGCTGGGTTAGTGCTGTTTGGTAATAACATTCCTCTCATTTTCAAACTTTCGCTGGATCCACCGACACATCTCTATTCAGGGACGTTGTTCTGTCTTCGCAGGACATCTCATGTCGCCGTATACAAAGCGATGCACTTGCGTACCATCATCAAGACGCACCTTCCGAAGATCATCCATTGCCCCCCTCGCCCTCTGCGCGATCCTTGCCTGCACTTCCTGACCGTGACGCTCTGTCTCCGTTGTCTTCAGCCCAGTCCGATATTTCCTCAAAACCTTCTCAAGCAGGTCATGATATCTCTATGGCCGATCGCGAACCCTCTGAATCTTCTTCAGTGCTCCCTTTAGGCAAGCGTAGGAGCGGATCAAATTTTCACAATATCCGTATCGAAGCCATAAATGTTGAAAAACCCTTACCAGACGTCATGGTGCAGAAACCTATACACCGGAAGTCGTCGACTGAAGCGGAATCTATCTTCGATGCTTATGGCGGCAGTTACTCGTTCTTCCCTGATGAATCTCTCCATGCAATGAAAGCGCCTACGGAACCCACCGGTCCCACCTTTAGTGACGTACAGTCGCTGAAAGACGATCTGCAACAGATATCCAAGAAACTCATTGGCATGCATGAAAGCGTCGACTCTGGACTAGCCAACACACGACAACGCATCCAAGACATCAATGTACGTTTCGGACATACAGAGACTCTTGTGAAATCTTTGTCCAACGACTTAGCCAAGATGGCGGCATCCGGCCCTTTGGTGCCACCTGTCAATCCTCAAATTGAGCATCTGATTCAAGCGGTGGAGAGTCTACAGCGTTCTCTGTACACAGAACTATCAGTGGTCAAGGAATCTTTGGACGTCACGCGACTGAATCTGCAACCTTCTAAACATGTCACCGCCTCTCAGGAAACTCAAGCCGGTGATTTGCATGATCCATCTTCATCCAAAGCCATGCAGGAGTGTTTGGAAGCTATCCTTGTCCTTTTGAATGATAAATCCGAGGTGATCTTTGTTTGAGGAAGGCGTATATGAAGCTTATTCTTCTCCAGTTGCATGGTATTCAAGACCTTCTAAAAGAAGAAGGAAGTCAACGTGCATTGCAAGGACAGCAGCAGACTGATAGTGTCAGGTACCTAAATGAGTTGAACTCGGTCAGTCCTTTCCTTTGGGGATTGTTCAAATCTCGCTAAGCAGCGTTTCAAGTGGTTGGAATCATTTGTAACCAATGGTGCATCTCAAATACAGGCGGTGCACGGGGCAGTGGAGCAGATCCGCAATGCCCTCGGATGCGACGTCGAAGGCGACCAAGACGTACGTCCACTTTGCAAATTAATGCAAGATATCAGAACATGCACAACGACCCTTCAAATATCGATTGACAATCAGGCCGGATTCACCAATTCCAAGAATACCCTTAGTAAGCCTTTCTCCAAGTACCATCTGGCCGCTGTGAAAATGCTCTCGAAGCCCCAGACAACGTTGCAGAACTTCTAACGCGACAAAATCAAGAACACCAGAATTTCTTACGAGGAATAGCAGCAGGTATGGCGCGCGGCGCTTCATTCATGCTTTTATTGAGGATTAATTTTCCAGAATTGTCGAATGAAATCAGAGGCGAAAGACTTCGCTTCGTCGATGCCATGAAAGAAGCTACTGAAATTAACGTGCAAAGTACGTCATAAATACCCTACATGCTCATTTTCTCTCAGCTGGCACCGGCAGCTCATGTAGAGGAGTTCAAGAAGGAACTCAAGCGCGAGGTCCATGGTATGACGCAAGAAATAGGCCGCCTCTATCGGGAACGACAGACCATGGAGAACCAGATTGCCGAGCTTTTTGCGTTTTACACCAAACAGAAACAGGGCATAGTGGGTTGCTAAATTCCTGCCTGATATCGCATTTGACAACTTATCTTCTCAGCCTTTCGCAGCAAATGCCATGAATCAGGCGCCGCCCTTCGTGCAGGCACCCGATCCATCTCAACGACGCCCCCTTCCTAGCCCACAGAGGCACATGCCTGGTTATTGATTTTGATCCGGAAGGTTTCGAGCTACGTAGCGTCGGATTGGTTTTTTTGAATATATTTGATTTAAGCACGCTGCGTTCATAAAGATGTCACAAACAGAATAGACTTCTATGGCTTCGGGATATCTTTGCAGATGTGAATAAGACAATTATTTTTTCGACAGGGCGTACTGCAATGCCTCGTAAACGTCTGCTTCAATCTGAGCTTCGGCCTTGTCCTCTACAGAGCCATTTCCAGCTACGACCTTTTTCGCCTCGGCCAGATTCGTACGGACAGCCTGATGGAAAGTCAGATGTTTTCCCAGGCGCTGTCATAAGCGACGCACCTCAGCCGAGAAGTCTGCCAACGGCGCTGCCTCAATCACGTTGATGGTGAGCTTGCTGCCAGGATGAACGGTTGCGAATCCACCAGACACTGAAAAGAACATGAAACTGAGCAGCTCAATAACAGAGACTGACCACATACCAAACCACTTCTTGGATGGACCGCCAGTAGCTTCGATAACCTCTACGACGCCAGGACGAAGAGGCTCAACGGTAGGAACGTGGTTGGCCAAAATACCCATGTCACCAGTAGCAGACGGAGTGTTCACTTGCACAACTTCGGTAGAGGTGAAGATGGCCTGGACGAAATTTAACAACGGTCGACCTTATAACAAAGAACGTACTTGGTGAGGCATGACAAAAGACAGACTGATCTTGTCCGCCGCAACAGCATATCCTCGCTTGCCCAAAGAAATAGCAGAAGGAGCGCGTCGAGCCGCAGTAGCGAGGAAACGTAGTGAAGCCATGATGACTTTAACTCTGAACTCGCCGTCGTGCGTTTACGGGTGTGGGTCCGTGTATCGGCAACGTCCGGATCTCCCACAGGGTGTGTAATATTTTATTTATTTTATTTGCTCAAGAATATAAAGATACTCGTGATAGGTTACTGCGTCTATAGACCAATTGTTCCATGATCCTTAGCACCACCTGTGTAGTCTTCCGGTAAAAGTTCTGGCGCGCGTCTAACGCCTCGCTCACTGAAATTGGTTAGGACAGATCAAGCGAGATGAAATAATTGGCACGTACATCTCATCCACGGCTTTCATAAGATCATAGTTGATCCCCATGCTCACGACGGAGTCGTGCTTGTAGTCTGGATGTTCTCGAACAAACTTCCGCATCCATGTCGCAGGAGTGACGTACGACCCTGTGGGGAACATTAAGAACGCTATTAACGCCAACAATACATCAGGTTACCATTTGATCGTTTTCGAACTAGATCGAGGTATTGATTAATCTTAGACAAAGCACATTCGTCAACCTCCAGAGTATCCACATAGTCGGAAATGACGCCAAGCAACCCTGGGAATGTTTCGCCCTTGGTAAAGGAATAAGCCTTTCTCCTATGATGAAAACGCAGATTAATACATCGCCATTCATGATTTCATTCATATTCATTTCCCGATATTCGTCTTGTACTGGCTCGCGGTGAATCCCATTCTCCGGTAACGGGGCTGAAGGGAAACAGTTTCGCATTTTCTTGTCCTTAGTACGAGGGGCTCCATTGCATGGGGTGCAGGATCCGGAAGATGCATTGCTCGAAGAGTAGCCACTGGTACCTTCCCGATAAAGGTTTTTGCGGAAGAAGAATTTCTCAGATCTAGCAGCATCCCTTCGTTGAGCCCTAGACATATTCTCGTCCACCTAGATCAAGATCAAGTGAGCAATGAATCACACCATCGCAGAACGAATCGTGCCTTTGAAATAGGTGTATAGAAATTGAGGTTAAAGCTCAGAATAGCCCTGGAAAGAAGAACCACAAACACCGCAAATGCAGCATTTTCGAAGTCGGTCATCTGAACCTCCATACTTCGAAACTCTACTCGCCAACCTATTGAAGAATTCGGTGGCGGTGGTTTGAACCGTAGCGTCTGCCAGTTTGTTGATTGAATGTTCTACAATGAATGCATTAGCATGATAGACCATTACATTTGCTGCACAAACCTCGAAATGATCACTGCTGGTCTCATCATCCTGATCGATTGTTTCGGAGAATACGACCAGAGGGTCACGGATAAATAGATGTGCTATATGCTTGGATAACAGGTCATCAATGCCTGGAATATACCCTTCACTTAACATCTTGTATATAAACTGTTTACGAAACGCACCATGTTGCATCAAGCGATCAAATATATCCTTGTCATATGGCACGTATGTGTCGTTATATTCTGGGCGATTAGCCCAATCTGTAGATATATATTGGTCGACACTGTCATATCTTGACTTTGGAATTTTATAACGATCATTCTTCAGAGGCTAGAATTACCAGTCAGAATCTGGATAGTATCAGACTTGAAACGTGCTCTGAACCTTTAACCCCCTTTCTTCCTCTGTGCGATCGTCAACGCTACCGGCAATGACATTCCAGCGACAGTCTACATCAGTAATATAGCCGCGCCAGAGTGGGCTTGCGGCGGTGAGGGCCAACTAAAGTTCCGTCGTTACTTTGTCAAACAAACTCAGGTAGAATAGCTACACACCAAAATTGGGCCAATTGGAATCAACGCGTCGTACATGCGCCGAGCCTCATTAACGTTACAAGCTTGAAACGTCAATTGAAGACAAGAGCATCCCATTCCAAAACCCATCGCATCCAAGTAAACATGATCAGGTAGCGCGGCGCCATTTTTGGCTTCTGATAAGCACGGTCAGTAGCTAAAAACGTACGTCTGCTGATAAGAATAAGCACCAGGGTCTTCGGGATAGATTGAACGTTCCCATGGGATTGTCGGGTCAATGAACGGTCGCGGCGTGTGTTCGTCAAAAAAGATGGGAAGATTTATGGCTACTTTGGATCCTCGTCTGCGGCGGATATTAGCAGTAAGAGTGCTGAGAATATAGTCAGTCTTCCAGATTCAAGAGCGCATTAGAAGTCGATCTATCTCACTGACGGGAAGCGGGCATGGGGGTTCGTGATCTCCTCCGGTAGAAAAAGACTGTGACTGGAAATCGCGTCTGAAGGATCGAAATAAGGCTCCGTAAATTGCCCCGGAACGCCTAGTCGAGGATATGATGTAAAAGTCAGTGGAATCTCATTCGGCTTGAGGTGCTGACGGGCTAAGCTCCGCCTAGGATGGATGTGAGCACAGGCATGCAAAGCGTAGGCTACCTTCACCTGTAGCGCATATTTCCTTCCACAGAAAGCAGATCAGAAATCGACCCTGTATAAGGCGATCCAGGGGTAGATTCTAACATGAATCGACCGTATTCTGGATGGAAAGTGGGTACTGGAACACTGGAGACCAGGTATTGTGATGCAGCACATGTGAGCTAGGTTAAGTGCTTACGCATTATCGCAATCTGAGCAGATATCGTCGACGATAGAGGACAACTTCTCCAAGATCTCGGTTTGACGTAAGGACAGCTTTGCATTCTTGGCCTCGTCGTCGAATGAGACAACCATATATTCAACCTGCTCGCCTTGTGAATATCCACCTGTTGGAGTAGGAAAATACCAAACCTCGTCGCCCCAGAGAAGTTCGTCTCCATGACGGTCCTTCAGACGGTCCCAGGTGTGAAGGAATTGGGTGATTCCGTGAAATCTAACATGATCGGCGTATTTTTTCGCTTCATCCCATGTCAACGGCGTCCCAAGGTAGAGCAGACCCATGATACTATCGGATTCTATGCCGGGATAGCAGGAAGAAAAGCAAGGGGAGCCTCGGTAAAGCAGAGGGAATTGAGCCTAATAGATATAGAGCAAAGTAGTTTCGATTTGTAAGATCTGATCCTCCTATTGCGCCATATCCGGTTTGTCAGACAGCAAAGGCAGATGTGAAAACCGGCCATCTGAAAAAGGCACTCTGGCCATCAGGTTCTTCACCGTCAGCAGCCGTCTGGCAGGATCCAGTGTTCTCAGGCAGAGAAGAGAGGCAGCCAATGCCTGAACAAAGAAACAAAAGAGACGTCATATCCTACCAGCAGTCGCTAACTTAGGTCCGACCGGTTCGACCGGCAGCGCCAGGTAATCTAGGGACTCAATCTGATGGTCCTATCATATCCATCCAATAGCCATCGTAGGTACATGTAATTGAAGCAAGATAGCGCCTTATCCATTCGCACCGTTGGTGGCCCATTTCAGACATATTTTCAGGGCAAGAAGGACGTGGCGAAGCGATCTCGTCCATGCCTCTTCTTGGTTAAACTGCAACTTTACCGAAACATCGCCGATCTTATCTTTTACGACTCTACCGGGCCGATTAGTAGTTTCTTTCAGAAAACACGTTGCCCTTACTGATGAGGAAAATCCACAGAGGGATCTTGCGACTTGATATGATCCATGAGATGCTTCAGGCAATCGATAAATGCCACCATAGCTATATCAAACCGTCGATTATGGAGTAATCGGCCAATATGGAGGTCACCAGAACCATAGAGCTCGTAGTTGGACTTGTCGCCAGTTGCCTTTTCAATGCGTGAAAAAGAACCCATAGGTACTAATCGATAACTGACCGAGAAATGAGAAACGAAAGTCGACAAATAATGAAATTGCGCACTTGTCAAACGTGTAGTCGAGTTTGCGAGCAATGGTGTACATTAAAAGAAGCGTCTGCCCCCAAGCCGCGTTGATTTCAGCCCATTCGACCTGATACTGCCTTAATTGCGAATAATGGTTTGAGAAATGGTGCTTACTGGCACTCCAGGTACTCTTCCTAATCGCAGCCCGTTAATGGTCCCAAAGACGCCGTCATGGCCAATGCAGAAAGCATCATTGTATACATTGGTACGCTCAAGTTTCTCGAGGGTCGCTGAATCCGCTGCATATGCAGCACGAAGTGTTGCTAGCTGTGCGGTTTGTTGATCGATGGACAAGACTTGTTCGTTGTGAGCGCGCCAGAATCTGTTCGAATGGGTTTCAATATAATCCGCGAGTTTATAATTGACGTACTCGTTTTCTTCGGCGTCCAAGTCCTTCTCCTCAAGCTCTAATAGCTGTAACTCTTCATCTAGTTGCTCACGCTCTCGTTCCGCCTCCAGAAGCTGTTCAATAGCAAGGCGTTCCTCTGCCTTCAGTTTATCAATCTTCTTCTCTGCTTCCTCTTTTGTTATCCCGCGTCCTTCTCGCTCCTTCTCCTTTTTAATCTCCTTCTCAAAAGCAATGTAACCATCTCTTTCTTTTTTTGTTTCGTCCAGTTGTCGTTGTAGCGATGTGAGCAGGATCTGCGTACACTCTGCACAGAGAGGGTGATCAATATCTGTCCGTGAAGACAAGAAATTGAACAATCTAGTAGTTGAACGTAGATGGTGGGACAATGGTGACGGGTTCGGTTGATCGAGAGCAGCTTTGGGCGGGGGTGACGTTGGAGACTTGGTCGGAGAACTCCGCGCCTTCATGAGCCCTTTCTTTGCGCGCGGAGATGAAGGCGAAGAAGGGATATTACGGATCATACTGTCCTGCAAAAGCACGAAAGACTCGTGTGGCGACAGTGCCCCGTGTTCAGGCTGCTTTCCCTGTGCCCGGACGGAGAGAGAAGAGAGAGCTGAGGATTTGGATTTCTGCCATGCGGATTTGACGGTCGAGTTTGCGGGAAGAGAAGCCAACTTGTCAGTGTCCGAAGTTATACGCGCATGTGAAGACGACTGCACAGGCGGAGCCGAGGTGACGATCATGTCGTAGGCGGAAGGAGCCAAATCGACAAGAGAGGCGTCCAACTAGAAACAATATCCATAAGTTTCGACAGGTAATGTTAGAAAGAGGTAGGTACGTGCTTGCAGTGGCTCCTTGCATTGCTGACATATAAGCCCCCCGGAATTCATGATGCCCACTGACAACAGAAGGCGGTATACACGTGTAGTCGGTGGAATAGGGTAAGCTTGAGTGCAAGGAGGAAGTAGCTTGTTTGGGAATTTCAAATGCGAACCTTGAACTCGACGACGGTGTTAAGGGTAAGGCTACTCCAATGGTTAGCATCGATTATTTCTTCCGTTTCAACGCACCTGATCGCCGTTCGCGGCATGGTCCACTGCTACGACTCTACCTTACTGTGAATGGAAGTCCGACTCTTCATTTCGCAGGTCCTCAGGTCGTGGCGTTCTTAACTATACACTGAAAGCACCCCCATATCGGTACTACCTCCGAATACCTGACACAACAATGCGAAAGTTTTTACCCCGTCTTTGCAACAGATTCGCACCGCGCCTTATAAATAGTCAACCCCCCCGAAGGTGGAAAGTTCTCCAGTTCCGATTCCAACCCCATCGAACACCCTTGCCTACTTTCTTCCTTTCTCACGTTTTAGACCTCTCCGGGTCCCCCCCGACTTTTCTTTCTATCTGATACAAGTTTACTCTTCACTTCTGTACGTCTTTCTCTAGATCTGCCTTAACTGCGCTCACAGGTGTTCAGATAGACCATGGCGGGCCAAATGTTCGCTCTTATCATCGGGATTGACAAGTACAAGTCAGGTTCTATTTGGGACTTGGACTCTTGTGTCTCTGATGCCCGAAGGATGAATCGCTGGCTCATGGGCGATCTTCGAGTACCGAAGGAGAACATACGTCTGCTTCTCGACACGGAAGCGACCAAGGCTGGCATTGAAACTGCATTTCTGAGCCACTTGGTCAACAATCCTTCCATTCAGCAAGGAGATGCCATCTTGATTTATTTTGCCGGGCACGGCAGCCTGATGCCATCTCCTCCAGATTGGTATAGCGGTATCTTATCCTCGCGGAAGGTACACATGCCGCCCAAAGTACAGGTTCTCTGCCCGTATGATCACGATACCAAGGGTCCAGAGGGTCGAATTGCCGGTCTTTCAGATCGATCCTTGAAAGCTCTCATTCGGGATGTATCCCAAGCCAAAGGAGATAACATTACGTTGATCGTAGACAGTTCCTTCACCCCTCCTCTCAACATTCGCGACCGCCGCCATATTCGTTGGACTTCCACCCACAAAGCCACGACTGACGACCTCCGCGCCTCTCTGTGGCAGAGCGCGCACGGTCACCGTCATGAAACTTCGGGGTTTCACGACGCACAGACGTCTACACACACCTTGGTTACTGCATGCGGACCTGATCAGAGGGCTGTAGAGGGGAAGCACGGGGGAAAGTTTACCTCCGCCTTTCTTGAGGCGGTCAAAGGCATATCTCTACACCGGACCTCTTTCGATCACCTGGTAGATCGCATGCTTGCCCGAGCGGGTGAGGACCTCAAAGACCAACAACCCATTTGCATTGGGCCCGACAAAACTAGATTCATATTCGATGCTACCTCATTCCCGCCCGACGATAACTATATATCGATTGATGTACTGGACACGAAAGCTGACCACTTTCGCGTTCAAGTCGGGCCGGCTCACGGCATTTTCAATGGCGATGAAATGTCCATACATTCTCATAACTTCTCCGGCCCATACAATCCATCCATTGGCACCGTCGTTGTTACGGAAGTGCATCCTACTTGGTGCCTTGTCCGTCGCAGAAGCAACAGTGCTCCAATTGGAACGGGGACTTGGGCTCGCGTAAATCGTCGCCGAACTCGCTCCAACTCTTGGTTGTCGACTACTAGCTCGGTGCTCCTCCCTTGGACCCGTGGGGAAGGACGGAGGTCTATAACCCCTAAGCCCCCACGTTCCCTAGACGAGAAAAGCTTAATCTCAGCGTATCAGGACCAGTCACCTGAAGGGGAGCTAGTCGGTCACCCGTCGCTGTTGTGCAGGTGTTTCAACGGTATCTTTTAGAATATGAAGCAAGATTTCGTAAGTCTTGGCCTTGAATCTTATTCGGTGGTGGCCTCACAACATCGCAGATTCGCCTATTTCTTCAGAGGTCGGGATTCTACGGGGTACACCTGAGGTAGTACTAAGGTCATATTACATTTCTTGACGACAAATCTATGCGGTACCTTTCTTTCTTTCTTCCGTCCACTCCCGCACGTGGGATTACAGCGCTTGTGCCCTGAGCGTACCGGTAGCGATCATCTTACCTATCCATCAGATTACTTATTCCTGTGCTGCCAAGCCTATCTTCCAATCCAATCGCGGTTCTGTGTTGTACTACTTACTCATTCCACTTGTGGAGCTATATTAGCCTATATATACTATTTTTATAACCTAGAATTTCGGACGAATCTTTTGGACGCGCATCAAAAAATTGACATCGAGATTGGTCGGCTCCAAGTCGGCTTTCCCCCGCTGCGCCCGCCGCCGCTCGGTGTGGTGGCGCGGGTCTACGCGGGGTCTGTCACAAACCTCGTGATCAACACGCTTAACACGTAACAGTAACAGATGACGTAAAAGTGAAAGGGTTGCCCTGAACCATGCCATGACCTCTGAACCACCTCCGAAATCATCCCAGGCTACGGAAAGCCTGGTTAAACGTCTTGCTGGTCCGTCCACCGGGAAGGCGGGGTCAGTACTTGCTCCGTTATCTCCCGGACAGCTGCTCAACTTTAGCCCAGACTTGTCGCAGACCAAACCGAAATCAATCGCGTTATCACTGAAGCCTCGAAGGGCTCTAAATTTTACGAGGCACGCGGTATTTTTTCCCGCTTTTGTGAAACTCTATCAATACTTCTCTGTGGCAACCAGAATGAAAAACGAAAAGACCAGGACCTTACGAACAGGATCAATAAGATACTGAAGATGCGCGATGAGGTAACTAAAGGAGTGGATATGCGTGCGTGTACTGGCCCCACGGCTACTGATGTTGAAGCTGATATCTGCTCAGACAAAGTTGAGTCGACTGTTGACGGCCTGGTTCGTGTTACAATCTTGGAAGTCGTATCAATTATGCCAATGCAGTTTATAGCTTCAAGAGGTGGAACGACAGCGGGACTTGAATCAAACCATTGTTCATGTGGATATGGATGCATTCTACGCAGTATGTATATGTTATGTTGCGCACTCGTCTACATCAGTCACTGATCATCTCTATTCATCATGTGTAGAACGTAGAGCTGCTCTTCAATCCAGATCTCAAAGGAAAACCTTTCGGCGTAGGTAGTTCGCCTTCCTCCTGAAATGATGACTGAGGGTCGTAAATTAGGTAGGCCATGGTGTTCTTACTACAGCTTCATACGAGGCCCGGAAATATGGAGTCCGCTCGGGCATGCCAGGTACAGATGTCATAGCCTGCTGTGTATTTCGGGTGACACAATTATCAGGTTTTATTGCGAAGAAGCTTTGTCCGGAACTAATTCTCGTCAAGCTCAACTTCACGCGATACAGCGAGATGTCCCGGAAAGTCATGGTCATTTTCGAGCGATATGATCCCAATATGTGTGCTGCGGGAAGCGATGAAGGATACTTGAAGTAGGTGTCATTTCATAGCTGTCTTTGACTTTGACGATCTGGGGATTCAGTATCACGTCCTATTGTAAGGAGCACGATATGACTCCGGACGACTGCATCCAAGAGATGCGCCGAAAGGTGTTTGAGGAGACCAACTTGACTGTTAGCGCCGGCATAGCGCCTAATAAGGTGACGCCACTGCTCTCAAAAGAAGGAAATGCTGACTCGGCCTTCTTCTTTTGAAGATGTTAGCGAAAGTGCGTTATGTCTCCTAGCTTACACGCTAGCTTAGTCTGATCCTTCTGTAGATATGTTCCGATAAAGTGAATTTATCCTACTCTTTGGACGGCCTCTGGCTTATTGTGTACATCCCACCAGAATAAGCCCAATGGTCAATTCCACCTGCCTTTTGATAGCCAAGAAATCATCGCCTTCATGCATGACTTATCAATTCGCAAGGTTCCTGGCATTGGGCGTGTCAATGAACGATTGCTAGAATCTGTGGGCATAAAGGCAGGTATTTACCAGGAACTATGTGGCTAAATGACTGACACTTCCGGGACTTCAGACGTGTGGCGATATCTACACCCACCGGGCAATGCTCTCGTTGATGGACAAACAGTTCGGGTTGCATTTTCTCCTTCGCACCCACCTTGGCATAGCATCTAATAATGTTCAGCCGCATCAGAGAGAAGAACGAAAAAGTATAGGTGCAGAACGGTATCGTTTGGTCTTATCGTTTTGAAGTCGGATGCTGAGTGCAACGCTAGGACTTTCAATCCTTTAGATAACAAAGAAAGGATATTTCAGAAGCTCCAAGAAGTTGCTCAAGAACTAGAAGATGATATGAATAGCAATGGGTGGACGGGGCGAACGATCACCTTGAAGTTTAAGCTCGATACTTATCAAGGTATTTTGTTAAATCTAGCATACCTGACCGACCCCTACTGAGTAATCTGATCTTGATAGTATTCACTCGTGCCAAGTCTTTCGATCGCTGGATAATGAAGAAGGAGTTGTTTAAGGTACGCAGACTTATCAACGAAGTTTATCATACTTCTCATCTCCTTTAGATAGGCAAGGAACTGCTAGTACCCGAGTTTCCGTTAAAACTCAGACTGATCGGCCTGCGAGTGACGAAATTGAAAGATTTACGCGTTGTCTCGGATACGACCGTTGGCATCAAACGGGTGGGTTTACTCATCCTATTGCAAACACAGACACATTATTGAGCTACGAACAGTTTTTTGAGCCCGTTGGTGGCGATCAATTCACTTCTAACAAACGACCCAAGGTTGAACACGACAATGACCAACCTCTGGACTCACTGAAAGCTCAAGACCAGTGGGACGATGAAATGCCCGGATTTCACGAGCTTGATGACACTGACAATGTCATGAATGTCAACGAAGGGGACTTGGACGAGAACGTGGAGCCGCTCTTCCGTTCTCGGCCGCCCGTCTCCGAACCTGCGCGTTCTTCACAGGAACCGGTTCGAATATCGATCAAACCTCGGAGCACTATAACGCGTCCAAGTTCTTCGTCTTCGACAACTAAGGTTCCGCAAGACTGTCCAATTTGCGGGAAGACCTTGACGACGGATAATAAAGGATTTAACGATCACATTGATTTTTGTCTGAGCCGAGGCATCATTTCCCAGGTGCAGGCAGAAGCAAGCGTCGGTACTTCTTCCAAGCCGAAACCGAAGCTCAACGCAAAGCGGAGAAGGTGATCTTCTATCCATGTACAAGACTGTATCTATTCGGAATATATTATTACAATTTACCTCTATGTGCCTTGAAAGATGCTTGTACTCCTTTCCCTGCTTGAATGTCCGTCATGCATTTAGCATCCACCTCCCTTCCTCTGGCCGCTAACTCGACGACTTTCGATTCTAGGTCTCTTGGGACACAGACGACACCATCTTTGTCCCCGATCATCCAGTCACCAGGGTGAACAGTGACAGAGGGGAAATCGTCCTCTGCGTGGATCACGACAGGGACATCTATAGCCGAAGGACGGGTGAATGGCGATTGGCCAAGAGTAGAATGGCCACGAGAGAAAACGGGAAAGTTGAGACTAGCGTGTTCCCCGATGTCTCTGCATCGACCCGAGATGATGACGCCTACAGCAGAGCGAGCCTGAGCGCCAGCAGTCATTAAACCACCCCAGACGGCGTTTTTGAGTTCTAGAGATGGGGGTGAGCAAGGGGGGAATGAAATAATAAACTTCATCTTACTTGGAGGGGCATTTATGACAATAACAGAGGACGCAGGGGCCGTGTCCACGAAATGAGCGGAGAGTTTTGGAGCGGCCTGGTCAGAGGCAAGAACCATCTGGACAGTGTAGGCAGGACCGCAGACAGTTGTATCTGATGGGAGAGTGGATATCAGGTTAATGTCTGGCACATAGCCGCCATGTGGCGTTCCAAGCTTTATGAGCGCGTCGGAAATCTCGCAAGTCGAATAATCCGCCAACTTGGACATGATCGTTGCAATCTAAGCTTGAATGTTAGCCATCTTATCTCTTATCTTATCTAAATTTCCCACACTCCTCTAGCTTGGACACTAACCGCCATCATGACAGCTAGATCACCTCCTGCTCGACCTCACATTGGTATCCATCCCACCAGCCATTTCTCATCGCTTGACTGGGGTGAGGATGACGCTTGGGACAGCGCTTCCGACTCGGAATCACCAAAGCAATCTACCCTGTCTCTCGCAGGTTCGCGCAAGACTGCGCCAAGAGCCGTTCCGAAGCCTGCATACAACAAATCCGACTCATCTTCGTCAACATTGGCTTTTTCGTATACCCATGTCAATGCTCCAAACTCCAGCTCATATCCTCCTCGTACAGAAGAGCCTGCTGCGCCCAAAACTGGTTGGACAATCGTCAGAAAATCCCCCAGTGACAAGGCTATTGAAAAATACCATTCATCAAGTCAGGACGACAGCTACGACAATATCACGTCACCTGAAGGCCAAGGGGATACAGATGGAGAGAGCGATATGATATTAGGCGAATTAGAATGCGATCCATTTGGGCCTGAAACTGCGAAATCCACCGCCCGGAAAAGCTACGGTAGACAAAGGTTCAATACGAGAAGACACCGAAGCAATTTTGAACGGTATGCCTTGCTTAATGGTAGCTTCATTTTCTGCACTGGTTTACGTTTGTATTCTCATTTCAAGATCCTCTTCATGGCATACGCCATCGCTCACGGAAGAATCGGTCACCGTCATCTCCCAGAATACCAAGGGAAGGACCTATAGAAACTCCGGAAAAATCAGAGAAGTTGATGCGGGAAAAGTCGATACGAAGTAATCGTCGCCATAAGTTTGTCGAGTGTCTATCAAATCAGGACGTCAACATCGGTACGTTTCCCTAACGTACGCCATTTCCGACACCAATGTACATCAACCTTAGCGGAATTACGGAAACTCGCATGGGCAGGCATTCCGGACGATTTGCGTCCCATAGCTTGGCAGCTTCTTCTTGTGCGTCACGATCTCCATTAGCTATCAACTCATTTTGATGGTTCATTTTTCAGGGTTATCTTCCCTTGCCAACTCCGCTGCGTACAACCACTCTTGCACGAAAGCGCGAGGAATATCTTTCCCTTGTCGAGGTGGCGTTCGCCCGCGATCGAGAAGGTCTGGACCAGCAAATATGGCACCAGATTGAGATCGATGTACCCAGAACACGACCAGGTGTAAGGCTTTGGATGCACGCTGCTACACAACGGGTATGTTGCGCTATGACCTACGATACATGCACCAACTCTTTTACAGAGCCTAGAGCGAATTCTCTACGTTTGGGCCATTCGACACCCAGCAAGTGGCTACGTGCAGGGAATAAATGACCTCGTGACACCGTTTTTCCAGGTTTTCCTTTCTGCATATATAGGTAAGTGGATCGCGTCTTTCATCACGGTTGCCTTGAACGAAGTTGCTTAGATTCTAATCCTGAGGATTTCGATCCTTCTGTACTCCCTTCTCAAGTTCTTGATGCGATAGAAGCAGACTCCTTTTGGTGCCTCTCCCGTTTGCTTGATGGCATCCAGGATAATTACATATTTGCACAACCGGGAATACAAAGGAGCGTTCGACGGATGGCGGAACTTGTAGCCAGAATTGACGGTAATATTTCCTTCGTCGTTCATTTCTTATTAACTAAGGATGATATTAATCTAGCACCGTTATTTGCTCATCTAGAAGCCCAAAATGTCGAATTCATGCAATTCGCGTTTCGATGGATGAACTGTCTCCTTATGCGAGAAATAAGCGTGCAAAACACAATCCGCATGTGGGACACGTATCTAGTACGTTGCACCTATCTCATCAAATTGATAAGCCTCACTGAGGCTTCCTCAGGCTGAAGGTCCAGATGCATTTTCTCAATTCCATCTGTATGTTTGCTCGGCATTCCTGGTGAAGTGGAGCGATAAATTACGACAGATGGATTTCCAGGTGAGAAAATACTTTACGCCACTGTTGTTTCCTGGCTCATCGTTGAAAGGGCATTATAATGTTTCTGCAGTCGCTTCCTACGCAAGACTGGGACGACCACGAAATTGAAATGCTCCTTAGTGAGGCATTTGTTCTCAACTCTATATGGCACAATGCCCAGAGTCACTTCAACGGGAAATGAGACGCGTAGTATTCTGGACCTATTGGGGGACAGCTGTCTGATGAGGACGATGGTTAGTTTGGTTTGCGCAGCAGGACGCGACTGTCGCGACGAGTGTCAATGCAGAGGTGGTGTATGATTTGAAGCAAACAAAAACTTGCTGTACATGAGAAATGTGCTATAAAGATGGACACGCAGTAATCTATTCTTCCTTTGCCTTCATGAAAGAAATCTCCCTTTCTAGCGCATCTCTTAATGCATGCGACTGCTCCTCCGTTTTGGTTCGAACTGAGTAGCTCTGGGCAACGCCGTTCTCATCGTGACCAACAAAACTGATGGCTTTGTTCACAAGTGTCGGCTTCAATCCTGGGTAAAGGTTAAAATTCTACGAAAGACGTTAAATTCATTGGCGGCGCATAAATTGAGTAAGAAAACGAACCAGGTTGATTTTCCCAGTGCTGCTGTTCCGCTGAAGCACGCGACGCGTCCCCTTTTCCTTGTGTTTCTTCAGTCGGAGAACACCTGAGGGTTACTGTTGATACATATCGTTCTGAACGAATATGGAACATACCATGGCCCATGTCTTGCCACTTTCCAGCGTCTTTATTCATCCAATAAGTCTTCGCTTTGATGGAGTACGTCGTTTCTTCGTCTTCTTCTCCTTCTCCTTCCTCATCGTGGGGGCTGTTTGCTAATAATATCGGAGGTGGAACAGGTTCTTCTCCATCAGGCTTTGAACCTTCTTGCGCCGCGTCGTCTTCAGTTTTGTCCTCCTCAGACTTGTCGCCGGGCTTGTTATCTTTTGACGTAGCACCGAAGCCGAAGCCAACTGGATTACCAATGCTACCAGAAGAAGGCGGCTTTCCAAAGACCGATCCACTGAGCGACGCCGAACTTGGGGCTGCTGAAGGCGGCGGGGTTGCAAAGAATTCAGAAGTAGCAGTGCTTCCTCCTGTCACAGTCTTGGACGCGTCCTTGAAACCAGAGGAGGCTCCAAATGTAAAAGCTGAAGATGAGCCTTGGAGTCCGAAAGGGGACGGTGCCAAAGACGGTCCGGATGCATTTATAGCATCAGCATTCGTCGGTTTGGTGAATGAGAAAGGAAGTCTGTTGTCCGAACCTGAAGTGCCTGAAAAGGGATTCGAACTCGAAGGGAATGCTGAACCGTTCGATTTGGGGGCTGAGGATGATGGGGGAGGGAAGATGCTGGGAGCAGGTGCAGAAATTGATGAAGGAGGTTTCGGTACAGACTCTCCAGCAGGCGCCGGCGCCGCGGCAGGTTGGGGTTTCCCAAAGGCGGAGGAAAATATTGCTGGGGGAGCCACTTTCTGTTTTGTCGCTTCTGAAGTATCAAACTCCGTCTTTAAAACTAGTAGGTGCTTCTTGTATGTTTCAAAATGTGTTTCCGACCAATCTGCGAGCGGGTCATCGGCATAGGCCTTTGTCACCGCATCTATAAATGACTTGTTTAAGCCACGCAATGATGTATAGTATTTCTGTGCAGCACTGCTGGGACCACCTGAGGCTTCGGCAGGTTTGAAGGACGCTGGCTTCTGAATTATGGATCCGATGGTCCTTGCCGCACTCGATGGAGGCGGGGCGATGACGGGAGGTACAAATGGTTGGGCCTTGAACGTCGACATATTTCCAAAAATTGGTGCCGGGGAGGGATTGAGCGACGCGGGTGGAGAGACACCCAGCCCAGACGCCGGAGATTCTGGTGGCGTAAAGGTGAACGAATGCGTGCTCCCTGGTGTTCCAAATCCTTGAAATGCCCCGAATTTTGAGGTAGGAGCTGGCGCAGCAGGGCTCTGATAAAAATTGAATAAAATAGAAACAAAATCGTGGTGGCAAAAGAACACACGTCTGTCGATGGATATGAAATCACCGGGATTGAAGGGGTACTTCGTCGTGGCAGTCCGCGTATCCTGAAAGCATCTTCAGCATTGCAATGGCTAGAAAACGGAAGAGTGGCGCACTTTCTTGTAGCCAACGTATCCTCGTCGGCTTTCTGGAAGCCTTGCTGACCTTCTGATTCCTCGACATCCTGGAAGCAGTCAGCCCGTGCAGAAATAAGGATGAGTAGAAATCGCACCTCCTCCTGGTCATCCTTGTGGAGTTGTTTTTCAGCAGCACGTTTCATTGCGCGAACGACGCGTTAGCCACGAAGTGTCAAGGTGAACTTTGGGATAGAAGGTGTATTATGTAATGGAGGCCAAAAGCAAATCACAATAAAACAGCAACTTGAATTGTTCCGGCAATCTCCGAGACAGACTCGGCAGACCATGGTCGAGCACCATTGTTCGAGTCGTCAGCCTGAAGGCCTGACCGGTCAGGACCACCCACAACTACTCAAATATAAAATTAAGAAGTACATGACTAATTTTACGCGTCGTCGAATTCTAGCGCAACATATAGTCGTCCTTGTCTTCGAACCTGAGATCTCGTGGCCAATATTCACAAAAACTCTCGACAGCCTCCATATTGACATGCTCATTCAACCATTCACGGTCTGCAAGGTCCAAAAAATGCTCCTCCTCTGTGATGAAGCACAGCTTAGCCAGCGGATGATCGGCATTAATTCGCCATTCTACAACATTTTTAATCAGAGATTGCCCTGGAAAACTGAGAATCATGTTGAGTCTACGGAGACTCGGCCAGGGAGCAGACCCGTCAATCTGCAAAGGTGTGGCTAGATATCTGAGTATATGAGATGCGTGAAGATCAAGACTCAAAGAGGTGAACTCGGTCACTGAAGGAAGCGACATAAACAACTGTGTGTATTGGCTTTCGATGGAAAGACTGAAGTCGCAAAATGTGAGGTGGTGAAGTTCGGTGAATTTTGACGAGGTGGATGGCGACAGGAAAAGGTCTAGATCATTATCGATTGCACCTTTAAGGATGAGGGAGTCCAGCAGTGGTGCTTCGAGGTTGAGCAGAAGCCCACTGTATACATATCCACTGAATCCACATATACGTAACGACTTTAGTGATCGCATACGGATTAGGGTGCTCTCGTTGGCTTGAGGCCACGGCACAGCTCCAATGATGTCTCCATACACGGATAGATGCACCAGGTTCTCTGTAGACATCAACATCTGGCGAAATGAATCATAGCGAAAGATGGTAAAGTTCGTTTGATCGAGATGAAGGGTGGTGGTAGCATTCAAGGGTGGATGGAAGAAGCGTACGCCCAATCCACCCAGGCGGACGAAAGAAAGGGCTGGACTGCCACCCCTGAAAATGTGGAGCGCCCTTGATGCACCTTCAAAATCACTTAGAGAGAGGGACATGTATTGAAGATTAGATGCAGCAACATCGCACAGGCGTGCGATAACTGGATGAGCTTCTTCCTCCATCTCCAATTCAATAACGCAACGGCGCCAAGAGTGGACACGGCTACACACAGCATCAAGGATGCTAGAATCGAGGTCGCAGCCATTGTTATTGGCGGCTTCGATTCGTACATCTAGCAGGGAGCCGGCTGCGCGATTTAAGTACGTATACACGCACTCCCTCCAAGAAGCAACTGAAATAGTGATACGACACCAAAGAAGTCGTGTGGATATTGCAACGTTTCGCCAATAGGAATTGACTTTGGAAACGGAAAGCTCGATAGGAAGACTTGCATCGCTCGGCAAAACCGGCGCGCAGTGGCCCTGACTTCCGTCCTGACCGAGTAGAAAGATGTAGGACAATATTTCCGGGGGAAAGGATTGAGTAGAAACTGGAGATTTCCTTGGGCTTGAAAGGGGCTCAGATATCTCTCGAGCAAGAAATGGAGCGCTGACGGACATGGCGGCCAGGGACTCTGAATCTTTGCCTGCTAACTACGGAAGGGTCGGCACAGGAAGTTTTAAAGCAGTAGCATACGTACCACCACCATATCCATATGAGTCGGCTTTGATGCTAAAATTGGTGGGTGTGTTCACTCTGGCTGTGAAGGCCTCGTGTACGTATCGCTCATTGGCAGAAAACAGGGTCTGAGGGTTGAGGTAACAGTTAGATATCATTCGGAAATACCAACAACGAGGGAATGCGGCTTACCATATGAAGGCAAATTTCTTGAATCCAGCCAAGTATCTGGTTTGTAGGTCTACATCCATCATCCGGTCTATTTCACCAAGTTCATTCTGCGATTGCGGATCGTGAAACGGTCTTCTTGACAATGCTACCTGCCATAAAAGTATAAAGGCGTGTCCTGACATAAGCTCCCAATGATTCAAGAAACTGAAATATACGCCACAGCGCAAGCTTTACTAAGGAACTCATGTGTTACAAAAGTACATGGCCAAATGTGCGAAGCTTCATATTTAGAAAGAATGAACTTAAGACGTAGATTGCAAGCGCTGTGTCAACTGAATCTAAAGATAACATGGTCAGAAGAACTTGAGGGATGATACTAATCATTAAATTACCTCTGCCTTTGAGATGGTCCTCAATTCACCAGGTGACGCACAGGTCTTGGTGACAGCACTGACGGCCGTCTCGATGGCCCGCCCTACTGAACCCTTCGTAGCCACCCAGTACCTGATTTCTTCTGGGATTACTTCAATTATGGAGATACGAGGGTCATTTACGTCGCCCTTGTGCACGCCATCCTCGAGGTCGCCAAAATAAGCAGACAAGCTGCACGCAGTTTGAGTGGGGCGTGGAATGAAGGCGATGAGCGTACCCAGTAGACCAATGTTTAGCAATCGTTTCTTTGTCTCGACTGACTTTGGCTCTTCCAGAGTATCTAATGCGACATGAATTCATATGCCTCAAGGCGCACAACGAACTTACGAAGCCCAGCTCGTAGTGCTAGTGTTGAAGAAGCTGACGTTGACGTGCAAATCATTGTCAATCTCCTCAAACTTGTGGCTCGCGTTATTGGCAACAAAGGCGAGAACCAACTGCGTTCCGCTGAAAGCTACGACGACGACCAGTCAAGAGATTAGGCGATGAATTTTTGTGGACATACGAGCGGAGGGCATCATGGCGCGGGAGTGGAGATGGCCATCTGCAGACCTTGTGGTGAGCATACCGGTCTTCACGGATTGAACGATCTCATGTAGGCCTTCCTGGTATGAGCACGATACGAGTTCTACGTGACCATGAACTACCTTCAATCTTCTGTTGTGGTGTAAGGTCGTTGTTTTCGGCCTTCGCGGTGTAGGGGTCAAGACTGGCAGCCATGGTGAGTAGTCGAAGAGATGAATGTGGGGTCGATAACGATTGTCCTGGAATATATACGAGAAACGAGACTTGACGTCATGTGGCAGCTAAACGAACTGTGAACACGAAATGACGTCGCTCCATCGTCAACCTGGAATTTTGTGTCAATTTATGGCCAAAAGAAACTGGGATAATGAGCAATTGCTTTACCACCTGGCTGATAGCCGATTCCCACGAGTATATCAAAGGATATCAGAAATACCTTATTAAAGTGACGGCATTTTGAGCAGAGAATTATATGTATAAAAGATGGTGTAGACAAGTGATGTACGGATGTGACGGTATCTACTGTAAGCCAGGGATAGATGAAGAGGCTGGCTGTTGGGGAGCCATCGATGCAGGCACTGTGTATCATATGTATAAGCAAGAGCGGAATTAAAAAAGATGGTAGCGCACATGGGGCCATCTGTGGCCGTTGTCCTTCACTAAATACTCGTGATACAAGAACACCGACTCCCTCGAACACACCAAGAAGAATACCACATGCTATGGCAGAGCCTAATGCGGATTTTGGTCCACCTGAGTATCAGAAATGGGAGCGGTCAATCGCTGTAAAGGAAAAACGAAACAGAAGCGTACTTCGAGCAGCTAGACATCCACCAGTCATGAATCCAGATATGATGGCATTCCATGCATCCTCTTTTTGTCTCCAGCCCTTCACAGCACAATCAAATGTCGAGAACATTCCTCCCCATACACCAAAATTACCGCCTGTAACTGGCGCTCGGGCCTTCATGGATGATATGGCACCGACAAACCGTTCACCCTGAAAGAAGCAGTGAGAGAAATTTCTTTTGAATATAGTATGCACGCACCCTGGGGGAGTTTCGTGCACCCTTAATGCTATACCAGATACCACCACCAACAGCACCCATTGCGAATGCACCACCGAAGTCATTGAGAATTACCCAGGGACTGGAGACATGTTTAGCGGGCTTGTAAACTGATATTGAAGGATGCTTGCCAAGGATCACGGGAATGGTCTGCGTGGGCCATTGAAGAGAACAAGGGAGATATGGGGGAGGCGGATGAGGATGAGCTTGATTCGGGAATCGGAAGTCGGAATGAAAAAGTTTCTTTCCCACAAGAGCACGTGATGAAAACGCGTTGACATAATCACAAAACAGTTGGCAACACAGGTCTCAACATTCGACTTAGCTTCAACTTTGACCACCATCTCTGACCATCACAGTGCCACCGATAAACAATGGAACTCACTCCAGTGTCTGCTGCGCGTCGCTTTATGAAGGTCCATGTCCAGATCCCTCTTTCCCCCCTTCGCCTCTACAACAAACCTATCTTAGCTTCTCCCATTCCTACCACCAGTAGTTGCCTCAAAGAAAATACGACTCTCCCACGAATATCCAGTAGTATGACGATGAAGAGAAAAGCAGATGATCAAGAAATAGTTAGCTCAACTGCCAAGAAAGCTAAATCGACTCCTACGGATGCGCCAGGTGTATTCTGCCATCAATGTAATAGGAAGCGCGACCCTGCCGGTGAGTTTCAACAATGACGCCCGCATGCTCAGCTCAATGCTACTCTCAGATTGTCTTCAATGCACGGCGATGCGAACGCGTTCTGGTCAAGTTATGTCGCGTCGTTGCGCCGTAAAATTCTGCCGTAGCTGTCTGAAGAATCGATACGACGAAAATTTGGATACTCTTAAGCTGTCTGCTGGCTCAGTCGGCGAAGAGGGCCATATCAAAGAAGCAGGCTACGTATTTAGGTGTGTCTGCGACTGAAGCTCTATTGCTGTTACTAATTATCTGTAGATGCTATAAATGCAGGGACTTATGTAACTGTTGGCGCTGCAGAAAGATTAAAGGACTGGCACCTATTGGGTAAAGTCTTTGTTGATGTTATCGATACAGTGTGTTAATATATCTGTCAGAAATCGACTGCAAGTTGCTCGTAAAGAAGGTAGCAAATCTTCAGGTTCTAAGATCGCAAATACCCTTTCTTCTGTCGACAACAACTCCAAGGAACCTACCTCTACCAAGATTAATACCACTACTATCAAGAAGACAAAGAAGAGAGTCATGCCAAACGTAACCTGGACTAGCCTTAAATCAAATCTCAGTGCTGCTGACGCTGAAGCACGGATTTTTATCAGAGAGTTTGTTCTGCGCTTTGCGCAGATAGTGGGATCAGCTATCAGCAAAGCGCATCTTGAAGAGATGGCTCTTATTGGAGGAAAAGGACGTGACGATGACGCATTGGTCGAATGGGTAAGCGAACCCGCCGTCAAGTCCATTCTGTTGTGGTTGTTGGGCCTTTTGTCGTCCGAAGAACGCGACGGGTCTATCGAAAAGGTGATGAACAGATTCTCTCTATCATGTTTGTGCACTCACATCCCTTCTTAGCTGATCAGAGTCTGCTCTAAAGATATCCGAGGATCCGGTGCTAACCTCAACAAGATGTGGGACAGTCTCGCTGTCCTACGTCACTCTGTCGAGAATATCAACTGCGCAATCTTCATACCCGACCCTCTGCCCTGTTCGGAATCAGCAGTAACACATAACACACGCAGTTCCCGAGGTTCGAACCGTCCCGACAACTCGATCTTTATCGCATCTTCCGTACAACTGGTTCCTGTCGTCCTTAGTCTCATAGATTCGGTTCTTCAAACCCCTACTATCAGAAGCGAAATTGAGGAGGGCGTGAAGCTCGGAAAAGATCAAACTAGAGAAAAACAAGAAGCAGCGAGGAAGGAACATGAACGGTGGGAAGGTATAAAAGGGTTGACGGATAATAAGAAAGGGCCCGAGGTTCGTCACTTTGCATACTCCATTGTATACGATACTGAATTCGGGCAATTCATAGGCGCAAGAACTCAAAGTAAAACGTCGCGAGCATAAAGAAATCATCGAAAGTTTGGACAGTGCGCTCAAGGTCGTCTCTCATGATTTCTCTGTGCGCTCGGGACCTTTGGGCATCGATGGAGATGGTAGAGTTTACTGGGCCCTCTCACCCGGCGTAAACGATCGCCAATATGCTATGCAGTATGTTTCCGCAATGGCAGCGGGAACGAAGAAACCCAAGAAAGGGAAAGGCTGCACTCGCGCAGGAAAGGACGAGTCGTCTCTATCAGACTGGTCATCTTTCATCGCTGTTTGGGGTCAGAAGCCGAAGACGGCTACGCCATCAAAGTCCGAAGATCGCAGTGACAAGGACGCAGAGATGGATCAATGGTGGGGTTTCTCTGATCCTGAGGACATCAGGAAGGTAGCGGATTGGCTTTTCATTGTTTCAGGCCTGGAAGAAGATGGTCCGGAGAGTTCCCCGACCGATGGTGAGGCTGTCAGAAATGGTAATTCCATTAAAGCGCTCGTTCATAATTTGAAAGAGTATGCAACTGTTCTAGCGTGGAGGTGCAAGGATGAGAATGACTAGATTTCACGTTGTCGGAGAATGCTTCTGTTACTTATCATTATTTCTTTCCTCGATCTGTTATGATACGTTGACACTGACATAGATAATCCTTACGATACATTTATATACCGGTGCTGTAATGCTACAGCCAACTCTTCCTGTCCCATTGCGCGACGATTACACATACGAATACGCTCAGCGAGACGAACTGCAAGAACATGTTTACACTTTGAATCTTCTTCAGTGATGATGCAGGTGGAAAATAATGAGACGCTGACCATCAAGTGCGTCTTAGAGAGCAAAACGGAATATACATGCGCAGGACAAGAGCAAAAACTTGATGCAGGGCCAAGGCTTAGACCAATGTTGACTGTGTGTGTACCAGTAGACCCAGCGACTTCGTAATGGACGTGCCCCGAGATTGTTTCATATTTGATGACTGCCATGTCAAATTGAACCAAGTGATAAGAAGTGAGTAGAAGATATTACCGTTCTCTCTGTCGATAATATCGAGTGCAGCAAGTATTAACGAATCAGGAAAAACTGCCTGGAGTCGGTGTAAGGCTTCATCCGTCACTGAAAAATAGATATTAGTGGCATATTCTCAATATATCTGCAAGACAGATACTACCTCCTGTAGGTTCCACGGAGTCTATTACGGCGTCAGCTAGTTGCAGAATAGAAAGCGACATTGTTTGGGGTTGTCTAGGATCATAGCAGTCGAGGTCAGAGATGTCGGCCCGGTGTTCCAGTGTCGAGAGCAGAGGTTCTGTGGCGGTGCAACATCATCCATCTCAAAATGACGGCCCAGTATCTTTTTTTCTTCGCCCAAACACATCATGAATTTCGAATGCCAGAGCTACTTTCACTTTCGAAAATGTTTGGTTTTGACCTGGGAAATCCAGAAGATCAGGACCCCACTCGTCCTTTTCTAATTGCCGATCTCCAATGCGAGGAGCACGCTCGATTGCTCGCGAGTCGAAGTATTTTGATCAAGTCTGTCGCGTTTTGTTTCGTGACTCTTGGTCTGACATTGGCACCAGATCAGTCTACGAATACTATGGTCACGGATCGTCGTATGACGATCTCCATCTCTGCAATCGTCGCAATCGCGACAAATGGGCTAAATACATACCAGACACGTCCTTCAAGTTTCTTGTCACGGCATACAATCATAAAATACCTCAGTCACGACAAAAGGAAATTGTTGAAAGCTTTGCCTATATGGGTTTCTTGGGGAAGATAGACATGAAGAATCCCGACATCGAGTTGGCTTGTTTTGAAGAGTGTAAGTTTTGTTTATTACTCGCATGATGATCCTTGCTAATATCTTCTCACACAGACATCGACAAGCGCGGTACCACTCGAGACAAGCATGAAGGAGACGGCTCGTTTAGACATGTATATTTTGGAAGGCTAGTGCGTTAGGTTCGCATGTAACCCATTGACGTGCACTCTCATCGCGTTACCTAAGGTCGCTACAGGTTCTGCTCGTTCTTTGATAACCAAGTTCGACGTGAAGAAACGCTCATACTACGGGAACACCAGTATGGAAGCCGAAATCTCCCTTCTTATGGCCAATCAGACGCTGGTCAGTATAGTGTCTTGACCATACAACGTTCACAATTTGATCGCTTGACAGGCGTCCTCCGGTAAGCTGATCTACGATCCTTTCATGGGAACAGGAAGTATGGCCTATGTAGGTCAATCTCAGTTTTTGGCCAATGTCAGTATTTCAGTGAGGAATCCAGCCGACAGCCTACTTTGGCGCGCAAATTTTTGGATCCGATATTGATGGACGACAGATGAGAGGAAAAGGTGACCTCTAGACATGCATATTGTATAGAAATATTTCATATCTCTCGTACTAGGTGACACTCCTGGCATCATAAGAGCGGCAACGCAGTATGGAGTGGCAACAAGGATTATCGATCTATGCACTTTCGACATCACACAAAATCCTTGGCGATGCGGAGACCTTTTTGATGCCATTATTACCGATCCTCCTTGTACGTTCATTCTCGGAGTCGTTACCAGTAAGAAGATGTTGTTAACCTTCCGTGAAGACGGTGTTCGTGCCGGAGCAAAAAGGTTAGGTCGGAAACGAGAGTTGAGTCCTGCTAGAATGACTGCCTATCTTGAGCATAGGGCATCCCCAAGACCGTATTTATCACTTTAGCATCGTCTTCTCGTTGATGTCGCTGACATCGGTACAGGGACGATCAACCTTACATCCCTCCGACGAGACCGTACGAACTTTCCCGGCTTGCCGTCGATCTTGTGCTACTTTCTAGGTATTTACTAAAGCCTGGAGGGAGGCTAGTGTTTTTCCTCCCCACTGTGACGGATGAATACGAAGAGGTGGATATATACTCCATGCTCTGTCCTGGGATGGAAGTGATCGCCAACTCGTTACAAGATTTTGGGTCATGGGGCCGTAGGGTCAGTGGCAACTTGTCATCAGTTTGTATGCTGACTGAATTCGTGCCAAGCTCGTAACCATACAAAAAACCACAAGTGACACTTATCTGCCGCCCGTGCTCGAAACGCAGGACTCTCCGGAGCGCCAGCATGTTCCGGCACACAAAGACTTCCGCGAAAAATACTTTCGTGGATTTAAGCCTGAGAGCTAATTATGCAAAGCCATTAATACATTTGATGTTAATTTATAGATCAAGAAAACTGAATGTGAGAGTTAACAAACGACGAAGAAAAGTATCAACTTTGTCATCATGGCGGAGCTTCCTCGTCCGTTCTCCTTGTCTGCGCCGACTCTTGGAGTTTAATTTCATCCACGTATTTCCTAAGTTGCTTTCCCTGCAGGAGAACCACAAATGAAGCCGCGACTAACACGAACACTCCATTGAATATCAATGCCTGGCGCATGTTAAGAGGCGGCTTTGCATCCGAATCCGCTCTCAGTGCATCCATCACTAGTATGTCTATGAGCGACTGCTGACAAAGAACGAGGATGAAACGACGGACCCAATATAAACATGATGGCGAAAAGATTTCCTCTATTGAGTTCGTGAGAAACACAGATAAATGGAACGGTCAATGCGTACCCAAACCATAACAATGAAGAACTTGCGTCCGCGTTCCTGGTCAGATCACAAGCTAGCTCAAGTGCAACCGGTAGCATGGGAATAGATCCAACCCCGATAATGGTCATGATGGCGAACAGTCCACCAGTATTATTTGGCTTCACTATCAACCATTCCATCTTTAGTAGTGTATCATAAGGAAGTGTTTCACCAGACGCACCTGCCCAAATCATAGACAACCACACCACAGCCACGATGGGTACTGCGACCTTCGTCGTGATGGCAAGATGCCTAGTAAACACTCTGTCGAAAAGTGGCGCAGTGACTATTGCAGCAACGATACCCGTTAGAAGTAGACATGCCTTTGGAAGCATGAATCAATATTTTATCAGAAAAGAGATGCTGGCTTACCCCCATTAGTCCGCTATTATCAGAAGAATAGCCAACGGGTTCCTGGTACAATATTAGGCTTAGAAGACGTTGCACGAAATTTTACCAACCAAGATTTCTGCCGACAATAAGGCGAAGGTATTGGTTCTAAAGAAGCTATGTTAAACTACACCATGATGAGAAAACTCCACTTACGCGGCTACTAGCGAGGAGAAGATGATCCATATAATTCCAAAATCAAGGCGCTCTCTCAGAGTCATGTAATACTCTCCCGGTGTCGTATCTAGACCTGCAATCCGTTTGATGAAAGAGAGAAGAGACGGAGGTGTTAAGGATGCAGCATAAGCTGTGGACAACATCAATTAGTGCATGAAAAAAGTTGCGAAGGAGTATCCATACTGGGTGGCGTAGGAGGAGCGGATCTTATGAGAAACACGAATGGAGTCGCGGCAGTTGATATGATGCCAAGGACAAGAATCTGTCAGCTCTACGATCAATTGGAGCCTGGAAGCTACGAGGAGAAGACAGTCGAAGGTGTTCCAACATACCGAGTGCCGAGTGTCACCCACAAGGGGGCTGAGGAGCTGCCCAATAGCGCCTCCGATAGGGTTAGCTATAATTCCAAGTCAATAGTTTATACAATGAGTTAGTTATGGGATGAACACACAGATAGCTATGATCATCGTGGCGGTTGTCCTCCCTTGCAAGTTGAACCAAGTCTCGGAATATTTTGGACCGAGTACTTGGTAGATAGGCTGTGCAATGGCCGCAAATAGCTGGTGCTTCTAGTGAGAAGGAAAGCGAAACGAACAATTGCTCGGCTTACTTGACCGAACATGAGTAACGCATAGGAGCTTTGTGTAGAGAGAGATTTGGCAGTCCCAGCGTATCTTATCCAAGAAGAAAGGATTAAGCACAAAGCGCCGACATCACACTAAAGTCAAAGTCAGGGAGGTAGGTCCTAGTGAGAAGAATGGTACACACGCATCGTCGAAGGCCATATCGAGATATAAATGGCGGTATAAGAATGGCTACAGGTAGGTAGATGCAGGCGACTATATTCCCCAGCCAGTTGACTCGGTTTAAAGAGAAGCCAAGTTCAAGGGATGCTATAGAACACCAATGAGGACACATGTCATCCGACGTCGGCATGTACTCACTGTCGTTGGCTATGGGCCCAAACCATGGCCAACTCATAGCAGTGACGATGTTCAGAACAACCTGTAAGCTTGCAAATTAATTCGATGAGACTGTAAGGAGTTGATTGAACGGACCAAGCCTACGACACCGACAAAGCGCCGTTTGTAGAGACGATACTCGAGGGGAAACTGAGCCGCACTGGAGGTGACGCTGATAGGATCTACGAGAGGTTCCTCTTTGTCTCGTTTGATAGGCTGTGGATCTAGCATTTCCTGGTCAAGGACAGCTTTCTCCAGCTGTTGCTGAGACGAGTCAACGCTCATTGCCGCAAGAAATGACGACCGTGGCTGCTAGGCAAACCTCGTACTCATCAGATACTTTTATCGCAGGCACCGCGTGAATCAGAAGTACCCATGGGCCCAATACGGGCTCGGCGGTCGAATAGATGGCCAGGGGCCATGTGTATTGATTAATGTATGACATGTGAAATTGACGTAAGTTTTATAACCGTGCATCTCCTTTTATCTGCCACCATGAGTGAATACTGGGTTTCGAAGAAAAAGTACTTTTGCAAGTACTGCGACATATATATTCGCCGACGATGCTCCTTCTCGACAGCAGCATGAGAATGGTCTTCGACACAAGGGAAATCGAGACAGATTCATTCGAGGGTTGTACAAAGAGGGTGAGAGAAGGAAGAAGGACCAGGCAGAGGAGCAACGTGAAATGGCTAGGGTGGAACAGGTGTGTGCATATCCTATCTACTCTTTGTTCTGCCTTGACTTTATATCAGGCTGCTCAAGCTGCATTCGCCGTAGATGTTGGTGCTGGATTTGCTAGACCGTCCACGGCACAACCGTCAACCTCCGCTGCACCACCCAAGCCGAAGCCAAAACCTTCCAGCCCTTTCGCAGACTATTCCACGGCCGCCTCACTCGGATACACTGATCCAGATGCCGAGAGAATTGCGCTGGAGGCTCAGCGTCGTAGGAGTGAGGGTGTAGCTGGTAACTGGGAGGTTGTTGAGCCCACGTCAACTCAGGATACTGAGTCCTCGTCGTCTGAAGTTGCGGGTGTCAAACGTCCAGCAGATGACCTCTCTAGCGAGGATTCTCGTCACTTTCAGTTACGCAAACGCACTCTAGACACGGGACTCGGCCGGGTATACGATCCTGGCGCTATCCCCATCAAGCGTAAGAAGACAGAGGAATCCGAGGCAGACATCACTGGAAAAGCTAACACATCCTCGAAGAATGAGCCACTAGGTACTTTGGTATCCCAACGTCAAAGTGGAAAAGGGCTGGAGAGATAAATGCAGATTCAAAGGATACTGAAACACGTCCGGATGTCCCCGTCAAGGAAGAAGAGGACGTCAAAATTGAAGAAAGCATACCAGACATCAAACCTCATATCAATGGCGATGGTCCTGCTCCTGAGAAAGGGGGAAGTTTATTCCGAAAGCGCAAATCCGTTGTAGGCGGAACTAGAGGGAAGCGCTCAATATGACTGGTATGTACATACTCCTCACACGAAACTGTATTCTGATACCTGCTACCATGGATATCAGGGCGACACTTATCTAAAGACTTGTGCTGATGAATGAGTTTGACATGGTGGACCAGGATACAATACAGTTTCATTACACTTGGCTGGCTGTTATACACAACATGCATCGTGACCTGACCAAGGTACGCTCTAGGACCATCGCACGAAAACTATCTCAAGCGTACACAGGTAGAAATATGCCTAAATTTTCCAAGTTGCAGGGGTTGAAATGATCAGAACGCCTGTATTCTGCTTATCCTCGGTACAGGTAATCCCATGGCTGCAGAACGTTGTCAGGTCTCGCAAATTGTAAAAGAAGAGCATGACATACCCTATCATCGCTTTCTCGACCGCAGGTTTCAACTTCGCTTTCCTTTGTTTGGAATGTAGACCTTTGCCAACGATCACACGCAGAGACTTTCCGCCTTCTTCAAGGACTGCTTTAAAGGCCTTCTCCGTCTTGATCACAGCCTCCGACGTCAGCAGCCCATGCAAGTCAATGGTAGGTACAGGGTTAGCTTGTAATGAGCGATTACGTGCTGGAAACATTTGTTATCCAAGCTTACCGAAAATTTTTGATAACTCACAATGGTAATGTCGTCGCGCTGCCCGTTCGTGTAACTTGTCTATTTCTTGATTGCAATCGTCGATTTCTTGCTTCAGAATGAATTCTTGGGCTCGGTCCTGTTGCTGGATGGCCTTGTTGAGTCGTGTCCTCAAGTTTTTCCTTGTCATCTCATATGACCATGCTTGTTTGCGTAGTGCCTCAGCCCGACTGCTGAGCATCGGCGAGTCGGGAGAAGTTATGGCGCTGGTTATCGATGGCGGCGAAGATGATGCAGAGCTATGATATTCTGGCAAGGTCGTGGTTCGCTGTAGTACGGTGACTGGTGCTGGAACTGGGATGGCATCCAAGTTCTCCACCGGGATAGGTTCATCGATGGTCGCCAAAGGTGCTGGATATGGAGCATGAGCTGCAATCACACCGACCGGAGTGCTAGAACCTTGAATGAACAGCGGTTCCTGCCCCAACGACTCTTCATTCTCCTGATCTAACAACAGAAGGGCCGACGGATGGCGTAGATGTACAGGTGTCATCAATGGGTCATCGTCGACAGACCCGCATACACCTTCACCATTGTGAAATCCTACTGGGGTTTGTAATGGATCATCATTACTGCCAACGCCAATGTCTCTTCCAGCACGAAGCATTAAAGGAATCGCGTCACTGTCCGGCCCCGTTGGAAGGCTTTCATTATCCGATGATTCGCACTGTAGGAGCATGGGGGGTGGTATAATGAGATGTTCGAGCTTGGATGAGGAGAAGGGCACCTCAACGGGCATGGCGCTCAGGATATTGGGACTCGATAGCGATTGTAGGTGCGGGGGAATAATAATACGAGGAGGTGAATCTTTGATCCGTGATCCGGGATGATCATAGGCGTCTTCATTCTGCGCGGGATGATCTGCCGCACCATGATCGTGCGGCGCTGCGGAAGAAGAAGTCGGATTGGGTGGGAGTGGTATCTGTCTATCGCCAACTTCGTCTAGCAGAGTTGCCGGAGGGGTGGGAAGCTGGGGGGAGGGAGCGGAAGGACTTGGCTCTAAAGAGCCCGCAGCCACTGGTACTGAAATGGAAACATCAGAGGCCCTGTCTTCACTGCGAGTAGTGTCAACAATCCTATCAATCACTGGCCTGACGGGGCT
Source organism: Armillaria novae-zelandiae (assembly GCA_030435655.1). Taxonomy (NCBI): domain Eukaryota; kingdom Fungi; phylum Basidiomycota; class Agaricomycetes; order Agaricales; family Physalacriaceae; genus Armillaria; species Armillaria novae-zelandiae. Next base: position 341,510 of record JAUEPR010000004.1, on the reverse strand, counting down.
AGGCCTCACTTCTGCTCTAGGAGGGCGGCGAGCGGGGGAAGTAATGGGGACCGTGTATTCGACGTACACCGTTTGTCTGCTACCACTGGATTTCCTCCTCTGAGTAGTATCGTGCCCATCGGTATAATCCGTTTGTCTACTACCAGCAGATTTCCTCTCATGAGTAGTATTGTGTTCATGGTGCGTGCCCAGAGCTTCCGAGAACAACACCCCCAAGATTGTCCAGAGAATTGTGAGAAAGACTGAGAAGATATTGTCAGATAGTAAGAGGTCGAGGGCTATTCGCAGCAGGTATGCTAAGTATGAAACTCTTGGATTAGGAGAGGCGTTGGCGGAGTAATGAACGCAAACGCCTTCCCAGAAGCCAAGAAGCATCGGACCGATCCTGCTTCTCTGTGAGCCGCTAGTGAAGCGGAGGGCGAAACGGATCCCAAGGCCTGCTATAGCTGTGAAGACACTGTCCATGCTGGCGTGAGCTGTGGTACATGATGAAGCCTCATTGAAGACATCCTCTCAGGGAACTGATCCAGGCCACGAGGCGCAGAAGGTGCTGGCGGTACGTAATAAAGCCTTGAACGCCGCTTTCATTTCGGCCGGACACCGGGATGTCACGATCAGGTGACAGTGTGACGGTCGCGACCTCAGCGCCTTTGTTGACCTCGAACACTACCTCGACTATCACATCCACTCCCGCGACACTGCCAGTGCGTTTCTCCGACTCTACATAAACCGGGCTTAAGGTGCCTGTGAACAGAAATGTCCAGCTATCAAGAACACTATTATCAGGATTATGCCAATGAGGATGACAGCGAAGACACTGACGACTGCGAAGAGGAATCCGAAATCACGGAGTATCTTTCATCACACTCTCACCAATCGCAGCCACAGTACTCTGAGCCAACGTCACCTGACCAGATGTACGCGCCTTTGGAATCATCGTCGTCAATTCCGCGATACCAACCAGGTCAAGCATTGGCCCCCATTCTGACCGGAGAGACTCTGAATATAGATGATATCCGTTCATCGCCCCATTCCTCGTCGGATCCATTTTCTGGATCTCCTGAAGACTACGCGGCCCAATCCAGCTACTATCCCGACCAGGATTATGTGCCGCCATTCACCGATGCCTACTCGAGCGCTTTCACCGCGAGCACGGGCGCTGCCTACGCTTCCGGGTACCTCTCTCGTACTTCCTACGTGCCACCTCGTTCTCGTTCTCCGACTCCTGCTGTCGACGATGAGGACTATCATGTTGTCGGCGACGAGAGCTATCACTACACAGGAGAATCTCAGGACCCAGAGAAAGGGGAGTACGCCGATGCATACCACGGGCAGCCCGATTATCCGACAGAATACGACAGCCACTATCCAGTCCAAATGTCAAAGCAGGAATCAATATACTCTGCAGTTAGTGAACCCGACTCAATACCAGCGGAAACGCGCCATTTCGGTACCGCACCCAAAGGTCGCACAGAGCGCCGTCATCTGAAAAGGACTGTTGCTTTGAAGAATGGTCATCTAGTCACCGATCTCCCGATTCCGCCCAAACTTGTTCTCCCATGGCGAGGATCCCCAGAGACGTTGCAGACCCGGTATTCAGTGGTGACTTGTGATCCGGATGACTTTGCACGGAGTGGATACAGTCTACGACAGTTTGAATTGAAGCGGACCACTGAAATTTTCATTGTCATAACAATGTATAATGTAAGTCGAATCCCTGGAATACAGGCGCTGGTGATAACTCCATAAATTCTAGGAAGATGAAGTTCTGTTCTGCAGAACGTTGTATGGGGTCATGCGGAATATATCCCAGTTGTGCGCACGCAAAAATTCGAAGACGTGGGGGCGTAACGGATGGCAGAAAGTGAGAAACAACAATATATCCCATGTTTGTTAAACGTTTATGATTCAATCAGGTCGTCGTTTGCATTGTCGCAGACGGCCGAAAGAAAATACATCCCAGAGTACTGGATTGCCTCACTCTACTGGGCGTTTACCAGGAAATTCCAAAGGACATCGCAGGCTTGGGGAGGGGCTTCGGTGTCGATAAGATCTCCGCCCATCTTTATGAATACACAACATCCTTTGGGCTCGATCCCAATTTGCATTTCAAGTATCCAGACAAAGGAATTGTCCCTACGCAAATCATTTTCTGTATGAAGGAGAAGAATCAGAAGAAGATCAATAGCCATAGATGGTTCTTCAATGCGTTCGCTCCTCTGCTACAGGTGAGTCAGTCATATATGTTATTACTATCCTAACTCTTTTTATTAGCCCAAAGTGTGTGTACTACTGGACGTCGGAACATGCCCTGGAAGCAACAGCATTTATCGTCTATGGAAGACGTTCGATCTGAATTCCAACGTTGGTGGGGCTTGCGGTGAAATCGCCGCCTTCAAAGGGAGGCGATGGTCGCTTTTGCTTAATCCGTTAGGTACGTGCTGAGAGCATGCCCTGATACTGAGGAATTCACGCATGAATTCGTGCCCTAGTTGCTGCCCAGAACTTTGAATACAAGAATAGTTCAATATTGGATAAGCCCACGGAATCCATGTTCGGATATATTAGCGTCCTGGTATGTTCAATCTGTGCATCTTGGCCGGGTGCTCATTTGCCACTTACCAGCCTGGCGCATTCTCTGCCTATCGGTATGTCTTGACCTGTCGCACTTTTGACGTCGCTGAAAGAAGCACCTAGATATTTTGCTCTGCAAAACGAAAACGGTGTAGGACCTCTAGCTTCGTACTTCAAAGGGGAAGTGTTGCATGGCCGTGATACAGACATCTTCACCTCTAACATGTGTAAGTATCTAACACTCATCTTCAGGACATTATTTTGATCGTTACTCTACACGCAGACCTCGCAGAAGATGTAAGAAATGTGCAACCCTTCCTAACCACAGTTTTACCCGTCCTTTCTAGCGTATACTCTGTTTTGAACTCGTTGCGAAGGCAAAATCAAACTGGTGATTGTAGGACCTTCGGATCGCCCTCGGTTGCTAAAATTCTTATAGGGTTCTACGATACGTCAAAGGAGCCATTCGGTGAGACGGATGTGCCTGATGCTCTACCAGAATTCATGAGTCAACGTCGCCGATGGCTTAATGGGTCGTTCTTTGCTGCAACATATGCTATTGCTCATACCCCACAAATATGGCGTTCTGGGCACAGTCTGTCACGAAAAATAAGTTTAACGATCGAAACGATGTATAATGTCATGAATTTAACATTTTCGTGGTTCAGCATCGTGAGGCTTTTCTGATGTACCATCTAAACGCCGCTGAACAAATTTACAGGGAAACTTCTACTTGTTCTTTGTGTGCCGTTTCTTGTCGCGATGAAGCTGTTATCTAATCCCACTACACTACAGGTAGTTTTGACATCTTCTTTAGAAGACAGCGCATTTGGAGTACCTGGAATCAAATATCTCAATTGGTTTGCTCAGGTGAATCTTGTCATTCCATTTCTGCAGCTTAATGCTAAAGCTGTGCAGTATTTTTTAGCATCCATCATAATATCATTGTTTTTCATGTCTATGAGCATTAAACCTCAAACGTACGCATCCTTCCATTGCTACTAGGTCAAATAACTGATTCGTTTTTGGCAGGGCAAAATGGAAATACAAGTCTTTGTCGATTGCTCTTTGCGTCTGCATGATATACATGCTTACTGCATCCGTTATTTGCGCGCTGAAAGCATACACGCAAGGTGGTAGTGCGAACGTCATCATGCTCTTTAGTGTGATTATCACTTTTGGCAGTAAGTTCTCGCAGCAGCATAATATACAAGGTTCATGTGTGTTATTTAGTCTATGCTATCAGCAGTGTGATAGCGCTGGACCCGTCGCATATGTTGACGAGTTTCCTGCCATATATGTTGCTTTCCCCGACGTACATCAATATCCTCCAGATGTGAGTTCTTCTCTTCGACCTTCGTACGGTATTTGACGTTTTCCCCTTCAGCTATGCATTCTCAAATTTGGACGACGTGAGTATTTCTTGATATCTATTTGAGATTACTAGACATGCATTCTGTTGCAGATTTCCTGGGGGACCAAACAGGACGCCGAGGATGAGCCAGAAGGGACGGTGGTACGGCCCACTGCTTCCCAGGTGGACCTCGATTTCTACACAGTAGCCTCGACAAATGAGTTGTATGAGGAGGCTATAGCGAATCTCAAGAATCGGATACCGGTTGTGAAACCCAAGTCTACGTCGCTTTCTGAACACGAAAAGGCACAGGCAGCTAAAGAGTACTATGCAAGCATACGGACCAATGTAAGGGATAGTGTCTTTGAAGACTTGCTAGATTTCACCAGTCTCTGTTCTAGGTTTTACTCACTTGGGTTTTGACCAATGTATGTCGAAAAGTGCTGACTTATATTTCATCCCTCATGGATTTCCTTTCAGGGTATTCTACTGGCGCTGATACTGGGAAGCGGCAGCAATACCACCACTACTTTTAGCGAGGGATACACTCGTGCGAAGACATACTTGACCTTTATTCTCGTTTTAACGACGCTTGCCAACTCCATTGTACGTCTCCGCCATTGCCTTCTGTCCTAACGCGCTAATAAGTTTATTTAGCGCTTCGTTGCATCTACGATATATCTCCTCATGACCCTCATAACGGGGTAGACCAAGCAACATATCTTTATAGGTATTATTATGAATGGCCTGAAGACTAGACACCAAGATATAATCCGCCGTAACGCAACAGTACTAGTTCAAAACATACTCTACACGCTCCTGTGTTCTTTGGAGGATTATGTAGCACATCTACGGAAATAGATAAGCATAAAAAGACGTAGGAGCCTGTGATGCGCGCGCAGTTCTCCGGACTGGCCTACGGAATTTGCATGCCGGCGAGCGTGAAGGAGATGAAGTGGACCGGGCTTGACGCAAGCGAGTATGCAAGGGTAACGAACGAACGTGGCGTTACGTCTGCACCTTGGTCCATTGTCAAGGACTCCAAGCTTGCAAACAGACCGTGTTCATCGTCTGCTTCGATATCTGAGCCTCCAATGACAGACCATACTTCATCAAAGTCTGGTTCAACGTCTGCGACGGGTGACAGAGGTGGGGAATTATCGGGCACAACGGATAGACCTGAGGCAACATTGTTGAGAGACTCGACGTCGGAGGTAAATTCTGAATCAGTATCAAATTGAGAAGAAGGTATCGATATCGGTTACAGGAGGGGTCGCAAGGGTCAAGGGCGCGTGCGAGTCTGGACGAGTGACATTGGGGCGCAGAAGGTAAGTAAGACGTTCACCGTCCACTTCTTTGCCTACAGAAATACAATCAATAACAACAGTTAAAGGTCGGTTGATGGTATTCACTGTAGCTGACAATCTCATGGTACCGGGCGCAACAATGCACGACATATCTGCCGAAGGCATCGTCGTCGGTACACCAAACCAACTGTAGTGGGGTACGGGAGACTTCAAATATGGTTCCAGTGTTACCGATAGCTCTCCTGACCCCTGTGCTGGTAATCTGAGGAGTGTCCGGAGACATGACTGTCCCACCGACATGCAACCAATCGACGACTTCCTGCTCTATGTCCTGGACAAGAAGCTGGCGCGCGCCTGCCAGCCTTACGAAGATCCCGTCGCATCCCTTTAAGACTGAGTGAAAAGCGGCCAGCATTGGCTGAGTGGGGATCTCTAGTCGGGAGATGGGCTCCAGGGACCTTGGCAGTGCGAGGAAGATATGGCGGTAAGGGTTCAGGAAATGTGGTTTTGTTGGATGGCGGATCCAAAAGATAGTCTTTCTTTGTCGCAGAGATAATATGCGGGTTACCGACGAATTGGGCTATAAGCTTATCGTTGAATACAAAGTACTGGGATCAGGACTGGTGCAAGACAGACCGTTCTCTTTGCGCTTAATCCACCTCTTGCCGTCATTGTCGTCCCTCTTTCTTGCTTTCTTTGAGGGATAGGTGGTGTGGGATGCTGGAGGGAAAGGTTTAGATGCATGCAGATGGGCGAAACGGTCCCTGAGACCACTATTGCGCAAAATGGCTGGGAAAGACAGAGGAACCGGGCCTTGGTCTTGGTTCATAAAGTTGGCATTCGAAGCATCGTCGCCGTCGTCTGCCATTTTTGCGATATCGACGAGGGCAGTAGGGGTCGAACAGAAAGGAATACCTATGAGTCGGTCCGCCGGATCCGTAATGAAGCATGACTGGGTTGGATGACTCCGACATCGCAGGCATCCAAGTACTGGGAGATATGGTACATTCCAAGATGAGTAGATTATCTATATGATAACGTCTAACTACGAGCATAAACAAGCGAAGAAATGGACAATAAAGATCAGATACAGTTTGATACAACTCGGATAGATAGGAACCGATTATGGCTACAAAATGTTTTAACGAGAAATCCAAAAGAAATAAGTTTCCATGAATATCGGATGAGTAATAAATGAAGTCTTTCGAGAGAGAAAGTCCCGACCCGGATTCGAAATTCTTTCATCTGGATCGTTCAGCAACTGTCTCCGATGGGTCCTAGGCCTTCGCCTGTAACGCAGTCGTGTTCTTGGAACCGAACTGGAAAGGCGACAACAACATCGATGGCGGGACATTCTCGTCACGGTTCTGCTGTTCTGCCCCATGCGCCGAAAAGTCGAGTCTCCTGGCTCGAACACCGTGCACGCCGGCCCCTCTTGGGTCGTCGCTGTTATGGTCCGGAGACATGCTCGTTCGTCCCTTGGGTCGTGGCGTGGCGAGGACGGAAGAGCTGTAGAACGTGCCAGTTTGTGCCACAGGTGTGGAATAATTCAAGGGAGACGGTCGCTGGGCGGGAGAGGAGTAGGTGAAAGTGGCGACGCCTGAGAAATGGGGCGCAACTGGGCATCCTTTCTGGTGGCACTTCTCGTTTGCATGATGGGAGGTAAGTAACAGGATATTGCCGCCGTTCCACAATTGCTGTGACGCCTGTTGCCCTTTTATAGGTGATATTAGGACACGGCCACTCTGTCTCAATTCATGTAGAAGAATGTTACCTTGGCTATTCTTGTTCTATAGTCAAAGCGTACTGCGCAACCGGGGACAAAAAGGGACAAGACCAACCTTATACACCAACCGTCACCTTTTTATGGCACATGTCTTGGGTACCGAGGGCCTATTTGTGTCCACACAGGCTCAGAGTTGACTCGTGGTAAGAGTCAAGGCTCCCAGTGGAAATGGTCTGCGCTCCAGCCCCTCGTACCATTTCACGCCGAATTTCAATTAATGCACATGACCGCGCCAAAGAACGGCGTGACCTTTGTCGCGACAAAGTCAACAGTCGCAACAATTTCCGGACATTAAATATTATTATCAATTGCCTATTCAGTACATGAATGAACAGGGAAAATATATAAGAGTGGCAGGACTTTCTTTCCCTACCTCCATCACGTTTGTCTACTAGCCATCTCACCCAATCTCTCCGTGTCTGGGTCCAACAGCCCGTCACATTGCCTTCGTTTTTTCTCCACGATGAACTTCTATCAGCCGTTCATGCCACACCATCCGTTGAATCTGCCCATCTTCAACACGTCCGTTCCGAAGCGTGCACCTCTTCCAATACGCGTTCCTCTTTGGGCCAACCAGCGCGCTCAGGCAACGAAAGACAGCCAAGGTCACAAAATTCACGAATGATCTCCCCAAGCGCACGGTGCCGCACAGAAAGTACGGACGAGAAACCATTGCAGAGGCTCTTCGACGCCGCAACACTAGCCTCGGTGCTGCTCGTACAACCAAGCTTCCCGGCTGCTAATCCGCCCCTCCCTGATGGGGAGAATATCCCGAATAGTCAGGCCGATGATGTGGACGAGCTCGTCACATCTCTGGACTCCACCCACCTCTACATTCTCACGACACACAGATGCCAGATGGCTTTCGATACTAACCTCTCCCCCGATGTGATGAGAGAACGTATGCAGGCGATTGAGGATCGCGACGCAGCGGCTGCTGAAGAAAGGTTGAAACGACGTTTGCGACAACAAAAGGCCGCGCGCGAAGAACAGAGGAAGAAGGCTGAAAATCTGAAGAAGCAGCAGGAACAGGAAGCGAAGCGGCGGCGACAGGAACAGGAGCAAGAGCGCAAACGCAAGCTGGAGGAGGAGGCAAGAAGAGCCAAGATGTCTCCTCCTTGTGTGCCACCATTAAAGCCAGTGAGTATGCTTTCTACGTTCTATAACTACCCTGATTGAGGCTGTTATGTTAGACTCGCGAAGAGTCGTCTTCGGCCATGCTGTACCATCTGTACGAATCAAAATGGGCGGTTCTAAAGTCGGGCGATCTAGCCTCAACCGACCAGCCTGCATTCTCCAACTTTCCGTGGCCGTGTTTCGAAACCATCTCTGCGGAAGTAGACCTCACGTCTGAAAAAGTTCGTAGGTTTCTATTGGATCCTGCTAGGCCCAACGCGAAAGACAAGGGAAAGAAGGAGATTATCAAGGAAGAACTTTTGAGATGGCATCCGGACAAGTTTGTGAAGATAATCCCATTGGTGCATGAGAGCGAGAGGGAAAAGGTTAGTGCTGCAGCAAAGACGGTCGGGAGGATAATAACGGATCTGCTACCTGAGTTCGCCCGTGCATAGATATATCTAGTAAAGTTATGTTTCCATAAGATCAAATAGAGTAACGCAACTATGAATAGGTTCTGTTTCAATGAAGTGCAGTGGAGCGCACCTCGTCTTACAGTGGAGCTGATGTGGTTTTCATGTCCCTCTAAAAGCTTGGATATCGTTCAAACTCTGACGAAGCTGTTTCCTTGCCCCATTGCGGAGAACCTTGGGCCTGTTGCTGAGCTTTTTTGACTGCAAGAACAGCTGAGGACCAACCGGGCAGAGAGTACAAATCGGGAAAACGCCGCAATGGAGAACCGACGGCTGTGCCAAGCAGAAACAAATAACGTGACTTGGTTTAAACTTCGCGTGCCACATTTCAACCATCCCCCTTTGCGCGAAACCCCCATCATGGTGAGATCCTCGCCGTCTTCAGTCATTTTCGCGCTCACCCTTGCTTCAGTTCTACTCGGAAGCGATTTTATCGCGGCGTGGTCCTCTTGGGAAAGTATGGCTCGCTGCACACATGGAACGCAAATTGTCGAAGACGCAGACGTTGCAGACGGACATTGAAGAATCTGTCGGTGCGCCCCTGTTTTTCTCGCACCTGTGCCGCTCTGATATTCTCCAACAGGCGCCATAATGGGACAAGAGATAGAAATCATGGCGCTGCGACTCAGTGGACAGCTTCTTCTTGGTGTGGTCCGCATATATAGCAGGAAAGCCAAATATCTTTTAGATGACTGCAATGAGGCCCTATTGAAAATCAAAATGGTTCGCCCGTTTGTATAGCTATTGTTGCATGGTTTCTCACAGCATCCTCAAGGCATTTCGTCCAGGAATTGTCGACATGAACGAAGACCAGCTTGTAGCCAACAAGACTACGATCACGCTCGCCACCAACGACTTAGACTTGAATCTTTACATTCCCGACGTAAACTGGTATGTCATTATTCTAAGCTATTGCTTTCTGACTTATGTGAGTACAGGGATATGGATTTCGAGGATCGTCCTTTACCACAGCAAGGGCATCAACATCAAGCTCGTGTCGACGACATCACTTTACGAAATACTGAAGATTTTGGCCAGTTTGATTATAATGATCCTCTCGACTTGGGTCCTAGTGATGGAATTGGTTCCCAAGACTTCGATATAGATTTGGGTCTAGACTGGGGTGACGGCGCTGTCAACAATGACTCCATGGATGTCGATGCCCTGAGCGTCGATGGCAGTGTCGGTGTCGGACGAGATGCAGCGCCAGGCAGGGATTCTATTGGAATAGATGCCAGCTTTCTGGCCGGGGACATAGACATGGATATGGACGTCGACCTTCTTCGCCGTAGCAAGAGCCGGGAAGCTTCTGAGCATCCCTTCGACGCGGACATGAACATCGACGTACCGGACTTTGGCGATGTGGACTTGGGTGATCTGGGCATTGGTTTTGATCTCCCAAATGACCTACATTCCGACCTTCCTCAGGATGGCGAGAAGACGCCTGGACAGACACGATCGTCTTCGCGAGCTTGTGAGTTATCTGGCAAACTTGAGTCCTGTATCTGACTACTGGTTTTAGCTTCTCCTCTCTCCGATGTTCCCCTTACCCCGCCTCCAATCGAGATGAACGGTGATGTGACTCCGATTGCTCCCACCAAGGCACAAAGAAAGCACAAAGAAAAGAAACAGATAATCGACGCCGTGACCGAACTTCAAGGCGGTCCGGCGAATGGTCGAGGTCGGCACGGTTTAGGTGCACCCGTAAACAAGGATGTAAGCGACATCCTCGTCGAACCCCACTTTCTTCCTCGATCAGCTGTCGTAATGCGCTTGCTTGAAATTCGCAGCGATCCACTTGCCCACTTTCTTCCCACTAAAGTGACCCCCCAAGGGACTATCCTATGTGCTGCACCCCCTGGTTTGGCGCCTGAGTTGGCGGAGATGTTTATGCGACCGATCACTGGTTCGAAGAAACGCGGTCTTTCTCCTGGCAAAGGCCCGAATAAGCGCCGAAAGGTTGATGAAGCCAGTGTCCATGAGGATGACGAGGTTGAGCAAGGCCGTCGGGCGGAAAGTCTGGCACCTAGCATCGTCTTAGGGAGCGATGTCATGGGCCGTGGTGTCAGTGTCGGACCTGATGGGCTAGACTTCGGTGATCAAACTGGCGGCGCGGAAGACTTTCAGCTGGATGTTCCGGACCTTGATGTTGATATTGGTCTGGACGCTCGCGAGAAGTCTGCCGCACCATCAGACAGAAGTCGGATGTCGACGCCTGCCGGGGACTTGCTGGAGGAAGGTGCAGATAGCTATGCCGATCTGACGTGCCCTATTGCTATGTTCGATATCCGACCGTCGACGCAAACTCAAGAGAAAGAGGCGGAACCAATGGACTACAGAAGGAAAAGGCTATAGCAAGAACACTGTCAAAGCTATAGGTATTATTAGGCGAGAGCTGAAGCCCAGTGAAGATGACGATGCAGAGGAGAAAGTAATCAGTTTCCGCAAGATGACTGACAAGGTATGCCTCTTAAATCCGAGCTCTTGTTCTGAATAACGAGTATTCTAGGCATCGCGTCGAGCTGCTGCCTCTTTCTTTTTCGAATTGCTTGTCCTTGGAACTCGGGACTGTGTCAAACTGTCGCAACCGGGGCCGTTTGAAAACATCGAAGTCCGGGCCCAAGATAAGTTATGGGAACGTCAGCGTCACGGATCTGTTGAGCCGTCCGTCCGTGGTGCATCGGTTGCACGATCTATCGCATCTACTATAGGACTATGATTGGATACCGGTATCCACCGTGTGAGATTTATTAGGACGTCTTGGATTTATTTACGAACCTTTTACGTCCCCTATCTATTACCCTACGTATCTTATTTTCGCTATCGTTTGTTGTTCAGTACTATAGTGTAGCGTATGTTTTTCCAATGAGCAATTGTATCCGTTGGCACAGCTGATTAACAGTGGATGAGTTTAACAAATGGGATACACATCTTTTGAACCTTGATAATGAAGTCGAGGGTACATACGGGTAAGTCTCGCGACTGTCTTAATTTTTGCAGGGCAAGGACCCACTGCACAGTGGGCCTTTTCGAACCCCCGTAGACAATGTCAGAGAGGCCTGGAAGGCACGCTACGCGCCGTCATGGCCGAAACTTTTGATTGTTTCTCACAATGAACATCTGGATGTCGAAGGTCTTTATGACATCGTAATATACTGACATCACGAAGATGCAATCGACAGTATAATTGATTGATTGATCGAAAAATGAAGTGTTGATTTTCAAAGCTTCAACGTAGTTTCAACCCTGGGGTATCGGCACCGGTGCGTTCGCCTTTCCGTCGATATCCAACCCTACGGTAAACCTACTGACCCAATTGTAGCCCCCCGCTGTCGCTGCGGCGTCCACGAGCTGAGTGTCATTGAGGAACACACGGAGGCTATTAAACGTTTCTTCTGATACTCTTATATTCAGAGCGACTTCGTCCGCATATATCATCGCAGCGGAGAGATGTGGTCCCAGTGATTGTGTTATGGTGGAAGAGTTGACGCTGCCAAAGGGCGGGGTGAGACGGACGAAGAGAAGCTGTTCTGTGGTGAGACCTTCAAGGCGTCCCTCGGGTTCGTGTTGTATCCTAGAGTTGGAATAGTGAGAGGCGCGAGGTAGGGCAAGGAGGCGTGTTACCACTGATACGCTGCGTTGTTGATGGCTGCAGTACGCAGGATCTGTGATCGTTCGTGAGAACGATATTTCGAGTGGCTTTCGGTGCCTTTACATACAAGTAACTCTCTCATGTCGCCGGGTAGGCTGTTGTTGCTTCGTATGGCATCGAACACGGCGTTCCACCCTGCTGCGACTGGCCGCGAGTTGAGGCTGGTGTATATTTTGAGACGGTTAGAAGGGAGTGAGTCTCTGGGATCGGGCTTACAGGACACCATCAAGGTCGAGTAGGACGCCGTTGGTCCGTCGGGCCCGAATAGAATCGGCGAGCTGGGGTGGTGGTCAGTCCATGTAACGAGAGGCGGCGTGTGCGTACAGAGTCTCTGCCGGCTTCGGGGAAGATGTACGGTACCCGTGCTGGGATATTGTCATCTCTCTTCTCGAGTGGCAGAGCCAGCAGAGAAGGGAGGCAAGAGAGGACCAGGAGCAAGATGAATGACGCCATGACTTCGCAACTTTGCTCGCTGGCAGTCTTTAAATACATCGTCTGAAATTTGCCAACGTGCTACAAGGCCTGAGGAAGCACGTAATGGTTCATGAGGGATGGAATACTGGATGCACATTTAGACTCACACTTGACTAATTCTTTTCGTGGGACCCACATGCAAGGTACTCATGACCACGCAAAAATCAGAAAATTCGGTATCAATACAAGCTACTACACACGCTTGAATACATACAAAGAGTTAATCTCCCAGTATGCTTCCTTGAACTTATCAGGATTGTTATCAACGACTACAAGGGGTCAGCGAAGATGAAGACAGATGAAAATGGCTCGACTTACAATCTACGCAGGTAGAATTACCGCAGCCAGCAGAAGCAAATACATTGCCTGCCCAATCGCCCTGAGAAAAAAGTCAGAATTAAAGACGATCTCATGACGAGGATGACGCACGCAAAAAGTCAGGTCAAACACGATCTTGTGACTGTCAAAGTGAGTAGAGTAGTCGCACTCATTTACAGGGAAAGACGCGTCTGGCTCGCCCCAGCTGTCTGTGCTGAATTCGATGTATTCAAATATAAATGGATATCGGACTTGAAGTGGGACCTTCCGGCTGTTCCTGGGCCAAAACCAGACTTGGACGCCCGTGTCCTGGGTTCTGCGCATGGCGTACCACCCTCCGCCGATGTTATTGAACGAGGAGCCGTAAGAGCCCGGTTCAGTGAAGGAGGTTCCGCAGCCCTGGTTAAAGTTGACGTTCGTATCACAATTGGTTGACTGAGTTTGCCTTGGATGACATAAATATTCGTAACTTGTGATCACCAAAATTATATGGAGGACCTACCCGCTCTGTGAGCGCTCCTCAGGCATGGTACAGTTGGCAATTGTGTGAAGCGAAGCAAGATTGTTTGCATTGAGGTTGACCCCTTCTATGATCTACATATTTGATGGTGAGCGACCGGTGAGAATAAACATTAAAAAGAGGGTGATTTACATCTATTTCACCACCCTGGGGCCATGGGCTTGACTGGCTGAATGACCAGAATGCCGGCCAGGTCGCACAACCAGCAGGCATGTGCTCGACGTCCAATATGAAGACAGATTGATCGTAGGCGGAGAATGATTCGATACGAACGCTGTCACGGCCGCGAGCATCGTCAGAAACGACCGTGTGGGCGTCGGCGCCCATGAAAAACTTGGTGTTGCCGGCTGAAGCTATGGGTGGTTGAACGAGTGGTTCTAACGACCGAGGGGGAGAACAAATAAGTACCATAAGAAAGATTGGTGGCCAGCGCTGTCTGCTGGTCAACATAGTTGACGCGACCGTGTGTTGGGTCGTCAAAGGTCTTCCAGTCAAAGCCAGAAAGGAAATCTGAACCTATGAACTTGTCTGCGAGTTTAAACTGAGCAGAATGAGCTTGCACAGAGACGAAAAGAGCGGCGAGGAGGAAGGAGAACATCGGGAGAGGAGTGGACAGACAGCATAGTAGACAGAAAAAGAGACAGGCTTTATAGAACAGAGCAATAGAACAGTCCGTTTTAGTGGCCCCTAGCTTGTTGAAGGAACTTGAAAACGATCAGATCACCGAATGCTGACATAACGGCTTGATCAATGACCACCACGAGAAAGCAATCCGCCTTGGTCAAATATTAGCTTGTCACCCAGTGTTCTCCCCACTCTCGGCTGGTCGTGGTTCCTTATGCTGACCCTTGTCCACGTATTGAACCCCGGCGGTAAATCTGCCGCCATACAGTCAGCCACTGGCAGAGCGATAACCGCTATACTGGCCAAGGCTTTCGCATCCGCAATGCGAGCACAGCAAAGACAGTTCAGGTTTAGAATTTACTAACGTGTAATTGTCCATGTGCAACACATGTGAGCTTGACTGTGTGTGTAGGGGGTGCCGAATAGTAGGTGAAAATGTTACTGTCGTACTCATCATATCTCTTTGAGACTCGACAGTTCCAAAATGGTCTGTGGACTGTGGGGGTACCCACATTTTGCGAGCACAGTGGAGTCAAGGGGTACCTCGAGTAAATCCTGATGAACAAGTCGAGAGCAGAAAGACGATGTACTCATTTTGACCACTTGAAAGGTTACGTAAACATTCTTTATACATGTAAACGAAACTCTGTAGGCTCAAAGTGATCATATCATAAAGAATGAAAGGAATAGGACATGCGAAGCGGTTACGGACTCGTAGTCGGTGTGGCTTCGAGTTTACTGGTTTACCTAGTATAAGTAGTAGTAGTAGTAGTGTGAACGACTGTGGTTTCTGAAAGCTACGAGCAATTGTCATGTTATGGATAAAGAGAATAGTAATGGAGATTGCGAGTAACTGATGAATATGACAGTCCTAATTTTCTTCCAACCTAAGTTCTAAGTTCTAACTTCTCTGGCCCGACTCAGGTCCTAGTTGAGAATTCGCACAGAAGGTTACTAGAGGAGTAGAAAGTATTTATTTTGAGCTGGACTACATATAGTATTCTAACTACTGAGTCATATGGAGTATTTAAAGAGTCATTAAGAGCCCTATTACATGTAAGTCGTACGCCATTGTGAGTCAGGGTCCTAAGTACTTCGTCCTGGATTCGACAGTCCAAAATGGTCCAAAATTAGCACGTTACAGGACACAACGAAGCGAGGACGGCGGCAAAATAGAAATCGAGGACCGTAACATTTGGCACCCTGAATGTTAGCTAATTCTACTCGCTGAGCTCGCAATGATGATTTCAGCTTGTAAATATGCTATCGTCCGCTGGTGCCGCTCTCGAGTTCATCGGCATTTACCGTCGGTACCGTCAGCCCTGATTCTCCAGTCTTTGACTCGGTCTGTTTGCGGTACATAAGATTGCGAAAAATGTGGGCAGTCTAACAAATTCTTACGCCTCAGTCCCAGTCAAGCCTGTCTATCCTTGCAGCCATGACCAGCGATTCAGTGAGTGTCATTTCGCAGCACACTGTGCGCTGTGCGAATGAAGGATCATGGACATCACTCGAATCACCATTTCGGCTGGGCCCACTGGATCAACTAGTGGCTCCCTTTGTTCCCATCGCAGTCGTGTTCGTATATGCCCCATCGCCCGACATCGAGCTGATCCCAGTTGAGCGCCTGGAGCACTCTTTGACGCTGCTCCTGGACTACTACCCGCACCTTACTGGGCGTTTGCAGATCAACTCAAGCAACGGAACGCCCGAGATCAGTCGGCTAGGAACAGGCGCCGAGCTTTTCATAGCGCGGTGCAGCGAACGGCTTGACCGCATCGAGTTGCCGAACCTGCCTGGGGCCGGAAACGCGCTGCTGGGGCCATTCGACCCGAGCCTGGAGGGTGTCTGCCGGGACCCGATCTTCACGGTTCAGCATACGCGGTTTGCCTGTGGGGGTGTCGCGCTCGGGGTGCGGCTGCATCACATCACGGGCGATGCTGATGGCTTCTTCCAGCTGGTGAGGGATCTGGCCGAGTTGTATCGTACATCCTCGCTGGCTGTCCCTCCTCACATCCGGTCCTACTTGTTAGAGCTGACGCCAGAGGAACGGGCAGCAGCTCTTGACTTTGCACCGTCATCATACTATGTGGAGCAGAGCAGCCCTGCTTTTACTGCATACCCTGTCGCTGCGCCTAACACAGGTCGTTTCTTGCGTTTCTCCAGCAGTGAGCTCAGCGCTCTCAAAGCACGTGCGACCGACCCATCGTCAGACAGCTGGATATCCACGTTTGATGCCCTGTGCGCCCATTTTTACCAACGCGTCTACCGTGCCCGGTTGAAGCTCCGTGCAAAGGATCCAACTCTTCCTGACCTGTCTCCCCCCGACTTCCTCACGCCTGTCAACCTTCGTAGTCGCATAGGCCTCCCACCACGCTATTTCCCAAACGCCCTCCATTGCCAGTACACCAGCCTTTCCCACGAACTCCTCGCCAACGGTCCCCTCTGGCAAGTAGCCAAGGCCCTGCATGACTTGACCCGTACCCCTTCCACCACTTCCAAGGAAGAGGTGGATAGAACTTATCGATGGGTTGCCGCACAGCCCGATAAGCGCAAGATAAAGCAGGGATTCCGGTATGGGAGTGGAGGCTTGATGCTCAGCCAGTGGAACAAAATGGACATGTATGCGGGTTCTGTCTTTGATGTTGCGCCTGTCCTGGTAGCTCCACCCTTTACGCCCATTTCGCTCCTTGATGGCCTGGGTTATTTTATATCAACTAGAGAGGGGGAGGGTCTTGATGTGGCCTTGTCGTTGAGTGAGCCGATCTGGGAGTTCTTTGATAAGGAAGTAGTATAGAATACATGGGAATGTACATAGCCAATCCAAATGTTCCACCAAAAAAAAGGATATGTATGAATGATCAGATCAAATGCTGACCTAACGGCGTGATCAATGACCACCACGAGAAAGGCAGCCAAGCAGTCCGCCTTGGTCAAATACTACCTTGTCTCCTACAATGTTCTCTCGACTCTCGGCTGGTCATGGGTCCTCATCATGACCCTGGTCCATGTATTCAACCTTGACCGCAAATCGGCCGCTGTCCAGCCTACCACCACCTCCGCCTTTTCTCGCATCCTCACCTCCCTGCCATTCGTCCATGCAGACAAGATTTACCCTTCTTACGTCGAGGCCCGGCTGCCCCATGTGTTGCGGCCCGTCTACCGTCGCGCCACGACGACGTACTGGCGCGTCGGGACCTGTCACCGCCTTTGTGCAATCATGCGCCATCCTCGAAATCGTCCATGTCCTGCTCGGCTGGGTGCGCAGTCCGCTGTCGACGACCGGCATGCAGGTAGCCAGCAGACTGTACGCTATTTGGGGCGTCACTGAGCCATTCCCGCCTGTCTGCTCCAATCCTCTTTACACGACCATGGTGTTCGCCTGGTCTGTGACTGAAGTCGTCCGCTACTCTTTCTATGCAGCCACCCTTCTTGGTCACGAACCCAAGCAGCTTCTCTACCTGCGATATACCCTCTTCTACGTCTTATATCCTCTCGGCGCTTCCTCTGAGGCTTTCCTCAACTACGCCACGCTTCCCACTTCTTCTCCTGTACCCAGCTGGTTGTCATGGGCACAGGGTATGTGGAAACCCACAGACTACATCCGTGGTCTTTTGTTTTTGATCTGGTGGCCAGGTAAGATATTCACTTTGCTTATCATTCTTGTCTAATCCCTCATAGGTCTTTATGTCATGTATACACACATGATTGTCCAGAGACGAAAAGTCTTGGGTCCTAAGAAAGGCGCAAAAGCTAATTGATTCGTTGAAAGAAGGATAGACTAGTAATGGAGATCCTGCGTTCAGCTTATAATATCCTGATTGATACTTTTCGCAAACCCGATACGAGCTTTCCCTGAGCGCGGCCCATAATCAAACGTGGTGTAATCTGCTCACATCCTTTCAGTAATACCCTCACAGATATGAAAATACATACACGATTTTATGAACACCGCTCCCACAATCACCAGGTTGGCGTCCAACCCACTACCATCATGCGAGAGCACACCCCCAACGCAATAACTGCCGAATAGCTCAGCGAGAAGGCGACCAAGAGCAAGACCTAGTCACCTCGAATTAGCGTCTATTTTCCCTGTCCATGATAATCAGGTTCCATAAGCGGGAGGGTAACTATTCGAGCTTACCGAGGACAAAATCTCGACGGTCGATGGGGAATTTGTGGCCATCGAAGACAAGCGCGATATTAACCTCCGCATTACAAGGGTATTTATACATTCCTAGAATGCACTCAGGTTATCTGATAGTATATCTCCAACGGGCCTACCTTGTCCAACATCATCTGCACGGCTAGAACCCGGAATCTTGCGAATCTCATTAGCACGGACGAATGAAAACAACCCCGCTTATGAGTACCATCATGTAGAGTTGTTCTGTCACTAACCGAGACGCATATATGAGCGTTGTCCCAGTGTCGATAACCTGCAGAGGATCAGCCGTGCCGTGTCTTCTATAGCATGTAAGGACGTGCAGCGTTGAGTTTAAGTGACGCCAAGGATATCTCTTGTTGTCCCACAATTACTGCATCCATGAAAACGGTCCAATACGTCTAACGATAATTTCAGTCCTAGAAGCTCAACGAATGGAACATCATACTTCTGATATGACGGCTATGTAGAGAGGCTTCTCCCTTGCCTTCGTAGCGTCCCAACATCCCAAACAGAGCTATAGAGAAAGTGTTCAATATAATAACAGCGATGGAGTAATAGAACGACTTGCCTCGGAGCCTTTCTCCCGCTTCCTTGTGAGATACACTGAAAATATTGGATCCTTAACCATGCCTCCAGCCATTATATTCTCGAATAGTGTGGGCTCCCTGCTGCGCGCTATAGCCCCAAACGCCATTCCCAGTAAGCCGTCATTTGGAAAGTAGTTGAAATCATCTGTCGTCCTACTGACGGCGCCGAAAGTCTGGTTCTGAACGGTGACACCGGCAAGTGCGACCGTCTCTGTAGCTATTACGCCTTTGACGCTTCCTGAGCCCTGCGATAATAGTGGTGAGAACGGACCGGGAGTGAATTGAATCACTCACGTAGACCACGGAGAATTTCCTCCTCTTGTTGATGTAGGAGCTACTCTTGTCGGGGACGAACTGGTCTCTGATGCAAAACGGACAGTGTGTGGGGAACCAAAGGTCTGCAGAGCCCGTGTCGATGTCGACCGTGAGCGTCTGGAAGGGCGTGCCAATGTTTAGGGAACCATAATATAACACGTCAATGGCCCCGTCAACGAAGTCTGTGAGGTTCGCAACGACAGGTTTGATAATCGCCGAGATGGGAGTTGGTAAAATGGGAGACTGTGGGCTGCTGGTATCGTTGGACGTGTAGTAGTAATTGTCTGGGTCTGGAATCGGGACGCCTTTGATGAAAAGCGAGGCATATTGGTATTTGCCGCTAATTAGTCTGAGCTCGGCTTGCTATGGCGAGGCTGAGGAATGCAGGAGGTGTATAGAGGGATACGCACTAGGACGGTAGAGTTGAATGTATAGGCCCCATCGGGATCGCCTTGAAGGGAACGGCGAGATAAGATTGAAATTCTATGACCGGGCAAAGCGTGCGCATAACTAAAACAAGGCAGGAAGGCAGCGAGATAGTAATGTAACATTGAGTCGACCACACTAACGTCGCGTGCTATATATACCACCAACGCGTCTTGTTTGCCTCCGCGGCGTTCAAAATACAAAACACAATATCAATTCTCTTCTTACAGCTGTCAAGGGTAGTCAGAACCACCATGCATATGCCCAGGTCAGAGATCTCACCATTTAAATCTACGGCGACTTGGCCTCCATCTCAATGTACTGGGACGGGCCAGGATCAGAGGGCGAGGAGCGGTGTTTCTCCCTGACCAAATTGGGAGCCGCAGTCGTTGGCGAAGGGATTGTGGCGATGATCGGACTGGGAGGCCTCTTTACATCTCCACCACCACTACCACCATCCGAGTCCACCCATGGCAACACTGGTCCCCGATTCCTCCAGTGCCGAGGCGACCGCTTGTTGCGGAAGCGCATGAACAGGACGACAGCGATTGCAGCGACTATCACGGCTCCGACGACGCCCCCGGCGATGGCCCCGTTTCTCTTCGTCGACGACGAGGTCGCGGTGGTGCTGGTGCTGGTGCTGGGCGAAGGAGTAGCATATGTGACAGGGTACAGCGTCACCGTCGCCGACCTCAGCTCCGTTATTGACCCAGACACGATCTCCGTGTAGGGCACAACCGAGACTATAGCCCCCTTCGCGAGGGGCGTGACGACCGTGTACTCCGTCTTGGTGCTCAGCACTGTCGTCGTGCTCGTCGGGCGCTCCGTGGTCATACCAAACCCGATAACAGAGATATCCGATACCTGCCGCTCCCCAAAGGGGCTGGCGAACGCCCGGGCAGTGAGGAGGCACAACAAAAGGCAGGCTTGCATCGTCGGGAACGCTAGCCCCAGTGGGAGGTAAAATACCAGAGAAAGCAGTGCTACTCGGGACCTGGGCATCTCGAGGCGTCGTGTGAATCGTGCCGTCCGTGCTTATACATACCGCGGATAAGCCAGATAACGTATCCAACGCTCCAATCTTCCACATGTCATTCAATGAAAATCAATGCAGTCGCCACGTTCTCCTAAACAGTCAAATTTATTATCATAAATACAGTTGGGCAATAATATAATACATAATCCTTCCAAAGAACCTGATACACCCGTTCACCTGGAGGCGACTTCGAATGCTTTTTTAATCGACTCTAGCTCTTCTGTATGTCTG
Organism: Armillaria novae-zelandiae; assembly: GCA_030435655.1. Classification (NCBI taxonomy): domain Eukaryota; kingdom Fungi; phylum Basidiomycota; class Agaricomycetes; order Agaricales; family Physalacriaceae; genus Armillaria; species Armillaria novae-zelandiae. The sequence continues at coordinate 320,549 of JAUEPR010000004.1, read as the reverse complement.
GCAAACTCGGCCTTTAGTCTCTGCATTGCCTCCACGTCCAACAGCTCCACATCCCCGTCAGAGTCAGTGATACTTCCGGCAGAATCGTCAAACGCGTTTAACAGAGCATGCACCTTCTCTCGCTGCTCAACCAGTCTGCTGAATGACTTGATGTAACGACCATAAGCAGCCGTGTAGCCCTTGCGCAAGGAGGCGCGATCCGTGGGCAGCGAACGTTGGACTTGTTGAGCATTGGGTGGATTGGAGGTCATGGATGAAGGTGTCGTGGTTGGGGGAGAAGGGAAGGGTCCAGGTGATCGGTGCTGACGTTCCGGTTTGATTTCACCCTCATCTTCAGACGATGTGTATATAGGTGAGCGGTGCCGACGCGACCGACCGTTCCCGGTGCTTGTGTTGTTTGTTGTCACGCGTGAGGACAGCTGAGGTGATTGAGACGCCGGTGGTGGGCGTTGAGCGGTCTTCTTCGCAGGCGCAAGTGCTGGCGGAGGAAGTGGTGAAGGATTCTTTCTTGATTGCCTTTGGACGTGCAGACAATTCTGCCATTGGCTTCTTGCTTGACGACTCCCTGCTTCCAGAAGCCACGACAGCACCTTCTGCAGTCTTCCGCCGCTTTGACTTCCCATATTCCTCGTCGTCATCATCTCGGGGCTTCTTGCGTTTGATGTTGGAGGTCGTAGACGATGCGAGGTCCCTGTTACCTTTATCTCGCTCACCCCCAGAGTCTCGTCTTGACCGCTCAGAATCCGAACCCTGTCCATCTCCAACTGACTGTCTGAGTTTCTTGATACGTTGGATGGGAGCTGCTGGAACGGAGCTGCTCGGTGGCAGGTCCCGGGATCGACTTCTTTCCTCTGATTTAACATGAGAAGAAGTACTGCCATCCTCCGATCTTGGAGCCCTGTACCCCGATCCTGGCGGCTTTCGAGTAATAGCAGAAGGTGCGGTTTTGGTTGGAGGCACGCTAGTAGACAGATTACCTGCTCTGTGATCTGATTCCTTGCCGTTGGGCGCCGCAGGCAGTTTAGTCTTGGCTTTAGGTTCGGCCTTGACTTCAACCGCTTTGCCTTTCCCCTTCTTGTCTTTGGCGGCCTTTGTGACCACAGGTCGCTTTGGAGGCGTCTCGGCCGAGGAGCCCGGAACTGGTGTTGACGCCGGGGGACGGTAAACGACATTACTCCAGACGGGGTCGGATTCAGGAATGCCTAGGGAGCTTAGAGCCACCCTTGCAGCTCGCGCTATGGTATGTCGCTCTGGGTCTGAAAGACCGGGCCATTCATACGGGCGGACGTGTTGGTAAGAGGTTTTTTTGAGACGTAAGCGACCATCCTTCTTCGACGGAGACACAGGTTCGGCGATCTACAGTGATCACGATAAGCTAGCACAGGCATCAAAATCAAGTGGTGCACCTCTTGCAAAATTTCTAAGATTTCCTGTCGATGAGTGGCATCACAATTTGGGGCGACTGCCTTGACGGCATCATCGGTTTTGTGGTCGCCCTTTGCAAGATATCGAATGAGACGTTGCCGTAGAGACGATAGGGCAGCAGCACGCGCTGGATTTGTAGTAGGGGATCTGGGACGTGGAGTTGGAGCAGAAGAAGTCGACGCTGCTGGAGCGGGAGCGGGGTTTGGTCGTGCTAGCTGATCAGAAGGACGTAGCGGCTTCCTGAACATCGTCGATGTAGCTTGTTGCTTCTTCTTTTGTTTCGTTGGAGGCGCAAGATCGGGAGGCGTGTCAATGAACTTTGTTTTGTGGACCTCCTTCTGCTTGGCTGCTTCCAGTGTGCTCTGTGCGAATTTGCTCAGAAAGATCCTTGTCAAGGGTAGGTTCAACTGTGAGCTTTCCGGTGATATTCGCATGTAGCCTAAGAGGTGCATTGGGCTTTTGGGCAGAGGGTGTACGTAGGTAGAGTTCGTGGCGGATGTGTTCATGCTGAGTTTTGATGGGAAAGAAAGCACCATCGACGTAGATTCCCTGGCCAAAGATATTCGAACTGGCGTTTAAGAATGAAACACAAGTTCAACGCACCGGCTTGTCACCAAACTCGAACTGCAATTGAGGATGCTCTGAGGCGTCAAGAGCGTCAAGAGTCTGGCGTGATAGGCGAACGATGTATGCCTGTTTCTGAGGATTGGATGGCAGAGCCTCTCCTGGTCGCGTATGGAAGCCCTGGAGCGCGTAGGTAGCGTCGGGCGGGAGCATGGTGGATGGAGACAAGATGCGATTCTGTTGTGCCGCCCGAGCAAGCGGAGAAGGGCCCTAGACTAACACGTGCAAACTCCGACACAAAGCGATCACTTCGATCGTTTCCATTTTTAGGCTTGTTTTACCGTTGTATTATTTGTTCTAGTAGGGATGGTCTTGGTTGTTACGAAGGCCAGAGGTACCTTTCCACTCGATATTCGCCTCCAGATACCACAATTCCGTGATCATTTTCCGAGGATGATGCACGTCTTGATTAAGCATAGCCCGGCGCTTAGAAGCTAGAAACATGATGTTCCCCGTGTCATACGGTCAAATTCATCTGATGGTCCGTCGAAATGACATTCCAATAAAAGATATCTAGTTTGGTAGCGTTTGGCTCAGTGAATCCAGGATCCCAGCGGAGGTGACTCGGCCACCCAGTCCCAGTTTTGTCGTATAAAAACCCCCTCCTTTGCCTGCGAGGCTCGTCAAGTTCCATCTTTTCCCCATCATATTATTCTTGCCCCCTCCCATTTCCCCCTTGTCCTGGTGCACTCTTTGCGGCTTCATCTTCAGAATGCTACGCTCTTATGACTAAAGATGGCCTTTTTTCTTGGGGCTTGTCAACGACTGTTCTCAATGGACTAGATGCTCTTGTCCTATGACACCCATTGTACGTAGTATGACCTTTTGGAGAACTTGGACCTGCTTAGGCACTCAAGTACTCATCCCTACTAGTCTCTTGGTCTTCACCGTACTGTGTGTCCCTAAGCACTCTGAGTCGTTCTTTTGATTGTACTATCGTGTTCTACTCTTCCTATCCGAGTCTCTCAAGTCTCTCAGTCTCAGTCTCTCTGTCCTTCATGCGGCTCCTTCCAGCTTATATCATAATCTTGGTGCTTTCCCTCGGCTCTTGTTCGCCGTATTCAGCACATGTTCTACACCGGTCCTTTGCTTTTATGTGTCCTGCCTCTTAGGACAAAACAAGACGTTGTCAGGTACCCCACAATGATACAATTCTTTGTTGACATTGGACTAACCTGTTAATAGGTTAGATATTTACCTTTCAAATGGTACGAGGCTTCCAACGAAGCGACAAGAAGTATGTCTGAATCTATGATACGAACTACTGACCACCACAGCTCCCGGGGAAAGATGTGCTCCCTTGTCGTGGGCCCCGGGCTTAAGGCCATGCGTCCTGTATGAGCCAACCAAATGCACATCGAGAAGTTGTCCTAATATGTGAATAAATGTATTGTAATTTGAAACGGTGTCTACTGTCGAACAATGCACCGCCACTGCAATGATGATCATCAGCAACGGCCATGAGCATAAGCAGCATACAGCGTGTTCTTCTTTTCCCACCCATTCTCAATGCTCCCGTTCTCGCTTTTATTCCTTCTCATTCCCGTCCTCGCTCAGCAGGATCCAGAGCAGGGCTCGGTCGCTGACTATGCTCCTAGTCTGAACCAGCAATGTCCAGACATCACGAACACTAATTTTATTCGCGTTTTTACGCCGTCAAATCAAACCTTACATCCACAAGAAGCGGACTACATACGGACACGTAACTCCACTGTTATTTCTCCTGCATGGCTTGACTGGCTCGGAAACGGGACTCAACTGGGTTATGATCTTTCTCAGTTCGAAGACCACTTTCCTACCATTGGCATTGCAATACCTGGCGGTGGACTACGGTCAGCGCAGTTTGGCGCGGGGGCGCTTATTGCTTTGGATGCGAGGAATGATACAGCTAAGTCGATTGGAACTGGAGGCCTGCTGCAGGTGTCTTCCTATATTGCTGGCTTGTCAGGTCAGTCAGTGTTTTTTGACCAATAAGCCATATTCTGTGACCTTATCTTTTAGGCGGCTCTTGGGTGACAGGCTCTCTCATCTTCAACAACTTCCCCAACATCAATGATCTTGTCTTGGGAAATGGTAACGACCTTTCTGGTTGGTTACTCGATTTTCCCTTTGCTACACCGGACGGTACCGACATATTCTCCGACAACAATCAGTACTTTTTCGGAAGTATTCTATGGAGCATTATGGCTAAAGCAAACGCGGGAGTGTATGCTTCTTTCCCCTACGTCCTACTCTACCAGCTCACGTACGTTTCAGTGACACGAGCATCACCGACCCATGGTCGCGCATGATCTCATATCACTTTCTCAATCAGACAAATCGTGCGAACTTTTTTACGAACGACACAGGGCACGGCGCAGGACAGCTTTGGAGCCACATCCCCGATATCCCCGCCTTTCAAAATCACCAGCTTCCATTCCCTCTTGTCGTTGCTGATTCCCGTCCCGTTGGATCCAATTCAACCACTATTTTGGATCTTGACGCTGTGGTATACGAAGTAAGCGTTTGTTCTAGTTACAATGAGGCCGTTCAATAACTGTTCTTCAGATTACGCCATTTGAGCTGGCTTCATATGATCCGAATCTTTCAGCTGCCGTTAATCTATCCTTCGCGGGTACTCACCTTTCCAATGGAAGACCTGAAAATGGTTCCGCCTGCGTGAGCGGTTTCGATCAGGCGGGTTTCGTGATGGGCAGTAGTGCCAGCTTGTTTAACGTGAGCTATCATCTAATATGGCGAAACCTGCTGTACTCAATGTAAAGTAAAATAGCAACTTTTGGACTTTGGCCAGAACACTTTGAGTGGATTTTCCAGCGACGATGGCAGCGGCATTCTCTATGTGCTTAAGCGGCAGTTGCAAGAAGTTCGGACCCGCGCAGACGACGTGGCCAACTGGCCTAATCCTTTTAATGGCATAAAGGGCGACACCTTCGTTGATTCAGATAAAGAGTGGCTAGAACTTATCGATGGATCTTCAAACCAGGAGAATATACCGTATGGTCCACTTTTCGTCAAGGCCCGCGGCCTAGATGTTATAGTGACATTGGATTCAAGTGCGGATGAAGTAAATGCTTGGCCGAAGTAGGTTCCATATGCTGAACAGCTTGGGGGAATACTAAAGGAATTTATTTAGCGGGACAGGTTTACTTTTCAGTGCAAAACGGCAAGCAGATCAACTTCTACCGTCACATCAACAGTTTCCACCTATTCCTCAGACTCCTGAGGCGTTTATTGATACCGGCGTCAACTTACGACCCACATTCTTTGGATGTGATCCTGTGCACAACCCTCCAGAATATCCTCTTGTCATCTATATACCACAAGCACCGCCATTCAATGGCGACGATCCAGTTATCAAGTATGTATCTCACTGTTAATGATTGACATCAATCTAACTTCTTCGTTTTTTTTAGTTCTGCCACCTTCCGCCTTACATACACCCGAAAGCACACTAGCCTTTTCCTCGACCAAGTCTTCAATAATACTATCTCAGGGTTCACTCCCAACACCACTTTAGCCGATACGAACTTTCCCATATGTTTACAATGCGCATCTGTTGATCGCGCGCGCTACAAAGCGTCCAACGCGACCATCACGCGTTCGTCAATTTGCGAGCAGTGTTTCAAACAGTACTGTTATGACCCACAGAATCCACCCAGTGCTTCCGAGTTACCAGACAGGAAGTTCTCATTTGTTGATCCGGATCCACAAGGATTGGATAAGCTCACCTCATTCCTGAGCCAGAGTAAGTTCAAGCTCGTCGGCGGGCTGATAGGACTGGCCGCTTTCATAGGACTACTCGTGGGGGGGCTGTACGTCTGTCTTTTTTCCTGCCGTTGCCTTGTATACTGATGTACTTACAGCATCTGGTGGAGGAAACGCAAGGAGAAAAAATTGAATGCAGAATACAAGAGAATTAGTGCTTTGCACGAAGATGATACCTCCAAAGGGTTTTACGGTTATGTGCGCGCCGAGGCGTCGCATGCGTCGTATTCCTCGTATGAACTGCCAGAGTACCGGGAGTCGCAGTGACATTCGACTTATACTTTTTCGTCCCCGTGAGGGAATTTGCTCTCGTATTGCTTTGTTACCTGGACTTATCTGTATAATGTTTTTGGGAGCCAGTACGCATCATAACTGTGGTATTTTGATGGTATCAGCACTAGATATGGACAGTTAAATACGAGAATAACGCATATATACGATATAAATAGAGAATTCAACTCTACATGATCTCATCCAGTGTCATTTCACCTTCCGCCGGTATCGTGTCTAGTGTACGTGGATGAAAGCCAGTAACCTTCGATTGGGGAAGATATTGACTCGTGCTCTGATTGAGGTCGGTGAGCGGCAGTCGGTGCACTCGTGTGATGGTCGTTTTTGGCTTGTCAAATACTACAACGGACTTGTACATGTCGACTTCGTTCTCTAGCTCCTGCTTCTGCGAAACAAGAGCTTCATGCTCCCGTGTTAACAATGCGTGTTTCTAAATTGTTAACTAGCTGGTAAGAAGAGGAAGAGGACTATGGTTAAATAAGCAGCCCACCTGTTTGGATTCGGCTAGTTCATTTCGTATTCGTTCAACATACATAATTTTTTGGGCTGGGTTCTGATGTCCAATAATTTCGGCGTTGAATTTGCTCAGCTGCCGAGCAACGTCTTCGGCAAGCGCATTCTTCGCGAGAAGCGAGCCAACTTCATCAGAGAGTGCACGATAAGCTTCCTGAAGCTGTTCAGCATTGGCCACTTCAGTACTAAGCCTAAATTTTACTTAGATTCGAAGTTGCAAAGGGAGCAGAATGACAACATACAGCTCAATTTCGGCCCGAAGCCCTTCCTCCGCCATGCGTTGCTTCTGGATGGTGGATGTCAGCCTCTGGGAGGTTTCCTTCTCCCCTTCGAGTTCCTCTCTATAGGCACGAGACTGTTGCTCCAGCTTCTCATTCAGATCTTCTGTTTGACGCTTGTAGTCCTCAGACTGCAGGCAAAGACTCTCAGCTAAGTCTTCAGCAGCTTTCAGCAATTGCCGAGCACCATCTCGTTCCCCTTCCGTCTGCGAAACCTGTCTCGATAGCATACCCTGATTTTCTTCGACATCTATCAGTCTCTTGGTCAAATCCTGCTTCGATTGCTTGATGTCTGCCAGTTCTAGATCTGCGTCATAATACGAAGAGAGAATACCGTCACTGAGCAAGCGGTAATAGTCCACAAACATCTTATCAATCTCCATGTCCAAGTGGCCTTGTAGGTCGGTTTCTTCCCGAATATCCTCTTCAATAGATGCGAAAAGGGTATCTGTATCGTCGACAGGACGTCGACCAACGTCCTGTGACTGAAGGGAGAGAGACCAGAACGAACGAATTTCCTCTTCAGTTTCGCGTAATTGACCTGCCAAAAAGCAGTTCTGGTCCTTCACTTGACGGATCAGACTAGCCAGCTCCACGACCTGTCCCTCCGCATTGGCTAGCTTCCGCTGGAGTCGGAAAACATGCATTTGCGCCGTCAGGTGGGTACTCTGTAAACGGAAAAACGTCGCCTTCGAGATAGTGGTGGTAGCGAGGCGATTGTATTGGTTCGAGATGGTCTCCAGTAGAACCTTATGTTGTCGCAACTCCTGAAGTAATGAGTCTGCTTCAGCGGAGCACTCCTCTGATTCGAGACGCGCTTGCGAAGCCTCCTTTTGAGCAGCATCAGCTTTTGATTGAAGCATTTCAGCGACCGCTCGTGCAGCGGCAGCATCCTCGTCCCGTTTCACCTTCATCTCTATGGATAACGCCTCTGCGCTTCCTCTCTGTTTCTGCTCTGCTTCTAAAGCCTTCTCCAAATTCGTGATCTTTTTATCCCTCTCCCTGACTTCCTCCCTCCGCTTATTCTTCCATTCAGCGACGTCCTCATGCTTAGAAGACACTTGTGCAAGCTCATGTTCTGTCACACGAAGCTTCATGCGAAGTTCTTTGATTTCAGCCTTATCGGAGCAAGCGCTTTTGGTAAGTTCTTGTATTCGAATATCGAGAGCGTCGTGTTGTTTCTTCTGCTTGTCGAGTCGTGTAGTTTGCTCTGAAACTGACTTTTGCGCACGGGATAGCTCAATTTTAAGCCGGTCAACCTCATTTTTGTGCTGCAAAGAAGACACCTGAGTCAAAAACATCAGAAAGAGATGAAGCCACTCAACAGATCTCTTGTCCTCGTGATGTAGTCTTTCTAAGTCCTCTACCTTCCTTTGGAGAACTGCGTAGCGGTCGGCGTGGCTTTGGCCAGGTCTGGCAGATGGCTTGGTGGTAGTCGTTTTAGTCTGTGTGTTGTAGCTGTTCGGTCCTAGTAGAACGCGGTGAATGTATGTCCCCGCAGAGGGTGCGAGTGCCGCTTACCGGGGACATCAGCGAGCTTCTCTTTCGAGAACCTATCTGTCTTCTCCAAGAAAGCGCCATGTTTATACGTGTCGAGTTGGGAGTCTAGCAAACAGAGTCAACAGGGTTCTTTGACATCGTTGAGACGCGTACCCAGAGCAACATTATAGGCGTTAGGCCCAGGCGTATCTGACACTGCGAGGACGTTATCCAGCTGTGAAGGAATGGAGGAGGAATCGTACCCTTGGACGGCTCAAACCTTGGGCCTCTGGGAAACATGAAATTCGAAATCAACTTTGGGGAACGTCACAGCTGTCACGTACGCGTCTATCACGTGCCTACTGCAGACATCGAAATTCAAATTCCACGTTTCCTCACGCCCTCGACCACGATTGCAAAGCTCAACTTCTCGCAAGGCAAGCCTGCCGAAGTAAAGTGATAAAGAGAAATGGTGAATATGTTTCTGCAAAACCTTTGAATGTCTGTCATTGGTTAACCGTTTCTAGTCTGCCCTTTTCAACTTTCAATCACTGCTCCTTGTCATCCTTCTATTGATCTGCACATGCACATACGTTCGAGCCATTGCACCCAGGCTTGTGGATAGGAATAAGCAGGGGTAAGTGATTTCTATTCCCCTTTAACGGGGGTTTGCCTTTGTCGTTAACGGTTGCTCAGTTTTCTCGGGATTTTCTTCATGTCTGCTCGAATAGGTGTGTGGTCTTACTACTACTCAAAATGCCCGGATGCTTCAACTTTGTACAGGAGAACGCCTTTCTCCATATGTGTCACTGGCCTGTATTGCTATGGCGGTTACATTGTTGTGGCAGTGAAATTGAGCAGAGCCCAAGTCGTATTAAGCAGGCATAATACAGGATGAAATCTCATGAACTCTTCTTCTGCTTCTTTTTACCTTTTGTAGGCTCATCTGTAGTGTCCTTCGACTTTCGTTTCTGCTTTTTTCCCTCCTTCGCCTTTTTCTGAGCGTTTTTTGCTTCCCTCCCAAGCGCAGCAAATGTATCGTCCTCGTCCGCGCTGCTACCATTGTCATCTTCGACCATGGTGATGTCTTCACCTTCGCCCTCCGACTCCTCAGGGTCTTGATTATTTGACGATGTTGCAACATGAGCCTGTGAGAAGGGGTCTGGCTGTATGGATCCAACAACCGACAGCATTTCATTCGCAACAGTAAGTCTGACAGGCGTCGTCAAAACGATGGTAATATCACTATATTGTAAGACCTACCCGATAACTGTGAACTCCAGATGTCCGGACTTGCCACCGATGAGGTCGCCCGTCAGTTTATGTATCCATCTTCCACCTTCTTCTCTACCAGACCTTTCTGCGGGAGGCAATGCAGCTTCTGCACCGTCTTTCTCAGCGGCGTCAGGTCCAAATTGAGGATCGTTCTCGGCAGGACCATACTCAAACTCCCAGTTTTCGGAGGGTATGTGATGACGAGGTATAGATACGTTGAACGTGCGGTGCACAAGCAGTGATATATGATCAGGAGAACAAAGATTTATTCGACCTTCTGCATGGAAATGAGAAATGAGACGAGGGCAGACGAGGATTCAATTCGCACCGAGTCGCATTCCAACATGTGGACTCCAGACGGTCGCGTCAAATGTAACTCTACAGACAAGAAACGGACAATCGGATTTTATAGGAAGCCATGTCATCGAGAAATGTTAGACTGGAATGAGACAGCACGACCCCTTGAAGACCAGGTATATATCTAAAGAGAAACGAATGTAAAGAGAATGGTATATTTGTTCAAGTCGAAAACATACCTCATCACCATTGAATCAAGCATCTCATTTACCCCAGATTTTGGATCCTCAGCAAACTTGGGGGGTAGTGACAATACTAGAGATGCTTGGACGACATGAAAATCTGTTTCACGTCCTTTTCCCTTCTTGTCCTTCGTCTTCTTTTTCGAGTGGTCATTGTCGCGTTTGGTCTTCTTTGCAGGTACTTCTCCTGGCACTGGTGAGGTATTCTTCCGTTTTTTGTGAGAAATGGTTGAGGGCGACATGGTGAGAGGGGAGAAAATTATTTCCTCGCTCACGTGGACGATCGGCACCAAAATTTGTCTCTCCGAGTCCGTCCACCAGCTCCCTTTTGCTGTCGGTTCATGGTATGGTTTTTGTCCTCTGCTACTGTACGCTGCTTACTATTGACAAACACAGTCTTCTCCTAGAGCTATCATACAAATTCTTTTGACGTCAACACGAATTCTAGGCAAAGCATTTTTCGAAGCTGGTCGACAAGCCGTGAAAAGTATGAATGACCACTCTCATGACTTTGCTTTCGTTAATGCATTCCATTTAGATGCCAAGGCCGCACCGCAGGCTATAGGGAGCGACGTTTCCGGTGTCAGCAATGCTCGGTCGGGATCGCTAACGGATCAACTCACGCGACAGCATCGAATGACGATGGACGAAGCGCACCTGATTTTGAACATTAAGCGGGGTGAAGAACTGGAAAAAACCCTGCTGGTGAGCTATGCAATTATCTAGGGTTGTCTTGAAATTGATGTCCTTCGTTAGCATTACGAGCATCTGTTCAAGGCGAACTCGCCCCCTGCTGAAACACCGAAAGCAGCAACACATGGTCGGTCAGCGGCCCCCCTTCTGAATTCTCATTATCTCCAGTCCAAAGTCATACGGGCGCGAGAACGAATAGAAGCTGAACTAAAAGGCGTAGAAACGGGGGAAAATGCAGGTGCTCCACCACCACCACCGCCTGGCGACTCACCTGTAGGAGGCTCCTCATGACGTTGGCATGAATATAACTCTGTATATTTCTACAAGTACCCCCTTCATTCAATAATATACATTCTGTGAATACAGAGTGAACCAAACTGTTGAAAAAGTTTACCCGGGCCGGAATACCACCACAGCCACTTGCTTCATGACCACCAACCCGTCCCATATCCTCATCGCCCGCAATTCGAGAGGTCCCAACAATCCCTCAGCCTCCCTCAGCTCTCCCACAGAAACTCACGCTGCCGCTGCTGGCATCTTCCGTTCTTCTGGTTCACCCACTTGGCTACTGGAAGAGTGCGAGAGTGACGACATTGTCTCCGAACTCGAAGCAGACGACGACGACGAAGCGATCGAGCTCGATGAGACGTTCATGAAGAACAGCAAATTCCCCGGCACCGTCAAGATTGTTGTTGAGAGCACCACATTCTGGTACGCGTTGCTCGATATTTCTGAGTGGCAACAGCTCAATTAGCGCTAGGGCACACAAAGAAGTGTTATACTTCGCGTCGCCCTTCTTCGAGGCTGCTCTTAGTGGTGAATGGGCAGAAACTGGTCGACCGCCTTCCATGTCTTCGGTCATCACCATCTCCCAGCCTCCCTCGATTCCTGGCGACCGAACCAAGTCCGATGTCCCAACAGAAATGACCTTCTCTCCGATGGATTCAGATCCCGACGCCGAGGACCTTGATATCATAGCAGATACCGACCTCTCAAAATATGAAGATAGTACTACTAGTGTTACCGCCAGTATCGAGTCAAGGAAGGAAGCCAAGGCGCGCGCACGAGATGATAGTCTGGCCAAGCTTCAAGGCGGCTCCCCCAATCAGCCAAAGAGAGTGGCCACGGTTAAGCGGCGTCCAAAGAACGGTCCAGATGCTGTCATTGTCCTGAAAGAAGAGCGGGTTCGCGCCTCTCAACTCCCTCACTGCCCTATACTGATGGATACCAGGCATCCAGCTTCCACGATTTTCTCAAATATGTCTATCCCCAGTGAGTGGCGTCATCCCTACACCTCTTGCATCGTCACCAAACTCGTCATTTCGCAAGTTTGGAGTGCACAATCACCTGGAACAATGTTGAGAGTTTGATGAATATATCACATAAACTCTGTGTCCCGCCGTTACAACGGGAGTGTTTGACATTCCTTCTCACACATGCTGCCGGGAGGCCCATCAAGGCCATGCGAATCGCCGAGCTATTCGAGGAAGAAGAACTGTATCGAGAATCCAGTCGCTTCGTCTTGGATAATCCCGGCGGATGGTCCGAGCATGAGTTGAATACTCTTAGTCGAGAAACCTTGCTCAAACTGGAGAAACGGTTTGTGCTGTTCTCTGCCATCTCATTCGTTCGATTGAACATTCCCAAGTCGAAATTGGTTCCTAGAAAGGGTGTTGAAGATTGGATTAGTTGCCCTTTCGAAGGAGTATGAATGTGTACGTGTATACTTTGTACACGTTATCGATGATTACATAGCGATCTCTCAGTGTGCAACGTGCCCAGACTCAAGTAACTGTGCCAGGCAGTTGGAGGAAAAGTGGCGTCAAGCCTACCACGCAGTCTTCCGATTCGGTATGTACTCTCGCCGCTGGGATGGTCCGAAAGTTTAATTTTTTCTAGGCCCTCCTCAACCATCTATGGTATACCGCTACCTTCGAAACCTCGAGGGCGTCAGTCCTCCGCTGTCCCTTACACATCTGACTTGTCAAACGACGGCGAAAGCCTTCATTTCTACACGTTAGTGGTTTTATCACTTCATCAAGATCTGCTCTCAACTATCTACAGTCTTTGACAGGATGTTTTCACTTGGTGTGCGCAGTGGTGACTCCGTGCCGCTGGGGACGCGCGTGGCCGTAGCTGCAGCGGTGGCCGCAGGACCACGACGCCACTTCTTATACTGCACCCTCAAGCCCGAGACGCTTCCTCGAGCCAGAAGGTCAAGGGAGTTGATGTAACCTTCACATCTTCTTGCGTCGAACATGATGAAGAATCCGGTCCAGTTAAGTATTGAATGTACATCCGATATACCGTGGAAAAGGGTATTGGTAAATGAAGGCGTTGGATATATAAAACAAACTAGTATGAGCGTTAAATACGAAAACATGGCAATGATTAGACTATACGACACACCCCTGACAAAAGCGAAATCCGAATGAAATCTTTGAAGAATAATAGAGGTGTGTAAAATCACCTGAAGTGATAGTATAAAAATAAAACCCAAAGGAGTACTTCTAGAATAGAAAATCGTGGACGAAGACTGAGGGCATGGTATAATCTGCAACTATCGGGATGCGCTCTCAGCATAAATCTGCGGTGCATTCTCGACCAGCCATTCTATGGAAAGCGCTTTGCCAGCCATGTCGCTGAACTCTGCGCCAGGGTTACGAGATCTCATTAATGTTGCTATCATTGAAAATCAGACACGACCGCGAGGGAACGACAAGGAAACTCACGGCCAAATACAACGCCCAGGTTACGAGCATTCATCAAGTTTCTCTCACTCCGTTGACAAACCCTGAGTAGTGTTAGCACGAGCACGACCTTATAATAGCTCCACGTACTTATTCAAATGGATCATTAGAGCACGCAGTGTATGATAATGCTCCTTCGGTAGCTTGTTCACCAGGTCAAGCAGCGTTTTGTTTTTAACGGAGGCGTCACGGATTTCAACGGCGGACATGAATTGGTCATGGAGATCATAGGTCAGGAGAGGGACAGGGAGAGATCGGAAGTAGGCCTTCAACACAGAAGTGACGCTACAGATGTCGTTGAATCGGTCCGAATCTCGAAGGTCAAACGCATTATAGTCGCCACGCTCAAAGAGCTGAGTAATTGTTTTGCTCTGGCTAGATCCACCTGTTTTCCTGTAGATCCCCTCGTAATCCAGCGCTACGATATGTCAGGATAGTTTGGCGTTGAAGGAATAATAGGGCATACCGATGGCTTCAACGGCTTCGATACATTTATCAACAATGACTGGAACCTGTCGCGAGGCCCCTTTGGCATCGGCGTACACCTGCTCTACAAGGTCGCGGCCAAACATCGAATGCGCTAAATTCTGGTGTCAATTCATTGTCAGACATTGTACAGTAGAAAAAGCATACGCAAGATTTGCGAATCATCACGATTTGAACTTTGCTGCGAACACAAAACCTGAACATGGTTTATGCACCGCACGTGTACAGAGATGTTGCAGCCTTGATGTCATGTCAAATGAGCCACAGTTCTTGTTCTAAGCTGAAGCCAAGGCGCACCTGTGCAACGGAGCTGTGAGCCCCACATCTTATCTCCGCAATGATCACACCGAGTGAATCGCAGCACACTGAGCTGTTGGAAGTTGTGTTCCAAGTGCCCTTTACTGCGGCTATCGCCGGCGCTTATTGAGTTGGTTGTATCTTTCGTCCTGGATCCCGGCCACTTGATGAACTTCCCTTTCGATGGCGTGGGTAGGTCTATTTCTGGCTTCGAAATCTTGATGACGGTTTTCATATCGGCACTCGTTTCATCAGTAACCAAAGAGGTAGTGGAGGCATATGGATTTTGAGAAGGCAGTTGCACAGATATCTGTGGCTGGTGTAGCTGATTGCGACCCTTGTCCGTTGAAGGTGTCACCACATGTTCCCCGTTCTTGGAGGGTGTTTCGGGAACTGTATCCATCCGACGTGCGTACTGGGCACTGAGCTGAGCCAACTCCTCGTTACGAGCATTAAGAACGGTCGTTTCCTCCAGGAAGACGTCTCGGACAGCTTTGAGCTCCATAATCTCTCGAGACAAGGCTTCTCGTTCATGGGTCAACGGAACCAGATCCCTCTGATACTGTTGCTTTAGCGTATCAAGACGCATCGTGAGAGAACGATTCAGATGTGTAGGTCGTTGGTCGGCTACTGTGTTTGAGCTGAGAAAGGTGAGTAATGAGAAAGCAAACTTCAAAGTTCTTCGGACCTTTTCGTGGCAGATATCTCTTCAACCTCTGCCAATGCCATGTCACGGTCAACCTTAAGTTTAGACAGATCCTGCTCCAATCCCGACAACTGATCGTGAAGCTCCTTGGTCATCCGCTGACGAAGCTCTTGCCGGCGGGAATCCCCAGAAAGTGCAGTAAGCCGTGCTGCCTGACCAGATAGTAGGACTCGCAATCGAGTGACTTCAGCCTCTGCATCCCTTCGTGCCTTGAGCTCGCGATCGTATTCCGTCTGAGCGACGGTCAGCCCTTCGATGTATTGTTTGCTTGCTCTCTGTGATGATGTTTAGGAACACAGTGCGAAAGTCCGAAGTATAACGAACCTTGACGCCATCGAATTTACCCTTCAGATCGAAAAAGTTGGCTCTTCTGACATCCATGGCCTTGATGATAGCTTCAACAAAAGCGCGGTCCAGTTTTAGCTGCTGAGCACCTCGCTCCTTGGCGTCAGCCATTGCCTCCTGTAACCGCAAAAGTACGAAATCGGAATCATCTGGTCTGGTGACGCTCGAAAGGTTGGCCCCCGGTGTTGTCAAGGCAATACGACCAGAGGATTGGGATCCATTGAATTCGGGCATAGAAGCATTCAAGGTCTGAAGAGATTCTGGATGCGACTCGGAAGATTCTCGCTCATGAATAGACGTAGACGATGTTGCGGTTGAAGGACTGGATCTTGGACAACGTAAGTGACGCTACGTAGGAGCGATGACTCCACATACCGAAGACCGTCAGACGAAACACTTCTATTTTTACGATAGCCCGGTGCGGGGGATCCAATAATAGTGACATCGCTGCTTGGGGTTGATGTTACACTATTCGTTCTTACAGAAGCAGCCGACGGCGGAGGTGTCGAAGGGACATCGTAGTTGCTCTCCTTGTTCTTTTCAGAGATGCTCGTTAACTGATCCAAAGATTTCAACGCGTTGATTCCGCCTACAGAGCTGAGAAGATCCGAGAAATCACCTGTGTTTAATGAAAATCGGATGGGTGGTAAGGCCGGTGCTATGAAAGTCGCATGTGAAGTCTGTTCCACCGGTGAAGATTCCGACATATCATCTGAGCCACTATCCATCTGGTTAGATGTGTCAGGATCCACTTCGCTTGTAGGAGAGACTGCTTCAGAGGGAGGTTGAAAGGTAGACATATTCTTTTCTGATTTGGGGGGTAGTGCCGGTGGTACTGAGGCACTTGACTCAGACCGCCGGTGCGCAGTCGGTTCATCACCCTCCGCCTCTGTGTCTGTACTACTTTCCACACTGTGAGGCACATCTGCTCTAGATGATGCTCTAGAAGGACTGCTTGATCTCACCCGGTTGAAAGTCAGAGTTGGGGACGATGAAAGACGTTCCCGAGGACGTTCATCGAATGACCTCTGGTGACGCACAGCGTCAATTGGCCTTTCGAGAGAATGAATAGGATTTGGTGAGCTAAGTTTCCTGACTCTTGGTGTGCTTGTTTCGCCTACACGGATGTCTGGTGAAGAATTTTCAGCAGAAAATGTTCGGGTCCGAAGTGAAGAGGCATCATCATCGGAATGGTTATAATGTGAAGAAGAAGACCCTGGACGGATGTGGCTTGTAGTGCTCTGAAATGAACCATTAGACGACGGCCGCGATATTGACTCCGCCTCATTGAAATGCTCTCGAAGCGGAGATGGTATTCGAGGCGATTCCCGACCGTTGTGAGCAGGGGGAGTTGGAGAGCGATTGCCTGACTGATGAAGGAATGTTGCGGAGTGAGGGGAGAGTGTAGGTGGCGGAGATGCGACAGGACTGACAGAAGACGTCAGGTTGCTGAGAGTAAGGCCTGGATTGATCGATCGACGTTTGTCACGCCGCGAGGTCTGTACGCTCAGTCCATCCGATGATGGTTGTGACGACAAGTTCACAGGGCGGGAAGCAGCAGGTTCCTGCTCAAAGCTCTGTTCGGACAACGTAGATAATTGACGCACTAGAGGAGGTCGTCGATGAGACGAGTCAGGATAATGGTGGGTATCTGGTTCTGGAGGAGCTATAGTCACAGATATTGATTGTTGGGGAGGGAGGGGAAATGATGAAGCTAGATACGAAGGAGAGGCCTTCTCTGACGACTTGGATCGCTGACTAGTGGGCGGAAAACCATCACTAATGTACGGTCCGGACTGCCGTTTAGCGGAAGTTTGAGTGGATGCAGAACCTGGATGACGAGAACTTGACATCGAAGGTTGATCAAAATGTTGGTTGTGGTGAGACTTTGAAGAGCCAGGGATGTCATGAGAATGAGAAACAATGGGGGAGATGCGCTAGAGGAGCTGTGAGCAAACACGAAGAACGAAATGGACAGTAGCACATACACCAGTATCCCTTCTATATCTAGTTTCACGAGAAGAGCTCGAGCTGTTACCGCCTGCTGCAGCAGCCCTTTCTCTCTCAGCCTTTTTCTGAGCGTGTCTCCTAATTTTGATCATCCGTTCACTGTGGCAATCCATGCAATAGATCCCTTGACTGGTCTTGGCGAAGACTAGCTCGTCAATACGGTTCTTGCATACTTTGCATTTGAAACAGTGGGCATGGTAAGAGTCGTCACCAGTCATGATGGCTTCGTCGAGAATGGGCAGCTTGCAGACATTACAATTGTACGAACAATTGGCGCATACGGGAGAACCGTCAGAAAGGAGCAGAAGGTTCGTATCTGCGGTGACTTTATCTCCGCACTTGGCACACTTGAAGCAATCGACGTGAAAGAAGGATTGCCTAGAAGAACGATAGATCAGCACGGAGAAAAAGATAATCATTAATAACTGAACAAGGAACCCGGCGTTAAGGAAGAAGACAGGCACTGAACAGAAGAGAAAGCAAGAAAGGCTGAAGGTCGACACGTACCCAAAGGCAACGACCAAACCACCATCGTCCGACACTGCGGAAAGTTTACAGCCGGGACAAATCTTGTCGAAGTCGATATGCTCGCTATGGTCGCGTTGAAGATCAAGGTGAGCATTCTGGTGAATGGAAGCTGTCGACTGGGATATGTTCATTGTGGCCAGCATGATAATGGAATGGCGAGGCCAAAGGGGCTAGCTAAACTTGGAGAGAAGATACGATAAATAGGAGACCGCCTGGGCACTATGATATCGCGAGACAGGGAGAGAAACACAGCAGAATACAAGAGAAGGTTGAGGAGGGCGAGGACCCGTGGCGACTGTCGAGCTCGAGGAGCTCAGCGAAGAGCGCGATCCGTGAATAATACGGGAGACAAACCCTCGCAACCAAACAATCTCGGTGGCGGTGCACGCCAAAACGGAAGTGGTCCGTGCGTCGCATCACGCCAACTTGCTGCGTGCCAACGACGGCGCAGTGCACTTGGCCGAATATTAACCGCTTACTCTGTCAGCTGGGTAGTCCAACGCGTATTACTTGCGTCCTCTGCAAAGCTACAGTCTGGTATATCCTGTGGCGAATATTTGTGATTCCCCTGCCGCCCTGGTTCCTCCATCATCTAATGATGCTTCTCTGATCATACTTTCCAACGCAGGCGAAGCGTAAATAGCATTCTCCACGTCATCTCCGTATACATTATACCAGGCTGAGCCAGGTCAGGAACTCCATCCGTGCATAACGTACAGGTCCCGTCCCCGGGTAACTAGTTACGGTACCGCTACTATCTTCATCGCCCTCCAGCATGAGGCATACCTTGATAAGGAGCGAACATGAGGACGCGTTCTAAATAGGTCCAGAATTTGAATACTCACATATTGACCTGATCAATCGCCATCCGCGCCGGACTACCTCTTATTGACACTGGCGACACGTCGAACCCGAAGCGTTTGAAACTAGAGACATCAGGCCGTGCATCCGTGTTGCTAAGCGGCACTTACACTTCGTTGTACCAAGGCTTTCTCGCAGCTGACCTCCAGAAAACCAATCCACCGGGCTGCATCACACGATAAAGCTCCGCAATTTCCTCGTCGACATCTTGAGACCCCGGTGTAAACCAGTCCAAGTGATCCATAACAAGTGCGCGGGTAAGAGTGTCAGAGGAAAGACCGCGCAAGACACTGACGCATAATCAGTCCATCCGGACTACGACGGAGAAATATCACATACTTCACGATAGAATCAGTGTGCAACCGAAATGCGTCCAACGCTTTTCCATCATTGGCTTTCAGCGCACTAAACCCAGAAGGCGTCAGATAAGCTGGACATGATGATGGGGTGTAATGGCCCAGCAGTGCCTAAAAATGCTCAGCATAAGGAATGGGATATCGTCAGGACACTTACAAGAAGGTAGAAGTAGTTGCATGTCTTGAAGAGATACGTAGACACAACGGGGTCTAAGGTATCCTTCACATATTCATAGACGCCGCCTGATACAATATATCAGTATCAGTTCGTGCTGGATCATATCAGCGTGGTCTCCGTCACCTTCGTCAAGAAGCATCTGTCGTTGATTCATAGGCACGCCAAGGGCATTCCAGCAGAAGATCGGACTTCGCAGAAGCGCCGCGACCAGCGGATTCAGGAGAACAGGCCTCAACCTCTCCTCCCAAATCTTGACCTGCTCCTCCAGTGTATTACATTCACATAGCCTCTTGACGTCGTGATCGACTCTGGCTAATTTGAAGATCACCTTGGCAACCCTCAGCGCCCACCCACTGTATCCGCTGAGGTAGAATGATGAAGAGAACGCATCAGAGTTGATTTGCCAAAACTGATAGGCACTTGAGGACATGTAAGGAGATATTTTGGAATCCAAAAGGTAACGGAAGTTGGCGCTCCTGCCTTCTCCAAACATGGAAAAGAAGTCCGAAAATTCAAGACTTTGTATAGATGCCAACTTGAGTTCGAGAAGATGTCCCTGGCTGAAGGAGCATGTCAGCGAAACACCGGTGAATACGGGCGCCCCGCACTTACCATGGGTTCATATCCACGCAATGAATCTAAAATAACTGCTAAGGGTCAGAAACGATGGCGACACACAAGCACTAACCCTCTTCGGACCTGCTGCTATGGCGTAGTGAAGTGCGTTGTCCCCGGCGGATGTAATGACAAACATCGAGTCGTCGCTGGTTAGTTGAAGGTGTTTCATATCGTCAAATGGATCCTCCTACGATGCGGAGACAATTATTTTCAAGCCAAGAATGCTCATAAATGAATACTTACCCATGTGAAAGAATAGATGAATGTTCTGAACTCTTTATGAACCGGATGGTCATAATAAGGTAGTCTCCAAGGCTGGAGCGAGATAAGTAAATTAATGAGAAAACAGAGGTATCCTACCTTCTTTAACTGATAGTGGAAGGAACTCAAAGGAGGCGTCACATCGATGACCATGTCATGATTGCTTGATAGCTCTTTGTCCAAAGGAATAACAGGTTCGCCGATCTCCAGCGGAGGAACAGCACTGTCGGTCTCCTTCAACGTGACAAAGGTTGATGGAGAACAATTGCCAATCATGTTTCCGCCTTCGATCTCGAAAGCATGGCAGAACCTTGAGACATCGCACGAACGAGGTCGCCCGAGCCAGACATAGTAGGGTCTTTGGAATCTATTAAGCAAAGATGACTGGAATGACAAAGTAAATACGTACATTCTGACAATGAAGGGGATGATGAAGCGATTGCGTCCGTTATAGCTCTTGATCTAGAGGAATTTCTGTTCGTCCCCAGCATTCTGATCATAAGACATTACACGAACCGTCCCAAAACGATATTCAAGATATGCGCGTCTCGCTGGACTGAGCGATACCTAGTGATGTTCGTCAGAACCCTTTTCTATCAATATTACAAAGTTGTAATACGTGATCAAAATCAAACCAAATCTGCCAAAACCAGCGGGAAAGCCAACCACATTCTTTACTGACACCACCAATGGCTTTTTCGTGAAGCGACGGCTGCTTACCAGCGGTGTAGAAATCTGCAACACCGATCAGGCCCCGCTGGGGTGAGAGGACATGATCAATCCTGTCTAAGAGAGTATAGAAATTGGGTATCTGTGGCGTTGTTCAGCGATGACAACGGTATAGATCGACATGTCATACCATAGATAACGAATAACTGAGCGTGACGAAACTGACGCTACCCTGCGGGTTGACGCCCTTGGTAGACCACTCCGGAAGGTAGAAGTCACAAGCATCTTGACACAATACAGTGACGTTGTGCCAGCCTCGCTTTGCAAACCTGCTTCTCGCGACCTGAAGAAGTGGCTCACAAAGATCGATGAGATATACGGCATCGAATTCAGAGATGGGGAAGATTTTATCCATGAGTTCAATGTTATATCCTAGAAAGATTAGTATGATGAGAGTAAAGAAGAAGCGAATGTTCGAAGGAGGCTGACCTGTTCCTCCACCGATATCGACCCAGACTAGTCGTTCCCCGGGATGAGACTTTCTTAGTTCTCTAAGATGCGCCGCGGAAAGGTTCAGCAAAGTCTTCCGTCCTCGAAGCAGTCCGTTACGAGTAGCATCATAGACGTCTGCTTGACCTTCGTAGAACTGTCACAGTGTTAGTTGCATACATGGTTTAGGCGGTGCATGTATCGGACCTTGTCCAATCTGGACTTCTGATCATTGGCACCGATGGGGCGAATGAAGCAGTACCAGACGAAGCGTAGCTGGGCAGTAAATCGTCCGAGACAGAAAAGGACGATTATGCAAGCAAGCGCAATAACTGATGCAGAGGAGAAAGTCCAATCAGACCGGAAGGGTAGAATGGAGGACATTTCGAGCAGAGGCAAACCAAGCGATTCCCATCGGTTTTAAACGAAAGGGGGACAGAGAAGATTTCGATGGACCAATCATAGGCGAGAATGCGCACGAGTCAAAGGTAGTTTACCAGCTCCCAACGAACGTGCGGGTCAGTTGCAATGGCGGAAGCAAAGGGGAGACAACCAGTAACGTTCCATCGACGGTCCGTCCTCCCGCGCCATTGGTTGGCACCTTAAAATCATGGGGCTTTGATAGGATTGTGTCTTCTGCTTCAAGGTGTAACCGACGCCAGCTTCAAGTTCACGCGTCACGCGTCAAGATCGAGCACGTGTGCAGAAGGTTTCCTATATATTTTACACAAAGGCTTCAGATTCGGGACAAGCAAGTAAGAATACACAATGCCACTAGTATTTAATCATCAAATCCACCTTCAAACAGGTAATTCGCTGCAAGTTCCTCATTCTTGTCGCACGCAAAGTAGGCTTCAAGCACAGCCTGGCGAGGGAATCCCAATGCCTCGAGCTACGGATGGTATGAGCCATAGGTTCAGATTCATACTTATATGGACTTACGCGCTGGATTGCGGCTCTTTCCTCCTCCGTCACGCTAACAACATGGGCACCTGGTGGAATATCACCCTCCTCGCTGTCGAGATCGCCATCGCTAACGCCAAGCAGTTGCATCAAGGCCTCTGGGTTTTGAACCAGAAGCTGAGCGAGAGCGGGATTACTCGTAGCAAGCTGATGGATCAGAGGTTGGATGAGATTGGGGTTGTGGGCGATGTGTTCACGGAGTTGCTGAAGCTGAGGGCTGTTCTGCAGAGCAGCGAGGTCTAATTGAGCTCCCGGAGCTCCTCCTTGACCTCCGGTGCCACCACCAGCGGCAGCTTGCTGTTGTTGCTGGGCAAGCTAAGAGGCGTAGCCGTCAAAATGCTATAGAACCAAAGAAAAAAATGCTTGTCTGGGCTCACCTGGAACAAATTTTGTGGCTGATTTGATGGTGGGGCGGGTGCGGCTGGAGTAGCAGCTGGTGCTGGTGCTCCCGCTGGAGCGGGGGCAGCAGCAGGGTGGGAAGGCACAGTAGGAGCACTTCCCGCAGCCTCTGCTTCCAGATGGGCCGGGATGCCCTGTATATAATGGTCAAACTTGTGAACATTGGCCGAGGAATGAAACGCACGCTCATGAGATACTCTACAGCGCGATCAGGATTGTTGTAACTTGCTCTGAGGGCACGTAGAACTTGATCCCGCGGAAATCCCATCTCAGTCATGCTGTTGATCGTAGACTGTAATGCATCGCCGGTAAGGAAAGAGCTCGAATCACCGAAGGCAGCGGGGGAAGCAGAGGGGGCAGGAGCTGGTGCAGAAGCCACTGGGGCAGGAGCTGGGGCAGGAGCTGGAGCTGGAGCAGGGACTGGAGCAGGCTGCTCCGTCGTTTCAGGTGCAGGAGCTACTGCTGGAGGGGGTGCAGCACGGGCCGCTGCTGCTACACTGGATGATGCTGTTGGGGGCATAGGCGTGGGTGTCGGTTTAGGCTGAGCACTTGTGAATCGGTATCGTCCCACAACAGAGGGGAAAAGAAGCAACCTTGGACACCATCAAAACTAAAAAGTCCTTTTCCTTAATACCGCATGATCCTACGGTCTTATCGTCAGCCAATATTTTTCCTGCGATTGCGGATAAAATGAGCAGGAGCCAGTGATAGAGCTGATGACTTGCCTGAATATATGACTTTTTGGCTCGCAACCGGATGTCCTTGTGCCTCCTGTATCTTGTTCTTGAGAGCACCTATTGTCTCCTCATCTTCGACATCAATCTGGAGAAGGGTTCGATGACGATGGCAAAGAAGATTGAGACGAGAAACAGACCTGGAAGACCTTCTGCTGGGTGGTCTTTACTGTTACTTTCATGGCTGAAAGTAGTTGGAGAAGCGGATCGTAGGAGATGGAAGGATGTAGTACGGAGACAGGATTATTATTGGGAAAGTCGACGCGTAATAGGACGTGACCGTGACCTGACGTTCATGAGGCGTGACGTGACACCATGCTCCTCTGGGCAGGCTGCTTGCCATTGCCAATCCTATTGAATGTCGTGGCTGCTACTCGTGTGTTGATGCTGCCGCTCCACCCAGTTATCTGCATCATTTCTTGTATGTCCGTGCATGTTCCATTGGTATACAGCTAATCTTCGCTCGCTGCAGTGACCTAGACAGCTAATACAATGGCTCACGAACCCGGCGATGACTACATTCGACGAATAGCCAGTTATATCCGTAACAATGAAAAGAACTTGGCGGAAGCTGGATTCGCTCGCAGACGTCGACCTCGCCTGCCTACTTCAGATACTGCCTCTCTCTTCAACCCATTAGGATGGTTTGGTGCTGACTCTGCCGCTACACCCCAAGTCAAGCCCGTCATTCTCTCCGTCGACACCCACCATCTCTTCTATCTCCTCATGCGTCTCGAAGCCATTGGTATCGATATTGGTACCCTTGACGTCCGTGTCGATGCTCCTTCCAGGCCAATGAGTTACATAAACCTCTTTCCCGATAACGACAAGTCTGAAACCCTTTCCCTCGCTTCATTTCGCTCTTCTCTGTCCGCAGTATCTGCCTTTTCTCTTGGGGGTGGATGGTGGGGGAAGCCAGAGCAGCTGTCCCTCGATTCCGAGCTCAAATACATCTACAGCAGTTTCACCAAACTACCCGCCTTATCCATCACTGCCCCGGGTCGGAAAGTCATTTCCGAGCTCGCAAATGAACCTCCGAACGAAAACGCCATACCCCTTAATGCATTCAAGAACTTGCAGAGTCTAGAATGTGTTGATATCGATCCTCGTTCACTGCTCGGATGGGATCGACTTGCTGAAAGTCTGCGCAGTTTAAAGATAAAGAAGAGTGGGCTTGAGGACATATCAGACATTTTCATCGGGGCAGTACTTGACGACCAAGCTAGAAGAGATGGAAGCACCAGTCGGAAGCGGCATAGAAGAATCCCTCGTGGACCGGAACGAAGGACATCTTTCTATTCCACTCAGCTACCAAACTCTGTCCCTGAGGACGAGGATGGTGAGGGTCCTAACCATGAAGTTTCTTCTGAGCCCCAGAGCGGCACCGTCACACCACCACCACAGCTTTCTTCCCTTAAATGGGCTTTTCTCAAACACCTATCCCTTGCGGACAATGCTTTAGCCTTCTTGCCAGCTGAAATAATACCCCATCTCACATCTCTGGTCTATTTGGACCTGTCATCGAATCTCCTTGTATCTGTCCCTTCCGGCCTCGGCTCTCTTTACAATCTCGTCTCCCTCAATCTCTCGGATAACATGATTGACTCCGTCCTTGGTATTTATCTCAATTTAGGTCAAGTCTTCCATTTGAACCTTTCTCATAATCGTCTCGAATCGATATGTGGGCTGGAACGGTTGCACGCATTGGAGCGCGTCGATTTGCGCTACAATTCCCTTGACGATTGTGCCGAAATTGGAAGGTTGGCGCCTCTACCTAACATTACCGAAGTCTGGGTAGAAGGAAATCCCTTTACAGAGGACGAAGGATACAGGATTCCCTGTTTTGACTTCTTCTGGAAAGAAGGGAAGACTATTACACTTGATGGATCGCTTCCTGGTTATTACGAGAAACGGAACCTGACTATACCACCTCCAGAGCAAATGTCCTCATCTCGTCCACTGTCTGTAGCACACTCGCCACCGACAGTTGCTGTCGGCCATGCCCACCCTCATTCTCATCATTCGTCGCCTAACGTGGCTCCTCTCACCGACAAACATTCCTCACCTTCTACTTCAACACCTGTTTCTCCACAACCTGCCCCCGTAAGTGCTGTAGGAGTCGGAGGAAGGGCGCGCCGGAAGAAAGTGAAGCGGATAGTTGATCTGGACGGGAACATTAGTGATGGTAGTACGGCGAGCATATCTCATCGACGCGCCCGGTCTGATGGATCAGGTAAGGCGAAGGCGAAGGCGAAGGCAAAGTCCAGGAAGCATAGAGACGCGAGCCCTCTTGGCCCGGCGAAGGAATGGAGTCAGTTTGAAACGCTCCTGGAGAAAGAGGAGGGTAAAGTTGTTGCCGGAGACAATACTGAGCCCAACTCTCAACCTCAGGAGGCACAATCATCGAGTATACCACCACAGCGGCTCATTCGCCCATCAAGGCACACTCGCCATCATACTGAGCTGACTCCCGTCTCTCCAACTCAATCATCCGGGTTCTCTGATGTTCCTGCAACACTGCAACCCACGTCTTCCAACTCCCCACAGTCTCTCCGGCGGACACGCAGGTCACAGACACTGTCTTTTAAATCAGCGGCACGTCGTGCACGTGTCACTGCGTCGGTATATGAGCCTGCTACGTTGGGTGTAGACGGAGATGATGCTGGCAGGGAAGAGATCAAGGATAATGCTGATGCTTACAGGCGCAGAATCGAGGCCTTGAAGAAAGATATGGGTGACGGGTGGTTGAAGGTCTTTAGTCAAACGCAGATGAAAGCCACAACTTCGCCTTCTTTGTAGCAACAGCAGTCGTTTCTCATGCGCTTATTCACCCGGAACACACACAAGACTTTGGATTTTGGCCATTCCTTTGTATTATAGGTCCATCTATTAACCGTAATCCGGTATACCTGTTATTTAATATTTAGAATCATATTTGGGCGGCCCAAAGGTCGGGCCAATTTAGTGAGCTTGTAAGGATGTGACAGTTGTTTGTCACAGTATAAGGAAGCGTCTGTTGGTTTCTCGGTCAAACTTGTCTCCTCCCACTACTTTATCTCCTTGCTTGCGGCCGCTATCCGCCCTTACGTCGTTCCTTACTTTCTTCTTCTTTCAAAACCATTCAAAGAAATTGTCATGGGTGCTAATCTCTCAAAGGCACTGGGTGAGAATGCCGCTGCTGTGTCTACAAGGAAATCGTGCTGACGGTTAATTTTCGTCATTCTGCTCGCTCGACTCTTATTTCCTCACAGGTAAGATATTCGGAAACAAGGAGATGAGATTGTTGATGTTGGGGTTGGACGCTGCTGGGAAGACAAGTGAGTGCAGAGCTAATACCAACCTGTTCAGTTCTAAATGTTACAATTTCATTAGCTATCCTGTACAAACTTAAACTGAACCAATCTGTCACCACTATACCGACAGGTGCGCTTGCTATCATATTTCTTCTTGGCGACGACGTGTCACCCCCCTTGGACCGTTTGCTGTGGTCTCACCTCATTCTAACTCCGTGTCTCTCTAGTCGGTTTCAACGTAGAGACGGTGACTTATAAGAACGTGAAATTCAACGTTTGGGATGTCGGAGGTCAAGACAAGATCCGGCCCTTGTGGAGGCATTACTACACAGGCACACAGGGTTTGGTGTTCGTTGTCGACAGCCAGGACCGAGAGCGAATTGATGAAGCCAAGCAAGAACTGCATCGGATATTAAGCGACCGGGAAATGAAGGAATGTCTCTTGCTTGTATTTGCCAACAAGCAGGACCTACCAGGAGGTGTGTACTCTCTGAAACTGAGCGCCGCTATAATTCACACTTGGATGCTCCCCTAGCCATGTCACCTGCTGAAGTTACTGAGAAACTCGGCCTACACCGAATGCGGGACAGGTCGTGGTACGTTCATCCAAGGTATGCGGGAATGGCAATCTTGTTCGAGCATGAACTAACGTATGCCACCAGCTGCGCAACGACCGGCGAAGGTCTTTTCGAAGGTCTTCAGTGGCTCTCACAAAACGTCAAGAAGCGGCAACAGTAGTCGTTCGTGGCCTTCTCCTTTTACTCCTAGAAAACGCCCCTCAGGATACCCATACCGTTCACGTCTTGCCTTTCCGACACTACCACTACTACTTACGGCCTGCACCAGGTGCAACTACGACATAGCGACGTATGGATGGATGTTCGTTTATAGCCTCATGCCCTTTCACCTCCCTCCCTTGTCGTTCTAGCTGCCATCATCTCAGTTTCTCATCTCTTTCATGTTTCCTCTGGGCGGTTTATTTACACGTTTAATGCCACATCGTTGCTCAGCCGACCCAGCTTCATATCATCTGTCTCTGTATGTAGATTTTTTTTGGAACGTTGCATAAATCTCGCATCTTGGTCTCTTTTTCGAACATCGCGTGATCTAGACTCCGAGGAGGGATTATCTAAGATGTCGTGCTTTGTGCTACATCCTTCAAAATGCCCGAGTCGGTGTGGGTTGGCCTTCATCAACTCTTTCCTCTATGTTGTCTGCTGCAAGAGCAAGCATAAGTCGACCCTTCACCACAGGTCCCGTCAACGGATTTGTGGGGGCTATTGGGAACACACCATTGGTAAGCAAGGGCTCAATTCACTGTGAGTTTACCTCACACGACGTGGCTAGATCTATTTGAAGTCTCTTTCTGAGCGAACTGGCTCCAGCATTTATGGCAAGGCCGAGTTTCAGAATCCTGGTGGCAGCGTCAAGGATCGTGCAGCACTTGGTGTAGTCCAAGATGCCGAGAAGCAGGGCCTGTAAGTATTGTGCTTGCATGTGTGAATGCTTACCGATCTTCGCATCAAGGTTGAAGCCGGGCGGTACTGTTGTTGAAGGTACAGCAGGTAATACTGGTATTGGACTGGCCCATGTCTGTCGAGCGCGAGGCTACCGATGCGTGATCTTCATGCCGAATACACAGGTAAAATTTTTATGCAAAGATCATGCATTTGTTGTCTCATCTGTCCTAGAGTCAGGAAAAGATTGATCTACTGCGAATGCTTGGGGCCGAGGTGTATCCTGTGCCTGCAGTAGCATACGATGATCCCAAGAACTACAACCACCAAGCCCGCGATTTTGCCAAGGATCTGCCGAATGCTATATGGACAGACCAGTTCGACAATACCGCCAATGCTAATGCACACTATGTCTCTACTGGCCCAGAAATCTGGAAGCAGACTGGCGGTGACTTGGATGGATTCATTTGCGCAACGGGTACAGGCGGCACGTTGGCCGGCGTGGGCAAGTATCTGAAGGAGAAGAGTGATGGAAAAACTCAAATCTGGTTGGCTGATCCTCCAGGGAGTGTCTTGACCAGTTATGTCAGTAGTGGAGGAAAGCTTGTCGAGCGATCCGGAAGCTCTATCACTGAAGGTCGTTTGTCTTTCCCATCATGATGCCTCGTGTCGCTGATTCAAAGCTTAGGCATCGGTCAAGGAAGGATTACTAACAATCTGGGAACCCTTGTAAATGAGCTATCCGGTGCCTTTACTGTACCGGATACGAAGAGTAGTCGCTATGCTCTACGAGCTATTGGATACTGAAGGTCTGTATCTCGGTGCCAGCTCAGCTTTGAACGTGGTTGCTGCGGTAGAGCTTGCAAGAAGACTCGGCAAAGGTACATATAGATTGTTCATTGCGCTTGAGCGAATCTAATTTTTTATTACCAGGTTCAAAAGTCGTCACCATTCTCTGTGACGGTGCGTATAGATATCAAAGCCGTATCTTCTCAAAGCAGTGGCTGGAAACGAAGGGATTGTCGGACTCAATACCTGAACATTTGAAGAAGTATGCCGTATTAGACTAAGCAGAGCGTAATAGACACTACGATGAGCATTGACCGTGTGAAAAATGGTTACCTAATCATAATGCAAGAGCAGCGTACCTCGTTTCTTCGGCGCTAGCGTGCATCTTCCTTCTTTCTCTACTCTATGGCCGCGCCCTCTGTGCCTTCGCCTGACCTTCCTACGGCGCAGGATAAAATTGACTCGCAGTCGTCTGATCCGTCGTCCTCGACAAAGGTGATGATCTTCCTCCCAGCTGGCCCAATTGTCACTAACAGCGTCCGTGGCATGTCGTGTAGGTTGACAGTCCATCTCACAGGTGCCAATGGTACAACTGCCGTCCCTGAGTCCGACAACGCTGTGATGTCTCCCCCCGCTGACACAGGCGACGAACAAGGGCAGGCTCCCTCGTCAACATCGCACAAACCGGCGGAACCGACGGTCGTCTCTTCAAATCATGTTGATGCTGCGACGACCGACGAGAAAGAGCCCGAGAAGCCTGAGGATGGCTCGCTTTCGACGACGCTGACTGGCACCCATCCTCATGGCGCCGCATCGCGTCGTAAAGCGCAGGCGTCTTCGACGACGACTGAGGGTCCCGTTTCTTCTCCTTCCAATAGCGCGAAGGGCCCAAAAGTATCCAAAAGCAAACGGAGTTCTAAACCGTCCTTTTTCACTAGATTCATACGTAAAATTATTCCCTGCGTCCCCAGCTCCCCTCGTTCCGCGCCTGTCGACATTGATATCCCCTCGGTTCCCCTTCCCTCATCTCGAGAGAAGCCTGAAGTTAAGGCTCCCGAGCAGACTCTTACCGATGTCCCGTCGGCATTACCGCCACCTAAAGCCGATCCGCCAGCAGACACTGAGGATACAAAGGAAGTATCTACAGGCGATCTCCCGCCTCTGGACACCAGCCCTCCTCCCCGAGCGCCTGATGCTGAGGTCATCCTACCTCCGACACCAACGACACACCTACTTCCCCAGGCGGAGACCGAGGGTATGACTTCTGGTGCTGTTGTCCCACCTGGAGCCACAGGTACAATAAGCAAAAGGCACTCTGCTGTTCTGACTGCTGCGGGTGGAGATGGAGATGAATCTGAAGGTACCAGCTTTACGGAAGATGAAGACATGGATGATGTCAATAACGCCGATGAATTGGAGGATGAGGAGGAAAGGTTGATCATCAACGGTGGTGCCGGTATACCCATAGGTCCCGTAAGTCGTTGACCTCTCTCTGCGTGCAACGAGTGTTCATGAGATTCAGGACGGCGTTCCCAAACCTCTTTTACCACCCATCGCGCCACAGCACGTAGGGCGAAAGTGTCTCGTTCTCGACCTTGACGAAACGCTTGTGCATAGCAGCTTCAAGGTGGGCCTCGTGTTTTCTGCGCCTGTTCTGATTTTAACGCTTGGGGGCAGTCAATACAACAAGCTGATTATGTCGTTCCTGTGGAGATTGAGTACCACTGGCACAACGTCTACGTCATCAAACGACCTGGAGTCGACAGTTTTTTGAAGAAAATGGGAGAGATATATGAAGTAGTGGTATTTACGGCGAGTTTGAGCAAAGTGAGTCACTGAACACATGTGAAACCGCTCATTTCTGAACTTTCGTAGTACGCTGATCCCGTGTTGGACAAATTAGATATCAATCAAGTCGTAACGCATCGGCTGTTCAGAGAAAGCTGTTACAATCATAGAGGCAATTATGTCAAGGTGAGGTGATTCCAAAAATTTCTCGTTACGCCACTCATGACAACCCTTTAGGACCTATCACAACTGGGCCGGCCAATAGCCGACACCATCATTCTTGACAACTCGCCCGCCTCATATATTTTTCATCCCAACAATGCCGTCCCGGTGTCTTCATGGTTCAATGACCCACATGATACAGAGCTGACCGATCTTGTACCCTTCCTTGCCGATCTTGGTACAGTGGACGACGTGAGAGGGGTCCTAGACGGTGCTCGCTAAAGTACTAGGGGACGTGCCGATCAAGTGTCGGTTGCAATTCATCTTCTTATTCCGTCGCGACTTCTTTGGTGCATGGTCATACTCCTTCATTATACCCCCGCAAGCAAATCCATAATCAATATCACTTTTCCTATCGCTGTCGCTCCATCTGCTTTCGATTCGTTACCATGTTCAGAAACTACGTAACGCATACAGTGAGGCTCTTGCACACACTCTTTTTGTTTTTGATCTTTATTCTATTCTACATTACGCATCCACGGACTTGTGAGCCCAATATCACCACCAATCCAAAATTCTTTTCTTTATTGCGAACGGCTGTGTTGGTGTGTCGGCGCCTTGTCCATTCGTGTCTTACCAGCTTATTTCATTGCTATCGCTCAGATGTTCCGTGCTGTATTTACGAACTTGGTATGAAAGCTATGAAAATACACAGATCTTGGCAGGAGCTTTGTCAATGAGTCGAGGAACCGATCACAATAAACCACGCGTATATGATTTCATTGCTATATAACATCAAGGACCAAACGCCCTACTTTGCCCACTCATAGTGAATGGGACTGCTTTGATACACTTATTCTTCGTCGCACGCTACCGTTCTAAATAGCCACCATGAAATCACCACGTTCGCGCCACAGATCCACCTGATCATCTCAATGACCTCTTTCACCCGACGCAAGTACTTTCTTGTTCACTGAAGACTCCTCGTCATCCCAAGGACTAAAATTAGGCTTGCGAATCCTGGGTAAGGATTGAAGCCAAGAAGGGATTCTGTCATGCACTGGAACCGTTAGTGCATGGGCATTTACATGCGATGGCGATGGAGGTATGCTTCCAACATCGCTCAAATTTGGCAGACGCTCAAGGCTAGTGTTGGTGGAGCCCCCAAACGCGCGCTGGAGAACCTCTCGCTCTGCCGGCGAAGGCGCAAAAGCTCGCAGCAAGGTGCTGCTGTCTGACGTGGGCGCTGTCATGACACTAGGACCTAGGCCGTGAGGATTTAACGCGTCGAAAGATATCTGCGAGAAATGACCCTGCTTCTGTGAATCCGATACTCCGGATATGCTAAACACTTTCGCGTCAGGATTGAGACCCTTTGTGACTTTGTCCTTAGAAAACCAGCGACGAGGAGCCGGCGGTTTATCGGCGCCAGGGGCTGGATCAAATTCTTCAGACGTCGGGCGAACCAGGGAGGGCGATGAACTATTTCCGTGAAACAACGCGCGTTGCATGTCCATGGCGCTCTCAGAACGCAAGGAATACCTTTCTCGCTCGCGTGGAGTCAACATGCGAACCTCGAATGGATCATAATCAGTAGTCGCCAGTAGAAACATCATGTAAAGATGTCGGCGAGGATGATGTCATGTTCCCTGTACTTGGAGCTGGTTTCGTCCGTATTTAACCGTTGGGGATGCTTGTGCGCGACGTTATTTCGCCAATGTCTATCCAGGAAAACGTCATTCTCCGACTGGAAAGACCGCGAAATACCTGTCTGTGTTGTCAAGTGCAAGGGAGGTCATGAGACCTGAAGGGATCAGCGAAGATGACGTCGGAGAGATCGCCATGGAAGACTGGGATGGGTGTGGCTCAAAATCTGCAAATGGTGCAAAGTTCCCGACAGCAGACTGTGATGTTTGAACGGCAAGAGATGGTAAATCGTTCTCCAGTCTGGCGTACGTATTAGTTCGCAAAGGAATTGGAACCGAAGCCGAAACATGGTCGTTGGGATTTCCAATGATCAACTCAGAAGGTTGGGGAGACTGTCCTGATGCCCGATCGTCACGTAACGGGTCATCTTGTGAAGATGTTGTAGGCGAATGTGCGATGTCGCATGAATCCCTGAGCGACCATGAGGAAGAAGCAGGGCCAATTACATGGAAGCCATGACGAAGAGATCGAGTGAGCTGCTGAGGTTGGAAGCGTTCTCGTAATGACTGTAACCTTTCTTTCATGGTGGTGACCCGGTTTTCCAATTCGCGTGCCCGAATGTTCAGTGTCGTGACAACCTCATCTGCGACCTTGATCTCTATTCTCTTCTGCTCCAAGGACAGTTTGATCGTCTGCTCCGCTGGCGACTCGGCCTCCTTGCTTGTGTCGAACCGATGCTTCATCATCAACCAGACACTTTTGTAAGCGTAAGATCTCGGAGTCAAGATGCCCTATACGCTGTTCAGTGTCTTTACGAGCAGAAAGGGCCGCTTTAAGACGCTTTTCAGAATCCCTTCTCATGCCTTCAGCTTGTCTCTTAGAGTCATCCAACGCTTTGGTCCTGGATTTTAACTCGGCCCTCATGGAGTCCTCTTGCCGTTTTCGTTCCCTACAAGACTCCAGTTCTCTTTGAAGAGTGGCATGAGATTGAGAGGCACTGGTCTTGCAATCACTGAGCTGATTGCGAAGATCCAGAATGGACGCTGTGGATGCAGCAACCTGGCGAAGAAGTTCCGCGACATGAGGAGATTGATCGAATACAGTTAAAGGAGAGCTCGCTGAAGGTAGCTGGGCGCCGGTGTTTACGGGGTCTACGGAGAATGACGGCAGTGGCTGGCTAGCATGCTGAGTTATTGTACCGTGATCCACCTGCAAAGATCGTGTCGCGTGCAGAGGAAGCGAAACTGATTTAGGGAGAGGTGGTGGGGTGGAACTGCGGGTAGGTAGCAAGCCAGACCGTTGAGACGATTTGTCGCGATTCCTTAGTCTCGGAGGCGAACCGCGCGACAATAAATGAGGAGGAAGATTCTTGGTGGTGAACGGAAGACCTGGCAGGGCTGTAATCACCTCAGATATTAGCAGTAAAAAAACAGATAGATTACACTGACCACCATTGTATTCGTGATGTCTTTCAGAGGTCTTCATGCCAAGTATACCCGAACTCCAGCTTTCTTCGTCATTTCTGGCGATCACGTCGTGGTACCATTCATCCAGCACTCCGCCGCGCCACCATTTTCCAAAGGCTCCAAGATACCACGAATCGGAGATTACAGATACCATGCTATCGGAACGTCGATCGACTGGGTCACGATCTGACTTCGAGATGGGGACGATTACTGCAATGGTGAATATACCGAATGTATGAAAAACATGTTTGGGTGTCCGAAGTGAAACTGAGGCACGGTTAGCGAAATGAAAAGGTGACCTGTTGTCAAAAGGGAGCGTGTGCGCGGTGCTATTCACACCACGTCGAACCGAACACTTCGTTTCATGAGAGTCATGGTCGTCGTCGATACTGTCATCGAGACGGCTGAGATGCTGTCGAAACGACTGTTCAGTCAGGAAAGTGCGAAAAGACGTTTCGGATGGGTTTGTCAGATAAGCTATAACAGTAACACATCAGTAAAGCACGTCGTGCGGCTTGAAAGGGGTGGAAGAAAACACTTCAACTTGTCAGAAACAAGCATGGAAGCATGCTCTGTGGCGCATTCAAGAAATACATGTCACTGAACAGACACTCACCCAAAATCAGGAAAAAGATGCAAAACACGATTAGCCAAAACATGGACCTAATGTCGCCTTTGCCCCAAAGGATGCCCACTGCATCTGCTAAGGGATTACGGAGGGACATGAGACCCAAACTGCCGAACGAGATGCTCATAACAAGAAAGAACGAATCCTTGCGACGAGATTTCGAGATAAGCCCGGTAGAACCGGTAGTGGTGGCGAGTGGGCTCTCCGGGTGAGGTTGGACGGACAGGGTTGTTGGTGGGCCGCGAGCGGCGACCCTTAATCGAGAGAATGCGTTGGAGACGTGTGCAACGATGTCGAGGACGTGGGCGACGACGGCGACGACAACGACAATGTAGAAGAGAAGATGCCTTGGAACACCGTAACGGCGATGATCTGGAGGAAGGCCAAAACCCGAAAAGAAAATGTGACTTGTCGCAAATACACATTTGCTGACTAATCTGCCCGAGAATTACCTCAATTTTGATCAAATTCGGGTGATAGATGACTAACTGCTCATCACTCTTCCCGGTCCTCGAGTAGCAACGCCTCGGCGGGGGCTCTCAATGGTGCTCGTATTTTTCGCAATCGTGATAAGGACTTGTTAGATGTGCGTGTCACACTATCTGGTGCACATCAAAAGGTGTACTCATTTGGTATCGTTGAGTTACTTTCTTCCATTGACAATAATAATAATGACAGCATCGCCGCAGGGGCCAGGTCTGTCAGTTGACCAACAGCGGAGTACCGGTCGAAACAGCAACAGTAGTAAAGTACTAAGTCAAGCTCCTCCCAGCAACCTTACTGATTGATATTTACCCGTATTGAGAATAATATCCTTCATCCTATCCCAGGAAACGATGTTCTGAAGACTCATCTGGTCCAGAGCAATAGAAAAACCAAGCAGTTTGGCGTGAATGTGGGCACTGCCGGATCCGGACTCGGACGTGCTAATAGTCTGCGAAGCATTTCCTTTCCCCCGTTTCAGCGGTCGATGGTGCTGATTGTCACCCGATGTTCGTTTCATGGCCATGCTGCCTTCCATCTGGTTATCGGCATCCTTACGGGATAAGGTTTGTTGCGTTGGTGTAACGGTATCTTTCTTCCGGATGTTCGATATCTCATCGGCAGTTTCCCCGATGATGCTGGTAGATTGAGATTTGTGGGGATTCCCGCGTTGTGGGGCGCCAAGGACTGTTTTATTTTGTTGACTCGTCGTCTCGTCGGGGCGGATATATCTCGATCGTGATCCTGATGGATCCGCTGATCCGCGAGCGACGGTCTGGCGCATGAAACTAGGAGCTGCCCACGCAGACGGGCTATGGTGAATGATGCTAGTCTGAGAGTGAGAAATTGATTGTCTTAGCTCCCCGAGTTCGTCCACGCATAACAGATACCTTTTCCTTTTCTGTCCAGAACGTGGAGCCATCTGAGAATGTAGTTTTTGTGAAGGACCAAAGAGATCCGTCTGTGTCTCGAAATCATCTGGATCTAAGGATCCTTTAGAGTTTGCGTTCCGGTCCTTTGTGCCGCTGCCATCATATATTCGAGAACCTTTGGCGAGAGATTGCCTATCGGACTCCGAGTCCGAGTCCGATGTTTTATCCGACGAACTATCCGCATCCATATCATGCTGAGTATCCGGAGGATTGACGGAAAGAGAGGCATTCTCAGCGTTTTCTCTGAGGACAGAAGACTGCGATTCAGTGTACGATAAATCGCCATCGTATTCATCTGCAGAGAACAGAGAATCATGATCATCGATATTCTCTGCATCTCGTTCAGGCAGGTTCACAGCCGAAGTAACAGCCGCTTGTGGCGAGACTCCAGAATAGCTCAATGGATGAGAAAGGGACTGCGGAAACCATAAAGATGGTTCAGATTGTGACTTGTCCTCGGTTGCCTGTCCGGTGAACTGGTCACCAACATTGGGTTGCGGATCATGTGGTGACTGTGAATAGAGTTGGGATTGTGATTGAGACTGCGGCTGAGACTGAGAAAACAAGTGGTGATATTGGGTGGGAGGACATCCTTGGGATTGGGATGGTAGCCATGACTGAGACTGAAGTTGTGAATACGAAAATGGTTGTGATGAAGTGTCCGAATTAGGTGCCAGGATCTTGGGAGTACTCTGTGAATTGATTGGGGAGTTATTTGGTTGGGCAGGTGGAGGCACTTTGCGAAGTCCGTCAACGGCTAACGGTTGCACAACAGGACGTAATGACCCTTGGGGCAAAGAAGGTAAGAAGCTATCCTCGAACGAGGATAGAGGGTCATGGGGCTGCATACTAATAAAGGTTGTCGAATGCTTCTGGGAGGACGTTGCCGATTGGGTGACTGACTTTCTGGATACCGGCTTTCGTGATGGAGAACAGGGAAGATAAATGTTGTGACCACGGTCTTCTGGGTTGACCGTTGTTACATCTACTTGATGGATGCCGGACAAGAGCAATTTTGACCTGACTATTTGAGGGGCAATGGTTTTTTTTGGTCGCTGCGAATGAGTCGGCATGGACAGATATGAGGACCCGTCTCCTGGCTCACTACCATTGAGGTCCAATGAACCCGATATCTTTCTTGCACGATATGTCATAATCGGCCCGGGATCCGTCTCAAAAGGAACTTTCGGGCGCCGAACAGGGGCTGGCGTTTCTACAATAGATTGGACCTGCAATTTCTGACTTGGTTCGGAGGGCATTTTCCGACTACTCCTTGGACTTGGAGACCAACTGTTTGTCAAGGGACGAGAAGTTGTTGAAGCTTCTGAATCAGACTCGTCCTGAGGTTCGTCTGCAGGTTGAGGATCGGAATCTGTACAGGAAGATGGTATCAAGCTTAAAATCGCAAAGCACAAGACCCACCTTTTTGGGGCGCATCGGCGTCAACAGTGGCCTTCTTGAGATACCCGGACTGGTCGTTCTTACGCAGGTGCTGATTTTTAACATTAGCCGCGGATGTTGTCAGAACGGAAAGATGTGTATACCCTATACCACCAGCGGTCGTATTCGCGTTTCACATTTGCCACATCTTCGTGTTCTGATATCACCTCTGCGTCATCAACTCCCGTCGATTCAGACATTTTATGAAGTTCACGGGCGTTAGGAGCGAAACCGAGTAGATCTCGCCGGGGCTTGGGTTGTTTTCGAGAGGTCTTCTTGGTCAGGAGGGAGTTGCTAAGGTATTTATCAGTACATCGAGTGGGTTGCAGTGGAGCTTTACCGACCCACCACCACCCCCTCTCCGTAGGCCATGTACCCAGTCCTTCAAGTCCGGATTGGTATCAAGCTCAGCCGGCTGACCCAATGTATCCATTGGAGACGTGTCGGAAACGAAGAATGAATCGCATTGAAGTACAAGCTCTGCATTTTTCGTCAGCCCTCTAGAACCTTGCAAGGGCGCGCGCCGTAAAAGTGGACGAAAGGATTTGATGGATAAAACTGCTTTTTCACATTGTTCGAATGGATAACTGAGACCATGCCCTCAGAATTCTCGTTCTGAAGAAGTACCGCATGATACGCACCACTGTTTGTACGATCGTACTGCCATCGAAGAGAATACCACGGGAATTGTAAAAGCTTTATCAGACACATTCGCCCATATGTTGTTGCCATCATCGACATCACTAGGTGTAGGCTTGGATCCACGGAACTGTTACGAATGAGATTAATATATTGAAGTCAAGCGAAGATGACGAACGGCGAGCAATTGCACTTTCTTGGGTTTAGTGGCAGGCTTTTCACTGAAGTAGTTGGCGCCAAGTCGTTGGCATATTTCTGTTAGATAGTCGTGGATCCATGGAGCGAGTTTATCGGCCATGGAGAGAGCAAGCGTTTGAGACAAGACGCGTTGAGGACTACACGATCACGGTGGTAGCTGACAAAGTTGCTGACACATAGTACGCATGTCACCAGCAAGTCCCGGCCATGGACCCTCGCACCGTTCATATTGCCGTTTTATCCAGCAACGATGTCGGCATCTGTATCGTTGGTTTAGACGCTGAATTGAAACCTGCTCGATAAACAGCCTTGAAGAAATAAATTGGGGAGTCTAGCCGTTCAAGTCGGTCATTTAGTCGAAGCATCGGCGCCGAAGTTGACGAAGCAAGGTTTCGGTGCAGTAAAGTTAAATTCAAGAACGTACAGTCATTTTGCAGCCAACAGATATTGAGCAGCAGCATCGTTCACCTGCTCATGAAACAGACCCTCCCCGTGGATTTTGAGAAGAACGATGACAAAGCCTTGGGTTACATAACTAGCACTGGCATGATCGTTTTGTTTTCAACCACGACGACGCATGGAATGCGACAAGACGCTCATGACCACTGGCGACTACCGACTAAAGTTATACGGTCCGTGCGACAACAGAACACAACAATACTTTAGACTTTGCTCGACAAGAACCAGGAACAAGCACAATCGAATGACTACTCCGACTTCTGTGTGGATTCTACATTGGTATTATTCTCCGATGCCCCTTCCTTCTTGGTGTCTTCTTGCTGCTGTTGAGGGACGGATGTAGTAGAGCACAGTAGCTGAGCCTGGGAAAGGGCGGCACGAAGGGCGGCGTTTTCGACCCTCAATTGATCAACCAATGCACGACATTCCTCCCAACGGCGATTGGCCTCGTCTGCCGATGCCAAGGCGGCATCAAGGAGCTGCGAACGAGACTCGAGGGCCTTGACATGCCTGAATCTAGGTAAGCAGGGGGTACAGCATATACATTAAACCCACATACTGGTCTCGTCGCTCCCTAAATGCGCGCTGGGCCTTTCTGTTCTGCTCTGCACGTTTGCTAGAGCTGAGGGCGCGCTGGCCTGACGACGCTGAGCCGGACTGCTCGGGCTGGGGATTGGGCGGCGGCGGCGGCATCCCACCAGGCGAATAGTCGGCATATTGATATGGAGGCATGGCACCTGGAGGAAGTTGATGCATGATGGAATGGGGAGGCGGAAGAACGTGTTGGAGTTGCTGAGGCTGGGGCTGAGGGACAGGCTGGGATTGGGTTGAGTCTGGGGTGGTGGTAGAAGGAGACTTTCGTTTCCGTGGGTTACGGGATGGGGGTGTTATGGCTGGCGGGTCCTCGCGCAGGCGCATAGTCTGGGCAATAGTCTGTCCATTTGTCGACTGACTAGGCTGTTGCCCAGTCGCCTGTCCGGTGTTAGCGATGTTCGTCGAGAGATTTGAAAAGTTCATCTTTCTTTATGAACCTCGAGGACCACAAAGTATTTGTAAGAGCCTGACAAAGCCTGACTAAGAGCTCCCTAAATAGGTCAATGCCCTTGCACAACACGTACAAACGCGTATCCACTTTCCAGTCCCTTCCCACCATGTCTCCTTCTCTGCGCCAGCGTTTCTTCTTAAAAAGCAAGGATTCTCCAACTCAGTCGCTGCAGCACTCACAAGGCACAACCGGAAGTACTGACAGTCCGTTCTCCCGTATTCGTCGTTTCCCCTGCTCAATATATATCGATTTAGCGACGTTAATCCCGGAGTCAGATCCCCAGACAGACGCGAGCGCTCCCACTGCCCTCTCTTCCGACCCCTCTGTATCCGACAGAGACCATGATACATCTTTGAACATCACTCTGGCTAACATCCATCGCGTTCCGTTCTATCGACGCAGAAACAACAAGTCAGATGCAGCTTTATCTTCTTCCATCATCAAGCCTCCCACACGTCGCAGACGCGCAAAACCATCTTTCCTTTCCCGTGTTGTCCACAGAGTTGTTCCCTGCGTACCCGATTCCAGTGCTCCTCAACCGGATTCCGATACGCCGCCGTCCGATCCATCAGCCGCCCAACTAGACAGTCATCTCAACCCATCTTTATCTTCTGATGTTGCAAATCAGCTTGATAACAACGTTGCCTTAGATCTTCCTCACGTAATGACTCAAGAATCGTCTTCGCCACACGACCCAGACGTCATCGTGCCACCACCTTCTAGCGTCTATCTGTTGCCTCAGGACGAGACTGACGGTGTCACCTCGGGTGCGGTCCAGCCCCCAGGTTCTACCGGGGAACCTATTGCACGAACGCCGACTAGAGACACAGATGATTCCGAGGCCACTAGTTACATGGACGATGATGGGGACGATACGCAAATTGATATGCAAGCTGAAGAAGATCGTCTGATCAGGAATGGCGGATGCGGAATACCTATCGGGCCGGTACCTATTACTCTGCTTTCGCTTATTATTCAGTGCTTATGCGTTTCTTCGTCAACGCCCAGGACGGCATGCCGCAGCCACTTCTACCGCCCATAGCTCCTCATCATGCTGGACGCAAATGCTTAGTTCTCGACCTCGACGAGACCTTGGTGCATAGCAGCTTTAGGGTGACTTTGACTTTTCTCTTTTGTAATCATTCTGATCGTTATTGGATGTAGCAGGCCGTGCAAAACGCTGATTTCATTGTCCCCGTCGAGATTGAATATACTTGGCATCAATTTCATGTGTTAAAACGACCGGGAGTTGACGCCTTTCTCAAGAAGATGGGTGAACTGTATGAGGTCGTTGTGTTCACAGCAAGTTTAAGCAAGGTAAGTTCTGTTAGAACTTCCCGCTTCCCCAGCTGACGTTCCTTTCAGTATGCTGATCCAGTGTTAGACAAATTGGACATTCACCAGGCTGTGGCACATCGCCTATTCCGAGAAAGTTGTTATAGCCATAATGGTAACTATGTTAAAGTACGTTCATACGTCGTGCGTTTGTGTAACTCTGCTAAACTTGTTGGAATCTTTCAGGACCTCTCTCAATTGGGCAGAGCCATCACCGACACCATAATCCTGGACAACTCCCCCGCCTCTTACATCTTTCATCCCAACAACGCGGTTCCTGTCTCTTCATGGTTTAATGACCCACACGATGCTGAACTGGTAGACCTCATACCTTTTCTGATCGACCTCACCTCGGTACCTGATGTCAGAGGCATATTGGATCCTGCGCGACAATGACACGCAACGAGCTTGCTACATACGTGCGCCTGCTTTTCAACAATTGGCGTCCTACGACACTGTCCATTCACTGAATCAATTTATAATTTATTTAGGGATCTTTGTTGGGTTAATGTCTGTCACGCATACAGATTGCTTTGCATATGTAGCCTTCTTACAGTATTGTATCAACATCGTTGCAACGATTCCACGACCTTTCATGAGCAGTAAATATCAGTCAATGTTGAGCAGAGAGCAACCAAAACTATAACTATACAAGGACTATGCTACGAACATCATAAATCATCGGTCTACTTCACAGACCTTCAACGCTCCGATTTGCTCCAAGACGTGCCCCTTCCTTTATCCCGCCACCCAGACTGACCCAGGTTTTCTGTATCAGAACGAGATGACGTTCTCTCCCGATTGTTCCAAGGCTGCTGCTTCCTTCCTTCCTCCCATTCCTGTTTCTGTGGTCGACGATTGTCAGAATCGTAGGTACGACGCGGTCGCTCCTGATTACTCCAGGATTGGCGGTTTTCCCATCCCTGTTTCTGCGGTCGACGATTGTCTGAGTCGTACGTGCGAGATGGGCTCCTCTGCTTATCCCAACCCCTTCGACGGCCGTTAGTCTGGACCTGTCCACCATTCTTGCCGCGGTATCTATCTTGATTATTGGAGCGCCCCCATCGATCTTGCTCAGGCTCATTAGCAACCCGCCCGTACTCGTCCTCATCGCGAAACTCCTCGGTAGCCTCCTCGATGGCAATTTCCTCAATGTCTTCAACGAGAGGAGCGGATTGGGTGTCATGACCTTCCTTCGAAATAATTCTTACTTTCACGGCGCTCGGGTCATAACTTTGTTGCTGGCGAAAGAATGCTGTTCCAAAAGTGCCGGGCGCCTTGTACCCAATTTCGCCTGAAACGTACGCCTCCACTTGGTTTTGACCCACAGCGTCGGCAAATTTCGGCACTACTTGTAATATAGTTGCAACCTCGCTACGGAGACGCTGTTCAGCACCTCCATGGGATACTTGTATGCGTTTCGCGGAAGAAAGATCCTTTTCGTAGGGGAAAGGCACGTGTCCGTGTTGTATTTTGGTTAGAAGGTCGGGTGTGATATCTAAATAAGATCTGTAGCGAAGCTTTTAGAGGAAGATAAGTGTACAAACGTTGTATTTCTATAGGTACGGCGGCCTTGATTCCGCTGAGAGACACGAAATTCATTTGGTCTGATGGAATCACTTCCGTGATTTGAGCACTCCGCTTCCCTAAGTTCCTGCCACATGCGTGCTTCAAGTGGGATAAACGACGGTCAGCACTGACGATATTCATTATGGTTTTTTCCTCACCATATGGAGATACTCTTCTATTGAGCTAGCTGGATGAAAGATCATGACATTCCCACAGGGTTCAATATCACATTTGAACAAGGCTAGACTCAAAAAATCAGCGATAGCTTCGAAGAGTGAGGCAAGACTAACTGGAATTAGCGGGGATTATATAGGCTTTGATCTTCTGGTCGTATACAAGGTCATCCTTGGATCTTACGGTGCAGGCCGTCACGGCTTTCCTGTAAAGACCGTCATATACCTCTTGAGATATTTCATCGTTTGAGGTGTATATTATAGTTCTGCTGGATGATGCTGCAATACAAGAATGTACGTTAGGCGGGGAGTATGGTGCGGCTGACTGATGAAACCTTACAAATTGTGTCGGTTATCAAGGTCCAGTAATCGTCCCCAATATTGTTGACACCATTATCGGCAGGTAAGAAGGAAAGACGTGGTGGAAAGTTCCTACGAGATGATATGTTGATGAATATCACTGCACCTTCTTCTCAAGTTCAGGATCTTACCATGTTCGAAAGTAGCACTCGGAGAAGGAGACATTCCGTTCGTAACTCCATTTTAACTTGTGTTCGACATTCATTAGACAGACGATGCACGTTCTCTCCGAGGAAGGAACATAATGCGTTCTCGGAGCACCTATCTTTGCTCTTGGATTAAACCTAGCGAGTGCCTCGAGGAGTCTGGAAATGCATATTACATTAATTGTGTACGAGAAACATTGAGAACGACATACGTTTTATCGGGCTCA
The DNA here is from genome assembly GCA_030435655.1 of Armillaria novae-zelandiae. NCBI lineage: Eukaryota > Fungi > Basidiomycota > Agaricomycetes > Agaricales > Physalacriaceae > Armillaria > Armillaria novae-zelandiae. Next base: position 276,781 of record JAUEPR010000004.1, on the reverse strand, counting down.
AAACCGCAAAGAATGAGTGACTTACATTCGGAAGGGTCGTAATGTAATAGTGCAGGAGCGAGGATGTCAAGCCCGGAGATTAATGCCCTGATGTTTTATGTCGGGACGAAGCGAGGCATAAAGCTAAGTAGACGCACACATCCGCTGCTCGGGCTGCTTCCGACACTTCAGCTGTATCAACAAGCTCGACCGACCGCCTATCTTGAGCCCGTAAGAAAGCGTGGACAGTTGTAGCAGTAGATAATTCCTTGAAAAGCACGATGGTCTTCGATATTCCTGGTTCGGAAGGAAGCTCGTCAATTAGATCGGCAATGGTGCTGGGTTGATCTTTTTCCGACACACAGGCTGCGATAATCGAATGTCCGAGCGTAGCAGCCTCCACAGTTTCTGAAACAGCAAGGAAAGGGATCGTCAGAGAATTCTCGAGAACCGCCGGCTTGCTTTTCTGAGAGGTCATGAGTGAATGCAACTCGGAGCTGATTGATTGTTACAGTGGAAAACAGTACCTTCCCACGAATCCTAGCATCTTGCGAGTGTTTTGGCGTTACTGGCACATCGGTAGACAGCAAACGAATATTTTTGAATGAGCGAGCTGGAAGCGTCGGAAGGAGCAACCAGTCTCAAAGGAACTCGACGCGAAAGAAAAAAACGAAGCATGCTCGAGATCGGTCCGAGTTCCGGAGTTGATCTTCACGAGCACGTGATATGTGTTTGAGCAGCTGATCTGCAGCTTTAATCCTATTCATTTCTATCATCATGTCGGGCGGTATGTTTTTCAATATTATAGGTGCTAGAGCTAAAATGAAGTCTTGTACAGAGATAGCATCTGCCCGTCGCACTATGGACTCAAAGAAAATCGTATTCATCACCCTGACTGCGGTGTTGAGCGTCGCCGTCGTCGCCATCGTCATTTTTGCCATTCGGGAGATTCAAGCTAAAAAGACAGTCGTTCACAAATATCTGTTTCGCTGTAATCACTCTGCCAACATTTTGCTCCATTCGGATTCAGAAAAGGCGATTCGCGACACAGACTACCCGTCTACAGAGACACCCTCTTCAGTTCCCGAACTCTCTACAAAAGCCCATTCTACGCTTACCAGGCTATCTCGGACTGTTGAGCAGGATATTGCGCTCTCACACTCCCGCACGTCGTCTGTTGATATTGCCTTCCCTTTGCTATCGACTTTCACACACGTCGACGCGAACACCGCTACCGCAATGTCTATTCAGGCGGGACTCCAGTGTATGTCAAGACGAGGCATACTTCGGAAAGAACCTCATGAAGAGTCTACTTCTTCGGAAACTATCTCTGACTTCGTGGATAGCTTGTCTTTCCAAAGTATATCGAGTTCATCGATGACTTCTATTTCTACACTGGCAACAGAATCTAGCTTTCTGGACGAAGAGCGCGAAGACGAAACCTACCAAGTTCAGAGAGCGCAAACGCAGAGTGTGGAGATTCAACGAGGCATCCTATTGACATGGGAAATGTTACGTGCCTCAGTTGCAGACACTCCTGAAGTCGTCATATCTAGCGCTCCAGTCGACAGCGAAGCTCCACCTGCATCTCTTGGCACGGATACAAGTCTCTTACACGTCCAAGCTCCTTCGATACTAATCACGCATCCTAGTACGAGCACCATCGAATCCAGCACTAGCAGTATGTCCGTTGACTTGGCTGATTTCCCCCTCCCTCCTACGCCCAGCGTCCTACCGGTTGACAGACTGACGGTATCTGCAGACGTCGTCACTGGTGGCCGTCTAGATTTCGGCGATTTCGACAAGCGATCGACCGTGGAGCAGTTCATCATGCTTTACGGAAGTAGCACTGAGGTATAGAAAGATCAGGTTATCACAATAAGGCATCTGTTTGTATGTTTGTATGATTCTGGCGTTATTTATAGAAAATGTATTTCTATGTCCCTTCACCATCCTCCGTAATACTTTTCTGCCGTCTACGCTATGCTACTATTCTGACTGGCGTCTTCTCTGTTCTTAAGAGATCTTCAGTGCTCGCTACTGGTCAGTCAGACTTGTCTAAGTGGGTGGCGTATCCGCTCCGAGAACAATGGAATTATACCGCGCTACTAAGGACTAACACGTAGAGCATGACATCTCTGAATACTGGGAACGATGTGAACTTTAGCAAAGCTGGGGAATTGTTGACTCCGACCAGTATGTAGAACCTGAGAATACCATATTTCATCGTGTTGACTCGGAAGTGGCATGGAAACAAATGGTGGCCAGTTGGTAACAAAAGGTACAAGATGTTCGGTGATGCAGATGCTATAAAACAGTTAGAAATTACAAAGTTTACTCCCACCCAACCATCGCTTTCGATTAGTCCTTCCCCGCGCACATGCCTTCAAAACATGGAGCCCTCTGGCGGTTGAGGAAGCTTCCTGTTATGGAATGATGCCATCTCCCTGGAGTATCGTTGATTAGCATCAGGAAGAGGATCGTAAAGCCTGCGCACTTTCTCATCTCTACGAGAACACTCTCGATGCTATGATTGCGGGTCCATCCAGCCAACACAGGAACCTTGGTCGGATCGACCATACCATTCATCTGGTTGACAAACGGTAGATTGACCTTCGAAAGGAACTGGACAGTCGGAGCGCTATCAGGGTAACTCTGGCCACAAGTAATCTTAAGGCTGTAGATACGGTTCTCGTGCACGGTCTGCATAGATGTCGATGATCAGTATGACATCGGTGCATGGTAGCGCGACATACGTGTCCAGGACCAATAATCGTGCCGTTCCAGTTGCTCATCATGATATCGTCGCCGTCCTCCAAACCGTACGAGCACGACCCATCGCCAATGCCTTTCTCGCCCTTTTCAAGTTCTTCAAGTAGCCGGAAGTTTCGTGGAACTGCATATATTGAGTTAGCGTCGCAGCATGCTAGAATAATAAATTAGTAGACTCACTCTTCGCCATCGCAAGGGAGGATGAGAAGGATCACTAAAGTTCGTAGTAAAGGGACCAAATTTCATCATAATTTGGTCCGAAACGGGATTGTTTTCGGAGTCCGTACAGCCACAGCCTGAGAGCCATTCCTCATCGCATCTTCGACATCCGCAGTTTCCTCTCTCTCTGTATACCATTACCTTTCCCAGAAAGTACACCGAATCCCGTAAATGTTTGGAGGTGGCTCTACGAATCCATACGATGAGGTCGTCAGTGCGTCTATTTCCATATTGATATCTCACATATGGCCTGTCATTCCTGATTATCGCCCTGAACAGCTAAAACGACGGACGAGAATCTGACGAGCGAAAACTGGGAACTTATTCTGAATCTATGCGACAAGGTTCAGGAAGAAGGCCAGGAAGGGTGCGTTATTTGTCGTTAGCGATATCACCGCTTACACGCCATTCTAAGGGCTCGCAATGTCATAGCTGCTGTGCTCAAAAGGCTGGCACACCGCAACCCTAATGTGCAGCTATACGCCCTATCACTATCGGAGTCGCTATCTAAGAACTGCAGTATCGAGCTCCACAGGGAGATTGCGTCCAGAGCATTTACCCAGGGACTAGAGAAACTTATTACAGATAGGGTAAGCAACCCCCTGCGTTATTAACTTTTACAGAGACTCATATGGATGTAGACGACACACGAGAAAGTACGTCGTAGGGCTCTGGGTTTAATCGCTATGTGGACAGCGGAATTCGAGAATGATTCCACTCTCGGCGTGATGGAGGATTGCTACAACAGTTTACAGGCAAAAAGTATATTGACCATATTTCTACACTGTTCTTCCTATTCAATCGTCTACAGATTATAAATTTGAGGCACCGCAAGAGCCCCCGCCACCAACTGTGGACGACGAAATTCGCCGAAAGGAGGAAGAGGAACTTCAGCGTGTCCTCGAAATCTCAATGGCAGATAAGGGGGGAAGAGACCAATGGGCACGGTACAACGACACGGTATCAAACGGTGCTGGTGGATCTTCTTCACCAAGTCACCCTCGTGCATCTGGTTCCTCCAGTTCGTACCAACCGCCATCTTCGTCCCTATGAAACGCCGAGTTACTCATCGGGATATGTCCCTGCACGGACACCGTCACCGAAGCAACCGCAAGTACAGCAATTCGTTACTGCTGCGGCCCCTTCTACCACCACAGGCGACCATCTCACCTCCACAAACTAATATCGTCACCCGGGTTCGCGCATTGCACACCTTCGAGCCCACGGAACCTGGAGAGCTTGGATTCGAGAAGGGCGATGTCATCAAAGTGGTTGATCGTGGTTACAAAGACTGGTGGCGAGGCCAGCTTAAAGGAAGGACCGGGATTTTCCCTGTGAACTATGTGGTGCGTAGTGGTAGCTTCGAAAGATCCCGGTGAATGACTTCCATCGTAGGAGGCAATGCCTGAACCTACTGCTGCCGAGTTAGGAAGAGAAGCAGAGCAGGAAGCAGCTGTCTTCGCTCAAGCCGTTAACGTCGAGAAGTTGCTCAACATGCTGAGATCTCTGGACCCATCCAAGGATAATCTTGCAGATAACGAAGAGATACAAGTACGTTTTCTTAATATAACTCGATTTCACCCTTAATGAGTCTTGTTATCGTAGGAACTATACCGGTCGAGTATGGCTTTACGCCCCAAGATTGTCAAGCTCATTGACAAGTACAGTCAAAAGCGAGGTATATCTTTCTCTTTTCCTCGCTGAGATCAGACCTAATACATACGACTAGCCGATCTTGTATCAATGAACGAGACGTTCGTCCGCGCACGTACTATATTCGATCGTATGATGGAAGAAAGCCTAGCTCGTCATAGTGCGATGTATGAGCAGCCCCCTTCCGCTACATATCAACCTGCAAGCCAATATCCTGTCGCGCGTCCTGACTCTCGTGGACAGGTGCCACCTACTTCCTACGCGTGGAATCAACAGCCTCAGCAGCCGGCGTATGGCGCGTACCCTCAGTACCCTGGACAGTATGGCCCCCAACCTCAACCTGTGGCTACCGCATATGGACCCCAGCCTTATGGACCCCAAGGATCGTTGCCATATCCTGCTCAAGGTCAAGGACAACCAGGTCCCGCCCCGGCTCAAGCGATACCTGCTCCGACGCGGCAAAACTCTATTCCAGTCCAAGCGCCGGGAGCAGTGTCGAACCAGCCGCCCATGTCTTCTGAAGCACAGGGAGCCTTGCCTTCACCCCTGCCCACACAACCACAAAGTTACATGCCCACACAACCACAAGGGCAAGTACCTGCTCAAACTCAAGCAGCACAAGTTCCAGGGCTGGCACCACAGCAGGCCGACCCGACAATTCAGTCGCAAGCTCAGGTACAACACCAGCAGCAAATCCAGGGTCGTCAGGTCGCTGCTCCCTATGACTACGATCCTGCCACAACTTATGCCGATCCGAATGTGCAAGCATGGGCGCAGTACTACGCCAAAGGTGGGAAAGATCTTGCTGGTGCTGTTTACTTCATCTCCGTTCCTGGTGTGACGGACAATTTACCGCCTCACGCTACGCCTGTGCCCGACCCTCAACCTCAATCACTCCAGCAGCAACCTCAGCATCAAATGCAAACTAACGATGCGGGCTCTGCGGAGGCGCTTCCATCGCCTTTCCCTTCAGGTGATCACCAGAAGCAACCTGTCGTAGCGAACGAGGGGGGAAGAAGCCCAGTGGCTGCTACTTCAACGCCGTCGTGGGTGTTGCCAAAAGTTTCATCACCAGCAAGACCCCCAGGTGGCGCTGGTTCTCCCGCCCCAGGTGGTGCTGGAATAGATGGCGGATACGGAAGGTCGCCCTATTACGCTTTGTCGGGTCATATGGCGGGAATGAATATTAGCGGAGATCAGGCCCAAACCTCCGCTAATGGGTACCAAGGAGTCGGTGCGACTGCGTGAAGTGAACTTGAAGTAATCTTGCACACTTATGATTAACTACGATTTGTCATCCGTATATTTATTTTGTGTTCATGGGTACTTCTGCAAATTACATTCTCTTTCTAACCTTAAGAAGTCAATAAATACCTTGATCCACCTAGAATTCCTTCGCTCGTTGTCAAGCTTCGGATGCATGTGGGAAAATTTGAAATTGCTATTTTAGACTCTGTTATGTTCGCCCTAGTGTTTGCCTTTCCTATCAAGAAGTCTAAAAACTCCAGTAACGTTATCATCACGGGTTGAAGTTGTGGATACTAGGACCGGACACGATGCTAGCTGTACATGCTCCAGTTTTGTTCTGTGACTATGACGTGCCCGATAACTTTGGTTGGCGGTATATGTGTGCTTGGTGCCTACATATTTTATCTTCTTGCGGTCGCGCTATCTTTCAACCCTCTGCGCTCACTTCCTGGTCCTTCTGTACGGGGTTATTTAGGAAATCATCTCAATCTGGTCTTGAAGTACGACGGGACTTGCTTCCAGTAGACCTGCACTAATTGCATCCCCTGTCACAGTGCTGAGATATCTCCCAGAGCCTATGAATTGCTCACTCGCAAATATGGTCGAACGATGAAAATACGCGGTTTAGGCCCGGTATGTCCAAAATTTCCACTGATATCAACGCTTCACACAAACGCCGCCTTCAGTGGGATGAACGTTTGCTGACTCTGGATCCCGTCGCCATCACACATATTTTAAAGAATACTGCCGTGTACGAGAAGCCGCTGTTGTCAAGAAGGATTATCAATAATCTTATCGGATGTGGGATGTTGTCAGCCGAGGGGCGGTTATACAAACGCCTCAGGCGCGTTGCGACACCCGCCTTTTCCGTTTATAATATGCGCGCGCTAGTGCCTCATGTTTTCAAGAAGGGGCAACAGCTCACGAACCGATGGCTGTCGATAATGAAGGACCATGAGGACGAGGGGGAATGTCTAACCATCGACGTTTGTCATTGGCTCAGCCGTGCTGCATTTGATGTGATTGGCCTCGCAGGTATCTCCGCAGTACAATGACGATATCGTCTCGCTACTCACAGACTGGACTTTCGCAGGCCTTGACTATAACTTTGATGCCATACAAGATGAAACCAATCCGTTATTCATTGCTTATAGAGACATGTTCGAGGAAGGCCTATCCCAGACCAGCTCATTACGAACTCTGGTTGTCGGCTATCTCCCATTCTTGAACGTGATATTTGTGAGTCGTATGATTGGTCACGAAAGCCTACTGATACTAGGTTTAATAGCGAAATAGGACCGTACGGCGATGCCAAACCGTTATACGGGATATTACTGGTCGACTCATTTTAGATAGAAAACGACAACTAGAGGAAGCAGCGGCTCTGGAAATTCCACATTCCGGAAGGGATCTGCTCAGTTTGCTGAGTACGTCATGAAAACCGTGATTTTGGTGCTCTGGCTAACTTCTTTCAGTCAGAGCAAACACGATGCAGGATGTCCCTCCTGAGAGCCGTGTATCTGACGGTGAACTTTTAGATAGTATCAACACGTTTATCTTCGCTGGATCTGATACATCTTCGCTTGCTATGACCTGGACTTTACTTCTACTCGCCAAGCACCCTGCGACGCAAACTCGTTTGCGCACCGAATTACTCTCCCTTGGTCTCTCTCGCCATGCGGATAAAATGACGGAGGAAGAGATGCAGAGCTTTTTTGCCTCGTTAGCCGAACTTCCGTTCTTCCACAACATTGTGCGGGAGTCGCTGAGGCTGATTCCGCCCGTACATTCATCAATGAGAGTGGCTACACGGACAGATATCATTCCTCTCAAGCATACTGTTAAGAAGAAAGATGGCGAAGCGACAAGCATAGAAGTACCGAGAGGCACATTCATTCACATTCCCGTTGAAGGATTTAATTTGGACAAGGACGTATGGGGCGATGACTCTTGGGACTTTAAGTAAGTAATTATTCACTTGGCGATTTCGTGAAAATTTCCGATATCAGGCATGCTAGTCCGGATCGATGGGATAATCTACCTGAGCGGGCAAGAGGAATGCCCGGATTATTTTCGAATATTCTAACTTTCTCTGCGGGACCTCGTGTAAGTCTCCTGTTGCCACTTTAACTGACACCTCAAACTTATACGCGTACAGTCCTGTATAGGCTTTCGATTTGCCTTAATCGGCGTAAAGACGATGCTTTACTTTCTAATTGTTAATTTCATTTTCGATGAGGCGGAATCTAAAGTTGTGAAGCACAACACGTATGTCCGTGATTCAGTACTTGGCTCTGTAGCTCATCTACTTCACTTTCTTAGGGTATTGATGCGACCGTATATTTCTGGGCGTTTTCATGACGGAAGTCAGTGTCCACTGAGGGTGTCAGTATACCGTTCTGCGTAAAATTTTCGTGACGCCACCTACGGCCTATAAATAGTAATGCCACCAGCGTGACTTGCTCGCGAAGCATTTTCGCTCCTTCTTGGTTCAGTCTTCCATTTTGGTCCTTTGAACGGTCCTCTGGCTACCCCATTTCTCACGCGGCTGTCTTTTTCTTCGCTTTTTTTGTCTCTCTCAGTCTTTCTTTCTGTACAGTTTTCTACATTTCGGTTAATACAGGTATATTTTACATCCGAGGAGGCGTATATGGTATTCTAAACTACCCCTACAGGCATACAGCAAAAAGGCGTTTTCGGCTTCTGTCGTCTCTTTGGATAGACCATGCAGTCAATATCGTGTCAAGATTTCGATGCAACGCCCTTTACTTCAACGTCGTTTTCGTCTCCGAGATCTTCATTTTCCTCGCCCTTGTCTGTCGCGGAGAGAAGCTGGTATACTTCAAGCCCCTATCGTCCTAGACCCATTACTAGTGACCTTGGTATGCCTCGTCTCCGAGATGAAGATATCTCCGCAGATATGTTGCTGGAGGATACTTGCAAAAGGTGATTTTCTAATCCAAGCTCAAGTGGATAGCGATGTAATATTCAAATCAGATTCTCGTCTGCAACGATGGCGGAATTGGAAGATCAAAGTGCAGGTATCTGTTCTCTGGATCTCCGACAGCCCCCCATAGATCCCCGCAGGTCGCGCCGTCGCTGCATGAACTTTGGCTTTGGCAGAGAAGAGTTTCATCCTACGACACCTTCATCTGTGCAGATGAAATATCAGCACCAAGAAAGAGATGATACAAGTAGCTCTGTTTCTACACCTTTGGGAACTTACACGGGAACAGAATCAGACTTCTCCTCACTCAAAGACATCGAACTTGAATTCCCCAAACCACCTTCTATCGGACCCATGATTCGCCGAATGCAAAGTTCACCATCATTCGCAGAATCCTCCAACGCGTTTAGTGAAAATTGTACCACGATGTCTGATCATTTATTCCGTCATACTAGCTCCTGGAGCAGAACTGTGTCAGAACAGCAATTCGACACGCCCAACGAAGTCTCACTCTCTTCAACCTTCCAGACTACTAATGGGAGAGCAGTCGGTCTCTCGAAGGAGTTTGACGTGGCCATCGATCATGAGTGCCTGATACTCAACGCGATCAACACCAGCTGTGCTGCTCGCTGGCAGGAAAACCATCGAGCATCTAAGACTGGTCCCTATTTGCCCGCTCATGTCCAGCCTCGGAGCCGTGATTCGGCATTCTACGCCAAAAAGCAGCCTATCTCGTGAAAACAATCACACAAACCCTGCATCGGCACCTACTCATAACCGCATGCCAAGAATTATACGGCGAGTCGTTAGCCTGACGACATCTCCGAGACATGAAAACGGCACCTGCGCACCCCCGCGGACTGTCCACAAAATGCGGTCTTTGAAATTCACGCCCTTTTCCGACTCGTCGCAGTATTATACAGAGAAATCGAAACCACCACCGAAGTCCCCACTACGCGGTCGGTCGATATCGATGGAATTTCAGAAGGGTCGGTCCAGTGCTCACGGGCGTTCCCTTTTCACACTTCCATCGAGCAACGTCAAACAAAAACCGTCTCATAAGTCCACCCTTTCCTTACCTCTAGCGCGGCTCGGGCTGTCCACTGGTAGCCAGGCAGATTCCAATCCACCAATTTCCAAACGGCCAGCTACCCAGGTCTGGCATCGCCCCGTTGTCCAAGATGCAGACAACAGTGGCGTAGGCATGACATCTTTCATGGACATCACCCCCGAGCACAAAGCGCACAAAACTGTACATGTGGTGGGTAGAGATCGGGTCCGCAACCTGTGGCAGAAAGCTAGCAATGGCATACTCGGTTGGGGAAAGACACTCAGGAAGAAAACGCAAAAAGATTTCCTACTCGCTTTGTAGGATTTTGAAGGCACCTACCGGGTTCACATCTATTGTAGATATGTATGTATATTGTAATTAGGCCATGTATCATTTTCATGAATTGCACACGGTTCGTCGCGGAACTCAGCGATAGGGAGAAGGATCAAATGGCATATCCATAAAAAGAAATGCAGCACATAGACACACTGACAGTACTATACACAGTAATCTCTACTTCTTCCCTGCAGCAAGCTGAAGATGTGCACTGTACTCGTCGTAGGGGAGCTTGGACACAGGAATATCCCTCCACAAGTCTGGCGTCAAGAACGCAGTATGTTTTGGTGATCTGTAAAATAGTCAGTTACAAGGGAGTTAACAGACAATACGACGAGTAACGTACGGCGGCGAAAGTCGCCTTCAAGAAGTTACCCATTGTCGCGGTGGAACCCTTTGATTGGGTGTACACATCCTCAACACCGGCAAGCTGCAATATACGCTTTGAAGCGGGTGCAGCGACGATACCAGTACCCCGGGGTGCCGGGATAAGACGACACATGACGGAACCGACTTTGCCGCTGACTTTAGAGGGTACCGTATGAGGTTCACCAAGGGCAGCACCCCAGTAACCTCTTCGAACAGGGATGACAGAGAGCTTGGCAAGAATGATGGCACCACGGATAGCTGTTGCGACCTCCTTCGCACACTTGACTCCCAATCCAACGTGACCGTCGAAGTCTCCGATGGCAACGAATGCCTTGAAACGAGTACGCTGGCCGGCACGAGTTTGCTTTTGGACAGGCATAATCTTCATGACTTCATCCTTGAGCTTGGGCAGGAAGAAGTCGATAATCTGGAACTCCTTAACGGGTAGGGAGAAAAGATAGATTTCCTCCATGGATTTGATCTTTCCGTCCTTAACGAGACGGCCGAGCTTGGTGACGGGAATCCTGAGGCCAAATCAATGGGGTTCCTGCGAGTGAGAGGATAGTCCATACCATTCCTTCTCATCATCTTTGCGAGCACCACGACGGGGTCCCCTGCGTCCCCTTCCTCTGTCACCACGTCCACGACCAAATCCACCTCGTCCTCTGGGAGCGTCAGCCATTGTAGTTGTTGAAGATTCTAAATACAAGATCAGTCAGTCAACGTTATCCAGACGGAGACAGGCTCATCCAGCCAAATCGCACAGATAATCGGCACGAGAAAGCACGGCATGATGAGCAATTGACGACGTGAACGCCATGTACTAAATGAAAGTAGACTCACTTTTATTGAGCTCGCTGTCTCTGACGATGAAGAGATTCCTTCCCTTGGCTCGACCCTACAAAATTTAGTTGTGTCTGCCGGAGCAAGCCGAGACCGATGAGTCAGCAGTTTGGTCCGAGCAGCGCCACCGCACCTGACCTAACTCTCTAACGCCCATCTCAGTACCTGGCTCCTTTCCAATTTTCTGTACGTTTCGTTCGGTTCGCTTCTGGCTGTCCTGTGTGACTCATGTACAATGTTCCAGGAATTTTACCCGCTGAAATCCTATCAAGTTGGCACCTCATGTCGTTGAATTCTATGTCGAATTTTGGCAAACGGAAATCTAGTCTTTGCCCCACGTACGTCGCATTTTCTTCTATCAAGCTGCTATTTGGTGCCAACGAGTGTGTCTTTGCAGCAACGGTCGTCAAACCGTTGGAGATGGGGCATCTTTCTCTCTCGACACCGATCCCAGTGTGCTTGCCGTCTGCCAAATGCAAGGCACCGACGATTTGTACTACTACTCTACTACCTTCTCTGGCGGACCTGGGGTGAGTTTCTCAGCATTCACCGTATAATATCTTATTCAAGTCGACTTTAGTGGCGCTTTTGACGTCCCTAATCCAAAATGCCCTCCAGACAGAGGGTCGTCGGACTGTGTGACAGACAGGCCGGCGTCGATTCTCTCCTCATCACCAAGTACCCTTTCATCTTCCCCGGACTTTAATTATATCAACAAACATATTGTCTATCCCCATGCCAAGCCTCCTATTACGACCGTTGATTGTTCTCGTGCTCGCGCCACTGTCCCTGTTACGATACCCACCAGGTCTCCGTCTGTTCTGTCCACTCCACCCCTCACCCCAGACGACGGCAGTGATTGTAGCGTCAGCGGGTCAGACATTAACGTCGACCACAAGGATGCACTGGATTTTGTTATGACGATCTTCCCGCGCCAGGGATTGAAAGCCTTGCCCTATGCTAAACGTGTTACTATCACCGCCTCAAGTCTCGGCTCCAATTTTAGCGGCGTGGTGTTAGAGTTGCCGGGAAAGCCGAAAACTCTGTACGTCGATGGCAAGAGCGCACAGTCAGTTAGTCTCCGAGAGAGGTGAGGAAAAATCCTTGAATTGTTTTGCTTGCCGCTGATATCATGTTAGTGTTGTCGCTCTTCTGGACCTTGTCGATGAGCAATTGGCATGCTCTGCCCTTGTTATCGTTCTTGAAAGGTCTTCGCCTACTTTGGGTCAGCTCCTCCACTCTCTCATGTACGTTGGAGGGTCTGTGGTGACCAAACCTCCATTCGAGGTTGATCCTGCTTTTGTCTTGGTGGGCCTGGAAATTTAGGCATTGTGGATGTGTCGTCTTTTGCTCAAGTTTTTGTATCTACGATTCGAATCTCTCAAAACGTATAGTAATAAATAGTCGAGTGTTTGTATCTGCAGCTATTAATAAACAGGTATACTTGATCACAACCATCTGGCACGCTAACTCCACGGCCCTAATATGTCTACCTTGCTGAAGGTTTTGAAGGCTCTGTTCAACGTTTTTTGCGGCGGAGAATCCAACAAGCCGCAAGAACAGTATACCCCTCCAGTCCACCAGCCAGAACACCATCAACCAGTATCTCAACCACTTCCTCATCAACCGTCTCCACATTATCCACCGGCACATAGACCGCAGAAGTACGAGGTAACACGGCAATTTTCACTGCCCTTCTCAAATCGCTGAAAATTCTGCAACAGGACGACAACCAGAAAAAACCAGCAGAATGAATACTACATCGACCTTCGTGCCCGCGCCAATAAAGAAGGGGATGAAATGGCACGATGCTTTAGCGAAAGCCATGAGGCCTATAATCGTGGGGATGGCGCCGGAGCCAAAGAACTCTCAAATCAAGGAAAGAAACATCAACAGAAAATGGAACAGTTGAACAAAGAGGCAAGCGACTGGATTTTCATTGGTCAGTAATACTACTCACGCTATGCTCGATGCTAACGCTCATTTTCTTAATAGAAAACAACCGTGTAAGCTGGGTGTGCGCCACGGTCGCCTAAGATGCTGACACTGTTATTCAGGATAGCAAACCTGGGGAAATTGACTTGCATGGCCTTTATGTCAAAGAAGCCATTGCACGTACGGATATTGCTCTTGACGAGGCAAAGCGGCGAGGTGACACTGAAATTAGACTTATCGTTGGTATGTACAGGCCATACAAACAGTTCCATTCAACTTGAAATTTGGATCGTAGGTAAAGGCTTGCACTCCAAGGGGGGTGCAGCAAAAATAAGGCCTGCTATTGAGGAGCTGATGCGCAAGTAAGCCGGGGTCCTTGCTGTAAGTAAACAAAGTTCAGCTAACCTGTTTCGTACAGACATCAGTTGGTCGCGGAACTGGACTCCTCCAATTCTGGTGTACTTGTCGTTGAGTTTAATGGAGCAAGGGGCAGAGGCGTCGGGCCGGACGAAATAGCGCGTCGGCTAGACCGCGATGATGGAGGATGTATCGTTATGTAATTAAATAATAAATTAATTGAACTTATGGTCCGGCAACTTCCCGGCAACCAAACGTTCTTTCCTACAACCACTCAGGTAGCGCCGTAGCTGCCGTCTCAATAATGCTCTCTCTACCAATATTGTCGATCCTTTCACTCTTCGCATTACCTACTGCCCTCTCCGGTAGCAACAATTTCGGCGATCCATGCTCCCAGGGCAACAATCGCCTGCAAGCAGGCACCTACCAATTCTACAGCGACTGCAATTCTCAGACGTACTGTGCTTCCAACTCGACATGCGCGCACAAGGAATGTAGAAAGGACGAATTTCCCTTCGGATATACAGATGATTCGTTGCCTCCCAAGTGCCCTCGTGGTCAGTTCTGCCCCGACGAACAAGACCAGTGCTTAGACATCCTTGCTGTGGGCAGCTCTTGTCAGCTCAATAGAGATGGTACTTTGATATTTATTTGGTTTTCTTCCAATTAATCAAGTCCGAATTTGCTATTCAAAGACCAATGTGAAGGCCCTCCCAACTTTAAAGAGCTCGCCGACGAGAGCAACCTCGGCCTGAACGTCAATGGATCTGTCTGTCTCAACAACGTCTGCATGTTCGTATATCCCGCCTTGTGCTGGATATTCTGGAGCTTACGGATTTGCAGGTGGGCCAATGTCACTGAGGGTGAAACTTGCGTGGTCGAGAACACGGCCTACATCGCGTATGGAACCAATCAAGAATACATCGACATTGTATCTCGGTCAGTTCTGCTTTATGGCCAAGGCAGTGACAGCTATACTGATTAGCTCCTTAGTGGCAACTGCCGTTTAGGCCTGTATTGCGATTCTCAACAGCTTACCTGCATCACGACAAAGGATCTCGGTCAAACTTGCGATGCCGATAAAGAGTAGGTGTATCCGTGACCACTTCGTCGTTTCTTTCTTGACCCCGTCTAGGTGCTCCACATACAATTGCCTTAGCTCTGGTGTTTGTGGCGAAAGTCCGAGAACGCCACGTCACTTCGGTGCTTGGGTATACGTGATTGTATGCATCGGTATTTTTGGAGGTACAGTTTCCACATTGCCTTGCCCACTTGTCTAAAAATTGCAACTTTTCCAGGCATGTTTGGCACACTCTTTGGATTGTTCTTCTTGCATCGGTCTCAAAGAGAACAAGAGAGAGAGAAACGAATGCAGTATTGGAAAGAACAGGTCAGGCGAATTGCGAGACCGTTGATCGTCAATTGTTTACGAATAGATGACATATAGAATGCTTTCCATCAAAGCCTTGCTCAGATGCGCGAAACCGCCCGCAACTCGATTATGTCTCTGGGAAACAGTACTCGCAGCACAATGTACAGTCGCGACGGTGGAAATTCCGATGATTCCCACCAGCCTATGCTCCAGCACGGTGGTCCGAAGGCGTCAAATTTACGATATGTTGCTGACGATGGGAGTCTTTATGATGAAGGACCTGCACAAAGGAGAGATGATGGACGCTTTTAGGTTAAAAAATGGACTACGGTATACCATAACGCATTCTCGAGGACATTTATTTCGTTATAGTTCACGGTGTTTTTGCCTTCTTTACTTAATCGTATATTGTTTGGCACGGGCCAGGAAGACATAATTGATTTCCAAAACAGGCACTCCCTTCCCCTGCACAGTACGACTTCAGCCATGACCTCGATTTCATCAATGGAGACGGTCACTCCTCATCAAGCGCCGCCGTCGCCTCCCTCGCCAACAGAAGAAGACCTAACTCGTTTGCGTCCTTGGGACGAGTCTTCTCAACCAGACAAGCGACGAAAAGGCAAAGAGCGGGCAGTAGAGGATAGCGAGTACGCTGACGTCGTGGAGGACTCTGCAAGTTCTGACGCAGACCAGCCAATGGCGTCTGGCTCATCATATCCCCCAACGCTTGAGGAAGAATCCGAGACTAAGCGTGTCGAAGAGGTCAGTTGTTGCTAACAAAGAATTCGTGTTTCTCGTTAATGGTGCTCCTCTAGACCCTGCGGCGCTGGGAGGTCGCTGAACGACAGCGACGGAAGGCTGCACGGCAGGTGACAACACGCGAGGCTCCCAGTAACCAGCCTCCTTCGTCATTGGTCGATGGCGTCAGTCGACGTGCCAGTTTGTTGTGGACAGCGACCAAGTCAAGCTCCAAATACCCTCCTCATCACCATTCTGTACTCAATTCCCAAGATTCCATTGATTCCGTACCGCTAGATACTCTTTCTCCCATTCCAGATTCTTCTCCGTCCCACAGTCGTTCTCCGTCCACAGAAAATCCCTTTGAAACCCCAGCAGAGGCAACCTCACCCTTTGCAGACTCGCACCAAATGAAGGAGATTTCGGACGGCGATCCACAGACAACCAAATTGTCCGATAGACGTCATCCTCCGCCAAGGCCTCTCGATCTTCCTCCTCCACGTTCCCCGCCGCCCGTCGATGAGCCCCCGCACGCAATGAGGTCGCCTCAAGTAAACCTGACCCCCAGTGAGCGTGAGAGTACCGCTCAGCAAGACGTGCCTTCAGACGGACGATGGTGGCATGAGTGGTTGTGCGGTTGTGGCGAGGACAGAGGGAGTTCCACGATTCAGGTGCGTATCCGTTTCCCACATGGGCACATTTCTAAAATCCATTCCTTCATTCCAGGGTGGAAGGACGAATCCATTTGAGTAAATTGCAGGACTCTCGTAGCACTTTATATTACTTCCGTCGTATGGGTTCCATTCACTCTCTTGACGTACTGTATTGAATCGGACAGCATAATTCCATCACTTGTTTACAACCTTACGAAACGTCTACTGTGCTTCCAAGAGAATGCACGACTCTTGGTGTCGACGATCCACGAGGAGCTGGTACAATCCCGCCCCACGATTGATACTCTGGGTCGTTCTTCTAAATCCAAATCCTTCCACGCTTCTGAGTTCGACAAGACACGAGTAGGCTGCGATACTTACGGGCTTCCTGCTCTGCTCCTCATCCTTGTATACTACACCGCCTTGCTTGATCCAAAACATCCACTCGGGTACATCTCGTGTAGAATGGGAAAGCGTGCGCGAAACGTTGCGTCCCACAGAAAAGAAAGGGATAGATAAAGCGTCTGAAATAGCCTATTATTCATCTTGTAATCATGACAAAAAAATTCGCACGTATAATAATGGACCCTAAAACGATGAAGGAAACGGTGGGCTGGAGCATAGTAGCTAGTAGTTCCTGCTGAGTTTCGGGAGGATAGTGAGGTTCCGGCAATCATGCCAGGGCAAGGGTTGAGATGAAGACGTCCTGTTGGCAACTCCCATCTAGCATCATGGTGAGAATCTAAAAGAGTGTCGAACTGAGTGCACGTACAGGTCCTAGGTCAGAGTGTAAGAGATGCAAGTATTCGAAGAAAGCTCAGTGCATACCAAAATGACTACAAAATAAAGCTTCCGACCATGAACTGATTTCAGGGATCCACTTGTACAGTAAAAGCATTGAAGGAACTCTACGCAGAACAAGTATGACGATGAAAAAGAGTGTCGGGCGTGGGTTGATACCCAACAAGGGGTCGTTAAAGATGTCAAAGCGTAGCCAAGCTCCGATATAGACAAAGCTAGCGCAGTTGAGGACGCGATCGATGACTGTCGCAAATAGCTCGTCCTCAGTCTGTGAATTGATATGCTCGTCCCAGGATAATGCATCGCCTAAGTTGAGAATGAAACGTTATCGGTATTACCTTCATTTCCGTAAACTTACGAACCTACAGCAAATGCGGCAAACAAGTCGTCATTTCCGACGGTGTTTACAATCCCGATAGTCAGAGGCCAGATACTGTGCCACATAGAATTCGCGGTCAACGAATCCCCTTCGCAGTGACCTTTTCATCAGCCAGAAGAATGCAAGCCCTGTTTATGCTAGTTTTCAACCAGCATCATGAAGACGCGTCGGGTTGGCACCCACCCAAAACGGCGCCTATCACGACCCCCATTATCACTTGGTCTGGATATCACTTGGTCTGGAATGGCATGTTCGGAATCATTGTTCTGATGGACATAGTGGAGGTGGAACACGTACGCAAACATTCGATAATCAACCATTTCTCAAAGGCGACTCGTTTAGAGGATTCAACAGTAAGGTAGATGGATATCGATAAGAAAGGATATACTTTTAACCGAAACATAATTCGGGTCCAAAAGGTCAGTACCTGAAGTTTCCGAATATTGAGTGCTTAGCGAGTCCATCGTTCGCTGCAGATTCTGCAGATAGAATTTAGCGGAGATTAAGAGGGACATGTTTCATGGCAAAGTTTCCTCCTTCATGAGATTGTTTGTCAAGTAGAGTCAGCTGGCTCGACACAAGTGACAAAGAGACGCCAGCGCACCGACAATAGCTGCACATATGATGGGATCCGTTGGAGTGAGGCATGCTGCAACAGCGAGGCATGGCACAAAATTTAGACCCGGAAATAGAGCTCGCAGAATGCCTGGTAGAATTCATGAAAACCATGAAGAAGCATTAATGCGCTTCCTACCCGCCACAGCGACCCATCCGATAACCATCATGAGTGGGAACAACCATGACGAGAAGTCCCTTGACATGTCTAGCCATGTACGGTCCGGGAAGTTCTACCCCGATGATGAACAAGCCAATGGCTAACACTATACGCATGACTTCCAGAGTGACAGTTTGGGTGGATGATCCCCAAGAGTGGGGGTTAAAGATACCACAAGCGTAAGGACCCGCTGAGACGTCAAAGGCGGTTCCCAGAACGACTTCATTGACAAAAACTGGGCCAAAAATTGGTTCAAGTCAGCCCAAGTCTTCTTCAGGGGATAGAGAGGTGTGTACCTTGTCTTTGGCAAGAACGGAGACCGTCGAAAACTAAAAACCAAGGTGGAGATAAGTCACCTCGAGAAAATAATGCTTACTAGGCGAATAGACATACAACTACGACAAAGCCTCCCAATACTATGTATGCGAGACTTTGTGCCGAAATCTGGAGAAATTTTTGTTAGCGGTAGATGTGAACCATAAGAGATGAGAGAAATCGACATTAAGCAACTCGGAAGACTCTATGAAGACCATGATCATGCCTCAAACTAGCGGCCCAGGGAAATGGAGCAATCATTCTAGTACTGGCGCTTTTTATGCAGCAGCCCATTGTTCAGTGTGCAAAATTGTTCTGGTAAATGAATGTTAATGTCCGGTAATAACTTGTTCTTTCGACGGGATCATTAAATGGATCATGCCGAGATCAGATCAGATCACGCCATGGGGGAAGTATTGGCCTTATCTCTAACGGGTCACGTCAGTTACCCTACCAGTCACCACCACTGGACGACTGACGTGCACCGCAACAGTCTTGCAACCATGGGAGCAGCTCCTTCGCGTCCACAAGAAACGATGACCTACGACGAAAAGCAATCCGTTCGTAGCGCAGCTACCTCGTTTGCCTCCCTTTCTCTCCAGGATAATGCCTTATCACCCAGTGGTTCATTGTTGATAAACAATGTAGCGAAATGGGAGGAAAGTGTATCTACTGATAGCAAGAGTCAACTTGCCCGTACTATCCTTTCTCACTCCGACATCCGTTCAGCACTCGTTTCTCGCGAAGCCGTCATTGCTGATACCCATATCTATAATAGTGAGATAGACTTCAAGACCGGACCTATTACCAACCAGAAGTCTAGTGGTCGATGCTGGTTATTTGCTACCACCAACGTCCTACGTTACGAGGTGATGAAGAAACTCAAGTTGAAGGAATTCCAACTTTCTCAGGTGATATCCTCTGTTCAGAACAGTCTTCTCGGCAATTTCTGACGCGGTGTCTTATTGAATAGTCTTATCTATTCTTCTGGGACAAACTCAACAAGGCGAACTACTACCTGGAGCTATCCATCGAGCTTGCCGACCGCCCTCTCGATGATCGGCTCGTTTCCCACCTTGCTGGAGACTTAATAAGCGACGGTGGTCAGTTCGATATGGCTGTCAACCTTTTGGAGAATTACGGCGTTGTACCGCAAGCTCTTTATCCCGAGTCGACCCATTCTTCCCTTTCGTCTCCGCTCAATGCCCTTCTCAAGACGAAATTACGCGAACACGCGCTCGTTCTCCGCGCTCTGTCAAGCGATTTGAAAGCCCAAGAATTCTCACCGGCTACAATCCAGTCCACTCTCCGTGCTGAGAAGGAAAAGCTGATGAAGGAAATCTACACTATCATGACTGCCACTCTTGGTGTGCCTCCCATGCCAGATAAGCAGTTTGTCTGGGAGTATTATGACGCAGATGGTAAGGCCGGCAGATGGGAAGGCACACCAATTGAATTCTTGGAGAAGAACGCATCTAAGCCGTATCCTGTAGGTCATTCGTGTCTCTTTATTTGCATACCGAATTGAAAGATTTGTTTCATAGCCTAAAGAATTCTTTTCGTTGATTAACGATCCCCGCAATGAATACTCTAAACTGTATACTGTTGACAAACTCGGCAACATTTGGGGAGGTCGACCGGTTCTTTGTTAGTATATGTATTTCACATCCCATCGTCTTGCCTCATTTTCCGAAATTCAGATATCAATACGGAAATTGAGAACATGAAGAATGCGGTGGTGAAGGTATCGACTTACCCTTGGTAAGACGTCAATTCATACTAACTGAATGGCGACAGATGATCAAGGCAGGCTTACCCGTATTCTTCGGCTGCGATGTAGGAAAGTTCTCAGACAGAGATGCTGGCGTAATGGATCCTGAGCTCTTCAAGTACGAGGTAAGTGGATACATACTCCAGCTTGTTATCCCGGTGGCTCAGTGACACATGCAGACCGCATTTGACATTACGCTTGGTCTTACAAAGGCCCAGCGATTGCAAGTGAACGAGTCTGCTATGACCCATGCGATGGTTATCACGGCGGTCCATCTGGATCAAGACGGTAAACCTGTCAGGTACAAGGTGGAGAATTCCTGGGGCGAGACCGCTGGGAATAAAGGTTATTATATGATGACCGACAAGTGGTTTGAAGAGTACGTTTGTGTCCAGACTACAAACGTTTTTAAAAATTAAAAAAAAAAAAAACTTCCTTTTTGCAGATTTGTCTATCAAGTTGTTGTTCCCAAAGCTCTTGCTCCTAAGCATCTAGTGAAGATTCTCGAAACCGGAGACGCCATTGTATTGCCCCCTTGGGACCCTATGGTGAGTTTAGCGCTCTCTTATAATTATTGCTTTCATAACAAGTCATTTCTAGGGATCTTTGGCTTGAAGTATATTTGCGTATTGGAGTATGATGTATAGTCTTTATAGCCGGCCGAATGCTATTATTGCTTTATGTTGCTTAGACTTGGACTGATCCGATTATCGTTGTGACACACACGCGCAGTCGTACCTCGCCGCGATCACCGCGAGACCCGTGAGACTGCACTGGTTGCTTTGAGAGCGAAAATGTGCCTCGGCATGCGGTCTATTCTGACCGTCTCTAGCCAACCTCTAGCCATCATAATTACTAAAGTCAACGCCCATCTATCTTTCCTTTATCAATCACTCGTTCTTTCTTAATGTCCGACCCGCAGACTAATACTGGATTTCGGATTCGAGGTCCTTCATTTTTTGGATGGATAGCAATAGTTTGGGCGGCTCTCAAGCTCAAAGAAGCCCATGACTGTGAGCGGGAGCCATCTGTGCTCTTGCGACGAACATTGACGGTTTCAATCTAGATAACAAAGTTGCCAGCGATGAAGAGGGTGCCGCTGCGGAGCATCTTCCTCCATATACCGATGGCGACAATGAGGAAGCAGTTAGTCTGCTCAATACGGAGGTTCCGGCAACTCGTAGGATGAAACGAAACCGATCTAAGGCGTGTTGCATGTGCTGCGGTTTGAAGTGAGTCCTTTGTTCGAGCCAATGCCAGAAAATCCCAACATTCTCCCAGTTGCTCTCTGTTCTGGAAGGCAATCGGAATTGTCTTTGCAGGCTTTGGGTTATTCTACACCGTGAAGTTGATCAAATGGGCTGTCACTGTCGGTGAACTCGCTTTTCCTATTAGAATTGTGCATTAATCTGGCACTCCTAGCCTGCTCCTACCGGTCTTGAAAACATGCCAGCATATAGCAGTTCCCTCGGATGCCTTGCTGCTCCTTATACTTTCGAAGGCAGCAAAATTACGGTTCGGGTGCCAGTCGGTGACAGATCTGAACATTCCGTCGACATTCATGGCGGTGCTGTCGGAACAATTGTACTCGCTGAAGGTGCCACAGACTCGGTCGACGTTTCCTATGACGTTACTGTGACAACCGACAATGAGTCGTTGCTCAAACAGGTGTCCCTCACCTATCCTACCGAGGAGGAGGAAGTGAAGAACAGTCGTCTCTTGGTCTCCACACCAAGGTTGGGGGAATCGTCTTGCATGCGTTTTGATATTGTTATGCATATACCTCCCAACTTGAAGAAATTGCATGTGGCCTCGGTAAGTCATGCCTTAACAGTCGAAACTTTCCTAAACCCAGTATAGCACACTTTGACTCACGTCCAATTCGACCCGAATTCGCAAGTCGATTTGGACAGCGTCTTCGTTACTTTGTTTGCCACGAAGAGCAACAACATGATACTACCTCACGAACGTTTCTTGGCGGATTCATTAAAACTTGAAGTTTATCGTGGATGGATCGTTGGTGACATTGCTATTGTCAATGACACCTCTATCGCGACTCAACGAGGGGACGGCATTGCAAATGTCCGGATTCACCCAGTCCCGTCGACGCACCCCGCATCGTTCGACACTGTGACTGGAGCTGGTCGCACAGATGTAACTTATATTGAAGACCTTTCATCTTCTCATAGGCCCATTAGCAGCGGGCACACTTCCTCGATGAACGGGGATCTCTATTTAACTTATCGCGACGCTAGGTTTTCGGGCTTGGTTGCGCTCCATTCCGGTTCGTACACTGCTACAGGCTTACAGTCCGCGACGGACTTGCCTGGCGATGGGAAATCAGGCAAAGCCTGGACCCACTATATCGGGGATCAGGATGGTGGGGATGAGCTTCTGGTGAATTCTCGAGGGTGGACAGGTCTTTATTTCTGAGCTATTTCGCGCGGGTATAGATAGAATGGTCAAATAATATTTCATGGACTATGACAATGATTCAGGTTCGACCGAGGAAGATGATAACCGAGAATCCTCTTGCGGGGGATTTCGTCTAGGGTACAACGAACGAGCTTCTTGCAGTTTTGTTTGTCGCACAATGACTGCTTGGGCGACGATGATAATGACAGTCTGAGGTCTGCTGTGAATATGAAGACAACTTAAAATGGGTTTTCTGCTCACTGCAATGAGACCAGCAATTATCATACGGTCCTTCCAGCGGTCATCGACAGCGCCGCCCTCGTACAATTCTCGATGACGCCGAACATGCATTGCTCTCCGTGCTGCGGTAGTCGCCTGTTGGGCTCCGCTGACTGGATCAGGTTTGGCCGCCGTCTTTCCACGAAGAACGTTGTAGGCATCTGTTATGGATTGGAATCGAGCATGGGCCAACTCGGAAGGCACAGACGAGTCTACCGTGTCGGGATGGTATACACGAACGAGTTCATAGTCTAGTGAGAAAAGTGGTCCTTTTTCAGCTAGTTGAAAGTCAGGAAACGACAACACGTACATCTTGCTTTGATGTCCTCTGGTGATGCCGACCGCGGTAGGTGGAATATTTGATGCGGTGTGGGATTCGTGCTTCGAGGAAAGGGATAGGAATTAGGTTTCGTAGTCAATGAACGTCTTGATATTCCGTGGAAAGAAATAGGAAGTCGAACAACGGATAGCGACGTTGCTCGGAAGCAGCTGTGCATGGAGATAGCCGTTCGATTACAAGTGCACTCCACTACTCCTTCCATGAAAATATTCTGCTTGTACTCTCATTAGCGATACAAATGATATCTACACGATGATTAGACTCTTAGAGAGCATAATATAAATGAACGACTATGTGCCAAGGTCCCCAGGGGCCAAAAATGTGATGATCTATGAAAAATAACGTGTGTGGTGGAACAAATCTATCTGCGTAATGAATCATGTATGCTGTCGAGAACTTAGATCTTGAGTATGGTAAGGACTACTAAGCGACGGATGGGAGAGATGAGAGTCTGTTGGAGAACTTAATGGCGTAAAAGACCATCTCCGAGGAAGAAGGTTTCCAAAATTTGTAGAAGCAGAGTCGCGGCTATTCGCACCGTGTTCTGCCGTTGAAGGAGGCGTCAACGGTGTGTACGGCTGATTGATCTCGGGATCCAACGGGATGTTGCGTTCGGGCGTTGGATTTTTAGGACGAGTGAATGATGACCTAGGGCCATCTTTCTCCGTTGTGTTGTCGGCAGATCCTTTGTGAGGGACATTTTCCTGCTTTGTCCATAGCCGCTGGATACCACAGTGTAAGACCAGGTTGATGACAACGACGATGATTGCCACAGAATATATGACGGCCATGACGATGCCTATGACCACTCTTGGAATAGCATTGACAGCGATACGCTCAACGAATGCAATCATTAAGCCAGTGCAAACGAGGCGTACGATAGCAAGGTACGATGCGAGTACGTCTGCTCCTCGAGTCCTGTGCGGACGAAGGACAATGACACACGTCATGACACTGACCTCCAAGGTCAAAAACAGAATTATTTGGGCCAAGCCGCTCGTTTTGACAGCGGCGATGAAGACCGCTTTCAAATAAACACAAGCCAGCGGTATCAGGAAGAAAAAGTAGCGCACAGTGCGGTACTGTGCATAGAGCGGACCATGGGATGAGATGATTGGTGGACGGGAATAAAGAGCGTATGCCGTGGACAGGCGCGCGGTGTGCATGATGATGTAGGCGGGGTAAGCCGTGCCGCATGCTACAGCAAGGAATGCGATGACAGATAAGAGAATCGACAGCCACGAATCTTTGAGGGTCCATTGATAAAAAGCGAAAACAACAATGGGATAAAGAGATAAAAGGCCCTAAGACGCAGCATTAGACTTAAACTCCTAATGTGAACGAGGCACATACCAATCGCAATGACCAAGCTCTAACAAATGTCGGGTACAAGGCCTTTAGTTCAGCCCGTCGTTCCGCCCGTCCTAAACGGAAACGATGCATTGCTAGCAAACCAACATAGCCGAGGCCGAAAACCGCTAATGCAATAGCCATGAGTATGAGAGCGACAAAAAACACTGTCATAAAAGTGTTGGCTGTGGCAATGTGTATCGAGTTGGCATATATAGGGACACCAGCTTCGAGGACATTTGAAGACGATGATGTTACAGTTGCAACACCTTCTGTGGAGAAGATCTTTACTTGTTTGAAAATGCCGGAGGATGATCTACGGCCCAAATTGAGGGGAGAAAAGCCCGAGGAGCCGGTGCTGGTGCTGACGAGGCTGTGGTCATTGTATGGGCTCAGCTTGCGATTAACGAAAGCTATAGCGGATCCTGAGGTTGAATTTGCCATCGTGCCTCCTGTGATATGTCGCATATTGTCTATGGAGCTTTGTTCGGAGGTTGAAGATATTAGACCGATGGCCCATGCGAAGTTGAGAGTAAACGCTCGGTAAACGGAAGGGTAGTTGAGGTCCAGAAAGGCACTTGATGCAATCGTCTGATATAAATAAAGCAGGTCCAGAAATCGATAGGGTGCCAGGGCTGTGGGCGAAAGTGACTGCCAGGCAGCTGATATTAAGGCGGCAATGGCAACACCTGCTGTACTCCATTTAACAGCAGGTTGGTGTGTGGACCACCCATTCGAAAGAGTGGCTTGCACACATGCTTTAAGATTGCCTGTTCCTACTTCTAACAGGGACAGCTGCGCATACCCCTCGAGGTCTGGGACTTTGAAAGCTATCCCCGGTATATTGTCGGCCACGTTTAGTGATGCAGGCAGTGTGAGGGTATCAGACCCTACGAAGTTGTATTGTGGTAAGGGACAAAGAGCGCCTCCGAGTATGTCGCAAAGATCGATGGTGACATTCACCAAGCTCAGGCCATAGACGTTGAGCAGCAGGTTGGCTGTAACATTGACGTTCTCTTCCTGGGAAAGGATGAGATACTCTGTAACACGGAAGACGCGCGCACTTACGACACTGGATGCCGAGATGTTAAAAAAAATAGATTCATTCTTGTTGTAGTACACAATGTCGAATTGCTGAACGAGCAATGTCTCTGGAGGGTCGCAATATGTCACAGAGGAGGTAACTGTAAGATAGTCAGGAAATGCAAAAGCAAAGATGTCTACAGCACGCACATAAAATCTCGTCCCGTGCATATGACACAGAGGCTGTCAGCAGGGTCGTCAAAGCGATAGCTCGCAACCAGGCGAGACCAGGCGACATGAACACCAGACAATAGAGAGAAAAACAAGGAGAAAAGACGGTGAGAATAAAGAAGAAAGGGAGAGGAGGGACGGGGCGGGACCTAATATAAGCCAAAAAGTTAGTCACGAGCTACAGCCATTGTTCTCACTTACGGAAAACTATTGTATTGGATGCCGTTGTTGTCGTCGGTTACTGTTGCCAACGATTTTCGATGTCGAGGTAGAACAAAAGCAGGATATGAGGAGAAGAGTCGGTATCCCTTTACCTAAGTATGACGGTGAGCGGCACAGAACGAGCTCCACCCTGGGTTGCTGGCAGGGGCTGCAGTGGAGTAAGCTCAGATATGTCACAGCCATGTTTCGGTCACATAGTCACACTCTAGTCACGCAGTCGGAACCGACCGGCCCACGACAACGACCACCACCATGTTACTCTCGTCTGCTGCCCGTGCAGTCAAGTCTGCTCCTGCATTTGGCCGTCGTGCAGCGTCTGCAATATCTACCAAATATGCCAGCGCCGCCTTTGGCGCTGCCCTGGCCAAATCTTCCCAAACCCTCACCAAGGTCGAATCCGATCTTGCCAGCGTGTCCAAGCTCATAAAAACCGACCCCGACACCAGGGAATTTGTCCACAACCCCACTCTCTCGGCCAAGGATCGTGCAACGAAACTGGCGGATATTGTTGTGTCTTTGGACGCTGGCGCAAAGAAGGATGCTACCTCGGAAATCACCAAGAATTTGTTGACCGTTTTGTCGGAGAACGGGAGGTTGGGAGAATTGGAAGGAGTGATTGAAGGCTTCAATGCACTGGTTGCGGAGCACCGAGGAGAGCTCACCGTCGTTGTCACCTCTGCCGCCCCTCTTCCCAGAGATATTTTAACGCGACTTGAGACGACATTGAAGCAGTCTCAGGCCGCCCAGAAGGCCCAGGTTCTCAAGGTCACCAACAAGGTTTGCTGTCTCTCAAATATCTATTATTCATTTTCTAACATTTTTTGAGTAGGTTAACCCTTCTGTATTGGGTGGTATCGTAGTCGACTTTGGTGACAAAACCATTGATTTGAGTGTCCAATCCCGAGTCACCAAGCTTAACAGCATTCTTCAACGCAAGTTCTTTCTTCATCCGTTCTTGCTGATTTTACTGATAGATTATCACCTTCAGAATCTGTATGATTTGTCATGTCGTACTGATAGAAATACTTAAGATCGTAACCACTCATTTGTTGAAGGCGTGATATCCGCTAGTTCCGTAAGGATGCCGCCGCTTCAAACAGTCTCCTCTATACTCCTGGAGTGCGGTCTGGAGCTGGAAGCCTTGGGGCTGTTTCAAGACCATCAAGTAACCCTTAGCACCGTGTAACAACCGTGTCATTATATTTTTATTCCAAGCGGAGTATTTTCTATTTGAAGCAACGCTTTGTACGCTTTGTCTCTCAGGTGTCCATTAGCTGATCCGTCCGTAAATTTAGTCGCATCTTCATTACGGTGAAATCGAAGAGTGAGCGTTGATTGCATCTCCGGTTGCTCAATAGGAATCCATGAGGTGTTCTGGTCTTCACTTCACGGGCTTTTGGTGTTGGTTGTGCTCATGCTGGCGACGCTTCGTTTCCATATCGGAGTTTAACTTACGCATATAGCCGACCAGATATACTCTTTGACAACTGCTCCTAGGCGGTCCTGACATGGTGAGTCAATCGTGATCCTTGTAGGGGTTTATTCTGTCTTGATTAAGGTATCCGATAGCAGCTTCTCTCGGAAGAATATCTGCCTTACTTCGAAGTACGTGTGGGTACCTCACAGACACATAGCGGCGATTCTCTTGCCTTCTCGCCATCGAGTCGTCCATCGTTGATGACCCAGGTGTTACGAGTCTGGAGCTGATTTACGACGCCACTTTCCCCCCGGGATAGACTCTTTGGCGTGCGGTCTTCGGGATTCAGTTTGCGATTGTGAATTGTAGGAAGGAAGTTTGTATTCTACCGGCATTCTTATGTAGATTCTCAACCTAACTGTTTTATTACCAGTACCGTGAGTTGCCACAACAAGATTGGCAAGATCCGCGTGGTGGGTCTAGCAAGACGTTATAAAGCAGAGGTAATGAACAGTGCTACTTCCGTAGCCGTCTCTGCAATGTCTTGCGTCAAGATCCCGCTCATGCTTCTAGCGATGCTGGGACTACAAATCTCAGTGACACCCCCGCATCCTCCTCCTGATAGTAGTGAAAAGGCACCGTCAACATGCCTGGAGGTCATTGTCAAACAACGACTTGGCCCCTTGCTAGTAAAGGTGAGTTCCACCGCCTTCAACGACATCGTTACTCATGACAATATTAAGATTATTTGTTGGCTAGGCGCAATCGCCGAGTCTGCGGCAATTGTCGCGGTCTCAGTCCCAGAGAATGACCTGTCTCGCAGAGTACTTTCAGCCCTGGTTGTCACTGGGAGTGCTGACCAGATACGCATAACGCCGCTCTTCTTGCTGGGTATTCTCCTAACCACTCTTGGGGGGTACATTCGGTACCGCTGTTACCAGGAGCTGGGAAGGCTTTTTACATTTGAGATGAGCATCAGGGAAGGCCATAAACTGATTCGTACGGGTCCGTACACTGTAGTCCGACACCCGGGATACTCTGGCGTAATATGTGCGATCCTGGGGATCGTACTATGGCACGCTTCATCCGTGAGTTCTTGTGCAACTTGCTTCTAATAATGACTAATCATGTGTAGGGCTCTTGGGCACGAACCTGTGGAGCTCTGGAAATGACATCCTATCGACTCTTATCCCTCACCTTTCTGGTTTTAGTCACTACCATAGCTGTAGGGCTCTTGAGGCGCATGCCAAAGGAGGATGAGGCGCTGAAGAAGGAATTCCCAGAAGAGTGGACGAATTGGGCTGCAAAAGTTCCCCATAAATTGCTACCTGGCGTATACTGATTTGTCGACCAAGTATACCACTCTAGGAGTTCAAGCACTATTTACACCTTTTGTATTATATATTTCCATCAATTTAGGACGCCGGACCGTCTGGACAGTGAACTACGGATAGTCACGAGTGACGTCGATCACCTGCCAGTGAGAACTTCGCGTTGCCGTTGCGGCAGCCTACCTGTTGAAGCTCTACCACGTACATAAGTAACCCGGTCGGAATGAAAGAAGAGTCCGGTTAGTTATATCTTTTCTTCCTAATGCGAAGAATCCGAGTCTTGATTTGCTCTCCGGTTTTCCTTACAGTAACATGGTACGCACTTGACGCGTGTTTTTTTGTGATTTATCTCACGCTGACGGACGTATTTCAAGTCCTATATGCTCTCGGCGCGTCTTGGAACGCGACATCAATACCCATATAGACGATGGATGTCCAGATCCACCGTCTTCCTCACAGGAACGCCACTCTCAGGAGCTGGCGCCTATTTTTACGATGAAGAAAAAAACGAAAGTTGATAGCGCCGTCTTTGGAACACCTCGCAATTCCAAACGCTCTGCGACTGAAGCCCAGTCTTCTCCCACTCTTGTGGCATCCAAGCGCGCGAAAATTTCGTCCTCTCTTCGGAGTGTGGCTCCATTGGCCGAGAGAATGCGTCCTGCGAATCTCGAAGAGTTTATAGGGCACTCTCATTTAACCTCGCCCGATTCATTATTCATGAGCGGCGTATCCAATGGATCCCTTGGCAGCATGATATTTTGGGGTCCTCCAGGGTGCGTTTGTTAATCCCCGTGTCGCTAGGGTTTTGGTGACTTCTGGTAATCTTTACTCGCAGCTGCGGTAAAACGACACTGGCCAGACTTTTTGCGAGGCGGACGGGTTCGGTTTTCAAAGAATTGAGTGCCACCGTTGTGGGAATCAATGACGTCCGCGCTGTCTTTGAGGAAGCTAAGAATACGCTATCGTTGACCGGGAGGTTGTTCGAAGAAATTTCCCCATCGGACCTTTCTAATCTTTTGCCAGGAGGACAGTCTTATTCTTAGATGAAGTTCATCGATTCAACAAGGGACAGCAGGTGAATCTAGTCATCTTTTTCCAGACAAGTACAGCTGATATTATCCGACGCACTAGGACATATTCCTACCATTCGTCGAACAAGGGCAGATTCAGGTTCTCTCTGGATTGTTCATAGCATACTTCTTATTTATTCGATAATTTTAGCTCATTGGTGCCACGACTGAGAACCCATCGTTCAAATTGACGGGGGCTCTGCTTTCTCGCTGTCGGTAAGTACAGTATACTCTATTCTGGACAATGGATTCAACTCGTATTTCAGGGTATTCGTTCTTGAACGATTGACAGATGACGACATTCAGAAAATCATAGCTCAGACTATTGAAAAGGTATTACCCAAGGTTGACGTGGACAGTGCAGACACCCAGCAGATATCTTCTCAGGGTTTATCCCAATCATCGCATTCGAACGTACCGCCGTCTCTCCCCCAAATAACGGATAAAGTCATCGCTTCTATAGTCTCTATGTCCGCAGGGGATGCCAGGACGGCCTTGTCGCTTTTGGAACTGGTCGTCAATACGCCATCCAATAAAGCTGAAGCAGATATTATCACATCTATGAAACGGTCTGTGTCTACGTCGTACGATCGTACAGGTGACAGTCGATATGATATGATCTCTGCACTTCACAAGTGTGTGCGAGGAAGTCAAGGGAACGCTGCCATGTATTGGTTAGCGAGAATGCTTACTGCAGGTGAGGACCCGCTGTATATTGCCAGGCGGATGGTCGTTTGTGCCAGTGAGGATATCGGCCTCGCAGATAACCATGCTTTACCACTCGTAAGTACATTCAATTTCTACTCAAGTAAGCACCCATTGATGCTCGTTCCTTTTCCTTACAAGGCGATGGCTACTCTTCAGGCATGTCAGAATGTTGGAATGCCTGAATGTCGCATTAACTTGGCACATCTCGTGGCGTTCCTCTCCGAGGCACCAAAATCCACCCGAGCGTACGAGGCCTACAAACGTGCTGAGGCCGCGGCCCAGCTGGATATGACTATTCCAGTCCCCATGCAGATTCGTAATGCGCCCACAAAACTTTTGAAAGAGATAGGATGTTCCAAAGATTATCGTTACAACCCTGACTACGTGTGCGTCCACAGCTGATATAATTCTGTTCGGATCCTGAAGACTTTTTAGCCATCCTGTGCACAACAATTATATGCCGATTCAATTTGAAGGCGAAGAATTTTTGAAGAAAGTTGATGATAAGTCAGGTAAGATATGGGACGAAGCCGCCTTGCGGGAGTGGGAACTGCTGGAGAATCACGGTCATGATTGGGAGGGTAGATCGCAAAACTTGAATCAATGAGCGTACAATTGTGTTGCATAATATACCTGATATGGACTTAGTATCGAAGAAATTTTGGTTCAGACACTGCATGATAGCTTTGATATTTAAGATCAAAATACTGAAATTGAAAGACATTTATTTATTAGCAACGTTTCATATCAAAATATTGAAGTAATAGCTGAAATATCTTTTCAGTATTCCTGCTTTTCTTGGGTATTGAGGCAAATTTTCCAAATATCAAAAATATATTCAAAGTTTCTTCACTGTATTTTTGACTAAAACATGATTAAAATAAATATCTTTCAAATTCAATATTTGAGGTTCAAATATCAAGACTACCACGCAGTGAGACATGTCCAAAATGACGAGATGATGATGAAAGGTATTGCTTGTGTACAACTACATGAACATGAATATATAATTTTTAAAGTCGTTCCAATTTATGCATAATTTACTTGTAGCTACTTTCGTTAATGTTTCGAGGATCTGATACTTTCTGCCACGACGCTGGAGAAATATAAATGTTAATCTAATTTCATCGAGCGATAGGAGGTTGACTGACCCTTCACCAGTCCAAAGCGCCAAGATACCAACAGATATTGCAGATACGACTCTCCTATCCCAGGTGGGTTTATCCCAGTTGATATATGAGAAGTATCCTACAGCACTCAATATACCGGCGTTAACTGCAGCACTTTAGAGGGGCAATTCCTTCATAAATTTTGTTTACGAACCTATACCAAGAAGCCCTCCGAGAACACGGGGACGAAGAATTTGCTCACGAAGGTGCCGGTAGATGAGGCTGCCTTCTTCTTTGGCACGGCGAGCTTCTTCCTGTCCCTTGGGAGTCTTACTATACTTTTCAACGGCGAATCCTTCTACCGATAGAAGAGCAATGCTTGCTGCTACAGTTGCGGATATGGCCTTTGCGTCTCGACGAAGATGTGATTGCGTGTAAAGTGCGCGAGCTGCGCCAGCTAGTATGCCGACGTTAACTAGGTAATTGTCAGCCAATGTTGAGTACTTCAAATCTTACACACCTATGCCGATTATCCCGCCCGCAACACCTGGACGGAGGAGATAATCCTTCGCAATGTCCCAAAGGTAATATCCTTCTTGCTTGACTTCACGAAGATGCCTGTTGTCAGGTTTCTTGTTGGACGGCAAATCAGAGTCTGGGGGAGGTGCACTGGCAGAAGTGGCCGTGATGGGATTGGATTTAAAGTCAGAGGGCACGAGATTTACTTTCGTGGTGTCGTCCACTACAGGATTGGCTGAAGATGGGGCTGTGTTGAGGAGACCGGTGTCCGGTAAGGGGTTTGAGTGGTTATCGTCGACCGCACGCTTGGCAGCAGAGGCATACGAGGAATTGTTGGAAGACATTGTGGTGATTCTGAGCGAATTGTGTCGTATATAAGAGAGACGATGACGTCACGTTCCCCGATGACGTCGATGATCGTCATCGGTAACAGATTTAATTAAATAATGCTCAACTGGAATGTGAAAATATGTTACAAAAATATTTACAGGTGGCAACAGTTGGTAACAAAACCTACTTCCTCTTCGCACTATCACGAATCCGAGCCGCCATCCTCGCATACCCATACGATGATTTGCTTGATGGCATTTGTCACATCCTCTGTGCTGCAGGGTTGATTTACAGGAGAACAGTGCATAAATAACACTCGTGTGCGATTGGCTTTCTCGAAAGGCTTCTTGTTGCGTTGGGCCTCCGCTAGTGAACCATAATAGATGAAATCGCAGAGATAGTGTCCTGCGTCCATCGACGAATACACATGCTGCAACCAACCGCGCCGTCAAGGAGAGTTAGCAATTTGAATAGCAGATTCGCATACCTCAATTCCTGCCAACTTCATGTCTTGCACTAGGCGCGTAACGTCGATATCAGTCAAGAGCTCTATAAATCACAGTACGTTCAATGCTAAAAAGAATTGACAGCTGTCATCTTACCCTCCGTAAAGCGCTCGTAGCCATGTCCATACCCTCGATGGACGCGTAAAGTAAAATTGTCCAGTGGAGCAGCTTCCGGTGCTATTTCATTTGAAGGCAGCCGAGGTTGTCCTTCTGGGGCTACTACAATGCCTGCGGCTGCGGCCGCACCATTTACTTCTTCTGATTTCTTGGTGTTGGATGTTGGAGCATAGTTCCCCGACGCATCCTTCATGTGGTAGCCGGTTTTATGTGCAAGCTTCTCCATTCGTAATGGTCCACGTCCAGCCACTCCAATGTGAAAGATAAAGTCGTAGCCCCGTTCTGGCGGTGCAGGAAACAGAGGATTGCCCTGGACTTGTTCTGGGAGAACAGGTGGTCGTGCATGGAGTCCCGGAACAATCTTCAGAATCGTCTCGTATTCAACTGGTATCTCCAGTGTCGAAATCCGGATTTCAGCAGGCGGCAGACGTTTGGGCTCTTCGTTCAGGATCGCCGGAGCTGGACCATCTGCGGCTGGACTGGTAGTAGGATCAAGGACGATCGGGTCAGGGTGGGGGTCAAGGGTGATAAGTGTATTCTGCAAGGGTCGGACGGCGAGCCAAGATGGATTTTCTTTATGTTGTCCAAAGGGCTGAGCAAAGCGTAAGTCGGGCTTGACTAGCATCAATGAATGAACATGATCACATACGCCGAATCCTGTAAGGAGAACATTGTATGTTCCACCATTCTTCGCAGGTCGGGTATCGGGGCGGGGGGGCATATTTAACTTAAATTCGTGCTCGGAGGTGAAAGGCAGAGGGCTCTGTCTGCTGTTATCGTGGCATTGACTAGTAGAGTCGAATTGCGCTCTGCCGTCACGCCGGCCTTTCTTTGTCTCTGTTGGTCTAAGTCCTTACAAACTTTAATTCTCGCTAGTCACTTTTTTCCTTTCGGCACCGTACGCACCATACCACAATGTCCCGTTTCTTCAGGACAAGCTGGCGACTCCGACTCTGACTCCGAGGAATCCGACGATGAGTCCATGTCCAGCGGTGACGACGCGCCAACCCAAAGACCAACGGTTTCTGCCGCGAAGCCAGCCATGTCCCGTTTCTTGCGTACCGCTGGATCAGATTCGAGTTCGAGTGATTCAGACGAATCTGAAGACTCAGATAGCGACAGCGATGATGATGCACGGCCCGCGAAGAGAACTGGATTGCCTCTTCGTAGCGACTCTGAGGATGAAGATGAGGAAGAGGACACAAAAGCGGGTGTAAGAATCATGAGCGCCCAGGAAAGGCGTCTCGCAGATATGGAGTCGACGGGCAAGGCTATCGAAAATGCCTTGAAAATCAATGACTGGGTTGCAATTTCTAATGGTGCGTACCGATATCTACACATTAGCCTCCATATTAATGGCCCTTGTCAGAATTCGACAAGCTCGTGCGTATGATTCAACGCCAACACAACGTCTCGGAGCCTGTACCTCCCTTCTACATCAAAGCCCTCATCAGCTTGGAATCCTCTCTTAATGCTGCCATCGCCAAAGAGAAAGAGTCGAAGAAAAAAATGAACGCTACAAATGCCAAGGCTCTTACCGCCATGAAGCAAAAGGTCAAAAAGGGTATGAAAGAGTACGAGCAGGACATCACTAAATACAATGCTGTAAGCGCTCCGCTACATGTCTGTTTCATGCTGTTGACCTTTGTCCAAGGACCCAGAAACATTTGAACGAGACTACGCAGCTTTGACGACTCGCGAAGCACCTGCAGCTTCGGCTCCACGACCAGCAGTCAGGAGTGGCGATGCCGATGGAGAGGTTATTGATGACTTTACAACGGTTGGGAAGGGCGGGAAAACCATGCAATTCACATCAGAGAGCATATTCAAGAATCTTCAAGCTGTACAGGAAGCACGCGGTAAAAAGGTTATATATCCGTTTTCTCTGAATGTGGACGTAGTCTGATTTTTCTGCCAGAACACGGACCGAGCTGAGCAAATCCGAATACTTGAAAAGCTCCTCGAAGTGGCTGCCACGACTTACCAGCGGCTTCGTGTTCTTCTCGCCCTCATTTCATCGCGTTTCGATTACAACTCCTCTGTAGCTACCCATATGCCCATCGAGCTGTGGCTGTCTGCCCAGCGAGAAGTCGACCAACTACTTTCCATCGTTGCTTCAAATTCTGCGTATTCGGTTCAGGAGATTACCGATGATTACGATGAAATGGTGGAAGCGGGTTCCTTCTACCGAAAAAGATGGCGTTGTGCGGATACGTGGCAGTATCATCAGTTTTGTCGACCGACTCGACGATGAGTTCACCAAGAGTCTGCAAAACATCGATCCGCACGGTCCGGAATATGTTGATCGACTGAAAGACGAAAAGGTCTTGTACTACACGATCTGCCGAGCGGAAGCTTTCTATGAGAGGACAAATCAAGACGAACCACTTGGAAGGGTCATTATGAGAAGACTCGAGCATATCTACTCCAAGGTCCGTCGTCTACTTCCCTCAGCTGATTTTTTGTCTAATTAACAAATATTAGCCTGATCCCGTTGTCCAGGCGCTCGAAGCAAGTATCGACACATCCGACATAAAACCAAAAATGAACCTACTGCAAGGCACAACTTCTATTCTGATTCATCAACTATGCGTCTATCTGTATGGTGCCGGCAACTCACTGCTTCGGACGCGTGCTATGCTAAGTCACATTTACCACCATGCCTTACATAACGATTTCCACACCGCTCGGGACATGCTACTGATGTCACATCTTCAAGAATCCATCCACTCTGCCGACGTTGCAACTCAGATTTTGTATAACCGTACTGTAGTGCAACTTGGTCTGTGCGCGTTCCGGTGTGGACTTATTAAAGAGGCCCAATCGACACTGCAAGACATATTTACGACACAAAGGGTCAAAGAGCTTCTCGCACAGGGCGTTCATCAGCAACGTTTCCAGGTCCTCACACCGGAGCAAGAGAAGGCAGAGAAACAACGACAGCTCCCCTTCCACATGCACATCAACACAGAGTTGCTAGAAGCTGCTTTCCTCGTTTCTAGTATGCTGGTAGAAATACCCTTGCTTGCTAGTATTGACTCTGAGGAGCTCAAGCGGAAAGCCATCTCCAAGCCCTTCCGACGTCTGCTTGATTTCGCAGACAGGCAGGTGTTCACCGGTCCTCCTGAGAGCACCAGGGATCATATCATGCAAGCCAGCAAAGCCCTTCAGGACGGTGAATGGGAGCGGTGCAGGGATCTGATTCAGAGCATCAAGATCTGGAGCTTGATGCCTGAAGCTGCATCTGTGAAGGAAATGTTGGCAAAGTAGGTCATTTATTGGTATAAGGCTACACGCGCTCATGATCATTTACAGACGAATACAGGAGCAAGGTCTACGTACCTTCTTGTTCACGTATTCTGCTCACTACACCACACTTTCTCTTTCCCTGCTTGCTAGAACGTTCTCCTTACCCCTTCGTACTGTCACGTCTATCGTCTCGAAGATGATATGGACGGAAGAGCTTTCTGCGTCCTTAGATCAGTCGGGCGGTGTTGTCGTTTTACATCGAGTGGAGGTGTCTCGGGCTCAGCAATTGGCGTTAGTTATCACTGATAAAGTCAACGCTATGGTGGAGCAAAACGAAAAGACTCTTGACATCAAGATGGGTGGTAGTGGTGGATGGGGCGATCGCGCTGATGGCGCTAAGGGTGAAAAGCGTGGAGAGCAAACTCAAGAACGACGCGGTCGCAGTGAACGAACACGAGGTGGTACTCGGGGTCAGTATCATTCAAAAGTAATCGAGTCAATCTCTGACGAGCACACAGGTACTATGCGTGGCCGTGGGGGTCGATTTGCACAAGGCCTTGGAAACCGAGTGCAGGGTTAGTTTGAGACGCGTATACTATTATTTCATGCCCTCTTCACCTCGTATGTTTGGTTCGAAACTAAGTTCGGTCCGCATTCAAAGATTTTATAAAAAGAAAGACAACACAAAAAACAAACACGACAACAGATAATAAAAATAAGTGCAACTACATAACTGTCCCTTATGCTGAATCCCTCAGGTATTCCACAAAGTCCACTAAAAACTTAACTTGCTCGTAGGTTTCCACCGCTTTGACGCTCCTCCGTCTTCGAACCAGGCATATCGCTGTCTCGACCATCTCGAGCGTATCACGCCTGACCGGAAATGTGTAGCTGTTTGTACCACGATAAGAATTGTTGGATAGCCAAGAGGGGGCCATAGAATGGAATGAAGGCTGATTCATATCCGTAAACCAGCCGCATAAGCCCAATCTGATCATCCAACAGCACGCTACGACACCTGCACGGCCAACGCCACCTCGGCAGTGCACAAGTACAGGAATGCCACGGAGGGTATATGTATGGATCAGGACGGTGAGGTGCTCATTCAATGAAGAAGCGGATAGTGAAGGGGCCAAACCCTCCGGTGTAGGTAACCTTCCGACAACCCTTGTGAATAGCAATTCGTGAGAGCGATTTACGAAACTTAGTACCTTAAGACATCGATGCCAATTTGCCGTGTGAGACGTTCATATTCAGGCCAACGGGCGCCCAAAAACTCCAGTTCACCATCATCCAGACAACTGAAGGTAAAGTGGGTTAGTAAAAGTACACAGTAACACCATGGAAAACTTACCAAACAATGCAGCCAACGCCCAGCTCCTTCATCCTCATTAGATCTGTCTCTAGATTGCGGCATACACCAGAACGGCCACGAACAGGTCCCTGCAGCCGGACTGTACATTGAATTAATACATAGTTCGCTATGACGACAATCCAACACACCCTTTTTTCCAGGACAAGATGACAACAGTAAATTACCGAGAGTGAAGGAAGACAAAACGGGCGGTGACACAGATGCACCATTGACAAGGAGGTCAGGAGCTGAATGGGACGCCCTCTCTCCTAATTCTGGATCAGAAGGTGTGCGACGCAGACTTTGAAGGGATCTTTTAGGTGACAATGGTAAGGAAGATTTGGAAAAGGTTAATGAGAGCGATAGAGATACTGAAGAATGATTCGAGTTAAAAGTAGTGCATGTCGACTGGGATGTGGCCGAAAGCTTGTCAGACTGCAAACTCATATCGAGGGTGGGGGGAGCTGTCGGTATGGAGGCAGAAGTAAAGCCGGAATTTAAAGCGGCGTGCAAGGCCTGAGAAATATGGGAGCGGGTTCGGATATGAGACGTAGGTTGTTCAGGGATTTTTAGGTGCGCATAGACGGGAGGATTGGGGGGGATAGACGGCTCGTTCCCAGATTGGCGTCC
Organism: Armillaria novae-zelandiae; assembly: GCA_030435655.1. Classification (NCBI taxonomy): domain Eukaryota; kingdom Fungi; phylum Basidiomycota; class Agaricomycetes; order Agaricales; family Physalacriaceae; genus Armillaria; species Armillaria novae-zelandiae. The sequence goes on along the minus strand of JAUEPR010000004.1, from coordinate 238,068 downwards.
AGAGAATACAAGACGGTCGAGTGAGAAAGACGGGGGGATTTCGCAGATGGTAGACCTGATTCTACATGATCTCGAACACTCTGGAATAGTATGGCAGATGCAGGTAGGAGGACATGATCTGAGCAAAAGGTGCGAAGATATGAGGGCTAAGAATTCCGGAGGTATTATCGAAGATATGCTATTAAAGATATGAATGATCGGTTGAAATAAATATCCACTGGGAACGTACTTGATTGGATGCGTAGTGGAGGTCTTGACTATGTGCTGCTGAATAGGAATCTCAGAAGGAATAGTGGGCGCGCTGCAGTTGACATTCAACGGTTCTTCCATGGCGGCCGACAGTTCCTGCACCAGTTGCGTCTCTGATGGTGAGGCATTCACAAATGGGCTGGAGAAATCGCTGGTGCTCTGGAATTCGCCGTACCACCACGCGTTGTTTTGGTTACATTCCTTTTGGTGGAGGCGCAGTTCGTGGTACACGTCCGGGGTATGTATACACAACGGGACATATCGAGTCGAGCAGCCTCTGGGCCCAAACTTGATACGGCTGTAATCACTGGTATGGTGCTGAGATGCTAATCGAGCTAGCTGGTAAAGATTCAATGCAAATTGTTGTCAATGCTAGCGGTAACTTGACAGCTGCTACGACTGACCACCTGAATGGTATCTTCCACAAACCGAGGAACAGTAGGAACATCAGTTGGCATACAATGAAGCCTCTCTATGCCTTCAACGAGCTGGTGAGGGTGAGGAAAGGCAGCGGATTCGACGAGAGTCATTGGTGGAAAGAGCAAAGTCGAATCGAGGAAGGTCCGCTGTTGGTCACACCTTACTTCCCTTACGTAACAAGTCTAGGCAAGTGGTAAAGCTCATTTAAATGCATATCAGAATTCCTCTTTCTTGCTTCTCTTTTCCATGATAATGTACACTTCTCGTGCAGTTACAGCAATCCATTCGCAATACAGTACCACTGAAACCTGGCTTTCAAAATGCCTTTCTTTCCTTTCCATTAGCAAGTGACCTTGAACTTCTTTCACCTCGTCCACATCCTTGTCCTTGCGAGGAGGGCATCCCTGAGGTGCTCGCATTTCTCCTGCCACCTCGCCCTCTTCCCCTGCTACCCTTATTAGCGGGGATTCTTTCCCTAGATCGGTAATCTTGGCTTGATGAGGTGGTCGCACTTCGGTGTCGTCCTTTTCCCGGTGAAACAGGGCCCAAAGCAGGCGCTTCAGGAACCACAAAGAATCCTTCCTGAAGGCCTTGATCTGACGAAAAAGACACATCAGAATGTGGTGGCGTTAGTGGCGAAAACACCTGAACAGGGGATCCATCGGAAGATAATTTCGGAGTTAGGGGAGTTACGTCGCTGTTCGATGAAGACGTGGAAATGGATGACGCTCGCATTTTCTTTGGCGTTCCTCTATTTCGCCCAGATCTACTATCGGCACTGTCACAAATGCCAACATCCGTATTATGAACTTGACGCTCGCTTGCCAAAAGTTCGGCCTTCTCTCCGGTCCATTCCTGGCCGCTTCTGACGGCTTCTATCCAACGCATGTCGCTCGTCTCGAGTTCCTGCTCTCGAGTCATCACGGCCCATACAGAATCTGGAATCCTTGGGGGTTGATATTCGACAGAGACGTTCATGCTGATCTTCGAGCACTTCGCCACCCGTTTCACGACCCACGATCCTCGGCCAAGCTTTCCGTACCACTCTTGATAGAAAGTAGACGTTAGTGATCCAGGTACAGGACATGTATTCTCAGAGTACCTAATGTTTCGAGCTTTGGGCATTTTCGAACAAAGCGTTTGATGTCGCGTAGCAGCGGCATCGAAGGATCGCTCAAATCGGCTTTCGCCAGACATGTTTGATTCTGCATTTGATCAAAGTCCAATAGTTGGGGCAAGACAGCCTTCGATTTGAGAACAGGCGAATCCGTAGGGACGGGAAGAGAAGGCGGGCCGTGAGGTGGCAAGGGCACGGGTGGCTTACCAGGCGCGTGTACGTGATTTACAGAAACTCGTAATTGATTCAGATTTGAAAGATTAGCAAAGGTCGAGGTCAGGGCAAGAAGTTTCGAAAAAGGTGCGTCCAAACAGAATTGTACAGACTGTTCACCTAAGTTTCGAATGTCAGAATTTCATCAAAACATGTTGCACATACCTCCAGCTTGGGGCACCCGTCGAGAATTGTTTTGATGTCGGTGATAGAACACATCCAGAAATCGCATCGTAGAACTGTAAATGATTTAGCCTCTCGAAGCATCTGTTGCATAGCGGCGGGTAATGGTTGTAACGAGACAGCATCGTCGACGGTAAGGTCGTACATTGGAACATCATGATACATGCGCGGCGGCGCTTCCGTTCGTGTCACAGATATTTCGCTGAGTCTAGTGGTTGGTAGACATTCCAAGGATGTGAGATGGTCCGTGGCCCAAGAATGAGACGGTCCAGTCTCAGAGATGGTTATACGAAGTCGGTGCAACATCGGAAAATCGCTTGGTTTTGACCACAAAGCACGGCTTAAGCGACCTGTCACAGCGTGAAACTTTGGAAGAGTACGACTCGTCAGGCTTGTCACCTTGTATTTGGTCAAGCCAAAGATCCTCCAACGCATCACATCCTTCCAATATGGCGATGAGACCTTTGTCAGTCAACTTTGTACCACTTGAACTAAGTCGCAGTCTTCGAAGCTTCCTGCCGCTTGCAACTATTGCTTCGCATAATGGATCGTCGAGCCATACGAGTTCAACACTAAGATCTTCCAGTGTGGAGTGCTCGCCGAGATCTTGAAGAAGAGATGTGAATGTACGCGTCCCCGTCTGAGATAGCCATGATAGGCGGAGACTCGTGACAGGAAGGTCAGCCAGAAGAGGAAGAGAAGGTGCATCCCATTTGAACAGATTCTTGCGTTGTGACATAGGTAATGTTGGGGGATCGTAAGAGAAAGAACGTAATCGAGGATTGTAGGCGACAAGGATCTAAGTACCAAGTTTAACAGGAGTTAGGGAATTTACTCAATAATAGCGACGTACCTCGCACAAGCCGTCGGGAGGTCGAAGGTAACCTTCCCAGCATAATGTTTCGAGATTGGAATACGACTTCAACAAGATTTCCAAGTAGGTGGAACTCAAAGGAGTGCATTCTGTGAAACTTTCATCTTCAGGTAGCGTGACGGTATCGACCACTTTCATAAGAATGTTTGAATCTCGGACGATGAGCTTCTTTACATGCATTGCGTAACGACCCGGGTTTGCGACGACGGCTGCAGAGTTGACACTCGCTGATGGCAGTAGAGCCAGCTCATCGTCTTGTACAATGAGAGTGTGAAACAATACGCGAGCAGTCGATTCATGGATACGCTTTCCTAACGAAGAGAGAAATGCGATACGCGCAGATGGTACGAGTTCAAGTATTTGGGGGATGATGGCTGTACAAAGGCTGGTGAGCATTGTGAAGACGCGCAATAATCATATGCGCGCACTGTCGAGACAGTCCTCGGAGAGAATATCGAATGACGGAGGCATCCGGGCCTGATCAAGATGAGCTCGTAGTCAGGGAGTAACAGGGAAAACTCGCCTGGAAATCGTAGCTGTTTCAGCGCAAGTATTCTATATCCAGGACGGCGCTCAAAGGCCACGAGCGACGCCGATAGAGCTGTCGCTGGGTTCAATGTCCAGTGCTCAGCAGATATAGCAAATGCTGATGAGGGTCAGAGAGAAAGATGCGACCTCGATGTGCGAAGCGAAACTAGGCAGGTACTAGTCCGGTCATGACCGCTGATGTCATCGAAGCACTGTTCCGTCTGCCAAAAAAGGTATGCAGCCACAATGAATTGATGTGTATAGGCCCATTCGTATCGCCACTGCTCGGCGCATTTTATCATTGCAACTAAAAGCAGTATTCACAGATTCTCGCTAGTAACCTGTATTTCACCGTCCATTGGAGTCTCAGAATGTAGAAAGACATAGTAAAGCAAACGAAAATCTGTTAATACTATGGATGCAAGAGTGAGCGACAAGACAAAATCGATGAGGTAGCCAAACTAATACTGAATAAGTCATTGTATGACAGAGGGGCAATTAGAGCGGGTGATCTAAGTTGAGGTATTCCATGGGTGCAAGCTGCAACATAAACATGGGACGACATGATATGCGGTAGATGGGTGATGATGGTATAGCAAACAAAGCGATATATGGGCAATCCAAACACCAACCGAATAAAAGGAAAAAGTCCATTCGTTTCGTTCAAAATCTCGTAGCCGGGTCCAGAGGACCCAGTGGGCCATATCGGTCGCCTGGACCGCGCTGCCCACCAGGCCGACCACCAGCAGGTGTCCAACTCTCGCTTGAAGACATGCTCGGTGACGTTGGTGAGTGTATGTTCGGTGGCATTCCGGGCGAGGTAGATCGTGATAAGGGCGAATAACTGTCATCACCAACATTCACCAGTTGGGTGGTGGAAGTATCCGTAAGCTGGTAACGTGGCGCGGGGCTATGATGTGTGGGACGAGGTCGGTCATCAAAGCCCATTTCTAGCATGGCCTCCAGTTCTGCACCGTCAAGGGTCTTCGCTGATTGAAGAGTTTCCTCTTCAGGTATCAGTAGTGCAACAGGAGGCAGGGGATACTGCGCATTATGCTCGTTGTAGCCACCGATTTGCGTCCCCCATTGATCATCTTCCGAAGAAGATGCCAGAGATATTGTGTCAGAACCGTCATACTGGCTTCTGGCATCCGACCGTGCACTGAGCAGATCTCCATCTCCTGCGTAGTATCCTCCAGGATGTGCCCGTTCGAGATCTCTCCGCCTCCGTTCATCGCGACGAAGTTTGCGCAACCTAGACCTTTCCCAGTCTTCCCACCTGCGCAAGGGAATGGCTTCACCATTAAAGCGTCCACCAGTGCCTCCATGACCAGCATCTTTTGCTTCACCTTCAACCTTCCTGCGAATCAAATTTAAGATAAATGAGTCGCTAGAGCTCAAGTCTTGAGGGAAGAACACGAACCTTGTTTCTCCCCAAGAGAAATCGTCGAAGTGCCAAAAAGAATACACAGGGAGAACGAAATTCCATATAGGCAGAGCAAGAAGATAGATGCACATCCAAGCGACGTACACAACTTTCCGTGTCGTAATCAGAATGAGGACAGCAGGTAAACCTAGTACGGCAACGAGGAGAATGAGAGGGATCGCTTCTTCGAATGAACGCGGTGGATCTAGCGCCATTCCAACAATCAACATATATGTCAGCGCAATGGCGATAGGAAGGACCACAGTCCCAAGCAAATCCATGAACACAACAAACTGCATACTAAAGCAGAATGTCCCGCAGAGATTACGCACAAGAACCAGCTCCATGAGGTTGTGTATCGTGGAGTTGATCCACCGCCGCCTCTGGGACAGAAGCACCGAGAACGTGTCGGGAACAACGGTTCTACACCGCGCCTGGGGCAAGAACATCATTTTGCGGTTTGGAAATGTCCGTAGAAGAATGGTAGTAAGGAAACGATCTTCACCCAACAACAGAAGGTTCTTCTGGTGGAGAGTTGTTACCTCGCTCTGACTATACTCCTTCACAATCTCTGGCTTTATGATCAAAGGAACCCAGTCATCGCCTGTACTTCTTCGTGCTTTAAGACGGAACATGGAGAAACATCCGGGAAGACAGGAAACACCTCCGAAAACCGACTCGAAGGCCTTGGCAAGGTGGTGGGAAATGAAGTATTCGAAGACTTGAATGCTTGTCACCCAAGACCCCCGCTTGTTCGCTATGCGGGTCTCCCCGCAAACACCCATGATCATCGGATCATGATGCATGCAATTGACAAGATGACCCAAGGACTCGGGGAACGCCTTGGTATCTGCATCCACCTAGGAAGAGGCCAGTGAGACAGTAGTAACTCGACGGCGAAAACCCAACTCACCATCAAACAAACTTCAAAGAAATCGGGGGTCACACCCATGAGAACATGGATTTTTCGGAAAAGATCGAAGTCCAAAGGCGTCATTCGGTCGTTGTAAGTGACACGAGAAAAGAAGTTCATGAGGATAAGTTGGCTGTCGCGCTTTCCTCTGTTGCCGGGCTTCTTTCCAGTAGCTGCCTCACTTTCCGTGCCACATTTGACGACGATGACGGTGGGTGTTCGACGGCCGGCAGTTGCTAAATCGGTAGGTCAATTACATGTAGTAGAACGATCAGGGCGAACGTACTATAGTGACCGGCATACACCATAGCCCTGTTTTGAGCCTTTTCCCCGGATCCAACGGCAGAATACAGCATTGGCATTGGGTTTCCGAAGCGCGGATCTGCGTCAAGGAGTCTCACACAAATGTCTGGCGTGCTCATCTTTTCCCCAGCGCCAGTGATCATCCCGTCCGCCACGACAAACAGTAGTTTACGCTGATCACTGTACGTCGTTCGTGATATAGAGTCCAGAGTGGTCCTGAGCGACTCCTCTCCTTCAGAATAGCACGTCACTAGGCATACAGCAAACAATTCTCGACCAATGGATGCCAAACTCATGATAGGTGCAGCGGCACCGTCCGAGGAAGAATTGGTGAGAGTCATTGATGATGCTGAAGCGAATGAGCGGGCAGATTTGTTCATGTTGGACTTGTTCAGCTTCTTTGCACTTCCGGCAGGACCCGCCCAAGGTGCTGTACCATTTTTATTGTCAACGGACACATTAGCACCCTCTGGCATAACCGCGGGGCTGATAGCGGATCTCTCCAAGTCCCTGCTATTTGGTGGGCCAGCAAGACGCTCCGATAGAAACCAGTTGAAAATGCAGGCCATGACGAAGCGTACGAACACGAGTCCAAGTACGACGATAAGGCCCGCATATAAAATCAAGGAAGAGACAAAACATCCTGGAGTGACTTTGTCGATGTTGCCCGCATAATATCTCTTCTTCAAACATTTGACAGACGACTGCAAGTCTGAGCGACTGGAAAAAAGACGAGTGCCATCTTTTCCCGAACTCGTGTCCTGATTATATAGGAGGGTGCGAAGGGCGGCATCAACATTGTCAGAGGGAATGGAATTGGGGTGAAGGCTTATATAGGCGGTCATATTCAGAACGGCGCCATCAATTACGAAGTAGTTGGATGAGGCAGCAACTTGTTCCCATGAATAGCCAACGATATATCCTGTATCTTGCATACCGAGATTGGAGAAGGTAGAAGATGAGTTGAGATTGCCGAGGGAGCACGGGTTTGTAGTGAAACAAGGAGCATCGAGTGCTACGCGAAAGCTGAGGCCTGAACATTCTGAGAAGTCGGAGGCACTCCTCGTGAACAGCTGAGTAATATCCTGGCCACCAAACTGGCCGAGTGATGAGAACGAAACGTTGGAAGTAGATTTCGCAGATGTGACGTTGTATAGGTGACCCTGAACGCCTACTGTGCCCGACTGCGTACCCAGTCGAACGAACTCGGTATTTGTGCTGCCCGAAGTGGGACAAAGGACCTTCTGAAAACCGACGGTAATGAATCCCACGATACAACAAAGGATTGCGATCAAAAAACACAGCGTCATCTTTTCTCGCCATGCTTGCTGAGTAGGTTTGTCCTTCAACCCACCGATTGAACTGAGAAGGAAACCGGGCGCCCAAAATGTGACCACGCGAGTAAATAACCTCCATGCATTTGAGCCGTTATAGTCGTTGGTTGGGCGTGAGGGAGATGTGGGTGAAGATGATTGGGGATTGATGAGGGGTACGGGAGCGACACTACGTTCTGGGCGTGTAAGAGTCTTTGCACGGCGAATGGTGGTGCCAGTGGTCGGTGGCTGCCGCGTAGTTGGAATGGGGACATCTGTAAAATTGTAGTTGGACTGAAAACGAAGGGCCATGATGAAAAGAGAGGAAGATGCACAGCATGCAACAGCAGCCTGGTATCAACGGAAAGAGGGAATACGTGCTCAGGCCTGCCGTGAACGGTAGATGGAACCGTAAGGAGAGAAAAGGACCGTCGTTGTTGGTGGTGGGAGGTAGTGGTAACCGAGCTGGCCAGTACATCAGCCGGATAATTGCCATTAGAGGTACTGGAGCTTCCACGTGGCCGGATATTAATGAAATAATATTCTTCAGAGCTGCTTATATGTACCCTACCGTATACTAAGACGCGTAGAACAGACGTATATCTTACAATTTAAGGTCCGTGTCTCTTAGAAGTACGACTGCTTAGGATAACTTGCTGGCTAAGGTCGTTGCTACCGAGGAGTGCCTGGTAGTGGAGTACCAGTAGTAACCGTTTCTATACATTCACACAGAGATATCCTGGACTGGTATAACATTTACACGTGTAAGAGCCTGTATAGTCAATTTTGAACTTTTCCAAACCTTTGCCGTGCAGACGTAGATAGAAAACTCTTTGGCTTGGCCGCAGCTCATCGGGTCCTAAACAGCGCATGTGCAATGATCAGCCCATCATGATCTTGTCACTCTGAATGGTCAATAAAATCATTCAAGTGAACGTGCGACATCAGTCGGATTCGGTGACTACATTACCTGTGTTGAAAATTTCCATGTTGTGCTTCCATTCTCATGACTGACATCATTCAAACCCACAGGCCCAAGGTCTCTCAATTGAAGGATAGTTGCAAACACAAGTCTAGGATGAGTCAAAGGAGCGTCCATGAAGGGAGAGGAACTGAGAACACTCAAGGCATTAGAATAGACGGGGGACAATAGGCGGATCATTATGTACGGGGATGAATAGCTGGGTACTACAGTTCCTTTCAATGCTACGTCGTTGATCGGTCTAAAAGTAATAAGTTGAGGGGTATAGAGGATTCGTGGCAAATGAAGAAGAAAGTCAATGTGAATAGATAAAGACCAAAGAGGTGGAAAGGGCTGGCATGATATTCCTTGTCAATGCGTCGTCTGGTTCGTCTATCATCCTCGGCAACAAAAACGGTCGAGTTATCGTCATATCAGAATGTTATATTGAACCACCAGCGTTATGACAGTCCACCTTCAGGTAGCAGGGAATTGGATGAAGTTCTGGCGATAGGCGTTGGTGGTCGAGACCTATCACGCGATGGGGGTCGAGAGGGGTACGGGGAACCGTAAGGCGCTTGGTTGTACCTCGTTGTATCTAGAGTGTCTGTAAATCCATCCATTCGTCCGATGGCTACGGCATCGGCCCCACTGCTGAGGCCAAATGCGCTAGCAATGAGACGCGGACTGCCAAATGGCGAGGTCTTTTTCTTGAGAGGAAATTGACCTAGTATGGGCTCATCTGAACCAACAGGAGTCCCAGGAAATGGAACTGTCTTCCCTGATTGGCTCGTCAGGACGATAGACAGAGGCTCACGATCGGCGGGTTGATTGTACATCCATGTTGCGCAAAGAACCGTCGAAGCGCCGATAATAAAAGATGGCGTGATGCGAAATTCAAATAACGCAACAGAAGCTAGGAACGATAAGACAATTGAAAGACTTGTTGCAAAGCCCTTCAGAATATTGTCCGAGTACTTGATAACAAGAGCCGTGATCAGGCCTCCAAACACCTGAATCGCGACCGTAGCCCACGCCCAACCTCCAAAGTTACGCAGCAAATCGGACGCAAATCCCTGGGAATTCGGGGGAGGAGTCTTGTACAGGACGGGTAGAAGAGCCGGAATGAGGGAGAAGAGTGACAATTGGACATTGCGCACCCAGAGATCCGCTTTGGAGTTTTTAAGGACCATCTCGAAGTACACACCAGCAAGCCCTGACGTGAAACATGCTGCCGTTACAGCGCCAAAGCCCTTAAGTGGGCTCATAACATGTATGTGGAGAGGAGCTGATTCGTGCGCACTTCCGACGGGAGTATTTTTCGGTGCGACATGTCCAACTGAGGCAGTTTGTATCTGAACAATGCCTACTCCGATTGCCAGGAAAAAGAGGGAGAGCCATTTTGTCGTGCTCAACTTCTTTCTCAGAAGCGCAACTGAAAAAGCCGCCGTCGTTAGGATTTTCATCTGGTACGTCACTTGGAAGGATGCCACGGGGAGATTGCTTATGGCAACAAATTGAAGAGAATTCTGGACCACATATAGAATGGCAGGAATGGATAGTTTCCAGCAGTCTGGACTGAAGATTTCTCCACATAGTGACCAAAATGCGGGGGTCCAAGGGTAAGGCCAGGAGCAGATAAGGTCCCATATTGACCTGCGGCGCCAAGGAATCTCTGAAGGGTCTCTCACTCGTGCGAGAGCAATGACAAACGATATAGAGCCCTTGAGCAGCTCATTGAGGAGAACGGCGGAAGCGGGCGAATACGAGAGAGCAGGCGGTGTTGATACGCGTGAATAATGCATCACAATAGACAGTGCAGCGTTTTGCACGGCAAGGGTCACCAACCTGGAAACAATCAAAGGTCTGCAAACGATACTGGGAGAGAAAACTCACGATACATATTTCAAAGGCATTCCGAACACGGTTGGTCCACTCGTGGATTCAGCTTGCGGTGAGCCGGCAAAAGAGGTGGTATTGACGGGCAAAGGACCTTTGCTTGGATAGGACATTCCTGCGGATGGTAGCAACGGAGTCAGCCTTGGACCTGAATGCTGCACCGAGCCCGGTTGGCCGTATGGCGAAGGGGAGCGAACTGTTGGCAGCGGACGGTGGTACATGTCGAGTTCTAGGCAAGGCCTGCACTTGGACGAGGCGAAAGAAGGGATGTCGAAGAAAATAAGGCCAGCAACGCAACCTGGACGAACAGTTGCTACTGTTTTAGGTTGGTATGAAATAGGGAAAAAGCTACACCCGCACCTGGAATGTAAGATAACAAAACGAACACCAAGGTAAAGGAAAAGGAGAACGGCGCTGGATAACCACAGTTTTTTTACTCTTTTTCTCTTCACAGTAGAGGAAGAGTGAAGAGTGTGCCAAAGTCCGGTGAATGGCGGAAGACTGGACGCTGGCCAACTATAATTCTCACGCTGCCGCCAAATTGGTATTGGTCACGATTATTTTTGAACGCCTGGACTGTGCTGACCTGGTCGTCGCCGCGTCGTTCGTCGTAGTCCCCGCGGTACCGGCTGGCAAGCTCGACGTCGTACGGTTAGTGGCAACAGGGCCTACGTTTATAAAAAACGGGATTTGGCAGGCCTCAGAAGCTGCGTCTCATGATGACTGCTATATTTAGGTAATCTGGCGCCACAACTTGCACAACGTGGCACTACGGCTTGACGACGTACTTGCCGATATCTCACCATTTCCTCTCGTACTTCCATGGCCGGTACCCGGGACGCTCTGGCGAGTAGACGAACACGCATATATTCAGTTTCTCTGCCTGACACTTAATTTGCAGTGGGCCACTGGTCACGATGAGTCCGTGGAGGTCAATCAACGTGCTCTCATCGACAAGGTTCTCGCCCGTTATTCTGGAGAGTTCACAGTATTCCGTGAACTATTGCAAAACTCAGACGATGCCCAAGCCACAGCGGTGGAAATACACTTCCAGTCGAAACACTTTCTAGACAATCCATCGAGCATTTCCAATCGCTCTTCCTCCGATATCCCATTACCGGACCTGTCGACAGCTCTGGTATAGTCATGCCACATCAGTCCTGAATTAATTTCTCAATCAAGTCATAGGTACATCAATGGACTTTCAAGAACAACGGTATCGTCTTCAGAGATGAAGACTGGAGCAGATTGAAAAAGATTGGTATGGCATGCGCCGCCGCGACCCTACCGAGATATTGATCGGCCTGATAGCTGAAGGAAACCCGGATGAGGAAAAGATTGGTGCTTTTGGCGTAGGTATGGTCCCACTTTTTTTATTTCGAAGCGTTCATCTATTCACGGCTGTATTAGGCTTTTATAGTCTGTTCTCTGTTACGGAAGAACCGTTTGTGACCTCCGGAGGTATGTCGGGCTACTGTTGACTTTCCGATATTCTCTGAATACGTACAAAAGGCCAATGGATGGGTTTCTATTGGAAGGACAAGAAGGATCAAGTACGTAGTACGCTTTTGTTTCCCGCTGACTTTCTAATGTCCCCCAAGCTGTTTGCTCGTCGTGGTACTCTCCTCAATGCAGAGCAGATAAGTCCATGGACGTCCTTTGATATGGTGCTTCGGGAAGATGCTACCATTCCTCCAGCTTCTGATTTTGCCCGGTTCCTGGCGTCTTCCATCACCTTCATGAATTATCTTCAAGAAGTTAGCGTATACATGGATGATAAACGCCTTGTACATTTAACAAAGAGTTCCGGCGCCGACGAACGATTGGTGATACCAAGGGGACTGCAGACCTCGAGTCGAAGGTCGATCATGCACATCAAGAGTATCAAGTCTACTCGTAAGTTTGATCACATTACTCCCTGTAATGTCGCTCACAAAAACATGTAGCTCTACATATTAGTGCCCAAGTAATGCAATGGGTCTATACTTCATCTAGTGATAAACCATCTGCCGCTAGATCTGTTAAGCCGCAGGTTCACAGCGGGTTTTTCTCATCACTCTTTACAAATTTCGTTGGATCCGTACCCCCGCCACTTGAGGAACCCAAGAAAGTCATCGATCCGCGTCAGATTCGTGCGACCAGTGTAGCTTTGTCCATTTTTTCTGCCGATGTAGATGTTCGTTTAGACAAGAAATTGTCTGCAGAACTTCATAGATCCACGAAGAAGAACCCGCCGAATAAGTTGAAGTATGAACTCATTTATGTGAGTACTTATAAGACAATCTTGTGTATGGAAACCGACAGTCATGTTAGACTGGAAAGGATGAATATGATGCTAGCAAGCAATCGGATACAGAGAATAAGAAATCTATCTTCCAAGGCCTGCGCGCTGATCTCGATGGGTATGTGGCAAAGACAATATTATGAGAAATATCGTGATCTAAAGGCTTTCATTTTCAGCACGGGTTCTGCTCGTATATTCATAGTAAGGCGTATATAATACCCAAGTACGAGTACTTATATAGTTTAGGGACATGCGACCGGTCAAACCACAGGACTTGGTAGGGTTCTACAAACTGTGTTTAGGATGTTATTAACAGTTCATAGGCGGTCACATGTCGGCCCGATTTATACCGACTGTTGAACGAGAGTCAATCGACTTGATGTACTGTTTTTTTCTACAAACATACTACTTCTGTACTGACGAATATTATACAGGGACCGCGCTGTTGCTGGTAGATCTTGAACCCTTTTCTGTAATGCAGAGTCTCACAATTCACAGTATGGAATCAGGAGCTGTTGTTCGTTGGTGGTTTTCTTGCGCGAGTGGCCTATGAGCTCGAGCTCGCGACTATCAGGAGTCTCTGGGAGGGCGCTTCGTCCCAGACATCCGACCTGGCCAAGGACATCAAACATCGGTTAACTCAACGTTCTCTCCATTTGCTAAAGTTTTTCACTTTCCATCCTTCCACACCTTCTGGGGAAGTTGCTGGTCGTTTGGAGGAGGAATTCTTTTCGTGCGCCAACAACGAACTCTTTTCGATCATCACGACTGCTGGTGTTCGTAAGATTTCTGATGCTCGGATGCCCGATGCCGCCTTCTCTGGATTCTTGACACAACTTCCGGTTATACCTACAGACGTTCTAGACGAGGCTCGATCAATGATAACTTCTTTACAAAACCGACAACTTCTTAAAACTATCACGTTCGACGATGTTCTCAAAGAGCTTCGGTCACGACCACTATCAGAGACAGAGACTATTGCCTGTCTCAAATGGTGGTCGGGCGTGAAGCTCAATGTCACTGATAGGTCCTCAATTCAGAAGCAGCTTCTGGATGCGGCCATTCTGACCACTGGTTCGGCAGGCTCTGGTGCAGAGAGGATTGTTCCTCTGAATATCATCCAGACGTACGTTGATCCCAAATATATTCCACCCGACGGTCCCCTACCAGATCATGTTCTCCCGTACACTGTCAGCAAACAACTTTCATCTTCTACGCTAAAGTCTTCTTTTCCGTGGACGGAGCTTACTATACGCCAATGGATACAACACATCTGTGACCCTAAAACTCGGTCTGTCCCTGAACATGATATTACAATGTCAGCACCTTGGGCAGAACACGTATTGACTGTCCTCAGTCGCAGTTGGACTAACGTTTCACCCGGGATGAAGGGAGAAATCGTTGTAATGATGAAATCTCTTAAGTGCATTCCCACTTCGAGCGGACTGCGAATCCCGGACGAGGTCTATTTTCCGGGCGCGAACATATTCCGTGATCTTCCTGTAGTCCTTCTCCCTTCAGGTGCCATAATCAGAGGATCACTCGAGCGAGTGATGGAAGGTCTTGGGGTCCGCAGGGATGTAGAGTTGCAAACTTTGTTCAACAAGTAAGTAACGTGCACAACGATAGTTTTCACTGAATTGAATGCCTTCACAGGATGATAAAAACGAATGAATGGACTGTCAATGACCTCATGAAACATCTCGCAACGCGTAATCTCAGCGATGATGAAATCACTCGCTTACGATTGACAGCCGTATTTCCGAAGCAAGAGACGTCAGAAAGTGTTCCTGGGGCGAAATTGAAGAGATATGCTGCTAAGGATCTGTACGAACCTTTAGATGTGTTTCGACAACTCGGTTTGCCTGTCCTAGACTGGGGAACACAGAACAAGTGGCGTTCATCGTCTCCCGAAGGTGTTTCATTTTGCTGTTCGTCGAATCTTTAACTGATGCTTATACCAGCTAAACTCGCATTTACCCTCAATTTACGTCAGTATCCTCCTATCGATATCCTTGTTAATCTTTGCGCCAGTCCTGACGAAAAGGTTGCCTGCTAAGTTTATAACTGTTCTCTTCTACAATTGCTCACATTATTATCTAGATTAGAATGACCGCATTGAAGTATCTTACTGATAATGTGAATACCAAATACCAAGATTTTGATCCCAAGAGATTCGATCAAGTTGCATTCATTCCGGCTACACGAGACTCCAAAGTCTGTCTAGGTACCCCCGAAGAGGTATATCAAAACTATTATTCCCTTCATGCTAATTTCTAACTCGGACATACAGGTCTTTGCCAATCCAGAGTGGGCCGTTTTTGGTTTCTTGGTGACACCACCAACTCTATCAAAGGAGATAGTGGCCAAGTTGAAAGTTCCGCAACATCCTCCTTCACAGATGATAGTATCATACCTCACCAAGAATGTTCCTCCAGATGAATCTCAAGCAAAGCAATGGTTTGAAATATTGGCGGGGAGAATAGCAGGTGAGCGCATGCATCTATATCATATCATACACGGAAGGCTTATTGTCTTAAGACTTCACTACCTTTCAGCTGACAACGCTCTCAAAGATTCCCATGGTACCGACCAAGGAAATTGGCAACGCAGCGGTAGCACTTCGCTGGGTCCCACCTAACCAATGCTATTTCCGTCGAAGCTCTGGTGATGACCATTACTCGAGACTATTTAATTTTGTCGATTTTGGACCTGCTGCAAACGCGTTTCTGACCGCCTGTGGTACTCGCCAGGAGCCTACCGTGGATGAAATTGCTCGTTCTATGTTACAAGATCCAGGAAAGTTTTACGAGTCGCTGAACAACAGCCCAACAAAGTCCGAGGATTTATTAAGTCTGCTTCAATGCCTTCTGATCATTTTGCCTCAACAGTTACATTGGAGAATTGCGAAAGCTTGCCATGGCCCATCAGCAAATTTCTGGGGATACGCTTCGTAAAATGCGACGGGCAAAAGTCTTATTGGGACTGAAACGAAAGCCCAAGGAAAAGGCAAATATCGATTATGACGACTTCGATGATGATGGCTGGGACACGCTATATGATCTCAAAGCAGCTAGTGATATAGTCATCACCGATGATACCAATGCCCATCAGCTTTTCAGCGAATCCTTGTTTACAGCACCTCAAGAAGACATACTGGAAGGCAAGTTTACAATTCTATCTCTGCGCAGCGATGCTCATGGTTTTATTTAGCCTTCTATCTGTCCCTTGGGTCCCGACGCTTGAGCTCTGTTGTTGAAGTATCGTATAAAACGTCCGTCGCGGTACCCAACAGCAACATAGCCACCGAGACGCGAAACCTCATACTCGAAAGACTCCCCCTGTTCTTGCATGAACACACTCACTCGAAGACCAAGTTCACGCTGGCCTGGTTAACCTCACCGGAACATTTTGTCGTTCAAATGTTTGGTAAATTGTCTATCACGAAGAAGCTTCGCTTTGGTGATGCACCGACCCGTTCACTTGATGCTTTGGCCTATGCTGTATACGAAAACAACAAGATCATATTATTTCTCGCCGGCAAAGCCCAGGTCGATATGTATTATGAGTACGCAGATCAGGCCCTTGATCTACGGTCAAAATCTAACTATTTTCAAGGGTCGCGACTTCCTTGAATCGGTTACTTTTCGAATCACCGAAAGCTAATGATGCGCTTCTCTTCATGACTATATTATCTACTCCGCTTCGTGAGTTAAAGCGCAGAGGTTACAATGGCGCGTATCAAATCAGAATTGATCCTTGATATTAGGCTGACCTCCATCAGTCGACCGTATCCTTAGACAACAACAGACGGAGAGACAGGTTACACAAGAGGCTGCTAAGGCAAGAGCAGAGAATATCGCCCTGATGTCGAAACAGACGTCGACGCCTAACCCTTCGCATGGGATTGCGAACGCTGTTACCGATGAGCCAACACCACAACAGCCAATGTCAGATGACAACTCTCTCACACGTACAGCTACTGGTGTGCGGAATACATTCCAGAACCTGAGACGCAAGATCGGTTCCAAGTCGAACATTACCACTCCTCATCCACCCGTCGCGGAGGAAGTGAAACCGACGGGAAATCAAATCACAGATACTGGACCTCCACCTATACCTGCCGAGACTCGCCCGAATTATCCACCTACAGGTAAATCGGGTGGTGCGTCAAAAGCAGCTATCAGTACGTTCCATATACTCGGATGCATGTCTTAGCTGACAACGTTGCGATACAAGTGTCAAATATTGATATG
This sequence comes from Armillaria novae-zelandiae, assembly GCA_030435655.1. Lineage (NCBI taxonomy): Eukaryota > Fungi > Basidiomycota > Agaricomycetes > Agaricales > Physalacriaceae > Armillaria > Armillaria novae-zelandiae. The sequence goes on along the minus strand of JAUEPR010000004.1, from coordinate 221,129 downwards.
GCAATCAACGCATGCAGACCGGAGAAGAATCACTTGCTCCAGAATCGGGAACAGATGCGGATCGTCAAAGAGTCGCTGAATGAAGGATATTGTGATCTTTCAGGTCATACAGGATTGAAACTCGTCGGTGAGTTGCCAACTTGTTGATGTGCAGGACCAGGCGTTAAACCAAGCGACACAGCGTCCATGGAGAATGTCAAGATATATCTTCCACCAAGTAGGTGTCCCAAAAATCTAACAGTCCAAACACTGACAGCACATTAGGTACAGGCACGGCCCGCATTGAGGAGTTCCTATCCGCAAGACACGACTCAGTGGCGAGGTTTATCCATGTGATGAATATCTTGGCAGCAGTCTATAAGCTTCCGATGGAAAATCTACATATCTTCAACGAAGACGAAGGGACTACTGTTGCGTTCAACCGCAATGGTAGCATCTTCTTGAATTTGCGATATTATCTGGCTTGGCGTAGGTGGTTCATTTACGCGTAATCACATCCGCTTACTGGAAAGCACAGACGATGAGCAGGTTAAAAAGGGTGATATGAACCCGGCAATTGTTTCCTGGTACGGTTCGACTACGTCCACTGGAAGGTTAAGTGCTGACACTAGATAGGTACTTTACTCTCGCGCACGAAATCGCACACAACTTGGTTCAACCTCATAATTCGGAGCACGAGTTTTATCTTTCCGCAATCTGCGAACGGCACCTAATGGAGCTTGGAAACATAGTATTTAAACCATAGATTTTACTGATGGACAGCTGTAGAAAATATATACGGATGTAATTTACTGTAGCCTTAGAGCACCCTTAGCACCGCGTCATTTAATTGCCCCTGAACCCACGTGAGTCCTATTTCGCCGGAGGCAGATTCGAGGCTGCTCGTGCTGGCTACCTACGACCGTCGTGTCAACGCTCCTCTTGGAGTACGCAGCAGCAGTCGACTGCACTCCATTGCCCTGGAAGCCACTCCATTTTTCCCACTGCAATACAGCCAGAGTGTTGCTGGTGCCCACCATTCGACGTCGCGGCCACATTCTGTATGTTCTTATGTCTCACGACTGTCTCCTTATAACCTATATCTTCCAGTTCAGTTGCCAGCATGACCAGTGTCAGCCCCGTAGTGACAGCAGCAGCTACCAATGGCCCAGTATCCTGCATTCGTAGGAAGCCCCAATTCACTTACCGGTCACCACCACTCTCGGACCCTCGCTCTGTCAAAGCTTCCATTTTCACAATTACTCCGAGGATAGCACCATCTGGAAAGCTGAATGTCGCAGGAAGGGATGCGCCACCAGCGAGCGCGACAGCATCCTCGGCGAGCCAGTCCAAAAGGCACCCCATGGGCCCACCTCTTCCCCTTTATCATCCCTTGGGTCCACTAGCACTCTCGCTGCCCCCGTTGGACCCGACTATTTTCGGTTTCCCAGCTGATATCACTGTGGATGACGATGAAGGACGCCAGGCACCTGGACGTGGAAAACGCCCGGCTGCCCCGGCGCAGGGTGCCGAAGAAGAGGACACCAAGTCGGCAACGTCTGGCACAGGTTCTGTCGCAGTTGGGTCTGCCGCAGCGCGTGAAGTCAAGGAAAAGGCCAGCAGTCCTCGGAAAAAACGCGGCGGAGGCGGGAAACGGAAACGGAAAGATGCCGACGACGCTGATGCGACTTATCCAGCCAAACGGACGCGTCAGTCGCGAGCTCAACAGGTGGAAGAAGGTTCCCCGATGGAAATCGCCAACACGCCCGTCTCAGAGGGTATTTCTACTCCTGAACCGGGCCTCGCGCTGGATGGGAACGACGACAAGTCGAAGCCAGGGCGCAGGACAACGCGGTCTCGCGTGCAGCCTGTGCGACGGGATTCTAATGCAAGCGAGGCCACGTCAGTATCTGTCGCGGCCTCGACCTCGACGACTCTGAAAAGAGACAAAGACACTATTGTGGAAGACAAAAAATCCGATGCAGAAGGGCCGGAACCGAACGGTGATGTGACTGCTTTAGAAGCAGACGGGAAGCGCAGCGTTCGAAGCAGCAGTAAGGAGGAAGGAGAGATCAGCGAGGACACATAGCATGTCCCGGTATTATTTTGTTGAACATTCTTGCTTTTTTCCAACTATCGGCATCGCACTATGTGTTCTATCTATACAATTCTATTATCTCCCGTAGGAAGACATCTGTTGTACATCCATATTCCAGTAATTTATGTCAGCGAGTACTGATCCTCAGAAGATCGTAGGCGCGAGTGAATCTGATCGTGAAGGCTATTGGCAACTGTAAAACTTCAAGCTGTCAGCATGCACACGTGAATATCCTAAGTAAGGAGCCGGCTACTGGCCCGCCTGAAATTATGTCCTCTTTTGGCAATCACCGCCTCGCATCTGACCACTGGAACCGGTACTAACGTTCACCGATGTTGACCTTCTCTCTTTTCACAGGAAAATATATCTTGCCGATAACGAGAAGCGTGCACTTTCGGCCCCACGTCTTCTCCTCGTGATGATTTGCATCAGATCTGGTGACTGCTTGCGCGCGGGAGGCAGCGAAGTATGATTGCTCTGCGGCGCTTCTACCTCCAACCACCATGTGCTACTTCTCGTGCCTCAATTGTCCAATGGCATTTCCCCGTTGTCCTGCTAAATTTTACAGTCTATATATTCCCTTAGAATTTCTCACTCGTCGGTTCCTACCCTCGTGTTTCTTCTCTCAGAGTCTGTGTTTTCGCGTCCTCCCCTGGGATCATGGAATCTGCTCGTGAAAGCAGTGGCATATACGACCATGGCCCCGACTTTGAGGGCTCGACCGCGTCCTTAGCTGGTGGGCACCTTTCAATACTGCCACAATTCCGACTGTCCTGACATATGCTGGTTTTTCTGCAGGCCACGCTGCTTTGCCGGCCGGTTCACGGTTCTCGGAAGGTACAGAAATCCTGAGAACGACACCCGCCGGTGTTGTCGTTGGTCCTGAGGCTCAAGGCGCCTCGACCACTGATCCAAGCGCGATTAACCAACCTAACGCCCCCGACGCCCCCCCTCAAGATGAGGCTCCTCATGTGCCATGGTACAAGAGGCGCAAATTCATCATTTCGCAGGCTATTCTCATACCCTTAGGGATTGCTCTACTTTTCATTCTGCTCTTCCCTGTGGTCACCGCCATCGTCCAGCTGGTCGTTAATAGGTCCGTCATCAATGTCGATGTCGCCTTTATCACTGAGCCTCAGAATAATACATTCAACCTTGCGTTGGCCGGTGCGGTACGTCTATCTTAGTAACGATTCACCATGTGCTCGGCGCTAATTTCTTTTTTTAAAAGATCACTCATACCGGCATCATTTCAGCAAGAATCGACTTTACCAAACCTACCGACGTATTCTGGGTTCAGGACAATGGCACAGAAACTCCCATCGGGGCTATGTGGCTCCACACACTCCATGCCGCAAATAAAAGGGCCGACGTTAATGAGCAGACCGTCTTCAACATCAGCGATGAAGACGCCTTTGGTCGGTTTGCTCAGCATATGATTACCGCGACCAATTTCACCTGGAGACTTTCGAGCGACGACCTCAAAGTACAAGCAGTCAAGTTTCCCGTGTCTCATGGAATCAAGTTTAACAAATATATCACCTTGAACGGTAAAGACCCTTTCTTCCTTCTGGAAAAAATTTTTTTCTCATGGTTTCACTCCGCTAGGATTCAACAGCTTCGAAGGCAACACCAGGCTGAAGGACTTGCAGCTTCCTAGTGACAACCCAAATGGCGGCATCAACTTTGTTACCATCACGACGTTGTTCAACCCTAGGTATTTCTATCCTTTTGTCTGATTTCACACTCACCCATTCGTAACGAACATAGCTCGTTTTCTCTCAATCTGGGAACTGTGATTTTCGATCTGTTCTACAAAGGCGTTGCCTTGGGAGTAGGTATCGGCCAAGACACCAAGATAGTATGGAATCCATTCTATTTTCGTGGTCTCTAACAACGATCATCATAGGTTCCCGGCGATAATGATATATCCTTGGGAGGGTACATGGTCAGGCATGATTCCGAAGATGAGCTTGTAATCATTTCGGAACTCTTTACCAACTACCTCAATGGCGATAACTCTACCGTTATTGCCAAGGGACAGTCAACTCTGCAGAACGACGGCACCGCGATCTCTTGGCTCTCGAAAGCTGTGGAGGCGCTAGAGTTGCAGGTCCCCTTCGTTTCCCTCGAGGGCGCAATTAATCCGATCCAGTCAATCGCGATCGGCGATCTGGGTTTGCTATTTGACACGTCCGTGCCATGGTCTCCAATAACGAACAGCAAGACGATCCAAGCTCAATTAGGTGAGCCGAAGCAGAGCTGATTTCCTTTGCTTTGATTGATGTGCTATTCATGAAAGTATTGCCGTTCGGGTTCTCCGTGTCCATCGGAGAAATTCAGAATTCGTTCAACCTCACTAGACCGGAAGGCGTTGTCGGAGGATTGAACGTCGTAAGTTCAATTCGCTCCCTTTATTGCTTGGTATTTCACCATTTCTTGTAGCCTCTCGATGCCTCCACCTCCGATATCAAAGTGTACGGTGAAAAGAACACCTCCGGCCCAGTCGACATTGTGATCACCGACACAAGACTAGCGACACCCGATCGTCCTGTGTTCGCTGATTTCAGTGAGTATATGTCATTCTCCTTCTCTCGTTCAGCGTACTAAAATAATCCTCAGACGTCAACATCACCAGCCACGCCGAAGTAGACTTCCGGATTATTGGTCACTCAAGGTCTATCGCGAATACGAGTATTGGACAACTTACACTAGATCCCATCAAATTCAATGTCACATCATCATTGAAAGGCTTGCAAGGTCTGAATGGCCTGACAAGCATCGAGAGTGTTGATGTACGAGGCGGCACCGAAGAAGGTATCACTCTCGGCATCAACGGTTCGTCGTCTTGATCTACAATTTCATGTGAACTTTCTGATAGACTTACAGTGGCGATCTACAACCCGTCAAATTTATTTTTGCAGACCGGTGATCTCCGTACGTTTTCGACTTCTTGATCCAAACTTTTGTTCATTAGAGATGTGCAGATATGCAACTTAAACGTGATGGTGTAGTGTTAGGCACGGCCCTTATGCCTAACCTGACCCTAAATATGGGCGACAACACCGTCGTGGCCCAGTCTACGTTCGCGGTCAGTCTTCGATCGTCTGTTTCTGGGTGACACTAGCTCATACAGACAATTTTCTAAGGCAAACGATAGCGCTCAGGGATTGCAGACACTAGACGATTTCGTTGGTCGGAAAGGTAAGCATAGATTAACGGAGAATCCCGCAGGTAGTAAAGTTTTGCAACGCAGATGTCCAACTCTCCATCGTTGGTTACGATGGAAGCACAGAGATCGCCTCACTTTCAGAAGCGTTCAAGACACTTGACATCGGGGTTATCCTTCCGGGATTGAATACGACGTTGTTGGATCAAGCCGCTCTTGAAAGTCAGTCAAAGTTTTTATCCATGAGCGAAATATCTTATTCGATATTCTAGTCCTGTCTACCACCGGACGAGAGAATAATATTAGTCACGTTTCAGTCAACATTCAAAATCCTTTCACGGCAGCCCTGGGCATCACGAATATCCAATCGACCGTCAGCTCCACCGGCCTTACATTGGGAACGATCGAGTCTAGCAACGCATTCACGATAGATGGAAAGTCTACGGCGACATCACCCGAACTGGACCTCAACATGAATATGTCTCCAAGTGTTTTATTCACTCTAACTCGTAGGCTGGCAGTCGACGCAGGTCTTGATACCGTCCAATTGGACGGAATAGTTGGTATTGGTGGGATTTCATATGTGGGCGAAACCAATGCTTCCTCCTTGAAGCGCGATACTCAGAGCAACATATACACGTTAGTTTCAGAAAGATCATGAGCCATGCCTGCGCTAACTCTGCTGATTATTAGCGGATTCAACCTCCCTCAATTTATTCATCAAGCATTCTCAAAGCTCGAAACCGACGTTGACCTTACGACTGGTTTGAAGATTGGTAAGCGTGTCATGTCCACGAACCTTTCGTCCTTTCTAACATGGTTGACAGGCGACTATAGCACCACACTCAAGTATACACAAAGCGGTGTGAAGACCAACACCGATGACTCGCTTGATCTCATTCTGCCTATTCTGGCTCAACCGATTGTTCAGAGACTCGTATCGCAATCGGTTCTAAGGTATGTTCACTTCGTCACTGGCACCGTAACTCGGACTGATATTGAGCGAAAGCATTGGCAATGTCCTTATTTCTGATCCTCGACCAGAATCTTTCAGTATGTTTCCGTCTCAACGCTTGAACGCCTAACTGATGTTGTCTCAGCTGCCACAATGGCAGGAAGCATTACCAACGCGGGACCATGTTCGTCATCACTAGTAGTCCCAGTACACGTTTTGCATTTCTAATTTTCTATTCTCATAGTTGATGCTGTCATCGCGTTTACGTCTGGCTTATCCGTCTCCTGGAATGGAAGGCCACTGGGTTCTATCGAGATGGACAACATAACAGTGACTGGTGATCTTGGGGCCGACTTTAATGTTCGGTCCCAGTTCACTGTCACCGACGTTGACCACTTGACCGATTTCACTAAAGTACGTTGTTATATTTCTTTGGCTGACAATTCCAACATAGTTTCAGGCATTGGTAACTGAGGAATCCTTTGAATGGATCATCTCGGGCGAAAATCTGACTGGTATGTCTATATACGTATAAGGATTGTATCCACTTTTCAACTTGCCACAGTCAGTGCTCTCGGCATCGACGTAGATCAAATCTCCCTGTCGGACAAGACAGTTACATTGAAGGGCATGAACAACTTGAATGGCGATGTCACGATCACTGGCTTCAACCTGCCTGATAATGATCCTGCTGGTGGAATTCATCTCATTCTAGAAGCCACTGCGACCAACGTTTGTCATTATTTTTAGTTCCATAGTCGGGTATACTAACACGTTGTATCTTAGCCTTCCCAAGTTGGTATCACCCTCAGTTCCATAGGCTTTGAAACCTATTTCGATAACGTCATGATTGCCCCTGTACTTTCGGGCGACGGCCTTGTGTTGACACCCGGCGGCACTTCTAATCTGTCTCTTGTCGGACGTCTGATTCCTCAGGATTCGGATGAAGGTTTATCGGCGGTCTCGACCTTGTTCAACAATTTTATCCATGGAAAGGACAGTAACATCATTGTTCACGGTGCCAGTGCAGGACCTGAAGATGTGCGTTCTGTTTCCGCCATCATACCCCGTCATCTAATCGCACGTCTAGGTAATCTGGCTCAACGCAGGCATCAAGAGTTTACAAGTCGCCTCCGTTCTTCCTAATCAAGGCGTCCTAAGTATCATCCAGTCTGTTGATCTCTTGCAACTGGAAATAGACTTCACGGATGATACCGCATATAATCCAGCCACAAGCAGTAATTTTTCTCAGGCTGCATTCGCACTTCCTTTCGCCTTCCCCGTGGATATACAGGCGCTTGAACAGAACATTATTGTTGGTTACGGTGGACAGGACTTTGCGCAGCTGATGATTCCTAAGTCTCCAGCTAGCACAGACGTGGATTCTCGTATCATTAGTTTGACTTTCAGCAACGTACCCTTCGCAGTCTTCGACAGCACTCATTCCACCTTTGATAGCTTCCTAGCGGCAACAACTACGGGATCTAAGGAAACTTTGACCTTGACTGGGTCAGCTAATGCCGATGCAAGTACCGCTGTTGGCCTTCTCTCTTTAAGCGAAATCACATTCTCCGTGGAAACTTCAATCGATGGTTTACAAGGTCTCAAGGCGCAGCCTGTCACTATCAGCGACCTGGACGTTAACCATGGTTATCCTGACTTCTTGCTTATTAAAGTTAACAGCTTACTTTACGATCCAAGGTGAGTCATTCCCATGAATGTCCAGAAAATTATACTGACAGCGTGGTGTAGTAATTTGACTATTAGTACGTTGGGTTTCCTTTCCCGAGCTGTATTTAATATTCCATGCCACTAGGCACGGATAATGTTTCCTTCTTGTTCTCCTATCAGTGAGTCGCGTCTCTATTTCTTTTACATATCTTTACTTTGTAAATAGGAACCAAGTAGTTGGTACCGCGAACATAGTATGCTTCGTCTTTCTATCTGATGAGCTCAGCTTACCATTGGTTGCTATTAGGCCGATCTGGTGATCACACCAGGCAACAGAAGCTATCCCACAGGTTCGTGTGACACCGTCGCGACATCGCCTCTCTTACATATTTTTGTTGTTCGCAGATGTCCACTTTTCCCCACAAGGATCGGACGCAGCTTCGGCAGGACGGACACTCCTGGAAAATTACATACAAGGAGTCGATGCGGAAACCTCCATTACTGGCAGCACAGATTCCACCTCGATCAAGTCTTTACAGATGGCGCTTTCTGAGATCGTCCTGTCTCCTGTGACAATACCTGCTATACATGATACGCTGATCAAAAGTACCTCCTTGACATTCCCAACCGATATTGTAAATACAGGCATTGCTCAGGCCTCCTTCAATCTCGCCAATCCGTTTACGGCTAGCATCAATCTCCTCAGGGTCGGTGCTACCGCGACGTATCGAGGACTGACACTAGGCACAATTCGAGATGTAGATGTATCATCCGATCCGATACACGCTGACGGGCACAGTAGTGTTACTTCGCAGTCTTTGGACATGAATTTTAACTTGGACCGGTTAACTATTGTCCAGTTTCTGGGACTGGCAGCACAAGCCAATGATGTTGATCTCGGGCCTCTGGTCACCATGTTCCAGCTGCTCACAGCTAATCCAGACTTCAACCCCCCAGTAAGTCCTGTATCTTGTCCACTAGTATGAGTATCTGTCGATACCATGCACCATTTCTAGGTCATCACGACAGTAGACACCCAGGCCTCTACTTGCTCTAGGTACGAAGTTAGATAGACCGATCCGTCACTTATGATCTGAGCGTAGTTTCTCCCTCACAGTGGCAATCAGTTCGATGTCGCAGGCGCAATCATAAAGGCACTGAAACATCTTCAGGTCGACCTCGCAATTGATTCGTCACTCAAACTTGATGATTGTATGTGTCTTACCGTTGGCCAGTTGTCTCGAAATCTCATCACCCATTGCATATCAGTCGCGGTAGATCTGTCCTTCAAGCAAAACGGTGTTCCAGCTATAGTAAGGATCTCTAATTAGTGCACTTCTAGTGTAGCAGCTGTCTCAACGCACTCTAGATCGATGAATCTGCTCTATTCCTTGTAGGTGCTGTTGCTGGACCTATTGCACAAAATCTGGTCGACGCTTCAGTTCTACAGTTCACTGAAGCTGACATCTCGTAAGTACATCTTGAATGGTCCGGTCTATATATCTACTCCTCCACAGAAATATCTCAAACGACGGCCTGGATCTTTCTTTGCGTGGTTCCCTGACGGGAACTGGTCCACTAGATGCCCTCATCACTTTCACAGAGCCAGTAACGTAAGTGATATTTTGTCAAAAATTGCATGTATATTCACAGATACCAGTGTAAATTGGGAGGGTCACGATATTGCACTGATCGATCTTGAACCAAGTAAGTTGTCCCAGTATCCTTTATGTAGTTGGGCAAGGTTTGAATGTTCTTTAGTTTGTGCTGCAGCCAACGACGGAGTACCTAACTACGAGACTCAAGCAAGACTTACGATAACAGACCAATCGCAGTTCGTCTCTGTTCCTATTGTGCCATCAACAACAAGTACTAAAATCTCTCGTAGATTTACTCAATTTGTGACCTACCTGCTTCACAATGAGGAATTCTCGTGGACGATATCAACAGACAAGCTTCGTCTCACTGCATTAGGGACGATTTTCGATAATGTATCACTAGAGAAGACCGTCACTTTCAAAGCGTTCAATAACTTGCCCGGCGTTACAATCAGTAACTTCAGCTTGCCGTCTGATGATGTAGATGGAGGTATCCACATAGAAACGGATGTATCAATACCATCGCCGTCGCGTGAGTACCTCTCCGCTTCTGCACAGCCTTAACATTAAAACAGTACGACAGAAATTGGTATTGACTTGGGAACAGTTGTATTCCAATCATTTTATGAGGGAATGCACGTTGGGCGTGGGTCACTATTTGCGGAAGATCTTTCGTACATTTCTAACGTGATTCTCTAGCTCTGACCGCGACTGGTTTGACTCTGACAGCCAGCTCAAAGACCTCATCGCATTTCTCTGGGCGTATAATCCCTCAGGGTGGTGATGACTTGAACACTATCGGGAAGCTGTTCTCTGCCTTTTTGGCTGGAGAAAACTCTACTTTGACAACGACTGGTGACTCTGTCCAACCTAGCGGATCAAGTGGGCCGGTGGATTGGCTTAGTGCTGCCTTCAAGACTCTATCCCTTAACATCGTTTTATCCGGACAGATGTTTAATGTCAGTTTTCTCTCACACCGTCGGTTACAATGCTCTGATTAACCTCAAAGGTCATACAATCTGTGGAACTCTCGGACCTGGAAGTAACATTACAAAGTGCTGACCAGACTTTCGCACCTCTGACGAGCTCTCGCAACACGCTGGCGACGTACAAAAATCCCTTTGGATTCTCTTTACAAGTGTTTGAGGCAGCAGAGAATATTGTGATGGCCTCATTGGATGGAACGGAGATAGCTTCGCTTGCATTACCGAAAACCGCTGTCGATGGTGGCGTGTCTACAGGCAATGTGGCGGACCTCGACATTCAGTGGGAGAACCAGCCACTGAAATCCCTCAACAATGGAGCGTTCGAAGCATTGTTCACCGCGGTAACGCTGCTCGGCCAGGCAGGACTTCAAATCAAAGGAGCCGTGAACGTCACAGCTCACACAGCAATTGGAGATGTACCTATATCAGGCATTCCCCTCGACGTACCGTCATCTTTGAAAGGTATGAACTCCTTCGGCGGTTCGGCGACCTTGAGCAATGTGTCTGTTTCTGGAAGCGGGGGAGAGGGAAGAAGCGAGTTTATCGTTGCGCCACTAACGACGACAATACAGAATCCGTCCAATGTGACCCTCCACACGGTTGACATTGTGCTTCCAGTCATGTATGAAGGTGTGATGATTGGAAGGGCAGCAATTGATGTAAGCTTGAAAAGCACATCCTGAGATCTTCGAACTTACTGAATGCGCCCAGCCGTTCGATTTGCTGCCAGGAGAAGTAGCGTTTCCTACAGAATTTCACTATGAGCCAAGCGATGCAAATGATACCACAGCTCAGGTGAATAAATGCAGTACGCGTTTACACATTTTGACCATTTTCGTGGATAGGCCTTCTTGACGCGGTTCTTAACCACTGGCGACGATATAGCTTTGATGATCCACGGTGATGCCCAAAGTACACCATTCTTATCACTCCAGGAGGCATTAGCAGGACTACAGCTGACTACGATGCTCCCAGGTTAGTATCAAGCCGCATTTTGTTGCAGCCTGCTAATTTAAATCTGTACAGGTATGGACCAGTCGAACATCATCGCAAGCATTCACTGTCATCATCACGCTCGATACTCTTGTTACGAATCTCGTCACTGTCACTGTTTCGATTCACAACCCGTTAGACGCGCCGATGGTAATCGAGTTCGTTCAATCTGATGCATCCGTCGAAGGAGTGGTCTATGCCTCCTTTGGGCATTCATTTGGGGAGGACTTTGTCATTCAACCCGGGGAGACGACGGTGTCTCCTGAAATTGATGGAGTCCTCCTTACGCAAGGTGTAGATGCGTCTTTAAACATCATACCGTTGGGATTTCTCGACGTCGCTACAGCAAACACAGTCAGGATTGGGATGGAAGGATACCAGATACCATGGTTGAAGCTAGCCCAGGATAATGTGCCGACGACGTATGACTTAGCTTTATCGTTTTCCGAACTGAAAGTGGAGGCAGGTCGGTTGAGTGCATCCTCTGCTGAAGCTACGGCATCAACTTCGGCGTCCTCGGGCAGTCCATCTAGCGTGACATCGACAGCTATACTGTCGTCTTCTTCCGTGGAGCGTGTAACTTCGACAGCAGCCACAGGCACGAGCTCAGTGAATGAGTCTCCTGCTCTGACGTCTTCAATAGTAACATCATCTGAAGTTGCCAAGACCTTAGCAACGGCGCTGTCGGGAAGCGGTAATATTACCGATATCGATGATTCATCTACTGGAATTATGAGGCCTCGGCAGGTGAGTAAACTGTGTGTTTTTTTGCAGTCCGTGCACTTAACTGATTGTCATTTAAGACGTAAACCTGATTCTTACAAAAAATTGTTTGTGCTGCGTTACGCTTATCTTCCATTGCAGACATGACTTCATTTTTCCATGACCATAACTTTATTCATATCCATATACCAGTTTTCCCCGTATTAAAACTTCCTTGTATCGCGGACGCAGACTTATAATGCGTGTATAGCGAAGCAGTGAAATTTTTTATCTCGTCTCAATGCTCAGGGCGCGCGTCGTACGTTAGCAACGTTAACACCTCATACTTAAAGTGACGGCTTGACTTAGGGCGTCGCATTGGACAACAGGTCATTAGTTAACAGTCAACCATCAGGACTAGAGTCGACTCTCAAGAGTCAAGACTCAGAGTCTCAGGGCCCAGTCTGCCAGGCACTGGCACATTTGTCATTGAGAGAGCTTCCGCGGGAGCAAAAATTCGTCACCTTAGAGATTCGAACTCTAGCGGGCAAAGCCCAACCGCTTAGCAGGCGATCCCGTTAACCACTCCGGCAAAGTGACCATGTAATTTAGGCGGGAGGTAGGAATGTCATCCACAGTACGATAGAAATACTTCCCCACAATACACTCCACCCAACCCATACCTTTCCCCATGCCCGATGTTCCACGATGAGCCAGGCAGCGGCCCAGTATGTAATAGGAAGAGATGCAGCAAGACGGAGGGCGATTTGCGTGTGAGATGCGAAAAGAAGGGTAGCGGAGAGAATCAACGCGTGGATGGCATGTGGAACCAGTGATGAAGTGAACGATCCCTTGAGAACATGGATGGAGTAGACTGTGAGGAGCAGAAGAGGCGGTGCAGCGATGAGAAAGTTTGGGAGCTGCTGGAGTGACCAGTAGTTGAAGAGACCGACGCCCCAGTACTTGGCCTGCACGTAAGAGTATATCAAAGGCACGCTCTTGTTGCACCATCCGGGTCCAGGACAGAATGCAAGGTATGCAGAAAGGTTTTGGTATATGAAGGGGGAAAAAATCACTGCTGTGAGCAATGCGCTTAGGTGTAATTTTCTCGGCCCAAGCCCCCACACAATGTATCCGGCGAGAAAGATGCTATTGGACCGGAAGAATCCTGCCAAGGTGAAGCATACAGCGGCATGGTAGAATTCCTTGATCGCGCAATACAGCAGACCTAGGAAGTGTGAGAATCGCGTCGTCTGAGGGCGACAACAACGTACCTTTATAGGCGAAATAAGTGAAGAAAGGCTCGGCATAAGGTGCAAGACGAAGAGTTGCTGGGCTGCTGGGAAGCAGGGAGAGCACCGTCGCGAGAAAAGCCAGGGACGGCATGCGAAGGTGATGCTTGGAAAGGCGATAGAGAGCGACAGAAGTATCGCAGGCAATGGCAGTCATGAGCATGTGCCATTGGATGCTGTCAGGTTCAATCTGCCGAATTACAAAGGGCGGCCCTGGAAAAAAAGCCCATTCGTGCTCGTACACGTATCCTTCCCTTGCAATATGCGAGAAATGAAACGCATCCCAGCGCAGCCACGACTTGACGGGCGACGCATCAAACAGCGGCAGGTAGGAGGCGAGGAAAGCAAGGAAAGCGGTGAAGCAGACGAGCAGCAACGGTGAGCAAGATGATGGTCGCTTCCATGGTCCAAGCTGTTCATCGGCCCGACTTCCGCAGGAAATTTCAACTTTCACCTAAAAATAGGTCTCCAAAGTACAAAGGACTCGCCGGTTCCAGTATAAAGACTCAAAGAAATGCATACCCCCTTCTTATTCTTTCCCCCATGTCCTTCACGAATACAGCTTTTGCTGTTTTTTCCCTACTCCTTTTCCTTCTTGTCCTTGTTCCCACTCCATGCCATGCTCAGCCATGGAATCTCGGCACCCTCTTCTTCATCTTTTGGTTGGCTGCTAGTCTGATCATTCTTTTCGTCGACTCCGTTGGCGCTACTACTGCCGATTGGTGTGATTTCAGCTTGCGTATTCTTGTTGCTTCATCCGTGGGCATACCCACTTCTCTAATGACCATTACTCGTCGTATCTGGTGCATCTCCCAGCTCGATGGTCCATTGCAGTCATCACAGGTCAGCACACACTTCGTTTTTTTCTTAGAAACGTTCTCATGTTTCGTAAAGATAGCCTTCGGTGCTATATTCGACATTTTCCTCTGTGTCACAATACCTGTTGCCGGCAGCTTGACACGTAGGTCTACCCTAGTACTGTGCGACTCCCGCTGATTATAAGGTTTATCATAGAATACGCCGCCCAAGCGCATAGATTCGACATCTTCCTCGACGCTGGTTGTCTACCGTTTACTTACGATCTCACTCTTTCTATCACCTTCGTCAACGTGCCCAGCCTCATCCTCTCCCTTATCGCCGTCGGGTTTTCAGTTGCCTCTCTCGGCACATACAAATATCTCAAGCCCGCTTCTCACAAATACTCCCCTCTCGCCGACCCATCATTTCCAGCATTTTCTCCTCAGCGCTACGTCCGCCTTCTTGTCCTTTCCGTTGTTGTGTCGGTTTTTGATGTCGCGTACCATGTCACCATGATTGTCCTGCAAGCAACCGACAGACAAATTATTCGCCTTGAGGGCATCAGTGATTCCGAGCGTTCCACAGTGAATGTGTATCCTGCCTCGGTCTGGCGCTCCGTACCGAGGTCGGCTTTCGGTGTTGAAGGAAATAGATGGATGCTCCTCATTATTGGGCTAGCTTTCGTCACTTTACTTGGTACGGGCAACGACGTACGGAAACATTATCACCGCCTCTTTGCTGCTATTCCGACAGCAAGTCCCGAACCTAAAATCAGATGTCTTTGCCTTCGCCAAGAGGTATCTTTCCGCGATCGTCAAGGTTCTATACAGAAACTGAGTGTTCCACAGGAAACAGACTGCCCCAGAGCCCGAAAAAATCGGGCTGCATACTATGGGAACAATCCTCCGTCCGTCCAGAAAGACGCTTGCGTTTCAGTACGACAATATGTCTTTCAAGGACGTTGGTGGACTATTGCAAAACGCCGACCCGGAGGCGGCGCCATCGCTCCCAGAGACAGGGGCGACGAAGCTGACTCGACCACCAAAAGCGCGAACATATGACCGTGATAAACCCCTACCATCCCCCGAGCCCCTCGTCGACCCAGACTATCCGGGACAAACGTTTGTTCTCCCTTCAGATTCCTTCCTTGAGCTTGCGAGTCCCAAAGAAGCAAGCCATCTTCCCTGATGTCTTCAATGCTAGATAATTCTTAGCTGTACGATTTATTATATCCACAAGGTGTATGCATCACTATCTACACTCGTTAAATCATAAATGTATTCATAGCGTTCTGCATGGCCATAGATCATCGCATCCAAGCTGTACGTTTGCGGCCGTCGGTGATATACGAGCCATAAGCTGTCCGGGGGTCCAATTCAATCCTCCGTTTCCCCTGTCGTTTTGCCTCCGTTCATTTCGACGGAACTTGATTCGTCCCCCTCCTCTGGTTGCCTCCGTCATTTCCATTGAAATCGAGGTTAAGACATGGCCGTCGGGCGGGACCTATTTTCTAGAAATTTATGTGTCGCCTTGAAAAATCTGAGGCATGTGCTTTTGCCGAGTTGAGACACAGTGAAGCCCAGCCGCGGAATAACAATGCTCCATGAACGTGCAAGCTCATAAGGTGTTGACGCTGTCAGTTGTGGCAGGAGCGGAAATTAGACGCCTCTGTCGAAAGCAAGAGCGGATTGCGAGGCCAAACCTCCTCCAGCCTTACTCCATTTTAAGGAATCGACACTAACCTAGAAAGTACCTATGGCGGGGAAGACCTCGATGATACCCGTCAGGGAGCCAAGTTATGGCTAAAATTCGCCGTATGATCCACGGTTTCCTGTTTGTGGTTCAACTGCAATTGACCTGACATTTGCTCTAGCTTGACAACAATTTTTATTTCAAGGGAATATTATGTTTTGTCTTCCTCCCTGGTACCATGTACATACACCCAGATATTACTGATAACACTCACAACCCTTAAGATGAAGATGAAGGAGATATAGACTGCCTATTGAGAGCATTTTTCAATCTCTGCCGTAGAGGACTACCTCTGTCATTGTCCACGCTACTTTCTCTGGAATGACTTGTGCTGTTATGTCGAGTTTGCTGTTCTATACCGACATCGCCAGCTCCAACAACCTCGACGGTCTCGTTAACGATTGCTACACGTGTCCAACGTCTGTATCGTGTATACTAAGAAACGGAGCATTAGAGAATGGACCAAATTGGCAGGCATTCACGTACCTTCCCAATGCCACCCTTTGCTGATCGATTTTCCCACTTGTTATCGCCAAATACCCAACCGTCTGGGTCTGTCTCGGGATCCTCGTCATTGTTATTCTGTCCGTCATCCTCCTGTACATCCTCTCCAGATCCATCAGCGTTCTGCGATTCCCTCACCTTACCGTCTACTTTGTCCACTTGGCTCTCCCCAGGGCCTTCCCCCTTGGGAGTAGGTAGTGGTTTCTCGACTCTAACCACAGCTGAACCCTCCCGCCGGACACATACCCTCCATTCCGCCTCTTCCCAAGCCCACTTAGCGGTGCGCTTCTCCCGACCGCCCTTGCCATCCCCTACATACACCACGCTATCACCGGGGAGCGTCATTGCACTCGGTGGAGGAACCGGCTGTAAAGATGCAGAACACCACGAAGGGCGCTCACTCGGGAGCAGCGCAGCAGTCCAATCGAGCCCCATCCACCATCGCTGATTCTCGTAAACCATGAATAAAAATCGGGCAGAATTGCGCTCATGTTCGACCGTAAGGTCTCTGGTGCTAACTGTAGGGACGGGGAGTGGTCGACCAGAAAGCCTGGACCACGCTTGGTAGACACCCCAACGGAACCACGCACTTTTCCAGAGCGTTTTGCGTAGGGCTTGGGTCCATGGAGCGCGCCAGGAGAGCAATATGGTGCCTGCGATTCCGAAGAGGACGCGCAGGGAAACACAGTGCGTAATGATAAGGTATGGGATGTACAAGATAGCGCATACGCGGACTGAGACAGAAAGAGAGCTCTCGTTGAATTCAAATGGAATGGATGGCAAGAGAGACTGCAGTACGACCAGATCTGTAATCGTTGCCTGAAGATTTTGTTCGGTAATCGGAGGAGAACCGGATGTCCGGCGTGGTGTTGTCCATTTCGATACAACATATACGAACAAAAAAGTTGCAGGAAGAAGATATCTAGTACGCGTCAGTCAGACAATTAGTCAGTAAGCATAGACAAAAGGAGGAGCGACGTACTGCACAGTGAGCTCTAGCAGTAGACAGAGGGCCCACCATGCAGCGATGGCAAGCCAGCTATCGTACCAGGGTGTTGACCAACTGGTGACCTCCGCGAGCTGCCTCAAGGCTGAAATATGTGGACCGAGACGAACAAGGGCGGCTGTGAGTTGATAGGGAACCGAACTGAGGAAATCAAGCAAAACCGGGACTGCAGCATTGCCTGGCAAGGATGGATCTTGGGTAGCCATCCTGATTTAAATGGTGGATGAAGGTTGAGCGACGAATTACTCAGGCCTAGCCAAGCTCATCCGGACGACCGGCCCGAGATACCGAACTAAATTCCACGAGGAGCAAAATTTCGTCACCTTAGAGATTCGAACTCTAGCGGGCAAAGCCCAACCGCTTAGCAGGCGATCCCGTTAACCACTCCGGCAAAGTGACTTATAGCATTCAGTTGCAGTGATAACATATTATTGCTAACTATTCACAGCATTATAACTTATCTTGCCGTAGGCAGCTTCCCTATCGTATCATACCAGAGCGTATCGGCTCAACGCTTCACGTCCATGTCCCTAGAGAAACCCATCCTGAATGCGAACTCCAAATTTGTCCTTGTCGTCCATGGGGGTGCTGGAACCATGTCTCGAGCCAACTCGACACCCGAGAAAGAAGCAGCGTACCACGCAGGCCTTCGCGCTGCTCTCCAAGCTGGTTATCAAGTACTGAAAGATGGTGGCGAGGCAATGGACGCAGCAGTTGCCGCCGTCAGTGTATTTGAAGGCATGCGTTCCCTATTTTCCAGTCAGGTATGATGACTGATATCGGTATTATAGACAATATCCTGTTCAACTCAGGAAAGGGTGCCGTTTTCAATACTGCAGGTCACAATGAACTCGAAGCATCTCTCATGCTATCTAGGCCACCCTCCACTTATCCTGAGATTCCCGCAACGCGCCGTGGACTGGGACTTACACTCTTGACGCGTATCCGGAATCCTTCCCAGCTTGTGAGATCCCTGTATCTGTCTCCCTCCAAAGCTCCGCATGTTTTTTTGTCTGCCACGCATGCAGAGGAACTGGCAGTCCAGGAGGGCTTCGAACTCGTCGCAACGTCATATTTCTTCAGCCTCAAGCGTTGGAAAGAGCATCGGGAAGGATTGGGACTACCTGTTCTACCTCTCCCATCTGGGGTTGAAGCAGATGGAGAGACAGATGAGTTAGGTATGAATCCCAAGGGTACTGTGGGCGCCGTGGCTCTTGATGTCAGAGGGTGCATTGCCACCGTGACGTCCACCGGCGGTCGAACCAATAAGCTCCCGGGAAGGATTGGCGATACTCCACATATGGGGTCTGGGTTTTGGGCGGAGGAGTGGCCTGTGAAGGGATGGATACGTCGCGAGTGGAACAAACTTTGGAGAGGCAAGGAAACACAGGGGGTAGGAATATCGGGGACAGGCGACGGCGATGTCAGTAAGCTTACTTGTGGTGTATCTTGCGTTTCTGACTATTCAATTTTTCAGTACTTCATTAGGCATGCTGCGGCAGCGACGATGTGTCACAGAGTCAAATTCCTGGGACAGACACTAGATAGCGCTGCTCAGCATACCGTCGAAGATTTGTTGAAGGATGGGGGTACTGGAGGGGTCATTGCTTTAGATACCGATGGCAACGGTGCGTCTCTTCGTGTATTTTACCGTCTCGCAGATTGCCAATGTTTGATATAGTCGCAATGGCGCTAAACTGCGAAGGCATGTACCGCGGTGTGGTCAGGGAGGATGGTGTATCCAAGACAGCCATCTTTAGGGACGATGAATTGCACTAGACCTTCCGAATTCGATCTAGTAGAGTTATATCTTATTCGACCAAATTATATGCATGGTCACTTTGCCGGAGTGGTTAACGGGATCGCCTGCTAAGCGGTTGGGCTTTGCCCGCTAGAGTTCGAATCTCTAAGGTGACGACGTTTTTGTTGTTCTAGGTTTTGCTATATCCTAGAATCTAGACCTTCGGAAGAGCTATTGCCTTTTTTGCTTCCACCTCTCATGAACTCGGCCAAGTACGCGAACCTTCCGGATATTGTTCGTTCTTTTTCATCCTGCTTCGCTCTGAATGCTCATCTGACGTAGGATACAGCGCCTGATGTGTACGAAACGGAAGATGTGACTCCACTGGAACAAGGGAATGTCAGTACATGCACATGTTCGCGTCAGCCCG
Source organism: Armillaria novae-zelandiae (assembly GCA_030435655.1). Classification (NCBI taxonomy): domain Eukaryota; kingdom Fungi; phylum Basidiomycota; class Agaricomycetes; order Agaricales; family Physalacriaceae; genus Armillaria; species Armillaria novae-zelandiae. Next base: position 201,455 of record JAUEPR010000004.1, on the reverse strand, counting down.
CTGATAATGCTGTAGAAGGGCGACGGGAGTGACGAGGAGAGAGACCGGCCGCGTAAACATGGAGAGGTTGGGAATGGGGAGGAATTGGATTCAAGCAGTCTTATTGCCATGGATGCTGCAAGCTTAAGATTCAGAAAAGCTGAACAGAGAAGAGGTATGTTCCGAGTTTTCTTTCAGTATCACGTATTGATGGTAAGGGATAGAACGACTACGGACTACGTATGAAGACGACGATGAACCCGCAAAGCTGACCCTGACTCATCGACTCCAAGCCCTACAGATTGAGCTTGGTGCACTGGAGGCTGAAATGGCCGATCCTACGAATCCACAAGTGAGTAAGGAAAAGGATCCCGGGGAACTCATACGTGGCATCGTCGACGTTCGAGACCGCCTTGAACATATCAGGAAGGGAAAGGAAGGAAGGGGGAGGCTAGTCGGTGTCGTACTTGAGGATCACGGCTTCAAAGAAATTCAAGACAAGGATACGGACATCGACGAGAAGGATGCCTCAGAAAAGCGGCCCTCTCTCGGCCTCATTGAGATGGACGAAAGGGTCGGGCAGCTCGAGAAACTCGTCGGCTCGTCGACGACCGCACTCGACGAATTCAGCCCATTGCCTCCGCCACTAGTCCCGCTCATTACGCGTCTCAATACGCAACTCACGCTCCTCACGCAGCCCAGACATATTGATTCTATATCACGCCGACTTAAACTTCTACTGTCCGACTTGGACCGGACTGCAGCTCATTCACATCGACGGCAGAGTTCCCAGCCCAACGCAGCAGCGACGACTACGGCCGAACAGTTGGTACCCCTTTTGAATAGACTGGGGTCAAGCCTTCCTCAGATTCCACATGTCTTGGCCAGACTGAGGACCCTATCAGGATTACATGCCGCCGCTGGTGAGTTTGACGCGACATTGAAGGGACTGGAGGAAGAACAGCGTCAGATAAAGGAGAGCCTTGCTGAACTTGAGGGTGCCGTTGAGGGTGTGGAGAAGAGCTTGGAAGAAAATAGAAGCGTCGTCAAAGGAAATGTTGAGGGCCTGGAGGATAGAATGAACAAATTGTTCAAGCGCCTGGACTGAAATCCAAGCATGACGGAACTTTGACCGGGACCCCAGTATTTTATTGTCATCTTGACAGCTTAGTGTTTCCTCTTGTCCTCTATCGATCTTGAGCAACTTTGCATTGTTCGCTCCTATGGTCCACAAATGATCCGTAAATAATTTAAATCGTAGATGAGCGCGATGAGCAGTAATATTTTTGTTTGACATGCACGGTACGTCCTCTCGCCGAAAAAAATCATGAGCAAAGTCCAATTTCATGAAACCTTTCTGTGATCTTCCTCCGACAGTCTCCAGATCGACTCTCATAATGGAATTCTGAAGTTTCCGGTGGCAGTCCAGCCTGTCCGATCGGACGACTTGAAATTGAAAATTGACCTTGCTTTGTTCAAAGCCTGGCATGGACCATGCACCCATTAATGGGTATATCAATTATATTGGACGAGTTAAGTCAATGATCGATTGTTACCTGCAAAATTATACCAACGCATTGGGTAAAGCCGTCATGGTCATGCCCAGGTCTTCGGGTTGACGTTTTGAAACATTTACTGCGCAGATATCCCATGCCAATGGCGATGATGAGCTTCTTTTGCTAACGTGCGGATGAAGGAACCTAATTTCAAGGAATATGTTGCCAGCGGAAATGATGCATTGTCGGAGATCGGAGAAAATGGTGTCCCCCGTAAAGTCCTCGACCACACGTAGAGGTCCTTTGTTTACGACCAGAATCGGATAACGTCGCCAGGGCCATGGCTAGCGCAAGCTCCGACATATCCTAATCACATTTTTGAACAAAGCAACCTTGAATTCGGGTGCTTTCCGCCGTCGCGGGCCCAGTGGAATTTGAATGACAGACTGTCGATATCGAGCTAGAAACAAAAGAGTCGGCTAAAGAGACTGCTAGTGATGGCGAACTGTCAAGATTAATCAATCCAAAGGTGTGTTCGGACATTGCCCTTGCCCGGATGTGACGATGTGAAAATGTCGCGTTATTTGTGTGTGTATGGCTAGACATGGCTTCCAACGTCGATGAGCTTCAGAAAGAGATATCGGCGCTCAAGGAACTGCAGGCCCATGTGGGCAGGCTGCGAAAGGTTCCTCACGATCTACTGAATGTGAATGCGAAGAAGGATACACGGCTGCAGGAAAAGCTGGAGGAGATGCAAAAGGCCAAGGAAGCCGTGGAGAGCAGCCAGGTACAACAGGCGCTCGAACACGCGGCATCGAGTGAAAAGAAAGATGGATCTGGGGTCGATGTGACGCGAGGCAGCGTCAAACGAAGGTAAGGAGCACGTTGTCGTGCAGAGACATAATTAATGCAGTCCAGGTCGAGGTCACCACAGCCATATGTCGCTGAAAAGAAAACAAAAAAGAGTATTTTCCCGGAGGGAACTGTGATTCACACGACTGAAGAGCTGAAAACATGGATGGGGACATGGAATCGCGACCACAGCGGCAAAGTGCACCTGTGGCGGGCGAGGCGGGGCGACCCTGGCGACGACATCGTGCGCGTCGTGATCCCCGACGTGCTACAGGCATATCTTTTCCTGGGCGCCGGGCGACGCGACGAGCTGAGCGTGGAGGCGGTGACTGTTTTTGGACCGCGGGAAAAACGGGCGCCCCATGCCTCGTCTTCATTCGACGTGTTCCGGCTAGTCACTGAGCGGGTGAGCGGGATGGCGGCCCGGGCCGGAGGAGCGGGTGTTGCGGAGGTGGTGTCCGCGTTGGAGGCTTACGGGGGACTCTTTGTTGCTCGGTGCGCTCTTTGCGGGCGTGTCTTGTCGAGGGAGGGCCACGTGCCCCCGGTGAGCCTAATTTGGGACGACGGACGCTGGGAATGCCGACATCTTACTTGTCATGGACATTAATGTTCCGGAAAATATACACAATGTAAACTACTATATCCTTATTTTGAGAACAAAAACATTCCAAAGTGGGGCTTGGACTCCTGGCACCTGGTGTAGCGATCGGTGATCGACGCTAGCACGAGACGACAAATAGACCGGAAATGGGAATAAACAAGCGTCAATACCCCTATTCTGTACCGACTTTAAAGAATGGGGAGGCTTTGGCTGGCATTGCTCCTGCCAGTGCCCGCCTATCTCTCTTCCCGATCACCATGTCCCGCCCAACGTCGGTTATCGTCTCTTCCGCAGGTCTCATCACTGTCCTCAGCTACCATCCCTCTGAAGGCGAGGTCGGCGTCCCCATTTCCGTCCACATTGACTTCCACCACCCTGCTCCGGAAAAAATATTCCTACGTCTAAAAGTTGGCTCGACGGCAGTCAGCACCCAAGTCTCCCAGATTTCGCCCGAAAAATATGGTGGTTATCAGCTTCATGCCACGATCCCTCCCAGACTACATGACCAGAAGGTTGCTCTTAGTGTCGAGGCAGTGGACGCGGACAACATCATTCTCGATGCCGTCTGCTTTGGCGAGTTTACCTACTGGGAACACCATCTTCCGGTACCGAATCCGCCAGGTTGTAGCCTCTCAGGCCTCCTTGGTAGCTTCGCAGTCAATAGTGCCTTCCCAGGGGCCTGTCCTTCGCCGGAGGGCCAACACTACGGCCAGCATACATAACGCGCCGCCAGCTCCTTCTCCAACTCTCTCTGATCGTAGACCGGCTTCACGTCGCATTCGCGCAAACTCCCTTATGCGTGCCAATCGTGGCTCCCCAGAGGACTATACACCTCCATCCTCAGACACCTATCCTCCAGATAATCACCCCTCTCGATACTATGTGTACCAGTTGGGATGCTGCCGAAAACCGTATAGGCCGTCGTCTTGTCCGTTTTCACAAGGTTCAGGATGGTTGCAAACTCATTGTTTCCTGCGAAGCTATCCGCCAGGATGACTACTGCGAGACAGACACCGTCATTTCCTGTATTTTCAGGGACGACAACAGCCTATTCTACGTCACCAGTGTGGATATCATTTATCTGCTCGAGAGGCTCACTAACGACGATTTCCCCGTCGAAGAGAAGAATCGCATAAGGCGCAATTTGGAGGGGTTGAGACCGACGACCGTTAGCAAGCACAAGCACGGTTTCGAGAGTTTCTTCCAGCGCATCATGGAGTTTCCTGATCCCAAGCCTCGGAATATCGAGAAGGACCTCAAAGTGTTTGAGTGGTCGCTCCTAGGACAGGCGCTGGACAAAATCCTGTCCAAATATGTAAGCTATTCTCTCACGTCGTCTTTCTTTGAATTCTGAGGACCGGTACAGTCCATCTACACTTCTGATTCACCTACCGATTCCACCACCTCCCTTCCCGCAGACCCTCCATCCGTCGACAGTAGACTTTATCACGACCCACTTCCCATTGCCGATAAATTCGAGCCCCTTCCTGATACTATTCTCTTCTCTGCTTCTCACGACAGCTCGGGCTGCGTCACTCCAGCGGAGCCCGTGTACGACTACAACACTTCTTGGCCAGGGCCAGACCAGCACCCGGCCACGTTAGCGTTGAATGATTTGCATAGTTTAACAGCATATCCAATGGAGACACCGTTGGACTTTTACTGGTCGAACCAATCCTAAATATCGCCCATACATTGTATCAGTTTCTGTGGTTCTTCTTTCTCATCTCTCGGTTCCTATCGCTACTTGGTTGGTTGGATTTGTATTTGTACATTCCCGGAGTCCCCATCCCTACAAGACAAGACGGACAAATTTCCTATTCTGTACATCTATAGCGCATCATCATTATCTCTTCGACATCAATTGTACATACGGTAGCCACGTTTTAGTCAATGAATTGGCACACTTTCACCCAACTTCTACCAGTCGAGAGATCCAACGGGTTCAGTCTGTGATGCATAAAGACGGTGGACTCATTTCGTGTATGTGACGGACATTAGGTAGCAGCTTATCATTCAATGGTATTGAAAAAGATGACAGTAACAGTAATTAAGGGCAGGGGACGAGGGGCCGGCGGTAGGGTAGATCAGGAATTTGATGTCGTTGACACGCGTACGAGTCCCTTTACTTACCCATTTGTCACGATATTGTACCTGGAGTTTATGGTTCCTGGTCCGGCAACCTCCATTAGATGAATCGCGTGTAGGACAAAGAGGATCGTTATGAAAATGATGCTGAGTACCGAAATGAAAAAGCTACTTTTACCGGATGAGCATCTGCCCCTTGAAAACCTCCTGGATTATTATTATGGCCATCTCTAGAACAGGAGGGTTGCAAGAAGCTAACTTTTTTATTGACGCGCACTAACAGGTCTGGCAGATAGAATTCTCTTCCGATCCCCCTTTTGCGAGAAGGGGAAGTCCCATGAATCAGCTGGAATGTGACTATCTCGAACTGAACTTTCTTCAGGCCAGGTGGAAACACTATGCGAGAGAAGAAACAGTCCGTTGACACCCTAGGACATCACATCTAGCATCACATATGACCGAACTTACATATAATATAATGAACGACGAAACACATTACATGCACTACTTTACAGAATTGAAGAGATCCGCAAACAAAAATAACTACGCATGAGTAGCACCACGTCTACCAAAGCTAAGGCTTCCGAAACGTGAAAAACGGCCCTTGAGCGACCCTAGGGAACCAAGGGACGTCATTACGGATGTCCCCGAGGGCTCTGCCGCCCCGCTATTGACGTTGACAAGCGACGTATCGGGCGATTCGGCACTTACTGAGTCGCTTCCGCCGGCCATGCCGCCACCTATGTCCCCCGGTGACGAGGCTACCCCATTAATCCCATGTCGCACTAAATGTGCGAGATGCCGTTGAAGCGGTGTTTGCCGTGGTACACCCGGTATTCCATCTATCGGAGAGGCAGGCGGGGGTGATAATGTCTTCCGTTTAAAAGACAGGGAAATGGGAGGAATGATCGGAGCACGCTTGGTCGAGGCCGAAGACATGGATCTTATGACTGACTGTTCGTACAGGGAGGAGGCGGGTATTGTACTTGTTTCATCGATTCCTAATCGTCGAATCTCCTCCCGGAAGTTTTTCCTGAAGAACTTCTCCAGTGTTTCGTGGAATGGATAAAATTCGGGGGGACAGAGATGCCCGTGGAGTTTGAGACAGGCCTCAATTGCGCGAACCTGGTAACGAATGAGCTGAAAAGGAATGGAATAGCTGGCGTGGCGCTCACCTGCTCATCAATAGCGACTCGAAGCCGTTCGACCACCTCCACTCGATCGGGATTGCGAGTGACGTAGTCTTCGTTGAAAAACATCTGACGGTATGATGCTACACCCGTGTTCATGGGTGCATCAACGGCGCTATTAAGCGCCATTGCCAGCGCGTTGGTCGATCCGCTCTGAGCAGTTTTAGCAAGGGATTGATAACGAAGACTGAGAGCTGCAAGGTCCTTGGTCTTGGTCTCGACCTCGTTCAAAGCGTTCTCGACAGGAGAAAGCTCAACTACCTCTAATCCAATGACCTGGGAACGGCGTAGAACGGTCGGAAAGGTCTCCTCCTGTTGTAAAATAGGTCTTTTCCACCCATATTTCATCAGATCCGTCCCTCCCAAGCTTCTTGACATGTCGCGATGTGCTGAAGAAGTTGATCGCACTATGTTCGTAGTACACACGGACTGCGGTTGGCACATCAGGATTTGTGAAGATGGGTTGAGACCGATCGGGCTCTGGTGTCACCGCTGTGCACTGGATATACTGGTCCGTACCAAAACGAATGTCGACTGGAGGGTCACCGATAATTTTAAGCAGTTGCGCTCCGGAGTGTTTGTTGAGCATTCGCTCGCAAAATGCACCATATTTCTCCCATTCATATCCGCGATACTAGATATTGACAATGAGTAAGCTTCATTGATCACTGCAATTACTCACGATGAAACGTTTGTCCCGGATTGCTGCGGGAAAATTCCCATAAAATGTTACTAGATAGTAGTCGGAATAATATCGCTGTTCTGTAACAATGTGTTCAAGCAGTGTAGCTTGATGGCGAAGAATTTCGGATAGACGAGTACTGCGTGAGAAGACAAATAAGCAAGCAAGAAGGGTCTGAGATCGTTTGGCACGTACTAGTTAAATGTGACCTCGGCATGCTGGTACGCAAGCTCCTTGCAGATATCAATAGCCCGTTCCCACGCTTTCCCTTTGCCTGATAGTATTGACATTGAGCATTATAATGAACACATGAGCAAATTCAACCTTACCCAAATAGTCTAATATCAGCAGACAAAGTGTCTCCTTTCGGTGGAATTGAGACTGTTGTGGAAGGCCCAAGTCATCCATGGCATTGACAAAAGTATTCAAGTCCCATTGATGGAGGTCAGAGTGCAGCTTTAATGTCAATGCAGCTTCAACGTAATTCTGGGATTGTAGATGCATCTGAACGCGTTGTTTAGATATTGCACCGTCTGACTGGAAAACAGAGCAACTTACGTTGACAAGCTGATGTACGTATTTGACATAAATCTCATCCCTCCCGATTCGTCGAATGAAGTTCATTAACCGCAGCTTCGGAACTTTAGTAGAGGTACACATGCACGAGAAATGAACTCACAGTGGCAATGACGCGTTCGTCTGCGAATTCTTCTCCTTCTGGAAGCGCTCGAAGGCTCAACAGTAGTTCCAAGAAAAGGTCTACGGAATCCAAAAATGTCTCGACGCGCTCCCGCAAACTTTCATCGACATCCGAGTTTTCGAACATAATGCCTGAGTTGAGTAACAAAGAAACCGCCAGATATGTCATCGCCTTTGCTATCGGACATAAGAGAGAATCCAGTCGTGTTACAAGTTCGTTCTCGATCTCATCGAAGTTGCCTGCCTGGTGGTATTCTGAAACAATCATGCAGTATAGCATGTGAACAGCATTGTTCCTCAGTTGTTCGTGGTGGCTTAGACAAAGGTTGACAACATGCCCGACGAGAGCGTTGAGATATACTTGATATCCCTGTAAAGCTTTTCAGCTCACAGGCCAGTAACAGTGGAGAAAACGTACCCCGTAACGGGCAACGGGTTCGCCGGTATTGGTAAGTTGCTCTGCCCAACCTAACGCTTGCCAGAGTGACAGCATGAATAGAAGCACCTTCACCTCGGATATCACCGGCTAATCGCCATACCGCGCGTCGTTTCTGCAGAGTCCGTCAATAATGGAATTTCAGTGAGGGGAGAGAGACAACTTACCTGAGGACTGAAGTCTTCGATGACTAGCTGATCGGAAGACAGCAGCTTCAGAAGCATAAAGAAAGCTTCCCGCCACAGACGAGCATCAAATCGAGCTTCTGAATCCCGAGGTGGGATAAATTCTTTCTCCAGAATGGTAGATATAGGAACCATCATTTTAATCAGAACCTTGTGCGCCATGATATTGATATTTAGCCAAGATTTTGGGAATGCATCATTTCCCAGAATCGAGGTAGCCACCTTGAAAAATTGTGACATCAATGCGATAAAGCGTTCCTGTCCTTCAATGTCCAGACTCGACTCTAAAAAGTCAAGAATATGTTTCGAGGGCGACGACAAAATAAGCACCAGAAAGACAACGGCCGTCTCGCCTAGACCGGCATTGAAGGCATCATCAGATTCTCCCGCCCTCACAGAGCTCCGGGACGAGCTTGGGAGGTAGGATAACAGCGAGAACGGGTAGGACTCTGGGAAAATAACCGGAATAGTGGTTTTCGGCAATCGGGTGCGCTCCTAAAGCTTTAGCAGCCTCTGAACTTTGAAATTCTCGATAAGAGTCCAGTAACCTATCAGATTATTGAGAGGCTTGTAAGAGTGACCAAGGGAAGGCGAACCTTGGTAGAAGAGGAAGGAGATTTTCCATATTTTCTTGCTCCATGCGAAATCTGGGTCGATCTTCGATAACTGATGGAGACACCTAGGCTTGTCTGGAGCTTGTCCAACATCACAGCAATGATCGCAACACATAACCGTATGTTTTCCAGCCAAGCCACTCGTGCAGCATCGCGGGCACCTTCTGAATCGGCGCCTTGCGTTTGGGCGTACTCGTCGTATCGACCGAAGTGGGGCCTGATCCACTGGACGATAGCTTCCACAAGTAGCGGTCGAGACTGCGGGTTGTCAAAGAGGAAACCTTTCACGATTTGAAGGTACATAATAAGCTTCCAAACGACTATTTTGCCCCTCGCTGCAGTGGCCGCGTTGGTAGCGAAGGTCGTTACAATGGATACCAGATCAACAATCGAAAATATCTTGGCCAGCTCAGGAAGGATCGGCGTGAAGTGCTGCAATGCAATTGTTTGGGTTCCAACGATTGACGGGGGGGAAGATGTCGACATTAAACGGGTGACCTCAGCCAAGTGGGACCGAAGCTCACGTTTGAAAGTGGTCTCCAGATGTTCAGCGGTCACTCCACCCCCGACGCCAAGTTCCTTGGCTTTCTGAAGTTCCCTTGACTTGGCTATGAATTTCATGACATAATGCCAAACCTTCAACGCTGCTCGAAGTGGAGACGCGGTTTCTGTGGAGGCAGGGTTGGTGAGGAGACGATTCATCGATTGGATCATATGGGGGGATGCAGATGCACAATTGAAATGCTTTTCGATATAAACATCCAAGACCGGCTGGAAATTGCTGAATCGGCGGTCTTGTATAATACCTAAGACGGTGACCAGCGCATTGAAGACCAGCGCATCCATTTCGCAGGCCTGGTTATTCGGGGAGACCATGATGCCAAATAAAGAGTCAAAGATGTCAGGAAGGAATTTGACGATTTCGCCTTCCCCGACAAATGTGAACTTGGTGAGGACTGTCGATAAATATGCCTGGTCGGCGACCTTTTCCCAGTTAAGAAGGCTTAATAGAACCGAGTTCTGGGTGAATTTGGAGGAGCATAACGATGTGCGGACCGTTAGCGTGTCCCTCGTCGGAGGAGCGACACGGGACATCTCTGGAAAAACGACTTGATCCAGCTTCTGACCGCTAAGTAAGGATGACGGCGCGCCCAAATACATATCGGGGCTAAGCGTTCCAAGTTTGTCCCCTTTGTACATGATCAGTCTATGACTCCCGTCTTCAACAAAGGCACGGGTATCAGGGAAAAGCTGTTGGAAGGCAAACGCAAATGGTCGATCTGATTCAGCGGTCCCTCGATTCGCTTTTTCTCGACCCGAGCGGTTCCTAAAAGTGAAAAAGAGGTGCCACTGTGGAATGCCGCTGAGAGGTAATCGAATTTTGATAAGTTCCCCAAATGTGGGTTCGTTGCATCGTTGGAAGACCATAGAATGGAACTGCGTCGCAAGAGGCTCTCCACTTCCTTGGGATATAACTGATTCTACAGTCCTGCCGTCTTGGTCCCTGACTTCGACTGTGACCTGGACGTTACTAGAAGCCGAAGCCAAAGGGCCACGTGCGAAACTCGATACACTGAGCCGTCCAGGAGTCCCATTGGTAGACAGGAAATCCCCAGACCATAACTTGACGTATAGCTCATTTCGAACGTCGCCCGGAAACACGACATCAGGGAAACCAAGGCGAAGGGTCTGAGGAATATCTTGGAGAAGGGAAGTATTTTCTTTCACAACAGTGACAACATCTCCGCGAAAGACTTTGATCGAGACGGCCAGCATTTCCGCCCTATTTAAAGCATTCAACGATTTTACCTTATCCAAGAAAGAGCGTAGCATACCGAGGGGATTTTTCAAATTCCTTGACATTGTGGTCGATGATGTCTTGATGTATCATGGAAAACGCAACCTCATTTGTGGGTATAAAAATCGGCATGCTGGACTCCTTCATTGCAGTTACACTGCCTCCCTCGATAGCTATCCGGCTCAGTTGTGTTAGCTCCAGTATAGCGCAGCCAAACGGTCGTCGAAATTGACCCGAAGAGTCTGTTGAGGCACGCGGTTGTGTACCATTATTATCAATCCATCCCGTCGATACGCCAGTATCTACTCTGATCGAGGCCTCTGATCCTCGCCTCCCTTCCAAAGGTGTCGCTGAGTTCGAACCATTTCCTATTTTCAAAGACCCGTTTCGAACAATACGGCACACAAGGTATGTTGGATCCTGGATGTCCGAATGAGCCAAATCGATGAACAAAGTGCGTATGCGATACGATGGATCACGGGCGGAAACTCCGTTGTGATTCAGAATAGCACAAAAATCTTCTGTGATGAACTGATTTCCTTTGTGTCTGTAAAGGGAGAAGTATAGTTCGGCTGTCTCGCCTGGGGCACAGGGAGAGGCAACAAATGCTCTCAAGTCTAGGAAGACATGATAGAACTTAGCCGTATCGGGACTAGAATCAGTGGGTGGACCCAAATGGCCCCAAAGGCGAGTCCGACTTTGGTAGCGGGGATAGGTGGAATCGGAAAATGCGGAATGAGCTGGGGTGGGTAATGGTGCCGAGGACAGGTAATCTGTGCTTAAACCAGGAAGATAAGGCCGGGGTGACAGGGATTCATCAAGTGAGACGTTGAGATATGCAAGGGAGGTTTGCATCGCGAACATTCGAACGGCACTGACCCAACTTCTTTCGTCCACATCACCTTCAACATCGACTGTGACCAGGCCTCCCCATGACGGATGCCGCACAATGACATCTAAACCTTGCACAAGATTACCGCTGACCAGCCTGGTAACACAGTCACGCCGCATATTGATTGTTTCTTCAGCACTTAATGTTTCGGCCAAAAGCTGCAGTCGCCCGAGGTGGAGTGCCTCAATGTGGCCTTTGACTACATGGAATAACTTGTAGTCTCTCCGGGCAAGGTACTGGAACATCAGGGTATGCCATTCGCGAAGGGCTGAAGCAATTTCGTCAATAATTGGTTGTGCTGCACCTGAGGCAGTATCGTCTCCAGATTTTAGAGACGGACGGGGAGGTAGTGGCTTCATCAATTGGGAATCTGCAGGCGATGACGAGCGAAGACTGTTGGAATAAACCGGTAAACCTGCGCGCAAAGAAGATGCTTGCTCAGGAGGTGGGCCAAGCCTAAAGGAGCGTCTACTGGCCGTGGTGAGACGGTCAAAATCTTCATCTTCCTCCCTCAACATATGCATGCTGGAACCACCCTTGTCCTTGGCCCATTGGGAAAAGGTTTCGGTCGAGCTTGAAGCTTGTTTAAAATGTCCGATACCATTACTGATCGTCGAACCGTTTACTGAGGTGGCATAGTTGTGCAGGCGACCTTCTGCATCAGAAAGCTCATCGCGGAGGAAAATATGGGAGGCAGGAAAGATGCCAATGAAGACTTGTTGTGGTTCTTCGGATTTGGGGGGTGATTTGGCCAGTGAGGAGTCGCCAGACACAGCCCATGTAACGGGCGGCCGGCGAGTCGTACAGACGACATAACTAGGAGAATTTTAACTGCATATGTAGGAAGAAGTAATAAGAGACGCACCCTCTATACCAAGTGCCTTCGACCTCTCTCCCTTTGGGAATATACTTCTCAAAAGCATAGACTTCGTCTCCAACTTCCAATGCGACAACATCACGGTAGACGAGCTGATCATCAGTGGAAGCCTCAGTAACGACAGAGAGACGGTCGCGATTCCGACTGGACCATCGTGTGTCACGACGGGAGGGACTTAAAGGATGTACCGCATAGCCGTAAACGATCAAGGGTAGAGGTTCCCACATGTGTAACGCCAACGGCGACAGCGACGACGGTGACGGCTCACTTGAGTAGAAGTCAGCGGAGAAGCAGGACGAGAAGAGGAAAGGGATACCTGGACCAATGAAGAGAGTATGTAGAATCAGAGAGGGACGGGATCAATCTGCACTGATACGGTATGTACGTATTTGTCCTCCCTGCTGCCTCTCTCATGGCCTCTCTCTCAGACCAGATCGACCGTCTCTCGAAAACGAGCAAGGCTACCGCCATCACCGCCGCCGCCATCGCTGTCTCTCCCGACGTCGCGCCCTTCTCTGCCGCCGTCCTTGACTCTCAGCTGGGTGATCTGATTCGCGATGTAGATCCATCCGAACTAGGCTTGTTTTCACTCGTCGTCCCTCATTCTGACCAGGATGCTCGGGGCGATATACCCAAGCTGGCTCGGTCTGGGTTTCCAGGTGCGACGCCACTAAAGCTGACGACGCGACGCGAAGTAGACCCTGAGGTGTATGCTCATGCCGCTCTCAAATACATCGACCGGTAGTACGTTGTATTTCCTTCTAGGTTCTACGTTTTTCTGTTTACATCGAGAAGCCAGGCTATCAGACCAATGCCCCGCGCATATTCTCAGGTTGTCGCTCTTCTCGAAGAAATACAGCTAGCGCGCAATGGGATACAGGAAACAACAGAACTACTTCAGTCCGTGAGTCAATCAAAAGTCTTCCAATCCGACGTGGATGGCCAACTAGATCCAGAATCAATTTACAGATGGTCCGTCAATAAAGTCCATGATTGATAACGAGGAGCGGTCATTTCATCATTATCAAAAGAAACTTGACGCGCTCAGGAAACGCGTACGTCTTACATTTGCTTCTGACTGTCGCCCTTTTGACAATATCTTGCAGAGGGATTTACTTGTAACTCAAGTGAAGCGCACCTCGCGTACGACATCGACGGGTAGGAAAAGCACACCGCTCCGCCCAATAACTCCCGTCGCTCCCTCTCATGCGGATGAAGAAGAGGAATCATTTTGGGCAACACCCGGACGTGCCTTTGCTTCTGAAAATCTATTGCACGAACAAGTCGACATTGGGGACCTGTCGGTTGCGTCCATGTCAAGTCCTTCGGTGCCTTCGCCTTCCACCCGTACTCGTAGACGTTCGACACCGCAACCTTTGGTCGAAGTAATCGAGGATCCGCAAGATGCATGCGAATCGCGAGATCAATCCTCTGTTCTCGAGGATGCACTCGATAAAACCATAGAAGTCGCAGCAACACCTGCTAGTAGGTCACCCGAACATCTGGCAGGCAATGTTCCAGTAGCACACGTCCATGAGCCGGAAACGCCAGGAACTAATGCTCGACTGCGCGTCAATACAGAGGTTGAGAGAATAGTGGTACTGTTCTCGCCTTTCAACGCTTTTGGCGCATCCTAAACGTTTACAGGCAAAGATATGGGCTACAATGGGTGATGTAATTATGCCTGGCCATCCCTACCGAACTGCGGGCGACGGTTCGAAACCTCCTAGAGCAAAACAGACAATGTGTGTATATTTCGTGGGAGCACAACGCGCTAACTAACATTGCAATCGGGTTAGTGCACATCTCCAATCCATATCCGCATTAGTTCCGACACCATCATCTCCTTCTCAGTCGAGCCTCTTGTCTGTTGATACAGTGCCATCACAGCCAACTCCTCAACAAATTCTCACTGCTCATTTATTAGTAACGCTCTTATCATGTCCGCCCAAATTTTCAATGCCTCTAAACAAGATCAAAGAATCATTGGCCGCAAAGGCGAGTACCGGAGGAAGTGCGGTTTTGGTTGCTGGACAAGGGACAACTCGAGTGCTTTATGGGTGTGTAGCCAAGAGGCTGATAAAGATTGATAGAGGGAGTGGTGAGCAGGTTGTCAAGTTTGATGTGTAACTTTACCTTGTTGTGAATTAGGATGGGTATGTATACTACATTTTACAAAATATTAGCCATTATTAACACCGACACATACATTCACCCAGCCATCCGCACCGGCCATGCAAGCACCGAGCCACGCCATTTCGGATTCAAGGGGAGTGACCACACCCTGAATCAATACACATGCCAATTGCGGTACAGGAGGCGGCTGAGGATTGGGATTCGTCCGTGATGGAGGGGGTGCTGGTGGTCGCGAAGGGAAAAGCAAAGGCACATGTATTGACAAATAATGAGACAAAGTGTGGGGGGTACCTGTATAATCACCGTTGGTGGCTGTCCGAGAAATGGGGCAAAAAGACATACCGTCTTCCAGGAGAGGGGGTGCTAGGTCTTGTATAACGGGTCCATCAGGAAGATACAGCCTAACGGGCACACTTCTCACGTTATAGGAGCCTTCACGGTCAGAAGAACCCGAAGGCTCTGCAGATGGAGGACGAGTATGCATCGATGCTGATGATGGCGGCGGCCCTGGTGACTGCGTACGATTGGGTGCTGAGGTAGGCGTCACTTTTGACGCAACGCGCCAATAGTCATCAAAATTATCTGAACAATACCATAGGAAGACAAGAAACGGATGGATGAACAGATGGGACGTACGTTCTTTGATTCCTTCCCAGATGCCGTCCTGGTCTTGTTTTCTAAGTCCTGTAATTCGTTTGGTATTTCCCCATCGTATGAAGTCTGCCTCCTTCAATTGACCCATAAAAGCCTGTTTGCATGCTTCTGCAGTGGGTGACAAAAGTAGCTTATCCTGAGGGGGAGAGGCGAGATGCAGTATCAGACGCAACGGAGTTACCGTTGAAGATGGAAGGGATGTCGGATTCTTTACAGATGCAGATATGGTATAATTGTCATATATGAGGCCGATGGGCCAGTGCCTGGAAAACGATAAATACACGTTCAGCAGCCATCATACAACTGACCACTTGAGGAGCGTCCCATCTGGTGTGTCGAACCACCAATCATCATCCTTTAGATCTTTCGCCGACGTTTCATCGAAAACTAGGTCGGTGAAGAATCGACGAATTTCTGGCATCAATAGCGGTAGATAGCTGACGCGTGGCGCCTGGATAAAATACGACTCGAGCCCTCTATCCGAGTTGGCGGGTAGTTCTTTGGTATCGACACGGATTTCAAGAGGAACAGTCCCATCCCAAATGAGCCTTCGAAACAGAGTGGTGTGGTAGTCTGTGACCCGCTCACGCGCAGAGAATACCTGCGCCGCCGGTGAGTGATGGTGTCGGGTGGTCCCGTATGTCGACATGGACGCAACAATAATGGGATGTCGGAGGCAAGTCGAAGTCAGGCAGCAAGCAAGGCGTGACGATTTCTACATTGTCACAAGGAAGTAACAGTCACCCGATCACATGATCCAATTGATGACCTGTTTGTTTACGCGTTTTTTCGTCGCGACTCGTTGTCTCCTGCCTCCATGTCGACAACCATTGGCAGTCGTGCCCCTCTCGCCAACCGTGCTACCTCCAGGCTGGGGCAGAAATGGGCACGATCAATCTCTGGTATCAAACGTCCTCGCTCTCCTGAAGGAGACACTGCCGTGGAATTCAAACGACAACGCGCCGCAGGTCCTGATATCTCGACGCCGAAGTACAAGGAGAAGGACCGTAAGCACGCCGAGCGCGCTCAGAAGGACAAGGAGTTCAGAGACAAATACTCGCGCGCGTTTCCCACTTTTATCTTTCATTTCGATCTGAGCCATCTGGAACCTGACACGGGTCTCCGGAAGAGCCTTGAAGCCCGTATTGTGCAACTTGGCGGGGTAAATATTCGCCTTTACATGTTTCTGCATGCTTAACTATCTGGAGTCTTAGATCATCGAGGATTTTTTCTCCAAAGATGTGACCCACCTCATAACCAATCAGAAAGGGGAAGGAGACGACGATGCCGACAAGGAAAATAATCCGAAAGGCACTGTTTCGAAGATGACCTTGGCTATAAAGAGTCCAAATAAATCGCGAACTCGGTGTGTCCCGTCCGTCCTCTTCTTCCTTGCCACTCACTATTTGACAGCGTCGTTGGAGATGATGGCGCCGGTCTTATTACCAAAGCCATAGAATGGAAGATGAAAACATGGAGCACAGCTAAACTTGATAGTGTTCTCTCCCGATGTCTAGAGGTCCCCATGCTGACGGGTTCGAACCCTTCTCGGACGACAAATGTTCCACAACCGGTGAATCCCGCTCATCCTTATCGCTCGCTCGCACGTCTATTACAATCAGAGCGTGTCCATGGCTCTACAGAACGCGATCCCACCCAGAAACGCCACGACTTTACGTACTTTAGCCGTGGCAGTTATTGGGTCCTCGTTGAAGATATGCAACAAGAACTAGCTACTATTGCCGCCCACGAGTACGAAGTAACGAAGGGGCGGGACTCGAGTATAAAAGGTTCTTGGCCTGTGGCTCATTGTCATCCTCACGCGAGAGGGCCTTTCATTCCCTTCGACGATCGGGAGAGGCGACGTTGGGAGAAGGCTAAGAGGGAAGAGATAGAGCAGCAGGACGAACAGGTATGCTGGTATGGAAAACCTTGATTTGTGTCTCACTTGGTACTATCAGGTTCGGGAGCAGAAGAAAAGGTTATTGCGCTTAGAGGCGATGAAACGGAAAGCTCTTGCTCAAGTTCATGGCAAAGGTCCTAGTGATCTTCGACGCTCCGCATCAATGAATAATTTACATCGGAGAGGAATACTTGATGAGCAAGAGTTCGGAGAAGCATTAGGCGGCGACGATATCGACTCGGCAAATGCATCAGGGTATCTAGGATCTGGTGCCTATGTTGCAGCTTCTGGAAATAGTGTCAGTATCACATCTACTACTGGCACCACCTCGACCGCTGGCTATTCCCATTCCCGTCCTCTTCCCCCGTCTCTGCGTGCACAGATAGGGAACGAGGTAACTACCTCTCGGAAGTTGGCCTTAGTAGCCAAAGATGGCGATGGTAAAAGTACAATGGGTCCTCCTGCTTATATTCCCACCAGAAATGGACTCAGAAAGAGCCGAAGCACCAACAGTTTACGCCTACCAAGGCGAGAAGAGGGCAGTAAACCAGGATATTGTGAGACTTGTCGAGTCAAGTTCGACGATTTCAAAGCAGTACGTGGATATGTATTCCTTTCATTACCCACACTGATTTTATTCTAGCACGTAAAAACAAAGAAACACGACAAATACGCCAATAATGCCGCTAATTTCTCCTCCTTGGACTTTGTCTTGTCTCGTGTCAGACGTCGAACGTGCGCGGAAGTTGAGGCTGACCAGCAAAGAGGAGAGCACGAAGAGGAATATTGTTGCGACGACGACGAATAGATATCCTTGCTTTAGGAAAAACATTGTTCTTGCATATCGACCCGGTTTTCGAGTATACTTATTATTCACCACCTCCTTTGTCCCTTTGATCGTTAAATCGTTCTACTTCTATCATCCCTAGTTTTTGTTTACACATTCCTCATTGTAACATACATGGCAATCGCAGACAATCATATTTGTATCGCAATCAAGCGCGTAGTCTTTAGAATAGAGTCCGTGATAACGGTGGTATCAAAGGACCCCTGTACGAGTTCAACTGCTTAAACAGCTTATCGTGCGTCATCGTGCTGCTCAATCGGGTAGAGATAAAATGTTAGACACTGCATTAGGTATGGGCAGTCAGCAACGTCGACGTCCTAAGGTGGTGCCAATTTGCATTTCGAGTGCTGGACCCGAATCGAATGATTGACGGCATGAATGAGATCATTAAGGCATAGTTCGTCTTCTATATTCGAGACCACTACGGCGTGAAGTCAGTACCTTGAGGTAAAACAGAAGAGTGTTTTAGTGTTATTAGCTACTCTAGAAGAAACACTCCAAATAAGGCAGAAAAGTCATGGGAATGACATTTCGAATGATAAGGATTTCTTTAGGACGCCAACCGCGTCCCGAGCTACCGAAATTCGAGAATACCTATACAAGTTGACAGGAATATGGCCGCCGAGCCCGAGGTGATTATAACCTACTTTGGTCAGTCATGGTAGCACCCATGCGTCGACACTAGCCTTTCTCTATCCCTCAGAGAGCAGCAGCGACCCTTGTGACCCTTGGAATAGGGAAAGTTTTTCCTGTAATCGAAAATGCAGCGTCCAGTATACAGCAAGGGACCAGCTGATAATGTTGTAGCCGTCACCTGGGGGCTGTACTTGAAGCCGGCGTGTGCGGTGGGTGGGGCTCTGGGCTCGTCGCAATTTACCAAGTTAGTGCAGATCGGACATCGGCGGGAGTATTTCTCCAATTGCTTCTAAAGAGAGCTGGGTCA
This sequence comes from Armillaria novae-zelandiae, assembly GCA_030435655.1. Lineage (NCBI taxonomy): Eukaryota > Fungi > Basidiomycota > Agaricomycetes > Agaricales > Physalacriaceae > Armillaria > Armillaria novae-zelandiae. The sequence goes on along the minus strand of JAUEPR010000004.1, from coordinate 182,583 downwards.
CTTGAAGAGCAGGCCGCACGCCCCGCGGGTAACGACCCTGCCAGTGTCACGGTGTACCGTGCGTCAGGCATGCGGCGTTCTGATCCAGAAATCCAACAACATGAGTACTGCACGTTATGGACTCAACGCATGGCCCTAGTAGGCTTAGCCTAGGGTAATAAGCCGACCAGCTTTCGTGGCAAAAAGGAGATAGTACTACCGGGCGAATGATTCAGTACTTGTGAGGACGTATGAAAGGGGTAAGGGCTTCTGTGGCATGTAATATTTAGAAGGAAAAGAGAACGAGTTTCTGTGGAGCTGCCAGTTTGAGAAAACGATTCCTGTGCGTAATAGGTCGTAAATAATTGGGTGGTGAACATTGTGCAATCACTACGTTCTATGTGACGGTACAAAGGTGAAAGTCACGTCAGTTGTCACAGGAACGGACGTGGTTCAGCGACCTTTGCGCTTCATCATTGTATCATCGTTTTAACGACTCTCCACCAAATCTCTTCATTTATCCTTCTTCTCTTTCGCCCATCTGCTGCCTTGAAAAAATTGCCTTGGCACAATTATACAGGTGAGCCTTCGTTCAACCGCCTTGTTCCGGTAATCATCTTACACCGCCGTAAACGTTGTTAACGGTGGGGCACCTTGATTTTGCCGGCACAGATATCACGCCCGCCCCCTTTTAACAAACTGTACATATTTGATGCTGAATTAATCTTTACAGGTGCGCTAATCTGTGTTCGAGGGAACTTGTGGTACATACGACGTCCCCCGTGAAGGCTCATCGAACGCCATGAGTACCTCTGATTCCCGTCCTGAAAATGGCAACCAGCCATCTCGAAGTGCGTCGGCGGATGGCTCAGATGACGCACAGTTGACTATACGCATACCCAATCCCAAAGTCTATATGGCCCGCCAGTCGCTTTGGGTCGGACGTCGCGGCAAACTTCGTTGCGATGCTTGTCGGGCACATAATTTGAAGGTTTTTCTTCAGCTTGCTTTTGATGTTCAAATCATCTGACATCGAAGTCAGTGCGATAGGGTACAGCCAAGCTGCAATCAGTGCACCTGGGTACCAGGACGAGAGTGCAAATACACTCCTCTACCAACTCCTGCTCATCGAGGCATTCCTAGATGCGACACTTGTCGACTGAATAATTTGAAAGTTCGCTTTCATATCTGCTTTTTGCGCGATGTGTCTCTGAACTTTCCTTTTTTGTAGTGCGACAGGAATGTCCCTGTTTGCGATCAATGTCAAATGGATAATAATCCCAACTGCGTTTATTCGCCTAAACGGAGGAGTAAGACCTCCACCACAGAGACGCCTGTTGCGTCTATTGCACCAAAAGTCGATGCAGAAAATGACTCTCCATCATTGGTGCCTAGCTCTAGTGTGCCGTCGTCATCTACCCATGCAGAGAGCAGTAGCCGAGCGTCAGCATCCAGAACTGATGTCGCATCTCAGCAACGGTCCCAGCATTCGAACACATCTGTCTTTTATCACTCTCCATCATCGGTATCATTCCTCAAGAAGGATATGCCTGCGATGATCAAAAATCGTGTCCCCCTCCAACCATGGTCCCATCCAACCATCCTTCCGCTTCCACGCACCATCCTACAGGGACTTATGAAGGTCGATCCGGAACAAATGCCAGTAAAGATAAGGTTTGAAGAGGCATTGGACAACTTTCTCAACGGTCTCATACCGAACCTTCGCGATACAGCACCGATGTCGCCAGAAATGTATTCGGCAGTCGCCAACTTTTTGGCAGAGAAAGGAGTTACTAGGTTCGCAACTCATATCCGCGAATGGATAGCACACCATCATGTCCGTTCTGGATCGAACAAGTATAGCATACTTCTTATTCCTCGTGACATCGTTTTTCAGTCGGCCGACTGGGACGAGGATACCCTTCTTCGCCAATATAGAAATCACGCCGACGGAACTGGGACTGCACCGCTGCCTTCTAAAGATGCTGACGCGGGGCCCGACAAAGGGGATGGGGCCGTTGACTGGCGGAACGCTTTTGAACGTGTTCCCGTTCGAAGCCAAATGTGGGATATCTTGACATACACGCACCGCAATCATTCAGCATCGTATGACATGCTTCGAGAACTTCGAGGCTTATATTTTGTGAGTCGCCTCTTTGGTCCGGAAGCAATGCGTTGATGGTTCTAGGCAAATATAACCTGGCCAATGGTCGATATGTTCAATAGTCTCTGTCCGCATTGCGCTAGCAAGAACAAGACAGCATCTTCCATCCAAGCAAAGGGGGAGTCCGAGAGACAGTCAGAAATGGGGTAGAAGCATTGTAACTGTAATCATTGTGTATCTTTAAGACGTATCTATGGCTTTGTACGACCACAAACCATGTTCTACGGTACTAGCTCAAAGCTAGCAAATGCAAGGTCATACCCTCCAAACTCGTAGTTGATCTTGTCCGTCCTTTTGTATCTTCTAGGGGATATGCCGTTCGGTTGAATGCCGTTAACCTTGCTATGCTGCTGTTTGCCGACCGGTTCGCCGAGCGCAGTGCGAAACGCGTGTTGGGCAGCTTCGACAGGGCTCCTCTCTCCTACATCAACTTCATTCTCTTCGCAGGAAATGAAGAGGGTGAGGGTGAGCCTGCCGGGCTGGAAAATAGAAACGACACGCTGGATAAGCGTTTTCAAGTCAGGGATCGTGCGAGGATCGTCAGGTGATGGACGGAACGGAGGCAGCGGCACGTTGCATTCAAAACTGGCATAAGACCAGCCTTCTTCCGGGGTAACGTGAATGGTGTAATACCCCTCACCGGGGCTGTTTGGAGAGGTCATGAAGGATGTGTCTTCGCCCCACTTGATGAGTGCATTTGAGGAGTAACCACATGGAGAAAATGAATATGCATCAAGCGTGGTGAGATGTGGCGGAAAGATCTCGGTGATGCCTAAAGACTGGGACAAAGCCGCAGCGTGGATGGTCGGATCATCTGTAGGAGAAGAAAGGAAGAAGCGCTCGCGTGCTGAGGGCGAAAGGTCGCTCATGAGAATCTCTATGGTATAGTCGGAGAATTCAAGATCGCAGGGGGCATCGATGACCGGCGGTATAGATAGAGATGGAGAGACTTCCTCCTCTGGATTGGTGAGGTAGAGAAGCCAGTGATCACCGTTCACCTTTCCGACGGTATAGGCGGCGCCGTTGGCAAAGATATTGTCTAGAAATTCAACTTCATATTTCCAGTCGCGATGGGGACCATGCTGGCGATCCGGAAACATGAATGACTTGCGAGAATAGAAACAACGATAGACGGTGTGCAGGTCGGCATGGACTGCGGCAATCTCCAGGATACGGGGAAGCCCGAGAAGATTTAGGGTAGTACCGCATGTCTTCAAAATAAGACGGTGGGGGGAAACGAACAGAGAAGATTCGCTGGTAGTTTGACACTAAATGCGACGGCAAGGGCTTCATGGGAAGTGACGGTTACCTTAGCAGATAGGCGTCGAAGTCGGCGCCAGATACTATGCTGAGGACACTGCACTTGACGATGTCGAGCATGCCCTCCCACACTGCTCGTTCGACCTTTCTGAGGCCGATTTTACCATCCGTAGAACCGTTGGTGTTGGGCAGATGAGCTGGAGACGGTGCAAACCAGATCTCAAGGAGTTTTTCAGGGCCTTCAAAGGGAGCAGAGCCTGTGTGCTGTTCCATTCACTGGCAGATGCTATCGAGGAGGGGGATATAAATGATACTTTGCGACGAAAGGCTGTGGATGCATGAGATGAAGAAAAAAACTCGCCCAAAATTTCTTTTTGGAAAGCGAGCGGTGATATCCGACATTTATGGCACGTGACCAAAAGGATTGCCGGCGAGGCGACGTCGTTTGAGCCGACTCTACTTACCTGACTTTCATGTCCCGTCATATTTTCCGTCTACCTTTTCTGCGTGGCGTCGTACCCAGATTATCAGCCCCATTGCTCCCAGTTTCACGCCCCGGCCTCGTCCAGCATAGCCCTCGTGCATCGCATTCTCGTCTCTTTTCCCATTTTCCAGCAAGGCTTTCGTCGTCGCCTCATCCTTCGTCAGACTTGCCTCCAAATGCGACCCTTTCCCAACGATTGAAGCATCTCATCAAGTCCTACGGCTGGTACGCGCTTGGCGTCTATACCGTCCTCTCTGTCGTCGACTTTGGCGTCGCGTTTGCAGGCATTAATCTTATTGGTGCCCAGCAAGTCGCCCAATTTACAGCATCGGCAAAGGAAGCAGTCCTTAGTATTGTACATTCCCGGCCGCCAGAGCCTGGTCAGGAAGACATGGACTCCACTGTCAGGAGCGCTGAGCAGGGCGGAAACGAGGGTCTCTACGCAATGCTTTTGCTTGCATACACCATCCACAAAACCCTCTTCGTTCCTGTCCGCATTGGACTGACTGCCGGCTTGACGCCCAAATTGGTTGGTTGGCTGAGGCAAAGGGGATGGGCAGGCGGTGCTGGAACGAGACGAGCAGCGACCGAGATGAGGGACAGACTGCGAAGAAATAGCCGGTGATAGTGTAGATCCCATAAAGTGAGAATAATGCCTTTTCGTCCATGAATTCTGCTCATACATACACAACAGCTATTGTTACACAACTCAAAATTATAATACCTCATTTATTCCTGTTCGACGGGCACTTCACTTTCTGTTACTCGTTGTCAGATGTATGCTGTGGATAGTCGAGAACCGGCCCACCAAGCAAAATACCGCCCTTGACGAGCTCCTCCGCCTTTGGGCGCTGCTGCAAAGCATGATCGAGTTTGTCCTGTAGCATCCAGATGTAGTTGATGTATTGTTCAGAGCGCATATACGAACCTCGAGCTGTGATCTTTGTAGTTTCTCCTTGGCTGCTACAAGGGCAGGAGCAATGCCTTTGTCGTCTGGAAATCGGCATTCAGGTGGTGAGAGAAAGTCAATATATGAGATACGAACCCTTCAGTATATTACGCTCCACTAACTCGTTCTTGTCGGGGCGTTCGCTGAGGCGCTTCTCGAGGTTTTGCATCGCATCGGGGTCGAGAGAGGTCTGGCGAGTGTGCTGTGGTCGAGATGCTGCGTACGAATTACTGCCAGCTGCCTGCAGGACGACATAACGAGGACATACACATTATGGATAATGAACGTTCAAATACAAAGGCTGTAACTTTAGGGGACCGTGACCTCCGTGACAACCAATCTGATTACAAAAGCCGGAATCTATACACCCAGCCAAAAATCGCTACCAATCTCTTTAGTCTGACTCTTTACCAATTCTCGGACCTTCCGTGTCTGTTCCCGCTTTGTTTCCCGCTCTTCCTTGAAGGCAAGTATGAGTGTTCGAGCCTCGTCGATGTGCTCCTTGATACGTGAAACTTGTAGATCAACATCAGCGTCCAAGGCTTCCATTAAATCGAGGAATGATATGATTTCGTGGGGTGGAATGCGGGGTGAACACGAAAGCGGCAGCGCAGGAAGGGGTTTCTCTTGTTCGTTGAGACGCGTTACAGTGGAACAAAAACGCTTCGCAGAGGCACTGTAGGCTGTAGTTGATCTAGACAATAGTAACGACACGAGCTCTGAAGAATACGGCGACGAGAAGCGATCGACTGAGGATGTAGAAGACTGCGCTGACGAGGACGAAGAAAAAGAGCATAAGGAGGGCTGTTCGACGTAGTCATGTTGAGGAAACAGCGGTGAACAAGAGATGTCGAGAGTAATGGCAATCCCAGACATGATGATTGTTAGAGGTCAACCAAGCGCTATTTAGTTCCCGGTCTGGTGCCGGTCCTTTCCGATGGACGGCCGGTAATTGCCACACTCCCATTCGTCCACTCATCCATCTCGTCCGTCGATGTCGTTTGCAACGGCGGCGCGTCTTTCTCTAGCGGCGCCTCGCCGGGCCGCTCTGTCGCAAGTCAGAACATATTCTGATCACCACGAACATCATCATGAAGAGGACACTACTGTGTATCCCAAGGAAGGTTCGTGCTGCCGCGTATTCTATCTGGCAGCTGCCTGACTTGGTCCAGGATTCGGTGCAGGGTGGAGAAACGCTGTTCTCGGTGCTGTTGCCGTCGCTGTTGCCTACCAATTCGCTCCATCTCCAGGCGAAGATGTATTGCTTACTCGTTGGATGGCGGAACGACAGGCCCCCGTTAGACAGGACTTTGAGAGAAATCTCAATCACACTATCCTGACGCAAGAATTGTCGAACGAAAGGATATTTTTTGCCGAGGCAAAGCGTCCTGTCATCCACCGGTATCGATTCCCTCAGTGAGTTTTAATTCTCCATGATTGCAAACAGTTAGTCTAATGGACATGCAGGATGCTCGACAACGGTTCACCCTTCAATGTTCCAGTAGGGCTGACCAGCGATTTGAGCGCTGTCAAGGCGAAGCACAATTAGCGAGAGAGGCAGTAGAATTAGTACTGGACCTGTTACTGCTCTTTTGTATTAATTATGTCACGTGCCTCGTCGGTAGGTTGAAAAATAGTTCTCCAGACCAGGCGTCTTCAACGTTCCTTGTCGTCACTTTCGTTGCCGTCGTCGCGGTCGTCGTCAAGCTAGGCAACCGCGCCATCGTCGTGCGCAACGACAACGGTACTTAAATCCTGCCCGCCATGAACCTCCCTCGCCGCTGCCTTTTCCCTGTCCTCATCGCAAATGTCGTTTTAGCAGCATTCCCACTTGTCGATTTTGACCGTATGGGCAAAGTCGGCCTTGTAGGCACCTTTGCTGGCCTCGACTTCTTCCAAAACTCTTCTTCGACGCTTGATGCATCGACCGCTACCTTACTTTCCCGTTCTGACGACGGCGAGCTATCTATTCTTGCTGCCACCAATACAGGTGGCCGCATCATGGCCGGCTGCGTGCTCGACGGCGTCTTCTATTTCGGGGGTCTGTTTTCATCCATTGGCTCAACGTCTGCAGTCAATATCGCGTCGTATACTGCCTCGTCTAATCAATTTGCTGCCCTGGGTAGCAACGGACCCAACGGCGAAGTCGCCGCGGTGTTCTGTGATGCCAAGGACAAGAAGCTGTGGGCGGGAGGATCGTTCACATCGCCGGGCGCCTCTATCGCTATTTGGGATCCCAGTGCAAGCTCGTGGTCGGCGCCTTCGTTCAAGGGTGTTACTGGCGCCAATGCACGGGTCCTTTCAATTACCACCAATTCGTCCGAGTCCAGTCTTTTCTTCTCCGGCTCCTTCATTGCATCTTTTCAAGGAAATGGAACCACTGTCAAAAGCACAAACAACCCAAACGTTCCCTTCTCGGCGGGAGCCACCCCCTTTTCCTCATCTCTCGTTCCCATCCCTCTCCAGAATGCTGAGCTCGGCGGCTCTCCATCGTCCACGGATTCTGATTTCAGCAACATAACGAACATTTTGTGCCCCGCAGGTGTGGATGGCCCGGGAAACACTTGGTTTGCAGCAGACCAGAATACTGCTGTGATCACTGCCCGCACTTTCTCGTTCATTACTTCCGACGGTATTCGCCTAGGGAATACCTTCTTGGATAATCATGGTACTACAGGATTCAGGTATGAACACCTTATCTTGCCACTTTGGAATCTTCTGATTTTTTTTGTAGTGTCACTACCATTCCAGATAACAATGTGCGGTCACTGCGCTATCTAGATCCCACCACGAACGAGAACATTACCTGCACTGATCCGTGCCCACTATCCACGGATTCTTCTCTCCTCTACCAGGACTTTTTGTTCGAAGACAACAGTTTGTCTATCACCGGAGTACAAGTGAAGTTGTCAGAATGGACGGGTAGTGGCCCTGGGCTCCATATTTTCCAGCTACTCTCATCGGGTGCCTTTGCTTCTGCCGTCGATTCTGAGAATAGTCAATCGTGCTTCGCTCCAATCGCTTCCAATACTACTCGCACAGGCAATTGGCAAGTAAAGACCGCCAACACAAATATTCCAGGAACTACCCAGTCTATCCTAACGTCAACTGTTGACGTAGGAACTTCCGCAGCGAACGGACCAACTATAACATGGGACCCATATGTATCTGCATCTGGTCAATATGCGATGAATATGCTGGTCCCGGGATGTACCAACTTCCAAGACTGCGGCATGCGCACATCTGTTGAAGTCACTGTCTTCCCAGGTGACGGCTTGGAACCTCAGGTAACACAGGTTTCGCAGCAGAACAGTGACGATGCAGTTGTTCTCATATACAATGGTCCTATCATCCCATCATCCTCGAATTTCGTCACCACTGTAACTATGAAACTGTCCGATACCCCGGCTGGTAGCGGACAAGGAGGGCAGTATGAGTTGGTTGCTGATCGGATTGAATTGGTTCTTACGTCCGCCAATATCACCGCCAACTCCAATAGTTCCAGTTCAAATACCAGCTCAACAACATCAGGAACTAAGAATAGTTTCGGATTCTTTGAATGGCCGCTCAATTCTGACTCCACTAATGATGCAACGGCCATACTACCTAATTCGACAGAAACATCTTTAGAGGGTGTTGGTTTCGATGTTTTTACTGCTGTCGGAGGCACCAGCAGTTTGACCGCATCTAATTCCGCAATCGTGACCGTAGCTCATCATGCCTCCGGTTTATTCGTTGGCGGTAATTTTACGCTGTCATCTGGTAGCGCATCAGGGGCCAGAAATATAGCGGTGTATAGGAATTCGGAGCTCCTGGGACTGAATAGCGGAGGGTTGAATGGACCAGTTACGGCCTTCGTCCTGGTTGGGAACACCCTATACGTCGGGGGATCCTTTGATGATACAACGGCGACTGCTACTTCGGGGCTGTCTAACATTGCTGCATATGATGTTCAGACAGACCAGTGGAGTCATCTTGAAGGCGGGCTAAACGGCAAAGTTACTTCCTTGGGATATTCGAATGATCAAGTCCTAGTTGCCGGCGAATTTACCCAAACGATGTCCTCGGTTGGCGTTTCTGATGCCAGCGTCGGTGGATTTACTGTTTGGGACATTGCGAAGTCGTCATGGGTCAACAGCGGCGGCTTTATCGTTGGCGATCTATCCTTCGTCGGCAACGGTACAGGTTCGCAACAGTTCATATCAGGAAACGTTGCTGCTTCGCAAAAGTACGGTGCCAGCGGCATGGTGTTCTTGCAAAATAGCGACAGTGATACTCCGAAGGTGACACCGTTGGGTATAGAGCTCGATTCCAACGTGAACAGTTCATTGTCTTCTTCCTCGTCAGCAGCATCCAAGCGTCGCCGGGACCACCATGCCAGGAGTTCTCCTTGGATGTCTCATGCTGTGTTTTCGCGGTTCTGGTCCCGACAGTCGTCTTCATCCACCAATCTAACGTCGTTACCTACCCCTGTCTCAGCGCCTGCTCCATCCGTACTGGCGGGGGCCTTCTGGACGAATAGTACATCGTCAGTAGCGGTTGCCATCATTGGTGGAAACTTTTCTTTCACCGATGGAGGATCAGAGGCGTCTGCAGTCGCTATCTACGACTCCGATTCCGGATCTCTGAACAGTTTAAAGGGCTCTCAAATCAATGGCACAGTGCGAACGCTCCTCGTAGACGGTGATACACTTTTTATCGGCGGTCAATTTTCGATTCCAGGAACCAGTGTCAACGGTTTCGCTATCTACAATCTAGCTAACCAGGAATGGGACTTATCCGGTCTCCAAGGCTTCCAGGCGAGCTCTGGGACCGCCGTTACAGTGTACTCTATCACCACATCGTCGTCCAAGGATAACACCATCATCGTAGCAGGATCCTTTGCTCAAGCCGGATCCCTACCTTGCCAAGGTATATGTTCTATAGACACGACTTCCAAACAATGGAACGCATTGGGACCGGGCATTCAGGGCGAAGTGTCTTCAGTTTCATACGCTGGGGTGCGTGAAATTTGAAAAACATCTACGAGCGCAGTACTTATCTGCTAACAGAATAATGAGGAATTACTGGTTGCGGCAGGCTCTATTGCGCTCTCCGACAATACAGAAGCCAACGTCGTACAGTTCAGTTTCGAGAATTCATCGTGGACATCAGTCGGATCTGGAGCTGATATCCCCGGGCCTGTCACCGCGCTTGAAGTTAATTCGGCGAATTCGAGCAGCATCTTCGCAGCTGGGAAGTGAGTTATTCTCATTGCTTTCATATCTATCCACTCAACTCGTGGACTAGAACTTCTGATAGTGCATCATTTTTGGTTTTCTGGAACGGCCAGACCTGGAGCACTCTCCGTGCGGAATTTCTCTTTTTATCTCACAAGCACAAAATCTCAACTTTTCCTCAGCATCGACGTTTGAGAGTAGCACCGTCGTGACGCAGCTCACGATGGTCCCTCTGCAAGACACGCACTCCAGTTCGGGAATAATTGAATCTGACCGCATGTTGATGATATCTGGTTCTTTGGACGACCCCTCTTTTGGCAACGCCTCTTCTGCTCTATACGATGGGCAATCATATATACCTTACATCGTGTCGTCTTCAAACACAGGATCCACAGGCGCTGTGGCAGCATTATTCCATTCTTTCGCATCATTCAGTTTCACTCAACGCCGTAAGCGTCATGTTCATCTTTCTGTCTTATTCGCAGATCACTGACTGTCTGCAGATTTCTTGGCCACTGGCGTGGTCATCTTGATATCTATTGCAATTGCAGCCGGTGTTGTGTTTCTCCTGGCGCTGATAGGAATCCTGTGGACCCTTTTCTCTCGGCGCGACGAAAAGCTTAATAAACTCGATATTGTTGATGAGGATGACGATTCAACACATCATCGACCTTCATCCCTGCTCGAGCACATCAACGCAGCAACAAGAGCCACTGTACTAGGCGGCGCTGCATATGATCACTATGATGATAAGGAGGAAGAGAAGATCCTGCGTGATGCATCATCACCGGCACCCGATGCGGATCCTTTTGGTCCAGATGACAGCAATTATCTTCGAGCAGAGACTCCCTCTGATGCTGTAGGTGGACTCATGGGCGAAGATTCGAGTCGACCTGCACATGCACGATATTCCTTCGATGGAGCAGGCGAGGGAGAACTGCCCCTCTCTGCAGGCGCTGAGGTGGAGGTGCTAGATGATAGAGATGCTGCGTGAGTAACGGCCTTGTTCTATACTAATAGGATACTGATATTTATGAACAGCTGGTGGTATGCGCGTGATATACGAACTGGTCAGGAAGGGGTAGTACCAGCTGCGTATTTGTATTAGACCGCTCCTCGATTTCCGATCGTTCATTTGTCGCTTGCATTGTTATATATAATATATACCCCATCACGATTTCCTTTCATATTGACGGTTTACCGAATTTGCTACGCATTATTATAGTACCTAGTCTCTTTGGTTGTTTGGAGTGTAATTGAGTTAACGATGTTACGTTCATATCGGAGCCGGTATGTATGATCAGTGTTGAGTGTCGGAGTGCAGAGCAGTAAGTCCTTGAGTGAATGAAGGTGTAAGTAGTGGTTCACTGTGTTTTCGTGGTGAAAAGCGCGAGTTTTCACCGACTCATTGGGCAGCTAGCTGTTTGTAACTCGTCATCATCGAAATAACTGCCCTTCCCCTAGTTCGAATACTTTTTTTAATTTTGCAAGCATACTACTGATCAGATCAATTTGCAACAAGTACCGTCGGTAACAATCTCCAAGAGGTGTGTATCTAAGACCTCACTATACACCAGTCAGTCTAGAACGACGGTGGACTTGGTCGTGCGGTCTTACTCTAAAGGTAGGTGATGGTAAAATCTTGCTGCAAAGCATTGTAGGAACAGGTTATCTAATAGAAAGCGAAAAAAAGGATAACGGCAACAATGTCAGAATCACTATAAATGTGCAGTTAGTGAGGAACATCCAAAAGAGAAGAAATTTACTGACTTGGAGCACTGGAAGAGGAGGTCAGTAACGAATACATCTTAGAAATGAGATAGAACATACATGGGTCTCTGTAGTGTTTCTGGTGGTTGCCGATGAATCCAACTTTTGTCTTGAAATCTTCGCGCCGTTTCTGGTCTCTAAACTCCCGAACATGTCTGCCAGCCTCACGTGCCTCACCGCGATTTCTCGCTTTCACTACATCCGTACCGCTTCCAAACGCCCCGAATCCTCCCTTTCGTGGAACTAGCGCTGAATGTTTGTCCGCAAGCAATTGCCGCACAAGAGCCTTGCCGGAATTCGGATCCTCGTCTTTACGCTTTGAAAGAGAGGCAAAGGACTGGGCGTAGTACCTCCGCATTCTACGATGCCCTATGCGTGCACCTGAGGGCAGGACGAGCTCGTAATGAGAATCCCCGTAGGCTAGCTGATTATCAGGTAGATCTTCTGTGCTGTCGCTTTCTGACTCTGATTCTTCGACGACCTGATCTGCATCTTCAACGTCATCACCCTCGGCATCTTCCCATTCCTCGTCATCCTTCTTGCCCACTACACCGGAGTAAGAGCTAGTGAAATCATAGTAATCGGAGAACTCGAGCCGTTCTGTTTCGGTGTCGTACGCAATTTTACAATGTGCCTTGTCCTGCATGTGTTTTCGGATGGCCTCGAGAGTACGGAACTCTCGACCTTTGCCATTACAGTGGATACAAACGTTTCCAATGGCTATTTTCTCCCCGAGATAGTCGATCAAACCTGGCAAATCGACTAGATAGTCTGCGTCTGGGATAAAGAATGAGTGTGCAGAGGACATGTGAGTGAGATTGTTCTCCAATGAGTCTGTTTCCTCTGGGCAGAATAGACACTGCGTTTGCGATATCCGTGAACGAGCGGCAGCGATTTTTTCATCGATGGTTTGGTTGATTTCATCGTCCGAAGCGGCATCATCAACAGTGAGTGTTTTCGGAGGTGAGGATACTGGTGCAGGTTTAGGGATGTCTTGCTTTGTAGGAACGTTTTGGCTTGGGGCTTCTTTGGTAACGGATCGTAGCTCATTGTCCTTGTGTCGCTTAGAGTTCAAGTGGGATCGATAAGCATTCTCCGTGGAATAAGTTTTGCTATGAAGTAGATTGAAAAAATGGAATACTTGTGTCGTGAAGAAAAAACTTACCTGCAAACATCGCAACTAGACCCATTCAGAGACGACATCACAGCAGTCTCAGCCCTTCGCTCCAAAACCTTTTCATTGAAAACTGCAGCACTGACGGGAGGCAAAGAGGCAACACGACGCTTCATATTGTATCTGTGGTGGTCCGACCTGTAGTGGGTTCCTAATTTTCAGATGTGAGAGACAGTCCCAGAGATGAGAAAAGGGCGCCGACTTTGTTCCTCAGCGGAAAGGAATGCAATGGAACATGATATGCAGGTAAAGAGGGATTGCTGAGAGGAATCCATGATGAGCTAGTTGGTCGTGGTGTGCGGCAGAGGTTAATATTGGTCATTTTTTCAGGACAGGTTATTATTATATATATACGTATTTCAATGACTCATCACAGGCGCTGAATCAGGATGGTCGTGTCATCCATCCACCGGTCTGTGCGTTCTACTGTCATCATTTGAGATACCTTCTCCTCGTCTGTACCACCTAGGCCCTCTCGCAGGAGACGTAAGGCTGCATTAGTGCCCTCGGTCCAGACGGTAGGCCCAATTATCTCTAACCACCGTCTTCCAAGTGCCGCAATATCCAGGGTACCACCGTCTCGGCTTTCACCCTCGAAAAGATCCATTAATCCGTCTGTGCACATCACGAGGCAGCCTCTGCTGTTTGGTTTAAGCGTGAGGTGTCTAACGTCCGCTATGTTGGATACATATGGAGGGGTGAAACTCCGTTTTATGAATTGCTCGACGGACTGTTGAGTACGGAAGCCAGGAACTGCGTTCAAGAACACGCAGTTCAGTGTACACCCTGGGCAGTTTGAACTCATGGTCACCCAGAGCTGAAAGCGCCGGAATCAGTTAACTTTCGTCGACAGAGTATTTTGTGAACTTACCTCGTGTGACAGCAATGGCTCCGAGAACCCTATTCCTCAGTACGCATTCAGGTTCATCTGGGTGCTCTCGCTTGATTCTCTCCACTTCGCTGCTTTCGGTACCATTGTGGTTAGAGCTCAAGAGAACAGCATCCCAGGCCCCGGACTCGTTTTGCCTGCCGTAAACTTATTACAGGTGAAATAGAAGTCGCTGCGAAAAACAACAACATACCTGCTTGGCAGTCCCCCAAGCTTGCAACCCAGAGGTTTGTCTTGCTGGGATCCACAAGGGAGACCAGGACAGTAGTCCCCCTCATGCAATGCAGCACCTTCTGGATTTTCTGCCCACCCCGATCTGAGTCATTGATAATGTCCTTGATGGCAGCATCAGAAAGTGTGTCTAATGCTTGAGGATCTGGAAATATCTCGAGGAGGTCATGCGCAATCGTATTGTCTAGTGACGATATAGCATTGACCATCACGTCCGAGATAGACTCCGAAGTATAATCTTTGTGGTTTTCCAGGAAACCTTGAATATGCTGCTTCATGATAGAAGGTAACATTTCGACGGCGTAGTCGGCAGTCTCTTCCCCAGCATGTCCTGGGGGCTTGTCAGTGCGCTGGATATAGCTAAAGGGGAGCTTGGCAGTTACCATCGAAGATGGCATGGAAGCGCCAAATACCAGTAGAGAGATTCCAATCCTGTACGACATATCGATCCTGACTGTAGCACTCTGGGTTGGGGGACGGCTGGAAGGAGACCGAGTCCGTCGAGCCATGGAAAGTTGCAGAAGCTAAACGAGCGAGCTCGTTGGAGAGATCTGGTTCACAAAGTAAGGTATACATCCAGCGAGCACCATCTTCAGGATAACCGAGATCAGTTGCGCGTTTCATTGTTGCTGACATTGAATTATTTCCGAGGACTATGTACTTATAGTTCGCGCCTAGGGCTAAAGGCACCTACACGGGATGGATACTTCTTATGCTGGGTAGAAGGCAGGGGGGAGGGATGATAGGTCCTAGGACACCTTACAGCCACAGAATAACGGAAACGAGCTTAATGGGGAGTCGGAACTCGTGCTATCGCGGCGGTGGCAGTGCATCTCGAACGCGGGCACGTGATGTTTAGTGTCACGCTTGCTGTCATCATTTTGCACCTTGTACTTGAACCAATACCTTCAATGGCCCGACAGGTCAGTATTTCCTTTCTGCCGGCAACTATGTCTGACATTTTTTAGGTTGTGTCTGCAAGCGATGTCAAGCTTCGTATCGAGTCCATCGTTCCTCGTCTCACCCTTATCGAAACGGAGGAGTCGTGGGACACCATTGCCACCTCGATAAAAACCCTTTCTCAAATATGCCAGGACGGTGGTTGTGATTATCCAGAGACACTAATCCCCTCTCTACGGTCGCTGTCCACTCCAATTACTGGCGCTATCAAATCCGAACGAACACGGCTGTCAGGCGTGGCCATCGATTGCATCACAGAACTGGCGACGGGTCTTGGCACGTCCTTTGAACCCCTTCTTCCTATATTCTTTCCCACCCTGCTTTCAGTCTGTGCACGTTCAAACAAAGTATTTGTGACCCGCGCTCGAGCTTGCATACTCCTCATCATCGAGTCGACGCAACTACCTTCAATTCTACCCTACTTCGTTCATTCCGTTAAGGACAAGTCAACATCACTGAGGCTGGTTGCCGCAGAAGGTGTCTTGATGTGCCTGAATTGCCTTAACCCGCCAGATCTGGAGAAGGAGGTCCGAGCAAGAGAAGTCGAAAATATGATTAAAGCAACAACAAGGGATGCAAACGCCGATGTCAGGAAAACTGGTAGAAAGCTTTTTGAGGCTTTTAAGGTTTTATTTCCTGATAGAGTGGACAAGTATGCAAATCATCCACTGCCAGTCACTACGTTAATGACGATGTTTGTTCTAGTTTCATCGCTCCCCTTACACCAACCATTAAGAAATATCTGGACATTGCCCCCAAAAAATTACCGCCTCCCCCATCACTGCAAGTGTCGACCTCTAGCAATACAAAGAGTCACATGTCGCGTTCTACATCCGCCCTTCCATCTTCATCTGCCGTCGTTACTTTGCCGTCCAAGGCATCCAAATCGACTGCGTCACGACCCGCGCCCACGTTTGTTCATTCGGCATCATCAAGTCGAGCAAGTTCTCGCTCTCGCACCGCTCCAAACGACAAGAAATCACCCACTCCGTCAGGCCCTAAGAAGGGGGGCATGCCGCCGCCAGATACCATTCCTACAAGACCCGCGCAGCTTCTACGACATGCAGGTCCACCTTTGAAATCTACTTCAGCCTCATTATCCAGCAACGACAAGAGACCCACGCCACCGTTGCGCCCTGGTATGGCGGCCTTCCGACCTGCAACAAATCCTAAATCTGCACCAGCCCCTGCACATCCGGATGGTACCGTTACTCGCGGGCCTCGGCGGGAAGTTGGTCCTTCACAACATGCGCCAGTGCCAAGCAATCGGGTTCAGCGCGCACCATTACCACCTCCAAGCAAAGTACGCGCCGACGAGTCTGACAATGCCAGATCAACAAGAAGCGTTCGATCTGTTCAGCAGTCAACTACAGGTCAAACGGCTCGGCCTGCTTCCAATGGTAGGCCCAAGATCATCATTGGCCAAAAGCCAGAATTGCCTCAATTGACTATCAAACCGTCATACGCCGACAACAAAGTAAAGGTAAAGCCTCCAGTGAAACCTGTGGCCAAATCAGAAGCATCATCTTCCAGTAAACGACCGCCTGTGACTCAGAAGAAACCAGAGAAAGTAGCAGTTATTGCGAAGCCAACATGGGGTAGCCGACCTACGAAACCATCAGTCCCCAAGCATCCTCCTCGCAGTAGAAGCGTGCCTGTGCGTTCTCGGACAACGACGCCGTCATCCGCGATACCGGAAGCATCGTCATCGAATGAGGCAAAGGATGTTGTGGAGGAAGCTGCTGGCGACTCGGCGAAGGATGTCGAGGACAAGGTACAGGGCGATGTGGAGGGTGCCGGCGACATCGCGGAACATGTACAAGAAGACCAGGGCCATGACTCAGAGCCACATCCAACACCCTCCGTTCCATCTGACCACGACGAAACACCTAAAGAGGAAGAAGAGGTTTCTGACAGTTCAGACAAGACTGTGACAGCTGAAGAAGTAACGGATACTCTCAACATTATCTCACCGCAAGTTGTTGTTGCAAAACCGTCCCCGCTTCCAGTGGATACTCCTGTCACACCGCCGGCAAGTCAAGGAGAAAGTTGGCCAAGGCCGCAGAAAACTCCCATCTCGGCTTTGCTGTCTTCTATTGAGCAAGGGTTCCTGCTTACGCCAGCATCACCCTTGTCTCCACCAATATCGTATCTAAACTACGGTCGGGGGATGAACGGTGCAACCAGTCTGACGACACCGTTCCCTCTGCAACCCAAGATGCTGTTTGGTATTTCTGCAAATTCTGGATCGGATAAATTCGTGCAACCTTGGCCGGTAGATAGGCAACGATTAATGGTTGCCGAGGGCGAGAATGGAGGCAGGTAGCGGGTTATTGTATGCACTCACGTACTTAATTTAAGTAGCTTCATATACGTATTCAATATTGAACGGATGTTATTTTTGCTGAGCTGGGATAGACAAATTGGCAACGGTGTCAACCCAAACAAGAGACTGGCAATATGAGATATACGGAAACGGCAAGTGTTGACAAACATACCTCTAGTGCGAAAGATATTTCCTGTGCTTCGCTCTCCGCCTGGCTAATATCTTCCTTCCTCCTCGCGACTTGAGCCGTGCCAGAAAACCGTGTCTACGCTTCCTCTTTCTTTGCGACGGTTGATATTCAACGCCCATCTGGGTGAAACGAAGCTGCTGCAAGGATGCTAGGATAGGTGAAGGGTGGGCGAAGGACTGCGCGAGGAAGGGACTGGCTGTGGCGATGGATAGTACGGGAGCATTTTGGTGTTGAAAACTGCGAGGCCGTATAGCAGAAAGCACGGCAGAGAGAGGAGGAGGACGCGCCAGCAGTCGTAGGAGGCCGGGAGGTACTCGAGGCATTGAACCAACAATTAATTTCAACGACAAGAAAGAAAATTAAAAAATAATCAAGCGCACGTGATTAGGTCGAGTCAATGCGACTTCGACCACCATCGATCCGTATCGTCTACCACCACCTCTCCTCGTACCGGCGCTGCGTCCATACCATGTCTTCCCAGCCGCAAGACGGTCCGTGGACCGCTGTCAGAGTTCGCGACGAGTTCTTCAATTTCTTCCGGTCCAAGGAACACACTTTCGTGCCGTCTTCACCGACCATTCCATTCGATGATCCCACTTTGCTCTTTGCCAATGCCGGAATGAACCAGGTGTGCATTCTGACAGTGCCATTTGCTTACTGTCTGACCCCGCCCCAGTACAAGTCCATTTTTCTCGGCACGGTCGATCCGCATTCAGAGATGTCCAAATTGAAACGCGCGTTTAATACCCAAAAGGTCGTTTCTAGGCTTATCTAGAACCTGCAGCATGTTCTGATTCTGTCTTAGTGCATAAGAGCAGGAGGGAAACACAACGGTACGTCGTCGCCACCTCGCCTTTTGTCCTTCTCATGCTTTGCAGATCTTGACGATGTCGGCAAGGATTCATATCACCATACATTCTTTGAAATGCTTGGCAATTGGTCTTTTGGGGATTACTTCAAGGTATGCACCGCATCTATTTCTTACCTTTCGCTGAACATTTCTTTTAGAAAGAGGCCATAGCGTACTCTTGGGAGCTCCTGACTGAGGTTTACAAACTCCCAAAGGACCGCCTATACGTGACTTACTTTGAGGGAGATCCCAAAAACAATCTCGAAGCTGATTTGGAGGCAAAGGAATACTGGTTAACCCAAGGTGTACCAGAAGATCATATTCTTCCAGGAAACGCCAAAGACAACTTTTGGGGTATGCATCTCCGCGCCCTTGTTGTGATGATAGCTCATCTATCTTGCAGAAATGGGTGCTACTGGGCCGTGCGGACCGTGCAGGTGTGTATAATGTAGTTTATACTACCTGATGCTCATTTCCCTGCAGTGAAATTCACTTTGACCGAATAGGCGGCCGGAACGCCGCAAGTCTGGTTAATCAAGATGATCCCGACGTCCTTGAGATATGGAACAACGTTTTCATCCAGTTCAATCGCGAAGATGATGGATTCCCTCAAATCGCTCCCATCCAAGCATGTCGATACAGGGATGGGTTTCGAACGGCTTGTATCCATTGTCCAGGACAAACGCTCAAATTACGATACGGATGTTTTTACACCGATATTTGCCAAAGTGCAGGAGCTCACGGGAGTACGCCCGTATGAAGGTAGATTTGGAGACGAGGATGCGGACGGTATCGACACTGCCTACCGGGTAGTCGCAGACCATGTCAGGACCCTCACGTTTGCTCTCAGCGACGGAGGTGTCCCAAACAAGGATGGGCGCGGGTACGTACTTCGACGAATCCTACGCCGGGGAGCACGGTATGCTCGAAAGAAACTCGGTGTGACTATCGGATCCTTCTTTTCGTCCTTGATGCCTGTTATTGTTGAGACCATGGTACGATTCACCCTGCTGAAGCCCTTTTCCGTCTTATCCTGGCTTTTAGGGTCACACGTTTCCCGAAATAACCCGGAAGGTTGCGGAAATCAAGGAAATCCTTGACGAAGAAGAAGAATCGTTCTCACGGACTCTTGACCGCGGAGAAAAGCTGTTTGAACAATATGCTGCGCGCGCAAGAGAACAAGGAGCAAAGGAGTTGAACGGAAAGGATGTGTGGCGGTTATACGATACGTTTGGTTTCCCTGTGGACCTCACGCGTTTGATGGCAGAGGAACTTGGCCTTGGGGTGAATGACGCCGAGTTTGAAGAAGCCCAGGCACATTCAAAGGAGGCAAGTAAGGCGTCGGGGAAGACGGAAAGCAAAGTCCAGGTAAAGTTGGACGTACACGATATTGCCTCCCTCGAAAAAATGGACGCAGTACCTAAAACTGACGACTCTGCGAAATTTGGTATGTGGTGTCTGACCGTTTCTTATCGAATTAACAGCTATCTAGGTATTGGAAATATCGACGCATCGATAAAAGCCATATTCTACGACAAGTCATTTGCCGCATCGACAGAATCGATACCACACGATGCGTATTTTGGTTTGCTTCTGGACAAGACGAGTTTCTATGCAGAGGCGGGAGGTCAAGAATATGACACTGGGAACATTGTGATTGATGGGGTGGCTGATTTTGAGGTCACTGACGTGCAGGTTTACAACGGTTATGTTCTGCACACGGGTCGGCTGAAATATGGAAATCTCAAAGTGGACGATGTGGTGGTATCGTCGTACGATGAAGTGAGTGAGGCTGGTTGTGGATTGTTTTGGTTCTAAGTAGTATACAGCTTCGTCGTTGGCCGCTGCGGAACAACCACACGGCGACTCACATCCTCAATTTCTGCCTACGCGAAGTTCTCGGCGACCATATTGACCAAAAAGGGTCACTGGTCGCGCAGACAAAACTTCGTTTCGATTTTTCGCATAAAGCGTCGATTGGTGTCCCCGAGCTGACCAAAATCGAGGAAATGTCCGTGGACTGGATCAAGCGGAATGTAAAGGTTTTCAGTAAAGAGGTGGATCTACGGAATGCGCAAAGAATCCCGGGTCTTCGTGCGGTCTTTGGTGAGACGTATCCTGATCCTGTGAGGGTGGTGACATTAGGGTACGACGCGGATGAAATTGCGCGGGACATTGAGAATCCCAAGTGGCGGAGTACAAGTGTTGAATTCTGCGGTGGAACGTGAGCAAGCTTTCTATGATGCATAAGCACTGATTTAGATGGCGGGTAGACATGTGGCGAAGACGGGGGATATCAAGGACTTTGTGATCCTGGAAGAGTCTGGAATCGCAAAGGGGATACGTCGAATTATCGCCGTCACGGGACACGAAGCGGCAGATGTCAGTCGTCTCGCTGCGGATTTCAAGGCGAGGTTGGATCAGCTGGAGCAGATTTCGGGAAAAGAAAAGGATGTGGGGATGAAAGCTCTGGGGGTGGTGCGTATGCGTCGGGCGATGGGTGCTCATGCTGATTTTTAAATGCAGGAACTGGGTCAAACTGATATCTCTGCGATCAAGAAGGCTGAGCTAAAGGAACGACTTGCTGTGATGCGGAAAGCATTCGACAAGCAGATCAGGGAGAAGGAGACTGCGCTGAACAAGGAGGTACGGGATGTGGTTGGGACATGGTTCAGTGCTGACTGCTGTCGTTAGGCGGTTGACCGGGTGCAGCAGCATTTCAAGGGTGGAGCGTCGTCGTACATTGCAGTCCTTGAGGTGAACGGCAGTTCAAAGGTGAGGAGTGCTCGATTTGGATGTGTGCAGGGCTCATACGGTTAAAGATCCTTCAAAATGTTGTTTTGCAAGGGCGAAAACTGGGGAAAGCGGTGTATGTGTTTAGTGTTGACGAGGAAGGAGGCAAGGTTGGGCATGTGAACCATGTTCCGCCGTCGTTGAAGGAAAAGGGCGCAGACGCACGGACGTGGGCGTCAAAGGTTGGGGAGGTGCTTGGTGGAAAGGTAAGTGAACTGGCTTGTGTGTGCGCCGATATTGAACTGTTTCCAGGCTGGTGGGAAGGAGGATTCTGCGCAAGGTGTAGGGGCGGATGTGTCGCGAGTGAAGGAAGCAGTCGCGGTTGCTGAAGGGTATTTATCGGCATACTTGTAATAATGTATAATTAGAAATGGTGTCACGCATCACACGTTATTGGGCCAAACAAAGCACGCAAAGGAACTCTTTCTGCAGGAAAATACGGACGACGTCCAGGAAGACCTATTCTACGTCTAGGTGAGTGTATTTCTACATGGCAAGGGATGCCGGGTGTGGTGCGTGGACGTGCACGCGTTTGAACGGGGGGAAACGGTGGATTTGGAGCTGGATGCAGGGTGTGCGGTCAGGATGTACTTGAGCTGACATTTGTTGTGCAGGCAAAATGTCTCTCGTTGTTCCCGAGGCTCACCAGCAATTCCAAGTGGGTGGTTTGTTGCAATGTTGGGAGCTGGCTAACATGGAGGGCAGCACATTCTTCGATTGTTGAACACCAACGTCGATGGAAAGCGCAAAATCATGTACGCGCTGACTGAAATCAAGGGTGTTGGACGGCGATACTCCAACTTGGTGTGCAAAAAGGCTGATGTTGATCTCAACAAGCGGTGAGTACAGGTGCTGTCCGTCTAAACTGTATCTGACTGGAGCAGGGCGGGAGAGCTGAACTCTGACGAGTTGGAGCGAATTGTGACGATCATCCAAAACCCGACGCAGTTCAAGATCCCCACGTGGTTCCTGAACAGACAAAAGGACATTGTGGACGGCAAAAACTCGCAGATTCTGTCGAACGGGGTGGACTCGAAGCTGCGTGATGACCTTGAGCGGCTGAAGAAGATCAGGGCTCATCGTGGACTGCGACACTACTGGGGTCTGCGTGTCCGTGGACAGCACACCAAGACGACTGGTGAGTGCGCTCATGTTGGGAGAATGCAACTAATGGATTTCAGGGCGCCGTGGCAAGACTGTTGGTGTGTCGAAGAAGCGTGGTTAGATAGTATTGTTAATACATATGTGCACGTGACTACTAGAAGATTCGCGCAAGTTGCTGTGAAAGAATAAGATGGCGTGTGTGCGGCATCCATGGACGACTGGCCCCGCCATGAAACGCAGGCACGAAGACGAGTCTCTGCCGTCCCCTAAACGTCCGCGCTGCAACCTCGAACACACCCTCTCCAACCTCTCCCTCAACTCTGCCGCCCCGCCCGCGCCACGCTCCCCGCCGCCTGCCATCGACGCGCAGCAGCCCGCACAGCCCGTCGAGGACGTCAAGATGCGGCGGTCAACGTGGTACGAGCCTGAGCCAGACCGTAAGCGCCCCCGTGTCCTGCCTGCGCGCGTGCTGACTGCTCCACAGGCATCGTTGTCACCGACCTCGACTCGTCCGACGACGACGACGACGGGCAGGACACCGCGCTGTCGATATCCCCCGCGCTCATCGACCACATCCGCTCCCGCCAGCTGGTGTCCGCGCTCCCCACCCCCGCCACGCACGCCCTTGTCCTGTACCGGCCGCTGCCTGGCCCCACCCCCCAAAAAGAGCAGGCACAACCACAGCCAGAGCCAGAGCCGCCCAGGGACGACGACGCAATGGACGTGGAATACTGATATTTGTACAATCTACACTAATATACAAAACTGATCTAACTGCCCCCTCCGTTGTACTCGTCTGACCGTGGCTGCATCGGCGTGTTCAGCTGAGCATACAGCCCCTGATAGTTGATCTGCGAATGTCGGTGTCGCGCGTGAGCATGTGGGTGAGGGACGTGGTGCATCTGCGACGTCGCTGGGTACGGTGAAGTCAGCGTAATCGACGACCCCTGCCCCGTCCCCATTCCCGGGGCTGACCGCATCTGAGGGTACATTGGCGCCGCCATCTTGTTTTGCGTCTGGCCCAGGTTCATGTTCATCGCTTGCACCGTCTGCCCGTATGGCATGTTCATCATTCCCATCGACTCTGCAGACAGGTATGTTTCTGTCTGGTTGGTGTTTATCATGCGCGACGAGTGGTGGTGGTGAGCAGCATGTGGTTGCTGTTGTGGTTGTTGTTGTTGCTGCTGGCGAGCAAGAGGCGGGACCATCTGGTGCTGCTGAGACGCCTGTTTTGGAGGCAGCTGCGGCGACGGGTGATCCTGCTGCATGGGCGATCCATCATCCCCCTCGTCGTCTTCCTCAACCACCGCCGACGACGGCCCAGCCTCTGCGACCCCATCGTCTCCATTCACCGCCTTTTGAGCAGCAATCTCCTCGGCAGTCAGAAATCGGCCCCCTGGTCCCCGCGGTCGTCGCATCGCATGCTTGTGGCGCGACTCGTGGAGATAAGGCTCAACCAACCATCAGCATCCCAAAAAAACACAAAAAAAACGACGCGTACCTTTCGTTGACGAGACAGACGATGAACCTCGTCCAATCGCGCACGGGCCACCCGACGTTTCAGAATACGGAAATATTGCTTGGCATTCACATAGAGCGGCTCATCGTCTACGCTGTTCTCCAGTCCATCCGTGATGTGCTGCTGGAACGATTGGTACACAGCATTCGACCCGTGTGAGTTGTCCAGCGAAGGCCCAGCGTTCAGCTGCCCCTCGATTTCGCTCTCCAGCCCCCCTTCAATCGGCGCGCTGTTTTCCCAATTTTGGAGAGGATACGCGCCAGGAAAGAGCTGATCGACGACGTGCTCCTCCATCGACATGATTGGCTGCGAGCGGAGGGCGGTGATTGGACGTGCCCGTTAGGTAACATTGTGTAATGTAATCACGTGTTATATACATCATGTGCCCAGCCCCGCCATCTCCTCTTTCACAATCTTCTCGCCTAGTAGCTTGATTTTCTCATCTGTCGCCGGAACCGCTGCCCTAGCTGCACCAAGAGGTAGCCGTTCCCACGTCGTAGTTCGCATACCTACACCTCCCATATTGTGCCGTTGTAGATACAGAATCCATCGTCGCACCACCTCTTCATCAGCGTCCCATGCCTTGATCATTCGTTTATGCACCCTGCGCTCAAAGTTCTCCTGCGACTTTTTATACGCAAACGGACTCCGAGGCACAGTCCACATTGACCGCTGCGTCGGCAGCATCACCACCCGTGACACAGGTATCGCGAGCGACGACGCCGCATGCGACGCGAAATGCGTAAACAGGTCCAGCAGACGCGGAAAGTGTGAACGGAACTGAATCGAGGCCACCGGTATCGAATGCGTGTGTGGATGGTAGTACGGTAGATGGAAGCCCCGCCCGTGAACTAGTGCAGAGGCGTACTCGCGTTCAGTGAAATCACTGCCAAGCGAGGCGGCAGATATTGGCAGCATTTTCGCCTCCTCGTCCACACTCTTGAGTTCCGCCTCGAGTGCTTTCCGGCCAGGTCGAATACGGCCTTGACTCTGCAGTAGCCGTCGTCCAGTATTGAACATTTCCTTTGCATTCTGTGCTGGTCTGTATACGAATGAGTCGATACTTTCGATTTGGTAAAGGAAAGGCGCACAAGGAAGGAGATTTGAACTCGGAGCCTGTGTCAGTCAGACCAGACGCTTCAAATTCCCTGCGATAGACAGTTGGCAGAGGCAAAGAAAAAGATAGGATACATACTTTGCTAGAATTTCTTCCATTTTCTTGTCTAGTTCCTCCTTGGAATCAGCCAATGGGAGAGCATCGTTTTCCGGCACCCTGCTGCTGATCAGCACTTGGACTACGCGTCTCGCAGAGCTTACTTTGCATCAGTAGAATTGAGTCTTCCGGACAGCAGGGAGGCATGGACGCCGTATACGGCGAAGAGGCAGCCTCAACATCATTGGAAGAAGGACAAGCCGGAAAAGGCAACACATCCAAACATTTTCTCTCTTCTTCACTCATCATGCTTCGCCTCAACATTAGCCAAAAAACTCGGCAAGGAACAAGAATGTCAGCGAAGAAGAGATTGAGATACCAGTTGCACTGGCCTGTCCTCAGACGACGACGACTCTTCAGACGAAGACGAGCCCGAGGCGGAGCCTGTAGACGTCGAAAAACTTCCTACCTATTGCCAAGGACGACGCCAATGTGAAACGACGACTAGAAAAAGCAAAGCGGTCACCCGTGCGCCCTCCGTTCCTCCATCTTCCTCTTGACCTGATTTTTTTTGCAGTCGGACGACCGAGGCTGTATTATACCTAGGCAGAATACCCCACGGCTTCTACGAAGACCAGATGAAGGCCTACTTTTCACAGTTTGGCAACGTCACTCGTATACGTGTCTCGAGAAACAAAACGGTGCGGTCCTAGCTACTCTTTGCTTGCAGGGAAGGCTCATCCGATGGTAGACGGGCCGCTTCGAAACATTATGGATTCATCGAGTTCGACTCTGCATCCGTCGCGCAGATCGTTGCAGAGACGATGGACAACTACCTCCTCATGGGCCACATCCTGCGGTGCAAGCTCATACCCAAGGAGGAAGTGCATCCCCAGCTCTGGGTGGGGAGCAACCGCAAGTGGAGAGTGGTTCCTGTGGATCGTGTCGTTCGAGTGGAGCACAACAGAGTGCGTTCGTGTCTGCTTGCTGCTGGTACGCTTACTGACCCATCCTGTTCAGCCCCGTACCGTCGAGGAGCAGCAAAAGGCGTCCAAACGGACTGTTGAAGAGGCAAAACGAGCGGAAACGCAAGCTCGAGGCGGCAGGCATCCAGTATGAGTTTCGATGCAGTCGCATATGTGAGTCTGACGTGCCTGTGGCCATTGGCAGTACCTGATTTTCGATCCAGAAAAAACCAGTCAAGGCTTCATAGTTCTACACGGTGTATTGCGATATAATATACAGTCTTGAGAGCAGAGTTCAATCATCCTGGGGATCTAAATCCGTGCACACTTTTTCACCTTCTGTGGGTGGAACGTCGGTCGTGTTGTGCGCTCAGCGAGCGACAGATAACTCACCGTAGTACGCCTCTTTCACGAGACCTATTGTCTTGATGTGTTTTGCTTCACATGCTTGAATCGAAGCCTGTAGCGCCAACCGTCGTTTCTCAGCTATTTTCTGCACTGAAAACTCAGTATATGCTGGGTGGGAAATGATGTTTTTACGAACGGCTATTGATTGCTGATCTTGGTGGAGACTACTCCACAAGGCCCGTATCTCGTCTTCTGTCGATGCATATTCCAGGGTAAATCGCTGGAATTCCTCGTTGCTAAAGGAGTTGCATCAGTGTGGGCATGAATATTCGTCCACGGTACATACACTGCCTGATACGTAGATTGAATGCTTGCCGACGCGTTTGTGATCTATGGCGGCGATGAACAGTAAGAAACAAGCTCGACGCCAAGCATACCTCTTTCAGAAGATACTTTTGCCCAGCAGCAAGAAACTTCTTTTCCGTTTCCTTCTTTTTCTTTTCCTTGGCGGCTACGAAACGCGTTATATATCAGTGTACGTCTAGCTGGAGGAGACCGACCAAAGACGCGTTCGGCGAGAGCCTGCTGAAGCCTGAGATACGGTGAGATTAATAGAATTGCGACCTGGATATGACGTACATTTGGTCATCGCTGCCTTGCGATGCTAGAAAGCTGAACCCGTCGCCGTTGTCTTGATTTTTGGCTTTCGTGCGGGCCATGGTACGGAAGGAAGGGTGAAATAATTAATTAAATAATTAGCCGCGTCCGACGTCGATCATCGGGACGGACGACCCGCCTTTTTTTTACGACCACCATCTGCGAACGGCAACAGGCCACCGTCGTCCAAAGTAAGGGTACCCGTGCGCCTTCGAATATACGTGCTTATTATTCTATGCAGAATGCTCGTCCTATTTGGATCGTCCTCTATTTCTGTCCAGAAGAGAGATATTTTACTCCGTGCGATCCAGGCAATAGTTCCTACCATCGCCTCTGTTGATGCCGTGTGGTTGCACATCGTCAAATGCAGCTCCGGCTCAGCCGAGTCCGAACTGTCTGATCTCCAATCTGCGTCTAGGAAGAACCTGGATCACCTCTTGACTTATGGCGATAATGTTCAATTAGCCGGGACAGATTTCACATCTGACAATGTCGTCTACGTGCTTCCACGGATGGGGTCCATCTCACCGTGGTCAAGCAAGGCGACGGATATTTCTATCATTTGCGACTTGGGAGAACGCGTAGAAAGGCTGGAACGGGGTGTTGCCTACGCTTTTGGGGGCAAGGTCCTTTCCAACGACCAAGTTGAAGCCATCTCCCATCTGCTTCATGACCGCATGACACAGGCCGTGTATCAGCAACTCCCTTCCGAAGACGCCATATTTTCGCACAACGAGCCTAAACTCCTACGTATGGTCGACCTGTCGGGTCCCTCCCCCAAGGATATCTTCGCACAGGCAAATAAGGATTTGGGTCTCGCATTATCTCCAGATGAGATTACTTATCTGCTGGACGCCTACACCTCTATCAACCGCAGTCCCACAGATGCCGAGCTCTTCATGTTCGCTCAGGTCAACTCTGAACATTGTCGCCATAAAATATTCAATGCGTCATGGACTATCGATGGCGTCCCTCAGCCGCACACCCTTTTCCAGATGATCCGCAATACCGAGAAAGTATCCAACAAGGGCACGTTATCGGCATACTCGGATAATGCTGCTGTTTTAGAGGGCCCCCCTGCACCGCGATTCTCCCCTCACAAGAGTCTATACACTTCCCAACTGGAAGACATGCATATTCTTGTCAAAGTCGAGACGCACAACCACCCCACTGCGGTTTCTCCGTATCCCGGCGCTGCCACCGGTTCTGGAGGCGAGATCCGTGATGAGGGCGCCGTCGGACGTGGCTCGAAGCCGAAAGCTGGAATGGCCGGCTTTACGGTTTCCAATCTTCTTATCCCGGGTTTCGAGCAGCCTTGGGAAACGGATGTCGGGCGTCCAGGGCACATTTCCTCCGCTCTGGATATCATGATCGATGCGCCGCTCGGTGCCAGTGCCTTCAACAACGAGTTTGGGCGCCCAGCGTTGGCGGGGTACTTTCGTACCTTCTGTGAGCGAGTCGGCGGGGAGGTGAGGGGTTATCATAAACCGATCATGATTGCTGGTGGCTACGGCAATGTGCGACCTCAGAACGTGTATAAGGGAAAGATTAGCGAGGGCGCAAAGATTGTGGTCCTCGGCGGTCCTGGACTGTTGATTGGTCTTGGAGGAGGAGCAGCGTCAAGTCAGATCTCAGGGGCGAGCTCAGCTGAGCTCGACTTTGCGAGTGTGCAGAGGGACAATGCAGAGATGCAGAGACGGTGCCAACAGGTCATTGATGCGTGTGCTGGGGCGGGCGACCTAATCGAGAGCATCCACGATGTTGGAGCAGGCGGTCTGTCGAATGCTCTACCCGAACTGGTCCACGATTCTGGTATGGGTGCGATCTTTGAGATACGGGATGTTCCAGTGGCGGACGCGTCGATGAGTCCTATGGAGATTTGGTGCAATGAGAGTCAAGAACGATATGTTCTGGCGGTCTCCGCCGATAAAATCAGCGACTTTGAGGACATTGTGAAGAGGGAACGGTGTCCCTTTGGTGTAGTCGGTGTCGCTACCAAGAAGGACGAGCTGGTGGTGACGGACCGACTGTTTGGAAAGGATGTCATACATCTGAAGATGTCGACGCTCTTCGGAAAGCCGCCGAAGATGTCGCGGGTAGATACGTCTAGACCAGGCGACTTGCGCGCCTTCGACACTACGCTATCCAAGTATGTCACTCCACAAGTTGACGTCCTATCCGAGGCGGTAGATCGCGTCTTGCGTCTCCCATCTGTGGCCTCCAAGTCCTTCCTTATCACCATCGGCGACCGTTCCATCACAGGTCTCGTCACTCGCGACCAGATGGTTGGTCCTTACCAGGTACCCGTCGCGGACGTCGCGGTTACGCGCACATCCTTCGGCTTTGATGTCCTCAGTGGAGAAGCGATGGCCATCGGTGAACGGACACCGCTTGCGATTCTCCGACCCGCTGCGTCTGCCCGCATCGCAATCGCTGAATCGTTGACGAACCTCAGCGCCGCATATATTGGGGATATTGGTCGAGTCAAGCTTAGTGCAAATTGGATGTGTGCGGCTGGCAAGGGCGGTGAGGGCGCTGGTTTATACGAGGCGGTGAAGGCCGTGGGCTTGGAATTGTGCCCACAGTTAGGGGTTGGGATTCCTGTTGGGAAAGACTCGATGTCCATGGGCATGAGGTGGAAGCAGGACGGGGAAGAGCGGGAGGTTACGGCGCCGTTGTCGTTGATTGTTACAGCATTCGCTCCTGTGGTCAACGTTGAGTTGACTTGGACGCCCGAGCTTCAAGCAGTAGAGGATACGGTGCTGGTTTTGTTTGATCTGGCCAAGGGAAAGCGGAGGAATGGGTGGTTCTGCTTTGGCCCAGGTCTTCAAAGAGGTTGGAGACGAGGCACCGGACGTCGATGATTCTGCCCTCCTCAAAGCCTTCCTCTTGGGCTGTCAAGCAGTCAAGGTCGACGGCCCAGACTGTTGTGTTGGCTTATCACGATCGTTCAGATGGTGGCCTCTTTACTGCTATTGTGGAGATGGCATTTGCTGGTCACGTCGGAGCGGACATCATTCTGACGGATGAGGATGCTGCTGATCCATTATCTGCCTTGTTCAACTGAGGAGCTGGGAGCTGTCGTCCAAGTGAGACGGCGCGATCTGGAAAACCTTTATGAGGTCTTTGGTGATAAAGGATTCTCCAAGCACTATATCCATACCATCGGCGTGCTCAATGCTGATCAGACTGTTCGGGTCAAGCACGGCACCAAAACGCTCTTCGCCAGTTCAAGAAGTGAATTACAGAAGAAATGGTCGGAGACGTCTTTCAAAATGCAGGAGCGGCGTGACAATCCGATCACAGCGAAGGAGGAGTTTGACCTTATTGATGATAACTCGCACAGTGGGATAACCTATGACCTTACGTTCTCCTACACACCAACTCCGACGTACAACTCCCGCCCCAAGGTCGCCATTCTTCGGGAACAGGGTGTCAATGGTCAGATAGAGCTGGCATGGGCATTCACTGCAGCAGGATTCGATGCCGTCGACGTGCACATGTCCTGATATCCTGAGTGGGACTGTTAGTCTTGATTCAGTTCCGGGGTATTGCTGCGGCAGGTGGATTTTCTTATGGAGACGTCCTTGGTGCTGGGAAAGGGTGGGCACACTCTGTACTTCTGCATTCCACTGCAAGGAAACACTTTTCCTCATTCTTCAACCGGCGTGACACATTCACGCTCGCTATATGCAATGGCTGCCAGTTCCTAAGCCATCTCCGCTCGATAATTCCCGGAGCGCAAGACTGGCCAGATTTCAATCCCAACCGGAGTGAACGATTTGAGGGACGGACTGTCACTGTGGAGATCGTTGCGAACGAGTGCACAGCAGCGTCCGTATTCTTGAGGGAGATGCAAGGATCCAGACTGTCGGTCGCCGTAGCTCACGGAGAAGGACGGGCAGCGTTCAGTTCTGATGACCAGAGAAGAGCCGTAGAAGGGGAGGGGCTGATCGCTGTGCGGTATGTCGATTCAAAAGGTGCTCCAACTGAGAGGTATCCTTTGAATCCAAATGGTAGCCCTGGGGGCATTACTGGAGTCCAAACTCCAGATGGGAGAGTCCTTGCGCTTATGCCGCATCCCGAGAGAGTGGTAGCTTTGGAAAGTAACAGTTGGTACCCTGCGTCGTTCAGGAAGGAGTGGCACAGAAGCGGGCCTTGGTTCAGATTGTTCCAAAGTGCCCGCAAATGGTGTGCAGAAGTTTAAAAATGTAATACAGATGTATAGATTGTAATATGAAATTTAGACAGCAAATAGACAGTTCAATTTTGACTAATAATGGACATCTACGGTCCGAGTGGCGGGAGCGGCGCGGCTGGCGGTGGTGGCGATGTGACAATTGTCACCCAATGTGACGTCCTCCACTTTCCTCTTACAATGACACACCGGCGAGCACCATCCATCCACAACGCTGGTACCTCAAAAAATGGCAGGTCAGACTCCCCAAGGGTACAGAAAAACCAGCGCATTCGACCTCAACCTTCCGATCCTACACCACCGCCACCGACGCCACAAGCGAAACCGAACCTCGGAATGTCCCCAATGTCCAGATACAACCATAATCTCAAAGTCCTACGGCGGAGAGATCCTTCAATAACGACAATATTTGATCAATTCAGCCATGTCTGTGTTTATCATCACAACGGATCCAAGTGGGAAAAGCTAGGATATGAAGGTAGTATGTTTCTCTACGAAAGGTATGTAGACTCTGTTCCTTGCGTGCGGATGGCTCTTATTTGCAAGCAGAGAATCATACCCACCATATGGCTTCTACATTCTCAACCGTATGGGAACGGATGACTATATCCAACGGCTCCATCCAGAGGACGATATGGGCCTGCACGGGAGTTACCTTATGCTTCAGTCTTATCCTGAGTATACGTCTGAAAGGATAGCCCGCGCAGAAGAGCAGCATTCCCTACGGCATCCAGACAAATTCGATGATGTATATCGACTCCAAGCACCTCTAGACTCAATCCCGCACAAGAGCCTCAACGGCACCAAGACAGTTGGACTGTGGATGTTCAACACTGACGCCCGGGAGCCTTTAAACGTCGTCATGGAACGGTACAGTATTTATTTAGCAATACC
Organism: Armillaria novae-zelandiae; assembly: GCA_030435655.1. Taxonomy (NCBI): domain Eukaryota; kingdom Fungi; phylum Basidiomycota; class Agaricomycetes; order Agaricales; family Physalacriaceae; genus Armillaria; species Armillaria novae-zelandiae. The sequence continues at coordinate 150,507 of JAUEPR010000004.1, read as the reverse complement.
GTATTTCCTTCTGATCCCACTGCAGGCTGCATAAATATATCAAGGCAAACAAGCCATATCCTGAAGAGTTCAGATATGGCCCTAACAACCCACCTCCACCTAATCCACACCTACGCACTACAACAGCGTCTCCTACACAAGGTCAGCCTCTTGGTTCACTATCTCTCGTGATCAGCTGAACCATCTCCAGAGTCCCAGCCAGCCCTTACTTCAAGCGCCGGGTCAAATAAATCCTCCAGTGATGATGTCCATGGCACTCCCGCCTTCAACTCATTACTGGCCAAACTTGGCGCTCAACAACCTCCCTCGCCTTCACCTTTGCGCATAACATCTGCAACCATGACTCCGTCTGGCAGTTCTTCAAAACTCACCGTCGATTCATTGTTTGCCGCCTTGAGCGAAGGTCAGGATGCTCCTGCGCCACTACCTGCCCAGGCCACAGGCACGACCGGCATCCCATTACTGGATTCGATATTCGCATCGGCAACTCCTGCACCCGCTTCTAATGGTGTTGTTCCACTGTCTGCTTCAGTCTCGTCAGTCACAGCCACGATACGCCCGTCTTCCGTAACGGAATCCATTATTCACTCACCCATTCCCACCACTACTTCATTACCTCAGATCTTAAATCAAGACGTTATTTCTACCCTTTTAGGCCTACCACCTTCTCGGACAAACTCAGCAGCGACGTCTATATCAACTTCAACTTCTCATAGCAGTAATTCGCGCTCCCATCCAAGCTCTCGCGAGGGAGACTGTTCTGATGCAGGATATTCGGAATCGAGTACTGTGCTAGATCTAGAGGCGGAGCTGGACATGGAGCTGCAAGCGGCAGGTGCCAGTGCAGGACGACCGTTGTTGAGCAGGGAATTCCCCACTGGCCTCCTAGGTTCAGGCAGCCATGAACGGGTCAACGGGGATGTAACGCCTCGTGCCCCATTATCACGGTTGGGATCTATGCCGCTCGCAGCGGCAAGCCATGTATGTCCCCCACCAATGAAGACATCTTGGTCAGATACTACGGTACAACGTGTACTTCCAGCGTCCCAGTCTGGGGTCGCTCCAACCCCACCTCCGGTCCATGCAGACGTGGTCCCTCTAAATGGTAATAGCAATGGAAGACGTCTGGTGCCATTTGATGAACCGGATCCAAGTCTTTGGCCTTATCCAAGAGCACCAATTGACGAGGACCAGGAGGAAGAAATTCTCGAGCTGGATTTCGAAGACACAAGCGCATTGAGTGATGCAGATGCGTTTAGGGAGGCTGAGATGAATGCCAAGAAGAGAAACGGACATGCCAATCAGAAGAAGAAAGGGAAGGCCAATGGTAGAGAGCAGAGAGACGCCATTGAACGTAGCTGGGATGTTCCAGTCGCTCTACCTCCGGCTGTACCAGCGTCACCGTCACTTTCACCATCCCCACCTCCGTCTGCAGAGATAAGGAGCGCGCCGACCACAGCACAGGTGACGGCTGTTTCGAAGATGATTATTAATGGATCGATGAAAGTGAATGGAAAGACTCCAGTTACAGGGCTAGATCCCGTTGCAGTGAAGGAGAGCATCCTGGGCGCTGTTATCCCTGGACGACACGTAGATAGGAACGAGTTCATGCGAAATGTACTGACACTGATTCACGTGAGTGTATTGTATGGCTTCAGCGGATAGTGCATGCTAACCTTTGTCTTCAGACGGATAAAAAATTTGTAGATGACCTCTGGCAGGATTATCTCGGACGAACACGATAAATGTAGCCCTAGTTAGTTAGTAGATAATGATAACGTCACTGCTTTCATGTCATGTTCGCATATATTAGTCATTTGCACTCTGTCGGTGCCGTGAAACAGAGCGTGAGAAACGGCAGAGGTTAGGTGTACAAGGCAAGCTGTGTCACGAATCCTCCTTACTCTCGACAGTCATGTTGGTCGACAATCCAGTATCTCCTCCCTTCACCTTTTCTCCTACAGATCTTTCTGAATATCTCAATGCCGACCTATTCACATCTAGCATGCCTTCCTCATCGTCAGCCGCGTCCTCCTCGTCTAGAGCTTCGTCGCCCCAATCTCCGTTTCAGTCCCTATTGACTCCTCCGCAGTCCTCGCTTCCCACTTCATTTCCTGAGATATACGACTCTCCCAACTCCAGCAATTTTTTCAACTTCCTTGAAGATGAAATGAAGCTTGTGGAGCCGTTTCCAACTTCCTCGGCTCCGTATGACTTTGTTGGCGCGCTCAATACCACCGACATGCAAGCCACATTTGCCATCGACCCCCAACTCATGACTATGACTACCCCATCCAGTATCACGGATGAAACAGACGAGGAGGAGCTGGAGCAACCAGACACAAAGTTTGTCACCATTGCGCCTATCAAAGTTGGTGGTCATGGCAAGGCACGCAAGGGCACCGTGCAGAGTGGCGGTATCATAAAGAAGTCTTCCTCAACGCACCCGTCGCCTACAACTTCCAAAGCCATCTCTACATCATCCTCCAAGGAGAATGACAATATAGACGACGATGACTTCCCTGCTGATTGGCGGCCACCTCCGGAGGTATATGCCAAGATGTCCAGCAAGGAGAAGCGTCAGTTGCGCAACAAGATCAGCGCCAGGAACTTCCGCGTTAGAAGGAAGGGTTTGTTTATTTCTCCATCCTCCTGTATGTTAACGCTCACCTTCATCCCCAATAGAGTATATCTCTACCCTTGAACTTGATATTGCGGAGCGGGACAGGCTTCTTCAAGCGATACGGACGGAGTTGGGGTCTTCTCAGTCGGAAAACCATGCTCTCCGTCAAGAAATATCTGCATTGAAGAAAGCTCTTCTGGAAGGCCGGTCCACTGAGCTTACCGTAGACGACATCCCGGTCCTCAACCTTCCGCCACCTGGGCCTATTTCTGCTCTATCATCACCAGCTACTTCTTCCACCTCGTCTCCTTCGCTCATCACGCCGAATACCCACAAGGACCTTGCGTCGACGCACTCAGGGAGCTTTTGGGGTGGAGTATCTAGGATGGGCGGCGGTATCACGCCTGTGCATACAGTACTCATTCCTGAGGTGGCTCGTGGTAGACTGCAAGAGAATATCAACCCCGCCCTCAACGGAGAGAATAAATCTAAGACTCAAGTTTCGGGAACACTTGGTGGCTTTGATGGCTTCGCCGATGGTCATTTGTTTACGTTGAAAAGTCTTGATTCGTCAGTCTCTATTTTTCAATATCTTCTTTGATCGTATCAATGTTTACATGGTTCCTCACAGATATCGCATGCAACTGTGGACCAAAATGGCTTCTCAGCAAACCCAGCACTCGCCGTCCTCTCCTCCCTCAGCGCCTTCGTCTCCCCCTACACCAAATCCTCTCTTTTCTCCCTCACCGTTTACAAATCCTTCACTCCCTTATCTCACAGGCTCTCCATACTCCAACTCCACACCTCTTCATGGACTTGCATCATCTTTGGGTCCCAAATTCTTCCAAGCGTCGAACAAGGCAAACCTATCCTCGTCGCAGGACAGGTCGTCGCTCCCAATGCTGGGAAATACGTTGAGCACACTTCTGGCCGGAAAGCATCACCATTCCAGCTCGCCTTCTACCAAAATACCAATACCAGCTCTGAAGGATCAGCAGCAGGAGAAAGAGCAACAGCAGCAAGCCATGATCGCGGCTTTGGCCAGTCAAACTTTGTTGAAACGCCTCGGAAGTGCGTTCTGGGATGCCTTCTCCGGTGGTTCTTCACCAGGCAATGCTTCATTGTCAGCTGATAAGGTCAGAAGAGTCCTCGAGGGTAAGGCTGTCGTGAAAGTTGTTGATGTTGAGGATCAGAAGGTTGCTCGGAAAGAAATGGGAGCAACGAGGAGGATGACAGATGTCAAGAATGAATCGAAGGATGTGTGCTCGTTGTTGGAGGAGAGTATGAGAAGCCTGACCCTTGGAAAGAAGTAATCTGTAGCGAATGTCTCCTATCTAAATTAGTACTTGTTACCCCCTGCTCAACCTTCGTAATTCTTTTCTTACCCATGATTTAAATCGGTAGGTTCATTCTTAGTTTCCTGTACTTTCCTCCAGATGTAATGTAATCTCGTCATTATAGTCAGTCTATATAGATAGTCTGGAAAGCAAATATCATTCACATCTGGTTTGAATGAATTATTCGCCACGTTGATTGAGCGCGCCCAGTGTTTGAAAGAACTCCTTTGGTATAGAAGAGACTCCTCGGGCGTACACATGATTGGTAAAAATCTGGAAATAATTAGCCATCGGAGGTGAAGCAGGCAAAACAGACTTGCAAGCTCATCATAAATCAGTGCAGGAACCTTTTTTTCGAACATGGAAGAGCCAGGATGAATTTTTACAATCTGATGTCATGGTGAGCTTCAGTCAATAAAGGTCCAGGACGACTGACCGATGGACCCATCGTCTGCTTATAAGAGCCATCTGGTTGTAAAAAAGCCGAGTTTTGTACAAGGCCGTGTCCTAGACTCTTTAAAATCGGTTCCTCGTCGCCACAAGACGCATTTGGATCCACGTCTACTCGTACACACACTTGCTTGAGCTGTGCTTTAATCTCCTTCGCCTCAAGCAAGGTCCTCTCGTTTAGGAAATGCTTTTTGCACCACTCCTTCCTAGAGATCTTGTTTTCAGATGCAGAAATCTCCTCATAGGCGTGTACGACATTGAGGAGTGTAATGTGGTCCCCGCTCGGATGTCGAAACTTGCGTCGCGAGTCTATGATCATTTCCCGTTGTTCGGAATTATCAATGTAGAGCTTTGAGGACGCGGAGAGGATAGAAATGATAGAGAGGATATCGGATGTACAGCCGTAATCCTTTGAGGCAAGGATGGCACGGGCATGGATAGGTTCCAGCGGAAAGGCAGCCATGCTTCGTCCGATTTGAGTAAGCTCTTTCTTCCTGTCAATGCCGTCAATGATGAACAGTGTCTTGAACGCGGCTTTGACTTGCGAGACGTCGTCAATAACACCAAAAATGTGCCATAGACACACTTACTTGAATCTTCGTCAGGCCTATCCATCAGGTCCAGGTTTTCCAACTCTTGTCCTATGCATCGAAGCTGGAGAAGACTCGAGGTAAGTCCGCATCGTAATATCTCGGGCTCCGCAGACAGCGGCATATTTTTAAATGAGGCTTCCGTATACAATCGATAACAGTGCCCCGTCCCCTGTTGGCCGCGGAATAAGGCAACTGAGTGTGCAGAATAGTGACCTGTGACTTACTTCTCGCCCTGCGCGTCCGGTTCGCTGCATGGCTGAAGATTGAGTAATGTCTCTTGTTAAAAGGGTGTCGAGGCCTGTACTACAATTCACCACTGCCTTATTTTCAACAGATAGTTACACACCTCCACCAGTGTCGCCCGTTAGGTATCGCTTTTCCTTGCATTTTCCTGTATCCACGACATACTTCACGCCAGGTATTGTAATAGACGTTTCAGCAATATTCGTTGCAAGTATACACTTGCGGGTATTCGGCGGGCATGGGGAAAACGCCTTTACATTCTGTCCAGGTGCTTGTGCAGCGTACATGGAACAGACAAGAACCTGAAGGGAAAAACATATTTTAGGATACCCAAGTCATGAATTGCGGAGTGAAACAACTCACCTCCATTCGGCCGGGTGGTAATCTTCGATTTAAGGACTGTATTGATTTTTCAAGACTTTCAATGTCTTCCTGACCTGCGGAGATGGATTTGTATATATGTACACGAGGACCAAGATTGAATGATAAGTACCCGGTAAAAACATGAGAACATCTCCTGGAGGTTGGTCCATATGAATCTGAAAAAACGTTCGCAAAGCTGCATCGAGATAGTCCATCTGGTCCGTGGCAGCGTGATAGACCTTCACAGGATGCTGACGCCCTTTCACGTACAATATTTTGGCTCTGATTAAAATAAATTAATAAATACAAGGGAAATGAAGAGTACGAACACTCACTCCGCAAAGTACTTGCTGAATTTTTCCGCAGTCCAGTGTCGCGCTCATAATGACGATTTTCAGCTGACTGCCTGCAGTCTCTCTCTCCTTTCCTTTGCCTTTGATGTCACGAGATGAGACGCGCTGCTTTTGGATAGACTTGAGGTGACTGAGGAGCAGATCGGTTCTGAGTGTTCTTTCGTGAGCCTCGTCAACAATCACGACTCTGTATCTGGTGAGAAGGGGGTCTGCCAGCAGCTCTCGAACAATCATGCCGTCTGTGAGATACTTGATGCGCGTAGAGGGGCTCGAGCGCTCGTCGAAACGAACAGAGTATCCAACTAGTCTTCCGACGGTGGTGTTCTGCTCCAGCGCCACGCGGGTGGCCAGAGATGTAGCAGCAACTCTTCGTGGTTGGGTTACGGCAATCAACCCATCTCCTGCCAAACCGGACTCCAGTATGTACTGGGGGACCTCTGAGTACGGTGAGATGGGGAAGGCGTAATTTATTGACCGACTTACGGGTAGTTTTTCCAGAACCAGTCTCTCCAATCAGCACAGTTACGTCGTTGTTGCGAATTTCTTCTATGATAGCAGCTTTGCCTGCACAGGGAGTTGGCGTGAGCATAGAAGAAGTTAAAAGGCGCACCTTGGGCAATTGGCAAACTGTTCTTCTGTTCTTGTATGGTGGTTGAAGGCGTGCCAGTAGCGCATCCATTCTGCGATGTTCGATGACGTTTTCTCCCATTCGTCTGCGGTCTATTCCGTCCGTTGGGCAAGACGCCATGAACCTTGAGAGATGTCTTCCGGGGTCGATCTTCATCGTCACTGACGTCCATCCATTGTACGGCCTGCCGCGAAGCAGCCTTGTGGTTGTTTTTTCGGTATTTTTGCGCGAGACTGTCGCTAGCCAGGCGTATGGGCATGAGAGTTACGGTAGACATCCAGTTGCATTCCGGCAGGACGATCCGAAAAAATGTGCAAAAGAGCTTACATAATTGGTATACCATCAAATCCAGATTCATGAAAGCAATACTAAAGAGAGGAAGGCAAAAAAAGCCATGTACAATATAAAATAATCGAGCACCCCACTACGCAAATCTTCATCATCGTCCCAGACCCATCTTCAGCATAGCACCAATTACATCTACTTCTCCCCACGGTCCCTCCGGTGCTGCATCTTTCCTGGTCTGGATATGAATAAGAGTATTTCGGAAATGCCGCGAGATCATCTCAGGCGTCTGCACTCCCTCTAGAAGGCCAGGAGGTGCGCGCTGAGAAGGATGTACATCGGGCGACGAGATGTTTCCAATACTTGTGGAAATTAGCTCGACCAAGCTATTGATAAACTTCGGAGCGACCTGTTTGAAACAAGTCAGCGTCTGCGGGCACAATGATAAAAGGAAACGTACGGCTGGGGCATTATGGTAGAGATAATAAAGATAATGATCGAGTGTGTCACAATATAATTGAACCGTCACAATTTCCTCGATGGCAGAGTTCGCGATACGGAGAGCTTTCTGCAGACATTCAAGCACACGCTTACTATCGCGGTGCGGATACTTGAAATGGATGATAAGCATAAATATTGCACCACAACGACACACTTACAGCTTTGGCAGTACTCTCACCACCATCCTCCTTCGATTTCTCGGTAACTTCCGTTTTTGCTTCGTCGTCAACCGTCTCCGACGGTGTAGGGAGATCCTGCCACCATAGATGACTAGCCAATCCAACAGCTGTTGCCTGGTGGCTCTTCTTCAATAATTTGGCTCCGTGCAAGGCCGCTTTTGTGATCAACGTATCGTAGTTATCTGCTCCGAATACCTTGGCGCCGGACAGTGTCCCAATAATGAGGGTTATAGCCTGAAGCTGCGCCCTCGAGTCCGATATATTGTCTTCGTACACGCTGAACGCTTGAACGTAAAGGTCATACGTCAAGTCTTCAAACCCGCATTCATCAGCAATCTGGGCCGACAGTAGGAATAATCGCAGAGCAATGCTTGGCGCGTCTACTTGTGTCGCGAGAATCGACGTTAGCTGACGAACGAATTTAAGAATTGAGGAAACTTGTGTTTCCCAATCTTCTTCCTGTTCCCAGATTACTTAGCCGTCGACGACCTCTATGGACAGTCAGCTTACCAGATGCTCCCTGTTCTTATACCGTCTGCATAATTTTATTGATGAGGTTATTAGAGCAGGGAAAGTGAATCGCATCCGTTCACCGCCTGCATCGAAGTGTTTCCGGGCCATTTGAAGTAACTAGGCCAGCCATGTCAGTGAGAATTACACCAGTATTAACGCCGCTCACTTCAAATTGAACACTCAGCGAATCTGCCCGGAATAAGTGCACCATGCGCGCAACCCATCCCTGTTCCTCAGCCATTTCCTCACGTTCCATAGAATATGGCCCCTGTCTCCGGACATCTTTTAGATTGGGCTGTGAGCCGTTGACACTAACGCCCCCTGCAGCATCTGACTGGTCCTTGATGAGAACGTGACACAATTCCAATACCCCATCCACGTCTTCCGGTGCTTCAACGACAGTTTCGTTCTTTAACACGGACGATATAATGGAATGCGCTATTGATCGGCGCGTAGAAAAGAGCTGCTTCGTTAACAAGGGCGCATAGTTTGGAATAGCCAGTAATGTGAGAACAGACTGGTAAGAGTTGATGGGTGCGACCAAAAGTGCTGCCAGATTAGAGGTAGTCTGTTGGGCGTGCAAATCAGGGCTTTCAGAATATTCCCTGATCTTCTCGGCGGCATACCCAAGCACCTGGTCAACATATTCTAGTCTGTCTGGATAGCAACTGAGAGAAAGGTTCGTCAAAGAAACGAACAACGCCGTGATATCCTGGATAGAGAGATCTGGCCGCGCCTTGATGAGCTCTACGACCTGTTTCCAGAAGACCTCAAAAAGCTGAACGTCCTCCGGGACCCCCCTGAACTTCCGCACCGGTGACCCTTCCTTGTCTTTACCCTTTCGTTCGTGACTGGACCCATTAACCGGCGTTTTTTCCGTTTCCGAAGCGTTGGTCACTGTCGGTGAGGTGGGCGCTCCCCATGCGTTGTCCTCCACAGACGAAGATGATACAGAACCGTTCTCTCGACTTTTGGCTTTCTGGAGTTTAACCTTTTCCGCCAAACGCCGAGCAGCGGCTTCCTCTTGCCGCTTTGTTTCCTCCGGGTCTTCGCTCTCTGCTTCCCGTGCAGCATAAGCTGCCAGACGGTCGATGAGAGCAATTACAATGGATTTGATATTAACCTTAGGGTGCAACTGGGCAGTGGCTGAGAGGAAGGGACCAAGGGTGTGAAGATGAAATTCGTCGGTGAACACTTGAATGACGACCTCCATCAGATACTCCTGAGCGATAACGTCCTTGCAGTTTACGACTTGTTCTAGGATGCCCGGAAGGATAAGGCGCTCGTACATCTCGAGGTCAACGCCTTCAAGTTGACTGAGCCGAACGAGGTTTGTGCCAACAAGGATCCGTAACTCGCGCCGTTCCATCTCACGCTTCTCGCGGTCTCGTGAATGTCCTTGATGCTGCAAGCGAACCCATAGCTTGTTCATTTCGATGAAGTTGGTGAGGACAAATGAAATGGTATCTTGCAGACTCCCAGCAGGGCTAATTGCATGATACAAAGATAAATGCAAAGACTGAAGAAGAATGAGAATGACTGACCCTTCTTCAACACCCACCGGCAGATAGTCTCTAGTCTGTCCACTTAGATAATGCCTGAGAAATAATCCTCGAATTGGATGGAGGACTCCTCGAGACATTTCCATCATATCCTTCATGATTTCCTTGACTGGAGCATCGGCAATGGACATGTACACGGCGCCGACGGTAATCATGAGGTAAAGACGGGGAATGATGTTGCCAGCGTACTGAACCAGCTCGTAAAGGTCGGCGAGGTGGTGACGTCCTTGTGTGTGGGCATCGTACAGATAGTTCGTGAGATGTCGCAGGGCATCGAATACAGCCATATCTTGGGAGAAAGTTAGATAAAAAGGATACTGGTCGCGTCGGCTACGCACAGAGTTCGTAATACTGCTTGGGTGAGAGCGACGACGTCCTGAGCTCAGCAAGCATTAAACTGGCACTCTTCAACGCGTCCATGAGCTGATCCAACTCCTGTATATGGGACGACGAGTGAGTGAGTAGGAGGTATCCAGAAGGAACTGCGGATGTACCAGGTTACGCTTCATCTGTTGAAACTGGATTTTTACGGTGTTGAGCGCCTCGCTGAGGTGCTTGCCCTCATCCATGGGAGGTAACGCCATGGACGGCTAGGAAGAAAGAGTACAGTCGACCGGCAGAGCGACCGTCAATAGTAGGCACCGGGTAAGCCAATTTAGGCGGAGTCTGAATACTACACATCATCGCCCGACTACTCTCTGACTGTATCTTACTTCATCCACAATGACGACCGTATCTCCCTTTGCCCGCAGCAGCGCCTTCGAAGATACTCGCATCCCAGGGCGCGAGCAGACCGTCAGTCTCTCCCTCCAATTCGTCCTCCTACGCTCACGTAACTTGCAGATAGAGGAAATGTACAGCGTCCCGGAAAGCTTCCTCGAAATCGAGGTTCGTAATCCGCAGACACATGGTTTTGGAAGGAAGATGTATACTGACTACGAGATAGTCTGCAAGGTGTGTATTGTGTTCTGCATTCTTGTCGCATCCGGCTAATCTCAGTTGCATCCGGCAAGACTAACATACCGGCGTTCAAACTGCGGCACAGTTTAGTCCGACGAAGATACAGCGACTTTGAAGCATTCAGAGATATACTGGAACGGGAGAGCACGCGCGTGAACATTCCGCCGCTTCCTGGAAAGGTGTTCACTAATCGATTTAGTGAGGAGGTCATTGAGGGACGAAGAGAGGGTCTGGAGAGGTGCGCTTTAAAATCCTCTGACCATTCTATGCCAATTATCTCTTCATTTAGGTTCTTGAGCGTAGTCGCTGGACATCCGCTGCTACAAACGGGTAGCAAAGTGTTGTGTGCTTTCCTCCAAGATCCCGGTTGGGATAGAGCTCAGTGGATGTAGATCGCATTCGGTGGTAAGGATCTGAATATACTTCTTGTCTGTAAGAGTCTTTTCTGTCGCTTTTTCAATGTCTTTGTTTTCAGTATGCAATGCGGATTCCATTTTTTCTTTCGACTTTTAGAAAATTTTTAGTAACAGTTGAAAGAGGGTGGCTCGTCACCAGTAACACTGGTCGTGGGCGCTCACCGAGGACTCGGTGTCAATCAAGTATACGTCTATATGCTCCATTGTCGCTTATTGCCACTTCATTGATTGGTTTGAAGCGAGATGCAGCATTGAATTTTAGGGGGTCAAAAATAGTTTCGTGTTTTTAGCTCTGTTGGAAATCTGTCCTCGATAGGAAACACTAGAAGAGACTCATGAGAGGTAACCGAGTACGTACAGCCGACTGTCTCCTAACCCATACTCTGTAGGAACCCATGGGTCCTGGCATCCACCGACTCAGTTACCGCTTAAATTTGAATCTCTCCCATACTCCATAACCCATAGTTGGCCTAAAGTGGTGAACATTTGTTGCATAAGCTAGTTCGCCTAGGCTAGGTATATGAATATCAGGACGTATGGTATGAATGAGTAGGGCACTCAAATACTAATGTATTTGAGTGGTGTGTCAAAAGATGAGGGGTAAGAGTCGGGAAGGAGCAGGCCAACCTGAATATAGGTTGGTCGGTCAGCTGAGAATGCAGTCCGACGAAATGGGAACCCAAATGAAACAGCAGGCCCAAGTCTTGAGTGCCTGGGAACCAGAAGACAAGCCAGAAGCCAAATCTGGTACACTGGCACCAAGTGGAGCGACGTTCACAACGAAGCAGGTTTGGCTTTGGTGAAGAGCCAGATCTAGTTCCCCTAGCAGAGATGAATGGAACATTGTCATTGGACACTTATCATAACTATAACACAAGTAATCTTCAGCAAAGTAAGTATATATGGTATGTATGTAAATAAGTCAGCATGTTGCAATGTATCAATAATCCTATGAGCAAATTCTAACTGTATGATATGGTTGTGGTGTGCAGTGTTCATTGATGAGCTGATGGGCTGTATGATGATCAGCCAGCATAGATAGTGTTAAGGATACATCCTAGCCCATAACATCTTTCTTATCACGTCTCTATATTATCTGAACTTACTATATATGAGTACCAACCCCTCTCTTCCCCGATTCTTTCCGAGATAAGGAGGAAACGACAGAGGGTTCTGTCGAAACGATAACGACCATCCTCCGGCCAACTGGTGCGACTAGGGGCTAGTTTGTACTTATTTAATGTCATCTGCACGCTCTATATGGTTAAATAACTACTTTTTATAGTAAAAGATAAGATAACACAAAGCCCCTATGTCTTAGAGTGTTATTCAGCAGGCTACAGCTGACTCCGTCATTTTCCGAGGTGTCATATCTATATATTTGGTCGTGCATTGACCACATCTCAGGACAGAGAAACTGAACTGCATCTTTCCATGAGTGGCATACTTGGCCAAGCTGCCATGGCTCCTTGGTAATATTGAAAACGTTAAATCCAAAGTAGTGAGTTGCGTCCGCTCTTTAGGTGTCTGGAGCAAGATCTCGATGATGATTTCAGAGGGTAGGCACTGGATGGGTGATAAAGCTGCACAGTAATCACACCAAATATCTTTGAGACAGGCCATCTTCGCCTTGAGAGATACAGCGGCATTTCAGAGTAGGTCAATCTCGCTCTGGATATCCATGATGGGTGCGTCGATAGACACCTTTAACTGAGCAGCTTGGAAGGTGGTTGGTACCATGTTCATGGTCACTTGTGCGATGAGTTCGGGAGAATAACTGCATGTCGACACCCAATCATATATGTGTCGTAAATCACAGAGGAAAGCACCAGTAGACTGCTTGGTTGATGTCATGCTGAGAATACAAAGCTGTCAGTGATTGGATGGAACACTGTAGGGAAGGATACAAGCCTTCTCACATATGTCTCTGGGGGGGAGTATTGAAGTGCAGGGTGCTGTAGAAAGGTTTATGAGACTAGCCTGGCAATGGAGACGAAAGTAGAAACAATGTGGAACTGGAAGGACAATTGCTGAAAGATCACATTGAGAATATGGCATTTTCCATATTTGAAATGGACCATGGTGTGTAGAGCTTCAGCAACACTTGAAGAAAGTTTAAGTTTAGAATGTTCTTACATTCAGAACATCTCTCAGCTTGTCAATCCATTGATAGTGTCTGGAGTTTCCAGAGTTCTGCAGAGAGGACAAGGTAAACATTTGGTCAATGGCTATTTTTTGCAGGTGCAACGAGAATGGACCTGTAAGCAGGAGATTCAGATGCATACCCAGAAGTATCGTCTTTAGTTGATGTAGCAAAAGAACCTGGAATGGAGCCGATAGCTGGTAGTTGAGTCTGATGGTCGGGTAGATGATATCACCAGGCTAATTACAGTTGATGAACAGGGTATTGCTTGGAAAAGATCTTTAAAAACGGCACTCGAGACAAGGAAAAGAAAGATCATTGATCAAGATGGACTATCAAGATGGCTGAGCCAATGTCTGACAAGTGAAAGAGGTGAGAATGGTAGGTCTCACCCAGATTTTCATTCTGCTTACACCAATGAAATACCAATACTTCTACCTAAGATCTTGGCACATAACCAACATGCCGGTGACCTGTTTCATCATTAGTTTACAATAGAAACTGCCATATATCAGACCCACATTAGACACAGTTAGGCAGTTGTCACAGAGGGGGGTGCAAAGAGCTGCACACAAATGTGCTTCTCCGTCGTGTGGTTTGACAAGGAGAATCCTATGGCACTGATGCTTTGCCTGGAGGAAGAGAATGAGGTCGTCAATGCCATAATGTTCTGGCCTGACTACAACATCATAGCAGTCATCTGAATCATCAGGAAGAAGCGACCTTTGCCCCTCTCTTTTCGAAGTCCATGGGAGTTGATTATAAAAAATGAATGAATAGGCATGTTTGCCATCACGTCCGCCTCAACCAGTTTGCTCTATGATATCGAGAAGAGTCATCACATTGTAGTGCGCCGTGATCTGGACATTGGACTGGTCTATGCCTTCACCAAAACACTGAGTTCTGACGATCCACCTATTCGCCACCCCCTTGCCCTGTTGCCACCTCTTGATGATTGCCCATTTCTTCCCCATGTTTATCTCCTCGTCAAGGTCGACCTTGGAGGCATAGTACTCACAGCGGAGGACTTCTGCCAACAGTTTGGCATCAGCAATTGTCCTACTGTAGATGATACCACAATCGTCTGGACCAAGTTGGAAATTATGGCAAAAGCCCATCACCACATCAAGCATATTCTCTGCTTCTGGAATGTGTGTGATGGAGTAGGATATGTTTGGCCTTGCAATGGGTGCACAAATGATTTGAAGCATCTCCTGGGAGATTCCCATCGCACTACACAGCAACGGTATAGATTGGGGAAGCACAGTCGATGAGAGAAAGGTGAAGGGCTTATTGAGCTTTGTCAGCCTGTGAAAGAGATGGAAGCAGGCATGATAAGTTGTTGATAGATAGATGTGATGGCATTCATCAATGAATACATGCCATAGATGAGAACTCTGCACCTCTAGCCAACCCAAAAATCTATCTGCCTCAGCATGACGAGCCACAACAAAGATGAGCTGTCCATTCTGAGCAGAGAATTGTGGGTATATTCCCCCATGAACTGCATGGTTTTGTCCGAGACGGCGGCCCATATCTTCAGCCAAGGCCATAAGGGGGGTGACAACTATGAAAAGACCTTCTTGATCAAGATGTGGTGCTGAAAAAAAAGCAAGACTCCTCCCACTTCCCACCGGCATAATCGCAAGGATGTTTTCCTGCCCCAATGTTGATTGCACGAGTTCTGCCTGCTGTGGCAATTGAAAATAGATGCTACCGCTCGGTTGAAAGGAACATTGATGAATCTAGACTTCCGTGGCAATGGCAAACCAAAACTCAAAGAGTAATGATTAATGACGGTGTAGACCGGAGATAAAGGTACTGTGTTGTGCGAGTTGTTCGGGGCACCTCTGTGCAACCTAATCACTTCCTCTAGATGGGAGTTTATACTGCAACTTTTCAGTCAAGCAAGTAGCACTCAAGCGATCAAGTACTAAAAGGTGTTGGCTGTAGGCTGGTGATAATCTCAATGACAAGATTGAACAGAATTGGGTATGATGTGAATACCGCAAATCCAGTATAAAGAGGAGAAACGACTAGACAAGGTCTCTAGACATAGGTCCTATGAAAATAACGGTAAAAATGGAGCTATGTGTGCAGCAGTTAGTTTATAACTGGTGGAGTGTCGATCTACTGGGTGGCGATCCTAATAATGCTGGTCAATGTGGGCAAAAGTGTGAAAATACGTTTATATCTGGTGGGGCACAGAGATAACGAGCGTTGATCCTATATGAGACAAAATATGCCGAAGTCAATGTCGAAAGCTGAGTCTACTCAGAGACATTCCTATCCTATGTCAATGTCAAACCTATGAGTCCTCTCGAGGGACTATCCTATCCTATCCTATAACGGTCCTAAATGGTGTTGAGTCCAAAACGATCCTATGTTGACAATGTTGATTCCTATAAGTCTGCCAGAGACTACCCAAGTGGGCTGCAATAAACAATGTTGAAAATAAAGCCAAATAAAACTCCTATGGTACGAAGATGAAGATGATCCAATCCTATAAAACAAAAGAGGTGGTGTATGACGCGAACACTGGTGTTACGCGCTAGATGCAAGTATCAACCACTAATGATGGGGTGCAAGCTAACATGCAATGTACAACGCTGGAGATAATTCTAAACCCAGTCTATCATGGCTTAGAATGTTTCTCAAGGAGAGTGCGAGGGAGTACAAAGCTCAGACGGTGTAAAACCGGTCTTTGGCTTATAGCAAGCATATGGAGTGCAAACAATTGCAGGTATGGTTTGTTTAAAACCGGTGCTAATGACTGTAGCAAGTGTGTAGAGACGAGATTATATCCGGTGACAAGTGTATAGCAAGGCTAATGGCAGAGTAATGGGTGGTAGTTGATTTTCTACTGTACTACAATTTTCTATCCACTCTTATACTACTGGAGATAATTATTAATAGCGGTACTTAGTAAAGCTACAAGGCTGCGGCTTTGTAAAGATCCTAGCATCCATATGTATCTCCGTAGTCGCTTGTAACAGCCAATCCTCTGCGTTACTGAAGAAAGGTAAATTCTTTAGGTCATGACTCTTCTCAGCATGGTTATGGAGGTGCTGTTTAGCTGCGGATTGTGAGGGTATGGCTGATAACCTGAGGTGTATGAAAGGAGTATTGAGCGCTAGTGGCCTTGGCATGGTGTTATTGGTAAAACTGGGCATCGAGCTGACAAAAACCTGGTGATTATTGAAGCAGAATAATGGTCGATGAGTATGACCTCATATAATTAAAGGATCAATGCCGGGGTTTTACACCGTGATGTGCTCTGATGCATCATATGATTTATCTCTGGTGGTCGACTAATTGGTCGATATTGGTGCCTAGCCATGATGGCATACAATTTGAGCCATGAAACGAGTTGGGAGGGATATTCTTCATTATCTCCGGTCATTGAAGTGTCAAGAAGGTTCTATAGTAGCGTGTGCACACCGGAGATAATATTATATCCGGTGCTAAGTCGGTTGTCACTTAGAAATGACAAAGTTCGCAAATTCTGAGCATACAGAGCCCTGAGGCTCATCAACATATGTGTTCAAATAGTTTTGGATGCACTTGTATCAGCTCCATGTTGAATCACTGTGGCTGTGGATGATTGCCATTGAACGACAGCCTCACGTGCATGTACACCATTGAATTAATCATCAGGAGCTCATTGCTCTCCTGCATAGCCCTCTTGATGTCAGCCATCTGCCTGTCTATGGATGCATGAAGCTCGTTTGTGATTGTATGGGTGATGTTGTTAAACTTGTCAGACAAGTGGGCAAACAAGGGGGCATCAGATTCCAAGCCAGGCACCTAAAATTGAGTAAGATAAATGTCCAAACGGTCTGAATATTTTTAGCTTATGATGTGTTCGGATTCGACCATCATCATAGGATGCAAGAGATTGTTGACAGCATGCCAACAGATACTAATATGTTGATTGGATGCCACAGAAGTGGCCGAGATATCAGCAAGGGCATTGCTGAACTGTATCAAGTAGTGTTGCTGACTGACTTCCTTGGTGTGAGCGAACATGCCATAAATATGGCTAACCTCTTCATCAAGCTGATCCAAAGAGGTAAAGTCAACTTTCGCAAGATTTACAAGCATCGTATGCATGAACTGTCACCAAGAGCTCACACCAAGGGGAGCACCGAGGTATGTCAATGTGATCTCCTGTGTAGTGTCCGAAAAGTGTTTGGATCCCATTCGTCGTCTGCTCAAAACAAATAGGTGTGATGCATAGAGGTCTGCGCTCTGGGTGTCCTGAGACAAATTCACATTGACAAATGGATGCATGTGCATGGCAGCAGGATACACAGTCACTACAGGAAGGAGGAGAAGATGAGAGACAGCAAAGGATGGACATCATGCAATGTGCACCCCATGTCCTTGAATGCTCTGAGTCTTTGCATAGTTCGTCACGATCGTCAACATGCCGTTAAAGATAAAGACATGGCAGTCATTGACCATGTTCGAGTGCTGTATAAGCATCACTTCTGTCCCCCTCGCCCCTCCTCCCCATGTCGCAGTTACCAGATAATAGAGTAGCTTTACGCACTCATTCAGCTCACATATCCAATCTGTCACATTGCCTGTGCTCGATTCAGCATTCCATTTCCTTGAAATGAGAATGAAACTCACCTCTCTGAGCTTTGATCTCCAACTGTCCATCTGCAGATGGAGTCAATAAAACTATGTGTCACACCATTTCTATTTCAATGCTCACCACCTCCTGTTTTTTTTATAAACAATTCTTCTCGATTCAAAAGATGATTCAACAGCTGCATTGTCAAATCCTCTTTGTCTAGTCCGAAGGCTTTGAACCCGTTCACAGGGTTTGTTATGACAGACTGCCCATATTCGTTGTTCAAGGGATCATCTTGTAACCAGATCTTGGGATTACTGGGATTGAGGTGTGCTGATATATGCTCCAGGATGTCTTCATACTCACATCCACAAAATAAGAATTTGGTTCGCATTTGGAGTGCATCAGTGCATCCAGAAATAGAGGCCGCAAAGTCTGCCATAAGAATCAGATGTCTGTCAACACTCAGAACCTTGTAGTCCAAGTCCCAATTGAACTGTGCAAATCCAGGTTCATTTTTCATAAGCATTGTGTAAAAGGCATGCGACTCCTTTAAACTATGGAAAAGTGTGGCTTGTCCCGCTGTGAGAAAAGGTCGCATGCATTCAAGGTATGCTCTAAAAACCTACAATTAGAAATAGATGTCATCCAGAGAGAATAGACTCGCCGGTTGGTCTCATCTCCAAATTTGGACTGAATATTGAGTATATGTCTGCATGCCATCGCATGAAATGAATACTGCAATCTCGACAAGGTGGGTGGTACAAATCAAGCCTTTGAAAACTGTCTGGATGCAGTTTTAAGATGAATGGCAACAAGGTACCGAGTAAGTGGACAGGCAATATCATCTTTGAGGTACTTGGGCACGGGACACGACAGAAAGCTCCATACTGCTTCATGGATTAGGGCTTCAATCTGTGTATTTGTCATGTTCGCTTGTTCAAGCGCACTCCAAAGGAGCCCCAGCTTTTCTTAAGTCAACGGATGGAGATGGACGGGAAAATTGGCTATAGGGTCCCCCATGCAATGCAAATGGAACAACAAAAACCTAGTCATTTCATCAGCATCCTGAAGTAGGGATTTATCATTTTGAGGCTCCTTGAAGACGTGAAAGTCTTTGCTACATCGAAAGTTAAATGCCATGAACAAGATCATAAAGTAAAACTTACTGTTCCAAGGTATGGCTCGCAATCTGTGCCTGAGTCAGGCACCCGATCTGTGACAAGATGGGTGGTATCGCCTGATAATACCGTCTAACATCATCCTTGAGGCATAAGAGATTCGGTTTGTCCTTTCTCGGTGTGATCGCATGCTCCATCAGCACTGCGAGTGATACATCTTGAAGCATCTTCACCCACTTGCCGTGGTACAGCACCTCAGTGAGCCCTCACTTGTCTGAGATGACAAGCGTCTTTGGAGGTTCGCCAACACCCCTAGCTTTTGAATGCTGAAGGATAAGAGAGAGAAGGTTGTCAGACGGCAGCGTGGATGGAATCGTGGCCTGAATGACACGAACATATAGCGATTTGGCTTTTTGTTTCCTGAAGCAGTGCCCTGGAACCCGTACAGGCCATCGCTGCGCATTTGAGAGGTTACAGTGTTCGATATTGCTGTGATTTTTTTTACAGGCTTGCATAGATGGTGACAGCATTTTGAAAGAGCAGCCAGATACGCCACAGCCCCAGAATTCTGCCACCTTGAGATATGCCACGCATGGAATGGGCTCACAGCTGGGAGGAGGGTATCGAGGTTGGTCTGCTTGGAGCTGCTGTAGGCAGAACCGGAGATGGGATTTGCCTAGTTTATGGCTGCTGATTTTATGATATGCTGAGTGGAAGGCTCTGCGATGTTGGTACATGCTCTTATACTGGATGACATGGTTGCAATCGATGCAAATGATCACTTGATACATGGCATTGACGACATATCTGCAGGATCGCAATACTGCCATGGCGTCAGTTTCAGTCCAAATGCCTGCCTGTTGGTCCTCTTCATTGTCATCACCATCACCTGCAGCCTTGTCCTTGTCTGCCATTGCACTGTCACCACCCTCATCGCCACTCTCCTCAGTTTCATCCCCAATGGAATGTTCACCGGTGGTATTTTCATCCATCTGTGGCTGGATTGAATGGTCACAATTGTCAGCTATGACCTCATCGATAGGACTTGGTGGCCACAATGGCAGGTCATCAGCAGGAGCAGACATGTTGCTAGGTGCATCTTTCACCGCTGACAGAATGGCGATATCGAGGTGTCTGGGATCAGTGCATATCAGTGCAGGATGGCTGGAACCTTGGAGAGCAGCGAGATGTGTGAGGATCTTCCTCAAATAGCGGTGGTGCAGAGGCTCCCTGCATGGGCAGTCCAGTAGCTGATCAGAGCGCCATATGCTGACCACATCTCTTCCTAAGCTTGGTTTGAAAACTGTGGGCTACACAACGTTGGGACAAACAACATACCTTCCCACTTGAATCGATTTTTCACATTATGGTAATTGTTGTCATGATTTGACTTGTCACGGGGAAAGGCACACAGTGGTTTGTGGCACCTGTAACCTCAAGCATTCAGAGCAGGCAAAAATCAAAGGGTAAAAAAATGCTAACACCATAGCTGAGTCCCATCAAGGAGAATTCAAAGAGAGAAGAAGGGACGATGTCGTGGCGCATGCAGTGCACTGGCAAGCGATCACATAACATGTGTCTATGTACAAATATTACATATATATATATATTTGGGGAGAGAGACAATAGCTCTTCCTGCTCGACGAGCGACCAATGCAACAAGACTTGGGTTGATCAGAACTTGAACCACTCGACTTAAAAATACACTGATCTGAGGGTATCTTATCTCATGTACGCAGGCACAAATAACAGGCATGCCAGGAGCCTGATCTTTGCATGTATTTAGCTTACTTCAGTAACATGACCTTGAAAATTTCGATGACGGGATTATGCCATGTCACGGGATATAATATGAGTGCAGTATAGAATTACTCATGCTGGAAATATGACAATTTAGGGGGACGCTGAATTGAACCATGATTTTGAGATTTGGAGACAGATTTAGACCATTTTGAACTTAGAATTCTGAATTACATTTAATATCGCCAAAAATTCAACACCATTTTGGCAGGCATGTAGAATTTTGTGAGCTACCCTTGTGAGCTTGTGTTTCATGTGAGCCTTGATTTGCGTTTGTGAGTGTGACAACATTAGCGAGTGTGACATCATTAGCGAGCGTGATATGATCCTCCACGACTGAGCCCAAGTTCAACTGTGAGTTATCCTGATATTTGGAAATGTAATGGGTATGCCAACTGTGTCATAGATATTCAGAATCTAAGTATCCTTGTTTAATGTGAGCACCACAGGCTGCAGCCAGTACAGCCACAAATCACGTACTATACTGTTCAGCCAACTAGGAACCCTAATCAGAACTTTTTCTCTACCACCATGCCACATCTCAATCGATTCGGGATCTCACCCTGCTGTATTCTCCTGCTGCCGTTCATCTAGGATAATGTGCACGTCAAAACTTTACATAGCTGCTGTATTTTGTAACTCTGTTCTTGAACTGCTAATCCTCACCGTTGTGATATGTTGTCTATCATCGGCTTGGTTAAGTTCATCATAACCTCAGGTGCATAACTACAATTTACTTCCCAGCCACCTCGACTAGTCGTTCAACCATTGTATGGCATGAATTTGATTATATCTTGGCATCTACAAGACACCTTTACTATTCTTTCTGTATGCCGTTCTCTGCCTCGTTTGGAGTCATCTCAAATCTTACTTCCTTTCACAGATATGTATGCAAGCTTCTAGTCATTAAATATATAGATTTCACGGTCACCAGAGTACCATCTTACTGATGTGATTGATGCCAATGTATATGCAATTCTTGCCTCCTTTTTTCAAATTAAGTGATTAATTGTGCCATGGCGGGAGGCCTCCTTTCAACATTCCACCACAAAACTTTTCATGGGTATCTTTGTGAGTTCTGGTGATACTTTGGTCCTTCATGGCATTAATGTTCGTTGCAGAAAACTATCAGATGTACAATTGCTTGATAAAGAAGAGCTCGAGCAATGGCATAGAGCAGAATGGGAGAAAGAAGAAGGAAGGAAACAAGCTCAAAGGAAAATGCGGTCAAGACTGATGAAGCTGGCAAGGGGTACACAAAAGAGGTCTGCTGATCCTAATGAGGAAGTTCATCCACAAGCCAAGTGTAGCCGTTGCATCTTTAAGGATGGAAATTCGGACTCATAGACAATATAACATATAAATATGGGTACTATGTGTTATAAAATTGGTCACGTTCATTTGCGAGTGATGTGACAATGTTAGCGAGTGAGGTAAGAACACTTGCGAGCGATGTTAGCACCAGACCAGTTGTTGAATCATGGAAGGGAGACTCATATTTCGAACAAGTCTGGTTAGTAAACTTTGCTCGCATTCACGGTATTCACCAGCACTTATGATGTCATAAACATTTGCAAATGTAAATACATGCTTGCAGTTGAACACTAGCTTGTAAGGGTTGCTCACAAAATTCTCCTGGCCCGCCTTTGAAGATGACAGTGGTGAAGGGCTGGTGTTTTAATTTGACGGTGACCCTCTATTGCTTGTGTGCACTTCAAGGACATTGGACTTATGTTTGCATGTCCGACGACAAAATTTGCGAGGGGCATAGCTTTGTTGTACATTAGTTACATGCTCAAGAAGGATCCTTGGGAATCAATTTTCAGAGATTTTACAATTTGAAACTTCAGAACTCCGCCTTCCTCACATGAACTATGTCATCAAACTTACAGCCAATGTTGGGTCTGCATGAAGCCAAGTTGTTGGACTGGTCGAAGGAAGCCTCTATTGATGCTGTCGAATCCATGTGTCCATTCTTTTCCCTACTGATCGACTGTCACTGGCAGATGATGGTCCTCTCAAGGAGTCTTCTTTAGCTCAAAAAGTGGGTAACTTTCCTCTTTGACGAAGCCTGCCATAACAGTCTGACCCTGAATCTGGAAACCAAAAGTCTTGTAAATGTGAGCTTAGAAATACTATTTGTCAGAAATTTTGTGAAAAGAATAGTACCACTTATGTTGAGATCATTATCTGTACCAACGACCATGATTACCTTGTCTTGGATCGCCTGACAGAAATTGAGAAATCAAGATTGGAGAAAGGTCATCAGCGGATTGATTACGAGCTACCTGACCAGTCATTCCTTTGAACGTGGCCATCGCAATTCAGCGCTGTTGGTAGGGTGGATTGACTGCCAGAAGTGGTGTCATCCATCCTTCAAGTTTGCCTTTAACTGTTCATTAAGTGTGTCAGAAACTCAGACAGTAAAGTACTTGCAGTTTCTCCCAGAGCTCCATCAAAAAATTCTTGGATCTGTGGTCCATACTGTGCAAAAAATCCTCAATCTGTGTAAAGCTACGCTTGAGGTGCTATACGTACAATGTTCTGCCACTAATCTTTTGTATTCTCCGACAGGTGAGCAGAGGCATCATTGAATCCCAAGGTGCACTCCACTTACTTAGATATGAACATGAATCAGCCAATTGACAGATTTAAAACTGTATATTTATGTTGCCCAAAGGAACTTCCCTGGTCCAAACACTTTGAGAACACCAACAATCCTGCCGTTCAAAACTTCAGGCCATATCTTGCCTTCAAGGAGTAGAGCACGAGTTACAGCCCCGAAAAAAGAACCATAAATAACCCTGTTATACCTAAAACATGGTGAATAGAAGGGTCTGACAAGGAAGCTATGTGTAAGCATCACGCACTGAAAATTGCAAGCCCATGACCTACTAGCATTGTAGGCTCTAACAGCAACCCCAACAACGACATCCAGCTGAGTACCTGAGAGAAAAGAATTATTCGAGGGAAACCCCATCCTGATCAGAGGACATACTAGTCAGTTCTGCAGGGGAGACAACATTGAACACAAAGGAAGACATCTGAATAGTTTGGAATGTGAGCTCCATAGAGGTTGTATATATGTAGGCCCATGAGAACATTGCAGCGCCCTGATAGCCACTGTATGGTCTGAGGGCCGAGCAGCATCTGTCTCTTGAGTAGACCACAGAAAGAAGAAGATTTTACTTTGGCAATAGGTACCGCTGTAGAGGTTGGAGACAAAAGACAGTATATAGCAGAGTTTTGCCTTAAGTACAGAGTTCCGAGAGGAGGCGTACACAGCTGAAATAGTACAATTCGAAGAAATCAGACAAAGCTGCAGTCACCAACTGATGAAGAAGACCAGAATGGGACAAATCAGGCTCCTTGCATTAAGCATACCACGCTGGGATGTGCTTGTACGTCATGGATATCTTCTTCAGTTGTACATCAAGTTCCTGGAGGTGGGTATCATTTCTGATGTGACAGAAGGAGATGTATGCTGAGCGGCAGATATCATCTGATTCGTACTGCAATAGCTGAGACCTGACTCAGTACTAGTACCAGTTCGAGCAATAGTGTATTTGCTCTTAGAGAGATTACAGTTTGAACAAAGGCTTCATCAGTCTGCATTCCCGGGAATTGTCGATTTGCCAAAGCTTTTCAGCAATGCCTATGCAATAAATCTGTCCGCTCTCCCTTGAGCGCTTGCTTGATTGCTCATCAATTCACTGGATATCAAGCATCATAAATATAAGTGTCCATAAGTGCCTCCCTAACCTCAGTGCATCAATCTCAAATTCAAGTTCGTTCCAGGAGTACTATACACTTTTTGGGGGACACCAGTAAGCTCTAGAATTAAGCAAATATTATGGCTGGTTTTCAGAACCAAATGTAGGCCTAAACTTTTGTAGCCCTTTCCATAAGAACCGTGGTGTGGTCCATCAGAATCGTGACTCCTCTTCTCATTGATGCTCTTCTTGCCTGACTTGTGTCCAGCCATCCAAGTAAACTCAGTCAAATTGCGACTACTCGTCCTCTTCTCCGACAAATGGCTCCATGTCCTGCTCATGGCCGCTTCTCCCTCCTCAGTAGCAGAGCCAAATCCATGATGCACTGACAGTATGCTGGTCGACACATCTGTTCAACTCGCAGACCGAATGTCCACAGCCGAATGCAACGCAGGCCTTGACAGTCCAGTAACCATGGAGGCATGACTTGACCAAGACTTCTGTCTTGAAAGCGCATCATCTCCCTAGATTGGTCTCTTCATGCCTCAGACCAATACCTTCCTCATGGTGCGGACTGCGTAAATATCGGCCAGGGTGGACCTTTTGTATGTACCGCAGGAGGTCAATGTCATCAGGTGCAAATCCAAATCTCCATGCTATGGCAATGTATCTTGGCGCCAACAAAGGCACACAGTAATTGGTAGGGAAAGTCAATAGAGTGCGGATCTGAATAGTAATATGCTAGAGATAGGGTCGTGGATGAACTGTCAGCAGGTAAGTCAGGGGTTTCTATACAAGAATCTCCATGTACCGTGTACAACCATACAAGAATAATACCAATCAAGACAGTGAAGAATACCCACCCAGTCCAATGAAAAGATCTATAACAATAACAGCAGATGATATCATAGTCTGAAAAGCGGTCAACCTGACAAGCCATAAAGATCAAGCAGATGGGGACTTACAATTGAGAATTCAGACTTGTGATGTATTAACGACATAGATGAGTAAAGGTAGTAGGCAACTTACTTGATATACATGTACACTGTTGAGCACTTAGACGGTAAACCATTTAAGGCCAAACCATTTGCCTTCATGGCCGTAACAATACAGCTCGAGGATAGCCATCAAAACATCCATGTCTGATAAGTTTGCATTAAAAAGACTGGTGTGGAAACAGGAGCAACCAAATACCTATTAATCTTCAAAAAGACCGATGGCAACAATGAGCATTTGAGTCCGGAAGGAATTCCAGAATAGGATATATAGATATTCAAATATGCTAAGTCGAGTCTCTAGTCAGTTTCGAGCTTGATAAAGGAAGAAAGGACCCTTACTAGTTGGCACTCCAACCACAAGAAATTAGAACCACCAAAGAGCACCAATACAAATGATATTCTTGTAAAAGTAATTCAGAATCCTTAACTGGTATCAGAGGATGAACAAGGCGAGTGTATGACCAATACCTGTGAACAAAAACCAGCCATTTAAGGAATCGGAACCATCGACTGATTAACACATGCCAGTCATAATGATATTAAACTGAGCTTGAACGTGCCTGGGCTATGGCACAGTCTGAAGAGTTCACCGCCTGTAGTCCTTCTTCACCAGAAATCCCGACACCGGCACCGGCAGCCTTTGAAAGGGAGTCTAGTCAATGAAGTACAAAAGAATTATAAGTAGGTACAAACCTGGATCATGCTAACGTTGTTTGCCCCATCCCCAATGGCCAAAGTCATGGAGACCATCCTTGACTAGCCTGATGACCAAGGTTTTTTGCAGAGGGGATACATGACAACAGATCACTCCTTCACAAAGCATTGTGAGTTTCAGCAATAAGGTTTTGTGCTCTTCATCACCCAAAGCCTAAGACAAGGATTAGCAAGGATACATAGATAGCAAGAAAGTCGAAACTTGCACAGTCTAGCGCCATGTCATCAATGACTAGAATGAATCCACCAGGTCGGTCACCATTGTTTGGTCCTACAATCGAAGAGATTCCAGTCTCGATCCTCTGCAATTCATTGTCATCCCTAGAAGAGACAGGTGCAAAATTTCGCTCTTTCATGAAGCGATCCTCTTTGTCAAGAATCCTACTTTCGGGGGAAAACACTTCAAGTGCACATAGCATTTGTTGATAGACTGGTCCTGAACAAGCATTTCCTCCCCTAATAACGATCATGTTGGAGTCTCGACTGATCAGGTTGGTACTATGTCCGATAGCTAGAATGTTTTGATATCAGCAGAAGCTAAGGGACAGACAGTGTGACTTACCAACAGCCATTTCCAGCTTGTTGCCAGTCGCTACCCAGCACACTTGAGGTCGGCGATAGTTTCAGGTACCCAGTTCTGTAGACTATCTTCGATAGCTGTGGCACCCAATAGCCGTAAATCATGTTACAACTCGTAAGAAACAATTTCTATGAGCACCTCCCGGTTGTCGGTCGCCATGATGGCTATACAATAATGTTTGCTCCAAACAGCATATTCGTCTTCTGCAATAGAGTTAGTGGACCAATACACCTTAAGGAAAATTACACACCGTTGATGACTTTATATGCAAGAACCAATGTCCTCGATCCTCTGCTCACAAATTTACTCAGATGCATCTCAGTCACCTCCTGCAATCCTTCATCTTCACCTTCCAGTAGTCACTCAAAAACAACATTGTCTGCTCCCTTTGTTAGCAAGAACAGTTTGCCACCTGCATCATCCAGCTTCCGCATCACCACACTCATCCTCTTCTGGGCACTAGTGGACTCCAAGACTTTGAGGAGTTCATACCTTTCGACGTTGTTGGGGCCAGTAGACGGGGCCATCTGCAAATTCAAAACTTCCCTATCACAGCCATGGAAGACATCCTACTTCTGCTGCCACACGTACCAGTGCTGCTTCATTAAGACTTGGTGCCTTGTATTCAATATTTTCGGTGTCGCGATCAATGGAGGTAAGAATGGTGTGACACAAGCCAAGACCAAGAAAATGCCATTCAAAACCTGTGCATGAGCAGCATTTGCCAACGTCAAGCTCGACTGCAAGGCAGCAGTAATATCCTTTTCGACTGGTTCATGGTGGAAATGTTTCTTTGTGGTCTTCGTGGGTGCGGGGGTCAGCTCAGTAGCAGTTGCTGAAGGTCCTTCAACGCTAGCAGCACTATCTGCCAAGGTGGCGACCAGAGGTGCTTCCTTGATATCGCCAACGTAGGTTAAAATTTTTGCTGCTAATTGAACATTGCCAAAATATCATGGTGTTCTGAGAGCACCATGAGAAGAAGAAGAAAGGTATACAGAACGACGTACCTGAGTCAGAGTACCTGTCTTATCCAAAAATATTTCCACTTGTCCAAGATTGTCAGGCAAGTTCCACGATTGAGCGAGAGTGGGTTGATTCGTCTTTGGGTACCATATCTCATAGTCGAAATACATGAAGACAACTTGGCACGTCCTAACAAATTCGGTGGCAATGTATAGCAAAACGGGTACTATGTTTTGGAACGTGATGAGAGCTCGAGCCCAAGCGATGAGACCGCTGATAGAAGGATCATCATTACTTTGGTTGTCACCATAGGGCCACAGAGCACCTTGAGGATACTGTTTTGACTCCAAGAGAGAATCAGTGATGGTGCATGCAATTGCCATACATGCAAGATTTATTAAATTGATAAACCTTTTCAACAGCCATGAGTACACCTGATGTGAGAAAATTTGTGATCCACCTACACTTGAAGGTTCAAATGTTCATTTGCCTTTCCACCTTGCTCCTCTTGCTAGGCATTCCACCCAGGTTCCGCATGATTTTGGTGCCCTCGCCTGTGAATAGAACGAGGCCAATAACCCAGCCAGTATTCCTCAGTACCGCTCCTCTCAACAGCATCGTCTAAAGATCTGTCGGAGCCTGTCCACCATTTGCCTTTATCGTAGAATTTAAATGGAACATATTGTTGTCCAGACGATCCAAGTCAATGGTAAAGGTGCTTTCCGTGCGTGCTCTGGTGTTCACTAGATGTGTCAATGTAGGCACAGCATTTCGTGATTTGAGACTGGTTTCTCCGTCCATCGGATAGTAAAGTAAGTAGTTTGATCATGTTTAATTGGTCGATAAGCATCCCACTGATTGGTCAAGGTAATGAGAAAATCACCCAATGAGAGCTAAGTTGTTGACACCCGCAGAATGCATGTGTGAGCGCTGCAGGGTGATAGTTCCACATGGAAGGGATGTGATGCCTGGAGAATTACAGGGCTTTTCTAGATGTAGATTTGGGTGGCTTTGGATGACTGTCTCCCTCTCGCTTGCATAAGATATGGCAGCACACCCTGCTTGGTAAGACTGTAGTGGGATAAATCTCATAAATGTCTCAAAGGAGTATTCCACAGTACTGTACACACCACAGAATATCATAAAGGAACCAGTTGCACAACCTAGCACGTCCAACAGACTGAACCGCCTTCCATCTCAAAGTTGTTTGAAGAATATCTCGGAATCGTTGGCCTTCTTCATCCTTCAAGGTATTGCAATTTCAATGACTCAACAGAGCGATATGGTCTCTAGCCCATGGTCTGGAGATACGTGCTTGGGAAGCATACAACTTTGTCGATCGCAGCTGCTTCAAGTTGGGTGTTTTCAGGTTGGGGGGTGGGAATAGTCAGGGACAATGAAAGTGATGGACTCGATAGACAAAGCTTCTCCGGTGATTATTGAAGGAGGATATAGCAGGGGTATCTGGTTGGTTTGTTAAGTTGTAGTTGTTAGGAGACAAACAAACAACGAACCTACACCTTGTGACAATTGAGGTCATTTGGGATACACAGATACACATATTGAAGCTGCCGTTGAGATGCACTTGATGGAGCTGCGGCATTTTTTAGCTAGTAAAATCTGAGCCAAGATCACCTCTTTGCCGGCACTTTGCTTGCAAGTCCAAGCACACCACTGCAGGATTACCACGGTGAGTCTCAATGAGATTATTGCCAGACATTGTTTAACACTGGATTATGGCTAAACAAGGGCTTTGCGAGTGTGGGCACTAGCAAAGATGATGATGAAGGTTGTAGCAGAGGACAATGTCACATTGTGTGACACAATGGCTCCCTCATGCACTTTCAACCTGAAATCTTTCACCAAGTCCTCTCTCTCTGTAAAATCCCCTGAAATGCCTTATGAGAAAAAATTTCTTGTGCGTATCTCTGCTAAATTCAATTGATCCCCATATTCATTGTTTGAGCAGGTGGTACAGCATCTTCTTGGAAAGACCATGGCCAGGAATATCGCTAAACGTCTCAAGCGAGATGATTCGGATAATCCTTCTGCATCATGGAGACACAACAATTGTAAAGTATGTTAATTTCAAGTGTTTCAGCTCTCATTTTCATATCAGTTTAATTTAGATCTGTTAGGACAGAGACATTCAAGCTGAATATCTTCTCCCTTGCGACTGCTGATGAAATGCTTATCATAAGGTTTGTGTGTCCCTAGTATTTGTGTGCATATCACTCACAAGCTTGACAGTCATGTCTCAAGGAAGCTTGGAACACTGCTGGTCCAAAGAAATGTAAGTGCCTCACTTTACACACCATTAGCCATCAAAATGTTAATGCTTGATAGGTCCTTTCTGTCGTGGTGATGGCATGTTTGCTGTCCATATGTCTTGGGTCGCAGTTGATCTTGTTGACCATGCTCTTCGCAAGGAGGCAAGTCATAGGAAGAAGAGAAAGATAGCCAAGAAATTGGCTCAAGACACTGAGAAACAATTGAAGAAGCTGAATAGTATTAAGAGTAGGTACAGCAGTGCAAATGATGGAAGACCATCAGAAGCACCTGAGGTCATTGAGATTGACTAGCTACCTAACTACATCAAAGTAACAATCCACAAATAAATGTTCTCATATCCTGTGTGCATATCTCTTGATCGGCTACTGTAACACTGCTGTGACTTGAGGTCGGCAGTAACGGCACACAAGAGGTTGAGTGAAGCATAGACAAAGTCAGACATTGATAGACCAGGTAAGAGAGCCTTGATTAGAGTAACTACCATAAGGCTATGGTTTTGTGGCCCTTATATACCATAGGATAAAGGAGCTAAGTGAATATGGCAGGATAAATGAATAAGAGTTGGGATTGCCGCATGGCAGTGAATGTAGTAAGGAAAATAAGCAAAGATAGTCGGAGAGGAAAAGACAATCAGAACGAGAGGTCACGAATCTCACACATACGCCCTCTGATGCTTCACAAGAAAGCATCCCTGAAACGTCTAAGCCTCAGAGGCAGGGGTGTCTGTGTCCATAGCCCCGCTGCCAGGTAGCACATCGTCTGGGATCAAGTTGGACCCATCCAGATTGTTGTCTGGGGCCGGTGAGAACCTTGTTTTGTAGGCATGCAGGGAGAGGGCAGTGCCAAGGCTGAGGTATCCATCCTGAAGGTAACAACTCAGCATCTAAAAATGTCCATCTTTTCATTTATTACATCATTTTACCTCTCTGCCTTCTACTGTTACTATTAAGGAGCCCATAAATGTGTCCTTAACGCGATGCACCTCAACATTGTTGTTTGGTTGTTGGTATGTGTTGTGATCCTATTATATTTATTTAGCAGCTCATCCGATCTGATTTTTCTTCCTCTTCTTCCTCTGGGGACATTGCGGCCTAGCATGTGGACATGTTGGTATGGCATCTTTGGATGTCTGACCTAGGCTGAGGTTCACCTTGCTGTGTGTGTGCCCCCGGTGACTCGCCATACCTGAGCTTCTTTCTTTCTTTGGGTAAACATCTTGCCGGTGTTTGGTGGGTGTCGAGGGTTAAACATTTCAACTGTCATCCATTCCACCTTGAGTGCCATTTCGGATTTTGCATGCAGATGTATATGCAGCAGACATGCCGCCTAAGTTACCACAAGCCCTTCTTCTACGATGAATGGCTCAGCAAGGCTTGTTTGCATTAATACTTGCATTGAGGGCGGTTTTGGCTGCCTTGGTATGGCTTGCTGTTCTCCCATGGACAATTGTTTGGACATGGAGGGTCTGTTTTACTATCAGCAAACTTGCGTGCATTTGTATGCCTCTCAAAGGCAAACTTTTACCCACAATTTTCTTAGTGCTTCGTACATCGGCAACAGAGAACTTGTTCCTGGGATCGGTGCTACTATCAATCTCTTCTACTACAATATTCAACCAGATTCAAGCCGACTGCCATCCCAGACCCTACTTGGAGTAATATCAACACATCCAGTCTGGCTAGCTCTATCTGCAGACATACTCACTGGCCTGATAATTGCTTCAATGATCATTGTAACATTCTTGGTGACATACCTGTTATGGGAGTGGACAATCCAAAATGCAAGACCTGGTTTCGGTGAAGAGCAGTTGCTAGCGGCAAGACCATGGCCACCCCAGCCACCTATTTTTCCTATGATACAAGTGCAGCATAATATATTGGCTCTTGAGCAGCAGTAGGCTGATGTGATGAGGACTTGTAACGATCATGCCACATACTCCACAGACCTCATCCAATCATCCACTCCACCGGCTCCAAGTCAATCATCAGAATCCTTCAGATTCTGAATCCCGGTTTCTATCTCATAGTTCATATCTCTATTTCATTTACTTATTTCACATATTCATTTATCACACCTAGAACCCGTCATGGTAGCGAGTAGGTGTTATATTGGAGTCCACGGAATACTCGACTCCTCTAGATACAGAACATTCCAGATCATGTCACTCTAGCCATACCTACACTATTCCAGACCCCGACCGTCGGACTCTGTCTTAGTATATAAGCTGTACATTTAGTAGTACATAACCTCAGTTCGAATATCAACTTGGTTTAGCCCAACAACTATCGTCCTCACTCTCTTTGGCCTTCAAGCCATAATCTCTCTCTCTATGTCCGCAGACTCCGATAGCCATTGGACTTAACCTTTGATCCTAGAGATCATAATCCCATGGACTCTGTCCATAATCCTTCTTTGGGCTTCGACCCAAGGGTGACATTGCTAATAGCTTTGCCAAGCCCCCCACACTCCACAGAATCCACAGCGTGCATTCCTTTCACTTCATCCTATTGGCATGATCCTAACAGTATATTCGAACTCAAACCCTTGAGTCAAAATTTTTAGGAATGTCTAACACAACCCTCGAACATTCACAAACCCAATCCTCCTCCATGGCTCCACCCATAACCCATCTCTCCATGCATGACATTCCTGCCTCTGCATCGAAAGAGGATCATATCCTCTTCGGTGAGGACTCAGCCTCCGCACAACGCTCATGTAGGGAAACCTACACTCACAGTGGTTTCACTGCCCGCCAATCCGATGTCAACACTACTCCCAATCTGTTCTCTGTGGACTCCACTAGTACAAATGAATGGGGTGGTTATCGAAGCATCATCCCAGAAACCCAGCACAATCAATCTGTGCAGCCACTCTTCCCAGTTGAGAAAGAGGGTGACGATGGGGATCCCAGTGGCAGCAACGGTGAACCCAACTCCCCTAGCAATTGCAATTGCAACCTGCACGATCCGTGGTGCCCCAGTCCACCAGCTGGTCCACCAAATCCAGGTGGCCCTGGGGGTCCCGGGGGTCCTGGCAGACCAGGCAGTAACCCTCCTAATCTTCCCAATTCTGATCCCAACGATGAGAACCGCCTCATGGTGGAATTCATGAACCTTCTCCGTGGCCTTACCTGCCAAGTCAACAACCCACCTCAGCAGATCATCCATACCAAAGTCAAGGTACCGGACACCTTTGATGGAGTGGACCTGCGGAAACTCAAGGTGTTCATCGTCTCCCTGCAGTTGAACTTCAATGACAGGCCCAACACATTTGCCACAGTGATGAGCCTCCAGGCTCTGTATGTGCAGAATTTGCAGATTTTACAGCCCTCACAATATACCAATTCCTCCTTTATTCAACTGCTACCACCAAAGCAAACTCTGGATTTAATCTCTAGTTCAGTCAGCAAATGCCTGCTCTACAAGCTGGAGTTGGTTCTCGAGCTAGAGCAGAGGCCAGTGTTTTCCAAATGCACTCGTCGGAGCCCTCAGGTGCGCTCTGCTGTGCAGCAGATGCTGAGGATCACCTTCCATGGTCTGCCTGAGCTGCTGGAGGCCAGCACAGAATCTGAGTCCGAGGAGATGGCTGAGCCAGCCACTGGTCCCAAGGTGAGCAGGGCCTCTCCACCCACTGGAGATGCGTCCTCAAGCAATGAAGAGGGTGAGGAGGGGATAGAGTGGGATGCCCAGGCATTGGTGGCAGAGGAGGAGCTCGTTGGTGAGGCAACTGATGCTGGGGTGGAGGAGCAATCTTCAACTCCACCTGGTCTGGACACTGGGAGCTCGGGGTTGGAGACGCCGCTGGCAGGGCAGAAACATGGTATGTATCCCTTTCATCCTTCAACGTCTCCTGGCTGATGAACACTAGTTGCTCCAGCATCTCCAGTCCCACCGGTTGCCACGGGCGAGGATGCGAGAGAACCCCCTCTCAAGAAAGGTTGGTGAGCCATGCCCTGGCATCAATCACAGCTAAAGGTTCCATTTTTAGCAAAAGGGTTTACAAGGACTGGATGGCTGCTCATGCTGAACCAGCGGCTCAGGGAGGGTTGGACGCAGCCAGCGATGCATGCAAACATGGAGGCTATGCAGGATGAGGGCCTGCTACTGGTGGGTACATCCGTTTTGTTCTTTTGTGTTGTACGACCTCCTTTCCAGGCCACTTCAACCAAGTGTGATCGTTGCAAGGCAGCGAGCGGTCACTCCTGTAGGATCCTGGCAGATTCGGAATTCGGACAATGGGCACCCATCATGTGCAGAATGCCTGATCAGCAGCCATAGCTGCCCTAGCTGCCTTGCACCTGCTACTCAGGCTGCATGTCCTCCCATGATCCCCAAGGCGCCTACCGCCTGCCGGCAAGTCGTTGTCACAGTTCCCCATATTGGCAAAGTTGCCCATGAGTATCGGAGAATTGAGGGCGCTCAAATGAATCCGTGCCTGCCCGTCGGAGGAGGTAAGCTTTTCCGATCCATGGCAAGCCCACCTACTGATACTTTCCCAGATTCCACCACTGATTTCGCCTTTGGCTTGGTGGAGAGGCTCGGCTTATGATCGCACCCTTGTGAGGCCACCTGGGATCAGATTGTGGCTGCTAGCGAGCAAATTGTCACCAGGTACCATGCCCTTCAATATGAACTGCAAAATTATGGGCCATTTGATGAAGCAGACATTGAGCACTTGCTGACCAACTGCTTCCCAGAGTCTGCCCTTGATGAGGGACATATGGGTCTGGAAAACTAAAAGGCCCGAGAGTGCCCCTCGGGCATAGAACTTTTCTTGATGGTCAGCTAGATTTTCTTGGGGAGTGGATTCCTACCCCAGTCGTTACGGATGGAGAGTGGGCAGCTCTGCGGATCCTCATCAGCAGGCGTGGAGGCAGTCCATCATGGGTAGAGCATCTTGGAGGGCACAATATCCACATGACCTTAAATATCTTGAATCTTGGCAGTCGTAGTATTGAAGTCAAGGAGGAGGTGGATGAACTGATTGTGCAGGGTTTTTGTAC
The DNA here is from genome assembly GCA_030435655.1 of Armillaria novae-zelandiae. Lineage (NCBI taxonomy): Eukaryota > Fungi > Basidiomycota > Agaricomycetes > Agaricales > Physalacriaceae > Armillaria > Armillaria novae-zelandiae. Next base: position 115,593 of record JAUEPR010000004.1, on the reverse strand, counting down.
ACAATGAATAGTGATCCTGCAATGTAAATAGTTGATTGTCAGCAGGGGGGAACAAAAAAATTTCTGACTCCTGGCAGAAACTCTCATGTTCAGAAAGAAGAGATCAGAAAAGAGATGTATTGCCTCAGTAGATCATCACAGGCATGCGTGCTAAGTAAGTAGTAAGGAGGAGGTGACGTGACTTTGGTACAGTATAGATCAAAAGGAACAGCGTGAGGCAGACACCGGTGCATACCCATCCGACACACAGCCTGTCAATGCACAGCCACCCCAGGGCGGAAACAACAATCTGTGACCATGGGAAAATTTTGGTGGTGTGGAAAAAACTTTATCAGTGGGGGCGTTGGCAGTGGCCCTTCTCAACATCTGTTCTCGCATGCAGAAATACAATAATAGTCCGGGAACATAGGGGCAGCAAGTCCCAGGGGACAAACAAAAGTCCTCGGGGACAAACAAGTCCTGGGACAAACAATCCTTCGGGCTCTCCTGGGCAAGATAGGCCTAGATAGGAAATATTTTGATCTTGTCTAAATTATTATTTTTTTTTTTTTCTGGTCCATCCAGGAAATGGTGTATTTGGACTGAGGGGCAACAGAGAGTCATGCATCCAGGAAAAAAATGGGTCCTAGTCCAGCTCGTTCTCAAATGAGTCCAGTGTCTGCTCTAGAGTGGCCACCTGTGCAAGAGGCTGGTCCAGGAAGCTTGAGAGGTCAGGTATTTCAATGGTTGCCTGCAGATGGTATGGAATGTGTTACGATTTATTTACTTTTTACCCTTCAGACCTTCACATTGGCACTATATTCATCATGTTTGTGATGGTTGCATCAACTTCCATAAATCTTCACCATCACTGTCACCAAGAACTATTTTTAGAACAGTCATTTTAGTATATAAGTAGCACGCTCTCAGCTGTAATACTCAGCTTCAAGCTAAAGTTTACAAATACCATTCTTCTCTTGATTCACTTACAACAACCTGATCGTTGAACTAGTACTTGGCCCCTACCAGATGCTCTGAGACTCAGTTAGACTTAGGTATTACCCAGTATAGTCTGACAGTTTACTCTAGTTTGGTTTCCCTAAGGCTAGTCCTAACAATTAGCTTGAAGCTTCCCTACACTTCCTACCAGTGCTAGCCACAGGAGGAACCCATGAGCATTACCCCAGACATCACTACACTCGATCAAAATATCCTAATTGTCACCCTGGTATCATCTGCCGCCACTTTAGGAACAGTCATTGTCATCCTAGTCTATTGTGGCACCCGACTACGGGCTTGGTGCATTCACGCCTGGTCAGTACCGCAACCTGTCCAACAAAATGTCCCCTTCCACTACAACTCACCCTATAATGTTCCCTTCAGACCCCTCCCCCCCCCCATGGGTCCAGCCGATGACACAGATTACAGAACATCCTGAGACTACTGACCTCCTGACAGAGGACAGTCCCAGGAGCCCTATCAGAAGAACCAGTGAGCCCAAGTCTGAGAGCCCCATCGCTGGACCTTCCAGGCCTCAGGACCCCTTTCGCCCAAGACCTGGAACTCCCAGAATCAAGGAGGACATCACCAGTCAGAACCTTCCCGGTTCTAGCCCAGAGACCTCTCTCAGACAGAGCCCACCCTTCCCCAAGGACATACACCTGCTCCAGAGTCTATGGACTACAAACCCCAATCCTCGAGGAAGATTCCCCTCCGACCCCACATCTGAATCTTCCTCCCCAGACCCGGAGACCATCACTGTTCACCAGGCCCCTCCCAACCCATTCAGGGTCCGACTCCAGGAGAGTATGTGGAGGTCAAGGGAAGATTCATCATTTGGCCAAGGGCTAATGACACCATGAACGACCAACAGCGGGCACGAGAGCTCAGGGACAAGTGCCTACTTATCGCTCGAGTCAGAAGACCAAAGCCCGCCAGACAGACCTGGAAGACCAGGCAACAGTACAACATCAGACAGAGAGCTCTCAGCCAGGCTGAACCCCCTCATCCCCAAAGAGTGGAGGAGACCCTGGCTGCCCATGAGCTCACCGAGAGCCCCTTCAATCCAAACAGACCAGACAGGGTCTAGCCGGACCTCTCCAGCCAGCAGCAACACCTCCTTGGAGAGCATCGAGCTGAGGCATGGGACCTCAGAAGAGCAGATTACCTCAGACAAGGAAGAGAAGATCCAGGAACAGTGGAGACATACAGAGGAACTTGAGGCTATGAGATCACCCCATGGCAGCGACAATGGGAACAAGTATATGGACCTCGACCCAGAAGAAGGATACAAAGCGGAACCCTATGAGAAAGGATGGAAGGAGAAACCAAGCACCTTTTCAAGGAACTGGGCTTCATCCAGGGAAACTGGGAGAGGCTCAATCACGACCTCACCTATGATGAGTGGGTTGGCGAGGAATATATACAGCAGAATGAGCCCCTTCGAAGGTACTACCACCAGGAATCTGTTCTGGACTCCGAGGCCTCTACCTGATTCCCCCCTGCCCCGAACAAGGGACCAAGGATACTATCCCTGGCCAACCCAAAGCTGACTCTTCACAGGGTCGGGAGAAGCCAGCAGGTCCAAGAAGGAAATCTACATGGAGGACGGGGTACCCCTTTCTCTGGAGGAAATCATAGAAAGAAAGACAGCTGCTGCATGAGAAAGAAAGGAAATGGAAGACGAGATCAAAAGATACTGGGAAAAGGTCCAGCAGATAACCAGCTACTGGAACCTCAATCCAATAGAAGAAAAAGGTAAGGGCCCAGAAGAACCAGCCCCCCCCTCCCTCCCTCCCCCCCCCCCGATTCCCCCTAGACCCCACAGAGGGAGACGACCCCTGGACCCCCTCCCCCAGGACCTCCCTCCATTGGGCATAATCGAGACCGATTCTCGGTCCCACAATGACCCCCAAAATATCCAAGACCTCCCAACGATGACTGGCCAACAGGCCCTGCCAGCAACAATGACCTATTCCCCTCCATCAAGCCAACCCTACTATGTACCCCCATTCCCTTCAAGGGGAAGCACAATGATATAGTCTGATTCTTCAGGGACTGTGTTGCATACTTCAAAGTCCACGACTCCTATTTCAACACCACCCTAAAGGTTCCATTCGTGGCTTCCTATTTTGAAGGAGCAGTGGCCAAATGGTGGACTAATAAATGAATGGAGTACTACAGCAACCAACTAGAAAGGTTCTGCTACCCAAACTGGCAGGACTTCATGCGCATTGTCCAAGATCAGTTCATGGATGCCACAGCCAAGGAGATCCATGAGAAAAAGATGATGGACCTCAGGATGGGGAATGGATCGGCCGTAAAATACTTCCAGAAGTTGGAAGAAGAAGCCCAATTGGCCAACAGGATCCATGACAGTGGAGATAGGGGAGCAATGGTCAGGGCACTCCAACAAGGGGTACCTGAGGACTATGTCAGGTTCATAACAGATGTGGGAATGAATATCCTCATCAAATATGAAGAAAGGAAGGCCCGCATCATTACTATGCATGAAGAACAGTCGAAGTCCCAGGCTTACAATCAAACTAACTATGGGAGTCGACGCCATGACAATCGCCCAAACAACAATACCAGCAGTGGGCAGAAAACTGCTGGCACTGTTACAATTTATTTACTTTCTTACCCTTCAACCCTTCACATCGGCACTATATGCATCACGTTCGTGACAGTCGCATCAACTTCCATAAATCTTCACCATCACTGTCACTAAGGACTATTTTTAGAACCATCTTTCTAGTATATAAGTAGCACGCTTTCAGCTGTAATACTCAGCTTCGAGCTAAAGTTTATACAACCTCATTCTTCTCTCGATTCACTCGCAATGACCTGACTGTTGCGCTAGTATCTGAACATAACCAAACACGTTGGGACTCTGTTGGACTCAGGTATCACCCGGTATAATCCAGCAGTTTACTCTAGTTTGGTCTACTCAGGACTAGTCCTAACAGGCACAACAAGTGGGTCAGGGGATAAAAAGACCACCACCGGAACAACATACAGAGGAACAGAGAAACCTATGGACATAGATCGGATGCGAGCAGAAGGAAGGTGCTTCAATTGCAACCAGAAAGGACACCTGTCAAGGGACTGCAAGGAACTGAGGAAGGAAAGAAAGAAGTGGAACTCGCAGGAGCTGCGAGCATTACTTGCCACTGCCGAGAAAGAGGAGAAACAAGTTGAGGAGAAGACACCCCTGACCTCGAAAGTAGAGGAAGTAAAAGACGAGGCTGACAAGTGAGCGATTCCACTGGTTCAGCCGGACTTATTAAAACCCATGGTGTGCACTCGCTTCTGACTGGTCAGACTTATTGTACTTCTGTAGTTACCACGTGTTTACCTATGCATTCAAATATACCTGCTTTGACACCTTCCAGAATGACTGCACCAAAAAAATCGCACAACTGTTACGCTCTGCTTGCAGAGCTAGAAAAAGATATAAAAACACCTTCTGAACACCCCACTTCCCCACCCCCCTGGACCAACCTCCTCCCTCTAGGCTCCTCTGACCATTCGAGAGCACCGACAATCCCCAGCATGTCCCCTCAAGGTGTGAGAATGCACCCAACTGCATCGAGACTGAACAATGTTCAATCGCCAGACACAAAGGAAACAACCCTCAGGGAAGCCATCTTGTCAGAGGAGGGACTCGACAAAAGGACGGATGACAATGAAGACCAGGAAGAAGAGCAGCGAAGACTCAAGACAGCAAAACCTGACAACTGGGATCATAGGGAAGGGCCCCCCAAGGATCATCACCCAGCATCAGAAATTGCAAGTGCCCGCAAGAAGGGCCAAATGGGGGCCTGCATGCCCCAGCAGCCGCACACCACCCTTGTCAAAATACCCGATGAGGATGAGGACACGGCCTATTGAATGTGGAAGGAGAAGCAGCAACAGGAAGAGGAGAGAGAGAGACGGAACCCCCCCCCCCCATTACCCCCGCTAAAGACCAGGTACACATCCCTCCCCCGGGGCACACCTGGTTTAGACCCTTTGAGGTTGACTGGACCCTCTGGGCGATCTGGCAAGTGCGTACCGAGTCGGAAGCCCGAGCTGCCCTCTCACTTTGGGTTCACTGGGACAGAGTTGGCGAGATCATAGCTGACCTGATCGATGAACTCAAGGTAGGAGGAGAGGTCGCAAGAGAGCGACTCTATGAACTATGAGAACCCATCCGCTATATCTGCCAAACAGAGGGGGCCTCATCGCGAGATTTAATTCTCCCGATTGTCATTGAAACCCTTGCCAACAGACAGACCCTGGAAACCAAAGGACTTGTCGACAGTGGCTGTACTGGAAGCTCCATTAACCAGGTTTACGTAGAAAAGCACCAGCTCTCAACCATGAAGGTCGCAGTGCCCATCCCCATCTACAATGCAGATGGCTCCAAGAATAAGGCTGGGGACGTCACTGAATTTGTAGAGTTAAGAATGACAATCAGCAGCCATAGTGAGTGAATCGACCTCACCATCACAAACCTAGGGAAGAAGGACATTTTCCTCAGCCATGACTGGCTCAAACGGCACAACCCAGTAATCAACTGGAAAACGGAAAAAATCATGTTTGCCCGCTGTCAATGCCACAAGAACCCCCTTCCCTTTGCCCGACTCCGACCCCTCAGACAGGTGGGATGAAGAGCTAGAGGAAGGAGAAACCATACTAGCAGTCAACATCGAACAAGCCCTTGAAATCCAGGCTCTACATCATGCCAACAAATTTGCCATGCAAGCAAACACCAGAAAAGAAAAGAAGTCATTTGAGGAAATGGTACCCCCAGCATATCGAGAATTCAAGGATCTCTTCTCTAAAGAGAACTTTGATGAACTCCCTGAATGAAAGCCATGGGACCATGCGATAGAATTAACCCCCAATGCACAGTCGACCCTAGACTGTAAGGTCTATCCCCTCAATCGCCACAAGCAGGAGGAACTCGACAAGTTCCTAGATGAAAACCTCGCCTCAGGACGCATCAGGCAATCAAAGTCACCCTTCACCTCTCCCTTCTTCTCTGTTAAAAAGAAGGATGGCTCCTTGCACCCTGTCCAGGATTATCGAAAACTCAACAAGATGACGATAAAAAACAGATACCCACTCCCACTAATCTTGGAGCTGATGGATAAGCTCAAAGGTGCTAAATACTTCACCAAACTGGATGTCCGATGGGGGTATAATAATGTACAAATTGAACAGGGAGACAAACAGAAGGCGGCTTTCTGAACAAACCGAGGGCTCTTTGAGCCAACAGTCATGTTCTTTGGACTTACCAACTCACCAGCCACCTTCCAATGGATGATGAATGACATCTTCAAAGACTTAATTGCCAAAGGAAAAGTCATGATCTATCTTGATGACATCCTTATCTTTACAAAGGATCTCCAAGAACATAGGGCAATCATCAGGAGGGTACTTCGAAGGCTAAGGGAACATAAACTATTCCTAAAAGCTGAGAAGTGTGAATTTGAGACACTAGAAACAGAGTACCTTGGCATAATAATCAGTGAAGGAGCGATCAAGATGGACCTGGTAAAAGTCAAAGGGATAACCGAATGGCCGACGCCGATGAAGAAAAAGGAACTACAATCCTTCCTTGGCTTCACTAACTTCTACTGGCACTTTATAAAAAACTATTCGAAAATTGTGTGCCCCATGACCCAACTCACAGGGAATGCACCCTGGACCTGGGGCACAGCCCAAAACAGGTGTTCCAACAACTAAAAAAGCAAATGGCTGAAGATGTCATACTAGCAATGCCAACCAAAACAGGGAAGTTCCGAGTCGAGGCAGACTCCAGTGAGGGGGCGATAGGCGCAGTCCTCAGCCAACAACAGGAGGGAAAGTGGAGACTGGTTGCATTCCTATCAAAAGCCCTCACAGTCACAGAACGAAACTACGAAATCTATGACAAGGAGTTATTGGCAATCATGCTCACCCTCACAGAATGGCGCCACTACCTTATGGGAGCAGCTGAGACATTCGAAATCTGAACAGATCACCAGAACCTGCAATACTTCCGAAAACCCCAAAAGCTCAACCGCCAACAAGCATGCTGGGTAACAGAGCTTGCCAAATACCACTTCACCCTCGCACATAAAGCTGGTACAGCAAACAAGAAGGCTGACCTATTGAGTCGACAAGACGATCACAGCCAGGGCAAACAGGATAATGAAGACATAATTGTCCTAAAGCCTGAGCATTTCCGGGCAATGATCATGCCCACCGACGAGGAGGTCCATACCAGGGTCAGAGATGCAACAAGAGACCATGGGAAGTGGGACCAAGGCATTGCTGGATCCCTCAATCATGAGAGGGGGATAACCGAGAGAGATGGCCTCCTCTATTATGATGGCCGGATCTACATCCCTAAGGACCATGCACTTTGTGGAGAAATCATAGCCTGCTCTCATGATCACATTACTGCCGGCCATCCCAGCATTGCCAAAACAAAAGAGCTTGTCCAGCGAGAGTTCTGGTGGCCAAAACTTCACAAGGACATTGAAGCTTATGTCAAAGCATGCAAAACCTGCCAACGGACTAAAACGAGCACCCAACCAAAGGCAGCCCCCCTATATCCCAACGAGATCCCCTCTGAACCCTGGACGCATATCTCAGTGGACATGATAACTGGCCTCCCAGACTTGAATGGATTTGATGCAATCCTAATGATCATTGACCGTTTCTCGAAAGAGATGGTCCCTATCGCCTGCAATGTAGAATTGACATCGGAAGGGTACGTGAAGATACTATGTGATCACGTATACACCCGATATGGCATGCCCCAGGTAGTAATCTCAGACCGAGGTCCTCAATTCGTTTCAACCTTTATGAAGGACCTCTACAAACTACTGGACATAACCCTGAATGCGTCCACCACATTCCACCCTCAAACTGATGGACAAACGGAAAGGGCAAACCAGGAAATCGAAAAATACCTCCGCATATTTGTCAATCACTTACAGAACAACTGGAGTGAATGGCTCGTGATTGGTGCCTTCGTCCACAACAACCACATTCACTCTGCTACCGGCGAAAGCCCGTTCATGGTTAACTATGGCTGAAACCCCAGAATCATCCCAGACTCCCACCGTCCAAACCCTTTCATGAACCCCACCACCCAATCTTTCTCCAACAAGATGAAAGGAATTCATGATGAGGCAAAAGCCTCTCTCACTGAAGCCGCAGACAAAATGAAAGCTCAGTATGACAAGAGAAAGTGACTAGCTGTGAACTATAAGGTCGGAGATCAAGTTTGGCTTGACAGTTCCCATCTCAGCCTACCCCATCCAAAGAAGAAGCTCGATGACAAACAGGTTGGGCCTTTTCTGATTCTCAACAAATATGGTGCTTCCACTTACAAGCTGAAACTCCCAGCACACTGGAAAATCCACCCCACCTTCAACAAGAAGCTCTTATCCCCATACACACCGCCCGCCTTCCCAAATCAAGAACAACCCCCTCTTCCACCCCCAGACCTGATTGAAGACAAGGAAGAATACAAGGTAGAAGAAGTCTTGGACCACCGTACCAGGAAAGTCAGAGGAAAAAGAGGGGAACTCCCAGTAGTCGTAACTGACTACTATGTCAAATGGAAGGGATGGATGCAGGAACACAACAGCTGGGTACGAGAAAAAGACATGGAGAATGCCAGGAAAGCAATCAAAGACTATGAAAAGAAGGCCAAACATGCAGGCTGACTCACTGTAGCCTACGCATCCACCATCAAAATAGGGAGACATCAATTCAAAGTCACCAAGTTCCTGACAATGATCCTAGACCACAAATACAATGGCGATGGAACAGTCAACTACAAAACCCAAGCTGGTGACGGAAGTCAACACTGGATAAAGGATCCCTCCAATCCAATAGCCTCAGAATCCACTCACGAACAACGAAGATGGGACAAACTCATCGAAATATACTGGGAAAACGTACACAGTAAAGACCAAGAAGAACCCAAATGGGAACCCTAATGGCAGTCGGGACGACTGCCTTAACGAGAGGGTAATGTTACGATTTATTTACTTTTTACCCTTCAGACCTTCACATTGGCACTATATTCATCACGTTTGTGATGGTTGCATCAACTTCCATAAATCTTCACCATCACCATCACCAAGAACTATTTTTAGAACAGTCATTTTAGTATATAAGTAGCATGCTCTCAGCTGTAATACTCAGCTTCAAGCTAAAGTTTACAAATACCATTCTTCTCTCGATTCACTCACAACAACCTGATCATTGAACTAGTACTTGGCCCCTACCAGATGCTCTGAGACTCAGTTAGACTCAGGTATTACCTGGTATAGTCTGATGGTTTACTCTAGTTTGGTTTACCCAAGGCTAGTCCTAACAGAATGCAGCGGAAAGCAGCCACAGGGTTTGCCATCTAATTCGCATAGGATCAGGGCTTCTCCCTTGTTTTTCAAGACATACACCAGGGGCCCTAAGTGCCTCGGCTTGAACTTCTTGTTAAGTTCGTATTCTACCCATGTGTTGTGGATGAGTACCAAGGACCCAGGCTGGAATGCCCAGTGAGCAATCCGGTTCGCGTGCTCCTTCCTCCATCTTTGGACTGTCTTTACTCATGCCTCATAGACCTTAGAGTGGATTCTGTCGAGATCCTCCGACCACTTCTGGAGGGCTATAGTGCATCTGGCAATCAGTTCCTCGGTGGAGAGCATATGGGTAGGCAGCTCGACCAGGAATGAAGCTTCCGCGATATCAACTGGAAGGATAGGTGGGATGCTGGTGGCTACCTCGTATGGACTCTTACCAATGGTCTGAAGGGGTGTCACCTGCTCCGCCCAGATGACAGAGTATGCTACATGAGACCATCGACTTTCCACTCTGCTGCAAGCCTTGAAAAGAGACTCCCTGGGCTCTAGAATTGTAGGGTGAGATGGTGATCTGATGAACATCGTATTTCTCATGCAGCAGCTTCAGGGCAGCTTGGAAGGCAGGTCCAGTATCTGTCACAATCTCCTGTAGGCTGCCCCATTGGCAGATTATATCTTCGAATATGAACCTGGCAAGCGCTTCCGTGTTCTCATGCCTCAGCATTCGGAATTCAGGATAAGCACTCATGGAGCATCAGGCATGCACAACGTACTTGAATCTGCCCGACTTCGGTAGGTGAAAGGTGCCGATGTAGACCTTGGAAAACAGAGGTGCAGGGTATGCCACCACAGGAGGAATGTTCCACTTCTCCATCTGGTGGATCTGGCACATATGGCATGTATGGACGAACCACTTGACATTGTCCAGCAATTGGGGCCACCAATACCTCTTCAAGAGGTGGACCCTGACGGAGTACACTCCTTTGTGTCCGAGCTTATCATGTGTGATCCGCAGGAGCTGGTACCGCTTTTCCCTCGGTACCACAAGTTTGTGTTCATCAGTCGCATCCCGTTTCCACAGCATGTCTCCAGAATGGAAGAAACCCGCTGCGTAGTTGAGGAACGTTCGCCTTTGGTCCTCAGACAAGTAGGCAGGTGTGACCAAGTTCTCCAGGAACGCACAGACAGCATCAATTCTGTTGTTGTTGGTGGATGCTTTGGCGGATCTAGGAATATTGGCCTTCAATTCGTCGGGTAGGGGATTCTTGGCAAGCGGGTGTATTGTTGGACCGCCGCCTGGCAAGGGCTGTGACTCTGCTGCAGAGGTCATGAAAATTCTCATGGGAGACAGAACCGTTCTTCCTGAGGGTCGCCCTTCTGGGAGCGGGTTCCCTATGTGAATGAAGCCGTACATGCTGTCTACCCAATCAGGGTCATCCCCTTCTGTGGGTGCATCACCTGGTTGTGGGCGCCACCTGGATAGACCATCTACACCATGCTTGGTGCCTGGGATGTGTATGAGTTTGAAATCGAAAAGAAGGATTCCTGCTACCCAGCGGTTGATAACTGCATTTGGGTTCAAATCCGGGTTGTTGATCATCCCTTTGATGGCGGTCGTGTCTACTTCCACCACCAGTGTCTTGACCCCGATAAGCCATATAGCAGCCTCTTTCAGCGCCCTATACAGGCCATAGAGCTTGAGTTTTGGCTGGCTATACCTTGACTCCACTTGGTTGAGTGATATTGAACTGAAACGGGACAGATATCTGTGCTTTGGGTTCTGCGGATCCTCTTGGAATATCATGTATCCGACCGCTAGCACACTCATGTCTACAGCCAAGATCACAGGAGCAAAAGAGGTATAATCCATCGGGCGGAGAGTGGGCGAGTTGATGACCGCCTCCTTCAGTACTTGGTCGGGGCCCCAATAGAAATTGACTCCTTTGTGGGTGAGGTCAATGAGTGGTCTTGCCAGTAGACTGTAGTTCCTAATGCATATGCGGAGTATGCCAGCCATCCCTAGGAAGGATTGGACATCGGTCAGGTCTTTGCATGGGCCTGAGTTCTTGATCTTGTCAACCTTGCCATCCTCTGGCACCCTGCCTTTGTAGGTGCATTTATGTCCTACAATGATGGCTTTGGGCACACATAGGTAGGCCTTCTTGCCAGACCAGGTGCACCCCACATATTTCATGCACTGAACTATGCGATTGAGATTCTGGAAATGTTCCCAGACAAAGTGGCAGATGAGCGGGTTCTCAGGGATGGTTTCATATCCTCCATCCATGGTCTCATAACAGGTCTTTGGTCCTTTTACCCCTGCATTGTCTATGAAAGGAATCATTATGTCCGGGATCTCATTGTTGAGCATGTAGGTGATATCGCCTTGTAGGACCTGCATTGAGTTTGTCCATCCCATAGGGAGCATGGTTAGTCAGAAGGTTCCTAAAGGAGTCTGGAAAGTGGTCAGGTCGTGGCTGGAGGTCGTGCACGATCTGAAGTGAATGACCATCCTTCTTGAATACCGTGAACCACTTGGAACGGTAGGACGAGCTTGAAGGTTCATATATGCTGGATGCAATTTTGTCCTTAACAATTGCAATAACTCCATGATATAAGCCTGGTGGTATTGGAATATTTCTGTGTACCCAAGGGATATGTTCTATGACAGGAATGGTGACTGGGGGAAAGAAATCTTCCCTAAATTTCCCCTTCTGTGACTCATCCCATGCAAAACTGCCTTCCTGCAGCATCATAAAGTGGTGCATGAGCTTCCACTCCTCGGGCCATAGAAACTCCCCAGGATGATTTTCATCTATTATATCATGATTTTGCTGAGTATACCGTCCGGTCAGCTTGAAATCTGGCAGATATGGAGAGAGAATGGGCATGTCCACAAGTGGATCACCTGTGATTTCGCGAATGATACAAAACTCCTCAGGAAGCATGGTAGGTACAGGCTTAACATGATTCTCCACCTTTTTGTACTGCTTTTTCTTAGGCTTAGGTCTTGCGACCTGGAGAATGCCGACAGGTTGATAAGGAGCAGGTTCACTGTAAACGCCGTCCACTCTGAAGAGTTCCGTGAGGAGCAGCTCATGTGGCTGATGAATGAATTGAAGGATAGACATAGAGGGAGATTGAGAAGCATGTGGAGAAATAGGCTCGGTTCAAGGCACCTCACAAAATCTGCCTGCAAGGACTGGTGCCATGGCGGATGCAAAACAACTCCTCGAAACCAGTGGGGTATCATATTCATTACGAACTATATGCTTAGCATTCCGAATATAAGGTTGTGTTTGGTCCAGGCCTTCCGTATTGGCGACCTGTCCGCTATCTCTAGTGGACACAACAATGGCATACCCAGGGATAGTAGTGATATCTATATGAGCAGTGCTGTCATCTGCTGCGGAAGCAAGAGAATATGTCCGATGAGAGAAATCCAATGGTAGTTTTTCAACCATGATAGAGAGTCCCAATTCACCTTGATCAGAGAAAAGGTCCTCGCTTAATGAAAATTTTCGAACTGCATCCTGTATGGCGGGTGCGGCTCATGAATATGCAGTTCTGTATGGTGGTGCCCTTCTTGCCATGAGAAGTGTGGGTGGCCATGCTCGTGAGTCGGAATGACTACTTCACATCCGGTGTTGGGATCCATTAGAGTTAGGATTTTTTCCTCATTGGAGCGGTTGTCAATTTTTGTTTCACATAGCACACTGACAGGTCTTCCCAGCAGCACATCGTACCCTGCATGTTGTATGACATGAACTTGTAGGAGGACTTCTACTTCTTGGAAATTGAACAGCATGTCTCTGCATAATCCCAGAGACCATCCAGTTTCGTTGTTGGCACTGGTGAGGGAGATTTTGACAGACGGGTCTAAGCGCAACCTGCATTTCTCCCATACCGCCGCTGACATGGCCATGACTTGGGAACCTTCATCTAGGATGGCTTCGACCTCATGCAATCCATCTATGAGCGGCATCAGAGAGCAGAGACCCATGGCTTCATCTGCCACCATGATATTGGTGTGGTTCCCTTCGTGTAGAGACCAAATCATGAAGGAGTCTTTACCTCCTTTCCCAACTGCTTCTGTGCCTTTCTGTCCCTGACTTGATGTATCAACTGGTACTTTGTGGTTTGTCAGGGCATCTTTCAGCTTGGAGCAGATCCCAAGGCTCTTGCTACACAGCTCCTTGATGGAGACTTCCACCTTCAAGTCGAGGACTCGGTTGTAAAGCTCTTCAGTTGAGCTAGGCTGGATGATCAGCGCCAAGTGCTTGTACTGCCGCAGGTCCTTCCTAGGTTCTGTGGGCAGTGGTGGATCTGGCTTCTTGGGCTCCTTTGGAGGCGCTTCCTGCTTCTCTGTTCAGGCTGCATCCTCAGGTGCTTTCAGGACCGGATCTGGTGCAGACAGCTGGCTTTGCACAGCGGACAGAATGATGACCTCGACCTTCTTGAAAGGTTTCCCCATTGGTCCTTTCGGTTTCCCATCTTTTTGTCCATTTCTTGTCTTGATTTTCTCTTGCAGGACCTGCTCGAGGATCCTGATGGTATCATCATCATCATCATCAGAATCCCCATCAGAGTCTGAATCCTCTGAAGAGAGGGCCACCATATACTAGTGCCTTGACTGCTGTGGGCTTTGCTGGAAGATCTCGCTGATTTGAGAAGGCGTGTCGTTTTGGTACACAAAGCTCCCATCTGCCTGAGGCCCTGACACAGGCGGGTTCGCCCCACACGTTCTTGGGCCCTGCACCATTACATAAGAGCCTTGGGTGGAAATCATGTTAACCATCACAGGAGGAGTACTATGCTCCACATGCCATTTGTCCACCCTCGTCTTCATCCAGCCAGCGCCGTTGGGAATGTCTGTGCCATCAGGCATTACGAGCTTTTGCTTTGCTCCATCCCATTTAATCAAACTGCCATCATGGTCTGCCTTCTTGGCAAGGCACATCTTGAAACCAGCGTTGCAGCTGTCATACCCCCACCTCTTGGGTGCTTGGTTCTGGCTCTGCTGGTCACCCATTAAGTGCTCTATAGTGGCTAGCAACCTGTCTTCCATCATCTCCGGTTTGGGCGGTGGAGTGGATGGTTTGAGCCACTCCAGGATCACTAGGAGACGATCATCTGTTGACTCGGTTTTGATGGCAGGTGGTGCAAGCGATGGCATTGCATATGGCAAGTATGCGTACGGGTTGAAGAAGGATGGCGGAGGCCCAGTGGCTGATGATTGTGACAGAAAGTCTACTGCTTCCGCCATTGATCCGATAGCGGGTGCTACCATCTGCTCAGGTAGCACAGGTTGTGTGAACCCCACCCCTGCATACGCAGCTGAGACTGGGTTCACATATGGAGATTTATAACTCTCCAGCACGTATTTCATGGCTTTCCTAACCTCATCGACCAGAAACAGCTCTGCCGGGTCATGGTCTGAGAAACGGACTGTGAGGCAGTTCTCGACTGGTATCCCAAGCACCAGGTGGATAGCAGATATGTACATCCTGGCATACTCATGGGTGGACATCAACGGGTTGTTCCCTGCAGTGACATCGAGCCCAATGCCTTGTATGTGCTGATCAAAATGACCAAACTCATCAAGGGTTGTGATCGGACTCCTCTGAAGGACGCACACCACTTCTTCTAGGTGAGTGTTCATATATCTGCATGCCTCATTGCACTTGGGGTAAAACTCATAACACTCCACCTTGAAGGCTGCCCAGGTTGCCATAGCTGCATTGGCTGGCAGTGCCTGAGAGAGCCTTCTCCACAGATCAGATGTCATTGGGTCCGCATACATAATCACGGCCATGATATATTCCATGTCCATGTCTTGTCCTGCCGCTTGGCAGGTGCGCTTTACCTCTGCAAAGTAGATAGGTAGGGTAATGGAGTCATCAGGTCCTTTCCACCCCCAGCTGGGGGCTTTACCGGACCCTCTGATAGGGAGTTGCTGCTGTTGGGCATTAGGTTGGGCCATCTCAAAATGCAGATGGATTTTTCGGTTTCTTGCCCAACAATATGTTCTGTTCGGGGTTAAGTAAGTTGGTGAAGGCGGAGCCGATTCCTGCTCTTCCTCTTCTGACCAATATAAAGGTGTTAGAGGCAAGGGCGGAGTACAAGGTGGTTCCAGCAGAGCGGATGCAGAACATTGTGAAAGGGGGTCTAGTTGTGTTTGCTCAGAGGTGTTTCCAAAGGGATTAGGATCTGTTGAGGTGTCTAGGAGCTCTCTCAGCTCTTGGCTGTAGGAAGATGAGAAGGATTGGTTGAAGTGGAAATGGGCAGCCTCATTGTCGGGAACAAGGTCAAATAAATCTTCTTCTTTGGTCAACTCATTGAAGGCGGCTTGGATAACAGTCCATAGGGCAGCTGCTTCTCGGCATTCCTGGGTTGGGTGAAGAGAGCTTCTCCTGTCAGCTATTGTGGGTTTAACCTTCCCTTGCAGTGGGCTCCACTTGTAAGGCTAGGTAACTCCCTGTGAAGAAAGAAATCCCTGTCTATGCAAGATCTTTTCTTATCTGGGAGGGGTAAGGGAAGGTAGGTCCACTCCGCTTCAGCGGCTTGCAATGCCCGCTAATGTGGTTGCTGACAAGAGGAATGTAGGATCCGACTGGGATCGGACGGTTAAGACTGGCAGCTGATGACAATGTCAGATGCGTCTTATGAGCTTTGAGAAAGAGGAAATGTATTCCTTTGGTGAGAGGAATCCTGGAATAAGGATCTCTATGGGAGTAGAATTAACTAACTAACTATCTTCATCTACACAATCTTTTTATACCATTGCCTGTGGTCCGATTTGATTAATTATTAGCCCTTTTCAGGGCAGTTCCACATACTCGCGTGGCAGACCCTCTGTGCACTTGCTACACTTTCCTTGAATGGCTCTGATATGAATAGCCTTAAAAGGCAACCAGGGTTGCATCCATGCCTATCTGCTGACAGGGACAAATACAACCCCTGTTTGTGCCCAGACCCACCTCTATCCGCACAGTGATGACAGATCCGCTCATGGCAGGCCTGTCACGGACGTCCATTGGTATACCGCATGGTTCCGGCATCTGTGGGACAGGTGGCCGCCAGGCAGTTGGTCCATGCTCCAGTCACTGACCGGCTGTCCCTTCTTCCCACCATGATGACTGCGAGTGGGCAATGCCTAGGCAAAGTGCATTGCACCCATAGTGATGGCGGAATGTTGTGAAATCCAAAAATGTGCGCTCACATGGATGTGTGGCTGCACATTGGAGTCCATGGAATACTCAACTCCTCTAGATACAGAACATTCCAGATCACGTCACTCTAGCCATACCTACACTATTCCAGACCTCAACCCATCAGACTCCGTCTTAGTATATAAGCTGTACATTTAGTAGTACATACCTTAGTTTGAATATCAACTTGGTTTAGCCCAATAACTATTGTCCTCACTCTCTTTGGCCTTCAAGCCATAATCCATCTCTACATCTGCAGACTCCAATAGCCGCTGGACTTAACCTTTGATCCTAGAGATCATAATCCTGTGGACTCTGTCTGTAATCCTTCTTTGGGCTTTGACACAAGGGTGACGTTGCTAATAGCTTCGCCAAGCCCCACACACTCCATGGAATCCACAGCATGCATTCCTTTCACTTACTTCTATTGGCACAATCCTAGCAGTATATTCAAACTCAAACCCTTGAGTTGAAATTTTTAGGAATGTCTAACACAACCCTCAAACCCTCACAAACTCAATCATCCTCTACAGCTCCACCCACACCCCATCTCTCCATGCGCTGATGAGCCTCAGGGCTCTGTACGCTCAGAATTTGTGAACTTTGTCATTTCTAAGTGATGACTGACTTAGCACCGGATATAACATTATCTCTGGTGTGCACACCCTAATAGAGGACCTCCTTGACACTTCAATGACCAGAGATAATGAAGAATATCCCTCCCAACTCGTTTTGTGGCTCAAATCATACACCATCATGGCTAGGCACCAATACCAACCAATTAGACAACCACCGGAGATAAATCATACAATGCATCAGAGCGCATCATGGCGTAAAGACCCGGCATTGATCCTTTAGTTATATGAGGTCATACTCATTGACAGTTACTTCCCTTTGATAATCACTGGGTTTTGGTCAGCTAGATGCCCGGTTTTACCAATAACACCGTGCCAAGGTCGCTAGCACTTGATACTCCTTTCATACACCTCAGGTTATCGATCATACCCTCCCAGTCCTCAGTTAAACAGCACCTCAAAAACCATGCTGGAGAAGACCCATGATCTAGGAAATTTACCTTCCTTCAGTAATGCAGAGGATTGGCTGTTACAAGTGACTACAGAGATACATATGGATGCTAGGATCTTTACAAAGCTGCAGCCTTGTAGCTTTACTAAGTACCGCTATTAATAATTATTTCTGGTAGTATAAAAGTGGATAGAAAATCATAGTAAAGCAGTGAATCAACTACCACCCATTACTCTGCCATTAGCCTCGCTATATGCTTGTCACCAGATATAACCTCATCTCTACACACTTGCTACAACCATTAACACCAGTTTTAAACGAACCATACCACACACATAGCATAGTATATGAACAATAGTAATTGTTTGCCCCCATACACTCGCTATAAGCCAAGGACCGGTTTTATACCATCTGGGCTTCGTACTCCCTCGTGCTCTCCATGAGAAAAACTCTACACCATGATCGACCAGTTTTAGAATTATCTCTGGCATTGCACATCACACTTTAGCTTGCACCCCATCATTAGTGGTTGATACTCGTATCTAGCGCATAACACTGGTGTTCATGTTGTACACCATCTCTTTTGTTTTATAGGATTGGATCATCTTCATCTTCATACCATAGGAGTTTTATTTGGCTTTATTTTCAACATTGTTTATTGCCGCCCACTTGGGTAGTCTCTGGCAGACTTATAGGAATCGACACCATCAACATTGGATTGTTTTGGACTCAACACCGTTTAGGACCGTTATAGGATAGGATAGGATTGGATAGGATAGGATAGTCCCTCGAGAGGACTCATAGGTTTGACATTGACATAGGATAGGAACATCTCCAAGTAGACTCAGCTTTTGACATTGACTTCAGTATATTTTGTCTCATATAGGATCAACACTTGTTATCTCCATGCCCCACCAGATATAAACATATTTTCACACTTTTGCCCATATTGACTGGCATTATTAGGATCACTACCCAGTACATTGACACTCCACCGGTTATAAAGTAACTGCTGCACACATAGCTTCATTTTCACCATTATTTTCATAGGACCAACATCTAGAGATCTTGTCTAGTCATTTTTCCTCTTTACACCAGATTTGCGGTATTCACATCATACCCTCTTCCATTCAATCTCATCATTAAGATTATCACTGGCCTACAGCCAACACCTTTTAGTACTTGATCGCTTGAGTGCTACTTGCTGGACTGGAAAGTCACAGTATAAACTCGCGTCTAGAGGAGGTGATTAGGTCACATGGAGGTGCCCCAAACAACTCACACAACACAGTACCTTTATCTCCGGTCTACACTGTCATTAATCATTACTCTTTGAGTTTTGGTTTGCCATTGCCATCGAAGTTCAGGTTCATCATTTTTGGAGGCCACCACAAGGGTTTAGTTCACTGCCCACATATTGTTTCTCTTCACACATTTATATGCCTCATCACCTTTAAATTTGCCCTTCATAGCAAGCATTCACTTGCTGCAAACCCGAATCTTTCACTATTTCCTGTCAATTTGCTCAAAAAACCCCATATATTCCCATAGAGGGCAAAGGTCTCCATAATACCTCTGCTCGCCAACAATTACAAGCTTCCACCACTCGTTTATCGGAGCCTGAGGCTTCAAATTCCACTATCAATACATAAGAACAGTTACCAGAATCCCCGCTTAGCCCAATACTGGGCAATTTCATCAAATCATCACCAGAATCACTGGTTCCTCGTGAACTAGATATCTCCACTGGAGAAGTATACTTATTCACTGCTGTGGTGCATTGGTATTTTATGGGGGTCAAATACTTTGAAGGATTTGGTGCTGGATTTAGTGGGTCAATCCCTGGCACCAAAACTGGTACCAAAAACCGATCGGTTTTGAATCGGTATTTAATGTCAGTTTTGGTACTGGATTTGGATCATAAATAGGAATGCAAAAACACGTGGTATTTTGACCAGGATTTGGTCATGCAGATTTGTGCTACAAAAGCATGCGGATTTGACCCAGGGATTTGGGTCCTAAATCCAGAAGGGTAAATCCACTCCCAAAAACAAGTGTATTTCAAATGGTATTTGTAGAACAAATCTGGATGTAAATACCAAACCAAAAATGGGAAATACAAAGGGGAGTTGTTCCAGGATTTATTTGTTCCCATCTTTGGTTTGTTATTTACATCCAGATTTGTTCTACAAATACCATTCATTTGAGATACACTTGTTTTTGGGAGTGGATTTACCCTTCTGGATTTAGGACCCAAATCCCTGAGTCAAATCTGCATGCTTTTGTAGCACAAATCTGCATGACCAAATCCTCATCAAAATACCATGTGTTTTTGCATTCCTATTTATGATCCAAATCCAGTACCAAAACTGACATTAAATACTGATTCAAAACCGATCAGTTTTTGTTACTGGTTTTGGTGCCAGGGATTTACCCACTAAATCCAGCACCCAATCCTTCAAAGTATTTGACCCCATAAAATACCGATGCACCACAGCAGTGATTTCCCGACACAGACGATGAATCTGTACCTTCAAATCCAGCCATAGAACAATCATTTGCAGAAGCTGACAAAGTTACTACAGAACTTGTCAGTTCTAATCACAACACCGTGCCTGGATCACTGTATACAGGAACCATGTTTGGCAGATATCACATTGACTCCACTTCCTTCACTGATTATAGAGATGAATCTGTCAGCTCTAGCGACAAAGTAGTCCCAGATACCACTACTACCCTACATTTCAACATCAAAGAAGAATCCTTCGAGCAAGAATTACCTTTTGAATCCCCTACCAAAGCATCCACTTCATATTTCACTTTTATACCGGATATACCACCAGTAGTGAAATTACCGGCACAAAATTCTGCACCACCAGCTATTCCCCCTACACAACCACCAGTCATGGCCTCAAATATGCTGATCAGAAAAAAAAGAGCACCCCAAATATCATTGATGAAATAAGTCCAGGACATGAGTTGACATGTTACATTGGAGATATTGAAGGACTCTTCACCTGTCATTCCATTAATAACACTGCCGACAAAAAGAAATGGTTTATCTACTACCCCTGCCTCATTATCTCTGAGTTTTGGGAAAGTTTGCCTGAATGTAAAAACACCTTGAAATCCTATGAAGATTTTAAAATCGCTATTATAGCACAATAACCAGATGTGAATACAAATTGCAAATACAAGAGGCATGACCTCAAGCACGTCATTGGAAAATATGCCCATGAAGTCAATAACCTCGCAGACTTGGGCGCATTTTACTGAGAATTGTGCCTGAAAGTACAGCACTTGATCAACAAAAAGCACTTATCCAAGAATGAAACCAGCAATATGTTTAGCAAAGGTGTAATGATCATGCTGCAGACTCCACGGACCTCATCTATCATCCACTCCACCGGCCCCAAGTCAATCATCGGAATCTGTTGGATTCCGAATCCTGGTTTCTATCTCATATTTCATATCTCTGTTTCATCTACTTATTTCACATATTCATTTATCACACCTAGAACCCATCACGGTAGTGAGTAGGTGTTATATTGGAGTCCATGGAATGCTCAACTCCTCTAGATACAGAACATTCCAGATCACGTCACTCTAGCCATACCTACACTCTTCCAGACCCCGACCTGTCAGACTCCATCTTAGTATATAAGCTGTACATTTAGTAGTACATACCTCAGTTTGAATATCAACTTGGTTTAGCCCAATAACTCTCATCCTCACTCTCTTCAGCCTTCAAGCCATAATCCATCTCTCTATGTCCGTGGCCTCTGATAGCCATTGGACTTAACCTTTGATCCTAGAGATCATAATCACATGGACTCCATCCGTAATCCTTCTTTGGGCTTCGACCCAAGGGTGATGTTGCTAATAGCTTCGCCAAGCCCCATGCACTCCGCAGACTCCACGGCGTGCATTCCTTTCACTTCATCCTACTGGCACGATCCTAACAGTATATTTGAACTCAAACCCTTGAGTCAAAATTTTTAGGAATGTCTAATACTACCCTCGATCCCTCACAAACTCAATCCTCCTCCACGGCTCCACCTGTAACCCGTCTCTCCATGTGTGACATTCCTGCCTCTGCATCAAAAGAGGATCACACCCTCTTCGGCGAGGATTCAGCCTCCGCACAACATTCACATAGGGAAACCTACACTCACAGTGGCTTCACCGCCCACCAATCCGATGTTCACACCACTCCCAATCTGTTCTCCACGGATTCCGCTAGTATGAACGGATGGGGTAGTTATCGAAGCATCATCCCGGAAACCCCGCACACACAGCCTCTCTTCCCAGTCGAGGAAGAGGGTGACAATGGGGATCCCAGTGACAGCGACGGTGAACCAGAGTCCCCTAGCAATCGCAATCGCAACCCGTGCAATCTGCGGCACCCCAGTCCACCAGCTGGTCCACCAAATCCCGGTGGCCCTGGGGGTCCCGGCAGTCCCAGTGGACCAGGCAGTAACCCTCCTAATCCTCCCAATCCTGATCCTAATGACGAGAACCACCTCATGATGGAATTCATGAACCTCCTCCACGGCCTTACCCACCAAGCCAACAACCCCCCTCAGCAGATAGTCCGTACCAAAGTCAAGGCACTGGACACCTTCGATGGAGCAGATCCATGGAAACTCAAGGTGTTCATTGTCTCCCTGCAGTTGAACTTCAATGACAGGCCCAACACATTCGCCACGGACACCGCCAAAGTCAACTACGCCATTTCCTTCCTCTCCGGTGTCGCCCTTGACTGGTTCGAACCAGATATCCTCCATCCCAATCAAGCCAATCCTCCCACTTGGGCATACTCCTACACCGCCTTCCTCTCAGAGCTCCATACCAATTTTGGTCCGTTCAATGCCGTCGGAGACGTTGAAGAAGAACTTGAAAATCTTCGGATGCGCAACAGAGATAGGATCATGAAGTACTTAGTAAGCTTCAACCAACATGCCGCCATTATCGGTTATGGTGACAACTCCCTCCATCATGCCTTTTACCATGGGCTTTGCTCACGGATCAAGGATGACATGGCTCACCATGGAAAACCCAACAACCTCCACGATATGCAGACCCTTGCCCAGGAGCTTGACACTCGCTACTGGACTAGGAAAGCTGAGGTCTCCAGAGAAAACCGTGACCGGCCCTCCACCTCCTCCACCTTCAAACCCAAGGGTTCGGGTTCTAACTCGAGCTCTTCCAACAACTCCATGGCCCCGAAATCCTACAGTTCCACTGTGGGTTCTTCATCTTCCTCCTCTTCCTCCGGCTCCACGGGTGCCTCCAAGAAGCCCTATGCTGACAAGCTAGGCAAGGATGGTAAGCTCACACCTGAGGAAAAGGAATGCCACTGCAACAATGACCTCTGCATCTTCTGTGGCAACAAACACAAGACCGAGGACTGCAACAAGCAAAAATCCGCAGCTTCCATGTGTGGATGTGCAGCTGAGGTCTCTGACCCTACTCCTGCCTCTGTTGATTTGGCTCCTTCAGAGTCGGAAAAACAGAGAGCAACCCTGCTTCCTCCATGCAAGGACAGGGTTGCGCTGACTGTCATTGCATTTCGGAGATTGTAACCCTCAATGCTGCCATTCTTTCCAACCATTCCCTTACCATATCCCTATCCAGTGAAATCGGCTCTGGATCGGAGTCCAACGGATCTCCTATATCCGCAATCCTATGTTTTCTTGCTCAAGTCGATTCTGGTTGCAGCCATTGCTTCATTGACTCAAAGTATGTTAACGATCACAACATCCCTACCAGCTCCATTCCTCCTGTACAACTTTGGCTTCTCAACGGCTCCGCCGGATCTCACATTTCACAATCTGTTACTCTCTCCATATGATTCCTGTCGGGAGATATCATTCCTATTGACTTCTACGTCACACGTCTCTTGATTCATCTTGTAACCTCATCCTGGGATACAACTGGCTCTCCCGCTACAATCCGTTGATTGACTGGGCAAAGCACAGTATCACTTTCCATTCAAACCTATTTGGTGCATCTGTTCCAGACATTTCCGTGGCCTCTGACGCATCAGCACAAGCTCGCAAGGACCCTTCAGGTCCTCTCCCATCCAAACCACCTCCGAGATCCCAACGGACTCTGCCAGCATATGAGCCTATCTACTCATACCCGTCCATCCCATCATTTTCCACTTTGGTTGCCCCCAAAATATCTATCATTTCCATGGCTGCATTCATACGAGCTTGCGCAGAGAAGGGTGCACAACAGTTCACACTCCAACCTTCTATGCCAAGTGTCAGTGGCCAGGCTGCTTCCGTGGCTCCGCCGGATTTATCTGATGTTCCACCGGAGTATCATGACTTCGCCGATGTATTCAGTGACTCTCTCTCAGAGAAACTCCCCGAGCATCATCCTTACGATCTCAAGATCAACCTTGAGGAAGGCTCTTCACCTCAGCTTGGACCCATCTATTCCCTCTCCAAATCCGAACTCAAAGCCTTACATGAGTTTATCAATGATAATGTCTGTAATGGTTTCATCTCTCCCACATGTTCTCCCCACGGAGCTCCGGTACTCTTCATCAAGAAGAAAACTGGTGAACTCAGACTCTGTGTTGACTTCTGTGGCCTTATCAAAATCACGAAAAAGGACCGCTATCCACTTCCCCTCATATCCGATCTTCTTGACTCCATGCGTTCCATGTGCATATATACCAAACTCGACCTCCACCATGCCTACCATCTAGTCCATATTGCTGATGGAGATGAATGGAAAACCACATTCCGTACCTGCTATGGGTCTTTCAAATGGCACATCATGCCATTTGGTCTTACCAATGCTCCCGTGGCTTTCCAACGTTTCATCAACGACATTTTCGCAGACATGCTCGATGTCTCTGTTGTTGTATACCTCGACAATATCCTCATCTACTCCGATGATCCCGTGGAACACTGAAAGAATGTACGTGAAGTCCTACGCAGACTTCGAGCCAATGGGCTCTACTGCAAGGGTTCTAAATGAGAGTTCAATCAGGATTCCATGGAATATCTAGGCGATATCCTCTCTCCCGAAGGCTTACAAATGGCTGAAGACAAAGTCAAAGCTATGGTTGACTGGCCGATCCTGCGGAAGGTCAAAGATATCCAATCATTTCTTGGTTTTGCTAATTTCTACCGCCATTTCATCTACGAATACAGTGAGATCGTGCTCCCTCTAACATGTCTTACACGCAAAGGTATTCCATGGAAATTCGATGACAAATGCTTAGCTGCATTCAACGAGTTGAAACAGGCTTTCACTCATGCTCCTATCCTTACCCATTGGATTCCCGACCATCAACTTGTCGTGGAAACCGATGCCTCCGACTATGCTATTGCCGCTATCCTCTCAATCTACCTTGATGATGGGGAAATTCACCCTATATCCTTCCTGTCCCGCAGTCTCCATGGAGCCAAGCTTAACTATGATACCCATGATAAAGAGCTTCTTGCCATCTTTGAAGCCTTCAAATACTGGCATCATTACCTTGAAGGCTCCACGGAATCCATTGACATCGTTACTGATCACAAGAACCTTGAGTACTTCTCTACTACCAAGGTCCTGACAGGCTGACAAGTCTGCTGGTCCGAATTCCTTTCCCAATTCAACCTTGTTATCCGATTCTGTCCAGGAAAATTAGGTGGGAAACCGGACGCACTCACTAGACGATGGGACATCTACCCTAAAGAGGGGGATAGTCAATATGCTCAAGTCAATCCTCACAATTTCTGCCCTGTATTTACTGAAGAGCAGCTCTCCGCTTCTCTCCGCACTACTTTTCTTGAAGGTCCCGTACTCCGTGCTAGTGCAATCATGGATGTAGACCAATTGCATTCTGATATCAAGCTCGCACAACCCGTGGACTCCACAGTGACTGAAGGCTTCCACCTTGCTTCTTCCCCTTCCAATCCTTCCCGGTGGTCTGTAGACAAGTCAGGAATACTCCGCCTTGACAATCGCATCTACGTCCCAGACTCTGCAGACCTCCATCTTCATGTCCTTCAAAACAATCATGACCACATCTTGGCAGGTCATTTCAGTCAAAACAGGACTCTTGAATTAGTCCGACGGAATTACACCTGGCCCCAGATGCGTGAATTTGTTTGCCACTATGTTAAATCCTGTACTACCTGTGGTCGTAACAAAACACCTAGACACCGTCCATTCAGCTTACTCAAACCCTTGCCTGTACCAGAACAGCTGTGGGATTCCATCTCCATGGACTTCATTGAACAGCTCCCAGAATCCTACGGATTCACCGCTATCCTTGTTGTTATTGACCGCGCAAGTAAACAAGCCATTTTCATTCCCACTCATGACACCATCAACTCCTCAGAGCTAGCTCAGCTCTTCGTCACACATGTCTTCTCCAAGCATGGCATCCCCAATCACATCACTTCCGACTGCGGCTCCAAATTTGTCTCCCAATTCACTCATGCCCTAGCCAAATCCCTTGATATAGAGTTTCACTTCACTTCCGGTTATCATCTGGAAGCCGACAGACAAACTGAATGTGCTAACCAAACCCTTGAACAATACAATTGGGATACCCTACTACCCATTGCTGAATTCGCATACAACAATGCTCCAAATGCTTCCACCGGAATCTCTCCATTCTTTGCTAATAAGGGTTACCATCCTAAGATCACAGTGTACCCTGAACGCGACATCGCCTCTGCCTGGGCCTGGGATTTCATAGTCAACCTCAACGATCTTCACCAATTCCTTAGAGATGAAATCACTCATGCTCAGTCTCGTTACAAATTCCAAGCAGACAAACGATGGTCCCCAGCTCCAGATTTCAAAGTAGGTGACAAGGTTCTCCTTAACTCCAAACACATCAGGACTACTCACCCTACTGCGAAATTCTCTGAGAAATTCCTCAGACTGTTTGATATCATTGCTCAGCCTGGATCCCATTCCTTCACACTCAAACTTCCTGCGGACCTCCATTCCATCCACCCTGTATTTCACGTCTCACAGTTGGAACCCATGGAATGGAACCCATGGAAATCAATACCATTCCTAATCGCACCCAACCACCTCCACCTCCCGTGGAAGTCGACGGAGAAGAGCAATTCGAGATCACACAGATTCTTGATTCCAAGCTCGACCATCGGTTCCGATGCCCACTCCTCTACTGTGTCTAATGGCTGGGTTACGAAGGTACTGATGAAGAATTTGCCTGGATTCCTGCTACAGAATTCTCCACAGAAGACTACATTGAAGACTTCCATCGTCGTTACCCAGACAAACCAGGACCATTATCCAAGGTCACCATTCGCAAGGTCTCAGTCAAGACCTCACCCAATTCTTCTTGATCATCCATTCCATCGGTTCCTGTCGGAATCTGTCTCCCCAATTTCAAATTTGATTCTGGAAAACTATTGCAAATTCATTTCCTAATCGGGAACGGACTCCATCGGATGCATTTCTTGACTTCACACTTTATTCACACATTTTTCAAAACAGCAAGAAAACCATCTACATTTTATGTCCCTCCAGGCGCAATCTACTATCCATCCACTATCTACAAATATCCATATAAAATATACATAAGGAGCTAGGCGCTAAGTGTCCATGGAACTGCCAGCTTCTCCACTCTCTACCTCCTTGTCCTTCCCTTTCCCTTTGATCTGTCGCACCAAGTCCGCTATACCAGGTGCTCCGTCGGCCCCAGACTCGGGCAACATCTCCGCCCTAACCTCCTCATCCTCGTCTAATTCCCCTTCGGAATCCTCCACTAAAAACTCCTCACTACCCCTCAGGTACTCCTTCCACAGCACCCATTCCTTCTGGTGGCCTCCGACTTGGTAAAACTTAGCACGAGCATCCCTAAATCTCGTGCTGGCTGTGATTGCCTGGTCCAAGTCCCCATTCCCGTGGTTTCCACACCACAATTCAATATTGGCGAGTTCAAACGGATCTTGACCGTTGAACTCCACAGACGTCATGTGGGCATACCACACTTGAGCGACATCCTGATCGAGGTGTAATCACATTGCCCACCGGAGGGCCTCGGGGTTGGCATCTTTGAGTTCCCCCAACTCTTCCCTCGACACCTTCCAATCCTCCTCGGATGCTGCCGGCATGAAATCCCACAGATATTCGATAGCGTCCCCTTCCTCGAAATCATCCACCAAGTCACCGACCCGGCCTCCAATGGCCTCCAACTCCTTTTCAATACTCTCCAGCCTACCCTCCATCTCGTCAAACCTTGCTTGCAAATCTTGCAGCAAGCCCAAAACCTGCTCCATGGCTGACAGCGCCATCTCGTCCGTCCACATACACTTCGCCTTGCGGATGCGACACTGCTCGCAAGACCTCATCGTTGACAACATTAAGCAGCGGGCTCCGTCGGCCCTACACCGCCCACACTTATCTACAAAAACAAATTCAGCATAATAAAAATGTTCACCAAGTCCACTTACCCTTTCCGTGGAACTCTCCACGCTCTGCAGACTTCACCTTTTTATTTGGCCACTCCTCTGATGGCCCCATGCTCTGCTCTTCACCACTTTCCTCCACCACCGGCTTCGATATCCGTTTCCTTTTCATTGATGGGCCTGCAGCCCCGATCGAAGTCACCTTGGACTTGCCTTTTTCCTTGCACCTTCTGCACAATTCTTCATGAGCCTGCGCCTTCTCCCCTTCCACACCCTCCACAGCATCTTCATCATCCCCCTCGGCTGCCTTAGCTGCCGCCTCCGCAGCCTCTGCAGCCTGCCTCGCTGCCAACTCAGTTTGTTCCCACAGCAGACACCTCGTCCATGTGGCCTTGGACTCCACCGCAGCCAGCCTTTTCTTTTCGGCCTCTGCAGCCTCCTTCCTCCTCTCCTCCACTGCCTGCTTCTCCGCAGCAATCCTCAACTCCTCCACTAACCTCCATGCCTCCGCCTCTCTTGCTAGTCTTTCCTCTTCAGCCTGCTTCGCCACGGCCTCCGCCTCTTTCTTCAACTTCAACTCGTGAAGTATCTTCTCCCTTCCAAGGGCCTTCATTTTTGTGGCCTCCGTGGCAGCTACAGCCTTTTTGTCCTTTAGTCGCTCAGCGACCCATGCTTCGTGTGCCTCCATGGCACTCCGATAAGCCTCCTCCTCCTTATCCCTGCCAGTGTAGAACACCGGCAGTTCCTCTATGTCCATGTCGTCCGGAGTAGGCGGCGCCTCGTACAGCTCCGGAGTTGTCGACCGTCAGTAGGCATCGGTCATCGTTATTATTGACGAAGAGAGAAGAAAGCAAGTTTTTCCTACCACTGAGATGGTGGTGGTAACAAGTCAAGAGGTGAAAATCATGTGATACATCACTCACACATTCCACGCAGTACCCCCGGCCATTGGGATCTGTGCTCTTGAGGGCAAGAACGCTAAAGGGGGGATACTGTAACGATCATGCTGTGGACTCCATGGACCTCATCCATCATCCACTCCACCAGCCCCAAGTCAATCATTGGAATCCGTTGGATTCCGAATCCCGGTTTCTATCTCATATTTCATATCTCTATTTCATCTACTTATTTCACATATTCATTTATCACACCTAGAACCCATCACGGTAGCGAGTAGGTGTTATATTGGAGTCCACAGAATACTCAACTCCTCTAGATACAGAACATTCCAGATCACATCACTCTAGCCATACCTACACTATTCCAGACCCCAACCCATCAGACTCCATCTTAGTATATAAGCTGTACATTTAGTAGTACATACCTCAGTTTGAATATCAACTTGGTTTAGCCCAATAACTCTCGTCCTCACTCTCTTCAGCCTTCAAGCCATAATCCATCTCTCTATGTCCGCAGCCTCTGATAGCCGTTGGACTTAACCTTTGATCCTAGAGATCATAATCCTGTGGACTCTGTCCATAATCCTTCTTTGGGCTTCAACCCAAGGGTGACGTTGCTAATAGCTTTGCCAAGCCCCACAGACTCCACAGACTCCATGGCATGCATTCCTTTCACTTCATCCTATTGGCACGATCCTAACAAAGGCTTTCCTAACCATGTTTGGGATGCCATTGCTCACTGCCTACAAATCAAGTTACCAGACCATCACCCTGCAGATCCATACCTGCTCAAAGATATTTACTCCACAGCACAGTTCATCTTACAAGGCACGAATAAAAGCGAGAGTACACTCAGGAGTCTGCTGATGCACGGATATCATGAAGCTGGCCCAGTAAGACCAGAGGAACCATTATATCCGGTGCCTGTCTGTTAGGACTAGCCTCAGGTAAACCAAACTAGAGTAAACTGCCTGGACTATACTGGGTTACACCCAAGTCAGGCTGAGTCTCTGAGTCATCCGGTGAAGGTAGGGGGCTAGTTCAATGATCAGGCCATTGCGAGTGGATCGAGAGAAGAATGGTATTGGTAAACTTTAGCTCAAAGCTGAGTATTACAGCTGAGAGCATGCTACTTATATACTAAAATGATAGTTCTAATAATAGCTATTGGCAATGGTGATGGTGAAGATTTATAGAAGTTGATGTGACCATTGCGAGCATGATGCATATAGTGCCAATGTGAAGGTTTGAAGGGTAAAAGGTAAATAAATTGTAACATTACCCTCTTGTTAAGGCAGTCGTCCTGACTGCCATCAGGGTTCCCACTCAGGTTCTTGCATGTCTGCACTGTGTACGTTTTCCCAGTATGTTTTGACTAACCTTTCCCATTTTTGGTGTTCATTGTCGTCATCTGGGTTTTTCTTGAACCAGAGCTGGGTTCCATCCTTTGTTTGAGCCTTGTAACTGGCTACTCCATTTTCGTTGTATTCATGGCAAAATAACCAGCAATTGGCAAGGCTGGAGCTGATCCCAATTGGGAAATACATCGGGATCAGTTATGAAAGGTCCCCAGACAATTCTGATGAGCGGCATATGCTGGCATCGGCTTACACAAGGGCCCCGAGGCGAGGTAAGGCCCTGGAGGCCAGTATTTTGGGTGTTAGACATCTTGAGGTAGGGGGGAGCTATTCAGGTGTTGGGAATCTACTACAAATAAGCACTCGAGTTCACGCTGTGATAGGAAAGCAAGAAAGTAATGGTCCCATCCTTTCCAATAATTACAATAATAGGCTGCCCCTGACTTTGGGAACACTTATTATTGTTGTTGCCATGCAGGTCAATCAGGTGCACTCGCAGGACCGCATGGTTGAAGACATTATACATCGGGCTCCATTGGCCCGACATCACATGCATTTATCTACCAAAACAATCAGCAAACAAAAAATTACATCCAAAGTCCACTTACTGGACCTGTGGAGTTCTCCATGCCCTGCAGACTTCCCCTTTTGCCTTTTAGCAGGCCTATCCGATGGCCCCGTGGTCTGCTTGTCCTCACTCTCAACCACTGACCTTGTCAACCTTTTCCTCTTTTTAGAAGGGCTTGCAGCCCCAACTACCTTCCCCTTTCCCTTATCCTTGTGCCTATTTTTCAGCTCCTCTCGTGCCCTCTCCTTGTCAACCTCCACATCCTCTGTAGACACCTCCCCATCTCCATCTCCTGACTTTGCTGCTGCCTCTGCAGCTTCTGCAGCCTGTCTTGCAGCTAGCTCAGTCTGCTCCTTTAGCAGATGCCTGGTTTGTACCGATTCCTCCTTGGCCACCACCAATCTCTTCCTTTCGGCCTCTGCGGCGGTGGACTCCTTCATCTTCCTTTCCTCCTCAGCCACCCTCCATTGCTCCACCTCTGTTGCTATTCTATCCTCCTCTGCACGCTTCTCCACAGCCTTCTCCTTCTTCAACTTCAACTTGTGAAGCTTTTTTGCCTGTTCCCAGGTCTTTCTCTATGCAGCCTTTTCAGCCTTCATCTTCTGTGTGACCCACAGCTCATGGGACTCCATGGTGCTCCGATATTCCTCTTCCCTGACATCCCTATCAGCATAGAACACTGATATTTCATTGATGTCCATATCCTCTGGAGTGTTCAGTGCCTCGTACGGCTCCAGCATTGTCAACTGTCAGTATGCATTGGTCATCGTGGTAGTTTGCGAAGTAAGAAGTTTTGAGAAAAAAGCAAGTAGAACCTACCACTGAGATGGTGGTGGTAACAAGTCAAGAGGTGAACATCATGTGATATCACACTCACAAATTCCACACAGCACCCCCAGCCATCGTGATCTGCACTCTTGAGGGCAAGAACACTAAAGGGGGGATACTGTAATGATCATGCTGTGGACTCCACGGACCTCATCCATCATCCACTCCACTGGCCCCAAGTCAATCATTGGAATCTGTTGGATTCCGAATCCCGGTTTCTATCTCATATTTCATATCTCTATTTCATCTACTTATTTCACATATTCATTTATCACACCTAGAACCTGTCATGGTAGCGAGTAGGTGTTATATCAGAGTCCACGGAATACTCAACTCCTCTAGATACAGAACATTCCAGATCACATCACTCTAGCCATACCTACACTATTCCAGACCCTGACCCATCGGACTCCGTCTTAGTATATAAGCTGTACATTTAGTAGTACATACCTCAGTTCAAATATCAACTTCATTTAGCCCAATAACTCTCGTCCTAACTCTCTTTGGCCTTCAAGCCATAATCTCTCTCTATGTCCATGGACTCCAATAGCCATTGGACTTAACCTTTGATCCTAGAGATCATAATCGTGCAGACTCCGTCCGTAATCCTTCTTTGGGCTTCGACCCAAGGGTGACGTTGCTAATAGCTTTGCCAAGCCTCATGCACTCCGCAGATTCCACGGCGTGCATTCCTTTCACTTACTCCTATTGGCACAATCCTAACAGTATATTTGAACTCACACCCTTGAGTCGAAATTTTTAGGAATGTCTAACACAACCCTCAAACCCTCACAAACTCAATCCTCCTCCATGGCTCTGCCCATACCCCGTCTCTCCATGTGCGACATTCCTGCCTCAGCATTGAAAGAGGATCATACCCTCTTCGGTGAGGACTCAGCCTCCACACAACATTCATGTAGGGAAACCTACACTCACAGTGGCTTCACCACCCACCAATCTGATGTCAACACCACTCCCAATCTATTCTCCATGGACTGTGCTAGTTTGAATGGATGGGGTGGTTATTGAAGCATTCTCCTGGAAACCCTGTGCAATCAACCCACACAGCCGCTGTTCCCAGTCGAGGAAGAGGGTGACAATGGGGATCCCAGTGGCAGCAACGATGAACCTGACTCCCCTAGCAATTGCAATTGCAACCCATGCAATCCACGGCGCCCCAGTCCACCAGCTGGGCCACCAAATCCAGGTGGCCCTAGGGGTCCCAGGGGTCCTGGCAGACCAGGCGGTAACTCTCCTAATCCTCCCAATCCTGATCCCAATGACGAGAACTGCCTCATGATGGAATTCATGAACCTCCTCTGTGGCCTTACCTGCCAAGTCAACAACCCACCTCAGCAGACCGTCCATACCAAAGTCAAGGTACCAGACATCTTCGACGGAGCAGACCCATGGAAACTCAAGGTGTTCATCGTCTCCCTGCAGTTGAACCTTAATGCCATGGACACCGCCAAAGTCAACTACACCATTTCCTTCCTCTCTGGTGTCACCCTTGACTGGTTCAAACCAGATATCCTCCATCCCAATCAAGCCAATCCTCCCACTTGCACGGATTCCTATGCTGCCTTCCTTTCGGAGCTCCATACCAATTTTGGTCCATTTGATGCTGTTGGAGACGGTGAAGATGAACTCGAAAATCTTTGGATGTGCAATGGAGACAGGATCATGAACTACATAGTGAGCTTCAATCAACATGCCACCATTATCGGTTACGGTGACAACTCTCTCCATCATGCCTTTTACCATGGGCTTTGCTCACAGATCAAGGATGACATGGCTCACCACAGAAAACCCAACAACCTCCATGACATGCAGACCCTTGCCCAGGAGCGTGACACTCGCTACTGGACTAGGAAAGCTGAAGTCTCCAGGGAAAACCGTGACCTCCTCCAATTCCAAACCTAAGGGTTTGGGTTCTAACTCGAGCTCTTCCTACAACTCCGTGGCCCCAAAATCCTACGGTTCCACCATGGGGTCTTCATACACCTCTTCTCCCTCCAGCCCCATGGATGCCTCCAAGAAGCCCTATGCTGACAAGCTAGGCAAGGACAGTAAGCTCACACCTGAGAAAAAGGAATGTCACTGCAAGAACAACCTCTGCATGTTCTGTGACAACAAACACAAGACCAAGGACTGCAACAAGCAAAAATCTGTGGTTTCCGTGCGTAGACATGCAGCAGAGGTCTCTGACCCTACTCCTGCCTCTGTCAATTTGGCTCGTTCGGAGTCGGAAAAATAGAGAGCAACCCTGACCCTCCATGCAAGGACAGGGTTGCATTGACTGTCATTGCATTTCGGAGATCGTAACCCTCAACACCGCCACTCTTTCCAACCATTCACTTACCATATCCCTATCCAGTGAAGTTGGCTCCGGATCTCCTATCTCCAAAATCCTATGTTTTCTTGCTCTAGTCGACTCTGGTTCCAGCCATTGCTTCATTGACTCGAAGTACGTTAACAATCACAATATTCCTACCAACTCCAATCCCCCTTAACAACTTTGGCTTCTCGATGGCTCTGCCGGATCTCACATCTCACAATCTGTTACTCTCTCCATACGATTCCCATTGGGAGATATCATTCCTATTGACTTCTATGTCACATGTCTTGATTCATCTTGTAACCTCATCCCAGGATACAACTGGCTCTCCCACTACAATCCATTGATTGACAGGGCAAAGCACAGTATGACTTCCCATTCAAAGCTATTTGGTGTGTCTATTCCAGATGTTTCACTGGCCTCTGATGCAACAGCGCAAGCTTGCAAGGACCCTTCAGGTCCTATCCCATCCAAACCACCTCCGAGATCCCAACGGACTCTGCCAGCGTATGAGCCTATCTACTCATACCTGTCCATCCCATCATTTTCAGCTTTGGTTGCCCCCAAAATATCTATCATTTCTGCAGCTGCTTTCATATGAGCTTGTGCAGAGGAGGGTGCACAACAGTTCACACTCCAACCTTCTATGCCAAGTGTCAGTGGCCAGGCTGCTTCCACAGCTCCACCAGATTTATCTGATGTTCCACCAGAGTATTATGACTTTGCCGATGTGTTCAGTGACTCTCTCTCAGAGAAACTCCCCGAGCATCATCCTTACGACCTCAAGATCAACCTTGAGGAAGGCACTTCACATCAACTCGGACCCATTGATTCTCCCTCTGAATCTGAACTCAAAGCCTTACGCAAGTGTATTGACAATAATGTCTGTAATGGTTTCATCTCTCCCACATGCTCTCCCCACAGAGCTCCGGTACTCTTTGTCAAGAAGAAAACTGGTGAACTCAGACTCTGTGTCGACTTCCGTGGCCTTAACAAAATCACGAAAAAGGACCGCTATCCACTTCCTCTCCTATCTGATCCTCTTGATTCAGTGCACTCCCCGCACATGTATACCAAACTCAACCTCTGCCATGCCTACCATCTAGTCCATATTGCCGATGGAGATGAGTGGAAAACCGTGTTCTGTACCCGCTATGGGTCTTTTGAATGGCATGTCATGTCATTTGGTCTTACCAATGCTCCTGTGGCTTTCCAACATTTTGTCAACAATATTTTCGCAGACATGCTCGATGTCTCTGTTGTCATGTACCTCAACGATATCCTCATCTACTCCAACGATCCTGTGGAACACTGAATGAATGTATGTGAAGTCCTATGCAGACTTCAAGCCAATGGGCTCTACTGCAAAGGTTCTAAATGAGAGTTCAATCAGGATTCTGTGGAATATCTAGGCTATATCCTCTCTCCTGAAGGCTTACGAATGGATGAAGACAAAGTCAAAGCTATTGTTGACTGGCCAATCCCATGGAAGGTCAAAGATATTCAATCATTTCTTGGTTTCGCCAATTTCTGCTGCTGTTTCATCTACAAATACAGTGAGATCATTCTCCCTCTAACACATTTTATGCGCAAAAGTATTCCATGGAAATTCAACGACAAATGCTTAGCTGCATTCAACGAGTTGAAACAGGCTTTCACTCATGCTCCTATCCTTACCCACTGGATTCCCGACCATCAACTTGTCGTGGAAACCGACGCCTCTGACTATGCTATTGCTGCTATCCTCTCCATCTACCTTGATGATGGGAAAATTCACCCTATATCCTTCCTGTCCCACAGTCTCCACAGAGCTGAGCTTAACTATGATACCCATGATAAAGACCTTCTTGCCATCTTTGAAGCCTTTAAATACTGGTGTCATTACCTTGAAGGCTCCGTGGAATCCATCAACGTCGTTACTGATCACAAGAACTTTGAGTATTTCTCTACTACCAAGGTCCTTACATGCCAACAAGTCCGCTGGTCCGAATTCCTTTCCCAGTTCAACCTTGTTATCCGATTCCGTCCAGGAAAATTAGGTGGGAAACCAGACACACTCACTAGATGATGGGACATCTACCCTAAAGAGGGGGATAGTCAATACACTCAAGTCAATCCTCACAATTTCTGCCCTGTATTTATTCAAGAGCAACTCTCCGCTTCTCTCCACACTACTTTTCTTGAAGGTCCCATACTCTGCGCTAGTGCAACCATGGATGTAGACCAATTGCATTCTGATATCAAGCTCGCACAACCCATGGATTCCATGGCAACTGAAGGCTTCCGCCTTGCTTCTTCCCCTTACAATCCTTCCCGGTGGTCTGTAGATGAGTCAGGAATACTCCACCTTGACAATTGCATCTATGTCCCAGACTCCACGGACCTCTGTCTTCGTGTCCTTCAAAACAATCACGACCATATCTTGGCAGGTCATTTTGGTCAAAACAGGACTCTTGAATTAGTCTGATGGAAGTACACCTGGCCACAGATGCATGAATTTGTTCACCACTATGTCAAATCCTGTACTACCTGTGGTCGCCATAAAACACCTAGACACCGTCCATTCGGCTTACTCAAACCCTTGCCTGTACCAGAACAGCCATGGGATTCCATCTCCATAGACTTCATTGAACAGCTCCCGGAATCCAATGGATTCACCCATATCCTTGTTGTTATTGACTGTGCAAGCAAGAAAGCCATCTTCATTCCCACTCATGACACCATCAATTCCTCGGAGCTAGCTCAGCTCTTCGTCACCCATGTCGACGAAGACCTCTTGAAGGATATAGAGGAAAGGGCAAGGGAGAATGAAGCTGCCTTAGTGGTAAATAACAGTAGCCCTGGTTTAGACATGTCAAGGTTGTATGGAGACTCAGGAGCATCGACTCACTTTGTTCAAAACAGAGAACTCTTTTCCAACTACGTGCCACTGGGTGATACATCTGGAAACTCGTCGAAAGTTGGGGCTACGTTGAACATTCTTGGAACTGGAACTGTTGCCATAAAGCCAAAAGGGTCTGAGAGTATTGTGACATTCAGCAGGACACTCCATTGCCCAGACGTATGTGCAAACTTGCTATCCATTAGCTGTCTGGACAAAGAGGGATGGTCAGTTAAATTCGGTGGAGGGAAAGCAAGCTTCTCCAACCAGAATGGCAAAGAACAGTTCACAGCAAGCATGGTTAATGACCTATACACAATTGTTGGAAGCCTAATGCACGAGGATGAATACACGGCCCTATCAGCGAGGTCATTGGAAGCCCCTGTACCAATAGAGACGTGGCATATGCGATTTGCACACCACGGTATTGATAGAATCAATAGCCTAATAACTGGCAAATTGGTGGATGGTCTAAATGTGAGGAATGGCAAGAAAACAGGAGGAAGATGCGAATGGTGCATATTAGGGAACCAGAAATGCCGTCCATTTGATGCTGATGTGGAGCCTGACACCATGGTGTTAGCGTGCATGATGGTGGACATATGGGGTCCAGCCCATATGCATTCCGTTGGAGGATCAAGGTACGTGATGGTATTTTCAGATGATGCCACATCACGTCGTACACCATATTACCTCACGGATCGAAGATCTGAAACTACAGTCAAAGCACTAGACAAATTCACATTGATGGTGGAAAGACAAACTGGAAAGAAACTAAAGAAAATCCGGTGTGACAATGAATTTGACTGTGAGTGGTGGAGGACCTAGGCAACCAAGCGAGGCATAATCATCGAATTAATTCTGCCATATTCATCAGTGGCCAATGGGATGGCCAAACGAGCTCTAGGCATGGTCATGGGAGCAGTCTGAATAATGCTCGTGGAGGCGAAACTGTCACATGGGTGGTGGGCTGAAGCAGGTGATTATGCTATCAAGGCCGGTACCCTGCTCCCTAGTTCTTGGCACCCAGGGAAACTGCCTGAGGAGGAATGGACAGGTAAAAGACAGACCTTATGACACCTTCATGTATGGGGTTCGATGTGCTATGCAAAAATACCTGCAGTGAGAGGCCATAGCAAACTGTCACCGCAGGGTCAAAAGGGCCGATTGATCAGATTGGCAGGGCATGGATCATACCAAATCATGATCAGTGACACACCTGGCAATCAGATCATCATATCTCATGATGTCATCTTCAAAGAACTTGCTCCAATGTGTACTGTTTCTTCTAGTGAGGGGGAGATATCCTATGAAGACATCAATGAATCACTGGAAGAAACTATGGCCACACCTACTACCAATAGACCTCGACCATCACGAATCCCAGTCCCACAAGCCAACGTACCAACCCAAAATACCAACACATGTCCTACTGAAATTCGCTGCCAGATTACCATTCATGATCGTCTTAATAAGCCAACACATATACCCAAGCCAACACGGGCTATTGTCAAATCCAATGAATACCTACATCGAGAAGAGAACACATGCCAACAAGGGAAAAACTGGACAAATGAGAATGATGTCCCACTCACTGAGGATGACGATGACGATGTAGAAGACATTATTGCCCTCAAAGCATCAGAGATCAGCAACATTCCCGATAGATATGACATGTGGGTACCAGAAGAATATGTAATGATCATGCCGTGGACTCCAAGGACCACATCCAATCATTCAGTCCACCGGCTCCAAGTCAATCATCGGAATCTGTCAGATTCCGAATCCTGGTTTCTATCTCACATTTCATATTCCTATTTCATTTACTTATTCCACATATTTCATTTATCACACCTAGATCCCATCACGGTAGCGAGTAGGTGTTATATTGGAGTCCATGGAATACTCGACTCCTCTAGATACAGAACATTCCAGATCACGTCACTCTAGCCATACCTACACTATTCCAGACCCCGACCCATCAGACTCCATCCTAGTATATAAGCTGTACATTTAGTAGTACATACCTCAGTTCAAATATCAACTTGGTTTAGCGCAATAACTCTTGTCCGTGGACTCCGATAGCCATTGGACTTAACCTTTGATCCTAGAGATCATAATCCCATGGACTCCATCCGTAATCCTTCTTTGGGCTTCGACCCAAGGGTGATGTTGCTAATAGCTTCACCAAGCCCCATGCACTCTGCAGAGTCCACGACATGCATTCCTTTCACTTCCTCCTATTGGCATGATCCTAACAGTATATTCGAACTCAAACCCTTGAGTCAAAATGTTTAGGAATGTCTAACACAACCCTCGAACACTCA
This sequence comes from Armillaria novae-zelandiae, assembly GCA_030435655.1. Classification (NCBI taxonomy): domain Eukaryota; kingdom Fungi; phylum Basidiomycota; class Agaricomycetes; order Agaricales; family Physalacriaceae; genus Armillaria; species Armillaria novae-zelandiae. The sequence goes on along the minus strand of JAUEPR010000004.1, from coordinate 76,425 downwards.
CAAACTCAATCCTCCTCCACAGCTCTGCCCATAAACCGTCTCTCCATGCACGACATTCCTGCCTCTGCATTGAAAGAGGATCATACCCTCTTTGGCAAGGACTCAGCCTCTGCACAACGTTCACATAGGGAAACCTACACTCACAGTGGCTTCACTGCCCACCAATCTGATGTCAACACCACTCCCAATCTGTTCTCCGCAGACTCTGCTAGTACAAATGGATGGGGTGGTTATCGAAGCATCATCCCGGAAACCCAGCGCAATCAATCCATGCAGCCACTCTTCCCAGTTGAGGAAGAGGGTGATGATGGGGATCCCAGTGACAGCGACAGTGAACCTGATTCCCCTAGCAATTGCAATCGCAACCTGCACGATCCATGGTGCCCCGGTCCACCAGCTGGTCCATCAAATCCAGGTGGCCCAGGGGGTCCCGGGGGTCCAGGTGGACCAGGCAGTAACCCTCCAAATGCTCCCAATCCTGATCCCAACAATGAGAACTGCCTCATGATGGAATTCATGAACCTTCTTTGCGGCCTTACCCACTGATGTGCTCAGTAACGGCGAGTGGCAAAAGGACTAGTGAGTTCCAACGAACTACAACCAACACTAAACCTCTCAAAACTCTACACTTATCACCAATGTATTGAATTCGGGCATTTTGAGTACGATAGAAGCACTCTACAAACTTCAATAATCCAGTAGACTTGTTCAAAAAGACTTCTATTTGTTACTAGCAAGCCTAACAAAGGTAACACTCATACTAGCGGGGGTTGTAAGACACAGTTGGGGAAAGGTGACTTGATTCGAGCTGCTATGCTCACTGGGACTATGACTGCTTCAGACTAGTGGCTCTCTTGGCCCTGTAACTGCTCCTTACAAGCGATGAACACTTGACTAGCCACACTCTTGGCAGACTAGCCGCACTCTTGGCCTAAGAATACTACTATGACTGCTGAGAACTTGCTTGAACTAACTCCGAAACACTCCTGGTCTTTGCTTGACACAACAGTAGATTCAAAAAGGGGCTTCAATTCACTTCGATACTAAGGTGAGTCCACGACTAGTGGTTGCTTCGTCGAGGTTTAAGCACAAAATCCTTTAATTGGGGCACTAGAATACTGACTAGTATGTCACAATCACGGGGAAGGCTTGCCTCCCGCACGTGTACTTGTCTGTCTACTTATATACTACAGCCATAAGGCACAATCAGGGTCTAATTAAGCTGAATAGGGAGTATTATTGGTAAGATTTGCTGGGCTAGTCACGAAAAATGGTGAAAGAGCATGCAATAGCCAGTCTAGAGCCAGTTGCATGCTTACTAGTGGGACCTAGGAGCTCCGATGGGAGCCCTATCCTGCGTCTCAAATCTGCTATTTGCCTGTGGTTGTCAAGGCTGAATGACTAGCCTGACGGGCGTGCCTGCAACAGTAGTCGATCATGATTGGAACTGCTGCCCAGTTATACTAGTGCTGATCGTATGAGATCTGTATCACACTAGTCGAATCTCCAGCAAAGTCGATCCGTTACTGATGCTTTTCCTAAGTCCTATTCGAGATTCTGTGTAGCTAGTTTATCCTGACTTAGGTGTTTTCTGCCAAGACCGGTACACTAGTGATCGAACTCTGTGCTAAGTGTGTCCTCTGCCTCTGGTTTGGTTTGTTAGTCGTGTCCTTGGTCCACTCGTGGCTTTATTTGCTTAGCTCATTAGGTGGGAGGATACTAGTGTGACTGGCTGGTAGAGCTTGGCCCGCAAGGGTGCCGTCTCTAAGTCCTGGTTTTTACTAGTCGCGTACTAATCTGACTATCAGCTCGAAGCCTCCGCTATAGGCCTCTAAAGCCTCACTAGTGTCGGATAGATCCACGATAGTATTGTTGTAAAATCACAAAATCTAGGTGTGAACACGTAGATGGCGTATCACCACCAAGTCAACAACCCTCCTCAGCAGGTTGTCCATACCAAAGTCAAGGTACCAGACACATTCGACGGAGCGGACCCATGGAAACTCAAGGTGTTCATCGTCTCCCTGCAGTTGAACTTTAATGACAGGCCCAACGCATTCGCTGCGGACACCACCAAAGTCAACTACACCATCTCCTTCCTCTCCAGTGTCACCCTTGACTGGTTCAAACCGGATATCCTCCATCCCAATCAAGCCAATCCTCCCGCTTGAGCATACTCCTATGCCACCTTCCTTTTGGAGCTCCGTACCAATTTTGGTCCGTTCGATGCCGTCGGACACGCTGAAGATGAACTCAAAAATCTTCGGATGTGCGATGGAGACAGGATCATGAAGTACATAGTGAGCTTCAATCAACACACCGCCATTATTGGTTACAGTGACAACTCCCTCTGTCTTGCCTTTTACCGCAGACTTTGCTTGTGAATCAAGGATGACATGGCTCACCATGGAAAGCCCAACAACCTCCATGACATGCGTACCCTCGCCCAGGAGCTTGACGCTCACTACTGGACTAGGAAAGCTGAGGTCTCCAGGGAAAACCGTGACCGGCCCTCCACCTCCTCCACCTTCAAACCTAAGGGTTCGGGTTCTAACTCGAGCTCTTCCAACAATTCCACGGCCCCAAAATCCTACGGCTCCACTGTGGGTTCTTCATCCACCTCTTCTCCCTCCAGCTCCACGGGTGCCTCCAAGAAGCCCTACGCTGACAAGCTAGGCAAGGATGGTAAGCTCCCACCAGAGAAAAAGGAACATCGCTGCAAGAACGACCTCTGCATGTTCTGTGGTAACAAACACAAGACCAAGACTGCAACAAGCAAAAATCGGTGGCTTCTGCACATGGACATGCAGTGGAGGTCTCTGACCCTACTCCTGCCTCTGTCAATTTGGCTCGTTCGGAGTCGGAAAAATAGAGAGCAACCCTGCTTCCTCCGTGCAAGGACAGTGTTAGACCTGAATCTCACGTTATCCAAACAAGCATAAACTTTGAGTCATATACCAGTGGACACTGATGACCAAAGTAAAGCTGTAGCGATGGACTCGTTAAGACACGGCACTAGGTGCTAGTCATTGAGAGAGTAAGATTGGTATTGATAGAGTATAGTCGAAGCTGAGGTATTACAGCGAGAGTCATGCTACTTATATACTAAAGTCTGCATGCTAATAATAGGTTCATCGGTAAGCAACAAGTGAACAATGAGGGTATGACAAGTAAGTCAAGTGGTAATGTCATGATGGAAGTGAGTCGTAGTGGGAGAACGGTAGTCGACAGTTATAGGCATGGAGATGGTGCAGTGGGGTGGAGATGAGGATCCAATAGTGATGATTAGATAGCGAGGATAAGTGCTTGGGCACTTATATAAGGAAAATCGGAGAAAATGTGAATAAATTGTAACAGACAGGGTTGCTTTGACTGTCATTGCATTTCGGAAATCATAACCCTCAATGCTGCTGCTCTTTCCAACCATTCACTTACCATATCCCTATCCAGGGAAGTCGGCTCCAGATCAGAGCCCAATGGATCTCCTATCTCCATCATCCTACATTTTCTTGCTCTAGTCAACTCCAGTTCCAGCCATTGCTTCATTGACTCAAAGTACATTAATGATCACAATATCCCTACCAATTCCATTCCTCCTGTGCAACTTCGGCTTCTCGACGGCTCCACCAGATCTCACATCTCACAATCTGTTACTCTCTCCATACGATTCCCATCGGGAGATATCATTCCTATTGACTTCTATGTCACATCTTGATTCATCTTGTAACCTTGTCCTGGGATACAACTGGCTCTCCCACTACAATCCATTGATTGACTGGGCAAAGCACAGTATCACTTTCTGTTCAAAGCTATTTGGTGCGTCTGTTCCAGATGTTTCTGCAGCCTCCGATGCAACAGCGCAAGCTTGCAAGGACCCTTCAGGTCCTATCTCATCCAAGCTACTGTAACGATCATGCCATGGACTCCATGGACCACGTCCATCATCCACTCCACCGGCTCCAAGTCAATGATCGGAATCCATCGGATTCTGAATCCCGGTTTCTATCTCATATTTCATATCCCTATTTCATTTACTTATTTCACATATTTCATTTATCACACCTAGATGCTGTCACGGTAGCGAGTAGGTGTTATATCGGAATCCATGGAATGCTCGACTCCTCTAGATACAGAACATTCCAGATCATGTCACTCTAGCCATACCTACACTATTCCAGACCCTGACCCATCGGACTCCGTCTTAGTATATAAGCTGTATATTTAGTAGTACATACCTCAGTTTGAATATCAACTTGGTTTAGCCCAATAACTCTCGTCCTCACACTCTTTGGCCTTCAAGCCATAATCCATCTCTCTACGTCTGCGGACTCTGATAGCCGTTGGACTTAACCTTTGATCCTAGAGATCATAATCCCGCGGACTCCGTCTGTAATCCTTCTTTGGGCCTCGACCCAAGGGTGATGTTGCTAATAGCTTTGCCAAGCCCCACGCACTCCACAGAATCCATGGCGTGCATTCCTTTCACTTCATCCTATTGGCACGATCCTAACAGTATATTCGAACTCAAACCCTTGAGTCGAAATTTTTAGGAATGTCTAACACAACCCTTGAACATTCACAAACCCAATCCTCCTCCATGGCTCCACCCGTAAACCATCTCTCCATGCACGACATTCCTGCCTCTGTATCGAAAGAGGATCACACCCTCTTCGGCGAGGATTCAGCCTCCGCACAACGCTCACATAGGGAAACCTACACTCACAGCGGTTTCACCGCCTGCCAATCCGATGTCAACACTACTCCCAATCTGTTCTCCGTGGACTCCGCTAGTACAAACGGATGGGGTGGTTATCAAAGCATCATCCCGGAAACCCCACGCAATCAGTCCACACAGCCACTCTTCCCAGTCAAGGAAGAGGGTGACGATGGGGATCCCAGTGGCAGCGACGGTGAACCTGACTCTCCTAGCAATCGCAATCGCAACCCATGCAATCCGTGGTGCCCCCGCCCACCAGCTGGCCCACCAAATCCAGGTGGCCCTGGGGGTCCTGGCAGTCCCGGCGGACCAGGCAGTAACTCTCCTAATCCTCCTAATCCCGATCCCAACGATGAGAACCACCTCATGATGGAATTCATGAACCTCCTCCACGGTCTTACCCGCCAAGCCAACAACCCCCCTCAGCAGATAGTCCGTACCACAGTCAAGGCACCGGACACCTTCGACGGAGCAGATCCATGGAGACTCAAACCGTTCATCATCTCCCTGCAGTTGAACTTCAATGACAGGCCCAACGCGTTTGCTGCAGACACCGCCAAAGTCAACTACGCCATTTCCTTCCTCTCTGGTGTTGCCCTTGACTGGTTCGAACCGGATATCCTCCACCCCAATCAAGCCAATCCTCCCGCTTGGGCGTATTCCTATGCCGCCTTCCTTTTGGAGCTCCATACCAATTTTGGTCCGTTCAATGCCATCGGAGATGCTGAAGATGAACTCAAAATCCTTCGGATGCGCGACGGAGACAGGATCATGAAGTACATAGTAAGCTTCAATCAACACACCGCCATCATCGGTTACAGCGACAACTCCCTCCATCATGCCTTTTACCGCAGGCTTTGCTCACGGTGATGAACCTAGACTTCCGTGGCAACGGCAAACCAAAACTCCAAGAGTAATGATTAATGACAGTGTAGACCGGAGATAAAGGTACTGTGTTGTGCGAGTTGTTCGGGGCACCTCCATGCAACCTAATCACTTTCTCTAGACATGAGTTTATACTGCGACTTTTCAGTCAAGCAAGTAGCACTCAAGCGATCAAGTACTAAAAGGTATTGGCTGTAGGCCGGTGATAATCTCAATGATGAGATTGAACGGTTTTGGGTATGATGTGAATACCGCAAATCCGGTGTAATGAGGAGAAACGAATAGACGAGATCTCTAGATGTAGGTCCTATGAAAATAACGGTGAAAATGAAGCTATGTGTGCATCAGTTAGTTTATAACCGGTGGAGTGTCGATGTACTGGGTGGCGATTCTAATAATGCCAGTCAATGTGGGCAAAAGTGTGAAAATACGTTTATATCCAGTGGGGCACAGAGATAACGAGTGTTGATCCTATATGAGGCGAGATATACTGAAGTCGATGTCGAAAGCTGAGTCTACTTGGAGACGTTCCTATCCTATGTCAATGTCAAACCTATGAGTCCTCTCGAGGGACTATCCTATCCAATCCAATCCTATAACAGTCCTAAATGGTGTTGAATCCAAAATGATCCTATGTTGATGATGTTGATTCCTATAAAGTCTGCCAGAGACTACCCAAGTGGGCTGCGATAAACGGTGTTGAATATAAAGCTGAATAAAACTCCTATGGTACGAAGATGAAGATGGTCCAATCCTATAAAACAAAAGAGGCGGTGTACGATGCGAATGCCGGTGTTACATGCTAGATGCGAGTATCAACCGCTAATGACGGGGTGCAAGCTAACGTGCGACGCGCAAGGCCGGAGATAATTCTAAAACCGGTCAATCACAGTTTAGAATGTTTCTCAAGGAGAGTGTGAGGGAGTACGAAGCTCAGACGGTGTAAAACCGGTCTTTGGCTTATAGTGAGCATATGGGGTGCAAACAATTGCTATTGTTCGTATACTGCGCTATGCGTGTGGTATGGTTCATTTAAAACCGGTGTTAACGGTTGTGGCAAGTGTGTAGAGACGAGATTATATCCGGTGACAAGTGTATAGCGAGGCTAATGGCAGAGTAATGGGTGGTAGTTTATTAACTACTGTACTACAATTTTCTACCCACTTTTATACTACCGGAGATAATTATTAATAGCGGTACTTAGTAAAGCTACAAGGCTGCGGCTTTGTAAAGATCCTAGCGTCCATACGTATCTCCGTAGTTGCTTGTAACAGCCAATCCTCTGTGTTACCAAAGGAAGGCAAATTTCCTAGATCATGGGTCTTCTCCAGCATGGTTTTTGAGGTGCTGTTTAACTGCGGACTGGGAGGGTACAGTCGATAACCTGAGGTGTATGAAAGGAGTATCGAGTGCTAGTGACCTTGGCATGGTTTCATTGGTAAAACCGGGCATCAAGCTGACAAAAACCCAGTGATTATTGAGGCAGAATAACGGTTGACGAGTATGACCTCATATAATTAAAGGATCAATGCCGGGTTTTTACGCTGTGATGGGCTAGTGATGTGCTCTGATGTGTTGTATGATTTATCTCCAGTGGTCGCCTAATTGGTCGATATTGGTGCCTAGCCATGATGGCATACAATTGGAGCTGTGAAACGAGTTGGGAGGGATATTCTTCATTATCTCTGGTCGTTGAAGTGTCAAGAAGGTCCTATAGTAGCGTGTGCACACTGGAGATAATATTATATCCAGTGCTAAGTCGGTTGTCACTTAGAAATGACAAAGTTCGCGACTTCTGAGCGTACAGAGCCCTGAGGCTCATCATCCCCCCTAAGCTTTTATTATGTTACTCTGGAACATAAATCTGGAGGTTTTATAACCGAATTCCCATGAGAAGCTAGGGTTTTGGGCGCAGTTGCCATGTAATGACGTTGGTGGCGATATTCAATTTCCATTTTGGGAATCCATATTGCTCAAGATGCGTCGGTGACCTATTTTCTGATCACCGGTAATGGCAGTTCCGCTTCTCAGAACACTCTGGTACATGTCTTGTTAGTTTTTCATCTTCTTTTATAAAATTTCAAGGCACTTTTAGCCTTTTATGCGCATGGGTGAGGGAACTTAGTGAAGTTTTCACTAAGTGCCCTTCCCTTTTAATTACCAAGTGGTTTTTCAGTGTTGCCCATCTCTCTGCTCTCTTCTCTCCTCTACTGCTTGCTTTCTTGGCTTCTTTGTCCTCTTGTCTCCTTTAGTCAGTGTTCTAACGCTGGCTAAAATCAAGCCTTTCTTCATCCTCCAACATTTACATGCAATGGCCCAACCAACTGATCCTCAAGAACTATCGGTCGTCATTGCCCAGGATCGCTATGAGACCACCGCCTTTGAACTTCGCAAGCTCTTGGCTGCTCTGCTTCCTGAGGATGCCGATGTTTCCACTGTCAATTTGTGGGTGATCGATGCCAAAGTCCATTGGGAATCTTGTACCCAGCACTGGCGTCAGGCGAAGGTGACTAGCTTGGAATGGCATAAGCTTGAGTATAAGCTGTTGGAGGTGTTTTCGAGGGTTCCAGACGACTTGGTGGCGTACTCCTGTATGGAGTACAATGAGTTGGCGAAACATGTGGTGTGTATCTCTTTTAGTGACCCTTTTCTTCTGACTTATGTGGATTATAGCTTCAATTCAGCATGGACGTTGTTCCTGTTCCACTGTCGCAAATGCCTGCACAGCCTTCAGTCCCAAAGGAGTCCACTCCTTCGACTGCTCCCCATGGTCCTCGTACAGCAACTCTGGCGTCGGTTTCCAGTGTTCTACCTGCGCGATCAGTTTCGAGGTCCTCCATCATCCCTCCTTCTCTGGCTTTTGCAGTCTCTCAGCTTCCCAAGGCATCGTCACTTGTCAGGCCGCACCCTATTCTTAACAAAAGTTTGTCCACAATTCCTGCCGATGCCCTGTCTTCGGCCGCTATCTTTCACTTGGATAGTGATTCGCCTTTGCACCCTCGCCCCTCTTCTCTGCCTGGGCCTGGTGTTACCGAGTCGGTTGCGCCATCTGAGGGCTCTATTCGTTCGTCATGGCAACTTCTAGTAGTCAATGGTAAACACTCAATTTCCTTCCTTTTCCTTCTTTAACTCTTTCTATAGCCGCTTCTCGCCCTCAAGTTTTGCCAGGTCCCAATCCTACTCAAGAAGGTAGCGGTACCTTTCTCTCTTGTGGATGCATGCCTTTATTTTTCCCGGGCACAGATGACGAGGACGAGCCTCCAACTCCGGGGGCGATTGACAAAGGAAAGGGAAAAGAAATAGTCCCTGGTACTGAAGATGATGAGGACGAGTTCCCGAGTCAAGCAGTGCCGCCTGCCTTTATGGTCATTGATGAGGAGGACTCTGACAGCCCTCCTCCCACCAATACCGCTCGGAGACTTTGTTCTCCCGTTGTTGCTTCAGGTTCAGCGTTCATGCTATTTTTCTTCCTCTTTTTCTTTTGCTAATATTGAATCAAATTTTCATCTCTTTAGGCCTATCACCGTTTCTGAGGTAAGGCCACACCTCAGTATTCATCAAGCTGATCCCAACAGTGTCTTCTTCAAGTTGTTGGGTGCTCCTGCCGCTAAGAAATCCAAGAAAGGTTCCCTGAAGAAGTCAAAGTTTGACAACCCCCCTCCTGCGCCGAACAATTCTGCCACTGAAGGGACCATGAAGGCTTCCCGGTCCTCTAAAAAGGGCTCCAAGGGAAAGGAGACTGCTGAGGTTGCTAAGGGTGGGGGTATGCTTTGGTCATTTTTATTCTTCTTTTCGTTCTTTCTAATTATTTTCTTTTAATAAGTTGTCGCAACTCAAGTTCATCACCCTCGAGGGTCATCTCGGATTCGGCCTCCCCTTGCTGCTATGGGGGTTCAGGGTGGTGGTTTTAGTGAAGAGGTTACTGCTGATTATAAGGCCATTGAGAATGGCCTCAAAACTATTGGTGTTTTAGTGGTCTCGTGGGATTTTGGGGACTTTGTTGAGGTTGACAAGGCTTTGTGGAACAAAAAGGTTGCTCCTTTTGTTGGTGAACAAGTACATGTTCCTTTCTCGTCTTCTTTCCTTTATTTATCATCTGGTAGTATGTGCAACCGTGCGACCAATGCCATCACAAAAAGACTCAGTGCTGCAAGTTTTTAACTAACTCGGTGCTTTGTGTGCGATGCCATTATGCCAAACTACCTTGCCATGTCAACAAGGTGCCTGTGCTCAATCCCTTGCAACACTATCGTCCTCAAGCCTATAGTAAGTTGTTTGAATCTTCGACTCTTTTCTCCTTTTAACTTATTTGCTTTCTTCAGAGTCTATTAATGCCTTTGACGGCGCCATGGACACGCTCGAGCAATATGCAGACTCCCTTGAAGATATTGTCATTAATTATATGGCTGGTATTGACACCCTGTCCCAGCTTTGAGGCCTTTGTGCTCAGATTGGTCACATTCGCACCAGTATGAGTGACAGTAACCAGGCTGAAGAAGTTGTTGAGGAGGGGGATGCTGAAGGGTATGATGCTGACGAGGTTGCTGAGGGCGAGCCTGGTCCTTCAAGAAAGCACAAATGGTCTGGGAGGTAGGACTTGGTTGGCCACTGGACCTTCTTCGAACCCTTTATATCTCGCTTTGTTGTTACCATGCCTTCGGGCATTATAATTTTTGTCTTTTGATTCCATACGTTGTAGTCACCCCAAAGTTGGGCAAAAATAAAATCTCTCCACTTGTTTCAATGAGAGTGTGATTTTTGTTGAGTTTTATCGATGCAATTTTGAGGAATTTGGACTTGGAGGATTTCAACGGCTGAAATCACGTGGTCTCTCGGTGTTTCCCGGGGCTGAGTCTTGAAATATTTCCCTAAGTCCGATCCATTGAAATATTTGGAAATGTAATGAATGTGCTTGACCGCAGCTTTGGCACCGTTGGTAGTTGGATTTGTTTATCTCTGTGCTTTTAGTTGTAAGATATCGTTACTGTAGTGTGGGTTTTGTGATATCTCCTTTGAAAATCTTGAAAATGCCAGTGGAATGCGAAGTTTATTTTTATCTTCGTGCAATTTCTGATGGAGTATTTTGTGAATTGTGGGTTCATTTCTTTCATGATTTCGTTAGATTTTGCGCAAAAATGGTGTGCTGAATATTGTTCTTGATTTCTGCCTGAAAACAACATGGCATCCATGTCTCCTCCCCCTAAACTTTTTAAATCTTTGGTGTCTTTGACTTAAAAGATTTATCTGGGTGCAAATGCATGAATTTCAAAGTTGTGGCCGCTGAGTTTTGAAAAGCAAAACATGTGTTGGATTCTGTTCGGCGAGGCAAATGCTCCAGCCGAAATAGAATATATCTTGTAAATGCTCTGATGTGAGGAGGCCTCTGGTTTTCATATAAGAGGACCGGTTTTAATCATCTTTCTTCAGAATCCTCCACATTCTACACCGTTATGTCTTCTACCAACAACCCTGTTCCAACTCTCAACTCTCTCGTCGCTTGGGTGGATGCACTCATGAAGTCTCCCCCTGCTGCTGACGCTGACTTTCTTGCTATCACCGCGTTCTTCAATGAGGCAGCGACTATCAAGGTATGGAGATAATTGTAAAACCGGGATTTTTGGTCGCTGATATTCATGTGTAGTGCTCTTTATTGGTGTACTATTCGTCGTCCAGTTGTGTTAATTTTTATCACGACTTTGAACAGTTTATCTCTGGGCTGGTTATCCAGTTCCATTTCACTGATCAATGGCTCTCCGTTTTTCATGTTGAGACTACTCGTCTCTGGGCTGCTGCTAGTGGTAACTACCACTTGACTGGTGACCAAATTCTTGGCGGGTTGGAGGTTCTTCCTCCCATCAGGTACAGGATTGACGAGGACATTCTCATGTCTTCTGCCCCATTTTCTCCGGTTTTGAGCGCCACGAAGTCTATTCCAGGCTCACCCAAATCTACTAGTGGCGGCTCGACTGCTGTCACTCTCAAGGACGCTTCCATCACTCCAGATAGATCCGGTTCTCCCAGTCCTACCAGTGGGTCTGCATCTCCGGTCTCTTCTGCTGATTGGACAGTACATGTTTTGACATCAATTTGTGATCCTGGATATATTCAGCTGATCAACAATTTTTATAGCTTCCTTCTTCGACGGATCCAGCTCCATTCATCAAGCTTTTTGCCGAGACGGAGGGTACTCTTCAGGATGCGGTCGAGATTGGTGACAAGATCACCGACATGTATCGCCGTACTTTCAACAAATCTGCTCTTCGTTATGGCGAGACCTTCTGCGCCATCTGTTCTGGTACTCCGAGCCATCCAGCTCATGAATGTCCTGCTTGTTCCATTAAGGTTCGTTGTATTCTTTTAAAACCGGTCCTGTGTTGACTTTGTTGCTCCGGTTATAATTTAGGTGATTCGTCCTTGCTCTGTGTGTATTCTAGAAGGCACTGAGTGCATTTTCGCTGGGCTTTCTACCAAGTGCATTGCTTGCCACAAAGGACTTCTCCGGTCCTGCATAGGTGGTGTACCTGACTGGCAGATCCTGATTATGCCGTTCAACGATCTCCGTCCTGAAGATGATGAGCATGTGCTCAATCTGGTCGAAGATATGATCGACTTAGATCCTTTCAGCGTTAGTGAGTACCTTTTGTCTTGATCACTTTTCGACATCGTAATTAAATCCGGTTGTTTTCTCTTTTCAGGAACTCCGGTGGGATTTCCCAAGGACTGTCATACTGAGGGCATTATCAACAATGCTAAAGCCTATGTTGGAGTTAATTCTCAACAACTCCCTTTTCATGGCGTCGAGTCTATCTCCACTTTGGTGAAGGCTAAGGATGCCTACCACCAGCACCTCGAGGCCAATACTCACGAGCTCTACTTGTTCCTTAAAATTCGCCACATTGTCGTTCAGCAGCTCCAGTTTGTTACTGCCAAACTCGATGATCTCCATGAACAGGAGTCTGCCGAGGTTAACACCATGGTGAAGATGGCTTTGTCTTCTAAACCGGCCGGCTCCAATGGATTTCCGTGGTGGCTTATGTTAGGACTGGCCTCAGGTAAACCAAACTAGAGTAAACTTCCTGACTATGCCAGGTTACACCTGAGTCAAGTAGAGTCTCAATTTGTGTCTGGTTGTGATACTGAGTACCGGCTCAACGACTAGTACGTTGCGAGGAGATCGAGAGAAGAGTAAGATTGTAAACTTTAGCTCGAAGCTGAGTATTACAGCTGAAAGCGTGCTACTTATATACTAGAAGGGTGGTTCTAAAAATAGTCCTTAGTGACAGTGATGGTGAAGATTTATGGAAGTTGATACGACTGTCATGAACGTGATGCATATAGTGCTGATGTGAAGGGTTGAAGGGTAAAAAGTAAATAAATCGTAACAGCTTATGAAGAAGGATCGCCAGGGCCGTCGAAAGAACCGTGGTGGTAACAAGGGTAAAGGCAAAGGTAGAGGCAATGGCAAAGGTAATAACGAGTCTCAAGTCCTTCCTAAATGCTGCACCAGTTGGGGATGCGATCATGCTGACTGCAATACTGCTATTTGTGACTGCAGTGGGTGGGGTTGTAACACGGTCAATTGCCAGGCCAACCGAGGTAGTTGGAGCGACAGTAACAGTTCCACTCAATACCATGACAGCATCCCTCTCAACTCCGGTAATGTTTGGGGAGACAAGCCGTACTCTGGTCGCTGTACTCGTCGCTATGGTCGCAAGTAGTTGCTTTACGCCGGTAGCTTTTTGTTTTTCATTAGTCGTCCATTTTCGCATTGGTGGGGTATATGTTTGAATGAGTGTGTAGGACCAATTGGAGATAATGGTCATTAGATAGATATTATTGCGAAACGAGTGGGTCAGGGCCCCAAAATGGGGTCCAATATATAAAGTTGTTGTTGCCAAAGAATCCGCCCGGTATTAAGCAAGTTCTGCTTCATTGTGAGCTTCCTCTAAATCTGGTAACTCATTGAAGGAACCGTTGTCTTCCGATTCAAAGAGATCATTAATCCATTTTGGAGGGACATCAATGATTGCATTTATATCCGGTATGGCAATCTTTCTCCGGGCAAAGTATGGCAATAATCTGAATGCAGCCACTGGTCGTGCGAAGGTCGAACCGTCTAGCTCACAAAGGAGGTATGCGCCTCCTTTATTTCTCCCTAATATGACTAAAGGTCCCAAATATCTGGCACACATTTTGCGATTTAAAGCTTTCTCTATCTGCGTGTTGCGCATCAAGACTAAATCTCCTTGCTGAAAGTTGAAATCTCGAATGGTAAATTCATGATCTTTCTCGAACTTGACCGCGGCATTATGCCTAGCTTCATAGACTTTGGACTTTAAACAGTCTAGGTCTGTTGCCCATTTTTGTAGACTGATAGCGTGCCTGGCAATTAAAGATGTGGTACTGATGATGTTATCCAGGGGCGGCATTAACCAGGTGGATTCAATTATATCCATTGGGAGTAAGGGTTCTGTACCCATTGCTGCGAAGTATGGGGAACATCCCATGTGTTTCCGAATTGTTATTCGGTCTGCCCAAAATACAGAATAGGCATTCTGACACCATTTACTCTGATCTCTGTCCGACACTTTGAACAGGCCTTGACGGACATCAAAATGAGGTCGTTCCGCAATGCCGTTGGCTCTCGAATTATAACCAGAGATAGGTATGTGATTGATGTGATATTTCTTGCTCAGGTAATTGATAGTGGCTACAAATGCAGCTCCATTGTCAGATACAATCTCAACTAAGGATCCCCATCTGCATAGGATATCTTCAAAAATCCATTTGCCTATGGTACAGGCCGTCTCCTTGCGTAAACATCGAAATTTGGGGTAGTGACTGAGTGAACATCTTCCTTGGACGATATACCAGTATTGTCCTGAAACCGGCATCATCATCGTGTCCATGTACATTTTTGCGAACAATGGCACCGGTATAGCAACAGTAGGAGGAATGTATATCTGTCGGATTTGCCAAACTTGGCATAAATGGCAACTTTTGACGAACCATGCGATGTCATTCTTCATATCTGGCCACCAATACCGTTCTCTAATGAGCATGTGCATTGCATAAAAGCCTTTGTGGGCAACGTCATTGTGGCACAACATTATTACTTGAATGCGTCGCTCAGGGAATAGTACTAGCTGATGCTTTCCATCTATGTTTTTGCACCATAATTTTCCGTCTCTTTCAAAGAAATGAACAGCGTATTTCATGAATTTTTGGTACTGATTGTCGTCAAAACCGGTGGGCCGCCGGAGATATTGGTGCCACGGCAATAAATATTTAAGCTGTTCATCCAACCGGATTTGTTTCGCTGATCGAGGTACATCTGTATAAGAAATAAGACTTGAGGATTCTTCTACAACGTCTTGCTGGAGAACTTGAATTAACTCCGCTGGATGATGAATAGTGGGTGAAGTTGAATTAATAAAATGTAGAAGCCCGTAATGAGTGTGTAAGAAGTCTTCCATGCCATCTCCGGGCAGTGGAGGATCTCCTAGTTGGGGTGGGCATCTAGAAAGTCCATCTGGACCATGCTTAGAGCCGGGTACGTGGACGAGAACAAAATGAAACGAAAGGATGCCAATAATCCACCGGTTAACTGTGGCTGAAGGTGCTATATCCGGGTTTTTGAGCATTCCTTTAATAGTGCTTGCGTCTACTTCAACAATAAAGGTGGGAAGTCCGATTAAATAAGTTTTGCAGTCTCCTAACGTGCGGTAGAGACCAAATATCTCTTTCTTGGCTTGCGAATAGCCGCATTCTCATTCATTAAGAGTAATGGATCCAAAACAAGCAAAATATTGTATTTTCGGGTTGATATGATCGCACTGTGCCAGGTAATAACCAACAGCGGTGGGACCAGTATCTATGGCAAGGATAACAGCGCCGGTCAATGAATAACTGAGTGGTCTTAATGCCGGGCTATCTTTGACTGCATCTTTTAGATCTTCTTGCGCTGCAATCTCTTCTTTCTCGAATTTGAACTTGACATCTTTTCTGAATAGCTTGGTGATGGGTAAAGCTCGAGTTGCAAAATTGTCGATAAATATCCGGAGTACTCCCACAGTACCAATGAATGCGCGTGCATCAGAGACGTCGATACAAGGGCCCCATTGCAATATTGCAGCTACAATACTTTCGAGGGGTAGTCAGCCTTCATACGTGCATCTATGCCCAAGCACAATGATTTCAGTGCAACAGAGATAGGCTTTCTTGCCGGAGAACGTGCCACCACAATATTTCATTCGTTGAACAATCCGGTTTAAATTCTGGAAATGCTCCCAGACGAATTGTCCAATGCCGGTGTTGTGGGGAATTGTCTCATAGCTGTCTTTGGTTTTGTATCGGTTTTCAGGTCCTCTAACAGGGACATCATCGATATATGGTATGGTGTATTCAGGAATTTCGGGTTGTAGAATAAAGGTAACATCGTCGTGGAAAATTGGCACGGAGTTAGTCCAACTCATGGGTAAGGTAACAAGTCGAAGGGCTCCATAGGGAGTCTGAAAGGTTGTGAGGTCGCACGATGATTCGGCCAATAGATGTTCATCATATCTGATGAATAAATCTAGGGTAGCACCACATGCATGGCCTGCGAAATGTCCTGCTAAGGGGTCAGTCGCTGGTGGTAGTCCAGAATGTGCAATAGTAACTTTGTTCAACGGTTCTAAGCTGTGGACTATGTGAAGACTTTTGCCATCTTTCTTAAGAACGGTAGGAGGAATTGGAAGGTTCATATACGCCGGCATCGATTTTTGTCTTGATCATTCGACAAACCTCGGCGTAAATGCCTGGGGGAATAGGAATATTTCGAAGTACCCAAGGGGTATGTTACGATTTATTCACTTTTTTCCTGATTTTCCTCATCTAAGCACCCAAGCGCTTATCTTCGTCAATCTTATCACCATATCGCCGCACCAATCCCACGACTATAACAGTCGACTACCGTTCTTCCACTACGGCTCACCTCCACCACAAGGTTACCGCTCGCCTTATTGTCATTTACTCGTTGTTCACTCGTTGTCGCTTACCGATGGACTTATTATTAGCACAAGGACTTCAGTATGTAAGTAGCACGACTCTCGCTGTAATACCTCAGCTTCGAGCTATAAGTTTATCTATACCAATCTTACTCTCTCAAACGACTAGCACTTAGTGCCACGCTTCTACGAGTCCATCATTACAGCTTCACTCTAGTCATCGGTGTCCACCGGTATATGACTCAGAGTTTACGCTTGTTTGGATCACGTGAGATCTGGGTCTAACAGTTAGCTCGAAGCTTCCCTACGGTTCCTCAGTGCTAGCCACGATGAACCAACCAATGACCCCCGACTTAACAAACAAACAGACAATCGAACTAGGCGTAGCCATCCCGGCTGCGTTCCTTATCATCCTCTTCACCGCCCTCACGGTCTACGACAAGTACGACCAAATTCATGAATACCTCCACAGAAACGGAATCCTCGTCGGAGGCGAGCCAAGGGCCGCCAGGAGGGTTCCCCCCGCCCACTATCTACCCACAACCACCCCCACAAGGGCCCCGCCGGGGGCCTACCCCGAAGGCGAGCCCCGTAGCTCGCAGACCCAGCATGCAAGGAGGCGGAGCACCCCCCACGCCGGTGGTGACGCTTCCTCCGACGAATTCCCCCTTCGCGAGGGGACAATATGCGCACCCACTCGCGCACCCACTCCAGACCCAGCCAATGCCCCCATGGCTGAGCCAAGGTCCTCCGTGGCCGAAGAATATGGGAGGGAGCTTCGGACTAGGTTCCGTAGCCCGACCCCACCCCCAGCCTACACCCGTCCAGCAAGGATGGAACGACCCGCCTCTAGTAGAAGGATACGAATTTCCGCAGGAGAGATCGAGAGGCCCAGTGACAGGTCCACCGAGGACACCGACCCCGATCCCTCAGAACCTGACATACTCGCCCCTTTCCGAAACCCCGAAGCAATCCAAATTCGAGCACCTGAGCCCGCTCGAATGGTCCCCATCCAGGATCATCATGAGCCCGAGTGGCTCCAACAGATCGACAACGAGCTCTTCAACCGATGGAGCTCGGACCGACTATGGCCGGAACTCGGACCAGTCGACAGGGACCTACTCGGCCCGATCAGAATCGAGGCCTGGACCCTCCGAAGGGAGGACATGGAACAACGGGCCCGCGTACCCCTCGACCACGGGCCGATGGCCTTCTCCATCGCCCACACACACCTACCCCCAGGAACAAGCGGGGACGAACTCGGACTTTTCCTTCGAGCCAACGCGGGCCGAACCCTCCACCCACCAGAACTGGGCCCGCTCATCAATCGGAGGAGCACAAGGGGCAGGAGCAACGACAGGGATGATGAGCTCGCCACCAGACTACACGAATTGGAGCATCGCACTGGGAGAAGGGACGACGGATACGTCCGGTTTGTTTGGGCAAACGAGAGGTATCGCTGGCAGCGTCGGGCCCGAGGGGCCAATTAGTTTTAATACATATGTATCAAACCCGCAATCAACTCCGTTCGCCGCCTATTATCCGGAACCACAATGGCCGACGCAAATGCCGGACTCACCACCGGCCAGGACCAGACAACAAGGGTACTACCCCTACCCCACCACGAGCCAACTGTTCGGAGCAGCCGGAGACGACGAAATGGACGTCCCTGCACCACCAGATCCGCCCGATCGCGAAGAAGAACGACGTACGAGAATAACGGCACAACGTGCCGAAATGACAAAAAGAAGGGACGAACTTGCGGCGGCAAGAAGAGCGGTCGAAGAAGCAATCGTTAGGACCAACGATTACGCACGCCTCTATGGGTTCCTACCAGATATCGGAGAAGAAGAAGAGAAAAGGGGAAGACCGGGAGCACCCGATAACGCCCCCGCACCGCCACCAAACGCGGCCCCCGTCCCCAATGAATTACGCCCCGTACACGACCGGGACGACCGCTACTCAATCCCAAGACACCCGGATTGGCCGTACGCGCCACACAACCCCCCGGTAGGACTCGGACTCCCCAACGCCCCATACTTTGGGGTAAAACCCACCCTGATTGACACCCCACGCCGCTTTTCAGGGGACCATCACGACATTCTCCGCTTCGTCGGAGACTGCCTAGCATATTTCGAGACATTCCTACCCTTCTTTCAGGAAGAATCTCAAAGAATCACCTTCGCCACGTCCTACTTCAAAGGAGTCGCAAAAGACTGGTGGACCCATAAAAGACCCGAACTCTGGGACCCGATAAACCGGCATTTTAGGTACCCCTCCTGGAAAGAGTTCACCAACATGCTCACGGCACGCTTCAAAGACCACGCCATAGAGCAAGTCCACGAAAAGAAGATGTTCGAACTGCAGATGGCCGGTGGCACGGCAGAAGACTACTTCCAAGCACTGGAACAAGAAGCAAAGCTCGCCGGACAACTCGCAGATGAGAGCGACCGAGGTCTTCTCTGTAAAGCCGTAGAGATCGGAATTCCGGATTCCTATTCCCGCGCAATCGCCGATGGGGAAAACACCCCCATCAATTACCAACAATGGAAGGCCAGGGTGACCAAGATGTACGAAAACCGCACCAGGAAGCGAATTTTCGACCAAACCATCGGGCTCCAATATGGCCATGGTCACCGAAAGGACAACAGACCCCAGAACCACCCCGCCGGTGGACAGAACAAATCCACCGGCGCGACAAGTTCGCAGTCTGCACCCCCGAGCGGCACCAACCAGGGCGGAGACAAGAAGACAAGCACCGGAGTAACGTACGGAGGCCGCGGACAAGCGATGGAGATAGACCGCCTCAGGAAGGAGGGTCGATGCTTCAACTGCGGAGAAAAGGGTCACATGTCCAAAGAATGCCCAAAACCGAAGAAGCCCCGAAGACAGGATGCTCGAGGGAGATTCACGAAAGCCGAGCTACGCACAATGCTGCAAGAGTTGGAGAAAGAACCCGAGGAGAAGACGACCTCGGGGGTCGAGGAGGTAAAAGAGGGGGCCAGCGAGTGATCGATTCCACTCGGCTGGCCAAAGGACATTCTTCTGGTACGCACTCGCTCCCTGGTGGTCGGACTTATAATGCTTCTGTAGTTACCAATAAATACGCGCATTCGAATATACCACTTTTAGCACCTTCCACCGCGAAACCAGTAAGAAAAGAATCGAACCGATATGCTCTCCTCACCGACAACGAGGAGATGCCCTCTCAAATGCCCTCAAGGGTCAACAGGGCCGAACAAGGGACGGAGAGTCCCTCAAGTCCGCTTGCTAAGGTGGCCACCGGACCAGTCCGAAAGGCGCCTGGCTCAAGCCACAAGCGCGCAAGTTCAAGATCCCGAATAAGCGCCCAGGACCGACGAGCTGACGCCTGAGGCACCGCCATTACCGCCATCATGAGGGGGGCTAGCCCTCACCCTGCATCACCCCTGGGACCAGTTGAGGGTACGGACCATGCGACAAGCACGCGACGATCATGACCCTCACCTCCGACGACGCCTGCGAGCGTTGCACCCTCGACTTGTGATGTAAACGGGAGCGCGACACTCCCCGTTTGTATAGTCAGTGAAGAGCGGCAGAAGAACGAGGGTGACGATCCTACACACTCAAGCGCTCACAAGGATCAAGAGAGCCGAAAAGGGCGAGAGACGCCCCGACCGCCGCGCACCACCATAATCGAAATCCCCGACGAGGAGGACGACACCTCATACCAAAGATGGCTCGCCAAAGAAGCCGAGAAACACGCCCCCCCATCCGTTCCAACGGAAGGGGGAAAGCAATCTCCGAACACGAAACCCCCGGATAACCGATGGTACCGACCTTTCTCTGCCGAGTGGACCCTGAGAGCGATCCAAGAAGCACGCACACCTGATCAGGCGAACGCCATCCTCGCACTCTGGATTCATAAGGGGAGGGAGGCTGAACGCACCGAAGAACTACTCAAGGAACTCCAGGAAGGGGGGGAAAGGGCAAGAGAGCGACTGTACGAACTCCAAAAGCCAATTCGATACATCCGCGCCACTACCACAAAGCGCAACAAAGACTTGACAATCACCGCAAAACTGGAACCCTGTTCGGGCGCTCCCGCACTATCCGTCAAGGCGCTAATTGACAGCGGGTGCATGGGCAGTTCCATAGACCAAAAACTCGTTCGTCAAAATGGCCTAGATACTAGAAAGGCTGCAGTCCCAATCCCCGTCTACAACGCAGATGGAACTCGAAATAAAGCCGGAGACATCGTGGAATTCGTAGAACTTCGGATGAGTATCGGAGGACACATGGAGAGGATTGACCTCGCGGTCACTGACCTCGGAACCAAGGAAGTATACTTAGGCCACGACTGGCTAAAGCGACACAACCCAGTGGTCAACTGGAAGACCGGAACTCTCATCTTTGGCAGGTGTCAATGTCAAAAGAATTGCCTACCACTCCCCGACTCCGACCCCGACGACGCATGGGATGAAGAGCTAGAAGAAGGAGAAAGTATTCTAGCGGTCAACATACAGGAGGAAATCCTCATTCGCGTGGTCCACCATGCTAACGACCTCGCTGCCAAAGCAAACGAAGGAAAACCCAAGAAAACCTTCGAAGAGCTAGTACCGGAGCAATATCGTTCTTTCAGGGACCTGTTCTCGAAAGAAAACTTCGATGAACTCCCAGAACGCAAGACCTGGGATCACACAATAGAACTAGTCCCCAACGCCGCCGCAACCCTCGATTGCAAGGTATACCCTTTAAATCGCCACGAGCAAGAACAGCTCGACAAGTTCCTTGACGAAAACCTCGAATCTGGACGAATCCGACCGTCCAAGTCGCCGTTCGCATCCCCATTCTTCTTTGTAAAGAAGAAAGATGGTACCCTACGACCAGTCCAGGATTATCGAAAGCTCAACGAGATGACTATTAAAAATCGATATCCACTTCCACTAATCACTGAGCTCATCGATCGCCTTCAAGGCACCAAATACTTCACCAAACTAGACGTGCGGTGGGGTTACAACAACGTCCGCATTAAAGAAGGAGATGAAGAGAAAGCAGCATTCCGTACGAATCGAGGACTATTCGAACCCACGGTAATGTTCTTCAGACTCACAAACTCCCCCGCCACGTTCCAATGGATGATGAACGACATCTTCAAAGATCTAATCGAAACCGGAAAGGTCACCATCTACCTTGACGACATTCTGATCTTTACCAAAGATTTATCGGAACACCGACGCATCGTCAAGATGGTTCTTCAACGACTCAGAGAGCACAAGCTGTACCTCAAAGCGGAGAAATGCGAATTTGAGGTACTAGAAACCGAGTACCTCGGCGTAATTATCAGCGAAGGGACAGTTCGAATGGATCCAATAAAGGTCAAAGGAATCGCGGAATGGCCAGTCCCAACCAAAAAGAAAGTGTTACAATCGTTCCTAGGGTTTACGAACTTCTACCAAAAATTCATAAAAGATTACTCCAAGATCGTATGCCCCTTGACCCAGCTCTGCGGAAATGCCCCTTGGACCTGGGGAACCGCACAAAACCAAGCTTTCCAACAGATCAAAAGTCAAATGGCGGAGGACGTCCTCCTCACAATCCCGACACAAGACGGAAGGTTCAGAGTAGAGGCAGATGCCAGCGAAGGAGCAATTGGCGCAGTACTCAGCCAAGAGCAAAATGGAAAATGGAGGCCAGTAGCGTTCATGTCAAAGGCCCTCACCGAAACAGAACGAAACTACGAAATCTACGACAAGGAGCTCCTTGCAATAATGCTTGCACTCGCCGAATGGAGACATTACCTAATGGGGGCCGCAAACGATGTGGAAATCTGGACAGATCATCAAAACCTCCAATACTTCAGAAAACCCCAAAAGCTTAACCGACGTCAAGCCAGATGGGTCACTGAAATGGTGGAATACCATTTCACCCTTCATCACAAACCTGGCACCCTCAACAAGAAGGCCGACCTGCTCTCTCGCCGGGAAGACCATGACCAAGGACAAAATGACAACGACGAGGTCATTGTCTTGGGACCAGAACACTTCCGAGCAATGATAATGCCCACACACGGAGAACTCCGCCCCCGAATCCTCGACCTACTCAAAGAGAACGGGAACATAGACGCGAGCGTCCAAGACTCTTTCATCCACGACAGAGGAGTCTATGAAGACGGCCCCAAAGGGGAACACACAAATATCCTAATGTACGACGGACGGATTTACATCCCAAGGAATGCAGAACTCAGGGGGACCATCATTGCGATGAGCCATGATCATATCACCGCCGGCCATCCCGGAGTGGCCAAAACCATAGAACTCATCCAAAGGACCTATTGGTGGCCGAAACTATGCAAGGATGTAGAAGCCTACATCAAGGGATGCGAAACGTGCCAACGAACAAAGACCGACACTCAGCCAAAAGCCGCCCCACTCAACCCAAACGCAATCCCCTCGGAACCATGGTCCCACATTTCAGTAGACATGATCACTGGACTACCCGAATCCAACGGACATGACGCCCTTCTCGTAATTGTCGACCGCTTCTCCAAAGAAATCGTACCCGTTGCCTGCAACATAGAACTCTCGTCAGAAGGATGGGCAAGAATATTGAGAGACCAGGTATACGCCAAACACGGGATGCCGACCCATGTAATCTCAGACAGAGGACCCAACTTCGTCTCAAGATTCATGAAGGATCTCTACAAAATGTTAGACATCACCCAGAACGCTTCAACGGCATTCCACCCACAAACCGATGGCCAGACAGAACAGGCAAACCAGGAGATAATCAAATATCTCAGAATCTTTGTAGACTACCGACAGGAGGACTGGGCAGAATGGTTACCCCTGGTAGCATTCTCCCACAACAACAGAGTCCATTCAGCAACCGGCAAATCACCGTTTTTCGTCAACCATGGAATACATCCATGACTTTTACCAGAATCAAACCGAGAAACACCCTTCGACAATCCTAGCGCCCAGAGCTTTTCCGCTACAATGATGAAAATCCATCAAGAAACTCAAAAGGCCCTTGTCGAAGCCGCCGCTGCGATGAAAAAACAATATGACAAGAAGACCAAACCGGCACGCGGGTACAATATCGGGGACAGAGTTTGGCTGGACACACGCAACCTCAACCTACCACGACCCAAGAAAAAGCTGGACGACAAACGAGTCGGTCCATTCCTAATCATCAACAAAGTCGGAATGGCGGCATACAAGCTGAAACTTCCACCACACTGGAAGATTCACCCCACCTTCAACGAGAAGTTACTCTCACCGTTTATACCACCTGCATTCCCCAACCAAGAAGTACCGCCACCTCCTCCCCCAGACCTGATCGAAGACGAGGAAGAATACGAGATTGAGGAAGTCTTAGACTCCAGGACACGCCGAGTACGAGGGAAGAAAGGACAAAAATCCAAAACAACGACGGATTACCTAGTCAAATGGAAAGGCTGGACAAGGGAACACAACTCGTGGGTACGAGAAACAGAAATGGAACACGCACAAGAGGCGATAGAAGACTACGAACAACGCGTCCAGCATGCCGGACGCGTTGAGATAGCCAAAATCGTAACCACAGACGATAAGTACGCGGAATATTGGGAAATTCTACATCAGCACAACACCCCCGGAGACAAGCCTTAATGGCAGTCGGGACGACTGCCTTAACGAGGGGGCAATGTTACGATTTATTCACTTTTTTCCTGATTTTCCTCATCTAAGCACCCAAGCGCTTATCTTCGTCAATCTTATCACCATATCGCCGCACCAATCCCACGACTATAACAGTCGACTACCGTTCTTCCACTATGGCTCACCTCCACCACAAGGTTACCGCTCGCCTTATTGTCATTTACTCGTTGTTCACTCGTTGTCGCTTACCGATGGACTTATTATTAGCACAAGGACTTCAGTATATAAGTAGCACGACTCTCGCTGTAATACCTCAGCTTCGAGCTATAAGTTTATCTATACCAATCTTACTCTCTCAAACGACTAGCACTTAGTGCCACGCTTCTACGAGTCCATCATTACAGCTTCACTCTAGTCATCGGTGTCCACCGGTATATGACTCAGAGTTTACGCTTGTTTGGATCACGTGAGATCTGGGTCTAACAGGGTATGTTCGATAATGGGTATATCAATGGGTGGGAAGAAGTCTCTACGAAAACTTCCTCGTTCTGAGTCTTCCCAAGTGAAAGCTTTATCTTGGACCGTCATAAAATGATGCATGAGCTTCATTTCTTCAGGCCAGAGAAAACCGTCATTATGAATAGAGTCAATGTATGCTTTGCGTTCTGGTGTATAGCGATCGGTTGGTATAAACGGTGGTGGGACCAGAGATAATGTAGGTATGTCGGCCAATGGATCTCCCTTGATATTGCAAATAATACGAAACTTGTCAGGCAAGGTTGCAAGGACCGGTTTTGTTTTTAGCGCAACCGGCTTGTACTTCTTGCCTGCATAAATTGATACTTTCTTAGGGAACCACAGCTCATAGGTTTGATCTCCGGTTATATTAGATCCATATAAGTGGTACATGTAGTCTTGGGGCATGGAGATATTATTAAAACCAGGCATTTCGTTCGAAGAATTGGAAGGTAAGGCATATAGTGGAAGTAGACGACTTTGGTCTGTTGGTAACAAATATTCAGCATGGTTTTTATCAACGGGAACGGTTTCTTGAGTTTGAGACGACCAAAGGGATTGTGTAAATGTAGTCGGGCGAATGGGAAATTTATTAGGGTTGCAAGCAGATAAATATTGCGCTGAGGCGTGTTCTTGATCAAATTCGGAATGAGAGGTGGCATAAGCAATAACTTTGGGTAGCCCGTTGTCTAATTCAATGACGAGGGCGATTTCTTCCATATTATCACCGGGTTCTTCTAGTCAATTTTCCCAAGAAAAGGGGACATGGTTTAAAATCCGGGGACGACCACAGGGAATAGTTGGAATAGTCGCGGTTTTGCCGGTATTCGGATCATGGATGGTAATAGTCTGATTCTCATCAGCGTAATTGCGAACAATACTCTGAGTCAAGGTGTCGAACGGTCTTCCAAGTAGAATGTCATACGCGGACTGCTTAATGACGTGAACTTGCAAGTAGAGAGTGATATCTCCAAACAAAAATGCAACGTTGCATGCCAATCCCAAGGAATAATTTGTAGTGCTGTTGGCGGACTGCATTTCCAAAACGACGGTAGGGTTATAGATTAACCCCAATTGTAGGCAAACGGCTTCGGACATGGATATAACTTGAGATCCGGGATCAATGATGCATTCGACTTTGAGTTGATGGTCCACTACTGGAACAATGGAGCGCAATGAAATAGAGTCGGCTGCGCATTTCAAAGGTCCAATTCTTTCTTCCTTCTTGATGTGAGCTTCGTACGGATCTGGGACAATCAAAGACCCTGCTGGTGGATCTGGGCATGCCTGCTCTTTATCTGCTTGTTCTATGGTCTGAGCAAAACTGTCCGGCATTGAGTACAACAACGTAGTTGCTTTGCTGGTTTTAGGACCATCTGCGTCTTTCACCATGATTTCGATCATCCCATCTCTGGTGAACGGTAAAGCTAACTCCTTCTGGAATTGTTCCACGGTGTTAGGAACTTTGCACTTGGTGTTATCTTCCTTAATCATTTCCCTGATTGCGGGTGATAGAGAATATAACTCTTGATGCGACAACGTGATTGTGGAGTCCAATGCGCGTTCGTACACTTCTCGTGTGACATTTGATCCTTCTATTGGTGCTCTCATCCTATAAGCAGGTTCATTGTCTTTGACATGCTTGTGTATATCCGGCTTTGCACCTGCATTATGAATTCCTGGCGGTGCATAATTGGCTGGTCTTGCAGCGGTGAAAGGATGAATATCTTCCAGCATAAGCTGCGGTACACGTTCTTTCACTGACACAATGCCGGGAACTACCAGTTTTAATTGTTTGTATGGCACATAAGTGGGGATCTTCGAGATAATCTCTTCTCCATTGTCGTGAACCACGGTTTTAGCTTTCTCATAGCATCGTGGGGCATAGGCTTCTATAATCGCAGCTGCTTTTTCGTCGTCTATCTTGGTTTGCACGGGTATGACCATATTATCTTCATCCTCCAAGATTTCCACTAAAGCCGGCATGTCATCATAATCTGGGGTAAAGTCCTGATCCAGTCGATCAATGATCTTAGGTGCTGTATCTCCAGGTTTGTCTTCAAGCGCAACTTCTCCGGTGGCCTTCTGACTAGTATGAGTTTGGCGACCTGCAATCTTAGTCGGTTCTGGTGGTATGGCTTGATCCGTTTTAACTACGGGGACTGCCTTCTTCGGTGGACCATGTCTGAGGATACGGGGTACTTCGACTACAACTTGTCGTAGCATAGTGTCATTCCTGTTTTCTGTAGAGGACCGGATATGTGAATTATCTCCGGTGACATTCATGAACTGTCTGATGCCTTGAATTTCTTTGCCAATCGCTTCCGATTTAGCCATCAAAATCTCGAGGCATTGGTGCGCATCAATGCCGGTACCCAAGGTGCTGTGAGGCGAAGCCACTGGATTTACAGGCAAAGTATGTTGCTGATGAGGTAAAATTTCATTCATCATATGATTGACTACACCAATTTGACCGGGATTCTGTCAATGCCATTCTTCGATGCAATCTTTGAGCCAAGTGCCTTGAATTCCTCTGGGGACCCACGCGCCTGTAGATAGGACTATTTTTCCTTCTATGTCACACCGGCATTTCCCTTCATGAATCATTTCCTCGACTTTAGGACATTCATGCATGAAATGACCTATTTCTCCGCAGAAACTACAACTTTGACTGGTAGTCGCATTAGTGTAACTGCTCTGTTGGGGTGGTAAAGACGGTCCAGCCAGGTACCGTTGTTGGGCACGCTGGAATCTATCATTTGAATTCAACTGTAAAAGTGTTTCTCCGAGCTTAATGAGCTGATTGATATGCTCCATCTTTACTTGTGGTTTGACGGGTTCTTCTTTAACTTGCACCAGATTTGGAGGTTGTACGACAGGCACCAGATATAATGTTTCTTCTGGCCTTACTGGGCCAGCTTCACGATATCCGTGCATCGGTGGACTCCTAAGTGTACTCTCGCTTTTATTCGTGCCTTGTAAGACGAACTGCGCTGCGGAGTAAATATCTTCGAGCGGGTATGGATCTGCAGGGTGATGGTCTGGTAACTTGATTTGAAGACAGCGAGCAATGGCGTCCCAAACATGATTAGGAAAACCTTTGCTAAACATATTGCCAGTTTCATTTTCGGATAAGCACTTTTTGTTGATCAAGTGCTGTACTTTCAGATAAAATTCTCGGTAAAATGCGCCCAAGTCTGCGAGGTTATCAACTTCGCGAGCATATTTTCCAATGACATGCTCAAGGTCATGCCTCTCGTATTTGCGATTCATATTCACATCAGGGTATTGTGCTATAATAGCAGTTTTAAAATCTTCGTAGGATTTCAAGGCATTTTTATATTTGGGCAAACTTTCCCAAAACTCGGAGATAATGAGTCCAGGGTAGTAGATAAACCATTTCTTTTTGTCGGCAGCGTCATTAATGAAATGACAGGTGAAGAGTCCTTCAATATCTCCGATGTAATGCGTCAATTCGCGTCCTGGGCTTATTTCATCGACGATATTTGGGGCACTCTTTTCTTTTCTGAACGGCATTTTTGAGGCCATGACTGGTGGTTGTGTAGGGGGAATAACTGGTGGTGCAGGATTTTGTGCCGGTACTGTCACGACTGGTGGTATATCCAGTATAAAAGGGAAATATGAAGTGGATGCTTTGGTAGGGGGTTCAAAAGGTAATTCCTGCTCGAAGGATTCTTCTTTGATGTTGAAATGTAGGGTAGTAGCAGTATCTGGGACTACTTCATCACTAGAGCCGACGGATTCATCTCTATAATCGGTAAAGGAAGTGGAGTCGACGTGATATCCGCCGAACACGGTTCCTGTATATGGTGATCCAGGCGCGGTGTTGTAATTAGATCCGACAAGTTCAGTGGTAACTTTGTCAGCATCTGCAAATGATTGTTCTACGACCAGATTTGGCAATACGGATTCGTCGTCGGTGTCAGGAAATAAGTATACTTCTCTGGTGGAAATATCTAGTTCACGAGGAACCAGTGATTCTGGTGATGATTCGATGAAATTGCCCGGTATTGGGCTAAGTGGGGATTCTGGTAACTGTTCTTGTGTATCAATGGTGGAATTTGAAGCCTCAGGCTCTGATAAATGAGCGGTGGAAGCTTGTAATTGTTGGCGAGCAGAGGTATTATGGAGACCTTTGCCCTCTATGGGAATATATGGGGTTTTTTGAGCGAATTTACGGGAAATGGTGAAAGATTTGGGTTCACAGCAAGTGAATGCTCACTACGAAGGGCGAATTTAAAGGTGATGAGGCATACAAAACGCATGAAGAGAAATGATATGTGGGCGGTGAACTGAACCCTCGCGGTGGGCTCCAAAAATGATGAACCTAGACTTCCGTGGCAACGGCAAACCAAAACTCCAAGAGTAATGATTAATGACGGTGTAGACCGGAGATAAAGGTACTGTGTTGTGCGAGTTGTTTGGGGCACCTCTGTGCGACCTAATCACTTTCTCTAGACATGAGTTTATACTGCGACTTTTCAGTCAAGCAAGTAGCACTCAAGCGATCAAGTACTAAAAGGTATTGGCTGTAGGCCGGTGATAATCTCAATGACGAGATTGAACGGTTTTGGGTATGATGTGAATACTGCAAATCCGGTGTAATGAGGAGAAACAAATAGACGAGATCTCTAGATGTAGGTCCTATGAAAATAACGGTGAAAATGAAGCTATGTGTGTGTCAGTTAGTTTATAACCAGTGGAGTGTCGATGTACTGGGTGGTGATTCTAATAATGCCGGTCAATGTGGGCAAAAGTGTGAAAATATGTTTATATCCGGTGGGGCACGGAGATAACGAGTGTTGATCCTATATGAGGCGAGATATACTGAAGTCGATGTCGAAAGCTGAGTCTACTTGGAGACGTTCCTATCCTATGTCAATGTCAAACCTATGAGTCCTCTCGAGGGACTATCCTATCCAATCCAATCCAATCCTATAACAGTCCTAAACAGTGTTGAATCCAAAATGATCCTATGTTGATGATGTTGATTCCTATAAGTCTGCCAGAGACTACCCAAGTGGGCTGCGATAAATGATGTTGAATATAAAGCTGAATAAAACTCCTATGGTACGAAGATGAAGATGGTCCAATCCTATAAAACAAAAGAGGTGGTGTACGATGCGAATGCCGGTGTTACATGCTAGATGCGAGTATCAACCGCTAATGACGGGGTGCAAGCTAACGTGCGAGGTGCAATGCCAGAGATAATTCTAAAACCAGTCGATCACAGTTTAGAATGTTTCTCAAGGAGAGCGCGAGGGAGTACGAAGCTCAGACGGTGTAAAACCGGTCTTTGGCTTATAGTGAGCATATGGGGTGCAAACAATTGCTATTGTTCGTATACTGCACTATGTGTGTGGTATGGTTCGTTTAAAACTGGTGTTAACAGTTGTAGCAAGTGTGTAGAGACGAGATTATATCCGGTGACAAGTGTATAGCGAGGCTAATGGCAGAGTAATGGATGGTAGTTTATTAACTACTGTACTACAATTTTCTACCCACTTTTATACTACCGGAGATAATTATTAATAGCAGTACTTAGTAAAGCTACAAGGCTGTGGCTTTGTAAAGATCCTAGCATCCATACGTATCTCCATAGTTGCTTGTAACAGCCAATCCTCTGTGTTACCAAAGGAAGGCAAATTTCCTAGATCATGGGTCTTCTCCAGCATGGTTTTTGAGGTGCTGTTTAACTGCGGACTGGGAGGGTACAGTCGATAACCTGAGGTGTATGAAAGGGGTATCGAGCGCTAGTGACCTTGGCACGGTTTCATTGGTAAAACTGGGCATCAAGTTGACAAAAACCCGGTGATTATTGAGGTGGAATAACGGTCGATGAGTATGACCTCATATAATTAAAGGATCAATGCCGGGTTTTTACGCCATGATGCGCTCTGATGCATCTTATGATTTATCTCTGGTGGTTGCCTAATTGGTTGATATTGGTGCCTAGCCATGATGGCATACAATTGGAGCCATGAAACGAGTTGGGAGGGATATTGTTCATTTTCTCCGGTTGTTGAAGTGTCAAGAAGGTCCTATAGTAGCATGTGCACACCGGAGATAATATTATATCTGGTGCTAAGTCGGTTGTCACTTAGAAATGACAAAGTTCACGAATTCTGAGCATACAGAGCCCTGAGGCTCATCAACGGATCAAGGATGACATGGCTCACCATGGAAAACCCAACAACCTCCACAATATGTGGACCCTTGCCCAGGAGCTTGACACTCGTTACTGGACTAGGAAAGCTGAGGTCTCCAGAGAAAACCATGACCGGCCCTCCACCTCCTCCACCTTCAAACCCAAGGGTTCGGGTTCTAACTCAAGCTCTTCCAACAACTCTGTGGCCCCAAAATCCTACGGTTCCACCACAGGTTCATCATCCACCTCTTCTGCCTCCAGCTCCATGGGTGCCTCCAAGAAGCCCTACGCTGACAAGCTAGGCAAGGACGGTAAGCTCACACCCGAGGAAAAGGAACACCGCTCCAAGAATGACCTCTGCATGTTTTGTGGCAACAAACACAAGACCGAGGACTGCAACAAGCAAAAATCCGTGGCTTCCGCGCGTGCACGTGCCGCTGAGGTCTCTGACCCTACTCCTGCCTCTGTCAATTTGGCTCCTTTGGAGTCGGAAAAATAGAGAGTAACCCTGCTTCCTCTGTGCAAGGACAGGGTTGCGTTGACTGTCATTGCATTTCAGAGATCGTAACCCTCAACGCCGCTGCTCTTTCCAACCATTCCCTTACCATATCCCTATCCAGTGAAATTGGCTCCGGATCGGAGTCCAATGGATCTCCTATATCCACAATCCTACGTTTTCTTGCTCTAGTTGATTCTGGTTCCAGCCATTGCTTCATTGACTCGAAGTACATTAATGATCACAACATCCCTACCAACTCCATTCCTCCTGTAGAACTTTGGCTTCTCGACGGCTCCGCTGGATCTCACATCTCACAATCTGTTACTCTCTCCGTCCAATTCCCATCGGGAGATATCATTCCTATTGACTTCTACATCACACGTCTCGATTCATCATGTAACCTCGTCCAGGGATACAACTGGCTCTCCCACTACAATCTGTTGATTCACTGGGCAAAGCACAGTATCACTTTCCACTCAAAGCTATTTGTTGCATCTGTTCCAGATGTTTCCATGGCCTCTGATGCAACAGTGCAAGCTCGCACAGACCCTTCAGGTCCTATCCCATCCAAACCACCTCCGAGACCCCAACGGACTCCACCAGTGTATGAGCCTTATCTACTCATACCCATCCATCCCATCATTTTCCGCTTCGGTTGCCCCCAAAATATCTATCATTTCCGCAGCTGCTTTCATTCGAGCTTGCGCATAGGAGGGTGCACAACAGTTCACACTCCAACCTTCTATGCGAAGTGTTAGTGGCCAGGCTGCTTCCGCGGCTCCGCTGGATTTATCTGATGTTCCACCAGAGTATCATGACTTTGCCAATGTGTTCAGTGACTCTCTCTCAGAAAAACTCCCTGAGCATCGTCCTTACGATCTCAAGATCACCCTTGAGGAAGGCTCTTCACCTCCGCTCGGACACATCTATTCCCTCTCTGAATCTGAACTCAAAGCCTTACACGAGTTTATCGATGATAACGTCCATAATGGTTTCATCTCTCCCACACGTTCTCCCCACGGAGCTCCAGTACTCATCGTCAAGAAGAAAACTGGTGAACTCAGACTCTGTGTCGACTTCCGCAGCCTCAACAAAATCACTAAAAAGGACCCCTATCCACTCCCTCTCATATCCGATCTTCTTGATTCCGCACGCTCTGCACACATATATACCAAACTCGACCTCCGCCATGCCTACCATCTAGTCCGTACTGCCGACGGAGATGAATGGAAAACCGCATTCCGTACCCGCTATGGGTCCTTCAAATGGCATGTCATGCCATTTGGTCTTACCAATACTCCCACAGCTTTCCAATGTTTCGTCAATGACATTTTCGCAGACATGCTCAATGTCTCTGTTGTCAGGTACCTCGACAATATCCTCATCTATTTGGACGATCCCGTGGAACACTGAAAGAATGTATGTGAAGTCCTATGCAGACTTCGAGCCAATGGGCTCTACTGCAAAGGGTCTAAATGCGAGTTCAATTGGGATTCCGTGGAATATCTATGCCACATCCTCTCTCCTGAAGGCTTACAAATGGCTGAAGACAAAGTCAAAGCTATTGTTGACTGGCCGATCCCACGGAAGGTCAAAGATATCCAATCATTTCTTGGTTTCGCTAATTTCTACCGCTGTTTCATCTACGAATACAGTGAGATTGTGCTTCCTCTAACACATCTTACATGCAAAAGTATTCCATGGAAATTCGACAACAAATGCTTAGCTTCATTCAACAAGTTGAAACAGGCTTTCACTCACGCTGCTATCCTTACCCATTAGATTCCTGACCGTCAACTTGTGGTGGAAACCAATGCCTCTGACTATGCTATTGCCGCTATCCTCTCAGTCTACCTTGATGATGGGGAAATTCACCCTATATCCTTCTTGTCCCACAGTCTGCACGGAGCCGAACTCAACTATGATACCCATGATAAAGAGCTTCTCGCCGTCTTTGAAGCATTTAAATACTGGTGTCATTCCCTCGAAGGCTCCACGGAATCCATCAATGTTGTTACTGATCACAAAAACATTGAGTACTTCTCTACTACCAAGGTCCTGACATGCCAACAAGTCCGCTGGTCCGAATTCCTTTCCCAGTTCAACCTTGTTATCTGATTCCGTCCAGGAAAATTAGGTGGGAAACCGGATGCACTCACTAGACGATGAGACGTCTACCCTAAAGAGGGGGATAGTCAATACGCTCAAGTCAATCCTCACAATTTCCACCCTGTATTTACTCAAGAGCAACTCTCCACTTCTCTCCACACAAATTTTCTTGAAGGTCCCATACTCCACACTAGTGCAATCATGGATGTAGACCAATTGCATTCTGATATCAAGCTCGCACAACCCGTGGACTCCATGGTGACTGAAGGCTTCCACCTTACTTCTTCCCCTTCCAATCCTTCCTGGTGGTCTGTAGACGAGTCAGGAATACTCTGCCTTGACAATCGCATATACCTCCCAGACTCTGCGGACCTCCATCTTCGTGTCCTCCAAAACAATCATGACCACATCTTGGCAGGTCATTTTGGTCAAAACAGGACTCTTGAATTAGTCCGACGGAATTACACCTGGCCACAGATGCATGAATTTGTTCACCACTACGTCAAATCCTGTACTACCTGTGGTCGTAACAAAACACCTAGACACCGTCCATTCGGCTTATTCAAACCCTTGCCTGTCCCAGAATGACCATGGGATTCCATCTCCATGGACTTCATTGAACAGCTCCTGGAATCCAATGGATTCACCGCCATTCTTGTCGTTATCGACCGTGCAAGTAAACAAGCCATTTTCATTCCCACTCACGACACCATCAATTCCTCGGAGCTAGCTCAGCTCTTCATCACCCATGTCTTCTCCAAGCATGGCGTTCCCAATCACATCACTTCCGACCGCAGCTCCGAATTTGTCTCCCAATTCACTCATGCCCTAGCCAAATCCCTTGATATGGAGCTTCACTTCACTTCTGGTTATCATCCGGAAGCCGACAGACAAACTGAACATGCAAACCAAACCCTTGAACAATACATCCATATCTATTGTTCATATCAACAAGACAATTGGGATACCTTACTACCCATTGCCAAATTCACATACAATAATGCTCTGAATGCTTCCACTGGAATCTCTCCATTCTTTGCTAATAAGGGTTACCATCCTAACATCACGGTGTACCCTGAACACGACATCGCCTCCGCCCGGGCCCGCGATTTCATAGTCAACCTCGATGATCTTCACCAATTCCTTAGAGACAAAATCACTCATGCTCAGTCTCATTACAAATTCCAAGCGGACAAACGACGGTCCCCAGCTCCAGACTTCAAAGTAGGTGACAAGGTTTTCCTTAACTCCAAACACATCAGGACTACTCGCCCTACTGCGAAATTCTCTGAGAAATTCTTCGGACCGTTCGATATCATTGCTCAACCTGGATCCCATTCCTTCATGCTCAAACTTCCCGTGGATCTCTGTTCCATTCACCCTGTATTTCACATCTCACAGTTGGAACCCATGGAAATCAATACCATTCCTAATCGCACCCAACCACCTCCACCTCCTGTGGAAGTCGATGGAGAAGAGCAATTCTAGATCACACAGATTCTTGATTCCAAACTCGACCGTCGGTTCCATTGTCCACTCCTCTACCATGTCCCATGGTTGGGCTACGAAGGTACTGATGAAGAATTTGCCTGGATCCCTGCTACAGAATTCTCCATGGAAGATTACATTGAAGATTTCCATCGTCGTTACCCAGACAAACCAGGACCGTTATCCAAGGTCACCATCTGCAAGGTCTCAGTCAAGACCTCACCTATTTCTTCTTGATCATCCATTCCATCGGTTCCCATCGGAATCCATCTCCCCAATTTCAAATTTGATTCTGGAAAACTATTGCAAATTCATTGCCTAATCGGGAATGGACTCCGTCAGACGCATTTCTTGACTTCACTTTATTCACACAGTTTCAAAACAGCAAGAAAACCATACACATTTGTATGCCCCTCTGGGCGCAATCTACTATCCATCTACTATCTACACATATCTATATAAAATATATACAAAGAGCTAGGCACTAAGTGTCTGTGGAACTGCCAGCTTCTCCAACTTCTACCTCCTTTCCCTTTCCTTTAACCTTCCTCATCCACTCCACCATTCCAGGTATGCCTTCTGCCAAGGACTCCAGTGCCATCTCAGGCCTTGCCACCTCATTCGCATCCAACTCCCAGTCGGAATCCTCCACCAAAAAATCATCACCCCCCTTCAGGTAATCCTTCCAGAGTACCCACTCAATACGTAGCCCTCCGAGGCAGTAAAACTGTGCGCAGGTCTCACGAAACCTCTTACTCACTGCAATCAAGCTCTCTAACGCTCCTTCTCCACAGCTTCCATGCCAGTATTCGATGTTTGCAAGTTCAAATGGATCTTGCCCATTGAACTCCATGGAAGCGAGGTGTGCATGGAACACCTGAGCGACATCCTGGTCAAGTCGCAACTGCATAGCCCGATGGAGGGCCTCCAGCGTCGCCCCTTTCAAATCTTGAAGCTCCTCCAGTGAAGCTTCCCACTCCTCCACGGACGCCGCCAAAACAAAATCTCTCAGGTACTCAAGGGCGTCCCCTTCCTTGAAATCGTCCACAAGGTCAACCACACAACCTCCAATGGACTCCAACTCCTTCTCTATCTTCTCCATCCGTTCCTCCATGTCATTGAACCTTGCATGCAAACCATGCAGCAGGCCCAATACCTCCTCCAGAGCCAACGGCTCCGCCTCTTCCATCCAGAGGCACTTTGCCTTACAAATCCTACATCGCTCGCAGGATGGCATCATCAAGGACATAATGCAGCAGGCTCCGTCGGCCTGGCACCACCCACATTTATCTACCCACAATCAGTAAACAAACAATCAAGTCACAAATCCACTTACCGGCTCCGTGGAACTCCTCACACTCCACACCCTTTCCCTTCGCCTTCTTAGCTGGCGGCCCCTCCAATGGCCCCACAGTTGGCTCTTCCTCGCTCTCCTCTACCACTGACCTCGTCAACCGTTTTCTCTTTTTTGAAGGGCCTGCAGCCCCGACTGAAGTCGCTTTTGCCTTTCCCTTTTCCTGCCTTCGCCAGCGCAACTCTTCCCATGCCTTCTCTTTTTCATCACCTGCATTCTCCGTGGTCTCCTCATCATCCCCCTCAGCAGCCTGCACAGCAGCAGCTGTGGCCTCCGCAGCCTTCTTTGCCAACTCGGTCTGCTCTCGCAGTAAACACCATGTTCGCACGGCCTCGGACTCGATCCCAGCCAACCGTTTCTTTTCAGCCGCCGCCTTTTTCTTCCCTTCTGCTGCCTGCTTTGCTGCAGCAAGTCTCCTTTCTTCCGCTATCCTCTGCTCCTCCGCCTCTCTTGCCAGCCTCTCCTCCTCTGCACGGCCTCCGCCTCCTTTCTCAACTTCAGCTCTTGAAGTTTTTTCACCCTTTCACAGGCCTTCTTTTCTGTGGCCTCCGCGGCCACTGCGGCCTTCTCCGCCTTCAACTTCTCAGCCACCCACAATTCGTGGGCCTCCACAGCGCTCCAATACACCTCCTCCTCGTCATCCCTGCCAGTGTAGAACACTGACAGTTCATCAACCTCCAAATCCTCAGGAGTGGCGGGTGCCTCGTACGCCTCGGGAGTCTTCGATTGGCGGTAGGTGTCGGTCATCGTAACAGGCAATGGAGAAAGAAGTAAGCAAGTTTTTCCGACCACCAAGATGGTGGTGGTTACAAGTCAAGAGGTGAAAATCACGTGATACATCACTCACAAATTCCACGCGGTACCCCTGGCCATCAGGATCTGTGCTCTTGAGGGCAAGAACGCTAAAGGGGGGATACTGTAATGATCATGCCATGGACTCCACAGACCACGTCCATCATCCACTCCATATCCCTATTTCATTTACTTATTTCACATATTTCATTTATCACACCTAGATCCCGTCACGGTAGCGAGTAGGTGTTATATCAGAGTCCATGGAATACTCGACTCCTCTAGATACAGAACATTCCAGATCACATCACTCTAGCCATACCTACACTATTCCAGACCCCAACCCGTCAGACTCCATCTTAGTATATAAGCTGTATATTTAGTAGTACATACCTCAGTTTGAATATCAACTTGGTTTAGCCCAATAACTCTTGTCCTCACTCTCTTTGGCCTTCAAGCCATAATCCATCTCTCTACGTCTGCGGACTCCGATAGCCATTGGACTTAACCTTTGATCCTAGAGATCATAATCCCGTGGACTCCATCCATAATCTTTCTTTGGGCCTCGACCCAAGGGTGATGTTGCTAATAGCTTCGCCAAGCCCCACGCACTCCACGGAATCCACAGCATGCATTCCTTTCACTTCATCCTATTGGCACGATCCTAACAGCTACCTCCGAGATCCCGATGTTCCCCGCCGGCATATGAGCCTATCTACTCATACCCATCCATCCCATCATTTTCTGCTTTGGTTGCCCCCAAAATATCTATCATTTCCATGGCTGCTTTCATACGAGCTTGCGCATAGGAGGGTGCACAACAGTTCACACTCCAACCTTCTATGCCAAGTGTCAGTGGCCAGGCTGCTTCTGCAGCTCCACAGGATTTATCTGATGTTCCACCGGAGTATCA
The DNA here is from genome assembly GCA_030435655.1 of Armillaria novae-zelandiae. Classification (NCBI taxonomy): domain Eukaryota; kingdom Fungi; phylum Basidiomycota; class Agaricomycetes; order Agaricales; family Physalacriaceae; genus Armillaria; species Armillaria novae-zelandiae. The sequence goes on along the minus strand of JAUEPR010000004.1, from coordinate 38,376 downwards.
TGACTTTGCTGATGTGTTCAGTGACTCTCTCTCAGAGAAACTCCCCGAGCATTGTCCTTACAATCTGAAGATCAACCTTGAGGAAGGCACCTCACCTCTGCTCGGACCCATCTATTCCCTCTCTGAATCCGAACTCAAAGCCTTATGTGAGTTTATCGACATTAACATCCATAACAGTTTCATCTCTCCCACACGCTCTCCCCACAGAGCTCCGGTACTCTTCATCAAGAAGAAAACTGGTGAACTCAGACTCTGTGTCGACTTCTGCAGCCTTTAACAAAATCACAAAAAAAGGAATGCTATGCACTCCCTCTCATATCCGATCTTCTTGATTCCAGGTGCATATATACCAAACTTGACCTCTACCACACCTACCATCTAGTCTGTATTGCTGATGGAGATGAATGGAAAACCACATTCCATACCCGCTATGGGTCCTTCGAATGGCATGTCAAGCCATTTGGTCTCACCAATGCTCCTGTGGCTTTCCAATGCTTCGTCAATGACATTTTTGCAGACATGCTCGATGTCTCTGTTGTTGTGTACCTCAACAATATCCTCATCTACTCCGACGATCCCATGGAACACTGAAAGAATGTATGTGAAGTCCTATGCAGACTTCGAGCCAATGGGCTCTACTGCAAACGGTCTAAATGCGAGTTCAATCGGGAATCCGTGAAATATCTAGGCTACATTCTCTCTCCTGAAGGCTTACGAATGGCTGAAGACAAAGTCAAAGCTATTGTTGACTGGCCAATCCCAGGGAAGATCCCAGATATTGAATCATTGGTCATGGAAACTGATGCCTTGAACTACGCTATTGCTGCTATCCTCTCCATCTACCTTGATGATTGGGAAATTCACCCTATATCCTTCTGGTCCCACAGTCTCCATGGAGCCAAACTCAACTACGATACCCATGATAAAAAGCTCCTTGCCATCTTTGAAGCCTTTAAATACTGGCATCATTACCTTGAAGGCTTCGTGGAATCCATCGACGTCATTACTGACCACAACAACCTTGAGTACTTCTCTACTACCAAGGTCCTTACATGCCAACAAGTCCGCTGGTCCGAATTCCTTTCCCAATTGAACCTTGGTATCCAATTCCATCCAGGAAAACTAGGTGCGAAACCGGATGCACTCACTAGACAATGGGATGTCTACCCTAAAGAGGGGGATAGTCAATATGCTCCAGTCCATCCTCACAATTTCCGCCCTGTATTTACTCAAGAGCGACTCTCCGCCTCTCTCTGTGCTACTTTTCTTGAAGGTCCCATACTCCATGCTAGTGCAATCATGGATGTAGACCAATTGCATTCTGATATCAAGCTCGCATGACCTGCGGACTCCATGGCGACTGAAGGCTTCCGCCTTGCTTCTTCCCCTTCCAATCCTTCCAAGTGGTCTGTAGACGAGTCAGGAATACTCCGCCTTGACAATCACATCTACATCCCAGACTCCATGGACCTCCATCTTTGTGTCCTCCAAAACAATCACGACCACATCTTGGCAGGTCATTTTGGTCAAAACAGGACTCTTGAATTAGTCCGATGGAATTACACCTGGCCACAGATGCATGAATTCGTTCGCCACTACGTTAAATCCTGTACTACCTGTGGTCGTAACAAAACACCTAGACACCACCCATTTGGCTTACTCAAACCCCTGCCTGTAGCAGAACGGCCATGGGATTCCATCTCCATGGACTTCATTGAACAGCTCCCGGAATCCAATGGATTCACTGCCATCCTGGTTGTTATTGACTGTGCAAGTAAACAAGCCATTTTCATTCCCACTCATGACACCATCAATTCCTCGGAGCTAGCTCAGCTCTTCGTCACCCATGTCTTCTCCAAGCATGGCATTCCTAATCACATCACTTCTGACCACTGCTCCGAATTTGTCTCCCAATTCACTCATGCCCTAGCCAAATCTCTTGATATGGAGCTTCACTTCACTTCTGGTTATCATCCAGAAGCTGATGGACAAACTGAATGCGCTAACCAAACCCTCAAACAATACATCTGTATCTATTGTTCCTACCAACAAGACAATTGGGATACCTTGCGACCCATTGCCGAATTCATGTACAATAATGCTCTGCACACTTCCACCGGAATCTCTCCATTCTTTGCTAATAAGGGTTACCAACCTAAGATCACAGTGTACCCTGAATGCGACATCGCCTCCGCCTGGGCCTGCGACTTCATAGTCAACCTCGATGATCTTCACCAATTCCTTAGAGACAAAATCACTGACACTCAGTCTCGTTACAAATTCCAAGCAGACAAATGATGGTTCCCAGCTCCAGATTTCAAAGTAGGTGACAAGGTTTTCCTTAACTCCAAACACATCAGGACTACTCGCCCTACTGCGAAATTCTCCGAGAACTTCCTTGGACCGTTCAATATCATGGCTCAGCCTGGATCCCATTCCTTCACGCTCAAACTTCCCGCGGACCTCCGTTCCATTCACCCTGTATTTCACATCTCACAGTTGGAACCTGGGGAAATCAATACCATTCCTAATTGCACCCAACCACCTCCACCTCCCATGGAAGTCGATGGAGAGGAGCAATTTGAGATCGCACAGATTCTTGATTCCAAGCTCGACTGTCGGTTCCATTGTCCACTCCTCTATCATGTCCAATGGTTGGGCTACGAAGGTACTGATGAAGAATTTGCCTGGATCCCCGCTACAGAGTTCTCCGTGGAAGACTACATTGAAGACTTCCATTGTTATTACCCAGACAAACCAGGGCCATTATCCAAGGTCACCATTTGCAAGGTCTCAGTCCAGACCTCACCTATTTCTTCTTGATCATCCATTCCATTGGTTCCTGTCGGAATCTGTCTCCCCAATTTCAAATTCGATTCTGAAAAACTATTGGAAATTCACTGCCTAATCAGGAATGGACTCTGTCGGACACATTTCTTGACTTCAAACTTTATTCACAAAAATTTCAAGCATCAAGAAAACCACATGCATTCTATGCCCCTCTGGGCACAATCTACTATCTATATACTTTCTACAAATATCCAAAAAATACAAAGAGGCCAGGAGTTAGATGTCCACGGACCCGCCGGCCTCTCCACTGTCCACTTCCTTCCCTTTTCCCCTCACCTTTTTCATCCACTCTGCCATCCCATCCACTCCCTCCACCATGGACTCCGGTAGCATCTCCGGCCTCACTACCTCACTCTCGTCCAACTCCCCCTTGGAATCTTCAACCAAAAAATCTTCACCACCTTTCAAATACACCTTTCATAATACCCACTCAATCCGTAGGCCTCCGAGGCGGTAAAATTCTGTCTGCATCTCCCTAAACCTCCGACTTGCCATGATCAACTTCTCTAATGCCCCCTCTCCATGGCTTCCACACCAGTAATCAATGTTGGCAAGTTCAAACAGATCCTGTCTGTTGAACTCCACGGAAGCCAGGTGGGCATGGAACACCTGGGTGACATCTTGATCCAGTTGTAACTGCATAGCCTGATGAAGGGCCTCTGGTATCGCCCCTTTCAGATCTTGAAGCTCCTCCAATGAAGCCTCCCATTCCTCCACAGACACTGCCGGCATGAAGTCTTGAGGATACTCCAGAGCATCCCCCTCTTCAAAATTGTCCACTAAGTCACCCACGTGGCCTCCAACAGTACCCAACTCCTCCTCAATCCTCTCCATCCACTCCTCCATGTCATTGAACCTCAAATGTAATCTTTGAAGCAGTTCCATCACCTGCTTGAGCGCCGACGGCTCCGCCTCTTCCATCCAAAGGCACTTTGCCTTGCGAATCTGTAACGATCATGCCACGGACTCCACGGACTTCATCCATCATCCACTCCACCAGCTCCAAGCCAATCATCGGAATCCATCGGATTCCGAATCCCGGTTTCTACCTCATATTTCATATCCCTATTTCATTTACTTATTTCACATATTTCATTTATCACACCTAGAACCTGTCACGGTAGCGAGTAGGTGTTACATCGGAGTCCACGGAATACTCGACTCCTCTAGATACAGAACATTCCAGATCACGTCACTCTAGCCATACCTACACTATTCCAGACCCCGACCCGTCGGACTCCGTCCTAGTATATAAGCTGTACATTTAGTAGTACATACCGCAGTTTGAATATCAACTTGGTTTAGCCCAATAACTCTCGTCCTCACTCTCTTTGGCCTTCAAGCCATAATCCATCTCTCTACGTCTGCGGACTCCGATAGCCATTGGACTTAACCTTTGATCCTAGAGATCATAATCCCGTGGACTCTGTCCGTAAATCCTTCTTTGGGCTTCGACCCAAGGGTGACATTGCTAATAGCTTTGCCAAGCCCCACGCACTCCGCGGAATCCATGATCGTGCATTCCTTTCACTTCTTCCTATTGGCATGATCCTAACAGTATATTCGAACTCAAACCCTTGAGTCAAAATTTTTAGAAATGTCTAACACTACCCTCGATCCATCACAAACCCAATCCTCCTCCATGGCTCCACCCGTAACCCACCTCTCCATGCACAACATTCCTGCCTCCGCATCGAAAGAGGATCACACCCTCTTCGGCGAGGATTCAGCCTCCGCACAACGCTCACATAGGGAAACCTACACTCACAGTGGCTTCACCACCCGCCAATCCGATGTCAACACCACTCCAAATCTGTTCTCTGTGGATTCCGCTAGTAGGAACGGATGGGGTGGTTATTGAAGCATCATCCCGGAAACCCCGCACACACAGCCTCTCTTCCCAGTCGAGGAAGAAGGTGACAATGGGGATCGCAGTAGCAGCGATGGTGAAGCAGAGTCCCCGAGCAATCGCAATCACAATCCACGCAATCCGCGGCGCCCCCGTCCACCAGCTGGCCCACCAAATCCAGGTGGCCCTGGAGGTCCTGGAGGTCCTGGCGGTCCCGGCGGACCAGGCGGTAACCCTCCTACTCCTCCCAATCCCAATCCCAATGACGAGAACCACCTCATGATGGAATTCATGAACCTCCTCCGCGGTCTTACCCGCCAAGCCAACAACCCACCTCAGCAGATAGTCCATACCAAAGTCAAAGCACCGGACACCTTCGACAGAACGGATCCGCAGAAACTCAAAGTGTTCATCGTCTCCCTGCAGTTGAACTTCAATGACAGGCCAACACATTCGCCATGGACACCGCCAAAGTCAACTACGCCATCTCCTTCCTCTCCAGTGTCACCCTCGACTGGTTCGAACCGGATATCCTCCACCCCAATCAAGCCAATCCTCCCGCTTGGGCGTATTCCTACGCTGCCTTCCTTTCAGTGCTCCGTACCAATTTTGGTCCGTTCAATGCCGTCGGAGATGCTGAAGATGAACTCGAAAATCTTCGGATGCACGACGGAGATAGGATCATGAAGTACATAGTAAGCTTCAATCAACATGCCACCATCATCGGTTATGGCAACAACTCCCTCCATCATGCCTTTTACCGCGGGCTTTGCTCACGGATCAAGGATGACATGGCTCACCATGGAAAACCCAACAACCTCCATGATATGTGGACCCTTGCCCAGGAGCTTGATGCTCAATACTGGACTAGGAAAGCCGAGATCTCCCGGGAAAACCGTGACCGGCCCTCCACCTTCTCCACCTTCAAACCCAAGGATTCGGGTTCTAACTCGAGCTCTTCCAACAACTCCGCGGCCCTGAAATCCTACGGTTCCACCGCGGGTTCATCATCCACCTCTTCTTCCTCCGGCTCCACGGGTGCCTCCAAGAAGCCCTACGCTGACAAGCTAGGCAAGGACGGTAAGCTCACACCCGAGGAAAAGGAACGCCGCCGCAAGAATGACCTCTGCATGTTCTGTGGCAACAAACACAAGACCGAGGACTGCAACAAGCGAAAATCCGCGGCTTCCGCGCGTGGACGTGCAGCTGAGGTCTCTGACCCTACTCCCGCCTCTGTTGATTCGGCTCCTTCGGAGTCGGAAAAATAGAGAGCAACCCTGCTTCCTCTGTGCAAGGACAGGGTTGCGTTGACTGTCATTGCATTTCAGAGATTGTAACCCTCAACACCGCCGCTCTTTCCAACCACTCCCTTATCATATCCCTATCCAGTGAAATCGGCTCCAGATCGGAGTCCGATGGATCTCCTATATCCACAATCCTACGTTTTCTTGCTCTAGTCGATTCTGGCTCCAGCCATTGCTTCATCAACTCGAAGTACATGAATGATCACAATATCCCTACCAATTCCATTCCTCCTGTTCAACTTCGACTTCTCGACGGCTCCGCCGGGTCTCACATCTCACAATCTGTTACTCTCTCCGTACGATTCCTGTCAGGAGATATCATTCCTATTGACTTCTACGTCACACGTCTTGATTCATCTTGTAACCTCGTTCTGGGATACAACTGGCTCTCCTGCTACAATCCGTTGATTGACTGGGCAAAGCACAGTATCACTTTCCGTTCAAAGCTATTTGGTGCATCTGTTCCAGATGTTTCCACGGCCTCCGACGCAACAGCGCAAGCTCGCAAGGACCCTTCAGGTCCTATCCCATCCAAACCACCTCCAAGATCCTGACAGACTCTGCCAGCATATGAACCTATCTACTCATACCCATCCATTCCATCATTTTCCACTTTGGTTGCCCCCAAAATATCTATCATTTCCGCAGCTGCTTTCGTACGAGCTTGCGCAGAGGAGGGTGCACAACAGTTCACACTCCAACCTTCTATGCCAAGTGTTAGTGGCCAGGCTGCTTCCGCGGCTCCGCCAGATTTATCTGATGTTACACCGGAGTATCATGACTTCGCCGATGTGTTCAGTGACTCACTCTCAGAAAAACTCCCCGAGCATCGTCCTTACGATGTGAAGATCAACCTTGAGGAAGGCTCTTCACCTCCGCTCGGACCCATCTATTCCTTCTCCGAATCCGAACTCAAAGCCTTACGTGAGTTTATCGACGATAATGTCCGTAATGGTTTCATCTCTCCCACACGTTCTCCCCATGGAGCCCCGGTACTCTTTGTCAAGAAGAAAACCGGTGAACTCAGACTCTGTGTCGACTTCCACGGCCTTAACAAAATCATGAAAAAGGACATCTACCCTAAAGAGGGGGATAGTCAATATGCTCAAGTCAATCCTCACAATTTCCGCCCTGTATTTACTCAAGAGCAACTCTCCGCTTCTCTCCACGCTACTTTTCTTGAAGGTCCCGTACTCCGCGCCAGTGCAATCATGGATGTAGACCAATTGCATTCTGATATCAAGCTCGCACAACCCGCAGATTCCATGGCGACTGAAGGTTTCCGCCTTGCTTCTTCCCCTTCCAATCCTTCCTGGTGGTCTGTAGACGAGTCAGGAATACTCCGCCTTGACAATTGGATCTACGTCCCAGACTCCACAGACCTCCGTCTTTGTGTCCTTCAAAACAATCACAACCACATCTTGGCAGGTCATTTCGGTCAAAACAGGACTCTTGAATTAGTCCGACGGAACTACACCTGGCCACAGATGCATGAATTCGTTTGCCACTATGTCAAATCCTGTACTACCTGTGGTCGTAACAAAACACCTAGACACCACCCATTCAGCTTACTCAAACCCTTGCCTGTACCAGAACGGCCGTGGGATTCCATCTCCATGGACTTCATTGAACAGCTCCCGGAATCCAATGGATTCACCGCCATTCTTGTCGTTATCGACCGTGCAAGTAAACAAGCCATTTTCATTCCCACTCATGACACCGTCAATTCCTCGGAGCTAGCTCAACTATTCGTCACCCATGTCTTCTCCAAGCATGGCATTCCCAACCACATCACTTCCAACCGCAGCTCCGAATTTGTCTCCCAATTCACTCGTGCCCTAGCCAAATCCCTTGATATGGAGCTTCACTTCACTTCTGGTTATCACCCGGAAGCCGACGGACAAACTGAATGCGCTAACCAAACCCTTGAACAATACATCTGTATCTATTGTGCATACCAACAAGACAATTGGGATACCCTACTACCTATTGCTGAATTCACATACAATAATGCTCCGAACGCTTCCACCGGAATCTCTCCATTCTTCGCTAATAAGGGTTACCATCCTAACATCACGGTGTACCCTGAACGTGACATTGCCTCTGCCCGGGCCCGCGATTTCATAGTCAACCTCGATGATCTTCACCAATTCCTTAGAGACGAAATCACTCATGCTCAGTCTCGCTACAAATTCCAAGCGGACAAACGACGGTCCCCAGCTCCAGATTTCAAAGTAGGTGACAAGGTTTTCCTTAACTCCAAACACATCAGGACTACTCGCCCTACTGCGAAATTCTCCGAGAAATTCCTCGGACCGTTCGATATCATCGCTCAGCCTGGATCCCATTCCTTCACGCTCAAACTTCCCGTGGATCCCCGTTCCATTCACCCTGTATTTCACATCTCACAGATGGAACCTGTGGAAATCAATACCATCCCTAATCGCACCCAACCACCTCCACCTCCCATGGAAGTCGACGGAGAAGAGCAATACAAGATCACACAGATTCTTGATTCAAAGCTCGACCGTCGGTTCCGTTGCCCACTCCTCTACCGTGTCCAATGGTTGGGCTACGAAGGTACTGATGAAGAATTTGCCTGGATCCCCGCTACAGAGTTCTCCGCGGAAGACTACATTGAAGACTTCCATCGTCGTTACCCAGACAAACCAGGACCGTTATCCAAGGTCACTATCTGCAAGGTCTCAGTCAAAACCTCACCGATTTCTTCTTGATCATCCATTCCATCAGCTCCCATCGGAATCCGTCTCCCCCAATTCAAATTCGATTCTGGGAAACTATTGCAAATTCATTGCCTAATCGGGAACGGACTCTGACAGATGCATTTCTTGACTTCACACTTATTCACACATTTTTCAAACAGGAAGAAAAAAATTCTACATTTTATGCCCCTTTGGGCGCAATCTACTATCCACCAACTATCTACAAATATCCACATAAAATATACATAAGGAGCTAGGCACTAAGTGTCCGCGGAACCACCAGCTTCTCCACTCTCTACCTCCTTGTCCTTTCCTTTTCCTTTGACCTGTCGCACCAAGTCCACTATACCCAGCACTCCGTCGGCCCCAGACTCTGGCAACATCTCTGCCCTGACCTCCTCATCCTCCTCCAATTCTCCTTCGGAATCCTCCACCAAGAACTCCTCACTACCCTTCAGGTACTCCTTCCACAGCACCCACTCCTTCTGGTGACCTCCGATGTTGTAGAACTTAGTACGAGCGTCCCTAAACCTTGTACTGGCTGCAATCGCCCATTCCAAGCTGCCATTGCCACGGTTTCCACACCACAATTCGATGTTGGCCAGTTCAAACGGATCCTTACCGTTGAACTCTGCGGATGTCATGTGGGCATACCACACTTGGGCGACATCCTGGTCGAGGCGTAGTTGCATTGCCCGCCAGAGGGCCTCGGGGTTAGCACCTTTGAGTTCCCCCAACTCTTCCCTCGACACCTTCCACTCCTTCTCGGACGCCACTGGCACGAAATCCCGTGGATATTCGATAGCATCCCCTTCCTCGAAATCATCCATCAAGTCACCGACCCGGCCTCCAATGGCCGCCAACTCCCTTTCAATACTCTCCAGCCTACCCTCCATCTCGTCAAACCTTGCCTGCAAATCTTGCAGCAAGCCCAAAACCTGCTCCATGGCCAATGGCGCCGTCTCGTCCGTCCACATACACTTCACCTTGTGGATGCGACACCGCTCACAAGACCTCATTGTTGACGACATTATGCAGCGGGCTCCGTCGGCCCTACACCGCCCACACTTATCTACAAAAACACAATTCAGCATAATAAAAAATGTTCACCAAGTCCACTTACCCTTTCCATGGAACTCTCCACGCTCTGCAGATTTCACCTTTTTATGTGGCCGCTCCTCCGATGACCCTGTGCTCTGCTCTTCACCACTTTCCTCCACCACTGGCTTCGATATCCATTTCCTTTTCGTTGATGGACCCGCGGCCCCGATCGAAGTCGCCTTGGACTTGCCTTTTTCCTTGTGCCTTCTACGCAACTCTTCGCGAGCCTGCTCCTTCTCCTCTTCTGCACCCTCCGCGGCATCTTCATCATCCCCCTCGGCTGCCTTAGCTGCCACCTCCACGGCCTCCGCAGCCTGCCTCGCTGCCAACTCAGTTTGTTCCCGCAGCAGACACCTCGTCCGCGCGGCCTTGGATTCCACCACAGCCCACCTTTTCTTTTTGGCCTCCACAGCCTCCTTCCTCCTCTCTTCCACTGCCTGCTTCTCTGCAGCAATCCTCAACTCCTCCGCCTCTCGTGCTAGCCTTTCTTCTTCAGCCCGCTTTGCCGCGGCCTCTGCTTCTTTCTTCAACTTCAACTCATGAAGTTTCTTCTCCCTTCCAAGGGCCTTCATTTTTGCGGCCTCCGCGGCAGCTACAGTCTTTTCGGCCTTCAGTCGCTCAGTGACCCATGCTTCGTGTGCCTCCACGGCACTCCGATAAGCCTCCTCCTCCCTATGCCTGCCAGCGTAGAACACCAGCAGTTCCTCTACGTCCAAGTCGTCCGGAGTAGGCGGCGCCTCGTATGGCTCCAGAGTTGTCGACCGTCGGTAGGCGTCGGTCATCGTTATTGGCGACGGAGAAAGAAAAAAGCTAGTTAGTCCTACCACCGAGATGGTGGTGGTTACAAGTCAAGAGGTGAAAATCACGTGATGCCTCACTCACAAATTCCACGTGGTACCCCCAGCCATTGGGATCTGCACTCTTGAGGGCAAGAACACTAAAGGGGGGATACTGTAATGATCATGCTGCGGACTCCATGGACCCCATCCATCATCCACTCCACCAGCTCCAAGTCAATCATTGGAATCCATCAGATTCTGAATCCTGGTTTTCTATCTCATGTTTCATATTCCTATTTCATTTACTTATTTCACATATTTCATTTATCACACCTAGAACCCGTCACGGTAGCGAGTAGGTGTTACATCGGAGTCCACAGAATACTCAACTCCTCTAGATACAGAACATTCCAGATCACATCACTCTAGCCATACCTACACTATTCCAGACCCCGACCCGTCGGACTCCGTCCTAGTATATAAGCTGTACATTTAGTAGTACATACCGCAGTTTGAATATCAACTTGGTTTAGCCCAATAACTCTCGTCCTCACTCTCTTCGGCCTTCAAGCCATAATCCATCTCTCTACGTCTGCGGACTCCGATAGCCGTTGGACTTAACCTTTGATCCTAGAGATCATAATCCCGCGGACTCCGTCCGTAAATCCTTCTTTGGGCTTTGACCCAAGGGTGACGTTGCTAATAGCTTTGCCAAGCCCCACGCACTCCGCGGAATCCACGATCGTGCATTCCTTTCACTTCTTCCTATTGGCACGATCCTAACAGAATCCTGCAGTGCTCACAAGACCACATGGTTGACGACATGATACATCAGGCTCCATTGGCCCGACACCGCCCACATTTATCTAACAAAATAATCAGCAAACAGAACATCAATCTGTAGTCCACCTACGTGATCCGTGGAATTCCCCACGTTCAGCAGACTTGACCTTCGTCTTCTTAGTGGGCTGCTCTGATGGCCCCATGGTCTGCTCATCCTCCTCGCTCTCCACCACCGACCTAGTTAACCTCTTTCTCTTCTTTGAACCCCCCACGGCCCCGGTCACCTTTCCTTTTCCCTTCTCCTTCCTTTTCTGGTGCAACTCTGTATGCGCCTCCTCCTGTTCATCAACTGCATTCCCTGCGGACTCCTCATCACCACCATCTTTCTCTGTGGCCTTCCTTGCCAGTTTGGTCTGCTCTCACAGCAAACACCTCGTTTGTGCAGCCTCTGTCTCTACTGCTGCCAACATCTTTTTCTTGGCCTCCCTGGCCGCCTCTTCCTTCCTCTTCTTTTCTGCTGCCCTCTTCTCTGCAGCCACCCTGCGCTCCTCCGCCTCCCTTGCCAATTGCTTCTCCTCTGCCTGCTTCTCCACGGCCTCTGCCTCCTTCTTCAACTTCAACTCTTGTAGTTTTTTTGCCCGCTCTTGGGCCTTCCTCTGCGCAGCCTCTGTTAGGATCATGCCAATAGGAGTAAGTGAAAGGAATGCACGCCATGGATTCCGTGGAGTGCGTGGGGCTTGGCGAAGCTATTAGCAATGTCACCCTTGGGTCGAAGCCCAAAGAAGGATTACAGATGGAGTCCACGGGATTATGATCTCTAGGATCAAAGGTTTAAGTCCAATGGCTATCGGAGTCCGCAGACGCAGAGAGATGGATTATGGCTTGAAGGCCAAAGAGAGTGAGGATGAGAGTTATTGGGCTAAACCAAGTTGATATTCAAACTGCGGTATGTACTACTAAATGTACAGCTTATATACTAGGACAGAGTCTGACGGGTTGGGGTCTGGAATAGTGTAGGTATGGCTAGAGTGAGGTGATCTGGAATGTTCTGTATCTAGAGGAGTTGAGTATTCCGTGGACTCCAATATAACACCTACTCGCTACTGTGATGGGGTCTAGGTGTGATAAATGAAATATGTGAAATAAGTAAATGAAATAGGGATATGAAATATGAGGTAGAAACCGGGATTCGGAATCCGACGGATTCCGATGATTGACTTGGAGCTGGTGGAGTGGACAATGGATGAGGTCCATGGGGTCTGCGGCATGATTGTTACAGTATCCCTCCTTTAGTGTTCTTGCCCTCAAGAGCGCAGATCCCGATGGCCGGGGGTACCATGTGGAATTTGTGAGTGAGGTATCACGTGATTTTCACCTCTTAACTTGTAACCACCACCATCTCGGTGATAGGAACAACTAGCTTTTTTCTTTCTCCATCGCCCACCATGATGACAAATGAATACCAATGGTCAAGGATGCCGGAAGCATACTCCATGCCTGCCACCCCTGAGGAGTTGGATGTTGAGGAACTGTCAGTGTTCTACGCTGGCAGGGATGTTGAAGGGGAGGTGTATCGGAGCACTGTGGAGGCCCACAAAGTGTGGGTCGCGGAAAAAATGAAGGCCGAAAAGGCCATGGTAGCCGCGGAGGCTGCGCAGAAGAGGGCCCAAGAAAGGGCGAAAAAACTTCAAGAATTGAAGTCGAGGAAGGAAACGGAGGCTGCGGCGAGGTGGGAGGAGGAGGAGAAGCTAGCAAGGGAGGCAGAGGAATGGCGAGTAGCGGAGGAGGTGAGGATTGCTGCTGAGAAGCGGGCAGCGGAAAAGAAGAGGAAGGAAGAGGGGGCAGCGGTGGAGGTTGAGAAGAAGAGGTTGGCGGCGGCAGAGTCCGAGGCCATGCGCACATGGCGTCTACTGCGAGAACAGACCGAGTTGGCGCGGAAAGCCGCGGAGGCCGCAGCTGTTGCTGTGCAGGCTGCCAAGGGGGACGACGAGGGAGCTGCAGGGACTGCAGAAAATGAGAAGGAGAAAGCGCATGAGGAGTTGTGCCTGAAGAGGAAGGAGAAGGGGAAGGGAAAGGCATCGTTGTCCAGGGCCACAGGGCCTTCAAACAAACGGAAAAGGTTGACGAGGTCGGTGGTAGAGGATAGTGAGGATGCATCAGAGGAAAGGCTGGCAAAGAAGTCGAAAGGGAAGGCTGTGGAGCGTGGAGAATTCCATGGAGCCGGTAAGTGGATTTGTGACTTGATTGTTTGTTTACTGATTGTGGGTAGATAAATGTGGGCAGTGCCAGGCTGATGGAGCTTGCTGCATTATGTCCTCGACGATGCGGTCCTGCGAGCGATGTAGGATTCATAAGGCGAAGTACCTCTGGATGGAAGAGGTGAAGCCGTCGGCTCTGGAGGAGGTATTGGGCCTGCTGCATGGTTTGCATGCAAGGTTCGATGACATGGAGGAACGGATGGAGAAGATGGAGTTGGAGTTGGAGTCCATCGGAGGTCATGTGGATGACCTTGTGGATGATTTCAAGGAAGGGGACACCCTTGAGTACCCTCATGATTTCGTTTCGGCGGTGTCTGCGGAGGAGTGGGAAGCTTCGCTGGAGGAGCTTCAAGATTTGAAAGGGGCGATGCCGGAGGCCCTCCGTCGGGCTATGCGGTTGCGACTTGACCAGGATGTTGCTCAGGTGTTCCATGCGCACCTTGCTTCCACGGAGTTCAATGGGCAAGATCCATTCGAACTTGCAAACATCAAATACTGGCATGGAAGCCATGGAGAAGGAGCATGAGAGAGGTTGATTGCAGCGAGGAAGAGGTTTCGTGAGACCTGCGCGCAGTTTTACTGCCTCGGAGGGCTACGTATTGAGTGGGTACTCTGGAAGGATTACCTGAAGGGGGGCGATGATTTTTTGGCGGAGGATTCTGATGGGGAGTTAGATGCGAATGAGGTGGCAAGGCCTGAGATGGCGCCGGAGTCCTTGGCAGAAGGAGTACCTGGGATGGCAGAGTGGATGAGGAAGGTGAAGGGAAAAGGGAAGGAAGTGGATAGTGGAGAGGCCGGCAGGTCTGCGGATACCTAGCTTCCTTTTTATATATAATTTGGATATTTGTAGATAGGAGATGGACCGTAGAGTGCACCCGGAGGGGCATAAAAATGTATATTTTTGATGATGATCTGAAAATGGTGTGAAGAAGGGCTGAAGTCAAGAAATACGTCTGACGGAGTCCGTTCCTGATTAGGAAATGAATTTGCAATAGTTTTCCAGAATCAAATTTGAAATTGGGGAGACAGATTCCGACGGGAACCGATGGAATGGCTGATCAAGAAGAAATAGGTGAGGTCTTGATTGAGACCTTGCAAATGGTGACCTTGGATAATGGTTCTGGTTTGTCTGGGTAACGACAATGGAAGTCTTCAATGTAATCTTCCGCAGAGAACTCTGTAGCAGGGATCCAGGCAAATCCTTCATCAGTACCTTCGTAGCCCAACCATTGGACACAGTAGAGGAGTGGACAACGGAACTGACAGTCGAGCTTGGAATCAAGAATCTGTGTGATCTAGAATTGCTCATCTCCGTCAACTTCCATGGGAGGTGGAGGTGGTTGGGTATGATTAGGGATGGTATTAATTTCCACGGGTTCCAACTGTGAGACGTGAAATACAGGGTGAATGGAATGGAGGTCCATGGGAAGTTTAAGCATGAAGGAATGGGATCCAGGCTGAGTGATGATATCAAACAGTCCAAGGAATTTCTCAGAGAATTTCGCAGTAGGGTGAGTAGTCCTGATGTGTTTGGAGTTAAGGAAAACCTTGTCACCTACTTTGAAGTCTGGAGCTGGAGACCATTGTTTGTCCACTTGGAATTTGTAACGAGACTGAGCATGAGTGATTTTGTCTCTAAGGAATTGGTGAAGATCATCGAGGTTGACTATGAAATCGTGGGCCCGAGCGGAGGCAATGTCACGTTCAGGGTACACAGTGATGTTAGGATGGTAACCCTTATTAGCAAAGAATGGAGAGATTCCGGTGGAAGCATTCGGAGCATTATTGTATGCGAATTTGGCAATGGGTAGTAAGGTATCCCAATTGTCTTGTTGGTATGAACAATAGATATAGATGTATTGTTCAAGGGTTTGGTTAGTGCGTTCAGTTTGTCTGTCAGCCTCTGGATGATAACCAGAAGTGAAGTGAAGCTCCATATCAAGGGATTTGGCTAGGGTGCGAGTGAATTGGGAGACAAATTCGGAGCTGCAGTCGGAAGTGATGTGGTTGGGAACACCATGCTTGGAGAAGACATGGGTGACGAAGAGCTGAGCTAGCTCTGAGGAATTGACGGTGTCATGAGTGGGAATGAAAATGGCTTGTTTACTTGCGCAGTCAATAACAACCAGGATGGCAGTGAATCCATTGGATTCCGGGAGCTGTTCAATGAAGTCCATGGAGATGGAATCCCATGGCCGTTCTGCTACAGGCAAGGGTTTGAGTAAGCCAAATGGGCGGTGTCTAGGTGTTTTGTTACGACCACAGGTAGTACAGGATTTGATGTAGTGGCAAACAAATTCACACATCTGTGGCCAGGTATAATTCTGTCGGACTAATTCGAGAGTCCTGTTTTGACCGAAATGACCTGCCAAGATGTGGTCGTGATTGTTTTGGAGGACATGAAGACAGAGGTCTGTGGAGTCTGGGACGTAGATCCAATTGTCAAGGCGGAGTATTCCTGACTCGTCTATAGACCACCAGGAAGGATTGGAAGGGGAAGAGGCAAGGCGGAAGCCTGCAGTCGCCGTGGAATCTGTGGGTTGTGCAAGCTTGATATCAGAATGCAATTGGTCTACATCCATGATTGCACTGGCGTGGAGTACAGGACCTTCAAGAAAAGTATCGCGGAGAGAAGTGGAGAGTTGCTCTTGAGTAAATACAGGGCGGAAATTGTGAGGATTGACCTGAGTGTATTGACTATCCCCCTCTTTTGGGTAGACATCCCATCATCTAGTGAGTGCGTCCAGTTTCCCACCTAATTTTCCTGGATGGAATCGGATAACTAGGTTGAACTGGGAAAGGAATTCAGACCAGTGGACTTGTAGGCATGTCAGGACCTTGGTAGTAGAGAAGTACTCAAGGTTTTTGTGATCAGTAACAACATCGATGGATTCCGTGGAGCCGTCAAGGTAATGACGCCAGTATTTAAAGGCTTCAAAGATGGTGAGAAGCTCTTTATCATGGGTATCATGGTTAAGCTCGGCTCCATGGAGACTGCAGGACAAGAAGGATATAGGGTGAATTTCCCCATCATCAAGGTAGAGTGAGAGGATAGCAGCAATAGGGTAGTCAGATGCATCGCTTTCCACGACAAGTTGACAGTCAGGAATCCAATGGGTAAGGATAGGAGCATGAGTGACAGCCTGTTTCAACTCGTTGAATGCAGCTGAGCATTTGTCATTGAATTTCCATGGAATACCTTTGCATGTAAGACATGTTAGAGGAAGCATGATCTCACTGTCTTCGTAGATGAAACAGCAGTAGAAATTAGCAAAACCAAGAAATGATTTGATATCTTTGACCTTCAATGGGATTGGCCAGTCAACAATAGCTTTGACTTTGTCTTCAGCCATTCGTAAGCTTTCAGGAGAGAGGATGTAGCGTAGATATTCCACAGAATCCCAATTGAACTCGCATTTAGACCCTTTACAGTAGAGCCCATTGGCATGAAGTCTGCGTAGGACTTCACGTTCATTCTTTCGGTGTTCCGCAGGATCGTCAGAGTAGATGAGGATATTGTCAAGGTACCCAACAACAGAGACATCGAGCATGTCTGCAAAAATGTCGTTGACAAAACATTGGGAAGCCGTGGGAGCATTGGTAAGACCAAATGGCATGACGTGCCATTCGAAAGACCCATAGCGGGTACGGAATGCGGTTTTCCATTCATCTCTGTCAGTAATATGGACTAGATGGTAGGCATGGCAGAGGTCGAGTTTGGTATATATGCGTGCAGAACGCACGGAGTCAAGAAGATCAGATCTGAGGGGAAGTGAATAGCAGTCCTTTTTAGTGATTTTGTTAAGGCCGTGGAAGTCAACACAGAGTCTGAGTTCACCAGTTTTCTTCTTGATGAAGAGTACCAGGGCTCCGTGGGGAGAGCGTGTGGGAGAGATGAAACCGTTACGGACGTTATCATCAATAAACTCACGTAAGGCTTTGAGTTCAGATTTGGAGAGGGAATAGATGGGTCTGAGCGGAGGTGAGGAGCCTTCCTCAAGGTTGATCTTGAGATCATAAGGACAATGCTCGGGGAGTTTCTCTGAGAGAGAGTCACTGAACACAGTGGCGAAGTCATGATACTCCGGTGGAACATCAGATAAATCCGGCAGAGCCGCAGAAGCAGCCTGGCCGCTGACACTTGGCATAGAAGGTTGGAGTGTGAACTGTTGTGCACCCTCCTCTGCGCAAGCTCGCACGACAGGAGCCACGGAAATGATAGATATTTTGGGGGCAACCGAAGTGGAAAATGATGGGATCGACGGGTATGAGTAGATAGGTTCATACACTGGTGGAGTCCATCGGGGTCTTGGAGGTGGTTTGGATGAGATAGGGCCTGAATGGACCTTGTGAGCTTGCCCTGTCGCATCGGAGGCTGTGGAAACATCTGCAACAGACCCACCAAATAGCTTTGAACAGAAAGTGATACTGTGCTTTGTCCAGTCAATCAATGGATTGTAGTGGGAGAGCCAGTTGTATTCCAGGATGAGGTTACAAGATGAATCAAGATGTGTGACATAGAAGTCAATAGGAATGATATCTCCCGATGGGAATCGTATGGAGAGAGTAACAGATTGTGAGATGTGAGATCTGGCGGAGCTGTCGAGAAGCCGAAGTTGTACAGGAGGAATGGAGTTGGTAGGGATGTTGTGATCATTAACATACTTTGAGTCAATGAAGCAATGGCTGGAACCAGAATCGACTAGAGCAAGAAAACGTAGGATTGTGGATATAGGAGATCCATCAGACTCCGATCTGGAGCCAATTTCACTGGATAGGGATATGGTAAGGGAATGGTTGGAAAGAGCGGCGGTGTTGAGGGTTACGATCTCCGACATGCAATGACAGTCAACACAACCCTGTCCTTGCATGGAGGAAGCAGGGTTGCTCTCTATTTTTCCGACTCCAAAGGAGCCGAATTGACAGAGGCGGGAGTAGGGTCAGAGACCTCAGCTGCCTGCCTGTTAGGGCTGGCCTCAGGTAAACCAAACTAGAGTAAACTGCCTGACTATGCCGGGTTACACCCGAGTCAAGTAGAGTCTCAGTTATGTCTGGTTGTGATACTGAGTACCGGCTCAACGACTAGTACGTTGCGAGAGAATCGAGAGAAGAGTAAGATTGTAAACTTTAGCTCGAAGCTGAGTATTACAGCTGAGAGCATGCTACTTATATACTAAATGGTAGTCCTAATAATAGCTATTGACAACGGTGATGGTGAAGATTTATAGAAGTTGATGCGACCGTTGCCCATGTGATGCATATAGTGCCAATGTGAAGGTTCTGAAAGGTAAAAAGTAAATAAATCGTAACATTACCCTCTCATTAAGGCAGTCATCCCGACTGCCATTAGGGTTCCCATTCAGGCTCTTCTTGGTGTACGTTTTCCCAGTATGTTTTGACCAGTTTTTCCCATCTTCGATGTTCGTGAGCTGCCTCTGGTGGGTAGTCTGGTGGGTCCTTTATCCATTCTTGGCTTCCGTCGCCAGTCTGTGTTTTGTAGTTGAGTACTCCATTGTCATCGTACTTTCCTTCCAGGATCATTCTTGGGAATTTTTTGACTTCAATCTGGACTGTTGCAGTTTGGATGGAGGATGCGTAGGCTATCGTGAGACGGCCTGCACGTTTAGCTTTCTTTTCATAGTCTTTGATTGACTTTCTGGCGTGTTCCATGTCTTTTTCTCGTACCCAGCTGTTGTGTTCCCGGGTCCAACCTTTCCATTTGACATAGTAGTCAGTGACGACTACTGGGAGTTCTCCTCTTTTCCCTCGGACTTTCCTTGTGTGATGGTCCAGGACTTCTTTGACTTCGTATTCCTCCTCATCTTCAATTAAGTCAGGTGGAGGTGGTGGCGGTTGTTCCTGGTTGGGGAACGCGGGTGGGGTGTACGGGGAGAGGAGTTTCTCGTTGAAGGTGGGATGGATTTTCCAATGAGGTGGGAGTTTCAATTTATAGGCGGAGGCACCGTATTTGTTAAGAATAAGGAAGGGGCCTACTCGCTTGTCGTCAAGCTTCTTTTTGGGATGGGGAAGGCTCAGATGGGAACTGTCGAGCCATACTCGATCTCCAACTTTGTAATTGATTGCGGGTCGTTTTCTCTTGTCGTACTGTGTTTTCATCTTGTCTGCCGCTTCTTCGAGTGAGGCTTTTGCCTCGGCATGGATGTTTTTCATTTTGTCAGAGAAAGACTGGGTGGTGGGGTTGGTAAAGGGGTTGGCTCGGTGAGAGTCAGGGACGATCCTAGGGTTTTGGCCGTAATTGACCATGAACGGGCTTTTGCCCGTGGCGGAATGGACATGGTTATTATGGACAAAGGCGCCAATTGCTAACCATTCGCTCCAATCGTTTTGTAGGTGATTGACAAATATACGGAGGTATTTTTCGATTTCTTGGTTGGCCCTCTCAGTTTGTCCATCGGTTTGTGGGTGGAATGCTGTGGATGCGTTCGGGGTTATATCAAGTAATTTGTAGAGGTCTTTCATGAAGTTAGAAACAAATTAGGGACCTCGGTCGGAGATTACTATGCTGGGCATTCCGTATCGAGCATAAATGTGGTCTCGTAGTATCTTTGCATATCCTTCTGAGGTTAGTTCCACGTTGCAGGCTATTGGGACCATCTCTTTTGAGAAACGGTCGATGATCATTAGGATTGCGTCAAATCCATTCGACTCGGGGAGGCCGGTTATCATATCCACTGAAATATGAGTCCAGGGTTCGGAAGGGATTTCATTGGGATGGAGGAGGGCTGCTTTTGCCTGGGTGCTCATCTTTGTTTGCTGGCAGGTTTCGCACGCCTTGATGTATGCTTCAATGTCTTTATGCAGCTTTGGCCACCAGAACTCTCATTGGACGAGCTCCTTTGTTTTGGCGATTCCTGGGTGACCGGCAGTAATGTGATCATGGGAGCGGAATATAATTTCTCTGCGAAGCATGTGGTCCTTAGGGACATAGATCCATCCGTCGTAGTAGAGGAGTCCGTTTGTCTCGGTTACTCCTCTTTCATGATCGAGGGATCCTGCGATGCCCTGGTCCCACTTCCCATGGTCCCTAGTGGCATCCCTGACCTTAGTGTGGGTTTCTTCATCGGTGGGCATGATCATTGCCCGGAAGTGTTCGGGTTTTAGGACGATTATGTCCTCGTTGTCCTGTTTGCCTTGGCTGTGGTCATCTCGTCGACTCAATAAGTCGGCTTTCCTATTGGCGGTGCCAGCTTTGTGGAAGAGGGTGAAATGGTATTCTGCGAGCTCTGTTACCCATCGGGCTTGTCAGCGGTTGAGTTTCTGGGGCTTCCTGAAGTATTGTAGGTTCTGGTGATCTGTCCAGATTTCAAACGTGTCGGCGGCTCCCATAAGATAATGACGCCACTCCACAAGGGCGAGCATGATGGCCAGTAGTTCCTTGTCATAAATTTCGTAGTTCCTTTCCGTGACTGTAAGGGCCTTCGATAGGAACGCGACTGGTCTCCACTTCCCGTCTTGTTGTTGGCTGAGGACAGCGCCTATTGCTCCTTCGCTTGAGTCAGCTTCCACCCTGAACTTCCCCATTTCTGTCGGCATTGCCAGGACTACTTCTTCGGCCATCTGTTTCTTCAACTGCTGAAATGCCTGATTTTGGGCGGTTCCCCATGTCCAGGGTGCATTCCCAGTGAGTTGAGTCATCGGGCATACAATTTTTGAGTAATTTTTTATGAAACATCGATAGAAATTGGTGAAGCCAAGCAAGGATTGTAATTCCTTCTTTTTTGTTGGCGTCGGCCACTCTGTGATGCCCTTGACCTTTATTGGGTCCATCTTGATTGCCCCTTCGCTGATTATTACCCCAAGGTACTCCGTTTCTAGTGTTTCGAATTCACACTTCTCGGCTTTTAGGAACAGTTTGTGTTCCCTTAGCTTCTGAAGCACTCTTTTGACGATCGCTCTATGCTCCTGGCAATCCTTAGTGAAGATGAGGATGTTGTCAAGGTAAATGGTGACTTTTCCTTCGGTGATTAGGTCTTTGAAAATGTCGTTCATCATCCATTGAAAGGTGGCTGGCGAGTTTGTGAGTCCGAAGAACATCACAGTCAGTTCAAAGAGTCCCTGGTTCATTCTGAAAGCTGCCTTCTGTTCGTCTCCTTGTTTAATTCGTACATTATTATATCCCCACCAAACATCTAGCTTGGTGAAGTATTTGGCACACTTGAGCTTATCCATTAGTTCTGAGATCAGAGGGAGTGGATACCTGTTCTTTATCGTCATTTCGTTGAGTTTTTGGTAGTCCTGGACAGGTCGTAAGGAGCTGTCCTTCTTTTTGACGAAGAAGAAGGGGGAAGCGAAGGCGACTTCGACTGCCGGATGCGTCCTGAGGCGAGGTTCTCGTCTAAGAACTTGTCGAGCTCTTCCTGTTCATGGCGATTAAGGGGATAGACCTTACAGTCTAAGGTTGACTGCGCATTGGGGGTTAGTTCTATTGCATGGTCCCATGGCTTTCGTTCGGGGAGCTCATCGAAGTTCTCTTTAGAGAAGAGGTCCTTGAATTCTTGGTATGCTGGGGGTATCATTTCTTCGAATGACTTCCTTTCCTTCCTAGCATTTGCTTGTGCGGTGAATTCGTTGGCGTGATGCAAAGCCCGAATTTCAAGGGCTTGTTCGAAGTCGACTGCAAGGATGGTTTCCCCTTCCTCTAGTTCCTCGTCCCATCTGTCTTCAGGATCGGCATCAGGTAAGGGGAAGGGGTTTTTGTGGCATTGACAGCGGGCGAATGTGATTTTTCCTGATTTCCAGTTAACTACTGGATTATGTCGTTTGAGCCAATCGTGGCCGAGGAAAAGGTCGTTTTTTCCTAGGTCCATGACGGCAAGGTCGATTCACTCACTATGGCCACCAATTGTCATCCTTAGTTCTACAAATTCAGTGACGTCCCCCGCCTTGTTCCGGGAGCCGTCCGCATTGTAGACTGGGATGGGTATTGTCAGCTTCAAAGTTGGTAGTTGGTGCTTTTCTATGTAAGCTCGATTGATGGAGCTCCCGGTGCAGCCGCTGTCAACGAGCCCGTTGGTTTCCAGGGTTCGTCTGTCGGCAAGGGTCTCAATGATTACTGGGAGAATTAAGGCTCGTGACGATGCTCCCTCTGTTCAGCAGATATATCTGATAGGTTCTCATAATTCATAAAGTCGTTCTCTCGCGACCTCCCCTCCTACCCTGAGCTCATCGATTAGGTCGGCTATGATCTCGCCGACCTGGTCCCGATGAACCCAGAGTGAAAGGGCAGCTCATGCCTCGGACTCAGTACGCGCTTCTCGAATCACCCGGAGGGTCCAGTCGACCTCAAAGGGTCTGAACCAGGTGTGCCCCGGGGGAGGGATGCGTACCTCATCTTTAGCGGGGGTGATAGGGGGTTCTCGCCTCTCTCTCTCTTCTTCCTGTTGCTGCTTCTCCTTCCATATCCGATAGGCCATGTCCTTGTCCTCGTCGGGTACTTCAACGAGGGTGGTGCGCGGCTGTTGGGGCGTGCAGGCCCCCGTTTGGCCCTTCTCGCGGGCGCTTGCAATTTCTGACGCTGGGTGACGATCTTGGGGGGGCCCTTCCCTACGATCCCGGTCGTCAGGTCTTGCTGCCTTGAGTCTTCGCCGCTCTTCTTCCCAGTGTTCATTGTTGTCCACCTTGTTGTCGGATCCCTCCTCTGACAAGACGGCTTCCCTACGGGTTGTTCCCTTTGCGTCCGGTGATTGAACGTCGTTCAGTCTTGTCGCAGCTGGATGCGTTCCTGCACCTTGAGTGGACATGCCGGGGATTGTTGGTGCTCTCGAATGGTCAGAGGAGCCTAGGGGGAGGAGGTCGGTCCAGGGGGGCGGAGAAGTGGAGCGTTCAGAAGGTGTTTTTATATCTTTTTCTAGCTCCGCAAGTGGGGCATAGCGGTTGTGCGATTCTTTTGGGGTGGTCGTTCTGGAAGGTGTCAAAGCGGGTATATTTGAATGCGTAGGTAAACACGTGGTTACTACAGAAGTACAATAAGTCCGACCAGTCAGAGACGAGCACACACCCTGGGTTTTAATAAGTCCGGCCGAGCAAGCGGAATCGCTCACTTGTCGGCCCCGTCTTTTACTTCCTCTATCTTTGTAGTCGAGGGTGTTTTCTCCTCGACTTGTTTCTCCTCTTTCTCAGCAGTGGCAAGTAATGCTTGCAGCTCCTGCGAGTTCCACTTCTTCCTTTCCTTCCTCGGTTCCTTGCAGTCCCTTGATAGGTGTCCTTTCTGGTTGCAATTAAAACATCTTCCTTCGGCTCGCATCCAGTCTATGTCCATGGGTTTCCCCGTTCCTCCATACGTTGTTCCGGTGGCGGTCTTCTTATCCCCTGACCCACTTGTCACGCCAGCAGCTTTTTGCCCGCTGCTGGCATTGTTGTTTGGGCGATGGTCGGGGTGTCGTCCTCCATAATTGGTCCGGTTGTAGGCCTGGGACTTGGACCATTGTTCGTGCATTGTGATGATTCGGGCCTTCCACTCTCTGTAGTCGCGGGGAATGTTCATCCCTATATCGGTGATGAATCGGATATAGTCTTTGGGTACCCCTTGTCGGAGTGCCCTGACCATTGCTCCCCTATCTCCGCTGTCTTGGATTCTGTCAGCTAGCTGTGCTTCTGCTTCCAACTTCTGGAAGTATACTACTGCCGACCCGTTCCCCATTCGAAGATCCATCATCTTCTTTTCATGCTGTTCTTTAGCCGTGGCGTCCATGAACTGATCCTGGACAATGCGCATGAAGTGCAGCCAAGTCGGGTAGCGGAACCTTTCATGTCGCTCGCTATAGTACTCCATTCGTTTATTTGTCCACCATTTGGCTGCCTCTCCTTCAAAGTAGGAGGCGGCGAACGGGACTTTTAGGGTGGGATTGAAGTAGGAGTCGTGTACTTTGAAATATGCAACACAGTCCCCAAAGAATCGGACTATGTCGTCATGGCCTCCGGCAAAGGGGAGGGGGGGGCGTAGCAGGACTGGTTTCACAGAGGGGAACGGGTCACTGTTGCTGGCATAGCCGGTGGGCCAGTCAGGGGGTTCCGGCGGTGGATACTTAGGAGGCCATTGGGGTACGGAGTAGAGATCTCATCGGTGTCCGACCGAGGGGGGTCCTGTTGGATAACCTGGTCTTCCCCTTTCGGGGGGTACTGGCGGTGGTGCTGGTCCACGAGGAGGGTCGACCGGCAGGTCGTCTGGCGGGTCGGCTCTTCCTTTTCCCTTTCCTTCGTCTACTGGTTCGAGATCCCAGTATCTGGCAGATTCAACCATTTTCTCCATAAGTTGGTCGTATTCTTTCTTCATCTGTCCTTGCTGTTCTTTTGCCAGGTTCCTGCTTGTCTGGGCCTCTTGTTCTTGCATTGGGTCGAGCCCCGTGTTCCATTTTCCATCTTTACTGCTTCCTTGATCTGCCCCGGCGAAGAGGCATCCTTGGGTTGGCCAGGGGTAATATCCCTGGATTCTGGTTCGCGGAGGGGGGGAGTCAGGTAGTGGAGTCGGGTAGAAGGGGTTGCTCGAAGTGGACCCCTGTCCTTGCCAGGCTTCGGTCAATGGTCCCCTCTCGGGCCCATTCATCGTAGTCGAGGTTGTCATGGGAGTCGATCCAACTCCCCTCAATCTGTCCCAGTAGGTCGATAAGCCTACTGTGCTCATTGATCGTTCTCTCTCGTAGGGTTCCTCGGGGTAATATTTGCCCTGGTCGGGGGCCATATACCCTTTCCCAGTGTCTCTCTCCAGGGGATAGTCGGCGAGCAATGAGGCTTCTATATTGATCAACGGTTCCATAGTCAATTCCTCCTCATTGGAGGTAATCTCTCCTTCTGAGGTTCCAAGCGATGCTTTGTCTGCCAAGTAATAGTCTCTGTTCCTCAGAGAGGTCCAGCCAGACTCTGTCCTCCCCCATAAGGGTGAACGGGTTCTCTCCAAGCTTGAGCGCGCCGAGCTGGGCCTCCACACAGTAGTGGAGCGGGTTCTCGTGTCTGCTGAGGTCTCGTAGCCTCTGATTGTAGCGGATATCGCTCTCTCCGGGTCGTTGCTCTGGACGGGGTCTCCCGATCCAGCCGACCAATAATCTCCTGTTTTGGAGCTCCCGAGCTCGCTCAATATTTCTCAGATCTCCATCATCTGCTGTCCAGATGATTCCGCTACGTCCCTCCACCTCGACTCTCCACTGGGTGGTAATCGGAAGGGGTTGTTGGTCTGGAGTTCTTGTCGTCTCCCTATGTGGGAGTGAAGGACCGGCCTTGCGGTCACTGCTGGGGGGAAGAATGTCGGCCTCTGTGGGGCCAGAGGAGATTGTTGCGGTGCTGGGGGAGAGTCGTCCTCCTGGAATAGGGTTCACAACCCGTAGACTCCTTCCCTCGGTCTCTGGTAGAGTCCTGCTCTCCCTGAGAGCGGGCTCCTCGTTTGGTTCGATTGGGTTGACGTAGTAGTCGGTGATATCCTCCTCTCCGGTGAGGGAGGGAGTTCTAGTTCGGGTATGAATGGAGTGCCAAGTTCCGGAAGGTCCAGCGATGGGGCTTCCGGACTCAGTGGATTGGTTGGGTCATCCGGGAAGTCGCCTGGGGTCGAAGTTGGCCGGGAGGTCGTTAATCCTAACATCCCCTGCAATCTCTGCCTCAGGGTAGGTCGACGGCAGCGGGAGGGGTCCTGGGGGTACATTGAAGGGCGGGTTGTAATGGTAAGGTGGTTGGCAGGGGTAGTAAATTGGCTGCCTCCTTCGTGAGCAGGCGTTAGAACACCATGCTCTGATTTGGGCACCAAAGAATACAAGTATGACGATGACTGTTGCAAGAAGTAGGGCAGCTGTTACCAGCGCGATGATCAAGACTTTAAGTTCAAGGGTCGAGATGTCGGGAGTAATGTTCATGGGTTCTGCTGGTGGCTAGCACTCAGGAGAATGTAGGGAAGCTTCGAGCTAATTGTTAGGGCTGGCCTCAGGTAAACCAAACTAGAGTAAACTGCCTGACTATGCCGGGTTACACCCGAGTCAAGTAGAGTCTCAGTTATGTCTGGTTGTGATACTGAGTACCGGCTCAATGACTAGTACGTTGCGAGAGAATCGAGAGAAGAGTAAGATTGTAAACTTTAGCTCGAAGCTGAGTATTACAGCTGAGAGCGTGCTACTTATATACTAAATGGTAGTCCTAATAATAGCTATTGACAATGGTGATGGTGAAGATTTATAGAAGTTGATGCGACCATTGCCCATGTGATGCATATAGTGCCGATGTGAAGGTTCTGAAAGGTAAAAAGTAAATAAATCGTAACACTGCCTACGTGCGGAAGCCGTGGATTTTTGCTTGTTGCAGTCCTCAGTCTTGTGTTTGTTACCACAGAACATGCAGAGGTTGTTCTTGCGGTGGCGTTCCTTCTCCTTGGGTGTGAGCTTACCATCTTTGCCTAGCTTGTCTGTGTAGGGCTTCTTGGAGGCACCCATGGGGCCAGAGGTAGAATTGGAAGATGACGCACCCACGGTGGAACCGTAGGATTTTGGGGCCATGGAGTTGTTGGAAGAGCTCGAGTTAGAACCCGAACCCTTGGGTTTGAAGGTGGAGGAGGTGGAGGGCCAGTCATGGTTTTCCCTGGAGACCTCAGCTTTCCTAGTTCAGTAACGAGCGTCAAGCTCCTGGGCAAGGGTACACATATTGTGGAGGTTGTGGGGTTTTCCGTGGTGAGCTATGTCATCCTTGATCCGTGAGCAAAGCCCACGGTAAAAGGCATGACAGAGGGAGTTGTCACCGTAACCGATAATGGCGGCATGTTGATTGAAGCTTACTATGGACTTCATGATCCTGTCTCCGTCGCGCATCTGAAGATTTTTGAGTTCATCTTCAGCATCTCCGACAGCATCGAACGGACCAAAATTGGTAGGCAGCTCTGAGAGGAAAGCGGCGTAGGAGTACACCCAAGTGGGAGGATTGGCTTGATTGGGATGGTGGATATCCGGTTCGAACCAGTCAACGGCGACACCGGAGAGGAAGGAAATAGCG
The DNA here is from genome assembly GCA_030435655.1 of Armillaria novae-zelandiae. NCBI lineage: Eukaryota > Fungi > Basidiomycota > Agaricomycetes > Agaricales > Physalacriaceae > Armillaria > Armillaria novae-zelandiae. The sequence continues at coordinate 10,749 of JAUEPR010000004.1, read as the reverse complement.
TAGTTGACTTTGGCAGTGTCCGTGGCGAATGTGTTGGGCCTGTCATTGAAGTTCAACTGCAGGGAGATGATGAACACTTTGAGTTTCCGCAGATCTGCTCCATCAAAGGTGTCCAGTTCCTTGACTTTGGTATGGACTATCTGCTGAGGTGGGTTGTTGGCTTGGTGGGTAAGACCATGGAGGAGGTTCATGAATTCCATCATGAGGTGGTTCTTGTCATTGGGATCGGGATTAGGAGGATTAGGAGGGTTACCGCCTGGTCCGCCAGGACCGCCGGGACCCCCAGGGCCACCTGGGTTTGGTGGACCAGCTGGTGGGCCAGGGCACCACAGATCGCGCGGGTTGCGATTGTGATTGCTAGGACAGTCAGGTTCACCATCACTGCCACTGGGATCCCTGCAGAGGCAGGAATGTCACGCATGGAGAGACGGTTTATGGGCGAAGCCATGGAGGAGGATTGGGTTTGTGAATGTTCAAGGGTTGTGTTAGACATTCCTAAAAATTTCGACTCAAGGGTTTGAGTTCGAATATACTGTTAGGATTGTGCCAATAGGATGAAGTGAAAGGAATGCACGCCGTGGATTCTGCGGAGTGCATGGGGCTTGGCGAAGCTATGAGCAACGTCACCCTTGGGTCGAAGCCCAAAGAAGGATTACGGACAGAGTCCACGGGATTATGATCTCTAGGATCAAAGGTTAAGTCCAATGGCTATCGGAGTCCGCAGACGTAGAGAGATGGATTATGGCTTGAAGGCCAAAGAGAGTGAGGACGAGAGTTATTGGGCTAAACCAAGTTGATATTCAAACTGCGGTATGTACTACTAAATGTACAGCTTATATACTAAGACAGAGTCCGACAGGTCAGGGTCTGGAATAGTGTAGGTACGGCTAGAGTGACGTGATCTGGAATGTTCTGTATCTAGAGGAGTTGAGTATTCCGTGGACTCCAATATAACACCTACTTGCTACCGTGATGGGTTTTAGGTGTGATAAATGAAATATGTGAAATAAGTAAATGAAATAGAGATATGAAATATGAGATAGAAGCCGGGATTCAGAATCCGACAGATTCCGATGATTGACTTGGAGCCGGTGGAGTGGATGATGGGTGAGGTCTGTGGAGCCCATGGACTGATTGTTACACATACCTACACTATTCCAGACCCCAACCCGTCAGACTCCATCCTAGTATATAAGCTGTACATTTAGTAGTACATACCTCAGTTTGAATATCAACTTGGTTTAGCCCAATAACTCTCGTCCTCACTCTCTTCAGCCTTCAAGCCATAATCCATCTCTCTATGTCCACGGACTCCGATAGCCATTGGACTTAACCTTTGATCCTAGAGATCATAATCATGCAGACTCCGTCCGTAATCCTTCTTTGGGCTTTGACCCAAGGGTGACATTGCTAATAGCTTTGCCAAGCCCCATGCACTCCATGGAATCCATGGTGTGCATTCCTTTCACTTCTTCCTATTGACATGATCATAACAGAATATCACCAAGCAATGATGAAAGCTCGAATATGGAACCCAGCAATGGACACAGAAATCAGAAGGATGGCAGAAAGGAATCTATGGAGAGTGATACCCAAAGAGCCATGGATGGAAGTTATTGACACACGATCAACATTTGACAAGAAGCTAGATGGTGATGGTGACACTGGTAATCTCATCAAGTGTCGGGGACGACTAGTTGTGAAAGGGTTCACACAAATCAAAGGAATCCACTACTATGACTCATTTGCAGCTGTCATACAATACAAATCCATCAGGATGTTCTTCACTATTGTTGCTGCTCACAGTCTCAATTTCTGGCTCATAGACATCATAGGTGCATATCTGAATGCAGAACCACAGGGGGAAAACTATGTCTCATTACCTCAAGGTTATGAAGACGTGGTTACTAGGGACTACCCAAAGGGAGAGTATGTACTACAAATGCTACGTGCAATGTATGGCACTATGGACACTGGGAATGTATGGTTCCACAAGCTCAACAATACTCTCACTGACCTAGGCCACTGCCAATCAAGGGCTGATCCCTGTGTTCACCTCCTCAAAAATGGATCCAAACAAATGTATATGTGCACGTACACAGACGACGTATCGGGAGCATCCACATCTGTAGAAGAAGGGAAAAGAGTACAGAAGGAGATTGGCAGTGTGTACCAGATAAAGGACCTTGGAGAACACAGCAGTGTGTTCAGGATGACCATCAAAATAGACAAGGAGGCTGGCACTGTTTCATTGCATCAGAAGAATCTGATCTTGAAGACCCTAGATACCTTCAGAATGGCCGATTGCAAGCCTAAAGCCACCCCATTGCCAGCAGGAAGTCTGATGAATCTAGAGACGCAAGTCCAGCTGATACCTCTTGCCAACAAACAATTTATGGAACACAAGGATTATCGTGTGGTCCTCGGATCCCTTAACCATATTGCGAATGGAACGAGGCCCGATATCACATTTGCAACAAACTACCTGCAACAATATGCTTCTGACCCATGTCCAATCCACTGGGGCTGTGCAATGCATGTACTAGCATACTTGAAGGGGATGCTAGAGTATAGGATCACATATAACTGGGGAAGGGCAAACAACGATGGCTTGATTCCAATAGGGTATGTCAACTCCTCGCATGGTGACGACAGAACGAGTGGGAAGTCCACAATGGGATACATTTTTACCATGGCTGGTGGGCCTGTTTCGTGGAGTTCAAGGGCTCAAAAGTGGGTTGCATTATCAACAGCTGAGGCTGAATATGTCACATCTGTCCATGGTGGTCGACAATCTTTCTGGATGGGGTCATTTCTTGATGAAATCGAACTATCAAAGGACCAACCATTCCCCCTCCACTGTGACAGCAACTCCGCTATTAACCTTGCCCATAGTATGAAAGGTCATGGCAAATCAAAACATTTTGCAATAGATTACCATTGGATTTGAGACACTGTCTTGCTTGGAGACTTGGACATCAAGTATTGTCACATCGGAGGACAACTTGGCCAATGTATTCATGAAGATCTTACCCAAACCCAGAGCGACGGTGTTACTTAGGAAGATGGGGATGATGGGGTTATGAAGCCGTACGTCACGTAGGCTTCAAGGGGAGTGTTGGATATTCACCCTATGCTACACTTTTCTTTCTTTACTCTCGATATCACTTACTATATTTGGCCCATCTCCTAAGCTGTCTACTATACATACCATTTTCTCCCTTTACATACCTCAGCCATTCACTACCATACATGTGACTGACTGAGGTATGCATTCCTTTAATCTCTTTGTCTTATTACTATTTCTTATGCTACAATATTACAGATCTTATTGTATTAACAGGTAGTGTAACCAATACAGCTGTTCACTACCATATGTGTGACTGACTGAGATCTTATTGTATTAACAGATTCACAGGGTTCAAACCTATGCAATCCAGAGAAACCCTGTCCAACAAGCCACAGGGTTTGAACCTTTGCCAACCTGGGGAAATAACACAGAAGAGTGAGCACTAATCAAGCCAAAGGGTTTGAACCTCTGCCACCTGTAATGCCTCATGTCACACAAATGCCCTCAAGAACTCAAAAGGGTGACCTTCAAGACACTGTACTCTTATGCTCTCACAGAGCGCAAGTCAAACCGAAACCAGACCCTCTGCACAGAGTGCCACACTATTTTCTTATCTAAGTGCATTACTCAATTCACACAATAGATATCTGAGATGGGTTGTATTCTCTCTCGAAGTTCCAAACTACTCTAAGTGCTAGAGCGCATGGCTGAAAAGCTTTGCACTATTACACCGTGGGCTCGAAACTTGTATTCTACATCTACACTACAGTATTTATACAATTCTACATCCTACATGTTGATACAACTTAATACGGTACTGTTAGAACCTTGGAACATTATCCCTCGCAATGCGCACGTGTTGTTATAGCATGCCCAGGGCTGGACACTTGGTCAGAGGTCTATCTCGAGACCAGACTCCGTTTCCTCATGGTTGATACTCCACTCACACTGCACTCTATACGTTGGCATGTCACTCGTCATTTCTTTGGAGGATACTTGGAGTAGCAACCAATCCTATACACTGTATCCCATTCTAATGTTGAGTTTCTAGGTTTCTCTGGTTGGCAGTGGATACCTGCGGTAAGCCTAGGCACTGCTCTCTTTGGCTAAACTGGGTTCTCTCGGAGTTATCTATGCTGAGGCATTATTTGGGACATGCACGTGTGTGCCATGCGATTGGGGCCCTGTGTGTCATTGATCACTGTGTCACGTAGTTCTCTTGAGATCAGGCATGTCTTTTATTATGGCTGTGGAGCATGTATGCAATCTATTTCTAGTGCATTCAGTATCGAGTGCTGGGCTCTTGTATTTAGTGTGACCTCAATGAAGTATCATACTAAGTTAGAGCATGCACTCTACCAATTGTCACTTCAGACTTGCATGTGTATGTGCATTGTTATACCGCATGCTATGTTGATATCACTGTGCTCTAGGGCTATTTTTATATATGTGCGCAGCGCACGTGGCAGATCAATCCTCCTTGTATCATGTCTGTCTCTCATCAGTTCATTAGAGCACATAGCTGATCTGCCTCTAGTGTATCCAATATCAAGTACTGTGTTCTCATACTTAGTGTGATCTCAACCAGTATCATTCTAAGTTAGAGCATGCACTCTATTAATTGTCACTCAAGGCCATACTGCGTGTGACTCTGTATCATGCCCCATACATATATTACTGCACTCTGTGTGTTTGACACTGTGCTCTTTCTGTATTTTGGGTTACCTCAGTAACAAGCCCTTATACAATGTATGTATTCATACATATTGCAAAATTACATGGGTAGACACATTGCAAGCATGTCAACGGTTCGACCTTTGCATGACCAGTGGCCACATTCAGATTAGTGCCGTACTTTGCGCAGAGAAAGATTGACATACCGGATATAAATGTGATCATTGATGTCCCTCTAAAACAGATTAATGATCTCTTTGAATCAGAAGACAATGGTTCCTTCAATGAGTTACCAGACTTAGAGGAAGCTCACAATGAAGCAGAACTTGCCTGATACTGGGCGGATTCTTTGGCAACAACAAAAATTTATATATTTGGACCCCATTTTGGGGCCCCCACATGCTCATTTTGCAATATATCTATATAATGACCATTATCTCGAATTGGTCCTACACACTCGTTCAAACATATACCCCAACATGCAAAAACAGATGATAAAATAAACAAAAACTACCAGCATAAAGCAACTACTTGCGACCATAGCAACAAGTCCGGCGACCAGAGTATGGCTTGTCTCCCCAAAAAGTACCGGAGTTGAGAGGGACACCATCATGGTTTTGAGTGGAACTGTTACTGTCACTCCAGCTACCTCAGTTAGCCTGGCAATTGACTATGTTACAACCCCACCCACCACAGTCACAAATGGTGGTGTTGCAGGCAGCATGATCGCATCCCCCAGCCGGTGCAGCATTTGGGAAGGACTTGGGACTTGTTATTACCTTTGCCTTTGCCTCTACCTTTGCCTTTACCCTTGTTACCACCACAGTTCTTTTGATGGCCCTGGCAATCCTTCTTCAGAAGCCACCAAGGAAATCTGTTGGAGCCGGCCAGTTTAGAAGACAAAGCCATCTTCGCCACGGTGTTAACTTTGGCAGAGTCCTGTTCGCGGAGATCATCAAGTTTGGCTGTAACAAGTCAGAGCTGCTGAACAACGATGTGGCAAATTTTGAGGAACAAGTAGAGCTCGCAAGTATTGGCCTCGAGGTGCTGGTGGTAGGTGTCCTTAGCCTTCACCAAGATGGAGATAGACTCGATGCCATGGAAAGGGAGTTGTTGAGAATTAACACCGATGTAGGCCTTAGCATTGTTGATAATGCCCTCTGTATGATGGATGGTCCTCTGGAAATCCCACCAGAGTTCCTGAAGATGTTAGGATCATGCCAATAGGATGAAGTGAAAGGAATGCATGCTGTGGATTCCACGGAGTGCGTGGGGCTTGGCAAAGCTATTAGCAACATCACCCTTGGGTCAAAGCCCAAAGAAGGATTACAGACGGAGTCCATGGGATTATGATCTCTAGGATCAAAGGTTAAGTACAACAGCTATTGGAGTCCGCGGATGTAGAGAGAGAGATTATGGCTTGAAGGCCGAAGAGAGTGAGGACGAGAGTATTGGGCTAAACCAAGTTGATATTTGAACTGAGGTATGTACTACTAAATGTACAGCTTATATACTAAGATGGAGTCCAATGGGTCAGGGTCTGGAATAGTGTAGGTATGGCTAGAGTGATGTGATCTGGAATGTTCTGTATCTAGAGGAGTTGAGTATTCCATGGACTCTGATATAACACCTACTTGCTACTGTGATGGGATCTAGGTGTGATAAATGAAATATGTGAAATAAGTAAATGAAATAGAGATATGAAATATGAGATAGAAACCAGGATTCGGAATCTGACAGATTCCGATGATTGACTTGGGGCCAGTGGAGTGGATGATGGACGAGGTCTGTGGAGTCCGCGGCATGATTGTTACAGAAGAGAAGAAAACAACCGGATTTAATTACAATGTCAAAAAGTGATCAAAATGAAAGGTACTCACTAATGCCAAAAGGATCTAAGTTGATCATATCCTTGACCAGATTGAGCACATGCTCATCATCTTTGGGACAAAGATCATTGAACGGCATAATCAGGATCTGCCAGTCAGGTACACCACCTATGCAGGACTGGAGAAGTCCCTTGTGGCAAGCAATGCACTCAGTAGAAAGCCCGGCAAAAATGTACTCAGTGCCTTTTTGAACACATGCAGAGCAAGGACAAATCACCTAAATTATAATCGGAGCAACAAAGTTAACATGGGACCGGTTTTAAAAGAACAAAACAAACCTTAGTAGAGCAAGCAGGACATTCATGAGCCAGATGGCTCGGACTACCAGAACAGATGGCACAGAAAGTCTTGCCATAACGAAGAGCAGACTTGTTAAAAGTACGGCAATACATGTCAGTGATCTTGTCACCAATCTCGACCACATCCTGAAGAGTACCCCCCCGTCTCAGCAAAAAGTTTGATGAATGGAGCTGGATCCATCAAAGAAGGAATCTATAAAAATTGTGGATCAGCTAAATATACCCAGGATCACAAATTGATGTCAAAACACATACCGTCCAATCAGCAGAAGAAACTGGAGATGCCGATGATGAACCTAGAGACTCCTGCGGGCAGAAAACAACTAAACCGTTGAATGGCAAGTGGTATCCGTTTTACAGAATCTGAAGGCAGGTTCTAGCAAGTCTAGTCGGACACCTCCATGCAATGACTATCCTTCCTAAGCTGATAATGTTCTGTTGTTACTTCAGTAATGAGTCGGTACTGGAGAACTAGGTGAGTAAAAGAAGTTCGCTAGTGAGTTTGGTGTCATTCTTAGTGAATCAGACGGTATCTGTGGGTGTCAGTAACTAAAGAGTGATTATCCTAGCTCGGATTACCCTTTGAAGTTAGCTAGTAGTGGGTGGGAGGCTGAGAGTGCCAATGAAGGTGAGTTTCCCCTTCTTTGGTTATAGACTTAAGCTTAGTAGGCAACGGGCATGCAGCGGTACAGTGCACAAGTGTAATCAAGTTTGTGATGGACTTGCAACACACTAGTGTATCGACGGAGTCGTTGTGTATGTGTGTCTTTGACTATGAAGACCTTAGTTTGTTGGGTCAATTGTGTGGGGGAGTAGTAGTCCCGAGCGTATTCTATTGTTCTAGCTCGAATACTTTGTTACTTTTATACTATTATTCTATACTACAGCATAATCTACTGTTGTCAGCCGCAGTACTTGCTTATTGAGCATAGCGAACTTATTCGTAACACTGTTACTGCACTATCTTCCTTATAATAGCTTGCCCATATGGATATCTGTCTGCCCGCCTAACGAGGCCTAACAACAGGACCACCTCACTAACCGTTAGTGGTTCCGCAGTCACTACTGCCACAAGTTCGCGAACTTGTTTGGTTGGATCGTGTACGCGTCGGCGCGCCTGGAGCTTTCATTATTATAAGTCCCTTTTGCCGCATACTACATGAGTGTTGGGAGACCCTATGACCACGTGGGTCTGGTCACGTGCTAGGTACCATAGCTTGCCGTGTCAGACACGTATGACGCGTCTGTTTAATCGCGTTGGACCGATGCCGGTGATTCGCGTCGGAGCCGACCTATGCGTCATAGCTCGCGAACTTCGTGTGTTGCCTACGGATTTGGGTTGTTTAACCGGCATTGAACTGGCACACCTTATCTGACTAGGGTGCCGACCTATGGGTTGATCAATAAAATTGTTGTATGTTTCCCACGAATTCTGAGCGCACAGAGCCACCAGGCTCATCATCTCCCCCTAACTTTAATTTTTATTGACTTGCTCCCTTCTTTTCCCACTGTACGCTTCTTTTCGTACTGGCCGAGGCCTTTCATGTTTGTGGAAGATGCCGGTTGCTAGGTGGATCTTCCCGACTGCTTAATGTGGATGGATATGTGCCTGGTAGTAGTTCGCTCATTTTCGAAGAACTTGAGTGATTTCTGCTACTAATGATTCTTAGCTTAGCGCTGGAATGTTTCGTGAACTTGTTCAGGGTTGTTCTTGTTTCCTGAAACACCTTCGCGTCGGCGTCGGGTATGGGTCCTACTAGAGGTCAAGCTTTAAAAGCCATCTGGATTATCTTTGCCGCCTCCCCTGGCAATCTCTGCTTTCTCTTACTATGGCTCCCTCTTATGTCGAACCTGCTACTTTCCATGCTCATGAGGCCGCCGCCTTCGTTTCATCATGTGCCGACCTTCTTCCTGGTCGCTCCTCATCCTCTTTGACTACCGACGCTTGGATCCACTGTGCATTCAAGTGTTGGTCTCGACTGGCGCAGTCTTTTCGGCGCAAGGACCTCATCTTCTCTGGCCCCATCGAGTGGCTAGAGTTTCAGCTTGTTTTGTGGGCCACCTTGCAGCAGATCACGGTGGACGACGTGTGCTCGTCGGGGGAGGAATACAACTTCTTGGTTGCCGAGGCGGTAAGTGTCAGTTTTCTTCCGAACTTGTTTTGTTCTAACTCCTTTTTCTAGTTGAAGTGTGGGGTCGCCATCGACCCGATTCCCGAACTTCTTTTAGTTCAATATGCAGCTGAGGCCGCCGCCTTCTCTGCTCCTCTATCTTTTGGCGGCTCTCCATTGGTGCCTGGGTGTGCCTCTGATTTTCCTTCCCCTTGCCCGCCTTCACCTACGCCGTTCACACTCCCTCCACCAGCGTTGTCTCCTCTTCTGGCGACTCCTTCTCCTGGGACTCTCAAACTCCCGCCCCCTTCTTCATCTTTTTCTCCTTTTGCTTTCATTACGCTCCCTAGTTTCCCTCACCCGTCGGTGTCGCCCGTCACATCCAACGACTACATGGTCCTTCCTTCCCCAGCCGCGCTTGCCTTGGCTTCACTGAGGCGCGTTCCGCCTAAAAACTTCAAGTTGGCGCCTCCCCCGGCAAAGCTCGCTGGTGCGTGATTTGTTGGATTATGTTCGCGAACTTGTTTGATCGTTTTCTTGTGCAGCCCCCACTGGACGCGCTCTAAGATCTTCACGGTCCACACCTGCGCCTCCTCCTGTTGCTGGGCCTAGTAAGCCAAGGAAGCACCCCTTGGTTCCTTGTGAGTTTTTTCTTTGTTTTCTTGGTGTCTTTGTCTTATTAACTTCTTTACAGCTTCTGTTGATGAGGACAGCACTAACAAACACGCTCGTCTTACTTCGCCGCCCCGTTTGACTGCGGCCCAAAAGGGAAAAGGTTGCGCAACCTCCCTTGGTATGTCTCTTTTTGTCTTCGCTTGTGTCTGTTTTGATTCGCAAACTTGTTTTAGCCCGTATCACTACCAAACAAGGTCGCTCGCTCGCCGTGACCAAAGATGTTTGCAAGGTCGCAGTCAAGGGTGGTCTTGGGGAGAAAACCCCTGAGGATGTGGTTGAGGTGGAGGACCCAGCCCTAATGCCGTTGGGTCTCCTAGTCCCTGACAAGGACTATGGTGACTTTGTAGGGTGTGACAGCCACTACTTCCATTGTTCCTTAGGTGACCTCATTGGCCATTTCGTGAGTTTTCCTTTTCTAAATTGTTTACTTTGTTTTTGACTTTTGTTATAGATGGTGGAGCCGTGCGATGCTTGCAGCGCTGCCGGAGTGCAATGCAGGACTATTCGCTCCGGCTCAGGAAAATGTTTTAGGTGTGCCATTCATAAGCACACCTGCTTGTTTCATGGAGAGTGCACGGTCAACAAGGCTCGCCAAGTCTTTGTTCCTCACCCTGGTGAGTTTTTTATTTTCCACTTGTTTTCGTTGTTTTATCTTTTTCTTGTAGCGCTTATTCAAGATCTTCGCGCTCGCTTTGCTCAGGCCCTCGAGGAGTCCATTCGGATCGCCGATTACCAGGGCAAGGTTCCTGCCGCCCTTCGTCGTACACATGCTGAGAACGTCGAGAACTTGTCGGGCCTTTTTGAACTTGGTATCAAGGAATGGAAGGATTTAGTTGACGTGGATGCAGAAGTTGTTTTTGAGGCTGAGGGTTTGGATGAGGATGAGGATGAGGATGAGGATGAGTCCTCTTAAAAGATGTTCGCTAGTGTAGCATTCTTTGATTTTTGAACAATCCTTTTTGTTATCCTTCCTTTTTAGCCCTGACTTTTTGCTTGTGTCTGCCTTCACAACATGTTTAATAGACTCTTTT